>JAOEGL010000012.1:20448276-23065776 GCA_034509955.1 Urosaurus nigricauda | reverse complement strand
CCCTGCTAAAAAACATCAATTCCATTCATTTCATTTTGCCAGTGCCAAAATACAGGATTAGATATGCTGGAAAGGAGGACTAGATTCAGTAACAAGAAGGAAGCCAAGAAAGGAGCCAACTCAACTCGGGGCATGATAATTAACATTTTATATTTACACTTTCCAAATGGAAACAACTGGAGAACATCAGATGCCTATCTGGACTGGCAGAGACGTGCACAGCTTGAAGGCAAGAGCGGGTGAAATATGTTGACTCTGGGCAAAAGGGAGAAAAGAGTTTCAGATGTCCACCATAATTAAAGAGGTCACCTGTTCTGGAAAGGTGGGAAGCACATTTCCTAGGCATTTCACCTGCTTCACAGGCAGAACTTCCTTCCATTTCCAGAACTGCATCTTGGGGAAGGGGTGAGTCACTGGAAGGAGTCTACATTTTGGGAATTGAAAATACAAATGAACTGTAACTTGCAGCCTAGGGAGAATTTGGTATAATAAAGCAGATGCTGTTCTGGCAACACTTCTCTTTAGATCAAAGGGTTATTCATCAGAGCTTGGATTTCCCATACTGCCTGGGGAATCTGGTGACTGTAGTCCAAAAAAATCCAAAATTTGGAGGTCCATCCAAAGTTTTCTGGTATGCAGCTACCTAGTGCTAGAGACAGACAAAAGAATTTTAGGTGAGTTCTATAGTGTTGCTATACACATTAATTTCCATTTATTCTGCTGTGATCTCTGATTCTTAGTCCTTTGCAGAATTTGGAAACATTAAAAAACTGCCAGATGTAGGGTTTTTGTGGGGCTTTTGGGCTATGTGGCCATGTTCTAGAAGAGTTCTTTTCTGATGTTTCGCAAGTGAATTGTTCTATTGCTAATGGCAGTCCTCAGGATGGGAGGATGTGCAAATCACTCCTCCCTTCCCCGGGTCACAAAGGCTATATATATGGCTCCGTAGATGGTGCAACCAAGAATGGATTCTTGGATCATGGGCTGCGGTTCCATGAGGGGGGACTTCTGGCAAGGGATGGGCTGCATCTCACGCCAGTTGGCAAAAACGTTTTTGCCAATAGTCTCAAAAATTTGATCAGGAGGGCTTTAATCTGAGTTATGTGGGGGAGAGAGACAGTATTCTGGAAGGCAAAAGGGATGGAGAAAATAGTCAAATTGACATAGAGGGAACAAGGCAAACAGTGCAAGGACCCAACAGTGGGAGGCAAAAAATTTTGCACAGGCAGCAAGTAAAAGGGACCCATGGTCTTTGTTGTCTCTACACTAATGCACAGAGTATGGGAAATAAACAGGATGAACTTGAACTCATAGCACAGCAAAGCAAATATGATATAATATGAATCACTGAAACGATTGGAATGTAGAAATAAAGGGGTATAACCTTTTTAAGAGAAACAGGCCAAAGAGGAAAGGAGGAGGAATAGCATTATATGCCAGGAATATTTACACTAGTGAAGAGATCCAGGACATCAATACTCAAGGCCAAGAGGAGAGCATCTGGACAAAAGTTAAAGGGGAAGGAAACAACAGGGAGGAATTGGATGATGGAGGAATTGGATGATGCTTTTCTAGAACAGATGACCACACACTCAGAAAGGAGAGATATAATAGTGATGGGGGACTTCAACTATCCTGATATTTGCTGGAAGTCAAACTCAGCCAAATCCTCAAGGTCTAGCAAATTCCTCACTTGCCTGGAAGACAATTTCATTGTCCAAAAGGTGGAAGAGGCAACAAGGGAGTCAGCTAGATCTGATCCTAACCAACAGGGAAGACCTAGTTGATGGGGTGAAAGTGGTGGGATCCTTAGGTGGAAGTGACCATGTTCTCCTGGAGTTTGTTATACACTGGAAAGGGGAAGCCAGGCATAGTCAGACACGCATTCTAGACTTTAGGAAAGCTGATTTCTATGAACTTAGAGAAATACTGGGGGTGATCCCATGGTCAGGAAAACTAAAAGAGAAGGGAGTTCAAGACGGATGGCAGTTTCTCAAAAAGGAGATACTAAAGGCACAATTTCAAACAGTTCCAATGAGGAAGAAAAATGCAAGCTGTCTGAAGAAACCAGGATGGATGACTAAGGAACTGTCAACTGAGATAAGTTTTAAACTAAACATGTATAAGAAATGGAAAAATGGCAAAATCATCAAAGAGGAATTCAAACAAATAGGGGAATTTCAGCACAGAATAAGTAAAGAGATAGTACAGGAATACCTGGTTAACCTAAATGAATATAAGTCTCCAGGACCAGATGAACTACATCCAAGGATATTAAAAGAACTGGCAAATGTGATATCAGAAGCACTGGCAATAATCTTTGAGAACTCCTGGAGAACAGGAGAAGTCCCAGCAGACTGGAGGAGGGCAAACAGGGAATGCTGTGGATATAGTATATCTTGATTTCAGGAAGGTCTTTCACAAGGTTCCCCATGGCATTCTTGCAAACAAGCTTGTAAAATATGGGCTAGACAAGTCAACTGTTACATGGATTTGTAACCGGTTGACTGGCTGCACCCAAAGGGTGCTCAACAATGGCTCCTTTTCATCCTGGAGAGAAATGACCAGTGGGGTCCCACAGGGCTCTGTCCTTGACCCAGTGATATTCAACATCTTTATTAATGACTTGGATGACAGAATTGGGGGCATACTTATCAAATTTGCTAGATTAGCTAGGAGGAGTAGCCATGACCCCAGAGGATAGGATCAAAATTCAAAATGACCTGAATAGACTAGAAAGTTGGGCCAATGCTAACAAAATGAAACAACACAGAGAAGTATAAGGTACTGCACTTAGGGCGGACAAATGAAATGCACAGATATAGGATGGGGGACACCTGGCTGAATGAAACTACATATGAAAGGGATCTAGGAGTCCAAGTAGACCACAAGTTGAACATGAGTCAACAGTGCGATGCAGCAGCTAAAAAGGCCAATGCAATTTTAGGCTGCATCAATACAAGTATAGTGTCTTTATAAATAAAGCTAATAATAATAAAGTGTCCAGATCAAGGGAAATAATACTGCCACTCTATTCTGCCTTTGTCAGACACCACCTGGAATACTGTGTCCAGTTCTGGGCACCACAATTCAAAAAGGATGTTGAGAAACTGGAGCGTGTCCAAAAAAGGGCAACTAAGATGGTGAAGGGTCTGGAAACCATGCCCTATCAGGACCACCTTAGGGAGCTGGGGATGTTTAGCCTGGAGAGAGAAGGTTAAGAGGTGATATGATAGCCCTGTTTAAATATCTGAAGGGATGTCATATTGAGGAGAGAGCAAGCTTGTTTTCTGCTCCTCCAGAGACTAGAAAGCAGAACAATGTATACAAACTGCAGGAAAAGAGATTCCATGTCAACTTTAGGGATGAACTCCCTGACAGTAAGGGCTGTTCGACAGTGGGACAGACTCTCTTGGAGTGTCATGGAGTCTCCTTCCTTGGAGGTCTTTAAGCAGAAGCTGGATGGCCATCTGTCAGGGATGCTTTGATTGGGAGTTCCTGCATGGCAGGGGGTTGGACTGGATGGCCCTTGTGGTCTCTTCCAACTCTATGATTCTATGATTCTATAATTCTATCCAATCCTTTTCCAGGCAAATATTTTCTGAAGATGCCAGCCACAGATGCTGGCGAAACATCAGAAAGAAACTCTTCTAGAACATGGCCACATAGCCTGAAAGCCCCACAAAAAACGATGGATGCTGGCCATGAAAGCCTTCAACTCCAAACTGTCAGATGTGCTTGCCTTGAGGCACAAATGGGATGAATGTGTAGCCATTCAGGGTGAGTCTTTAGCTCTCCAGATCTTTGACCCTAGCATTTTCATCAGTTCCATCCAGCATCGTCATGTGTAAAGGACTGCGTCCAATGTAGTTCCAAACATTTGGAAAGCTGGAGTTTCTTCAGTCCTTGTTTAAACCATTGAAACTACAGTTGGACAGTAAAAATGAAATGCACAGATATAGGAGGGGTGACACCTGGCTTGATGGCAGTACATGTGAAAGGAATCTAGGAGTATGACGTCAAAGACTTTCACGGCTGGTATCCTTAGTTTTCTGTGGGTTTTTTGGGTCATGTGACTGCATTCTGGAAGAATTTATTCCTGATGTTTCACCTGCATCTGTGGCTAGCATCCTCAGGAGGTGGTGGCATGGAAATGTGTGAGACATATGTATATACTTGTGTGACCCTTGGGAGGTTGGGAGGAAGTGATTTACATGTTAATCTCTGTGTTGGTCTGTTGTTGAATGACAAGGCCTCAAGGTGGAAGGATATTTGTGGTAGATGTTGTCTATTTAATTAACAATCCATTGTCTGCGGGGAAACCCCTTGACCCTGGTTGGTGTTCCTTTCCATGTACTGAGTCTTGAATTTGGTGTTTTTCATCACTGGAAGTCAAACTTTGTTTACTTTGTTTTCAGCATTTCTTCTTTCCTGTTGAAGTTGTCCAGGTGTTTGTGGATTTCAATGTCTTCCTTGTGCATTTTGACCTGATAGTTGTTGGCATGGTCCAGAATTTCAGTGAACTTTATCACGTTTTGTTTAAACATTCCAAGGTTCAAATGTGAACGGAACAGAACGGATTTAATTGCATAGCCTCATTAGTGAGATGTTTTCCTTTGGCTCCGTTACCATTCCGTTCACATGAAATCTGGTCAAATTCCGTCCTCCCTTTCCAGCAAACGTCAACTCTGCTGTTTGCAATATCTTGGCGTCCCTATTGCATCCCCATCCTATCCCCTACTGTTATGACATGCAATTCGATACCCTTTTCTCTGGACTTATCTTCCCTTGCTGTTTTTTTCCTTTCAAGAGGGGATATCAACTTGATTTTCTGAACACTATGGAACACTTTGGATGTAAGACATCCTGTCCTCTTTCTTGTTGTTATTCAGGGTACAATTGATTCCTCTTCAGCTATGCATTTGTTTATATCATCAACAAATGTAAAGTCGTTGTATGCTAGCAGAACAAGATTAGACCTGATATGTTATTCTCTTTCCAACCCCCCTTTTCATAATCACATCTGTTTTTTAGAGAAAAAATAACACTTCGAGGATGCAGCACTGGAAATGCATGGAATGTTGCTGCTACAACAGTAATTTTATCTCCTTGGACTGTACAGGAAATGCGATTACATGTGAATTGATAAATATTTTTATTAATGATCTCACCAGATCAAAGAAAATGGAACATCTCATACGGAATTTCCCCCCCATGTCTCGTCATCTCACAACACCAGCACCTCTTCATGCCACCAGTTCTTTCTCTGAATGGAGGATGGATCTTCCATGTCCAGGATCTCACTAAGAGCATGTTTCATAGCAAACTTATTGGGGGGGGGGGGCTGGGGAGATGGTAGAGAAAGGTTCTCTTTCTTCTATGTTCTGGTTCCAGCATGAACCTGTTTATGGTGTAGAGAAGGAGAATCCAAATACGTAAATCCATCATGATTACACAACACCACTGCACGATTGGGGAATTGAAAATGCACAAAGCTCCCTTTGAAAAACAGACCCAATCCTAGTTCACAAGTGCGCATGCGCAGAGAAGAGGGAAAGATGTATCACACTTGGGATGGGACCTGGCTGTGCGGTGAGATCCATTAACAGCCAGGTCCAAGAATGACTACAGGTCATATCCTGCCTTAAAGGTGTGCAATAGTGATCATTCCCATCACGTTTACATATCGCTAAGAACACTGAATGAGGTAGCATTCGTCCTCATCCCGTTTCACAATCTGTCCACCTTATTAACAGGAATGGAACGGGAGAAGATGTGAGTGCAATAAAGTTCAGTGTTTTCAATAAGCATTCTATGCCCAGGTTGGTTTATGATGTGTTCTACTACTGCCAATTTTTCTGGCTGGCTCAGTCTGAGTGTCTCTTGTGCCGTTTGATTTGTGTTTGAACTAGCAGGTCAGAATTAGTGCTTTAACTATGTATTCTGCATGGCAGGGGTTTGACTGGATGGCCCTTGTGGACTTTTCCAGCTCCACGATTCTATGAGAGTTAGTCCCATTGAACACATCATGACTCATATTTGCATAAGACCATACTGTTAGAACCTTTGCATGGCCCTTATACCATCACCTTCAATACTCCAGTGAGCCAAAGTGATAATCTGCTTTCTGTTTTAGAGTCAAGAAGGAGTAGAGTAGCTAATTACCAATTGATGGATAATATAGGAACAAGATACACAAGTAAATTTATATTGTCCCAGGATGCATGTATTCGCCACTAAAGAAAGAAAAGAACAATAATTCTGTATTCATATAATTCAGGCACTGGGACAACAGAAACTAAATGATGCAAATGATTCCTTTTGCATATTTTATACTCCTATTTTCCATAATGTATTTTACTCTGTTAATCATGCAGAAGGGCAAGATTCATATAGATTACTGAAATCCTTCCCTCTCACTGCTGAAAATCTTATTAAGCATCTTCCCTCTGGCTTTGGAGGTTTTCCAACAAGAAGTCATGGACTTTTAAGCACACCTTCTTAACCATTAGATCTCATACAGTTTCTCAAACTCGTGATATTTGGATTAAACATGAAGGCACATTTTCCTTTTATGCTCAAAAAGATGCAGATATCATTCCATCTATTTGCAATGTTCAGACAGGAAACACTGGGCCTGGACAAACAGGCCAAAATAAAACTGCTTCGGGTCACTTTGGAGGTATGCTGTTTAAAGGACACATGCATCTTAAGAAGCCAGAAGCCACGTCAAAGCCATGCTCCAGTCCTAAGGACTGGAGTGCAACTTTGGCACAGCTTTTGGCCTCTTAAGATGCATGTGTCCTTTAAACACCATACCTCCAAAGTGACCCGAAGCAGCTTTATTTTGGCCTGTCTGTTCAGGCCCATCGTTTCTTAGGTAGCTAAAACAGTATGGCCCATTCAACAAAGTGAAGTATCAGTCGGCTTGAAGAAAATCAAAGTTTTCTAGAAGCAGATAAATATGGGAGGGAGGATAACAATCAGGTAGGGTTAACAATCAAGTAGTTTGTCAAGAACCGTAGTTTGTTGAGATACCAGAGTGCTCTAACAAAGAAGGCTAAATTTCTTACAAAACAACAGATCCCAGAATTCCATAGCACTGAGCCATGGCAGCTAAAGAAGTGTCAAATTGAATTATCTCTGCAGTGCGGATGCAGCCTTGTCTCCTCCTCTCCTCTCCTCTCCCTCCCTGTTGAGTTAACTGTGTGCAAACTACTTTTTTCACTTTTAACTCAGTTTTCAGCAAGTGAAGTCAACTGAGGACAAAGGAAGCCGTAGGAGGAGAAGAGAGAAACTGGGGCATTTTAAAAGCAATTGGAGAAATAGAATGACAGAGGATTAACTGGGACCATTCCTGCCTAGTCAGTATAGTTGGAGAGTATGCCAGTGGCTTTGGAGAAGGGCCTTTTTAAATTTTGCATTTTAATGTGTGAAATTGTTTTGTGTTTTAACTGTATTTTTATTCATCTTACAATGAGTTGCACTGGGCGGAACCTGTGAAAGTTCCTTTTTGGATTATAACTCCCAGAACCTCCCCAGAAATAATTTTGAACTATTACGAGCAGTAGTTCAAAAAAGGAACTTTTCTTTAGTTGTTGTCTTGGGCCCCATTTTGGGAGAGAAAGGGGGGGGGGGAGAGATCCAATAAATAAGTAAAAAACCCAGTGACCCTGCTAGAAACCAATCAGTTGGAGATGAACTTTCAGAGCAACTACCAGGGGCAAAGTCAACAGGAGGCAAACTGGATTGTACAAGTATCAACAGTACTGCAGCAGTGGACCCTCCATTCGTTTGCCTGACAAACCTCTTGCCACAAACTTTACCTGGAACTCAATATATTGATTTGAGTCATGCTTCAGTAAATGTTCAACTTGACTTCAATGGATGAGTGACTTTTGCATTTCTGACTGCTCAGTTTACTAGCAGGCAATGCTTCTAATCCCTACAGAGATGCTATTAGACATTGGTTGACCTGAAATTCACATGAGTTGGCTTGGATTCTAGCCTCAGTCTGCCCTACATGACTTGTCTTAATTTATATTACGTTTTTCTTTCTTTCTTTCTTTCTTTCTTTAAAAAAAGTACCTTTAAGTTCATATAACTTGCATTCTAGAGTGAGTTGCAACCTCAACTGATCCTGCTGTAGTTGGCATTTGACAAAACAATGCATATGAATGAATATATTAAAATAAATATTGATAGCTACATTCAGGCTTTGGAGGCAAAATATACTAATCATGCCCTATTGGAAAGAACAAGCCATTTTTTTAAAAAAAAAAAGTCTCTCCTGAGACAGAATCAGAAAGAAATTAAGAATAAACATTGATGTTTAGTTATTGGTAGTAATAACAGCACTGAAACTGATTTGCTCCCAGAAATTACTCTATGATTACTGATTTGCTCCCAGAAATTACTCTATGATTTTTTTGATGTGATATTCACTAAATATTCTCAATATACTCAATAAATATTTGATAATGTGCATCAACAGATCATAGCCAAAGACAATGCAACTGTATTCAAAGATCTGAAAGTATCTGATAAGAGTCAGTATTTGATGGTGTCTTGAGAATAGTTGTTAATGTCAGACAGGATCTGGAGGCAGGTTGTTTTAGTGTGCAATTGGACATAGCATATAGTGTGCAACTAGAAAAAGATTATAAAACTGGGGAAAAATTGGGGGGGGGGGAGTACTTAAGACACTTGATCACCATGTTGTACATTAAAGGAAAGCTATTGGAAATGGAAATTTGTAACAGCAGAAACAGATTCAAGGATTATTCAAGATTCAAGGAATACCCCCTTCTTTTGGTTCATGTGGGAACCAATGATACTGCAAGGCACAGACTTCAGAATATCAAAAGGGATTATGAGGCTCTGGGAAGGAAGCTGAAAGAGATGGAGGCACAGGTTGTCATCTCATCTCTTCTCCCGGTGGAAGGGCATGGTCCAGGAAGGGAGAGGAAAATAGCAGAGGTGAATAACTGGCTCCGTAGATGGTGCCACCAAGAACAGTTTGGATTCTTGGATCATGGGCTGCGGTTCCATGAGGAGGGACTTCTGGCAAAGGATGGACTGCATCTCATGCCAGTTGGCAAAAACGTTTTTGCCAACAGTCTGAAGAATCTGATCAGGAGGGCTTTAAACTGAGTTATGTGGGGGAGGGAGACATTATACTGGAAGGCAAAAGGGATGGAGAGAATAGTCCAAGTGGCATAGAGGGAACAAGGCAAACAGTGCAAGGACCCAACAGTAGGAGGCAAAAAAATGTGCAAAAGCAGCAAGTAAAGAGGACACATGGTCTTAAATGCCTCTCCACTAATGCACAGAGTATGGGAAATAAGCAGGATGAACTTGAACTCCTAGCACAACAAGGGAAATATGATATAATAGGCATCACTGAAACCTGGTGGGATGAGTCTCATGATTGGAATGTAGAAATAGAGGGATATAACCTTTTAAAGAGAAATAGGCCAAGCAGGAAAGGAGGAGGAATAGCATTATATGTCAGGGATAATTACACCAGTGAAGAGATCCAGGAAGTCAATACTGGAAGTCAGGTGGAGAGCATCTGGATAAAAATTAAAGGAGAGGGAAATAACAGGGATGTTACTGTGGGAGTCTACTACAGACCCCCGACTCAGGCAGAGGAATTGGATGATGCCTTTCTAGAACAGATAATCACATACTCAGAAAAGAGAGATGTAGTAGTGATGGGTGACTTCAACTATCCTGATATTTGCTGGAAGTCAAACTCAGCCAAATCCTCAAAGTCTAGCAAATTCCTCACTTGCCTGGAAGACAATTTCATTGTCCAAAAGGTGGAAGAGGCAACAAGGGGATCAGCCATTTTAGATCTGATCTTAACCAACAGGGAAGACCTAGTTGATGGGGTGCAAGTGGTGGGATCCTTAGGTGGAAGTGACCATGTTCTCCTGGAGTTTGTAATACAGTGGAAGGGAGAAGCTAGGCATAGTCAGACACACACTCTAGACTTTAGGAGAGCTGATTTCAATAAACTTAGAGAAATACTGGGAGTGATCCCATGGTCAGGAATACTACAAGAGAAGGGAGTTCAAGACGGATGGGAGTTTCTCAAAAGGGAGATATTGAAGGCACAATTTCAGACAGTTCCAATGAGGAAGAAAAATGGAAGATGTCTCAAGAAGCCAGGATGGATGACTAAGGAACTTTCAACTGAGCTAAGTTTTAAACGGAACATGTATAAGAAATGGAAAAATGGGGAAATCACGAAAGAGGAATTCAAACAAATAGCCAGCACATGTAGGGGTAAAGTCAGAAAAGCTAAAGCGCAGAATGAACTCAGGCTTGCTAGAGAGGTTAAGAACAATAAAAAGGGCTTTTTTGGATATGTCCGCAGCAAAAGGAAGAAGAAGGAAACAGTGGGGCCACTGCGTGCAGAAGATGGCAAAATGCTAACAGGGGACAGAGAAAAGGCAGAATTACTCAACACCTTCTTTGCTTCAGTCTTCTCAGAAAAGGCAAAGGGTGCTCAACCTAAGGATAATGGAGACAGAATAGAGGAAATTCAGCACAGAATAAGTAAAGAGGTAGTACAGGAATACCTGGTTAACCTAAATGAATATAAATCTCCAGGACCAGATGAACTACATCCTAGAGTATTAAAAGAACTGGCAAATGTAATATCAGAGCCATTGGCAATAATCTTTGAGAACTCCTGGAGAACAGGAGAAGTCCCAGCAGACTGGAGGAGGGCAAACGTTGTCCACATCTTCAAAAAGGGAAAAAAAGAGGATCCCAACAATTATCGTCCAGTTAGTCTGACATCAATTCCAGGAAAGATTCTGGAGCAGATCATTAAACAGAGAGTCTGTGAACACTTAGAGGCCAATGCCATAATCACAAAAAGCCAACATGGGTTTCAGAGAAACAAGTCATGCCAAACGAACCTCATCTCTTTTTTTGATAAAATTACCAGCTTGGTAGATGAAGGGAATGCTGTGGATATAGTATACCTCGATTTCAGTAAGGCCTTTGACAAGGTTCCCCATGACATTCTTGCAAACAAGCTTGCAAAATGTGGGATAGACAAGTTAACTGTTACATGGATTTGTAATTGGTTGACTGGCCGAACTCAAAGGGTGCTCAGCAATGGCTCCTTTTCATCCTGGAGAGAAGTGACCAGTGGGGTCCCACAGGGCTCTGTCCTGGGCCCAGTGCTATTCAACATCTTTATTAACGATTTGGATGACAGAATTGGGGGCATACTTATCAAATTTGCAGATGACACTAAACTAGGAGGAGTAGCTAATGCCCCAGAGGACAGGATCAAAATTCAAAATGACCTGAATAGACTAGAAAGCTGGGCCAGTGCTAACAAAATTAAATTCAATGCGGAGAAATGTAAGGTTCTGCACTTAGGGCGGAAAAATGAAATGCACAGATATAGGATGGGGGACACCTGGCTGAATGAGACCACATGTGAAAGGGATCTAGGAGTCCAAGTAGACCATAAGCTGAACATGAGTCAACAGTGTGATGCGGCAGCTAAAAAAGCCAATGCAATTTTAGGCTGCATCAATAGAAGTATAGTTTCTAGATCAAGGGAAGTTATACTGCCACTCTATTCTGCTTTGGTCAGGCCCCACCTGGAATACTGTGTCCAGTTCTGGGCACCACAATTCAAAAACGATGTGGAGAAACTGGAGCATGTCCAAAGGAGGGCAACTAAGATGGTGAAGGGTCTGGAAACCTTGCCCTATGAAGAACGCCTTAGGGAGCTGGGGATGTTTAGCCTGGAGAAGAGAAGGTTAAGAGGTGATATGATAGCCCTATTTAAATATTTGAAGGGATGTCATATTGAGGAGGGAGCAAGCTTGTTTTCTGCTGCTGCAGAGACTAGAACGCGAAACAATGGATGCAAACTGCAGGAAAAGAGATTCCACCTCAACATTAGGAGGAACTTCCTGACAGTAAGGGCTGTTCGACAGTGGAACACACTCCCTTGGAGGGTGGTGGAGTCTCCTTCCTTAGGGGTCTTTAAGCAGAGGCTGGATGGCCATATGTCGGGTATGCTTTGATTGGGAGTTCCTGCACGGCAGGGGGTTGGACTGGATGGCCCTTGTGGTCTCTTCCAACTCTATGATTCTATGATTCTATGATTCTATGATTATTGTGAATTAGGCTTGACAGCTCAGAATTGTCCGTCCCTGGGGTTTCCAGCCAAAACCTAAGACCTAAGGACAGATGCAAGTGATATCATGAGGGCTTTCCTCATACCTTGTTGTTCAAACAGAGAGCATATTTCCTGCTTGGAAATTAAAACATAAATCTTCGCTAAAGGGCTGTTCCCAGGTCAAGGTGAAACCAGGCAGTTGTTGCTTCTCACATACTTAAGGAGATGTAATAAGGAACATACGAGGGGGTATCCAAAAGTTTTAATGATCACCTTTTTAAAAAAATTGACAGAAAGTTTATTTTGATTTGTAGTTGTTAACTTATCTCTATGTAGTCACTATCTAGATTTATACATTTTCCCCAGAGTTTCTTGACCTTCCTAATACCATTATTGTAGAAGTCTGCAGATAGCACCTTACAAGGGGGTATCGTAAAGTAATAATTATCACTCAGAAGTTATTATGGCATATTGATGAAATTTTGTCAGTGTCATCATTGGTCCCTGAGTGCACATTGCTGAGAAAATCAGCTCACTGTGTTCTTTATTTTTGTGACTGGCTCTGCCAGAAGGGACTAAAGTGTAAAATCCTTGTCAGGTGCAAGGTGTAAAATCCTTGTCAGGTGCTTCTACAATATCAGTTATTTGGAAGGTCAAGATATGCTGGGGAAAATGTATAAATCTAGATAGTAACTACATAGAGATATGTTAACAACTACAAATCAAAACAAACTTTCTGTCAAAATTTTTTAAAGGTGATCATTAAAACTTTTGGGCACCCCCCCCCCCCGTAGATATAATGTAGCCTACTTGCTTCTAGTCAGAAGGTGGGTGCAGAGCAGATAGCGAGCCCTGATGCTGCAATGACTGGGAGTGAAGGAGGAAGCTAATTAAAGTAAAAACAGACTGTGTCTCCTTTATCCGAAATGCTTGGGTGCAGAAGCAGTTTGGATTTTGGAATATTTGCAAAAGATAATGAGGTATCTTGGAAACGAGACCCAAATTTAAATGTGAAATTAATTTATGTTTTGTCTAACCCTTATACACATAGCCTGAAGGAAATTTCATAGACAATGTTTTAAATAATTGTGTGCATGAAACAACATTTGTGTAAACTGAACAGCAAAGTTGTCACCATCTCAGCCACATTGTGGACAATTTTGAATTTTGGAATGTTTCAGATTTTGGAATTCCAGATAAGGGAGTACAGGTTTGAGTACCTGTACAAAAGCCTCTAGAAAGGCTTTGCAGGTTGCAACCACAAATCAATTAATTCTTGGAAATTATAGCGCAACACTGCTTTATTTGCTGAGCTTGAGATTTGCAAGCAGTTGAAGCTGAGCTCTCCAAAACTGGAGAATTTGCGCCCTCATATCCCACCTGGAGATCACCCATGAAAACTTGAGATTCTGGGCCAGACCTGGAGGTCTGGCAATCCTATTGTGAACCTATCTTCTTTTTTAAAAGTTTGAGAGGTATGAATTTTGGCAGCACAAGTCTGATGAGTCAGCATGAACTGCTAATTTTCCTACTCAACTCAGGCAGATTCATAAATGAATCATTGCTGTACAGAAGATAAGAACTACTAACTCCTATGAAGAAACCATAAACTGCTGCTGATATAAAGTGTCAGCAAGGAGCAAAGCATGCTTTCTATTTGACATTTTTAGTGCAGGGAGTTAGAAAGGGCATTGTACAATTGGAAAGCCTATTTTTGAAAAGAATGCTGGTATGGCATATGCATTATTATTATTAATAATTATTATTATTTTCCTGCCTCTCCTCAAGGCTTGAGGCAGGCTACATCACATTAAAATACAAAACATGAATAACAACACATAAAACCCACAGTTAAAATACAATAAAGTCAGCCCCCGGTATCCATAAATATTTCATCCACAGGTTCAAGCATCAATGGCTTGATAATATTTTTAAAAATATATAAATTCCAAAAGCAAACCTTGTTTTTGCCATTTTATATAAGGGACACCATTTCACTATGCCACTGTATTTAATGGGTCTTGAGCATCCACAGGTTTTGGTATCAACGGGGGTCCTGGAACCAAATCCCAGCGGATACCAAGGAACCCCTGTAATATAAAGCCATTAAAATACACACATAAAAGCCCATATACAAATTAAGTAGTCATGGTTTAAAATTGATTGGGTAGACCTGTTGGAGGAGATGTGTCTTTGATGCTATTTTAAATGCAGTTTAAGAATTTTAGGATTTTAAGGATTATTATGATAACATTTTTGTTTTACCAATGAGAAGAGCCTCTCAGTGAAGTTGGCTGAGATGGATTGATTCCAGAGGAGGTCTAGGAAAGAAAGGGGATCCACAAAGTCTAGAAATTTGATATTGGAAGTATTTGTGTGAGTCAAAGAGGCAGCATGGTGTAGTGGTTTAAGTTGCTGGACTAGGACACTGGGAGATGAGGGTTCCAATCCCTGATCAGGCTTGGAAACCCACTGGGTGACCATGGGCAGGTCACATACTCTCAGCCTCAGAACAAGGCAAGGGCCAACCCCTGTGAACAAATTCTGCCACGAAAAGCCTTACTGTCACCGTTAGTCAGAAATTACTTGAAGGCACACAGCAACAACAACAGAGTCACCAGTGGAAAATAAACTAGCATGGAGAATGGGCACGAATGGGCTCACCAATTTTTCACTAAAAATAGCACCAAAGGCAGCCCACAGTTTAAATAAATAAATGAAGGAATAGAATCCATTGAAGTCATGAATGGGCCTGCTGGAGTAAGGAAAGCTGATGTTTATTTATTAATCTGAATGATCAGCCAGATTTTCAGTAGCAGTCCTTATGTGGCTGGCTTGTGTCAACATAAACAGTGCCATCATATTAATCAGAAAGGGCTTTGCAAGTGCTTCTGTTCCACTTTTCTACTGGCATTTTTTACGATAGACACATATAAAGTTGGAGGGTACCCCAGGGGCCAGCTAGTTGAATCCCCTGGCAATGCAAAAATTCCACAAATAAAATATCCTTGAGAAGTTGCAATCCAATTTCTGTTTAAAAACTTCCAACGAAGGAGAACCCACCATCTTTCCAAATGGACTGTTTCACTGTTAGAAGCTCCTAACACTACGTGGCTCTTCTTAATGTTTTGACAAAAATCTCCTTTCTTCAAATTTGGTTCTAGTCGTATCTTTCGGAGCACCAGAAAACAAACTTGCTCCATTATCCACCCGATAAGCTTTCAGATGTAGTATTTAAAGACAGCTGTCATTTCTCTTCTTGGTCTCTTCTCCAGATTAAACATAGCCAATTCTCAAACAATCCTCATGGAGCTAGGCTTCCAGACCCTTTATCATCTTAGTCCTCTTCTCCTGGACAACTTGCCAATATCCTTTCTAAACTGTAGTGTCTAGAAGTGAACATTGTACTCCAGGTGAGACCTATTATTTCCTTTCATCTGGACACAGTAGTTCTGTTGATACACCCTAGAATTACACTGGCGTTTTTGCATCATACCATGGATTTAGATTAAATTTATATATTTATTGTTATTGTTGTGTGCTTTCAAGTCATTTGCAACTTAGGGCAACACTAAGATGACACTATCATGTTTTTCGGGGGAGGGGGCATGCTTCTTCAGACGGGATTTGCCATTGTGATCCTCTGAGGCTGAGAGAGTGTGACATTCCCAAGGATACCCCGGGATTCAGCCCCAGGTCTCCAGAGTAATAGTTCAGCACTCAAACTACTACACATGTATTTATTACTGTTTATTTTTTTACCTTTACCTTACAAAACCTCTAAGCAATACACAAATATTTTGAGTAATAAAATACATTGTGAAGTCGAAGGCTTTCATGGCCAGCATCCATAGATTTTTGTGGGTTTTCCAGGCTATGTGGCCATGTTCTAGAAGAATTATTCCTGACGTTTCGCCAGCATCCGTGGCCACATATGCTGGCAAAACATCAGGAATAAATTCTTCTAGAACATAGCCACATAGTCTGAAAAACCCACAAAAATCAGTAAAATACATTGCAACAAAGATTTGAGAGTGGCAGTGGCAGTGCCATTGCGTGGGTCATACTCTCGATGGGGTTTTTTGTACGGAACAGGAGTATCCGTGGGCGGAGGTAACAAAGACCTCTGCGCTGTCATGGACAGATCATTTCCTGATCAAGATGGAACTAAAAGCTATTTTTCCTCCCCCCGGGGGTGGCGGACCCATTCGAATGGTCCGCCCTCGAAGGCTAATGGAACCTATTGGGTTCCAGAAGGCCCTAGAGGGTTTGTTGGTTGGGAATGCCGGTGATTCTGCTGAGGCTCTGGTTGATACCTGGAACACCGACGTTGCCAGAGCCATCAACACAATCGCCCCCAAGCGTCCTTTCCAGCCCGCTCCTAACAGGAAACCCTGGTACACTGAAGAGCTCAGGGAGATGAAGCGGGCTGGACAACGACTAGAGTGCAAATGGCGGAGGACTCGCCTCTTATCT
This sequence comes from Urosaurus nigricauda, assembly GCA_034509955.1. Lineage (NCBI taxonomy): Eukaryota > Metazoa > Chordata > Lepidosauria > Squamata > Phrynosomatidae > Urosaurus > Urosaurus nigricauda. Next base: position 23,049,140 of record JAOEGL010000012.1, on the reverse strand, counting down.
GACAGAACTCTCTATAGACTGCATCTTCGCATCTATGGAGAGGCTTTGCGTGCAGCGCGGAGATCTCGCTGCTCTGCACGCATTGCGTCTGCAGAGTCCCGCCCGGCAGAACTGTTTAAGGTGGTGGGGGAGTTGACACAGGTTCCCCCTGCGCCAAACCCCCTACTAGAGCCTACAGCAGCCTGCTGTGAGGTATTTAACATCCACTTTGCAGATAAAATCTCTCGGATAAGAGCCGACTTGGACGCCAGTCATTGTCCAGTGTCCTTGAATGAGGTATCCAGTAACTCCCTTGCTGTCAGTTTACTGGATGAGTTCCAATCGGTGAGTACCGATGACGTGGACAAGCTCCTTGGATGTGTGAGGAAGACGACTTGCTCCCTCGATTCAGGTCCATCCTGGCTGGTCGTCCAGGGAGGAGACGCATTGAGAACATTCCTTCGGGAGGTGATCAATGCGTCTCTCAGGGAAGGCAACGTTCCATCTTGTCTGAAGGAGGCGGCCGTTAAGCCCCTCCTGAAGAAGCCTTCCCTTGATCCCCTGGACAGAAACAACTACAGACCAGTTTCCTTGCTGCCTTTTCTCAGCAAGGTGATCGAGAGAGCCATCGCCTCCCAACTCCAAGCTGTCTTGGATGAAACCAATTATCTAGATCCATTCCAGACCGGTTTCAGGGCAGGATATGGAGTCGAGACTGCCATGGTTGCTCTGACTGATGACCTCCGCTTGAGCATCGACAGGGGTAGTGTGACCCTGCTGGTGCTCTTGGATCTCTCCGCGGCTTTTGACACTATCGATCACTCCACCTTTTGGATCGGCTGAGAGAGTTGGGGATCGGTGGCATCGTGCTCCGGTGGTTCCGATCCTTCCTCTCCGGCAGATCTCAAAGGGTGAGACTCGGGGACAGCTGCTCCTCTAAGATCGAGCTTAGCTGTGGCATCCCTCAGGGCGCCATTCTGTCCTCGATGTTATTTAACATCTATATGAAGCCGTTGGGTGAGATCATCCGGAGGCACAGAGCTCAGTGTCATCAGTACGCTGATGACACCCAGATATACTTCTCCGTGACCAGATCGTCTGCGCAGACCTCCGATGGCATCTCCCCTTTCAATGACTGCCTTGCGGCTGTAATGGACTGGATGAGGAAAAACCGATTGAAGCTTAATCCAGACAAAATGGAGGTGCTCACAGTCACAGGCCCGAAACCAGGTCTGGGAATACAACTTCCAGTCCTGGATGGAGTCACACTCTCCTCAAAGGACTCTGTTCGCAGTCTGGGGGTACTCCTTGACCCGTCGCTCCACATGACAAGTCAGGTGAATGCGACGGTTAGGAGTGCCTGCTATCAGCTTCGGCTGATACCCCAGCTGCGCCCTTTCCTGGAGATGAGGGATCTGGAAACTGTGATACACGCCCTGGTAACCTCACGTTTGGACTACTGTAACGCACTCTACATGGGGCTACCCTTGTGCCTAACCCGGAAACTACAACTGGTCCAAAATATGGCAGCCAGACTTCTCACTGGAACATCTAGGAGAGAGCACATTACTCCTGTGCTTAAAGCTCTCCACTGGCTGCCGACCAGTTTCTGGGCACAGTACAAGGTGTTGGTTTTAACCTTTAAAGCCCTACATGGCTTGGGTCCATCCTATCTAAAGGACCGCCTCTTCCCATACGAAACCCCCCCCCCCCCGCACACTTCGGTCCTCTGGGAGGAACCTGCTGCAACCCATGAAGACCAGGCTGGTGCAGACCTCCCAGAGGGCTTTTTCGGCTGTTGCCCCCAAATTGTGGAATGACCTGCCAGATGAGATGCGTCTTATTTCATCTTTAGAAGGCTTTTAAAAAGCCCTAAAGACGCATCTCTTCCAGCAGGCCTTCCCAGAGAATGTAAACACTCCCCGACTCCAAACCTAGGTTTAGAGTGGCTTTTCTCCCAGCCTCCCCTCTCTGTTTTCACTTCTGCGCAACCTTGGCTTGGGTCCGTTCTTTTCCCTAGCCTGTTTTTACTACTATTTTAGCCAGTTACTGTTTTAACTAAATTGTGATTTAATCTCTTTTTAAGGGGGGGTGGTAAGGGAAAGGATGGGATATTTTACTTGATATTGTTTTAACCCTTGTTGTAATCCGCCCCGATTGCTTGTTCAGAGGGGCGGACTAGAAATAAATATTATTATTATTATTATTATTATTATTATGACAAATTTGTACACTGCTAAAAAAAAGAGGAAATACCGCAAAGCGGTCTCATACGTTGGCACACATTTTCACGCAATGTGGATATGCCTAGGGTTGTGCAGCCTGTAATTTACAAAAGATTTGTGTGCAATGAAGCAGGCTGGACAACAGCCAGAGTGCAAGTGGAGCAATGAATGTGACCAGAAACATTTGTTTACACTGAACCATCAGAAAGCAAAGTTGTCTTTGTCTGCTATGCATCAGTGAGACAGGCCAAAGAATCTTAGTACACTTCTAGGATTGCATCCTCAACCTCCCACCCATTACGGCTTTTCCAAGTGGTGAAGAGTCTTTTGAGCATGGGCCCAGAGAGTTCATGTATGCAATTCATGGCTACCAGTGGATGGCACTTCCACATATTTGTGGAGGAAAATAAAACAAACAGCAATGGGTTTTATGTTTTGCCACTTGAAAGAACTGAATGGACTTCAGAGGACTGGTTTTACAGCAGTTGTGAAGATCTCTTCTTGATGCTGGGCTTCCTCACATGGGAGAAAAGTTTCTCTATTATAATTGCAGGAGGTCACTGCCACCTGTGGTCCAGAATGAGTATCACACTAGTTTATACATAAATGCCACTAAGCCTTTCAGGAAAGCAATGGCAAACCTCCTCTGAACAAAGCTTGCCAAGAAAACCCTCTGATGGGGACACCTTGGGGTCAGAAACAACTTGAAGGCACACAACAACAACAAATCAAAAGAGACCAAGTGTGGTTTAGTGGTTTGAGTATTGCACTATGACTCTGGAGACCAGAATTTAATCCCCTCCCAGACCTAGAAACCCACTGTGTGGCCAACTCACACTCTCTCAGCCTCAGATGAAGGCAAAGGTAAAGCCCCTCTGAACAGATCTTGCCAAGAAAAACCTGTGATAGGTGAGAGGTATGCCTTAGGGTTGCCATAAGTCAGAAATTAACTGAAGGTACACAACAAAAGCAAAAGAAAAGTTAGCTGTCCAAATAAAGTTGCAATCCGTAGAATATTTACCTAGGAATAAGTCCCATTTACCACAGTGAAGCTCATTACTGAGTAAACATGCATAGGAACAGACTCTGCAGGTTATTAAATAGTGCTCCAATTAAATGGGCCCAATACTTTTAACACCTTTCTTTTTAAAAGAAGATTTAATGGGTATGTTTTGGCTTAAATTGCCAGGAATTCCAGATACTGGAAAGTGGGGTTTCATTATAGGCTCCCTATAAAGAATAAGATCACTAATCTGCCTTAACTCCAAAATTTGTATCAGTGGGACATTTTTAACAGGCCAACCAAAAGAGTACAAATGCATATGCAAGCATCTGACATCTGAAGAGCAGAGAAAACATGATGTGGGGAAACCTAAATTTTGAGGTCATGATGTCTGCATGATGCCCTGAGATGAAATTGATCGGAAAGGGTCAGCATACTTTGGAAAAGATTTTAGCGGGAGATATGATGACCAAGTTTCATCTGGAATAGAGCCATGAGAATGGAAATGCACATAGGATGCAAGGAGGCTCAGCCACTGCAAATGTTCTTCTAGACCAGGGAAGTGTGAGAGGCAGGGGACTATTCTCCCCCCAATCCATCCTTTAACTGCCTCCCTAGAGACATTTGAAGGGCCAGGAGGGTGGGGGAAGAGAAGTAGTCAGCACATGTGCTGGCAGAGAGAGCCTTGCATACCAGAGACAATATGCGTGCCATAGCTTCACCACCATAGTTTTATAGCCAAAGGTAATTCTGTACATATTTTAAACAATTTTGTGCATGAAATGACATTTGTGCACATCAGAAAGCAAAGTTGTCACCATCCCAGTCACACTGTGGATGATTCTGGATTTTGGAATATTTTGGATTTAGGAATTCTGGATAAAGAAGACTCAACCTGTAGAAAAGCCTCTAAAAAGGCTTTGCAAGTTGCAACAATAAATCAGTTCTTGGAAATTGTAGCATGTTGTGTCTCAAATTGTGTCTGGGGTTTTTGTTTGTTATTGTTAACCACCCTAGAGTCAATCTTTACTCATGGCAGCTCTGTGGATGAGACATTGGAGTTTATCAGACAACAGAAATTGGAAGCATAATCTAAAGGCAATCCAAATGCAATCATGGAGTTCCATGTTATTGCGTGAAAGACTACCATATGCATTTTCAGGCAATGGGAAGTCCTTCTGAATGCAATCATGAGGTTTCATGTTATTGCATGAGAAACTATCACACGCAATTTCAGGCAATTTCGGGCAGTGGGAAGTCATTCCGAATGCGATGCAGTGTCAATACGGAATCATGTAAATTCGCTAAACTAGCGAATTCACTCATTTCTGAACTGGCCCCACTTTCATTTCTTTCAAAATTGAGAGAAATTCCTCCTGTGTGTCATTCTTTGTTGTGCTCCATCAGCCATTATATGTTTGCAATGTGCTCCCTAGTGCCTCTTCCTTTACTGAAACCCGCTTGGGGTCTACTTTGGGCTATATGAAAAAGACTTATAAAAATATGCTGGCTAAAAATGTAGTCACTTTAAAGAAAGACAATCTGTATGTCTGTCAACAAAGTATTTGCCAATCTTATATAGCCTTGTAAGAAATTGGCTCCCAAGATTGTTGGCCTATTTGTTGTAAAAACACTGGTTAATGCAATGATGATATTAAGATTGTATATTTTTATATATACAATATAATATATATATTATATATATTATATTATATATTTTTATATCCACTGTGTTTCATTTCTGCTCAGGCCGGTGTCAGAGGTGATCTCATGGCACTGAAGAGAATTACCTCACACTACATTCTGATTGATAGGGACCAGCACTTTGAAGTGAAGTTAAAAAAACATGGACTCTAGATTTCACAAGGTCAAACTGCAGTACTTTGTTCAATGGAAACACCTTCCAAAGAGAGAACAAGAGTGTGTAGATGCTAAACATATTTGGTTGCCAAAGTCAGTGAGCAAATTTTACAGGTACTACCCTAAGAAACCAGGAGCCAGTTAAATGCACGTTAATTGCTGAGTAGAGTAGTTATTTAGTTATTTAGATTAGTTATTTAATTAGTTATTTAGTTTTGTATCTATTTGGTGAAGGGGTGAAATAGTTTTGGGGAGGCAAAATGTCAGACTCCAAGTCCCCTTGGATTTCCTAGCATAGTTTATTATATAGTCTGTCCTCTTTATCCACAGACTTGCCATCCACGGATTCAACCATCCGCAGATAGCAAGCCCGTGTTGTCCCCAATGGTAGCATGTGCATGTGGCCGCACCACCATTAGGGACAACCCTTGTTGTCCTCAGTGGTGGCACATGCACACAGCTGCACTGCCATTAGGGACAATGAGCCCCGTTGTCCCTAATGGCAGCACGGCTACTTGCATGCACCGCCATTGAAGTTCTGTTGTCCCTAAAAGCAGTGCGGCCATGTGGATGCACCACCATTGGGGGACAATGCGGACTCAAGCATCCATGGATTTTGGTATCCACAGGGGTGTGTGTCTGGTACGGTTCCCCCAGGGTGTCATGGCCAGCCAAGAGTTGGAGTCAGAGGATGAGGAGGAGGACATGGCTCCTTAGGAGCAAGAGGAATTGGAGGCTAGGCCAGGTCCCAGTTCTGCCATGCCAGACCCTAGCCCTGACAGTTCAGCCCTGGGGGGGGGGGGGGGGAAAGCACAGCCAGGCTCTGGCACTGTGGAGCTCCTTTCAGGGGCTCAGCAGATGAGTGTGGGCTCCAGGGTGGAATCTGGCTTGGAGGTTATCTCCTTTAAGGAACGAAGACATGAAAGTGCTTGCTTATGCTGATCTCACAGGCTGGCTGAGAAAAAAGCTCGTAATAAGGCTCAGCTGATACCAGGCAGGGTGTCGGCTACTTAAACACCTGTGAGAGGCCATCCCTTTGCCAGAATTTATTGTAAGTCTCTTGGTGTGACTGTGTGCTGGCTTCGTGTCTCTGGAACTCTGGTTTGCCTTGACTTGGAACGATTTGGATTTTTGCTGCTTTCTCCTTGCCCTGACCTCGGACCGGACTGACTTCTGTGATTGCCCCAACCCTGACCTTGGCTCTGGCTTTTGGACTACTCTTTGGATCACGTTTAGGCTTGTGGAACTGACTTATCAGCTATTGTTGGTGAGTGCTGGCCGCAGTCTGGGACACAGGGATACTGAGGGCCAACTGAATGCTTATAATTGAATCATAGAATTGTAGGCCAGTTACAGCTGGAGAGAAGGAAGAGCAGTTTTCGCTGGCCATTTTAAGTGGTGAGTGTTTGGATTTTTAAAATCTCTTGGGGGAATGTGCTTGTTGCAGAGGAGGAGGAGCTTCTGTGAGTCACATCTGTAAGTCACTAGTGGGAGGAGCTAGGAGACTAGCTATATATAACTCCTCTCAGAGCCTCTTCTAGACCAATTGGAGCTAGAGAGAAGAAGGAAGAACAGCTTTTCACTGGCCATTTTAAGTGGTGAGTGTTTGGATTTTTAAAATCTGTTGAGGGAGTGTGTTTGTTGCAGAGGAGGAGGAGCTTCTGTGAGTCACATCTGTGAGTCACTAGTGGGTGGAGCTAGGAGACTAGCTATATATAATTTCTCTTAGAGCCACGTGCTGTTAGGCTGAATTTTTTTCTCCAAACAGGGGAAAGTATAACAGAGGGAGCAGGGGAGCTGCAAACTTTGTTTTAGAGGTTCTCCTTCAAATCTTTTCATTTTTAAAAAATACTTTTGAGGGATTCCCCCCACCTCAGAGGAAGTGAATATGAGTTAGCAGCCAAGAGAGCTCCATAAAGTTATATTCCCAGTAGATTGATCTCACTGACAGAGATTTGGTGAAATAGGCCAGGCCATCAGGAACCTTTGACATTGGTGTTTACTGGGGGATTTTCTTTGAGGAGGAAAACCACAGTTCTGTTTCAGTGATTGCATAACACTTCTTGGTATGGACACTGAGGGAACTGCTGCAGTCACCTGCAACACTTGTGAGATGTTTGTCTTTTTGCCTACAGATGTGGGGAACTTCTCATGTCCCAAGTGCAAGTTGGTAGCCCTCTTGGAGGAGAAAGTACAGCAGCTGGAATTCAGGGTAGTGACACTTCTGCATATCAGGGAGCAAGAGGTTTTCCTGGACAGAACAGAAGGAATGATCTTGAAAGGGGACCACACAGAGAAAGTCGCTTGGGGTGAAAAGGTCATTTCATGTACGCAGGAGGCAGCCAGCTGGAGGAATGTCACACAGAGAAGCAGGGAAATCAGGGATAGCTGTGGGAGCTTGCAACTACAGAATCGTTTTGAAACCCTTTCCCTTATCAAGGATGAGGATGAGCAAGACCAGCATGGACAGACATCAGGGACAGAGCAGGGGAGCCTGAGAGTTCAATTGCAAGAAACAGTCGCTGCTAACCCTCGGAGGAGGTGTGTGGTCGTGGTGGGGGACTCCTTGCTGAGGAGTACCGAAGCAGTGGTTTGTGGGCCTGACAAGATGTCTCGGGAGGTGTGTTGTCTCCCTGGGGCAAAGATCCATGATGTGACAGAGAGGCTGACAAGACTTGTCAAGTCTACTGATCAAAACCCCTTTCTTTTGGTTCATGTGGGAACCAATGATACTGCAAGGCATAGCCTTCAGAAAATCATAAGGGATTATGAGGCTCTGGGAAGGAAGCTGAAAGAGATGGATGCACAGGTTGTCATTCATCTCTTCTCCCAGTAGAAGGGCATGGTCCAGGAAGAGAGAGGAAAATAGCAGATGTCAACAACTGACTCCGCAGATAGTGTCGCCATCTGCGAACAATTTGGATTCTTAGATCATGGGTTGCAGTTCCATGAAGAGGGACTTCTGGCAAGGCAAGGGCTGCATCTCATGCCAGTTGGCAGAAATGTTTTTGCCAACAGTCTCAAGAATCTGATCAGGAGGGCTTTAAACTGAGTTATGTGGGGAAGGCAGAAGGCATTCTGGAAGGCAACAGGGCTGGAAAAAATAGTCAAACTGACATAGAAGGAACATGGCAAACAGGGCAAGGACACAACTATAGGAGGTAAAAAACATGCACAGGCAGCAAGTAAAGGGAACACATGGTCTTAGATGTCTCTACACTAATGCACAGAGAATGGGAAATAAACAGGATGAACTTGAACTCCTAGCACAAGAAGGAAAATATGATATAATAGGCATCACTGAAACCTGGTGGGATGAATCTCACTATTGGAATGTAGAAACAGAGGGATATAACCTTTGAAAGAGAAACAGGTCAAACAAGAAAGGAGGAGGAATAGCATTATATGTGAGGGATATTTACAGCAGTAAAGAGATCCAGGAAATCAATACTGGAAGCCAGGTGGAGAGCATCTGGATAAAAATTAAAGGAGAGGGAAGCAACAGAGATGTTACTGTGGGACTCTACTACAGACCCCCAAGTCAGACGGAGGAATTGGATGATGCCTTTCTAGAACAGATGACCACACACTCAGAAAGGAGAGATGTAGTAGTGATGGGGGACTTCAACTATCCTGATATTTGCTGGAATTCAAACTCAGCAAAATCCTCAAGGTCTAGCAAATTCCTCACTTGCCTTGAAGACATTTTCATTGTCAAAAAGCTGGAAGAGGCAATAAGGGGATCAGCTATTTTAGATGTGATCTTTACCAACAGGGAAAACCTAGTTGATGAGGTGCAAGTGGTTGGATCCTTACGTGGGAGTGACCATGTTCTCCTGGAGTTTGTTATACAGTGAAAGCAGTCCGACATGCATTCTAGACTTTAGGAAAGCTGATTTTAGTAAACTTAGAGAAAATACTGGGGGTTATTCTATGGTCAGAAATACTAAAAGAGAAGGGGTTCAGGACGGATGGGAGTTTCTCAAAAGGGAGATAATGGAGGCACAATTTTAAACAGTTCCAATGACGAAGAAAAATGCAAGTTGTCTGAAGAAACCAGGATGGATGACTAAGGAACTTTCAACTGAGATAAGTTTTAAACTGAACATGTATAAGAAATGGAAAAATGGCAAAATCATCAAAGAGGAATTCAAACAAATAGCCAGCATGTGTAGGGGTAAAATCAGAAAAGCTAAAGCTCAGAATGAACTCAGGCTTGCTAGAGAGGTTAAGAACAATAAAAAGGGCTTTTTTGGGTATGTCCGCAGCAAAAGGAAGAAGAAGGAAATGATAGGGCCATTGTGTGGTGAAGATGGCAAAATACTAACAGGGACAGAGAAAAGGCAGAATTACTCAACACCTTCTTTGCTTCAGTCTTCTCAGAAAAGGCAAAAGGTGCTCGACCAAAGGATAATGGAACAGGAGACAGAATAGGGGAATGTCAGCACAGAATAAGTAAAGAGACAGTACAGGAATACCTGGTTAATCTAAATGAATATAAATCTCCAGGATCAGATGAACTACATCCAAGGGTATTAAAAGAAGTGGCAAATGTAATATCGGAACCATTGGCAATAATCTTTGAGAACTCCAGGATAACAGGAGAAGTCCCAGCAGACTGGAGGAGGGCAAACATTGTGCCCATCTTCAAAAAGGGAAAAAAAGAGGATCCCAACAATTATCGTCCAGTTAGTCTGACATCAATTCCAGGAAAGATTCTGGAGCAGATCATTAAACAGAGAGTCTGTGAACATTTAGAAGGGAATGCCATAATCACAAAAAGCCAACATGGGTTTCAGAGAAACAAGTCATGCCAAACAAACCTGATCTCTATTTTGATAAAATCACCAGCTTGGTAGATGAAGGGAATGCTGTGGATATAGTATATCTTGATTTCAGTAAGGCCTTTGACAAGGTTCCCCATGACATTCTTGCAAACAAGCTTATAAAATGTGGGATAAACAAGGCAACTCTTAAATGGATTTGTAATTAGTTGACTGACTGAACCCAAAGGACTCTTTCACACTGGAGGAATTTCTCCCAACTTCGAATGCAGCCAATGCGAATTCACGTGAATTCGCTAGTTTAGCTAATTTACGTGAATCCTCATTGCATTCGGAAGGCGTTCGGAATGACTTCCCATTACCCGAAAATGACCCCTCGTTGCCCGAAATTGCATAAGAAGTTCTAATTTGCAATAACGTGAAACCCCATGATTACGTTTGGATTGCCCTTGGATTATACTTCCAATTTCTCACATCTGAAAGAGTGCAGAGGGTGCTCAACAATGGCTCCTTTTCATCCTGGAGAGAAGTGACCAGTGGGGTGCCACAGGGTTCTGTCCTGGGCCCAGTGCTATTCAACATATTTATTAATCATTTGGATGACAGAATTGGGGGCATACTTATCAAATTTGCAGATGACACCAAATTAGGAGGAGTAGCTAATATTCCATAAGACAGGATCAAAATTCAAAATGACCTGAATAGACTAGAAAGCTGGGCCAAAGCTAACAAAAATGAAATTCAATGCGGAGAAATGTAAGGTTCTGCACTTAAGGCAGAAAAATGAAATGCACGGATATAATCCAGGCTGAATGAAAGTACGTGTGAAAGGGATCTAGGAGTCCAAGTAGACCACAAGTTGAACATGAATCAACAGTGCGATACAGCAGCTAAAAAGGCCAATGCAATTTTAGGCTGCATCAATAGAAGTCTAGTGTCTTTATAAATAAAGCTAATAATAATGGCCCTTGTGGTCTCTTCCAACTCTAAATTTCTATGATTCTATGAATAAAGTGTCTAGATCAAGGGAAGTAATAGTGCCACTCTCTTCTGCTTTGGTCAGGTCCCACCTGGAATACTGTGTCCAGTTCTGGGCACCACAATTCAAAAAGGATGTGGAGAAACTGGAGTGTGTCCAAAGGAGGGCAACTAAGATGGTGAAGGGCCTGGAAGCCATGCCCTATGATGAAAGCTTTAGTGAGCTGTGGATGTTTAGCCTGGAAAAAGAGAAGGTTAAGAGGTGATATGATATCCCTGTTTAAATACTTGAAAGGGTTTCACATTGAGGAGGGAGCAAGGTTTTTTTCTGCTTCTCCAGACAATAGGACTCCGAACAATGGATGCAAGCTGCAGGAAAAGAAATTCTACCTCAACATTAGGAGGAACTTCCTGACAGTAAGAGCTGTTTGACAGTGGAACACACTTCTTCCTCAGAGATTGTGGTGGAGTCTCCTTCTTTGGAGGTCTTTAAACTGAGGCTGGATGGCCATCTGTCAGGGATGCTTAGATTGGGAGTTCCTGCATGGCAGAATGGGGTTGGACTGGATGGCCCTTGTGGTCTCTTCCAACTCTGGGATTCTAGGATTCTAGGATTGTAGAGTTGAAAAAGACCACAAGGGCCATCCAATCCAACCCCCTACCATGCAGGAACTCACAATCAAACATCCCCAACATATAGCCATCCAGCCTCTGCTTAAAGACCTCCATGGAAGGAGACTCTGCCACAATCTCTGAGGAAGAAATGTGTTCCACTGTCAAACAGCTCTTACTGTCAGGAAGTTCCTCCTAATGTTGAGGTGGAATCTCTTTTCCTGTAGCTTGCATCCATTGCTCCATGCTCTAGTCTCTGGAGCAGCAGAAAACAAGCTTGCTCCATCCTCAGTGTCACATCCTCTTCGATTACTTAAACAGGGCTAGTAGTTTGATGCCTGGTGATGGGATGTCTTCTCAGGGGTTTAGGATGGTATCATTGCTCACATTCCTTGGAGTGATTAACAAGCAAACATCTGGGGAGCAGAGATTTTGCTGAGAGTTTCAAGGCCACTCTCTTGAAAAGCACCTAAATGGGGCTGGAAGGAGGGATAACCCTGGGAATGAAGTAATGTGAAAATGTTTAGGTCTATGGGTGAATGGGGTGTCACCCCAAAGTCTGAATGGGTAAATTGTTGAATTACACTGTATTACACCCTCAAGCTTCAGTGCTGACAAGTTAAGTCTGCTGGATACAGCTTTGGTTTCAGATTAAAGTTTTCTTGGTTTTACTACTGAAGCTTGGATTTCTAAACTGAATTAATCCTGTACATAACAGTGACACTGCACACAGAAATAGTGTTACAGGTCCAATTTTCTGTACACACTTCACATATTTTTAAATTACATTCATTTAAAATCAAAGGAAAAACTGCTCTCCATAGTATTGTCCTATTGAAATTGATAGCATTAAACAGCACTTGACTTGGCTAGATTGTGCCCAAGCTTGCTATCTTTTTTCCCCCAGGATTCAGTAGCCATGCTGCATGGGGGATTATGGGAGCTGTAGTGCCAAAGTAACTTTTGCAAGCCATGCTCCATATCAGAAACAACATCAATACCATTTAAACTATTTAAATAATGTTTAATTCTTTGCTGGCATATATTCGGGCTTTCTCTCTCCATTCTGCTGTTCAGCCTCACTTTAAAAAGTGAACTAGATTTGGCAAGTGAAAGTTTTTGAAATGTGTTTTTGTGAAACTCTGAACCAAAGGTTTTGTGGAGCATTTCCACATTTCACATCTGTGACCCATCATACTTTTCCTGTTGCCTCACCAACCAACCCAATGCGTGATGATTCCCAGATGTACAACTCCGGCAGCTCCCCAAAGACCTATTGGGTTTCACTGTGAGCAAAGCAATCTCTCTGCCATAAAACATTTCTTAAAAGGAGAGAGAGTCATATTCAGAAACACTCAGAAAGATGCACTTGTGCTTTCCAGTAGATTGTGGTGGTTAATCTATCTGATTTATCTTCAGATACGAGACAGATTTTAAATGTGTGTGTGTGTGTGTATACAGGATTCATACAAATCCCAGAATTCAAAAGGGTTGAAAAATGGCAGTGAGATCATTGGGCTCTTGTTGCATAATATGAAAGGGCTTCATGTTTTACTATGTGTGTGTTTTTTGTGGGTTGTTGTGCTTTCTTTTATCCAACTCTTAAACCCAAAGAATCCAAGGTCTTTGCTTTAATTAAATGTTGGATGATAGATTTATGGCACCATGTCTGGACACTCAAGCAAATCCTTGGCACAAGGATTTATGCCTTTTGAATTCTGATACTGAATTGTCCACAATTAAACAAGAGATATAGATGAAGTCTTGTAAGTTTTTGTATAGTACTGATAAAGACTAACCAGGAGGTGCAAAACCTTTGGGATGTTATCAGGAGGAAATAGTGTACTAAGGATTTGTGGTCTTCTGAAAGGCATCTCGTAGGCTTGACCACATCCTCATGTTGCCTGGACACCTGTGTCCCACTTTTTATCTGTATTTGGAGCAAAGGACAAAGAAGCCAAATGTTCGGGATCTCTGCTTATATTTTTTGAGATTTAAGCTGTTTTAACAATAGGCTTGAAGCTCTCCCTCTTCCTCTCTAGACATGTTAGCTATTCTTATATTCTTTGGGGTCTAATTCAACTCATTGTAAAGTTTAAAAGACACTTCCATGTTTAAAGAAATACGATTTTTCTTTTAAATTTTGTAATTTTGTTGATTTTTTGAAACCAACAAAATGTTTGAAAGATTTGCCTACAAAATCTTTTAAATACTTTTTGGATCTTTGAAAGACGTTGTTTCTGGAACTATTTGATAATTCTTGGATTTTCTATAGAAGTAGTAGATATGCATTCCTTTTGTAGCTATTAAAACTGTCCTGGTTTGTTAGACTAGAGAAGATGTTGGAACAAGATAGGATTTAATGTTTTTTTAAAAAATCAATTTTTTAAAATTAAAAATTTGAAATTTCAATTTTAAAAATTTCTGGGGCCTCTCTTTTCTCCCCCCACTGAGCTTCACCTCAGTCCCATCATCTCTTAAAACATTTTAAAGGGAAGAGATGAATGTCACAGACAGTTTCTACCCAAAGGTAGGTGTTTGAGGAGCAGTGGTGTCATTTTTCTTCAGCTCTCTCGAGCAATATGTCAAAGGTGCTAAGAATAAAAAGCACCTTACTTTTCACTGGCCAGACTTCATGCTGCTGAATCAAGAGCGTTGCTTATACAGGGTGAGTCTGGGTGACAGAAAGTGATATCTGCCCTTGGAGGTGCTTTTATCTGCTGGAATGTATCTCTCCCCCCCCCCCCCCCAAAAAAAACCTTATGTATTTGCATGGTGTTTTGCCTAGGCTGCATCCACACTGGAGAAATAACCCGGTTTGGCACCGCTTTAACTATTTTCTCGCTCAAGGCTATGGGATTCTGTGTGTTGGAGTTCCCCACAACAAACTCCAACTCCCAGATTTCCGTAGCCTTGAGCCAGGGCAATTAAAGCCGTGCCAAACCGTGTTATTTCCCCAGTGTGGATGCAGCCTAGGAGGAGGTTTGTCATTGGAATTTATCACACAACGGGAATTGGAAGTATCCAATGGCAATCTGAATGCAATCATGGAGTTTTGCATTATTGCGTGAAAGCTGATCACATGCATATTCAGGCAATGGGAAGTCCTTCCGAACGCAATCGTGGGGTTTCGCGTTGTTGCATGAGAAACTATCACATGCAATTTCGGGCACTGGGAGGCAATTTCGGGCATTTCTGAACACAATGCTGAACTAGTGAATTCACTCAATTCCGAACTGGCCCCACTTTCATTTCTTTCAAAATTGAGAGAAATTCCTCCTGTGTGAACGTCCATTGCCTTCTCTCTTAGGCAGAGAGAGTGGGATTTGCCCACAGTCACCCAGCAGGATTTCCATGGCTAAGCAGGGATTTGAATCAGGGCTCCATTTGCAATATATTCTTCCACTTTAGCTGCTATAGCTTCAGCCTATGAAATCCTGGGATTGGCAGTTTAAGGAAAGGCATTCTTAGCCAGAGCATTCCAGTGCTTCATTGAACTATGGACCCATATGAGATTATCACACTAGGATCAATCCCCGAACCACAATCATCCCATTGCCAATAATGGGATATCCATTGCCAATAATGGGATAATTGTGGGATGGTTCTGGAATTGACCCTAGTGTGATAATCTCAATAGAAGTTAAAGTGGATTCGAAATGATAATGGAAAGGAATATGGTTAAATAGAAGGTTAAAATGGTCCTAGAGAAGAAGAAATCTGAGAAGCATCCTAAGTCCAGTAACAGGAAGGGGAAGGTATGGATGTATAGTTGGAAATAATTGTATTTACGTCATGTTTTGTTATTCAAGTTATGTCATGTTTGTGTGTTATGTTATTTATGTGATATTGTTTAGATGTGGGTATGTTTTAATACATAATATGAGCGTGTTTACGTAATTTAGTTGGTTGTGGAATGAATGCAAGTAAACATAATGTTAAATACTTTGCTGTTGTTTAAATAAAAATAAATAATATAAACAGAAGTTAAAGTGGATTTATAGGATTATAATTCTGTAGTAGGGATGCCAACCTCCTCTCATGAAGTCCTAGTCCAATGCTCAAACCAATACAGTATGTGGCTCTTGTTCATCAGTTTCTGAGATGTCATCACAACGGGTAGACTCTTATTGTATTCTACCCTAGTTAACAAAGCTTAGAAAAACCATTTTAATTATATATCTTAGACTCCTCTAACCAGCATGGTCATCAGATCCAAACATAGGCGAGGATAAGCTAGAATCTGAATGAACTCTTGTCTTCGTTGATGTGGATGTAGGGTAGATGCCGATGCTTGAACTAACCTATTCAGGAAGGAAGGATGATGGTTGGAGGTAAATAAATAGTAGTACTGTACCTATCTATACATAAGTCCAGAAATTTTAGTCAAATTAATATATATATACACACACACGAGGAGGTATCCTAAAGCTTTAAATATCACCTTTTAAAAAAATTGATGGAAAGTTTGCCTTGATTTGTAGTTGTTAATTTATCTCTATGTACTCACCATTCAGATTGACTCATTTTCCCCAGCGTTTTTTGACCCTCCGAATAATGTTATTGTAGAAGTCTGCAGATAGCACCTTACGAGGAAATTACACTTTAGTTACTTCTGGTGCAGCCTGTCACAAAAATAAAGGATGCAATGAGCTGATTTTCTCAATATCATGCACTTAGGGACCAATTGTGACACTGACAAAATTTCATCAATATACCATAATAACTTCCGGGTGATAACTATTACTTTATGATGCTCCCTCATCAGGCGCAATCTGCAAACTTCTACAATATCAGGTATCTGGAGGGTCAAGAAACTCTGGGGAAAATGTGCAAATCTGGATGGTGACTACATAGAAATAAGTTAAGAACTACAAATTTTAAAAAAAACCTATCAATTTTTTTAAAGGTGATAATTAAAACTTAAGGATACCCCTTCGTGTGTGTGTGTGTGTGTGTGTGTGTGTATATATATATATATATATATATAATATCGATAGATGTACTGTATATACTCATGTATAAGTCTAGAAATTTAGGTTAAAATTGACTCAAAAAAACTGAGTTGACTTATCCATGAGTCAGTGTAATTACTGTACATATATCTATATAAAGCCATCCCTTGATGAAAGACAACAGTTTAATCTATCCTGGAAGCACTGATCCTCTCCTGTTCTCTCCTCAGTCCAGCCTTTAGTATGAGCACAAACAGTTATGTCTGCTGGAATTTTGTAATTTTGGCATTGTTTTCCTTTGCTTTGTCCTTTGCATCCTTCATTACATGCCCCGAAGTTTTACTCCCAACTTATCCCTGGGTGATATCACAATCCATAATTTTGGCCCCAAAATCTGCCTTCGACTTATACATGAGGTCAATTTATAGTCAAGTAGATATGGCAAATCAGATATACATACACAATTTGTATATAGGACCTTATCACACCAGACCAATTTGGATTGAATCTGAAGTGACCTTGGAACTTATTACTAAATTCACTGAATTCTGGGGTGACTTTGGATTGGCTTTGGGTTGGCTTTGGAATGGCTTCATAGCAACAGCATTCACGTGTGATAATTCAATGTGTATTCATGTGAATTCACTTGGATGGATGCAAAGTGACTCTGGATTGAAGCTGCAAAAACCCTTGTCTGATAAGTGCCTATGCAAATCAATATATATAAGTCAATACATAAGTCTAGAAATTTTAGTCAAAAAATTGACTCCAAAAAACTAGATTGACTTATCCACGGGTAAATGTAGGTACTGTACTTTAACTCTTATATATACAAAAAAGGAACCATCCTCTTCTGTGAGTAGAGTGGTGAAAAAGTGAGAGTTTAGTCCATCCTGAAAGCACCTAAAAGAAGCACCAACTCCCTCTACTCTCTTGTCCATCAAGCCTTTAGGGTTAACACAAACAGTGAAGCCTGCTGGCATTTTGTAAGTTCCTTGGCATCATTTTTATTTGCTTTGTCTTTTACATTTTTTGTTACATGCCCCTAGGTTTTATCCTTGACTTATCCACGGGTCATATAAAAATCCTTAAATGTGGTCCCCAAATCTGCCTTTGACTTATACATGAGGTTGACTTATAGTTGAATATACAGTGGGCCCTTGTTATCCGCTGGATTTTGGTTCCAGGACCCTCCATGGATAACAAAATCCATGTATGCTCAAGTTGCATTAAATATAATGGCATAGCAAAATGGTGTCCCATATATAAAGTGGCAAAATCAAGGTTTGGTATTTTGAGTTTATACTTTTTTGAACATTTTCAGACCGTGTATGCTTGAATTCGTGTATAAAAGAATTCGTGTATAAGAAGGGCTGACTGTATATGGTAGATAGGATCTGCTCCATGCATGCAAATAATTATCTTATACCAGACAGATAGAACATGCGTTAAGACTCAAAAATATAGCTGTGTTAGCCTGCAAAATCAGTATGTTAGAGAGATCTTGTATGTATGTAGACCTTTGAGACTAACAGTATGTAGGCTTTTGAGACTAACTAAAGAAAGATGTTGGCAGCATGAGTTTTCATAGACTTAGGGGGCTATACAGATGGATGGCATGCAGCCGCCCCTTTTCGCCCTGGATCGAGGCAGCGGCAACCGCACACTGCAACCTCCAGAGGACACAAAAAGAAGCCTTGAAAAGCAGCTTCTTTTCGGCATCCAGGGAAGAGCGTTATAGACATGCCAGTGCGCCATGACGACACCTCTTCCATGTTGCGCTGTTTGGGTACTGCGCCACAGTAGCATCATCATGGCGTGCACCGTGTAAACGGGTGAATGCCAAAATGGGGCCATGGGGCAGAGTCACAGCATTGAGTGTGCAAACGCTACACCACGGGCCAGCACAAAATGTGGGTCTGTATCTCCCCTTATGTCTACTTCCTCAGATGCAAGATAGAACTCTGAGCAAAGTACTTGACTAGCAATAAACCTTTGCCTGAGTCTACTTGTAAAATTGTTCCTTTCATTGGTCCATTGTGCTGAAATGAAGGAAAACTCCCTTTTAATATTTGCACACATCAGGAAAATATAGATGAGGACACCATTAAAATACAGCAGGTGCGACCTGTTTGTAAAAGCAACCCTAGGATAGGAATTTCCTATTTCCTCTGAGTGTCTTTAAGATCACATCCTCCATCTTTTTTTCCTGAAATGTCCTTCATGTCGCAGTGCCTTGTCCTCTTTTGCAGGTGGGACATCTGGTCATCCTGGGCTAAAGGGACATTTTATTTAGGGAGGCAGAGATACTAGTTGGGGGGTACAATCCATGCTCTGAGTTTGTCCCTGGACCCCAATAAATACCTGGTCAGAGGATGCCTTCTTCCTTCAGCGGGAAGACATTCGTAGGAAATGGTAAATCTGGAGGACGCTTCCACCTTCTCCATTGACAGCATTCGCACTACAGAAATAAACCATGTTGACACTGCTACAGCTCAAGGCGATGGAATGGTCAGAATGGTCATTTGTTGCATCTGAGGAAGTAGATTTAAGTCTATGAAAGCTCATGCTGCCAACTTCTTTCTTTAGTTAGTCTCAAAGGTGCTACGAGAATGAGATCTCTCTACATGCATTAAGACTGTATATCAGAGGTGGGGGAAAATATTTAAAGAGCAAACCAATGAAGAGAGTATTCCTCCATGGGCTGCCACTAAATCTGTTTAGGGAGATGGATTTACATGAGTGTTTCCTGAATGTGGGAGACCAATACTCTGCTATGAGATTGAAAAACATTGCTATGAATCATAGGGAATCTTCTCTGAGCTGCTCAGCAGATGGGAGGAATTTCTCTTTATTTTGAATGGAGCCAATTGGAGCCAATTCGAATTCACGTGAATTCGCTAGTTTAGGGAATTTAGGTGAATTCCAATTGCATTTGGAATGCGTTCAGAATGACTTCCTATTATCCAAAAATGACCCCCCATTGCCCAAAATTGCATAAGATGCTTTAATACGAAATAACGTAAAACCCATGATTGCGTTCAGAATGACTTCCCTTTTGCCCAAAATTGCGTGAAATACTTTAATATGCAATAACGTGAAACCCCATGATTGCGTTTGGATTGCCATTAGATTATACTTCCAATTTCCGTCGTCTGATAAACTCCATAGCCTTCGACATGCAGCCACTAGGTGGGACCAAAGACCCATTTTCATCTGTTACCAAACAGGTTGATATTTCGAGTCATAGGCCCTTATCAGACGAGGGGTTTTGCAGCCCTAATCCAGAGTCACTCTGCATCCATCCAAGTGTATTCACATGAATGTGCATTGAATTATCAGATGAAAATGCTGTTGCTATGAAGCCATTCCAAAGTCAATTCAGTAACAATCGAATTCACAAAAATAGGTTCCAAGGTCATTTCAAGTTCAATCCGAATTGGTCTGGTGTGATAATGTCCTATGGAAATAGTGAATATTTCTTAACCTTTTCCTTGGGGTTTGACCTGCTATTAAGCATAGATGGGCAGCTGTCCCAAGACAGCAGATATTTGTGTCATTAAAAGGGCAAGAATTGGTTAGTTCGTGTGTTAATGTAGTGTTTTTGCAGTGAAAGATTGGGAAAGTGTTCGGAGAATTTACTAGCTCCTGTGCCAAAATGGATTTGGGTACAGTGGGTCCTTGGTATCCCCTGGGGTTTGCTTCCAGGACACACACATGTATCTATGCCAAAATCCATGGATTCTCTCGTCCCATTAAATGCAATGGCATAGGAAAGTGGTGCTCCTTATATAAAATGGCAAAATCAAATTCCTTTTTGGAATTTCTATTTTAAATATGCACATGTGAAATGGTGAAGGGTCTGGAAACCATGCCCTTTGAGGAGCGCCTTTGGGAACTGGGGATGTTTAGCCTGGAGAAGAGAAGGTTAAGAGGGGATATGATAGCCCTGTTTAAATACTTAAAGGGATGTCATATTGAGGTAGGAGCAAGCGTGTTTTCTGCTGCTCCAGAGAATAGGGAGTTTATCAGACGGGAGGAATTTCTCTTTATTTCGAATGGAGCCAATTCAAATTCACGTGAATTCTCTAGTTTAGTGAATTTACGTGAATTCCCATTGTGTTCGGAATGCATTCAGAATGACTTCCCATTACCTGAAAATGACTGCCCATTGCCTGAAATTGCATGAGATGCTTTAATATGCAATAATGTGAAACTTCATGATTGCGTTCGGATTGCCATTAGATGATACTTCCAATTTCTGTCGTCTGATATATTCCTAGGACACTGAGCAGTGGATGCAAGCTACAGAAAAATGATTCCACCTCAACATTAGGAGGAAATTCCTGACAGTAACAGCTGTTCGACAGCACAACACACTCCCTCGGAGGATGGTGGAGTCTTCTTTTTTGGAGGTTTTAAACAGAGACTGGATGGTTATCTGTTGAGAGTGCTTTGACTGTGATTTCCTGCAAGTCAGGATTTGGATTGGATGGCCCTTGTGATCCCTTCCAATGCTATGATTCTATGATATTTTCAATATTTGGCACCTGACCAAAGAAGAATAGAGTGGCACTGTTAGTTCCCTTGATCTAGACACTATACCTCTATCGATGCAGCCTAGAATCGCATTGGCATTTTTAGCTGCTGCATCTCACTGTTGGACTCCTAGATCCCTTTCACATGTGGTCTCATTCAGCCACGTGTCTCCCATCCTATATCTGTGCATTTCATTTTTCCTCCCTAATATAGTCAAGGACACCATTCACACACAGCCGATGCAACCTTAGGGCAGGACTGTCTATTTTCTCTGATGGTGTTTTAAAGCTATTTTTGGTCAGATCCTCAATTTCTTTCCCACCATTCCCATTGCCTTGAGCACTTAAAGCGGTATCAACACGGATCGTTCCTGCAGCGCGGATGCAGCCCCAGCGCTGCTAGAACGCGGGCGTCGCGAACGTTCTGACATTTTTGCATCGCTTCCACGGACGGACCAATAGCCGGCCGCGCTGCCCCCGCCTCATTTGCATAGAGCCCGCGGCTGAGCCAATCAGGTGGCAGGCGTGGAGGCTGTTTGGAACGTTGGGGCGCTTCCCTGCCTGTGCTCTCTTTTGCTGCTGCAGAAGCAGAAGGAGGGAAGCCCAGTCTGCTGCTGCTGCTGCTGTGTCTTCCTTGGAGGCTGGGCTTTGGCCCTGGAAGCATGTCGGTGGCGGGGCTGAAGAAGCAGTTCCATAAGGCCAGCCAGGTAAAGGGGGATCCCCTGCCTTGGGTCTTGCTTAGCTTTCCTTTGGGGGCCACTGTTGCCTGGGCCTGCTGCTGGATATCCCTCCCCAGCACTAAAAATTGGGGCTGCATCATGCAGCTGGTTTGACTCACCTGATCTCTCTCTCTTTTTTTGGATCAAATGTCCAGCTTGGTAGATGATGGGAATGCTGTGGATATAGTATATCTTGATTTCAGTAAGGCCTTTGACAGCTAGGTCCACCCATGAGATTGTTGCAAAGAAGCTGGTAAAATGTGGGCTAGGCTGGGAAACTGCTAAATGGATTTGGAATTTTAATGTGCGTGTGTGTGTGTGTATATATATATATATATATATTATATACTGTAGAGGAGTATATATGTAGAGAGACCAGCCCCCTTGACTCCCTGTAAAAATAAAATAAATAAAATAATAAAAATAAATAGGTTGACTAGCCGAACCCAAAGGGTGCTCAGCAATGGCTCCTTTTCATCCTGGAAAGAAGTGACCAGTGGGGTGTCCAGTGGAGCTCTGTCTTGGGTGCAGTGCTATTCAATATCTTTATCAATGACTTGGTTGACAGAATTGGGGGCATACTTATCAAATTTGCAGATGACACTAAACTAGGAGGAATAACTAATACTCTAGAGGACAGGATCAAAATTCAAAGTGACCTGAATAGACTAGAAAGCTGGGCCAAAGCTGACAAAATTAAATTCAACGCAGACAAATGTAAGGTTCTGCACTTAGGGTGGAAAAATGAAATAGGATGGGGGACACCTGGCTGAATGAGACCACATGTGAAAGGGATCTAGGAGTCCAAGTAGACCATAAGCTGAACATGAGTCAACAGTGTGATGCATCAGCTAAAAAGGCCAATGCAATTTTAGGCTGCATCAATAGAAGTGTAGCGTCTAGATCAAGGGAAGTAATAGTGCCGCTCTATTCTGCTTTGGTCAGGCCACACCTGGAATACTGTGTCCAGTTCTGGGCACCACAATTCAAAAAGGATGTGGACAAACTGGAGCAGGTCCAAAGGAGGGCAACTAAAATGGTAAAGGGTCTAGAAACCATACTTTATAAAGACTGTTGGACTGGATGGCCCTTGGAGTCTCTTCCAAGTTTGAAGCTATGATTATATTCCTGCCAAGTGTTGCTGGCTGAAAAATCTCTGCTTTCCATTCCTCGTTCTTACACGATGGTTAGTGGGTGGAAAGGTTAAAACCTACCATCCTCTGGGCCAGAGGCAATCGGGGTTTGTGCCTGCCTACACTCAACAAGGATCTCTTTTTAATCTCAGGCTGCATCCACACTGGAGAAATAACCCAGTTTGGCACTGCTTTAACTGCCCTGGCTCAAGGCTATGGCATTCTGGGAGTTGGAGTATGTTGTGGGCCCAGTTCTCCATCACCAGTCCCTGAAGCATATGGGTTGTTGTAAATACTTGCTCATCACATTTGCAGAATTTCAAAGTTTGCCTTAGGTTTATATTTGCGTATGTTGTACCTTCAGGTTGCCTGCTGATTTATGGACCCCATGAATTTCCTAAGGGTTTCTTGGGCAAAGAATATCCAGAGGTGGTTTTGCCAGTTCCCACTTCTGAAATTGAGCCTGGAGCACCTGGTATTTGTTAGTGGCCTCCCATCCACTAAAGCTCTGTTTAAGTACTTGAAGGGGTGTCACACTGAGGATGGAGCAAGCTTGTTTTCTGCTGCTCCGGAGAATAGGATCTAGAACAATGGATTCAAACTAGAGAAAAAGAGATTCCAACTCATCATCGGTAAGCCAGTAAGAGCTGTTCGACAGAGGAATATGCTGCATCAGAGTGTGGTGGAGTCTCCTTCTTTGGAAAACGCTGGATGGCCATCTGTTGAGGATGCTTTGATTGAGAGTTCCTGCATGGCAGGGGGTTGGTCTAGATGGCCCTTGTGGTCTTGTCGAACTCTGGGATTCTATGATTCGATGAACAAAGTGTTAACCAGAGGTAACCCTGCTTAGCTGCCAAGATCAGACAGGATCTGGTGCCTTTGGCAGCATCCTCATTGCAGTAATAATCCAGTTTGACACCAGTTTAACTGCCATGGCTCCATGCTATGGAATAATTCAGTTTGATACCACTTTCACTGCCATGGCTCCATGCTATGGAATAATTCAGTTTGATACCACTTTCACTGCCATGGCTCCATGCTGTGGAATTCCTAGAATTCCATAGCCGTGGCAGTTAAAATGGCATCAAACTGGATTCTTTCCGCAGTGAGGATGCAGCCTTTAGGGTATTTAGAGCAGGTGTATGTTTAATACACTTTTAATTATGCCTACAGACTGTAGTGGCAGGAAGAAATTCCCAAGTATAGGCCTTTCCTGGCTTTTGAGGCCTTAGTTTCTGAGACCTCAGTCCAGCGTTTGCACATTACAGACAAGTTGCATTAATTCAATAGGGGCACCTCTCTTTATCTGTTCTTGCTTGCAAGACTTGCTTGGGACCGCTTGCATGCACTTTTTGTACATACATTGTGTATTAATTTAGCTTGTGAACATACTAAAAGTGATACATAGTGTGTTATTTGCATTTTCAGTGTCCAAAATGCATTTGCAAGCTAAAAAATCCTGGGTTCTTCTTTTCAACCAACTCCACTTTCAGAAAGTCCCCCAACCCAGCAGATAAGCAAGGCATCCTGTACTGTATCTTTTTCTGTGATGAGCAATGAAAGCAACCTGTCCAGTTTACTTCTATGGTAACATCTCTCAGATTAGTCAGACTCCTTGGAGATGATTAGACCAATCTTGAGAGTATTTACTCGGAAGTATGTCCTACTTCAGGATCATATATTAAGGAGGATCATAAGTTAAGTGGAGGAGGATCATCTCCTATATCTGTCTAATATCCTTTAGAAAAATCTTGCCATTTTAGTTTTTTCCCCCACCCCATGCTGAAGTTCTCTCATCCACTTGCAACAAAAGTGGTTATTGGTTCAGATCTGTTTGTGTTTTTTGGCCTCAGTTGCTCTTGTGCTAGGGATTACATTTATATGATGATAAACAAGCATATGCCTACTTCCTCCATAGATGCACTGAATCAGGTTAAAGCAGAGGAAATGAGGGACACCTTGCAAGGCTTGGCAGGTTGCCCATCATGTGGGTGACTTAGGATGGGAGATTTTCACAGCTCCAGTCTTTCCGGCTGACTTATACACGCTTATGTGGTGGGATTTTTTTGGGGGGGGGATGTGTGTGTGTGGGTTAATTGTGCTGTTTTGTTGTGAACTGATTTATTTCTAAAAGAGAAATCCAATTTTTAACTTACCCTATCATGCTACAAAAGTGAATTGACTGCAGTTGTACCTCTCTACAGACTATCTGCCTTTGTACCTGTTTGATGTTATACTTTGGTTTTCGAATATTGTCCTCTTAAGCTCCATCAGATCCCACCTGAACTTGGAAGCAAAGAGGATCAGGTTGGATTTTGAATGGGGGATCACTGAGGAATATCAAATGCTATAGGCCAGTGGTTCTCAAAACTTTCCCTCCTGAGCCCCCTTTTATTATTGTGTGCTCCCCCCAACTTGATGCAGTGCATTGGTCCCTCAGCATCCACAGGTTTAATATCTGTAGATTTGAGCAACCTCAAATTGAAATGGAGGAGTATTTAAAGTTTTTTAAACACGTGATGAATTGTTTTTCACACGTGATGAGAGTGAAAAGTGGTCCCAGGGCAGTGGCAGAGACTGTTACGTTAAGACCTGGGCAGGCTGATGCCAGTTTCTGTCATGGAAGTCTATTATTATTATTAATATCCCGCCTTCCTCCCAGTACAGGGACTCAAGGCAGCTAACAAAATTTAAAACAGTCCAAGTTAAAACAATACAAAGCATTAAAAATGCAAAGGTTAATAAACAATTAAACAATTTCAAAAAGTTAAGTCCCATTAAATATAGTGGCATAGCAAAATGATGTCCCTTATATAAAACTGAAAATAAGGTTTGCTATTTGGAATTTATACTTTTTAAAAAATATTTTCAAGCGTGGATGCTTGAGTCTGTGGATTAAAAATCCGTGGATAAGAAGGGCCGACTGTATTGTTCTTTTAAATTGTATGTCACTTTTGAGTCCCAATTTTGGGAGAACAGCATGATGATGATGATGATGATGATGACGACAACAGTGTGTGTTCATTTTTATGAAATGCATATTGTATCTTAATTCAACTAGCATATCACCGTGGAATCTATGATAAAGGGTGGTGTGTTAAAATCTTGCAATAAGTTGTATCCAACTTCTTTGAGTACATAATTTTCAGATGTAAGTTGTTCAGACTTGCCATGCTCCTGTTCAGAAGGAGACTCCTTGCTTGACTCTTAAGACTATGCAATCTGAATGAAGCAGCTGCTCACACCTCTTTTCTGATGTAGAGAACAAAAGACCTATTATTCACAAAGCTAGAAGAAACTATCCCACAAGCAGTACAGAACATCGAATGTACCGTAACATTGTAGTGCAGCTCAGAAGTGTTACCATCTTATCGGCAAGCTGTAGGCAGCCAAGCATGTAGCTGAAATATGAAATAATAATAGTAATAATAATAATAATAATAATAATAATAATACATTTTGGGGCTTTACAGAATGCCCCAAAAGGTAGGTCTGTAGCCTCCTCTTCTTGTTGCAGACCTTCACTGCAGCAGCTACAAAAAAAAAGAGCACCCCTTCCCTGCTCTTTTTTAGCGTCGCAGCATAGGGCACCTTTACGTCGTCGCAACTGCCCAGCTCCATATAGAAACTGCGCAGTTGTGACGGTGTCATTATGTACGCTGTATAAACAGTGCTACGTAATGACCCAGGTGTCGTTACGTGCTAGGGCTGGGGAGTGTGCAAATGCTGTGCGCTCCCCAGCCCTAATCACACCACGAGGATGGCCTAAAAGGGCCGTCTGTACCGCTTCTTTATTTATATGCTGCCTCTACCGCAGGATTGAGGCGGCTTACATCAGGTAAAAACACATATAAAATTCAATATACAATTCAAATACATCCCATTAATTCCCTCCCTCCCAACCATACTACAATAAAATATCAAACAGTCAAGAATTAAAAGAATTAAAAAGTATAATGAAATTAAAATTAGAATTAAATAACTGAACATTCAGCCAGTCATGGGTAGGGGGCAGTTTGGGTGTTCTCTGTGATGGCCTGCATCCATGGAAGACCGGGTGGATTATTCAGGGAAGACCTGTCATAAGAGATCATCTAGACAGCCCTTTTGAAGCTGTCATGATTGGTAATGTTCCAGATCTCTTCCAACAGACCATTCCATAGTTTGGGAGCAGCTGACGAGCAGGCCCTCTGGGTCACCACCGTCAACCTGGTCTTTATTGGTTGAAGAAGCTTTTTCCTGGAGAACCTAAGTGTGCGGGGTGGATTGTATGGAAGGAGCCAATCCCGCAAGTAGGTTGGACCCAAGCCATGTAGGGCTTTAAAGGTTGTAACCAACACCTTGTACTGTACCTGGAAACTAATAGGCAGCCAATGAAGAGATTTTAAGATGGGGTAATGTAGTCACCTCTAGCTGTCCCGGTGACCACTCTGGCTACCATATTTTGGACTAGTTAAAGTTTCCAGACTAGGCACAAGGGTAGCCCCATGTAGATTGCATTACAGAAATCGAGTCGCGAGGTTCCCAGCGCATGCACTACAGTTTCTAGGTCTCTCTTCTCCAGGAAAGGACGCAGCTGGTGACATGTGGGTCTGGACAGCTAGACAAGGCAGCGGTAGTCAGATCTACAGGAATGCTGATCTAGAGGCATATTTAGGCTATGATCTAATCTGATAGGTTTATAAGAAACAGAGACTGGAATAAATATGCAGGCACAAAGGAATGGACCAGGATGGGGTCTAGTAGGGACAGTCAACAGATAGGCAGAAGAGGACCACTAGGCTGAAACAAAGCTCTGGAATTATACACTCAAAGCCAAACTGCAAGAAGAGTTAAAGATCTAGAGGGATTCATTTATTGCAGGGCTGGGAAATGATACTTGACTGCAGTGCTGTATTTCATCTCCCTGCCTAGGTCTCAGTGGGTTGGATAGTGAAAGTGGTGCTCATACCTGCTGGCTTCACAGCTGTCTCAGTTGGGGATAGATTTCTCTTCCTTCATATTTTACTAATCTGAGAACAAGATGAGGGGATTGAAGCAGGGCAGGGAATCCCACTGTTATCTCCAGTTAAAGACTAGAGATAATAATAGGGATTCCCCTGTGTGCCTTCCCCAGGGCCAATGCAGGATTAGGAGGCAAGAGTGAGATTTCCCCAATGTGCCACTTGTTGTACATAATGGGAAGGCAAGTCTGATGTGGATAATCTTCCCTCACCGGGGAGTGGGGCTTAAAGAGACATTTCCCCAGACCCTGCAGGTCCTCGAGGAATACCCCAGAAGACAGGATCAGAATTCAAAATGACCTGAATAGACTAGAAAGCTGGGCCAAAGCTAACAAAATGAAATTCAACGCAGAGAAATGTAAGGTACTGCACTTAGGGCAGAAAAATGAAATGCACAGATATAGGATGGGGGACACTTGGCTGAATGAAACTACGTGTGAAAGGGATCTAGGAGTCCAAGTAGACCACAAAATGAACATGACCCAATAGTGTGATGCATCAGCTAAAAAGGCCAATGCGATTTTAGGCTGTATTAATAGAGATCAAGTGTCTAGATCAAGATAAAGTGTCTAGATCAAGTGCCACTCTATTCTGCTTTGGTCAGGCCTCACCTGGAATATTGTGTCCAGTTCTGGACACCACAGTTCAAAAAGGACATTCAGAAACTGGAGTGTATCCAAAGGAGGGCAACTAAAATGGTGAAGGGTCTAGAAACCATGCCTTATGAGGAACGACTTAAGGAGCTGGGGATGTTTAACCTGGAGAAGAGAAGGTTAAGAGGTGATATGATAGCCCTGTTTAAGCATTTGAAGGGGTGCCATATTGAGGAGAGAGAAAGCTTGTTTTCTGCTGCTCCAGAGACTAGGACCTGGAAGAATGGATGCAAGCAACAGGAAAAGATTCGACCTCAACATTAGGAGGAGTTTGACAGTGGAATGCACTCCTTCCTCGGAGATTTTGGTAGAGTCTCCATCCTTGCAGGTCTTTAACCAGAGGCTGGATGGCCATCTGTCAGGGATGCTTTGATGGTGAGTTCCTGCATGGCAGAAGGGGGTTGGACTGGATGGCCCTGTTTGGGGTCTCTTCCAACTCTACGATTCTATGATTCTAAGAAATTCCATAGGCTTGCTTAAGCCCAGAGTGTCGAGGTTTTCCTCCACGAAGATGCCACATCTAGAGGTTTACCTGCTTGGCAAATAGAAACACAAAATCTCGATTCTTGTGCCACAATGGGCACTGTTGCAGAAACTGCCAGCTCCAGGCTCCTCAATGTGCTGTTAATCAGAAACTTGGAAACTTGGTTAATTTAGACTACATCTCTCCCAGGATCCCCCAGAAGCATGAACAAGCTCTGAGTCTCCCCATTTCAGAGTTGAAAACTAAATAGGAATTTGCCCCTTACAGCATATCTTAGTGTTTAGGATAGTATCTACAGCTGTTTTGGATTAAGTCTTGGGAACTGTTAGACAACATTGACAGCATGTCTCTGTTCATAGCTTTTGTTCCCTCCATCCCCCTCTTCCACTTCTAGGTGACAAATTAGGATCTGGAGTTGGATGGAGGGTTTAGGTTTGTTTGCTAATTGCTGTCCCCCTCTCTAGTGATGATTAGTTTTCAGCTGTTATGTATGTGCCTGAAGGTTATTATAAACTGAAAACACATTGCTACAGGTAATTTTATAAATGGTGATGAAGGCCTAAGGATGTTAATCTCATTGGAGCTTTCTAGATTGGCAGGAAAGGGCAACATGAAGTTGCCTTTTCCTTAATACTTAGCAGCTGCACTGCAAGTCCCAGGTGTGTAATAAAAAGGCACAGGGCAGCTACACCGAGGAGGTGTGGGGACAACTTATCTGAAGTCTTTTCTGTTGCTCAGCAACTACATTGGAAGCTGTCGGGATGCTAGAAACACAGGCAGAGCAGCTGCATGGGTGGCAATGAACGGGGCTTTTGGCCGCACTGAACCTTTAATATATTTTGTTGTTGTTGTTGTTGCTGGCTGCGAACTGCGCAGTTGCACCGGTACATCATAGAGGCAATTGTATTGCCAGCTGTGAACTGCGCAGTTGCTCAGGTACATCACACATGAACTGTGCAGTTATGAAGATCTGTCAAATTACCATTGTGGTTTTGCTTCCCTTTTAAAAGTGCACAGTTGCATCGGTGCACCATGAATGAACCCCTTTGTTTTATAAATGAACCCCACCCCTTTGAGATCAATCGAGGCAGCTTACACATTAAAATACTATTACATCAATAAAACAAACTGCATCCCTCCCCCCACTTAAAAAGATATTAAATCCGTTACAATTTAAGTTTATGAATAAACATCTTTATTTTATGAATGAATTGACATTTTATGTGCAGTTGCGTAACAGTTACAGCATCCCAGAGTCCCTACTGCACATGCCTAGGGTTTGGATTAGGGCTGGAGCTAGGGTTTGGGAGCTTTAAAAAACTGCACAGTTGCACTGCAGCATTTAGGCACAGCTGCGCTGTTACACCCTTTTTAAAAAGAAGCTGGGAAAAGCAAGTCCTTTTTAAAGCTGCTTTTCCCTCACTAAAATGCAAAAGTGCGTTCATGCCAAACTTTCAATGTGGGTCATCTAAAAGCTACACTTTCATGCAGGCATGAACACACCCCTTTTTGCCAATCTAGATCAGCCGATAGTGTCCATTCAAAGCATGGTCTTGATAATCCTCGGAACAGCTGTCTAAAGTATAAGAGAGCCCAAATCCTCTAAAGCTCCCAGAAACCACCTGATCTTGCAAGCTAAGCAGAATCGGTCCTTGGATGGGGAATCACCAAGGAATACAAAGTTCTTCAGGCTATATATTTCAGAGGAAGGCAATGGCAGGCCATCTCCGTGTGTTCAGGAGCTGTTACTTCCTTGGCCAGCTTCAAGGCTGAGTTGAAGACAACTTTGTTTAGGGAGGCATTCCATATCACTGAGCGCTAATGGTTAATGATGCTTATATTTTGATTGTGTGCCTGCTGTCTTGTTTTAGTGATGTTTTAATTTTTGTAACATTGATGTTTTAGACTGGTTTGTATTCTTATTTCATTTTTATTTCTTTTATGTAAAGTGCTGTACAAATCATACAGTGCTCCATAAATAAATATTAATAATAATCCTTGCCCAAGAAAAACCCATGAAATTCATGGTGTTACCATAGGTCAACAGGTGATTTGAAGACACATACAGGCATATAAATTAGCAAGGATTACAGGTGGTGAGCACATGAGCGGATTTCCTAAGGGACCTGAGCATGAGGACTTCCATGAGGACTTTTGTACTGATCTACACATACAGCAGAAAGATGGTAGAGAATTATTTCACAAGTCCTGATCTACACATACAGCAAAATGGTGGACCTGGCCTCAAGTTGAAGAGTCCTCCTTCCATGACAACACCATCTGGCCTAGGAGGGAGTGAAAGGGCAGGCCAAACTCCATCGGGTCTGTTCTAGATTAAGAAGTCGAGCCTTCCCTCCTGTCCATCGGCCTTGGTCCAGGCATCAGAGGGAGAGAAGAACTTTTGGACCTGATTCCCTTCCCCACCACCATTCCCTTCTCCTTTTGTGTCGTGTCTTTTTAGATTGTAAGCTTGAGGGCAGGGAACCGTCTAATTAAAAATAATAATTGTAAGCTGCTCTGATAGTCTTTAGAGCTGAAGAGCGAGGTATAAAATAAATAAATAATAACAATAATTAGAACAAGGTATATCACAGTAGGTTTCAGGCTACAGGAAGTCAAATGTTTGATTGATCTTCTATATTAAAAACTCCCTAAAGATAGGAAGCAAACACAACTGGCAAAGTTTAATAGGAAAAATATCTCTCTGGTAATAGTTATAATGCAGGGTGAGGAGGATGATGATGATGATGATGGTGATGATGATGATGATATGACGGAGAAATCTCGTTCCTACAGTCGACAGTGATGCATTGTCTGTCACCTCATTTTACTGCATATGTAAACCAGCTCATGGCGTAGAAAATTGAAAAGTGTGCCTTTGTCATAGTGACAAGATGAGCTAATGTGAAACATAAAAGAGGCTATGGTCCAAAGTAACTTAATAGCTGAAGAGCCTCAGCAAGAATGACAGGATCATTTTGCCTTTGTTGAGTGAGGAATGTACTGATAGCTGGTCAAGGCTAATGTTGAAAGAGAGGGTGCCAGGCAACAAAACGAGGGAAGGAAAGGAGAAGGGAGTTAATTCTTTCCTGAAGGAGCATGTTGTGAGATTACAGAAGCTGGCTTGGTTCCCAGGGATGGGTAAAAGAATTCTGAAGGAAATAGCACTTCTCCTAGAAGACATGATTAAAAGACAAGGGGCTCTAAAGCCATTCAGAACCCAGAAGCTAGGAAATAACAACATGAGATAAAAGCTTTTGCTTGCAATTAAGTGAAATGCAGAGATTTGGACATATTGCAAACTAAGCATCTATATTATGGAAATTTATCAACCTAATATTATGGTTTTAGCTCCTGCAACCAAAGATTCTGAAATAGAGATGCGATTGCTATCATTAATTTATGTGAAGTCATTTATCTACACAGCCCTTTACAAGGAACCAGTATCACATTTTCCAATTGTAGGGGTTACAGTCTTAAATAGATGTAGAGAAACAATAGAAAAGGGGGGGGGGGGAAAGGCATGTGCTGGTAAGCAGAAAAGGTGGGCAATTGTGAGATTTGAATCACACCTGCTTTGACTTCCTTACAGAATCACTGGTATATATTTTTGGACTGAGGTTTAGAGTGTTGCTGAGGTGTCCTTGTTATTCATTTTGGCCTTTCCCTTTCTCCTGTCCAAATGGTTTGCAGTAATAACGGATTTAATGTATAGGTGATTGACTGGTGTCAGGGACCAATAGTTTTGAAACCTGGTGGAATGACTTTTTAATAGGAGAGGCAAGGCCCCTATGGGCAGAAGGAAACAAGAGCTCCTGGGGGACAGTTGGAGTTTGCTCCCCAGATGACTTCCAAGGAGGCTATGATATCAAGGGAATATTGGCTGGCTTGGCCATTAGGCAGTGTGGCTTACCTGCCTTGAGCAGCTGATTTAAATTATTCTAAAAGAGCAGAAATGCTTTAGTTATTTGTTACGATTGTTTTTTGTTGCCCAGGGATGGGGAGAGATGCTTGTGGGATTTGCTGTCTCATGTGCCAAAATAATTTGGTTGGCATCTGTTACTATACATCTTTGTGTACACTGCTTCCGGCAGCAAAATGTCATAGGCCTGCTCTTAGAGACCTTCATGATTCCTTCTTTGAGTCTGCCATCCTTGCTCTAGCCATCACCTTAATCCTAGATTACAAGAAAAGCAATGGTTTTCCCAGCTCTGCAATACGTGACACATTGGGCACATTCACACAGTGCAGCAACCTTGTGTGTACACTATTTGATTGTTCTTGTTTGCAGCAAAAATTAGGCAAACCATAGTACAAAGGTCTGTGGCTTGTATAGCTGTTAAATAAACCAGGATTTATATACTGTGTCACACAAATATTGGCACAGCTTCCACACTGGTTTACTTCTCTCTCGACATCCTTGTTAGAGAATCACTAACAAACCTAAAATAAGTTGTACAGTGGTCCCCTGGTTTACGGAAGTAATTCATTCCAGCACCCCTTTCGTAAGCCGAAAACGTTCGCAAACCGGGGGACCACTGTAAGTATAGGAAAAAACATTGCACCATTTGAATTTCCCGCAGTTTTTTTCCCCGTAACCCGGGTTTTTTTCGGAAACCGGGGCCGTTTTTCTGACCCTGGCTCTTTCGGATCCCGGGGTATTCGTACCCCGGGGGATTCGTAACCCAGGGGACCACTGTATACAGTAAGCCTGCCGCATTAGCAGCTTTGACCTTTGCAGTTTTGATTATTTGCGGATTCAATTAATATGTTCTCTCTAGGAATCCCTAGGCCCTCCAGAGAAAGTATCCTGGAAATTCACCATATAGTTGCTCTGGAGTATCTTACTAGAGAAAACACTTCTCTAGGCATTTGTAGGCCCTCCGTCACGATTCTCTGGTCAACTTCTGGCAGATATTGACCATAGAGTTGTGCTGGAGCAGCCAGAGGTCTCTCAGGTAACAAGGTCAATTTTTTTCTTTGCAGTTTTTCCATTTTCACGGGGGTCCTGTGCTCCTACGAATGTGGAGGGACCACTGTATTCAGATGCTAATTTATAGAATCATAGAGTTGGAAGAGACCTCAAGGGCCATCCAGTCCAACCCCATTCTGCCATGCAGGAACTCCCAATCAAAGCATCCCCGACAGATGGCCATCCAGCCTCTGCTTAAAGACCTCCAAGGAAGGAGACTCCACCACAATCTCCGAGGAAGGAGTGTGTTCCACTGTCAAACAACTTTTACGGCCATTACGTTCCTCCTAATGTTGAGGTGGAATCTCTTTTCCTGTAGCTTGCATTCATCATTCCAGATCCTGTTCTCTGGAGCAGCAGAAAACAAGCTTGCTCCATCTTTGTTGGGAGAAAAACAAATCAAATTGGCATCTGATCCTGGTTTTTCATGACAGGATGAACAAACGGTGGCTTGTTCAGTTGCTTCTTCCAGAAGTAGGAATGATCGGGCAACCTGCACCAGCATGCTGCAAGCACACATAGCAAACTGGTATTCTTACAGATTCCTGAATTGTTGTGTCAGGCAAGTTCCCCCAGTTGCATCTTCAGCTGCCCAAAAGATCAATGACCCTATTAGGGAGGAAAAAAACAGGTATTGGGGTATGGTTTGGATCAGGGGTTCCTTCAGATTGAACAAACTGTACTCAAATGTAACCAGATTTGAGATACTTTATATATTTTGGTCACTGCACCTCTATAAAAGAATACTGTGGAAATGTGTGGGTGGGAGAATCTACAGAAAATGGTACTGAGTCTTGTCTCAGAAATGGGTACAATGTCAGGGGCTGAATATGTTAATTAGAAAATTGTAGCTGGGGAGCATATTAAATGCTTGCACGTTGTGAAGAAAATGCCTAGAATCAGAGTGACACTTAGGAGACCATAAGGAACTTTGAAAAATTACTTTTTGGACCATAGCTCTCAGAATCTTCCAGTATAGACAGAGTTGTACAGGTCTACTTTACAAAAAATAAGAAAAAAGACATTATTTTTAACTCTATAATTCTAGTATTGTAAAAGCTGGCTTTGGGCCTTTTGTGCTTCTGTGAAGTTTGAATGTTATGGTGAAATTAAATTAGGAAGCAAGCAAATGCAATTTGGGGAGGATTCAATGTACCCTGAAAAATGACTGTGGTTAAAAAGTCTTGGTAAGTTTGCACCATAGTTTGTTTGGATGATGAAAAAGAATTGTATACCACACCTTTACCTTCTCTCAATGGACAGAATCCACAAAATCATCTCCACCCTTTCTTATAACAGAAAATTGGGAAGCAATTTGTCATAAATTGATCCATTTTAGCCAGGGAACTTTCTGATTTTAAAGAAATCTTAATTCTTTGGATTACATTTAACCTGTTAACTACTTTAAATCTGTGTAAAATTTTGCCATTATCTGTACAGTATAATTTTAAAATACTCAGTATTTTTCCTGGCAGTTTTCTTCACAGCTCTTAAATTTTCTCCTCTGGCTTTGTGCATTTTGTTTTTCATTTTCTGCAACATGGGACCAGATTTCTAGACATAGAAATATGGCGTAAAAAATAATAAGTACAGCTTTTATAAATGCTTGCTTCCACATCATTTTATTTATATGTTTGCCACATTGTATATTAAACTCAGAGTTGAGTTTAAACTCTCGAAGTCGAGTCTAAAGAATTAAGTCTTCTGGCGAGAGAAGTTGCTGTGTAGTAACCAACATTTCATTAATAATGCAGCACAATTGTAAGGATACTAGAGAGCCAACAATGTTGCAAGTTCCAAAATATTTTGGAGAGGTTGTCTTGCATGCACCTGGCTTTATTCAAAATAGTTTAATAGTCAAATGTTTTATAATCTCATTAAAAATTAGCTAGATGATGCATAATATTTTATATTAATGAATGGGATCCAAAATGATGTTTCTTTTAAGAATACTGTATTGCATCTTTGAATAAGGTCCAAATTGGAGTCATTTTTCTTGTATGTGTAACTAACTGATGTCCTCCAAGCATGGCAAGAGAAAGGCAAGTGGGGGAATTATGGCCTATTCTGGGAATTGGGAATTTAAGCCCTTGGGGTCAAATTTAGTCCTCCAGGGATCCTGCTTGGTCTTCTAGGTATTATATAGGTAGATGTCCTCCCCATAATACCTTTGTTTGATGTTTCCCCAGTTTTTTAAATGTCTCCCCCCCCCCTTCTAAAAGTTTGCAATGTCAAACACATTCCCTCCCCGCCAGCTGTTCAGGTTTGGCAGGGATTGTCCTGGTTAATTATCTGTCCACTTTTTAAAAGAAACCTTTTATTGTGTTAGGTAGATATACATACTGTATATATTCAACTACAAGTGGAGGCCAGGTTTTGGGGCCAAAATAGGGATTTTGACATGACCCATGGATAAGTCAAGGGTACAGTAAAATTTAGGGCCATGTAATAAAAGATCTAAAGGATGAAGCAAAGGAAAACAATGCCAAAGAATTTAACAAAATTCTAGCAGGCATAACTATTGGTGCTCATATTAAAGGCTGGATGGATGAGAGAGTAGAGGTGGATAAGTGCTGTCAGGGCAGATTAAACTCTTGCCTTTCATATGTACGTATAATATGAGTTAAAATACAATATTTACCTTGACTTGTGGACAAGTTGACTCAGGTTTTTTGGGGTCAATTTTTAAACCTAAATTTCTAGACTTATACTTGAGTATATACAGTACAGTTTGTCCACACCATACATGGGCGCACCATATACAGTTTCAAGCTTACGCTGAAGCTATGCGCAATTAAACAAATGGTGCACGTGTGCTGTGCTGCACCACAATCATGTGCCCCATTGTTTGCAATGGGGTGCGTACATAAGCGGAATTCCCCTTACGCAGGGGGATCCAGAACAGGGAAGGGCCCACTGTATTTGTATTGCTTAACTGCATATTCCAGTATATATACTTATTCACAATTATTTCAACATCTCTTATTCTCTTTTCCCATATGTCATTATTTTGGCTATTTTATATTTAATTTTTCTACTTTCTGCTTCTTATACCCTACTTTCCATTCTTCCTTATTCTTTCCTCCTCTTCATCTTCCTCATTCCTTCTACTCTTATTTCTTAATTCTTCCTTAACTTTCATCTATCCTCTCCATACTTGCATATACCTTCCTATAACTTTCCTTAGCTTGCATACCCTTTGATTTGCCCTCCTAACTTTACTTGTCCTTTCAACTCCTTTACCTTCCTTTTTGGTAGAATCCAAAGATATAGCTGTGTTAGTCTGTAGAATCAGTATGTGTAGAGCTCTTGTAGCACCTTTGAGATTAATTGAAGAAAGCATGAGCTTTCGTAGACTTAATCCTACTTTCTCAGATGCATGAGGAAGTATACTTTAGTCTA
Organism: Urosaurus nigricauda; assembly: GCA_034509955.1. Lineage (NCBI taxonomy): Eukaryota > Metazoa > Chordata > Lepidosauria > Squamata > Phrynosomatidae > Urosaurus > Urosaurus nigricauda. The sequence goes on along the minus strand of JAOEGL010000012.1, from coordinate 23,011,840 downwards.
CGAAAGCTCATGCTGCCAACTTCTTTCTTCAATCAGTCTCAAAGGTGCTGCAAGATTCCTTTGCCTTCTTGTCATCTTTACTTCCTTTCTCATCTATCTACCTGCCGTCTCAGTCCTTTCCATATCTTCTCCTACCGTCTTTTTACCCACCTTCTGATCAACTTTCTGTATCTATCTACCTTTTTATTTTTTATCCTCACATTCTAGTCTTCTTGGCAACTTCACATATATTCTCTTTATTCTTTCTCTTTTTCCTATCCTCTCAACTTCTTCCTTTCTCTTCTTGATGTCTTCACCATCTTTCTATATACTTCCATATCCCTTTCTATCTTTCTGCTTACTTTTCCTTCCTACTGTCTTATTGCTTTCTTGGAGTATTTTTCCTTTATTCTAAAAAATTGTAACTAGGGAAAAAATGGTCCTGTTTAATTATCTATCCACTTTTTCAGCTGCCTTTAAAATGTCCCAGTTTCTCTCTCCTCCTCCCACTTATCCCCTTCATTCTGGTTTACTTCATTTGCTGCAAACTGGAGTATTTTGCATTGAATTAACCCAGTGGTGGGTCAGAGATTGGTGAGATTTGGGCTGACTTCATCTGTTGGCTGGAGAAGGTGCAGCTGTAGCGAACTTTGCTTCTTTGCTTCTTATCAGAAAGAATGGGGGACTCCAGCTGCCTTGAATCTGGGGCGCATGAAAGAAGTGTACTCTGCCCCCCGCATCAGACAACGGATAAAGTGCTCCTGGATTATGGATAGAAAGAAGTTTGAGGTTCTGTTTATTGTTACCACTTTGGCTTTTAAGCCACCTTGGGAATTGATTGGTTGAAAAGTATAAACCCTCTAAATCAAATAAGCAATAACTCATGATTACCTGTATAATGGATGGGAATCATAGATTATATGACTCTGTATGTATATATGGCCCTCCATATTTGCAGGTTTAATTTTTATAGCTTTGATTATTTGTGGTTTTGATTAATATGTTCTCTCTAGGAATCTCTAGGTCTTCCAGCACAATTCTGCCAGAAGTTGGCCATAAGTTTTGCTGGAGAACCTAGAAGTTCTTAGAGAAAACATTTCTCTAGACATTTGTAGGTCCTCCAGTAGGATTCTGATCAACCTCAGGCAGATGCCAACCATAGAGTTGCACTGGATGACCTGGAGATCCCTAGAGAGGTGTTCTCTCTGGTGAAAAGAATAGTGGTGGTTGTTTGTTTTTTTATTTGTGGTTTTTCCACATTCATGGGGGTCCTTCACCCCTAACCCCAGAAAACGTAGAGGGACCACTGTGTATATAAATAAAATCTTTCAGCTAGATAAAGAGGAATGAAAAGACTGGGCATATCAGGAAAAGGATGTGGAGAAACTGGAGCGTGTCCAAAGGAGAGCAAATAAGATGGTGAAGGGTCTGGAAAGCATGCCCTATGAGGAACGCCTTAGGGAGCTGGGAATGTTTAGCCTGGAGAAGAGAAGGTTAACAGGTGATATGATAGCCGTGTTTAAATATTTGAAGGGATGTCACATTGAGGAGGGAGCAAGCTTGTTTTCTGCTGCTCCAGAGAACAGGACTCAGAACAATGGACACAAGCTCCAGGAAAAGAGATTCCACCTCAACATTAGGAGGAACTTACTGACAGTAAGGTCTGTTCGACAGTGGAACACACTCCCTCGGAGAGTGGTGGAGTCTCCTTACTTAGAGGTCTTTAAGCAGAGGCTGGATGGCCATCTTTCCAGGATGCTTTGATTGGGAGTTCCTGCATGGCTGGGGGGTTGGACTTGATGGCCCTTGTGGTCTCTTCCAACTCCAACTGATTCTATGATCAGGTGTAAATGTGGTATTGATGTATTGTCTTTTAATTGTCTTGCTAAAGGTTTTTGCTTATAAGCAACATTATTTCCAAAGCAGAATTTTTGCTATCCCTGGACACTAACTCTGAAACAGTCTTGAAGCTGAAAAGGAATAGTCCTTCCATTTTTCAATGCAGTCAAAGACCATGTGGTTTTTGGTCCAAAACCTTACTGTATTTAATAGACTTAGTAAATCCATTATTCATTAAACAAAAGAAAACAAAACCTTTCCTCATTAGAATCTCAGGTAAATGCTTCCTATGTTGACATATTTATTTAATTATACATTTATAGCTTGTCCATGTGAAACAGAGGATGGTTGGATGAGTTTCCCATGTAGACACTAATCCTAACCCAGATTACTTCAGCTTTATCAGATGGCTTGAGGTGTCAAGACCTTGCATTCGTTTGAGCTTCTGATTTCTTGCCATCAATTCTGTTGGTTAGAATGGGCAGACTGACCCATAACTCCTTGAAATATTAGGCATTCTTCTGGCCGTTGTTTTTATGACATGCCAATTCATGTATTCTTGAATGATAAATCAGTGAGTGGGCCATTGAGACAGCACACTTGGGGGTTTGTCAGGGATGTCTTGAAAATTCAGGAATACAAAGTGCTTTTTTGTTGTGCCACAATGGCTTTAGCAGGCAACTTTTACGAAAGATGCAAGGCATGGTGTGACGTGGCACTGCCTGGTGGAAACTGACTCCATCCAGGGAGAAAGAAAAATCATAGTCACAGAATCGTACTTGACTCACTGGTAGACAAAAGGGCCCTTTGTCTCCTTTTCTCCCTTGTTGTCTGAGATTCTGCTTCTTGCTGTCCAATAGCTAAATGAAAAGAAGTGACATCTAGTATTCCTTCCAGGAACACAAGAAGGGCTCTTCGAAACACGATCCTAGCTGAACCACTTTTCTGCAAATGCCCTGTGTACTTTCTAGTATAAAGCTGAAATGTCTTCATCGCCGGTGGTGGCCAGAGTTTGGGAAAATGTCTTTTGGACTGCAGTTCCCAGAACCCACACTTGCCATGCTGGCTGCGGGAGTTGTCGCTCCTATCATACCAGGCTTTTAAGGCACCACAGTCGAGGAAATGCAAACATACCAGATTGGGGACAGTTGTTGTTTCACAGCTCTTCCAAATTGCCACGGGCTGCTCCTGTCTTCTACAATCTGCCCTTGATAGCCCAACATCCCTGCTTTATGTCTTTCCCAGCATGCCCTTTAGTCTGTATTAACATTTGTTATTTTTCTTACATTTTTTATTCCACACTTCCCCCGCAAGAACTCGATTGCATATGTGTACCCTTTTTTTTAATATTCACCATAAACTTGTGAGGTAGATTTGGCTGAGAGACAATGACAGTTCAAGGTCTCCCAAGTGTCCTTGGCCCATAGCCTCCAACATTTCACAGGAGAAAACAAGAAAAGAGTGGCCATGCAACTTCAGCGTGTGGTCAAGAAGGCAAACATCATCGATGATAAAGAACACACTGGCTAGGAAAAGCTATGCAGCAACTGAGCCTACTGGAAAGGGAAGGATTCTGCCTCCTCTTCCTATCATCATCATCATCATCATCATCATCATCTATTTATCGGGACCCAGGGCAGCTTATAATATTAAAAAAAACAGTACCTTTCCTCTCCCTCCTGCTGAGTCAACTGAACACAAACTACTTTTTTACTTTGAACTCAGTTTGCAGCAACTGAAGCAAGTTGAGGAGAAAGTGTTCCTATGTTGGGAGAAAGGCGGGGTCTAAGAAAATAAAGTATTAATAAAATAATAATAAACTGGAAGGAGGAGAGAGAAACTGGGACATTTTAAAAGCAGCTGAAAAAGTGGGCTGGCAGATTTATTGGGAGTTATTTTTGTTTCTCGCCTTATACTTGTGTCCTTTTCATTTAGATCTGTCATCAGAAAACATGAGGGTTGGACTGGATGTGGTCTCTTCCAACTATGATTCTATGAACATTTTTCTTGTAAAATTATTATGCAGTCTTTTCACCCCTTCCTCTTCATCATCTACAAATAAATCAAGCCAGGCAGCATGTATTTCCACTGATTCACATTCACCTCTTGTTAATTTTGCCTTGCTTTTCTGCTCTCCAGTATTTTAGAAAAATTACTGTTAGAACTATAACTCCTAGAATCCCCAGCCATGTCATTTCCAAGCTCTGGCTGTTAAACTATGGATTGTAAACTTTTGGAGGAAGAATCTTGGCTCTTTTCATTTTGCTTATGTTGCTCTATTCAGTGCCACATACTTTGATTATATGACTGCTACTCTTTCTCTGCCACCACCTAAATATTGCAAGCAGAACATATAACAAAATGTTGCATTGGAGAGTATTTCCATTCAACCCAGCCATCTATACTTATTGTATATAGTCATGTATAAGTATAGAAATTTTAGTCAAAAAATGGACAAGAAAAACCTGAGTCATTTTGTCCACGGGTCAATGTGAGTGATGTACTCTAACTCATATATATATATATATATATATAGGAACCTTTCCCTGGTGAAAGACAAGAGCATAATCTGTCCTGGAAGTTTCTCCTATCATCTGTATGCTGATGACACTCAGCTGTATCTTTCCACCCCTGACCTTTCGCTGGGGCTTGAACAGCAAGTTTCATCTTGTCTGGCTGCCATCTCTCAGTGGATGCAGCATCGGCGCTTGAAACTCAACATGTCTAAGACAGAGCTGCTTGTCTTCCCATCTAAGCCTACCCTTCAATACTCCTCCTCTGTTTCTGTTGATGGCACTTCTATTCATCCAGTTCAGCAAGCCCACAGTCTTGGTTTCATTTTTGATTCCTCTCTGTCGTTTATTCCCCAGATTCAGACCACCACCAAGACCTGTAGATTCTCTCTCTACAACATTGCTAAAATCCGTCCATTCCTCTCAGCCTCCACTGCCAAGACTCTGGTCCATGCCCTAGTGGTTTCACAACTAGATTATTGTAACCTTCTTCTGAAAGGGCTTCCTCTCTCTCACCTCCATCCTTCAATCTCTGTCCAGAACTCAGCTGCAGGTATTTTCACATCCGCTCGCCTCTTTGACCATGTTTCTCCTCTTTTCTCCTCCATTCATTGGCTCCTCTTCCCCTTCCGCATCCAGTACAAGCTTTTGTTATTGACTTTCAAAGCCCTCCACGGATTGGTCCCTCCTTACTTGTCTGACCTTCTTTCTCCTCACACTCCTTCTCGTACCCTCCGTTCTGGTAGTCAAGGTCTCCTGTCCCAGCCGAGGATCTCCACTGCCCTGTCCCGGATTCGTCCCTTTTCACTTGCTGCCCCTCACTCCTGGAACCTTCTTCCCCCACATGTGTGCCTCATCACTTCCCTAACCAGATTCAAAATTACAGTGGTCCCCCGGTTTACGAATCCCCCGGGGTACGAAAACCCCAGGGTACGAAACCGGCGGGACCGCTACAATATCCCCCGGGATCCGAAAGATCCCCCAGGATACGAAAAAAAAACACCGCGCGGCCCCTTTATATCGGCCGCGCGGTCCGTTGCAAATAGCGGTCCCCCGGGAAACGAAAGCTTCCGGGTTACGAAAGGTAATCCGGAACGGATTACCTTCGTAACCCGGGGGACGACTGTAAGTTAAAGACTATATTGTTTAGAGAAGCGTTCCCAGGATTGTGCCATCTGCCCCAGGATGCCTCCTTATAACTATGTATTAAGCCGTGCTCTCCCTCCAATCCATCTGCGTTGGTCCTGGCCTTGGAGGGAGAGAAGATCCACTGGACCTCATCCCCTTCCCACCACCTTCTCTTCTTCCTTTTGTGTTGTCTCTTTTAGACTGTAAGCCTGAGGGCAGGGATCTGTCTAATTTATGATTGTATGTACAGCACTGTGTAAATTTACAGCGCTATACTGTATAAATAATAATAATAATAATAATAATAATAATAAGTACCAGCCTTTAAGTTGAGCAAAAATAGTTATTCCTGCTTCAATTTTGCAAGGTCTTTGGCAAGGTCTTTGCCTCATCCTTTAGATCCTTTGTTACATGCCCCTAAATTTTAACCTCGACTTATCCATGGGTCATATCAAAATCCATCATTTTGGGCTCAAAATCTGCCCTTGACTTATACATGAGGTCGACTTATAGTCAAGTATATACACTACTTTTTTCCTTGTTATTCCATTCTCCTCCTCCTCATGTGTTCTTCCCTGCCCCACCTTCATAGGAATTTGGCCTTGTCCTGAGCATTTGCTCCCAGAGCTTGGAAAAAACCACATTTTTGGACTATAATACCCAAAATCTCCCACCTAGGAGTTAAATTTGGGAATAAACCACATATAGATTTGTGAAGTTCAATGTTATTGATTTGTATTGTAGACCTACGGAAATATATCGAAACACTATTTGACTGGTTTTAATTTTAGTTCCCCTAACCTTTGGTCTTTTATAATGGCTAAAAACAAAACAAAATGAATGACAAATATGTAATAAGAAACTGAAACAAATCAGATGCTTCATATTTCATTTCATATTTGTAGGTGGTCCCCTACTTTATGTAATACAAGTTAATGGAACGGGGAAGTTAACTAGCCTCAGATTACTGGAAATCTGGTCTGATCAATTTACAATACAGTTCTGTGTGTATCTGCTTGAGAAAAACACACACACTGAATCCAGTAAGCGTTAATGTTTGATAAGTTATATACAAGATGCAGCCAAATCTCTCTAGGCAGAGTATATAATATTTTATTTTTAAGGGCTCTACATGTACTTACATGCATATGCATAGTTTCAAACATCTACTGAAATTAGGAGGAGAGCAGGAAGAAAAAGAAGTTATGTTTTGACAACCAGAGCCATGACCATAGCAAAAGTGTACATACAGCAGTGCTGTCCGCATTTCTAGAGGCTGGTGCTTCATGTGGCTTAAGTACAAACAAAGCAGGATTTTGCTTTTAATGTCGCAAAATCAGTTTTACAACTGTTTTTATAGTCACAAAAGCAGAAAGTGAGGGTTAGTCCATTGAGGGCTCAAGTTTATGTATCAATGGTTCTGTGGGAAAATATTTGAACAATCAAAGGGCAGGAAGGTTACAGTGGCAAAGAATGAATTGCTCCCAGTGTGTATAAAGTAAGATTTATTGCAAGCTTTTGCCTTGAAAAAACGAGAGAGTAACAACATTTCCTTCTAAGTCTCGCTTTCCCCTTCTTTTATTATCTTCTTCTCAAAAAAAAGTCATCTAACTCCCCCCCCCCCCCAGTAATATTTTTGTTAGTGTTGCTTTTGTGGTGGCCACTTCTCTTTTCCCGTCTTGAGGTACAGGAATAGCAAGCAGATATAACCCAGGTTCCTTGTTTGGTAGAATGCCACAGTGTGTATGTGTGTGTGTGTGTCTTCAAGTTGCTTGTCAACTTAAAATCATAGAATCATAGAGTTGGAAGAGACCTCAAGGGCCATCCAGTCCAACCCCCTGCCATGCAGGAACTCCCAATCAAAGCATCCCGGACAGATGGCCATCCAGCCTCTGCTTAAAGACCTCCAAGGAAGGAGACTCCACCACCCTCCAGGGAAGGAGTGTGTTCCACTGTCGAACAGCCCTTGCTGTCAGGAAGTTCCTCCTAATGTTGAAGTGGAATCTCTTTTCCTGCAGCTTGCATCCATTGTTCTTCTTCGTGGTCTCTGTGCCTCACACAATAGGGTTTGCGCCTGCGCAGAAGCTCCATTCGGAATGCTGAAAAGCTGAGCAGATTGGCGGGAGCCCCGCCCCTCCCATTCCCTGAGCATGCCCAATCCCGCCAATCTAGCTCCTCCTTCAGTTCTCTTTCGTCCGCCGCAAGAGTAACATCTCCTTCGGAGTGCTCTTCATCACGACGAAAGCTGAGTAGCAGTTCCGACTGTGGCGGTAAAATCCCAGTTGTGGATGGACACTCGAAGTGCATTTTCTGCTTAGGCAGTTCCCACATTCTGGAGAAATGCAAGCATTGCAAGGCTTTTAACCCCGCCACACTCCGCCAACGAGCAGACCGGCTCAAGGCCCACTTGTGGGAGAAGGCCCTTTCAGTCTCCCACTCCTCGGACCCGTCCACGGACCCCTTAGGACGCCTTCCAATCTCTAAGTTCCCGAGGATCCCGAAAATCAAAAAACCGACCTCGACGTCGACCTCGACCCCGACGGAACCCTCCTCGACACCGGCCTCGGCCTCGACTACTATGCCTCACCCTGAAGGGCAACACAGGGAGCACAAGAAGCGGCCTCCTCCCATCGAGCTGGAGAAGCCGAAAGCGAAAAAACATAAGCATAAAGAGGTCCTCACTTCGGTTGCCTCGGCGGCTGCCCAAGCAGACCTGGCCATGTCTTTCCTTAGACAGCCTTCGGCCATTGACCTCTCAGTCCCGGCCCCGGTCACTGTACTAGACTCGGCGCCGGAGACTCTGGAACCCGCATTTCAGCCTGCATCCACCCAGGTCCTCGCCCCTACGGGGACGGTCTCGACCTCGGCCTCTACTGTTTCGCCGATCTCGGCTCCGACCTCTGTACCACCGAAGGAAATCCTAGCCTCTTCAGAGCGTATTTACAGGCTGCGGTTCCCATCTCCTCCACCCCGGAAGTCTCCGGAGCCATTTGAGGAGCACTACTTCGACTCGCCCCACTCGTCGGCCTCATTTTTGGCGCGACATCGGGCTGAATCATATTGGAGAGAGCGCCATCCGTCCTACCGCTCCTACTCTCCTTCGTACCGGGATCGGTACCATGTTCGTGACCTCCATGTCGGAGACTTCTCTCGGTCTCGCTCTCGATCTCGCTCTCCTTCTCGGTTCCGGACCGAATACAGAGCCATATCTCCTCCACCGGCCTCGACAGCTACGGTGTCGAAACCGCCGGAATCGAGCGCCATTATGACCGTCTCGGCCTCAGCTACCGCTACTACTTCAACGTCGATAGTCTCCGCTCCGATCAGCTACGCGGACGCCTCGACGTCGACCTTCTGTACGGCGCCGACACAGCCCTATGTGGATCCGCAGTTGCCAGCCTCCCAGTCTACGGAGGAGTCTACGGGGGAGACGGACAACCGTCCTGACTCCCCTCAGCCTGCCATCTCCTCTCCCAATGAGGAAGTTGAGGACCAAACCCCGGGCTCGCCTGTCGAAGACCTCCATCTCTTTACTGGAATTGTCGACAGGATGGCTAGGGCAGTAGGCCTCCAGACGGCGCAGACGGCCCAGCCCCCTAGGGACCCCATCGATGGCCTCGTGGTACGTCCCCAGCAACCAGCGGTCATTCCATTCTTGCCTTCTTTCTCGGACATTATGGTGGCCTCTTGGACCAAGCCGGCCTCGACGCCACCCGCTTCTAAGAAGCTTGACTCGTTGTACAGGGTGCAGTCAGATACGGCGCCATTCTTGTTCACTCACCCAGCTCCCAACTCTCTGGTAGTGGAATCTACTTGCAAGTCTACAGGCAAGTCCCATTCTGCCCCCGTGGACAAAGACGGCAGAAGGATGGACATCTTTGGCCGACGTTTCTACTCATCCGCGGCGTTGGCAGCTAAGGTCGCCAATATGCAAGGTTGCATGGCCGGCTATCAGAAGTTTTTGTGGGACCGTGTGGCTGCCTTCATTCCTTATCTGCCTCAGGCACAACAAGAGGCAGCTCAGGAATTCTACGCTGAGGCACTCTCCCTCATTGCTCAGGAAGTGCACTCAGCTAGACATGTCGTGGACTGTTCTGCGAAAGTGATGGCCGGTGCTGTGGCACTCCGCCGTTTCGCCTGGTTGAGGTCTACTTCTCTCTCTGAGGAAGCTAAGGCCAAGATTGAAGACCTCCCTTTCGATGGTGAAGGTCTATTCGCTGCTAAGACTGACGAATCCCTGGACACCATGGCCAAGGCTCGTCTGAACGGGAAGAGGCTTGGGCTGACACCTAGCAAGCCCTCATCCACTCGTGTTTGGCGCCAAAGGCCATATGACCCTGGTTTCACCCGCTCTCGTTCGGCTCCGTCCTCCACTTATAGGACCCAGCCTTACAATAGGAGGCCTTACAGACAGCCTCAACAGCAGCAGCACCAGCAGCAACAGCAAAGGCAAGGCCAGCAGCGTCAGCAGCAACAGCCTTCTAGAAAGCCATCCTCCAAGTCACACTTTTGACGGGCTCTTGGAGGCGACACCCAATTTTTGTTTGCCAGTCTCCCTCTCCTCAGTCCCCAGACTTCGCCATTTCTACGAGAACTGGTCCAAGATCACCACGGACTCCTGGGTGCTTACCATCATCCGCCTGGGCTACGCCATAGAGTTCTCAAATATTCCACCAAATGGCGTTTTCTGCTCCACTCCCTCCTCTCCTCCTCTTCTGGAGGAGATTCCTCCCTTCTCGACAAAGGAGCCATTCAACGTGTTCCACCGTGCTTCAAACACCAAGGCTTCTACTCCAGGTACTTCACAGTTCCGAAAAGAGGAGGAGGTCTCCGCCCCATCTTGGATCTGAGAGGCGTCAACTCATACATCGCGATTCGCAAGTTCAAGATGGTGACTCTCCAATCCATCTTGCCGTTCCTGCACCAAGGGGACTGGTTTGCATCCATAGACCTGAAGGATGCTTACTTCCACATCAGCATCAGGCCTCAACATTGGAAGTACCTCCGTTTCGCCATAGATGGAGATCTCTATCAGTATACCGTTCTTCCTTTCGGCCTCTCCACCGCTCCTCGAGTGTTCACAAAGTGCATGGCGGTGGTCATCTCTCACCTTCGTCTTCAAGGAATAAAGATATTCCCTTACCTCGACGACTGGCTTCTGGTGTCGTCCTCCAAGACACAACTGTACAGAGATGTCTGGTACACTCTGGATCTGCTAGCAGACTTGGGACTCAAAGTCAATCTGCCAAAATCCATTCTCCACCCCGTGAGGGTGATAGACTATATAGGCACGTCCCTGGACTCTGTGATGGGTCGAGCCTACCTCCCCACCAGACGGGCGGAGGCCCTCTGGGAACAGCTGCGGTCTGTCCTTCACTCTCACCGTCCGTCGGCAAAGGACATTCAGAGACTGCTAGGCCACCTGGCCTCAACTACAGCGGTGACCTACCTGGCTCGTCTCAGGCTCAGGCCTCTCCAAGCTTGGTTCCTGGCTGCCTTCGATCACTTGAGGGACAATCCGTCCAAGAGACTCTTGCTGCCACCTCATGTCAGAGACTCTCTCAGGTGGTGGATGTCTCCCTCCAACATCCTCAAGGGGATGCCCTTCCAGACGCCAGAATCGTCCAGGATGGTCACTACAGACGCGTCCATGTCAGGATGGGGCGCACATCTCAACGGCTTGTGTGTGCAGGGACAGTGGTCTGCACAGGAGGCAGAACTCCACATAAATGCCTTGGAACTGTTGGCAGTCATCAAAGCCTTCAGGGCATTCGAAAATCATCTCCTCCACAGAGTTGTGCAGGTAGTATCAGACAACACAACCACTGTCTGGTACATCAACAAACAAGGAGGAACTCACTCTCCAGTCCTCTTGCGTCTCTCCCAGCAGCTGTGGACGTGGTGCCACCACAGATCCATTCATCCAGTGGCCATTCACTTGGCAGGAAAGGACAATGTGCTGGCAGACTCCCTCAGCAGGGACAAGGTGCTGCAGCACGAATGGACTCTGTCGAGCCCAGCCTTCAACCTCCTGACATCTCGTTGGGGAATTCCCTCAGTGGACCTGTTTGCCACACCGGAGAATGCCCAGTGCCAGGCATTCTACACCAGAGCTGGCAAAGGACGAGGATCCCTGGGGGACGCCTTCCTTTGCAGTTGGACCCGAGATCTACTGTATGCATTTCCCCCCTTTCCTCTGATCTCCAGGACGGTGGCCAAGATGGCCAGGGACCGGTCCAACGCCATACTGTTGACTCCGTTCTGGCCCAGACAGCCTTGGTTCACTCCTCTTCTTCATTTGGCCAGGGGCCAATACTTCCACCTGCCGAAGTGGCCAGACCTGTTGTCCCACTCCAATGGAGCGGTCCTGCACCCGGACTTGGTCAATCTACGGATGACGGCGTGGAGGATCCAGCCATAGAGTCTCCTGATTTGCTCAGCGTCCTGTCTGCCTCGAGGAAGGACTCCACCAAGAGATCCTATGCATATAAGTGGAAGCGTTTCTGTGCCTTCGCGGAGGCTAGGTCTGAACCTTCCTCACCGGTGAGCCTTACTACTGCTTTGCATTTTCTGTTGCACCTCAGGGATCAAGGCCTGGCCTTCTCTTCCCTCAAGGTCTACTTGTCGGCTATTGTAGCCAACCAGCCACCCGGCTCACGATCAGCTCGCCTCTTCACGTCACCCACGTTAAAGAGGTTCTTCAAGGGACTACATCACCTTTATCCACCGTTGCCACCACTGGCTCCGGCCTGGTCTCTCTCTCTGGTGCTTACACAGCTTACGAGACCTCCATTTGAGCCCTTGGGCTCTGCTTCCTTGAGACTGCTGACACTCAAAGTGTCCTTTCTTGTGGCCATAACTTCAGCCAGACGTGCTTCTGAACTGACGGCCCTGCGCTCAGATGAGCCTTACCTGACCTTTCATAGGGACAAGGTGGTCCTCAGACCAGACATTTCCTTCCTCCCTAAAGTGGTTTCTCAGTTTCACCTCTCCCAGGAGATTGTGCTTCCTAATTTTTACCCAGATCCGTCTTCGCCTCTGGAAAAGACTATGCACACCCTGGATGTTCGCCGTGCTTTGGCTTTTTATGTTCAGCGTTCTCAAGAGTTCAGATTATCCAATAAGTTGTTTATTTGTTATGGTGGTGCCAGGAAAGGCAACCCAGTTTCATCACAACGGTTTGCAAAATGGATTGCTCAAACCATTTCTTTAGCTTATGAACTGGCTAAGCGCCCTCTCCCGGTTGGTGTTCGTGCCCATTCAACCAGGGCTACGGCCTCATCTGCTGCCTTCCTCAGAGGTGTTCCACTGCCAGAGGTTTGCAAGGCGGCCACGTGGTCTCAACCATCCACGTTTGTGAAGCATTACCAGCTGGAGTGCAGGTCCCGGAGAGATGCCAGTTTTGGTCGTGCTGTTCTTTCGTCGATCTTGCAGTGACCTTCCCACCTCCATAGGTAAGCTTTTCAGTCACCCTATTGTGTGAGGCACAGAGACCACGAAGAAGAAGTACAGGTTGCTTACCTGTAACTGTGTTTCTTCGAGTGGTCATCTGTGCCCTCACACAAATCCCGCCCTACCTCCCCTCGGTCAGTTCCCTCCCTTTTTGCGGCGGACTTGAACTGAAGGAGGAGCTAGATTGGCGAGATTGGGCATGCTCAGGGAATGGGAGGGGCGGGGCTCCCGCCAATCTGCTCAGCTTTTCAGCATTCCGAATGGAGCTTCTGCGCAGGCGCAAACCCTATTGTGTGAGGGCACAGATGACCACTCGAAGAAACACAGTTACAGGAAAGCAACCTGTACTTCCGTGTCCTAGTCTCAGGAGCAGCAGAAAACAAGCTTGCTCCCTCCTCAATATGACATCCCTTCAAATATTTAAACAGGGCTATCATATCACCTCTTAACCTTCTCTTCTCCAGGCTAAACATCCCCAGTTCCCTAAGGCGTTCCTCATAGGGCATGGCTTCCAGACCCTTCACCATCTTAGTCGCCCTCCTTTGGGCATGCTCCAGTTTCTCCACATCCTTTTTGAATTGTGGGGCCCAGAACTGGACACAGTATTCCAGGTGGGGACTGACCAAAGCAGAAAAGAGTGGCACTATTACTTCCCTTGATCTAGACACTATACTTCTATTGATCCAGCCTAAAATTGCATTGGCCTTTTTAGCTGCTGCATCACACTGTTGACTCATGTTCAACTTGTGGTCTACTTGGACTCCTAGATCCCTTTCACACGTAGTTTCATTCAGCCAGATGTCCCCCATCCTATATCTGTGCATTTCATTTTTCCACCCTAAGTGCAGTACCTTGCATTTCTCTGTATTGAATTTCATTTTGTTAGCTTTGGCCCAGCTTTCTAGTCTATTCAGGTCATTTTGAATTTTGATCCTGTCTTCTGGGGTATTGGCTACTCTTCCTAATTTGGTGTCATCTGCAAATTTGATAACTAGGCCCCAATTCTGTCATCCAAGTCATTCATAAAAGTATTGAATAGCACTGGGCCCAGGACAGAACCCCACTGGACACCCCACTGGTCACTTCTCTCCAGGATGAAAATGAACCAATGCTGAGCACCCTTTGGGTTCGGCCGGTCGACCAATTACAAATCCATGTAACAGTTAACTTGTCTATCCCACATTTTGCAAGCTTGTTTGCAAGAATGTCATGGGGAACCTTGTCAAAGGCCTTACTGAAATCAAGATATACTATATCCACAACATTCCCTTCATCTACCAAGCTGGTAATTTTATCAAAAAAAGAGATCAGGTTTGTTTGGCATGACTTGTTTCTCTGAAACCCATGTTGACTTTTTGTGATTATGGAATTATCTTCTAGATATTCACAAACTCTATGTTTAATCATCTGCTCCAGAATCCTTCCTGGAATTGATGTCAGACTAACTGGATGATAATTGTTGGGATCCTCGTTTCCCCCGTTTTTGAAGATGGGGACAACGTTTGCCCTCCTCCAGTCTGCTGGGACTTCTCCTGTTCCCCAGGAGTTCTCAGAGATTATTGCCAATGGCTCCGATATTACATTTGCCAGTTCTTTTAATACCCTTGGATGTAGTTCATCTGGTCTTGAAGACTTATATTCATTTAGGTTAACCAGGTATTCCTGTACTATCTCTTTACTTATTCTGTGCTGAAATTCCCCTATTCTGGCTTCTGCTCCATTATCCTTAGGTTGAGCACCCTTTGCCTTTTCTGAGAAGACTGAAGCAAAGAAGGTATTGAGTAATTCTGCCATTTCTCTGTCCCCTGTTAGCATTTTGCCATCTTCACCACACAATGGCCTTACCATTTCCTCCTTCTTCCTTTTGCTGCGGACATATCCAAAAAAGCCCTTTTTATTGTTCTTAACCTCTCTAGCAAGCCTGGGTTCATTCTGCGCTTTAGCTTTTCTGTCTTTATCCCTACACTTACTGGCTATTTGTTTGAATTCCTCTTTCGTGATTTCTCCATTTTTCCATTTCTTATACATGTTCCGTTTAAAACTTAGCTCAGTTGAAAGTTCCTTAGTCTGGTTTCTTAAGACATCTCGCATTTTTCTTCCTCATTGGAACTGTTTGAAATTGTGCCTTCAGTATCTCCCTTTTGAGAAACTGCCATCCGTCTTGAACTCCCTTCTCTTTTAGTTTTCCTGACCATGGGATCACCCCCAGTATTTCTCTAAGTTTATAGAAATCAGCTCCCCTAAAGTCTAGAGTGCGTGTCTGACTATGCCTAGCTTCTCCCTTCCACTGTATTACAAACTCCAGGAGAACATGGTCACTTCCACCTAAGGATCCAACCACTTGCACCCCATCAACTAGGCCTTCCCTGTTGGTTAAGATAAGATCTAAAATGGCTGATCCCCTTGTTGCCTCTTCCACCTTTTGGACAATGAAATTGTCTTCCAGGCAAGTGAGGAATTTGCTAGACCTTGAGGATTTGGCTGAGTTTGAATTCCAGCAAATAACAGGATAGTTGAAGTCACCCATTACTACTATATTTCTCCTATCTGAGTGTGTGGTCATGTGTCCTAGAAAGGCATCATCCAATTCCTCTGTCTGACTTGTGGGTCTGTAGTAGACTCCCACAGTAACATCCTTGTTATTTCCCTCTCCTTTAATTTTTATCCAGACACCCTCCACCTGGCTTCCAGTACTGATGTCCTGGAACTCTTCACTGGTGTAAATGTCCCTGACATACAATGCTATTCCTTGTCCTTTCTTGTTTGGCCTGTTTCTCTTAAAAAGGTTATATCCCTCTATTTCTACATTCCAATCATGAGACTCATTCCACCAGGTTTCAGTGATGCCTATTATATCATATTTCCCTTGTTGTGCTAGGAGTTCAAGTTCATCCTGCTCATTTCCCATACTCTTAGTGTGTAGAGACATCTAAGACCATGTGTCCCCTTTAATTGCTGCCTGTGCACAGGTTTGTTTGTTTGTTTTGCCTCCTACTGTTGGATCCTTGCCTTTTCCCCTCTATGTCAGTTTGACAATTTGACTATTATGGAGTTTTCTTAAGCAAGGAAGGTGTGGTTTTGCCACATCCTTCCTCTGAAAGACAGCATATAGCACCTGGTATTTGTTGGTAATCTCTCATCCAGGTAGTAACCAGGAGTGACCCTACTTAGCTTCAAGATCAGACAGGATCTGGTGCCTTTAAGGGCATTTAGGCTATAGCATGCCACATTGGCAAGTCAATAAACCCACCACTGCAGGCAGCCCTAAGAAGAACAAAGTCTGTGGCTTAGCATTTTATTAATTTTATTAATTTTAAAGGTTTTAACTCCACAAATTATTTAAATGTGTTTTCGAATAATTTATATTCCTACTTTTCAATAATGTTTTGAATAGTTTTTAATCTATATATTTTTTTTAAAAAAAAAGAAAGCCACCTTGCATCCTGTTATGGGAGGGGGGATGCAGGATATAAATGAATGAAATAAGTTTTAGAAATGGTGTAATAGTGCCGCATGCAGATCTATGCTTAACCTGGCCGTTCGATATCCCCAGACTTATTGTAGAACCTCTGCAGCCCAGTCACCCCTGTGGCCATGCTAGGTCTGGTGGAAAATGAGGAGGGGTTTAGAGAAGCATCTGGCTATGTCCCTGTAGCCAGACGTGAAATGATCGCAGCCTCTGCCAAGGTCTGCTAGTATCCTTCAGAGCAGGAAGCAATCATTTTGCATCCAGTTGGGGGACATAGCTGGACACTTCTCTGATCCTCACCTTCTGCTCTGCACCAAGCACAGAATGGTGCAAAGGGACTGAGGTGGCTCAGTGGTAAGTTCAGGGAAGAGGCTTTGGTCATAGCTGAGGAGTAAGGGGGTTATATAGAGAAACTCCAAGCAAATACTGGTTTAACCCAGGCTGGTTGTTTGGTAGAATGCCACAACGGCAGGTCAATAAACACGTCACTGCAGGCAGCCTTAACAAAAACAAACGGAGGCTCTATTTTTGTAGCTTGGCAGTGAAGGAAAAAGAGACAGGCAGGAAAGAGAGAAAGAGTGTCTGTATGTGCCTGCATGCCAGCATCCGTTTTTATCATTAGCATTTTATGTCCTGCTTGATTAGCTTAACTTTGAAGCAAAGTTGTAAATGAAATTGTGTCCAGCCTGTACCAGTTCCATCAGTTTCATGTAACGGAATACACTGAGCAGGGATTGGAAAGGTACTTTTTAAAAATAATTAAAATTACAGCTCCAAGCTAGTAAATAACTTGGTAAATGCAAAGAAGGCAGGAGGTTGGGGGAATCACAGAAGTGTTCAGTTGTGTCTCCCTAACTAGATGCAAAATGATTACAGCATCTACTCAGACCTCTGGTGGACCCCATCAGACCTCAGCAAATAATGTAATGATCTTCTCTCTAGCTACAAAGATGTAACTTGATTCTTCTCCAGTATCATCTTCTGATTCTTCTTCCCTTTAGCCCCCTAACCAGCCAACCAACAGTAATGTTGTGCTGCTGTGTTAAATGGCTAACTGTAGCATACTGGTAGTTTTACATGGAGCTATTAGACTGTGCTATGTCACACTGGATTCAAGCCACTCCTTTTGAAAGCCTTACCAATGGCACACTAGGATTTCAGTGCCCCCTGCTATGACAGAGAATCCTTACCCAGTTGTGGCCGCTTCCCAGTCTTTCTCCTTTCTCTAGACTTTGAGTACTTTCTTCCAGCGTCTTAACCACTGAGCCACCACATCTCTGGTGTAAGGCAATTCCTATGCTCTTAGTGAGTGCTTTTACAGTGGGTAACTCCAAAAGGCATCATTATACCCATGGCATCTTGCCTGATCTAGCCTCCTTTTGTTGACTCCTTGTTCAAACATTCCTCCCTCTACAATTCAGGAGTTCTGGAAGAAGGAGGGCACTATCCTGAACTCTGTTTTCCTTCCCATCTGATCTTCTAGTCTCCCTCCCCACTATCAGGGTTGGAATCTATGCCACTGACAAGCAAGACCATTTAAGGAGCAAGATTTTGCTGGGGAAGGATGACTGTTTGAACAAGGAGTTTAGTAAAAGGAGGCTAGATCAGTGCAAGATGCTATGGGACAGTTTGCTGGAGCCCAGTGTCTCATGCTGCTAGAAATCTTTGCATGAGACCATGGACATAATGATGGCTTTTTGAGTCACCCATTGTAGAGCACTCACCAAGAGCATAGGAATTGCCGTACACCAGAGACACAGTGGCGCAGCAGTTAAGATCTAACTCTGATGACCGTACAGTTGGCACTTCGAGAGCCAAGCGCTGCATGATGGAGCAAGTGCTTGTCATTAATCCCAGCTTTTGTCAACCTGCCAGTTCAAAAGCATGTAAATGTGTAAGTAGGTAAATAGGTACCACTTCAATGGGAAGGTAACAGTGTTCCTTGCAACCATGCTGGCTACATGACCACAGAGGCATGTTTGACCATACTGGTCCCTTGGCTAAGTAACAGAGATGAGCACTGTCTCCTACAGTCGGACATGGCTTGACAGTCTTGTCAAAGGGGGAAACCTTTACCTTTCAGAGTCTTTTCACACTACACAGTGATAGCACTATGATACAGTTTTAATTGCCATGGTTATTTTGTTTGGAATTCTGGGATTTGTAGTTTAGTGAGGCACTAAAATGCTTTTGCTGGGAATGATAAAATGTGTCACGGCATTGAGTTACGACCCATCTTGTGGTTTACAGAGATCACCTTTTCAATTGGCTGCTTAGGGCTGCAGCTCCCACAATCTCATACGATTGTCCATATTGGATGGAAATGGTTGGCCAAAGATTATTCCTAGAGTTTTGGCTGGATGCTATGGAACAAACTCCTGAAACTATAACTTATTGCAATGCACCACAAGTACACATCTATGGTTTATGACACCACCACCTAAAAATAGTGTCTTTGGAGAGATGCTCACAGATTTTGATTTTAGCAGTGTGACCAATGAAAAGTTCAAGAATTTTTGCTGCTGGCTCATGCTATGAGCTGGCGATATTTTTATAGTTTGGCCCGAACAACTCCCATCAGAGATTTCTTAGCTAGATCGGTCTCTTAATGCATTTTCATCTCATGAGGTGGAGCAGAATTGGCACCCTGATATAATTACCCCAGCTGTGAGCTTTCTGTGTAATTGGAGCCTTCGGCACCATAATAGCATCCTGCCATAAAGCTGCTTCTGGTGATTTCTAAACTGTATCCAAGCACTACGGTGAGTTCTGAGGGAAAGGTTAGTGGTGTGCTTGGTGAAATAACATAATGAATAACCCCTGTGATGCTGCCCATTAGGGAGGATGCCTGAAGTATCTCTGCATGAGCTACTGCTCTGACTTAGTCTCCTTGCAAATTGCATGAGTGGGGACACATCTGTTTTCTCTATTGTGATTAGATTTTAAAATCACTATATGCAGCAGAAACACCAGTCCTGAGAGAAATTTGCATAGGGCACCAACACGCTTGTAGAAAGCGTGGGATAAGTCCTTCCTGAATCTTCGTTAACGAAGAAAAGCTAGAGAGAGAGAGAGAGAGAGAGAGAAATTTGTATACATCCCAATTTTGTCCGAACAAATTCAAGGCTCTCCTTCTCCCCAAATTATCTGCACAAGAACCCTGTAAGGCTGAGGTCAGGCAGAAGGGGAAGGACTGGCCCCAAACCACTAAGAACGTTTAATGGCTCAGCTGCTCATCTTCCATGTCCCAGTACAACTGCGTTATGCCCCTCTGGGTTTTCCCCAGACTTTTTGCTGTGCGTGGAAGTGCAGGCAGCAGTGGTGACCAGGCCGTTCATCAACTTTGGCTAGTTCCACATTTCAGTTCAGCAATTCCACCATGCCTAGGGCCAGAAGCAGATGGACGGCCTTCCCTCCATCCCAACTGTCATTGCCCTGCCCTTGGAGGGAAAGAAGAAGCAGGAGGCACAGCTCCATTATGCAGCACAGCTCCATTGTGCTGCATTGTGCCTGGTCCCAAAGGCAGAGGGAAGACCCTTCCTCCATCACTCCATCCATCACTAATGCCACTTCCCTGGCCTCCAAGGGAGAGGAGAAACTTCCATCATGGCTAGGAAGTTTATCACACTCGGGAGATCTCCCTCCCCCTAAAAAACGGGATTTAAAAGAGATTTAAAGCAAAAACAAAACAACACACACACACACCCCCCGCAAATGCAGGAAGTTTATCAGACGAGGTTGTAATTAAAGTGAAGTAATGCAAAGTTAAACCAGAGGTAAGCAGGGAACAAAAGGCAGGTTTTTTTTACTTTCGGAACTTCCCAAAAGTAAAAAGCTGCTGTTTTTCTCTGCTTTACCTCTGGTTTAACTTTGTGTTATTTCACTTTGGGGATCATTATGTGTGATAAACTTCCCACATTTGTTTTTTCTTTAATTGAATCTAGTTTAAATCCTGTATTTCAGCTGTATCTCCCGAGTATGATAAACTCCCTGGTCCAGAAGCAGATGAGGAGCTCCATCCTTACTGCCATTGCCCCAGCCTCAGAGGGTGAGAAGAAGAGGCAGTGCTGTACTGTATCTGCTGGACCTAAGCCACTGCCACCCCCTTTCCTTGATGGGAAGAGAAGGCTTTCAGATTGGACTGGGAAGTGAAAGAAGTGGAGCTTCTGTACAGTGATGGAACTATATAAATAGAAGGTGATGATGATGATGATGATGAGTATGTGAATAAATAAATCTCTCTCTGGGCTCATAGATCTCTGCATAAAATAGGAGTCTGGGCACCAGATGGCCTTCAAGGCCCCCTTCAGCTCCATAATTCATGGTGGAGGTGTGGATGAGGCTGTCTCGTGTGACTGATGTAACAGCACTTCAGAGCTGGTATGGCTGAGGAACTGTGATTGCTCCAAGCTTATCTAAAGAACAATTGTATAGATGTTTACATCTGGCTATTCATAGGAACATATTGTTGAATAGTTGTTTATAAAATAAGCTGCCATTTGGTAACCTGAAGCATGCAGGGAAGGTTAAAACTCATACCACACACAGCGTGCCCAAGAGATGAAGATCTGATTCTAGAAAGGGAATCCTTACATTACTTGAACTTAGATAGGTTTGTAGTGATGTTGGGAAGGGACAAGTCAAAAGGATGGTAAGGAGCAGTGATGCAAGAGGGAAGGCTGGTTGGCCGGGAAGCTGAGATAGATCTGCTGATAGTATGTGATGTAGAAACTCCCAGAGTTGAGAAGCTGCAGCTTCTCACTTCTCATGAGAAGCAAAGATTGCACTTCTCATGAAAGAATTCACATGGACAGACAAGAGACCCATTTTATAGGCTTTCACTTTGTCTATAGAACACAGAGGTGGGCAACTTCATGAGGTTCTCTAACATACAGGTGGGCAGCTTCATGAAGTCGGAAGCTATATTAGACCGTTTTGAACCTGGGGGGATGTCTACACTGCTGCCCAACTTCTCCTCATTGCTAAAATTTTGGCAGCAGTGGTGTGATAAATCTTCATGGTGCAGGAAAGTCTCAGTGTCTTCTCTTCCTGAAAAGACCCAAAATACCTGGGTTTTGTGCGTGTGTAAGCAAAGGCATGATTCTACCGATAGTGTTATTTCATAGTACCAGTGTCCACAAAAATGGCCCTGGTAAGTTGCATGGTGTCTGTAAATATTCCCTATTCCTGATGAGCTTTGTTTTTGCTCAGAGTGTTTCTGAATGACCAGTCCTCCTCGTCTCAACTTTGGAGTGTTGGTGTTGAGCACAGATCAGTCCAGCAATGTGGCATAGCAGTCTCTGCCACAGCACTGAACTACATTGCTGTAGTGTGGAGAGTACATTGGATATAGGGTGGGTAGCAGGCGAACAAGCTACATACTACTTTTTCTTGTAGGGAGCAAAGCCAATGTGTCTGGGATGAGTGGGTTTTGAGATGGGTGAACAAAGTCCAGGTAACCACTGTTTTTGCTTTGCCTTGCCCTAATTTTAATAGATATTTCAGTGCTTTCAAAATACAAGTGGATTTGTTGATTATGGACAACTTCAAGGCATCAGTAGCTCATAGGTTTTTACCATTAAACTAAGCATTTATGCCTATACTTGTTCCATATTTGTGGGTCCTTGGACCTCTCCTGCTGAAAAAAAAAGATAAAAAGAGAGAATTATTTCTCAAAAAATAAAGCTTCAGATGTGGTGTTCTCTTTGAAAGCAGTGTAAAGCTCCACCTTACCTCTTTTGGCCCATGTATAGCTTTTAGAAATGAATCTTGGGACACACTACAGGTCTCGCCAATGGGAGTTTCATTTTCTGGACACCAGTCCTCAATTTTGCCTACCTCTGTCCTTGAACAGACCTTCAGAGAGAGGACTTGCTTCTATAAAGTAAGATTCTTGGCCTTTTTTATACTTTTATATTATGCTTTTGTCCAGAAACTGGTGAAGGAGAGCCTGTTGTACACTAAATGAATACAAGATAAAAATAATGTGCTAGGCTGAGAAATGAGAACCTTCTGGTAGCGAATCTGGGTGGGTTTAAAAAAAAAAACCAGTTGTGGCAAACAATAGCAAATCAATACAACTGAAAAAGAAAGAAGAAGAAAAAAAAACAAAGAGAAAGCAAAACCAAAACAAAAAATACCAACACTGTCAATAAAACACAACAGAAACGAGAGGGAGTTGAGTAGTGAGTAAGCACACAGTATATATAATATGCTAAGCTGGTAGTGAATCTTGGTGTTGAAAGTGTTGCAAACTTCCGCTCTTGATGTCTATGAAGTACAGGTGTACCTTAGTTAATGAAGTCGATGTGTTCATGGGCATCACTTCTTTATGGTACCAGAGGTGGAAATAACATTGAAAGAATAGGGATATGTTCTTACATCACAAAGAGAGGGGGGGGGGGGAGAGAGAGAGAGAAATTGACCAACTTCAACATGTGTTAAATGAAACAACCAGGTCAGATAAGCCTTGGATAAGTTAAAAAAAATGTTTTGAACCTTCTAGACACTGCTTAAAAAGTAATTCCTGGACACATTTTGGAAGAAGCCTTTCTTTCACCAGCCTCCTCTTTGATTTTGATTTCCATTTTGGTGGTTGGATTTATACCGTGTTTCCCCGAAAATAAGACAGTGTCTTATATTAATTTTTGCTCCCAAAGATGCACTAGGTCTTATTTTCAGGGGATGTCTTATTTTTCCATGAAGAAGAATTCACATTTATTGTTGAACAAAAAAATGGGCATGCTTCCAAACAAAAACTTTGCTAGGTCTTACTTTTGGGGGAGGCCTTATGTTTAGCAATTCAGCAAAACCTCTACTAGTTCTTATTTTCAGAGGATGTCTTATTTTAGGGGAAACAGGGTAGATCTGTGCCTTTTAAAAACCTAATATGGAGAGCTGAGAGGAAGTCCTATCTGCTCTGCCTTTTTCTTTGTTTTGCTGTTCACCTTTACTCAGCAAGGGATTTTGGATACAGCTGCTTGTCTGTGGTGGGCAGATATCAACTACAGTAGAATCATGCTCTTTCCCCGCTTTGTTATGTTTTATGTCTGCTGCAACCCAACACTGAATGTTTTTCTCTAACTCTCCTTCATGTCCCCCCTTAGGGTAGTTGCCACTAAAAACATCCCAAAGAACAAGGAATGAAAGGGGTGGGTAGGTGTAAAAAGCCTTTGTAAAAAGGAGCTTCTTTATTAGAGGCTTTATTAGCAGAGATATGCTTGTACTAGAAGACAGAGTTTTCAAAGAGATACATACACTAGTATTTTTAAAAAAATCATCACTAGATTGCTCAAAATGCTACAAAATCACCTTGGAGGTATCCACTCAATTTTGTTTCTGGTCAACACTCAAACATTTTGACACCCATTTGGCTGCCATCTTCTACGTAGCCATTTGCTCATGAATTATAAACCCAATGAGTTCCTGGGCTTTCTCTAGTGTCTCAGCAATAGTTTTAGCTGAGATTTGCCAAGCTGCCCAAATCAGATCCTAAACATGCTCAACAATTTCAGGAGTTAGTGTGGTTGAATACCTCCCAGACCTTGCTGCATCTTCAGTCTCGAAATGTCCACACTGAAAGGTGGCACATCACTTCTTCATGGTTGAGTATGTTATTCAGTGCTTGCATCAAACACTCATGGATTTCCTTTGGAATTTTCTTCTGCTGGAACAGGAACTTCATGATGGCCCGGAGTTCCGCAGTTGAAAATTTCACACTTTTTGTTGTCATGGTTCTATCAATGATCTGCAATAAATAAATAAATACTGTAAATAAATTTTAAAAACCAGAAATTAAAGCTACGATCCTTCACTATTTTCCAGCTAGAGTGATAAAATTATGCTCAAATTTTGGGAAGTGGGTTGGGCTGAGAACTGTTAAGCATCCCCTCATAGCTGTTTCAGATGCAACGAAGGAATGAACTGATATCCACAGAATCGGATGTGTGAATCCAAATGGTAAAATAAATCCTACTCAACATGGTGTAGTGGTTTGAGTGTCGAACTGTGATTCTGGAGACCAGAGTTTGAATCCTGGCTTGGCAATGGGAACCCATAGGGTGACCTTGGACAAGTCATACTCTCTCAGCCTCAGGGAAAGGCAATGGCAAACCACCTCTGGACAAATCTTGCCAAGAAAACCCCATGATAAGGTCACGTTAGTGTTGCCGTAAGTTAGAAATTACTTGAAGGCACATAACGACAACAAAGGCTGGTAGATTCCTCCCCCTGCCCATCCTTTCCCCCTCCTTTCATCTTGTCCCTTCAATGCCAGGTCCTGTCATTGTAATGCAATACATGCTCGGAATGTACTTTCTAATCTCTAAAGATGATCCTTGGTTTTCTTGGAATTCTTTTTAACCTTTTATATATTTTTCCAGTAGTGTACTTTGTTTTGTGCTATGCCAAGGCCACTGTTTTTATTTTCTACTGCAGTTATTCAGTGAAAAGATCAGTGGAGCTGAAGGAACAAAACTAGATGATGATTTTCAAGCAATGGAAAGGGTAAGCTGACTCTGTGTGAATGCTCAAAACTTTTTATTAATGACACTTTTTTATTTTCAATAAAAATTGGCTCTTGTCATTTTTCCAACCTCTCCATACAAAATTCTTAGAAGAAGATTAAATATATGGTTATTCCAAATGTGATCAGCTCTAGGTTTAGCTTATAGTTTTATGTAAGTATTAAGTTTGTATGTTACTCTTCTTCAAAGGAACTTGTGCTGTCCTTCCCATCTCATCTTCACAACAACTCATTGAGGTATAGGGTTGCTAGATTAGGACTATCTTGGGCCCTGAAATTTCAGGGCCAGAATATGAGACTTTGGGACATTCCTTCATGATATCACATGAAGCAAGCCCTGGAGATGTTACTAAACATTATTCCCAAGCCTGAACCACAGTTGCATAGAGTGTGCTTTTTAAATAAGAATCAGCAAGTTGAAATAAAGAAGAAAATACAGATAACATACTTTCCAATGTAGCCCTCTCACCCTGAGATTTCTTTCCTTGAGTCCCTGAGATCTGAAAACTCTACTGAAGTAATTAGGACAGGCCAGTGATTGGCCCAAGCCAGTGACATCCCAGTTACAGTTCCAAGGGCCTATTCATGCTAGAGTATGATAATGCTATGATTCCACTTTAACTACCATGGTATTGTGCTGTGGGATCCTGGAGATTGTAGTTTGGTGAAGCACTGGAGTTCTCTGGCTGAGAATTCTAAATGACTCTTCCTAAAATGCCAGTCTGAATATTCCATGGCATGGCACCCTGGTAATAATAAATTGAGCCATCATTGTAATAATAAAGTGGAATAATAGTGTTATCCTTCATTAGTGTGAATGGGCCCCTAGTCTTTCTTCACTGCACCATATTGGTTTAATAAGCTAGCTCTACATGAAGAGAAGCAGTTGTAGAGTTTGATCCTCATGGGAACAGGGTTTCACATTCCATGTCTTTTGGATTTTAATGTCCACAGTCTGTGATCATTGCCATGCTGCCAGAGTTTATGGACATTATAATGCAAAATATGTGTTGGATAGGTTGCCTGTCCCTAGAGTAGATACTGCTTAGTGATGCAAAAAGTCTCTGTTTAAATGTTCTTTTCCTACAACTAGGCAACCTAATCAGTTTTTCAATTCCTACAATTGTCCCAAGCCCCCCCCCCCCCCCATTGTGACTCCTTGGCAACTTTCTCTTAAGTAAGCCTTAAAGATTTTTTTATAAAAAAAGAAAAAAGCAGCCTGCCTTTAGATGAAGAATGTGGGCTGGTTTTAGCATAACACTGTATTTTTTTCAAAATTTCCTTTAAAATTCTTTCTTTAAAAAGTGACACACTTGCTTCCATTTTGCTGATTTGTTCTCATGTGATTTATGCTGCTTTTTAGTCTTCTAAAATTTCTTCAATTTTTCAATATTTTTACATGTACTACTACATGTCTAAATATTTTGGTTATTGGTTATATTTTAACTTGTGAGAGACTCAGCTTTGTTGCATGCCTTCAAGGTGCCTTAGGGTCGTTTTAAGTCAGAAATAACTTGGAGGCATGCAACAATAATAGAAATCTTTATTATAAAATGAAATAAGTAAGAGACAGGGCACTCGTGTGCATATCTTGCTATAATCTCATTTTGTTCTCAACCACATGACTTAATATATTCTGTGTCAATTTGCTTAGTTGGCAGAGTAACTTCTGTGGCATGGGATATATAGCCAGCCATCCTCCATTCAAGTCCTACCAGATATTTTAGACTACAACTTCCATCACCATTCATGAAGGTAAATGGTTATGGGTGATAGCAGTTGCAATCCAAAACACCTGCAGGGCATCAAGTTGGGAATGGCTGGTATTGGCTTTTACATTTGTAAGGATTAGAGGGACAATAAGTAATATCAGTATATGTATGTTACCTCCTTTAAAATACCTATGTTTTTGTTGCAGAAAATTGATGTCACGAACAAAGCTGTGGCAGAACTTCTCACAAGGTCTACTGAATATCTCCAACCCAATCCAGGTAAAACAACAACAATAACAGTGATAATTGAGTCATTATTTGCAAATGTTCACCAAACATTTCCCTTTGAGAACCCAGCTACCAGATCTGCAAGTCTTGCAGACTTTAGATTGAATTGAGATTGACATTAGATTGGATTTAGACCTAATCATGCTTTGTGTGTGTGAATGTGCCTTCTAGTTGCTTGTCAGCTTATGACAAGCCTATGAATTTAATAGGCAAGAAACACTCAGAAGGTGGTGTTTCCAGAGTATACCTTAAATCAATGTGAGTGTAAGTTAGAGATGCCTAATGTGATGCATTTGGCATCTTTGGGAACCTACCAGAATCTCAGCACTTAGGCAGGGCCCACTGCTGACATGGTTTGATACTACTGACACTGTTTTGCCCTATATATTTGCCATGGAGTTAACATGGTGTAGTGGTTTCAGTGTTGGACTAGGACTCTGGAGACCAGAGTTTGAATTCCTGCTTGGCCATGTAAACCCACTGGGTGACCTTGGGCAAGTCACAGTCGCTCTGCCTCACAGGATGGCAATGACAACTGAAGAAACATGCCACGAAAACTCCATGATAGGTTCCCCTTAGGGTCACCATAAGTTGGAAATGACTTGAAGGCACATAATGGCAACAAATGAAAACTCTTCCATTTTGATCACAACTTCTTCAATATAGCATTGCTCCTGCTACTGTAGGAGGGATACCACCAGAGGGTACGTTGTCAGGGCCCCAGTGAAAGTTGGAGGCAGCATTGACTGAGATGATCCATGTCGTGATGTACATTTCTCAGTGCTTGAGTGCTGTGTTCATTTGACTTGATGTACATAAATTCTGTGTAATGTGTGCCGTTCAGTAATGGCACATCATGGTGGCACGTTACAAAGGCATAGAATGAGGTGGCACAGTTCTCAGTTGGAAGCAGTTAAAAGAGATCTAACAGCTGTAAGGATGTAAGGGGGGAATTAACAATACAATACCAGCTGTGTAGACAAAAATGCCCCTCTGTCCTTAATTTTCAATATGTTCTGAACATCATCCCTCTTCTCAAAAGAAAAAAAAGCTTCATAAATAACTAGCTCAAACAATTGGGTTGGCCCATTCATTCAGCTGAGTAAGCTTCTGTCTTACAAGGAGTCTAAGGAAAAACAACATATGACTGAACGTTACTCCATTGAATGGGCAAGCAGATCAACAGCTTTGTTTGTGAAGCGTTTTTTTCCCTTGAGAAAGGCTGATATTTGAAATAGGCTGGGAGTTATTAGTATTAGTATTATGTTGTCTGTACAGCTGGTACTAGGGCAATTATGCATTCTCTTGGTGAGGCAGAGATAAAGTCATGTGAAATTTAGTATTTCTGTTCTGTTGGGAGTTTTTCACATGAGGCCTTTTGTTGGAATGAGCAGTGCTAGAATAACCACAAATAGATTGATGGATCGGTGAATTTCAGCCCAACTCACTTGTGTGTGTGTGTGTGTGTGTGTGTGTGTGTTCTTCAAGTCACCTGTTGACTTATTTCATAGGGTTTTCTTAGGCAAGGAATCTTCACAGGTGGTTTTGCCAGTTCCTACCTTCTTCTGAAATATAGCCTAAAGCACCTGGTATTCTCATCCATAAATCTGTTCTGCAGTAATTTATATTGTTTTGTCTGCATGAAAATTAATAAATGTGTGCCGAAATAGGCATTGTTGTGATTTTGTCACAAAATCTGTGTTTCAAAACATGTTTTCCCACAAAATACACTCATCCATATTTGCAGCTTTGATATTTGTGGATTATTCACAGATTTGGTTAATATGTTCTCTGTAGGAATATCTAGGTCTTCCAGTGCAACTGTATGGTCAACTTTAACTAAAAGTTGCCCTGAAAGGCCTAGAGATTCCTAGAAAGAATACTCCACTAAGCATTTGTAGCTCCTCCAGTGCATTTCTATGGTCAGTGTCTGTCGGACGTTGACCACGGAGTTGCACTGGAGGACCTAGAGGTTGCTAGAGAGATGTCCTCTCAGGTAAAAACATGGTGTTTTTGTTATTTTCAGTTTTCCCATATTCACAGGGGTCTTGTGTCCCTTACCCTAGCGAATATGGAAGGACAAGTGTATTAATTTTTACACATGTTCTATCATAAAAATGTTGTTAATTGTCTTTGAGCCAACTTGAAACTTTATCACACCAGCCTTTTAGTCTGCTGTTAACGCTAGACAGTAGCACCTTTGGCAATACTCATCACACAACATCATAGCCATTTTGTCACTTCTTCGCTCTTAGAGAGTCCTTTTCCATTCATGGGAAATACCCGCCAATAAGGTCCCGAACATGCTGCTGTAGCATTTCTCCTCCAATGCAATAACTTTCTAGCATGGCTGTTTTGGTATTGGGCAGTCACGTGGGTCAGTGTCTCTATCTCCGACTCCTTCCCTTTCCCCCTCCCTATTCCAGAGCAGGCTTCTACAAACACACAAACACACACACAGAGTCTGCCAAAGAAAAAATGACTGCCTCATCACAAGGAGACATTCTCATTCTTTCTTTGGCAGGAGGAAGGAGGAAGAAGATGGGAGGGCAGGGAGGTGCACCTGGATGGTGGAGAAAAGTGCCGTCATGCTATTGAAGAGAGGTGTAGTATTAAAAGTTCCAAAACCAATATGTTATCTTAAAATAACGTGATTGCGGCAAGACTGCGGCTTGATCAAGCCTCATGTGATAAAGTTCTTTGACACATCTCCAAGCCCCTCTATTCTCAACCACTCCGCTCAGGTCCTGCAGGCTCAAATCCATAACCACCTTGATTCTGTCTAACCAACTGCTGTGCAGTCTTCCTCTCGACTTGCTGCCTTCCACCTTTCCCAGTATTATTGTCCTTTTTAGTGAGTCATGCCTTCTCGTGATGGGGCCAAAGTCCAACAACCTCAGTTGAGTCATCTTGGCTTCCAGGGAGAGTTCAGGCTTGATCTGCTCAAGGACCAGTTTGTTTGTTTGTTTTTGGCTGTTCACAGTATCCTCAACACTCTTCTCCAGCGCTGCATCTCCAATGAATTGTCTACAATCTGCTTCGTGGTCTCTGTGACTCAAATGAATGGGTTATCCTGCATCTGCACAGTGCTTCATCTGGAACCTCCTAGATTATTATAGAAGGGGTTTGCGATAGATCTGCCCACCTCCAGCAACCCTATATAAAGGGCTTCCTGCTGAAACTGCCAGTTCCTTTTCATCCACTGCTGCAGCAGCATTGAAGGAACCATGGCTGGTTCCTTAGATCATGGCTGCTGGCCACTTCAATCCTGATATCAGCTGGGCTCTTTGAATTGTGTAGTGTTTGGTAGTTGAAGCCACACTTGCCCTTGGGGCTCACTCACTCCAGATATTGCTGTGTTTATACATTTCATTTCCCTTTTTTTTTTTACTATGTCTGACTTCCCTTGACTCATGCTTCTCACACTGCATGTTCCTTTAACATGTAGTACAGCTTCAGAGAACAGCAGTGACCCACAGCGAAAGCATGTTAGTAATACATGGAGGGAGCCAATGGTGAATCCTCTTGCAGGAACATCTCACAAAGGGGCTATTTACACTGTGAAAATAATCCAGGATGAATCCAGATTAAATCTCCATTGTTCACGTGCATCCCGAATGCACCCGATGAATTCCAGGGGGCTGCCCAAAACCCACTTAATCCAGGATAATTGATATCTGGTTTTCCCCCAAGTTTTTAAAAAAGTTCCATATCATTGATAGTGTGGATAAGGAATGTGAATAGGCCCCACCAGACCCAGGATAAAATGCTGCATACCAAAAAAGGGGTTCCGAATACATCGACGTTGTTGACTCCATCTTTATTCAAATGCTTGCATGTTTGAGCAACCAAACTCACAGGGATGCAGATCAATGTGGTTCCATAGTGTGAGTGACAAGAATGCATGAGTGAGATAATCCGCATGGTCGCGCTAAAAAAAAAAAAAGACATCTGCATGACCCCAAAGAAAACCCTGTGATGAGACAATCCAGAATGAAACAAGAGGTAGAAATAGGACACAGAGAGCTAGAAAGGCAGAGCAGAAGAAAATTACAAATACAGATGTGATTAAGGGAAAAACAGAATTCAATAAGTCCTAAAATACACATTCCTAAAATAGACATTTTAAACACATTTTCATATGTTTTGTGATCCCACAACAGAATTTCAAAATTCAATAAAATGCTAAATCCAAATATTTCACTCCACATATTAATTTGGGAAATGAAGATCAGGTTAGTTTTCTTTGAAATGTAAACCATATAAAATCCTTTAGCATCCATATCTGCTGGTAACATTTGCCTGTGAATAAAAGTCAAAAGACCAGCCATTAGTCAGAGAGAGGTGACTGCCTCAAGTAGTAGATGCTGGGAAATGGGAAAAGCAAGGAGTCAGAAGACTGAGGAGTGTGTCCTGTGACCTCCATTGACTCCTAGGCAATTGTTGTTTTCAGGTGCAGTAGAGGAAAAAAGGCCCATCGCTGGTCTCAAAGAAAGGGAAAGCTGCAAGTCCAGTTAGCTTTTTCTGTGTTGAAAAATGGGAGGCAGTACCGCTCTGTTTTTTGCCTCATGCTGCAAATGACCTTGTTATTATAACACACCCTTGAATTCTAACTTTTTACTATCCCTTATTGTACCAACGTTTGAGGTTTCTAAGGTCTTTATGAATGCATAGTATGCTTTAGAAGATGAAGGATTTACATCTCTTAGATTCCTCTGTCCCTTTGTCTATCCATTTGCACACCCACTTCATCCTCTTTACTGGGCTCGATGATAATAACTAGTCTGCATAATTCACATTTTGAGGAGAAGGGAGGGATTACTCATCCATTGGACTTCACTATTGAAAACAAATGGCATTTGTTAATAGGATCTGTTTAAATCTCATTCACTGCATACTTAATTTGGTGAAAAGGTCTGCTTTGACTTAAGCAGAACTTGATCCTGCATGCTTGACCTACTCAAAACACCCACTGATTTCAGGAATACTGACCATTGGGGCGCTATGGCTTATTGGCTTTGCATGCAGAAAGTCACACTGGATTTGCAGTTAAAAAAACAGGGTAGCAGCTGATAAAAAAGAACTGTCCATGAAACCCTAGATAATTGTTGCCAGTCACAACAGACAGTGCTAGGCTTCATGGCAAATGATCTACATCTGGTACATCCCTGCAATAATCAGAAAGTAGAATCCATTGAACATGTTCTTCTGTTCTACTGTTCTACAAGCAGGTTCAACAACACATGATTATTGGCTAATCTACTGGTACAACCAGCCCAATTTTTGTCAATTTTGTATTTGAAAATAGGCACCCCAAATATGTCTTTGATCATTCCCAAGTCTTTGAGGCTACCAGGATTAGAGCAGCAGTTAGCTTTGTATTAGTCAAAGATGTCTAAAATGAATACTACCTGTATGGATTGACTATTTCAGAGGCTGCATTAATTGTTACTTTATTTTATATGGTGTCAGTTTACAGGTGTTGGATCTATGGACTGTAATAACAAAGGTAGGGTAGTATGTTGTGCTTCAAGGGCAAAAAAGTACACAATCCGTCTTGAAATGATGAACAGCTCTTTTTGTTTCAGTGGCTGTTTAATTCATTTCTATACTAGTCTCAAACTCTTTCTCTTTAAGCTTACAGAGCTAGGCTGGGTATGCTGAATACAGTATCCAAGATTCGAGGGCAAGTTAAAACCACAGGTTATCCACAGACAGAAGGCCTGCTTGGAGACTGCATGCTCAGATATGGGAGAGAACTTGGAGAAGAATCTACGTTTGGTAAGTTTGTGCAGCTAGTTTGTGCAGTTACGTGATGTTGTGATTGATTCAGGGTTCCCTGTCCTGTGTATTTGTGATAGTAGATAAAACAGGGTGGGAAAATCACAGCCCATGGGTTGCATATGACCCCCATCCTTCCCCGGGTCTCACCTTTGTGTTCCCCAAAGGCCCCTGACTCCTCCAGTTTCAGCGTGATTTTCAGGTAATATTCAGATGCCCCTCAAATGCATGCAAATGCATAAAACATAGGGTTGCCAAAGTGAAAAGTGGAGGTGTCCTTTCTCCATTTAATGGCTCTGTAGGATTTAAGAAGGTGTTGCTTGTTACCTGGTTCTGTGACAAGCAACACCTGCTGAAATTCCCTCTTCTATACAGTCATTAAAGAGAGAAGAGATGCCTGTACTTTTTACTCAGGCAACCCTAACAAAAAGACATTCCCCTCAGTGTGGCTTTGGGGCAACATGATTTAAGAAGGGTTCCCTCATAGTCTCTTGTACATGTTTACCTCTGTTAACAAAGCAAATATGTTCCTGGGCATTACGTCTTTTACAGAATTACAGAAAATTTAGTACCACGGGCAGATATAAAACAGAAGGAAGAAGGATAGGTTCCTACAGTCCTCAAAAGAAGAGCAGTTCAACATGTTTCAGTAAACTTTTATTCAAAACTAACAATATGCATATATAAAATTGAACACCCAGGTCAGGTAAACTTTGCAGAAGTGATCCAAAATGTTTTGAACCTTCTAAACACTACTCAAAAACTCAACATCCATCTAGAGATTATGTATGTTTTTCTTTCAGCTGCTTCCAGTTTTGTTATGAGTTCCATTTTTATGCCTGAACTTATAGAGATGTGCTTTTTTAACATGCTGGGGAGAGTTGGTGAGACTGGCTAATCTGCTTTCCAGTATCTCTCTGTTTTGCTGTTCACACAGGAGCAGACAGGCAGGAAAAAGCAGCTTGATCCTTTTTTTCCCAAAAGCAGGTTGAAACCCCTCCCAAAAGCATGTTAAAACTCCCAAAGTGGGCTAAACATCCATGGACAAACCACACGGGGTGGTGTCAAGCTGTGCTGCTGGGGAATTTATTTATGTTTTGTCACCTCGCCCCCATGAAGGTGCATTGTCACACAAACACATCACCTGCAACCTCCAGTTACCTCCCAAGTCCTGCCCAGATGCCATTCCATTGCATGGCCGCTCCTTTGGTCGGCCCCACAGTTGCACATGTGATACTCCAACTGCATTGGTACATTAGTGTGCGAATGATACATTGGCAAAACACAATCACGGAGGACCCCCATACCTGCCCCTTTTACCCCCGCTTTAGCCCATGCCCTCATTGGACTTTCTGGTTTGTGCGCATTGTAATTGCATCCATTGCAGTTGTCACACTTTTATCTTTTTGCTTTGCCGCAGCCCCGCACTGATGCTGGGCTGTTTATATTCAAGTGCAAAAATGAGCATTTTCACCACTAAACCGCAGTATCCCAGCTTATTTTTCCTCCAGTTTTTATCCCTGGTGTATGGCCTCATTTTGCTTTCCACCTCCTTTCAAGGCAGACTGGAAGCCATTTTATTTTGCCTGTTTGTTTTACCACCACCACTACCACCCCCCACCGGTCTCAGTAAGAGATTCTGGAGGTTGCTGCTGTTTATCTTGCTGTTGTAGCCAGGCACATACATACACAGTATTAGGAGCTTTATTGACTTGTTTACTCCAGGCACACTGCTGAAACACAGCGCTGAAGGTCTGTGTTTCTCCAGTCCTCCTGCACCATCCATCCAATGCCAATGCTTCTAAAAATCTTCTAAATCTTCTAGAACATGGAGCTGGGCAGGTGTAAAAAGACTTTGTAAAAAGGAGATCTTTGTTAGAGGCTTTGGTAACTGAGGCCCAGTACAGACCTGGTGCAAATTGCCAGCTTGGAGCCAATTTTAGGGCTCAGGAGAATGGATTGTCCGCATGCTCCCGAGCCCTACTACGCTGTCCAGGCACCATTTTGGCACATGCTGTTCACGCAGCACACGCACCAGTGACGTGTTTCATGTGCCGCGTCCAAATGGTGAGGTGCATAAGGGACAACACACCACTCCAGGGCGCTAATGGTGCCTCGGCAGTGGCCGCAAAAGGAGCCATGTTTTGCGGCTCCTTTTTCATGACACATCATTGCCACACTGTTTGGTTGGCGCAGCCATAATCTAGGGGAGGAAGGGACAGCCTCTGTCTGTACTGTCTGTAGAGGCCCTGAGTTGTGCAGTTACTGTTCCAGAGGATACTGGGTTTAACTGCCTTTGCAGTGTGCTTCCTCCTCAGGATGTAAACCAATTCTGGCTATGACATCTAGGCTAGAGGAGTATTGGGAAAGATAGTAGCAGATGTGGAAATAATTCATGTTTCTGAGAATGGAGCATAAACAAGGAGGTTGCCCGTTGAATTGATAGGTTTTTCCATACATTAATTCAAAGGTATTTAAAAGTAGTATACTGTGCGCAACGTATAAGCATTGCTTCTTTCCTCCAAGGTGCTGCATTGATTGATGTAGGGGAAAGCATGAAACAGATGGCTGAAGTGAAAGACTCACTGGATATCAGTGTCAAGCAAAACTTCATTGATCCTCTACAGCTGTTGCAAGACAAAGATTTAAAGGAGATTGGAGTGAGTTTATCTCTAGCTTGACTATCTTAAGGGTGTAAGGTGTATCCCACAGATACCACATTTTTCAAACCTTCTTTTAAAGTATGATCATTTTTTTACTGCAACATACTTTTTGGAGAAATGGGGGAGTATTTTCCCTCTTAGTGTCAAAGAAGAATGTGTCTGTTCTTAGCAGCCAAATCACCCTCTTCATCCCAACCATTAGAGAAAATTAACTCCATAAAGAAGAAATAAAAACATGGAGAAATGTGCCTGAACCTCCAAAAACATTTGCTTTTCTCAGTGTCCACAAGATTTCACTGTCTCTGTCTGGCAGGTTTCTCATGCTCTCAAAGTTCTTGATATAGCAGGGGCAGTTGCAATTAATCCTATGTTGTCCAACTTTTTTGCTGCTTTTAAAATGTTCTGGTTTCTCTTCTACTTCCACTTGCCTCTTTCATCCTCAGCTCACCTCAGTTATTGCAAACTGAATTAAAAGTGCAAAAGTAGTTTGCACTCCATTGATTTAGCAGGAGACAAGTAGAAGTGGGAATGGAGTCTTGTCCTTCCCAGTAGACTCTGGCAAAAGCCAAGTGCTGCAGCCTTTACTTGCTTCCCTGTTATTTCTCATTAATAACTTTTGCCATCTTTATCACACTCTGATGTTACTTAACCATAGGTACCACAATTTGCATCTGTGAAATGCTTGTTGGGGGGATGGTATCTCTAGCTGCGCTCAGATTATAAGGAGGGATGGGAGTAGAGGTGTCAATAATGAAATCTACACACTCCACTCTCTGATTGTCTCTGATGTTAACAAACTCATGTTTCTCTTTTGTAGCTCTATAAAAGTGACTGAGGGATGGAGCATAGCAAAAGAGTTATGGAGGGAGGCGACATGGGATAGTGGTTTGAGCATTGGACTATGACTCTGGAAAACAAGGTTCAAATCTCTGCTTGGCCATAGAAATCCACTGGCTGACCTTGGATAGGTCACACTGTCTCAGCCTCAGATAGTGTCAATGGGAAACTCCCTCTGAAGACAGTTTCCAAGAAAACTCCATTATAGGTTTGCCTTTGGGTCACCATAAATCAGGAATGACTTGTAGGCAGTAAGGCACATAACAACAATTAAAAAGAATTATGAGGCCAGGACCACTCTTGTAATTCAGGGGTAGATCTTCAGACTTCCTAATGGAAAGAGCCTGCCCCTGATAAATATAATGTGAAGCAAGGTTTGAAGATGATTGTTTTTCAAACAATAGTCCTTGCATCCATAGTGGATTCGATTGGGGTGGCGGAGTATAGACCAGGCAGGATCTACCGGTAGAGCTCCTTCCAGATAGATTGGTGAGGATTTCTGACTGTTGATATAATCTCTCTGTGTTTGTGAGCATACATAGAGAGAGACACTCTCAGAAGTTACCCTCAGCTACTTGGCAGCCAGGCAAATAAAAACAAAGAAATAAAGCCATTGTATCTGTTTGCTGAGAGGGAGCTATAGCTCCTTTTGTCTGAAGCCAGTCTTGTTAATTCATGACAACAGAATACAGGGTGCATTTAGTGCCAAATCTGATGAGAAGCAGACAATACAGCTTAAAAAGCATGGTGTCTTTTTCTTTCCTTCCTTCAAAGCAGCTGCAGTGAAAGTGATTAGGATAGTGAAAGCTGCAGGGTTGTGCCTGAGCATGGCATAGTAATTTCACAGAGAATTTCACAATGTCCATGTTGTTATATTTTCGGTTTGTGTCCCCCCACTGTTGTACGTGATGACATTTAAGGTTGAAAATGACATCAGAATAACCAGTTGTGTGCAATTTTCACATTGCATTTAGTGTGACTCTTACAGATAAACTAAAGAGGTTTCTGAAGAATTTGAATTCAGAAACCTATGTTCAGAGCCCTGCTCTCCAAACAAACTTACACAGTACAGTGGCAGTGGCATTGTTACTACTACTACTACTACTATTATTATTATTATTATTGCCACCACCTCTTTCACAGGTTGGTTGTGAAGCTAAACTGCAAGCTTTCTGGCCTCCTTGAGAGAAAGATGGGATCACAAAGCAGTAAATATAGATTTATGCTTAAAAAACAATTCAACTCCTTCAGTGGAAAGTGATGATCTCTCTGCCATTCATTCATTCATATATATACAAAGTCAGGATAGTCTCTCAGGGGTTGTCTGCTTGACCAAAAGTTTTGAGATCCCCCCGGCCCCACATCATGTAGATCAGATGGCGTAGGCCAAAAACCCTAGAGCCCAATCGAGCCCAATCCTGCAAGATCACACATGGATCCAGAGGATCCAGCCTAATCCTGGGGTAAATAGCCTTTACCCCAGAGTAAAATACCTCTGGTTTTGCATGGAGTTTCCAAGAAACTGCATGGCAAAACCTGGGTGTTTAGACACACACACACTACCATGCTCCTTAATTTACCAACCATCACTCTTCTTCAGGAGCTCCTCGTTGCCGCGTCTAATGCGGAAACTGGGTGCTTGGTCACCCGCCCTGTTTCCACTTCAGACACAGTGACGGGGAAGGACTTCTTAGTCGGGCTGATGCAGGCCAAGTTAAGGAGCATACACCTGACCTGGTCCTGGGTCAGTGCAGGGATGGGTATGTGATGAATACCCACCTGTCCCCACACAGACCCAGGGATCAACCCGGGTAAGCACCAGAGCCAGGGTAGCATGGGCTGAGAGGATAGCATGGTTTGATCCTGTACTATCCTGGCCTGTTTGCTCAGGCCCTCAGAAAGAAATCTTTCTATTGCTAAAATGTTTTGAATTTATTTATGATATTTATATCCTTGTCCATCCTTGTTCTTTCCTGGCCCACACTGCTCAGGGTAGTGCTGCAGTGATAAATTCTACCACGCGCTCTACATGGGGCAGCCTTTGTATCACACTCGGAAGTTGCAATTAGTACAAAATATGGCAGCACGGGTGGTCACCGGTGCTCCCAGGACCTCCCACTTAACACCAATATCGAAAGACCTTCATTGGCTGCCGATTCGCTTCCGGGTTCAGTACAAAGTGCTGGTTATAAAGCCCTATATGGCTTGGGCCCAGGGTACCTGAAGGACCGTCTCTCCCCACATAATCCGCCCCGCACACTAAGATCTACCGGGCAGCAATTATTGAGAGTTCCAGAGGCTAGATTAGTGAATACAACGAAGAGGACGTTTTCCATCTCTGCCCCTAGCCTCTGGAACTCACTGCCCACTGAGCTCCACTTGTCTCCCTCTCTCATCCAATTCAAGAAGGACCTGAAGACTCACCTATTTAAGCAGGCATACTCTTGAACGGGCCTTGTCCATCATGTAAGCCGCTTATTGTATTGTCATTACATAGCCCTGCGTGATATTGTTTTTATTGTATATGGATGATTTTAACCGATATTGTTTTTTGATGTTTTAATGTTTTAATGCTTGTATATGTTGTACACCGCCCTGATCACTGGAAGGGCGGTATAGAAATAAATATTACTATTATTATTATTATTATTATTATTATTACCATGGACAAGCCGAGAAGACAAACAAATGGGTTCTTGAACAGATCAGACCAGAGCTCTCCTTGGAAGCTAAGATAATCAAGCTGAGGCTATCATACTTTGGTCACTTAATGAGAAGGGACAGATCACTAGAAAAAAACAGTAATACTAGGAAAAGAAGAGGGTAGAAGAAAGAGAGGAAGACCACAGACCAGATGAATAGATTTGATCAGGGGGGTTATGGGCAAGGGTTTGCAGGATCAGGGCAAAGCAGTGGAGCATAGGGATTCTTGGAGATGTCTCATCCACAGGGTCACCATGAGTCGGAGTCAACTCGAGGGCAGCTAACAACAACAATGTAACATAGTCTTACCCTAAGACTACACAAATGCCATCTCAGCTCATCTTAATAACCAGCAGCCACGTTGGGCAACGAAGGTCTGCTGATTGAGGTGCAAGAGGGATATTTCCCACCTGCAAACAAGGCTGAGGAAATCAGAAGCAGGACTCCTGTTGCTGTTTCTCGGCAGCCTCACTTGATGGTGGGAAGGGCTGGAAATGTTATCCTCCTTGCACCCCAATTGGCAGTCCTGCTTTGGCCAATGCCGCTCTGGGCTCTTAAGATGGGCTTGCAGGTATTGAGCTAGGAGACTTTGTTTAGTTACACATACAGTATTAAACTAAGGAGCCAATGTAGAATTTTGGGGATTATGTCTGAATGCTTAACACAGCAAACATGGTTAATCATTATGTTTGCACGAGTCCTTTGCATGCAATCTGCATTGCTTTCCCCTGGACCCTCCAGACCAAGAAAAGCAAAACCAGACTGGGAGCCAGGATATAAAGGAAAACCATATTTTGGCAAAGTCTTGTTTCTAAGTTGGACAATGTAAAGATTTGCTCATATTTGGTGTCCAGCGTGTAAGGATTTATTCCCGAGCAATATTTGGAGTGTTCACAGATGCTGGGGGTTTTATTGTTTTTTTGGCTGACATAATTCCCACATGACTTTCCTTGTATACATAAATCAGCGTTATAACATTCTCAGCTATGACATGCTTACAAAAACCTCTCCCTTCTTCATTTGCTCCCCCCCCCCCCCCACCTTACTGTTTGATTTCACCACTGTGGTATTGTTTTTCTTTTTCTCTCCTTGCCTTTTAAAACAGCACCATCTGAAGAAACTGGAAGGGCGACGTTTGGATTATGATTACAAAAAGAAACGTCTTGGGAAGATACCAGATGAGGAGGTTAAGCAAGCTGTAGAAAAGTTTGAAGAGTCCAAAGAGTTGGCAGAACGGAGCATGTTCAACTTTTTAGAAAATGATGTAAGCCTCTTTGATTGCTTGAGTATATATCTATATATATATATCTGTACCCATGTCCAAAGTACTTTTTTGTTTTGTGGTGATACTTTTATTAGACCTGGTTTAGGCAAAAGATGCAAAATTCACCTTTCACAGTGTGCTGGCTGCTTCATCAAGCAAAGATTATAAAGAATCATGCATGTTTAAATTACAAGCCGCTTTGGTAGAAGAAGTAAGATACATGCCCCACACAAACAATCTTTACTGGAAAAGATTCTTTATACCAGTTATATCACTCTTCGGTGCTTTTTTTAAAAAAAAATTGGTGTTATATGGTTGCCAGGGTGAAAATTGGTGAGAGCTCCTGTACCTTCAATAGTTGTGTAAAAGAGGGAAATTTAGAAAACATTTCTAATTACCTGGTTGTGTGACAAGCAACAGCTACTGCAAATTCTGGCCTCTACAAAACTATTAAAGGTATCTGAATAAATTTTGCCAAGAACACCCCATGGTAGGATTACCATAAACCAGAATTGACTTGAAGGCCCATAACTCTTCCAAATAAACTTTTATTTATTTCTAATTTAATAATCTAATGTTCTAATATCTCATCCTCCTTTCCACAAAAGTTTAGTATAATGCAAAATATGACAATAAATTGTATAAGAAAAGTGATAAAAGCCACTGAGCAAATAGACATTTTTTTGTATTTGCTATACATATTACACAAATTTATCATTCTTCCATAGTGAAAGTGAGACATTACACTATTTGCTCATATATTATGTTTGCCTATTTGTATAGGCATGTCAGGTTTCCCTTATTGATCCCTGCCACACACACAATTAAACAGACCCACTGTGGAGTTGATTTCAAAATACTGCATGAATAGGCTGTCTATTACCTAACAATTTAGGCATGTATAACTAATCTAATACATGCTTAATAAAAAATAAACCTAAGTGTGTTTGGTGGGATTTACTCCCAGGTAGATTTGTATAGCATTACATTCTAAAAGGATTTAGCATTAATTGAAAGTCTTGAGTAATGCAGCTCTGTAATACACCAGCCACTTAAGTTTTCAACTCCAAAAATAGAACTGATGAGCTGTTAATATTTTTATATTGCCTACACTCTTTGTGGTTGTCTCTTTGTTTTCCCAGAGTAGAATGCAGGAAATATTTTAGGCCTCTCCCTTGCTTTCATCTTTACCTTTATCTGTTTCCTTTTAACCATCCCCATTTTTTGTTGATATTTTTAATAAGTCAGAGAGAAAAATGGCCAGGGTGATGGTTTTCTTGGTATTTTAGAAATACTGCCACCTTGTGATAGAGGTATTTCTACAGAATGCTAACTTATTCATTCATTTATTTATAGAATTAACACTCTGCCTTTCTCATGAAATGGGATCCAAGGTGGCTTACAATAATTTAAAACAAGAATTATGCTAAAAACCTCCTCCTCCTCTTTCTCCTCCTCCTTGCTGTTGCTTGCCTTCAACTCATTTCCGATACATGGCAGCTCTAAGGTGAACCTAGACCAGGGTTTTCTCGGCAAGATTGTACAAAGGGTTTTTTGCCTTTGCCTTCCTCTCATGCTAAAAGAGAGTGTGACTTGCCCAAGGTCACTCAGTGGGTTTCCATGGCTAAACAAGCATTTGAACCCAGATATCCAGTGTTGTAGTCCAGCGTCTTCTAACTGATACACCATGCTGGCTCTTGGGTCCAGCATACTCCCATACAATCCTTCCCGCACACTCGGGTCCTTTGGGGGAAACCTTCTGCAGCCAAAGAAAACCAGGCTGGTGGCAACCTCCCAGAGGACCTTTTCAGCTGCTGCTCCAAAAATATGGAATGACCTGCCGGAGGAGATCCGCCATATAACATCGTTGGAGGCCTTCAAGAAGGCAATAAAGACGGATCTCTTCTGGCAGGCCTTCCCTAACTGACCTCTTCAGATTTTTTAACAGTCCATCTGTCTCACTGCTCCCATCGGATATTTTCCAATCTTATTATGAATTGTTTTTGTTTTTGTTTTTTTTAACTGTTCCCCACTTGCTGTTACCCGCCTCGTTCCAACACACAGAGAGGTGGGATACAATTATTATTATTATTATTATTATTATTATTATTATTATTTTAGCTTTTACAATTAGGCTTTTACAAATGTTCCATTGGGGACAACAGGACTTGAGGTCCTGTCTTCTTTTGTATCCACAGGGTGAGGGAGGGTGGGTGGGTCCAGAATGGATTCTTGTAGATACCAAGGTCTGACTGTAGTATAAAGCACTTTCTTGTAAGCCCATTCTTTTAAAACTTTTTTTTTAAAAGCCTGCTGGAATAAAAATGTCTCTGCCTGTTGATAGAAGGTGGGGGGGGGGCAGTCTGGTCTCTCTGCAAAGAGAGTTCCAGAGTCTTGGGGCAGTCATGAGAAGGCCCTGACTTGTGTCCTCACCAATTTTGTTTGTGAAGATGGTGGGAGTGAGAGAAGGTCCTCTCCCGATGATCTCTCGGCCCGGGTGGGCTCAAATGATTGCTTTCTTCAGATTGTTCCTCCTTCTTGCTTCCCTTTTCCCTAGAAATTTCTCCAATTGTAATGGTTTTATACAAGCCACGGAATGGAAATCCAGTTTCTCCTTGCTCCTGAAAATATAATGCAGGTGTGTTTTTGTTTTAGATTACTCAGCATGAATAGAAATATCATACAAAATGCACTGAATAAATTTCCCTTTTGATTTCCTCTGTTCAGATAGAACAAGTAAGCCAGTTGCTGGTCTTCACAGAAGCTGCACTAGACTATCATAAGCAGTCCACAGCAATTTTGGAGGACTTGCAGAGCAAGCTACAAAACAGGTAAGAATAATGCCAAGCCGGTTATGTTTCAAACCACTTTTCACAGAAGACTTTGAGAAGAGCTGCCTCCAGTTACACTGATCTAGTGCAGTAGTAGTACAACACAACCAAATATAAGGAATGCTGGGAGTTGAAGTCTTAATAATATTTGGATGGCCATACAATTTCCATCCTGCCCTAATTGATGGAATCTGTGTGTAAACCTATTGGCCATATCCATTTGTTGTTATGTGCCTTCATATGGCAGACCTGTCATAGGGTTTTCTTGATAAGATTTATTCCAAGGAAATTTGCCATAGCCGTGCTCTGAATATAGTCTACAGTATCTGGTACACTGTGAACACTTCCCTGCCAAATACTAACCAGACCTGAGATCCAGCTTAGTTTCCAAGATCAAACATGATTTGATGCCTTCAGGGAATTCAGGCATTCATGTATTTGGAAAATACAATCCATTTAATGAGTAAGATTCGCTTTCCCATGAAGCAAATTTCACCGGTTTCCTTGGGGCAGACTATATGGATGTTGTGAGAGGGCAGCAAATTGTTAGTTACTGACTTGAGTCTTGTATTCTTGGGATGCATATTGAGAAAAAAGTGGGATATAAATCGAATGAATATTCTTACTTTTGGGAATCAGGGAAAAACCTTTTTAGGTTTTTAAAAACAGTCTTTGGGTATTATGCTGGGGAAGGACATCATAGGGTGCTTGTTTCAAACAGGAAAATATCATGAGTTAACCAAATTCCTTTTCGAATATTTTTATCATATAAAATGAAGATAAACACTGTAAGATCAGACCTTGGTTCTACCAAGGACAGGTTCCCCATATCTTTGATATAGCCGTTTTCAACCTGGTGCACTCCAGATGTTTTGGACAGTATTTCCCATCAGCTCGAGCTGACATGGCCTATGGTGCAGTATCATAGGACTGAACTCTAAGGGGTTTGTTCTGGTGCATGAAATCAACAGCTTTTTCCTAATGTTCCCTTCTTTTCCTCCCTCCTCCAGCTTGTATTCAAACAAATACTACTTTAAAGTCAGAAGTGCCATTTATTTCCCATACCCATCATTAGGGGTTGATTCTTGTTCCACGGTCTATATTAGATGGTGTGAGTCAGAAATTCTTAGTCATATCCCCCCGCATCTGCTTAGTACAGCACTATGCAAATTTACAGTGCTATATAAATACAGGTTAATAATAATAATATAATAATAATAATAATAAATCATACAAATCATAGAATTGGAAGAGATCTCAAGGGTCATCACGTCCAACCCCCTGCAATGCAAGAACTCACGGTAAAGCACTTCCCAACAGATGGCCATCCAGCCTCTGTTTAAAGACCTCCAAAAAAGGAGATGCCACCACACTCCAAGAGAGTGTGTTCCACTGTTGAATAGCTCTTACTGTGAGGAAGTTCTTCCTGATGTTGAATGGAATCCCTTTTCCTATACAGTCGCCCCTCCTAACTCGTGGAGATCCGTTCCGAAACCCACCCACCCCCATGAGTTAGGAGACTCGCAGCTAATCAAGCCCCATTGAAAAGAATGGGGTGTTTCTGTGCAAAGTAGTAGTAATAGTAATAATAATAATAATAATAATAATAATAATAGTAATTTATTTCTAGCCCGCCCCTCTGAACAGGCAATCAGGGCGGGTTACAACAAAAAAAATTAAAACAATATCAGTTAAAACATCCCATCCCTTCCCTCACTGCCCCCCTTAAAAAGAGAAT
The DNA here is from genome assembly GCA_034509955.1 of Urosaurus nigricauda. NCBI lineage: Eukaryota > Metazoa > Chordata > Lepidosauria > Squamata > Phrynosomatidae > Urosaurus > Urosaurus nigricauda. The sequence continues at coordinate 22,967,119 of JAOEGL010000012.1, read as the reverse complement.
TAATGCACTATATAATTAAAAAAATAAAATAAAACAAATTACAACAGTAAAAAGCAGCAACAGGGAAGCGGGCCTGAAAACCTAGGCTGTAAAGAGGTGGAAAAGACACTGGAGAAGGATAGCTGGAGAGGCACTAAGGCCTAGGTTAGTGTTCGCATTCTCTGGGAAGGCCTGCTGGAAGAGATGCATCTTTTGATCTTTTTAAAGCTTTCTAAAGATGGAATGAGACGCATCTCATCCGGCAGGTCATTCCACAGCCTGGGGGTGACTGCCGAAAAGGCCCTCAGGGGGTCTGCATCAGCCTGGTCTTCATGGGCTGTAGCAGATTCCTCCCAGAGGACTGGAGTGTGCAGGAGGGTTCATACGGGAAGAGGCAGTCCCTAAGATAGGATGGACCCGAGCCATGTAGGGCTTTAAAGGTCAAAACCAGCACCTTGTACTGTGCCCGGAAACTGATCGGCAGGCAGTGGAGAGATCTGAGCACAGGTGTTATGTGCTCTCTCCTAGATGTTCTAGTGAGAAGCCTGGCTGCCATATTTTGGACCACTTGAAGTTTCTGGGTTAAGCACAAGGGTAGCCCCGTGTATAGTGCATTACAGTAGTCGAAACGTGAGGTTACCAGGGCATGTATCACAGTTTCCAGATCCCTCATCTCCAGGAAAGGGTGCAGCTGGTGTATCAGCCGAAGCTGGTAGCAGGCACTCCTGACTGTCGCGTTCACCTGACTAGTCATGTGGAGTGACGGGTCAAGGAGTACCCCCAGACTGCGAACACTCTTTGAGGAGAGTGTGACTCCATCCAGGACTGGAGGTTGTATTCCCAAACCTGGTTTAGGGCCTGTGACTGTGAGCACCTCCATTTTGTCTGGATTAAGCTTCAATCGGTTTTCCCTCATCCAATCCATTACTGCCGCAAGGCAGTCATTGAGAGGAGAGATGCCATCTGAGGTCTGAGCAGATGATCTGGTCATGGAGAAATATATCTGAGTGTCATCAGCATACTGATGACACTGAGCTCCATGCCTCCGAATGATCTCACCCAGCGGCTTCATATAGATATTAAAGAGCATTGGGGACAGGATGACGCCCAGAGGGACGCCACAGCTGAGCTCGATTTTAGAAGAGCAACTGTCTCCGAGTCTCACCCTCTGTGATCTGCCAGAGAGAAATGACCGGAACCACCGGAGCACGGTGCCACCAATCCCCAACTCTCTCAAATGATCCAAGAGGATGGAGTGATCAATAGTGTCAAAAGCCGCCAAGAGGTCCAAGAGCACCAGCACCAGCACCACACTACCCCTGTTGATTCTCAGGCAGAGGTCATCAATCAGAGCAACCATGGCAGTCTCCACTCCATATCCTGCCCTGAAGCCGGTTTGAAATAGATCGAGAGAATCGGTTTCCTCCAAGACTGCTTGAAGTTGGGAGGCGACTGCTCTCTCGATCACCTTGCTGAGAAAAGGTAGCAAGGAAACTGGTCTGTAGTTGTTCCTGTCCAGGGGATCAAGGGAAGGTTTCTTCAGGAGGGGCTTGTCGGCCGCCTCCTTCATAGAATCATAGAATCAGAGTTGGAAGAGACCCCAAGGGCCATCCAGTCCAACTCCATTCTGCCATGCAGGAACTCTCCATCAAAGCATCCCCGACAGATGGCCATCCAGCCTCTGCTTAAAGACCTCTAAGGAAGGAGACTCCACCACCCTCCGAGGGAGTGTGTTCCACTGTCGAAGAGCCCTTACTGTCAGGAAGTTCCTCCTAATGTTGAGGTGGAATCTCTTTTCCTGCAATTTGTATCCATTGTTCCGCGTCCTAGTCTCTGGAGCAGCAGAAAACAATATGACATCCCTTCAAATATTTAAACAGGGCTATCATATCACCTCTTAATCTTCTCTTCTCCAGGCTAAACATCCCCAGTTCCCTAAGACGTTCCTCATAGGGCATGGTTTCCAGACCTTTCACTATCTTAGTTGCCCTCCTTTGGACATGCTCTAGTTTCTCCATATCTTTTTTGAGATGGAACACTGCCTTCCCTGAGGGATGCATTGATCACCTCCCGAAGGAATATTCTCAATGCGTCCCCTCCCTGGACGACCAGCCAGGATGAACCCGGATTGAGGGAGCAGGTCGTCTTCCTCACACATCCAAAGAGCTTGTCCACATCATTGGTACTCACTGATTGAAACTCATCCAGTAAACTGACATTGGAAGGGTGACTGTAGTTTGAATCCATTGCTCAATGTCCTAGTCTCTGTAGCAGCAGAAAACAAGCTTGCTCCATCTTCAGTATGGCACCCCTTCAAATACTTAAACAGGGCTACCATATTACCCCTTAACCATCTCTTCTCCAGGATAAACATAGCTGGCTCCTAAGTCTCTCCCATAAGGCCTGGTTTCCACACCCTTCACACTTGGTGAGGGAGATGTCTCTGTTGCTTCTTGGAATAGCATTTCCAGATTGAGATTATTTGTTGTTAGTTGCCATTGATTTATGGTGACCCTATGAATGAGAGACCTCCCAGTCAACAGTCCTGCCAGTCATGTCCCTGAGGTTGATGTTATCCAGTGTGTGCGTTTGGGGTGGGTGGAGAACTGCCTTGCCATCCCTCCTGCTTTCCCCCCAAGACTGCTGCAGTCCCCCGCTACAAAGCTTTCAGGGTCTGGTATGGCTGCGGCTGCACAAGAGTCTGCAGTGTGTTTTGGACTATGGTCTGTTTTAATTTTGGCTATTGTTTACTGTTTTACAGTGCTTAAGTTAATTTTTTTAATGCCATCTGGAGATTTTGGCCTAAATCATCTTGTTAATCATGACTGGGGTAAACCCATGGAATCACCTGAGTTTATTAATCTGTTAATTCATTCTTCAGCAGTTGATTCATGAGGTCAAATTTTAGTTAACATTAACCAACAGGATTCTCACCATAGAGATATGGGGTGTGATTTATGAGCCAATGTGGTGTAGTAGTTTGAGCTTTGGACTGTGACTTGAGAACATGGCTCAAATCCCCCTCAGCCATGTAAACCTTCTAGGTGATTTTGGTCAAGTCACACACTCTCAGCTTCACAGGATGGCAATGGCAAACCCCCTCTGAAGAAAACTGCCAAGAAAACCACGTGATACGGTCATGTTAAGGTCACCGCAAGTTGGAAATGATGAAGGCTCACAGCAACAATATACATATTTTAGTAAGTTAAATAGATAATGGACTGTCCTATTTATTGATGCTCTTGAGGTTTTTGCAAGTCATCCTTGACCATTTTAATAGAAAGATAAATGCAGTAAGCAAGAAAGTTGCAAATAATAAGATTTGCAAACAGTCAGCACAAGTTGAACCTGCACCAAAAGGATAACAGAACAAACTTGCTAATAGACTGTGCCTACATCCTGTGTAGAGTACAAACTGGTGCTTCTCAAGCAAGCTGATTTTACAGGCTGGCATGTGTTATTTTTTTATCTTTTTGCAGTGTGCTAGTGACTGGCACCTTACTTGTGCCAATTGGCTACAACTCTCTTTTTCTTTCCTGGAAACCTGTTGCAGACCAGCATCAGTCCACAGGCCTGCACTGGTATAAATTGTTCTTTGGTACACACATGCTTTTTTTGCAGATGTCAGATAACATACTATGGTTCCTAGAGACTATTGAGCCTGCTCACAGCCAAGCAGTCTGCATGCTTTTCTTTTGGAAAGGAGATTTTTCTTTCCTTTTTGAGGAGAGTAAACTTACATACCTCTTAAGCATGTTGATGCCTCCTGCTTGATGACTCCACTTTAGTTTCAGTCATGTTGACATGTGGGTACTAAGTTCAGCCTTAGTGTTTAATTATCAGCAAGACCTGGAAAGCAAATGGGGTTGCTCATCTCAGTGCTGTTATAATAGCGTAAATCTATAGATTTTTGGAATTTCACCATTAGAGCCCATTAACTTTATCTGTTTTAGGATAAATGTAGCATCAAGTCGCCCTAGATGTGAATTCAAGCCAAAGCCAATAAGGACATCGATGGAAGTAAGCAACAACCAACAGCACAATGGGATTTCATTCAGCCCATCAATAAAATTGTCAGGTGAGCATGAGTTTCTGAAAGTAACTCCTCATGAGACTCAGTTCAGTGCTTTTAATTTTGTAGCACATTGAAATACACTAAAAGAACACACCTGTGGAGATGAATCTTCATGCTGGGTTAAGAAGTATATCTGCCCATTCCTGTTAATTTAGGAGTGGAAATCATACAGCCCTTCAGATGTTGCTGAACTTCAACATCTAGCAGCCCAGGAGTTGTATTCCTACAACTGGAGAGTTACGCTTTTCCCATCCATGTTAAGTTCTACCCTTTTCCCTCTTGTAGATAGTCCTGATGTCAATGCTCCCCTCTCATTCCCTTCCTGTCAGCTTCCAGATCATGCATTAGCAACTGTAGAGGGCAAAACTTTTCTCAATGCATTTCTGATTTTTTAAATAAGCCCTATAGAGTCAGTCAACATGGGTATCTTTAAAAGTGAGAGTAGAATACAGTGGTCCCCCGGCTTACGAATCCCCTGGGTTGCGAAAACCCCGGGATCCGAAAGCCGCGGGACCGCTAAACTATCCCCCGGGATCCGAAAGATCCCCCGGAATACTAATTAAAAAAAACGCGCAGCCCCTTTAAATCGGCCGCGCGGTCCATTAGCGAAAGCGGTCCCCCGGGAAACGAAAGCTTCCGGGTTACGAAGGTAATCCCGGAACGGATTACCTTCATAACCCGGGGGACCACTGTAGTTGATGGAGGGTAACCTTTTCAAGGGCTAGCAGTCATCAGGGCTATAAAGCACCTCCAATTATCTCCTAAGACACAAGTCAGGAGAAGTCAAGACTAAAAACCTGATAACTCTCCCATGTGACTCTGAGCAGGTTCTTCGTTGCACATGGACCAACCTTGCTGCCAAGCTTTGTATGACTTTGAGCCAGAAAATGAAGGTGAGCTTGGCTTTAAAGAAGGAGACATCATCATATTGACTAATCAGATTGATGAGAACTGGTATGAAGGTATGTTAAATGGTGAATCAGGTTTCTTCCCCATCAATTACGTCGAAGTTGTGGTACCACTGCCACAGTGAGCATACCCTGCCATTCAAGCCGCAGATGAAATTTTGTGACTGAACCCTGTCTTCGCTTGGAGTGATCTTTCATATGTGTGGCATTCTATGAAAGCCTTGCTTCTTTCAACTGAATTTTTGTATACGTCTTTTAAAAATGTATTTATTTTGTATTCCTGTAGTTTGTACATATAATGCATATATATGTATATATTATACACAGAGTTCTTCCATTTTGTTAAATGAGAATACAAAAATTGTCTTGGCCTACTCCTTTGCTTTGTGCCTTGAAGATCTCTTATGTGAGGTGTTTATTGATAGCTCAGCTGTGTCGCTCCCAGAAGTGCATTTATTTCCTTCAGTGATATCAGACAGCCCTTTAAACCTGTGGTGGATATTGCTTATGGGTAAAGCTAACAATCAGTGAGCCGCCCTTTAACTGTGAAAAGCTCATACCTGTTGTGCACTGTACTCTGCCAAAAGCTCGTATCTGTTGTGCACTATACTCTGCCAAAGAGTAGAGTTGTAGTCTCTTAGAGTATTTCTGTATACTAAGTCAATGTCACTGTCCAATTCTTATTCTTCACTGACCAAATGTTAATAAACAGTGTGGTGGGAAACATACATTCCCTGTGTCTTCTAACTCATGACATTCAAAGTATGGTTTGTGCAAAAAGCCAGATGTCAAAGTTGTTTGGAACTTCAGCTTTCAAGGGTATTACTGTTAATTATGAGACAATTAATCCCAGCCTTCAAGTTGAACTAAAACTCACTTAACTTTATGGCAAGTCAGTAGCACCTATACTGCCCATCAGACTAATGGAAGGCTTTCTTCATCCTCCTCTATGGTTAATACAAAACATCCATAGGAAGGCCTACCTTACAGTTAGTTAAATTGCTTAATAAATAGAAGACTGTGTTTTTTACACAGTCTTATTCATGACTTGTGGCTACTAAGTGTGATGTTTTATTTACTGTCATCTGCATTTAACCAATAACATTACACACAGCCCTTGCCAAAACCAAGACAATTTTAATGTTTTAACACCATAAAGATTCATGAGCTGTATGGAAGATACCCTAATAGAAAGCAAGTGGTTCAGCAGGAAAAGAACTTATTCCTATCTAAATGTGGAGAAATATTACTATCACATATTTAGTTCTACTAAAATATTAGAGGCAAAGCTTAGTGTTAATAATTTAATATTATTTATACTTATAAATAATATTATAATTATTTATTATTAGCTAACTCTTTTAAAATATTTGGTCATCCAACAATCCAACTGAAATGTTACCCTTGTAGAGAAAAAAAACTGTCATTAAAACAAACCTTTTGTATTGTTGAGGCATGTAGCAATGAGTACACTTTTTCTGATTGACAAACACTCACGATATCCTGTGCATTGAAATACAACAGCCCCTGAGAACTAGAAGGCTTAAAAATCCCTGCTATTTCTATTTCCATTCTGCCTCCTATTAAAGGGCTTTTTGATGGGTTAGCATGATAGGGAGGGTGAAGAATTAACAGAACTTGGAGAAGTTATTTTTGTTTTACAAGACCCATGCCAACTCATGCATTCTGGGAACTGTAGCTCAAGAACATTTCCCAGGTTCTGAGAAAGCATCTAAAGTTCTCCCTTCTTTATAACTGAACAGCACAGGTCCATTCAACAGTGCAGTCTACATAGGCAGCTCATATGAGCAGGGCTACCAAAATAATACACTACAGCCAAAAACACAAGACGTGTAGCATTACATAGCTGACAGAGTGTAAGGGAGCTGAAGAACTCCTCTTGGTTTAATTGTACACTTATGTTGAGGTGTTCCCCAAATTATGAAAGAGGGGAGCACAGAAGGGCACAATTATGTGATCCTCCAGATGATGGCGCACTGCAGCTCCCATCATTTCTCACCACTCATTCTGCTGAGTAGGTCTGATGAGAGTTATATAGTCCAACATCACGTAGAAGGCTGCATACTGTAATCCCAGAGTATTACAATAAAATCTTCATCAACTTGCCGCAAGAATGAAATTGAACCATTTTGCCTAGTTATCGGTGCAGAGGGGAAAGGGGCCTTGATGAATGTAGAAGCAGAGCAATGCTGTAGCTTTGTATTTGATTACTGTAAATTCTATGAGAAGCAGAACTAAAAGCAAGTGGGACCTTACCATCTAAATGAGGACTGTTCATCCTACTGCTGTATTAAGCTGACAGCATTTTACTCCAACAGGATCTTAAAGCAGCACAACTCCCTAGGGCTGTCTGAGAAACCACTTCAGTCCTTCTTTGGGATGTATTATATTCCAGCTTCAATAGCTGCAATCGAGAAAAGACCCAATATGCCAAGACACAAGATCCAGCATCTGACACTGTGGGATGTAAAGTTCCACAAAATTCCAGTATGACATTCATCCCTAAAGTTTACACACATTCCAGAGAACACCATTTTGTGTAAGGAACCTTTGTAGATCATCGCCATCTTTTCCTGACTACATTATGGGACAGCTGCGGCTTTCATTTTGCTGTGGACAGAGAACAACAACTGAGGTGTCTTGACAATAAGAGGCTGAAATGCAAAATTTCTGCTCCATAATCTGTCTAAGCAAAGAAATAGTGTTCTTACGTTTAAGATTAATTGTGAGGACTAAGGTTTTAGTTTTGCACTCCTCAAAGTGTTCAAAAATGTCCATACCAGTGAATAGCTGAGTACTTTAAAGATGAAATTTTGAAACCATATACCTTTATGGGAGCCAACGTGGTTTCAGTGTGTTTTGACTACCACTCTGGAGACCAGGGTTCGAACCCTTGTTCGGCCATGGAAACCCACTGGATGACCTCAGGGAAGTCACACTCTCTCAGCCTCAAAGGAAGGCAATGACAAACCCCTCTCTGAACAAATTGTGCCAAGAAATCTACATGGTAGATGTACATGGTAAATCTACATGGTACATGGTTTGCCTTAGGGTTGCCATAAGTCAGCAATGACTCATAGAATCATAGAATCATAGAATCATAGAGTTGGAAGAGACCACAAGGGCCATCCAGTCCAACCCCCTGCCATGCAGGAACTCCAAGTCAAAGCATCCCTGACAGATGGCCATCCAGCCTCTGCTTAAAGACCCCTAAGGAAGGAGACTCCACCACACTCCGAGGGAGTGTGTTCCACTGTCGAACAGCCCTTACTGTCAGGAAGTTCCTCCTAATGTTGAGGTGGAATCTCTTTTCCTGCAGTTTGCATCCATTGTTCCGCGTTCTAGTCTCTGCAGCAGCAGAAAACAAGCTTGCTCCCTCCTCAATATGACATCCCTTCAAATATTTAAACAGGGCTATCATATCACCTCTTAACCTTCTCTTCTCCAGGCTAAACATCCCCAGCTCCCTAAGGCGTTCTTCATAGGGCAAGGTTTCCAGACCCTTCACCATCTTAGTTGCCCTCCTTTGGACATGCTCCAGTTTCTCCACATCCTTTTTGAATTGTGGTGCCCAGAACTGGACACAGTATTCCAGGTGGGGCCTGACCAAAGCAGAATAGAGTGGCACTATAACTTCCCTTGATCTAGAAACTATACTTCTATTGATGCAGCCTAAAATTGCATTGGCTTTTTTAGCTGCCGCATCACACTGTTGACTCATGTTCAGCTTATGGTCTACTTGGACTCCTAGATCCCTTTCACATGTGGTCTCGTTCAGCCAGGTGTCCCCCATCCTATATCTGTGCATTTCATTTTTCCGCCCTAAGTGCAGAACCTTACATTTCTCCGTATTGAATTTCATTTTGTTAGCACTGGCCCAGCTTTCTAGTCTATTCAGGTCATTTTGAATTTTGATCCTATCCTCTCGAAAGCACTCAGCAACAGCATATATATTTATACAGAGTTAATTAGAACTTGGTTAATTCAACAAGTAGAATGTCTTTAAAAAGACATTCACTTCGACTTCACATCTTTAAAAGGGCTTTCTCTGTAGCAGCACATCACTGTGGAACTCTTCCTCGAGAAGGTTAGGCTGGCCCTATCTCTTAACTTTCAGACGGCAGTCAAAACAGTGCTTTTCTGCATGACATTCCATGTTTGAAAATGCTGTTTTAACTATTTTAAAACTGGATTCCAGGATTGTTTTATTTTTAGGAGTTTTAAAAGAATATTTTAATGTCTTTTAAAATGTGTTTAACTTTGAACCTCTTAAAATTGGTTTCTGTTAATTGCCTTGAGAGCCTTTGTGAGCTGGGAGGCAATATAGAAATACAATCAATCAATCAGTTGATCAAATCAATCACATATGACAACTAGACTATATGAGGAATCTCAAACTTGCTAGGAATACAGCCCTAAATCCAATAGCTAGGCCTGTACCAATGGGATTCATATAAATGATGACTTACTGTTAAGCAACTAATTAAAGGACTCTGAACTTAGTTGAAGATAGGAATTGGATTTAGATCCAGTTTGTACACCCCCTATCATTTTCAGCATTTTAGGTATGAATAACTGATACTTAATGATGGTAATGTCTGACCCGCACATGAATGAACAGCCTTCAGTGCATGAATAAAGCCTTGCTAAGCTAGTTGTAGACTGCTGCTGTTTCACTGCAGAATTAAAGCAGTTTGATATCACTTTAACTGCCATGGCTCAATGCTATAAAATCCTGGGATTTATAGTTTGTTGGGGCCCCACAGCTCTCTGACAGAGAAAACTAAAGATCTTACAAAACTACGAATCCCACAGTCACATAGCATTAAGCATGGCAGTTAAAGTGATTTCAGACTGCATCAGTCTGCAGCCAAAGTTGGATCTCAGAGGAATTTATCACATGACAGGAATTGGAAATATAATCCGATGGCAATCTGAACGCAATCATGGGGTTTCGCATTATTGCATGAAAGCTGATCACATGCATTTTTGGGCAATGGGAAGTCCTTCCAAATGCAATTGTGGGGTTTCACATCATTGTGTGAGAAACTATCACACACAATTTTGGGTACTAGGAGGAAATTTTGGGCAGTTCCAAACACGATACGGCATCAATACGCAATCACATAAATTTGCTGAACTAGCAAATTCACTCAATTCCGAACTGGCCCCACTTTCATTTCTTTCGAAATTGAGAGAAATTCCTCCCGTGTGATAACATCCAGAGACAGTGTCAGGATGATCACTTGATTCTCCCCATTTTTGAACAAAATATAAGGTCCAGTCTACATCATCCCAAATTTTCCTTCGTTTGTCATTTCAGGGCAAAAAATCTCACAGTCAATTATTACTATGATTTGAAATGTACTTCACTTTTTTTTTAGTGGAAAGGAAAATGTTTCACCAGGCAGAAAATAAGACGAATAGTTGGCATTTCTCACTTTTAGCTCTTGAGAAAACAGTTTAGAAATTTACCTGACCATAAAGCTCCATTTCATTTTTAGCAGCATCTTCCACTTCTCCATCACCTTCTCCTTTATCCACACAGGTGATCTTTCCTTCTGCTGTTTCCTGCCAGTAAATGGAACAGGTCAGATGATTAACCTGAAGAGCATAAAGTAACAGTAAAGACAGGTTGTTCTGGCACTTACTTTACCATCAGCATTAAGGAGAACGATGCTAATGTTCTCTCCAACACCCCATGGCTTTGGGGATTCCCAGTCAAGCACCCCAGGACATGGGCTTGGGTCTTCTCGTGCACCCCAGATCTTCAAAAGAAAAAAAAAGTGATTTGAATTAAATGTTGAGTTGTAAAGTTTTAAAATTGTAGAAAATATCCATTAGAGAGGTAAGCATGCAGCCAAACTCCACCTTACTAGCAGAAACTCATTTGTAACAAAGCCAGCCAGTGTCAGACAAGAACATTGTACTGAGATTTGAAAGATCAATTTTATTCAAAAAATTGACCCAAAAAACCTAAGTCAACTTATCCACAGGTCAATGTAAGTACCATACTTTAATTCTTATAAAAGAAAGGAACCACCCCCAGGTAAAGCTTAAGAGTGTAATCTGTCTTGGAAGCACTGACCCCTTCTATTCTCTCATCCATCAAGCCATTAGTGTGAGCATGAACAGTTTTGCCAACTGGAATTTTGTAAGTTTTTTGGCATTGTTTTCCTTTGGTTCATCCTTTAGATCCTTTGTTTGCCCCTATATTTTACCCTTGACTTATCCATGGGTCATATTAAAATCCATAATTTGGATCCCAAAACCTGCCCTTGATTTATACATGAGATCGAATTATAGTTGAGTATATATGGTAAACTAATAAACAACACAAAGCCCTATGAGGAAAAACGCCTTATATAGTGACATATACATAGTGACAGTGGTTTCATAGAAGGAACTGACTTGCAAAAAGTGTAATACATGAAAATTTGTACTCACTGTAACTACTTGACCAGCCTGAAGAGTAAATCGAGCAGGAAACTGGTACATTATGTCACATTCATTTCTGTGCTGCCTTCTTACTGTCCAACCAGTTAGCAACTGATCCTGCAAGCAAAGCAATGTTTTACAAGTGTTTTCTAATACCTCTCCACATTAGTCAAGGAACCCTAGCATATTACAGAGCACTCTGGGCCATTTTTAAGGTTCATGTATAGGTATAGCTCTTTGCTCCATGGGCATTATGTACATGACCTGCAACCCAACCAGTACTTCCTTGTATTTGCTATAGCAGTAGTTCCCAATTTTTTCTGTACCTCACACCCCTAGGAAATGTTTGATTAATGTTTGCATCCCCTACAAAAATAACACATTTGAAGATGAAGAAAGTCTAATTTCTGAACCACAAACAAAACTGTGACTGAACAAATTGATTTTAAAAAAAAAGCTTTTAACTCAGTGCATAAAATGCAAATCTAAATTGAGCACTTAGATTTTGATTTATTCTGAAAAAAAAACCTGAGTGGTGACTCGTCACTCAATGACACAAGCTTTTCTTTGCTGCACTACATGAAATTCGATCTCGCTTTCTATTGGGGTGTGGGCACCCTAGATTGGGAACCCCTGTTCTACAACAAGATCAGCAACAGACAACCAGCTGTCTTTCGTGGGATGCTTGTTCTTTATTACCACTCCTTCATTCAAGAAGGCCAGATATTGCAATGAAGTAACAGGAAGGCCCTCATTGTCCAGGGCACAAACAGCCAGCATTATGCTTACCATATCCCCTGTAATTCTCCTTCTGCCCAGTAAAGGTTTACATCCCTAATCCCATCATAAACTGCAGTGTAAAAACTGGGACTAAAGGAAAGAACACATCAGGCACAGTGGTAGAAGAATTAAGTAAACCGCCGTGGGAAGTCATCTACTCCCAAGGCTACTCTGTCAAGAACTGGCAGCGTAACACTATCAATAACACTAAACAGAATCATGCATTAATTCAGGCTCGATGCATTTAAAAATACCTTATCAGAGTTGTTTTTAATTTTAATGTATTTCCCCTCTGTGTCAATTTCTTCTATGGAGATACATCCTGAAGAAGACGCATGCTGGACCACTTTGACACTTGCACTGTGGGCTTGCTTTTTGGCTAATGCCTGTTTCCTTTTCTTTCCTTGCAGGAAAACACGGTGGCCCTGACTGATTGTTGTCTGTTTTCCCCCACCTTCCAAAGAGGGCCTGCATAATTTTAAACTATAAAACAGATCATCTGTCAAAATTGGCAGTCAGTTTAATATTCTGAGAATATTTACTAGTCACCCTTTACTATGGTAACCATGACATAGCTTGAAATCAGATCAGTACAGTTTAAGATTCAAAGAAGAATCAAACTGCATATTATGCTCATTATCTCTGTATCAATTTCTTCCCTCTAAGATTTTGACACACGTCCTTGTTGCAATATAATTGTACATTTTGTTCCCATCTCATATGACTGGCTGCGGGTAAAGGGTGCACAGGTAATGCAGTTGTGCTACAGAGGAAAACAATAGGTTTCTGTGCAGTGAGGTCCAGCATGATTAGTGGGCCCAAATCTGAGATCCACTACTTTAGAGTAACTCTCAGAAAAGGCCATCAGCCAGACTGGCTGGGAGATTCTAGAAGTTTTTATCTCCCTGCACACTAGAGTTGTATCCATCCATTTGAACTAACAGAGGCATAGGACTCTTAAAACACCCTCCTCTATTACAACAATCTTTGGAGAGAGTTTCCATTGATGTACACAAGCCACCCACTCACACCCTCCTGGGATTTGATTTACACATTAAATTATTTAAAATGCTTCTGCATTGCTTTTCAAAGCCTTTTCTTTTTGAGCCGGAAAAAAAGCCAGATTGGGGACACAGTGTGTGGTTGCTGCAGCCCCATTCTGGCGATCAAAGGGGCACTGTCAAGCTGCCCCTTTAAGGCCATCTGTACAGGTCCATAGATGGCTATTATTTTGGAAATACTGCTCAAAATTAAGACTGTTTGGTCTGTTGTTAATACTCAGCAGACAAGAGTTAAATAGGCCTTTGCCATAACATCCACTGGTTCTCTGCAGAGTAAGGGGCTCTTCTGTAGTTCTCAAGACATAAGAAGAGATGTGGGGCAAAATGATCTTTTGGATAACCAGGATGAGATATCAACAATGTTGATACCTTATCCTAGTTATCCAAAGGATCATTTTGTTCAACAAGTTCAGCAAGATTGTTTTCTTATTGCTGTTGTTTTCTTGCTGAACTATTTTTACATCAAATTAGCTTTCTTGTCTTTAACCACTGGGCATCTTTACCTTCACCTACCACAAGGGCTACCTAGTTCAGCTCCGTGACAAATAACTCTGAGCAGTTGGTGCCTCTTCAGTCTTTTCTCAGTTCTAACTATGCTCCCCTTTGAAACCTGCTGAAATTTGCTGGATTGCCAAATTTACCGTTCTTCTTCTCCTTCCAGCATTGTTCGGTAGGCACTGATTTCAAGATCCAGAGCCAGCTTCACATCCAGTAAATGCTCATACTCCTGCAGCTGAGCCTGCATATGCTGTTGCATTTCTGCCATCTCCTTATCCTTTTCAGCTATGCGCCTCTTTGATGAGTCACGTTCCTGGTCAACTGTCTTCTGAAGCTCCCTTGTTCTGACTTCTAGTTCTCTTATCCTGGCTTCCAATGCACTGTTCTGTGATTTCATAGGAATGTTTTACTGTTAGGAACGTCAGTTTCAACAAGTATATCAAACACAGAGGTCTGTTTTACAGAAATTAAGAGGAGCTAGAGCATTCTCAAATGATTGGTTTTACCAGGTTTCCCACACATGCTTACCTGTGATATTAGGGTATTAACCTTCAGTTTTGTTTCTGTGAGCTTCTCTAGGGTAGAATTGGTAAAATCAGTGTTTTTTGCTGCAGAAAGGTGGACATTTTCCATCTGTGAAAGTATTGGTTAATAAAGCTGGTACTATGCACTTTAATTTGCACATGTTCATTATTCACTTTTAACACACACAAGGTGAGCAATATTTCTGCCATTACCAACACTGAACAGAACATTTACTAAGTTTGACTCCATCTGTTTGCATACCCTTCAACTATTCCAATTTAGCAAAGCAGTCCAAATTAATCCTTTACTGTCCCATTTTCTTTTTCCTCCCACTTTCCCCCTTTGCCTTCAGTTTACTTGAACTGCTGCAAGCTGAGTTCAAACTACAAAACTAGGTTGCACTGTGTTAACTCAGTGGGAGGGAAAGGAGAAGGCAGCATCTTGTCTTCCCACCTACAGGCTTACGTAAAAGCAAACCACTGCAGCCTCTCCTAGTTTGTGTAGTCTTCCTTAATATATTTTGCCATCCTGAGCACACTCTGATGTTGTTTGGCCGCACGTGTCCCAGCTTTTATCTCTGAAATGTTGGGACCTATATGTGTTTTGTCAGCTTGTGTGTTTGTCAGCCTGTGCAACCCAAACCACATCACTAACATAGGCAGGGATGCTAATCTTATTTTTTTATTATTATAAGATTAAGAGGAAGATTAAGATTAAGAAACTGGGGAAAGCATCTCACAAGGCAGACTTGAGTAAATCTCATTGAATTTAGAGAGGCCTACTTCTGTATGGGAGTTGAAGGGTAACTAAAGCAAAAACTAAACCTACCAGTAACCAGACCAAACATGTCCTCCACCCTAGTTTGCATATTTAAACATTCCCAATTCTAGCAATGGTCCCCAACTCCATAACAGCAGGTTCCAGTTGTTCTTGTTATTATTTGGTGGCTATTTTGTTAGCATAAGGTAAGTGGAGACCTCCAACAAAATATTCCCACATATCCCCAGCTTCTAATTGGGGATGGGCAACTGCAGTGGATCCAGGGGCCATTTTTCTGTACCTGAGATATTCTGGGAGCCACATAGATTGCCAATAGTTTTTTTAAAAAAACAACAACAACAAAATAAAATACAAAATCCTCAAATAGCTGGAGGGCCACTTCTTGTTTAGAAGAACAGTTTTTATGTTTCTGCAACCTAGAATCTTCTAGCAGAGGCAATGCCATATACTGTGTGGATATTTTTCCTTTTTCCTTTTTTGTTTAAAATGCCGTGGTGACAGCTCTTATCCTATGCTACTCCACTCCTATTATTATTATTATTATTATTATTATTATTATTAGATTATGCTCCTGAAGGCCTCTAGGAAATGTGGTTCAAGACTTTGAGGGCTGGTTGCTCAGTGGAAAGAGCCCTTTGTAAAGTGTGTGTGCATGAGCCTTCAGGTTGCTTGTCAACTTGTGATAACCCCATGAATTTAATAGGGTTTATTTTAGGCAAGGAATACTTAGAAGTGGTTTTGCTAGTTCCTTCCTCCAAAATATAGCTTATAGCACCTGGCATTCATTGCTAACCAGGGCTGATCCTCCTTAGCGTCTAAGATCAGACAAGATCTGATGCCTTTAGGGTATTTAGGTCACCCTTTGTAAAATGCTTCTTTTTAAATATTTGCTGTTTTCCATTTTAAGGGTTAAGCTTTTACCTATTTTTAATTCTATTGATAGTTTTAACTTTTGTAGGATGTGATTTTTTTTAAAGCTGCACCCCACACTTGAACACCCTCTTTTTCACCAAAAAATAAGGCCCTTAGGAAACTGAAACTGAACTTCCATTCATTTCCAATTTCAGGGATAGCATAGCATGTGGAGGATCCAGGGGAACCGATTCCCAGACCTTGTCCTACTGATTCCAGTTGGTCAATAATACTGTCTTCCCTCTATGTTTTATTTTCAGCCCCCACCAACTGACTCATTTATCATTCCATGAATGAATCACATATTTAATTGATAAACTTAAACAGACCCCCCCCCCAAAAAAAAACATTGCTTCCTTCATCCCTTTTTCTTTCTCCCATGACAAGAATAAGCCTGTCCCATAAAAACATCGGAAGTGGCATCTATGTTTTCAGCATAGCTATGATCAGGCAGCCAGATCACTCACTTTGGCCTGGAAGTTTTGCTCTGTCTGATATTTATACTCCTGAATCTGTTCTTCGTGTTCTTTTCTGAGGTCCTGGAGAGCCTTCAACAATTTGTTCCCAAATTCCTGCTGATGACCAGACTCTATTTCTTGAATTCTGCTCTCATAGAGTTGCTTCTTGCTTCTAAGTTCCTAAAAGAATGAAAATATAAGGTAAAAAAGAAGTTGGCAGTCATGCCTTTTTAAAAAAGCAATATATTTCAGTTAAACAAATGAACAAGTCTTATTACAGGTTAAGTGTCCCTTATCTGAAATTGTGAAATCCAAAATACTCCAAAATCCAAAACTTTCCACATGGATGGCTGACAAAGTAACACCTTTGCTTTTCTGATGGTTCAATGTACACAAACTTGGTTTCATGCACAAAATTATTAAACATATCATGAATCACTTCAGCTGTGTCTATCAGGTGTATATGAAACATAAATTAAGTTCAGGTTTAGGCTTGGATCCTGTTTCCAAGGTATCTCATTATGTATATGCAAATATTTCAAAATCCAAAACACACCTAGTCCCAATTTCAGATAAAGGAGACTTAACCTGTACCTCTGCCTTTTATTGCCCTTTGTCCCTGGTTTCCACATGGCCAATAAAGGGAGTGTCCTGCATTGATGTCTTTCCAGACCATCTGAACTGATGACAGAAGTAACAACTGTAAGGATACCTACTCAAAATTGGGGAAATTAATTAGCTGTAATACACCAATCTTGGCTCCTTACAAAGACCATACAAGGACCAGGTTCCCATAGTGTTTACAGAGGTGCCCAGAGATCCCAGAACTGACACAAAGGCAAAGTCTTTGGATTTTAAGCTAGTTTATTGATATATAGGGGGACATGCACACACACATTCACACATGCAATCACACAAGGCTAATAGAAGAAAATAACAGGCCTCTTAATAGTGAAACACTTGCCTGAAATGGTTCTTCCAGAATCCAGGCCAATGCAGCAACATCACAAAGAGAATAGGGAAAGTGTGGGACTTAGGAGAGGGACAGGGGAAGAGGAAGGGAGGGGGTTTGGAACTGCATGGAGCCCCAAACTATGACCAGCGGTCTGTCTGAGATCCCAAGGCAGAACAACTTAAAGAAATGGCAGACTTTAAGTAGTCTTCTGGTCACGTCCTCAGCAGAGGCTATTGTCTTACATCAAAGGAAAGTCAAATGTACGTATCGGTTGATCTAGGAAGCCTCTTCCATGGGAAAACACTGATACCGGAATAGC
Source organism: Urosaurus nigricauda (assembly GCA_034509955.1). NCBI lineage: Eukaryota > Metazoa > Chordata > Lepidosauria > Squamata > Phrynosomatidae > Urosaurus > Urosaurus nigricauda. Next base: position 22,949,410 of record JAOEGL010000012.1, on the reverse strand, counting down.
TGGCATCTGTTAAGTGTCACAAAGTCATAAATCTATCCCAGGGTGTCAAGGGTTTCTTTTCCCGTTTGCAATTCCCAAACTTAGGCTTTGCTTTGTACGTGATCTCCTTGCCTTTAGGCCATGGAGGACTCTCCCATAATGCCTATCCATCAGAGTCCTAAGGAAACATGCCTTCACCTTAGGGATGCAGCTTCTCCTTAGAGGCCTCTATGATCAAGGATTGCCAGGAGGAAGGGGCACTGGATTACCTCTGCAGATGCATTTTGTGATAGGGGTTGTGGGGGTGTTTTTGTATCATTGCAGTCTGGCTAACACATCTGAGATAAAATGTAGAGCATCACTTTTTCTCTCCTGTATTACTTTTAATATCTTTCCCTGATGAAGAAGCCAATGAAGCTTCAAAAGTCTGCGTAATATATTTTGATAGATAGAATTTATTATGGCTCTAAGTCAGGTAATGTATTTTGTGCATTTTGGTTGTCCCTATAAAGGTATAGGTGCTTTGTGGATTTTGGATTTTGTTGCATTTTGCTGCATGGCTACCCCTGAATATGTTTCAAGCATACAATTAAGTCCTGGAGTACAAGCCTGGAATAAAGAGCATGCAATACTGGTTTCAAATCAGAAAACCAGCTCTGTGTTAGGTTTGCTTTTAAATAATCACAGTGCCTTGATTAAGAAATCAGGAAAACCTGAATGCTTGCTTGTTTTTCAAATCCTCTGGTTGGTCTGAGAAAGGTATTCACACTAATAATGGATTTTTTTTTAATGGTCAAAATTGCTACTTTTGTTTTATTTTAAATCACACAGTCAGTGACTCCCTGGATCTCCTCCAGCAAAGTCCCACAGTTCCTAAGCAGAAACATGGGAGAAAATGCTCCCAGATAGAATAACCCAGATAGGTAGAATAACCCAGATAGGGTATCAACATTAGTCTCATTAAACTGTTTTACCAAGCACATTAACCTGGCTATCTTTAACAAGAATGCTGTGCATTTACACAATTTAAGCAAAAGAGATTTACCAGGCTTATGATGACATACATACATGTTCATGGAGGTTCTTCAGAAATGTCACTTGGTCTTGGAGTGTCTTCATTTGGTTTTCCATATCTATCCTCCTCAACTTCTCATTCTGAAGTTGGTTTTTGGAATCGTTCACTCTCTCTTTTAGCTAAGAAAGGAGAAACGCTTTTCACCACATTTTAACATAACTTTTATGCTATCCTTAAGCTACATGTATTAGCTAGGTTACAAAGCTTACATATAGCTGCAGCAAAAGCTCACCACATTTAAGTACAATGGCTTAAATTCTGCGTTGTGAAACATTCTTCTTCCTTCCTTCTTTTGAGCTCTCCATCATGCCACCCAAAAGCCAACCAGACTCCGTTTTGGGGTGCATTGGGGGAATTGCTCCTCACTTTACCACTGAATTCTGCTGTTCACCAGCAGAAGCATAATACTAACTACTGCCTAATGTCATTTGGTATTCTTTTTCTCTCAAGCTCTCTGGCTTGCACAAGGAATAAAGAGAATGCGCGCTGTAATTTTTGTGGACACAGAGAAAACAGTTTGGAAGAGTTATGCAGATAATGCCCTAAAACAATCTCAGATGATGTTCATTTACTTTAAAGCAGGGTGAACAACTGCAGAGATGGCAGGGCCATTTCCTCTCCTGTACCCATACTTCTCAACATAAAGAAAACAAAAATAATGACCACAGAAGATCTACACTTCTGAAGATCTCAAATTCCTGGAGGCTCATATGGGAGGAGGTGATATTTCAGATATTCTGACTCTGAGTAATGAAAAAATATACTATATAAATGAACAAATATATTAGAAAAATTTTGTAAGCCTTCTGTAACATCTTTACAGATGACACCAAATTAAGGTAAATCCTATTCCCCTGGAACTTCTAATTGCTCAGAGAAGAGCATAAGAAAAGACTTGTGATCTGGAATATCAATGATGGCCTTCAAAAGCTTCAGCAGGACATTTTAGATTTTACTGAACAACTCCATACAGAGATTATTTGATCCTTGGACTCTTGAAGATTTTTCTCCAGGTGTTGTTGTCTACTCAGTGAAGTTGCCAGTTCTGCCTCTTTGGAGTTTATCTGAGCATCAAGATCCCTCATGCGAGCAACTGCCAGGCTTAAATCATTTTCTTTTGTTGAGTTCCTGCAAAACAAGTGAATTCTAAGAGTAGGAAGAAGATGTTGTATTTGACAAAGCTGTTAAATACAGTTGAGTAATAAGCACTGTGTATATTACCATTTCCAGATCCCTAATGTAAACTATAGGATCTATGTGTCACTTTTATCTTAGAGAATATTTATAGAGGATGGAGTCAGAGAGAGAAAAAGGGAGGTGTAAATAGAAGAATTATTTTATTTTCATCCATACTTCTGTGCCTTGAATAGACTTCATTTGCGGATATTCTTTATTTCAATCCGGAGACCCAGTGAATTCAATTTAACAATATGTAAAATAAATTAGAAGCACAAGGAACAATTAGGTTAAATCATAGAATCGTAGAATCATAGATCCTATGATTTGACCTAATTGTTCCTTGTGCTTCTAATTTATTTTACATATTGTTAGGTCAAATATGTAACAAATTATGTCAAATCATACAGGCAGAGCTTATTTCAGACATCCCCCCATAGGTTAACCGTTCTCTAGTCCTGGCTACCTCAGACAAAAACTTGACAAGAACCAATGTTACACTGGAATTTTTCTCTTCTAATAAGAAATTGATGTAAAATTCTAATAAAAATTTGACATAAGATTGTCCTGGTAGATCCACCAATAATGGATTGATCATATGTGTTTCAAACCTGCTTGTTTAGCAGTAGTCAAATTTTTAAAATACTCAGCAGGACAAAAAAGTCGTGACATGTTTTATACTTAATAATGGACTGATAATTGAATTTGTAGAACAGAAGAACACACTTTATGGACTCAAATTCTCAGGGAATTGAACTTTGGCCATATCACAAGCAGGCATGACTCACTAGAAAAGACAATAATGCTAAGGAAAGTAGAAGGCAGCAGAAAGAGAGTAAAACTGCATGCCAGATGGATAGATTCAATAAGGGAGGTCATGGGCCTGAATTTACAGGACCTGAGCAGAGCAGTTGAGGACAGGAGGTGTCTCATCCACAAGGCCACCATGAGCTGTGGTCAACTCAAGGAAAGTTAACTTCCTTCCTGGTTATTGCAGGGATACAGTCTTGCAGTGGTTTGAATATTGGACTAGGATACTGAGAGACCAAGGTCGCTGTTGTTGCTATTGTTGTTGCTTTCATCACTTAATGAACTGGGAGTGATTTTTAAATCCAATCTGACTAATCAATGAACGGTGTCATCACATACAAACTTACAATATTAAATAGACAGATGTTCCCGTCCACATTTCTTTGTAAGCAATTCAGTGTATTTTATTTTTATTTTTTGCAAGAGAACAATCTATGTAGTTAATTGCTTGTAATTTTCTCATAAACAAAGATTCAGAATGAGAAGCATATAGACCCTTTAATAGCCCTTTCAACAACTAGCAAATTTGTGAAACAAGGGTCCAAAACACATGGCAGAAATAATCCAGTTTGAGACTGCTTGAACTGTCCTGGGTCAATGCTAGAGGAATCTGGGATTTGCAGTTTTGTGAGACCTTTATCCTTCTCTGTCAGAGAGAGCTCTGGTGACACAATAAATTAAAATTCTCAGGATTCCTTAGCACCCAGTTGAAGCGGTCTCAAACTGGATTATTTCTGCAATGTGTTTCAGACCAAGGTATCCAAGGTATCCTTTGCTAGGATGCTGACCATCTAAACCTATGACAAATATTAAGTAATATGGGACTCTATTAGGAATTCTGAACGCAAGGAAACTCATATTCCTGGATAGATACCGTCAACATGTGCAAAGAAGAGGCAAAACACTCATCCCTCTACATTCGCTAGGGTTAGGGGCCCAGGACCCCCGCGAATGTGGAAAAACCACAAATAACAAAAACACTATGTCTTTACCTGAGAGAACATCTCTCTAGGAATCTCTAGGTCCTCCAGGGGCCAACTCTGTGGCCAACGTCCGACAGACACTGACCATAGAAACTGCGCTGGAGGAGCTACAAAGTCCTAGGAGAGTGTCCTCTCTAGGCCTTTCAGGGCAACATTTGGTTCAAGTTGACCACAGAGTTGCATTTATCAGATGATGGAAATTGGAAGTATAATCCAATGGCAATCTGAACGCAATCATGGGGTTTCACGTTATTGCGTATTAGAGTATCTTACGCAATTTTGGGCAAAAGGGAAGTCATTTTTGGGCAACGGGAAGTCATTCTAATTACGAGCACAATTAGAATTCATGTAATTGTGAATTGGCTCCATTTGAAATTGAGAGAAATTCCACCCGTGTGATAAACTCCCTAGATATTCCTAGAGAGAGCATATTAATAAAATTGGTGAATAAACAACTCTGCAAAAGTAAAAGTCAAAGCTGCCAATGTGGAGGGACGAGTGTGTGTGTGTGTGTATAGTATATATATTAGGATAGGGTGTTTACATATATATATATATATATATAATGGTTGTTTTTAATATGTATTTCTGCCAACCTAGCAGTACAAAAGGAGGCAAATGCAAGTAGATGGGTACCACTTGCTTGTGGGAAGGTAACAGTGTTTTGGTGCAGCCATTCTGGCCACTTGAGCACCAGAGCAGTCCTCGGAATAGTAATAGTAATGGAGTAAGAGTAATGGAGGTGAGCACCACCCCCTACAGTCGGTTATGTCTAGACATTCATGTCAAGGGACTTACCATTACCTTTTCATACATACATATTATCCTATTATATATAAACACAACAGGATGTTTTAGAGTATATCTATATCTATCTATCTGTCTACCTATATAAACATTATATTGTATATGTAACATTCTATCCTAATATATATACACACACACACACACACACATGGCCCTCCACATTTGCCACTTTAACTTTTACAGCTTTGATTATTCACACACACACACATTTAAGGGATAGGATGTTATATATTAGAGCAAGATGTTATATAAACATAATAGGATTATATATATGTGTGTGTGTGTGTGTGTGAAGGATGTTATATAACTGTATACATATATACTGTATATATAAAAGGATTTTATACACACACAACATAGATTAGGATAGAATGATATATATATATATATATATATATTAGGATAGAATATATATATAGGGATAGGATGTTATAGGATTTTATATATATATATATGGATAGCAGAACGTTTTATATATATATATATATATATGGACTATAGATATATGTATGTATAACAGAAAAATGTATATATATGTACATATTAGGATAGTATGCTTTTAATATATATATATAATAGGATTTGGATAGGAGGATGTTAGGATATATATATATATATATATGTTAGGATATTAGGATAGCATGTTATATATACAACAAGATTATATATATATATATATACACACACACAGGGATAGGGTGTTTATATATATATATATATATAATAGGATTTGGATAGGTGGACGTTATATATTAGGATATATATATATATATATATGGTTAGGATTATAAGGAGAGTATGTTTTATACATATATATAATAGGATTTGGATAGGAGGACGTTATATATTAGGATATATATATATATGTTAGGATTGTGTGTGTGTGTATATATATATATATATATGTATAATAGGAATATATATATCAGGATAGGATGTTATATATTCAACAGGATTATATATATATATATATATATATGGAATATATGTATATATTAGGATAGGATGTTTTATATACATAATAGGAATATATATATATATATATATAAAATTTGGATAGGAGGACGTTATATATTAAGATATATAATATAATATAATATATATATGTATGTATGTCAGGGACAACAACAATGACTAAACCTTGCAGCAGCAGCAGCAGCAGCAGCAGCAGCTGCAGCCCACCAGCGCCCCCACCTGTCCCTGAGTCGCCGGTGCTCCTGGCGGAGGTCCCTCAGCGCCCCCTGGAGGCGCTCCCTTTCTCGTTCCTGCTGCTCCTTGGCCTCCCGGGCGCGGCCCAGCTCTCCTTGGAAGCTCCGGCGGAGGAGCAGGAGGCTCTCCTGGCTGCCTTCCTCCTCCGAGGAGCCCAGACGGAGCCTGAGGGCGGACCGCGACGCCTCCAAGGCCCTCGCGCGGGCGATGTAGGCCGCCAGGCGGGCGTTGAGGCGGCGCAGGGCCTCGGCGGCTTCCTCCTCCTCCTCCTGACTCCGCCGAGGAGGAGGAGGAGAAAGGGCCAGGCCGCTGTCTGCAGCTGAGGAGGAGGAGGAGGAGGAGGAGGCCATGGCTGCAGGGACAGAAACACAATCACCCTTTAACTGCTATTCTGGGAGTTGCAGTTTGCTGTGGGGCCCAGAGCTGGAGCTTTAACTCTCTGTCTGGCTCTCTGCTGTGGAATTCTGGGAGATGAAGTCTGTTATGGGGCCCAGAGGGCTCTTTTTCTGGCTCTCTGCTATGGAATTCTGGGAGTTCGAGTTTGTTGTGGGCCCAGAGCGGAGCGGAGCTCCGCTCTGGGCCCCACAACAGACTCCAAATCCCAGAATTCCATAGCCTTGAGTCAGACAAAGAGTTAAAGGTCAGCTCTGGGCCCCACAACATACTCCAACTCCCAGAATTCCATAGCAATTGAGCCAGACAACGAGCCCTGGGCCCCACAACAGACTCCAACTCCCAGAATTCCATAGCCTTGAAACAGAAAAAGAGTTAAAGGTCAGCTCTGGGCCCCACAACATACTCCAACTCCCAGAATTCCATAGCAATTGAGCCAGACAACGAGCCCTGGGCCCCACAGCAAACTCCAACTCCCAGAATTCCATAGCCTTGAAACAGAAAAAGAGTTCAAGCTCCGCTCTGGGCCCCACAACATACTACACTATGCATAGTTTTTTGCCTGATCGAAGTGAAAATTTGGTAAAATGTGATGTATTTTAAAGAAAAGTTGTAAAAAGTTTAAATTATAAAATTCTATTATTTTATTTTACTTTTTTACAAGACTGGGTCCTCTCCTTTCTCCTTCCATTCTTTGCCGGAACAGAACCCACAAAAAGAGCCAGCTTCAGGGCAGCGTGGGGGCATAGCATCTGCACGCCACGGACCCCAATAATAGGATTTATTTCTATTCCACCTTTGCAAAGCGGATTACAGCAGTCAATCAAACAGCTTCATTTATATACCGCTTCATACCGACTAAGCAGTGTCTAAGCGGTTTACAACTGTAAGCTATTTGCCCCCAACAATCTGGGTACTCATTTTAGTGACCTCAGAAGGATGCAAGCCTGAGTCGAGCTTGATCCCTTTTTCTGGTCTTGAACTCGCAACCTTATGGTTTTGAGTGAGTGGCTGCAGGACAGGCATTTAACCACTGCGCCATCAGGGAGTTTATCACATGGGAGGAATTTCTCTCAATTTCGAAAGAAATGGAAGTGAGGCCAGTTTGGAATTGAGTAAATTCGCTAGTTCAGAGAATTTACTTGATTGCGTATTGACACTACATTGCGTTCAGAACTGCCCGAAATTGCCTCCCAGTGCCCGAAATTGCGTGTGATAGTTTCTCACGCAATCACGCAAAACCCCACGATTGCGTTCGGAAGGACTTCCCTTTGCCCAAAAATGTGTGTGACCAGCTTTCATGCAATCACGCGAAACCCCATGATTGCATTCAGATTGCCATTGGATTATACTTCCAATTCCCTTCGTGTGATAAACTCCCAGGGCTCTTACCCCAGTTCTGCCCCCAGGCCAGCATCATGCCCTCATGCCTGACCAGACAATGGTATCCATTGGGGTGTTCCTGGGGCATAGCGATTCAACGCTGCACGCCGCAGAAATGCAAAAGAGCTGCTGTTTACCAGCTCCAAAAGCTTTGCCGCTTCTTTCTGAGCCTGTAAAGAATGCCAGATTGGGGCCGTGGCATGCAGTCGCCGTGCCCCCAATCCGGCACTCAAAGGGGGGCAGCCAGGAGCCTCTCCTTCGAAGCAGTCTGCTTCACCTCGAGCCTCACTTCACCCACAGCATCTTTTCAGCCTTTTAAGGAGATACAGGGGAATGGTCACAGTTTGTTACTGCCCAAATGCAGATGTTTGAGGATCAATGGCGTCACCCCTCCTTAGGGTGTCACCTTGTGTGGACTGGACCCCCCACACTCCCATGACCATTGTGTCATACTGCCTTTCTTTCAATGTGAAGGCAGGCTGGGCAATGCAATATTGTGGGAAATGACAAAAGCTGGGGGAGTTATGGCTTCTGTGGCCCCACCTGGAATAACACTGTCCAGTTCTGGGCACCACATTTCAAAAAGGACATTGAGAAACTGGAGCATGTCCAAAGGAGGGCAACTAAAATGGTGAAGGGACTGAAAACCATGCCCTATGAGGAATGACTTAAGAGAGCTGGGGATGTTTAGCCTGGAGAAGAGAAGGTTAAGAGCTGATTTGATAGCCCTCTTTAAGTATTTGAAGGGATGCCATATTGAGGAGGGAGCAGGCTTGTTTTCTGCTGCTCCAGAGACTAGAATGCGGAACAATGGATGCAAGCTCCAGGACAGGATTCCACCTCAACATTAGGAGGAACTTCCTGACAGTAAGAGCAGTTTGACAGTGGAACACACTCCCTCGGAGAGTAGTGGAGTCTCCTTCCTTGGAGGTCTTTAAGCAGAGGCTGGATGGCCATCTGTCGGGTATGCTTTGATTGGGAGTTCCTGCATGTCAGAATGGGGTTGGACTGGGTGGCCCTTGGGGTCTCTTCCAACTCTAGCATTCTATGATTCTGTTATTCTACTGTGGACATATTTGTAAAGTAGCTTCAATGATGACAGAAGTGGTAAAGGAGGGGAGGAAGGAGCCATCTTTGTCTACCAGCTCATTGCAACCCTCCAGATGTTGCCGGACTGCCATTTCCATCAGCCCACCAGTGCCAACAATGAGGGATTTGTGGGTGTTCAAGTCCAATGCCTTTCGAAGAGCCACATACTCCTCACTCCATTGTATGGAGAACTTTTCCTGCTCAGGTATTGTCAGTCCTTAACAACAGAAAACAGATGCAAGGTTCGCTTCTAATACAAGCCCTCCTTTTTCATTCAAGGTTTGTTAAAGAGGACAAAACCTGCTGGTGTCCTGTTGTTTTCATCATGGTGCAAGGCATGCTTTTGCACCTGCTCTGCCTTGGGACGCTTTGCGTGGGCATCTTCTCTTGTCCTGTTAGTTGCATTCAGCGATGTCAGGACTTAATCATTAGCTTGCTGTAAAAGGGCCAGATTCACAGCTGGTCATGAGTGGGTGGATCAATCAGGAGCAATGCAGAAAGCTCCCTGCAGAGGAACTGGGAATGCCTGATGTGCCCTGAGAAGCAAGGCATTCTTTCCCTTCAATTTTCAGTCCCATAGAGAGCAGCACCTGCCCCTGCTGTGCTTTGGAAATCAACAAAATGATTTTGAGATACAGTCAGAGACCACTGACATCCTCTCAAAGGCTGAGAACCAGAGTTGTGTGTTTCATGTTTAGAGTGCAATCCTATGCATGCTTCTTTCTAAGTAAACAAGTCGGAGTTTATCACATTGGGGCTGATTTCAGCATTTAAAGAGAGATTAAAGTGCATCTGAAGCATCCCGCAAATAAAGCAAAAATGGCGAGCAATTGCATGAATGATTATCACACACAATTGTGCAAATTAAAGTGATACCGGAAATGCATTGTCTCTGAGATCCTGTAAAGTAAAAAGATGTGCGTTAATGCTTCTATGTGACCTTTAATTATGGGTTTTGTGTAACGTCGTGTGAAATCCCGGGATATTCACAGGATAAACTCATGATCTCCTTAGTTGAATGAGGCTCAGTTCCAAGCCCTGATGACACTTTTCATTCATTAGTCAGAATGGACTTAAAAATCACACCCAGTTCATTAAATGATGAAAGCAACAACAATAGCAACAATGTCTAATTAACAACAACAATGTCTAATTAACAAATTGTAAGCCGCTCTGATAGCTTTGGCTGAAGAGCGGGGTATAAATAAAATTTATTATTATTATTATAGCAACAACAGCAATGATAGCAACAGCAACCACCTCCGAGAGTGTTGGAATCTCCTTCTTTGCAGGTTTACAATCAGAGGCTATCTCTAAAATAATACTAACTAGTATAGAAAGAAGACAAAGTAAGCAGCAGATACTCCATACTCCAACCAACAGTTATACACCAACCAACATTTGCTCCAGCCAGTGAATAATGTTTTCCACACTTTGTCTAGGATTAGGTGAAGTAGATATGGCAGGGCTGGCTTTTAGAAGCTTGGGAAGAAAAGTATTCAACATCTTGGAGGCTGCACAAAACAGATTTAATCCAATTCACAGGGACAAGAGAGAGAGAGTTTTATAAAGATGCCTGGCTTTCCCATTGCCAATTTCCATTGTTGTTATAATCTAATTTCTGTCCAATTAACAAAAATACTGCTGGCCTGTTTCTAATTGGCTATATATCACCACCAGTTGTTCCCTCAGTTTCCAAACTTCAGCAATAAGGCATGGAAATCCTTACAAGCAGCCAAGCAAAGAGTGAACTTACTCAGTGGCCATATAAAATGAATTAATATGGGGGGGGGGGGAAGGGGGGGGAAGAGGAGAGAAATGAAAAACCATAATAATAAGCATTGGTACAGCACTCTCATGAATCCAAATCACTCCATGTTTATATTTTACAATTACAATTCCCTCCCCTGAGTTCTAATTTTAAATCAAAGTTAACAAAATGTTTACAGAGCAGGTGTGCAAGTATGTGGTTTCAGTTTATCTGTTGACTTAGGACAACTCCACAAATTTTCTAGGGTTTTCTTCGGGAAGAAATAGCCAGAGGTGCTTTTGCCAGTTCCTCTCTCTGAAATGTGGCCTGCAGCACCTGGTATTTGTTGGCAGTCTTCCATTCAAATATTAACCAAGGGTGAGCCTGCTTAGCTTCTAAGATCAGATGGGATATTTTAACAGCATTTATTTATTTTTTAGGATGTTTAAAGGGATATTTAGAAGGCAGGGAACTGTCTAATTAAAAATAATAATAATTGTAAGCCACTCTGAGAGCCTTTAGGGCTGAAGGGCGAGGTATAAATACCATAAATAAAATAAAGTCCTACTACAGAGCAAGTATTGCCAGCATGGTATAATGTTTGGACTATGACTCTGAAGAGCAGGCAGTGAAATCCTGGGTGACTTGGGCAAGTCTTGCCAAGGGAAATGACTCAAAGGTGCACAAGCAGGTAGCTATGTTTTTAAATTTGGCAATTCTTACCAAATCACCAATGACACAATGTTAACTACTGTTTGGCTGTTTTGATATGTAGACATTTTATTGTGTATTGTGTATCAAGTGTGTCTTTTAATCTCAGGAATTTAGGGTCTGTTGAATGTAAATAAAGACCAGTTACAATTCTTCCAGCAAGGATCAGTAAAATATGGCTCCTCTAACTCTTCACTAATGGGGATGTTGGCTGGATTGATGGGAGATGCAATCCAACAGTGCTTGGAGAACTACACTGTCCCCATCATTAATCTGTTAAGAGTATTCAGCGGGCTGGGGTTTGGTTCTGCTGGGGTTTGGTTCCAGGATACCCCCAGATACCAAATTCCCTGAATGCTCAAGTCCCATTAAATTCAATGGTGTAGTAAGATGATGTCTCTCAAATAAAATGGCAAAAAAAAATGTGTTTGGAAAATATATATATATGGAATATTTTCAAGTCTAGTGTCTAGATCAATGGAAGTAACAGTGCCACTCTATTCTGCTTTGGTCAGACCTCACCTGGAATAACACAGGGTCCAGTTCTGGGCACCACAATTAAAAAGGATGCGGGGAAACTGGAGCATGTCCAAAGGAAGGCCACCAAAATGGTGAATGGTCTGGAAACCATGCCCTATGAGGAATGGCTTAGGGAGCTGGGGATGTTTAGCCTGGAGAAGAGAAGGTTAAGAGGTGATATGATAGCCCTTTTTAAATACTGTATTTGAAGGGGTGTCATATTGAGGATCGAGCAAGCTTGTTTTCTGCTGCTCCAGAGAACAGGACCTGGAACAATGGATGCAAGCTCCAGGAAAAGAGGTTCCACCTCAACATTAGGAAGAACTTAGTAAGAGTAAGAGCTGTTTGACAGTGGAACACACTCCCTTGGAGAGTGCTGGAGGCTCCTCTCGAGGTTTTTAAACAGAGGCTGGATGGCCATCTGTTGGGGATGCTTTGAATGTGATTTCCTGCATGGCAGGGGGTTGGACTGGATGGCCCTTGGGGTCTCTTCAACTCTGATTCTATTATTCTATGCTTTGAGTGAGAGTTCCTGCATGGAAGGAGGTTGGAGTGTATGGCCCTTGTTTCCTTCAGCTCTATGATTTTCTGATTCTATGATTTGATTGCAAGTTCCTGCATGGCAGGGGGGGTTGGACTGAATAGTCCTTGTGTTCCCTTCCAGTCCATGGATAAAAGAATCTGTGGACATGGCTGAATGTACCCTTAAAACATCCAGGATGATTTTGCCCCTCTGAAGCTTTCTGCAGATTTAACCTGGGTGTGTTAAACGCATGCATTAATAGGCAAAAGCAACGCTGTTGAATCAGCGAAGGATTCTTAACTGCCTGGATGCCCTGCCTAAAGACAATGGACCTTATCACACCAGACCAATTCAGATTGAATCTGAAGTGACCTTGGAATTGATTTCTGTGAATTCGGTTGTTACTGAATTCACTGAATTCTGGGGTGGCTTTGGATTGGCTTTGGAGTGGCTTCATAGCAACAGCATTCACGTGCGATAATTCAATGCACATTCACTGAATTCTGGGGTGACTTTGGATTAGCTTTGGAATGACTTCATAGCATAGTGATAATTCAATGCACATTCACTTGTGATAATTCAATGCACATTCATGTGAATTCACTTGGGAGTTTTATCACATGGGAGGAATTTCTCTCAATTTCGAAAGAAATGAAAGAGGGGCCAGTTCGGAAATGAGTGAATTCGCTAGTTCAGCCAATTTACGTGATTGCGGATTGACGCTGCATCGCGTTCGGCATGATTTCCCAATGCCTGAAATTGTGTGTGATAATTTCTCACGCAATAATGTGAAACCCCACGATTTCATCCGGAAGGGCTTCCCGTTGCCTGAAAACACATGTGGTAGCCTCTCACGCGGTAACATGAAACCCCACGATTGTGTTCGGACTTCCATGGGATTATGCTTCCAGTTTCTGTCATCTGATAAACTCCTTGGATGGATGCAGAGTGACTCTGGATTGGGGCTGCAAAAAACCTCCTCTGATGATAAGGGCCAACATCAGGGTTTGCAGCAACTTCGGAGTTTATCAGATGGGAGGAATTTCGCTTTATTTCAAATGGAGCCAATTGGAGCCAATTTGAATTACACTCAATTTTGGGCAAAAGGGAAGTCATTCCGAATGCAGTGATGTGTTTTACATTATTGCGAATTAAAGCATCTCACACAATTATGGGCAATGGGAGGTCATTTTTGGGTAATGGGACGTCATTCAGAATGCATTCCAAACGCAATGGGAATTCATGTGAATTCGCTAAACTAGAGAATTCATGTGAATTCGAATTGGCTCCATTTGCAATAAACAGAAATTCCTCCTGTCTGATAAAGCCCTTAGCGAATTTATGTGAATTCCAATTGTGTTTGGAATGCGTTCAGAATGACTTCCCATTACCCGAAAATGATCCCCCATTGCCCGAAATTGCGTGAGATGCTTTAATACAAAAATAACGTAAAACCCATGATTGCGTTCGGAATGACTTCCCTTTTGCCCGAAATTGCGTGAGATACTTTGATACGCAATAACGTGAAACCCCATGATTGCGTTTGGATTGCCATTGGATTATCCTTCCAATTTCTGTCGTCTGATAAACTCCTTCCAGAAATAACCCAGAATTGAGTCAGCAGTGAGCCTCCTGCTCAGTGGGCCACGAGGGGGCGCTCCGTGCCCAGCTGTAGGGTCCCTGCCTGCCATCCATCCATCCAACAGGTTGGAAAGCACCAGAGCGCAAAGAAGCCCAAAGAGGACGTTTGCAAACTGTTGCAAGAGAAGAGCTCTCTTGCGCAGGGTTTGGCTTGAGTGGCTCCGTCCCTCTCCATGGAAGAACCAGAAGGCAGCCTTGCCCCTCTTTTCTAGCGGAGAGGGCTCCTGCCTTCTGCAGCTCCAGGGAGCCTTCCAAGCTTGGATGCAGCTGAGAAAGCTGACTTTCCCTTAAAGGAGGACTCCCATCCGGAGGTAAGGAGGAGATGGAGGAGGCAGGACGTTCAGGCTGCATCCACACTGGAGAAATAACCCGCTTTGGCACCGCTTTCATTGCCTGGGCTCAAGGCTGTGGAATTCTGGGACTTGGAGTATGTTGTGGGGTCCAGGATCTCAGGTTGCATCTGTTCACACCTGAGAGTTTTCTAGGTCCCCAAGACACACTGCAGAAATAATCCACTTTGAGACCGCTTTACCTGCCTTGGCTCAGTGCTAGGGGATGCTGGGAACTGCAGCTTTGGGAGACATAATTGAGCCTCCTCTCTTAGAGAGAGAGCTCTGCTGCCACGATAAACTACAATTCCCAGGATTCCCTAACACTGAGCCAGGGCAGTCAAAGCGGTCTCAAACTGGATTATTTATGCAGTGTGTTTTGGACTTTGGACTTTTGATGACTTTATGAATTGGAGACCTCCAGGGCTGCATCCACACTGCAGGAACAATCCGGTTTGACACCTCTTTAACTGACATTGAAAATAGAGTCCATGCTAGGGAGTTCTGGGAATGGTAGTTTCAGTGAGACATTTAGCCAGAGCACTGTGGCGCCACAACCAAGAGGACCATTCCCAGAATTCCACAGCGTGGACCTATGGCAGGTAAAATGGTGTAAAACAGGATTATTTCTGCAGTGTGGATGCAGCCTAAAGTCTAAAATACACTGCAGAAACTATCAAGTCTGAGACTGCTTGAACTGCCCTGGCTCAGTGCTAGTAGTTTTGTGAGCTATCTAGTCTTCTCTCTTAGAGAGAACTCTGGTGCTACAAGAAACTACAATTCCCAGGATCCCATAGCACTGAGCCAGCTGCAGTGTGTTTTGGGCCTAATAGGGCTGCCTTCAGAGTAGAGGTGCCCAGGTTTGTGCTTCCAGCCCAAAGGTGGCTTGGGATTAGAGGAAGGTGCAAGCAGAGTTGTGGCTTGTTGTTGTCTGCCTTCAGGTTGTTTCCGATTTATAGTGACCTTAAGCCCACAATAGGGTTTTCTCGGCAAATATTTGTCCAGAGGAGGTTTGCCATGGTCTTGACTGGGGCTGAGAGAGTGTGACTTGGCCAAGGTCACCCAGTGGGTTTTGTGGCTGCGATGGGAACCGAACCCTGGTCTCCAGAGTCATTGGAGTTTATCACACGGGAGGAGTTTCTCCCAATTTCGAAAGAAATGGAAGTGAGGCCACTTCGGAAATGAGTAAATTTGCTAGTTCAGCGAATTTACATGATTGTGTATTGACACTGCATTGCGTTCAGAACTGCCCGAAATTGCCTCCCAGTGCCTGAAATTGTGTGTGATAGTTTCTCACGCAATCACGCGAAACCCCACGATTGCGTTCGGAAGGACTTCCCTTTGCCCGAAAATGTGTGTGATCAGCTTTCAAGCAATCATGTGAAACCCCATAATTGCATTCAGATTGCCATTGGATTATACTTCCAATTCCCTTCGTGTGATAAACTCCATCGTCCAATACCCGAAACGCTACACCACCCTGGCTCTCAGGCATAGAATAGGCCTATTGAAATGTTGGAAGCCAAATCCTATTGATTTCAGTAGGTCTCCCTTTAAGTCTGGATCCTGCCTAATGGATCAGTCATTCAGCTTCTACACATTTGCTATTATTATTATTGGCGGTCTTTAAGCAGAGGCTGGATGGCCATCTGTCAGGTGTGCTTTGATCAAGAGTTCCTGCATGGCAGGGGGTTGGACTGGATGGCCCTTTTTGCGGTCTCTTCCAACTTTATCAGACAACAGAAATTGGAAGCATAATCCAATGGCAGTCTGAACACAATCATGGGGTTTCACGTTATTGCGTGAAAGCCGATCACACACATTTTCGGGGAATGGGAAGTCCTTCTGAATGCAATCGTGGGGTTTCATGTTATTGTGTGAGAAACTATCACACACAATTTTGGGCAATGGGAAGTCATTCCAAACACGATGCAGAATCAATATAAAATCACATAAATTCGCTGAACTAGCGAATTCATTTCCAAACTGGCCCCACTTTCATTTCTTTCGAAATTGAGAGAAATTCCTCCCGTGTTATTAACTCCTAAGATTCTATGATTCTATGATATAGTGCTATAAATTTACACAACGCTGAACATACAGGAAAACTATACTACAATGGTCCAAAACACAGTGCAGAAATAATCCAGGCTGAGACCACTTGAAATGCTTTGGCTCAATGCTAGGGAATTCTGGGAACTGTCCTTTTTTTGAGACATTTAGCCTTCTCTGTCAGAGACAGGTCTGGGGCCACAATAAACTACAATTCTCACGATCCCCTGCCTAGCGCTGAGCCAGGGCAGTTAAAGCAGTCTCAAACTGGATTATTTCTGCACTGTGTTTTGGACCAAAGCTTTCCCCATTTTGCAGGATCCAATCTGTGTGTGTCATTTGATTTCTGATTAAGGTATATTTGAAAGCAGTAGCTGGATATGTGTGCCTTCACCCTGTCACCTGTCCACTAATGGTAACCCCATGAATTTCATAGGGTTTCTTAGGCACTCAGAGTTGGTTTTGCCAGTTCCTTCCTCTGAAATGTAGCCAGCAACACCTAGGAGTTTATCACACGGGAGGAATTTCTCTTTATTTCGAATGGAGTCAATTGGAGCCAGTTCGAATTCATGAGGATTCCAATTGCGTTTGGAATGCGTTCAGAATGACTTCTCATTACCCGAAAATGACCCCCCATTGCCCGAAATTGCGTGAGATGCTTTAATATGAAATAACCTAAAACCTATGATTGCGTTTGGAATTACTTCCCTTTTGACCGAAAGTGCGTGAGATACTTTACGCAATAATGTGAAACGCCATGATTGCGTTCGGATTACCATTAGATTATACTTCCAATTGGCAGTCTCGCATCCAAGTACTAACCTGGGCTGCCCCAACTTAGCTCCCAATATCAGAGGGGATCTGCTGCCTTTAGGGTAGCTATACAGATAGAAAAGCATTGCATGTCAAGCGATAACGTGAAAGCAAAGTTCTTATCTTTGGTGTTGGTTGTGGTTAGTCTATTCAAACAAGAGGTTACTTGATAATGTATCCATCCAGCTGATGTTACTTGTTTTATTATTTATTTATTTATTTATTTATTTATACCCTGCTCTTCAGCCCTAAAGGCTATCGGAGCGGCTTACAATTATTATTTTTTAAGACAGTTCCCTGCCCTCAGGCTTACAATATAAAAGACACATCACAAAAGGAGAAGGGAATGGTGGAGGGGAAGGGGATCAGGTTCAGCAGTTCTTCTCTCCCTCTGAGGCCTGGACCAAGGCAGATGGACTGGAGGGAGGGCTCGGCTTCTTAATCTAGGCCCGATGGAGTTTGGCCTCTCCTGTCACTCCCTCCTAGTGTTGTCATGAAGGGAGGGCTCTTCAACTTGAGGCCAGGCTGGATGGTGCTGCTAGGCCTCTTTCACTCCCTTCTTGTTGATGGACCAGTCTCAGAAAGTTGCCATGCCAAGTATTGACCCAATGCACATGTTATATGCTTTGACAAGCTGTAATAATCTGGGAGCAAGTA
Organism: Urosaurus nigricauda; assembly: GCA_034509955.1. Lineage (NCBI taxonomy): Eukaryota > Metazoa > Chordata > Lepidosauria > Squamata > Phrynosomatidae > Urosaurus > Urosaurus nigricauda. Next base: position 22,931,511 of record JAOEGL010000012.1, on the reverse strand, counting down.
TTAAAGACTTGAGGTTGCAGTAAAGATGGAAAAAAAGAAAAGAGACACTGGAGAGTACTTGAGATGCTGGTGCCTGTTAATAACCATTGGCTGCTTTGGTCAGGCCTCACCTGGAATACTGTGTCCACTTCTGGGCACCACAGTTCAAAAATGATGTTCCGAAACTGGAGTGTGTTCAGAGGAAGGTGACTAAAATGGTGAAAGTTCTGGAAACCATGCCCTATGAAGAATGCCTTAGGGAGCTGGGGATGTTTAGCCTGGAGAAGAGAAGGTTAAGAGGCGACATGATAGCCCTGTTTAAGTATCTGAAGGAGTGTCATATTGAGGAGGGAGCAACCTTGTTTTCTGGGGCTCCAGAGAATAGCGCCTGGAACAGTGGATGCAAGCTACAGGAAAAGAGATTCCTCAACATTAGGAGGAATTCACTGACTGTTCAACACCGCTTGGAGAGCGGTGGAGTTTCCTTCCTTGGAGGTCTTTTAATAGAGGCTGGATGGCCATCTGTCGGGGATGCTTTGATTGGGAGTTCCTGCATGGCAGAAAGGGGTTGGACTGGATTATCCCTTGAGGTCTCTTCCAATTCTATGATTCAACATTTGCATTGGGAGGACAGAGGAAGAGGTAAATACAGCTCAACCTGATGCATATTTACTTCATTCCCACTGTGTTCAATGGGTCTTTTCCCCAGGCAAATGCTGCCACCATAAACAGAAAGAGCCAGTGTGGTGTATTGGTTTGGGCATTGCACTATGACTAAGGATTCGAACCCTGGCTTGGCCGTGTAAACCCCATGAGTGACCTTGGGTAAGTCACACTCTCTCAGCCTCAGAGCAAGGCAACAGCCAACCCCCTCTGAAGAAACCTTCCAAGGAAACCTTATAACCTTTGGGTCACCTTTAAGTCAGAGGATGGCAATGTCTCCTTTTCCAAGACATTTCAGCCAGCGACCCAGGAGGATTTCCCAAACATTCTCCATTTTGAGCACAACTAAGGAGCATGAACTGGGTTTGAAGGCACGTAACAACAACACTCAGGTAAGGGGCCACACCTGCTTGAAATGGCCTCCTCACACAACCATGAAAGGTACATTTTCCCTTCAGAGAGAGAGAAGGATGCCAAGAGGGGAGCTTGTGTTGTGTGGTTGCCTTGTCCTCGGGGCTTCTGAGGGAAAGCAGACCATTGGCCTTCTTCTCCCCCAGCCCTTGGTGATGGGGTCAATGGGCTGGAGCCTGAGAGGAAGGAGAGCCGGCCCAACGGCCCACCAGCCGACTCTTGAGGCAGCCGGATGGATAGCCGAAAGTAAGTCCCACAAACCCCAGAGACAGTTGGGGGACTGAAAGGGTAGGCCTGGACCACCTCCAGCCTCCCTGAAGAGAGGAAGAGGTGCCTGGCACGCAGGGTGACCAGTGGTGGTTGGTGTTACCCAGCTTGGACGGTCATGGTGTCACCCCCTTCCTCCGTTGACCTCCTCCCATTTCATACCATACAGAATCCTTAGTCATGCTTTTTTGCACTCATGTTCCTTGTAAATTGTAATTCTCGTATGCCACTGAATGTAATGCTAATACTTGTGACATACATAGGGGTGCCATATCTGGCCAGAAGCCTCTCTGATTGGTTGCAAGGAAGGGGCAGGACGTCCAGCCATGCTTCCTGGGAGGCCCAAAGAAGGAGGGCAGTGGGCCCTGGAGGACAAGACAGGCAGGCGGAGGATGGGAGGCCGAAACCATGAATGTCCCCAGGGGAAATTGGGACATGGCAACCCTACTAACAACTAGCAAAATTTAGCATTATACCTTCAAATTACAATATTGTACACACAGCCTATGTGTATTAACATATACGTAGGTGAAGATTTGGTTAAAATGGGATGTTTTTAAAGGAAATTTTAAAAAGAATAATATATTTTTTTTAAAAAAATTCAATTTAAATTTTAAATTTTAATTTTTTAAATATTATGGGACCTCTCTTATCCTCTCCCACTGAGCTTCACCCCATTCCCACCATCTCTTAAAATAAATTGGGCCCTTGTTATCTGCTGGGGTTTGGTTCCAGGACCCTCTGTGGATAACAAAATCTGTGGATGCTCAAGTCCCATTAAATATAATGGCACAACAAAATGGTGTCCCGTATATAAAATGGAAAATCAAGGTTTGCTATTTGGAATTTATACATTTGGGGAATATTTTTAAGCCATGAATGCTCAAATAAGTGGATAAAAAATCTGTGGATAAGGAGGGCCAACTGTATTTTAAAGGGAAGAAGATGAATGCTATAGCCCATTTCTGCCCAAAGGTAGGTAGGTGTTTGGGGAGAAGTATGTCACCCACCTTTAGGGTGTCACTTGGTGTGGTGTGCACCCTTCGCACCTCTCTAGTGATGCCACTGGTGACCAGGGTTCCTCCTTTTCCAGGACATGTCCTACATTTCAGCACTGGTGTCAGTATGGGGTGCAGGGGGTGCAGAGGACACCAGATACACCCTAAGGGTGTGTGTGACAGCACTGCTCCCCAAACATCCACATTTCAGAAGAAGTGGGCGATGGCATTCATCTGTACCTCCTTCAAATGCTGATTAGATGGGAGGTTTGGCTCTGTGGGAGGAGAAAGGAGAGTTCCCAGGGTTTTTTTATTTTAAAAATTAAAATTTTAATTTTTAAATCTCTCAATTTTTTTTAAATATCACTTTTTCCCAAATGTTTACTTCAACCACATGAAACTATCTGCATGCAACTGTGCTGAGGTTGTGCATATGACACCTATTAGCTTCCAGGCACAGTATAAGGTGTTGTTTATTACCTATAAAGCCCTTACATGGCTTGGGTCCAGCATACCTAAGGGAATGCCTCCTCCCATACAGTCCTTCCCGCACACTCAGGTCCTTTGGGAGGAACCTACTGCAGCCAAAACCAGGCTGGTGGCGACCTCCCAGAGGACCTTTTCTGCTGCCGCTCCAAAAATATGGAATAACCTGCCAGAGGAGATCTGCCATATAACATCGTTGGTTGGAGGCCTTTAAAAAGGTGATAAAGATGGATCTCTCCAGTTGGCCTTCTCAGACTAACCTCTATAAGAACTAGAACTACTCATCTATCCATTGCCTCTCCTGATGGTCAATTTGGCTAAAAACCTGTTATTGCAATGACAAACCTTCTGATATTATATGCGATTTGTGATATTTGAATTGTTTGTAGCTTGATGTTTTATTGTATTTTTATTAGAAAGAGGGAGGGCTAAGAGGATTAGGCAGTATTTTATCACTTTTTATGTATATGTTGTTCTGGATTGTTGTAACCTGCCTAGATCCACGAATTGGTGAGGCGGGCTATAAATAAATATTTATTATTATTATTATTATTATTATTATTCCTTAATATAAAGGTATAATTTTAATTTTGCTACTTGTTTTATGTCACAACTATTACCATAACGTTCAGTGATATATTGGAATTATGACTTTTCAGTAACATCAGTACAAAAAACCTAGCTAAGGATACTGTATGATGTGAAACGGGAGGAGGTCAGTGGCAGCGCGGGGGTGACACCATGAATTACAGGTACTGTACTGGGTGATGCCAAACCTAGTGATGCCACCGCATTTTGACCTTCTCTTCAGGATTTCTCAAATGTCCTCCATTGTGAGGCAACTGGGAAAGGCAAAATTTTACCCCTTCCTCTTGCTGCTGAGTTAATAGAGTGCAAACTAATTTGCACCTTGAACTCAGGTTGTAGCAGTTGAAGTACTGTATATACTCATGTGTACATCTAGAAATTTTAGTTTCTAAAAGTCAACTTATCCATGTAAGCGCAGTTGGATGTTCATATCCATGGGGGATTTGTTCCGGACCTCTTGTGGATATAGAAAAGCAGGACCTCATGTGCCATTGTCCCTAATGATGGTACGCCATGCATATGGCCACAGCTATTTGGGACAGTGGGGCTTGCCATCTGCGGATGCTTAAATCCATAGATAGCAAAGCCACGGATGATGAGGTCCATATGTACTGTACTTTTACTCTTATAATAGTAATAAAAATGAACCATCTTCTGGTGAAAGGCAAGAGTGTAATCTGCCCTGGAAGTACTGACCCTCCTTTAGTCTCTCATCCATCCAGCCTTTAGGGTGAGCACAAACAGTTATGCCTGCCTGAATTTTGTAAGTTCTTCAGATCATTTTCCTTTGGTTCATCCTTTATCTCCTTTGTTACATACCCCTAAGTTTTACCCTTGACTTATCCATGAGTCATATCAAAATCCATAATTTTGCCCCCCCACCCAGACCTTCCCTTAACTTATACATGAGGTCAACATATAGTTTGGCATATATAGTAAACTTTGAGGACAAAGGGGGAAGTAAGGGAGGAGAAGGGAGAAAGCGGGGCACTTTAAAGACAGCTGAAAAAGTGGAAGAGCAGAAGATTGATCCCAGCTGTTCCCATCAAATCAGGACACTTGGAGGGTATGGGCTTCATTCTTTCTCTGGGCAGGTATTCATGGCAGGTTCAAGGGAGTAAGTGCCTTAGGAAAAGGAAGGAGTCTCTGACCATGTGGAAAGTGCATTCCACCCTGAGCAACAGCAGTTTGCTCTGTTTCCCACGTGCAGGGTTTCTCCTGGGCAGCCATAGACATTTTGGTGCCTGAAGCAATGGATAAAAAGCAACCTCCCTCCAAGTGGGTTGGGAGATTAATCGTACACTTCAACACTAGTCATGGGATGGTATTTTCTATTGGAATAGGAACAAGACTTTATAGGGTTAATGGCCATTATAGGGTTAATGGTGAGCTACTGAGATGGAGATGATCTTCAGCTGTGTGTATTGCCCTAATCAGCTGTTGAGCCATAGGTTGCCCTTCTGCGGTTCTGTCTCACTCTCTTAGCCTCATTTCTGTTGCCTTGTGTTACTTGTTTCAATGTAGTTTATATTATTTGATATATTTGCTATTTTATGTTGTTCTGCTTGCCATCATGACTATGGTTTTGTTATATGCATTACAGTATTTTGTTACCTTTTAAGCAGATATAGATAGATTATTTGTAGTACTTTTTACTTTTGGCCTTTTCAACTCCATTGTTTCAACATTTTCCACCATAACTGAAGACAGATAGCTAAGTTAGGGGAATCCAGAGACTATCTGGGGAGGATCTACTGTTGTTCCACTCCCAAACCTGATGTAAAGAACATGGGCCTAGAAGCAGTAACCAACTGGCATGCCTTGTAATATTGGTGAGGAACTTTGCATAACTCAAGGGTGTATTGCTACTTCATTTGTTTTCCTTTGACACTCCTCTATCTTGTATCTGAAAGTTTCTAGTGGCTGATATGTGATGGATGCTTTCCAAGGACCCTTTCATACTACTCAGTAATAGCACTACAGTTCCACTTTAATTGCTATGACAACATCTGGTGGAATCTTGGGGTTTTTCAGTTTAGGGATGGGGATTTAGAATTTTCAGCCAGAGAGCTGTAGTGCCTCTCCAAACTACAAATCCCAGGATTCCATATCATTATCATTATCCTTATCATTATTATGTTTGTTTATATCCTGCCTTCCTCCCAGTACAGGGACTCAAGGCGGCATATGAAGCAGCCACAACAGTTAAGATGGAATTTTTCTTGTTCACAAAATTGTTTGAATTGATTTTTATTGTATGCCACCCTGAGATACTAGGTTACAGGTCAGGATATAAATATTTTACTGTATTTAAAAAAAATAAATAAACAAAGGATAACAGATAGTAATGTTGGTCCCAAGAAGCATCTTCTCCATGAGAAATCTATATATGACTATATAGTGTGAAAGGGATGCAAAGAAGTCACCCTAAAGAGGAGTACGCTGTCCCCATGAAACCCATTGAAATATATTAAGTTTGCAGAGGGAGAGTCTGAGCAGCTGTTCAAATGCAAATATTATTTAGATAGCATTTCCAAATCCTATCTGGGGGAAAAATATAGCATGTTCAGAATAATATAAACATTAAACCTGTTTCTTTGCATATATGCTTAATAAAAAATGTTTGGAATAAGTGTGTCAATGAGAAGGATGACTTTTGAAGGAACAGGTGTTGTTTTTTGCTATTTGGGGAGGGGAGACTTAAAGTTATGAATCTAATTTTGTAACTTTAAAGCTTCCTTACCTCAATTTATTCTCCATTTAATTTGAGGGACAGATACACATGGAGTTAAGATTTCTCATGGAGAAGATGCTTCCTTGGGACCAACATTACTATCTGTTATCCTTTCTTTGTTTATTTTTTTTTAATTAAAATATTTATATCCTGACCTGTAACCTACCCTGTTTCCCCTAAAATAAAACATCCCCTGAAAATAAGACCCAGGAGAGGTTTTGCTGAATTGCTAAATATAAGGCCTCCCCCCTAAGACCTAGCAAAGTTTTTGTATATAAAAATATACAGTATATAATAAATGCTCAATTTTTTGTTCAACAATAAATGTGAATTCTTCATGGAAAAATAAGACATCCCCTGAAAATAAGACCTATCGCATCTTTGGGAGCAAAAATTAATATAAGACACTGTCTTATTTTTGGGGAAACACGGTAGTATCTCAGGGTGGCATACAATAAAAATCAATCCAAACAATTTTGTGAACAAGAAAAATAATTTAAACACAGTAGGAGCATATTGAGAAGATCAACAAGTTGGAAAACGGCAGCTTAAACCAGATATAATTTTAAGGCAATTTTGAAAGCATGCAGGTGTGAAGAGTTGGGTGAAATTAATTAGTCCCCCAAAGATTTTAGTTATTTAAAAAGTCCTTGGCAGTGGTCAGGGCCTGTAGCTGCTGCCTACCTTGCCTCCCCACCACAACCATTGGCCTGGCACTGTAAGTAACGGCAAGGGATTGTTACCTCCTGGTTAGACTACTATAATGCACTCTACATGGGGCTTCTGCTGGGCAACCCAAACACTGCTGTTTAATCTTTGAAATTGCTCTGTTTTGACTGTTTAAAATTTGTATTTTAGACTGTTTTTTAAAGACTTGCTTTTAAAAGTATCTAAAATGCATTAGGCCAGATGGTGTTGTCATGGAGAGAGGGCTCTTCTACATGAGGCTAGGCCCAATGGTGTTGCTAGGCCTCTCCTTTCATTCCCTCCTATTTGTACTGACTTGGGAGTAAACTATGCTGAACACTTGGAGAGCATGTTTAAGTGTGCATTGTGCTTGTAAGAGTCTTTATATTTAAGCATGCTTCAATGATAATGGATGAGAAAAGTAATTTGGCCCCCTATGGAAGAAGGCAAAATTAATAACAACCATAGTTTTTTGTGGGTTTTCCGGGCTCTGTGGCCATGTTCTAGAAGAGTTTATTCCTGACGTTTTGGCAGCATCTGTGATGCATTCTCTGAAGATGCCAGCCACAGATGATGGCTGGCAAAACGTCAGGAATAAGCTCTTCTAGAACATGGCCAAAGAGCCCGAAAAACCCACAAAAATTATGGATGCCGGCCATGAAAGCCTTTGACTTCACATTAATAACAAGCAGTTTGCAAATACTGAGCCCTTCACCTTAAAACAGTTCTAGGACCCCTGCCCAATAAAAGATGAATGGTTGACAGTTTACTAAAACCTTTATAATATTACCATATTCTCTTTGAGAGGGCACTGAGAAGTTTCTTTCTGCAAAGAAAGAAACAGTGAAAATAGCAAGGTTTTTTTTTTAACGTATAATCATTCTGCAGATTTTTAACTAAAGAACTTAGAGGTGCTGCCAAAAACAGATAATTTGACATGTGTCCTTTACTCGGGTATAGTTATCTTATAGTTGTCTTTTGATTCAGTCCACTTCCCTGCAAAGTTGTTGCTTTTATATCCTGTGACTGCTTAGCCAGCATGGCTTGGAAGCAATGGAAAATGGATCCTGGAGTTGTATTTGTGCCTAGGAAGCAGGGCAAAATGTGTTGAAATAGCTAAGCAGGTTCAATTTCTCCTTGGCTCTCCTGTAGGTTGTATGGTAATGGCAGGACGGCGGGGAAGGTTGCTGATTTGATAAATTGACTTGTGAGCAAGAGAAAAACCTGAGCTGTTGCTCTTCCAGCCAGTTCCCCCACCCTCCTGCCCTAATTGGAAGTACCTCTCCCTTCACGCTGGGTTCATGTTGTTCTCTGCGAGTCTGCTTTCCTGGCCAGCACAAACCTCGGCTGTTTAGGTTGCACGCTTTCCAAAGCTCAGTTTCGACTTGCTGCCCAGTTTGCTTTAGTCATTCAGATTCTGGCGGGGTGCACTTGCCTTCTCTCCCTCCCGCCCGGTCATTCTTTCATAGCTGTGAAATCTTTTTGCTCTTCTCTCCTCTTAAAGGTGAAAGAAGATGGCCAGTGCCAAGCCAGCAGGACTCTCTTGGGAAATCACCTGGTTCACGGTCGCCACCATCTGTGCCCATCTACAGGTAGGCCAGAATGCAACAGGCTCAACATCTGCTTGCGGAGCAGATGATTGATTAATATTATGAAAAACTCACAAGCTGCTGAGATGACTGTTATTCTCTAGTGCTGATTCCAGAATGAAAGACAGCTGTTCAGTCAAGAGTTTTTTGGGGGTTTCTTTTTTTGAGGAGGGGTGGGGGTATTTTTACTCCCGTCTTCCCTTTAGCACTCTTTCCCCTAGCATTGAGGTCTGTGGCATCAAGAGGTGAGCAGAAGAGATGTTGAAACCTTGACCAAATAATCAAGGCCTGGCTCCAGGGACTTAATTCTGTGGTAGACCATATTCAGTGCATGTTGAAGCGTCCAGCATCAAACATTGATACCACTCCAGTTGGAATGAAAATGTTTAGATAGCCAGATGATGTGAAAGACCTGTTCCTAACACTCTGGAAAGCTCTTGGTAGTCACAGCAGCTAATACAGGGTAACTGAATTCAGTTTCAGAGAATTTTTGGAGGTCTGAAATTATTTTATCCACTTATATCTCTTCTTACTCTCAATAATGGAAATCACATTTATTACCCAGCACTTCATTCTAGTCGTGGGCCTGAGACAAAGACAGAGAATGGGACTAAAAATTGCAGCATATTTTTGTATAAAGCTTTTACAGCTTGCTTATTATTATTTCTTACCCCTGTCTCCCCCACTGAACCATAGTGGGGAAAAGCAACAAATCAACAATCCACATCAGTTAATACACCTTAATTAAAACATGCAGCAATTTTAAATGACAAATAATTCATACACATTTAAAAACTACCCACATTTAAAATTCAGCATCTAAATTCACAATTAGAAAATCATCTGGATAAGCCTGCCGGAAGAGACTGGTCTTCCATGCTGTTTTAAATTCGAACATCATATTCAGCTGTTGAGTCTTTTCTGACAGGTCATTCTGCGGTCTAGGGGCAGATGAAGAAAAAGTCCTCTGACTGACAGTTGGCAACCCAGTCCTGGCTGACTGGAGTAAATATCTGCCAGAGGACCTGATTGTACAGGCTGGATTATATGGGAGGAGGTGATCCTGTGCTTCAAATATTTAGAATAGGGGGTGGGTACAAAAGGTAGAAAACCATTATATGATAGTATGACTGGGAAAGGGGATGTGACCATTTGAAGAATAGCAGAACACTGGATTTGACCCCGGGAGGATCAAATTAGTCCCAGACCTGAGGTTCTTTAACCTTGAATTGGATAAAGGTAGGCAAAATGCAGTCTGCAAGCCACTTATGGCCCCAATGGCCACAGAGGGATCAGAAAATGGTTTTTGAAATTTTTTACATGTTCCCAAATGCCTATGAAAAACTCATAAGTTACTGAGATGGCTGTTATTCTCTAGTGACCCAAATGACTTTAGTGGTGTGAAGGGCATTTCCACCATGTTTGGAGGCTCCCCGTGCCTTGCAGGGGTAGAAAATAATAGCAGTTATTTTATGTTTTGCCCCAAATTGCCATCTAGAGCATGTGTGGGGCAGTTCAACCACAATTTGACACTCCTCCATCCAATTTATGCCCGGGAGAGACCTTTCTTAATGGAAGAAGTGAATTCTGCTTACTTCCTGTTGTTAAAAAATGCCCAGGATGGCCCCAAAACATAGTGAAAATGCCCCTACGTCTCCTAGAGGGTGTCTGGGGGGCATTTGGGACAAAATTTATTTTGTGATAGTAGGTGCAGTGTGGGCATGCATACCTCTAAGGACTCCTGGGTGGGGGCAAATGTGCCTCCCTAGTCTTTCACAGTTGTCCACCCTTGAGCTAGATGAACAAATAGTTTAACATGGTAGAAAGCAGCTCCTCTGTTGGATAACAGAGCTCCTCTATCCTCACAGAGGATAACAGCTCCTCTGTGTTTAAAAGACCCTGAAAATGGCAGCCACAGTGCCCTGACTAGGCTATTGTTGCAATGGTCATTCTGGCCATCTGCTTCATTTTGATTTTCCCAAATGTATTGGAGCCATATTGATTTCCTGCAGTATTGTAGCTCTTATATAATATTGCTTTGGGTAATGGGTAAGGAAGGTATGGCCCATGGCATAAATGTGGCTCTTCCCTTTCTTTTTAAGTTCCCCAAGTCCTAAAGATTGCCACCTAGCACTGAAAAGAAATCAGGGGAAAATTCAGCCCAGTGGTCAACTGCTACTCCTGGAGGGGCAGTATATCTGTAAACACTCCTAGCTGCCATTGGCTCCAAAATACATACATATCGTAGGGAACCTAGGTGGTGCAGTGGTTAAAAGCCTGTACTGCAGCCTCAAGGTTGTGAGTTCGATCCCAGGGGCTCCAAGGTCCACTCAGCCTTGCATCCTTCAGTAGGGCACTAAAATGTATACCCAGCTTGTTGGGGGTAATTAGTTTACAGATTGTAAACCCCTTAGGGAGTTTTATGTGGGTTTTTTGGGCCATGTGGCCATGTTCTAGAAGAGTTTATTCCTGACGTTTCGCCTGCATCTGTGGCTGGCATCTTCAGAGAATGCCTTACCCACAGACAATTCTCTGAAGATGTTAGCCACAGATGCCAGCCACAGATGCAGGCGAAATGTCAGGAATAAACTCTTCTAGAAGATGCAGGCAAAACATTGGGAATAAACTCTTCTAGAACTTGGCCGCATAGCCCGAAAAACCCACAAAAAACTATGGATGCTGGCCATGAAAGCCTTCGACTTCACCCTTAGTGAGTGCTTAATTCACTGATAAGAAATATAGAAATGTACTTGCTATTGCTATATACATGTCTGATCACTTTCAGGTCCTATTTTTAGTTCCCTTTTACATTCTTTTCCTTCTATCGTAAATGTTAGGAAATCAGTTCATTTAAAAAAAACCCAAGGAAAAAGAATCTCAGTGGTCATGATAATATTTATTCATTCTGAGGTGAAATGGTGGTTTGTATTAAAACTGTACAGAAGCATAGATTTTGAAGGCTGGATTAAAAACCTCCCCAAAGCAGAGACAGTTATGAAGTTGCCAAACATACTCTTCAGTGAAATATTTGGTGTTATCTTTGATGTGCTTATTCAGTGACAGCATCACCACAACACTTATGCAAGTTCCTGCAGTTAATGTATGACTAATGGCAGTTTTAAAAATTAGTGTTCTGGAGATCCAAACAGCTGTTGTCCCCACTTCTGCTGGAGGGGAGAAGATGGGGGTGGAAAGAGCAAATGCTGATAAAAAGGCAAGTCTTGCCTTTTCTAAAAAAATTTTTTTTAAATGTTAAAACATGTATTTATGTTTCCTAGTTGTTTGGTTTTGGTTTTTTTTTAATTACACAAAGACTAGTGATAGCAGGGCCAGGCTACCAAACTAATGTTTTTATATCGATAAGCCACTTTTGTAGAGTTCAAAGTATATGAAAAAATCCCAAAAAGAAAAAGGAAAGAAACAAACAATAATTTGTAAAGCCTGTCCCTCAGACAGCTGATTAGTCAAAATTATCTGGGGGTAAGGTATGTTGAACATTTCCTCTTCTCATCCTTCCAGAACCTATTGCCCCAGCACTTGTGAATTATGCTCACTTTTAGCATTGGAACCTCATTGGCAAAAAAGAGGGGCATCAGCATAGGAAATGTTGTTTTCAGCTCTGCTGTTAACTGCCATCAAGCTTACTTTGACTTAAGGTAACTTTATGAATGAGAGACCTCCAAGACATGCTGTCATCAATAGCCCTGCCCAGGTCTTGCAAACTCACAACCATGGCATCACTGTTCTTTGAAGACTTGTAATGCGGTCTTCCTCTTCTTTTCCTACTGCCTCCTTCTCCTGCTGCCACCTCCTTCTACTTTCTCTTCCTCTCCCACTTCTTCTCCTACTGCCTTCTACCTTGCCAAGCATTGGTGATGATTTTCCCATTTTCAATCACCTTTGATTAACAATCACCTCCTGGACGCCAGCATAGAATTGTTCTTCCTCTTCTTCTTCTGTGTCTGTAGTTGGAGCATAGACTTGGATTATGCACTTGGTGTGTTTCCCTTGAAAAAGTATTGACATGATTCAGTCAGATTGTGCATTATAACTTTTGATTGCTTTTGCTACAAATTTCTTCACTATAAATGCACCCCAATTCTTTTCAGTGTATTTGTGTAATTATCTGACTCAAAATGTCCCATTCTTGTTCACTCTGGCTCATTCATAGTATTGCAATGTTTATATGTTCCATTTCTTATTTTACAGTGTCTTAGCTTCCCCTGAATAATCTTCTCACATTCTGTGCTTTTAATAATATGTGTTGTGCAGTTACGGATGTTCCTTTTATCTCTGAGCAAGTCAACAACTGTCCTTTTGGCTTGAGTCCAGTTGCATCATTAGCCACAGCACTACTCATATGTGTCCTCCCCTGTACCCCAGTAGTTTGTTGAGTGCTTTCTGACCTGAAAATCTCATCATCAGACACTATCTCTTGTTTCATTTTGGATTGTCTCATCATAGGGTTTTCAAGGAAAAAGGCTTCAGCAGTGGATTACCATGGCCTTATTCTGCACAATACTAACAAGCGTTAGCTGTGGTGCTAATGCTCTTGTCTCTGAGAGATCCTTTGCCAGTGTCACCTGATGCTGGTGCTGCTGTTGTTGCTTTTTGACATGTTTAGTCTGGTTCCTTAGGAAAACCTGTATGATAACTACTGTCAGCATAGCCTCTTGCGTCTCAGGAGTACACAATCCCATCACAACAGAGAGGAAGTGTTAATGGTGGGGTTTTCAGCATTCCTTACCCACATAGAATCATAGAGTTGGAAGAGGCCTCAAGAGCCATCCAGTCCAACCCCAAAGCACCAGCCTCTGTATAAAAACCTCCAAAGAAGGAGACTCCACCTTCCTTCAAGGAAGTGTGTTCCACTGTCAAACAGCTCTTACTGTCAGGAGGTTCCTCTTAATGTTGAGCTGGAATCTCTTTTCCTGTAGCTTGCATCCATTGGTCCAGGTACTATTCTCTGGAACAGCAGAAAACAAGTTTGCTTCATGCTCAAAATGACATCCCTTCAATATTTAAACAGGGCTATTCATATCACCTCTTAACCATTTCTTCTCCAGGCTAAACATACCCAGCTCCATGGTCCTTTGTGGGTGTGGGTTTTTTTTGGGGCTGTGTACCCAGCTCCCTAAGTTTTTCCTCATTTCCAGTCCCTTCACCCTTTTGGTCGTCTTCCTCTGGACACACTCCAATGCCTCAACATCCTTTTTGAATTGTGGTGCCCAGAACTGGACAAAGTATTCCAGATGAGGCCTGACCAAAACAGAATAGAGTGGTGTTACTACTTCCCTCAGTCTAGACCAGTGGTTCTCAATCTCTGGTCCTCTAGATGTTTTTGATTTCATGTCCCAGATTCCTTCATCATTGGCCAAGCTGGCACAGGCCTTTGGGTGCTGAAGTTCAAAACAGCTGGAGGATCAAAGGTTGAGAACCTCTGGTCAAGACACTATACTTCTATTGATACAATCTAGAATCCCATTGGCCTTTTTAGCTGCTACATCACACTGTTGACTAATGTTCAACTTGTGGTCTACTAGGACTCCTAGATTCCTTTCACATGTAGCTTTGTTAAGCCAAGTGTCCTCCATCCTATACATTTCATTTTTTTCCTCCTTTACATTTCTTTGTATTGAAATTCATTTTGTTAGCTTTGGCCCAGCTTTCTAATCTATTACGGTCATTTTGAATTTTGGTCATCTACACTGGGGCATTACCTGCTACTCCTAATTTGGTGTCATATGCAGATTTTACAAGCATGGCCTCTATTCCTTCATCCAACTCACTGATAAAGAGATTGAAAAGCACTGGGCCCAGGACAAAACTCTGTGGCACCCCACTGGTCACTTCTCTAAAGGATGAAAAGAATCCATTGCTGAGCACCTTTTGGGTTCAGCCAGTCAACAAATTACAAATCCATTTAACAGTTGCATTGTCTAGCCCACATTTTACTAACTTGTTTACCAGAATATCATGAGGCCATAACTGAAACGAAGAAATGCTGTATCTGTAGCATTCCCTTCATCAACTAAACTGATAATTTTATTAAAAAGAAAGAAGAACGAAAAGAAAGAAAGGAAAAAGATAAGATTAATCCGACATGATTTGTTTTTGAGATACCCATGTTGACTTTTTACGATTATGACATTCCCTTCTAAATGTTCACAGACTCTGTTTAATGAGCTGCTGTAGAATCTGTCCTGGTATTGACTAATTGGGTGGTAATTGTTGAGATCTTCTTTTTGAAGATGGGAGCAAAATTTGCCCTCCTCCAATCTGCTGGGACTTCTCCTGTTCTCCAGGAGTTCTCAAAAACTATTGCCAGTGGCTCTGAGATTACTTCTGCCACATCTTTTAGTGCCATTGGATGCTGTCCATCTGGCCCTGTAGACTTGAATTCATTTAGGAGATTATGGCATTGACAAATAACTGAACTGCTCCCTAATGAGATGCAGCCGAGTTGAGGGATGTAGGCGGGCATTATCGCATGCAAGTTACTGCTGCTGGATGTGCCATAATTTTATCTGCATTTATTTTGAGCATTGTGACAGGAACATGGGAACTGGCTTAATTGTAAGCAGAAGATTGAAGATGATTGTAGGCATTCATTGATTTATAAACCATCGTTTCAATGGATAGCACTTTCAGCAGTATACAGTTGCCACTCCTTTCTTGCGGACTTGAGGTCTTGAATATTCATGGAGGGATGACCTCCATTATTTTTAATAGGGCAGGCCCTGTGACACACGCCCTGCACATGCTTGCAGGCATGCACTCCATTCAAGCCTATGGGGCTTGAATATATGCAAATCTCCATTTTCTGCAGCGGGGTCTAGAACAGATCCTCCATGAAAATGGAGGGCTAACTGTATATTGTTTGTTCATTTGTCTTCTGCATTCTCACAAAATCTAGAAATCTACTTGTGCATGGCATACATTAGTCATTTTCTTAAGAGCAAAGTGCTTTTTAGGTGCAACATTCTGTGCTTGGGGTTGAAACTAGCTTGTTATTATAGATGAATGTTGATTGATAAATGTCATGTATATCCTATGTTTCTCCTGAAAGTTGATCTCATTGATCTCAGTGTGAAATGGACACATATTAAAAACATAAAATGCCCCCCTCCCAATTTGTAATGATGAAACACAACTGAATTGAAACATTGTGGTAAAGTGATTTGTATGTTGGAATAAGGCTTTGGAAAACCAGGGTTTAAATGCTTGATTGATTGTAGAAGCCCACTGGGTGATAGTGACCTTGGGCAAGTCACACTCTCTCAGTGTCAGAGGAAGGCAATGACAAACCTTTCCTGGAGAAACCTTGCCAAGAAAACCCCATGAGAGGCTCATCACAAATCAGAGTCATCCTGGAGGCATAGAACAACAACAATAGACACACAACTGAATGTAAAGTAGATGTGTAGGAAACTGGTCCAGCATAATTCTTATCCATTTCAGTATCAAACCCTTTTACATAGTGTGTTTTGTGCTAGGGTGCAAGCTCCATTGAGTTCAGTGTAGTTGAAAAACATGCAAAAGTGAATGGAAACAAATACATTTTAAAACAAAGATGTTTTAATAATCATTGCAAAAGAACATTAATTCATATTGAGATGAACTTCTATTTCTGTTTTTAATTTATATTAAATATTCATAGAGAGATAATAGCAAAACAATACTTTTAGAATATGGTTTCCACAAATTGTCAAGTTTGTCATGCTTCCGGATGGCTCCTTAGGCCAGCTGAACTGTAAAACAATGGTTCCAAACCATCTTAGCATGGTAATTTCCACATTGCTGCTACATGCGAACTGTTGCCATTACTGTCAATGTGGGCGATCCTCATTGTTTAATAACACTGTTTTATAGGGCTAACTAAGTTGAGTGTTTGTTTATAGGCAGAAATCATGAGGTACTTCTTTTTGCTGTGCCAAAAATCTGGATACTTAAGAGGAGCAATTTAGGTCCCCTCCCTTTTCATTACATACACGTTTCTTGCAAGCTGTAGAGCAATAGTGGCCAAGGTTCTGCACTGCAGAGGCATACTCTGAACTTTCATAGGGATCTTAATAGCAAGATGCTCTTTAATTTTCGCCTCCCATTTATGTAAAGTACTGAATTCTGTGGCGTGGAGACCAGAATCCTTCGGGTCTGTAAACAGAGACTTCAGTAACTAGGAGGCAGGCAGAAACCTGGATTCAAGGTGAATCTGTTTCTGTGGGAAGACATCCTAAGAAGGTCAGTCCAAGATATTTTGCAGCCTGGGATAAAGGACAAGATGATGCTCTCCTATTACACATATAGAAACCAGTGGGACTGTCTGTTGAAACTTATTTCAGCACTGGTCATAGAATAGGAACCTTCACCATATCTGAAAGCTACTTTTTTGAAAATGGATTTTTCAAATATGACTGCAAAGAAAAGAAACAGAAAAGAATGAGAGAGAGGGGGAAAAAGAGAGAACAAAAAGAAAAGGAAAGTACATAAGATATAAGCAAGAGCTAAGCATATATATATACACACACACACACATACACTAGCAGGCTAGTTTGACTCCTCTCCATTGCAAGCAGGGATCACCTTAATTGAGGCCATGCTGTTGAAAACGCAGCTGTGCTGAGCAGGGCATGTTTCTAGGATGGAGGACCACTGCCTCCCCAAAATAGTACTCTACGGTGAACTCGCCACGGGTCAGCGTAAGAGGGGTGCCCCAAAGAAGAGATACAAGGACTCCCTGAAACAACATCTCAAGCTCAGCCAAAGATCACCAACTGATCTTTGGTCTGCCCTGGCCTCACATCGGGAGGCATGGAGACGCACTGTCAACAATGCTGCAGCCTTTTTCAAGAACTCATGCTGAACGAGTCTCGAAGAGAAACGACAACATAGAAAGAACCACAACTTGGAAACATCACCCAAGGAGATTTTCTGCTGTGCTCTCTGCAACAGGACTTGTTTATCTTCGATCGACCTTTTTAGTCATCAACACGCTTATGGAAAGTGTGGGATGAGTCCTTCCTGAATCTTCGTTAGCACACAAAAGCCTGAGAGAGAGAGAGAGAGAGAATTTGACTAGCACTTGTCAAACTTTGGTCTTCTATTTGGTTCAGGGTTCAATTCCCAAAATCTCTGACCATTAGCAATGTTGGGGGGACTTCAGGGAGGTGAATCCAAATTTTTTGGAAGATGAGAGATTGAGAACAACTAGTTTAGGAGAACCACTAGTTTAGGAGGTTTGTGTGATGGATAGTTTTTCTTCTTTTTCTTCAATAGTTGGGGATATTTGAGTGGGAACTGGAGATAAAGCAAGGAGACAGGTCTATGTCTAATACCACAATACACACTACAAACAAATAGAACTGAAATGTTGCCTTTTTACTGAGATTTCTTTTTAATTAAAAAGGAAAGAAGCCAGGACACCATTTGGATGGGTGAAACAACAAGGAGCATCACTAAATAATGTGACACTATCTTCAGCCTGGATGAGCCAAGAGTGACATCTATGAAGAAGGGATGGATTTACTGAGTTTGATTTAGCTGGCAAACCACATGGTCTCTGTCCCTGTGTTTATTAAGGTGCTTTCTGTTTGACTTCTCACTTTTTTTTAATGCTAGGAGACACATTTGAAGTGATGGAGGACTTCAGATAGCCATCACAGGCCATGATTTTAGCTGCAGTGGCCTCTCTCTCTCTATATATATGTGCGCGCGCGCACACACATGTGTATGCTTATGTATGTTTGTGTGTGTGTGTGTGTGTGTGTGTGTGTATATATATGCATGCCTATGTGTGAAAGAGGGGTAGATGATCTAGACTGATTAAAAAGACCAGAAAGTCCTAGATTTTGTTCCTGTTCTTTAGAATTTTATTTTGGAGATCCACACACATTTTGTTTATTCCAGAATATTTTCTATCAGCTGCTGGCAAATCAAAGACTGTTTATACCAGCTCTCCATGTCAGTTTATTTTAACCCGGTATGAAATCAGAACAGAAATGAAAGCTGTGACTTTTCAATCAGACTGGGTGCACCAATGGTTGAGAGAGAGGATATCTGTGAGGAAGATTTCAGAAGCAAAGAAGGTTTCTTCCTAGGCAAAGACTTTTACAGTTAGGATACTTGTATTGCCCCCTTTTATTTCTTTGATGGAGATTAGAGTGGGGCTGGGACTATTACAAGGAGATGCCTCATGAAGGTACACAAAGGTATAGGTATGGGGCTGAGGCCGCTCTCTGGGATCTATTCCACAGTAAATGTTTCTTGGCTTACACCTTGTAGACGCCTTCATAAGGTTGCGGAAGTCTTGGCTCTCATCCCATTTGGCTGATTGAACATGAAATCAGCTGGCTTCCAAACAGGCTTTTATTGTTCTAGGTTTATTTTTATTTCAATTTTTTCATAGTAGTTACTTTGCTTATGTTGTGAATTGTCCGGGTCATGCTCCTGTCACTTAGAGGTGAGAGGCTAATGTGAATAACACCCACCTTGGATGCAATGAAATGGATTTTCCCAGACTTTGTCTCGGCAATCGTTGTCCCTCCTCCATTCTTTTTCCAGTGATAGTACTCTGTTACTGGTGTAACACTCAACTGCAGCTGCAGAAGCTTAAGTGTGATACATGGACTTCATAAACATGAAGCAAACACAGTTTTAGAACACAATTCTGCTTGTGCACGTACATGGGCATGTGGTTGCTAACTTTTCTGAAGCGCATCTTTTTTGCTTGCTGTTTTCAACCCAGATTTTTGATGGTGGGACTGGGGCTTGGAAATTTTACATTTCTGGATGATAACAACCAGAATCTCTCAGCCAGTGTGGAGGATTCTGGGAGTTTATGCCCCAAAAGTTACATGAATACTAAGTAATGGCTCTTGGATGGGTCTGTGTTGAAGTTTAAGACGGGGACTGTGGAAGACTAGGGAGCAGACTTAGCCCTCCAGGGACTCTTTCAGACGTCGGAAATTGGAAGTATAATTTAATGTCAATTCAAATGCAATCATGGGTTTTACGTTATTGCGAATTAAATCTTCTCACGCAATTTCAGGTAAGAGGGAAGCCACTCCGAATGCAATCATGGGTTTTACGTTATTGCGAATTAAAGCTTCGCACGCAATTTCGGGCAGGAGGGGGTTATTTTCGGGTAATGGGAAGTAATTTCGAATGCCTTCCAAACGGAACAGGAGTTCATGTAAATTCGCTTAACTAGCAAATTTGCATGAATCCGCATTGGCTCCATTCGGAGTTGGGAGAAATTCCTCCCATTTGAAAGAGTCCCAGGAGACTTTGGAGGTTGTATTTCCCTATACTTCTCCTACAAAAAGAGTCCACCTGTTTTTGCCCTCTAGGGGACATGGGGGAAATGCACCTCAAGAGGGCATTTTGGGCACATGGAAGCAAAAGAATTTGAAGAAAATACATAAAATTTTATTTTGATCTTTGGGCAGGGGAAAATCCAGGGGTCCAGACATGATAGAAATACTCTCCGCATGCTCCAGATATCATTTTGGAGCATTTCAGAGCCCCTTTTGACTCCTAGAGGGTGTTTGGGGCTGCTTGCACTTTGCCCACTCCACTCTATTAATTCAGACTTCACAGGCACTGGCAATCTAACAGTACCTATTATATATCACCCTGACAGAGTTCTTCAAAACAGGCCTGCAGCAGGATTTCTCTCAACAAAAGTAAAAGGTGTGGAGGGGAGTCTGGAGTCTGACCTGTATGTAAGGGACAAAACCACAGTGGATTTCTTGTTCCTGAATGAAGATTAGTTTGTATGCCCCCCAAGCACTATGTTCATGCTTGTGTGAGGATTATATTTCTGGTTTGCGGGGAGTGGGCTTGAAAAAAGCCAAAGGTTTCTTTTTATTTTCTTTAACAATACAAACAAACATTTTCTTTAACAATACAAGCAGCCTGGCAGTGTTCCTTTTCCAGTTAGGGGCAGAAAATGACCCAGTGGCAGTAGATGTGCCATGCAATACAACAGCCCTATTACTGGGAGCATTCTAGTTGGGAGCCTCTGGGAGTGTAGCCTCTGGAAGTCATGCCTGGTCACTATGTCATATCATCATTCTCATTGTTACAAATGATCTCAAAATTACTACCAGCAAATATTGATTAGCCATTTTTGGAGAGGGAGAGAATGAAAGAGAATACAGTATAAACTTTGGCTACCTTATCTTCATGTGCTTGGTCAACTTTCTTTTGAATTTGCCTGCTCATGAAGATCAGTTCAGTTGTACGGAGGATTGTGGTGGTGTTGGTCTTTTACTCTGCCCTACAAAGCTAGCCTGGTGTTATGGCTTGAGTGTTGTACTACACCCTGGGAGACAGGGTTCAAATCTCTGTTCAGCTGTGAAAACCCGCTGGATGAACTTGAGCGAGTCACACTCCCTGAGCTTTGGAGGAAAGCAGTGGCAACCTATTTGTGAATAAATCTTGCCCCATGATAGGAAATAACTTCATGGCAAACAACAATAATATACTGAAACAACTGGCCCAGCATTAGCCAGTATTTGCCCTGATGTTAGGCTAAAGACAGCGAAGGAGAGACAGTAGACATTGCCTCTATTTACTTTTGTTTAGTGTTGCATGGATTATGGCTCAGTTTCAGTCGGATCCGTGGAGCTGTGTTAAGTCAAATCTCATTCGCTCCTTTGATGTGAGATTTGAGAGAAAATTGGTATCACACAACTTTGTTCTGGGAAGCTTTTTTAAAGGAATAAGGTGTATTAAAAGAGAGCTGACAGCATTTGCTCAAGAGAACAGAACACAACACTTTAAAATAGGCTGCTAATGATAAGTGTATTATATTCCCATGGTTTCATCCTAATGCTTTTAATTAGTTTTGTTGGTCCAGCAGCCTGCTGAAGTATATGTCTGAAACACTTGTAGATGCCACTGCAATGTATGGTTTTGTGTTATGCTGTAGATAGTATTTTATGGAAAGGAAACTGTAAATGCATTTTCAATACCACAAGTTAGTTTTAATGTGTATTTACATCTCCCGTGGGAATAGCCTTGAAAATGAGAGAGCAATTAGATTACTGGGAAAATGCATTTTGTTTAGTATTGTGAGTCTCAGGGGTCTTTCAAACATCCGTTTAGCTTACTCTGTTTGTAAATCACAACTATTAGAATATCGTGTGTGTATGTCAAAGTAACACATGTTTTTGAATGGGAAAACTATTCAGTATTTTGTGGTTACCTCTTAAAGGAACTAAATTAATGGTTGTTGTTGATGTGTGCCTTCAAGTCATTTCTGACTTATGGTGACTCTACTATCACAGGGTTTTCTTGACAAGATTTGTTCACAGGAAGTTTGCTTTTGCCTTCCTCTGAGGCTGAGAGAATGTGAGTTGCCCAGGGTCACTCAGTGGGTTTCTATGACCAAGTGGAGATTCAAAACCTTGTTTCCAGAGTCATAGTCCAATGCTCGAACCACTACACCATAATGGCTCCCAGTGTGAGAATTTTGAAAATGTATATACTGCTTTTCCATGTACAGTGAACAGAGTGGTCTGCAGTAAAAGCAATAACATCACAAATGGCACAGTAAAAAACAAGACGATAACAGAAGTGCCATCACTGCAAAACAAAGTAGCAGAAAACTAATCTCTAAAGCCACCCAGGGCAGGTATAGATTGCAAATTTAAATTCATTCAGAAAACAATATTTGGGGGGAGGGGGGAAAGCATAATGCACTAAAATGAATAAATGATCATAATTTAACAATTTCCCAGAGGGAACGAAACTCATAAATCTGGTGCATAACTGAGATGGTTATGTTTAATGGATTCATAGATTCAGTGGCTCTTGCTTTGGTGAGAAACCCTCAAGATTTCTTTCTGGGATGAATTCAGCTTCTGTCCACAGAGCCATTTCCTAAGGTGCCAAGCTGCATATTTTTACTTGGTAGGGAAATAAAGGTTTGGATGCATGAGGTTTGCAATATAATGATTAACTGGGATCTAGTTTACTTACATACTAACTACATGTACGTGACAGATGTACCAAGTATAAACACACGTTTTTCACCATCAGAGCCTGCTGATACTCTGAGTCCGACACTTCTTAGAAACCTTGTCACAGAACTTTGAAATGGATTTTCTTTTTTTAAAAAAAGAACTGGAAAAGTTAACAGGGAATGGGTTTCCTGGTGGTTACTGTATTTAGCTGTAATATCAAGGGTGGGATTAGGTGGACTTTCCAAGTAGTACTGGGTTACAGTGCTCTCAGCCTTTACCAGCATTGCTAGTGATAAATGATGGGAGCGTCAGTCCAGTTTTCCCAACCTTTGCTTTAAATGGAAGTTCAAAGACATCAGACATTAGAGATGGGTGAGAATTTCATTTGGTTCATATTTCAAAGAAAGAACTTGAGAAGAAAACAATCTCAAATGTCGAAGAAGTTAAATGGAGTGATGTGTGCATCCTAGTAAAGGGCTTTGAATATGTACCGGTAGCAGTTAAAACCCCTCCTTTGCATCTGTATGTATTTAGCCAAGTTTGTGGTGCTGAATTAAAGGATCTGATAGGCTTCTCCTCTTAAAGAGCTACATGGCAGGCACAGAGAGCATAGTACGGTCCTCCTTCACAGGAGCAGTTGTAATGTTAAAATACAGCAAATGCAGATGGGCAAGAATTTTGTTTGGTTTGCTTTAGATAAGAACAAAATCCCCATATTTCTCCAAAATTTCTTAGAAAGGTCTTGAGAGATTTTTTAAAGAAAAAATGAGTAGAGGAGAAAATAAAATTGGTAGATTAACCCATTCCTTTAATTTCTCTACAAAACATTTGCAGAGGCAAACCATGCCCTTCACACTTTTCTGATGAGTTTTCATAGGCATACTAGATGTTGCTGGAGACCAGACACTGATCGAAATTGCCTTTGTTCCAGTAGGGCAACTAATTTTATTTTATTTTGCAAAAATTTGTAAAAATTAGAATTGAAGTGAAAGTATAGTCCACCCTTTGTATCCACAGTGGATCTGTTCCGAACTCCCCCACACATGAAGAAAAACGCAGTCCCATTAATTTCAATGGAGGGCACGACGTGTGCGGCTGCTAAAGTGGATGCATGCACATGTCCACCCCACCCCTTTGAAAGCAATGGGGCTTGCCATCCATACATGGTTAAATTCATGGATGACAAGCCTGCAGATACCAAGGGCCCACTGTAGATAACAGGTAGGCTATAGAATTGAAGTGATAGTACATATACAGATAGGAAAAACATAGGTACAGTTATCCCTTCTGATCTATGGGGTTCCATTGCAGACCCTCCCGTGGATGACAAAAACTGTGGGACTTCAAGTCCTGTTTGTTTTAATGATGGTGTGATGTACACATGGCAATGCACATGCTGTCATTGAGGTGAATGGGGCAGGGCCATCCGTGATGCTCAGATCCACGGATGGCAAACGAACTGTATATGTTAACAACTCGGTATATACAGCTATACCTTAGCTAAGTAGATGTGTTTCTGGGCTTTCCTTCTTTAACATAAACTTTCGTATCGGAGACAAAAACAACATGGAAAGAAGAGGGATATATACTTACACCACAAAAAAAGAAGAGCAGCTCAGTATTTTTCAGCAAAGTTTTTATTCAAAACGAACAGCATGCACATATAAAATGAAACAACCGTGTCAGCCAAACCTTGCATAAGTAAACAAAAACATTTTGAATCTTCTAGAGAGCACTTGAAAGCTTCTAAAATGGAGTGATGGAGTGATGTTTTTTTCTTTCACTAGCCTCCACTTTTCTTAGGATTTCTATTTTGGTAGTAAAAACGTCACAGATCTATGGTTTTTCAACATGCCGGGGAGCTGATGAGGCAGGCTTTCTCTCTGATTTGCTCTTCACAAATGCTCAGTGAGTGATTCTAGAGACCGCTGTATACCTTGCCTTTTGCACATAAGCACACACAGCTACAGTAGGCTAGTTTTTGGTAGGATCCCATACTTTTTCAAGGGAGTTTATCATACAACGGAATTTGGGGCTGTAATGCAAATGGCAATCCGAATGGAATCATGGGGTTTCGCGTTATTGTGTATTAAAGTACCTCACACAATTTTGGGCAAAAGGGAAGTCATTCCGAACGCAATCATAGGTTTTATGTTAATGCATATAAGAGTATCTCATGCAATTTCGGACAATGGGGGGTCATTTTCGGGAAATGGGAAATCATTCTGAACACATTCCAAATGCAATTAGATTTCATGTAAATTCGCTAAACTAGCGAATTTACGTGAATTCGAATTGGCTCAATTCGAAATTGAGAGAAATTCCTCCCGTGTGATAAACTCCTAGGTCAAAACTCTATTGCATTACTGTGGCACACTGCTGTACCACAGCACCAAAAATTGGTCTTTCTCTAGTCTTCCTTCACCATTTTCCCAATGCCAATGCTACAGAACAAAGCAAAACAACTTCCAGTTAGACACAAGACAAGAAGAGAAGGGGCTCTTATAAAAAGACTTTGTAAAAAGGAGCTGCTTTGTCAGGGCATCAGAGCTCTCGGATAAAGAAGGCTAACTATCTTGCAAAACTACAAATCCCAGAATTCTATCACATTGAGCCATGCCAGTTAATGTGGTGTCAGACTGTTTTATTTCTGCAGTGCAGATGCAGCCTCTGTTAACTGAGATGTGCCTTTACACAGCCTGGAGATGAATTAGGAAGACAGAAACTTAGGAAATTCAAAAGATGGTTTCCAAAATCAATTAGAATACAGAAAGAGGATTGTTTGGGGTTTAAAATAGTAAAAGAGTACACTAAAAGGGCTGTCCCCAATATTTTATATGAATAGTGGGATGACCCCATGGTGATTATTTTTTACAGGGAGGAAAAAGTAACACAGTACCGAATATTACCATAGTGGTCTTTGTTGTCTCCATTCAATGCTTTCACTTGGTGTGTTAATTTTTTCCAACAGTGCCAAAATCCAGATTCTGCTGAGCCATATATTTGAAGAAAGTTCCCATCCAGTGCTCACAATTTCCAATCTTGTAGCAATCAGTGGTAAATGTTGCAATTAGCTCTTCTGGAAATAGACTATAATAGAAGCATTCCACAATGAGTTATATGCTCTTTTGTTATTGTAGATAGAAAAATAAGCACATCAGTCCGAAATCTTGATTCTTTTGAGGCATAAGATCTACGTATATAGTAATGATACTTGTTGGTCACACTGTCTCCAGCATGATTGTGATAATAAAACATTGGAGTGGAGAAAATCTTGTTCCAGTAAAGATCTGATATAGCAACACATCAGTCATATTTACTAACTATCTCCATATTGTAACTCCCAGCAAATTTATTACTTATGGAAAAGAAGGTGGAGAAAATTCGCTGCTTGAATTGAAACAGTCTGGCCTTCTTGTTTGTTTATTTATATTTGTATACTTTTCTTCAGCCAGAGCGGCTTACAAACTGTTAACTTAACAAATCTCGGCACTCAGGCTTATAGTTAAGGGCCTTCAAGTTGACTCTTAGCTATGATGACTTCATTGCAAGGTCTCCTTGTCAGGATTTATTCTGAAGAGGTTTGGAATTATCTTCTTCTGAGACTTGAGAGAAGAGGGTGATGTGCCCAAATCCACCCAGCGAGTTTCCTTGGCTGTTCCGGGTTTCAGATCTTGATCTCTTGGTGTCCAAATCCAGCACTCAAACCATTATATCATGCTAGCTGTTGCTTTCTAGTTCCTAAATATTACCACTGGCCTCTGGGCATTTCTAGATATTCATTCCTGGGTCCTAAAAATGCTTGCTGCCATGTTAACTTCCATCATTTCCTGTAAATACAATCATCCCTCCACATTTGCGGTGTTGACATTTGCTGCTTTGATGGATTTCTCTCTAGGAATATCTAGATCTTCCAGCGCAACTCTGTGGCCAACTTTAACGAAACGTCAGACTGGAGGACCTAGAGATTCCTAGAGAGAACGCTCCACTAGGCATTTGTAGCGCCTCCAGCACAATTCTATGGTCAATATGTGGCAGATGTTGATCACAGAGTGGCACTGGAGGACCTAGAGATTACTAGAGAGATGGTCTCTTAGGTAAAAACATGGTGTTTTTGTTATTTGTGGTTTTTCCATATTCACAGGGGTCCTGGGCCCCTAACCCCAGAAATGTGGAGGGACAAATGAATTGCATATTTCTGTAATGTCTATGCAGATATGTGGTAGTTTCCGTTCAGCATTGTAGGTCACAAACATTGCAGGTCTGACTCTCCAGTGATTCTTAAATGTTGATCTTCCATGTCTTTTGGACCTCAGCTCCCAGAAGTCACAACTAGCATACCTTACAGTAAGGAACGATTGGAGCTGAAATCCAAAATGTTTGAGGATGATAGAAATAGACCAGGTCTCAAAGCAATACAGAATATTTCTGTTGGCATAGTTTCAATGATTTAAAGGTGTAATTGTGAGCCATTCAGAACAGTGTGTTCTGCTTAAGGTTTTATGCTGCTGTTGAGGTTTGGGAAATCATGGCCTGCTCATCTGTGTATCTCTGAACAAATTTCCTTAAATGAATGCAATGACAATTTTGACTGAGAAGAGGTTGTGGTTCCCAAGCCCTGGAGTTGGCTCCAGTCTAAATCTCATTGAGAATGTACGTAGGCGTGAAGACATTAGGCCCTCATGCTGTAATATTTGGGATAGCAGCTCATATTTAAAATGTGTTTTTATTGTTGAGAAAAGATGACCGTTGGGGTCAAGAGGAGGACATCAGTGTCTTGTTTGTTCTGGACACTCTGCTTGTTGGAGATGAATCCAAGCTGATTTTTTATTTAGCCCTAACTAGCCAGTTGTATTTCCTCTTCATGTGGCATCAATCATTTTATCTCTGCTTTGTTGTAATGTGCAAGAAAAAGAGCAGATGGTATTTTAAAGCTGTTTCCACTTCTGTTAAGTTTTCTGAGAATCTGCTTTTGGTCCCCCTCCCCCAATGCTTTTGGAGAAATAAAAAGATACCCAGAAAGATAATTTTCCTGCTCCATATAACTCTTGCAAAATTGGAAATGATTTCCATTTGCTAATGTCAGTTTTTATTGTGTGTCACTGAAGAGCATTTTATCAGGTGTTCCAAAGTCTATCTCTTGGCAGAAATTTCCTTGAACTACTACTGCTGAGGGAAAGAGCAAGAAACAGTCCAAGAGCATGCACACTTTCACAGAAAAAACCCGCCAAGAAACCATTGAAGCAGGAGATGGAAACTTGCTTTTAAAAAAGGTGGCTTTTTGCCATGAAAACTGTATTTAAAAAATCACTTTGAATGCTTGGATGGATTTCTGTCTTCCATAAAAGAAATATGGAGAAAGACACAGGTGCATGGTGGTCTGAGGGTTTTAGAGGCACCATTTCACCCATGTGAATGGACACTGTCGGTACAAGGAATGCTGATTGACAGCATGTCATTATTTTTGTTAGCATCTTTTACTGGAAAAGAATGTGATTCAAAGGGAACTGTCAGTTCTAAATATGTCCTTGCGTTCAAAGCAGTATGCTGTATTTTGCTACGGATGGGCAACAGTGAGAAAAATCAGGAAATACCAGGCAATTTTGCTATAAAAGTTGAATACAGAAACAGTGACAAGCGTTCAAGTATTCCCATATTAGGTATGGTTTGGTTTTTTTTAAAGAAATTCTGTGAATAGCTACCTCCAGTTTAAAATCAGCGGCGGACAATATTATTTTAGGGGCAAAATAAATTAAAAATAAAAATGAGGTGGAACAGCAACTGAGTAGGCAAGCCTTTACACCATCTAGCCAAGTGTAAAGAATGTATACTATACAGCAATGATTTACATCAGCATCATTGTTTGTGCTTTTGGATGTGTACATCTAAACCACATTGTGGATAGTGATACATCTGGCATAGGTTTCATTGC
Source organism: Urosaurus nigricauda (assembly GCA_034509955.1). Classification (NCBI taxonomy): domain Eukaryota; kingdom Metazoa; phylum Chordata; class Lepidosauria; order Squamata; family Phrynosomatidae; genus Urosaurus; species Urosaurus nigricauda. The sequence continues at coordinate 22,903,207 of JAOEGL010000012.1, read as the reverse complement.
AGAAATTGCATCTCAGCATTGGCAGACAGGTGTTCCAAATGTGTGATACCATGTGTGAGATATTGGGAAATATGAGCAACAGTAGTGGATCTCTCAAGCAGAGCATCTGATGCAACAGGTAAAAGTTTGAACAACTCACCAGCCTACTCCACTCCATACACAATATCTTGCAAAGAAAGAAATCAAAGTTAGTCTTCTTCATAAGGTATAAAAAGTAGTTTTACTCAACAAAAACTTGTGCATAATCAGCAGAGGATCATCTTCTTGAAGAAGGTAAGGAAAGGAAGAGAACCCCATAGTATTAGGAGAATGGGAACATCTCCACCAGAGAGAGCTCTTATTGAGGACAGGCAGAGATTGAGGATGAGGAAGAAGGAAAGAGAAAGTCAGTGAAAGCAGTTGAGACCCCAGAGGTGAAGAAAGAGAAGGGTGTGAACATACAAACAAATAGGCAATTACCTTAAACATGTTGTGCCTAAAATCCTAGAGAATGACATGCAAACTTCCAGTGGATATAGCTGGTTCCATTCCAGACTAAGGTGCATTATGGAGAGTGATACATATGGATGGCCTGTGGATAGCAAATTCTGTGGGACCTTGAGTCCAGTTCTTTTAAATGATGTTGCAAAGTGTGCATGATCACATTGGCATGGCTGTATGCATGTGCCGCCATTGAAGAGAACGAAGCATGGCTATCCATGGATGTGCCAATCCACATATGGCAAGCTCACTGATGGGAAAAGCTGACTGTATAGGCATATAGAAGTTACTAACCTGAATATGAGAAGGGAAGAAAAAAGAGAGTGAAATAAAATACTTGCTTAGTATAATTTTATAGTTACTTGCATAGTATCAATTATAGCGAGGGAAGCTTTGCGGATGGTGATTTTGCACTCTGATCAATTGATTGTTGTAGATATATTTTATTTTAGAACATCTACTTTGTCTTCTGGATGCATTAATGTTTCTGAATGCATTCATATTTACATGATTTAAAGCTATGTGTTGAATCCAAATTTAGTCATAAGGATGTGGGCCTGAATGGGACTACTCTGCTATAAGTAATATGACTAATTCTGGAGCCAACCCAATATCAACATAAAATGCCAATATCCACAAAGTACACTAGATGCTGACATAATGGGAAAAAAATCAAACCTTAGTAGGATGGAAGCCTTCTGGAGGCTATGATGGCCCCTCCCTGCTTTGCAAATTGTAACAATTGCTTTCTTCTTTGCTTTCCTTTCTTTTGCAGTCAAAGTTTTATTTAACTACCCTATAGGCCTTTTGTAATTGCTTTCAGAGAGGCTTCATACTGGGGTGTGTGCTTTGATTATCTATTTTTTAACTTTTGTATATTTAAAAAATAATTTTATATTCTTTTAATATAATTTTACACTGTTTTAAATGTGGCAATTTTAATTATGTCAGGTTTTAATTTATTTCTTCATTAAGTTGCCCTGAGTCCTACTCCAGGAAAAAAGTGGCATACGAAATTGATGAATGAATGAAATAAAACAGTTATTGGTAACTGATTGGAGATGGTTGAAGAGACGACCGTCTGAGCCTTATGGGACTAGATGTTTTCTACCTGGATTGCATCTATTGAAATCTTGCCATCTTGCCAGATCCAGGAAGGACAAAAGGGATATGTACAAATATCTAGCTCAATAAAGCAGGAGCTTGCTACAGTTTGCAAAAGATTGATTTCTTGCTGCAATTTGCAAAGTCTTCTCCAGAAGGGATTAATGTTTTTATTTATTAGTGGTTCCCAAACTTCGGTGCACCAGATGTTTGGACTTCATCTACCAGAATTGGCCAAGGTGGCTAAGATTTCTGGGAAATGAAGTCCAAAACACCCGGAGGACCAAAGTTTTGAGATCCACTATGAGTTAGCTTCCTCTTTCCTTTCCTCTCATTGTGGTAGGGCACATCTGCCACTCTGCTTTGCATCCAGCTTCTAGTTAGAAACAAGTAGTCTAGATTTAAATGGTTCCATCTTTGTAACTAAGTGAGAAAGAAGAATCTTCTCATTTCATCTTGATCTGGGAACAGTCTGCTACTGTGCTGTCATGCCCGGGCTATATGAAATTCAAAGGGACGTGGACTGTCCCCGGGGGATTGCTTCTTGCCCTCCTCTAGAGGCTTTGGGGCTCCCAAGGACCAGGCTGAACAGTTACTTTAGCACAAAGGGTGTTTATTTCTTAAGGCAGAGTAGCAATGTACTCAGGTTCCTCTCCTTATCAAGCAAACAAACAGAAAGCTTACTATAAAGTCCTTAGTAGCTCTAGTCCTGGAAGATTCAGCCGGATGGCTCACCAAAGTCTCTCTCTCTTTGACTTTGAGGCAAGGATGCTCAAAGTCCCAGCCATATGGCCTATATGAAGGCAGGGAACCTTTCTCTGTTGTCAACTGGCTGTTTGAGGGCGCCCGAAGCTCCTCAGTGTCACTCAACCATGCGTTATGCTCAGTATGCTGTGCGAACTTCAAGGACTGAAGAATTACGTACTGGAAGATGGCTTGACCAAGGCCTGGCTAGCACACCCTCCAACACTTCCACTCTGTAGAGTCTCTGATAGTCTAATGAAAGGAAAGATGGCTTCCCCTTTACAGGTCCCCAGGAGAAGGGGAGGAGCAAGCTTGAATTGTTACACATAAACAATAATTTGCAGGTGCCAAGACCCAATAAATACAATCAAGCCTTTAGCAAGTAACAAACACATCAAAACAGTGTAAAAAGGGATTTTGGAACTCAAACTCTTTGCAAACTAAGCAGGCTGCAACATTTCACAAATGCAAACCTCTAAACTCAAAGTTTTAAATGCAGAAGGCATTTGCTGTGCCGTCACAGCTACATCTTTAGTTCCTTTTGGGAAGATATGCTATGCATACATGTGCATGTGTGCATGGTGGTTGTTTTTTAATGACAAGCTATGAACATCTGTGGTTGCTATGTAATGATGGTCACAGGCCTGAACTTGCAGGATCTAAGCAGAGCAGTGGAGGACAGTCTTGGAGAGGTTCATCCATGGGGTTGCCAAGGACAGTTAACAACAAAAACAAGGTTTCAGCATTTGGCCTGGAAACCTCAGGGGCTGGGATGATCTTTAACTGGCAAACCTAGACACAGGGGAGGATCTCTATGTCAAATCTTACACTGTGTTGAGGAACCTTTTGCTCTCCAGATGTTTTGGAGTACAGTTTCACTAATGCCTTGCCATTGGCCATGCTGTGTGGGGATGGGGGTGCAGAGCATTCACTCCCATTTTAAGCAGTAGGCAAACTGGTATAGGAATCCGGTCCCCTAACCATTTAAGACATTAAACAGAAATTACTAGCACTTCAATTTTGTGCTCAGAAACAAATTGGCAACCAGTGCAGTTGCTGCAGAATTGATGTAATGTGATCTCATGGGCAGATGCTCAGTATGAATTCTAGACAAATCACAAGTTCCAGAGGTAGGGCTCGCAGAGAATGTTGTAAATAATAATCCTGATACAAATCTATCTTGTCAGTAGTGCCTCCCCACTGTTTCTGTGCATTGCCAGCCATCATGGTATTGCTGGGATACAAAATGAACTTGTTCAGAAATCCAGAATTATCTACTGTACATACTAGAAATTCAGCACCGTGGAGTGGGAAACATATTATCGAGCAGCTGCTATTCAGCTTGAGGTACTCCGCAAAATTACTTCTCAGTACTTTTTAGCTAAGAAAACCCATAGGTCGCCAGGTGACTTGAAGGCTTGCCTACAGATACATGCATGCTCCTACACACACACCCTTTCTACCTCCCTGTACTGCCATCACAGGGCTGCCGGAGAATCCTTCTGCCTTAAGGGGAAGAGAGAAGCGAATTCAGGAATGCAGTGGGGACAGATCTTGTTTTCCAAAAAAAAATAAAAAAAATAAAAAAAAATTCAACCCTGTTAGCTTGTCTTTTCTTGTTTTTATTATATAATTTTTAATGCATATTGTTTTATTATTTTTTGTAACTTCCCTAGTGAGGTTCTTCTGAAATGCAATGCATAAATAACCTGAGTAAATAAATGCTATCCGGGCCATTCTCATTCACTCTCAAAATTGCTTGTTTGCATGCCAAGCTCAGGCACACTCTCTGGGCATATGTAAGAATCTGAACATGTGCATATATGCACACAAATAACACATAGAAGCATTCCCTTTTTAGAAATATGAAGGGCTGTTCTGTCCACCACATTTGTGTCTTTTGACTTTTGTGGATTTGATTATTTGCAGATTTGATTAATATGTTCTTTTTAGGAATCACTAGGTCCTCCAGAGAAATTCTGAGGGGAAGTTGACCATAGAATTGAGATGGAGAACCAAGAGATTCCTGGGGAAAACACCTCTCTAGGTATTTGTAGGTCCTCCAACATGATTCTGTGGTCAAATTCTAGCAGATGTTGACCATAGAGTTCTGCTACAGGACCTAGAGATTCTTAGAGAATGTTTATTTTTTATTTGTGGTTTTTCCACTTTCACTGGGATCCCGTGTCTCTAGCGAATGTGGAGGGCATACTGCATAAGGAACCACAAAGAGGAACAGTAGGAATCTTCAAAGTTGGCCATTAGTGGCACCAGGACAGAAGACTGAACAGCTGGCCCAGTGTTCTCCTCGTGCAAGTTGATAGTAGTTCTTTTTAAATTTGCATCTATACCAGTTAGTTACCATATGCCATTTTATGCAGATCTGCAACCTGTTTTTTAGCGATATATTTCCATTTTCCCAGTGATGTGTAAACAGGCACTGTATTTCCAACAGATTAAGTAGCTGAACATTTTTACATGTGTAATCTTTCTCTCTTCATGCGGCACAGTTAAAGCAGTATGATTCCACTGTAAATAGCACGGTTTTATTCCACGGAATCCTAGGATTTCCAGGGTTTTTTGGTGTGAGGGTATTTAGAATTCTTAGCCAGAGAAGTCTAGTGCCTCATAAGACTACAAATCCAGGATCCCATAGGATGGAACCATGGCAGTTGAAGTGGAATCATAGTGCTTTAATTATGCAGTGTGAAAGGGGTCCTGGGCTGGCAACTCCTCCCGAACTGGTTTTCCTGCACCACAAGGGATGTAAGGGGAAGGGGAGAGGAAAATATTTGCTTTGCATCTGCAACATTAGATTTGGTGCCAAATCATATACTACAATATGGGCCTGAATCCAATGAAGATACTATGGGTTCAGCAGCTGGACTACTCAAGCAGACAAGTGTATGCATTTACACTTGAGCTACAAGAAGGCAGAAGTGTGTTAATTGAAGTAGAGAGCAGGCAAAAAGGAAGGTCAAAGAAGATTCCCAAGCAGTAATTAGTGCTTTGAAATCCATTTGATTTGAACTCCGTTTCACTGCACATGTAGTTTTGAAATCCCACAGTAATTAGGAATGACAGTACAGCAGGAGTCTCCCTTGCACTGCTCTTAGCTTATATAAACGAAAGTGTATAACAGCTGCCTGAATTATAAGTACTAACAAATGTCTTTGAGGTAGATTGGTATCTATGTTAAGTTGAAGGACACCTAAGAAAGTGCAGCATATTAATGGTTTTAAAGCAGTCGTGTTGAAGACTTAACCCTCCCACCCATAACATTACAGGCATCATAATTACGTGTCCTGACCTGTTTAAACAGCTGCTCTTTAAAGAACGAGAGGATCAGAATGACGTATGGCGCTTCAGGCTGCTAGGGTTTGGTGGGCTGAATTTTCGTTATGATTTGTGGCTTCAAACTGAGCAATAACATTTTTTGTAAAAAGATAAGACAGCTTGCTTATAAAACATGTCAATAATTTCCTGCTCTTTTGAACATGAATATTTAGTTATATATACCAGAATGAAACCGCTTGCTGAGACCTTGATGCTTTCCCATTAATATTTGCTTACATAATGTATACAAATAGCCATTCACTTTGCTGCCTGCGGTGAGTAAAAAAATTCCTATAGATGATCAGACACCAAATCTTCTATATTTTAGAACAAATATGATTACCATCTGATTGCTATACTCTCAAACTGTCCTGGTTTGGCAAGGATGGCCCCTATTAATCTTCTATTACCTTACTTTTTCAACTGCTTTTAAAATGTCCCAGTTTCGCTCACCCTCTCCTGTTCTCCTTAGCTTGCTGCAGTTGCTGCAAACTGAGTTCAGAGTGCTGCACACATTCCAGGTTTCAGCTCCAGTCATTCTATTATAATTGTCTGCTGCCAACTAGGAGTTTCTTCACCTTCTCAGCTAAGGGCAAGAAGAGATATTTAGAGTGGAACACCATAGTTGTGGTTTACATGCAGTCCTCAGTTAACAATAGCAATAGCCTTTACATTTCTATACTGCTTAATAGTGAACCAGCTCTCTCTAAGTAGTTTACAATCTGTTAACCGGTTGCCCCCAACAAGCTGGGTACGCATTTTACTGACCTACGAAAGGATGGAAGGCTGAGTCAACCTTGGAGCCATGGGATAAAACTCACAACATTGTGGCTACAGTACCAGCATTTAACATTGTGCCACCAGAGCCTCTGATAGTGAAGATCCTTTTTACAAAACTCTTTGAACTTGGCTGCACACATTCCAGGTTTTATTTGTGAAATATTAGAGGGTATGGCTTCCTAACACAGGCATGTATGAACAAGTGAGATGAGAGTGTTTTTATATGTAAACTAGTGACTTTTCTTGGGATAAAAAGAGATCCTCTGTGTATGGATAAAAAGAACGAAGAAATATTACCCTCTCCCCCAATATAACTCAGGGTCACCCAATATAATTATTTTGTTGGAAGCTTCATGATGCATTAATTGAATAGGAGGTAGGATAAATGTATAATTGATATGTGGAACTTACTGCCAGCAGATCTGGTGACAAATGGAAGTGGCTTTAAAAGAGACTGCACAAATTAATGGAGGATTGTGAAGTCGAAGGCTTTCATGGCCGGCATCTATAGTTTTTTTTTGTTGGTTTTTCGGGCTGTGTAGCCATGTTCTAGAAGAGTTTCTTCCTGACATTTCGGCAGCATCTGTGGCTGGCATCTTCAGAGAATGAAGATGAAGATGCCAGACACAGATGATGTCAGCCACAGATGCTGGCGAATTGTCAGGAAGAAACTCTTCTAGAACATGGCTACATAGCCCGAAAAACCCACAAAAAATTAATGGAGGATTGGTTCCAGATCTTCTAGAAATGTTACCATCAGGACAGTACTTTGGGGCTGAAGTGTAGTGCCCTACTTTGCAGCTGAGCAGGAGGACTCAGGATGCAGCAGGGCTAGCTTAACACACTTTGAAATAAATGAAGGAATACACATTGCCCTCTAAAGTTAAGGAGGAAAACCATTTAAGTCTAGAGCCTAAAATTCCTAGCTGCATCACTGCTTTCACCTTCTTAGACTTTTGGTGGTCATTTGGCTGAGCAAAGTTCTTTTTCTTTCTTAAAGAAACATAAGTAAAGAAGTTGGACTATATTATGGTGAGCAATAAATAGCAAAGACTCTTACCATTGATGTAGCGAGAAGTCCATGATCATAGAATCATAGAAATTTAGAGTTGGAAGAGACCACAAGGGCCATCCAGTCCAACCCCCTGCCGTGCAGGAACTCCCAATCAAAGTATTTCCGACAGATGGCCATCCAGCCTCTGCTTAAAAACCTCCAAGGAAGGAGACTCCACCACCCTCCGAGGGAGTGTGTTCCACTGTCAAACAGCCCTTACTGTCAGGAAGTTCTTCCTAATGTTGAGGTGGAATCTTTTTTCCTGCAGTTTGCATCCATTGTTCCGAGTCCTGTTCTCTGGAGCAGCAGAAAACAAGCTTGCTCCCTCCTCAATGTGACATCCCTTCAAGTATTTAAACAGGGCGATCATATCACCTCTTAACCTTCTCTTCTCCAGGCTAAACATCCCCAGCTCCCTAAGAGCAAGGTTTCCAGACCCTTCACCATTTTAGTCGCACTCCTTTGCACACGCTCCACAATGATGTACTAGGTGGTTTCATGAAGGAAGAGACACTAGAGATTACATCACAAATAAATGATGGATGAATCACCAGGAGATTCCAAAAAATAATCTGCATGTGCTCTTTTGACTACAGCAAAGCCTTTGACTGCATAGGTCATGAAAAGCTATGGAATGCTCTCAAAGAATTGGGAGTACCACTAGATTTAATTGTTTTGATGGACAACCTGTACTCTGGACAAGAGGCTGCCATCAGAACTGAATATGGAGAAACAGAATGGTTCCCAGTTGGCAAAGGGGTCTGGCAAGGCTTTGTGTTATCAGTCTCACCTGTGTTCAGAAAACATTGTATGCAGTACAGGCTTAAACTCAGTGGCAGGAGAAGTGAAGATTGGAGGAAAGAACATTAACAACCAAAGATATGCAGATCACAATACAGTACTACTAGCAGAAACAAAGTCCTCTACCAATTACTGAAGGTGGAAAGTGCCAAGCTTAATGTTGAACATTCAGAAACCAATAATAATAATAATGGGAGATCTACAATAATTCATCCTAGATAATTAGAAAATTGAAATAGTCAATGACCTTGGACCTTGGACCAAACACTGATCAGAACGGAGTCTATATTCAAGAAATCAGAAGAAAACTAGGTTTGGGAAGGAGAGCTATGAAAGAACTGAAGATCCTAAAATGTAAAGCAATAACTCTGAATACTAAAGTGAGGATATTCCCTAACACTATGTATGGATGTGAGAGGTGCACAACAAAGAAAGCTAATAGAAAGAAAATAAACTTATTTGAGATGTGTTGCTGGGGGAGAGTGCTGAGGATGCCGTAGATTTCTTTAAGTGTATAAGGGTCAATTGTCCCCATAAACTAGTTAAATGTTTTGATAGCATGCTTGTCTTTGTTTATAGCTTATAGAATTCACTTAGGACAGAGGCGTTCACTGTAAAAAAATAAACAGTAACTTTTATTGAATAAATTTAAGAAATAAAGTATGTTATGTGGTTTACTTCAAACTTAGTGTGGTTACATGAACAACAGACAATTGGCAGGCTTTTAAATATTCTGTACCCTACCTTCTCGCTCTCAGTAGGAATACCAACCAGACCTGACTAGACTGACTAACTCACTCAGCACTGACTTCACTTAACTAACCCAAGTGACTCTCCTGCCAGCATCCTTATCTGATCTTAACTGAAAACCCTTTGGAGATTATCACATGGGGATGGGATAAGGACAGGATTGCTCCCCCATCCTTATCCCATCCTCAACCCTGACAGCACTAAAGGCTTTCAAACTCTTGCACCGATCCCATTATTAATTGCTATTAACCTATCATTAAAGTGGCATTGTATTAATGCAAACGTCCGTTAATATAAAATACCGGCCAGTGTCATTAAATGATGAGTTAATGCCAGGTTAATGATGGGATCAGTGCTATTTCATCAGAAAGCCTTTAATGCCATCATGGTCATTCACACTTTCTGGATGGGGTAAGCGTGAATGCGGTGTGAAAGTCCTTCCCGCAGTAGTGCAGGAAGGATGGGACAATGATGAGACAGGGATGGGACATCCCTTGTGTGATAGTTTATGTTTATCTCCCTCTCCTCAGGAATCTCTAGGTCCTCCGGAACAACTCTATGGTCAACATCCACTGGTCTAATGCTGGAGGACCTACAAGTACCTAGATAAGTGTTTTCTCTAAGAATCTCTAGGCCTTCTGCAGTGTGACTCCATAGCTCACTTCTGGCAGAGATGCGCTGGAGGGCCTAGAAATTCCTAGAGAGAACATATCAATCAAGTGCTTGAATATCAGATCCGCAAAAGCCAGCACCGCAAATGTGGAGGGACAACTGTAATGCTAGGAAAGGTAGAGGGCATCAGAAAGAGAGGAAGACCACATACCAGATAGTTGGATTCAATCAGGAAAGCCGTGGTCATGACCCTGCAGGACCTGAGCAGGGCAGTTGAGGACTAGGGATCTTGGAGATGTCTCATCCACAATTCCCCATAAGTCCAAGTCGACTTGAGGATAGTTAACAACAGCAATAAAAAGTGGCTTCCACACCTGGCTGTTTGTCTAGTCTCGAGAGGCCTCTGTTGCTGAATTTACATGTGGTAGCAAGGTAGTAAATGAAGTTCAGAGATTTTAAAAAGTGTGCAGAATACTTTATTTTACAAAAGAACTGTACCCCAAAGGCCACTGGTAAGCACGAGTCTCCAAAACAAGATACACAATCCCCATGAACTTTGTTCTATCTTTGAAATGTGGTTTCTTAAGAAGGCAGAAATTGGGAAAATTCACTTCCAGATGTCATCACACTGCCAAATTTCTGTTCTGGGTGTGTGCATTGGCAACCCATGTTGGAATCCAGGGATCTTAAACTGACCCCTGGGCCCACTAAATTTTCCCACCCCAGAATAATTAGGCCTTAACTTTGATCCAGCATATACTTCTTATGTGGACACACACACACACACACACACATTTGATAGTTGTGGCTTCCTCTAGAAGGATAAACTAATGCATATGAATAAATTGTTGTCTGTTCCGTAGGTGGGCATTTTTTTACCACTCTGGCCACAAATAGATTGTGTTGAATGTAGTTCACAGAAAAATTCAGCAACAACTTAATTGCAGTTGTTTATAGGTTAACCTCAATAGCCATAATACACAATAAAAATGGCAACTTTCGGGAGTTCAACCATTTAGTAACAGTAACATCCAAAATCCATAAAATAGTGATACCTTTATTGGGCCAACCAAAATGCACAAACACACACAATCCAAGCTTTTGAAGCTCCACTGGTGGTCTTGTGGGTTTTTGGATGCTGTTGTACTTATGGCTGCCCCTGGTTATGTCATTTAGTAACAGTTCATTAAAATAATTAAAAATTAAAAATTAATTTTGTTGTTGTGTGCCTTCAAGTTGTTTCCCCCCTTATGGTGCTCCCTAAGATCCTATCACAGGGTTTTCTTGGCAAGATTTATGCATAGGGGGTTTGCCATTGCCATTGCTTGAGGCTGAGAGAGTGTGACTTGCCCAAAGTCGGCCTAGCTGGGATCTTCAGAGACATATCTGAAGTATGTCCAGAGTCATATCTGGAGTTTATCACACGAGGGACAATTGAAGTATAAACAGTGATTAACTCATGATAATGCCACAACTGCACGAATCATTTTCACATGGCTGAGGTGAAATGTGATTAAAGTGCCATTATCCTATGAATAGCTAGGCAAGAAACAGTAACAAACCATGAATGACATTTTGCTGTTTATTACATGGTTATTCCCTGGTTATTCACGGGACAATGGCTCTTGTGTTGATCCCTTTTAAATCATGTTTTAATGTCAATTGCATGATTTTCACAGGTTTATCACTGTTTAAAAACTGGACAAGAACTTTGTCTTGAAAAGATTTTGTTTTCTGCGAATTGCTGCCCTCTGGTGCTGCTTTAACTCTTGAGTACAGTAACACCCAAAATCCATAAAACAGTGATGCCTTTATGGGGCCAATAAAAATGCACAGAATACATGATGCAAGCTTTTGAAGGTTCACTGGCTTTTTTATCAGGCAAAGGTGTTTAAAGAATCCTATAGGAGAAAAAATGTTATAAAATGTTGATGTTTGTCACAAGGGCTGCATTTTCTCAAGGTGTGTGGTTATTTATTATTACTATTATTTTATTTATTTAGCGCTGTAAATTTGCACAGTGCTGTACATACAATCTTATAGTTAGACGGATCCCTGCCCTCAGGCTTACAGTCTAAAAGAGACAACACAAAAGGAAGAGGGGAAGGTGGTGGGAAGGGGATGAGGTCCAGTGGTTCTTCTCTCCCTCTGGGGCCTGGACCAAGGCTGATGGACTGCAGGGAAGGATATCTTTGCAAGCAAGTTCCTTCTCCTTCTGGCTATTTGGCACTGGGAACAAAACATTCCAAAGTCCAGGAAATAAAATTTGAATTTTATTTGCAATACAAAAAGGTACTTCTCCAGAGAGCCAAGATGTCTCCATCCTTCTTGAGATCCCTTTGCCATTTACATCATCAGAGGGAGAGAGAGGCCTGCCAGCTCCATCAGGCCTGGCCTGAACTAAGAAGCAGAGCCCTCCCTCCAGTCCATCTGACTTGGTCCAAGCCTCAGAGGGAGTGAAAAACTGCTGGACCTGATCCCCTTTCCCACCACCATTCCTTTCCCTTCTCCTTTTGTGTCATGTCTTTTTAGATTGTAAACCTGAGGAAAGGGAACTGTCTAATTAAAAATAATAATTGTAAGCCACTCTAATAGCCTTTAAGGCTGAAGGGCGGGGTATAAATATTCTAATAAATAAAATAAATAAATAAAGATCACAGCCCTCGTTGTTAGGCAGCGAACAGTGAATGCTTTTGCATTAGGAAAATTTTCAGTGCTGTTTTGGTAAAATGTAGTCCCACTTTAGAAACAAAACATTTTACCATTGTTGAGGTAGAAACTCCAAACAGTAAAGTCCTAGTCCAATCCTCTTTAGGATTCCCCATAGCAGCTAAAATGTGGTATTGTCACATCCAGGAAATATATATGGCACGTTTTTCTCAATATGTGCCTAAAGTAGAAAAACAAAAAAACAAAAAACAGAAATTGTAATGATCTTAATACTGTATATCATTGCTTCTCCAGTTGTTTCATATAGGGGAACATAATGCCAGGGATCAGTACCAAATCTGTTTATGTGCACTGGTTACAGCTTGCTTGCTTTCCTGGAATCTTGCCATGGATTAACAAACATGTGTTGACCCAAGGACAACTATTTTGAGTAGCACTGCATGCACCTTTTCATCCTCTTCCCGGCTTTCCTGGACCTTCAGCTATCTCTGGAGTGGCAGCTGAAGGTCCTCGGCCTGCCCTCAAAAATGGCTTTCTGTGCCATCTGTGGCAAGCGTGCCCCACCACAGTTCTAGGTCAAACCTGTCACAAGGTTTTCTTGGCAAGATTTATTCCAAAAGGGTTCCTTTGACTTCCTTTGAGGATAAGAGAGTATGATTTGCCCAGGGTCACTCAGTGACACCCAGTGGCCCTTGTCTTTTGGAGTCTTTGGTCCAAAACACACTGCCGAAATCCAGTTTGAGACCACTTTAACTGCCCTGGCTCAGTGCTAGGGCATCCTGAGAATTGTAGTTTATTGTGGCACCAGAGCTCTTTGACAGAGAAGGCTGAATGTCTCACAAACACTACAGTTCTCAGAATTCCCTAGCTTTGAGCCAGGACAGTTAAAGCGGTCTGAAACTGGATTATTTCTGCAGTGTGTTTTGGACTTTTGTCCTACACCAACACTCAAACCACTACACTGCATTGGCTCTCTGTTGTACATAGTCTTACATAGGTCTGCTTGCTACATACCTTTAGAACTAAAAAGGGGTGGGGAGGATACTGTGTGCGTGTATATATATATGAATGAATGCCTTATCCTAAACACTTTATTCAGTATTCTAAAAGAAAATATTCCACAATCTATTTTCCCAATTTTCTTCGAAAATTAACACTTGAGGGGGTGGGGAAGGGTGGAAAAACATTCTTTTTCAGGATTTTTTTCTGAACCTTCACATGTCTATTTAAATGTGCTAGAAACAGTTTGGGGAAGGGATTTGGGTTCTTGTGCTCAAAGCAGAGCTTGGAAAGCTATCTTTGGTTGGACTACAAATACCAAATGGTCTTTGAAAGCATTGCTCATAAAATGTTGTAAAGAGAGATGGGTGCCCAAACTTTAAAGGTCACTTGTCCAATAAAATCAAACTAAAATAACATATTATTGTTTCCTGCACTGGCAGGAGGTTGGAGTAGATGTCCCCTTGGAATCCTTTCCAGATTTGTGATTTTCCTCCGTTGTCAAAACTTGCCCTGATGGTTGTATTCCTGTTTGGAGACTGAGAAGCATTGCAATTCCCAAGACCTCAGCTAGCATCCTAAAACCTTGCAGTGTTTTGGCAAATAATGTACCCCAGATGTTGTTTGGGATTTATTTCATCAACCTACTCTCCCCTGTGTTTCATTTATCCCAAAATCCTATTGAACAAGGATACATTCTTAAATAAAATCTAGATGCAAACGTTAGATTTTGCAGTGTTTGGGTTCCTTAATCTCATTTGTTGGGACTTTTAGAAGTGCAGCCATAGGGACTCCTTTCTGCTCATCATGATTCCTCAAAGGCACTTATGCTGGACAGCGTAAATGCTGTTTTTATGCAACAGAATTTTGCAGAGGTTGGAAATGTTGGTGTTCAAAATGCTTCAGTAACGTTAAGTGTTTTGGTGAAAACTATTATGCCGAAATAATTATGCAAAAAAAAAAGTTAATCGGCACTATAATCAAGACCAACACAATCAATCATCCTATGTTATTTTAAAATGATAAAACAATGAAAATTACCATGATCGGATGTAAATTACCATCCCTTCAATTATCTCACAAATGACAAAGTAACGTCAAATATTAACTATTAGCCTGTTTTTGTTGTTATTTAACAATTACTTTTAAATATTGGTTTTTAAATTAGTTGAAATAATTTAATCTTTTCCATTCCCGTGAATGTATCTGTAAAGATTCAGTATGGCTCAGTGGTCAGACATGTGCTTTCCATGGTCAGTACCTGGTACCTCCAGTTCAAAAAGCTGATAGGATAAAATTACAAATGAAAAACTTGGAAGACCACTGACAATCAGAGTTGCATGGATGGCACTACCACTAAACAGAGTGAGGCCACTACTTCAGTGAGAAGATTTTGATTATCATCTCTCTCTGGCTTTTCTTCACTAAGGAAGATTCAGAAAGGACTTATCCCACGCTGATTATCATAGAATGACAGCAAATAGTTGTCATTGCATTTTTACTACTAAAGAGGGGCAGAAAGGCTTGTGGGATGCTGTGTCTCATTTAACAAAACAACATGAACATCTTTAGATCCTCATATACTTGGACGTGAGTCACAATGCACCATTTGCTGCTCTACTTCAGACAGCAAAAAAGGAGTTGGGGACCTGGTCAGTAGGTTGTTGTTGTGTGCTTTCAGGTTCTTTCTCACTTATGGTGACCCTAAGGCAACCCTATTGTGGGGTTTTCTTGGCAGAGAAGGTTTGCTGTTGGCTTCTCCTGCAGCTAAGTAAGCAAGATCAATCCATGCTCCAACTTGGTATAAGGCTACTTCTTTAATTTGTAAGAATACCAGTCTAATTGTTGTTTGTTTTAAATTCAAGTCTGTCGCCCAATAATCTTGTTTAAATGAGGGAGGAGGGGGATTTTAAAAATCCCAAACTTTAAATGTAACTTTTGGAGAAGGCTCATCCTAGTAAGCGCTCAGTCGCAGTTCTAAAGCCCAGTTACCTAATTTTGCATCCCAGACGTCCAATTAATATATCCATTTTAGCTACTTAAAGATTTTATTTTTTTATTATATAAGTTAGTTCCAGAGTCATGTTTCAACCATAGCAAGTTTTATGCAAGCTTTATTGTTAAGACTGAAATTCAAGCTTTATTAGGATTAAGTGTTTAATAGTATAATTTGCTGCATGTGTTGCCTATACAAAGTGCTATGAATAGATCCTCTGTATATAAAATGTATTTGATATTTTATACTGACTTAAACCCAATATGTTATCTTTTACCAAAGGAAATTATAAAGGAGTCTTTTTTTTAAAAGGCTCATTTCTTTTCCTTCTGTCAACTTAATATCTTACACTTTCTTTCTTCTAGAACTGAGGTTTGAGATTGGGCTATTGAACTTCGAACTTGAGGATAGGGAAAAAAAAAAGAAAAGAAAATTAAGTACCACCATAATTTTTTACTGTTCCTTCAAAACTAGTCCAAATAATAGTATGTGGTTGCCTGTGCTTTATAATTATGACAGCAAAATGTTGGCAAGGCGAGTGTATGAATATTTATTTTAATGTGGCACATTATTTAGTGTCTGTAGACCGTAACTGCATTGAAGATTTATGTACGTTCAGGGCTCTTTCAAGTGCTAATAAGATTTTTTGCATGTAAAGTTCATGAATGTTAGCAAAGGGAAAAGCCCCTTGGTACCCTACTTATTCAAGGAAAGGAGAGTGGTTATTAAGAATGAGTGGTGTTTAGCTTGAGGCCGAGTTGGTGAACCAAAAAGGCTGTACTAAAAGCCTTTGTATTTCCCCAAACTGCATAAAACGAGCTTATTTAATCCACTTAATAAAGATGGTTTGACTTTCAGGTTTTAATTACTTCTATGCGAAGATACAAATAGGGGAGATTGAACACTAAGTCATTTTAGGCTTAGTATTCACAAATAGAAACTGAGGTGTTAATGGTAGCACTGCTGTAGACTTGAGTTTAGTGCTCATGTGACTGAATGCTCCTTTATACAGTGAGAAACAAATTTCTGCAAATACGAAACTTCTATGTTACGGGAAAGGCTAAGCTATAATCTCCTTGACATGATACATTTCTAAGTGCAGGGATTACTTTTTCATATGAAGGGTATTCAGTGCTGTGAGCATGTTTAAGAAGTACATCCCTAACATCGATTTACCATTCCAGTTTCTGTTTGGGAAAACTACCCTTCTGTTTTGTGTGTGTCTGTTTTTTAAAAACAGGGCATTAGTTCACTACATTGCTATGAATATTATGTGGTGACTTCATGCCTCTCCATAAAACAGGCTGGCTTCCTCTTTTTCTGGAATTTGATACAGAAAAATCATTTTGATTTCCCATCAGAATGACCTTGTTTGGGGAGTATTTCTTTACAGTCAAGTCAGACTCCATGTCATGAAATCCAGATCTAGAGATCAGGGTTTGATCAGGGCCATGGAAACCCACTGTGTGACCTGGGGCAGGTAACACACTCTTAGCTTCAGAGAAAGGCAATGACAAACCTTCTCTGAAGAAATCTTGCCAATAAAACAAAAAATTACTTCGAGACACAGAAAAACAGTGCATCTGACGAAGTAGATCCAGGCTATGGAAGCGTATGCTACAAATGTGTTTTCCTTAAGAAAGAAATTACAGCTGAATATTACAGGGGGGAAAGATCACAGATGAATTACATAACTTTAAAGTTGATGATGAAGACATTGTCACAGTGAAAGATGTTCCATACTTTGGCTCAGCCATTAATCAGACTAGCGACTGCAGTTAAGAAATAAGAAGATGACTTGGACTTGGAAGGATAGCTAAGAAGAATTATACAAAATCCTGAACTATCAAGAAAAAAAAACTTGATACTAAAGTTAGGATTGTCCATGCCACGGTATTTCCTGTTTGTATCTATGGTTGTGAAAATTGGACTGTGAAGAAAGCTGATAGGAGAAAACTCAACTCATTTGAAATGTGATGGGGAAAAGTTCTATGGATACCATAGAGTGCTAAAGAGAAAATAAATGGATCCTAGAGCAAATCAGTCCAAGAAGCTGACTAAAGTGAGACTCTCATTCTTTGTAGATATCATGAGAAGACCTGACTCACTAGAAGAGACAATTTGCTAAGGTAGAAAGTGGTAGGAAAAAGAGGAAAGCTGTTTTACAGATGGATGAACTCAATCAAGGAATCCACAGCCCTTAATTTACAAGACCCAAGAAGGGCTGTTGATGATAGGGTGACTTGGAGGTCTCTCATTCATAGCATTGCCATAAGTCAAAGTTGACTTGATGGCAGTTAGCAACAACAAATATGTACCGTAACTTATGATAAACCAATAGCAGTACTATTTGAATGGTTTATATTGCTTTGAGTGGTATATATATTGCTAAATTTAACATCATAAGGGTTAGAAAGTCCCTGGCTGAGCAACATTTAGCTGCCAAGACAAGCTAAACAGATTCCTACTTGGTAAGATACAGCCATGTTTAAGTCACACTATCAGTGGTGGTAGAACTTCTTTAATTTCTGCTGGGCTATAGGTGTTTCTACGTTTTGAAAAGCTCATAATGTGCAACCTTTAGTGCACTTACTGGGAAGCAAGTCCCATGCAACATCCATGCCTCATACTTACATACAAGGCAATATGCATAGGATTGCCTGGTTAAAAACTTTCCCAGCCAGTGGAACGGTATGTCCGTCTGCATACTAGAAATAAAAAAAAAAATAGAGAAAAAAAATCCCAGCTTGGTCTGTTGCAGAAAAAATAACAAAAAAGACTAACTTGCTTTATTTGGCTTATTACCCAAGATGACTTAAAATATTTTAAATATTTTAAAATAAAATAAATTACACAGTAAAAATGGTATTAGCCAGAATCTGGCTAACAATGTGCTAGTCTTTTAAGAGGCCGTATGACTATTTGAATGTGTGTGTCAACCCATGCAGCAAGACATGATCTTGGCTGTCCCGTTTCAAGAATGTTTTCTGCAGTTTAACCATCTTTCCTTTAAAAAGCCAATTTAAAGAAGGTATGTGTTTGTGTGTGTCTGGGAGTCTCACTACTTTCCCTTACGGAAAAATGAGAGAAAGCATGGAAGCAGTACTCTACCTGGTTCCTCAGTAAAAGGTAGTTCAGAGCCTGGGTAGCATAGTTGTTTTATAAATAAATATAATTTATATCTATTTTTATTGTGTTTAATAATTTTGTAACTCCTCTTGGGTGACTGATTTGTTTTAAAGGAAGGGCACAGAGACTTAAAAAAATCAGATCACCTAAATTGACTTAGCAGTGTGCTTTGGTACAGATATCTCAGTTAAGAAAGCCTTCGACAAAGAAACTCATTTTTACAACAGTTTTAATGCTTGCCCAGGCATCACTTTCTTCCTTCTGTTTTTAGCAGCCTTGGTATTGGTAGTACGATGAAGGAGGGCCAGAGATATACAAACTTCAGTGTTGAGTTGCAGCAGTGTGTCTGCAGAAAAAACAATGCAATAAAGCTTCAAGTCTTTTGTAGTGGATCCTACTTTAGGTATTTGTGCCTGCCTACAACAAGCAAGTTAAACAGCAGCTGCCTCCAGGGTCCCAGAGTGAGAATCAGCAAAACAGAGAAGAGGGGAGAGCAGATAAACATACTTCATCTGCTCCCCCAGCCTGTTAATAAAGCATATATCTATAAGTTTGGCCACCAAATGGAAATACTGGTAATAAAAGCAGAAGCTGGTGAAAGTTTTTAAAAAAATCCCCGAATGCATTTTTTTGGAAGAAGCTCTCAAGTGCTCGCTAGAAAATGCACAATGTTTTTGTTTACTTATGCAAGCTATATCTGTTTTCATTTCACATGTGCATTTTTAGTTTTCAATAAAAAGTTTGCAGAGAAATATTGAACTGCTCTCCATTTTTGTGGTGCAGGAATCTGTTACCTAAATTCTAAGTTACTTCTCCTCTGGTACAAAATTTTCTGTTAAATATGTAGTGTTCAGGAATACGTGTACTTGGAGGTATACCTGTATTCTGAAATCCTTAAATTCTTAAAATGGAGTGATGATAGCTAGAATAAGCATTAGGTTCGAAGAGCCACAGTGTATAAACTGATAGGTGCTCTAGACTGGAGAAACTGGATGAGTTCAGAGCTGAACATTATGGAGAAAAAAATTTAGAGATGGTAAACCCTGCAAATTTTGAAGCCATGAGAAAAAGCTGTATTGTTTAACCTGTACAGATCAGCCCCTGGGAGGAAAATGTGGAGCATTGGTTCAAGAAGAGGGCAGAAATCAGTGCAGTTGAAAATTGCCTTCTTCCCAGAAAATGGTAGCTCTCACTGAGAGTTACCTTCCTCTGTCCCAAAGTTGCAAAAGTTATTTTCTAGATTAGAGCTCCCGGAGTTTCCCAGCCTCTGGCCATAGTGGCTGTGGTTGTTCTAGACATTATAGTCCAAAAAGTAACTTTTCCAAATTCTGTTCTGATCACAGTTATGGAAACACATAGCTGACATCATCGTGATTGGCATTTTGTTGGCTGCTTCATGCTATGTGTGTGCATGCATTAAATAACATGAATTTATTCCATGTTATACATGAAATAGTAGCATCAGATTTTTCATGACTAACAGAATTTCATTTCACTGAAGTACACGTTTATCTCAGTAAACCAAGCCTCTGACAAAACACCTTTTTAAAAACCATCCTTTTGTGCCCACCCTGTCCCTACTTTTCTTTCCTCTTCTTTGTCCAGCTGGATGTTCTTTTAGCAGTGTTAGAATTGAGAGAATGATGAAAGAGGGCCAGAGAAACAAACATTTTTGGTTCCAACAGCATGTTCCAACAATGGTGCAATAAATCTTGACCTGGGAAAGGACTAGCTGAGCATTTTGGGGCTGTGTGTACCTGCCTACAGCAGGCAATTCTAGAAGCAGCTGCTTCTAGAATTCCTTACTGAAAATCCATGAAGAGCAAATAGGAAAAAAAGAGAGAGCAGTCAAGCCTGCCTCGCCAGCTACATCCAGCATGTTAATAAAGCATAGATTTATGCATTTGGACAGCAAAATGGAATCATTAAAAAGGAAAAAAAATATCCCTGAGTGCATTTTGGAAGAAGCATTCAAGTAACCTCTATAAATTATAATATGTTTTTGATACCTTTTGCGGGGCTTACCTCACCTGATGTTTCCACAGCCAAGCTGGGATTCAAATCCTGGTCCAAAACCCCAAAACTGCTGGAATACATTGAACTGCTCTTCTTTTCTGTGGTGTTTGAACCTATCCCTATTCTCTCCATGTTATTTCTACCTCTGGTACCAGGAACACCTCTACTTTTTAAACTGAGGTATACTGGTAATAGCATAATAGAATCCTAGAGTTGAAAGAGACCCCAAAGGCCATCCAGTCCAACCCCCTGACATGCAGGAACTCTCAGTCAAAGCATGCCTGACAGATAGCCATCCAGCCTCTGCTTAAAGACCTCCAATAATAGTTTTTTGTTACCTGAAGTTGAAGTTCTTGATGTGATAGAACCCTATCTTCCTTTCCCAAATGTAAAGTCACCCTCCCCCGTAACAAGCGTCACACACCTTCTCCTCACACAGGGCTTTTATTGTACCATAGGCATCCACTTTAAAAATCTGGATCCTTGTCTGGTTCTAGCAGGTGTTTGGCAGCAGGGGCACTGGAGGCTGTGTGCACAGCTTATGGATGGATGAGAATTTCAAGCCCTGAGGCCAATTTTAAACTCTTGCATATGAAAGGCATGTTACGATGTCGATGTCGGTTCAAATTAGATCACCCTTGAGGTAAGCTGGGGTGGGGGTGCGAGTGGGTACAAATCACTCTGCATGAAACCGAATACAAATAATCGTAGTAACACGACATTCAATAATTTAAATTAACAGGAAATTCTGAGTCACCATTCCCTTTTACCAGACATTCTTGAGACTACTCACTGTAAATAAAGGCTAGAGAGATAATCATCTCTCTCAGGAAATATGAGATCTGCCAATGCATAGAGCTCTGCAAGAGTGAAGTATTCTTATTAAACAAACTACAGGGTTGGAAAAACCTATTGAATTATCTCTCCTTGGGGGGAAGGTGTATGCATTTTTATTAAGTCACTGAGTGGTCGCTATAAATGAACTAGTTAAGTCCTGTACAACTTCTAAGTAAGCACAATTTTACTAAAGTATTTTTGTGCTTCAGAGAACACACACAAAAGACAAGGCTTGGGCTTTTTCTTCCTTTTTAATGGCCAAAGTCAGTAGTTTATAATTCCCTCCACAGTAACTTTTTTTCTAAGGAATCTCTATATGCCTGCCATAGACAAAATAGGAGGATTTATGCAGAGTGTCCAACAGCAGAGTCACATTTGTTGACCTATGAACCTTTGGATCTCCAGATGTATTGGATTTCAACTTCCAGAAATTCCAGCCAACCAGCAAAGCCAATGACCAATGATTTGGGGAGCTGAAGTTGAAAACATCTGGAGGATTCAAGGCTTAGAATCATTGCCCCAGAATGCAGCCAACATTCTCTTGACATTGGGTTTTGCTGGAGAGGAAAGTGTGATACTGGTACACAAACCGTCTTTCAGGGAAGCTTGTCCATCATTCTTGATCTCATTGATATCCAATGTAAACATCTAAGGAATTCAGTATCCCCAATACACATTTAGTAAATGACTACTTAGGGTCATTTAAATCCTCATTGGTTAGGATCACTCAAATATTGGCCTGCGAAATGCTCAGTCTGGCTCACGGTTTCTCTCTAGTCCCCAGCATAGAAATGGGCCCCAAGAACTCCCCTCTCCATCTTAGCCACTCTTACTCAGTCAAAGGTATGTTAAAATCCCAGTATTTTCTGTAGGTTTTATTGGCCTAAATACCCTAAAGATACCAGATACTATCTGGCCTTGGAAGCTAACCTGGGTCACCCCTGATTAGTACTTGCATGGGAGACTGCCAATGAATGCCACGTGCTTTAGTCTATATTTCAGAAAGAACTGGCAAAAACAGCTCTGAATATTCCTTGCCTAAGAAAAGCCTATGAAAATTGTGGGGTTGTCATATGTTGACAGGTAAATTAAAGGCACATACCTACATATGCACACAGTGCTCAGTTCCACTCAGTAGGAAGAAAAGGCCTAATTGCATTGTGTGTTTATCAGTTATAGCTGAGAAGAGTTAAAACAAGGAGTGCTAGGATGGCAGCTGATCACACCAACATGCATAGAAAACTCCAAAGTATTTATATTAGGTATGCCAGAAGTGTGTATTTGGGTAGGGTGGATGAGCGAATTTCTGGGAGCTGAGAATGTGTGACTTGTCAAAGGTCACTCAGTAGGTTTCCATGGCCAAGTGAGGAATTGAACCCTAATCTCCAGATTCATAGTCCGACACTCAATCCACTATATTGCACTGGCTGTTGAGATTTGCATTACCTTGGTTAAAACCTGTTTTAGTTTTGCATCCCATCAGGGGATATTCGTAGAGTCAAAAATGGGCAGAGTTTAGCAATATTGCTATCGTATTTGTTGTTTATTTTTCTGCAACAGTAAAGCAGCTGCCCCTCTGGAGTCTGTTTTTCTTCCTTCTTCTGTATACAGTAGTCTGTTCTATGTAGTCTTGGAGAGGAAAATGAAAGGTAGGAAGAGTTCTTCGATGGCACCTTAAAGGGTAACACAACAATTACTGGTATTCTTTTACCATTGATCTACAGTGGGTAAAAATTCATGCTACAATAAATGTGTTAGTTTTTATGGTGCCACAGGATTCTTTGTCGTTTTTGCTGTACCAGATCCATTTAGTTACTCCTTTAGACTGTTGCAGTTTAATAGATTTGTTGAAAATGAAATGGCATACTCAACTAGCTGCCCTGTTCTGGCCTAATTCAACAAGGATATGTTTACTTGTTCATTACAGAGATACACTTTGTATAATCTCTCAGATTTCTATTCTATTTTAGTACAAATTTTAAAGAATATATTCCTTTGGATATGCCCCCCTCCCGTTTTCCAGAGGCTATAAGAGAGTTTTCTATCAGAGTTGGATTGATAGAAGGACTTCTGCAAGAGCATGCTGCTCATAATACTGAGGAGGCCTGGTTTATGAGCAGAAATTTGCCAATTATTAAGTTACTATATAAATAATATAAAAGTAGTTTCTGTTTGTAGAAGGGCTGAACATATGGTGCTGGGAAGACTTCAGTTACCTCTGTGTCTCACTGAGATTTGGGGGTGAAAACAGGCATTAATGAACTGGCATTTTCTCTCTCATTTCCAGATGTTATATGAGGGATTTCCTTCCTTATGCTATAACATTGATCAGAACAAACCACTTAACAGGGAAAAAAGAGTTCATACAGCCAATCCTCTTAGAGGCAAAATATTGGTGTTTGCACCCACTTGTCACTGCAGCATGCAAATGTATTTAATAGCAGGTGGCCAAAGGTGCTCTGGATGCCAAAGGTGAAGGTGGGGCATTCTGAATGATGATGAATGATGAATGGCAGAATGTGCAGAAGTACAGATAAGGCTGGGGAACTTGTAGCCCTCCAAATGTATTTGGAGCCTCACCTCCCACCATCCTCAGCCAGCCTAGTCAATAGGAAGGGATCCTGGTAGTTCAGGGTAGGGTTGCTGGATTGAAAATTGGAGACAGCTCCTGTACCTTTAAATTGGCTGTATAGAAGGCAAAATTTCAGCAGGTATTGCTTGTTACGTTGTTGAGTAGCAAGAAACGCTTGTTGAAATTCCCTTTTCTTCTGCTTCATTGTTTTTGGATTCTTTCGGGATGGCAGTGGTTTTGTGATATCAGGTTTTGGTGTTCCACCAGGATACCTTCAACATGCGAACATCATGAGAACCAGACATGAGCTTTGGGATTTTGGGGTTTTTTTAAAAAATATATTTTTCAGGCAGGTGCAGCCCTTAGATGGTCCTGGAGGCCAAAACTGCCCCCAGACTATTTACAGCCCTGTTTGTCAAATTTCTCCCCTGAGGTTGAAAGTGTCTGTCTCACCCAAAATCACCCAGTGAGTTTCATGGCCAAGCCAGTATTTGATCCCTGGTCTCCAGAGTCGTAGTTCAGTGCTCAAGCATCTATGCCATACAAGGTCTCTGAAGTCCCTTTCATAGCCATTCCGTACCTGATGAGGATCAGGCAGGATCGCAGGAGTAACTCCCCATAGCCAGATGTGAACAGATGAAATTAGCTTCAAGATCTTAACTGAATGAACTGCTCCCAGATCAGGATGAAATGAGGATTTTCCCCCCCTTCTCACTTGCTTGAAGATGAGATGGTTGCTGTTAACTGCTGTCAAGTCAACTTTGACTTATGGTGACCCTATGAGAGAGCCATACACACACACCCCACAAGTCACCCTGTCATCATCAAGCCTGCTCAGATCTTGCAAACTCAGGACTGTGGCTTTGTCAGAATCTGGCAAAGTCTGCCGTATGGTTTTTGTTGTATTAATTTGGTTAATGCAGTACACACAGAGAGAAATCCCAGAGGTGCAAGTGGGGTTCAGAACGGGAAGAGGGACTAGGGACCACATAGGAAACATACTATGACTAATGGAGCACACCAAATAATTCCAAAAGACTATAGCAAACTCTTTGACTGCATAGATCATGAAAAGCTATGGAACGTTCCCAAAGACATGGAGGTGCCACCAAATCTGATAGTTCTGATGAGAAATCTGTACTTAGGGCAAGAGGGTACTACTAGAGCCGAATATGGAGAAACAGTATGGTTCCCACTTGGAAAAGGGGTCAGGCAAGGCTGCATCCTTTCACTTTTCACTATTCAACTTGTATGCAAAAAATATCATACAAAAACAGGCTTGGACACAGAAGAAGGAGAAGATAGGAGGAAGGAATATCAACTATCTAAGATATGTCGATGACACCATACTAGCAGAAGAGAGCACAGACCTGGAACAACTACTAAGGAAGATCATAAAAGAAAGTGCAAAGGCAGGCTTACTGCTGAACATAAAAAAATAAAAATAATGACCATGGAGTATCTACACAAATTCAACCTAGACAATGAGGAAATTGAAATAGTAAACTGCAGATTAAATGTTGATCAGAATGGGGATTGCAGTCAAGAGATCAGAAGAAGAAGAATGGGGGCAGCAGCTATGACAGAGCTAGAAAATATCCTAAAGTGTAAAGATATACAACTGAGCATGAAAGTTGGAATCATGCAAGCTATTATTTTCCCAATGTGCTGCTGGAGAAGAGTCCTGAGGATACCACAGACAGCTAAAAAGACAAACAAATGGGTCCTAGAACAGATCAAATTTAAAATTTCCCTGGAAGCCAAGATGACAAAGCTGAGGTTGTTGTACTTCAGACACATCATGAGAAGGCACAACTCACTGGAAAAGACAAGAATGCTAGGAAAGGTGGAGGGATGTAGAAAGAGAGGAAGACCTCATGTTAGGTGGATGGACTCTATTAAGGAGGTCTCAGGTATGAATTTGCAGGATCTAAGCGGATCAGTGGAGGATAGGGAGTCTTGGAGATGTCTCATGCATAGGTTCATTATTCAAACATGGTTAACAACAAAGTACATAATGGTTCATATCACTTATCACTTAAAGGTTATATTAGAGAGTAATGTACATACTGTATATACTCATATATAAGTCTAGAAATTTAGGTCAAAAAACTGACCCAAAAAACCTGAGTCAACTTATTCACAGGTCAATGTAAGTACTGTATCTTAACTCTTATTTACAAGAAGGAACCATATCCTGGTGGAAAGAAAGAGTATAATATGTGAGGCACCAACCCCTCTGCTCAATTCAGATTTAAGAATAAGCACAAAGAATTATGTCTGCTGGAATTTTGTAAGTTCTTTGACATTGTTTTCTTTGCTTCATACTTTAGACCCTTTGCTATATGCCCCTAAATTTTACTCTTGACTTATGCACAGGTCATAGCAAAATCCATAATTTTGGCCCCAAAACTTGGCCTCAAATTATACATGAGGCCGACTTATAGTTGAGTATATATGGTAATTGGGAATAATGAGAGTTACCGTGTTTTACTGTTAGTTCAAAGAGAAGATAACTGCCTTGCTGAAGGACATAGAGATGAATGTGGGAGGATTTTCTCAAGACAATCTCCTGGGGAAAGAAAGTAGAGACAAAAGCGAAAGTATGAGAAGAGGGGCAGACAATTAAGGCTCAGTGCAGAAGTGTTTTAATTTGTTAATGAGGCATTGCTTATTTTGTGCTTGAGTCTATGGATTATGGTAGTACTGTCTACAGATGTCTTATTACTAACTTCTCTACTTGCTGAAATAAAACTTTCCTGTTTGTCTACAGGAGACTGGTTCACTGAAGTGCAGGGAGTGAGCAGTTCTGACAGGCTTCCTTGATTGAGTCCATTCACTTTTAGTTTAGCATAAGGAACCTTTAATCTTTAATCTAGGCAGATGCTGAGGACAGTGGAGGGTGAGCCCTGGTGCCTCAACAAGTGAGAGGGAAGGAGGAAGCTAACTAAACACATTGACCCCACCCCAGGAGGGTCTGTGTAAATTGCAAATCAATTAATCCTTGCTACTCTGTAGCTGGGCTAAAGATCTGCACACAGCTCTTTCTCTTGGCACTAAAATGGAAGAATTTGCATCCACCTGGAGACAACAGTCAAAAACTGGAGACTCAGGCTTCTCTGAGATCTGATAAGTGTATAATATTTTGGATGTCCAAATGTAAAATAATACATTTAGGACCAACTTTTTTTTAAAGCAACTTTTCCCTCTGAATTTTCTTCCTAGATCAGAGCCCAGACACTGGTGGTCTGCAACTCCTTTCAGTCCAGCCAGCATGGCTCATGTTGAGGGATTGCTGGAACCATCGGCACAGCAATGTCTGGAGGGCCCTTCCCTATCCCAGATCAAGTTAAAATGGCCTTTGAGGGGTCAGTTGTGTATATGAAGAAGTCCAGAGTCTCTGAATCTAGTGGTTCTTGCTATTCAGTCTCCATGACAGCAAGTAGACGGACTAGGCCTCCTAACTGAAAAGTATGAATGTTACTAGAGCCGTGTAAATACAAAGACTGACTCTGCTGAACAGAATGTTTAGAAATGGATTGTGTTTCTTTTGGAAAAGTGAATCAGAGATGGGGTTAAGGTAGATTTCAAAAAAACTAAACAGTATTTTTGGCTAAGCACTGCCCTCTAGTATTTAGCAGAGATTTTTAAATCTTTTAGCCAAATTGTATCTTGAGAGCACAATTAGTTGCTGATAAATATCCAAAAAACTTAATCACTGGGATAATTTTCTTTTAAAGCACAAGGGGAAAAGAGCTGTAAGAGTTCAGGTTTATTTGATCTGTAGTCTGCAGCTTACATGTTGCCAAAGAAAATGTGTTTATATTTAAAAAGGAGAAGTTGGGAGGTGGGGGATGAGGACTGGATTTTATAAGAGCCTGGGACAATGACAACTTCATATTTTTGAAAACTAGATGAGCCCCCAGCCCCCCAGTTTGGCTTAAAACAGCTCTTGTAAAAGGTTCTACTCCCCTCACCCTACACTTTCCCAATGGGTGCTCTAAGAAACTCACAGGAGATTAAAAGGAGCTGGGGTGGGGGTATTGAAATATGAATTAGGATTACTTGTTTCTTGGCCTGGATGCTATGTTGGCCACAGGTGGGGAATTTGTTGGCCCCCAGATGCTACTTGACTACAGATCCTACCACCCATAACCACTTCTTGTTGTTAATGGGAGTTGGAACCAAAGAAAGTTTTCACCTCTCATTTCAGCTCCAGTCATTCTAATTGTCTGCTGCCAACTAGGAGTTTGTTCACATTCTCACCTAAGGGGAAGAAGAGATATTTGGACTGGAACAGCATAGTTGTGGTTTACATGCAGTCCTCAATTAACAATAGCAATAGTCTTTACATTTCTACACTGCTTAATAGTGAACCAGCTCTCTCTAAGTGGTTTACAATCTGTAAACCAGTTGCCCCCAACAAGCTGGACACTCATTTTATCGACCTATGAAAGGATGGAAGCCTGAGTCAGCCTTGGAGCCCTGGGATCAAACTCACAACATTGTGGCTACAGTACCAGTATTTAACATTGTGCCACCAGAGCCTCTGATAGCGAAGATCCTTTTTACAAAACCCTTTAATGACTTCCCAGCTGCCTCCCCCTTTCATCCTTATTTTTTTCCTATCTGGAATTTTTTAAAGCAGGATTGGCATTGGGAGAAGTGTTAAGGAAAGAAACACAAACTTCTAATGCTAGGTTGCAGCAGCATATCTGTAGTAAACAATACAGACAAGCCTGAGCTAGGAGAGAATGGTTTTCTACTCTAGTTCATCATCCTGTAGCTGTGTGTGCCTCCCTGCATTAGGCAAGGTAAAGAGCATTTTTCTCCAGAATCCCAGTTGCATGAACAGCAAAACAGAAAGAAAAGGGGAGAGCAGATAAGCCTGCAGATAAACCTCACTGCAGGCTTGTAAATTTTGAATAAAAACTTTCTCGAAACATATCAAACCAATCTTGTTTTTTGTTTCTTTGTTTGTGCTGTAGAAATTTATCCCTATTTGTTCCCTTTTATTTTTGCTTCTGGTACCAACATTTCTGTTAAAGAAGTAATGCCGAGGAACATATTCACTTCCTTAGCTGAAGCATTTGTTGTTGTTATCCACCCTCGGGTCAATCTTGACCTACGGCGAGCCTGTAGATGAGACGTTTCCATGACTCCCTATGCTCCACTGCTCAGGTACTACAAATTCATACCCATTACCTCCTTAATAGAGTCCATCCACCTAACATATGGCCTTTCTCTCTTTCTGCTTCCTTCCACCTTTCCTAGCATTATTTTCTTTCCAGTGAGTGGTGCCGCCTCATGATGTGGCCAAAGTATGACAGCCTCAGTCTAGTCATCTTGGCTTCCAGAGAGATTTCTGGTTTGATATGCTCTAGAACCCATTTGTTTGACTTCTTGGCTATCAGTGGTAACCTCAGCACTCTTCTCCAGCACCATATCTCAAATGAATTCATTTTCGTCCTATCTGCTTTCTTAACTGTCCAGTTCTCACATCCATACACGATAACGGGGAATACAATGGCTTGTATGATTCTAACTTTCTTGCTCAGTTGTACGTCTTTACATTTTAGGATATTTTCTAGTTCTTTCTTAGTTTCCTTCCACATTCATTAGACCTTATCAGACAGGAGGAACTTCTCTTTATTGCAAATGGAGCCAATTGGAGCCAATTTGAATTCACGTGAATTCACTAGTTTAGCTAATTTATGTGAATTCCAATTGCGTTCAGAATGACTTCCCATTACCCGAAAATGATCCCCCATTGCCTGAAATTGTGTGAGGTGCTTTAATTCACAATAATGTAAAACCCATGATTGTGTTCGGAATGGCTTCTCTTTTGCCCGAAATTGCATGAGATACTTTAATTCGCAATAACGTGAAACCCCTTGATTGCGTTCAGATTGCCATTAGATTATACTTCCAATTTCCGTCTGATAAGGTCCTTAGAGCCTTATCAAACAATGGGAATTAGAACTATAACCCAGTGGTATACCAAATGCGATTATGGGTTTTCATGTTATTGCGGGAGAGATTATCTCATGCAATTGCTGGCAGTGGGAACATAGTTGTGGGTATTCACGTTATTGTGTGATAGGTTACCACATGCAATCGCTGGCAGTGGGAACGCATTCCACACACAATCCCACATCAATCCAAAAGTAAGTAAATTCTGTGAACTAGCGGAATTACAAATCCTCTTCGCAGGCTGTCTTTTCCCAGGCTATCTTTTCTTCTGAAATTGAGGGGAATCCCTTTTGTGTGATAACCTTTCACGTAATTGCGTTCATTTCTGAATTGACCTCACTATCTTTTCTCTTGAAATTGAGAGGAATCCCTCCTGTGTGATAACATCCATAGGAGTTTATCAGATGACAGAAATTGGAAGCATAATCCAATGGCAGTCCGAACGCAATCGTGGGGTTTCACGTTATTGCGTGAGAAACTATCTCACACAATTTCGGACAATGGGAAGTCATTCCAAACGCGATGCAGCATCAATACACAATCACGTAAATTTGCTGAACTAGCGAATTCATTTCCGAACTGGCTCCACTTTCATTTCATTTGAAATTGAGATCAATCCCTCCTGTGTGATAAACTCCTTAGTCTTCCTATGATTCCTTGACTGCAGTCCCCACTCTGATCAATATTTGATCCCAGGCATGAACATTCTTTTATTCTGCATCACCCTGAACTTCACTGATGGTGAAAGGCAGGGATTAGGAGGGGAAAATGCTCCCTTTCCTCTTTGCCACCTAATAGTGGTGTTTTTTTGAGGAAGGAAGAATGGGTGTGTTGGACACAAAGGGGGGCAGAGAATATCTTAGATTGAGGTGGGCAACTGCATGGGGGCTAGAGGCCAAATTTCACTCATTCTCCCCACGATAGGCAACATCCTCATAAAGCAAGCCTAAATGGCTCTCTTTTTCTGTGCAGGCCCTCTCAAAATGGCACCAGGAAATGATACTGTATTGCTTTCTGCCTCCATTTGTAAAGGGGATGCCTAGTAAAATGAAGGTTTGGGAACTAGTACAGGGTTCGAGAGTGTTTTGATGCGTTTGGGGGCTTTCTGCATAATATGGTGGCAAACATTTCTTGAAAACTGCCATTTTAAAAAAGGGGGGCTGGAGGGCATTGAGGGACTAGTGGTTGGCTTCAGAGACCACAAAAGTTTAGCCCAGGAGCCAGGTTAACCCTATACTGTGCACACACCTGCCTTTGCTGGCTGCATGTGAGGGATGGCTACAAGGCAAGCCCTCGATTTGGTTAAGGACATTTTCTAGTTTTTTCTCCCCACACAGAAGGGTGCAGTGGGACTTGGGAAAAACTCTATTCCAAGGGGATGGCAGTCTCTGTGGGTTTGCCCATCCTAGTTTGGATAGGTATAAAAATTAAAGACATCCCCCTCGCTTTCTCTTTCCCTGCCAAGTTCTTGAAATACTGTAAGGCAAACAAACAAAACCACAAGTCATGAATAGCAATAAATGGGGAATGAGGCAAACTATACTCCAAGGCTACTACTCTGCCCACTTTGCTGGATATTTTCTTTTTTAAAACATGTTGGGATGTCACTGCCAAGTAAGTATATGGAGGGTCAACTAAGTCAGTCTGGTTGCAAGACTGGGTCACTAGTCATTGTTGGAATTCATCACCCAAAGCCGTTTCCACAACGTCTGATGATCCAAGCCTAAGATCATACACTGCAGTGTATGGTATCTGGCAGTGCCGAGGTCCCAAGTATCAACTTTAATTTAAGAGATCCCTTGTTACATTTATAAATAATGTGAGGATGTGAGATTGTTTACTGGCCACAAAAAACCAAATAAAACTGTTTGTACTTAACAGCAGCAAAACATTCCGGTTCTCACAAACTCCTAACTTAATCTAAATCTAAATTTATGGTGTTGGCACACAAGCATAGTTTTGGATTAGTTTAGCACAAACTCTTGACAGTGTATCCCTGCTCAGATTTCAGTGTTTGTTCTGTGCTTTTCATTATCTTTTATTCATTTGCCCACTTCAGTACCTTGAACCTGCCTCCCCTCCTGTTCATCTCCACCCGAGAACGTTAATTCCAACTTCATTCATCACTCACTCACTCACTCACTCTATAACTCCGTTTCCTCCCATCTGCTATTTTAACTTGACCTCTTTTTCATTTGTCTGGATAACATACCCAGAATTCATATCAGGCTGGAACTGACACGTATTAGTTGGAATAGATCATATCTTGTGTTTTATGCAGCAACTGCATTTGCTGAAGATCAGACGTTACTCCAGTATTTGTCAAAGGAGAGGGAAAATGGAATGGTGACATGCTTTCTTAAGATATCTCTGAACATGCATAGAGAGCTGGGAGGAAATTGTGACTTCTCAAGCTGTGTTTAAGCCCAAGAGTTCACATATTGTGTGTGTGTTGCTGTTACATTCCACAGGCTGCCGAGCCTAGCCAGAAATCCACATGTGCATTTCTGTATATGGGTGCTTGCTATCAATGCATTCAAAGGAGCTGCACTGCAGATAGATTAAAGTGCATGGCTCAAAACAGGTGAGAGCCAGGGTTTCCAATTCTGAGGACCTAACCTCTCTTCTCAAATCCTCAAGAGTAGGGGAGGAAATCTCTAGGTGAGAGGAATATTATTTTATAACTACACATCCCCTGCGAAAATGGAGGAATGGCTGTACTGTATACTACTTCCCCTGGCTGTTACAAGACTCATTGACAGATCTACTGGGCACCTCCTTCACTCCACCCCATCACCAAGTTTCTTCAAACCACAGCTGCTACCAGGACTCGGGGGGTTGGGAAATACTTAGCTGTCTTGGGAATTGCTAAATATATTATTTTTTCCTCTATTGGTTTTCCTATCTTATTAATTTTCCCAGTTTTATTCTCACCCTACCCTAAAAATTCGTTTCTTGGGTTGAAGCATACAAGAGTTGCACAATTGTTACCAAAGGCATGGTATGAATATCTTCTGACTTCAGCTCTTAGGCACTTTATTCCCTCCTGTCTTAGTTATTGATTTAACTTTTCTCCTTTTTTCTCTTTCTCACCTTGTTTCCCCCCCACCCCACAATGCCTGGCTAAGTCTCTTTCCCCTTTCTTCTTTTCCTCTTTCACCCCTGCCACCATCCTTATCTTCGCCATCATTCACTTGTCTTCTCATCTAATCTATGCATGCCTATTCAGTAGCAAACACTCCTGAATTTAAGACTTCTTTACAACTTTAAAATGCTGAGAATATAATATATCCTAGACATAGTTTCAAAATTTCTGGAGGGTGTGGGAAGACAGGGAGAGAAATGACGAAGAAAATAAATAGCTTTGTTGTGAGAGGCAGAAGAACAAAATGAGAGAGATGGCAGAGAGAGAAAATTGTGGAATGAGGAAAGGAAAACAGGACAAGAGAGAAGGAGAATACCAAAAGCTGTCAAGCAGTCTGGGAGAACTAATAGGGCCAGATTCCTTTCAGCCATTCCTGAACAATCACAGCAGTTTGATTTTCATTTCCCAGTCCAAAATATGATTGAAATGGATCGAAGTAATCGATAGCATGCAGAAGCATCTGGAGTTGCTGTGCCACCATCTTGTCTACCTTAAATTTTTTAATAGACCCAGACTCTAATCTCCCCCCACAACGAGATACAGAAGCATACTTCTCCCCACATGCATGTACAGTACACAGTTCTCCCATGCCTGCCAACTGTCCCAATTTGGCAGAAGGAATCCTCTGTCACAGAGGCATCACTAGGGGACAGCAGACTGGACCAAGTGACAGCCCAGGTGGGGTGTACATCGGTGCGGTGGTACACCCAGTGGGACTGACACGGCTACTGGGTGAGCAAGAAAGGGCATTGTGTCACTTTCCCACTTTTCCAGCAGCTGGAGGCCACACCACCACTTCCCCAGCAGTGAGCGCTACTGGGAGAGTGCCTTCTGTTCAGAGTCTGGCACAGCTGCTGGGTGAGCAACTGCAGTGGACCCCAAATGGGCCCTTGGGCAGCCTTAGTGGCTCCCCACTCAGCAGCAGGCACTGCTGTGGGGCAGTATTTTCTGTTTGTAGCCGGGCATGGCTGCTGGGTGAGCAGCTGTGTCAGAACCTGATTTGGCTGTCTGGAGGTTGTAATGGTCTGGCCAGGTGACACTTGGCCAGCTGGTGGGGGGGGGGGAGGTGAACAAGGCAATGGGAGGGAGGGAGGGAGGGTAAGGCAGACTGTCCCCAGCCTTGCAGCCCTTTCTGGGACTCACATCATGTGACACCAACCACAGTGGGCATTATCACAAGGGAGGGATTACTCCCAATTTCAAAAGAAAAGATAGCAAGGTCACTTCAGAAATGAATGCAATTACATGAAAGGTTATCACACAGGAGGGATTCCTCTCAATTTTGAAAGAACAGATAGACTGGGAAAAGATAGCCTGTGAGAAGGATTTAGCTAGTTCACCAAATTTACTTTTGGATTCATGTGGGATTGCGTTCGGAATGCGTTCTCACTGCCAGCGATTGCATGTGATGACCTATCACACAATAACGTGAATACCCACAATTGCGTTCAGAATGTGTTCCCACTGCCAGCGATTGCATGTGATAATATATCATGCAATAATGTGAATATCCACGATTGCGTTCGGTATGCATTCCACTGCCAGCGATTGCATGAGATAATCTCTCACGCAATAACATGGAAACCCATGATTGCGTTTGGTGTGCCACCGGGCTATACTTCCAATTCCTGTTGTGTGATAGCCCCCAGTGATGCCACTGCTTTGTCGCCCGCTTTCCCAGCTGTTTTTAAAATGTTCAGGTTTCTCTCTCCTCCTCATACTCTCCCCTTTGTTGTTAGCTTACTTCAGTTATTGCAAACATAGTTTGCAATCCAAAAATAGTTTGTGTTCAGTTGGCTCAGAGTGGGGTTGAATCTTTTCAGTAGACTCAGACAAAAATGACCTGCTGCAACTTCTCCTAGCTTATGTGTTTTTCCTCAGTAATAACCTTGTGCATCTTGACTGCAGTCTGATGTTGCTTGACTGCATCACTCCCAGTTTTCCTCCATGAAATATTGTAGTGTATGGCCTTGCTGTGTTACACACAGAGATACACAAAAACACTTCTCTCTCACATACAAAGGCACAGAAATGGTCTCTCCTCATTTCTCCCTCCAAGTGTTTTATGCAAAAACACACGTATTCTCCTCTCTCACTCACAGGCACATTTCCTCACCTTCTTCTGTCTCTGTCACATACATATTCAAACAGGTATACAATCCTAACTTGCTGATTCACAGAAACACCATCCTCCACATAGGAGTTTATCACACTGGGTCTGATTTTGGCATTAAAGAGAGATTAAAATGTATTTAAAGCATCCCATAAATGAAGCAGAAATGGTGAGTAATGATTATCACATGCAATTGCGCAAATAAAGTGATATCAGAGATGCTTCTCTTCTCCGGGCTATGCATACTCAGCTCCCTACGTTACTCCTCATAGGGCATAGTTTTCACCATTTGTGAAGTTATTGTTATAAATTCACTCAGGCCAACACTCTTCTGGAAACAAAATAAACATTAACTTTATTTACAAGCATATGTTAAGATTGCATCTTTTCAAGATTGTTTCACAGATCTGTATGGTTGCAGGAGTTGCAGTACTTTAATAGATACAGGTTATTTCTTATTCAGTTCCCTCACTTAACTCTTTTGAGCCTGAAATGGTTCTTACTTTTTTAAAACTTCTTCTCTTATACTATTAATCATTGAGTGGTAGAACTGAAAGATATCGCAGTGTAGAATCAGTATGTAGAGAGATCTTGTAGCACCTTTGAGACTAACTAAAAGAAAGAAGATGGCAGCATGAGCTTGCTTTGCATCTGAGGAAGTACCTTGAAGTCTATCAAAGCTCATGCTGCCAACTTCTTTCTTTCAGTTAGTCTCAAAGGTGCTACAGAATCTCTCTGCGTACTTTTAATCTTTGTCCCCTTTAACAGAACTATGAATTCTGTTAAGGCACACTGGCCTGAATTCCAGCTGACATCTGTCAGAATGGAACAGATCTGAACTTGTCTGAATTGATTCTTAAACAACTCACTCTCTTAACTCTAAGGCCCCATTCTCATTTACATTTAAACCGGTTTGTGATTCGCCTTTGCTCTGTGTTTGCGAATCTGTTCCAAAAGGTCAGTTGTTCCCACTATGAAAGTGGATCTTTTCATTATCTCCTTGTAATTGCTTCTTTTTTGGCACGATTGTTGTCCCCACTAATTTGCGCCACTTCAAAATGCATCAATCATCTGGGCGTTATCGCTGACATAAATGGCAGCCCAGTTTGGGAACTATATTTTAAAAAAAAAAAAAAATTGATAGAAGATTCAATTCATTAGAATTGCAACTTGCCTCACTGAGCTGCAGATCACCCAGCTTGCCACCTGAGTAGTTACAAAATCAATGAATGGAATCTTTTATTAATTTAAAAAAACCTCATGCGCCCATAGGTCACACCACAAGCACAAAGGCAGCGCTGGGTGGTGGTGGTGGTGGTGGATCTACCAAAAACTGAGCTGGGATGGTAAACACCCCTCTGCCATTATTCCCTCCCCTCCAGAATGATGCGATTCAGATCTGTCATTCCCACTTGTTGAACACGCTTCAGAATCTTTTCTTTTCCAAAAGAACTGCCAAAGAAATCATCTGGAAAGAGCAATTTTTTGTATGTGTGTGTTTGCCTCACTTCATCACGATTGAAACCAATCACAGTAGGATTGGAACTAGTTTCAAATGGGAACGACAGTCATATAACCTGATCAGCAATTCACTTTAAATCATAGCGGGAATGCGGCCTGAGTCGCTCCTCTCTTTTTATTGCTACTTCCTAAAGAAGCAGCCTCTTCTTTGCATCTAGTTTGAACCAGGATTGGCCTTTGGGGAAACCAACTCTGCCTAGTGACTTGTCACAGTGGTCAACAGTGAAAATTCTAATAAAATCTGCGTTTTTTAAAAAAATGAGATAAATAATTTTGTAAATGTAGGACTGGCTTTGATTGCTAAGAATACCCTGCGATATCAAAACAAAGGCAAGCATCCTGTTTCTCTCATTGAAGCCCACAAGTGAGGCATGAATTCAACCCTGGCTGCCTATACAGTATTGCTTTCAGTGCATTCAGTGTATTCAGAGGTGTACCTGTGAACAAAATCAGAAAAGCGTTATATAAAATATTAGCAAAAATGAGATGAATAGTGAGTAGTGGTTTAAGGCTGCCTAGGTGAGTCAGTGTGTGCAGTGGTTTGAGTGTTTGACTCTGGAGACCATGGTTAAGATCCCCATTTGGCCATGGAAACCTACTGGGTGACCTTTGCCTGTCTTTCTCAGCATCAGAGACAGGCAAAGACAAACCTCCTCTGAAAAAATCTTGCTAGGAAAACCTCATGATAGAGGACCCCTGATAGGGTCTCTATAAACTAGGAATGACGTCAAGGCACACAACAACAGGGTCTCCTCAAAAATATGTTTATTGCGGATCTTCTCATTGACTCTCTTTAGCTGTTAAGTATGATCAGCAATCCACATCTTAATCCACTGATGATTCACTGCCTGCCTACTGTCTTGACAGTGTGGCAGCTCCATACAGGCTTGTGTTAGTATTCTCGAAATTTCAGACTGACCTGTTCAGCAGTTATAATTGTCCCCCCAGGCATGAAGCGTGCTGTGGCAGTTATCAGCAACCCCAGGCATTTTAAATGTGAAAGAATCTATCAAGACACATGCTATTTGGAGGTATCTGACTGGACTTGCAATACATATTAATCTGACAAACTTGTATTTGCAGGCAAATGAGAAAACTTTTCCTGTTTTATGTATTTCCCATTCTTGCTTAATTTCCCCTTCCCCTCTTTTCAGCAGTTCTAAGAGGCAGTGTTTTTCTCATTTTGCTATTCAAATGTATTGCTTCTTCCATGAGAACAGACTTGGTTTCCACTGTTGTATTTCATCCCTCTTGCTCCTAGTAGTAATGTTGTAAGCCTTACTTAGTAAGGAATTTCTTGCATCTAAAAAGGTTAATATGATTGCACTTAAAGGAACTTAAAGGAATTAAATAGCTTTTCTTCAATGTGGTGCCTGTATAAGAGGCCTGCTACATTGGGTCTGTCTTAGAATCATAGAATCATAGAAATTTAGAGTTGGAAGAGACCACAAGGGCCATCCAGTCCAACCCCCTGCCATGCAGGAACTCCCAATCAAAGCATACCCGACAGATGGCCATCCAGCCTCTGCTTAAAAACCTCCAAGGAAGGAGACTCCACCACCCTCCGAGGGAGTGTGTTCCACTGTCGAACAGCCCTTACTGTCAGGAAGTTCCTCCTAATGTTGAGGTGGAATCTCTTTTCCTGCAGTTTGCATCCGTTGTTCCGAGTCCTGTTCTCTGGAGCAGCAGAAAACAAGCTTGCTCCCTCCTCAATGTGACATCCTTTCAAATATTTAAACAGAGCTATCATACCACCTCTTAACCTTCTCTTCTCCAGGCTAAACATCCCCAGCTCCCTAAGGCGTTCCTCATAGGGCATGGTTTCCAGACCCTTCACCATTTTAGTCGCCCTCTTTTGGACATGCTCCAGTTTCTCCACATCCTTTTTGAATTGTGGTGCCCAGAATTGGACACAGTATTCCAGGTGGGGCCTGACCAAAGCAGAATAGAGTGGCACTATTACTTCCCTTGATCTAGACACTATACTTCTATTGATGCAACCTAAAATTGCATTGGCCTTTTTAGCTGCTGCATCACACTGTTGACTCATGTTCAACTTGTGGTCTACTTGGACACCTAGATCCCTTTCACATGTTGTCTCATTCAGCCAGGTGTCCCCCATCCTATATCTGTGCATTTCATTTTTCCGCCCTATGTGTAGGACCTTACATTTCTCTGTGTTAAATTTCATTTTGTTAGCTTTGGCCCAGCTTTCTAGTCTATTCAGGTCATTTTGAATTTTGATCCTGTCCTTTGGGGTATTAGCTACTCCTCCCAATTTTGTGTCATCAGCAAATTTGATAACTAGGCTCTCGATACTGTCATCCAAGTCATTAATAAAGATGTTGAATAGCACTGGGCCCAGGACAGAGCCCTGTGGGACCCCACTTGTCACTTCTTTCCAGGATGAAAAGGAACCGTTGGTGAGCACCCTTTGGGTTCGGTCAGTCAACCAGTTACAAATCCATGTAACGGTTACCTTGTCTATCCCACATTTTGCAAGCTTGTTTGCAAGAATGTCATGGGGAACCTTGTCAAATGCCTTACTGAAGTCAAGATATACTATATCCACAGCATTCCCTTCATCTACCAAGCTAGTAATTTTATCAAAAAAAGAGATCAGATTTGTCTGGCATGACTTGTTTCTCTGAAACCCATGTTGGCTTTTTGTGATTGTGGAATTATCTTCCAGATATTCACAGACTCTCTGCTTAATGATCTGCTCCAGAATCTTTCCTGGAATTGATGTCAGACTAACCGGACGATAATTGTTGGGATCCTCTTTTTTCCCCTTTTTGAAGATTGGGACAACATTTGCCCTCCTCCAGTCTCCAGGGACTTCTCCTGTTCTCCAGGAGTTCTCAAAGATGATTGCCATTGGTTCTGATATTACATTTGCCAGTTCTTTCAATACCCTAGGATGTAGTTCATCTGGTCCTGGAGACTTATATTCATTTAGATTAACCAGGTATTCCTGTACTGTCTCTTTATTTATTCTGTGCTGAAATTCCCCTGTTCTGTCCTCTGCCCCATTATCCTTAGGTTGGGCACCCTTTGCCTTTCCTGAGAAGACGGTGTTGAGCAATTCTGCCTTTTCTCTGTCTCCTGTGAGCATTTGGCCATCTTCTCCACGCAGTGGCCCAACTGTTTCCTTCTTCTTCCTTTTGCTGCGGACATATCCAAAAAAGCCCTTTTTATTGTTCTTAACGTCTCTAGCAAGCCTGAGTTCATTTTGCGCTTTAGCTTTTCTGACTTTATCCCTACATGTACTGGCTATTTGTTTGAATTCCTCTTTGGTGATTTCCCCATTTTTCCATTTTTTATACATGTTCCGTTTAAAACTTAGCTCATTTGTAAGTTCCTTAGTCATCCATACCGGTTTCTTGAGACATCTCCCATTTTTCTTCCTCATTGGAACTGTCTGAAATTGTCCCTTTAGTATCTCCCTTTTGAGGAACTCCCATCCATCTTGAACTCCCTTCTCTTTTAGTATTCTTGACCATGGGATCACCCCCAGTATTTCTCTAAGTTTATTGAAATCAGCTTTCCTAAAGTCTAGAATGCGTGTCTGACTATGCCTAGCTTCACCTTTCCACTGTATAACAAACTCCAGGAGGACATGGTCACTTCCACCTAAGGATCCCACCACTTGCACCCCATCAACTAGGTCTTCCCTGTTGGTTAAGATCAGATCCAAAATAGTTGATCCCCTTGTTGCCTCTTCCACCTTTTGGACAATGAAATTGTCTTCCAGGCAAGTGAGGAATTTTCTAGATCTTGAGGATAGCGCTGAGTTTGACTTCCAGCAAATATCCGGGTAGTTGAAGTCCCCCATCACTACTACATCTCTCCTTCCTGATTGTGTGGTCATCTGTTCTAGAAAGGCATCATCCATTTCCTCTGTCTGACTTGGGGGTCTGTAGTAGACTCCCACAGTGACATCCCTGTTGTTTCCCTCTCCTTTAATTTTTATCCAGATGCTCTCCACCTGGCTTCCAGTATTGATTTCCTGGACCTCTTCACTGGTGTAAATATCCTTGACATATAATGCTATTCCTCCTCCTTTCCTGCTTGGCCTGTTTCTCTTAAAAAGGTTATATCCCTCTATTTCTATATTCCAGTCGTGAGACTCATCCCACCAGGTTTCAGTGATGCCTATTATATCATATTTCCCTTGTTGTGCTAGGAGTGCAAGTTCATCTTGCTTATTTCCCATGCTCTGTGCATTAGTGTAGAGACATCTAAGACCATGTGTCCCCTTTACTTGATGCCTGTGCATGTTTTTTTGGCTCCTATTGTTGGGTCCTTGCACTGTTTGTCTTCTTCCCCCTATGTCAGTTTGACTATTTTTTCTAGCCGTTTTGCCTTCCAGACTGCTGTCTCCCTTCCCCAGATCACTTAGTTTAAAGCCCTCCTGATCAGATTCTTCAGACTGTTGGCAAAAACGTTTCTTCCAACTGGCGTGAGATGTAGCCCATCCCTTGCTAGAAGTCCCTCCTCATGGAACCACAGCCCATGATCCAAGAATCCAAATTGTTCTCGGCGACACCATCTGCGGAGCCAGTTGTTGATATCTGCTATTTTCCTCTCTCTTCCTGGACCATGCCCTTCTACTGGTAGAATAGACGAGATGACAATCTGTGCGTCCATTTCCTTCAGCTTCTTCCCCAGAGCCTCGTAATCCCTTCTGATATTCTGAAGGCTGTGTCTTGCTGTGTCATTCGTTCCCACGTGGACCAAAAGGAAGGGGTATTTGTCAGTAGATTTCACCAATCTTGTCAGCCTCTCCGTCACATCACGGATCTTTGCTCCAGGGAGACAACACACCTCACGAGACATCTTGTCGGGCCCACAAATCACTGCTTCTGTACCCCTCAGCAAGGAGTCCCCCACCACAACCACGCGCCTTCTCTGAGGCTTGGCAGCAACTCTTCCCTGCGATGGAACTCCCAGGCTCCCCTGCTGTGTCCCTGAAGTCTGTCCATGCTGCTCTTCCTGATCCTCCTTGATAAGTGAAAGGGCTTTGAAACGATTCTGTAGCTGCAAGCTTCTACTACTATCTCTGATTTCTCTGCTTCTCTGTGTGACATTCCTCCAGCTGTCTGCTTCCTGTGTACATGAAGTGACCTTCTCAACCCCAGCGACTTTCTCTGTGTGGTCCCCTTCCAAGATCGTTCCTTCCGTTGTGTCGAGGAAAACCTCTTGCTCCCTGACATGCTGAAGTGTCGCTACCCTGGATTCCAGCTGCTGTACTTTCTCCTCCAAGAGGGCTACCAACTTGCACTTGGGGCATTTGAAGTTCGCCACATCTGTAGGCAAGAAGACAAACATCCCACAAGTGTTGCAAGTGACTGCAGCCGCTCCCTCGGTGCCCATACTGAGAAGTATTTTGGAATCACTAAAAGAGGACTTTGGGCTTCCTCCTCGAAGAATATTCCCCGGTAAACACTAATGTCAAAGCCCCTGATGTCCTGTCCTATTTCACCAATCTCTATCAGTGATTTCAACCTACTGGGAATGTTACTTTATACAGATGCCCTGGTTTCTAACTTGTATTCACTTCCTCTGAGGTGGAGGGGAACCCTTCAAAGCACTTTTTAAAAAGGGGGAGATCCAAAGGAGAACCTCTAAAAAACAAAGTTTACAGCTCCTCTACTCCTTAAGTTGTGCTTCACCCTGTTTGGGGGGGGGGGGGGGAATTCCTTCTCCTTCTCTCTCTCACTCCAAGTGGTCTGCAGCTGGCTCTCTGAGCAGTTCTCTACAGCTAGTCTCCTAGCTCCTCCCACTTGTGACTCACAGATGTGACTCACAGAAGCTCCTCCTCCTCTGCAACAGACACACTCCCCCAAGAGATTTTAAAAATCCACACACTTACCACTTAAAATGGCTGCCAAAAAGGTGCTCTTCCTCCTTCTCTCTCTCACTCCAAGCATCCACTCTTGTCCAGCATCCTGTTTTCTATACTGACCAATGAGATCTAGAAAGGCCACAGGCAGGGTGCAAAGGCACTTTGGATCTTGCATTGGTGCACCCCTGCATACTAACTCAGAACTATGGACTTAGGGGTTTGTTTTAACCATTACAAAGTTTGGAAACTTTGGGCCTGTGCAGACTGGCATTAAGGCTGGCTTGGGAGCGGACTCCGGGCATGGCATCCACACGACGTATGCCCCAACTCTGTCCCATGTTGGTGTGATGCCAGGCACCGCACCACATGGTGCACAGTGTCACGGTGCTCCTCTGGCATTGCATTTAGATGATGCAGTGCCAAAGGAGTGCCATAAAGACACAGCTTTTTGTGGCTCTTTTTGTGCCCTGGAAAGGTCACATTGGGGCTGCGGCATGTAGTTACAATAGCACCGATCTGGTAAAGATGGAGGTGGATGCAGGCTGCCCCTTAGAGGAGTTCTGCACATTTTGTAGATAGTTGCAGTTTTAATTCTGCAATCCAACAAAATTAACTCTTCCTCATTTCTCCTAATGGACATCATAAGAAACAATATTAGTTTCGTAAAATAAAATAAAGTTTGTTTGTTTTTTAAAATCTGAATGCTACAGGCATGTGGTAGTAACCAACTTCTCCTCCTGTTACCTTCATTGTTTCAGCATGTGCAATAAAGCATGAGATGCAGCATGCCAGATTGAATCCGGTGAATTTCTTCCTTCTCCATTTAATGAACCTGTACCTCATAGGTATAAAAGGAACTTTAAAAGGTATCATCGCACTGCAAGAATAGTGATGTTAACATGAGATTTGTAATGTAGTTTGGAAAAGTAACTGGTTACTTCTGAGTCCTATTCCAAATGTCATTCCATTGATAGCCACATCCTCCTTTTTAGAGCCAACCAGACATTGCAACTAGGGAAGGAGGAATTGGACGAAATGTTATAGTGAAGCAAATAAATTCTCATTATTGACTTTCCCAGCTAATAAGTGGCTCAGAACACTGTGGCTGAAATCCTGTTGGTGTCTCAAAATCCTTTGCATAAGTAGCTGGATTTGTAATGTCCGCATTCAGTAGAAGGTCACAGGAGAAAAACTGCACATATGGTGCTGTAGTGCATGAGGATGCACATTCTCAGTCAATGTTATAGGTCTGTCTTTGCTTAAATTGCCAGTAGCACTTCTTTGGTTGCATAGTCAGTTGTACATTTGGTTGTACAATGTTGCCATTCAGCATAAGGGTCTTACAATACAATCAGCACATAACTCCACATGCAGAGATTTATGCTAAGCCAGTGCTATTCAAACAGTGGTCCATGGACCAGTGCCTAGTGTCCACAAGCCATCGGCTTTTGCTTTGTGGACAGTTTCCAGGAAAGATGTATATAGTTGTAGTCAAAGGCAGAAATGCAGTGGAGGTCCCTGGAACACTGGTGACGTTGATTGTCTGCTTATCTTCCACATCAGATAACTTCCACATCAGATAACTTAAGAAGCACTGTATTGTGCAGCCCTGTTGTTGTGTATTTGTGTGTGTGTGTGTGTAAACCTAATTCCTCTTCACAACCCCAAAATAACATAGACTTCTAACTTTTTGGTAGAAAAGACTTTCCTAGTAATGGAAAACTAAGGAAAGCTATATAGCCCTTACTCTGTCCCAGTGATTCCCAAACTCTGCTCTTCCAGGTGTTATGGACTTCAGCTCCCAAAATCCCAGGACATTGGCCAAGATGGCTGAGGCTTCTGGGAATTCAAGACCAAAACACCTGGAGGACCAGAGTTTGGGAATCGCTGCTCTTTCCAGTTGCTGGAA
The DNA here is from genome assembly GCA_034509955.1 of Urosaurus nigricauda. NCBI lineage: Eukaryota > Metazoa > Chordata > Lepidosauria > Squamata > Phrynosomatidae > Urosaurus > Urosaurus nigricauda. Next base: position 22,858,818 of record JAOEGL010000012.1, on the reverse strand, counting down.
AGTAGACCAAGTAGACTAAGTAGACTAGCTTTCCACATTCTAGCCAATGGTGCGCAAGCTGACAGCAAACACTTGGGCACTTGCTTTATCTGAATACATTACATCTGAATCGGGATGTGATCAATGCGTCCCTCAGGGAGGGTTCTTTACCATCTTGTCTAAAGGAGGCGGCCGTTAGACCCCTCCTGAAGAAACCCTCCCTTGATCCCTTGGATAAAAACAACTACAGGCCAGTCTCCTTGCTCCCATTTTTGAGCAAGGTCATCGAGAGAGCAGTCGCCTCCCAACTCCAAGCTGTCTTGGATGAAACTGATTATCTGAATCCATTTCAAACGGGCTTCAGGACAGGACATGGAGTTGAGACTGCCATGGTCGCTCTGGCCGACGACCTTCGCTTGAGCATTGACAGGGGTAGTGTGACCCTGCTCGTGCTCTTGGATCTCTCAGCGGCCTTTGACATGGTAGATCATTCCATCCTTTTGGGTCGACTGAGAGAGTTGGGGATCGGAGGCACTGCGCTTCGGTGGTTCCGGTCCTTTCTCTCCGGGAGATCCCAAAGGGTGAGGCTCGGGGACAGTTGCTCTTCTAAGATAGAGCTTAATTGTGGCGTCCCTCAAGGCGCCATCCTGTCCCCGATGCTGTTTAACATCTACATGAAGCCACTGGGTGAGATCATTCGGAGACATGGAGCTCAGTGTCTTCAGTACGCTGATGACACTCAGATTTACCTCTCCATGACAAGATCGTCGGCTCAGACTTCAGATGGCGTCTCTCCTCTCAATGACTGTCTTACGGCAGTAATGGATTGGATGAGGGAAAACAGGTTGAAGCTCAATCCGGACAAAACGGAGGTACTAACTGTCACAGGACCGAAGCCAGGATTGGGAATACACCTCCCGGTCCTAGATGGGGTCACACTCCCCTCGAAGGACCCTGTTCGCAGTCTGGGGGTACTCCTTGATTCGTCACTTCACATGACTAGTCAGGTGAATGCGGTGGTCAGGAGTGCCTGTTATCAGCTTCGGCTGATCTGCCAGCTGCGCCCTTTCCTGGAGCCAAAGGACCTGGAGTCAGTGGTACATGCTTTGGTAACCTCACGATTGGACTTCTGTAATGCGCTCTACATGGGGCTACCCTTGTGCCTAACTCGGAAACTTCAATTAGTTCAGAATATGGCAGCCAGACTTGTCATGGGAACATCAAGGAGAGAGCACATAACACCAGTGCTCAAATCTCTCCACTGGCTGCCGATTAGTTTCCGAGCGCAGTACAAGGTGTTGGTTTTAACCTTTAAAGCCCTACATGGCTTGGGTCCATCTTATCTGAGGGACCGCCTCCTCCCATACGAACCCCTCCGCACACTCCGGTCTTCTGGGAGGAACTTATTGCAGCCTATGAAGACTAGACTGACGCAGACTTCCCAGAGGGCCTTCTCGGCTGTCGCTCCCAGGCTATGGAATGGCCTGCCAGACGAGATGCGTCTTATTACATCTTCTGATTGCTTTAAAAAAGCCTTGAAGACGCATCTCTTCCGGCAGGCCTTCCCAGAAAGTTCTTAACCTCCCGGCTCTGTTTGGGTTAAGCTCTCCCATTAGCATTTTAACATCTTGACCCTGATCTCTATGCAATGGGTTGCCGTTTTAAATTGAAATTTTTATTATGTCATTTTAATTGATGTTAGTTTAATTTAATTTTAAGGGGCGGGTGGTTGGGTATGGGTCATGTATATTTTATCTTGCATTTTTTAATTGATGTAACCCGCTCCGATTGGATACAGAGGAGCGGGCTATAAATAAAACTTTATTATTATTATTATTATTATTATTATTATTAAAAGTCCACGATTTAATTGCTCCAGGTGGTTGCCCCATAGAGAATGAATACACATGTTATAAAAAATTGTTGGTCTCATAGTTTTTGCAGCCAATTTCACATTTGGAGACAAACCTTCTTGTGGCCCTCAGATGGAAGATGTGCAATCTACTACCAGTGCCTTGCAGGAAGCCTTACTGGCTTGGTAAACCTGCTAGAAATCATGCTCCACAAGCCTTGGGTCCCAGAGTCATTTTACACTGTGAAAAGGATGGGGGGAAAGACCTTGTGAACGAGACCTATTTTAATTTTGTTGTAATCACTATTATTTTTGAAAACAAATACAAGTTAATTTAGATTTCAGTCTCACAGTGATTTAAAAATGCCTTCTCCCAAATCTCATACCCCCTGATCTTTAGTGACATAGACCTGTGTCTACTATTTTTGCCTGAAAATTTATGTTGATCTGTACTAATGTAAATACTTTGTTTGTGACATATATGAATCATTGCATTGTGACACCACCTTAGCCTTTTCTGTGTTGGCTCAGCCTCTTAGCAGCATCCGGTTATTAATTCTCTTCTGTTCTCCTTTCGTCTGTTTTTCTGAATTAACGTTATGCAATGATCTATTGCATTTGTGCTCACAGCAGTACATACCAATGCTGCTTTTGTGGTTTTCTGGATAGAACAAAGGTGGAAGGAGCCAAGTTTCTATAGTATGGCCTGGATCCAGTTCTTGCTGAACTGGTTGACTCTGGGTGAGTTGTCTGGCGCCCGTGTACTGCAGTGAACCAGAGTTGAAACTGGGCAAAACAAGACAGGACCCTGGAAAACCTGAGGCTAGATCTTAACAGCTTTCCTGGGAAAAGTGCCATACACTAATTATTTTATACTGTAACAATTTTCCAGATTCTGTCTTGGACAATGGCTGTGTCCAGACAGCCACTTCACCCACAGCTACAAAGTTTATTTAGCTTTCAGATTTGTTGGTGATGTTGATTTATTTCCATAAATTTCATTTAAACAACATCTTTCCACCAAGGGGCTCGAGATAACAATCATTGGGGTTTCCCCTTTTATTCTCATAAGAAACCTGTAAGATGATGAGGAAATGACTAGACCAGCATCACCCTGTGAGCTTCATTGCTGAATAAGAAATATAAGAAGCTGCCTTGCAAAGAGTTAGACAGTTGATTTATCTGGTGCAGTGCTGTTTGCACGAATATGGATGGATCCAGTATCTGCTAACTATAGAGAGAATATACCTCTCATGAAAGAAAGCTCTGTTTTGGGGTGGTTACCTCTCTACCCTGCACCATTACTCACTTAATTCGGCAGGATCCCCTTGAAGTTTTGTCTTCAGAATAGTAGAGGAGATATATGTGAGTCAGAGGGAGAGACTTTCCTTCCATGAGATTTAGGTTCATACTCAATTGCCTGAACCTAAATCTGAATTGAACCCAGTTGCTCTTCAGGATTTGAGACAAGAGCCATTCTCAGCCCTACCTGGAAATACCGGAAAATGAACTACAGATCTCTCGCATACAAAGTGCATGCTCTGTCACCGAGTTGTAAACATGTCGTGGAATGTCGCACATCCAAAAAAAATTGCTACACCGTGTGGATTTAGAGCAGGTGAATGTTCTAAATATTGATTTGTTTACCCTGGGGATTCCTGGGAGTTTATCACACTGGGGCTGATTTAAAGAGAGATTAAACCACATTTAAAGCACCCCACAAATGAAGTGGAAATGGCAAGTAATTGAGTGAATGATTGTGCAATTGCACAAATAAAGTTATATCAGAAATGCATTGTCGCTGGAATACCGAAAACAAAAAGATGTGGATTATTGATTCTTTGTGACCACTTTAAGGCAGATTTTGAGCAAAGTTGTGTGTAATTGTTACGCGTAATTACATGACTTTTCTGGGACATTGACAAGATAAACTCCCGATCTCCTTCATGTGATACCCCCTAGAGTACCCTACAAAAGCAAAAAGTGTGGGAACCATCCTGTTATAAGATGTTGCTAGTCTATTTGGTTGCCTTCAAGTTTCCTTTGAACACTCCCTGTGGATTTCCTGGATGAGCAGAAACCTTTGCATTTCATCTGAAATTCAATGATGGCTGTGCAAGATGGTCAGATTTTCTGTAAGTTCCGTTCTAATAATTTCTTCAAGGTAGTTCCTGAACATCTTAATCTTTTGAGCTGTTGTTTTGGCTCTAAAATTTCAGATATAATCTAGTTATTTATATATAAATAGAAAACCATTATGATCCATCCAGTCATTCCGATACGGTTTGGGGAAGGCTTGTTGTGAAACAAAGATGAACTCTGGAACTCTCCTTTTATGTGAGAATTAGGCAAGAAAGTGAAATGTAACTATACATGTCAGTGTAATTAAGGCGGTTGTAATAATGGTAATTTAGTGTGAATTTTGGCTCTGATCTTACCTCACCCATGAATGTGTTAGGTGGCTTTAGGCAAACCTTTCAGCCCCAACACCCACAACTGCAATAGGGCAATAGTAAACACTGAGTAACTTTGCAGAATGGTGTGCAATTACCGAGGTGATTTGTGTGAAGTGTGTTAAGTGAAAAAGTCTATATAAACAATAAGGGTTGTTATGGTATGGGATGACTGGGGTTGCAGTAAAAGTAAAAGCCAACACCCCAGTGCAGATTTGAATTAAAAAGAGCTTGCTTTAGGTGTTGCCAGTTGAGTTCAAAGTGCAAATGTAGTGTGCACTCTACTATTTCAGCTGAAGGGAGAGGAGAGAAGAGGGGCAGAATTTTGTCCTTTCCAGTAGATTGAGACAAAAGCAAACTGCTGCAGGCAATCCTAACTTGTGTATTAATCTTTGTTAAAAACATTTGCTGTCTTGACAACACTCTGATGTTGCTTAACTACATGTGTCCTGGTTTCCATCTGTGAAATGCTGGAGGCATGCATCTGATTCCAACCTTTGGTTGTTGGAATCATGCTGTTGGGCACAGACTTCTTAGCCATCAGGGACAGGAGGTAACAAAATATTGAAGGCCATAGACTCTCTGTCCCTGGACTATATCCAGGGATAAAAAACCATGGATAAGGATGGCTGACTGTATATGAATAAAAATCTTTTGCTTGTGTGTATTTTTATGTGTACATATTCACGTATATTCATATTTTAACATTTTATAAATAACATCATTCAATTTAGAACAGCTTTATTTAAGGAAAATCAGTGTTTAACTCAATGTATGTGTAAATTTTACACATGAAAAAGTTTGGGAAGAAGAGGAGGAGGGGGGATCAGGGGCTCTAGGTTCCAAAGCACACTGCAGAAATAATCCAGTTTGAGACCACTTTCCTTGCCCTGGCACAATGCTAGGTAATTCTGGGAACTGTGTTTTTGTGAGACATTTAGCCTTCTCTGTCAGAAAAGCTCTGGTGCCACAATAAACTACAGTTCCCAGGATTCCCCAGCACTGAGCCAGGACACTTAAAGTGGTCTAAAACTGGGTTATCTCTGGATCCAAGTTTCATGCCTCCCTTGAGCAACTCCTGCACTCCCTCAGGGGTCCCACCCCACCGAACCACTGAGCCTTATTCATATGGGATTTTGCTCTTGCATCCAGACACAGAATTTGGGGTGGGTCTTAGGAATAGCCAATGTTGCATATCTGTCAGGTAAAAAACATTTTTGAAACAAATGTTCGATTACAGTATACCTGGCTGCAATAAGGTTTGCTGTCAGGCATAATATGTGCAGAAAATGCAGCCAATGCAAATAATTAAAGTCAGAATAGTAAGACCACTTTTGTAAAGAACTTTGGGGCTTTCTAGATTGGCAAAAAGAAGTGTGTTCATGGCTGCATAAAACTCTAGCCTTTAGATGAGAAAAAGGGAAAGTGTGCCATGAAAACGCTTTTTTTGCATTTTAGGGAAGAAGAAGCGTCTTTAAAAAGGTGCTGGTTTTCCCAGCTTCTTTTTTAAAAACTGCAGAACAGTGCAGTGCAGTGCAGTGCAGCTCCATCTAAAGGCTGTGGTGCAGCTGCTAAGCATTAAGGAAAAGGCAACTTCATGTCACACTTTCCTGCCAATCTAGAAAACCTCATTGTTTCTTGTGGTTGGGTCTTGAAATCAAAGGCCCCATTCACACTACAAAAATAATCCAAGATGTATCCGGGTTATTTCCTTGGTGTTCACACTTGCCCCAAATGCACTTAGTGCACTTTTTTTTCAGGAGGGATACCCAAAACCTACTTAACCTGCTATATTTGATACTGTGTTGTTTTTTTAACCCAAGTTTTCCAGAAAGATCCACATCAATCTGCATCTTCAGCAGTGTGAATACATGTCTGAATTGATTCGGATCACTCTTGACTCTTTCAAACGGGAGGAATTTCTCCCAACTCCGAATGGAGCCAATGCGGATTCATGTAAATTTGCTTGTTTAGCGAATTTACATGAACCCCTGCTCCGTTCGGAATTACTTCCCATTACCCGAAAATAACCCCCTCCTGCCCGAATTTGCATACGAAGCTTTAATTCGCAATAAAGTAAAACCCATGATTGCATTCGAATTGGCTTCCCTCTTGCCCGAATTTGTGTGCGAAGAGTTAATTTGCAATAACATAAAACCCATGATTGCATTCGAATTGACCTTAAATTATACTTCCAATTTAGCCTCGTATGAAAGAGTAGTCTGTATCTTTCAAGGGAATGGAGGCGGCTCCATTTTAGCCCGAAATGATGGCATATGTGAATAACACAAGTGTTAAAATGACTCGGAGAGATTCGCGAGCCCAAAACATAATGGGAACAATGATCTGGATATGCATGAGAGCAGCAATCACAACTCCTTGGGACAAAAAACTGAGTGTGAATGCCTCTAAAGTCTTTGGGGACAGTGGACATCCATTGAGGTATTGCATAATCTTGGAGTGTTGGAATCTGGCCCATGATGAGAGTTAGCCCCTGAAACCGGAGGGGGAATGGAAGAATGAGGTATGGGGAATGCAACAGAATGTCAAGGTAATAAAGAAGGCAAATTTCCCAATGATCAAGCAGAGCGTTGCTGCTACATTGAACAGGCAGCCTCATGCCTGCAGCTGAGGCTTTATATAAAGCTCCTGGGTCATTTGGGGTTGGTGAGCAGAGCAGCCAAGCAGAACTCCGGGGGTGGAGTGAGTGAATTCATTTTAGGGTTGAGCCTGTTGGCTACATCGCTGCTGAGCAAAGCTTGAGCCTTGATCTTTCACAAGCCTGCAGTGTTCAGAATATCCTCCCAGGGGTGGGGATGGGCTTAACAAGTGCTGAACCAAAACTGAGGATTTTCTGCTGGATTTGGATTCTGCACACCTCTGCTCAAAAGTCCTTTCCCTAAATTCTTTCTTGTTTCATACTCATTTGTAGTGTGCCCACAAATTCTTTGTGGAGAATTGGGGTTGGCTCCAGGGATACCAATTTATTCCCCCACTTGTTATAAATAAGCATTGGATCTTGTCATTGGAAATTGTATAACGTAAACTCACAGTTTGGGATTTTCCTTAGCATACCTGCTAATTTGTTTGCCACATAGTTATATAAAAAGCTGCTTAATGTCAATGCTGGGCAATTGTCTGAAGAAAATCATAGCTAGCACAGCTAAGATAGTTACTTTAAAAAGTAACTCCAGTCAGAGCTGGAGTTGTATGGCCACTATGTACTGGCTGAGGGATTCTGAGAACTGTAGTCCAAAAAGTCATGTTGCCAAGTTCTGGTTAACCTATATATTTCAAAAACCTCAAAAAGTAAGTTTGTTAACATTATTTTGGCAATTTTAAAATGCAACTCTCATTCCCCTTTACATTTTATTACTGAAAATGCATGAAAACATCTCCCTTATAACTTCAACATCCACAATAGAGCCTAAGCCAGCATGATGTGATAATCAATCACCATTTAGTGAGGCTGCACACCTCTAAAACTGTAAAAATACCTGAATATTTTAGTTACACTGGAGAAGGAGTAAAGGGCTTCAACTTACAGTTTCAATTTAAGTTATACCTTTGTTGTTGATGAAAGGAATTAATCAGAAGTCTTACATTGTTGTTGCTTTGCTTTGCCAGTTGGGAATTGGGAGCTGAGACCAAAGAACAGTTCCAAAGGGCAAACATGAAGACAGGAGGAATAATGATCAAGAGCAGACAAGACAGCTTGATCCCAAAGAGGAACCATGGCTAACGTGGATAGGTGCAGCCAGGGCATATTTATAAGGCTCTTTCCTGAGGGTCTGCAACTACACACTAGTGTGCTGTTGAGTTGATATCCAACTCTATTATTCCTTTTCACCTAACTCCAAGGAATATGTTTCAGTTCTAAATCAGTTTCTCTCATCAGTAATGGTTTGGAGGAAGGTGAACAAATTTAAACTTAATCCTGGCATGACAGAGAAGGAACTGGTCAATTGAAAGGTAACAGGGATTCATTCTGTGCTTGATGGGTTTATACTGTTCAAAAATCTGAAGCTAGGGTGTACTCCTGGACTCAACCCTGGGGCTGAATGTTCAGGTTTCATCAATGAAAATGACTGTGCCATCTGTGCCCACACCTTGAGATGTCAAAATTGGCAGCAGTAATACATGCTTTGATTACATCCTGTTTAGATTACTGTAAAGCAGCTTAAATACCCTAAAGGCACCAGAACCTGTCTGATCTTGGAAGCCAAGCCAGGCCAACTCTGGATAATATTTGAATGGGACACTACCAGTGAATACTGGGGATGCAGTGGCTTAGTGGTTAAGATGCCAGTTCTGACGACTGGAAAATTGGAAGGTTGGCAGTTCAAGGCCCAAGTGCAGCCTGATGGGGTGCCAGCCTAGCAGTTCTAAAGCATGCAGATGCAAATAGATAGATAGGTACCACTTCGGTGGGAAGGTGACAGTGTTGCAGTCATACTAGCCACACAACCACCGAATTTATCTTCAGACAACGCTGGCTCTTTGGCTTAGTAATGGAGATGAGCACTGCCCCTTACGACGACTAGGCATTCATGTCAAGGGACTACTTTTACCTTTACCACCTATGAATACCAAGTGCTCAAGGCTGTATTTGAGAGGAAAGAGCTGGCAAAACCACATCTGAATATTCCCTGCTGAGAAAACCCTATGAAATTCATGGGGTTGTCATAAGTCAACAGGTGACTTGAATGCACACAGTGCATTCTCTTTGGAGCAATTTTTGGAAACTTTTCAGAAACTTCAGCGGGTGCTGTGCCCAGACTGCTAGTTGGGCCTGGTTAAGGGGAATGTTTTATTCCTTGTTAGAATAGCTTTAGTGTCTACTAGTTCATTTTCAGGCACAATAAAAGCTTATACAGCTTTGGTGCAGATTACCTGAAAGATCACGTCTCCCTATGTAAGCCTGCTCAAGTCTGGACCCCTCTCTGCTTTCCTTCTGGTGGCAGGTAAAGACCCTTTAAAAAAACAACCACATGCTTTTGGTGATGTTGTATTGTTTTAAATCAGTGGAATTTTAATAGAATGGTTTCAGTGTTTTAAAACTTATAAAATCATTGCTGTTTTTAGCTGTATTTTTAATTTATGCTGTGAACTGCTATGCGTCCCATGTTGGGAGAAAAGTAGGATACAGAAAGAATAAATAAATAAATAACCATTCACTTTTAACTCTTAAATAATTATAATCTGCAATAAAAACCTAAAATATAACTAACTACAAACTCTTTTTTGAAAAAGTACAATGCAGATTGTACATCTACTATATGAACCCTCTATATTTTTAGTTTACACTAAAGAAAGGAGATTGCCAAGAACTAAACTTATTATTCAAACAATTTCTAAAAGATTTGCATTCCTGCTTCAGTCTGCTTACATTGCACCTACTTTGCCTTACCCAAAGACACCATGTTAATTTACTTAGAACTGCCAAGTTGTATGACTTAATAAGCTTCACTTGCAGCTGGGGATATCGTTTCTTTTCCAGTACTTGGCATGTCAAAGTCTTGCTGCTGTAATCATGTAAACGAGTAATATTTCATTATCTTTAGGGACTGCATCTTTCAAATGATTCAGGAAATGTATCTTTGAATCTCTTGGTGACTCCCATTGCAGATCTTGTTATTATTTAAGAAAATTTTAGCCAGTATTTTTCCATTGCAAGATGCATCTACCATAGGGTTGGCTGTACCATGAACAGAGTGAGGCATCCTCCTTATGTGACCGATGCTGCTGTGGAAGTTATGGCGCAGTGGCAGGATTTTCAGGGACAGATTCCTGATCATCAAAGTGCTAAAATGCTTTAGCAGTATGACACATTATGACCATTTTCTTTTAATGCCAACATTCCTCCTTTCCTCAGTTGATCTCTGTTGAATCTGTACCCTGGAAACAATAGTTGTGTCTACTGGTGGTAGAATTCTAAGACATAGCCCTGAAGCCTGGAAAATCAGTATGCAAAGGAATTTCATAGCACCTTTGAGACTAACGGAAAGAAAGAAGCTGGTAGCATGAGCTTTTGTAGACTTGAGCTTACATGCGTCTGAGGAAGTAGGCCCAGCCTATGAAAGCTCATGCCGCCAACTTTTTTCTATCAGTTAGTCTCAAAGGTGCTACAAGATCTCTTTGCATACTGTGTTTATTGGTGATCCTGATCGATGTAGCTCTGGCTGTGACCACCTGGCATATTGTTAATTTTAATAGTGCAAATAAGAGTTTTAATTAATTTAAGATTGTATGTACAGCACTGTGTAAATTTACAGCGCTATATAAATAAAGGTTAATAATAATAATAATAATAATTAATGTTGGAATTTTAATATTATAATCGTTTAATCTTGTTTTAAGAGGCAGATTTGTATATGCATATAATTGTATTTTTAACCGTTGTATGCCGCTTTGATTGTGCATGCAAAAAGTGGGATATAAATAAAAGTTTCATTTATTATATTATTATTACTATCTCATTTAATTCTAAGAATGTAGAAAAATATAAGGCAAGTACAGATACCTTTCCTATTGGGAAATAATGAGTTAATTTAAACTCATCTGGGAAAATGAGTTGGCAATGTTGGGAGCTCAAGGAAATACTTTGGGGTGAAGTAAACATTATGTGGATCTCCAAAATAAAACTGGAAAGCACAGGTACAAAACTTTGGCCTTTCAATGTTGTTTTGTTTTTAAATCCATTTGAACGTAGATCAAGAGGCTGAAAATAATGCTGAATTAAACATAATAATTTTTCATTCACAATATGGATGCAGAATACAGTATCTACTACAAATGTGCAGCGTGATTGATGTATAAATTCAGTGTCTCAAGCTACTGATATTGCTGTCTGGATGAAAGTTGGAATGTATTGCAAAGTTCTGAGAATTTGGAGATGAGCAGACTCTGAAAGGCACGGGGCTAATGCCATTTGTTGTTGTGTGCCTTCAAGTTATTTCCAACTTATGGTGACCTTAATACCCCAATCATGGGCTTTCCTGGTAAAATTTGTTTTTGGCAAGATTTTGTTTGCTTTTCTTTGAGCCTGAGAGAGTGTGACTTGCCCAAGGCAAAGCAACGGGTTTCCATAGCCAAGCAGGGAGTTGAGCCATGGTCTCTGGCACTACTATGGCTTTAATACCACAAGTGGCAGAAACCCTTTCTGGATGGTTGAATCTTCAATGAATTTGGAGTTAGGGCTGGTTCTGGCATTAGGCAGATTAAGATAACTTTTATATTTTACTAATTTACACCTCAGAGACATAGCCATGTTAATCTGTATGAAAGGGATCTTGTCTCAAAGGTGCTACAAGATCCCTTTGCATATCTTTAAATCTGTTGCTGCTGCTATTCTTACTGCCAGGAAGAGGCATATATATGACTTTCTGTTCCAGGCACCAGCTACCTAAATCTCTGATGTCAAAGACAGGCAGAGTCTCAGGATGCATGTGTATATAAACCAATGCAGTACAGCTGACAAGTGTTTGTATGGCCTCTTTCAGGAACTGCAGAAAGGTGGGGTCATTTCTGATGTATGAAGTCCTTGAGACAAATCTATAAGAGTTTCTTGGCAAGATTTGTGCAGAGGAGATTTGCTTTTGCCCTCCTCTGAGGATGAGAGAATGTGACTCACGCAAGGGCACCCAGTGGATTTCCATGACCAAGTGAGGATTTGGACCCTAGTCTCCAGAATCATAGTCAAATGCTCAAACCACTACACCACAGGATATACCACCTTATCTCAGAAGACAATATACCTCAGAAGACAATACCAGTAATTTTAATCATTTGAATTGAAATAATTTTAGTGACAACATAAAATAAATGCAAAAGCTGCAAGTGAACATATGCTTCATATTAGCTTATACAGGAAGTATAATGTCATCAGTGTAAGTAATGTCATCAGTGACACTAATACAGTAAACCTTATATATAAAAAACAGGAGCATCTTTGTAGTCGATGTTTGAAGATCTGCAGAGATTTTTTAAAAGATATTGCAAATGGTCTCCTTTTCAGAGTAGGTGATAAAATCTTATAACATCCCAGGGTTTTGTTTGTTTGTTTCACACATATTTTTTGGTCTAGGAAGAAACCTAAGTTTTGCTGGTAGATAGCAGCTTTACAATAGACAATGTAAAGTGTCACTAGACAGTAAAGAAAGATGACTGGATGAAAAACAACTAATTTGAAATGTAGTGCTGGAGGAGAGTTCTACGGATACCATGGATTATCAAAATGGTGAATAAATGGGTCCCACAGCAAATCAAACTTGAATACTTTCTAGAATCCAAAATGAACCTGTTGTGCTTTGAGCCTGTCATGAGATGATGTGGCTCATTAGAAAAGATGGTAATACTGGATAAACCGGATGGCTGAAGGAAAAGGGGACCTGAGCAGGACCTGGTGACAGAATGTCTGGGAAGCCTCTCATTTATAGGTTTGCCGTAATCAACTTGAGAGCAATAGACATTAACAACAATTTTAGTGATACTTCAAAGGACCTGTTTTATTTCTTCTTTTTAAAATAGACTTGTGTGAATAGTTGAATGGCGGGTAATTTTTGTGTGTAAAACAAAATGCAGAATGTTTTACAGTGTTGTTTAGATGGAATAATTATAAGATTTTTCTAAAACATTTCATTTTATATTACTGTATATTGTAACTATAAATCATTATCTAAGTATTATGCATTGTTGATCCCCCCCCCCAAAATACATTGTCAAAATTACATTTTGATATATTTTTTGAAATGAAAACTCTGTTATAACATTTGGATAGGTGCAAAATAGATGTGTTCCATTGGCAAATATCATATTTCTCAAGCATCTAAAGTTCAGTAGCCCAGGATCCCAAATTCTTACTCTTTTCCATAATGTGTGACAACTGTGACACTCTTACTTTCTGCTCTTTACATTTTATTGCATGTATGTTTATCATGGGTGCTTTTTGCACTACAGAATCATTACACTTTTATACCACTTTCACTGTCACAGCTGCATCCTACAGTATCTGGGATATCTAGTTTGATGAGACGTTTAGAATTCTCTGCCAAAGAATTCTAGCATCTTGTGTGTCTTCATGTGGCTTCTGACTTATGGTGGCTCTAGGTGACCCTATCACGGGGTTTTCATGACAAGATTTGTTTGGGGGGGGGGGTACCTTTCTCTCTGGCTGAGAGTGTGACTTGTTCAAAATCACCCAGTAGTTTCTAGGCTGATTCAAATTCTGGTTTCCAGAGTTGTAGTCCAAGGCTCAAACCAATGGACCAAACTACAGATAACATAGTATTTCCATAGTATGTAGCCCTGCCAGTTAAAATGGAATCAGAAGTGTTGTCATAATTGTGTTGTGCAAAAGAGACTACAGCCCATCTTTCAAAATTGGATTGATGCTACAGTTCTGCTTCTGCAGTACGTGGATATTATTATATTATTATAACAGTAAATGATGTGGTTATTACTACTTCTATTTGGATCATTAACCATGGATAAAATGGGTTCAAGATTCAAGAAACTTTACTGGTTCCTTCTCTTTGCTTTTATCTGTTAACACTGCTTTGAATAATTTTTCCTTCTACCCAGCTCTATTCTCCAGTTCCAACTATCTGTATTAACATCTATTATTTTCTTCTTTTTTTCCCTTCTGTTGCCTCATGCTGCCACATGATCCATGGAAATCTATACTATGCTGGGAAAATTGGCTCTTGCACCTAATGCTTTCCAGTTTGTGTTAATTGCGGGATTTTTGGGTGAAGACATACGGAATGTTTAAATAGGTGTTCCCTTCCCACAAGGCCCAGAAACATTAAAGATAAAAGATCCTGTCTGATCTTGGAAACAAAACATGGTCAGGCCTGGCTAATACCTGAAAGGGGACTGCTAGGGAATACCAGGGGCTGTAAACTATATTTCAGAGGAAGGCAGTGGGAAATAATCTGTGAGTATTCCTTGCTTAATAAAACCCTATGAAAATCATAGCTAGCTTGAAGGAACATACATACACACTCACTCACTCATGTACACACCATCCCCCATCTGTTCAGAGGAAGTTGAATGAAGAAAAACTGTTAGACTCATAAAGTTGGAGGAGACCTCAAGGGCCATCCAGTCCAACCCCCTTCTTCCATGCAGGAACTCTCTATCAGTGCACCCGCAACAGATGGCCATCCAGCCTCTGCCTAAAGACCTCCAAAGAAGGAGACTCCACCACTCTCCGAGGGAGTGTGTTCCACTGTCGAACAGCTCTAACTGTCAGGAAATTCTTTGTAATGTTGAGGTGGAATCTCTTTTCCTGTAGTTTGAATCCATTGCTCCATGTCTCTGGAGCAGCAGAAAACAATCACTGTCTGTTCCTTTATCCAGGTTATTTATAAAGATGTTGAATAGCACTGGGCCAAGTACAGAACCTCTGGCACACCCCATTGGTCACTTCTTTTCAAGATGAAGAGGAGCCATTGCTGAGCCTCCTTTGGGTTTGGCCAGTCAATCAATTACAAATCTAGTCCACATTTCACTAGCTTGTTTGCCAGAACATCTTAGGGGACCTTGTTCTGTAGATTCTGCCTGAAGGCGGAAAAAGCCATCTCCAGTGGACACCAAGGATGTCACGAATGCATCTCCAGGGCAGTTTTGCAACATTTTGTAAATGTACGGAATTTGTTTTTGAAAGGTGAAGGATGGACAAAGATGTGCAGAACCTGAGTAGGGATGTTGAAGACTGAGGCTTTTGGAAGTCTCATTCATAGGGTCACCAGAAGTGAAAATTGACTCAATGGCAAATAACAGCAGCAGCAGCAACAACAGATGGATATATTGGCCAGAATGCTGTTGGTACACTACATTAATGTTAGTGTAGCATTACATTATCAGTTGTAATTCTTTAAAGTTCACACAGTAGCAATGAGGGAAGGCAGACAAAGTCATTTTCACTCATGAAATGTGGGCTGCTGTCTCAGAGCAGCCCACTATTTCCACTGCTTTGCTGAGAGCTAGCACTTCCCAATGACGATGATGACAACTTTGTATGTCTTCTCTATAATATTTTCCCTCCTGCAACCCCCCTGCTCATGCATGCTCGTGCATTATGTAGCCCCAATAGAAACATAAACTTGTTATTACTTCTTGCAGAATATTTTTGGATAATTCACTGGAATAATTAGAAGAGGGCTAATGTATAGTACGTTACTGATATATGCTTAACAGGACCAGATGTGAAGTTGCTGTCATACTGGGCTTGTTTAGATGTAATACTAAAGCCACAAGTTAGTAGGTTGAGCTTGAGTCCAGCCTGCCAGACCACATACTTTCTCAGATTCTGGTACATCTGGAAGGAGTTTTGAAGCTTTAATTTTCTTTTAAAATTCAGTAGAGTTTACTATGTCATTTGAACTGGGACAACTTGTTTTTAATCTTAAATATAGTTAGTAGGAAGAAGTCAAATCAAACCCTAGTTTTATGCAGCTGCCTTGTTTTCACTAACCATAGTTAAGACCGAACACAGTTTAAAGTTTGGATGGCATGCTAGTGCTCATGGGAGTTATAGTCTAGCATGTTCCACACACTCCATCTATATGATGAATTGTTAGGCTAAATAGAAGTGGAAGCTTCCATTCTCTCAGTGATGAAGGTGAAAGATGATGGAGAAAGTGTCAGAGGCATGGTTTGCAGAGACTGAGCAGAACAGGGGAGGAGAGGGAATCTTGGAGGTGTCTCATCCACAGGATCACCATGAGTAAGGGCCAACTCAGAGGCAGTTAACAACAGCAAATAGTGCTTCCTGGTTAAATTGCACTGGGTTGCCTTTTCCAGTACTGTGTGACAAGGCATCCCTTCCAGCATGGAGTTTGATATCAAAGTTCATTCAGAGGCAAAGAGAGCCCTCCTAGCAGTAGCAGTGTGACTTCAAGATATACAAATGTATTGTGGAACCTTAAAATAAAATAACTGTACAGATGAATGTTGATGCCATACCATGTCTTTGCACTTCCCTCAGATAATATTTCACTCTTAAGATGTGTTCCATAGGCTGCTACTTTTATAAAAATCAATCTTTGTGCTCTCTTTCCAAATTTTATTGGGTGCATAATATTCAAGCCAGTGAAGATTGCAAAACTCTTTCCATTCTAACAGCTAAACCTCATGGGTTGAATTTTTCCGTGCTTCTGGACTAAATTTCAGTTTGCTGAAATGCAGTGCAATCCAGAGCTATTAAAACTAACAGGAATGCCCCCACATTGGATTCAATGAGATGTGGATTGCTTGCTCCTGTAGGTAAAAGATGCAGCTTCTGTTTTCTCTAGTAAGAGATATATTTCCTCCTGTTATTTTCGCAAAAGTAAGGATTTGTATGGTCCTTGTGTTCATTTTTTAAACAGTTCTTTTTGTTGCATCCCTTTAAAAATGTGCAAATTTTGTCGACTTCTTGTGAAAAGTGAACTGAATAAAATTTTGAACCAATTACACTGGAAAATCTAAAAAGATGTAGCTCTTCCCAGGACCATGTTTTCCCTGCCTGTCATGTAGCTGTCAAAATGAGGACTCTAACAGAAGACAGAACTGGCAGCTTAATTGAGCATCACAAACATGGCTGAAAATACAGAAATTTGAGAGCAAAAGCATCCAGAGTTCCAGACCTGAATGAATGGATCTGTCAGTTTGCTTTTGTCCACAAGCTCTTTCTATCCCATATATGAAGGGATCTGGAAAATTATTTTATTTAAAAAAACCCCTAACATTAGTTAAAATTAAAATTAATTAAAATTAATGTTAAAAAATGAACTAAATCTGTAGCTACCCAAAGCTAGCTGTATGTGCCTTCAAGTCACCTATTTACTCTTTCAAGTCATTTATGGAAAGCCAATGAATTTCCTAGGGCTTTCTTAGGCAAGGAGTACTCAGAGTTGTTTTACAATTCCACGTTTGGTAACTGCAGATAATGTTAAGCAAGCATTATACCAGCCAATTATATTGGGTAATGTATTTGGTACTTGATATGGCCTAAATACCCTAAAGATACTTGTATGATCTTGGAGGCTAAGCAGGGACAGATCCAGTTAGTACTTGAATGGAAGACTGACAATGAATACCAAGTGCAGTAGGCTGCATTTCAGAGGAAGGAATGCCATGAGTATTCCTTGCCTAAGAAACCCCCTTTGATATTCATGGAGTCGCTGTAAGTTGACAGGCAACCTGGAGGAACATACACACAAATAATGTATGCAATGGGGAATATAAATTATTTCCACCCTGTCACACAGCAATGGGTCATGCAAATATGAACTTGCCCTTCTGAAGTTCTGAATATTTTTTACTTCTCATTTTCAGTAGCTGTAACATGATCTCATTTAATCTTTTACAGACGAGAGCAGAGCAATCCCAAGGTGCCTACTTCTTGCCTGAGTTTGCACTCTCTCCGCAAGGAAGTTTCTTGGAAGATACCGCAGGAGAACAGTTCCTTACCTACCGCTATGATGATCAGGTTTGTCTGCTGAATATGAAAATCATGGCATTCCTTTCATCTTTTCAGTGAGACTCTGGGAATTATGTGTTCACAAAGCAGACCATTTCCTAATGTCTGGTGTATATTTTTTAAAGGAAACTAGGCCATAATGAATAATTATTAATTTTATTTATTTTTACTGTAAGCTTCCTCCCTCAAAATGTGAGTTTCAATCTTTGCCCAAGAAAGGCAAAAGAGCAACACTGCAAAAAGCAAAAGCTGTAGAAATGCAACAGCAATACAGATGGATGAAACAGCAGCTTAGAATATCAAATTCAAAATAAAGATTTGCAGGAAGATTTCCGTTAATGGGAAAGACACATGGAAAACAGCTGAGAAATATAACATTTGCTGAGTCCAGGTATAACATTTGGTTTGGTGCTCCTTGAATGACCACCATCCTCCTCACCTCATGCAGAAATCAAAATTGGAAACTATGGAGGCCAGATCTTCTCCCTGTAGCCCACACCAATAATTTGGCATTACATCTGTGCCAGTTCATAATGTTACAGAACAGTTGAATTGATAGGTATGGAGAGCAAAGTAGCATCCTGCTCAGATTCATCCCTGTTTAATGTGGTTGGGATGTTTGATTGAGTAGCATACAAAGCACTTTCTATTAGGAAATATTGCTGTGCAAGTCCAACTGAAGCATGTGGAAGATTAATGAAAGCATGGCATTGAGGTTTATTCATTAGAGTGTTCCAGTTTATTTATTTATTCATCCAGTGCCTTTCAAAGATGCCTATAGCGTGCTTCCATCTCAAGACACACCAACAAAATTCCAGCCACTTTGCCTATGTGCTTGTGCAATCTGCACTAGAATTAGTTGTTGTATGTCTTCAAGCCATTTCAGATAGATGGAGCCATGGTGACACAGTGGTTAAATGCTGGCACTTCAGCCATTCACAGCCACAAGATTGTGAGTTCGATTCCAGGCAGGGTTCCAGGGTCAACTCAGCCTTGCATCCTTCTGTAGGTCGCTAAAATGAGCACCCAGCTTGTTGGGGGCATTTGGCTTCCACATTGTTAACCACTTAGGGAATGATTAAGTGCACTGATAAGTGGTATAGAAATGTACATTCGATTGCTATTGCTATGTTGACACTAAAGAGGCCCTGTCACTGGGTTTTCTTCACAAGATTTATTCACAAAGCTTTATTCACTTCCTACCTCTAAGGTTGAGAGTGTGACTTGCCCAAGATAACCCAGTGGGTTTCCATAGATTTGAACACTGGTTTCCCTGAGTCCTAGTCCAGCACTTGAACCATTATTTCATACTGGCTCTTGTAGTAGAATTACTGTACTAGACATTTTATACACATTATCACAATACTAAAGTCTGGATCATCCATGCCATAGTATTTCCAGTTTCTCTGTCAAGATGTAAAAACTTGGACAGTGAAAAAAGCTGAAAGGGGGAAAAAAATCTCATTTGAAATGTGGTGCTGGAGAAGAGTTTTACCGAGACCATAAAGTGCCCAAAAGACAAATAAAAAGGACTGAAAGCAAATCAAGTCTGAGCTCTCACTAGAAAGAAGAATGACAACATGGAGACTGTCATACTTTTGAGTGGACAAGATCATGAGACAACTTGAGTCGCTGGAAAAGATGACAATACTCGGTGAAGTACAAAGCAATAGGAAAAGAGTGAAACAAATGGCTCATTCACACCACACAATCACAGCACTATGATTCCATTTTAACTATCATGGCTGCATCCCATGGTATCCTGGGGTTGTGCAGCTTGGTGAGGCCCAAGAAGAAGCCAGCATGGTGTAGCAGTTTGAACATTGGACTAAGGCTCTGGAGACCAGGGTTTGAATCCTTGCTCAGACATGTAAACATGAGCTTGCGCAAGTCACACCTGCTCTGCCTCAGACGAAGGCAATGCAAAATCCCTCTGAACAAATCTTGCCAAGAAACCCCTGTGATAGATTCGCTTTAGGGTCATCATAAGTCAGTAACCTCTTCAGGGCACACAACAATGATGCACTAGTGCTCCCTGGCTGAAAATTCTAAATACCTCCCTAAACTGAAATTCCCAGACTCCATAGGATGCCATTGCAGTTAGAGTTGAATACAGCACTATAATTATGTAGTATGAAAGGATCCCAGATTAGATATGGATTGATTCAGTGAAGGCCTGAGCTTGTAAGACCTGAGCAGATCTGATCATTACAAGGTCTTATAGCTCTCTCGTTTATAGGATTCCCATAAACCAAAGCTGATTTGATCACACATAACAAGAACAATCAATTTATATATACATTTGTCGCAGACTGCTCACCTTATAAGCATTTTCCATATACAGTTATATGCACTTTTTATTGTAAATCATACATTTTGATATATTTCAACACTGCATTGCAAAATTTGGAGATGTACAAGATTGAAATAATCATTGTATTCTGATCTGTACATTATTTTGGGAAGCGTTCATTGTTCATGCATCCTTAGTTAATGCTTGGATTTTTCTTCCTCTGGCACCAATACAGAGTACCTTTCTTAATATTAATGTTCTGGAATGTGGTCCATTAAGACTGGACAAACACAGGCATTAAATATACATTTTTCCATATTATTATTTCACAGTTTTGTTTTTATTTTGCCCTTGTTGAAAGAAAAGGTTTTCTTTTTAAAAAGTGAAATTGTAAAGAGATGGTAGTAATGGATGAAGCAGTGAGTCTGGAAAATAACAAGCCATGGTTCTTCTAATTAGATCAGTAATGCATACTTCAGAAGCCATAGATACATTATGCTAAACATGAAATAGAGATATAACAGCAAAGAAAGCAACATGAAAGACACACTGTTAATTTTGGCAGAGGATCTAAAGTAAATCTAGGAAATGTGTGGCCTTGTGTAGAAATGTAGTTATGACACACATCATGTCCCAGAAATCTACTTCAAAATGATGGGAATTGTATTCATCAATGTTTACAATGTACTGCTAGTGCAGTGTGAATAATTCAGAGATTTATAGGCAAAAATCCTGTGTAGATGTGAGGAAAGCATTTCCCTTCCCCCATTCTCTCTCCCAGCCTCTAGTCCCACTGCATCCTGCCTCCATATAGCTAGAAATTGTGTTGTTGTGGACAACACTTCTCATTAAACGTGGCATGAGATGGGATCAGACTGCAGTATCAGATTGTGAGCCAGAACCTGGGAGTGACCATTTGAAAATAGTTACTCCGACAGTCCCAGTGCCCCCAAAACCTTTAGCTATTATTATAGTTTCCTTTTTAAAAAAGATAACTCATTCTTTTCCTGTTTTCCAAAATAATTATAACAGTTATTCTGGAATACATTTAAAAACCAAGAATGTTTTTCATTTGGCATCACAGGGCGCAACATAAGCCAGGCTTTGAGCTTGGTTATCTCTCCTGTATTTAGGGATGCCACAGATCATAACTGTCACCAAATAGTTACAGTTGCACCATATAAAATAAAATTATAACTTTTTAAGTTACTGTTTTGTAATGTATTATATTATACCTTTGTTATTAAGGAAAATTAATCAATGATCAGTATCTAGTTACTAGCAACTTGTTTCTCCCACACTCTATTGCCAGCTATAAAATTATCAAGACCAGAAACACATTGATTGACTTATAATTAGGCTTGAAACTAATTTGGGGTGGGGATGGCATTTGGTTTAAAAAACCAAATAGCTTTCACTTTCAATTATTTTTAGAAGTGACTGAAAACAAAGTCACCTTTTCATTTACTTTGGCCTCACTTGTATGCACTCTGTCAACTGAGTTTGCTTTCCACACTTTATGATAATAGTGAAATCTGATTGTCCATGTAATACAATATTAGATCCTAAAGTGCAAAGACCTAACTCTGAATACTAAAGTTAGGATCATCCAAGCCATAGCATCACATTATATGAATGTGAGAGCTGGGCAGCAAAGAAAGCAGATAGGAATAAAATGAACTCATTTGAGATGTGGTGCTGCAGAAGAGTGCTGAGGATATCATGGGTGGCCAAAAAGATGAACTCTTAGACCAGATAAAGCCCAAACTCTTCCAGGAGGCCAGGATGGCTAAACTGAAGTTGTCATACTTTGGACACAAGCACTCTCTCAGCCTGAAAGGAAAGCAATAACAAACCTCTTTTAAATAAATCTTGCCAAGAAAACTCCATACATTGGAGCTAACTTGAAGGTACACAGCAACAGCAACAATGACAACAACAATAATATAATAGGTGTTGCTCAGTTAATATTTTCAGAATCAATATGTTTTTTGGAAATGCGAGGGGATATCCAAAAGTTTTAATAATTACCTTTTTAAAAAATTGACAGAAAGTTTGTTTTGATTTGTAGTTGTTAACTTATCTCAGAGGAGTTTATCACATGGGAGGAATTTCTCTCAATTGCAAATGGAGCCAATTCATAATTACGTCAATTTGCTAGTTTAGCGAATTTACTTGAAATCTGATTGTGTTCGGAATGCGTTCAGAATGACTTCTCATTTCCCAAAAATGACCCCCCATTTCCCGAAATTGCATGAAATACTCTAATATGCAATTACATGAAACCCCATGATTGCGTTTGGAATGACTTCCCATTGCCCGAAATTGCATGAGATACACTCTTTCACAATAACGTGAAACCCCATGATTGCGTTCGGATTGCTATTGCATTATACCCCCAAATTCCATTGTATGATAAACTCCTATGTAGTCACTATCTAGATTTACACATTTTTTCCAGCGTATCCTGACCCTCCAAATACCTGATACTGTAGAAGTCTGCAGATTGCACCTTATGAGAGTAATAATTATCACCTGGAAGTTATTATGGCATATTGATGAAATTTTGTCAGTGTCATCATTGGTCCCTAAGTGCTTGTTGCTGAGAAAATCAGCTCATTGTGTCCTTTATTTTTGTGACTGGCTCTGCCAGAAGTGACTAACGTGTAAAATCCTCGTCTGACACAATCTGCAGTCTTCTACAATAGCAGGTATTTGGAGGGTCAAGAAACGCTGAGGAAAATGTGTAAATCTCGATAGTGATAGGGAAATGGGAAGTCATTCTGAACGCATTCCGAACACAATCAGATTTCAAGTAAATTTGCTAAACTAGCAAAGTTTACAACTACAAATCAAAACAAACTTTCTGTCAATTTTTTAAAAAGTTGATCATTAAAACTTTTGAATACCCCCTTGCATATGTGTGCTGTCCCTCCCAAATTTTCTATTTTCAGTATACCTGTAGGTGGGAAAAAACCTTAATTGTTGTACGACTGGAATGAAATGCACCCAAATCAGGATTTCTACCTGTACTGTAGTAGATTTGTTCTTGGCAATTTTTTGAGTGTTGTGGGATGGAACGGATGATGGTTGCTTTCCAACTGTTGTTGGGCTGCAAGTTTCATTAGCCCTAGACACCATAGTCATTGATTGAGGGAGGTGGTTATGTTTAGCCGTCAGAAAAGAAATCTGAGAGCTGATATGAAAATCATTGTCAAATATGTGAAAAACTTTCATTTGGAAGATGTAACAGATTTGTTCTCTGCTGCTCTTGAGGATAGGACCTAAACCAATGTCTTCAAATTACATGAAATACTATTCTATCTGAACATAAAGAAGAAAGTCCAACAGAACATTAGGAAGAATGTCCAGACAGTAAATACTGTTTGAAAATACAACAGATTCCCTTCAGAAAAGTGTGAGCTCTCCTTCTCTGAATGGCTTTAAACAGAGGTTGGATGGTTATGTATGGATTCTCTGGCAGGGAGCTGAGCCAGGTGAATCTTGGGGTCCCTATCATGCCTAAAGTTATTATGATGCTGTGACTCTAGGGGCCTGAACAGACAGACAAAATAAAGCTGCTTCAGGTCACTTTGAAGGTATGCTGTTTAAATGATGCATGTGTTCTATGAGGCTGGAAGCTGCACCAAAGCCACGACCCAGTCCTAAGGACTGGAATGCAGCTTTGGCACAGCTTTGGGGCTCTTAAGATGCATGTGTCATTTAAACAGCATGCGTCCAAAGTGATCCGAAGCAGCTTTATTTTGGCCTGTCTGTTCAGGCCCTAGAATCCAATAACATATGGATTCCAATAACTACAGTTACTCACCCCTTCTGTAGAGGGGGAAAAAAAGCAATCTGCTTCACATGTTACCCTGTGGCTTTTGATTCAGTTGAGATGTACCTTGGTTTAAACACCTAGGAAGTTAATAAGATCAAGTTGTAAAATACAGCTGTAAAATGGGTCACATTTTATGACAGACCTGTTAAAATAAAAAAAGAGCTTTAATAGTATGAAGCAGCATTTTGATGACACAAAAATAAAGCCCAAGTTAATTGGATATGCTTTTGCAAACTGCAGGGCATAGGTTAAGGCTGAAAGAAGATAAAAGAGTGTGATTCTTTGGCTAGTAATGCCTGTTAAGGTGTTGGATAGATTTCCCATCTCCTTTACATAAAGATAGGTGAAATCAAAGTCTTGAATGTTCTTCTCCAAAGGACAAAGGCAACAGTTGTCTGAAGTGTTAAAGCACTCCACCCATTATCATAGCAAATGTTTATGGTTCAAGGGTATTTTTGGCATTTTGGCAGTTTAAGTGATATTGCTACTGTGTGGCTTTCCCTCTCATATACAAAATCTGGATATTCTGTGGTGTGTTTGTCTTCAGTCTGGCTTCTGTCTAAGGTGCTCACTTATGAAGGAAAGATAAAATATGTCACAGAAGCTGCAGGCAAGCAAAAAATGGACACAAATTTGCATGCATTAATTTATATAGGGATGCAACATTTAAAAAAAGTAAGTCAGAAATTAAAAAAACATCTCAACATAAAGGGGAAAAGACTTGTGTGCCTGCTGCTATTGCCTGATGCTGTATAGGAAATTTTGACATGATCAGTATTGTGTGTGATACATAGCACCATCAGGTAGTCTTCTGTTCTCTTGGTACCACAATTTGATTCAATATTAATAAACTCAGGATAAATTGTTTGGTTGAGGTGGGGGGGGGATGAGACTTGGAAGCCCTGATCTCCCCTCCTCTTCCCAAAAATTTTCTGTCCTGGAGGGAAAGAGAAAGGTAAGGAGGATGTTTGAAGCATCCTTCTCAAGAGGCACTCCAATCCGCCAACCCGCACCTGTCTCATTATTGTTCCAGTTCTTGGGATGAGACATTGCTGCAACCTCAACACATTCTTCCAAATGCTCCCAGTACCTCTTTCAGTGTGTGAGTGACTTCCTGATGATTATCGCACTAGCTGCCCTTTGCTGATCTGGGCAAGGACTGAGAGCAGGCTGGGAACATGGACTATCGCACAGCTCCGTTCTTATATCATTACCATCTCTTCTTCCTCCTGTCCTAAGGTAAAAGCGCTTGTTTTCTGTTATGGGAGATGTTCTAATTGGGGATGGTATAGTAACAATCTGGGCACAGAGCTGTGCGATAGCCCATGCTACCAGCCCACTCTTAGCCTGTGCCTAGATTGGCAAAAAGGCAGTGCAGTATTCTCTTCTGACACAGAGTAATTTGCAAACAGATGCAGTAATGCTCTTTTTCTGATTCTCTCTCAGATATGTTCATTCACACACAGTCCTCCACACAAATTCTCTCTCTCTCTCCCTTACACACAAACACACACACACACACAGACATGCGTGACACTCGGTTTTACACACCTGCATATGTGCTTGTGGATATTTATATATACATAAGAGAATGAATGTTTCTGTGTGACTATGGAGTTTATCACATAGGAGGGAAAACTGAAGCTGAATCCAGACAGAACGGAGGTACTTCCAGTATCGGCTCCGAACCCAAGTATCGGGATACAACCTCCAGTCCTGGAAGGGGTCACACTCTCCTCTAAGGACCATGTTCACAGTCTGGGGGTACTCCTAGATCCGTCGCTTCACATGAAAAATCAGGTGAATGCGACAGTCAAGAGTGCCTGCTATTAGATTCGGCTGATATGCCAGCTGCACCCTTTTCTGGAAGTCAGGGATCTTGAGACCGTAGTACATGTGCTGGTAACCTCACACCTTGATTTCTGCAATGCACTCTACGTGGAGCTACCTTTGTGCTTGATCCAGAAACTACAATTAGCTCAGAACATGTCAGCCAGGCTGGTCTCTGGTACATCCAGAAGAGACCATATAACACCAATCTTAAGATCACTCCACTGGCTGGCCATTAGTTTCCGGGCCCAGTACAAGATGTTGGTTATCACCTTTAAAGCCCTAAATGGTTTGGGTCCAACCTATCTTCGGAACCGTCTCCTTCCATATAATCCTCCCCGCACACTCAGATCCTCGGAACAAATTGTTACAGCCTTATAAAACAAGGCTGTTCACGACCTCCCAGAGGACCTTCTCAGCTGTCATGCCCAGATTGTGGAATGGCCTGCCAGATGAGATCCGTCATATTACCACCTTAAATAGCTTTTAAAAAGCTGTAAAGACGGATCTCTTTCCTGAACATTTCTCCATCCACTAGAAGAAAAATCTAACTGCTGTACTCTGACCTCACCTTAGTCATGGTCTATTGTTTATTGTATTTTTTAAAGTACTGTATGTTTGAACTCTTACATTGTTTAATAGTATTTTAAGGAGGGGATTGAGGGATTTGGATTGTATGTTGTTGTTTTGTGTGTGTGTGTGTGTGTTTAAATCTTTGTAAGCCACCCCGATTGCATTTTGTAGAGGGGTGGGATATTATTGATATTATTGATATTATTAATATTATTATTATTATTATTATTAAAATGGGATTTAAATTGAAAGACCTGCAAAAGCAGAATGATTATCAGACAACGTCCAGGTTAATGCAACATTAACCCGGATAGAAACTAGAAAAGACATTCAAAAGTGCAGTTGATTTTCAGATGACATTGGTGTTAAAGTGCATTAACATGACATTAACCAGGATGAAAATTTGGAGAAAAAAAGCAGTTCTTTTTACTTTTGGAAAACCCTGAAAGTAAAAAGTGGCTGGTTTTTCTCCACTTCCTGTCTAGGGTTAATGTTGCATTAATACTCATTACCCCCAATGTGTCTGAAAACCAACCCCATTTTTGTGTATCTTTTGGGGGGTTATTTTTAGGTTTTAAATTCTGCTTTTTTCACTGGATGCCTCTCATGTGACCCTGGTGTGTGTGAGGGAGTAAATGAGTATTGTGTGAGTGAAAGAAAGAGCATGACTGAGGGTAAAGATATTGAGGAGCATTATCTTATTTGAGGATGGCTGTGTGTAACACAGTACAGTGGGCTCTCCTTATCTGCAAGCTTGCCATTTGTGGATTTGAGCATCTGCAAAACAAGCCCCATTGTTCTTAATGGAGGAACATGCACATGGCTGCGCTAATGGCTATGTGCATGTTGCACTGCCATAGGAAACAATGAGATTTGAAGTCCCACATTTTTTACCCTTATTTGTGGTGGTGGTGGGTGTCTGGAACAGATCCCCTGCCGATATGAAGGGATGACTAATGTGTAAAATTTACACATGTTAAGTATTGAATTTATTTAAATAAAATTGTTATAGTCTGGATAATGTAATTTCCTTATAAAATGTTAAAATCTGAATATGCATGCATGATCAAATAAAAATATGCTCATTAAACAAAATATTTTAATTCATAAACCTTGTTGAGTGTGGTAGGATTAACGGCTAAGATTATGACGGTGAAAGGTTTGAGAACCATTGGTGTAGCCCTCTAAATGCTGTTGGACTGCATTTCCTTACAGTCCTCACTGTTGGTTATGTTATCTAAAGGAAATGGGAGTTGCAGTTCAACGGGATTCCCGAGAGAGGCACAATTTCCTGTTGTAGAGGAACTCCTAATAAGGTTAGTGTCGTAGTTCTCCAAGGAAGAAAATTAAAAAAAATGATTTGCAATGGGGAAGGGACCTTCATGATAATGTTACACTTGGCTGCCATTTATAGTGTAGTTTGGTCAACTTTACAGTTCAACATTTCCTTCCTTTAGTCTACAATTTTCAATAAATTTTTTGAAGAGAGTAATTACTTTTGAGGGTAGAAGAAGGAAGGATATGATCTCTATGCAATATAATCTGGACAGTCATTCCAGAGGCTGGTGTGTAACGTTGTTTAAAATAATTCTGCTGCTTAACACATCCTTCAAAGAGCATCTGCTATCTTTAAAAGACTTTGTGTTAGTTTGAAATAGGAAACAAGTTTAATATTAATGGGAACAACTTGCACTCTGTTTTACTGTAGCACCATTGCATATGGATTCATGTTCTTCCTTCATACTTCATTATCTTCAGCTTTGATCTGGCGAGGGTGTGCTTATATGTTAAAGAGAGGCTGTATAAATTCTTTTATATGCTGTTTTGTAGATATTAAGGATCTACATACAGATGGAAAGCTGTAGTGTTCCACATGCTCACAAATTATCAGATACTTCAGGGAAAGAGGAAGCAACAATTTGCCAAGACTGCATCTCTACAGGGCCTGTTTAATAGCTGTACAACTATTGAACACCAAACTAGTTGCATTGATGTGTATTGGAATTACACCATGGAGAAATGGCTTCAGATCCAAAGCCTGGAAAAATTACTTCTGCTTCTGGAGTGTCAGAGCCAGAATGCCTTTTGGAACATTCTGGGAGCTACCCTTAAAAAGTAACCTTTCTCAACCACTGTTTGAATTTTCACCCTACTACAAAAGTTTCTGATAGACCTTTGGCCAATTACTTTCTGATATGGGCTCTCCCCTCTGTTCTTACAATGTACTTGTGTGAACCTTGTTTACAGAAGTTTGCTTGAAAGTGCACAGGCTTTGATCATAATGCATGTTTTCCATTGAAGAGCGCTGAATGACTTACTGCATGGCGAGTTTGCAGGTGGGGCAGGAGTAGAGTGCCGGCAATCCTCTGGCCAAGCTGGATAACTCCTTCTCCCCATGGGCCTGTGTGGCTTGGAGTGGCCCTGGCAGGGAGGTGGGAATCATCATCCACAGACTGTCCGGGAAAGTGGCCAAATGGCTGATAAGACCAGCTAAGTTCCCAAACAAACTGGCTTGCACAGCTGGTGCAAGGCAACAGACAATCTTTGATTTAAAGTCCAGAGTAACAAATCAAGAGGTTTTACCAGAAGATTTGTCAAGAAATCTGAGGTCCAGGATATCAGATAGTCAAGATGGGTCAGCAATCCAAGAAGCAAGGTTTCAGTCCAAAGAGCAATGGGAGCCAGAGACAGAGTGCTTTCCCCCAGAAAGTCAGATAATCACTGATAACTAGGCAGACATTGTGCAGCTGCTTATAATGGCATGCTGCAGGCGTTCAGGTGTGTCTGATTGCCAGTGCATTTCTGATAAAGCCTCCGTGACCATCAAAGGCACTCCTTTTCAGCTCGACACTGATGGAAGGTAAGCACACTCCCTTGATTCTCCTCCATGTCCAAAGACTGTCACAGGGAGACTTGGCTGCTGAGCCTCCTGAGAGGCCACAGACTCTGCTGGAGCAGGCACAGCAGAGCTAGGGCCAGACTCAGGCTCCACAGCTGCAGACTCGGGTCCCCAGGGAGACTCTGACTCATCCTCTGAGTCCTCTTCCAGCTTGGGCATGACACTGACTTTAAACTATGGTTTGAATTCACTGGCTTGAGTGCCTGGCCAGAGTAACCCACTCTGGTCTGGTGGGGGGAACATTTATTCTCTGTCCAATGAATGCCCAGCAGTTGCATGTGGGGTGGCATCAGTTTTGCCCAGCTCAGGGAATGGAAACTTTCCTGCACCTTCTGGTGGCAGGGGAACCATGCCACCCATATGGAGCTATTGTGTATCCCCTACCAGTCATCTCAATGGTTCCAGCATTGGGCTGGATGGTCAGATCAGTGCCTGGATCCAGACCCATGTGTGTGCCAACCCTATCAGCAATAAAGATTGTGGTCTACATCTTCCATTCAAGCATGTTTGTTGGAACGTGTATTGTGTGATAAACAATTGTACAGACATAAAATATTGCACATCAACGACAGCTAAAACTAACTTTTTTTTTTTTTTTTGCAGTTCACATTTAACTGCCCGTAAAGTTTATTTTGGTGCAGTGTTTGAGCACTTTTGTATTTTAGACATCCCAGGCCAGAAAGAAAACATCTTCATTCTTATCCTGAATGATCTTAGAAGCTATTCAAATGTTTGGACTGGCTCTTGGACAGCTTAAGATGTTAACTGTATTTTGTCATAAGAAATAGTCGGCTCTCTCCTTTTTATTGCTTTTCTTCATCATTTTATTTTATATTTCTGCCCTTCCAGATGCTACAACAAAACAGCTATTTTTCCAGATATTATTAGTACTGGAAATGTTCAGTGCTCTTGTTCTGTTGACACTCCAAAATATTGCCTTCAAGTAATAAAACCAATCCAGAAGTGAGACCACCAACAATACACAGCAGTGAGTGCTTTGTTGGGTAGATTTCTGCAAAAGAGCCTGCTTTCAGCCTATTTCTTTTTCTTCGATCTACCAGATGTAGAACATCATTCCCCAATCCAGTACATTCCAGATGGGCTGTACTGGAATTCCTATACTCCCCCAGCCATATATCCAGTGCCTGGGATGATGGGATTTGCAGTCCAATGCCTCCAGAGAGCTGTATTGGGAAAACTTGTATAGTAGGGTGTGATGATAATGCTTTTCACTTTGTCAAACATAACAGATATTTGTTTTCTCTGCCCCTTTAAATTCCTCTTTTAAAACTGAGAAATTTGCCATCTAATTTGCCCAGTTGTGATAATTTTCAGATGATTCGTTTGCAAATGAAGTAATGAGGTGGGCACATCAATTGGAAATTGGCTGTTCTGGATGTTTTTATTGCTTAAGTACTTTATATACGTTGAGCAGTTAAACAGTGTGGTGAGGCAGCTAAAAAAAAGCCAGTGCGATTCCAGGCTGCATCAATAGAATATAGTGTCTAGAAGATCAAGGGAAGTAATAATACCACTCTATTCCACTTTGGTTAGGCCTCACCTGGAATATTGTGTCCAGTTCTGAGCACCACAATTCAAAAAGGATGTTGAGAAGCTGGAGCATCTCCAGAGGAGGGCAACTAAAATGGTGAAGAGTCTGGAAACCATGCCCTATGAGGAGTGACTTAGGGATCTGGGTATGTTTGGCCTGGAGAAGCAAAGGTTAAGAGGTGATATGATAGCCCTGTTTAAAGATTTGAAGGGATGCCATATTGAGGAGGGAGCAAGCTTGTTTTCTGCTGCTCCAGAGGCTAGGACAAGGAACAATGGATGCAAACTACAGGAATAGAAATTCCAGCTCAACAATAGGAAGAACTACCATACAGTAAGAGAGCTATTTGATAGTGGAACACACTCCCTCTGAGATTGTGGTAGAGTCTCCTTCTTTGGAGATCTTTAAACACAGGCTGGATGGCCAACTGTTGAGGGTGCTTTGATTTTGTGTTCCTGCATGGCAGGGGGTCGGACTGGATGGCATTTGAGGTCTCTTCCAGCTCCATGATTCTATAATTCTAAAAGCCTTTATTTTATGAGCTACAATGGTAGCTGTTGGCATGACCTAGTCAAAGGTTTATTACATTTAATTCTTATTTTGATGAGTTATGTCCTCCAGTTTGATCATTACAGCTGATCAGTTTCATGTGTTTTCTCTAGTTGCACCTTCCTATTTTCTCATGCCCTGGGGAAAAAGAAAACAAGTTGCTTACTTTCGGTACATTATGCCTTACAATAGATAGTATCAGTACAATACAAAATGCACAAACAATCCTGCTGTAGACATTGCAGGAGTGTTCCCTCCAGCTACATTTGACTACTACTTCCACCATCCCCAGCCTGCAGAGATCCAACACTTTTTGCAGACTACTTGTTGGGGAAACCTGCACTTCATCTATCATTGAATGGCCAGAATATACCTCCTTTCAGTCATACTGCTTTTGCGTGTGTCACATCCTAAACTTTGTAAATATCATTGCAAAAAGACATTTTAAAAAAGAAAAAAAAAATCCTCCTGTTTCCTAGTGCCCTGAGGGGGAAAAAAAGCAAGCTGCTTACTTGTAATATATTATGAGAAACATTGTATGGACAAATGAATAGAGAAAATTAGCTATTTAGTCAGTTGAAATGTGTTTTTGATTTGTGGTGATACAGTTGGAGGAGGAGGGCCCAGAAACATTGTTTTTGCTTGCAAAGTCCGTTTTGTGTCATTGGAAGATAACAGCATAAACCAGCTTTGATGACCTTGGTTCAAAGTAGGGCCTAGGGTGGGTGTTCTTCTATTTTTGTTTGGGCTTCTCAGTTGGCTACGATTCACAATTCACATACACACTGGTAAATAAAGCAATGTGATTGAATTCTTTGAAAGCCCTTGAATGATGAGTTGGCCAGGGAATAGGAAAACTTAAATTTTAAGCAGTGCCTAGTCCTGCTAAGTAAATTTATATTGCACTTTGTTTAGCTTAAGGTTGAGGCTCAGTCTACAAGAATGGGAAGTGAACTCATTTTTTAAACCTGGATTTACCCAAATTGGTGAATGTGTGTGTAGGGGGGTTACTAATTTTTCCTGGAATTCCTAACCCAGGGAAGGTGTCTGATCAGCTCCCTTCTCTGTCTTCTTCAGGAGCAAACATCCATCCATCCCACTTTTTCAAAATGTCTCAGATTGTGGGGGAATGAGAAGGTGGGTGTTTTCTGTGCTTTGTGATGCAATTATTTCATGAGTCATTTTTTTAAAATGTAGCCATTGGGTTGTTTATTTTTCTGTTTTGTACTGTAAACTGCTTAGGCCCATTTGTTCAAACACTGAATCAGTGCTTGGGAGATAGTGATTGTCTGGATCCATAACAATTAATTGGAGGCCATTCTCAAGAAAACTGACTTGCGGGTTGTTTGACTTACCTGGAAGTCAGAGGAGCAAGTCAGCTGGATTGGGTCGCATGTTTCCTTAAAGCAACAAGCCTTGAATTTGGATGTAATTGGTTACTTGAAGCCTAGGCATCATCCATCCATAAGCATGCAACATTTTTCATCAACCAAAACTAGTGCACCAGCTGCAACCTTTCTGGGAGAAAGTGGTCCTGGAATATTCCATGGAGCAACTCTTTGCCATGACTGTGACAATGTTTTCCACAGCATGATGTGTGAAAGACAGACGCATGTCTCACAAAGTGGGGTTCATGCCTCTTGGAGCTCACGTTGGCCACACAAGTCCCCAACAGGTGTGCGTTTGTGAACCTGCCCTCAACTTTTACATTTTTGCTGGCAGAAACACTGGTGTAACTGCTTCAGATGCAGTTACCAGATAAGAGTATGAAGTGGCCTTTGCTTAGTTTTCATCTAAAGTAATATAGAAGTAATATTGTGTCAGTTTAGATACATTTCCTACAGGCATAGTTGATAAAGAGAAGAAACAATTCCATTGTGTAAAAGTAAATTTTCTGATGTTACAGTTTGTTTAATACAGCTGAGACTATAGAATCCATCATTTAATGAATGATACAATTCATTAAATGATGATACAATTCGCTTTTGCCCAAAACATCTTTTTCTCCTTCCTTTTTGGCATTAAGTGAAGTTGAGTGTTCGTGTAGAAGAAATCATTTATGCTTATTTGAAATCTTCAATTATCCATTCTGTCCTAAATGTGGAAAGTAAATGTATGGGCATATTTTATAGGTCATGATGGATTTAAAAAAAAAAATACATCATACTGTATTTTACACTGTGTTGTATTTTTTATTATTTGATTTTCTATGTGCTGGTCTCCCAGCCATAGTAAACATCATCGTCATATGTCATGATGACCACCCCAAAGAAAATGAACATGTGAA
The DNA here is from genome assembly GCA_034509955.1 of Urosaurus nigricauda. Taxonomy (NCBI): domain Eukaryota; kingdom Metazoa; phylum Chordata; class Lepidosauria; order Squamata; family Phrynosomatidae; genus Urosaurus; species Urosaurus nigricauda. The sequence goes on along the minus strand of JAOEGL010000012.1, from coordinate 22,825,242 downwards.
GCTAACGTAATTCTTGTTCAGTTCTTGTCTGCTACTAACAAGCTGTAAATGATGTCTGGATTTGACAAACCACATTAAGCCAGTTCTGGGGGGAAATGTATTTTATCATTTACAGTCAGTGTGCTATTGCAGAATGGTTAATCTGCAGTAAGTAGGCATGACTAAATAAACCATGGACCGTCCATCCATGATTTGCTTATCATGATATCATTCCTCAAGTCAAGCTAGAGAAATAACACAGTGGCAAGCCATGAGTTATTTAGCCAGACTTGGGCTGAGAAGCCATGATAGGTGAACCTTGAGTAGAAGGCCCTTCATTTGTTGAGAAATCTTGATAACTGAACTATAGTTGGTGATCCCTTGATTTGTTTAGTTGTGCTTGCACTGAGACTTATCCAACTTGCTCTGGGACTGATCAAGTAAAGATCTGAAGATTTTGGGTTGTTACAGTGGCATAACATACCAAATGAAGTCTCTCTGCATTGTACTGTTTCATAATTTTGTGAAAACTAGATAAGCAAGTATAAGAATGTGAGTCAATTCTTACATGACTTACCACAAGTGGTACTAATCTATTACTTAACATTGCAATGGACAATTCAGATGTTCAGTTTAGTTCATTTGTACTGGCTGGATTGATTTGCTAGCTCGGACTGAGAAATGCCATGTTCAGTATTGAGAGGAGTTACTGATGGATGCTGTATAGGTGTTTATATCATAAAATTGAAGAGACCTGTGAAGAATAATTGTGGAGAAAGGTTATTAGGCTTGCAAGACAACCTGCCATGTAGAACAGAACACTACCGGTATAAATGTTCTTCAGTAGGAGCAGAGTGGTCAACCAAGATACAGCCCATGTATGTATGTGTATGTGTGTGTGTGTGTGTGTGTGTGTATATATAATACTATACATGCATGCACAGGAACCTTTAACAACTGATGGCAAATGTTTGAATTTTCTAATTGGAAAATGGCTGTCAAGTATGAATATTTCATGTGAGATGACCACTGTAGTGATATCTTTATGCCTGTTCAGACTGGACCAGACTCATATCGTGTGAGATAAAGCCCTGCGGTTAAGACACTGACTTGGACAATTGCAAAATCAGCAGTTCAGCAGTTCAAGACCCAAGTGCCATGTTACGTAGTCTCTAGTTCCATATTCTGCCAACCTAGCAGTTCAAAAGCATGTAAAAGTGCAAGTAGATAAATGGGTACCCCTTTGGTGGGAAGATTACTGTTAGGCTTTGAGACCTGAGTATGAAATGTACATATGTGCACAAAAGGTAAAACAGGAATTGTGGCTGGAGCTGACTGCAGCTGAAGGCTGGAAAACAGACACTGCTCAAGGTCAGTATGTGCTTGCTTGCACATAGGCCTAATGTAAACAACAAGAGTCTTCCTGACTGAGACCAATTGCCACGGTTCCATGTCGGGGACCCAAGTGAGTCCACACTACAAGAAATTAGATAGTAAAGTGAAATTCTGACAGACATGCTTAAAAGACTGCATAATTTGTGTAAATATTACTGAAGGGACTGCAATACTAGGCCTGAGCAAAGGTGTCTTGAATGCAGAATAAAGTTCTTAAATTATGCAAAGGATTAAATTACTCAATAGTCCGGTGCAACACTTTAAGAACATCAAAATCCTTGGAACTCTGGAATCCTTGGATTGGCTTCATGGGGCATTATTTTAAGGGGCAGAGTGGTTCCAATGGTAAACTATCCCAGTGCTATCTCATATTATAACAGTATTGAATTTCTTACAACAAATTAGTGAGCTGAGCCATCTCTTTCTGTATAACTAACTAATTTGATTTTCCTCTTGCTTCAGGCAAGCACACATTAAGGTCAGTCTCTGTTTACAGGAGGCCATATGGATGTCAGAAAATTGAAAACACTTGAACCCCTCCCTCCTTCTCCAATTTTGAAAAGGAAGAGTTGCTCATCTATTAGACTTGATCTCCTGCCTCTTGGGACTAAAAGGTCACTTCGTTCTATTGTATCCAGATAAGCAGAATTTTTCATATAGGCTGATTCTCTCCCCCCCCCCTATTTTTTGGGAGGGGGGTTAAAAATAGATCTTAAACACCAATCCTTCTGGAAGGACAGTACATTCTACTTTAGCTAGAGTTGGAAACAAAATTCTCTATTAGGTAGTAATTTTGTTTGATCCCACATGATGCTTATGTTCTTGATTAGGAGGAAAAATGGAGTGGACAAATTGGAATCATAGAGTTGGAAGAGACCACAAGGGCCATCCAGTCCAACCCCTGCCATGCAGGAACTCACAATCCAAGCATCCCCGACAGATGGCCATCCAGCCTCTGCTTAAAGACCTCCAAGGAAGGAGATTCCACCACCCTCCGAGGGAGTGTGTTCCACTGTCGAACAGCTCTTACTGTCAGGAAGTTCCTCCTAATGTTGAGGTGGAATCTCTTTTCCTGGAGCTTGCATCCATTGTTCCGGGTCCCTGTCGCTGGAGCAGCAGAAAACAAACTTGCTCCCTCCTCACTATGACATCCCTTCAAATATTTAAACAGGGCTATCATGTCACCTCTTAACCTTCGCTTCTCAAGGCTAAACATCCCCAGCTCCCTAAGGCGGTCCTCATAAGGCATAGTTTCCAGACCCTTCACCATTTTAGTCGCCCTCCTTTGGATCCGCTCCAGTTTCTCCACATCTTTTTTGAATTGTGGTGTCCAGAACTGGATGCAATATTCCAGGTGGGGTCTGACAAAAGTAGAATAGAGTGGCACTATTACTTCCCTTGATCTAGACACTATATTTCTATTGATGCAGCCTAAAACCACATTGGCCTTTTTAGCTGCTGCATCACACTGTTGACTCATGTTCATTTTGTGGTCTACTTGGACTCCTAGATCCCTTTCACATGTTGTCTCATTCAGCCAGGTGTCCCCCATCCTATATCTGTGCATTTCATTTTTCCGCCCTAAGTGCAGTACCTTATATTTCTCTGTGTTGAATTTCATTTCATTAGCTTTGGCCCAGCTTTCGTCCGGTCATCTAAGTACAAATCCATGTAACAGTGTCCTTGGCTAGCCCACATTTTACAATTTTTGCAATTTTTACAAATTAATCAAAATCAAGATCCTTCTAGAACACATAATAGACCAGGAACCCTGGCTATTTGCATATTAAATTTTCCTGTCATGTTTGCATAGTACAGCACTCCTCTCACTTGCTTAAGGCCACCTCTATCCCAGAAACCCTTGTTCAGAGGTACATATCTGATTATGAGATGCAACCGCAGAGGGATAAGCCTTCGTGCCCTGCCATTTCATTCTTAGAGCAATTAATATTTGTCATATTGAACACAGCTATCCTTTGAAGTTATGATTAAATGTATGTTGAACTGTCATGGTCTGGTTAAAAACGGATTAACCGTGTATACTTGTATACAAGCCGACCTCATCTATAATTCAAGGGAACGTTTCAGGGTAAAAATAATGGGTTTTGATATGACTCGTGAATAAGTCGAGGGGAAAACCTAGGGGGCTTTAAAGGATTTAAAGGAGGGAAAGACCACTTTCCTCCATCTTTCTCCTCCTTTGGATCTCTCCTAACCACCTAACACCTCTTCCCAGGTGCTGGAGGAGAGGTTTGAAAATTGGATTTGAGAGGAAAGGAAGTGGAGTTAAATGGAGTACAGTGGTCCCCCGGGTTACGAAGGTAATCCGTTCCAGATTACCTTTCGTAATCCGGAAGCATTCATTTCCCGCGGGACCGCTATTTTCAACGGACCGCGCGGCCGATTTAAAGGGGCCGTGCGGTTTTTTTTCGTATCCCGGGGGACCTTTCGGATCCCGGGGGATATGTTAGCGGTCCCGCTGGTTTCGTACCCCGGGGTTTTCGTACCCCGGGGGACCATTGTATTTCTTTGATGGGAAGAGAAGGCTTTAAAATCAAATTGGGAAGAGAAAGAAATGGAGTTAAATGGGGTGTTTCTTTGATGGGAAGAGAAGGCTTGAAAATTGGATTGGGAAACTCACACACACACACAAACTCCTATCTCCAGGCACGAAGAGTGGGAAAAAGTGGAGCATCATGGACCTTTCTAAGCAATATTAGTGTATTGACCCACATATAAGTCGATCCAGGATTTTGGGGTCAATTTAGGGGCATAACTTTCTCAACTTCTAGTGAAGTATAAACGTAATAGTTTAGGTTACAAACCTCAACATACTTACCTAGGCTCAAGCCCTTTTTAAAAATTATTTTTACAGGATCTCATTATTAATTTATCAAGCTTCCTGGCACAGGCATCTTTGAACTGCACTAGACTAACTACTGTTGACTAGCTGTGGTTTCACAAAATAGGACCTTATCACACCAGACCAATTCAGATTGAATCTGAAGTGACCTTGGAACTGATTTTTGTGAATTTAGTTGTTACTGAATTTACTGAATTCTGGGGTGACTTTGGATTGGCTTTGGAATGGCTTCATAGTAACAGTATTCACGTGTGATAATTCAATGTGCATTCATGTGAATTCACTTGGATGAATGCCGAGTAACTCTGGATTGGGGCTGCAAAAACCCTCGTCTGATAAAGGCCTAAGTGTCATTCATGTATTTATTTTGTAAGTTTAATACATTGTGCCTTCCAACCATAAAAGATCCTAGTGAGGTTTGCGAGCAGAAAGCACCAGTTCATTTTGTGTGTGTGTGTGTGTTTGGTGAAGAAAGTCACAGGTAGGGCTGCCAAAGTTAAAACTGGAAAGGGATCCTGTATTTTTAATAGTTGTGTAGAAGGGGAAATTTCTACCAGTGTTGCTTGTTACCTGGTTGTGTGACAGTTCCCTGTCAAACACAACCATTAAAGTTATAGGAGCCACCTTCAGTCTTCAATCTGCCAACTCTAGTCATAGGTCAATGATAGAGCACATGCTTTGCATGCAGAAAGCTCAGATTTAACCAAGTCCTGATGCCTCTAATTAAAAAAAAATCGGTTAGAGAATGAAGTGAAAGACATTGCCTATCCTTCCAGAAAGCTGCTATTATGCACAGTAGGCAAGACCAGGCTGGGTGAACAAATAGTTTGACCTAGTAAAAGGCAGCCTTTTAAATTCCTGTGTTTCTGATCTGAAGCTAACCTAAGTCCTAAACTGATAATGCTTATGTCATTTCATGCACTGCAGACTTTATTTGAAGTTTCGTAGAATTCAAAACCCTTGCATTATGAGAGCTTGGAAAATTCACTTTCCCCCAGGGTCTTGAGTTAGACTTAGCAAAATGCAACTTGGGGGGAATGATGAAACCACATCTTGATGACAACTAGCAGGATGGCTGGTTTTGTCAACAAGTTTGTTCTTTTTGAAATAAGAAAAATGGAAATTCTATTGACTGCTACACAGAAAAAATAGTGAGCATCTGTGTGTTGTGGTTAGGAACTCATTAAAGCCTCTGTATCACTTCCACTTTACTTGCAATCTATTGACATTTGAGGTTATTCATCATCTTGGGCGACTGAGTGCACTGTGCTTTCTTTTTTCCATGAAGTATGACAGTGATATCTGCCAAAAAAATACATGGATAAGTTTATCATTGCCAAGTGGATAGTTGTAAAGCTATCCTCTAGTTAAAGGCAGTTTAACTAGAAATGTAAGCTGAAAACATTTTTTAAAAAGATCTTTTGAAAAAGTTCAGAAAATATCAAAAGCACTCAATGTAATTTTTGTTTAATAGAGAAACCTATGTCTGGGTCGATGGACACTAATTAGTTATCAAGAAAGCAGCAGAACAAAGTTTATTGTGATCTGATTTAATTTTAAACTAACGTTTTGTTGACAATGTAGTTCATAGCCTTAAAAATAAGTATTAAGTGTAGGGTGTAGGTTTTCAGTATTTCCTACCACTCAGAAAAAAAGGCACCATTAATTCTGACATCTGTTTTTAACACTTTCCCTCACATTTTTGGATGGCTGCCTGGCCAGTGCTGGAAAGTGACTAAGAGATCAAGCAAAGATGGCCTAAGGGTCTGTTCCCAGCTGGTATGACATCTGGAATGTTATATATTGTGGATAAATTCAGAATTATAGTTTAATAAGATTGGTATTCAAGCAGTCGGCCTACAGCAGAGGAAAAGACAGCAAAACTGACAATATATACTATGAATGCAGCTATCTGTGCTGAGGTGTCCGAAATATCATTTGCAGAGGCTTTCTTTCCATGTGGCTGTTTCATCATTATGCTTCCCATATAGTTTTTCATCTTATACTGATCTGAAGGCTTTACAAGAAGTCATATTTGTAATAGATGTATAATTTTATCTTTCTTGGAAATTTTTAATGTATCTAGGATTTTATTTTTGTTGTTGTTGTTCTCATTCTGTTATTTTGAAAAGAATAATGTTTAAATATGTGGTATTTTGAATTTATTTATTGATTTATTTTTGCAGATTTCCATATACCATTTTAGATTCTGTATTGTTTTACCAAGAGAGCCACAGTTTTGTATTGCACAATGAATTGCTTATATTTTATTGCATGTTGTTACAATACTTAATTATCTTAGAAGGTCAATATTCAAATTTAATATTCCAAACATTTTCCATTTGTCTGAAACATTATCCATGAGACATCATTGCCTCCCTTCTCTCAACCTTTACAAATGAATCAGTTTTGACAGTTCCATAATTGTCCATACTTATAGTGACCAGGCATTTACTACTGGGATTCCATGATCTTCCCTTATTAGGAGTAGGGAAAAAATTGACTGGTTTCTCATTTCCCTACAAAGAATATTCATTTTGCAGCTTCCAGGACTGACAGTGAGGTGAAGTACTGTACATCTTGCCTCAGAAATCTGTGTGTTTCCAAGATTTCCAAAATGACGGAAATTTAAAAATATGGATAAAACCAAATGTACACTTGAAAAATATGCACAACTAAAAATGTTTGTATTTGAAAAGTGCACACAGACATGTTTTCACCAACAAGGACATTGTGTATACATATGTGGACTAATGTGGACTGTATTTTGAGATAAACATCGGCAAAACCAAATATTTCCATGTAGGAAAAAAGGAAAAGGAAAAAAAGATTCTTGTAAGTTATCAGAGGTGGAACTGAGATGAATTGGAAAAACTAATGGGATTCTGAGAAACACTGCCTAAATCAGGAGAAAAAATTTAAGCATATCTCAATTATTATCAGTTCTGTATCTTTGGTTCTTACTTCTTTTGTTCTCAAACAGTAAAAACCTTAGCTCCTGATTGTCTCAAGGAACATCTTTGACACTTAATATCTTCCACAACTTAAATCCTGGAAGCCAGCTTTAGAGCATCTGAGTAAAACTTAAAAGAGAGAGAAGCAACAGGGATGTAATTGTAGGTGTATACTGTACTACAGATCCCGAAGCCATATCGAGGACTTGGATTATGCCTTCCTGCAAGAGATGGCCACACATTGGGAAGGAGAGATGTAGTAGTAATGAGGGGTAATTAATAATAATAATAATAATAATAATAATAAATTTATGTCCCGCATTTCCCTACAGGTTTAGGCAGGTTACAATACATTTCAATAAAACACAGAAATATACAAAATTTACAGAATACAAATTATAAAACAAAACCAATCCTACATAGTCCCCTAACCTTCCCCCATAAACAAAAACAATAGCAATAAAAATACAGATTAAAAATAGTTTGACTATATTGATATTTGTTGGAAATCCAACCTGCCCAAAATTTAGATTCCATCAAATTCTTCAGTGGCCTTGCAGACAATGTCATTGTCCAGAAGATGGGATGTAGAAGAGGTAAGAAGAGGATCAGTTGTGACCTGATTAAGCTGATGATTTAGTAGGGGAAATGCAGCACAGAATAGGTAAAGAATACCTGGCTACTCTAAATGAATTCAAGTCTACAGGGCCAGATGAATCTCTTCCAAGGATGTTTAAAGAACTGACAGAAGTTCTGGCAACAATCTTTGAGAGTTCTGGTGAACAGGACTCCCAGCAGACTTCAGGAGGCCAATCGTTCCCATCTTCAAAAAGGGGAAAAAGGAGGACCCAAATAATTACTACCTAGTCAGCCTAATATCAATACCAGGAAGGATTCTAGAGCAAGTAACAGACAGTCTGTAAGCACTTAGAAAGGAATCTGTGATCATTAAAAGTCAACATGAGTTCCTCTAAAAGACGTCATGCCAAACTAATTTTAGCTCTTTTCTTTTGATAGAGTTATATAAGCTTGGTAGATGGACGGAATGCTGTAGATGTAGTATATCTTGATTTGAGTAAGCCTTTTGACAAGGTCTCCCACAATGGCAAAAAGCTGGTAAAATGTGGACTAGACATTGTTACTGTTTGGTGGGTTTTAGTTCATTGACAAACTGAATCCAATGGGTGCTCACCCATGGCTTCTCTTCATCCTGCAGAGAAGTGAATAATGGGCTTCTTCCCTGGGCTCAGAGGTATTCAACATCTTTATCATGTCTTGGATGATGGTATAGAGGGCCTGCAAATTAATTTGCAGATGACACCAAATTGGGAGGAATAGCTAATACCCCAGAGGACAGGATCAGAATTCCAAATGATCATAACGGATTAGAAACTTGGGCCAAAACTAGCAAAATGAATTTCAACACTGAGAAATGTAAGGTACTATACATAGGCAGAAAAAAATGAAATCCACAAATATAGGAGGTGGTAACACTTTGGTTGGCAACAGTATATGTGAAAGGGATCTGGGAGTCTTAGTAGACCTGAACTTAGTAGAGCTGAACATGGGTCAACAGTGACTAAAAAATCCAATATGATCCTAGGCTGCATCAATAAAGTGCAGTGTATAGATCAAGGAAAGTAATAGTATCACCCTGTTCTGCTTTAATCAGACTTAACTCAGTTAAAAACACGAACACCAATTAAAAATACATAATCAGTTAAAGGAGCATTAACTTTGGTTAAAAAGCATACATATTAAAAATACATTCATAATTTAATAATGTACAATTTACAAGACATCTGGATTTTAAGGGTTGGAAAGTTTGTCCCATTAAATAGGATAAAATTAAGCAGCCTAAAATTGCAGCAATGGAAGGATAGTGTCTAGATCAAGGGAAGTAATAGTGCCACTCTATTCTGCTTTGGTCAGGCCCCACCTGGAATGCTGTGTCCAGTTCTGGGCACCACAATTCAAAAAAGATGTGGAGAAACTGGAGCGGGTCCAAAGGAGGGCAACTAAAATGGTGAAGGGTCTGGAAACCATGCACTATGAGGACCGCCTTAGGGAACTGGGGATGTTTAGCCTGGAGAAGAGAAGGCTAATTGGTGATATGATAGCCCTGTTTAAATATTTGAAGGGATGTCACATTGAGGAAGGAGCAAGCTTCTTTTCTGCTGCTCCAAAGACTAGGACACGGAACAATGGATACAAATTGCAGGAAAAGAGATTCCACCTCAACATTAGGAGGAACTTTCTGACATTAAGGGCTGTTTGACAGTGGAACACACTCCCTCGGAGTGTAATGGAGTCGCCTTCCTTGGAGGTCTTTAAGCAGAGGCTGGATGGCCATCTGTCAGGGATGCTTTGATTGGGAGTTCCTGCATGGCAGGGGGTTGGACTGGATGGCCCTTGTGGTCTCTTCCAACTCTATGATTCTATGATGCCAAAAATCCTGTGTATCTAGGCAATAGTCAAATATGTGACCCTCAAATCATACACCAAATGCTTGGGCATGGTGTATGTTGTGAGTGTGGTCAATGCCCATTTTACCCACACCATGCCAAGCAGTACACTTGGTCCAGTGGTAGAAAAAAAATCCCACCCCTTGCAATGAGTGCATAACAGCCATTTTTCAAGAGTTTGGGGGTTTCTGTGGGTATCTCACAGGAGCCCAGAACTCTCAAGAGAGGCTCTTCTCTTGTGAGATATGGGGCTGCAGGCACTGTTCCTTGGCCACCGCCAGGTGGTTCCTGTTCTCAGGAGGCACTACTGCCTCCAGAGCAGCCAATGGTGGGGGGTAAGTTGCCTGCCCAAACCTCATTGCATGCAGGCTGGAAGGACCAGAGGGAAGACTGCAGGTGGGCAGTCTTCATTCTGGTCTGGTGGAGCAACATATAGGCACGGCCAGCCTTCCAGACCAGTTCCTCCGGGTAGAGTGCCAGTACCCTGGAAAGGGTACAGGTATGGGGGGGGGGGTCCCCTTATAGGACCTGGGCGAAAGGGTGAGGTGGAAATGGCTGGCCCAGGAGAGGGCTGGACGCATTTCCAGTACCCCCTACTCAAGTGGAGAAGGGGTTCTTATCTGGGAGACTGCCAGTTGGGTGAGTTGCTCCAATTCCATTCGGAGGTTTGGTTTCATTGGGCATCAGGCGGGCTGGCCAATGCCCGGATCCTATCCCATGCATGTGCCAACTAACTGCAACTTCAATCAATAAATAGTTGTGGACATTTATCTACAAAGCACTGCCTTCGATCTTTCTTCTGTGTATGGTGTTGGGTTTTCCTGGGGGTGAAGGGCAGTCTTGCGCCTAAGCAGGCAATTGAGAGATTATTCTTATATACTCCTGCCTCAATCTCGATTGTTTTTTATTGCTACTTTGAAAACGTGGCAACCCTAAGTGCTAAGCATGGGCTGGAAATGAGGATTCTTAATCCATTCCTAAGCATGTCTACAAACAGAAAGAAAAGCATTTTCCTCACCCCTTCTATCTGTCCATCCATCCAAGAACTCATAGATAACCTCCTCTGAATCTATTCATCAGTGTGAAGAATTCATCCTCTGCAGAGTTCTCTAGGGCTGGGGAGTAAGTCCCATGGAACTCAATGGTCCTTTTAAGTAGACTGTATCATTAATGATAGCAGTAACAGGAACAGCAACATACTTTATTACTATCACAGATCAGACATAAGCCAGATGGTTGAAAGTTCGTAAAAAATTAAGAAAAAGAACATGGATAGCCATCCTTTAAGTAGGCATTCTGGGATTACAAAGTGTGAGGTAGTTAATCAGAAAAAAGTGGGAAAGTCTCTGCTGGTCCATTTTATATTGAAGGAGGAGGCAATAATTCCTCAACATCTTTCTTGCTTTGCCACTCAAGCAGCAGTACTCCAGGTCCTTTGGATGTAGACACTGGGAAACACAGTTATAGTGCTTTGAATGATAACCTGTTTAATCACAATGGCTCCATCCTGTGGAATCCTGAGATTTACAGTTTTTCTTCCAGAGAGCTCTAGTGCCATAGTTCAGAAAAAGGCACTAGAAAATTCTTTGACAAGGCCACATAAGGAAGGGTTAGGATGTCGCTATATGTTTTTAAATAATTACCGTTTTAATCACTGCTGGTTTAATCTATTTTTAAGGGGTGGGAGGTTTGGAAACGGGTTATGGGATTGTTTTAATTTATGTTTTTTTTTACTTGTACCCCGCTCCGAGTGTATGTACAGAGGAGCGGGCTATAAATAAACTATTATTATTATTATTATTATTGTAATAAATCGTTTACCAAGCTACAAATCCCAGGATTCCATAGGATGGTGGTTAAAGTGGTATCAGACATTGTTGATATACCACAAGTCAGCCATCCTCAAACACTTAGGAAGATGTTTTCCTCCATTCCTGTTGCTGTGCTGCTGTGGCTGCTCTGTGAAGGAACAAGTTTTGTGTTCAGTAAGGGCAACAGCACCCATTGGCTTGGCAGACCAAAATCTGTTGCCCAGATTTGCAGTATAAGCTCTGAATCCCATACAGGAACATGCATGCTCTTATTGGGAAGGCATGGGAGAGCAGTCAGCATGGAGACCCTGCTCCCCTTTCCCCTTCCCTATTTCCTCATGGTAATTCTGATAATATGGGTTGCATTGTGAGCATTGTGCAAATGCCACTGTGCATTTTGCAACGGAGCAGTTTGTAGTGACAAAGAAAAAGATTGTCAAGCTAGTAAACAGTGTGTATAACTAACAGTAATTAAGGCTTCTTCAGGAGATGGGAGAAATGTGAATTCGACACATACACACACCTTGCCAATAACTTAGGATTGTCTCTGCACTTGTGAAGGATGTGCAGCTCTTAGCAAAAGAAATCAAGCCACTTATCAATGAGTTCAGTGGAGTTTACTCCTGGATAAGTAATGTTAGAGTTAGTAACATTTGCATACCAATGTTCACTTACTGCTTGTTTGCAGACTTCCTGTTTGCTTGCTTTACCACACCTAGGTTGTATCCCCACTATGATTTAAAGTGAACGGCTGATCATTGTTCCCATTTGAAACCAGTTCCAATCCTACTGTGATCAGTTTAAGTCGCGATGAATTGAGGCAAATGCAAAAAACTCGCTCTTTCCCGACACTAGATCTTTGGTGGTTCATTTGAAAAAAAAATATTCTGAAACATATTAAACAAGTGGGAACGATGGATTTGAACTGCATCATTTTGGAGGGGAGGCAATAATAGCAGAGGGCTGTTTACCATCCCTCCTCAGTTTATGGTAGATCCACCATCCCCCCCCCCAGCGGTGCATTATTCTTTTAATTAAAAAAATTGATTAAAGATATGATTCATTGATTTTGCAACTACTTGCAATTACTCAGGCAGAAAGCTGGGTGATCAGGCATCTCGGTGAGGTAAGTAGTTGCAAAACGAATGAATCAAATCTGGCGCGTAGATGATTGACATTTATTTTGAAGTGGTGCAAACTAGTGGGGATGACAATTGTGCCAAAAAAGAGGCAATTACAAGGGGATATTGAGAAGATCCACTTTCATAGTGGGAACACCGGACCTTTTGGAATCGATTCACTGACACGGAGCAAAGGTGAATTGCAAACCGGTTTAAATGTAAGTGGGAATAGGGCTCTACTCTCTTCTTACATCCTCGTACCTGCAGCCACTTTATGTCTCTTTTCTCTCTCTCCTCTGTCAGAACACATGATTACGATTAAATATTTTGTAAGACTAAGCTTATTTATTTTCTTTGCTAGACCCTGTGTGTGGTGGGTGGGATGGGTATGAAACTGGTTGTTGTCCAGCTTCTGCCTTGCTTTTTTGATTGCTCTGCTTAAGAGGTCCACTGCTGTCATTCACATTTCCCAACAAGTAGGTACGGGACAGAAGCCTGAAAACATTTAAGCACAAATGTTTATTTTCTTTCTCTCTCTTTGGTGTTTCTTTTCTCTGGATCTCTTTCATCTCCTCTTTCATTGGACACTTTGCATGTTCATTAATGCTCTGTCCTTTTTTGCCTGGGTATCAGCAGCTCAAGTTACTTATTTAAAACCCTTCTCTTTCTTTGCCAACAAGTTCTTGGAGTGACTTTCACGTCTCGAGATACTTTTACGTGAGACAGATTTTAAAATAACAAAATGTCTACATAAACCCAAACATTATTTTAAGGAACAACATTAGGTCAACTGGCTACCAGACTGTTATATGCAGACGCTTTGGACATGAGTAATATATTCATAGACAGTATAAATGTGACTGTTCGAAGTCTCAACCTAAAAAAATTCATCCAGTTGAAAAGAATAATGAAGCAGTGACAGAAGCACAAAGGATTCCTTTGCTTCAGTTATGTGGTTTTTTATTTTACACTTTAATTAAAGTCACAATACAGAGATTGCCCATGAAATGGTTCTCGAGATAATAATGGTATTCATAGTCCATTGTGACAAAATGTTTTTTTTAAATGCACCCAACAATGCGATGCTCCTTCTTCTTGGGTTCAAGTATATCGGACGGGGCTGATTAATATCTTTTGGGGCCTGATTTTCACAAACTCATAGGCAAATAGGGTGGGAAAGAGTGGAAAAGGCATTGCCTCATCCATTTTGGCTTTGGCCCTGTCCATCGCTGGCTCTGGCTCCTACAGGTATTCCAGCTGTATCAGATTACCCTGAGATACGGCAGCCTTTTACGGAGCCCCCTCTGAAAACCAAATTGATATTTTTTAAAAAAGTTTCCCCACTCCAACTCAGGTCTTTATCTAAAAATACTATAAGAAAGATCATCAGAATTTCCCTCCGCCAATTTGTAATTTGTAGGAAAATATATATTTATACCCTGCCCCTAAAGCGAAAGATTTTGCACAAACCTGACTGTGCTATTGACAGAAATAGCATTCCCAACCAGTCATGTATTATCTGTACTGTGTTAAAATTAAGGGAATTAAATTAAAACATATGGAGGAATCATTCTTTTTTCCCATTTTGGTTACTAAAAATGTTAAACACATAACTTGGAGGAACAGTTTCAGGCTAAAAATGAAGGATGGGCTTGAATCGCGACTGGAATTTAATAATCGTGTTATAACAGCTGTATAACCCACCAGAGAGGACCTGTGGTTAGTGTCAACACCTTATCTATTAAAGACCATTTTGTATGAGAATGTATAACAAATTCTGCTGTAAATATACCACTGCCAGAAGCACAGCATTTTTCTAGGGCAATACTGAACTCTTTATTACAAACTCAGTAGGAAAGGAATATTGCACAGGGGAGGTGTGTAACTCAACTTTCATAGAAAGTTAAGGTCATTGTTAGGTACTTCCTTGTGTAAAAGCAGCTCTGTTTAGAAAGGGTAAATATTCTCATTTTTTTTTACAGATGAAGGGCTTTCACAATCAACCAATATGAATGCATGTAATTTATAATAAATCACACAGAAGGAGCCAGGATGGTATTGTGGTTTGAGCATTGGACTAGGACTCTGAAGATCAGAGTTCAAATCCCCGGCTGGACCATGAAAACCCATTTGGTGACCTTGGACAAGTTATTTTCTCAGCCTCGGAGGCGGGCAGAAACAAATCCCTTTGAACAAACCTTGCCAAGAAAAACCCATGAGAGCATCACTTAAGGGCTATCATAAGTTAGAAGTGACTTGAAGGCACACAAAAACAAAAACAAATCACACTTAAATATGAGATAGTCATTAGAAAGTATTTTTTTTTATTCAGCTAAATTGTTTTTAAAAAGGCAGTGGCAGGGTTATTATGAAGAAGATGTGTTGTGTTTATTGCCTATAGGAGGGCAGGCAACTGCACTGGGTCCAGGGTGCATGACTGCCAAAAATGGAAGTGGTCACAAGTCCACTTCAGGTTTGGAAAATGGGTGGGTTTTTTTTTATATTATACACCCCCTGCAAACCCTGCAAACTCTTTAAGATGCAAAGGAGTGATCCTAGAGGCTTTTAGAAAAGGCAGTTCACCTTTTTGTTCTTGTTATTTTCCAGGAAAAGCTCTGTCCAGGAAACTTGGAGGCATCGTGGGTTGAAAAAAACAGCCTTGGGAGTCTACATGTGGCCTTAAATGATTTACATTTGGTCCCAATGGGGCTTTCTAGATTGGCAGGAAAGTGCAACATGAAGTTGCCTTTTCCTTAATACTTAGCAGCTGCACTGCAAGTCCCAGGTGTGTAATAAAAAGGCATAGGGCAGCTACACTGAGGTGGTGTGGGGACGACTTATCTGAAGTCTTTTCTGTTGCTCAGCAACTACATTGGAAGCTGTCAGGATGCTAGAAACACAGGCGGAGCAGCTGCATGAGTGGCAATGAGTTGGCCGCACTGAACCTTTAATATTTTTGTTTTTGTAGTTGCCGGCTGCGAACTGCGCAGTTGCACCAGTACATCATACAGTCAATTGTATTGCCAGCTGCGAACTGCGCAGTTGCGCAGGTACATCACACATGAACTGTGCAGTTATGAAGATCTGTCAAATTACCATTGTGATTTCACTTCCCTTTTTAAAGTGCACAGTTGCATCAGTGCACCATGAATGAACCCCTTTATTTTATTATAATAATAATAATAATAATAATAATAATAATAATTTATACCCCACCGCTTTGAGATCAATCGAGGTGGCTTACACATTAAAATACTATTACATCAATAAAGCAAACTGCATCCCTCCCCCCTTAAAAAGATATTAAATCTGTTACAATTTAAGTTTATGAATAAACCCTTTTTATTTTATGAATGAATTGACATTTTATGCGCAGTTGCATAACAGTTACAGCATCCCAGAGTCCCTACTGCACATGTCTAGGGTTTGGATTAGGGCTGGAGCTAGGGTTTGGGAGCTTTAAAAAACTGCACAGTTGCACTGCAACATTTAGAAACAGCTGCGCTGTTACACATTTTTTAAAAAGAAGCTGGGAAAAGCAGCTCCTTTTTAAAGCTGCTTTCCCCCCACTAAAATGCAAAAGAAGTGCATTCATGCCAAACTTTCAGTGTGGGTCATCTAAAAGCTACACTTTCATGCAGGCATGAACACACCCCTTTTTGCCAGTCTAGATCAGCCCAATATAACATACCTTTTGTGAGGCATAGCTTTGATATTGGGTGCAATTGGGTATTTTCTGCTTTTGTTCCACATTTTATTATTGCATATGGTTGAGGGGTGTCTGTAAATACCATCATGGTGTGGTAGATTGAGTGTTGGACTGGACTCTGGGGGACTGGGGTTTGAATCTTTGCTTTGTTGTGGAAACCCTCTGGGTGACCCTGGGCAAGTCACACTCTTTCAGCTTCAGAGGAAGACAAACCCTTTTTGAACAACACATCTTGTCAAGAAAGCCCAGTGACAGGTTCACCTTAGGGCCGCAGTAAGACAGAAACCACTTAAAGGCACACAGCAACAATAGCAACGTGGGTCTACCGCCTTCTTTCCTGTCCCCTGAAGGGACAGGATATAGAAACTGTGGTGAAACTAAACAAGTCTGAGTTGAATCACTGCTTAGAAGGGAGACTGCATAGTGTTTAAGTTGCTTTGTGTTCCATGAACACATTATTTATTTAGTAATTATGGGAAGGGGGTACACATCCTTGGTGATCACTAATAATATACTTATAACAAAGAGAGTGTGGGTTCAAAGTAGCCACTAGGTTACTTTGTCCCAGTTGTAAATTCTTAGTCTAACCTCAAAGACATAGCTGTATTGGTCTGGAAAATCAGTGTGCAAAGGGGGTCTTTGTTGCACCTTTGAGCGAATCTGAAAGAAAGAAAAGCTGGTATCATGACCTTTTGTAGACTTGAGCCTACTTCTTCAGATAGATTACCTCTCAAGGTTTTCATGAAGATGGGAGCCCTGGTGGCGCAGTGGTTAAATGCCAGTACTGCCGCCACTCACTCACAAATGTGAGTTCAATACCAGACAGGGGCTCAGGGTCAACTCAGCCTGGCATCCTTCCGTGGTTGCTAAAATGAATACCCACCTTGTTGGGGGCAATTGACTTCCACATTGGAAACCGCCTAGGGAGTGCTTAAGTGCACTGATAAGCAGTATAGAAATGTACTTGCTATTGCTTGCTTTTGCTAAACTGGGAAAGAAATGTAAATGCCACTGTGAGATCTTCAGAGCAAATCATATTCAGTTGCGTAAATTCAAACAACAGCAAAACCAAATTCTGAACAAGCAGAATTCTGACACCAGCATTTGGGCTCACTGCAGCCTTGAAGATGAAGTCATTATGACTTTCACTGGCTATACTAAAACTATACAGTAATAACAATTCAAGCTTAGATATGCATTTGCCACTCTTAAAATAGATGGCTGAAGCTTCAGCCTACTATGAGTCTTTTCTTTTTTGTGTGTGATATTAGTGGAAAAAATATGTATGTTTCATCTATGTGTGCTCACACACACATGCACGTGCGCAAACATGCATGCAGACACACACACACACACACACACACAGTGTATCACTGCTTGTTGCTTAACCATGGCATGCAATATAGATCATCCTCCACCAGCATGGTGCTTTCCAGATGTTTCTAACCAGCCAGTATGGCTGGAAAGATTATGTTTGTCAACTGAAACCTTTATTAGGCCCCTTGTTGAGGAAAGATGGGTAGTACAAGAGTTCAGCTGTCAGTCTTGTCCTTGTCTAGTAATCATCACTAGTTAATTAAATTTTATCTTACTGCACTTAATAGTGATCCACTGTTGTGCTTCATGTCAGGATAACAAATTTCCTGATTCAGGATTCCACAACCCACTCTTCAACAAGCAGAATTTTCCAATACAAACTTCTCAGAACCAGTACTACCCTGTTTCCCCCAAAATAAGACATCCTATGAAAATAAGACCTAGTGCATCTTTGGGAATAAAAATTAATATAAGACACTGTCTTATTTTCGGGGAAACACGGTAGATGTGGTTGCAGAATCACCCTTTGAGGCCTCTCTTTCCTTGGTGCCCCGGCACCAGAAAACTGCTCCTACCTCCCTTGAGGTTACATTAGAGTCTTTGGATTCCAAGGAATCCAGATGTTAAGACACAATCAGACTCCAGTTGCCTGCATGTCACAGTAGAAGCCTGTATGGGAAGAGTTAGCTGTATATATATGTGTGTGTGCGTGTGTGTGTGTGTGCAAGTGCCTTTGACTGTTCATTTATGGCAATCCCATGGATTTCATAGAATTTTCATAGGCAAAGAATCCCCATAGAAAGCCCAAATCCTATGAAGTCACAGTCTGCCAGTTGTTGGACTAGCATACCAGATGAGTTTTTCTTGTTGCCAGTCCGGCGGTTCCAGGTGCTCTTCATGGCATGATGCCACTTGCCTTAGCTATCTGATTAGCCTTGTTTCTGCAGTGTCTCCCATGTGGACTGTCCTTCAACTTAACCTTTGCAGTGCTTAGGATTTGCAGCCTTGCTTAGGATTTGGGATCTTTACTGTTGACCCATCCTCTCGGCGGTCCAACTCAGCCTACCTCGTCCATCCTTGCAACTGAGCTTTTGGGTCTCCCTGAGAAATAAGTACAGCAGTAACTCCAACTGGACTCACAGTATGTGCAACCTGAAATGTTACAGAAAGACCATAAGTGACAGGGTTGTCTCAGTTATGATAAGACAAATGATTACTATCTTCCCATTTTACCTATGGAAGTCAACTGGATTAAAGTTGAGACTGGCAGGGGGAGCTCACAGAGGACTATCAGAAGGCTTCTACGGAAGCAATCACAGATTATGGAAAAGTTACTTTTTGGAATGCAATTCCCAGAATCTCCTATCTAGAACAGCTAGTGGAATACAGTATTCTAGTGTAGTCCAAAAAAGTAACCTTTCAAATTATAAAATACAATCACCCCACTCTGTCCAATGGCAGTATAGCATATTAAGTAAAAACAGAAGTGGAGTCGAAGGCTTTCATGGCTGGCATCCATAGTTTTTTGTGGAGCTTTCGGGCTGTGGCCATGTTCTAGAAAAGTTCCTTTCTGACATTTCTCCAGCATCTGTGTGACCCTGGGAACAATACATTTGCAAATTACTCCTTCCTTCCCAGGGTCACACAGGAGATATCTATCTATCTATCTATCTATCTATCTATCATCTATCTATCTATCTCAAATCCTTTTCCAGGCAAACATTCTCTGAAGATGCCAGCCACAGATGCTGGTGAAATGTCAGAAAGGAACTCTTCTAAAACATGGCCACATAGCCCAAAAGCCCCACAAAAACTAAAAACAGAAGGTTATATTTTAAAATATACATTTAAACAGTGTTGCATCAAAATAAATATTAATCTGAGTTGGATAGCCAATTGCAACCTGGAAATGTCTGTTATTACTTTAAATGGTCTGTGAACTGGCAACATGTAGCTTTTCCTGCCTATTCACCTCTGGTACTTTCTCATCTGTTATGGCAAGCAGAATCCAAGCAGGAGGAGGAAGAGAAGACCACTGGGGTGAGGAGCAAAAGCTAAAAAGCTAAAATTACAGTGGCATCATGCTGCAAATTTGCAAGAGATTTAAAGATGTGCGTGGAGTGGTGGTTGCAAACACCATTCAGCCATTTTAAAAAATGCTTTCAGTCCGTTTGTTAGTCTCACATATGCATTTTAGTTTACCTGATTTTTTTTGCATAATGTATTGGTATATGTATGTAAAAATGAAGACTACCTGTTGAGTGCAGGAGGAAAGCTGAATTCTTCATCTTTGCTTTACTTGGCTGCTTATATATTATTAATAATTGGTATGGGTTATAGCTTTTAAGACTTTACATATGCTAAAGTACAAGGGTGTGAATTTCAGTAAGTAATCAAAAATAAACTTTTCAAGCAGGAGAGACCCCTCAGAGGTGTCATAGTAACTTTAGAAACAACTGTTTAGAATCAAAGCCTGGACATTTTTAACTGTTCTGGCAGTGCAAGGTTGATAAAATTAAAAACGCATTCATGTTTTATTGGGGGCAGAATTAATGAATTCACAGCCAGACCTTGTACATCAGCATGAAAACACACTTGTCAGTTTAAAAAGGAATAAAAAAGTAAAGCTGACATAAAAACAATAACCTGAGAGCTAAAAGAACACTGGAAAATACTGGGTTTGACATTTCCTTAAATAGCTTACTTAAAAATCAAGTCAAAGTGATTAACCTTTCCTGAGAGCCAAACTACATAGGACAGGCAGTTCTGTGGTTCTTTGGGATGATGATGATTGATGATGATGATTGATGATGATGATGATGGGTGATTTCTAGATAGGATGGGACCAAATTGTAGATGTACACCTGAATATGCGAATTCAACTCTATTGACAAATAGTATCCGTGCGATGCAATAATTTCTGTTGGCTGGTTCACATGTGCAAATAATCACTTCATGCTCCAGCCAACAGATTTTTAAAAAATAATCTGTCACTTTGACAAGATTAATGGGAGCTAATTGTGTAGCAATTGCCTGTGTGCCTTTTGAATGCTGAATGCTGAAACAGTAACATTCCTTCTGCTCAATGGCACAAACCACTGGAACAATGATTTGGCACCGTTTTTTCTGCTTTGGCTGGTACGTGGGTTGCTTTGTCTTAAGTTAGCTGTAAAACTAGTACCTAATTGGTTATTTGTTGGCATGTGGTCCAGAACAATTTTTCTTTTGACTTTTCACTGATATGTAGGGGGAGATTTTACTGGTGTATGTTGTAGTACTGTATATACCTACGTGAGTCTATATACAAATTCTTCATACATGCTGCTTGCAGAAGAGACCTTTCACAATAAAAGTAAAGGTAACACATGACATTGAAAGCCATTTTGGAAAGACTTTTCAGATGTACTGTGCAAATCAAAGCTTGGAAAAGTTACATTTTTGACTATCACTCTGAATTCCCAAACCAGTATGGCCTGTGACCATACTATTCTGGGGGTTATAATACAAAAATAATGTCCCTGTGAAATTGATTCCTATGCTGTGCTTCCATGCTACTTTTTATTTTAAGGTGAGAGGCTTGGTATTTGTGTTCCATATTCCAGTTTGTGCCATAAGGATTGTAAATATATGACAGATATACCTTATCTCATTAATCTGCCACAAACTACAGTTGTAAATCTTCCATTTATTTTTTTGGATTTTTAGTCTGGTTGGTTTGGCTTAAAGATCCTGACTTGCCTGATCATGGAAACTAAGCCCTGGTTTGCATTTCAACTTGAGACTACCAATGAATACCAGGTGCTGAAGGTTTCTTGAGAGGAAGAAATTGACTACTATGAATATCCCTTGCCTAAGAAAATCCTATGAAATTCATTTGTTCGCCACTAGTCAACAAGCTCCTTGAAGGCACACACAACACAGACACACACAGAGAGATACATACACATTGGTTGATGTAGCTTAGACATAAGATCCCTCCCCCCCTCCCCCCTCTTACAGCACTTTTGTTCTCTGAATCTTATGGCATGCTCCACATGGCAGCCAAGAGTTATTTATTTATACCTCACCCTTCAGCCCTAAAGGCTATCAGAGTGGCTTACAATTATTATTTTTAATTAGAAGGTTCCCTGCCCTCAGGCTTACAATCTAAGAAGACACAACACAAAAGGAGAAGGGAATGGTGGTGGGGAAGGGGATCAGGTCCAGCAGTTCTTCTCTCCATCTGACCCCTGGGCCAAGGCGGATGGCATGGAGGGAGGGCTCTGCTTCATAATCTAGGACAGAAATGATTGTGTTTGGCCTGCCCTTTCACTCCCTCTTAGGCCAGATGGTGTTGTCATGGAGGGAGGGCTCTTCAACTTGAGGCCAGGCCCAATGGTGCTGCTAGGGCCTCTCCTTTCACAGTCAAAGTAGGCAAAGGTCCACTTCTAATTTCCCATATCTAGGCTGAAGAGTCATCTTGGTGCACAGACCTGACTGGAAAAGCAAGACTGTTCCTCAGACTCTCTCTGGAATTCATTCTCTTTCCATGCTTTGTTTCCTTCTGGCACGTGAATCAACTATGAAGCATCTTAAAACACATGCTCTGGACCCACCTAAAGCCGTATCTGTCGGCTTTGGGAGTTCTGAGTGGCATTGCTTCTTCCCAGAGAGCTCCATATACATTATGGACTATGATCTTTTTTACTGGCCAGCCAATCAGGAGTCAAATTGGTGAGAAGGAATTCCCCAGAGAATGTGGAAACAGAAATAAAATAAATCTCCTCTGTGGTCATAGTTTTTGGTGGGTTTTTCGGGTGATGTGGCCATGTTCTAGAATGTTTCGCCATCATCTGTGGCTGGGATCCTGTCTGTTCTGCTGGCTATTCTTTTGGGCTTGGCTTTTCCTCACTGTCCTCCTTGTGTTTTTAGCTTTGCATGCAGATTCACATGAGGGGTGCGTGGTTGTGATTGTGGAGGTAATTATTTGCTCTTTGTCTCAGCTGCAGTGCGTGGTGCTTTTGGTTCTAGGCTGGATCCATGTTGGGGGATGTCAAATGGTTGCTGCATAATACATTTGCTCTACTTTGAGGATATATTTATACATCTTGAGGAAGGAAGTATGCCATGTTTGGGGGTCATCACCTGTGTCTTTTTCCCAGCCACTGAGAGAATCATGCAGTGGTTGATCCCCATGAGGGTCCCATTTATTGCTATCTCACTGGTTCCTCCAATGGATGGAATGGTGCAAAGTAAAGGAAGAAAAGGAAGTATTGCTAGGTAGTCAATGAGCGTGCTAGTTTGGTGCATCTTAGTGGTAGGCCCAAAGCAGATGGGCCAAAAGAATTGTGCTGGGACCATGTTGGCCCCAGTTTCCAAAACAGCCTGCCGCAGTAGTCCTAAATCTAGCCACCGGCAGGAACAGATTATGTCTGCTTCTGGATTGGGGCACTCTGTGTGTGCTCTCTGCACAGCTTCTGGCTACTTTGCACGCCACACCCTCAATGTGGCCTGAAGCTGGTGCTTTTGGCCTGTCTGTTTTGGGCCTTAGTCATTCAAACTTACTTATTTCAAGTCAGTTATGGTGAACTTACAGTGAATCTATTATGAGTGGAAGGGGACGGTTGGCAAGGTTTTTTTAGAGTGTGGTTGCTGTTGCCTTCCTCTGAGGCTGAGAGAGTATGAATTGCTCAAACTCCTCCAGTGGGTTTCCCTGACTGAGTGTGGATTCAAACCCTGGTCTGCCAGAGTCCTAGTCCAGGACTCAGATCACTACACCATGCTGGCTCTCCAACTAAATCACTAAACTAAACTAATGTATAATTCCAGTTTAGGAAGGCATAACTATACTGCTTTTTGCGGTATGAGATTTTAATTCTTTCAATAGCTACAGGGGTGTGTAACGGAAAAGCGTGGAGGAGAAATGTCACCTTGCTGAAGTGCTGGGTAATGATACTTCTTGTGCTGCTGCTTCACAGTTTGTGGCGGGTGCTGAGAAGGAGGTAGATGTGGGATGAATGCATTTTATTCCACAGAGCAGTATTGTGTAGCATTCAGATTTTTAAAAAGGAACTCAAATAACTTTTAAGAAACAGTACTGTAAATGCTTACCACAAAACTGTAATGTTTGGGGATGGGAGCTTGGAATCAAAGCTGAAACTAAACTCTGCTTAATTCGGGGAATGTGAAAGAAGTAGACTGAAAAACTGGTGGTAGGTCTACCAAGAAACAGAAATTTACAACATAAGAATTATTAGAACACAGTTATGTTTTAGGTAGAGTAATTTCACTTAGAACGTGTGCTATTAAATATAGATTATGCTGTATATTGCCTGATTTTGGAGAATGGATATGTGGTAGTTATTTTTGCACTGTTCCCACAATGCATATGATTCTGCTTATCAGCATGGAGTCATTCAGTTGCTCCCGAAGGTAAATGCAATGTATAAATCTATTGGGTTTTTTAAAAAGGCTTTTCAGCAAGTCACTCTTGAGAGATCATATACAAGAAAATATTTGTTCATAGTTTGGTGATTAATGTTTCACAACTGATAAAAGTTACATTGTTTAAATGAGTTTATTAATCACCCTGTCTGTATGATCATTTCCTGTAATCTGTCATTATATTTCAAATATATAATTGTAAGAGACAGAAAACTAGCACCCACCATAATATGACTGCAAGGAAATGAACTTCTATTTCTTCAGAACAGCTCATATAGAGGATTTGAATTAGATGAATCATATCAGGTGTACTCTCTACAGGATACTATTTCATGGTGGTTTTGAACACTTGAATAATTTGTTCTTTTTGCCATCTGTTCAGAAAGTGTGATCTAGTCTCCTTATTCTGTCATGAAAGTCAATGCAAATGCAATACGTTGTATTTTCTTGAATGAATGAAATCTACATTATCTTTGCAGAGACTAGGGAATCATTTGACTTCTGTGACCCCTACACAGTCTTGCCAATAGGCTGAACAGGCTTGCTCAGTTTTTGCAAAGCCAGGGCTGTGGTGGCTTCCTTTATTGAGGTTCTCTGCCCGTAATATGGTCTTCCTCTTTTTATTATTCCTCCAACTTTACCAAGAATTATGGTGTTGTTTTTTTTCTGCAGTGAAGGTTAAGTCTCAGGAGAAACAGTTAATTCTCAGGAGAAACAGTTAATGTCCTTGAAGGATATCTGACATTTAGTTCTCTCTCTTTCTGGATCTTGATGGGATCAAATGTATTTTGGAGCATGCTCAAGTTTGGTTTGAATGTTTTTTGCCCATATTACAGTCTGCAAAAGTATTGCTCTGCTTTCCAAAGCAATTCAGATGTGAGCAATGGCATCCATATGTTCTTGAGAGAACACATTGGGACAGGTCATATAAAGAACGTGAGCATGTATATTTGTGTGGGAAGGTGGCTAAGGGAAATTGGCACCAGAGATGTATGTCTTCAGAGCATAATGCATCTCCCCATGGGATCCTTTCAGCTTTGCTTCACACTGAGCCAAAACTGATCCCACCATCCCCTGCTCAGTTCTGTCACTCCTACTCTGCTGCCAGATATTCTTCATCTTCTTGCCACTGCAAGAAATGAGATATTTCCCTCCGGCAGTAGATACTGGCAGGCAACAGCACGGTGGTGGGAGAGTTTGTTCCAGTGAGCCTCTCCTGTGCCACATAAGCTAGACTACTGCCCTCAAATGCAGTGGAGGAGGGTGGCTAGAAAATCTAGTACAGTGATTCCCAAAGTTTGCTCTTCCAGGTGTTTTGGGCTTCATCTCCCAGAAGCTCCAGGAAGCTTGGCCAACAGTCAGGAATTATGGTACCTGAAGTCCAAAACATCTGGAGGACCAAAGTTTGGCAGCCATTGGTCTAGCAGCAGCTCAGAAGTTAAACTTAAGAAGTTTAACACACCAGCGGCTCAAGATAAAAAAAAGCTTTTGGTTAAGAAACTGCTCTAGGCCAATGCTTCTCAGGCTTTCTTTCTGATGCGGGGGACTAGCAGTTATTTTCTTCCAGTGTACCAGGAACTGGCACTAAATCTGCACCAGTTGGTTACAGTTGTTTCTTTCCTGGAAACTTGCTAGAGACTGATAGCCAAAGGTTCAAGAATTGGCACTGGTTGAGGGAGCACCACCTTAAGTAGCATTGACTTGGGCTAGTTCACTTTGAATAGCATTGCCCTGGGCCAGTGCTACTTAAAATAAACTTTGCCTAGGGCAATGCTGCTTGGAATAGTGGTACCTCAACCAGTGATCCCTCAACCACTGTTTTGGGTAGCATTGCCTTAGGCCAGTGCTATTCAAAGAAGTGATCTGTGGATTGGTGCCAGTCTCCCAGTTATCTGCTATTATTATTATTATTATTATTATTAGCTTTATTTATAAAGCGCCATAAATGTACATGGTGCTGTACAAAAACCAATAAAGTCAAGAATATATAAAAAGCCTGCCTATGGCGTACAATCTAGAGGTTAAAATAACAAGTTAACAACATCATAAGAAAACAAATTAAGACAGCAGATATCAAATATTGCATCAAAACTACCAGGTCACAATCAGAAACTCCCTGGGAACGCTTCCCTAAACATTATGGTCTTTAACTCGGTTTTAAAACTGGTTAGAGATGTGTTGAGCTGTGCTTGTAAAGGAAGGAGGTTCCAGGAGTGAGGGGCAGCAAGCGAGAAGGGATGAATCCAGGACAGGGCAGTGGAAATCCTGGGCTGGGACAGAAGACATTGGCTACCAGAATGGAGGGAATGGGTGGGAATGTAGGGAGAAAGAAGTTCAGAGAGATAGGGAGGGGCCAGCCCATACAGGGCTTTGAAAGTGAGCAAGAGAAGCTTGTACTGAATGTGGAAGGGAAAGGGGAGCCAGTGGAGGGATGACAATAGGGCAGAGACATGGTTGTACCGGCGAGTGAGTGAGATGACGCGAGCAGCTGAGTGCTGAACAGAAATTAATGGGTGGAGGTGAGAGAGAGGAAGCCCTGCCAAGAGAAGGTTACAGTAATCTAATCGTGAGACCACTAGGGCATGGACCAAAGTCTTTGCAGTAGAAGCTGAGAGAGATGGATGGATTTTGGAGATATTATAGAGAAAAAATCTACAGGCCTTGGCTGTGGCCTGGATCTGAGGGGTAAATGACAAAGAGGAGTCAAAAATGAAACCAAGACTGCGGGCTTCCTGGACCGGCTGAATAGAAATGTTGTCAACAGAGATAGAAAAGAAATATTGAAGGGTGGGCTTGGGAAGGAAAACAAGAAGCTCCGTCTTGGATGTGTTGAGCTTCAAGCGCCAATGTGGGAGACAGTTGTCAGACAAGCTGAGACTTGCTGCTCGAGCCTTGGAGAAAGGTTGGGGGGTGGAAAGATACAGCTGAGTATCATCAGCTAACAGATGATACCCTGTTTCCCTGAAAATAAGACATCCTCAGAAAATAAGACCTAGTAGAGGTTTTGATGAATTGCTAAATATAAGGCCTCCCCCAAAAGTAAGACCTAGCAAAGTTTTTGTATATAAATATTTATACAATCTATAATAATTTTTTTTTGTTCAACAATAAATGTGAATTCTTCTTCATGGAAAAATAAGACATCCCCTGAAAATAAGACCTAGCGCATCTTTGGGAGCAAAAAATAATATAAGACACTGTCTTCTTTTCGGGGAAACTTGGTAAGAAAAACCAAAAGAACTGATAAGTTTACCGAGAGACAGTGTATATAAAGAGAACAAGAGGGGACCCAAGACAGAACCCTGTTGGTTCCTGGAGAGCATCTGGAAAAGAAAGAAAGAAAGAAAGAAAGAAAGAAAGAAAAAAAGAAAGGCGGCCAATGAGCATAAATATGGTACTGGTGCCTGGCACATTGTGGAGAAACAATTGTCAATTGAACCTGTCTGATAGCTGTAGAAACAGTTTTCTAGAGTGCTATGCTAACACTGAACTAAATTAGTGTCACTTCTGGAAGAGGTTGAGAAAAGAAAAAGGGAAAAAATGGGGTGAGAAAAGAAGAGGTAGTGATTCCTAAGAGTATCAGTTTACCTCAAAGAGAGCTGAGGATAGGTGGGTAAGTGATTAAGAGACTTTGGTTCACTTAAACTATTGAACCATATAAATGCTACTCTCTCTCTCTCTTAATGCTCTTTAGTTCTAACTGTTGTTGCTTTCTACGGTAACAAAAGGACACTAAGAAGATTTAGCGGCCAGGTCGGTCAGCTTTTGTACATGAAATGAGTGGTGGAATAGGGATTGTAAAAAAAAACCCCACACATGTTGTCATCGTTGAAGTGAAAGGGTACTTTGGCGCACTGAGAGATCATGTCAACAACAGCAAAAGGTCAGCCCCTACAAGTTGCTGAGACTTTTAGTGAAAGATTTGTTTTTATGCAAAAAGATGTATTTTCTGCAAAATACAATATTTTCTGCACATACACACACACACACATACACAAAATGTTGGGTCCTGGGCATTTTTAAAAACATGGGAAACCATTAGGAAATATATAAAAATTCTTTGTGCTGGCTTATGACCGTAATAAAGATGAAACAAACTGACACAAAAATTCCTTTTTATCTCACCCAAAGGGGAGAAGAGAAAAATTTTGTTTTTTTTTTAACGTGAAAATAAAATAAAGGAAAATTGACATTCCTGGGAAGGAATTGTCTTGTTCTTCTCCACTAGTAGCAAAGTGTGTTTGGCCAGCGCTGGTGAAAGAAAAATGCCCTGCTCATTTGAAAATGGAGATCCTATTCAAACCTGCCTTGTTCCTGAGATGTTAACACAGAGACATCCTACTTCACAAATGTAAGGAGTGATGAATTTAACTTTTCTGGCTTTACGTTCAGCCTAGTAAGCTCGTGGGTGAGAACAGACAGAACTTGAAAAGTGCTATTTTAAAAGAGCAGTGGGACCTCGGTATCTGTGGGGGATCCATTCTGGACACCCCCCCCCAAGGATACCAAAATCTGTGGATGCTCAAGTCCTGTTGTCCCCAGTGGCGGTTTGGCTGTGTGTATGTGCCACCACTGGGGACAATGGGGCTGTCCCTCATGGTGGCATGGCCATGTGCACCTGCCACCATTGAGGACAACAGGGGCTTGCTGCCTGCCGATGCTGAAATCTGCTGATGGCAAGTCTGTGAATACCAAGGTTCCACTGTAATTCATTTCTGCTGTGCTTTTGTATATTCACATGTTTGAACATGTTTAAATACAGTATTATTGATATTTTATTTTAAGGTTGATCGTGACTATTTATTTTAGTCTCTGATATTACTCTGATATTCTGTTTTAATCCCTATTCTATTTAAAACGGAGTTCCAAAGTTGGAAGAGACTACAAGGGCCATCCAGTCCAGCCCCTTGCCATGCAGGAACTCACAGTCAAAGCATCCCCGACAGATTTATTATATCCTGTTTTGACTGATTTGTACAGTCCCTTTTTGTCAGTTAAATTGCCTTCTAATAAATGTAAATGAACAAACAAACAGTCCTTTTAATAACTGATGATATATTGACCATTTCTGAAATGAGAATAAGGTTCAAGTTGTCATCCATCATCCATCCATCCATCTTTTCTGCCTCTATAGGCTACATAAATTCCAGTAATGACACTTAGTTGATTTCTGAAAGGATAATATGATTCAAGTTGCCATATATGTCTGGCATGCCTCTGTTGGCTACATAAATTCCCACCAGAATGCATGGGACCAGGCAAGTGGCCAAGTCTCTTTGCTGTCTCAGATGTCACAGTTTCCTACTGGCTGGTTAAGCAAGTCATAACATCAAATCCAACCTTTTGTATGGAAACTGACTTGGTTCTCAGTCCTCATTAAAACATTAGCATATATGACAAGGTGTTAGGCGACATCGACAAGAATTCCTGCGAGCGAAAGTCAAACTAGACTGGGTTGGGATGGGAAGAGCAATATTTCTGAACCCCTGGGAAACAAAACACTGTAGTCATAACAAATTCATTTGATGTGTTTGTTCTCAGCATTTCTTCCCAGCTTTCTAATTTTCAAAAGCATTTATAACAATGCAACACGGCCCTGCATCATGGAGTCTATAGGAGACCTGATAGAGAACCTGCAGTTCCTGCCAGCAATGGCCCTTGCAGGGTGCTGTGTCTTCAGGCTAGTGACTTTTATTGTCAGTAAAGTGAGCAGGTGGGGAGCAGGAAGGCAGGGAAGTAATCCATGGAGTTTATCACATGGGAGGAATTTCTCTCAATTGCGAATGGAGCCAATTCACAATTACTTGAATTCACTAGTTTAGCGAATTTACGTGAAATCTGATTGCATTCGGAATGCATTCAGAATGACTTCCCATTTCCTGAAAATGACCCCCATTGCCCGAAATTGCATGAGATACTCTAATACGCAGTTACGTGAAACCCCATGATTGTGTTTGGAATGACTTCCCATTGCCCGAAATTGCGTGAGAAACAATCATGCGCAATAACGTGAAACTCCATGATTGCATTTGGATTGCCATTCCATTATACCCCCAAATTCCGTCGTATGTTAGACTCCTATGTTTCAGCAGTTGTTGGGAAGGGATACAAGGGCAAGAAGAAAGAGAGAGCAACAAAGATACCTCGGCTAGAAGGAGGAAGAAGTGTCTTTGACCTCTCCCTGCCCCAGGATCGAGGAGAAGGTGGTGGGAGAAGACAGGAGAGAGGTGGCCAGCTACAGAGGATGGCTCAGCTAGATAGGGGGAGGTTCAGGAACAGCTACCCTTCCTAGTAAGTCAGATTTGCACTGAGTCCATGCTACAGACCACTGGCCCCTGACAGAGCCAGCTGGGACACTGATGGCCACTGGGAAAGTAAGGAAGGTCCCCACAGCCTTCCCCATAACCTTGGAGATCTCAGGCTAACTGCTAAGCAGCTGAATGAAGGCTCCTCCATTCCTGATCTGATCAGAGAAATAACAGGACAGAAATAAATACAATGAATAAATATCAGCGAATGGGAAAAAACTGTGACTCAGTCCACAGGCTTCTTGAGAAATTCAGTGTCCTGACCCTAACAAAGGGGCCTGTAGCATCACAAAGGATGGAGACATACTGGGTTGCAAACGAAGTACGGTATCTTTTTGCGTTGCATATGGATGTTAAATTTTCTGGACATTGAGAATCCAGTAGCCACGTGGTCAGGAGGAGGCGGAGGAGGAGGTGCCAGCTTGCAAGAAATACCCCCCCCCCCAAATTACTATCTGAACTGAGAACAAAAACAGCAAAATGCAGGACTGTGACTAACACCCTTAATTTTTTTTCTCCTCCTGCATGGTTTTTAGCACCTTGCCTGATGAAGAAGGCCATGGTGTTTCGAAAACTTGTAACGTATATATTGTGGCATTTTAGTTGGTCCAATAAAGGTTATCACTGGTGGATTTTTGATATTATCACATTAGTTTAATTCAGTTTATTGATAAACTGGAAACCATGTCCAAGTTGGAGTTTTGTTATGCTCCATGCCTGAGAACTTTGGGAACTGTCCCGAAGCCTCACCCTTTGAGATCTCCCAGAGAGAAAGGACCGGAACCACCGAAGTGCGGTGCCTCTAATCCCCAACTGCCCCAGTCGACTCAAAAGGATGGAATGGTCTACAGTATCAAAAGCCGCAGAGAGATCCAAGAGCACCAGCAGGGTCACATTGCCCCTGTCGATGCTCAGGTGGAGGTCATCGGTCAGAGCGACCATGGCAGTCTCTACTCCATGTCCTGTCCTGAAACCAGTTTGAAAGGGATCAAGATAATCGGCATCATCCAAGACAACCTGGAGTTGAGAGGCGACTGCTCCCTCGATCACCTTGCTCAAAAATGGGAGCAAGGACACTGGTCTAAAGTTGTTCCTGTCCAGGGGATCAAGAGAAGGTTTCTTTAAGAGGGGCTTAACCGCCACCTCTTTCAGAGAAGATGGTAAGCAGCCCTCTCTGAGGGACGCATTGATTGTATCCCGAAGGAATACCTTCAGTGCTTCCCCTCCTTGGACGACCAGACAAGATGGACAAGGATCGAGAGTGCACGTCATCTTTCTCATGCTTCCAAGGAGCTTGTCCATGTCATCAGTGACAGTAACAGAGTTGTTGGACACCTCATCTGTGGATTCTGGTAGAAGGTTGGCATCCAAATTGGCCCTTATCCGAGAGATTTTGTCTGCAAAGTGGATGTTAAATGTGTCACAGCAGGCCGTCGTTGGGTCAAGTAGGGGTTTGGCGCAGGGGGAACCTGCATCAGCTCCCCCACCACCTTGAACAGCTCTGCTGGGCAGGACTTTGCAGACGCCATGCGTGCAGAGCAGAAAGATCTCTGCGCTGCATACAAAGCCTCCTGATATGCGCGAAGGTGCTGCCTATGGCGAGTTCTGTTGGACAGTTTTCCATATATCCAGTTCTTAGTCTATTCCGTCCTACCTCTTCTTCAGTTTATAACTTTTTAAAAAGTACATTAAAAATTATGTACATTTTCATGCACATTTCTCCTAATCTACACATACACATTTTTTACTAGAGACTTGCTTTTATATATTTTTTATTTTCACTACATATATGCATTTGTACATACATTTCCTCATGACATGTGCATTTTATGCCAATTTCTTGTCTGGAGAAGTGTGAATATGGATATGTGAATAGTTTCATTTTGGTTCTCATATTTATCTGGGAAGTGTGAATTTGGTAAATTATTTATCAAACTGAATGAATTTACCCTCCTCTCCTCTGAGATATACCTTGCAATTTGCCACTGCATGAGCAAATGTTAAAGAAGGACCCACTCTTAAAGTAAGAAAGCCTGATCTTCTGAACAAAAATGGGAACTAATATGAATGATCCGAAACTACAACTTGGATTTTCTTTAAAAAAAAAAAAAAGCTATAAATCTTTCAACTTTTTTTTTTACTTTTTTACTTTTTTTGTTTTGCTTTGCCTTGTATGAAAAATAGTTTTTACTGAATTTTGTAACAGCTAATACGAAAACAATAAAAAAACTCCTTCTCCTACCCTACAAATATCCCACACAGAAGTGGCTGTTTTGTGCCTGCAGTTTATCTCCAATTTATGGGAACCCTACCATAGGGTTTTCTTGGCAAGGTTTGCAATTGCCTTGCTCTTAGGCTGAGAGAATATGACTTGCCCAAAGTTACACAAGGGTTTTCCATAACAGAAAGTGTCATCCTGGCCCAACACTATGTCAGGGTGTAAGTTATGACTGGATAAAGGTATAATAAATGGAGTCATTGAGAGGCAAACTCAAAACTTTTTTTATACCTTGGGGTTGTGAAATTATCTTGCAAACTCTTATGACACTGGGAACAGAAACAGTTAAACATAAAGAGGTGGTATCCAGGCTTGGTATGATGCAAAATGTTGGGTAAGCCTAACATTTGGCTACACAGTGCACAAGGAGGGGTATCAAGGTGTAGGTTGTGACTGGATGAAGGTGTAATAAATGGCAGGTGTAACCAGGATAAGGCAATTAGTAGTTAAGAGAGCAATTGGCCAACTTGGCCAGGTGGCTATGATAGCCAATCTGCAGACTATTAACTGCTTAGAAAGTCTGCTGGGAGTTTGGGAATATAACTGGTATTGTTTGGTCTCCATGCTGCTGGAGCATACAGGGATCTGTAGTGCTCTCCATACTGGTTGGCTTTGCTCTCCTTGGTGGTGCATGCTGCTGAAAATGGTAGTGTTGTTTCTACTGAGTTAGTATGCGGATGTACTAGAAGCTATGCTATGTTGGTTTTTTGTACTGAGTCATTTTACTATGGTTTTGCTTCAGGCATTTTGTGATTCTGCTGAGTAAAGCTATATTTTGTTATTGTACCTCCAAGACTCTGCTGTTATTTTTTACCTCAACATAATAATAATAATAATAATAATAAATTATTTATATTTCCCGCCTCTCCCCATGGATACACCCCAACACACTCAAACCGATATAACCACAGTAGCTCATGCATATCATACATACATATGCACACACAAACCTTATTTGTATATAATGCATATGTGTGTGCATTCAACTCAGCTTATAGTGACTCATGGATTTCCTAGGGTTTTACTTCCCAGGCAAGGAATATTCAGTTTTGGTTTTGCCAGTCCTTTCTTCTGAAGTATAGACCTATAGCACCTACTTTTCATTGATGGTCTCCCATCCAAGGACTAACTAGGGGTGACCTTGCTTAATTTTCAAGATCAGATATGATCTGATGTTTTTAGGGTATTTAGGTTGCTGTGTGTGGGTACAGTGAGCCCTTTGTATCCATTTCAGTTTGGTTCCAGGACCTGCCATGGATGCCAAAGATGCTGAAGTCCCATTAAATACAATGGCATAGTAAAATGGTGTTCTATAAAATGGCAAAATCAAATTCTACTTTTTGGAATTTTTTTTTTCTGTTTTCAAGCCATGGATGCCTGCTTGTGTGGATAAAAATCTGTGGACAAGGAAGGTTGACTATGTACACACAGAGACACACATATTCTCCTCCTCTATCCAGTCTTTTAGACTTCATTCTCTAAGCCTTATACTAAAAAGATCAGTGGAGGATGTTATGAAGAACATACAGAAATGCATTAATTTGACCTAGCTCAGCAAGACATGACTTACTAGCATGATCTCTAGAGGCAAATAATGTGTTTGATGGAGTTGAATAGCTGTTTATCTGTACAAGTTCTATAACAGTCTCCTTTGATCTTAACATTGAATTACAGATCAGATTATTTGTCATTTTGGACTACTGTTGTCTGTTCAGACTGGCAGATGCTCTTCAGTGGGACTGAAGAGGGCTGAAACAGATAGCCACATAGGGGCAGCTTTGAATGCCGGATCAGGGTCGCAACAACCGCACGCCGCAGCCCCGATCTGGCTTTTTTCCGGTGCAAAAGAAGTGGCAAAATACCACTCTTTTTTGCAGAAAAAGGGTGGCTTTTCTGCTATGACAGCAGCTTTTCTGCACTTGTGCAGCATGCGGCGTATGAATGCTGCGCTGCTGGAGTGCTGCAATTCTGCCTACCATGTGCAGGAGGTATGATGGCAGGAATTGAACTTGTATGAATTTCACCATGCAAAGTTTGTACAAGGACTGGTCCAAGACATTTTCGCTCCCTGCAAGTCAAGGTGCACATTGTTTAATCAAGGCAAGTTATTTTCCCACATTCTCACAGGTACTTTCTCCTCTCAATAGCAGTAAAAATACAAATGATATAAAGCTTGCTGTTTAAGATACTTGACATAATACAGGTGGCCCTCCTTATTCATGGATTTTTTATCCACGGATTTGAGCATACATGGCTTGAAAATATTCCCAAAAAGTATAAATTCCAACTAGCAAACCTTGATTTTCCATTTTATATATGGGACACCATTTTGCTGTGCCATTATATTTAATGGGACTTGAGCAGCCACGGATTTTGTTATCCACGGAAGGTCCTGGAACCAAACCCCAGCAGATAACAAGGGCCCACGGTGTAAGGGCAATTTTGTTACTTAGTTTGTACCTAAATCTAACACTGAACAACCCTAGGCAGAAATCAGGGACCAGAAGGGTTTGATGGTATTTGGCTATTGTGAAGTGGATAAAATTAGATGATGGGAATAGTGGCAAGTGGGAGGAGAGTCTTGTGGTAGAAGGTACTAAAGCCATCAGAAGCACCATACCAGAGTGTCCATTGAAATATGATGCAGTCATCTGCTTGTGAGAAGAGGTGAGTATTCTTTGAACAGCTGGATGAGTGGTTTCATATTTAATGGCATTTTATTCAGCACCTTGGTGTCATAGGTCTCTACAGTGACCCATTGGTTTTAGTGGCTTTAACAATTTTTAATGGAACAGTCTTTGCCTGCTTTTAATTTTGTCTAAAATGGATTTAATTAATCCAAAAATAAAATTAATCTGCAAAACCCAACTTTATAGGTTGATTTATTGCATTACTTGAGCTATAATCCTTGTACTGTTATGTCATCATTTGTAGATAGAGGGGGAAAAATCTTTGATTTACAAGAAACCAGGGGATTATCCGAAAATTATAAAAAGAGATGGTAACTTTCTGCTGCAGAAAAATTCATATGGACATCCTATCATGGAATAAGTTTTTTGCTAGTTGTAAGTTCTGTCCAAGTGAATTAGCTGCTAAGAATATTTTTAGTACTTTTATATGTTGCCCATTGAAATCATGGAAATTTTTCTTTTGAAAATTTGGATCAATTGGCCACTCATTTTTAGAGGTTTTTTTTAAATACACAGATATTTTTAGTAAACAAAAAATGTCCCCTATTTTGTTTAATATCTGTTCATGAAACACTCTGGTTGCAAATGCGTAGATAGTATTTTGAACTTTTAATTTAACAGACTTTTCTTATTGGAATGAAAATGTCCCTTGATGGTTGGCATATAATTGCTGCCCCTTAATTCTGTTCCATGGAGCCTTTGGCAGAACATCTTAGTCTTCATCACCTATTATAGCTATGTATGTAGTTATACCTGAATTAAATTCCCTTCTGTTTCACCACTTTTATCTTCTCCCTTTTCCCCTCATATGTGTTGAGTTTTAGATAATAAACTCCTTAGGGCCAGGACCTGTCAACTTGTTCTCTGTGAAGTACCATGCACTCTATAAATAGTAATAAACTGTGATATATGTATTATAGTGGGCATAAGCAATCCAGATTTCTAGACATTTTGCCGTAAGACTTTTTATGAGATACGAACATGGTGCATTAATTAGACTTGGAGTGAAGAATGGGATCGACCATTAGTGAAACCATGTCTTTCCATGCTCTAGTGAGATGTGGAGATGAGGCAAGGAATAAAAATGTCAGAGAAATGGAAAGAAAGAAACTTGTTGAGCTTGATTTTCTCTTTCTCCTAGCAATGAGTCAGGGCAGTTAAAGAGGTCTTAAACTGGATTATTTCTGTAGTGTGTTTCAGACTGCAGTTAGTCACTCAAATATGTCACAGTCAGGGCTTGGAAGCATTACAGTAATTTTTTTCTCCCACTACAGCTTCTTGCAGCCCCCAGATAGAATGGCCAGATGGGCAATTCTCTGACTTGTGGTCCATAAAGTAACTTTTCCAAGCTCTGGTCAGGATGTTCATGGTGTGGTAGCAGACTGGAACTCAAGCAAGCAGGACTTTGTCAGTCTGTGAATTCTCCCTTTGTGCCTTAATGACAGTTTACTCACATGAAGGAGCCAGTCCAGTCTGTAGTTTAGGCCAAATCTGTAAGATAACATACCGGTAAATCATTGTGCTGGGCAGATGGGCCAGAATAGCATAGCCTGAGCCTGTGCTATTCAGGCCCCAGGGGTCAGCCAGGTTGGTCTCTGGTCATCACAGGGTTGGGAAGGTATTTTACACACCAGTCCCTATGCTGACCCAGTATTCACTACTGGTGCACACGCTTACCTTGCCATGCCATCACTGAGAAGCCCTCCACTGCCATATCTGATGCAGAAACAGTGCTCCTGGCTGCACCCACATGGCCAGACACCCCATTTCTGCTTCAGATGAGCTGATGGGGGGCTTCTGAGTACCAGTGATGGCATGGCAAGGTAAGGAGCATGGGGTGTGTGTGTATATAAACAACTGGGTTTTGCTGGCCTGCTTAGCTTCCACGATCAAATAGTATCTGTTGCTTTCTTTCATACAGGCAAGAAATCTTTTCTCTTGCTACCATAGTTTCTGAAAGAGGAACAACATGATTGTGTGAAATCTTGTGCTGTCTTCGTTGTGTAGTTCATAAAACAGGCATCACCGTTTTACAACTCATAGATTTTAAAATCTTAATGTGGTCAGTGTTTTGGAATAAGGGATAGGAAACATGCAATCCTCCAGAACTGTTGGACTGTAGTTTTCAGTACGGTTATGCTGGCTAGGAGTACCGCAACTTGTAAACTAACTACATCTGAATAGCCACATGACTCTCATCCCTGTCCACTGCTGGCTGGGTTGTATGGGAGTTGAAATCTAAAACATCAGGAAGGGATCCCATTTGTTTGCCTCTCATACAGCTTAACAGACTGAAAGCAGAAACCTCAACACACTTACTCAGAAACACACTGAATTCAAAGAGGCTTACTCCCTTGTATGTGTTGACAATCACGGATTGAATGTTATTCGAACCTTCTAAACAATGTACAGTTCTTCAAAGTTTACATTCTCAGTAGATAAGAACCAATAGTTCTGAATGGCATCTAGTTCCAAAAACCTAATTTGACTTAGAGGACGATCAAAGCTTTCATTTATGCTGGCAAGTCTTTCTTTGTAATCATTTGACTAAACCAGTACCCACACTGTTGACTTAAACTCCAGCCAGTCCAAATCATTTGTCCCATGGGAAAAGAGTTAAAAGTAGTTTGAACTGGCCTGGTAATTTACTAGCAAAATAATATTTGATTTACTAGCTGTCAGCTTTCATCAAATCTACATATTATATTTGCCTGTGCTGTGAAACCAAATTCAAATAAGGGGAAGGAAAATCAGCAAAGTGGGCACGACTTGAATTGGGAAGGACCTGGAGGTTCACAGTAAGGAATTAAACCAGGGAGAAATTACAAGCAAGCACAGAAGAGTAATATTTTGTTTAGGGACTGTGCTTAAGAATTGCTTGCTAATTTGCTTTTTTAAAGGCTTTTGTTGGTTTAAGTCCACATTTCCCAAAGTTTTGATACTTGAGGCTCAGTTTCAGCTGATCAAAACTGGAGTCACACTCCATTGGTTACTTTCAAAATGATATATGTATTTTTCCCCCAACCTGTTTCCAGTACAAATGGGTAAGCAGGTGCCTTAGCAGTTGGCAAGGAAGAGTTGGTCACTGGTCTTTGGTTTATGTTCGACCATGACTATACAGTATTCACTAATAATGTTCAGCTGGGATCACTTTAGGGGCGAACCTCTCCTCATTCCTCTCCCAGTTGTAACTGTCCTTTAAGTGTCATAGCTTTCTGATTGTGGTGACTGGTGGAAATATTTGACTTTTGGTAAATGGAGATAAGAGAGCCTTTAATGCTCAGTTAAAGTTTGAACTGAAATGGATTCTAGTTGCAGCTCTGCAAGGTTTTTCATGGAAAAGGACTCTGATTTGTAGATGAAGAAGGCTTTGTGTATTATAGCAGAAACTTTAATCTTCAGACAGGGAATAATATAGTAATATATACAGTATAATATATATTATATATATAATAAGGGAAGGTTTTGCATGCCCAAAAGCTGCTGGATTGAAGGAAGATGGTAAGAGTTACATTTCTCCCATCCCATGCTCTTGGCCCTAGCTGATGCTAGAAGGCAGTCCCTGATAGTTCCCAAACCAGAATTTAAGCCAGTTATTCCCAAAGTGGGTGGTACCACTCCACTGGGAGCAGTGGAAAGATCCAGGGGAGTGGTGATGAAAAGGGTGGTGGTGGTGGTGGGGTTAGTCCAAGTATTGGCATATAAAAAAGACAAGGGGACCCAATGGCCTTTATGACCATGGTGAGGCTGAGAAGTTAGAGGATGTGGGAGTGGGGGAGAAGTGGCAAAAAGGAGCTTTTGTATTTGGGATCCTGCTTAAGCTTTGTGAGCTTTACCAGAACTTGGCTGGCAGGTTGGGGTTGCATTGTTGCTCCTGCTTTCTTTTGTTGGACAGGCCATGAGAACAGGTAGCCAATTAAACAATGTTTGTTTGGCAATGGGGTGACTTGTATGGGGACAGCACATCTTTGAGAAAGGATGGGGAGGAGTACCTGGGGTAGATTCTTTGAAGGAGTCCTTCGTCTCTCTTGGATTGAGAGTCCTTCCTTACTGGGGAGAAGCTGCTCCCTTTGCACCCAGTCACCTTGGGAGCAGCAACTGAGCAGCCAGTTGAGCAATGATCAAGAAGCACCTGCCTTTGCCACAAGGTCAGCACAGACAAGAGTCTTATTGGTTGCTCTCAGCCAACTGCTTGGTTGCTAATTCCAGGGTGAGCGGATGCAACAGTTGCACCAACCAAGCACCCAGTTGAGCAGCGACCAAAAAGCCTCTCACCTGCATCAGTTTTTGCCACAAAGCAAAAAGCTTACAACTGTAAATGAAGCTGTTTGTTTAACAAATTGTAAGCTGCTCTGATAGTCTTGGCTGAAGAGCGGGGTATAAATAAAAAACATTATTATTATTATTATTATTATTATTCTCAGTTGCTGCTCAACTGGCTGCTCAGTTGCTGCTCTCTGTGCACTCACTCACCCTGGCAGCAGCAACTAAGCAGCCAGCCTTCCTTTTGCTGTAAGTCCAGCACAGGCAAGAGGAGGAGCAGGACTGGGCTGCTGCTGTATTTGCACATGAGCGGCTGAGAAGGAGGTGGTGATCAGCTGGACATGGTTAAGGTAGACACTGCTAGACAACTGGCTGCTGCACAAACAGTGCATCTAATATCAAGATATAGACATTGTGAGGCACCAGGATTGTTGTCCAAGAGGAAAGAGGGCAGTAGCCTCCTTTCCTTTTGGACATTTGGGGATGTCAAGAGATACAAAGCTTGGGGACCACTGATTTAAACCAAAGAGACTTTCATACCTCACCCATAGATTACCATTTTTGTTAATCAGTTTCCATGTATCTATGCTTGCTGCGCTAGCTCTATCTTTTTTTGTGTGTTAGGATATATTTCTTCTGTTAGACCCAATTCTTTTGTATGAATATAATGATTTGAGTGTTGGACTGTGATTCTGGAGGCCAGAGTTCGATTCCCAGCTTGGCCATGAAATCCACTGGGTGACCTTCGGCAAGTCACATGCTCTCAGCTTCAGGGGAAGGCAGTGCCAAACCTCCTCTGAATAAACTCCATGATAGGGTCACTTTAGGGTCACCATAAGTCGGAAACAACTTAAAGTCTCCCAATAACAACAAACAACAAATTGAATATGCATTTATTTGCATAATCGTTAATCATGAGTGAATATATTTTTATAGCATAATGGGAGCGATTTTTGACAACCGCTGCTCTGTTGATATAATTCAAAAGTATGGTCTCTGACTTAATGGGAATTCCTCTTTGCCATCTCTAGGAGGACAGAGACAAAGGACTACCATCTTCAGGGGCTGGCATTGTATCTTAATCCTAGGGAGTTGGTCTACAACCCCTTTCCTCATGGACAACAACTCTGGTGCCTGTCAATGTCTATCTCTTGATATAGTGGCAGGCTGGCTGGCCAGAGGTGGGACAGCCAAGCAAGTACTGTACATTAGAAGTGGGAGTCTTGTGAACTATGCTAGCTGAGACATTGGGCAGTCTTCCTTTGGAAGCCTTCCCGACCTTGTCTCTGGTTCTGTGTAGTCGTGCTGTGACCTGGAATGCCAGTTTCAATATGTGGATAGATTATAGTTTTCAGAACTTTTTGAGATATGGTGTGGGTGCTGGGATGGATCAGTTTTGGAGTGAAAGCTGGCTTGCTTTTTTTTCCCATTTGAGAAAATCCCCTTGAAGAATCTTGGGAGCAAGGCTGTTGATGACAGAGTAACTTCGAGGTTTCTCATTCATAGGGTTACCATAAGTCGAAGTCAACATGAAGGCAGTTAATAACAACAATATGAGAGATTCCCCTGCCTATTGGCTGTGCTTGAGGATTCAGGAAGTTGAAGCTCCCAAAAATAAGGTTTCTCAGCTCAAGGGAAGAGTTGCTGGTGAATTTCATGAGCCAATGCAGTGTAGTAATTTGGCTGTTAGACTAGGGACTCTTTCAAACGGGAGGAATTTCTCCCAACTCCGAATGGAGCCAATGCGGATTCATGTAAATTTGCTTGTTTAGCGCATTTACATGAACCCCTGCTCCATTCGGAAGAACCCCTGCTCCATTCGGAATTACTTCCCATTACCCGAAAATAACCCCCTCCTGCCCGAATTTGCGTGCGAAGCTTTAATTCGCAATAACGTAAAACCCATGATTGCATTTGAATTGGGTTCCCTCTTGCCCGAATTTGCGTGCGAAGAGTTAATTCACAATAACATAAAACCCATGATTGCATTCGAATTGACCTTAAATTATACTTCCAATTCAGCCTCGTAGGAAAGAGTCTTAGGAGACCAGAGGGTGCTTTAACCGCCATGGCTCAATGCTATAGAATTCTGAGATTTTCTGTTAATGTGAGAGTTTGTGGTGCCACAACAAACTACAAATCCCACGATTTCATAGGATAGAACTATGGCAGTTAAAGAGGTGTCAGACTGCGTTATTTCTGCAGTGTTGATGCAGCCTACGTTTCAAATAAACGCTCCTCCATGGAAATCCACAGGAAGGCAGTAGCAAACCTCTAGATAAATCTTGCCAAGAAAACCCTTGGATAGAGGCACCATAAGCTAGAACTGACTTGGAGCACATAAAAAAAACAGATGGAGTTCATGATGGCCTTTTCCATTGTGCTACGATGTCCCTCGCTTTTAATATTTTATTGATTTCTATTTTTTAGTGATGTGAGTTTAGTTTATGTTTATTTTAATGCTTTGTTTTTCCAGCTGTGTTGAACGCTTCCGTGATGAAGTGAGTAGCAAGATATAAATATTCATATAAAAAAGGAATACTCCCCCCCCATCTCCAAGCTGCGGTTTGATAAGTACAAATCCAAAGCTTTCTCGGCTACATAGATGTATTTTGCATCTTTTGGAGGTGGGGTCAAGATAGTGCCGATGTGCATGATATTATCACTATGAAGAACTCCATTTAGCCCAATGTTTATGCATCTAACAGGACTAACATCCTGCTACCTATATAAAAGCTGTAAGGGCCAGAAATATAATCCTGTGGAAAATACATATGATTAGGTGTTCTTTATGTGCAGCTACATCTCACAGCATCAGTACCACTTAATCCAAGCCACTTAAGGCCAAGATCAAATCTCTTTGTCAATATACTTTATTTTGTAAAAGCAAAATTAAGGTATCCAGTAAAGTTTGCCATGGCTGTGCTTCAAACCAGTGTGATGTGCTATGGAAAAGTAGTTACTGCTTTTTTTAAAAAAAAGTTTGCTGGTAATATCAAATTAGGTGGGCCAGTACTAATGTATTTTCAGGTTACCAGATTTGAGGCAGAAGTCTAGGAAACACACGTCTATTGTAGAGCCAAGGTTCCTAGCCTGCAAATGCATATTTTTAGATTACCAGATTTGGGGCAAAAGTCTAGGAAACACAAGTGAATACAGAACCAGGCTTCGTAGAGTCTTGTAAGCATGGACACATTTGCACACACATGTGTGCAGACAGACACACACATGAGAGGCATAGGATACATATGTATCTCATAGGAAAGGACAGTTCAAAAAGAACAAGCACAGGAATTGCCCCTGCTTGATTTTCAAAGCCATGTCACTACTAACAATAGCACTTTCTTATCTCCTTCTCCCTATAATATAATAATAATAATAATAATAATATTTATACCCTGCTCTTCAGCCCTAAAGGCTATCAGAGTGGCTTACAATTATTATTTTTAATTAGATGGTTCCCTGCCCCCAGACTTACAATCTAAAAAGACACAACACAAAAGGAGAAGGGAATGGTGGTTGGAAAGCGGATCAGGTCCATCAGTTCTTCTCTCCCCCTGAAGCCTGGACCAAGGCAGATGGACTGGAGGGAGGGCTCTTCAACTTGAGGCCAGGCCCAACGGTGTTGCTAGGCCTGCCCTTTCACTCCCTCCTAGGCCAGATGGCGTTTTCATGGAGGGAGGGCTCCTCAACTTGAGGCCAGGCCCGATGTCCCATCACTCCCTCCCAGGCCAGATGGTGCTGTCAAAGAGGGAGGGCCCCTCAACCTGAGGCCAGGCCCAATGTAGTTTGGCCTGCCCTTTCACTCCCTCCCAGGCCAGATGGGGTTGTCATGGAGGGAGGGCTCTAATTAGGTGGATTGAGGCAGCTACATCAAGAAATTAGACACATGACACATGCTAAGAGAGCAAAAGAACTAATACATATTTTAAACAATCAGTTTATAGTTTAAAAGTCATAATTTAAACTCATCTGGATAGGCCTGCAAGGAAAGACTGATCTTTACTATAGTTTTAAATTCAAACAGTGCATCCAGCTGACAGATTTTCCTCCCAGCAGGTCATTCTATAGTCTGGGGGAATGAAGAAAATGTCCTCTGGGTAACTAATTGACTGGAGCTAATGCCCTGCAGGCAATGGTAGTGGTCTCGACTCCATATACTTCTCTGAAGCACATTTTAAATGGATCTGAAAAATCTGTGTCATCCCACACTGCTTGGAGTTGGAAGGCAGTGGCCTTCTCAGTTGCCTTTACCAAAAGGAAAGATTTGATATGGGGTTATAATTATTAAAGTCCAGAGGTACAGGGAAGGCTTTTTAAAGAAGTAGTGGTACCATCACTTCATTTAAACAGGATGGAAAATTTCCCTTCCAGAAAGGTCTATTAATAATACAGTTTAGCTGAGATCTAACTGCGTCTCCTCTCTGGATGACCAGCCAAGAAAGACGGGGATCTTCCTTACTTGTCCTAGCAGTTTATCCACAACTGTGGTATTCAACAGTTGAAACAAATCCAATGTAATCCTAGTCACAAAGTTGCTGGACACCCCATTGTTGGCTATAACAACAGTGTCTATGTTGGCTCTTATCTGAGAAATTTTATCTGTGAAATTATAATTAAAAGCATCACAACAAGCAATGAATCTACCTAGGGAACTAGACCATCACTTGGCAATTGGCACATTCTGTTGTGATACTTTCTTACAAGTCAATACTGAGCTCTCCAGTCCTCTTCAGTCTAATGTGTGTTGTGGATGTTGGGA
This sequence comes from Urosaurus nigricauda, assembly GCA_034509955.1. Lineage (NCBI taxonomy): Eukaryota > Metazoa > Chordata > Lepidosauria > Squamata > Phrynosomatidae > Urosaurus > Urosaurus nigricauda. Next base: position 22,780,904 of record JAOEGL010000012.1, on the reverse strand, counting down.
AGTAAGGTGCCTTTCTGCCCTAAAGCCAATTGGCTAAGCCAGTGCCCAAGCCTTAAAAATACAGGCTGAGGATCTGGAGGATTTTTTTGGGGGGGGGGGGGTGTTGCAACTTCCAAAATTTCCTGACTAGTGTGGCCAACAACTATTCTGAAGGTGGATTCTGGGAGTTGTAGTCTTATAAATCAGTTATCCCAATCTCTGGCTTCATTTGTATATAAATGAATCTTGGAATTGTCTGCTTTCTCCTACACTCTCCTTCTGGTTGTGGGGAGCAGATTGAACATTATGATTCAGTATTAAATTAACTGGGTTTTAGTGTTATCTCTGAAGCTGGTTAAACTCTTGCGGTTCTATTCTGTGTGGCTTATTGAAATAAGCCAACTTCAAACCAGTATTTTTGGGACATCTTTTCTTAACAGTTCAGAATCTCTTTTTAGAGTGTCACCAATAGTCTTTAGGTCTTTCCTTTCTAAAGACAAAATGTCCCACAAAGGCTATCTTGGGCCCCATTCATACCAGCCCATTTGCCCTGGTTAGATCTGGATCAGATCATGCATGCCATTCCCGAATCTCTCTGGAAAGAAGTTCATACTACCCTTTGCCCCAATCGATGCTTCCCGGTGCATTTTACTCCGCTGAAGTTCATACACGCAAAAGAAACGATTCAAGATGGAACCTCCTAGTTGTCAATCAAATGATGTCATGGTGACGTCTGATGCAGCCATTGGCACCTGGAGAGCTCAATCCGGTGCTTCACCTTTATTATTTTTACAATTTGACAGCTTATGCACATTCTACATGGGGCTCTTTAAACGGGAGAGGGAACCCCCAATCCATATATGGATGGTTAGCTTCCATATATGGATTGGGGTTCCCTCTCCCTTCATTTAAATGCTCGATATGAATGGGGCTCTTTAAACGAAGAGAGAGGGAACCCCAATCCATATATGGAAGCTAACTATTCATAAATGGATTGAAGGTTTAAAGAGCCCCATGTAGAATGGGCATAAGCTGTCAAATTGTAAAAATAATTTTAAAAAATTCAGCACTCCTGTTGCAAAAACTATTACACAGCACTGGATCAAAGCCGGTGGTTGCAGGGAAAGGAGGCATGTTCCGCCCCCTTGCCTTTACCCCTCCCCTGAACTTGACCCGATTATGATCAGAGCCAAGTTCACATTCGATTGAACCAGTTTTTCCGAAAAGAAACGGTAAATATCCTGCTTTCAGAAAAACCGGGTTTAGGGGGATTTGCACCGCATCAGGTGTGCAAGATCCGGATTCCCTAGTGAAAAAAGCGGTGCCAGTATGAACTTCCTGATTTTAATCCGGGTTACAAACTGGTTTATATGGTAGTCTGAATGGCCCCTTGGATTTCTTATCACTTCTGGAAACAGAAGGAAACAATCAGATTCTAGACACTGTTAGCTCTTCCCTGTAACTTCAAAAAGCATATTCATAGCTGGATGAAACGCTTTAACTGCCTGTTTGCCTGTACAGGCTCTTCATAAGCAAAGAGGTTTTGAAACAGAAATGCACTTATTCTGATGTTGTTCCTGGGTGCCTTCAGGTCATTTCCAACTTATGGCTACCTTAAGGTGAACCTATCGTGGGGTTTTCTTGGCAAGGTTCTTCAGAGTGAGTTTGCCTTTTCCTTCCTCTGAGGCTGAGATTGTGTAACTTGTTCAGGTTCACCCAGTGTGTTTCCATGGCCAAGCTGAGATTCGAACCCTGATCTCTAGAGTCATAGTCCGACTTTTAAACCACTATGCCATGCTTTTGCTCTGATGCCTTAAGTTTTTACCAAACCTAGCTTTTCTAGTGAGCAATTTACCTTGCCTTGTTTTACAGACTGATGCAGGGAAGAGTTTTGAAAGCTCTGATACTCATAACTGGATTTAGAAACTCCAAAGGAGATGAATATGATGTTACTAGGAAGGGGGGTGCATTTGGTAATATCTTTTTTTAGAGCAGAAAATTTGGACAAATTGTTTCAAATTATATCACTTCTTTTGCCATAAAAATAGTTTGAAACAGGTTGACTATCACTAGGCTCAGAATCTCTCTGGGATAAATAGGTAAATGAAGAATATGCTTTCTTGGCCTAATGAGTTACTTTTCTTTATGCCATCTTTCCAGACCTCAAGAGTTACTCAGTCTGATGAAGATAAAGAAGGCGGCTGGGATGCTTGGGGAGCTTGGAGTGACTGCTCCCGTACTTGCGGAGGAGGTGCATCCTATTCTCTGAGGAGGTGTTTAAATGGCAGGTTGGTCATTCACTTAAGATGCTGAATAATGCAAAACTGGGGGATTGTTCAGAAGATATGTTATTTATTTATTTGACTTATATCCCACCTGAATTGGGGCAAAATGAGATTTAAAAAACAGGCACAAATATAAAGTGCAATAAAATTGTAATATTAAATCAACTTCTTCCTCTTTCTCTTCCTCCTTGGGATTCAAAGTAGCTTATAATAGCTGGTAGAAAATAGCTAAAATTACATCAAATATAAAGTTTTTAAAAATCATAAAACTATCCATAACGTTAATACCAGCTAAAAACACAGCTATTAAAACCAATATATAAACAAAACACAGACATATAGTACAGTTCACTTCTGCAAGGCTATCAGTCTTCAAAGGTCTGCTGAAATGAAAGCCAGTGAAAAACAACAAGGAGGTGGCCAGCTTTGCTTCCTTTCCGGAGCCTGGAAGCAGCCACTAGGAAGGCTTCCCCTGACACTAGAAATTTGAACTTGTTGTATTTTCATATATTTTAATAAAGGGAAATTTAGATGGAGGGAAAGAAGAGTTTATTGAGCACTGGAAGATAAAATGAATGAAGTGTCCATTGTTTTTTGTGGGTTTTTCGGGCTCTGTGTCCATGTTCTAGAAGAGTTTATTGCCGACATTTCGCCAGCATCTGTGGCTGGCATCTTCAGAGATAGTGGCATGCAAGAGAGTCAGGTATATATATACCCAAGTGTTCATTATTTTTAATTAATTCTGTGTAATACTATCATCTGCTTCCACTCCAAGGGCAAAATGGCATTTTTATTGCAACCTTGTGTTATAACAAACAACAGAAAGTCGCAAGTGTCCTGGAGGAGGAAGCAGTTCAGTACTTTGCAACAGAAATTATGCATGACAATCTAAGGTCGTCATCTATACCTGAATCCAATTGCTAGTCTTAACTGAAGGAATTTTGCACAAAATAAATCATGAATTGCCCATACTCTTGAAATACTGTCTGGTTTTTGAAGACTTCCTTGCAGCAGGAAGAAAATTGCTGAAATTACTCATCACTGTCTTCAAGAAGAAATTTAGTGAAGATTTAATCCCTAGTTCTTCCTGATTAATAACTTTTGCCATCTTGACCACACTCTGATGTTACTTGGCCTCACATATCTCAGGTTTCATTTGTGAAATGTTGGTGGGCATGGTGACATATGGAACTTGAAAGTACACAAAACCAACAGCAAATGGAGACATGTAATATGAAATTCAGAGATATACAAATGCTAAAGGATAAATATTGCAATTGTTTACAGTAGTTACCAGTGGCTTTTCTAGGATGGGTGTCACAGAGTGCGGTAACTCATGGTGTCATCCTCCCATTGACCTCCTCCCATTTCACACCATACAGAAACCTTAGTAACACTTTCTTGCAGTATGTTACTCGTAAATCGTAATTCCCCTATACCACTCAATGTAATGTTAATAGTTGTGACATAAAGGACTCTGTTAAGTCATTTGTTGAAGAAAATTGTAACATATTGTGTGTAATATTTCAGAAATGTCTTGGTAGGTCGGGACATTACACAGAGGTAAGGGTAACAGGAAGAGCTGTAACTGCTCCATCAGAATGTCATACTAAACTCTTCATCATCCAAATAGCGTTATATGTGAGAGACATGTCCAGTATTCAAAAGAATGGTTTATGGCAAAATATGGCCTTTTAATTCTACTTCTGTTATGTAGTGCATTCAAACCTTGGGTGTTTTTTTTTTCTTCTCCCAGGAACTGTGAAGGCAGGAATATCCGATATAAAACCTGCAGCAATAACGTGAGTTTCATCTGTCATTTTTATTTGACTGTTCTTTTGTCACCAAATCAAATAGCTGTGGAAATCCCACTTACCTTGGTGTTTCTTAAAAGCCCAAGAAGTAGAGATATAGCTATTTCTTTTTGCATGTGATGATCCTAAATGTGGAATGTATTGATCACAGACTTTGTGTGGGTCCCTGATGTCATTATCAATTCTCTGCTTTTTTGTGGCCAGTCAGTGTTGCTGTTTTTCATGTTGCTCATGTCACTAGGGATTCAGCAACTTTGGCTGCAGTTTCTGGAATTAGTTAGAGATTTTAGGGCCTTTCCAGCAGCCAAGACCAATGTTTCTACAAATGATCTTGTGTTAGGACTTGGTTGAAGTTATATTTCCTCAAACCTGATGATTCTGAGCTCCCACACTTGCTGTGATGTGTGTGTGTGTGTTCTAGTTGACCCTTCCCTCCAACTCAATAAATCAGTCTTCTGTAGATGAACAGTAAAGCTTTACCGTATATACTCGACTATAAGTCAACCTCATGTATAAGTCGAAGGTAAAATTTAGAGGCATATAGGAAAGGATCTAAACGATGAAGCAAAGCAAAACAATGTCAAATAACTTCCAAAAGTCCATCAGACATAGCTCTTTGTGCTTATTCTTAAAACTGGCTGGATAAGAGAGTAAAGGGGGTCAGTGCTTCCAGGACAGATTATATCCTTGCTTTTCACCAGGGGATGGTTCCTTCTTTTAAATAAGAGTTAAGATGCAGTACTTACATCGACCCGTGGATAAGTCGACTCAGTTTTTTTGGATCAGTTTTTTGACCTAAATTTCTAGACTTATACACAAGGATATACAGTATTTCTAAAGTCAGAGAGATGTGGTTAGTAAGGCATCTTTGGACGGAAACATAGAACAATCACAATCAAATAAAAACATTTGAAAGGAATAGCCCCTTCTTCCAACTTCGGTGGACAAAAGTTTTCGGTTCCCATAATACAGCTAAGCCATTTCCAAAACAGCAAGGTCACTTTCAAGCACGTTTTTCCTCTACATTTTTAAGTTATCAGTGTCCATTAGAGCAAGTTATGAAGCTATGTGCTAGTATTGTACTTAAGCAAGTAAGTAATAAGCTTAGTTGCTAACTAGCCCCAAGCGCTCCAACAGAAGCTATTTTCAAAGGCCAATTTGCTGAACAGTCTTTTTATCACCCCTGCACTGGAATGGCAAACACATTATAATATTAAATTGGTTTATTTCTAACATATAAAAGCCCTTAGCAATTTCTCTATTATATATACCGGTACCTGATCATTCTTATATAGCCTTAAGAATATTGACTTGTATCTATTTCCGAAATGGGTGTCTCATAAACATGCCCCTTTCATGTGAATTACATTTCAGATTTCAAATAGCATACCTTGTAAGAATATTAAATCATAAAGTACAACAGGTATAAATAACCAAAGATATCAATCAGATTTGTTGTTGCTGTGTGCCTTCAAGTTGTTTCCAACTTATGACAACCCTAAGGTGAACTATCATGGGGTTTATAGTTTTTTGTAGGGCTTTCGGGCTGTGTGGCCATGTGCTAGAAGAGTTTCTTTCTGACGTTTCACCAGCATCTGTGGCTGGCATCTTCAGAGAATGTCATGGGGTTTTCTTGGCAAGTTTCTTCAGAGGGGGGTTGCCATTGCTATCCTCTGAGGCTGAGAGAGTGTGACTTGCCCAAGGTCACACATTGGGTTGCCATGGCCAAGTTGGGATTCAAACCCTGGTCTCTAGTCCTAGTTGAACACTCAAATCACTAAACCACTCTGGTCAATCAAATACCAAAAGCATATTACACAGTCCCCTTGTAATGCCTACAAAGGCTGCTCATACCACTATATCTCTATATTAACACAACACAAGTATGATCCATGGCCTATTATTATATGACACATAACGTATTAGGCAGGACACAATCATGGCATCATATCAATCAGCTCAGAATCATGACAGCATGTCTATCAGGACAGAATCATGGCAGAATTAATTCGATCCTGACAGTGTGTGATCCCAGCCTCTCCACAAACACCAGGCAGAATGTCTTTTCCATGGGTACTCATGAGCGATTCCCCCTCTGTTCTAGACCTCAGATATGGAAAAGTTGTAAAAGTTGTTTTATTCAAGCTGCACTGTTACCTGGGCAATAATAAACTTTGCTGACTGTAGCTTGTTTTGACTTCTAGTATCTTTTGACTCTGCCACCTTGCATAGGCTGGTTTCCGGTTCATGTTTCCCACACAGTGACTGCTAATGGTTTAGTACCTGTAACAGGTGCTATAGAAGAGAGAAAGAAGTTGTATTTTGCCAGTGAAGGACTGGCCTGTGAAGAACTGGAGCCTTGGTTACTTGTTTCTTCCAATTCAGCAGCTTTTCATACCATTTCTTATGCATTCAAGAGGATTAACTCCCATGATATGTTCATATTCAAATCTATTCTTATGTTTTTCCTTCACTTTTTACGACCTCTTCTGTCTGAGTCTTATATCATCTGTTTTGAGCATCTTTCCACAGTTGTGTGAGAGGTTTTAGGGAATACATGCACTTAGCTACTCATTTTGGAGCAAAACTCCCATTCTTATGATGCAACAGTTATATCCTTTTGTCAAAGATCTGGAAGTGATCTGTGTGTCTTTGAAAAAAGCAGTTCATAAAATAAATTGCCTACAGTATTTTTCCTGTCCAGTGCAAAACTATCTGTTAGGGGATCTGTGCATTATCTTCCATATCTTTTCCCCAGATTTAAAAAAACAAACAAAAACTTTTTATGCATATTTTATATTCGTAAAGTGCTTTGTTGCTTTATGTTGTTGTTGAGTAATCTAGAGCCAAGATGTGCTGAGAATCAGAATCACAATTTGGGCCAAGAATTAATTCAACATCAGAATAAGGAATGTGTCCTGGATTAAAGCCTGAGATATAACATTGCACCATAGCTAGGAGAGGACTGCAAGCCAAGAGGAGAAGTCTCAGCAAGATAGGAAACAATATAAAATACCAGGTAGAGCTATTAAGATGTTAGACTAGTATCAGGAATTATAGAAATTTCCAGGAAGTTAGGAGGAGAAAATCCCCATGTAAGTTTTATCAGGGCCACCCCACTGGACAACATGAGGCACCTTTTCAGGCAATTGATCTGAGTGTTGCGAAAGGATAGAAAAATCATTTATTTAATATGTTGATATTTTATTTTTGTCTCAAGAAATGGGGAGAGACACTTAAGGGATTTTCTGTCCCAAGGGTCAAAACATCTGGATTATTGACCTTGACTTTGGAAAGAGCTTTTGTTTCTTTACCTCAGGCAGCAAACGTGAGCCCAAAGTTATGTTGCTGTTATCTGTGACTTTATCACACGAGGGAGATCAAGGGGTTAATCCTGGAGAAATCGTGAAATTACGTGACACCGTTTTACACAACGTCATAAAAAACCTGCAGTTAAACTAGATTTAAAGGAGAATTAAGTGACACTATTTCACACAACATCGCGAAATATCCACAGTTAAACTGGATTTTAAAGGAGGATTAATCCACATCTTTTCAAGTTCGGATCTCTACAGAAAGTGAAAATTCAGTATTGCTTTAATTGCGAAATCATACATGAAGGTTAATTGCAAAATAATGTTATTTCCACTTTAAATTTGCTTTAAATTCGTGAAGGCTCAGGCTTGCTTTAACACCACTTCAATGTCATTTTAACTTCGAAATTGGCCCCTAGTGTGATAAACTCCTAAGTCAATGTTGACGACCTGATCAATGAACACATCGGGAGGGAAGCATCATTAAATTGTGATTAAATCGTGCCAATAGCTCAATTTGGGGGGAAGCTTATCACACTCTGTGCTCTTCTCGCATTCGTGTCCCGTGCTTAAACAGTAATGGAACATCATTAATTAATAATGGTAGTTTCCACTATTAATTAATGATAAATAAATAATAAATTATAGAAGCTTTATTTTTACCCCACCTTTCTGTCAAAGACAATTGAGGCAGTTTACAATTAAAACGAGAACATACATACACCATATCTCAATCATTCCCTCCCTCCCCTAAAACATCAATTAAACAGATTAAACGTTAAAAGCAATTCAATTAAAATAATCAGGGATGGGCAGATGGGGCACAAGTACTTAGGGGAATGATGAATTTGGTTGGTGGCCGGATTTGCTATTCAGGGAAGGCCTGCCGGAAGAGGTCCATCTCAATAGCCTTGATGTGTCCATTATTGTTTACGCATGGGACACGAATGGGAGAAGAATGTGGTGGTGTGATCATCTTTTCCCTTATTGCGCTATTAGCACGATTTAATCATGATTTAATGATGCTTGCCTCCTCCATGTGAAAGAGCCTGTCCTAGTCACCTTGTCATGGGGTTTTCTCAATCCAAGGAGGCTGTCCTGGTCCTAAACCAGTGTCTGTCTTCAGTAATGGACTGGATGTGGGCAAACAAGTTGAAACTTAATCCAGACAAGATAGAGGTGCTCCTGGTCAGTCGGAAGGCGGATCAGGGAACAGGGATCCAGCCTGTGTTAGATGGGGCACACTTCCCCTGAAGACACAGGTTCACAGTTTGGGAGTACACTTGGATTCAGCTTTGAACTTGGAGGCCCAGATTTCAGCTGTGACCAGGTGTGCTTTTGCATATTTAAAACTTGTGCCCCTTCCTTGAGAAGTCTGGCCACGGTGGTACATGCCTTGGTTATATCCCATTTGGACTACTGTAATGGGCTCTACATGGGGCTGCCTTTGAAAAGTGTTTGGAAAACTCAGCTGGTTCGAAGAGCTGCTGCCAGGCTCTTAATAGGGGCAGATTAAAGAGAGTATACAACGCCCGTCTTTAAATAGCTTCATTGGCTGCCCGTTTGTTTCCGGGCAAAATTCAAGGGGTTAGTTGTCACCTATAAAGCCCTACATGGCTCAGGCCCACACTATTTGGCAGACTGTTTCTCCTGGTATGAACCGTCCTGGAGTCTGAGATCCTCTGGAGAGGTCCTTCTCTCCGTCCCAACATCCTCACAAACACGATTGATGGGAACACGCGAGAGAGCCTTCTCGGTGGCTGTCCCTAAACTCTTGGACCCCCTGATCTCCAGGGAATGGGTCAGAAGGGCTTCCTCCTTGATGGCCTTCCACCAGCAGGTGAAGGCTTACCTGTTCACACAGGCCTTTAAGGAATTGTTATGAGGAAAGATGGGGATGTTAAATCATTTTTTAATGTTTTAATTGTACTGTTTTTAATGCTGTGAAACTGCTCTGAGTCCCACTCCTGGGAACAGAGCAGAAACGAATAAATATAATAAATAAATAAATAAATTGTCAGCAACAGCCCTGCTCAGGTCTGGAAAGCTCAGAGCTGTGGAGTCTTTGATTGAGCCGCTCCATCTGGAGTGCAGCCTTCCTCTTTTCTTACTGCTTTCTACCTTGCCCTACATTATTGTCTTTTGTAGTGAGTCATACCTTCTCATGGTATGAACACAATTTTATCCAGGTGCTTTTTCTCCTGACTCTATGAAGCCTGATTAGACTCTCTGCTGTCAACTCTTGAATAAAGGAAGGACAGGATTCTACAAACCTATCTTCCGCTGCCTCTTGATGTGCAGGGGCTAATTAGGGGCTGCCCCAGACATTCTTAGCTTGCAACTCCCATCAGTCTTAGCCATCATAGCCAGTAGTGAGGGAGCGTGGTGGTTGCAATCCCACCAATAGGGATGTTGAACTAATTGTTCAACAAATGCTACTTTAAAAAAAATCACAGAGTAAGATGAAGCAGTACTTTCACTGGGTAGGCATGACATGGATAAGTATTTTCTTCTGTTGTCTTTTGTGGGTTTATCAGGCTACGTGGCAGTGTTCTAGAAGAGTTTATTCCTGACGTTTTGCCAGCATCTGTGGCTGGCATCTTCTCTGAATGCTGGCGAAACATAAGGAGTAAACTTCTAGAAAATGGCCACATAGCCCCAAAAAATTCACAAAATACTATGGATGCTGGCCATGAAAGCCTTCGACTTCATATCTTCTCTGTTGTTATAAACTCTGCCCAAGGGGAGTTAGTGTGGTTTTAATAAACAGAATATTGTATATTCTGCACTACAGTAATTCGCATCCTGTATTTAACAAAGTTGAATCTTCAATCTGTATAAATTGTGAAAATATACAAGAGTCATCTTCTTTTGCACATTTTATTTTCAGCCAATTACTTTATTTGTATCTTACCTTTCCTCCCAAAAGTGGGATTCAAGATGGCTTACAGAATTTGAAAAGAGACATAAACAAAACCACATATAGCTAAAAACATAGGAAAAAATTAAGATTAAAATAATATTAAAACTATCTATAGAATTAAATCCATATTAAATATTAATTTATAAGCATAGATTAAAAAACCAGGAATCAACAATGGGATTCTGGACCGGCTTTAATTTGAGTCGGACAAAACAGTGATTGGTTCAGGATATCCCCAGGATGGATGGACGGGGTAGCTTGACTGGGAACACAGTGGGGGGTAGGCAGAGATGTGCAAGGAAATCCTTTGTCTCAAGTTGCAAAAGAAAATGCAGGTTACCTTTGTAATGCAATGAATTATCTCTGTTTGGGGAAGGAAGGAGCAATTAATACTCCCATCAATTACTTGCCCCATTACCTGGATGTGCACATGCCTCAGGACATGTTCCTTTTCTCCTGGGAACCTGACCTAGTGTTCTTGAAATCTGTGCCATTGATATCTCAAAAATATGCTATCTCCAGATATGAGATATTAAAATAGGGGGGGACCCCAAAAATTCAGTGCAGTGTACACAAGATGTGCTAATACTTTGCACCCTCGTGGAATCATGCAGGATTGTAAAAGTTACTTTTTGGACAGCAAATCCCAGTGTTCCTCGCTCCCTTGTTCCTGTGTTGGCTGGAATTCCGAAAACATTAGCTGAAAAATGCTTCCACTATTTATTTATTTATTTATTAAACTATTTATATTCCACCCAATATCTGAAGATCTTAGTTTGGCTTACAATCACATTCATTTAAAACAACATGAAACAGCAACATTTTAATATATTAAAGCATTAAATAGATTATTAATTAAAAACCAAACAATATAAAACCTGCTAAAACAAATTTAAATACTGGCACCATAAGACGTTATTAATAGGATAAGCTCTGAAATCATGATATATATGTAGTCCTGCTTGTAGATATAATCTGTTATTTCTGGACTCAGTGGTTGTACACTGTTCTAAAATATGAGAGTTACACCCTTCAAGGGGAGGTTCAACTTAGTGGATGCACTGAATCATTTTAATCTCTCATAAAACAACCCAGCTCCTCGCCCATTTTTATGAAACTGGTTGATGCCAACTGGCTTCTCCAGCAAGACAACACGAGGCTTGTAAAAAAGACCTTGAACTGCTGCAGTTCTTCCCTGCACCTTTCCTTGAATAGACTTTATAATGCCTGAGCCGTATAATGGAGGAAACGGTTGGCATAAGGCAGTGGAACAAGTCATGCGGTGAGCAGAATCCAAAGCACAGCCCCCTCCCAAAGATATCGGATATTATTCCTAATTGCTCCCTCTTTTGCAAGTAAGACCCGCCTGTCTTGTCCCACTTCATCTTGCATGGACATCTGTGAATTACATTTAAATTTGGTGTGTCTCAAGCTTTCTGGCAGAAACTGTGGCAATGTACAAAACCATTGTGTGCATTCAACACATTCTTTCTTATATATACAGCATGTTGTATATTCTAGGTTCTCATCTGTGACCTGACCCTGTGACTCCAGGGATTGAATCTGGGACCTTTGTAATGCAATGGATTATCACTACCAATCCTTAGCTAGGATTCCAGTTAGAAGATAGGAATCTGCCTTGTACAAAGTCAGACTATTACTTCATCTAATTTATTGTTGTCTACACTTACTGGAAACAGATTTCAAATGGGGTCTTTCCCTACCTTCCCTGCTAATACCAGAAACTGAACCTGAGATACGTGCATGCAAGATATGTTCTCTTCTACTGTCGCCCTCAGTGGCTTACACAGGACCCTGTGGCAAGGGGTTAAAACAGTGGCTTACCTTTTCCAAATTCAGTGCTAATTCAGGAGTCAACTGGATCCTATTACACAGAAATTGCCGCTAAATCGCCACCCCGGTCCGTTTTGATGCAGCCCAGGTCAGCTAAGCTGCTTCAGCAGGACATTTTTAGAAGTTGGAAGCTTCCGTTTTTGAAAAGGGACCACGGAAGCAGCTTAGACAATCCGGGCTGCATCCGGAACAGATCCAGGTGACGATTCGGTGGTGATTTCTGTGTGATAGAACCCAGTTGCCTCCCAAATTAGCACTGAATTTGGGAAAGGTAAGCCAGTGTTTTAACCCCATGTGATTAGGTCCACAGTGTATCTAGAAGTAACATTAGCAGGGCAGCCCTCTGTTTTCTCCTTTCCATCGCTGCCTCAGAAGATCAAAAATGTGAAATCATTTCATAAAAAAGTCACTGCATTTGGGATCACATATACAAAGCCTGGTATGTTATTTTTCAAAAGCAAGAAAGCAGGCCCAATAGGAAGATATAGAAAAAAAGAAGAAATTAATGAGACTGTTCTGTATATATGTTTTTGTAAGAAACCAGACTACAGATTTAAGGCTTTAAGTATCCAAGGAATGCTTTGTTATTTATTGTATTTCTCTCCTCTCCCTCTTTATGGGAATGTATTATCTTCTTTACAATAGGTCAGGTTTTGATTTCTCGATTAGAACCTGGTGGGGCAAGGATGCATGTTCTGTTTTTTTATCTGGAATATAGTTTATCTTATCTGAAATATAGCTTATAGCTTACATTTTTGTAGATTCTTCTTCATGGCCTCTGTGCTTCACACAAATGGGTTATCGTATGCCTGCTCGGTGCACCATGAAGAACCTTCTAGAATCTTGTAGAGGCTATTTGGCAGTAACCTTCTCATCTCCAACAACACTATAAAAGTGGCTTCCTGCCAAAACCATAATAATAATAATAATAATAATAATAATAATATGATTTATTTCTATACCGCCCTTCCATAGATCAGGGCGGTGTACAGCATATAAAAAACAGTAGGACATAAAAACCATTAAAACAAGCCGGTAACAATAAAACAATAAAAGCAGTAAAACCAGTAAGACAATAAAATCACAATAAAATCACAATTCTCAATATAAGTGCTAGTGCATATGCAGCAGCAGAACAGTGGGTGGCATTACAACAGGCAGGTAAATAAAAGTCCATTCAGCGGTAAGCCTGGTTAAATAAATAGGTCTTTAAGTCCTTTTTAAATTGAGCAAGGGAGGGGGACAAGCGGAGATCGATAGGTAGAGAGTTCCAGAGACAGGGGGCAGAGATGGAATATGCCCTCTTCGTCGTACTCGCCAATCTAGTCTCCGGAACTCTCAGTAACCGCTGACCAGATGACCTAAGTGTGCGGGGCGGATTGTATGGGGAGAGACGGTCCTTCAGGTACCCTGGACCCAAGCCATATTTCTTTTTGTCTGCTGCTACAGCAGCATTATGAGGAACTTGTTTCTCTATGTTTGGTTTTGCTTACGGCCATTAGCTGGTTCAAGTCTAGCCTTTGCCAATGGAAGAGGCGACTGGTGGATCAATATTTTAGATTTGATCTTATCCAATAGTGGTGATCTGGTTAATGGGTAGAACTGGTGGGATCCTTAGATGGGAGTGATCATGTTCTCCTGGAGTGTGTTATACCACTGAAAGGGGAAGCCAAGCGTACCCAGACATGCATTCCAGACTTCAATAAAGTGGATTTCAGTAACACGGGAGATACTGACAGCGATCCCATGGTCGGGAATACGAAAAGAGAAGGGCGTTTCTGAGGGATGAGAGTTTACTACACGTGAGATATTGAAGGGAAAATGTCAAAAAGTTCCAATGAGGAATTAAAATGGGAGGTGTCTAAAGAAATCAGGATGGATTTCTTTCACCTTTCAACAGAGCTAAGATTCAAAATGGACATGTACCAAAAATGGGGAAAGGGAAAAATCACCAAAGAAGAATTCAAATAAAAAACCAGCTTGTGTAGGGTGAAAGTCAGAAAAACTAAAGCACAGAATGAGTTCAGGCTTGCTAGAAAGGTTAAAAACAACAAAAAGGGATTTTTGGGTTATATATGTAGTGAAAGGGAGACTAAAGAAATGGTAGAGCCACAGCATGGAGAAGATGGCGAAATGCTGATGGGACAGAGTAAAGGCAGAACTACTTATCACCTTTGTATTGCCTCAGTCTTCTCTGAAAAGGAGAACAGTGCTCAGCCTGGGGGAAATGGAGCAGATAATGCAGTTGGGGAAATGCAGCACAGAATAGATAAAGAGGTAGTACATGAATACCTGGATACTCTGAATGAATTCAAGTCTCCAAGGCTAAATGAACTACATCCAAGGGTATTACAAGAACTAGCAGAAATAAAGTCAGAACCACTGTCAATATTTTTTTTTATATTTCCTGGAGAACATGAGAGATGCCAGCAGACTAGAGGAGGACAACAAGGGGAAAAACAAAAACAAAACAAGACCCTCCAGTCAGCTTGACATCAATACAAGGAAAGATTCTAGAACAGATCATGAAACAGTCAGTAAGGACTTAGAAAGGAATGCCATGATTACTAAAAGTCAGCATGGGTTTCTTAAGAACAAATCATAACAGATTAATCTTATCTCTTTTTTTCATAGAGTTTCAAGTTTCGTAGATGAAGGGAATACAGTAGATGTAGCATATCTTGATTTCAGTAAGGCCTTTGACAAGGTCCTTCATGATATGCTTGCAAAAAATCTGGTAAAATGCTACAGTTAGGTGGATTTATAATTGGTTTAGACTTGGGTCTGATCACCAAGTCTGTACGTATTTACAAATATTCTGAAATAACTTCCAAGCATTTCAGATAAGGGGGACTCAACCTGTCATATACAGAATTCATTATCTGTAAAGTCAGTTTTATTCCATAATACATTATTCCCCTCAAATCCAAATGGAGAATATAAATTAAACCTGGCTTTAATATGTATGTCATTTTAATTAAAAGAACAAGAATAGTTTTACCATGAAATTGGTTTCATCTTGATTTGTAAGAGCAGAACAGTAAAGTTCAGTAGAGTCAAGTAGAATAAGTAGGTCCCAGAATAATAATAATAATATTTCAGTCATAAAATGAATTTGCAGTTACCAGTTAAAGCATTTTCTTGGGTTATTAACTAGTGTTGTTCACCTGCTTTCTTTTAAAATAAAAGTATATGTATGCCTTAAGATGTTTTTATGGCTATCTCAGCAAAATGAACTATATAAGCTATGCCTTATATAGTGCCCACTGAGATTTTTCAGTGTTTCTTAAGCTCTATGTTTTATATTTCTGTTTCTATATATAATGTTTCATTCTAATGCTATGATGTGCAGAATATGGAAGTGTTTAAGATAATCCTTATGGGTCCTATTCATAGAAAAAAATGTATTTAAGCCATTTCCGCATAAATCTTTATATATACATATGCCAAGAAGCCAGCTGTGCCTTTGCCAATATGATTTGGCCTCATTTAGCAAAATATGTATATTAAATATATGTGTGTATATGTATTTAATATATGTATATTAAATATATATTTATTAATCCACATAACCACCATGCAATAAAATGAAACTTTTATTAATGCTTTTTATTCTTGTGCCTTTTGAACCTTACGACCTCACAGCATTACTTTTTTGTTAACAGTTACGCAAAACTAGTTTTGCTATATTGTACCAAAGTAAGGGACGTTTTCCAAAACAGAGATCTATCTTTAATCTCAACCTGCAACATGAAGGTAGCCTTTGACTGTTATTTTTATTAGGAATCCATCCCAGTTTAATCTATTGAATTATGTTAGTTTTGGTTGATGGATTGATTAACCTGTCAGTTGAATAGAGATAAAAAAGGTGTTTGTAAAACCAAATGTATACTTCATTGTTACTGTTTTTTTCTAATTGCATACATGTGTAACAGACACAAAGGCAGCCCAACATATTTTGCTATATGGGGCAAAGGATAAGATGATGTCATAATAATAATAATAATAATAATAATAATAATAATGTTAATGTTTCCGGGCACAGTACAAGGTGTTGGTTTTAACTTTTAAAGCTCTACATGGCTTTTGTTCCATCTTATCAGAGGGACCACCTCTTCTTGTATGAACCCCCGCCCGTGCGCTTCGGTCTTCTGGGAGGAACCTGCTACAGCCCATGAAAACTAGGCTGTCACAGACCTCCCAGAGGGACTTATCAGCATCCGCTCCCAGACTTCTTATTTCCACCCTTGATAGCTTCAAAAAAGCTGTAAAGACGTATCTCTTCCAGCAGGCCTTCCCGGAATAACTTTCCCCAGCTCAATAGATTTCCATCCCCCCCCTCCCTTGCTGCTAGTATCTGTGTCCCTTAGTTGGTTTTATTGCATTTATGTTGTTTCAACTGTTGTTTTAAATTCTGTACCTGTTTAATTTAGTTTTAAGGTGTAGAAGGATCAGTGGCTGGGTTGATGATGTGCTTTTATATTGTTGTCTGTTTTAAATCTTGCTGTATGCCGGCCCGATTGCCAAGCAGAGGGGCGGGTTAGAAATAAAATTTATTATTATTATAAAAAAATCTGTAGCAATCCCCCCCCCCCCAATTGGCAAGGCAAAGGAAAGTGTAATAGCACAACCTGACAGGGGTTGAGTTAAATGCGTTTTACTCTTCAAGGTCAGTGATTATAAGCAATCCAACATGGTATAGTGGTTTGAGTGTTGAACCCCTAGTACCAAGGCTCAAATGCCCCTTGGCCACAGAAACCCATTGGGTGCCCTTGGACAAGTCATACTCTCTCAGCCTCAGAAGAAGGCACCTGTAAAGCCCCTCTGGAGAAATCATGCAGAGATAACCCTGTGATGGGTTTACTTTTGGGTTGCTTTAATTTGGAAATGACCCAAGGGCACATAGTAACAACAGTGAGTCAGTGGTTATGAGATCGCAACCTTAATTATGAAAAAGTGTGTTTTATTCGGGGTAAAATGTTGTTGTTTTTCTCTTTCAGGACTGCCCTTCAGATGCTGGTGATTTCCGGGCTCAGCAGTGTTCAGCCTACAATGACGTCAAGTACCAAGGACATTTTTATGAATGGATCCCTGTTTATGATGATTCTAGCTCTCCTTGTGCCCTGAAATGCCAAGCCTTGGGGAAACCGTTGGTTGTGGAGCTTGCCCCCAAAGTACTGGATGGGACTCGTTGTAATGCTAAATCCCTGGACATGTGCATCAGTGGAATATGCCAGGTAGGCACCTTTTGTACATTTGATCCTATGAACACACACAGAAAAGGGTACAGATAGGTGAATTTCTCTTAGGCAGGCTGCGGCTTTCTGGAATCAGTGAAACAGTAATGGATAAAATACTCAAGAATATTCACAAAATTGTCGAAAAATGTGTTTCTTGAGTGTCAGGAAATACAGACAAGGAGGAATTCAGATCTGATGAGAGTATTTGCAGTTTGGAACTTACCCTGTGCAAAATTTGCATGTGGTAGTTTTGCACAAAAAATAGCACCTTCTGCACAAGAAAACAATTGTTCGTGTTTTGCATAAAACTGAGCTGCAAATAGAAGACTTTCTTAGAGTAGGAAGAAAATCCTGAAAAGTATTTGTTGCTTCATTCAAAAATGAAATTAGTAAAGAATTATGTCCCTTCTCAAAGGTAATTTAAATCACCTGCTATCATTTATTTTAAACTGGAAATTCCAGGAATTGAACTTGGTGCATTGAGAAATCAAGTAAGCAACATGAGAGCAGTAGGTTCTTACTGTTTTACTGTTTACAAAACATTTACTGTTTTGTTCATACAACTGTTATTCTCTGTTCAAGTATCAAGTAATGTTCAAGCATTGCTAGTATTTCTTCACTATCTCCTGTGAAAGAGAAGTGTTATTAATGTGTTCCAGTTTTGAATGTCATGGTTAGTTTATAGCAATAGCAAGTACATTTCTATACCACTTATCAGTGCACTTAAGCACTCCCTTAGTGGTTTACAATGTATAAGCTAATTGCCCCCAACAAGCTGGGTACTCATTTTAGAGACTTCAGAAGGATGCCAGGCTGAGTCAACCCTGGAGCCCCTGGCTGGTATTAAACTCAGGATTTTGCAACTTTGTGGCTGCACTACCGGAATTTAACCGCTGTGCCACTAGTTTGCTATGGATCTGGTTAATTCTCCAGAGCCAGTTCACATCTTCACTAATTTTGTGGCAGGAAATTGTGAAATGAAATAAAACGGTCTTCCAGACAAAGGATCATACTGCTGTAGTTGAGGTCAGGTCCAAATTTTAAAAAATTATTTAATTAATTAAAATATATCTGCCTTTTAGGATTCAAAACATTTGCATAAGATAATGCAAACACAAACATCAGCTTTATTAAAAACCCACTGCAATACTAATACATATATCCATTGGCAGCATCCCTGTAAACATACACACATACTACACACAATGCATCCTTAATAGAAAGATAAAAAACAAAAACAAATAAGCTTTCAGTCCTTGCTCAAATGGCTGTTGCAATGTGGTCTGACAGCCTCCAGTTGGTGGTGCATTCCAGATACCTGAAGCTACAAGAAAAATGGGTTGTTGTCCTTCATACTCCGCAATTGGACTGCTCTTAGAAGCAGGCAAATGCCTTTAAAATGTAGGGGGGCTTGTAGGGGTGAAGATGTAACTAGGGCACAGCCTATTTTAAGACTTTAGGAATTTAAACCAGCACATAAAACTGAGCTTAGAAACACTCCAGCAACTAGTATAGCTGCAACTTGTGCAGTATAGGTGCTGAATGAGCTCACCACCTATTCCCTCCCCACCCACAAAATATTTGAGAGACTACATTTTGTGACACCTGTAGTTGTTACGACATTTTTAAATAAATATTTTTTGTAATGATTTTTTAAAAAATAAATTAAAAAATAAATAAAGGCATCCCCCCTGCATATTTTTCATAGCTCATGCTCTGTCTTTCCTAGACCTTGTACGTAGTTAATTAATGCTTAGACCAAAGGCTATTCTCATACAAAACAATTGAGTACAATGAAAAGTGCAACATGTATTAAATAGCATATAAATCTAAAATCCCTTTTTAAATAATAATTAATAAGAATAAAATACTTCAAATATAAACAAAAGTGCTAGGATTAGAGAAGAGCATCCAGAACAGTCAACTATGATATCAATTGCCCAGATTTTTATTGCTGCCAGATCAGAAAGAGAAACTTTGGGGACTATCACATGGGGAAAATCAGAGGATTAAAAAGGCATTTTCTTGGGGAAGTTGTGTGATCGCGGCAAAGATTTTTCATACACATCATGATCTCAGAGGATTTACTCTGGGAAGAACCAGGAATGCTCCAGCAACAAACTATTCATGGGGAAATCCCTCAACTGGTTTCTTGCTGGAGCATTCCTGGTTCTCCTCAGGATAAATCCTCTCCTCTTAGATCGTGACGTCATCTGAAAATCTTTGCCATGATCGTGTGACTTTCCCAGGAAAAATGCCCTTTTAATCCCCTGATTTCTCCTGTGTGATAGTCTTCTTTGTGAGTCACTGCAGAGTCAGTATCAGACAGGAGATACTCAGTCTTTCACAGATATTTTAAGCCTTTCCTTTCCTTTTTTGCTCTAAAAGATGTGGCAGGTAGGTGTTTTTTCTGTCCTGCCTGGGAGGGAACATTTCAAACTTGACAAAGGCCCAAGAAGTGGTGAACGCGGCATATTGCCTATACCAGTTCTTGTGATTATGTGATGTTCCTGTCGAATATGCTTCTTTTCTTGTGCATGTTAAAATTAGCAGTTCCAGGAAGCAGGTGTTTTAAGCATCAAGTCAGGGGGAAATGAATCCAGAGATATTCTGGGATACTTGGAAAATTTTGTGTTTCACTCTATGGTGGAGACAAGGAGGAGTCAGGCGCTTGAAAGGAAAAAGGTGGGGTTCATCATCTACAGGAAAAAGGTGGGGTTCATCGTCTAACTCAGCTTGGCAATTTTTACATAGCTTTGAGGAATCTCTTTTTGGTTGGTGGCTGCAGTAGCCATTGTATTCCCTTTTGTATAATCTCTCATTCTCCTATTACGATAATTGTGTAATTATTTCCTGAATTTGGAACATAAAACTGTATCTCTCATGCTATTAAACAGTAGGGCTAAGCTTTTAATATTCATTTTAAGATTGGAATGGGCTGTTGTAATTCACTGGGAGAGAAAGAAGCTGTTTGGGTAATTTGTAATCCAGAGCCCCAGAATGCAATGGATTGGAAACTAGCAAGGAAAACCAAGAAGAGCAGAGGGACTAGAAAAGTGATGGTCCAGCTCCAAGGGTCCATAAAGGAGGGGAGAGTCTCCGATTTGACTTGGATGTCACTAGTGTTTGTTGCCTGCCTTATCCAAGGAGGCTCATTCTTCACCAAGAATGGCAGAGGCAGCACCACTGCAGCTTCAGGTGTGCTGAAGCTACCAAACCCTACCAAACGTTCTTGCACTTCTGTTTTCCCAGAGGCAGGCACAACACATGAAAACACATATTTCACTGAACATTTGCTCTTTTTGGTCTTGCTTGGGAGCCCTGGTTGCTGGTTCTTACCTTCCTTTGTCCTGATCCTGTGGCTGGAAAAACTACTTGATTGGAATAAGCTTCCAGAAAGCCCCTGCTACCACTGTGGCCCCTAGACTCTGGAACAGCTTTCCGGAAGAGATTCGTCTTATCTCCACCTTAGACGCCTTTAAGAAGGCAATTAAGAAGGATCTTTTCTGGCAGGCCTATCCACCGGACCTCATATAGCTGATGACAAGGAATATCCCACTTCTGAGTTGGACACTATAGATTAGACGATGTTTTACCATTCTATGGGCTGGTGATAATATTGAAAGATGTTGTATTATTTTATGATTTATTGTATTTTAATGTATTTTATCCTGTATCTTGTATATGACTTTCGTTGTAATCCAGCCTCGATCCGTAGGGAGTACAGTTAGCCCTCCTTATCCACGGATTTTTTTATACATGGATTCTAGCATACACGGCTTGAAAATATTCCCCAAAAGTATAAATTCCAAATAGCAAACCCTGATTTTCCATTTTATATATGGGACACCATTTTGTTGTGCCATTATATTTAATGGGACTTGAGCATACATGGATTTTGTTATCCACGGAGGGTCCTGGAACCAAACCCCAGCGGATAACAAGGGCCCACCGTACTGTAGCTTCATTTCCACTTATTACATTACTTTTGCATTAATTTTTTTTTGTCATTACCAGAAAGAAACACATTACAGATAATTCAAGAGATTTTGTTCATGAGTTTTGTTCATAAGTTGACATATGGAATAGTACATATGGAATAGTACATTCACAAACGTTAAATGGCTTCCCCCCCCCCCCCCGATGAGTGTCAATGTGGCTGAAGATTGTAAAGGAAAATGGTAACCATAAGTAAATTATTATCCCCAGGACATACAATCAAAAATATGTGAGTAAACTGAGGATTTTAGATAAATAGAAATACTGTTTTATTCAGATTCAGAACCATGCGTGAAGACAAGCAATAAATTCAGCTGAACAGGATTCTTGGATTACAGGGATATTCAGACTTGGCTTTGCTTCTGCAATGCCAGCAATGAATTAAGGTTGAAATGCAAAATGTTATATTATTCATGCATACAGATGTAAAATGCAGGGTGAGGGCAGGGAGAGAGAGAAAAAACTCACACTTAGAATTTGCCAACCTTGATGGTGCCCCACTCACCAAAGGGACTTTCCCCTCTCCTTTTGGTTTTTATACAGGAATAATTTTACACGGAATGGAGTATGGTTTTGCAATTAGCCTCCTCTCCACCAAGTAGCTACTGCTCTATTAAATGCTTGAACGTGCGCAACTCAAAAAACACTTGACACGGTTGATGAGCGGAGTAGGTGTGTTCTCAGGGAAAAAGTGAGACATCTGGCAAAAGGCTAGCGCTGGGATTACGACAACTGCACTATGTATTGCTTTAGGTTTTATGTGATTTTAATGTGTTCTTCACTCCTACCTACCAATCATTCCAACACGTAGAAGTTCAGCCACCTCTGTTAAAAGCCAACACGTCACACCTAAGAAGAGAATCCCTCATTTCCCTGCTGTCATTTATAGAACAGGGGAAAATGCCATTTGGTAAATAGTGGTTTCTTAATGTTTGCTACTGTGTTTGTAGCATCTTTCACAGATGGGGGAGGACACGTTTTTCCATGTCACTTGAAGCAGAACATAAATCCAGTTCCTACTGTTACAGTTTGAAACTGGTAGCCAGTTGGGCAAATGACATGCGGCCCAAGGTAGAACAGAATGTGTTAGGGTTCTTATAAAGTGTCCTGTAACACTATGATGGCTAGCAAGGATGTCTCTCCTGTAGTAAATGGGAATTAATTGCTGCGAGCAGTGGAAGGCAGTAGGAAAAGAGGAAGACCACATTACAGATGGTAGAATTCAAAGATTTAGCCATGCTGGTCTGTAGAATCAGTATGTAGAGAGATCTTGTAGCACCTTTGAGACTAACTGAAAGGAAGAAGTTGGCAGCATGAGCTTTGCAGACTTCAGTCTACTTCCTCAGATGCTTTTGGTGGAGTGGAAGCCAGGGATAGACATACATATGCCATAGGGTTTGATTCTATCAAAGAAGCCACAGTCTTGAGTCTGCAAGTTGATGGCTGGGCACCTCTCATCCTTACGGTCACCAAGGGTCAGAGGCAACTTGGTGACAAATAACAATAAGAATTAAATAGAATTCTAGTTACTGAAAATAAGTAATCTAGCTTGTTGCAACTTGTCAAGTATTTTTCTGAGAGGTAGCAAACATTCCTGGTAAAAAAGCTTTCTGCTGTTACATGACAACATGTTGCAGGATAACCATTTTTGGGTGAGGAAAAAAGAGAAAATCTCATCATCTCACCTTCTCATCATCCCACTGTCCTTTCCACAAGAAGCTAGACTGGCCCCTTCTCTGCTCTCCTTTAACTTGAGGACAAAGACCTTTTTATTCAAACAGGCATTGAATGATTAAGGAGCTTTTTATGAGATATGTGTGCTGTATTTTTACCTTTTAATAGCTAATAGTGTTTTAATGTGATAATTTATTTAATTGGATTTTAACTTTTTTTATTATCAGGTTTTAATAATAATATAAAATTTTATTTGTATTTCCCGCCTCTCCCTATGGATCGAGGCGGGATTCCAACAATTAATACCATGAAATTACACTTTACGTTAATATATAAAAACTTAAAACATCTTATATTATTCTACTACATTACATACATTAAGAATCATCTTGTCTAATCACAGGGTCAGAAAAGAAGATCACAGGATCAGATCTTTATGAAAGATCAAATTATAAAAGGTCTGGTGGATAGGCCCGCCAGAAGAGTTCCGTCTTAAGTGCCTTCTTAAAGGCCTCTAAGGTGGAAATAAGATGGATCTCTTCCGGCAGATTGTTCCATAATTTCGGGGCCGCCACTGAGAATGCTTTCTGGGAGGTCATGGTCAATCTAGTGTGGATATGATCCAGCAGATTTTTCCCTGATTTTCTGAGAGTGCAGGGCGGATTTTGTGTGGAGAGGCGTTCCCTCAAATAACTTGGGCCCGAGCCATGTAGGGTTTTAAAGGTAGCGACCAACACTTTGTATTGTGCCCAGAAGCTGATTGGCAGCCAGTGTAAAGATTTTAATATAGGGGCAATATGATTCATTCTGGATGCCCCCGTAAGTAATCTGGCTGCTGCGTTTTGGATCAATTGAAGCTTCTGAACTTGGTACAAAGTTAGCCCTATGTAGAGCATGTTACAGAAATCTAAACAAGAGATTATCAGTGCATGTACCACTGTTTCAAGGTCCTTTCTGTCCAGGTAGGGGCGCAGCTGGCATATCAACCAAAGTTGATACCAAGCACTTCTGGCTATTGTCTCCACCTGAGATGTCAGTTGTAGAGATGAGTCCAGAAGGACTCCTAAGCTGTGAACCTCGTCCTTTAGGGGAAGTGTGACCCTATCGAGGACTAGTTGATAAATCTCCATCCCTGGACTTGGGGTACCTATCACATGTACCTCCGTTTTCTCTGGATTCAACCTGAGCTTTTTTTCCCTCATCCAGCCCATTACTGACTCAAGGCAGGCATTCAGAGGAGAGATGACATCCTTAGTCACAGCTTCTGTCAGGACATAGAGAAATAAATTTGGGTGTCATCAGCATACTGATAACACTGCGCCCCATGTCTTCGGATGATCTCTCCCAGCGGCTACGTGTAAATGTTAAATAGCATGGTAGGCAGAATGGTGCCCTGGTGGACACCAGATGTCAGCTCTCTCTTACGAAAGCAAGTGTCTCTGAGCTTCACCATTTGAAATCTGCCCAAGAAGTAGGAATGGAACCACTGAAGTGCAGCGCCTCCAATACCTAACTCCTTCAGGCGTTTCAGAAGGATACCGTGGTCATGGTATCGAAAGCCACTGAGATGTCCAAGAGCACCAGCAGGGTCACACTTCCCCTATCAATGCCCAGACGGAGATCATTGACAAAGGTGACCATGGCTGTCTCAACTCCGTAGGTTGTCCTAAAGCTGGTTTGAAATGGGTCTAGATAATCAACTTCATCCAAGACTTCCTGGGGTTGTACGGTGACTGTCCTCTCGATCACCTTGCCCAAAAATGGTAACAATGAGACCGGTCTATAGTTATTTCTCATCAGGAGATCCAGGGAGGCTTTTTTGAAAAGTGGTCTAACCACTGCATGCTTGAGCTGGGATGGAAATTTCCCCTCCCTGAGGGATACATTAATGATGAGTTAAAGTAACATCACTACTGCATCCCCTCCCTGAGTGGTCAGCCAAGATGGCCAGAGATTGAGGGGGCATGTTGTCATCTTAACACATCCAAGAAGCTTGTCTGCTTCCTCGGTACTTACAAGCTCACAGTGATCCAGTCTAAGTTCGTTCCCGGAGTCACTGAATATCTCTCTTATGACTTCCGTTCCAATGCTAGCTTCGAGACTGGCCTTTATCTGAGAGATTTTATTGGCAAAGAAGTTATTAAAAGCATCACAGCAGTTATTAGTTGGTTCTAGCAACGGATTCAGGATGCGTTAGCTCTCTAACCACCCTGAACAACTCTGCTGGACGAGACTCTGCTGATGCAATCCATGCACCATAGAATGAATTCTTAGCTGCATCGATTGCCACTCCGTAGGAACGAACAAGGTCACTAAGCTCACTAAGTGCTGAGGGGTACAGAAGCAGTGATTTGTGGGCCCGACAAGATGTCTCGTGAGGTGTGTTTTCTCCCTGAGGCAAAGATCCGTGATGTGACGGAGAGGCTGACAAGACTGGTCAAATCTCCTGACAAATACCCCTTCCTTTTGGTCCACGTGGGAACGAATGACACAGCAAGACACAGCCTTCAGAATATCAGAAGGGATTACGAGGCTCTGGGGAAGAAGCTGAAGGAAATGGACGCACAGATTGTCATCTCGTCTCTTCTACCAGTAGAAGGGCATGGTCCAGGAAGAGAGAGGAAAATAGCAGATATCAACAACTGGCTCCGCAGATGGTGTCGCCGAGAACAATTTGGATTCTTGGATCATGGGTTGCGGTTCCATGAGGGGGGGGACTTCTAGCAAGGGATGGGCTATATCTCACGCCAGTTGGCAAAAACGTTTTTGCCAACAGTCTGAAGAATCTGATCAGGAGGGCTTTAAACTAAGTGATCTGGGGAAGGGAGACAGCAGTCTGGAAGGCAAAACGGCTAGAAAAAATAGTCAAACTGACATAGAGGGAAGAAGACAAACAGTGCAAGGACCCAACAATAGGAGCCAAAAAAACATGCACAGGCATCAAGTAAAGGGGACACATGGTCTTCGATGTCTCTACACTAATGCACAGAGTATGGGAAATAAGCAAGATGAACTTGCACTCCTAGCACAACAAGGGAAATATGATATAATAGGCATCACTGAAACCTGGTGGGATGAGTCTGATGGTTGGAATATAGAAATAGAGGGGTTTTAAAGAGAAACAGGACAAACAAGAAAGGACGAGGAATAGCATTATATGTCAAGGATATTTACACCAGTGAAGAATTCCAGGACATCAATACTGGAAGCCAGGTGGAGAGCATCTGGATAAAAATTAAAGGAGAGGGAAACAACAGGGATGTTACTGTTGGAGTCCACTACAGACCCCCGACTCAGGCAGAGGAAATGGATGATGCCTTTCTAGAACAGATGACCACACAATCAGGAAGGAGAGATGTAGTAGTGACAGGGGACTTCAACTACCCGGATATTTGCTGGAAGTCAAACTCAGCGCTATCCTCAAGGTCTAGAAAATTCCTCACTTGCCTTGAAGACAGTTTCATTGTCCAAAAGGTGGAAGAGGCAACAGGGAAGACCTAGTTGATGGGGTGCAAGTGGTTGGATCCTTAGGTGGGAGTGACCATGTCCTCCTGGAGTTTGTTATACAGTGGAAAGGTGAAGCTAAGCATAGTCAGACACGCATTCTAGACTTTAGGAAAGCTGATTTCAATAAACTTAGAGAAATACTGGGGTCCCATGGGCAGGAATACTAAAAGAGAAGGGAGGTCAAGACGGATGGGAGTTTCTCAAAAAGGAGATACTGAAGGCACAATTTCAGACAGTTCCAATGAGGAAGAAAAATGGGAGATGTCTCAAGAAACCGGTATGGATGACTAAGGAACTTACAACTGAGCTAAGTTTTAAACGGAACTTGTATAAAAAATGGAAAAATGGGGAAATCACGAAAGAGGAATTCAAACAAATAGCCAGCGCATGTAGGGATAAAGTCAGAAAAGCTAAAGTGCAAAATGAACTCAGGCTTGCTAGAGACATTAAGAACAATAAAAAGGGCTTTTTTGGGTATGTCCGCAGCAAAAGGAAGAAGAAGGAAACAGTTGGGCCACTGCGTGAAGAAGATAGCAAAATGCAAACAGGGGACAGAGAAAAGGCAGAATTTCTCAACACCTTCTTTGCTTCAGTCTTCACAGAAAAGGCAAAGGGTGCTCAACCTAAGGATAATGGAGCAGAGGACAGAATAGGGGAATTTCAGCACAGAATAAGTAAATAAACAGTACAGGAATACCTGGTTAATCTAAATGAATATAAGTCTCCAGGACCAGATTAATTACATCCTAGGGTATTAAAAGAACTGGCAAATGTAATATCAGAACCAATGGCAACCATCTTTGAGAACTCCTGGAGAACAGGAGAAGTCCCAGCAGACTGGAGGAGGGCAAATGTTGTCCCAATCTTCAAAAGGGGAAAAAAGAGGATCCCAACAATTATCGTCCGGTTAGTCTGACATCAGTTCCAGGAAAGATTCTGGAGCAGATCATTAAACAGAGAGTCTGTGAATATCTGGAAGATAATTCCATAATCACAAAAAGCCAACATGGGTTTCAGAGAAACAAGTCATGCCAGACAAATCTGATCTCTTTTTTTGATAAAATTACCATCTTGGTAGATATACGGAATGCTGTGGATTTAGTATATTTTGACTTCAGTAAGGCATTTGACAAGGTTCCCCATGATATCCTTGCAAACAAGCTTGTAAAATGTGGACTAGACAAGGTAACCGTTACATGGATTTGTAACTGGTTGACTGACCGAACCCAAAAGGTGCTCAGCAATGGTTCCTTTTCATCCCGGAAAGAAGTGACAAGTGGGGTGCCACAGGGTTCTGTCCTGGGCCCAGTGCTATTCAGCATCTTTATTAATGACTTGGATGACAGTATTGAGAGCCTAGTTATCAAATTTGCAGAAGACACCAAATTGGGAGGAGTAGCTAATACCCCAAAGGACAGGATCAAAATTCAAAATGACCTGAATAGACTAGAAAGCTGGGCCAAAGCTAACAAGATGAAATTCAACGCAGAGAAATGTAAGGTCCTACATGTAGGGCGGAAAAATGAAATGCACAGATATAGGATGGGGGACACCTGGCTGAATGAGACCACATGTGAAAGGGATCTAGGAGTCCAAGTAGACCACAAGTTGAACATGAGTCAACAGTGTGATGCAGCAGCTAAAAAGGCCAATGCAATTTTAGGTTGCATCAATAGAAGTATAGTGTCTAGATCAAGGGAAGTAATAGTGCCATTCTATTCTGCTTTTGTCAGGCCCCACCTGGAATACTGTGTCCAGTTCTGGGCACCACAATTCAAAAAGGATGTGGAGAAACTGGAGAGGGTCCAAAGGAGGGCGACTAAAATGGTGAAGGGTCTGGAAACCTTGCCCTATGAAGAACGCCTTAGGGAACTAGGGATGTTTAGCCTGGAGAAGAGAAGGTTAAGAGGTGATATGATCGCCCTGTTTAAATACTTGAAGGGATGTCACATTGAGGAGGGAGCAAGCTTGTTTTCTGCTGCTCCAGAGAACAGGACTCGGAACAATGGATGCAAACTGCAGGAAAAAAGATTCCACCTCAACATTAGGAGGAACTTCCTGACAGTAAGAGCTGTTCGACAGTGGAACACACTCCCTCGGAGGATGGTGGAGTCTCCTTCCTTGGAGGTTTTTAAGCAGAGGCTGGATGGCCATATGTCGGGTATGCTTTGATTGGGAGTTCCTGCACGGCAGGGGGTTGGACTGGATGGCCCTTGTGGTCTCTTCCAACTCTAAATTTCTATGATTCTATGATTCTAGGTAAATGTCGGTGTCTCCGCCAGCGGCGCTCTTGTTGTCTCGCAGCTTGCTTCATCTTACCAAGCTCTTGAGTGTACCAAGGTTTCCTATTGGGAGCGAGCTGGAGAGGACGCTTGGGAGGGATGCTGTTTATAGCCCTGGTAAGATTGTTGTTCCAGGTATCAACCAGGACATCAACAGAGTCGCCGTCAGACCCAACCATATAACCCTCTAGTGCTTCTTGGAACCTTTTGGGTTCCATCAGCCTTCGAGGGCAGACCATTTTAATGGGTCCTCCACCCCCAAGGGGGATATAGGTAGTAGCCTTTAATTCCACCTTGACCAGAAAATGGTCCATCCATGACAGGGCAGAGGTGGCAATACCCTCTTGTCCATGGAGTTTCCTGATCCATACAAAAGACTACATCGAGTGTATTACCCGCAATGTATTACCCCTGAGTGTATTACCCCTGAGACCAATTGGGAGAGGCCCATGGTGATCATGGAATCCATGAACACCCGAGCTGCACCTGTTTGATCTGATGAGCCGGCCTCGAAGGGGATGTTGAGGTCACCCAGGACAAGGAGCCTGGGGGACTCCAGCACCAGCTCCGAGACCAGCTGTGTCAGCTCGGTCTGGGAGTCTGTTAGGTTACAGGGTGGACAGTAAACCAACAGAATCCCTAAACTGTCCCTGGCCTTCCCCTTTTATAAGCTGCCCCAGGTTCCATGCTGGGAGGAAGGTGGCATATAAATACATGCATACATAGTATATATTTTAGAATGACAATACAGCATTGTTCTGAAATTGTCTCCCTGATCAGATCATACCATCTATTTCATGACCATGGCAACATAGGCAATAAATTACACATTGTCCAGGTGAATCAAAGAAATTTCATTGTACTCAAGTTTCAGTTGCATGTAACATGTTTACATTTTATGCAATGAGTTGCAAGGAAATGTGCATCTCACCTCAAATTTTATTAAAGTGTGCACCAAACAATGTCTGTGTTTGAAAACAAAAATGGCAAAAATATATGTAAATTTTAAAATGTATGAAGAAACACATTTTAATCAATGGATAGAAGTTTTCCAAATTGGGCCACTGTGGAAATTGGGGGAAATTCTTTGAGCAAATGTCAATGTAGGAAGAAAACACTAAAAGTCTCACAACCAATGCAAAACAGGCAGGAAGAAAACGCAGGTGGGATTCAGAGAAACTCAGTGGAATCAATACTGAAAGATTTTCACATCCTTGTGTGCAGTACATATGAACACAGACCTGGACTACAAAGTTAATAGTACCAGGTTTTAAAACATCTTTCATTTGTCTGTGGAGCCTGGTTGATGAAGTTTGAATCTTTAAAAATGGCACGCCACAACAATTAAACAATTAAATTTTTAAATTTGGTTCTTGATTCTGGCACATTCCCATTTCCTGGTTTAGGAAGGGGCATTCAGACTTCAATGTGATCATCTTTCCTCCTTTTTAAAAAGCCTCAAAACCCAAAACAAAACATGGCATCCAACAGCTGTCACAGAGAGCAACTGAACACACTCAAAAATGTGGAACCACTGGAGTTAACAGCTTGCAAACACACTTCTGCCGAGTCCTGACATCCACTTGGCCGCAGAAACTATGAGTTTGGCTAAGGTTTTTAAGTTAACTCATCTAAATAAACATGCCGTGCTGCTCATGTGGATAGCTTTGCTTTTGTGCCTGGGAACAGCAAAGTATTTGCTAGTGAGGAAAGAAGACTGGTGTGGCCTCTCCTCCAGTGGCTGCTGTTTTTTCTCATTCCTTCTCTCTGAATCTTTGGCCGGTCATTCGGCGATTCATCAAGCCTTGAAACACAAGTGTGATTTCACTTCCATCTGTTTTCATAACATCCAAGGGTCTCTTCAGTAAGCTGACGTCATTATGTGTTTTCCTTCCTGTTTGTGTGAAATGGCCATAATAATAATTTGGGGCATGCTACATAATTTCTTGGCATCCCTTTCCAGAACTCCTCTTTTAGTTTAGTCACTTGGATCTCACACCAACACGTGGACACCAAGCAAGCAAGGGCCTTATCAGAGGAAATTAAGAGCATGGATACTACACTCCAAGAAGCTCAGTTTGCTACTGGAGGAGGAAAAATCTGAAGGGGTTGCAGGGGAGGGGAAAGTTTCTGGGAAAGTTATTTTGGTGGCCTCTGGAGAGAGTGAGGCTCAGATCAGCCAGACCACTCAATCATGACTTTGTCTGCCACTGCCTGACTCTTGTTACCCAATAAAATATTTTAGAGTTCCTATGTTAAAACATATATAAGTATGTCCAAAAGATAACTGAAGCATTGCCGGCTACAGTATGCACCTGAGCAAGCAAGGTGGTTAAGGTCCAAAACGCATTGCAGAAATAATCCAGTTTGAGACTACTTTTACTGCCCTGGCTCAATGCTAGGGAAACTTGGGAACTGTAGTTTTGACCTGGCCCAATGCTAAGGAATTCTGGGAACTATAGTTTTGTGAGCCATTTAGCTTTCATTGTTAGAAAGCTCTGGTGCCACAATAAACTACTGTTCCCAAGATAGCACTGAGCCAGGGTAGTTAATGTGGTCTCAAATTGGATTATTTCTGCAGTGTGTTTTGGATCTAAGAAGGAGAAACCAAGTTTAACAGGGACCACAAGGGTCCATAATCAGGTGTGTGTGTTTAATTCAATCATGGAGCTGTATCACTGCTACTATCTGAAAATGCTTCTTGTTGCTGTTGCTGCTATTTTTGCATTCGCTCCCACTCCCATGAGTAGGATTGGCTTTCAGCTCATTTACTTGTATTGGAGTAGTTATTTGCATTCTAGCTTAAAACAAAAAGACCACTGTGTGTAAGCTGAATTTAAGTAAATTTGCTTACCTATTTGAAAGGAAAAGACAGACATGGATATCTGGGTAAACTAAGTGCCATTTAATGAGCTACTTACATGAGATCTTTGGAAGGGCAAAAATAGTGTGATGATATTTTGAGGCAGGGGTCCTTCCAGAGTTCCTTGGCTATAATAATAATAATAATAATAATAATAATAATAATAAAAGTTTATTTGTATACCGCCCTTCCTGCGATCAGGGCGGTGAACAATACACAATAAAATTCACATAGAAATTAAAACTTATCAATAAAACAGCATAAATATAAAATCAAATGCAACAACAGTAATATATTATAATAAAGTCCTATGTCATGGCTGAGTCACCCCAGCCCCTGCTACCTGCCATAATTTTGGCTTGATGCCGCCTGGCAATTAATGCAGATGAAAGTTGTCTCAGATCACCTTCTCTCAAGGAGAGAGGTATCCCAGGCCACTTCCAGACTCTGAAGGGAAAGCCAACAGATTCACCTTTCACTCAAGATGTGCCATGGATACTCACCAGTTTCCCCAACATCTTCCCCTCCACTAGCCTGTCAAACAACCAATTAATTTACATCACATTTCCAATTATCCCATTTCCTCAACGAATCCGTGCTGGGTATAGGAAACACACAACCTGCTATGAAGGCCAGAAGGAAATCACAATTCAGAGCCAACCCTGAAGCCTGCACTGATCCTTAAGTAAGTAGATGGGCTGAGCAACAAAAGAAAGAGGGGAAAACTGGGGCACTTATAGGTTATATGTCCAGTATGGTACTACATTTTTCCTAGAGCAAATCAAGTCTCCCTAGAAACCAAAAGGAATTAACTGAGCTTATCATTCTCTGGCCATATCATGAGACAGTGTTATTCATTAGAAAAGTCAATAATGCTTGGTAAACTGGGAAGCAGTAGGAAAATACCACATTACAGTTGGATAGATTCCAAAGCCCTGACCTTGCAGAACTTGTGCAAGGCTGCTCATGAAAATCTCTCATTCATAAGTCAATGTTGTCTTGATAGCAGTTAGGTATAACAAATCATTCTGCTTCTGTGTCATGATGCACTTTCTTGTTCTCTCCTTCTGGAAAATGCAAAGGACTGCTCTGAACCTATGAAGAAGTTCTTTTCAATATAGCAGAATAACTACTTTCTCTTCTTTTCCACTCTCACTTGAGAAATGTGCTCTCCGAAGATCATTCAAGCAGAGCACATGTTCTGTATGCATAAACTAGGGTATCTTCTATTTAAATGATCAGGTATGTAACAGAGCTACTGTATTTGCCACCATCTTACCTTAGTAGTTGTTTAATCAGGCTAGAGAAATACAGTGATATTTGCACTCGTTCATTTTGTTGTCTGTTTTGAGTTCATATGTCACAGAAATGCTGGCAGGAACTACTGGTGAATCCATGATAATTAAGGTAGCATCTTTCAATCTGTTCCGTTAACCTCACCTTGCAAATCCTAAACCTCCTGACACCTCCTTCATGTCAAAATGGGCCTATTGGGTATGGATGCAACGATCCTATACTCTTGTCTGAGATTAATCCTCAATGAACTGAATGGGATTTAATTCTAAGTAGAATTAAATGGAAGCATTCTTACGCCACGTTCTTATGCCTCTCATCGGTTCTGGCACTTTTCATCATGTGAATCTGCTGTCGTATGACTGTGACCACGATGGTCACTCAGTATGCTAAACTCCACTTCCACTCCTTCCAATCTTGCTTTCTCTGACACTTTGACTTCAGATCAGATCGGATCTTCCCACCATGAAATTGCACATCCCAGTCTACATCTCCCAGTCCCTCTGGTGATGGCTCCACCTCAGCAACCTTATCCTTTCAACCTCCTCAAACTGCTACAAAGATCCCTTTGCATACTGGTATTGCAG
Source organism: Urosaurus nigricauda (assembly GCA_034509955.1). NCBI lineage: Eukaryota > Metazoa > Chordata > Lepidosauria > Squamata > Phrynosomatidae > Urosaurus > Urosaurus nigricauda. Next base: position 22,747,290 of record JAOEGL010000012.1, on the reverse strand, counting down.
ACTAACATGGGTATGCCTCTGATTTTTAACCTGTATTTTCTCATTTTATTTGCAAACTGAAAAGAATAAAGCCGTGGAGGAAAATAAGGGCAAATGTCCATGTGTGTATGTGTGTTTTCAAAAATGTGGGGAGAGAAGCTGATGTAGACAAGGCACAAGGCAAATTTATGACTGAGTACATGTGAGACCAGAGGCTAGAAAAGTAGCCTGAATAATCCACCCGGTCTCCCGTGGTCTTCCATGGATACAAACTATTATGAAGATCACCCAAACTGCCCACCCCGTTATCTCTGACTGGCTCAATACTTGATTATTTTAATATATGCTGTATTTTATATGGTATTTTAGTTGTTATTGTAAGTGGCCTCGATCCCACGGGAGAGGCGGGATGATGATGATGATGATTCTCAGCTCAACTCCCAGGACTTTCCACAGCTAGCATGGATATGGGATTCTTGGAATTGTGGTCCAAATGGGTAACTGTTCCAAGTGCTGTGTGAAAGTGATGTGGGCCAGATATTGTCTGATTCATCCCTAATTTAAAAATTCCCAAATTAACTAATAGACTTCACTGCCTATTCTGGAAAGCACCAAGTAATAGGAGCTCCAAAGTGGCAGGAGCTTCTGGTGAGACAACTCCCAATATTTTCATACTTGTTCCTTTGGGATGGTTGGTGGTGATAATGTGATTGCTTCCAAGGGTACAGCAGAGTGTGACAAGTAGATCTGAGAACTATAGAAGCAAAATGACTGCATAGCATTCCTTAATCTGGGAAGCTCCTCTAAAGGGCTGGTCTGTAAATAAATCTTTTAAATAAAAAATATGTGAATAAACTCAGCCGTGTATTTAGGAGCAGTATCGCCAGCACCAGGTTTTAAAAAAGGACTGTTATACAGAGTTTAAGAATGTTCTCCCATAATTGGTCTTGTTGTTTAACTTTGAGAATGGGTGGCTGTGCTTTTGGCCACTTTTTCGCTGCAAGCGGAAATGGTGTGCATCAGTGATATTGATTTCATTTAGAACTACTTGTGTGGCCCACACTTCAGTGAACTGAATTCAGGTTGCAAATGCTTCTGAAACCTCAGGTGCTGAGCGTGCGGTTCAAATGGGCCGCGTGAAGGTCGAAAACGCAAATGTTACATGCACAATCGGAAAAGCAGGTGATAATGTAATGTGGTCCTTTTCATTATGTATTTGTGTAAGTTTGAAAAGAAAATAAGAAAAATAAGCGACGCCACAGCAGAGACCAACCCAGCACCCTCTTCTCAATGGATGTTTTGTACCCTGTATATTTTTTGGATCCATAATAGTGGTCTGTAAGAGGTTGCACTCTCGTGGGTGGTCTGCAATCTCTAAGCTTGCCCCTCCATGCTTCAGTACATTATTTAATGAGAATATAATATTTCTGAAACATTCTTGTTTTATGTGTTGGAAGTTGCTTTACAGAATTGGGAAGCAATTTTCAGCTGTTGATCTCTGAATGTATTAAAAATGGAAAAATATGGAAAGGATTTTTGGGTTCCGTTTTGGAGACAGAGTGAATTGTGTACTGAATATCACCCCGACTCCATCTCTAGGTTTTCTTCTTAGTTTAATGTTATTTTCAGTGAATAATGGAGAATGGCTTGGTTTAGGTCTCACTGTAGTAGAGCTTTGATTACTATTGGATACAGAGGAGCGGGCTATAAATAAATTATTATTTATTATTATTTTATTAGTTTTATTATTATATCTGTATATGTTTTCGTCACTGTATGGATTTCCTTAAAAACTATAGGCAAGCCTGCGCATCATCCTGATCATATTTTGTCCACACTGTTACAGAGCTTGGGAAGTAACTTTCTAAAAGAAAACAGTTATAGGTAAAGGCTCCAGTTTCCCCCCAACCAGTTAGTTATTATTTTAGCTTCATTTTTTAAGAACTCTTAATCTGTTGTTCAAAACTAACTGGTAACTATTGCTCTTTTGAAAAAAAACAGGTATAGTACAAATTATTGACCTGGAATACAATAATGGCCCTTGTGGTCTCTTCCAACTCTATGATTCTATGATTATCACATGGGGAAAATCAGGGAGAAATTGGGAGTTTAAATAGCAATTATGCTGTGCAAAACACGATGTCGCAATTTAGACTTTTACACCCATTGCTGTTAAACAGGCAATAGCAACAAATAATTTTTGGGATTTCCCTGTGAATGATTTGTTGCTGTTTATTGCTTGTGTAATAGGGACGCCATGTGAAAATCTCAATTGCGACATCACGTTTTGCATGGGATAATCACTGTTTAAACCTCCAATTTTGCCCGATTTCCCCAGTGTGATCCCAAGTTACAGTTACACTGTAAATGGAGTGGCGCTATCCCTAGTCATGGTTAGTTATGTCTTACTATTGCAAAAAGAAATTAATTTTACTGACTTACTATTTATCAAGCTGCTTTGATCGGGTCAGATATGCACCTCTACACTCAGATCGCAGGGAATGAATGTGCACATTTATTTCTTTTTTAAAACAATAGCAAACCTATCAATACAATGTTTCTCACGGTGGAAAACAAAACTCAAGGGAGGTTGGGTGGGAGATGCTGCCTCCAAAAGCCTGGTTAGCTCTGTGGCCAGACAATGACTATATTTTCCCAGGATGGAGCATAGGGAAAACGTCCTCTTCAGTTTGCACTGCAAGGACTGCTGAGCTCAGCCAACCAATCATCGGTTGGATCTTGGGAATGCCTTCCAAGGTAAGAAGACTCCTAGAAAGATCACACTGCCAAGGAGAAGGTGGCAGCCACCCACACCTCCTGCTCTGCCTAATGTCCAGCAAAATAGCCCCATAATTAGCCAGCTAAATGTGGGATTCATGCTTTTCTTTCATTTAAATGGAGTTTATCAGACCACGGAAATTGGAAGTACTGTACTGTATAATCTAATGGCAATCCGAACGTAATCATGGGGTTTCACATTATTGCGTATTAAATCATCTCACGCAATTTCGGGCAATGGGTCATTTTCGGTTAATACGAAGTCATTCCGAACGCCTTCCAAATGCAATGGGATTTCACTGAATTCACTAAACTAGCGAATTCACGTGAATTCGAATTGGCTCCATTTGAAACAGAGAAATTCCTCCCGTCTGATAAACTTCAATGAATAATAACGATTTGCTAGTTCTTTGGGAAAGCAACAGTGCTGTCGTTTGAATTAGGTGTCTCGGTGCATGTAACATGTATTGCATTCATACTGAAGTAGCTGCAGTGTATGGATGGTCTCCCTTCAATCCCCATTAGCCTGGTGGTCATTATGCTAATGAAAATATTTAGAACCATGTGGTGCTTTCATTCCTTTCTACTGCTTGCAAACATATCTTCTTCCCAAGGGAAATATCACAGTACAGTAACATCCAAAATCTACAAAAGAGTGATTTTTTTTAATCAAAATGCACAAAATACATGATGCTAGTTTTGGAAGCTCTACTGGCTTCTTCACCTGGTGTTAAAATAATTTAAAAGTCATGTAAAAACAATTAAAATCATTTAAAAATAAATTTAAAGGGAGTCAAAATGATTTTTAACCCATTTTCCTGACGAAGAGGTCAGTGGAGCTTCAGAAGCTTGTATCGTGTATTTTGTGCATTTCAGTTGGCTCAATAAAAGTATTGCTGTTTTGTGGATCAAGGTTTGCTCTTTTGTAGTTGTTGCTTGTGTGTGTGTGTGCATGTGTGTGTGTATGTGTGTGTGATATTCAAGCCAAGGATGGTTGAATCCATAGATGTAGAATCCATTGATATGTAGTGTTGACTATACTTTTATCAAAATGTTTGTATTGTTTTTAATCTGTATTGTTTTAGTTATGTTGTTAGCCTCCTTGAATCCCATTGTTGGGGAAAATGTGAGATATAAATAAACGAAATAACAACAACACATCTAAGATCTAGGGGTCTTAGTAGAGCACAAGCTAAACATGAGAAAACAATGTGATACAGCAATTTAAAAAAAGCCAATGTAGTTCTGACCTGAATCAATAGGAATATACTATCCATATCAAGGAAAGTAGCATTGCCACCCTATTCTATTTTGGTCAGACCTCACCTTGAAAAGTACTGTATATACTCGACTGTAAGTCAACTTCATTTATAGGTCGAGAGCAGGTTTTGGGGCCAAAATTATGGATTTTGATATGACCCATGGATAAGTCGAGGGTGAAACTTAGCCGTATGGAACAAAAAAATTAAAGTATGAAGTAAAGGAAAACAACGCTAAAGAGCTTTAAAATTTTTGACAGGCGTAACTGTTTGTGCTCACCCTAAAGGCTGGATGGATGAGATAGTAGAAGGGGTTGATGCTTAGGTGCTCTGAGAAGAGATTAAGCTCTCACCTGTTTTACCAGGCCACAGTTCCTTTTTGATAAGAGTTAAAGTACAGTACTTACATTGACCCATATACAAGTTGACCCAGCTTTTTTGAGTCAATTTTTTGAGTAAAATTTCTAGACTTATACATAAGTATATACAGTATGTCCAGGTCAAAGCACCACAGTTCAAGAAGAATATTGACAAACTGGAATGTGTTCAGAGGAAGGGGACCAAGCAACAACTTAGGGAGCTGGATATATTTAACTTACAGAAGATTTAGAGGTGGGGTGGTAGCCATGTTTAAATTTATGAAGGGAGTTATATGTAGAAGATGGAACAGTTTGTTTTTGGCTGCTCCAGAGACTATGGCTGCTGATGTTGAATAAATGCAGTTAGACATAGCTTTAACTGTCATGGTGCTATCCAATGGAATCCTGGTATTTCTAGTTTGTTGTGGCTCCAGAGCTCTCTGCTATCTAAATCATTTAATCATTTTGGAATCAGAGTTAGAAGAGACCACAAAGGCCATCCAGTCCAACCCTCTGCCATGCAGGAATACACAATCAAAGCACCCCTGACAGATGGCAATCCAGCCTCTGTTTAAAATCTCACATAACTACAAATACCAGAGTTCCATAGCACTTGACAGTTAAAGCAGTGTCAAACTGCATTAATTCTGCAGTGTAGATGTAGCCTAGGACACAGACCAGTAACAATAATAATGATGAATATATTTATTTATTGATACCCCGCCCTTCAGCCCTAAAGGCTATCAGAGATGCTTACAATTATTATTTTTAATTAGACCGTTCCCTGTCCTTGGGCTTACAATCTAAAAAGACACGGCACAAAAAGAGAAGGGAATGGTGATGGGGAAGGGGGTCAGGTCCAGCAGTTCTTCACTCCCTCTGAGGCCTGGACCAAGTCAGATGGACTGGAGGGAGGGCTCTGCTTCATAATCTAGGACAGGCCCTTTCACTCCCTCCTAGGCCAGATGGTGTTGTCATGGAGGGAGGGCTCTAGAACCTAGTAGATTCAAGTGATAAGAAAAGGGGTCCCATCTAAATTTTGAGAAGAATTTATTGACTTTAAAAGCCTTTTGATAGTGAAACAGACTGTCTATGGAGGATTCTCTTTCTTTGGAGGTCTATAAACAGGTTGGATGGGCATCTTTCAGGAGCGTTTTACTTGTGTATTCATGACAGGGGGCTGGATTAGATGGGCAACTCCCACATAGGGTGGCTCTTTTCAGAAGAAATGCTCTATCCATGGAAACTCCCTTGGAAACTTTATAATCTCGCTTTTCTAAGGCTCTAAAATGTCACTGAGATGGGACTCTCTTCTAGATATTTTTGTTCTATTTATATGGGGTGATTAAATAGTAAGGAGTAGACAGTTAAAGAAAGTGCACTCATTCTTACTCCCCTTCTCACATTTATTTCCAGGATTTATTTCCATAGGTAGACCTTACACATGAGGAGAATGTCTGAAATAGGCTTCCTTTCATACCTTGAATGTGAAATTAGGTGTATCTTTTACATCTTGACAAATGCAGGTTGATTAAGGCATGAAGAACTCTTTGAGTAGAAGGATCAGACTTCAGTGGATAGATTTACAGCAAAGCAAGCAAACATGTATGCATGGGAAACTAAAATGCAGCATACATTTCCCATGGCAAATTCCATTCTCAGGCATCTACTGACATTACAGTGAACGAAATTCCCAGAGCTGTATTTAAAGTTTCCACTTATCTATTGCAGGCATGCCAAGAAGCTGTTTCTCACAGATACTGATAGAAAAGATAAAAGAAGGGAGGAATGGGCAATAGGTTATTTATTTATCTAGAACACTGGTGTCCTTTCTTTCAGCTGGATGATCTTCATGATTTCTTACAAGACTCTTAAGGAAAATGCAAACCTGAAAACCACCCTGTTAAGCAGCCTGTAGTTCCTTGGCCAGTGAAGGAATGCTGACGGTGCTTTCCTTCCATTCTTAAGTCCCAAGATAGCTGTCGCTTGCTCGAAGATGTAGTCAGAAAGTAGAGTTGCAACAGCTACATAGGCATCAGATACAGTTTCCCAAACCCCAGTGACCAGAGTGGCAATCCAAAGGTCTTTCATGTGTCATGCTGGAAGATTCAGGGAGTTGTATCCAAAAGAATAACTTTTAATAAGCTCTGATCGGGTAACCCAAGGTTTGCACCTGGTTCTCCAAATCTGAGCAACTTGTCTTTTGGACCTCTGGCCAAAGAAAATTCTTCACCAATACTGAGACAGTCCTGCTTGTTACATTGGATGAGAGAAAGGACATTCTAAGCCAAAAAATTGGGAGATAATGAGCAGGACACATCACAGCCACCTCACCACAATGAATAACTGAAAGGCACATGGAAGACCTTTGGATTACCACCGTGGCAGTACTTTTTATGATCTTTTCGAGCACACCCTAATGAATATATATTGTTTGCATCTAGGAGTTTCCATGCACTCAGACTTACTTTTGTCCCTATTGTAAAACTACTGCATTCTGCACAAATGTGTTCTGCATTTGTCTGTCTGTTTATTTTATATTCTGCCTTTCTGCCAAATGAGACTCAAAGCAGCTTACAATATATTGTTAATACACAATATAAGTTAAAAATAATAACTAAAATCTTATGTGGTACGAAGTTTAAAAATCATTAAGCAATCAATTCAATTAGATAATTGCTTTTAAAACATTAATTTAAAACAATTAAAAACATAGTATATATATTTAAAAGATAGCACGTCCATGGCATATCTTTTAGGGAGCCCTGTTGGTGCAGTGGTTAAATGCCCATACTGCAACCACAAAGTTGTGAATTCGATTTCAGCCTCCAAAGTTGACTCAGCTTTCCATCCTTTCATAGGTTGATAAATTGAGTATCCAGCTTCTTAGGGGCAATTGGCATACAGATTGTAAACCGCTTAGAGAGTGCTGAGTTCACTGATAAGTGGTACAGAAATGTAAATGATAAATGCTGTGTTTACCCCCACCAGTTAAAACACCAAAGAACTGTTTGAATGGGAAGATCCTTGGCTGTTGGTGAAAAAAGAGCAGAGAGGGGGCCAAGCGAGTGTCCTGGGGGAGAGAATCCCATACTCTAGGAACAGCCACCACATACCCTATTAACTTCCATGTTCTCACCAGACAGGCCTGAGAGTGGGATGGAGAGAAAGCCCTCCCCTGAAGATCATAAAACTCAGGAAGGTTCATATGGAGAAAAACCAACTTCCAATTTTTTCATTGCTATGGCTTAGATTCTCCCAGAGTGAGATGTGTCAGTTTAGCTATAGAGGAAATCACTCTTCTTTGCATATGTGCATGTACAAAAATATTGGCATATATGCACACATAGAGGGTTCGTGCATAGCTTGAGCCGGAAGCTTCTTCACATCTTATTCTTCATGCAACCTCTACCTTAGTTTGTGCTCTGTGTTTTCTCTGGTCCTTGTCCTTTAAAGTCTTCTTCCTAACCCCTTCTCCATCCTCCATCCTCGCTTTCTTTTCATGATATTTAAATCTCACCATCTGCTTAAGAAATGAACATTCTTGAATGTGGCCAGTTCTGCATTAACCTTCACAGATCGAAATGAAACATCCTGTGTTCATGGTTTTCATTTAAATCTAATTCCTTTGTTGAATCCAAATGAGAGGGAAGCAGAACTATAGAAACAGCTGTGGAAACTTTTTGGGTGATTCCTGGATTTACATTTTGTGGAATATTTATGAAGTTCCATAACCAGCTCTAATGTATCAGGAATAATTTCCCCCGCTGCTTCTCTATGTTATTGTGTGCTACTCACTAACCCTTATGTTCAATTTCTGTCATAAGGGAGGATTTGTTATTTTTAAGGTCTTTCCAAAAGCAGGTGTGGGTAGAAAACTAGCCTTTGCTATCATTTCAATGCATATCAATGTTCCCTAATGACAGGAGAGTGTGTGGATCTATTTTTATATAGTAGAACTGAGTGGCATCTTATGTATTGGGGGTTTAAAAATTCATTCTGAAGACCACCACCTTCCTCAGAAACACCTCAGATAAAGTTTTCAAGTGAAAGTGAAGAAGCTTTCCAGAAAAAATGAATGATTTCTACAAATTAGCTTCTTCCCCTCCAATATCAGGTTGCTATTGGACTGTTTTCTTCCATCGGATTTCACTCAGGTTGCGAGTTTGAACTATGGAGTTTGTTTTTGTCACTCTGGAAGGGATATTAGCTAGTGCATTGGCTCTTGTTGCATTGTTTGGCAGACCTTTGAATATTGGAATTAAGCCAATGGACTATTGCTATGACCATTGCTTAAGAACTAGCCCCTTGTGGTGGTTTGAGTGTTGGATTATGTCTCTGAGAGACCTGAGTTCAAATCCCTGCTCAGCCATGGCAAACCACTGGGTAGTAAGGTACTCCATCTCAGCTTCACAGGAGGGCAGAGACAACTCCTCTTTTAACAAAGCTTGCCAAGAAAACTCTGTTGATAGGTTTGTTTTAAGGTTACCCTAAGTTGGAAATGGCTTAAAAGAAGACAAAAGTAATTAGTTTTTTCTGTGTATTTGGGATGGGGTGAGTGGGCCTTTTGTTCCTTTTTATTCCTTGATAAACTTGAATATATTTGAACTATTAAATGATGCTTAAGGTTTTTGTTTAAAGAAAAAAAGCATTGAATAAAGTCACTATCATCGTCATCATACCGTCTTCTGTAATATTACAAGGGTGACTGAAGAACAATTTAAACCACTACCCAATTCCTGTTGTAGATAGAGTAGGAGGTTTGAAAAGTATTTATCATATTTTTTTGTTAATATTGCAGATTTATTTTTGTTGATTTTACAACCTGTATATTCTCCAAATTTATCAAAAACCTCCATTAGATTTGTCATATCATCCAAATGGTTTTGCACGTTTATTACCACATCATCCGCAAATGCACGAATCTTATATTCATATTGTTGGATCTTTGCTTCCTTTATACTTTTGCTATTTTTGATTTTCACTAGCAAGATTATTATTGTTAATAAAATTATTAATAAAAAAGAGTAGCGGGGATAGTGGGCAACCTTGCCTTGTGCCTCTTTCTATGGCAATTGAGTTTGGCATATCTCCATTACTATTAATCCTTGCTGATTGTTTTCAATAAATTTGTGATACCCATAGTTTTTCAGGTGAGGTCTGACCAAAGCAGAATATAGTTGTAATGTTACTTACCTTGAGCTGAACACAATACTTCCATTAATGCAGCCTAGAAATTACACAGACTTTTTGCTACCACTTCAGACTGTTGACCTATGTTTAAAAGTCTGTAATCTTTTTAACTCATACTGCTTTGATGCTAGAAGTCACCCATCCTGGATTTATGCATCTGTTCTTTTCTGGCTAAAATATAACTTTACAAATTGCTGAAATTCATTTTGAAACAGTTCTCCAATAACTTGAGCTCATCTTGTTTTCTAAGGTGTTAGCTGCTCCTCTCAGCTTGATGCTATGAGCAAATGAGCATCCCTTCTACTCCTGCATCAATAAATAACACTGGGCTCAGGGGAGAACCCCAGTTGTCATTTCTCTGCAGACTGATGCGGACACATTGGAGGATTGAGAATTGCCCACAAACCATCTACAATTCTGTAGCTGTCCAGATTCTGTAGATTCTGTAGATATTGTCTAGCCATATTTTATAAGCTTGTCTACAAGAATATGTAGTCCTTTGATTGTGTATTCCTGCATGGCAGGGGATTGAACTTGATGGCCCTTGAGGTCTCTTCCAATTCTATGATTTTAGATAATGTATACCTGTAGAACAGGCTTTCTGTGGGCACATAGCAAACCTTTAGGATGGTCATTCCACTCCATCATTTCAGGGTGTTTACATCAGCAGAGAAATTCTTCTGACCTAACCAAAGGTCCCTCATCCAGCTAGTGCTGAATAGGGATCCAGCCTGTGTTAGATGGGGTCACACTCCCCCTGAAGACACAGGTTCGAACTTGGAGGCCCAGGTCTCTGCTGTGACCAGGACTGCTTTCACACATTTAAAACTTGTACACCAGCTGCGCCTGTTCCTTGAGAAGCCAGATCTGGCCATGGTGGTACATGCCTTGGTTACATCCCATTTGGACTATTATAATGGGCTGTACGTGGGGCTGTCTATGAAAAGTGTTTGGAAAATTCAGCCAGTTCAAAGAGCTGGGGCAGATTACAGAGACCATACAACGCCCCTCTTGAAACAGCTTCATTGGCTGCCAGTTTGTTTCTGGGCACAATTCAAGGTGCTAGTTGTCACCTATAAAGCCCTACATGGCTCAGGTCCACACTATTTGGCAGACCGTTTTGCCTGGTATGAACCGGCCCGGAGTCTGAGATCCTCTGGAGAAGCCCTTCTCTCCGTCCCAACTTCATCACAAACACAGTTGGTGGGAATGCACGAGGGAGCCTTCTTGGTGGCCGCCCCTAGACTCTGGGACTCCCTGATCTCCAGTGAATGGGTCAGAAGGGCTCCCTCCTGGATGGCCTTCCATCGGCAGGTGAAGACCTACTTGTTTATACAGACATTTATGAAATTGCTATAAGGAGAGGCTGAGATGTTGAACCATTTTTAAAAATGTTTTAATTGTACCATTTTTAAAGCTGCAAAGCTGCTCTGAGTCCCACTCCTGGGGAAAGAGTGGAATACAAATAAATATAATAAATAAAGATTTGCTATTTGTTTTTATCATCAAAACATCAGTGAAGTATTGATTTTAATTATTCTATAACAAAATATTTATTCTACTTTCATTCAAACACCAAGAATCTTTCTTTTTTTTAAAAAAAAAAAAGCATTTCAAGATATTTAATCAATACATACACTATGCATGCATTATTTGAGAGGCTATTTGGACATTTCACAAAAAAATCTATACTTTAATTTGAACTCTCCATTACATATAAACGCTCACAACTTCACCGATTCTCCCAAAAATATTTATTGTTTTGTGGGAGTTTACTATGATCGGACCATTACAACATTTTTATCACTTCTTACAGTTACACTCTTATGGTTGTTTTTAATAGCTTGATACAGTCCCAATTCTTCCATTACCCACATTTTATATTGTCACTTGTTTCATTTAGGCACTCCTCTGTGTGTGTATGTTTGCAATATATATATATATATATCACTTACTTATAATTATTTTTGAATATGCCTTAAGAGCTTGCAGATGTTTTCCCAATCTGCTTGTAATATTTATAGTTGATCCCTTTGCTCAGTAAATAGCCAACAATATGGGGTAGATTAACGTGAACAAATGCCTTAATCATTAAAATCTTTAGTCCTTTCTGGCCAGCTGACAGGGAGTGTGAAGCTGAGGCAATTTGCAAGGATACGCAATTGGCCTACACCCTTCAGCATTCCTCTTGAAACTGAGCATCCTTAATAAATGATTACATCCCACTTGAAAGTCATGACAATTTTGTTGTTGTTAACCATTTCTCTGAAGAGTGGCTCCTTACGAGAACTTTCAAAGCCATCTGCAAAAAATAAAGCACTGAAACCTGGTCTTGGGCACGCTAGAGGCTCTCCCCATTTCCATCCCATAGAATCCGCTCCAAAATGGATCAGAACCACTTTGTTTTCTCCTCCCACACTTACATCTACTTTTGCTAACCTCTGGTTTATTTATGTGTCTCTTTTCCTCTAGATTTCTACTAGATATCTAAATCATCACAATAAGTATCAGCATCAAAATATAGTCGGCCCTCCTTATCCATGGATTCAAGCATCCATGACTTGAAAATATTTTTTAAAAAGTATAAATTCCAAACATAAAACTTTGATTTTCCATGTTATATCAAGGACACCATTTTGCTATGCTATTATATTTAATGGGACTTGAGCATCCATGGGTTTTTTCATCCATGGGGGATCCTGGAACCAAACCCCAGTGAATAACAAAGACCCATTATACAGTGTAATGTAAAACACTTATCAAGAATTGTGTCAATATATAATAAACAGTGTGTCTATACTTCAGTCTAACTAAAGATTCTTTCAGAAGCCAAAAGATTACATGAAGATATAGTTCGTTATCATTTATATGAGACTTAATTTAGAACTAGGTTTGAGAAAAAGACACTAACTAGATACAAAGCATGAATTAACTAATGGATATAAGATCCTCTTATTTTGAAGAAGTAAAATAAATATATCATTTAAATGATTTTCCCTCTTTGATATTCTGTAAATACATACATGCCATTGCTACTTCATGCAAGCGGAATAGATTAATTTAATCCAGTTACTCATTCAGGTTAGAACGAGAGAATCATAGAATCATAGAATCGTAGAGTTGGAAGAGACCACAAGGGCCATCCAGTCCAACCCCCTGCCATGCAGGAACTCACAATCAAAGCATCCCTGACAGATGGCCATCCAGCCTCTGCTTAAAGACCTCCAAGGAAGGAGACTCCACTACACTCCGAGGGAGTGTGTTCCACTGTCGAACAGCTCTTACTGTCAGGAAGTTCCTCCTAATGTTGAGGTGGAATCTTTTTCCCTGCAGTTTGCATCCATTGTTCCTCGTTCTAGTCTCTGCAGCAGCAGAAAACAAGCTTGCTCCCTCCTCAATATGACATCCCTTCAAATATTTGAACAGGGCTATCATATCACCTCTTAACCTTCTCTTCTCCAGGCTTCTTGAAGAAATGCTTCTTGAAGATGCTTTACATTAATTCCCCTTCATAGATTTGATAGCCCTGTTGTAGAAGGATGCCTGAATGTTTTTGTCAGGAGTGGGGTTGTTGGATTGCAACTGTTATCAGCCCTACCTAGCATGATGAAGATGGATAGGAACTGCACTCCAAAAACATCTGGAGGACTATACCTTTTCTCACTCTGGCTTATGTGATACTCTCTATTTTTTTGTAATTTTGTTATGAGATAACTTTTCTTAAATAAAACCAGCTGACTAGTTCCTCTCTGATTTTGCCCACCAGTTGTTGTCATGTAGCCAGATCTTGTTGGCTTTGTAACATCATCACAAAGCTCGATGAGAGTATGCTCTGGAAGTGATGGGTAAAAGATATGGGCAAAAGATACGGGATCTGAATTTGAGGTTATTGTCTATTTTTATCATGTCTCAAGCAAATACTGAAAAGTGCTGTCAGATCATGTCTGTCATCCTTTTAGGATACAGAAGTATAAGTCTAATATAAAAAGTAATGGTAATAAAGGTAGTCCATTGACATGAATGTCTAGTTGTAACCAACTATAGTGGGCAGTACACACCTCTGTTACTAGGCCAAAGAGCCAGCGTTTTCTGAAGATGACTCCGGTGGTCATGTAGCCAGCATGATTGCACCAAACACTGCTACCTTCCCACCAAAGTGGTACCTATTTATCTGCTTGTATTTGTATGCTTTCATACTACTAGGTTTGCAGAAGCTGGGACTAGTTATGGAAGCTCACTCCATCATGTGGTGCTTGGGCCTCAAACTTCCAATCTTCCGGTCGTCAGAATTGGTATCTTAACCACTATGCCACTGCATCCCCCAAGTCTAATATACAGTTATGTGTCTATATTTTAGTCATAGTGGAGGTTGATATTTCTTCCTTCCTCCACCGTGACCCCCCCCCCATGGGTTTTGTAACCCCATAGCCATTCAGTACCTGGTGGTATGAGGGATGGGGATGAAGGAATATCTGATTATGTTGCCATAACCAGGCAAAAGAACAATTCCATATTATGCAGAGACTGTTGGAGGACCTCAATAATCCTCAATAGATTATGTCACTTGTTTATATCTGGCTATGGAAAGGTAGTAAGATGCTCCTCTGATCCCTGGCTCCCCAGGGATGGCTGCGGCAGGTGGAAGTATCACAGTGAAATAGTATGTCCTGTGGGTGCTGTCCTGGACTGTGGCCAGCACACACCAACACAAGCTGATAAGAAAGCTCAGCAGGGAGTTAGCTCTGATGCTGAGAGAAAGTCTACAGACCTTAGTATTGTCCACAAGAATAATCCAGAAGCCAAAGCCGAGGTCAGGGTTGGAGAAGTCACAGAAATCAGTCAGGTCCGAGGTCAGGGCAAGGAGAAAGCAGCAGTAATCCAATTCATTTCAAAGTCGTGAGGTCAAGGCAAAACAAGAGTTCAAGAGACACGGAGCCACCACACAGTCACACTGAAGGAACTTGCAGTAAGTTCTGACAAAGGGATGGCGTCCCACAAGTGGTTAAATAGGAGACACCCTCCCTGTTGCCAGCTGTGCCGTATCAGCAGCTTGCTTTCCTGCAAGCCTGCAAGACCGATGCACACAAGCATTCTCGACAATCCTTTCCTTAAAGGAAGGGACCTTCAAGCTTGGGCCTTCCTTAGGATGCACACTCAGCTGCTGAGCCTGTGAAGGGAGCTCCACAGTGCTAGGGCCTGGCTGAGCCTTCTCTCCTGGGGCTGAAATGGCAGGACTGGGGTCTGGCAGAGCAGAACTGGGACCTGGTCTAGCCTCCAGCTCCTCTTGCTCATGAGGAGCCATCTGCTCCTCCTCATCCTCCAATTCCACCTCTTGGCTGGCCAAGACAGGTGTTTAGCAAGGAGCCATGATGTAAGTCCACTGGCAGAACTTTCACGCTGCACTCAGTGATGTCTGATCTTGGCCCATGTTTCAGATGAGAAGCTTTCTTCTGTTAGATTCCATCCCGTACCGTCATGAATGTATTATAAAATGTGCTGACTATATTAGGATGCATTGAATAAGGGAATATGGACATTCCATGGAAGTTTGCTCAATGCTGACTTGGAAACAAACTTCTTAGTTTGTTACAAGAGTTCTCCCAAGAAGAGATGGACTTTTAAGGTTCTCTTCTCTAATGTCCATTGGCTGCTGAGCCTGGATCCCTGCCAACACATGGATGTATTGAGATTCAGGTATCATAGTTCTTTGGTTATTGACAATAAAGGTGCAGTAAAACTGTATTTCAAAAGTAATCCAACAAAGCCTTTTTTGCTGTCATGAGTAATGGTTGCTACATTTAAAAAAAATACTTTTGGGATGGCATTTAGAGGGATTTTGACAAGAATTTTTTTCAGATGTTATGCCATTCTCTCATGAATCCAAAGGTTTCACACTGCCCCAAAGTAATGGGGAAATAATGGGAAGGGAGTGTGGCAAATAACACAATAGGTTAGGTTTTTCAACATTGCCATAATTAAAAGCAATGGATTATTTTCCAAACAGTGTTAACAAACAATGCACACAAATTGTTTTTAAATTTAACTTTCTAAATTTAGCTGGCATCCTTGGCCTGAACTCTTTCAGAGAGCATAAAGGTAAGCCTTGGGGCAAGCTTCTGGGTTTCTGCAACTTATGCCAAGTCCTAAAGGGCCTTCACAAGAGGACCTAAGGGGGAAGCATCCTTGCTGGTTTGCCTTGAAAACATAAAACAGTGATCATATTCCTAGTGACAGTTCCTTCTTGGAACCTTCCCATGCCACATATTTGATATGTTCAACCTCAGAGTTGTCAGATAAGAGGGTCGTGGCTGTTGTTCTTTCGAGTTCTACCTTTATCATTGTTCTTATTCTTTTGTGTCTGTCACAGCTTTAGATTGGGCACGTCTCCGACTGTTAATGGAATTAATTACCTTTCAAGGTCATTAAATATGAGAGTGGGGAGAGTGCATTTGGGGCTTGCAAAATAGCTTGAAACGGCTTTGGAAGTGAAACAATATTTTTTCAATGTTGTCTTTTTCCTTTTTTAAAAGACCAGATTGGTTCATTTCTCGGTCAGTCCAAGTTGGGCTGGGAGGAATTTGTCTCTCTCTAGCTGCATATAACAGATAACCACAACATGCTTCATTTCATCCTAGCTCTCTCCTTGACCTGCTGGATTCTGCCTAGCTTTTCTTTGGTACCTGCTTTGAGTGTGAGAGGGAGAGGTATAATTTGAATCAAACATTTTCAATGCTGTTTCTGCCTGGCATAGAACCTTGGAGCCAGTTGGGAGATAGCAAACCTCGTTTCAAAGGAGATGACTGCTGTTGCTGATCCCATGGGCTTTTATGAGATTTGTGGCTGCTTCAAATAAATGAAGGTCCTCTGATAAGATCTGCATCAATCAAATGAACATAAGCAATGTGTTAGATACATCTGCAGGGTTTTTTCATTACCTAATGCCTGATACATTGCATACCGCAAAGGACTTCACCCTGTCCCCCTCTGTGAGCAAAGACTGCCTAAGACATTTATGGAACTTGAAACAGGAAATCCAAAAGGCATTCCCCACTTCTAATTATGGTTAAGAATTATCATCATCAGCTAAATAATGAAGGAGGCAGAAACCGGCAAGGATTGTGTGATTTCTAGCAGATAACCTGTACTACTAAAAAAAGATTCTATTTGTGACCATTTGATGCATTTTTTCCCATTTTGTATTGATACTTTCCAACATCTATCCTCTTTTTCTTGCTGATTTCCCACCATAGGTTAAGGGTTTCTTGCTGATGATTCATCTCTGTATCATATGTATGAAGGAATGGGTATTGGTTGGATGTACAAAACACTCACAGTTTAAAAATTCCATTTTCAGTAGATCTATAAATGTGACTAAGTCTAGATAAAGCTATAATTTCTAACTAGGATGAAATTTTAGGAAGTGTTCAAAATGTCCAGCATTGTGTTGTTGTTGTTGTTTAAATGTAAATGCAAAAACAAACCCTCCAAAATAAAATTGGGGAAAAAAAACAGGATAAAAAGAGGAAATGTGGTCATGGGCTAGGCATATCGCTTAATATACATTGAATATGATCCAAAAGAAAGAAAAAGTAAAAAGAAAACGATCTGATGGATGTTTGTGTCTCTAAAATTCATAACTACTCACAGATAATGTAGCAAACTATATTGCGTTCTAGGCATTTAATTCTTCAATATGTTTAATCTCAAAGGAAGCAAGGGATAATTTTAGCAAGGATAATTTTTCCCCCACTTTGAGGAAATCTTTGAAAACCAGTTTTCAAAAACTGTATGCAATTTAGGGCTTCTTCTCACAATATGGCATACATGGTTGTTTTGTCCAGAAAATTGTCTTTTCTGTATAGGAAACATTATTTCTAGCACAGACGATAATGTTTCTATGCAGAAATATTATTTTTTTAACAGAAAAAGCTCTTTTCTCTGCAAATGTTGTACAGAATACATCCCTAATTACAGCTTTTTATGCAGAAATAATACCATTTTCTGCAAAAAGAACAGCATATTATTTGTTTCCTACATAGAAAAGACTGCTTTATATGCAAAATGTGCAAAATTTGTGAAGAGTAAATCCTGACCTGCAAAAGTTTTGTTAGACTAGGGACGTTATCATACAACGGAAATTGGAAGTATAATCCAATGGCAATCTGATTGCAATCATGGGATTTCATGTTATTGCGTGAAAGCTCATCACACGCATTTTTGGTCAATGGGAAGTCCTTCCGAACGCAATAATGGGGTTTCACGCTATTGCATGAGAAACTATCACATGCAATTTTGGGCACTGGAAAGCAATTTCAGGCAGTTCCGAATGTAATGTGGCGCCAATACGCAATTACATAAATTCGCTGAAGTAGCAAATTCACTTATTTCCGAACTGGCCCCACTTTCATTTCTTTCGAAAATGAGAGAAATTCCTCCTGTATGATAATGTCCTAAGTTTCTTCTCCTCAGTCTTTCGCAACATGGAGAAAACATGTTTTCCAACCAAATTTCATTTTTTAAAGACATTTTTTCCATCCTTCATTGCTTTTAATAATTTGTAGTCCCTAGGGTTGCCATGAATCTAGAGCAACTCAATGGTGGTTAACAACAATAACAAAGTTCACATTGGAGCCAGTAGTAGTTTGAGCGTTGGGCTATGACTCTGGAGACCAGGGTTCAAATGCTGGCTTGGCCATGTAAACCCACTTGGTGACTTTGGGCAAATCATACACTCCCAGCCTCAGAGGATGGCAATGGCAAACCCCGTCTGAAGAAACTTGCCAAGAAAACCCCATGTTAGATTTACTATAGGGTCTCAACAACACCTTGACTCCTAGTATTGGGGAAATTGGGACATAAATTAATAAAACAAGAAAAATAGCAACAAGTCTCATCTTGAAGGCATTAAATGCATGCTATATATCTTTCTAACCTAGGACTGCAAGTCCTTTTGCTGTAGTATGACCACTGTGATGTAGTGGTTTGAGCACTGGGCTGTGATTCAGGAGACCAGGCTTTGACTCCTCACTCAGCCATGGAAACCCAATAGGTGACCTTAGACAAGTCATGCTCTCTCAGCCTCAGAGGAAGGCAAAGGCAAGCCCCCTCTGGACAGTGAAATTTCTTGGAGGCATGCATCATCAACAGCAAGGGCAATAAAAACTGTACTAAAAAAGACAAAGAGGCTAGAAGGTTAAGAGGGGCTGAAAAAATATTATTGTGGAGAAATGTTTAACTTATAAGTTGATAAAGTTGTACTAAAAGTAATGAAAACAGAAATGCTATTTAAAATGTGCACACAATGCTGAACACTTTGCTGCCCATTTACATTTCCTCGATTTTTGTTGTCTCCTTCCCCCCGGGGATGATAAAAGGACCAACCCTCTCTCTGAATATGGCCCACCCCAAGGAGCTTCCCAGAATTTCTGACAGAGCAGCTTACATTAATCAGCGCAATGAATCACTTATTCAGATATGGCACGCGGGGGAATCATTGTGTAAAGCTTAATCCGGATTTTGGAAGTCAATGTGTGGATAAACAAAAGCTTAACATTTTCTTTGCACTCAAAGAGTAGGATTACATTAGTCTGTATAATGTACTGTTTGAGGTATTTGTGGGAAACATTCAGTCTCTCGTTGCTTCTTACACATGCTAATATTATCCTTTGGAGGTCAAAAATGGGAGGCTGGGTACAAGAGTTAGATTCTGAACTCTAGGTCTGCCTGATGACTTATTCCTCAGAATGTTAGGGGCAACATCTATTTGGTCAATTAATTCAAGTGATCAAATGAGAGAAAGGACACAGTGTGTGCCTGCGCTGAGAATCACACCAATGCAACCTCTGAAAAAGTGTGATCCTTTACAATAATTTTATACTTTCCATAAGCTTGCAACAGGACTTTAAATGTTACCTCACTCTTTATCAGGCTGCAGTAAAGTAAAAGTGAATGTAAACGAAATGAAAATACAGTGGGCCATTGTTATGTGCTGGGGTTTGGTTCCAGGACCCTCCGTGGATAACAAAATCCATGGATGCTCAAGTCCCATTAAATATAATGGCACAACAAAAATGGTGTTCCATATATAAAATGGAAAATCAAGGTTTGCTATTTGGAATTTACACTTTTGGGGAATATTTTCAAGCCATGTGTGCTCAAATCGTTGGATAAAAAATCCGTGGATAAGGAGAGCTAACTGTACGTGGTTAAAAGGGTCACTCAAAGATGAATTATATTCACAAACCATATACAGTGTTGGAAAACTTTGTCACTGACATCATAGAATCATAGAATCACAGAGTTGGAAGAGACCACAAGGGCCATCCAGTCCAACCCCCCTACCATGCAGGAACTCCAAATCAAAGCATCCCTGACAGATGGCCATCCAGCCTCTGCTTAAAGACCTCTAAGGAAGGAGATTCCACTACACTCCGAGGGAGTGTGTTCCACTGTCGAACAGCCCTTACTGTCAGGAAGTTCTTCCTAATGTTGAGGTGGAATCTCTTTTCCTGGAGCTTGCATCCATTGTTCCATGTCCTACTCTCTGGAGCAGCAGAAAACAAGCTTGCTCCCTTCTCAATATAACATCCCTTCATATATTTAAACAGGGATATCATATCACCTCTTAACCTTCTCTTCTGCAGGCTAAACATCCCCAGTTCCCTAAGTCTCTCCTCGTAGGGCATGGTTTCCAGACCCTTCACCATCTTAGTTGCCCTCCTTTGGACACGCTCCAGTTTCTCCACATCTTTTTTGAATTGTGGTGCCCAGAACTGGACACAGTATTCCAGGTGGGGCCTGACCAAAGCAGAATAGAGTGGCACTATTACTTCCCTTGATCTAGACACTATACTTCTATTGATGCAACCTAAAATTGCATTGGCCTTTTTAGCTGCCGCATCGCACTGTTGGCTCATATTCAGCTTGTGGTCTACTTGGACTCCTAGATCCCTTTCACACATAGTTTCATTCAGCCAGGTGTCCCCCATTTTATATCTGTGCATTTCATTTTTCTGCCCTAAGTGCAGGACCTTACATTTCTCTGCGTTGAATTTCATTTTGTTAGCATTGGCCCAGCTTTCTAGTCTATTCAGGTCATTTTGAATTTTGATCTTGTCCTTTGGGGTATTAGCTAGTCCTCCTAGTTTAGTGTCATCTGCAAATTGATAAGTATACCCCCAATTCTGTCTTCCAAATCATTAATAAAGATGTTGAATAGCACTGGGCCCAGGACAGAGCCCTGTGGGACCCCACTGGTCACTTCTTTCCAGGTTGAAAAGGAGCCGTTGTTGAGCACTCTTTGAGTTCGGCCGGTCAACCAATTACAAATCCATGTAACACTTAACTTGTCTATCCCACATTTTACAAGATTGTTTGCAAGAATGTCATGGAGAACCTTGTCAAAGGCCTTACTGAAATCAAGATATACTATATCCACAGCATTCCCTTCATCCACCCAGCTGGGAATTTTTTCAAAAAAAGAGATCAGGTTTGTTTGGCATGACTTGTTTCTCTGAAAGCCATGTTGACTTTTTGTTATTATGGCATTGGCTTCTAAATGTTCACAGACTCTCTGCTTAATGATCTGCTCTAGAATTTTTCCTGGAATTGATGTCAGACTAACTGGACGATAATTGTTGGGATCCTCTTTTTTCCCTTTTTGAAGATGGGGACAACGTTTGCCCTCCTCCAGTCTGCTGGGACTTCTCCTGTTCTCCAGGAGTTCTCAAAGATTATTGCCAATGGCTCCGATATTACATTTGCCAGTTCTTTTAATACCCTTGGATGTAATTGATCTGGTCCTGGAGACTTATATTCATTTAGGTTAACCAGGTATTCCTGTACTATCTCTTTACTTATTCTGTGCTGAAATTTCCCTATTCTGTCTTCTGCCCCATTATCCTTAGGTTGAGCACCCTTTGCCTTTTCTGAGAAGACTGAAGCAAAGAAGGTGTTGAGTAATTCTGCCTTTTCTCTGTCCCCTGTTTGCACTTTGCCATCTTCTGCACGCAGTGGCCCTACCGTTTCCTTCTTCTTCCTTTTGCTGCGGACATATCCAAAAAAGCCCTTTTTATTGTTCTTAACCTCTCTAGCAAGCCTGAGTTCATTTTGCTCTTTAGCTTTTCTGATTTTAGCTCTACACGTGCTGGCTATTTGTTTGAATTCCTCTTTGGTGATTTCCCCATTTTTCCATTCCTTATACATATTCTGTTTAAAGCTTATCTCAGTTGAAAGTTCCTTTGTCATCCATCCTGGCTTCTTGAGACACCTCCCATTTTTCTTCCTTATTGGAACGGTTTGAAATTGTGCCTTCAGTATCTCCCTTTTGAGAAACTCCCATCCGTCTTGAACTCCCTTCTCTTTTAGTATTCCTGACCATGGGACCCCAGTATTTCTCTATTGAAATCAGCTTTCCTAAAGTCTAGAGTGTGTGTCTGACTATGCCTGGCTTCTCCCTTCCACTGTATAACAAACTCCAGGAGAACATGGTCACTTCCACCTAAGGATCCCACCACTTGCACCCCATCAACTAGGTCTTCCCTGTTTGTTAAGATAAGATCTAAAATAGCGGATCCCCTTGTTGCCTCTTCCACCTTTTGGACAATGAAACTGTCTTCCAGGCAAATGAAGAATTTGCTAGACCTTGAGGATTTGGCTAAGTTTAACTTCCAGGAAATATCAGGATAGTTGAAGTTCCCCATCACTACTACATCTCTCCTTTCTGAGTGTGTGGTCATCTGTCCTAGAAAGGCATCATCCAATTTCTCCGTCTGACTTGGGGGTCTGTAGTAGACTCCCACAGTAATTTCCCTGTTGTTTCCCTCTCCTTTAATTTTTATCCAGATGCTCTCCACTTCACTGGTGTAAATGTCCCTGACATATAATGCTATTCCTCCTCCTTTCCTGTTTGGCCTGTTTCTCTTAAAAAGGTTATATCCCTCGGTGTGATCAGTTTTGAGATCTAGATAAGAAACCACCAGTTTCAGGTACTAGGATTGCTAGTCTCATGACTGGTTGATCATAACCCTATTCCGTCTTTCATGGGAATGTGTGGAGGGACCTGATCAGGGTTGTGGCCACAGACACTTTCCTAAAATCTGAGCATTCTTGGGTCATGTTTCTATAGATTCCATATCAGCTACGCAATCCAGCATCCTCCATTTTCTAAGATAGGTCTGATTTGAGGATACCTTGAATAAAGTGACTTCTAACGGGCCACTTCTGGTGGACTTATCTCTAATAATAATAATAATAATAATAATATTTATAGCCTGCTCCTCTGTAAATAACTGTATACAGGGTACAGCAAGATTAAAACATACAAATTAAAACAATTTAACAACCCATTCCCAACCTCCCACCCCTTAAAAATAAATTAAACTAACAATAATTTAAAACCATCAACAATTTAAAACATAATACATCCTCATGAACATTTTTCTTTGAACGGGGTGGGAGATGACGACAGAGTCAAAATGTAGGGAACTAGCAGAGGACTAAATTCCAATTTTGGAGCCGGGAACTAGGAGGCTTCAGGGAAGGCCTGCTGGAAGAGATGCATCTTTAGAGCTTTTTTGAAGTAATCAAGAAAAGTTACAAGATGCATCTCGTCCGGCA
This sequence comes from Urosaurus nigricauda, assembly GCA_034509955.1. Lineage (NCBI taxonomy): Eukaryota > Metazoa > Chordata > Lepidosauria > Squamata > Phrynosomatidae > Urosaurus > Urosaurus nigricauda. Next base: position 22,724,105 of record JAOEGL010000012.1, on the reverse strand, counting down.
GGTCATTCCAAAGCTTGGGAGCGGTAGCAGAGAAAGTCTTCTGGGAGGTGTGTGACAGCCTAGTTTTCATAGGCTGCAGCTGATTCCTCCCAGAGGATCGGATTGTGCGGGGGGGGGGGGAAGGGTTCATACGGGGAGAGGCAGTCCCTAAGGTAGGATGGACCCAAGCCATGTAGGGCTTTAAAAGTTAAAACCAACACCTTGTACTGCACCCGGAAACTAATCGGCAGCCAGTGGAGAGCTTTAAGCACTGGTGTTATGTGCTGTCTCCTTGATGTTCCAGTAATGTCTGGCTGCCATATTCTGGACTAGTTGGAGTTTCTGGGTTAGGCACAAGGGTAGCCCCATGTAGAGCGTGTTACAGAAATCCAGACATGAGGTTACTAGAGCGTGTACCTCATATTCCAGGTCTTTCGTTTCTAGGAAAGGGCGCAGCTGGCATATCAGCTGAAGCTGATAATAGGCACTCCTGACCGCTGCATTCACCTGGCTAGTCATGTAAAGCGACGAGTCCAGAAGTACCCCCAGACTGCAAACAGATTCCTTAGTGGAGTGTGTGACTCTGTCAAGGACTGGAAGCTGTATTCCCAAGCCTGGTTTCAGACCTGTAACTATTAGTTCCTCTGTTTTGTCTGGATTCAGTTTCAATCTGTTTTTTCCTCATCCAATCCATTACCGCTGCAAGACAGTCATTAAGAGGAGAGATGCCATCTGAAGTCTGTGCCAACAATCTGGACACGGAGAGGTATATCTGAGTTTTGTCAGTGTACTGAAGACACTGAGCTCCATGCCTCCGAATGATCTCACCCAGCGGCTTCATATAGATATTAAATAGTATCGGGGAAAGGATGGCACCCTGAGGGATGACACAATTAAGCTCAATTTTGGAAGAGCAACTGTCCTCGAGCCTCACCCTTTGGGATCTGCCGGAGAGAAAGGACCGGAACTACTGAAGAGCGGTGCCTCCAATCCCCAACTCCCTCATCCAGTCCAAAAGGATGGAGTGATCTACAGTATCAAAGGCCGTGGAGATATCCAAGAGCACCAACAAGGTCACACTACCCCTGTCAATACTCAGGCGGAAGTTGTCGGTCAGAGCGACTATGGCAGTCTCAACTCCATGTCCAGTCCTGAAGCCGGTTTGAAATGGATCAGGATAATCGGTTTCATCCAAGACAGCTTGGAGTTGGGAGGCGACTGCTCTCTTGATCACCTTGCTCAAAAAAGGTAGCAAGGACACTGGTCTATAGTTCTTGTCAAGGGAAGGTTTCTTCAGGAGGGTTTTGACAGCCGCCTCCTTCAGGCAAGATGGTAAAGAATCTTCCCTAAGGGACGCATTGATTGTATCCCGAAGGAATGCCTTCAATGCGTGCCCCCCCCCCCCGGACGACCAGCCAAGATGGACAAGGATCAAGAGGGCAGGTCATCTTCCTTATACTTCCAAGGAGCTTGTCCATGTTATCGGTACTCACAGATTGAAACTCATGCAGTACCTTGACAACAACGGAGTTGCTGGATGCCCCACATATGGATTCTGGTAAAACATTGGCATCCAAGTCAGTCTTTATCCAAGAGATTTTATCTGCAAAGTGGATGTTAAATGCATCACAGCAGGCTGTCATTGGGTCAAGTAGGGGATTTGGCGCAAGAGGAACCTGCGTCAGCTTCCCTACCACCTTAAACAGCTCTGCTGGGCAGGACTCTGCAGATGCCATGCATGCAGAGCAGAAAGATCTCCGGGCTTCATGCAAAGCCTCCCGATAGGCGCAAAGATGCTGCCTATGGTGAGTCCTGTCGGATAAGAGCCGAGTTTTCTGCCACTTGCGCTCTAGTCATTGTCCAACCCTTCATCTCCCTGAGATTCCCTGTGATTGGGCGGGATATAAATAAATTATTATTAATATATTAGTTCCTCTGTGAACCAGGGTTTGCGGTTCAAAGCGGGGGCAATCGCATCGATAGGCTTGGGAAGATTGGTGTTCCAAGTATTCACCAAAGTTTCGACGGGATCACCGGTGGTACCAACCATTAAACCCTCTAAGGCCTTCTGGAAGCCAATTGGTTCCATTAGCCTTCGAGGGCGGACCATTCTAATGGGTCTGCCATCCCCGGGGAGGGGGGCGGAGAGCGGTTTTTAGTTCCATCTTGATCAAGAAATGATCCGTCCATGACACAATGCGGAGGTTTTGGTTACGGATACCCATGTTCCATACTAAAAATCCCATCGAGTGTATGACCCACACAATGAGTAGGCCTGTTGACCAATTGGGATAGGTTCATGCTTGTCATGGATTCCAAGAACTCCTGAGCCACTCCAGATAGATCAGATAAGCCAGTCTCGAGAAGGATGTTGAAGTTGCCCAAGACTAGAAGTCTGGGCGACTCCAACAGCAACTCAGAGACCAGCTGAGTCAGCTCAGTCAGGGAGTCTGCTAGGCAACAGGGTGGTCAGTATACTAACAGGATCCCCAAGCTATCCCTGGTCTTCAGGCTAAGGTACACGCACTCAATGTGGGTTGTCGTCCAGACAAGTTTCCTGATCGAGGTCAAGCTGGTTCTGTGCACTATTGCCACGCCACTGTTGAGAAGTCATAGAATCATAGAATTTTAGAATTGGAAGAGACCACAAGGGCCATCCAGTCCAACCCCCTGCCATGCAGGAAATCCCAATCAAAGCACCCCTGACAGATGGCCATCTAGCCTCTGTTTAAAATCCTCCAATGAATGAGATTCCACCACCCTCTGAGGGAGTGTGTTCCACTGTCAAACAGCTCTTACTGTCAGAAAGTTCTTCCTAATGTTGAGGTGGAATTTCTCTTTCTGTAGTTTGCATCCATTGTCCTGGGTCCTGTTCTCTGGAGTATTAGAAAACAAGCTTGCTCCATTCTCAATGTGACACCCCTTCAAATACTTAAACAAGACTATCATATCACCTCTTCACTTTTTCTTCTCCAGGCTGAACATACCCAGCTCCCTAAGTCTCTCCTCATAAGGCATGGTTTCCAGACCCTTCACCGTTTTAGTTGCCCTCCTCTGGACATGCTCCAGCTTGTCCACATCCTTTTTGAATTGTAGTGCCCAGAACTGTAGTTGCAGCAGTGTATCAGATAGCTGGGTCTATTTCTCATAATATCCACTTTAAATGCTGCCCAACACTTCTTAGAGTGTCGGACCAGTGGTGATGAGTGCATGAAACAGGGTAGCCTAATACAGTACTGACCTCATCTAGAACAAGGCAGCTAATGCTGCTAAGAGCCAATGGCTAGAGTTGTATTGGTTAGTCCCAACTAGAATAGACTTAATGAATCAATTGTTGAATAGTGAGTAGGTAAACTTTAATCAATTGTTGAATGGTGAGTAGGTAAACTTTACATAGATAAACCCTATTGATTCAATAGGACTGCTCTAGTCCTATAGGATAGGATTAAGCCAACGTGTTTATGAGTAAATGCGTTCTTTCTATTCAAATATAGCTCTTGATTTTGTTGAGCCAACAGGTGTGACCCTGACCATTCCTCTTCACCAAAAAGGGATTTCCTGTCCTTTTACATTGGGAAGTGCTTTTTAGGACAAAAGTATCCAACTTTCTCAGCCATGTTTCTGCAAGCCCATTCCTTGTCAATATGGTCCTAAGAAATTCATCTTCTTCGTCCTCTACTTTTATAACTGGGTTGTGGGGGAATCATTTTTTTTAATACCATGGGAAAGAAAGACAGTTTTGCTTTTTCTAATGGGAAATTCATTCTTTTCCTAATAGAATAGTATGAAAGTATTCTTTTGAAGACCCTTTTTTACAGATGTTTATCATTTTGGCAGGAGCCTTTCCAGACGCCTTGGAAACCTGTTAGAAAGTGTGAGAAAGCCCACAAAAGAAACATTTTATGCAACAATCTTCCAAAAGAATCTCATTTATAAACATACCGGTATTCTAACCACTTCTCTTATATAGGGAGACAGAGAGATGTATGCAGATATCACACAGAAATATGAAAAGAGAAAAGAGAATTTTCCACTATATGACTGGCTTCGTAATAATATTTAAAAACCCATTGGCAGAATTCAGAGAAAAGAACGCAAATGGTAAAATAAATTGGCTGTGGAATAGTTAAAGAAGGGTGGATAGGAATTGTTCAGGCTTTGAAGTTACTCAGAATTCTTCATCTAGATGAATCCTATGTAATGTAAAAAAACTAACCTCCAAAGAGAAACCATCTAATGAACATTTAATCCTTGGACCCCATGAGTTGCTCTGTTTACATTGCACAAAATCATTTGTGAAGGAGCTGCATGGGAGGTACAGGTATCCAGTGTATCAGAACTATGAACCATGAAGGCATCACCTCTGGGGATGAATCTGTCAGCTCTAGCATCAGCAAACTGACTTGCTATAGTGTCCCTCAGTTCTTGTGAACATTTTCTTTAGAACTTAATAACCATAGTTGTAGCCAAGGAAAGCATGCCTTTGTCTGACACATTTTAGCCTTCTCATTTGCGCTCAGTTTCTTTCTGAGCGGGATCACACTGGTGGCTTCTAAACCATATTCAGGGATATTCAAACATTTTGCTAGAAGCTTATTTGGGTGCTTCCTCTACTAAAACAAACTTACCCTGATAGAAAGCTACATGCTCATAATTGATATCCAAAGACTGTTTTGAAGATTGTGGTCCAAAACACACTGCAAAAACAATTCAGTTTGGAACCACTTTAGCTGCCCTCTGCTAGGGAATTCTGGAAACCATAGTTTTGTGAGACATTTAGCCTTCTCTGTCAGAGAGCTCTGGTGCCACAATAAAGTACAATTCCCTAGCACTGAGTCAGAGCAGTTAAACCGATTCCAAACTGGATTATTCCTTCAATGTGTTTTGGACCTGTGTTGGGTGCCTATTCTAGTTTAGATCAGTACTTTCAGGCTATCTGATGTTGTAGACCAGTAGTTTCTTTTCCAGTGTGCCACAGACAGCTACCACATTTCTTTGGGCCACAATTGTTTCTGTCTTTCCTGGAAACTCTTGGTGGACCAGGTGCTGATCACTGCTACTGACCATCATCCATGGACCATCATTTCTAGTAGCAGGGCTCTAGATCCAAGATCCATTTATTTTAAAAGAATTTCTGGAGAACATCCGGCAAGATGTCTTTCCTGAATAGTTACTGGAGAAGTTAAGCAGACTAGGGAGTCTCCCATCACAACAGCAGCAACAACAAACTTTGCTGAGACAACTGTCCCAAATATTATCATCTGCAACAAAAACCAAAATACCATCCCCTTCATTACATGCACAGAAACTAGTTGGATGTGGAGTGGATGTTGTGCTCTACTACACGGGAGGGTAATATGCTATTTTATTTGATATCAGACAGGCCGTGTGATAGAGACAGAGTTGTTACCCAGGATGGGAAAAGCCCCTGTTTGTGTCGGAAGAAACAGCTTATCAGGGTTGCCCCCATATTATCTGCTGCCTGAAGCAGTTGCCTCACTCTGCCTAATGGCAGGACCACCCTTGCAAGATGAATATTGCATACGCCTTTTGAACAAGAGTATATTTCATCCTTCTGTCTGTGCAATTATGTACTTTCGCGTCCCCTGTCGACTTATGGTGACTCCATGTATTTTGCAGGGTTTTCTTAGCCAAGGAGTACTCAGAGATGATTTTGTCTGTTCCTTTCTCTGAAATATAAGCTTATGGCACCTAATATTCATTGGCAGTTTCCCATCCAAACATTAACCAGCTTCCTGCTTAACTTCCACAATCAGCTAAGATGTGGTGCCTTTAGGGTATTTGGGTCCATGTTTCATCTTACTAGGAAGTTTTCTCTTGGAAACATGTTAGTGCACATCAATCTCACAGACTACTGCCACACCGCATAATTGATGCAGTTTCACACCACTTTAATTGCCATGCCTCCATCCTATGGAATCCTGGGATTTGTAGTTTGTTGTGACACCAGAGGTCTCTGGCTGAGAAGGTTACACAGCTTGTGAAAATACAAACTCCAGAATCCCATAGCATTGAGCCATGGCAGCTATAGCATGTCAAACTGTATTAATTCTGTAGTGTAAATACAGCCAGAGTCACTGGAGTGCTTAATTATTTCCCTTCTAACTTAAAATTAATTTCTCACATTTTGATAACCAAAGAGACAAAAGCTTCCCTTAAACTTCTAAAGAGAGGACCTGACACTGACCTAAGAAAATGGCCAAGTTTCGCTTTTTGAGGAAATTCTACATCGGGAATGCTGTGGCCTCCCCGTTAGCTGTGAATATTCATCCGCTTGTCTTGTGTTAATGAATGTCATCTGTGCATGGAAGGCTCTTCCAAGTGAGCATGAAATGGAGAAGAGGGAGGGGAAATCTTCTTCCTATAATAGCTGTGCTTTTATGCCACACAATGGAAGGCTGCATTGTTGCGGTAACACACAGTCTGCCAATGCGGGCTGTTTAGGCTTCAGGTTTGTTTTTCCTTTTTTCAGTGCTGCTGTTGCTGAAATTGATGGCAAAACTCCCATCAGCTTAACTGGAAACAGAAGAAACCTGCCCTTACTGAAATGTAGTGGGTGTGTTGGTTGCTATATTTACTTTCAGGTGGCTGCATGGCTTGATCTTTGCTACCTGAGGCAGAGCTGCAAATGGTGACCTACCCACCCTCTCCTGCAGTTAAAAAACCCCAAAGTACTCCAGTTATTTCGACATAGGAGGGAAGCAGTCCCTAAAGAACCTCTCCCATCTCTACTTGGCAGAAAATTAATGTGACAATAAATAAAATAACAGTTAGCTGCTCTTCCATAACACTTAGGATCTGCTGCCTGAAGCAACTTCCCCACTGTGCCAAATAGTAAAACTGGCCCTTGTTATTAGTTGGCATCAAGTTGACCTTAATTTATTGGGACCTTACGAATGAGAGACCTCCAAGACCTCCTGTCATCCACAGGCTGGGGCTTTCTTGAAGGAGTCTATCCACTGTAATGAGGTCTTCTTCTTTTCCAACTGCCTTCCATTTTGCCAAGCATTATTGACTTTTTTAATTAATCATTTTGGAATCAGAGTTAGAAGAGACCACAAAGGCCATCCAGTCCAACCCTCTGCCATGCAGGAATACACAATCAAAGCACCCCTGACAGATGGCAATCCAGCTTCTGTTTAAAAACCTCCAAGGAAGGGACTCAACCATGCTCCGAGGGAGTGTTGGGCAAAACAGACTGCCCCTTTGCACCACCTTCTGGGCAGCTTGGGAGTGGTTTTTACATGGTGCATGCCCCCAAGGTTGCGTCATTTACATGACGCATGACGCCCGGCTGCCCACACATGGACCAGTTGCTGGGCACTTGGGCAGTATACCATTTAGATGCTGCATGCTGCCATAGCATCTTAAAGCTAGCTTCCAGTTGTGGTGGGGCCAAAAAGCTGGCTTTTTGCTGACACAAAAAGAGTAGCTGTTTGCCGCTTCTTTTTTGGCCAGCAAAAAGTTGGTCTGGAGCCACAGCATGCGGTTGCCATGGCCCCAATCTGGCTTTGTCACGGGTGGCTTCAAGTGGTCTGTTTGCCCCTGTGTTCCACTATTGAACAGCCCTTACTGTCAGAAAGTTCTTCCTAATGTTGAGATGGAATCTCTTTTCCTGTAGCTTCCATCCATTGTTCTGTGTCCTATTCTCTGGAGCAGCAGAAAACAAGCTTGCTCCATCCTCAATATGACCCCCCTTCAAATAATTAAAGAGGACTATCATATCACTCCGAACCATCTCTTCTCCAGGGAAACATCCTCAGCTCCCTAAGGCTCTCCGTATAAGGCATGGTCTCTAGACGCTTCACCATTTTGGTCACCTTCTTCTGGACAGTGAATCCTGTTTTATCATGCTGTGGCCAAAGTAAGATAGCCTCGGTCTAGTCATTTAGGGAGGGTTCTAGGGTTCAGGCTTGATCTCCTCTTGGAATTGTTCATGGGTCATTTTGACAGTCCATGGTTATCCGTAGAGGTCTCCTCCAGCACCACATTTCATATGAAGGCTTGCCAACTGTCACGTTCATGTGATGTAAGCTGGCATTCTGTACAAGGCAAGGGGCCTGTGTTTGGTTGAGGGGAAATAAATCAATCAGAGGCAGAGTTTTGATCCAAGAAATCCATAATTCATATTCTGTGTGAGCCATGAACTCCCATGAATCAGCCTGCCTTTCTTCGTTTGAAAGATGCATACAGTATATCACATTTGGATTTGCTGTTTTAATGTTTTTGGATGAAATAATATACAGTGGGCCCCCAGATGCCAACATCCACAGATACCCAAGTTTCATTCAATATAGGTTTTAAAAAAGGCTAGTGCATGTTGAAGAGCAGGTATGAGTATGTGATAGGAAAGGCAGGAGTAAGTAGTGGGGATAACTGGATGATATCATGAAGGTTAAAGAAATGATTAAAAGGAAGGAATGAAGGGGAAGAAGAATAAGGAGTCACGTACAGATGAAGGTGATAGGGGATATAGGAATGTGAGGGATCATGCTGAATGAGGAAAAATGAGGAAGCGAAAAGAGAATGGAAAAAAGGAAGTGAAAAGAAAGAAAGGAAAGAAAACAAAAGAAAAATATGAAGATTGTATGATAGTGTGGCTAGAAAGGTCTGTGGGTACAGAAAGAGAGACAGATATGGATAAATATATGGATATCTAATTAGCACATATAATGTGGATATATAAATAGGTAGTGTTTATTAACCAGTTTGTCTGTTTTTATTTTGTATTATTTTTCATCTTACGTTTTATGTATATTTTAATATATATGTTTAATAAAAATATCTTATATAAAAAAGGTCTATTCAATATAATGGCAATATAAAGTCTTGTTTTTTCGAATGTATAATTTTTTGGAATATTTTCATCCCATGTATGGTTGAATCTGTAGATATGGAGAGCCAAGTGTATTTCTGAAAAGGTAGAGAAAGAGACTGGGATTCATCTACAGAAAGAGGAGACACCAAGAATAATTTAGAAAATCATAGTGGCTCACATATTTAGTGAACGTCATACCTTTTTCTGTGCATAATATTGTTCTTTTACTTATTTAATTAATTTAACCTGCTTTGTGATGTGCACAAAAAGTTTATTACACCTAAGAGAAAAGTAAGAAGGGCAACAAATTATGGTACTTTTTAATCAGTCTGGATATGCTCTATATGGGGTTGGCAGTAGGACTGTTAAATGACAATGAGTTCCCATATAGAACACATCTCGACTAATTGAAAAGTCCCAGATTTTGTTCCCATTCTTTCCAATTTTAATATAAAAATCAACCAATTTAGGATGCTGGTATAAAAAAAAAGTCTATGATTGCACCAGAAGCTGACAGAAAATATTCCAGAATAAACAAAACATGTATGAATCTCCAAAATAAAACAGGAAAGAAAAGAAACAAAATCTGGGGCTTTCTGGTCTTTTAACCCAATCTGGATGTGCCCATTTCTTTCCGAGGGATACCAAAATAGCTTTGATTGTTGTGCCCTAAATAATGTAAAAATTGCAGAAGATGCCTTTAAAGTTCCTAGTTGTTTAAATTTGAAGATGCATAAATATGTTTTTGAAAAAATAAGGGCAGTGCATAAATCCCATAAGATTAAACAATTAAAAAATGTTTAGAAAGTTTAGTGGTCTACATCAGTTCTGCCCTCCTTCTGACTGTGGAGTTGATATTGGCAGGCAGTCGGCTGTGATCGACAACTTGGGAGTCATGCCAAGGAAGACAACTGTGGAATCTGCGCAGGAGATGGTTCAACCTGCAGGCTGGTGAGAGGGCAAACTAAGATACATCTCTCAGCAGAAAAAAGTAAGTTTCTTATAAAGGAAATACTATTTATTCTCGATGCCACACTATCCCCTGTATTTTTATGAACAGGGCTGTGCTATAGATGATGACTTAGTTTAATTTTATATGGATTTGCCTGGAGATTGACATCTAGAGTGATTACAGTTTGTGCTAGATTGGTCTGTTGTGAAATACTACCCATTTAGGGGACAGCTGCCCAAGAATTCAATACAAGGCATGTATTTTGAGACAGAAATTCAATTTAGAATATCAGGAATAGCCATCAGGATAGGAATCTTAATTCTCAGCTCATGTGGATATACATGTCTGTATCTGTCTGTATTAGTGCGTGTGTGTGTGTGTATATATATATATGTGTGTGTGTGTGTGTGTGTGTGTATAATTTTGTAAGTTCACAGTTCCATTGTAAAGTAATAAAAATTTCTTACATTTCTGTTTACGATGCAATGCATAATTGTAAGGCAAAGGGTAAAGAAATACCATGGGAACATAGAATTCAAAGATGACCTATTCCATCCAGGAAAAAGAAAGTTTTAAAATCCTAGCCAATCACTTTGTCCTCATTTCCACTACAGAATAAACCAGTTTTTGAGTCGAATTAATGAAATGATTTAGTGCAGAATAGACGTTCATACGATTCGAAAGCGATCCCTCCCTTCAACCACCATGTTGAGGGGAGAGAAAGGCAGGCCACCTCCTGCTGCAAGCAAGAAGAGCCCTCCCTTCAACCACCATCTTGAGGGGAGTTAATTGTCTAATTAACAAATTGTAAGCCGCTCTGATAGCTTTGGCTGAAGAGCGGGGTATAAATAAAAATTATTATTATTATTATAGGCTTCCCTTTATTAACTGCATCAGGAACAAGGGCCACTTAAACCGGTTTAGATCCACTTGCAAACCGATTTATTATGTAGTGGGAATGAGGCCTTTATCACCCTCCCTTTTCTTACTGTTCCTTTTAATTATAGCTGCCACAACCTCCTTTCTCAACAGAACTCAAGATTTCATTTTAATTTAAAGAGCAAGTGGACTTGCTGCTTGGAGAATTCAGGGATTTATAATCCAAAAAAAGGAACTTCCCCCCGGTTCTGCCGTTTAGTTCATCTGCATCAGTTTATTTAATCTGGTTGGAAACACCATCTAATGTGCTGCTGGCTCAAAAAGAATCACACTTTGCAAGTCTGCAAGACTGTTTTATATCCCAGGCAGAGGGGAGTAGCTGATGCAAGGGACAGGCAATTTTCTTACAATTTTTTAGAGATCGAGCATGGGTAACATCTGAGTCATGGACAAGACAGGTATGGGGGAGGGCCAAGCCCCTCCAATGCTAAACATGATCTGGCAAAATTGGACCACCAAGACTCTCTCTATTGATGATCCTTCTCAGGAATTATCAGTTAGGAGTGTACTAAATGATCAAGACCAGTGGTTCTTAACCTATTGTCTGTCGGTTGTGATGTCCTCACAAGCCTCCTTGTCTCCTCCCCCTCTTCCTTTCTGTCTCCTTTCCCACCAATAGCACCATACCACCCCCCCCCCACTTCCGGCATCACAATGCCTCTGCCTTGGTTGAGGTTGCATCTACCAGACCTAAGTCCCTTCTCCTCCTGCCTATTTTGTACTTTCCAGGTCATTTCAGAGCCCATAAAAACATTCTGATGGGTTTGACAGAATAATAGAACCCCATAATCTTAGAGCTGGAAGGCACTGCAAGGGGAGCAGACCTCCATGCACACAATCCATGTTTGGTTACTGTTTTGCGGTCTCCTGTTTTGCAATCTCTGCAGAAGCAGGAGTTCGCAAAACAGTATCCAAACATGGATTGTGCGCATGGAGGTCAATAACTCTGCTCCCCTTGCAGTGCCTTCCACCTCTAAGATTATGGGGTTCTATTATTCTGAGCAGATTGAACAGCAACATGCAGACCCAGCCAGCCTCTGCTGTGGTTTCTGTCTTGTGGCTGCTCTGTTGTGGCGTGCCACCTTCCAAGGCAGTTTATTTCACTTTCAAACAGCTCTTACCATCAGGAGGTTCTTCTTAATGTTTAGTCAGAATTTCACCCAGTAACTCATTGCAGTAATTGACTTTCAGTCTATTCTTATTCTGATTCCAGAATATTCTGGAATAAGACTCCACTTATTCTGATTGTTCCATTCTCTTCTACTTGTAAAGGTAGACAAAAACTTCTAGGAGACTTGGTCCTTTGAAGCAGTGCTTAGCAGAGAATATAGGGGACTCATCTGCTGGATCTGTCTAACTTATGCTGGCTGGGCATCTTCATAGAATCGTAGAGTTGGAAGAGACCACAAGCACCACCCAGTCCAACCCCATTCTGCCATGTAGGAACTCTCAATCAAAGCATTCCCAACAGATGGCCATCCAGCCTCTGCTTAAAGACCTCCAAGGACAGAAACTCCACTACACTCCAAGGAAGGAGTGTGTTCCGCTTTTGAACAAGTCTTAATGTCAGAAAGTTCCTCCTAACGTTGAGGTGGAATCTCTTTTCCTGGAGCTTGCATCCATTGTTCCGGGTCCTGTTCTCTGGAGCAACAGAAAACAAGCTTGCTCCCTCCTCAATATGACATCCCTTCAAGTATTTAAACAAGGCTATCATATCACCTCTTAACCTTCTCTTCTCCAGGCTAAACATCCCCAGCTCCCTAAGTCTCTCCTCATATGGCATGGTTTCCAGACCCCTCATCATCTTAGTTGCCCTCCTCTGGACACGCTCCAGTTTCTCCACATCCTTTTTGAATTGTGGTGCCCAGAACTAGACGCAATATTCCAGGTGGGGCCTGACTAAAGCAGAATAGAGTGGCACTATTACCTCCCTTGATCTAGACACTATATCTCTTTTGATGCAACCTAAAATCACATTGGCCTTTTTAGCTGCTGCATCACACTGTTGACTCATGTTCAACTTTTGGTCTACCTGGACTCCTAGATCCCAACATATAAGTCTCATTCACCCATTCTATATCTGTGCATTTCATTTTTCTGCCCTAAGTGCAGAACCTTACATTTCTCTGTGCTGAATTTCATTTCAGCTTTTGAGTTGTATCAAAAGCCCAGAATATATATAAGCCACATAGGCATTCTGGGAGATAGGGGCTTACTAAAGACCAGAAAGGAGGGATCTACATTGTGATATAAGGCTGGAGAGTATTGGGGATTCCTGTTGTGATGTGAAAGCAGCTGGAGTTTGGCTTCAGATAAAAACTCTCTGAGAGCGGAGTTCAGCTTCTCATTTGTCTCTAAGTGTTCAGTGATTTTATTCACTGAATTGTTGCCAGTAAAGGGGGATTCAAACAGAGTTGTGAGAAATAGTTGGCTTTATTGAGGACCTGATCCCTTCTGAATCTGTGCACAATGGCCCTTTGCAGACTCCCACCAGTCTTGATCTTCTTTGGATCAAAGCCACAGTTGCATGGTTTTCTCATCATTCTACTTGAGTGGGTTTTTGAGATGGAATCTTGCCTAAATCTTTCATTTTATTCTTTGGGTGTCAAGATGAGACTCTCTAATGCACATGACATAACCATTACTGTGCCTAAAGTCATATTTAAATTCATTGTTTTGTCACTGTTGTAGTGCAATGCTATGTTTTGTGGTGTGTGTGTGTTTTAAACAGACCCTTTTCTCAATTGCTTTTGTAGCATATGGAATTTATTTAATAAAATGATCCCTAGTGTGAAACGAATGGGAAAACATGGTTTCTCCTTTAGATACCATCTCACTCGAGAATGAGATGTACATAAAATTTTCAGATTTTCAGAGTGTCTTGCCAAATTCTTGCAGCTCTGTCTTGCAGTCCTGTGAAGGACATCTGGCAAGAGATTGCTTGTGTTTCACAAAGGTTGATCTGAATCCTAAGGGAAAAGGAGAGAATATTTTTGACAAGGGGGAGACCAAGTATTGTGACAATAACATCAGTGATGCTGGGAAACTAGGTTGTGATATAGGAGACTGCTAATGGGAAGGAAGAAACAAAAGGAAAGCATGTGGAGGGAGTGATCCAAAGTTATACTAATGCACATGGGAAGTAAATAAGATGAACTTGAACTCTTAACACAGGAAGGGAAATATGATTTAATAGACATTATTGAAGCCTAGTGGGATGTGGCACATGAGTGGAATGTCGTAAGTGAAGACTTCTCATTTCTATACAATTTATGTACACCTCTGATCTGTTTATATACATGTGCAAACATTATGGAAAGCTGGTTGAGAACACATGGTAAAAAGTACAGTGACACACACACCAACATTCTCTGGTTTCCCTTTCAATGGTTTGATGATTCATGGATTTGATTACAGTAATATGTTTTCTCCAGGAATTTCTAGGTCCTCCAGCACAATTCAACTTCTGGCTGGAGTTCACCACAGAGTTGTGATGGGGGACCTAGAGATTCTTAAAGAATTGCTCTCCCAGGTAAAATAAAAATAGTGTTTTTATATGTGTGTGTGTGTGTGTGTGTGTGTGTGAATGGTTTTTCGACTTTTGATGGTGGGTTCTGCAGATGTGAAGGCTAACTGTGTAAGGGAGAGAAACAACAGAGGCGTTGTTGTTGTTGTTGTTGGGGTGTTGCTATAATTATCTTAAAAGATTTAAGTGTGTGGGTGTGGAAGATGAAACAAGCTTGTTTGATACTTCTCCAGACAGCATGACCTGAACCAACGGGTTCAAATGACAAAGAAAGAGATTTGGATTAAATTTTGGAATAACCTCATGTCAATAAGAGCTGTTCAACTGTGAAACAGAATTCCTTGAGACATCTTGTAAATGCATCTGAGGAAGTAGACTGAAGTTTATGAAAGCTCATGCTGCCAACTTCTTCCTTTCAGTTAGTCTCAAAGGTGCTACAAGATCTCTCTATATACTGATTCTACAGACTAACATGGCTATATCTTTGAATTTCTTGAAACATGTGGTAGATTCTCCTTTGTTGGTTTTTTTTTAAACAGAGGACCATGGCCATCTGTCAGGGATGCTTTTATCTGTAGGTTCCTGTTTTCCTGGACTGGAAGATTCTTAGGTCGTCTTCCAACTTTACAGTTCTATAATTCTGTGATAAGTACAGTGAAGACAAGAAGCCTCATAGGCCATCAAATCCAACCCACTGCTCAATGGAGGAAGTCCAGCTAAAGCATTCCCAGCAGTTAGCTGTGCATCCTCTTTTTGCAGATGTCCTGAGAAGGAGACCCCACCACTTCTCTGGGCAATTGGTTCCATTGCTGAACTGCTTTTACTGTCAAGACGTTCCTTCTAATGTTTAATCAAAATCTATGCTTCTGTAACTTAGAACCATTAAGACCTGATCCTACCCTCTGGGGCAAAAGACAAAAGGCCTGCTTCCTCCTCTCTATGACCACTCTTAAAATATTTCAAGAGAGTCATCATCTCACCCCTCAGTCTTCCCTTCTGTCCGGGAAAGCTGCCAACACCCTCTCACACAGCTGATAAGAGAGTCCTTGGCAAAAGATATACAGCAAGATGCCGAGGCAGTACCTTTATCAAACACAACCAAACGTAGTCCACGAGAGAGTAAGCCAAAAACAGTCCAAGGTTCAGGGTTACCGAGAGCAACAATATGAGTCCAGTCCGAGGTCAGAAAAGCCAGAAGGGTGGTCAGGTCCAATACAAGGTCTAGGAGTCCAAAGCAATCAAGGGTCTAGGAGTCAGACACCAAGCAGCCTTCTCTTAGGAGAACTAATAGTCTCTGACAAGAGTCCTCAACATTTGCCATCTGTTATAAATAACTCCCTGATCACATCTGCCTGATGAGGCTCTCTCTGCAAGTCTCTTCAACCTCCTCAAGCCCTGCTTTTCAGCTCTCCTCTGAGTAAAGGCAGGGACCTGAACATTGACCACTATATCCTCCTAGTCCTGTCCTAGGCTGCTGAGCCCCAGACTCCACTGGGGCTGAGAGAGCAGAGCTGGGTGCTGGCTGGGCCACTTCTACAGGAGCTGGCAGGACAGAGCTAGGACCTGGCAGGGCAGAGCTGGGGGCTGTCTCAACCTCAGGTGGCACCTGTACCTGAGGGTCCAAGTCCTCCTCATTGTCCTCTGAGTCCTCCTCCTCACAGCTGGCCATGACACCTTCCCCAAGTTGAACAAATTCAGCTCTTTCAAGCTTTCCTCATATGTTTTGTCCTCCTTACCTCTTCCTGCCCTTCTCTGAACCTGCTCCATCTTGTCTGTATCCTCCTTAAAATGAGGTGCCCAGAACTGAATGCTGTACTCCAGATGAGGTCTGACCAGAGCAGAATATAGTGGGACGGTAACTTCCCTTGAGAACCAGTTTGAGCATTGGATGACAACTCTGGAGATCAGGAGATTCCCAGGGTTCGATTCCCAGTCAGTGATGGAAACCTACTAAGTGACCTTGACTAAGTCACACACTCAGATCCAGAAAACCCTGTGATAGGAGTTTATCACATGGGAAAAAAATTCTCTCAATTTTGAAAGAAATGGAAGTGAGGCCAGTTCAGAATTGAGTAAATTCGCTAGTTTAGTGAATTTGCATGACTGCGTATTGACACTGCATTGCATTCAGAACTGCCTGAAATTGCCTCCCCGTGCCAAAAATTGCATGTGATCATTTCTCACGCAATCACGCAAAACCCCACAATTGCGTTTGGAAGGACTTCCCTTTGCCTGAAAATGTGTGTGATCAGCTTTCACACAATCACGCAAAACCCCATGATTGCATTCAGATTGCCATTGGATTATACTTCCAATTCCCTTCGTGTGATAAACTCCATAGATTCACTTTAGGATTGCCATAGGTCAGAAACGACTTGAAGGCACATAACAACAATAACACCTGAATTCTATATATCTATATCTATACAGGGTATCTATATCTGTATCTATAGTTCCTTAATCAGTTTGCATAGCCCAGTGTGATGCAGTAGTTTGAGTGTGGGATTTTGGATTTTGGAAGATTATGCATGATACTGGGCAAGCCACACTTTCTCAGCCTCTGAGGAGGCAATGGCAAACCCTCTCTGAACAAATATTTCCAAGAAAGTCTCTTAACAGATAATTGGGTTTATTGTATGTTGGAAGCAACTTGAAGACACACAATAAGGTGACGGTTCTCATAGGTAGTGTGTTGAATCATAAATATTTTGCAGAAATTTTGGGGTTAAGCAAATGTAAAGCAACAGCTTTAAACATAGAAAGCAAACTGTCACAACTAACAGACAAATCACCTTTTAAAAAGAGAAAGCCGGCAGTAGAACACCATGCCAAAAAAATAAATAAATCTCACTTTCTGGGAAAATGATCAAACATTTGACTGATGATATTCAAAAAATGAAGTGTAATAAGTTGTAAAATCTGCCAGGCCCCTGGGAAAATGGAATATCTTGGGTCTGTTATGCATGGAACTCCCATCAGCATCAATATCAGTTCTGTCTAGTGGAAAGCTTTTAGGGTTGAACTCTACTGGCCTTTCTTTTTGTCTCTTGCCCCTGTTTTATTGAGTGGTAAAACATGATCAGAAAAGATTCTCTTCTTGAGGCTGACAAGAACAAAATGAAGAGCTATAACATTTGGCCAAGGGTTCTCAATGTGGTTTTGGTTTTCCATGCAAATCCTAATGCATTGTAGAAATTTGACATTAGTTGTGTTCATCATACTCAGGGCTTCATTCACATCCCTTCATGTTTCTCCACCGTTTCAGTACTGAAAGCCACACAGGCAAAGTTTTAGATATATTTAGGCTGCATCCAGACTGCAGAAACAATCCACTTTGACACTACTTTAACTGCCATGACTCCATGCTATGGAATCCTAGGAGTTGTAGTTTGTTGTGGCGCCAGAGCTCTCTCACAGAGAAGGCTAAATATCTCACAAAACTACAGTTTCCAGAATTTCATAGCATTGAGCCAGGGCAGTTAGTGGTGTCTATCTGGATTATATCTGCAGTGTGGAGGCAGTCTTTATGCATTGCATGGAAGCAGCAAAAGAGGTAACACTGAGTGATTTACACTAGATAAGGAGCAGTTATTACTGTTTGTGAGCAATGCTTATGACTCCTCATCACATCCCTTCTTGTCTCTCTAGCCAACTCCATCTGCTTTTTCATTACAACAAAGTCCTAGAACTCTGTGATCTCATATCAAGAATGTGGCAGCCCCTTTTCTGATATGGCATATAATCATACAGGACTGTGGTTATTCCTTGCTCTCCAAACAATGCTACTGCTGAACTAAAGAAGCCTGAGCAAAACAAATTAAACACATGTCTCACTGCTATTCCTTTCTACTCTGTGGTCCCATCTGAGCTCCCTTTCCAGAATTTTGGAGGTACTACTTTAGATGGAAATAAATTGGAAGCTCTGTTATTTCTTTCTGTTGAAAGATGTGGCACCAGACTACAATGGATTTTATCTGTTTAATGACCCCTATGCCCATTTTTATTTTCTGAGATCTGTCGCAGCATTTAGAATTTAATGACTTCATCGCTTGAACCCAACTTCGGAATGTACTTTTAACTCTTTAAATATAGCATGCTTCCAAAAAGTGCATCACTGCTTACAAATTGTGACCCGTCCCAGGACCTTTGGTGGTGGTGGTGGTGGGGAGAGAATACATTATTATTATTATTATTATTATTATTATTATTTTCTTCTTATATTCCGCCTTTTCCCCAATATAAGGACTCAAGCTACTTTAAACCATGTATTGCAAATGGGGAGAGGTAACAATAAGGAAAAGTGACACAAATATCATCACACAACTATGTGCAATGGCTGCATTGCACATATCTGTGCTAATAAATGTGTTGCAAAACAGAGGCTAGATACAGGACTCTATAAAGAGGAGGAGAGAGGTGTTCTCCTCTGTATCTTAAAAAACCCATATCTCCCCTTTGTCAGTTAGATGTGATTAAAATGGCTGGTCAAGGTCTGCTGCTGTATTATAAGGACATGCATTCCCAATCTATAGATCTGATTTTGACAACATTCCCAGGCAGACCTGGTAGCTTTTATACCTCCCTTTCTCTTGCAAACTCTACTCCAAAGAATGTGTTTTGAAGTTTTTTTTATGTTAGCATGTTTCACTAGGAGCAAGTTGGTCACGCTCCATAAATCAGCATTTCTTACTGATTTAGATGCTGGCTGTTGAATTGTCACTTATGAAGATGTAAGGGGAAAATTTGTACTTGAAAGCTGCCTTCTATCTGCTTTTCTTTTCTTTTCTTTTCTTTTCTTGCTGTGCTGTTTTTGTCTTGATCTGTGATTTTAATACTATTGAATTAGAGCTTTAAAAAAACACATACACCTGAATTTCCCCCTTAAAACTATTCTTTAATGTCTTGGAGGTGATCTACACATTATTGTTGTTGCTCATAATGATACCACTGCCACTGCTTTATTAACACCGATTTTATAAAGTAGTCAGACCTACTGGGATTTTGAATAGGGGCAGGAAAATCTGTCTGTATTATTTTCTACTGCATTACCATGTTCTAAACCTCTAGTTCTTTCATCCCAGATATGGAAAAAAATGGCAAATTTTGGAAATGTCTTCAAAAGCAAACAGGAGCAAAATCTCTCCCATTTGCCCAAGCCAAATTCAACATGGAAATGATCATTGCAACCTGCTTGGCATATTGATGCCAAAAGAAAGAGAATAGGTGACAACTTTCATTCTGCATTAAAGTGGTGGAATACACAAAGATTTGAACCCACACATCTAAAAGTAAAAAGCAGTGGAGCTTGGTGAAGCTGATGTCAGAGGTATGGTGAATCCAAATGCTGGACCTTAATCTAAACTCTAAAGGAGCTCTTCAAAGTGCAAAGATCTTTCCCCCAAATAGATCCAGCATCTTGGGCTGGGCTATCTCCTTTTATGTTTGGGCTAGAGTCCAGAACGGATTTACTATCCCACTGTTAAATGCTCAAAGCCCTTGGCTTTGATGAGCGAATCTGCCAGTTTTAATTTTTCCTGAATTTAGATTATTTTACATGCCAAGTTCTTCCATTTTATGTATGCGGAAATTTGAAAATTGAAGGAAGTTCTTATCAAAAGTGAACAAAATGGTCACCTATCACCTCTACTTTTTTGAATAATGGTTTAGATTCTAATCCGATTAGGACAGATAAAGCTTCAGGTTATTTTCCTCCCAGGTTTAGTTTGATAGTATGAATCAGAGCCTGAAATGCAAAACCAAGTCATATTTCTATCTTGGATTAAACATGGAATATTGTAGTCTGCATAGTTGGTTACTTGTTCAAATGCTTCCCTGGGGGAGGAAAATATTAAAAGAAATACTCTGAATGTAGAAAACTAGCCCATCAGCAAGATGGCTTGGTTATTACTTCCTCTCTTCTGTGTTAGGTTTCTAAGGATAAATAGATTTTTCTACAGAGAAGAAAATTCAAATATATGTCTTTCCCACGCACACTAAATGTGGAAGATAGCAATTACTGTCTTTAAGGCATAATACTATATGTTTGGGAAAGTTGGTCGTTTTCAATATATCTAAAATGGATAAACATATTACACAATTTAAAGCTGAAGGGTATTTTGGAAATTAGATAGTTACTGGATCCTCAAATGGTGGGATGTGGTCCCCAGGGAGGCATGACATTTTCTCAGGGGTTTGTGTATGCTGACTTTAGATTCGACATAGCTGCTGTTCCAGAGAGAGGAGGCACTTCGAATGCTTTTTCAGCATCCTTTTCAGCTCAGAGCACATATATTTTATTCTAAAAATGGCAAAAGTTTTGCTCTTCAATATCACCAGATGCACTGATCTCTCATAGAAGGGACTGCCATGCATCTATGAAATATTACTGAAAAATTATAAATGTAGGAGTTAGTTATACCAGGATAGCTTTTAAAAATATCATAGGAAATTTAGTATGTGCTTTCTTTTTTTCTGAGAAAAAAAAGCCCACACAGCATAAGTCTTATTGATTTAATAGAATTGTGTGTCTTTACAACCCCCTGTGCACTCCTTTGAAAGAATATAGGGTTTTGTTTTTTTTTTGCTACAGTGGATTGTTCACTTGATGCCTGGAGACCTTTTAAATCTACAGCCTTGGTGGCAGATTGTGGTTCATGCTGAGTCCCCGTTGTGCTTGTTAATGTCCCCAAATGAAAAACTAGTTAAAATACTCCTTGCCAGCAACTCTCAGTGCTTCCCTAAAAACATAAGAAGGTCCATGCTGGGGCAGTGACCAGCTAGATATGTTTTGATGCTTAAAAAACGGAGCACAGATGATAGATTTCCCATTGTATCTGTCCATAGCAGTCAGGATACAAAGCTTCACTGATTCCGAACTTGCAGTACAGTATTTAGCTTTCAGGTTTAATGTGCATGTGCTGTCGAGTCAACTGTCAACCATAAATTTTCTAGGGTTTTCTTAATCAAGGAATATTCAAAGGTTGTTTGCCAATTCCTTCCTCTGAAATATAGCTTGACCAGGCTGAAAAGCCATTTGGCTCTCAGGATCAGGAGTAGTAGTGGTTAACTAACCTCATTTTATCCTCCGCACATTTTGCCCACTCATAACTCCAGGCATGATAGCCAGTGGCCATGCAGACTTTCAGAAATTCTTGTCAAAATTTACATGGTATTGCCTACCCTCTTCTATACCCAATTCCTATTATATCTGGAACAAATTACTTATGTGGTCTAGAATTCCCAGAGTCTCCCAGCCAGTATGTCCACAAAAGTAACTTTCCCAAGTTCTGCTTCTGCTGCATACAGACCAGCCTATATATATATATGTCACATTTAGTCAATTCTGGCCTTGGTGAAGGTGATATGAAGAATAAGGTTGCTCGCATCAGGGTCATCCTAAATCCTGAGATTACAGTGCCAGAGCCTGAAGCCTAGGGTGAGGTGATATCATAGTGCATTAAGCATTGAGCCTATTTGCTCAAAAGATGTCATTCAGATATAAATCACAAAACAAATATTTCCTGGTTGGAAGTTAAGCTCTTAGGAAAAACGTGACTTCAAGTGATTTCCAACCTATGGCAACCTATCATGGGGTTTCCTTGGCAAAGATTTATTCAGAGGGGTTTTGCCTTTCCCTCTATAATGGATAATTATTTAGTGAATAATTATTGGCCAGTGTCCAGCCTACTGTTTGTGGGGAAGGTACTGGAACATGTGGTGACTTCTCAACTCCAGGGGTTTCTGGATGAAATGTTTTGTCTAGATCCATTTCGATCTGGTTTCAGTCCTGGCTATGAAACAAAGACATCCTTGGTTGCCTTGGTGGATGACTTATGCAAGGAACTGGGCTTCTCAGTGGCTTTCCTTCTTGGCCACTTCTCTGGGATGGGGCTTGGAGGCACTGTTTTTACAGTGGGTCAAACCCAGAAGGTGGTGCTGGGGGACTCCTGCTTGATCCCCTGGCTGTTGGCCTGTGGGGTCCCTCAAGGTTCTGTTTTATCCCCTGAGATGTTCAACATATACATTAAATCATTGGGAAAGATTATCCAAAGTTTTAGGGTGCGTTGCTATCAATATACTGATCACACCCAATTCTACTACTTTATTTCCACCCCCAATTCAAACAGGCTGTCCTGATCCTAAACCAGTGTCTGTCATCAGTAATGGTCTGGATGAGGGCAAACAAATTGAAACTTAATCCAGACAAGACAGAAGTGCTTCTGCTAGTCAGAAGGCAGGTCAGGGAATAGGGATCCAGCTTGCATTACATGGGGTTACACCCCCCCCCCCCCCGAAGACACAGGTTCACTGTTTGTGGATACTCCTGGATTCAGCTTTGAACCTGGAGACCCAGGTTTCTGCTGTGACTAGGAGTGCTATTGCACATCTAAAGCTTGTGAGCTAGCTGTGTTTGTTCTTTGAGGTGCTGGATCTGGCCACAGTGGTACATGCCTTAGTTATATCTCATTTGGACTACTGTGATGCGCTGCTTTTGAAGAGTGTTCGGAAAGTTTAGCTGGTCCAAAGACCTGCAGCAGAAAGAAAGAGCCTTCTCAAGGGCTGCCTCTAGACTCTGGAACTCCTTCCCAGGGAGGCCTGAATGGTCCACTCCTATTTGTCTTTTCACCAGCAGGCTAAGGAGTTTATCACACGAAAGGAATTGGAAGTATAATCCCATGGCAATCTGAATGCAATCATGGGGTTTCACATGATTGCGTGAAAGTAGATCACACAGATTTTTGGGCAATGGGAAGTCCTTCCAAACACAATCATGGGGTTTCACATTATTGTGTGAGAAACTATCACACACAATTTCAGGCACTGGAAGGCAATTTCAGGCAGTTCCGAACGCAATACGCAATCACGTAAATTCGCTGAACTAGCGAATTTACTCAATTCTGAACTGGCCTCACTTCCATTTCTTTCGAAACTGAGAGAAATTCCTCCCATGTGATAAACTCCTAAGACATTTGTACCCAGATTAGCATTTAAACAGAAAGTCTTTAAGTAAAGGGCTGGTGTTGTTGTACTATTAAGTGCATCTATCTTTTTAACTGCATTTATTCTTTTAACAAGTAATGTGTTTTAATACTGTAACATTTCAAAAAGGTGATCATAGAATCATAGAATCCTAGAGTTGGAAGAGACCCCAAGGGCCATTCAGTCCAACCCCATTCTGCCATGCAGGAACTCCCAGTCAAAGCATCCCCGATAGATGGCCATCCAGCCTCTGCTTAAAGACCACCAAGGACGGTGATGATTAAAACTTTTGGATACCCCCTCGTATGTGGGATGCAGATTCTCACAGGAGAAAAGATGTATAGGAGAAAACTGAAAACATTTAAGAGGGGCTGGGTGATTAGATCAAGAAGGATGGTAGGTACGTATGTATTAATTTTGGGGCGAATCATAGCCAAGCTTTCAAAAATTTACAATTGGTGTTTGAGGATGAAAGGAGTTCTGTCTGCAGATGTCTTCCTGCTAAAACCTTCATTTGCTGGAATAAAGTTCTTGCTGTTTGAAATACAGAAGGCTGGTTTACTGAACTGTGAGGGGAAATGGCAGTTCTTGACAATCTCTTTTCAAGCTTCAGGAAGAGTAAAAGCATTCCTTCTCTTCCAGTCTCCTCCTAGCAAGTGTCTCCTTCCCAGCTTGGAAAGGTTGAAGAGGCGGAACCCCTCCCTTCAAGCAGCTGGGAAGAGTAAAGACATTCCCTTCCACTCTCCACTTTAACTACTATGGCTCTATCTTACAGAATCCTGGGAATTTTAGTTTTGTAGTGCACCAGCATGCTTTGGCAAGGAAAGGCTAGACTTTGTAAAACTACAAACCCCCAGAAGCCATGGGAAGGAGCTACGGCACTTAAAATGGTGTCAAAGTGCATTATTTCCAAATTGTAGAAATGTTCACAATCCAGAAGAGTACAGTCACCCCTCTATTCTCGTGGACTTGAGATCTGCTGTCTTGAATATTCACAGAGGAGTGACCTCCATCAATTTCAATGGGGTATGCCCCTGCGGCACACACCCCGTCCACACTCATGGGCACGTGCCCCATTCAAGCCTATGGGGTTTGAATATTGGTGAGTCTCCACTTTCACCAGGGTGTGTGTGTGTTCGGAATGGATTCCCCATGAAAACAGAGGGCTGACTGTAAAGGCATTCCTTTCCAATCTCCTGGCAGCTGGTAAGCGTCCCTCCCCTGCCCTCCCCTCTTCTCTCCTATATTGTACTTCAAATTGATTTGTTTGGGGAGTTTTTGAAGCTTCTAATTAAAATGTGTTATCTGGGATTATATGTGTCATTACCCATGAAAATCTTTACCCACTGAAGCTTCTTTGTGCTGAGTATTACCCCACCCTCCATTTTTATCTCTGACACTTCCATAAAAATTTCCACTACACCATTGTATGCCATTTGCAGGACTGATTGTTTTTAATTGTTGTATCGTGTAAATGCTATAAACATGAATGATGATGATGATTATGCTTATCATCGTCATCATCGTCATCTGTAACAACTACAAGTAATAGCTGGTAGAAGCTATGTAACACTAGTTCTAAACTAACTGCACTGTCAGTCCATTTCTATTCTGAATTGAAGGGGCTGGTAATAACATTTAAAGCCTTAAATTAATTGGGACCTTGATATTTGAAGGAGTGTCTCTTTCCCTATATGCCTACCCAAATATTGAGATCTACTGGAGGGGCCCTCCTCTGTGTCCCATCAGTGGAAGTGATACATTATGTGGGGCCATTCTTGCCACCAATCACACCAATTTTCCTCCCTACTTCCCAACAGGATAAAATAAAAATTAAACTTAAAAAAAATGAATCCTTCCTTCTTCCCAACTCCAGCATTTGAGCTCCAGACTTAGCAGCCAGTCACTCTCTCCCTGAAGCCCTCCAAAAACGTGTTCTTGTCTTCACTCCATTCCTGGATGGACCCAGCCAGTGCAACCGTAGCCAGCAGATCAGTCAGTCAGATCACACAGTGACTGTTGCATGCAAGGCGTGTTGCTTGCTGTTGACTTTGCTCACACTCATGCTGTTCTCCTCTTTGTTGCCTTACACATTGCCGGATGAGAAAGTATGGCTCACAGCATAGTTCTTGTCACCGTGCAGTCAGTCCACACCCTTCTCTCCTCTGTGTGGTGTGTTGGCTGGACACTCACTACTCCAGAGGGGCAGTACA
Organism: Urosaurus nigricauda; assembly: GCA_034509955.1. Taxonomy (NCBI): domain Eukaryota; kingdom Metazoa; phylum Chordata; class Lepidosauria; order Squamata; family Phrynosomatidae; genus Urosaurus; species Urosaurus nigricauda. The sequence goes on along the minus strand of JAOEGL010000012.1, from coordinate 22,698,678 downwards.
ACTTGTACAACAAAAGAAGTTAATGTGAAAGAATAGCTTTGACACATGCGTTTAATTTATTTTGCCCAGGCTTTTTCAGTTCAGCAGTTGCAAACACAGACGTGTGTCCCAGAGATTGCTTTACAGATTGCTGCAGGGAGCAAAATCCAGCAAGCAATGAAGAAAATGTCATGTAGATCTCCTGAATGAAATCAGTTTATACAGGAGCCAAACCTGAGAGTTTCAGGATTATTTTAGTTCTCAGTTCTCCATAGCGCAGACCATAGTTCTCATTGTTGTTTGACTTTTTTTAAAAAAGCAAGCAATATCAGGGAACTTTCCTCAGCTGGAAATTTCCCCTCTGCTTGAAAGTCACAAGCAGAGCCACTGAGTCAAAGTGAAGCCCAAGCTTCTGTCACCTGAAGTGAAGGGCTACATGCTAGCAGTACATAGAGCAAAATAAAATAAAATAAAATAAAATAAAATAGTGAGTGGACAATTCACACATCGATCCATACAAATCGCATCCACTAGATAGATGGCAGTCTTCACAAAATGTCATTCCTTCATGTAAGAGTGGATAATTTCTCCATTTTTCTCCTCACTGTAAGAAACTCATGGAAAACTGGCAGTTTGAAACAAATTTTGTGCAAAAAAAGCACTTTTTTTGCACAGAAAATGACATGTTCTGTGGAGAAAGCAAATATCCTGTGCAGAAAACAACATTTTCTGCCTGGGGGGGGGGTGGGGAAGGTTCAGAAAAGAAGTTTCCTGAAAAGTAAAAAATTTCAGCATAAGAAAAAAGTTATGCCCAGAAAAGATGTTTTCAGGACTTATCACACAAGGCTCAAAAAATAAAATTTTAACTGGATAAACACATCTTTGGCTGATATTTATCACACCGTCTCATGTCTCTCCCGCTGCTGCTTACATTCCTTGTTTTATTGTAGTGCACCTTTTAATTGTAGGGCAAAATCTGTCAACAGGCTCAATGCTATTCCATTACTCCCATCTGCTGCAGTTCTGCTTCTTAGGCAGTTACATGGTATGAATGAGCATGATTCTGCTAGTGGTGGCCAACACCTTCCCAAAACTGGCTGATATGTGAATGTGCCAACCCTCTCTTGAAGCTGGCTGCTTTGTGAATGAGGTTGGCTGCTGTATAAAAGGGGACTCAGAAGAACCACACTTCAGGAGGGGGGCAGAACAGTGATAACGGTGACCAACACTTTCTCAGAGCCAGCTGGTGTGTGCAGTTTTGCACAGCTGCTGACTTTGGGAAATGGTTGGCAGCCATGATCGGTCATTTGCCCCCTTATCCCAGAAGGTGGCATATGACAGTGCAGAAAACAGATCATGCAACCAGGGATTGCCATAGCGCTATGGTAGGGGAAAGTGTGATAAGAAGTTATGCCAAACTGATCTGCTTCCATTCTTAAACTAGTGTGATTGTGGCAGGACCGCAGGTTTATGTGGTAAGATCCTTACAAAGAAAATAGAATTTTCTGCAGAGAAAAAAAATACTTTAGCAATATTACACTAGTTAAGCGTTAAGATAATTTTCTTTTATTGCTCACCTTCTTTCCCTTTCTTGAACTCTGCTGGATCTGAATCCTCAAATAAATAAATAAAATCACAAATGTTTCTTGCTGGTGGCTGTCTTAGCTAGTTTTGCACAGCCACTCCACCATTTCCATTTTGGACATAGTGGATTAATTTAAATTGACCTGGGGAGTGGAAATGGAGAGTCCTTGATAATTTCTGGAGCCCCCTGAAAATACTTTGGGATGAAGAAAATGTCATGTAGATCTCCTGAATAAAATCAGTTTATACAGGAGCCAAACCTGAGAGTTTCAGAGATGATTTTCTTGTCTGGATAGGCTCTCAGTTATTAAAATGTTTCATACTAGTGCCTCAGGATTAAGATGTTTTAGCTGTGTTATCTTTGCAAGTGGTTCTTTTTAGTGGGTATCTTAAATCATGTTGTTGTTCTTTGTATTGTATCGGGATTATATTTCTGTTACAGTATACTGCCTTAATTCTGTTAGGAGCCCCAAAACTTGGTATATAAATTTTGCTTAAGTAAAGAATATGTCGTGTTTAGAAAGGGGTCTAGGTTACTATGTTCGTGCCAGTTTTTGGCTTGTAAGTCACTTTTTTTAAGAATGGAAATAATGAGCATCTATATCAAATTGCAAGTTTTTGAGAGTCCTGCTCCACCTCCTGCTCTCTAATTTACACTTCTCTCGTCTGTAATGGTTTAGAATTTAGTGTTTGCCAGTTGATTTGTTTCCTGCAAATCTTACCATTTATTAAAGCTATGACCTGATGCAGGAAATGAAGTGTGGGCAAAATCCAGCTAAACAGCTGCAGAGTGCTTTGGTAAAGGAAATTCTAAGTGGTGCAACCTTTTAAGCCCATTATTAGGAAATAAAACCAGGACAACAAAATGTAAATTGAATGTTTAATGTGCTTCACTAGTTAATAGAAAATAATAGTCCAATAGGTGGACAAATTTACAAGTCCATATGTAGCTTAACAGCAGTATAGTTCACAAAGCAGACCTGGACTGGCGTGTTTGCATGTGCATATGTACTCTTAAATATTTTCTGTGCTAGAAGGCACGTTTAGTTATGAAATATGATGATTCCCTTGTAAGATATAATTTCTGAAATTGTGCTTTTAATTTTCCTAGGGGAGGAAACTGTGATTGCTGTTCCACACGGGAGTCGCAGTGCAAGAATTACCGTGAAAGGACCAGCACACCTTGGTATGAACGCCTTTATGTATTATTAATAGGTTGGGGCTGGAGCAAAAACACTGAACACTTTCAAGGTTTGGGGAATGTAGCTAGACTTAAAGATCTGATTCCTTTGTGCATGAATGAGTATTAAGAGCTAGATTTTAGAGCTTGGAAATAATTGCATGCCCAACAATATTTCACAGAGGAAAATTGGGATACATATGGCCAACCAATATCAAGTGTGTTGTCAACATGGCAAAAGTAATTAATGCAGAAGAACATACAAGCTAGGAGATGCTGTAGCAGTTTGCTTTTGCCTGAATCTACTGGGAAAGCCAAGATTCTGCCCCCTTCTCTCTCACCTGTGATAATTTAACTGAATACAAACTACCTTTGCACTTTGAACTCAAATTTGCAACAATTGAAGTAAGCTGAGGACAAAAGGGTAAAGTGGGAGTAAAGGAAAACTGGGACATTTTAAAAGCAGCTGGAAAAAAATGAGACAACAGAAGATTCATCAAGACTCTTCTTGCCAAATGGGGACAGTTGAGGGTACTGTATGTCGTTTGTTAAAAATGTATTTGTTAACCACAATTTGTTAACATTTATTCTTTAAATCTTCACATGACTAAAACATTCATGCATGGACTATCAATTAATGTCATGTTATGTTACTTGAATTTTTAAAATAATTTTATTAAATTTTATAACATTACATCGAAATAAAATAGCAACCCCTTCTTCTATTACCTCCCCACCTATCAGGAATTAACATTATAGCAAAGAAAAGAATGGTGTTAAACTGGTTTTTGTTCAAACTACTCACTTTCAAATAAATAATAACATCGTAATACAGTTATACTTTGGTTAATGTTCTCAGACTTTACTTCTTCAACAGAAAGTTTGGTATGAGAGATAGAAATAACGTGGAAAGAATAGGGATAGGTGTTTACACTACAAAAAAAAGGAAGGCTTCTGTAGTCCAAAAAAGTAACATTTCCAAACTCTGGATGTTTATGAACAATCAAATGAAGCAAGTAGTCTATTCTTCTCACTTTGTCTGCACTTGACATTTGAAAAGGGTGCAGGGAATGGGTGGGTCGAAGAGAGGAAGGTGAAGGATGATGAAATACATTACAAGTTTTCCAGAAGCTGTTTCTCTAAGGGCTTGAGGATCCAAAATAAGCCAGAGTCTTCTGAAAATAATCCCCCTGCTGTAGAAGCAACAAAACCAGAAGCTAATATTTTTACAAGTGGCTAATGCTAGATAACCAAGTTCATGAACTTAACAATAGAGCCTAGCTGGAGGGGAATTGAAGGAGACACTAAAGTTCTGACTGCTGCTGCTTCTTCTTAATGGCAAAATCGTGCATTTAAAAACATCTAGCCATACTGGAAGGTTTTGTTTTTATGATTTAGAGATATTAAGAAAACATGTGGTTTATAGTCTGAGGACATGCAAATAGATGTGTTTTTAAAATGCTGCCTGTCAGAGAATTACCTAAACTCTGCAGGGGTTGGGAACATCCACAGGTTGCAGGAGGTGGGTTGTCTGGTGAGAGGACTATTCCTGCAACCACCAGCAATTGAATATATGAGTTTTATAACATTAAACTTAAACACCAGCTTTATACCTAAACTGAAGCTATATGTGTGTGGTAAAGCTTTACCTTCTGTTCCTGTGCAGATGGGAAAAGTTACTCTAAGGAGACATTGGCCTCATTCATACTACCCCCCCCCCCCCATTTGCCCTGGTTAGATCCGGATCAGATCGTGCATGCCATTCCCGAATCTCTCTGGAAAGAAGTTCATACTAGCCTTTGCCCCGATCGATGCTTCCCGGTGCATTTTACCCCGCTGAAGTTCATACATGCAAAAGTAATGATTCAAGATTGAGCCTCCTAGTTGTCAATCAAATGATGTCATGGTGACGTCTTATGCAGCCATTGGCCGCGTGAGAGCTCCATCCGGTGCTTCGCTTTTTTATATATATACTTTTTTACATTTGACAGATTATGCACATGGAGCATAGGGCTGGGAGCGGTGCGGATTGTGGGGATCCTTTCCCCTCCTCCTCCTCTGTTTTTCTCAGCACCAGGAGTAGTTCTGTATTTTTTTTATTTTTACAGTTTGACAGCTTATGCACATTCTACATGGGGCTCTTTAAATGGGAGGGGGAACCCCCAATCCATATATGGATAGTTAGCTTCCATATATGGATTGGGGTTCCCTCTCCCTTTGTTTAAATGCTCAATATGAAAGGGGCTCTTTAAACGAAGGGAGAAGGAACCCCAATCCATATATGGAAGCCAACTATCCATATATGGATTGGGAGTTCCCCCTCCCATTTAAAGAGCCCCATAAGCTGTCAAAAAATACAGAAGTGCTCGATGAAGCACTTCTGCTGTAAAAACTATTAAACAGCACTGGATTAAAGCTGGTGGTTGCAGGGAGAGGAGGCATGTTCCGCCCCCTGGCCTTTACCCCTCCCCTGAACTTGACCTGATCATGATTGGAGCCAAGTTCACGTTCAATTGAACCATTTTTTCCGAAAAGAAACAGTAAATACCCCGCTTTCGGAAAGCCCGGGTTTAGGGGGATTTGCGCCACATTGGGTGTGTAAGATCCGGATTCCCTAGTGAAAAAAACAGCGCCAGTATGAATTTACCAATTTTAATCCGGGTTACAAACCGGTTTATATGGTAGTCTTAATGGCCCCATTGTTTAGTTTTGTTTTAGAACGACAGTGCAAATAATCTCACTAACAAATTCCAGTTTTGTTGTTCACACTATTTTTTAAAAATCAGAACTGTATCTCTGCAAGTTCAGTTGCTCGCACACGTTAGTGCTACAAATAAAGATAGATTTGACAATGTGGATGTACTTGAAACACATTCAAGGCAGGCATAGTTTTATCCTGATATATCCTGGGTCTATTTGCATCTTTTATTCGCACAGCTGACAATGTGAATCTTTTAAGGAAAACCAGAAGTTGCTTATTCCAGGTTAAGTGAACTTTCCCAAAATTTAATCGGATGCACTCGAAATGTATGTGAACATCAAAGATTGAACCTAGAGTCTTCCAGGATTATTTTTACTGTCTGAATAACCCCTGAGAGAGTTTATAGCACCTTTGAGACTAACTGAAAGAAAGATGTTGGCAGCATGAGCTTTCTTAGACTAAAGTCTTCTTCCTCAGATGCATACTTCTGATGGATTCCTCTTATGCAGTAGCAGCATCGTATGCTATTTATCATACTAGGGTCAATTCCAGAACCATCCCACAATTATCCCATTATTGGCAATGAATATTCCATTATTGGCAAGGGGATAATTGTGGGATGGTAATGGAATTGACCCTAGTGTGATAATCTCAATAGAGTTGGAAGATACCCCATCTAGTCCAACCCCCTGCCATGCAGGAATACACAGTCAAAGCACCCTTGACAGACAGTCATCGAGCCTCTATTTAAAAACCTCCAAATCACACTCCGAGGCAGCATATTCCATTGTCAAACAGCTTTTACCATCAGGAAGTTATTCTTTTTATTTTACCATCAGGTTATTTTACTATCAGGAAGTTATTTTACCATCAAGTTATTTTACCATCAGGAAGTTATTTAGGTGGAATCCCCTTTCCTGTAATTCCTAGTCTCTGGACCAGCAGAAAACAAACTTGCTCCATGATATGATAGTCCTGTTTAAATATTTGGAGGGATATCATACTGAAGATCGACCAAGCTTGTTCTCTGCTGCTCCAGAGACTAGGACCCAGAACAATGGGTGCAAAGTAAAGGAAAAGAGATTCCAGCTCAACATTGGAAGAATTTCCTGACAGCGAGAGCTGTTTGACAGTGGAATACACTCCCTCGAACAGTGATAGAGTCCCCTTCTTTGGAGATTTTTAAATGTTGGATGACCATTTGTCTTTCTGTATGTCTGAAGGTTGGGCTGGATGACCCTTGTGGTCTCTTCCAACTCTTTGATTCTATTATCCTCAATGTGACATCCCTTCAAATATTTAAACAGTGCTATCATGTCCACCTTAACCTTCTCTTCTCCAGGCTAAATATATCCAGCTTTCTAAGCCACTCATATATGCTTAACTGGTTAAAAACAAAATAAAAACTAAGTTTGTGTCCAAACATCCCCTTGCTTGGACCAAAACCACTTCTGTTTATTATTCTCGTGGTCTTCCCATTGGGGCTTTCTAGATTGGCAAAAAGAAGTGTGTTCATGGCTGCATGAAACTCTAGCCTTTAGAGAAAAAGGGAAAGTGTGTCATGAAAACGCTTTTTTTTTTTTTTTTTGGTGTTTTAGGGGAGAAGAAGCGCCTTTAAAAAGGTGTTGGTGTTCCCAGCTTCTTTTTTAAAAACTGTGGAACAGCGCAGCTCCATCTAAAGTCTGTGGTGCAGCTGCTAAGCATTAAGGAAAAGGCAACTTCATGTCACACTTTCCTGCCCATCTAGAAAGCCTCATAGTGACCATATGAGTGAGATAATAATGAATGGTTAGTGCAGGCTCTCATCACAACAATCTCTCTTAGCCATGCACCCAAATTGAGTCTAAAAATACAGGCAGCTGAATTTGATCTAAATCAACAAACATGGAGCCCTTTCACAGTTATAGTGCTGTGAGTCCACTTTAACTTCCAAGGCTATCTCCTATGGAAACCCATAGTCCCTGGGAGAGAACTCTAAATACCCTTCTCCTAAACTGAAAATCCAAGGATTCCGTATAATGGAACTATAGTCATTAAAGTGGAACCATAGTGCTATAATCATGTCATCTGAAGAGGTCCCAGTACAAGCAGTTTTAATCTCCTTTAGGAGTGGAGATTTTTCTATAACTGATAGGGGTCCATTGTCCATTTGAAAGCTTGGAGTACAATAGGAATAGCTGATAACTATACATTGTTGTGAAGCTATTTTCCCAAAGAGAATTTAGGACAATGTATTTTTATACACAAAAAGTCTCTAAAACAAGTAGCTAAAAAAAACTCACAAGGAAAGTCTTGTACTAATTATATACTACTCACATAACATTTAGTAAACAGTGCAAATATTTAGTTCTCTTGTTAATTATTGGGCATAATATACGTTATTATTACATGACTGTTCCTTTGGTATTTTTTTATTTTCAGGGATAATGTGCTTTACGAAAATAATAATAATAATAATAATAATAATTTATACCCTGCCCCTTTGAGATCAATCGAGGGGGCTTTGTGGTTGCTTTGAAATTATTATTATTCTGTGATTATTTCTATATGGAAGAATACATTGTTTAAATGACATTATTGCTCAACTACATAAAACTGTAAAAAGGTTATTGTTACCTTTGGTAGATAATGAGTTAACTGAATTAGCAGTAAATATACGCAGTTTATAAGATCAGCAAATATTTGCATTGCTTACTATATGTTACATGAGTACAGTAGTATATAATTAGTTCCAGATTTTCCTTGTCTGTTTTTCTACTACAACAACAACAACAACAATATTTATTTATTTATACCCCACTCTTCAGACCTAAAGGCTATCAGAGCGGCTTACAATCTATTTTCCAACAGCTACAATAAGAACTCAAAAAGTCTGGCACTTCAACCATGGGGCTATAGCAAGGGCTCAATGAGAGGGATGTTCTCTTGTAGTTCATAGGAATCATGTCTGAATTCAATTCAGCTGAAGTCAGTTTAAGAGAAAAGTGCACCAGCTGCAACAAGGTAGCTATGTAGCTCTGTTCCATTTAGGTTGTAACTTCATCCATATACCAGCTTTTCTGTTCTTTAGGATAAACCTGTGCTCAGAATTGAATAGTCTTTGCAGGCCATCACTTGCTCAATGTGCCTGGAAAGCTGCTTGCTGACATTTCCAGATGGCTGCCAGTTAGTTTGCAAAATAATGCCTTTCCCTTTGAAGAAACAGCTATAAAAATATCACAAATGCAAAGCACTTTGTATTCATTCTGCAGAGAGGCTGCTATTGAGAGGCTGTGGCTTAAAGCAGGTGAGAATATACAGGAGCTGAGATTACAGGTAGCCTGTGGAGCAAATCTTCCTCTCCCTGTGCAATGCAATTGCTTGGAAAAACTGAGTGGCTGGATTTAAGTATTCCAGCTGAAACAGACTGCCTTTGAATAGCTGTTGGAGAATTACTTGAGGCCATGGGCTTAATCCATCACTGGCATTGATTAATATTGTGCCACCAATGGGTTGTTGTGACTCTCTACATGTTTGCCAGTTTTTTGTGAGTCCATTGAATCAGAGGGCTCTTTCACACTGAAGGAATTTCTCCCAACTTCAAATGCAGCCAATGTGAATTCACGTGAATTCGCTTGTTTAGTGAATTCACGTGAATCCCCATTACGTTTGGAAGACATTTGGAATGACTTCCCATTACCCGAAAATGACCCCTCCTTGCCTGAAATTGCATGAGAAGCTTTAATTCGCAATAACGTGAAACCCATGATTGCATTCGGAATGACTTCCCTTTTGCCCAAAATTGCATGAAATTTAATTCGCAATAACGTGAAACCCCATGATTGCATTTAGATTGCCCTTGGATTATACTTCCAATTTCTCGTGTCTGAAAGAGCCCAGAGTCTCCATTGACGTGGGTGCCAGGAAGAAGGAACATCTTACAAATCAGATGTTTGAAGACACTCCTTTCAAATATCAGTTTGTGTGACGGCAAAGGGTCTTTTCTCTGTGCTCATTTGTAGAGCTACTGTGATTTAGTGGCTTAAAGGTTAAACTAGGCATGTTAAACTAGGAACTGTTCCTTTGATGGGATTTTTAATTTTCTGGGATAGTGTGCCTTATGTTGTCGTTGCTTTGAAATTATTATTATTGATGATTATTTTCTAGATGGAATAAGAATACATTGTTTAAATGACATTATTGTTGAACTACGTAAAAGGAGATCAGGTTTTGGACCACCGGTCAGACTTGGAACCCCATTGGGAGATCTTGGGCAAGTAAAACTCTCTTTGTTTCAGAAGACAGCAAAGCCCCCCCCCCCCCCCAAAATAAATCTTGTCAAGAAGAGCCCATGATAGGTTTTCCTTAGAGTTGCCATAAGTCAGAAACAACTTGAAGGCACACAACCACAGCAGCAAAACAATGTGAAGATGAAGAAAAGGCCAGGGAAAGGAGGACTGAAGGAAAGCAAGAGAGGGATTTTTAGTGGGATGAAAAATTGGGGTTTGAAAACTGTTTTCAAAGCTTGAAACAAGGAGGGAAAGAGGAGTAAAATCTTCTTTGTGATATTTCTTCTTTATCCTGGCAAAGATTTTAGGCTTGAACTCTTTTGGGAGTGCCAATTATACTAGACCAGCTGAACTAATTGATTTTTTTCAAATCATGTTGTTTTAATGGGTTTACTGTAATGGTGGGTTTATTGTAACTACGACTATCAGTAGGTTTAGTGTAGTAGCTTAATGCCCATAGTTCCTGAAAATGACATTATCCTTGTTTAGCTGACAAGACATGGTTTCAGTTAGGAATGGACAGCAACTTGCCATTGGGGAGCTGTAATGGACCCACCAGAACTCATGGGGCAGCCACACCACTGCTGTGTCTGGTGGTGCCACATTTGCCATCACATTTCTGTAGGAACAGCACTAGTGGTGTAACTGTCCCATGGCTGCTTGCTCTCTGTAGTGCAGAAAGAAGGAAGCAAGAGCACAGCAAACAGTGCCACGATTTAGGTCAGTGATTTCCAAACTCTGGTCCTCCAGGTGTTTTGGACTTCAGCTTCCAGAAGGCTTAGCCATCTTGGCTAATGGTCTGGGATTTTGGGATCCGAAGTCCAAAACACTTGGGAAGACCAGTGGGAAGACCACTTGGGAAGATCTAGGTTTTAGAAAGAGGATTTCTGATAGTTTGGACTAGTTTTTGATGATGCACTTGCAGCAGCTGTGTCAGGACCTTCCAGCATTGCCTTGGGAGGCTACATGCAGCCCATGGAACAATACCTGCTGCTTAGTTCTGGTTTAACTAACTGGAAGTAAATGGTGGTGAGTCTTCAGAGTACATAGTCCCCCTTTTTTCTTCTTTGAGTGTAAGTGGCAGCTGTTTACACAGGTATTTTCATTTTAGAATAAACCACAGCTCTGTATTAAAGTCTAGACTTAGGATACTGTGGTTACTTTAATCAGCACTTATTAAAACTAAGGCTAGGCTGAAAAATTATTATTTTTTATCAATGTGTTGGGTGGGTGCAGGACAAAATAAGGATTGACTGTGATATAAATGGTGCTACTGTTGCTCTTATTTGTAGTAATTCTGATTTCTTTATCAGCTAAGGATTATAAGGCACTGTTTAAGTGAGGAATGTTGATTTTTGAGAAAATATGACAAATTATTTCCTCTTTTTTAAAAAAACAAATGAGTTTGGTTACACTTCTGTCTAGACACTCTGGGCCAATCATATCCCTCTTCCAGCCCCATTGCTTTCATTGGAATTAGACCAAGGATAAATTTGGAGCAATGCTCTTTATCCAAAGAATGATATTGTTGTTCCTCACTCAACTCTTGCATTATCTCCTTGCTTTTAAGAGCTGGGGAATGTTCCTCCTCAAGATAGTTCATAAGCCTGCCTTGAGTCATTAGTCTGCCTTGTACATCAACCTGCCTTAAGTCATTAATGGCATTTCTGCAAGGTATTGCATGAGACCTATATGATTTTATGTGTTACAAAGGCCACTTGCTGGTCCTGATAAGTAATTTCAACAGCATGAATACATGAAAGTTGCTCTTTTGCACATTGGAATAATTATTTCTTTTTTCCTTTTACTAACAGTTCCTTTTCATTTGCTGCATTCGCATATCATGCTTCTGATCCGAAGTATAGAGCATGGTGAAAAGACTCAGGAGTGAGCTTTGTGCACTTGTGTCCTACTTCCACCTCCATACGTGTATGACTTACTGGATAGTCTTGTGGTCCTGTGGATGTCTCCCTAGAGCTATAGGACTGTGTGAAAATCCTAATCTGAGATGTTAGATGAAGCTCCAGCATAGGTGGGAGCAATCCAGCCTCTGTATCTCTCTTCTCCCATCAGAAGAAGGATTTCCTTAGGCACCAAGGAATGTTCTGTGATGGCTTTCTCTAGGGCAAGAATGGACAAGTTTCCCAGAGCCAGGAGCTGCACCCCACTGCTAGAAGTGGGAGGACTTCTCCTTCCCCCCAAACTCACTCTTTCTTTATAAAAAGTGAATACTAATAAAGCCCCCATCCCTGCCCTCTAGGACCAGGCAGCAATTTTAGCAGGTTTTTATGCACCACCCCTGACGGATCTTTTTGCTAAGCATGCTGTGGCACCGTGGGATGGAATTCTGCTTCATAGATGACACTCTGGATATAATTTTCACGTCTTCCTTCTCGATTTATTATTTTAGGTCATTTATACTACTTTCTGATGTATTTCTATTAGCTGGTTTTCTTTATATAATTATTTTATTTATATTTTTCTCTCAACTTGGATTCTTCGGTTGGTTCTCCTTCCTGTTCTTCTGTGTCTGTTTCTTCTCCTTGTTTATTCCTGTTAAAGCTTCTAGGTCTTTTTCTCTTTGTATGTCTGCATCTGATTTCAATTGTCCAGGTAAATCTTATTCTTGGTGTAGTTTATCTTTCTTTTCAGGTTGTTGTTGTTGTTGGGTTTTTTATACTATAAATGGTGAGAAATCAAAAGTACACTTTAGACAGTAGCTAGACTAAGGGTAGAACTTTCCAATTTGCAAAAAAAAAACTAGTTCTTCAGACCTTGCAAGCCAGTATGGTTTTCATGGTTGCAAATAATTGTAAATATAGGCCCTTAATCTCTGATAGGGACAGACTCTTAGTATTGTGACCCCATTTCCCAACAATAAAACAACCAGAACTTTGCTTGGATCTTGCAATTTCAAAATGTTATTCTGAGACATTCAAAACAAACAAACAAACAAACAGCTTCATTTATGTACCACTTCATACCGCCTAAGGAGTGTTTAAGCGGTTTACAACTGTAAGCTACTTGCCCCCAACAATTCTGGTCCTCATTTTAGCGACCTCCTCAGAAGTTTGCAAGCCTGAGTTGAGCTTGGGCCCTTTTGCTGGTATTGAACTCGCAACCTTATGGTTTTGAGTGAGTGGCTGCAGGACAGGCATTGAACCACTGCACCACCAGGGCTCCATTCTGGGGTATAGGAGCTTTATCTGTACTTAATAATAATAATAATAATAATAATAATAATCTTTATTTCTAGCCCGCTCCTCTGTGAGTACAATCGGAGCGGGGTACAACAAGATTAAAACATACAAATTAAAACACTTCATTGACCCATTCCCAGCCACCCACCCCTTAAAAATAAATTAAATTAGCAATAATTTAAAATCAACAACATTAAAAACATGATTCATCCTCCATAGTTCTTACATTGAGGAAAAGATAACACCAGGCAAGGGGTCAATTTATAGGTCCCATTCGGAGCTGGGATCTAAGAGGTGTCAGGGAAGGCCTGCCGGAAGAGATGCGTCTTCAGAGCTTTTTTAAAGCAATCAAGAGATGTTATAAGGCGCATCTCATCCGGCAGACCATTCCAAAGTCTGGGAGCGGTCGCGGAAAAAGTCCTCTGGGAGGTCTGCGACAGCCTAGTTTTCACCGGCTGTAGCAGGTTCCTCCCAGAGGATCGGAGTGTGCGGGGGGGTTCATACGGGGAGAGGCGGTCCCTGAGATAAGGTGGACCCAAGCCATGTAGGGCTTTAAAGGTTAAAACCAACACCTTGTACTGCGCCCGGAAACTAATTGGCAGCCAGTGGAGAGCCTTGAGCACCGGTGTTATGTGCTCTCTCCTTGATGTTCCAGTTACAAGCCTGGCTGCCATATTTTGGACCAGTTGAAGTTTCCGAGTTAAGCACAAGGGTAGCCCCATGTAGAGCGCATTACAGAAATCCAGGCGTGAGGTTACCAGAGCATGTACCACAGTTTCCAGGTCCCTCATGTCCAGGAAAGGGCGCAGCTGGCGTATCAGCCGAAGCTGATAACAGGCACTCCTGACCGTCGCATTCACCTGACAGGTCATGTGGAGCGACGAATCTAGGAGTACCCCCAGACTGCGAACACAGTCCTTAGAGGAGAGTGTGACTCCATCCAGGACTGGAGACTGTATTCCCAAGCCTGGTTTTGGGCCTGTGACTGTTAGTACCTCCGTTTTGTCTGGATTCAGTTTCAATTTGTTTTCCCTCATCCAATCCATTACCGCCGCAAGACAGTCATTAAGAGGAGAGACGCCATCTGAAGTCTGTGCTGACGATCTGGACATGGAGAGGTATATCTGAGTGTCATCAGCGTACTGAAGACACTGAGCTCCATGCCTCCGAATGACCTCACCCAGCGGCTTCATATATATATATATATATAGTGCTAGACGGTTGAGTTCCAAGTTGCCATATACGTACCAGACAAAGCTATATACTCATACATCACAGAAAGGGCATGTGTGCAACATAAAACACGTCAAAAATCTCAGTCTCTGATTGCAATAATGGGGAAGTTGATGTCAGGATTCCAGGGGGTGGTAAAAACAGTCAGGACGTGTGCAGGAGGCTGAGATACGGCTGCTGTTCTTTTGGCAAGTCCTTTTATGACTTGACTAATCACGGCTTCACAGACATCTGGGCAGCCTTCAGAATGGAATTTCTGCTTTTACCACATCAGTAGCAAAATCAGTTGGGACAACTCAGATCAGTTTTATAGCCAGTGTTTGCTGCATTTTCAGGCCACAACATAACTTTCTCCATGAGCAAAAACAGAGTTTGGCAGACCTGGCAAATAATGGGAAATAGTTGCACCCCTGCTTTGAACAGTTACATTTCAGACTTCCATTACTTTTCAAGACTAGAAAAACCAAATATTGTCCCATGTTATATAACATGTCCTTTCAGCTCTTTCAGCAGACCAAAACAGATCTATTCTGTCAAGAGCTTTATTTACAGGCAAATTGCCTTCCAGTCAGATAACTTAATTCAACAAGCTTAATAGGTTGCCTGTCAGGCTGGAATCTGGGTATATATAAATGCACAGTATCATGGTGTCAAGCTCCTTTTCAAGAAGACTTTGACAGGACTAAAATGTTCATCTCGTGGGCACTGAGGTCTCAAAGGCTGAATGGGAAGAGGGCACCCATTCCTGCCAATATGTTCTGGACCTGGTGATCATGTTGGCTGTTGGTGATGATGGGTATTAGTTGGAACCAGAATTGTAGAAAAGGCTTCAAAGCATGTAAAAAGTCTGATGAAGTCTACCTACAAGAAACATAGAGCCTAAATACCCTGAAAGCACCAGATTTTGTCTGAGCCTGGAAGCTAAGCAATGTCAGGCCTGGCTAGTACTTAGGTGGCAGACTGTAAAGGAATACCAGGAGCCCACATACACTGTATATGTGCTTTCAAGCTACACAATGGATTTCATAGAGTTTTCTCAGGCAAGAAATACTCAGATGTGGTTTTCCTAGTTCTTGCCTCTGAAATATAGCCTACAGCAACGGGTATTCATAGAATCATAGAGCTGGAAGAGACCACAAGGGCCATCCAGTCCACCCCCATTCTGCCATGCAGGAAATCCCAATCAAAGCATCCCTGAAAGATGGCCATCCAGCCTCTGTTTAAAGACCTCAGACTCCACCATATTTTTAGGAAGTGTGTTCCACTATCGAACATCTCTTACTGTCAGGAAGTTCATCGTAATGCTGAGGTGGAATCTCTTTTCCTGTAGCTTGCATCCTTTGTTCCGTGTTTTAGTCCCATGTTGACTTCTTATAGAATTACTTTCATTTGCCAGCTCCCCTCCAAGTACTGATCCAGTACTCACAGGGAGAAATGTAAGGTACTACACTTAGGCAGAAAAAATGAAATGTAGAGATAGAGGATGGTGGATGCTTGGCTTGACAACAGTACATGTGAAAGGAGTCTAGAAGCCCTAATAGACCACAAGTTAAAGATGAGTTAGCATCTGGCAGTTTAGAAAGCCAATGTGATTCTAGGCAGCCTTAATAGAGGTATAGTGTCTAGACTGAGGGAAGTCATAGTACTACTCTATTCTGCTTTGGTCAGGCATCACCTGGAATACTGTGTCCAGTTTTGGGCACCATACAGTAATTCCAAAAGGATGTGGAAAATCTGGAGCGTGAACAGAGGAAGGTGACCAAAATGGTGAAAGGTCTGGAAACCATGTGTTATGAGGAGTGATGTTTAGCCTGGAGGAGAGGGTTAAGAGGTGATAGGACAGCCCTGTTTAAATATCTGAAGAGATGTTATGCTGAAGATGGAGCAAGTTTGTTTTCTGCGGCTCCAGAGAATCAGACCCAGAGCAGTGAATACAAACTACAAGAAAAGAAATACTACCTCAACATTAGGGCAAACCCTCCTGACAATAAGAGGTATTTGACCATGGAATATGCTGCCTTGGAGTGTAGTGGAGTCTCCTCCTTTGGAGATTTTTAAGTAGTGGTGGGTGCATTGATTGTGAGTTCCTGCAT
Source organism: Urosaurus nigricauda (assembly GCA_034509955.1). NCBI lineage: Eukaryota > Metazoa > Chordata > Lepidosauria > Squamata > Phrynosomatidae > Urosaurus > Urosaurus nigricauda. Next base: position 22,682,440 of record JAOEGL010000012.1, on the reverse strand, counting down.
GGCAGAATGGGATTGGACATGATGGCCCTTGAGGTCTCTTCCAGCTCTGTGATTCTAATTAGTTTCCAATATTAGACAGGACCTGGTATCTTTAGGGCATTTAGGTGCTGCAGGGTATATATTTCAGAGAAAGGCAATGATAAACTACCTCTGAGTATTCCTTGCCTATGAAATGCATAGGGTCACCATAAGTCAACAAGTAATTTTATGGTACATGTGTGCACACATATGATTTCAACTAGCACTGTGAGGAAGTCTACAACTGGATGCCATCTTTCAAGGGCAAATATTAAGCATCTATCCAATGGTTGTGTCAGATATTAAACATTATGGTACCTATATTTACAAAGTGCCCCCCCCCCACATCATTTTTCTGTAACTGACCGGGCATGCTGAGCTGCTTCAAAAAAGGTGATGCCTTGTTTTCAATTTAGTCCCAGCTAGAGTAGACCCATTTAATTGGTAGAACTTACATAAATGTTGACTTACCAAGTTCATATGGATACAGTAGGTATGCTGTAGTTTGGAGTAAGAGTTGGATTTAGGCTAATGTCCCTAGTCATGACCTATGATTCTATGACCTTGTCCAAATGGGCTGGGGATGGGTCCCATTGCTTTCCTCACCCCATGTTTCACCCTTGTTAACACCTCTAAGTGATTCAGCGTTAGAGAATGAGGTTCTCTTTTCCCTGTTCCTTCCCACTTCTCTACTATGAGGGCTTGCATTAGAATGAGGGGCAAGAACCATCTTCACCTTGACTTCCTTTTCCCTGTTGCTAAATATTTACAGTCATATGAGATGCATCCAGTATTTTCCAAAACATCCAGTCTCCAGGTAAGTGGACCCATGGGCAACAAAGCCATGGAGCCTATATGACTGTTTACACTCCGTCTTTTGCAAAGAGCATAGTGATCCTCAGCCTGGAAAGTGGGTTAGAACTGGGTCAATTATCAGAGAGGATTTGGGCTGGCAGGACAGTGGAACAATTGTAGACGCATACCTTGGCCTTTTTCATACTGATAATTGGGTATCTTGGATATTGTCACCTAATGTACATATTATCACAACTTCCAAAGGTTTCTTAACCAAAACATGCTTCTGTGGAATTGGTAACAGAAACAGTTTTATCCACTTTTCCAAACTCTTTCAATTCTTCAGAGATTTGGAACTTTTCTCCAGTTCAAGCAATTCCTTGTCCCCAGTCAGTGACTGAGGAACACTGTCCTGTCAATAATAAATAACAATAAAACATTTATTTATATTTCCCGCCTCTCCCCATGGATCGAGGCGGGAGCACAACAATTTAAAATCACAGTACAATATAACAACAATTTTAAAACAATAGCATACTTAGCTTGCAAAGGGAGGACTGTGAGATCCACAAACTAAACTGAACTCATTGTTCAGTGAGTTTAAGTGACAGACATTATCTTCCTTAATGTCTTTTTCTTTCTTCTTCTTCTCCTCTCCTTCCTGTTGTAAATCCATGCAAGGCAATTAATTTCACTCTTATCAGCTGACCACAAATCCATACAAACTCTGTTTTAATTTATAATATATGAAAATATATTTTGGCTTCTATATAAGATAAATAGTGTGGTGATTTTTTTTCTTTGCAGAGGATTAGATTAAATGGTTATTATGGTTAATCTCATACCATGTGTCAGCTGCTGCTATTGCTGAAAAATAGTGCACTCCACTGTCAGCCTTTTTAAACTGTTATTTAAGCCATGTTTTGCAGCCTGTATGTGCTGTGTATAAGCAAATGTCCTTTCCCCCCCTGCAAACATTCATCATAACCCAGTGAACTCTAGTATTTCCTCCTTTCCCACCTTTTAGTGATTGAATCAAAGACATTAAATGGAGACAGTGGAGAACACAGCTTTGGTACCCCTGGGATCTTCATCATTGAAAACACAACGGTTGAATTTCAGAAGGGCTCAGAAAGAGAAACTATAAAAATCCCAGGGCCCCTTGGAGCAGATTTCATTATCAAGGTAAGATGCATGTTTCATTCAGCAACCCAGCCTCTGTCTTCCCACACTTGAAAGAGCTCCATTTAAAAACATCAACAATCATAAAGATGCCATGAGATTCCTTCTCTTATATATATATTAAAAAGAAAATAATAGGATAGAAGATGATCAATTAAATTATGATATATACAGTGCCAGATGCTTATTTTAATACTATCTGTTAAGCAGATTTATAGTACACTTTTGGAGGTTAAAAATATGTGCTCTCCAAACAGATTTCAACCAGTTAAAATGACAAAATAAAACTTTACAAGCAATATTGAGTACATAAATAATATAAAAAACAACCAAGTAAAACATTTAAATGGCAGCAGAAGTAACAGCAGCAGATGAATTATAAAACATAATGCAATAAAAGTAATCGAATGCAGGTTTGAAAATGTGGATCTTAATATATTTCTTAAGATCAGGAAGGAGAGATCATTTATTTCGTTTAGGGAAGGCATTCCAAAGATGTAGCAGCATGCCAGGAAAAGACTCTGTACCTGGTACTTGCCCTTCTCACCGCTCATACATGAGCACAAAAGGCAAGTAGGTTATAGACAGGTTCCAACCTGTCCAAAGACCAATAGTCTGCTGCAGAGTGTAAAAATTCACTATTTGGATTACAGTTCCCAAAGTTCCACCAGCCAACCATGTTGATGGGGACATTCTGAATGGATATAGTCCAAAAAGTAACTTTTCCAAACTATGATGTTTTGACACAGGAGAGGCTCTGGTAAAGCTGATAATGGGTCTTAGGAGTTTATCACATGGGAGGCATCCTGTGCAGAAACGGGATTTAAAACGTTCCCCTCCCCCCAAAAAAACCACAAGAAGACACGCAAAAGCGTGATTGATTTTCAGACACATCAGAGTTAATGCAACATTAAAACAGCTAGAAAGTTAACAAAAAGCGATTCTTTTTACTTTTGGGATTTTGTGGAAGTAAAAAGAATTGAGTTTTGTCTACTTTCTAGCTGGGCTAATGTCACATGCACCTTAACAGCGATGTCATCTGAAAATCAATTGTGCTTTTGCTTGTCTTTTGTACTTTCTGTCCAGTTTATTGTTGGGTTAACCCAGGCATTGTCTGATAATAAATCCACTTTTGCGAGGTTTTTTCCCAACTTTAAATCCTGTTTTTGCACAGGATCACCCCCACTCCCGGTATGATAAACTCCATAGTCCCTGTGATGCTCCAGATAGCTAGGTATGTTCTAGACAGAACTGCCTGCAATTGCTTCCTCTGCCCAGCTGCCCTACAAATCAACATTCCAGAATTCAGTCCCAACAGTGGCGACCAGAATTCCTCTTTTACATAAATGTTCTGAAGCAGGGTCTCCGTCTGTCAAAGAGATGCACAAAAGCAGGTTCCTTTTCCTCACTGGCATTCTCTGTTAGGATTGATCTTTGTAAAATCTCTGAAAGACTCACCAGATACTGTAATTTGGGCATAGGCACACAGACACACACATCCACTGTGTCCAGGTGGAATGGTGTCCTTTGATCCTATCCTTGTAATTCCTGGGGAAATGAAGTTACTATATATGTAATAGAAATGCCTGCAGCTTGCCAGTATTTTAAAAGTTCTAATACTCTTGCATTTATAGACCACCTGTTATCCCCACGATACTAAACCACATTGCAAAAGCATATATAGCAGTCACTTGGAGTGGAAAAGGGAAGCTATTGTTCAGCACAATTTACTATCCAAGTGAGTTCAGATATTAAAGGGGAAGAATATGATAGCCAATTTAAAATGCAGAGGGAGTTTGGTTTGGCAAGATAGGCAGAGTTGTGTGAGTACAGACCTAGTGATTTCTTCAGGAGTTGCTTGTAAGTGAACACGCATTAGGATCACAGCTAAAAGCTAATTTGTTAAAAAAAAATACACTAGAAATAAAGACCCATGGACTCTGAGCAACATGAGACCCCACCTCTTAATTCCCACTGTGGAATGTGTAAAATTATAATAGACAGTTAAAATCATAGAATTAAAGCCTGCCACCATGGCTCGAATTCCTGCTCAGCCATGGAAACTCACTGGATGCCCTTGGGCAAAGGACATTCTCTGATAGGTTTTTGTGGGTCTTTTGGGCTATGTGGCCATGTTCTAGAAGAGTTCCTTTCTGACATTTCGCCAACATCTGTGGCTGGCATCTTCAGACAAGATGTTGGCAAAACATCAGAAAGGAACTCTTCTAGAACATAGCCACATAGTCCGAAAGCCCCACAAAAAAACTATGGATGCCAACCATGAAAGCCTTCGACTCAGCATTCTCTGACCTTCAGAGGAAGGCAAAGGCAAACCCACTCTGAACAAATCTTGCCAAGAAAACCCCGTGATAGGGTTGTTTTAGGGTGTCCAGAAATTGAATATTACTAGAAGGCACACAGTACACAAAAAAGTTAAAGCCATCAACTAGGACATCCAGTCAATCATACAAACATAAAAAGGAGCATTTTGATATTGGACAACAGTATCAACAACCACCCTTACATCTCGAGAACTTTGTGCATAGAACAGGGTGGTTTTTTTTCCCTCTCGGTCTTCTCAAATCCATGTGACAGTTTGGTGGGCTTTCTTGGTCAGGGCAATGGGGCAAGCATTGAGAGATTCTGCCCCTTATATAATAATAATAATAAAAGAGATATGTTGGCCATCATAAAAAAAGTGAAAATCCTTATTATAAGAAGACTTCTAGTGAACTAACAAAAAAAGTACAAATATTTGTGCATGCTTTAAGGTCATCAGATCTCTTCATCAAACAGGATGATGGATTTTTTTTGTTCATGTTTAACCCCACCTTGTCTTAAAGTTTCTCGGGGTCATCATGCAAGGTTTTCCCTCTCACAGACGCAGCATTAATCTTCTTAGCAGTTCTTGTCACATAGGGTGAGAGAGAATGTTTGACCCAAGGTCCCCCAATGAGCTTCATTGCCAATTGTGGTCCCCACAATCCTACCCCAGCTCTCTAGCCAGCTGTACCCAACATGGGTCTGTCCAGAAAGATTGGCCTGCAGCTCCCATCCCCTAAAGCACTGAGGCCAATGGGAGTTGTTGTCCCAAAGAATCGGAGTGAGCCAAGGCTAGGAAGGGATGCTCTGTCCGCTACACCTTAATTTATACATTGTCTTTCTTCTAAAACTGGGACTCAAGGCACTTCTCACGTATCTTAGGCTCAGTCTTTAATACTTTTTTAATACTTATAAGCTGCCCTGTTTTTTTTAATGTTTTAAGGCTAATAATTCTCTTCATTCTCTGTTGGAGAAGCAGGCATGCCCCCATTCTCCACCAAGCAAACGACTTCACATATGATCCCTAACTTCAAGCATTTCCAGTTCATATACCCTCTTTTCTTGGGCCAGGGGATCCTAGGAATTAGGTGTTTATGCAGACAGGTGTCAACATGGAGGTTTGGTTCATCTTTCAGGTCTTCTGTTGTGGAATGAAGTGGGTATAGTAGTTCCTTTACCATCCTAACCCATGACAGCTCATAAATAGGAACCATGATATAGATATAAAAGGAAGAAGATAATAAATACATGATAACCAAAACCTTTTGTTTGAAACTGTGGTGCTCCAAATTTTCTGCCTGTGTAATTTTATTTCCTCTTGCCTTCTGTCATGTGGTTTTCTACACTACCATTTTGTAGATGAATTATGTGCTAGCAGGCCATAGAGTGCTGGCACGGGGTATACAAATGTGTTGTAACGGTACTCTCTTTAGACCAGGTATACTGCCCCTAAAGACAGCGTGGTTCAATTCTTTTTCTATCAACCCATAAGTCATCAGTGGAGACAGACTGAGTTCTTCCCTTGCACTGTGACATGTGGAGGAGGTGAGTAATGGCTGTGGCTTGGGAGTGTGTACAGCTGTGGATTTTAAGTGGCGGATTTACAGCTTTCTAACTGTGAGCTTTTTTTAAAAAGTGCTATAAATCCATGCTGTGTTGTAATATTAGGTTCTTCCTGGTTTGCTTAAAAAGAGAGAAAGAGAGAGCAGAATGCCAGCATTTGCAGCCAATTAGGTTATTAGGGAAATGCTAGTGAATATTTTTGGTGCATCAGAAATTGAGTTGCCTGTGTCAGGTACAAACCTGAAATGTAGCTGGGCTTGAGGATTTATTAATCAGCACTTCATTTTATATTGTGTGATTCTTCAGAGTGCTTTTCAAATAGACTTAATAACAAGGGTGGGCTACTGTAGTGGCCCCAAGTGCCAAGTTTCTGTCCCTAGGAACTTCCAGAGGCCTACCAAAAGAGTAATAAAAAACTAAGGGGGAAAAAAGCCCAAATATGAAATGGCCAGAAGTCCCCTTCTGGTTGGAAAAAATTGTATTTTCGATGTTAAACAATGCATGAGGGCCTGCAACATATTTAAAAACTGAATTGCCACTCTTGGAGGATTCCAAGAGGCAGAAACACATCGTCTGAGGAGTCTGGAAAAGATTGAGGGCTACAAAAACAGCCTTGCAAGACAACATATAGCCTCATGGCCTTGCCTCTGCTTTACAATAATTTTGAAAGGCCAACTAGTGTTATTGACCCCATAATAAAGATGAGAGAAATTGAAACTGAGGGGGCTGCAGCTTGCTTAAGAACACACAAAGAATATTATGCTAACAATTTGCAAGTGAGGAGATGTGTGGCCAGAGTGAACCAGTTGGTCTTTCCAAAGCTGTTTGGATAGTAACAGCTGTCAAGGCCTATTCCCATCTCTTTTGCATAAAGTTTGTACCAGCCTGATACATGATGAACCTGGCCCTTTGACAGAGGGGATCATAAGGAACAAAGCTGAAGATATTGAAGAGTAATTCTGAGTCAGTCCTGCTAAGATTTGTGTATTCTCTCTTGTTACAGTCAAGAGGTTCAAGGTAAAGGTCCCATTATTAATGGTTGCCTCAACCTCTCTCAGATCATTTGTTGGACCTGTTATCCAGACTGTCACCAAGGGGATTGGAAATGAATAGAAAGAGCTACTTAATCTGGCAGAATATATTCATGAAAGACAAGGTGAATGGAGCATCTTAGCTAGTCAGCGTTTTTTAAAGACAAGCAACTGAAATAGGCCTTGCTTCCACCCGCGTCTGCTAGCCTGTATGTTCTTCAGGTAGTAAAGTCTACAGTCATGATCATATATGGCTGACCCCCAGGTGTGAGTGGCCAATAAAGTCCATTGCAATGGTTCTTTGACTGGGACCAGAGACAGTAGAGCCTCTCAGGAGGATGTCCTTTGGTACTCAGTGTTCTATAATTTTTCCCCCTATCTTGGAAAACCAAGGACTAAAGGATCCATATGTAAGATAGGATGTAATGTCTCATATTAATGTCCAAGTTATGCAAAGGTATATTTCATGGGGAGAGGAATGCCCACATCCCCTTCATAGCTACAAGGGGGTATCCAAAAGTTTTAATGATCACCTTTAAAAAAATTGACAGAAAGTTTTGTTTTGATTTGTACTTGTTAACTTATCTCTGTGTAGTCACTATCTAGATTTATACATTTTTCCCAGCGTATCTTGACCTTCCGAATACCTGATGCTGTAGAAGTCTGCAAATTGCGCCTGACGAGGATTTTACGCTTTAGTCACTTCTGGAAGAGCCAGTCACAAAAATAAAGGACACAATGAGCTGATTTTTTCAGCAACGTGCACTTAGGGACCATATCAATATGCCATAATAACTTCCAGGTGATAATTATTACTTTATGATACCCCCTTGTAAGGCGCAATCTGCAGACTTCTACAATATCAGATCTTCAGAGGATCAAGATACTCTGGGAAAAATGTGTAAATCTGGATGGTGACTACATAGAGATAAGTTAACAACTACAAATCAAAACAAACTTTCTGTCATTTTTTAAAAAGGTGATCATTAAAACTTTTGGATACCCCCTCATACACCTCCCAAAGTGGTATTTCAGAGAAGTTGTGGGTAAAATGTAATAGTGATAACACCACCACCAACAAAAAAGATGGCATCCCTTGAAGTGTCATGTCCAAGAAAGATGGAATCATGGCAGTTAAAGTGGAATGATAGCACTAGAATTGTTTGGTATGAAAGGGTCCCTGGTTTAAAATAAACCTCCTCCAGAGACTATGAAGTTTAAGAATTATCTTGAATCTTTAAAAAAATATACTAGGTTGTTATTCTCCTGATTGATTTCTCATTTTTTCAGGGTTTTTTTTAAAGCTCAAAGAAATAACCCCAAATGTCAGTTCAGTGTTACTCTTAATAGATTGTTTCAGGACTCTTGTTCTGTTTTTTCACTGGCCTAAACACTTCTGACATAAGGTTTTTTGGTCATTGTCAGCTTCCATTTGGCCTCTTTTGCCTGCTTATACATGACTTGGATATATTTAGGGACAATCATTTTAAAAACAAAATGGGGAAAAGGAATTAAGTGCACCATCATTCCTCATTTGGTTGGTTATTTTTTCACAACTGTTCTCTTTCGTGTGCACAGTTATGTTCTCTGTAATGAAGTTCTCAAGGATTTCAGAAAGCATGCATGTCCCATATAATGCAGCTGTATTTAAATAAACAGTTAAAGTGTTCAATATTTGCATTTTGTGTTTCAGCTTTCTGATTCGCTTTGCTTTCCTTTGCTTTCCTTTGCTTTCATTCTCTTTCTTTCTTTCTTTCTTTCTTTCTGGGCTATTTTTGGCTTGTTGAGAAGAACTGACTCATGGAATAATATCAGTGGCCCAGAGCTCCATTTTTCTTTGTAGTTCTCATTTTCCTTTATAATTATTTTAGTTTATGCACGAGATAATATACTTTGAACCTGTAATGTATGAACCATGCTCTTCCGATTAATCCTCTCTCATCCCACTTGTCCAGCTGTTTTTAAAATATCCCAGTTTCTCTCTTCTCTTCCAATTTTCCTCTTTGTCCTGAGCTCACCTCTGTTTCTGCAGAGTGAGTTCAATACTTTGCAGTCAGTGAGAGAGAAGGGGATGGAATCTTGCCCTTCCCAATAAGGTCAGGCAAAAGGAAAATGCTGCAACATCTCTTAGTTTGTCTGTTGTTTCTCATTAATGACTTTTGACAACTTGACCACATTCTGATGTCGGTTGGCCATGTGTGTCACAGTTTTCATCTGGGAAATGTTAGAGGGTACATGACCCTACAAGATTCAGACAAAGATGTTCCTTGGTTGTCTTGACTCTGTTTTGTGTATTTATTCTTGTAATTCTGACTTGTTTAAGTATCCTTGTTTGTGTCTTTGTTTTGCTTGGTTGCCAAGTAGCTTAGTGGTTAAGATGCCAATTCTGATGATTAGAAGATCAGAAGGTTGGCAGTTTGAGGTTCAAGTGCTGCATGATGGGGTGAGCTCCCATCACCAGTCCCAGCTTCTGCCAATCTAGGAGTTTGAAATCATGCAATTGCAAGTAGATAAATAGATATCACTTTGACGGGAAGGTAACAGCGTTCAGTGCAGTCATGTTGGCCACATGACCACCGGAGTAGTCCTCAGACAACGCTGGCTCTTTGGCTTAGAAACTTAGATGAGCACTACCTCCTACAGTCGGATACAACTAGACATTCTTTTACCTTTACAAGAGATCTCATATGAATGAATTCCTTTTTGCCTTACACTTGAGTGAGTTTCTTTGGAGGGATATAAGTTTTTTCCCCTCTCCACCTTCCCATTCTATAAATTAAGAATGCAACAGAAAGGGATCATAGACAGATAATTTCAATTGTTAATTTCTTTGTATTCCTCTGTTTCTATTCCCACTTCCTTTTGCTCTGTTAAAAATAGACTTGTTTAGAATATTTGTGGCTTTAGTGACATTTCTGAATTGCACTTAACAGTAATTCTGGCTTCCAGTTTTGGTTGTTTCTGATGCTGCTTGGAACCACAGAATATACACACTAATTGACTATATCTGTGCCGCAGACTATATCATCCTGCCACAGAAATGATGCATGAATCTCCACAAACACTAGGTTTATGTATGCCCTGAGCATTTCTAACAGGCTCTCTTTTTGCAGTTTTCCCTGTGATCATGATTCAAACATGCATTTGGTTAAACCAGAAATTTAATGATATTTGGCCAGAACAGATACAAGATTGGATGATACCCTGATTCCCCCAAAATAAGACATCCCCTGAAAATAAGACCTGGTAGAGGTTTTGCTGAATTGCTAAATATAAGGCCTCCTCCAAAAGTAAGACCTAGCAAAGGTTTTGTATATAAATATATATACAGTATATAATAAATGTTCATTTTTTTGGTTCAACAATAAATGTGAATTCTTCTTCATGGAGAAAATAAGACATTCCCTGAAAATAAGACCTACCACATCTTTGGGAGTAAAAATTTATATAAGACACTGTCTTATTTTTGAGGAAACACAGTACTAGGACGGAGTGTTGGCAGATTTCATTTGGTCCCGCTGTTTAAACAAAACAATTTGATTTGGACTAATATGATGCGCTCTAACTGTCCTGGTTTGCCTGGTCCTGATTCTGATCCATCTTATATCATCCTGCTTTTTGTGGTGCTTTTTAAATGCACCAGTTTCTCTCTTCTCCTCCCATTTCCACCTTGGTTTATTTCCCTTGTAAAATGAAATGCAATAGTAGTTTGCACTCATTTAAGGCAGGGGAGCAGAATATTACTCTTCCCAAGTGGGTTCAGGCAAAAGCTAAATGTTTTTGTATGAGAACTGGTTTTGATCCAACTTCATCGTATTTTTTAGTCAAGGTAACTGTTTTGTCTTTGATGATTTTAAATCCAGTCAGTTCATCATATCCCTACAACACTAAATTGAACATTTCAATATTCTCTAATGGGTTCTCTAAGGAAAGCACATGATCATCAGAAAAACATGGCTGAAATTTTATATATATAATATTTCAGCAATGTTGCTGAGCCCTGTGGTTTCACTTGATTGAAAGGTATCCTCTCAGGTCACTTGGGCTTGGTTACGGAGAGGTTATGAAATGTTTATGACTGTGCTAACTGTGCAGGAGTTGCTAAAGTTGCCATTGCACAATCCTCAAAGCTTGTGGGATTGTGTGCTTTTGATAGGAAAAGTCCTTTGGGAGGAACCTACTGCAGCTAAAGAAAACCAGGCTGGTGGCAACCTCCCAGAGGACCTTTTCAGCTGCTGCTCCAAAAATATGGAATGACCTGCTGAGGAGATCCACCATATAACATTGTTGGAGGCCTTCAAGAAGGCAATATCTTCCGGCAGCCCTTCCCTAACTGACCACCTCAGATTTTTTAACAGTCCATCTGTCTTACTGCTCCCATCAGATGTTTTCCAATCCTATTATGAATTTTTTAAACTGTTCTCCACTTGCTGTTACCCGCCTCAATCCAACACAGGGAGAGGCAGGATACAAATAAAATTATTATTATTATTATTATTATTGGGAAGAGGTGCACCAGTAGGCAGTGCCACAGGAGTGTTGGTTGACTGTTAGACTGTGTGTATAAAGAAGTGGTTTGTGAATGTTCTTTGCAAGCTGTAGGGATACCTGTAGCAGAAGTGATAAACAGGAAGCCTGAAAACCAAATAGAGACTATGGGTGCATCTACACTGTGGAAATAATGCAGTTTAACACCATTTAAGTGCTGTACTGCCATCCTATGAAATCCTGGACTTTGTTGTTTTACACAGTCCTTGTTGTTTGTGTACCTTCACACTTCACATTGTGTTCTAACTCATGACAACCCTACAAGCAAACCTATCCTGAGGTTTTCTTGGCAAGATTTATTCAGAGGTGGTTTGCCATTGTTTTCCTCCGAGGCTGAGAGCATGTGACTCACCCAAAGTTACCCAGTGAGTTTCATGGCTAAGCTTGGAATTGAACTCTGGTCTCCAGAGTCATAGTCCAACACTCAAACCACTATACAAGCTGCCTCTGCCAAAGAGTGCTGATTGCCTCACAAAACTACAAATCCCAGGGTTCTGTAGAATGGAGCCATGGCATTCAAAGTAGTGTCAAACTGCTTTATTTCTATGGTGTAGATGCACCCTTGTATCTCTTTTTATGGTTCCTGAAGCATCTACTACCATACATGGTAGCACAGCACTAAAAAAACCTTGCACACAGGATGCACACAGTTTGTTTTAAAGCTTTCCTCCCAGTAGACTTCAGGAATGTTTTCTTCTGTATTTTTCACATTTTCAATTGCTACGTGGCATTGGATTTAGCAACACTGGAGAAGCAGAGCCCCCCCCCCCCCTAAACCCACTGGTTCCACAAAACTTGCCTGCCTCTGAAGTAATGCTTGATAATCTACATAGTTACCTGTTTTGATAATGAGGAGTAGGATTAAATTCACCCTGTCCAACATTTCACAGATGAAAATTTGACATGTGTGGCCAAGCAACATTAGAGTACAGAGCGTGACAAAAGATATCAATGTGGAAAAATACATAAGGTAGGAGAGGCTGCAGCAGATTTCTTTTGGGTGAGCCTACAGGGAAGGGTAGGATTACACTATCTTCTCTTCTCTTGCTGCACTGACCGTAAACCGCTTTTGCACTTTGAATTCAGTTTCTAGCCACTGATGTACATTAAGGGCAAAGGGCAGAAAGTGGGAGGAGAAGAGAGAAACTGGAACATTCAAAAAATAAAACAGCTGAAAAAGTGGGACAAGAGAGGAATAATCTGGACTGTCCCTGCCCAGTTGGGACAGTTGGAGGATATGGAAGTTACATTTCCAAATTAATGTAAAAAGTAGAAACAAAATAACTTCACTTTTTATAGTTACTTTGAAAATGTACCTTTAAAGGGCATTTTAGGCATTTTTGGAGGCAAGAGTTTGGACAGAGGTTTTCAATCCAAAAGTGTTTTCTTGAAGTAACAAAAAGTAAAGGAGAGAGAAAAAGGGCAATGCAGCGAGTTACTTTTTTTCAGGACTGCAATAACAAACATTTGATTACTATTCTGAACATTATAATGAATAACAGGAATGCATTACTTTTTGAAAGTAGTTTTCTAAGCTCTTGTGGAAGGTATGAATGGAAGTGTGTACAAGAGACTGAAGGGAGAAATGGATGCAAAACAAGTTGTAGAAATAAAATTGAGAATAAATGCATTAATACCACATCCCACCATAGGTTATCAGCTGAATTCTGCAGAGTGTGTGGATATCCGCTCAAAGCGTGTTGTGCCAGAACAATATTGCAATTACTACCCAGAAAATAAGAAACCAAAGCCTAAACTGAAGGAATGCAACATGGATCCTTGTCCTTCAAGGTTTGTTATCACCATTGTGTAAATAAAAGGTTGGCATTTAAGTTATGGTTGTCTCAATAAGTTGTTGTACCCATAGCAAATGACCATCATTATTATGAGGCATAGTATCCAAGGCCCCTTGGGGATGAGGTGAGTTTGATGATGATGATGATGATGATGATGATGATTTTATTTATAACCCGCTCTATCAGAGCAGCTTACAATTTGTTAATTTGTTAATTAGATTTGTTAATTTGTTAATTAGATACCAAAGACGCACAGCTTATGGGATCTTTATCTGTGAGGTTGAGCCAAAAATGTGGGCAGAAGATTGTCCTCGATATAGGCTGAAATTTCGTCTTCTTGATATAACTGAATGACAGCCAACTGTATTTATTTTTACATGCTCATATGTATGACTTCTATGTGGGAATTCAGTCCAATTAGGTTTGCACATATAAACTTGCAACTAGTATTATTCATCTACAAATAGGTGTATGCCCAATTCCTTTGCTTGAGAGCTCTATGTAAAATTGAAAGGCTTTAAATGGGGTGGGCGAGGGGATTGTTGGTACAAATGTGGATGAAAGAGAGCGGCGGGGGGGAGAAGTCAAAGAAATTGTACCAGTGGCACCAATAGCAACTCCTTTCTGAAGTGTGGACACTCCCCTCACCCACCCCATTTAAAGCCTTTGGATGTCTCTCAGAAGGCATTGTCCCTCCTGAATGGTTCTTGGCATGATGTTACACCATGATGTTGCACCATTATACAGCATAACTCTGGAGAGGCTTGCCAGGAAAAAAATGACCACCGTTTCTCTTCCAGGATGCATGCAAAGAATAGCCTTCCTGGCATAGGAGGAGAGAGGATAGTTTAGGCTCAAGCTGATAGACTTGACCACAGTCCTGTTGTTAGTCCTGATTAGAATGGACTCAGTAAATCATTAGAGTTTAGCTACGTGTTGACTGACTATTCAACAGTTGAGTCAATGGGTTTACTCTAGGTTGGACTAACCAGTAGGATGCCACTCTGTCTCTTCCCATAACAGTCTGCCCAGGCATTGAGATCCTCAAGAGATGCCCTTTTCTCATTCCCACCACTTTTGCTGACACATCTGTAAGGGATGCTAGACAAGACTTTCTCAGTGGTTGCCCAAGGCTCTGACACTTCCATCCTACAAATGGTTCCCTCTTTAATGTCCTTAGATTGGCACGTAAAGACTTTAAAAAATGTTCTCACAGGCTTTGGGCAATTGAACGATTTTAAGGAAAAGGGCTTTTAGTGGAGTATCACACTGTTTAACTATATTGTTCTTAATGGATTTTTATTATTTTTAATTGTTAGGTTTTCAAGCATATATAATGTTATGGATAGTTTAATTCGGTTTAATGTTGACCTTACCGTATATACTCGACTATAAGTCGACCTCATGTATAAATCGAGGGCAAGTTTTGGGGCCAAAATTATGGATTTTGCTATGACCCCATGGATAAGTCGAGGGTAAAATTTAGCGGCATATAGGAAAAGATCTAAAGGATGAAGCAAACCAAAACAATGTCACATAACTTCCAAAAGTCCATCAGACATAACTCTTTGTGCTTATTCTTGAGACTGGATGGATGAGAGATTAAAGGGGGTCAGTGCTTCCAGGACAGATTATACTCTTGCATTTCACCAGGGGATGGTTCCTTCTTTTAAATAAGAGTTAAGATACAGTACTTACATTGACCTGTGGATAAGTCAACTCAGGTTTTTTGGGTCAATTTTTAGACCTAAAGTTCTAGACTTATACATGAGTATATACAGTACATATGTCTTAAATGCATTGTGTCTTTTAATTTGTATGCCACTGTGAGCCTTGTTTCTGGAGAAAAGATAGAAAATCATCATCATCATCACCCCCAGAAAGCAGCTACCATGGGCATCTTCCATCCAAAAATTAAAAGTATGGGGTAGGGTGGAGCAGATCTTATTTCTAAAAAAAACTTTTTAAAACTGTTGCTGCATGCATGGCTCTTCTTTGCAGGACTGAAGCAATGATATCAGCTGATTCCAACGAAAGCAGGAGTTTCAAGCTTCCCATGGCTTGTATGCTGTATCTAACTTGGCTTTATTTATCTCTATCATAGTGATTCCTAGACAATTGATGTTTGAGACAGTTTATTTCTACATTAAAACTGGAACCAAACTTCACTCTTCAGCACACACACAAAAAAGATGGAGGCACACACATATATATGTGCATTTGATGATATGCCTGCAAAGCAATACCTATGATAGACCTGCAAAGCACAATATGTCAACATCTTCACGGCTGACCTAGATCAATGCTTCCTTAACTCCTGCACCCAGAAACTACCTCTAGTTTCTACCCTGAACACACTTCCAGATCCATAGTCTACATCCAAACCTTTCAACACAATCACATCTGCTTGGATGTGACTACAACCTATTCTGGCCAATAGTGGGGCTTTCTAGATTGGCAAAAAGAAGTGTGTTCATGGCTGCATGAAACTCTAGCCTTTAGATGAGAAAAAGGGAAAGTGTGCCATGAAAATGCTTTTTTTGCGTTTTAGGGGAGAAGAAGCGTCTTTAAAAAGGTGCTGGTTTTCCCAGTTTCTTTTCTAAAAACTGCGGAACAGCGCAGCTCCATCTAAAGGCTGTGGTGCAGCTGCTAAGCATTAAGGAAAAGGCAACTTCATGTCACACTTTCCTGCCAATCTAGAAAGCCCTAGTGCTGTCCTTTCAAGGACTCTTAGTTGGCAGACTTTTACTTGCCTACAGACAGCCTCCAAACCTCAAGCAGTTACTTACCTACAGGAGGACACACAATACATATGTGTCCACACATTAGGAATGGGAATACACAAAAAATGGTTGCAGAACATTTCAGTTTTCCTGGGAATTCCATCTCAGACCTCAGAACAACAGTTCTTGAACAAAAGAACTACAAAGGAAGAATACAAAGAGAAAAAGCAGAATTGGAATGTATCCACAGGCTTCAGTCCATCAGTAGTCCATTGGACAGAGACAGTGGCTTCTTGGCACACTACACACATTTCAACACTATCTAGTTCCCCATCCTCATGAGGGCATTCCCAATCTCTATTGGTACAATCTCGTTCCTCTTGATGTTGGTCTCCAAAAGACTATCAGCAGACTCCTCCTCCCACCTCAGTCTTCAGTATTGGCTCACCTCTCCGCTGCCAAGGACAACAGTTACCATTTAAATATCTCCACTTTCCCCATTTCCAATAACAACATAAATGGCAGCTGATGTTGTGATTTCCATAGTATACTCTTTCTGTTCTGCCTTGTTCTTCAGTTTTCAGTGCCGTAACAGCACCTTTGTTGCCTCCCTTACAGCCCATTGATATCAAACTAGTGATACATCAGCCTCCATCAGTGGCTCAGCCAGCACAATAAGAAGGAACATTTCAAAACTCTTCAGACATGACTTATGACCCTGTTTCACCTGGCAAGGATTACCCTAATTTCTGACTTCATCTCCTTCAAAGGCAGTGGAGGACACTGTCCCAGCTATTCCCTCATCAGATGTTAGGCTTTTTGCTAGTATTGTGCTTAAGATGGCCAAGGTGATAAGTCTGGATGTCACTGTTCCTCCTAGCCCAGTGCAAGACCCACTCTTCTAAAGTGTTGACACATGATTGTCCACTTTGGCCATTTTTTGTTGACAACTCTTCAGGAAGTAATCAAATAGTCTTGGGAAAAACCTGCTTCATTCCTTGTGTCTTCAGTCATTTGGAACATCTTTACGAGACTAAAGAGGATGGAGCTGCTTACCTATTCATGCTTCCTCCTCCCAATTCAATACAGACTAAAGGTGGTATCAACTCCCTCTCCACCCCTCCCAACTATGAGAGCAGATGGCTGGACATATTTAGTTGATGTTTTTATTCATCTGCTTCGGCTTCAGGACAGGACATGGAGTGGAGACTGCCATGGTTGCTCTGACCGATGACCTCCGCTTGAGTATCAGCAGGGGTAGTGTGACCCTGTTAGTGCTCTTGGATCTTTCAGCGGCCTTTGACACTGTAGATCATTCCATCCTTTTGGGTCGGTTGAGAGAGTTAGGAATCGGAGGACATGCTTTTCATTGGTTCCGATCCTTTCTCTCTGACAGATCCCAAAGGGTGAGGCTCGGGGACAGTTGCTCCTCCAAAATCGAGCTTAATTGTGGCGTCCCTCAGGGTGCCATCCTGTCCCCGATGCTATTTAATATTTATATGAAGCCGTTGGGTGAGATCATTCGGAGGCATGGAGCTCAGTGTCTTCAGTACGCTGATGACACTCAGATATACCTCTCCATGACTAGATCATTGGCTCAGTCATCAGATGGCACCTCCCCTCTTAATGACTGTCTTGCGGCGGTAATGGATTGGATGAGGGAAAACAGATTAAAACTAAATCCAGACAAAACGGAGGTACTAACAGTTACCGGTCCGAAACCAGGATTGGGAATACAGTCCCCAGTCCTAGACGGAGTCACACTCTCCCCTAAGGACTCAGTTCGCAGTCTGGGGGTACTCCTCGACTCTTCGCTTCACATGACTAGCCAGGTGAATGCGGTAGTCAGGAGCGCCTGCTATCAGCTTCGGCTGATACGCCAGCTGCGCCCTTTCCTGGATACGAAAGACCTGGAGACTGTGGTACATGCTCTAGTAACCTCACGTCTGGATTTCTGTAACGCGCTCTACATGGGGCTACCCTTGTCCCTAACCCGGAAACTTCAATTGGTTCAGAATATGGCAGCCAGGCTTATCACAGGAACATCTAGAAGAGAGCATATAACACCTGTGCTCAAAGCTCTCCACTGGCTGCCCATTAGTTTCCGGGCACAGTACAAGGTGTTGGTACTAACCTTTAAAGCCCTGCATGGCCCAGGCCCATCCTACCTTAAGGACTGCCTCTTCCCGTATGAACCGCCCCACACAGTTCGGTCCTCTGAGAGGAACGTACTGCAGCAGATGAAAACCACGCTGTCCCAGACCTCTCAGAGGGCCTTTTCAGCTACTGCCCCTAAGCTCTGGAACGGCCTGCCGGATGAGATGCGTCTCATTACATCACTGGCTAGTTTCAAAAAGGCTTTAAAGACGCATCTTTTCCGGCAGGCCTTTCCCTGAAGGAGAGAATAAATGAAACCCTTGCTCCCTGCTCTAAAAATATAAACAGTACTGGAAATTATTAGTGATTCCCTTTACTTAATACTTACTTGAATCGATTTAATGTGGCCTTGCACACGGACTGTTCATGAAAATTTGTTTTAATAACTGCCGACCAATTTTAACTGTGTTAATTTTAAACTGTCTAGATTTAATTCAGTTTTAAGGGGGGTGGTTGGGGTGGGATGTGATTGTTGTTTTTACTCTGTATCTTTTTATTTTGCTGTACCCCGCTCCGAGTATTTTATTAGAGGAGCGGGCTATAAATAAACATTATTATTATTATTATTATTATTATTATTATTATCCATTCAAGTAGAATGTCTGCATACTAATGTCTGCTTAGATGTCTGCATGCCAATATTTTCTTGAGAGACAATTATGTCTTTCTTACTGTACCTACCTTGATGAACAGACAATGCAGTCCTCCAGGAGTCATGGTCCTTGGCAGCATAACAGATTCATTCATTCAAGCATTTGGCTGATTGTGCAGCCAAAGTGATGTCTGGAGCTGTTACATTATGCCAGTACCACTGGCTCCTACCCCTGGCAGGTCTAACTGAAGATGTCCAACACCAGATGGTGGGCCTACCATTTTATGAAGAGGTCCTTTTCCATTCCAAAACAAACAGTTCCATGGAACACCTCTCTTAAGACAGGAGGATAACTTGGAAGATGGGATTTGTTAACAGCAACAACATCAGCAGTCATTCCACATTTTCTGGATAGCCTCTTTCTGATCTAATTCTCCATCTCATCCATCCAGAACATCACCTCAACCTTCCTTGTCAGCATGCCACTCGTTTGGGAAACAACACCTTCCTTCAAAAATGTCCTCAGGATCTTCCAAATCTCTATTTTGACTTCATTCACTGGAAGCCAACACAGCCCTCTTGTTTCATCATGGGCCTTGAAACGTTTTTGTCATTATATGACCTGGCAGAACATCCCCACAGATACTTGGGTTCTCACCATTATTCATTTAGGTTATACCATAGAATTCTCAAATATCCCTCCCATTAGTGTATTCCACTCCACCCCCTCAATGAGAGCTTTGTCAAATAATAAAAATAAATAAATAAATAAATAATATTTATTTGTATTTCCTGCTTCTCCCTGTGGATCGAGGCAGGACTATAGCATAAAAGACCATACATCACAATTACAGAACAATCATAAAATCAATATACATTAAAATTATCAAGATTAAATAATCTAATATCAAATCTACAATTAATTAATTATTCAAACAGTTACAATGAAATGGAGTCAGTGTTCTTAATGACCTTTATATTAGGTCCAGTGGATATGCCCTCTGGAAGAGATCCAACTTAAGCACCTTTTTAAAGGCATCTAAGGTGGTAATAAGACGGATCTCTTCCAGTAGGCCATTCCAAAATATCGGAGCCAAAGCAGTATATGCTCTCTTGGAAGTTATAACTAACCTGGTTTGAAAGCATGTTCCAGGTGTTGGACTACAGCTCTTATGACCCCTTACCATTGACCATTCTGACTAGGGCTGATGGAAACTGAAGATCAAGGATCTTAATCCAAAGGGCCACTCATTCTCCACCTTTGTTCTTGAATGTCCCACTGTGCAGTTGAGTCCAATGTCTTGTATCCTTCCTTTTGATTGGACACCACTGTCAAGGGTTTCTTCTCTCTCCCTCCACAAAGGGTTATACATTTCAATAAACCAAATCAATGCAATGAAAAGGAAAGATGCTTGTGGTGCGAAGACCGCATGGTACCGTTGCCAATTTCCTAGAGGCTGCTGCAGTGTGCATAGACCGTATTGAGTTGCACAGTGACATTTAAGGCATGCTGGCTGTTGGACTGTCTGGTGCTGTTTCCTGGCTCTACTAAAGTATCTTAAAATAACACAGTAGTATCTAGCCCAGAACCTCACAGTAAAATGCCAGCTGGCAGAGCCAGAGATATATTGAAGAAGGAAAAAAGGAAATGCTCTCAGTGGATTTCATTTCCTATAACTAAACTGTCCTGCTTCCTCTAATCCCAGATGAAGTTAATCATTGATATCAGGAAAGACTCCCTCAAAAGCCTAGGTGCTTAGAACTTAGGAGGCCTGCTCTACAGACCTACTCTGGCAAAACTCGAATGCAGATCATAAAACATTACAGTATCTTTTGGAAACAGGATGGGAGCTTTGTGGCTGGTGAGCATGTAATCGGAGCATTTGCCATTAATATCAGTAATATAAAAATGGAGGCACTAAGATGCTATTGGGTAAATGTTCTGGTTTGTCTCTTAGTACTCCATCTTATGGGTGTCAGGCCTGTGCCAGAGTTGTGAGTGTGGATTCCAAATCCAGATCTACAGTTGTAGTCTCCAGTTCAGGCTCCAAGAAGTCAAATGCTAGGGTGGAACCCCGGGCTTAAACTGGCACCTGTGTTTTAGCAGACAAAGATTGCTCTTTAGTTAGCCGGAGCTTGGAAATCCTACTGTTTTGGACGACAACTTCCAGAATCTCCCAGCAGGCTAGGGGATTTTGAATGCAGTAGTTTAAAAAAGGTAACTTTTCCAGACTCTTCTACAAATCAGTCGTAGACAGAAGGCCATACTGCCATATTTTATTCCAAATATTTTGCAACTTCCTATTTCCTTTTGTGCTTTAAGTAGATTTTGATGCCTGTGCATATTGTATAAACTTACTTGATACAGAAATGTCTTTAAGACAGCTTAGTTACTAATGTTTTAGGAAGCCTGACTTCATAGTTGAGATTGCCCAGGCAAGATGAGAAAGAGCAGCATACAACTAGGTTCTTTCCCAAAACTGTAATGTTTGTGCCTCTGTATCTGTCTGTCTGTCTATCTATACTGTATGTCTAGCTATTTATTTTCTGGTAGTTGCCAAATAATGTACATTTTTGTTTTATTCACAGTGATGGATTTAAAGAAATCATGCCCTATGATCACTTCCAGCCACTTCCTCGGTATGTATGACTTCATGTGAAAAGGATGAGATGAGCATTCATTCCACTGATAGTATAATACGGTGCCTTTAGTTTATATCCAAAACAGACTAAAAACTGTTTGCCATAAATGGCAATGGCCATGATTGACTGACTGCCTCCATGACCATTGGTTCTGAAAACGAGATCACATTGAAGCACATGGCATTTAAATGCATGATGTGCCATTAACAAACTCATCTCCTTAAATGCAGATGCTTCGTTAGTAAAGTAGGTCCATGTTACCAGCTGTTGACTGTAGTGTAGCAGTGAACTAAATAATGTCAACTTTGAGAAAAAGGATTATTACAGTAAATGAATGCTCTGAACTGAATACTGCAGGGTCCACATGTCAACTTCAATGAGATGAATTCTAGTGATGACTAATACACCCCTCCCCAAACTTAGATGATGATGATGATGATGATGATGATGATGATGATGATGATATTATTATTACTATTATTATTATTATCCTTTATTTATATAGTGCTGTAAATTTGCACAGTGCTGAATATACAATCTTTTAGTTAGACGATTTCCTGCCCTCAGGCTTACAATCTAAAAAGATATGACACAAAAGGAGAAGGGAATGGTTGTGGGGAAGGGGATGAGGTCCAGCAGTTCATCTCTCCCTCTGAGGCCCGGACCAAGGCAGATGGACTGAAGGGAAGGCTCTGCTTCTTAATACATAGTTAAAATGAGGCATCCTGGGACAGACAAGAGCACACATCTGGGAACGCTTCCCTAAATAATATACAGTAGTCTTTAATTCAGTTTTGAAACTGGTTGGAGAAGTGAAGTTAGAGAAATAATTATTTATTTATTTTTATCCTGCCTCTCCCATGGGATTGAGGTGGCTTACAGAAACAATAAAACACAGCAATACAAAGTACAACCCATTATCCCTCCCACCAAACCAAAACATTATAATTCATATAGCCAGTATGATACAATGCTTTGAGTGTTAGACTGGGCTCTCGGAAACCAGGATTTGAATCTCCGCTCAGCCATGGAATCCCAATGGATGACCTGGGCAAGTCACACTCTCTCAGCCTCAATGGAGGGCAATGGCAAACCACTCTCAATAAATCTTGGCAAGAAACCCCTTTGATGGGTTCGCCCTAGGGGCGCTATAAATAGAAAACACAATGACAACCTCAAACTTAAAAGTATTAAATGTACAAATGTTTAAAAGTAAGAATAAAATGTACAGATATAGGATGGGAGACACCTGGCTAGACAACAGCTCATGTGAAAGGGATCTAGGAGTCTTAGTAGACCAAAAACTGAACATCAGTCAATAGCATAATGCAGCAGCCAAGAAAGTCAATGCGATTTGTGGTTGCATCAATACGAGCATAGTATCCAGATCAAGGGAAATGTTATTGTGCTCTGTATTCTGCTTTGGTCAGGCCTCACCTGGAATATTGTACTCATTTCTGGACACCTCAGTTCAAGAAGGATGTTGAGAAGCTGTAGCATGTCCAGAGGAGCGCAACCAAAATGATGAAAAGTCTGGAAGCCATTCCCTATGAGGAAGGGCTTAGGGAGCTGGGAACGTTTCGTCTGATGAAAATAAGGTTAAGGGGGGATATGATAGTCATGTTCAAATATTTGAAGCGATGCCATATCAAAGAGGGTAGAGGTGTATTTTCCATGGCTCCAGAGACTAGGACAAGGAGCAATGGATTTAAATTGCAGAAAAGAGATTCTATCTAAATCTCAAAAGGAACCTCCTGATGGTCAGAGCAGTTCAACAGTGGAATATACTGCCTTGGAGTGTGGCGAAATCTCCATCTTTGGGAGTTTTTTAAACAGAGGCTAGATGTCCATCTGTTGGGGGTGCTTTGGTTAGTGTTACTGCAGGGGGTTGGTCTCAATGACCATTGTGGTTTCTTCCAATTCTATGAATCTGTCATTCTATTATTCTATTGCCAGCCTGTTGGGACCCAATTTGTTAGCGTGAGTGTAAGTTGTTCTACTCCAGCTTTCCCTTGCCTCTACTGACAATTCATTCTGGTAATGGCCAGAATCCTATTGATGTCCTGTGTTAGTAGGTGCACTTTTTTCAGGGTTACAGAGTGATAGTGAGAGAAGGCAGGCCAGCTTATCTCTTCAGTGCCTTACTTCTGTCATGGCTGCTGTACCTATAATGTTTTTCCTCCAGCTGACACTGCCTTTGCCAATTTAATCACACTAGTGCTTCAACAGGGTTTCAGCATTGGGTTCTAGAATTCTTTCTTTCTCCCTTCTATGCTTCAAGAAGGCTTTACTTCCCAGCCTAGTGCCAGGTATGTTTATTTGTTTCTATGCTTATTTAATGATGCAGGACCACCCACCCACCCTGACCCCAATATTTGGGCTTTTAAATCTCAGGGTAAATACCAGTAGGAGAATATATGACTTCATGACCTTCTGCCGTAGTCATCCAGTCAATATTCTGCACAGCCAAAAAGGAAGATCACATCGGCTCACCAACCAGCACTCTGGACACTCAGCCTAGCCCCTCATCCTTCAAAATTTAAGGAATTGATCACTCCTAGGAGTGCCTGGCCTAAGACTTACTACCTGAAGCAACAGACAAGATGGCACCACTTCCCTGTTCTATACTGAGAAAAGAAGTGGAACAACTATTAAATATTAGTTGAATACTGATTATAGGATAGAAAACACAAAGGGCCATCCAGTCCAACCGCCTGCCATACAAAAACACCAATCAAAGCATCCCCGACAGATGGCCATCCAGCCTCAGTTTAAAGACCTCCAAGTAAGGAGACTCCACCACTCTTCGAGGGAGTGTGTTCTACTGTCAAACATCTCTTACTGTCAGAAAGTTCCTCCTAATGTTGAGGTGGCATCTCTTTTCCTGGAGCTTACATCCATTGTTTCGGTTCCTATTCTCTGGAGCAGCAGAAAACAATCTTGCTCCATCCTCAGTATGACACCCCTTCAAATATTTAAACAAGGCTATCATATCACCTCTTAACCATACTCTGCTCCACCTGAGGTAGCAGGCTACTTTAGGGGGTCTTGAACAAGTTGTAGGATGTATTTGTATCCTTCCAACAGATGGGAGAGTTTATGAGTAAGACCCAGCAGGCTGCTGCTACTGCCCCCTATAACTGCTGCTCCTGGACTTCATTTCATTTTGGAAGCGTGCATGACTTCCCTCCCACAAGAATGACTGTGGATCTACAGCAGGCTCACTACTCTGGCCTTAGCCTTTTAGCTTGAACTGCTTCCTCCAACCTTTGTGGTTGATTCAGTGCCATAACCCTCCCCATGTGAGCCTCCACAGCACTTAACGTGTTCACACGCAATAGAAATGAAGACAAAGTGCTTAGCTGGAGTTTGACTGCGCCCATTTCCCCAATCCCTTGCATACCCATTGCTCATAGACAGTGAAGTTGTTTGCAGGCTTCTTTTATGATTCCCCAGCACCTAGTCCAGCCTTCATTAGTCAAATGAGGAACCTGAGTTAGGGAGAGGTGGAAGTCCCAGTAGCACACAGCAGTAAGGGTGAAGCAGTAATTCAAGTTGTAAGTGCACAACTGGACTGTTTTAACAGATGGAGAATGCTTTTGAAATAAACTGGTGGGGTGGGGTGGGGGATATCCAGGGGAAAAATGTTCCTCCACAGTTACAGACAAACACGCACACACATGTTCACATACACACTTGAAAACTTTTGGAAAGGATCCATGCATTTCAGGCTTGTTGGAGTGTTGAGGAAGCCTTCTTTGACAGACTCCAACTCTGGACAGCATCTCCTGCACTGGTTTGCCCACAGACCCCCTTGTCCCACCTGGAACGTGCTCCAGGGAATTTTAGATGTGGAGCATATTTTTACACTGATGAAAGAAAGAAAAACAGCTGTACAAATGTATGCTATAAACACTTCCACAACTAGCATTGCATGCAGTGCCTTGTATTACGGCATTCACAAATCCACACACCACTCATGGCACTCGACAGTTAAATGTTCGTTACATCCTGATAGTGCTTTGAAGTCTTCAAAAGTGCTTCATGTGTATCATCTCAGTCTGTACAATGCCAACCACCACTACACGTTGATCCAATGGGAGAGGCGGGAAATAGAAATAAAACATCATCATCATCATCACCACCACCACCACCACCACCACCAAAGGTTGTAAACAGCCATTAAAACTTGAATCTAAGTTTTCTAAATTAGTAAACAACACCTTGTCAAATAGGACACTATTATTATCCCTAGATTGCAGGCAGGTGGAGCAGGGTGGTGGGAGACAAAAGATAAAGGTTAAAGACTGATGAAAGTAGCCTGCCCAAATAGTCCCTAAGTAGCAACTTCCATTGCTTCCAATTGTTGTCACCATTGAAATGAACAGCAGTATAGTTGCCAGTACTAATGTTCCACTGAAATTCAACAAAACCACCAAAAGACAGGTAGTTTTATGAAGGACAGCTTAGTTACTAATGTTTTAGGAAGCCTGACTTCATAGTTGAGATTGCCCAGGCAAGATGAGAAAGAGCAGCATACAACTATGATGTTTCCCAAAACTATAATGTCTTCCTGGCCTTTCTGCCAGTTAGGGATAGAAACAATATATGAAAAGGTAAAGGTTTCTCCAGGCCGGTGCTCATCTCTATTACATAGCTAAAGGAGCCATTGTTGTCAAAGATGATTCTCTGGACCATATGGCCAGCATGACTGCACAGAACACCGATACTTTCCCACCAAAGTGGTACCTATTTATCAATTTACATGTTTTTGAACTGCTAGGTTGGCAGAAGCTGGGACTAGTGATGGGAGGTTACTCCATCATGTGGCACTTGGGTCTCGAACTGCCAACTTCGCGATCATCAGTCAGCATCGTAACGCTGAGCCACCATGTCCCTTACTTAGGTGTATTATGCAAAAATATCAGAACTGGGAGATTTAATTCTTTCAGTAATGGGATTCAGAGAGTTATAGCCCAGAATAGTAACTTTTCCAAACCTTTGGGAAATGCATTTGGTGACTAGATTGGATGATAGTAGCACTTGCTACAACAGAGTAGTTAGTTTTAACAGACCAGTTAGTTTTAAATATTTTACTGTGCTACATATTACACTGATCATTCCTCTTGGTTAAGCTAATGACAGAACAACATCAGATGAGCATATGTGTCAGGAGGGATAGTGAAATCATTAGCTATGTTCTCTGTGTTGCTTGGTTTTAATCATGTAAGTTTGGTTTAAATGTCAGCACTTCACATGCACTAACTTTCACATTTGGCTTGTGTATAATGAGTTTAATTCAATCTCATTGGATAATTATGTGAATTATTTTAAGCAGGGAGCATTCTAGCCTTGCCTCCTCCATCTTTGGGAACAGCTATTTAAATTTACCTTTGCATTGATAAGTTTCTGCTCCGTCTGCTCTGTTTTTGATTTCTTTACAATATCTCTGTTGCTCTTGATAAATGGTTTTAAATGATCTTGCTGATTTCAATATGTCTGGTAGATGTAGTCGGTCTACATATATTTTTCTGAGTTTGACTTGCCCAAGGTCACTCAGTAGGTTTCCAGAGTTGTGCAGGAATTCAAGCCCTGGTCTCGGGGAGTCCTATTCCACTTCATTGCATTGACTCTGACGATATTACTGACAATGGTCTGTTGTTTTCATCAGAGTTTGCATTATTAAACAGAAAATTGACTCTTTCGTATTACTTTTGTGTGTTTTCTGCTTCCACTCAGCTGGGAACACAATCCATGGACTGCGTGTTCAGTTTCATGTGGAGGTGGAATTCAGAGGAGGAGTTTTGTGTGTGTGGAGGAGACGATGCATGGAGAGATCCTGCAAGTAGAGGAGTGGAAATGCATGTATGCCCCAAAACCGAAAATCATGCAAGCTTGCAATCTATACGACTGCCCTAAATGGGTAGCTTTGGAATGGTCACAGGTAAACTGGCTGGGAAAGAATTTAAGCTTATATTTCTGTTTTTCAAAATAATTGCTGTATTTGTTGTTATAAAACACCACTGAAAGGGCAAGTAAAATACAGCTGCTTAAAGTGTACTTGATTTTATATCATTTATAATGTTCTTGGTACACAATAAATATTCTGCCTGGAGAATGCTTAAAAATATTACCGGGGGGGGGGGGGGGGGGAATACTGAACAAACATGTAAAGGAATGGAATAAACAGTACAGTTTCTCAACATGAAGGAGCTGCTGCTTTCACAATTGCTTTATTCTCTTATTTACTGGAATTCCATCCAATATGAATGTATGTATGAAGGACTACCTTCTTCTAAATAGGTAGCGGTGGCAGGAAAGGATCTGAAGGTTTTGATCACAAATGATTTAAAGTAGGAAACAAGAAATAATATGTGCAAGTATTAGGATTCAAACTTCCTCTAGTTCAATGTCCTCTCCTCACTCTGAGATTGTAAATACAAAAAAGTATAGTGACAGTGGCAGCAAATTCTTATTATTTTCAAATCTGGAATTCGGTCCCAGTCCATGCTTTTAAAGAGGGATTGTTTGGTCTTGCTAGCTGTTCTTTAGCCACCAAAGGACCCAATCTAGTTTACGAAGTAGGTACAGCAAGTGGAGGGGTTGATGGCGATAGTTTGCTTGCTTGACTTGCTCCTGCTTTTGCTCATGGGATATTGCTCTCCAAGGGTACAGGAGTTGTAATTGTACATGTCAGGACTTGTCAAAAGCTCCAAAGAGCCCTGCTTCAGTCAGTTTCTTGTGAATTCCTGGGACCCACTGAGATGTTTTAAACCTAGGGCTGGAGGTGGGTGCTTTAATAGGGAGGAGTTAGCATTTATGTCTGTCTCCATTGGGTTGGTTCCTCTTATATTCCACAGTGACTCCATCTATGATGTTGTGAATGGGGTTGTGACCATTGTAAAGGAGACCTTCCATCCTTTATTTCATTTCCTGGAAGAGAAGGGAACCCCATCCACACCATACTTCAAGCAAAAGAAAAAAAAAGCAAAACTCCAGGAATGAATGAGCTCTGACTGAATGGTGGGGGGAATGAAAATAACTGATACCAGGAGAAACAGAATAGCCTGACAATTACAGATAATGTTTTGGCGCATGCACCATTGCCTCTTCTGGTGCACAGCTTTCAGTGTAAACAGCAGCTCTGTTTTGGGCACCATAGTTTCGGGAGGATGTCAACAAACTAGAATGTGTCCAGCGGAGACTGATCAAAGTGGTAAAAGGTCTAGAAACCAATTAGAAATTATTGTGGGAGTGGCTATTTTGAGCCTGGACATTAGAAGATTATGAAGCAATCTAATTGTTATGTTAAAAAAGCTAAAACGCTATTTTATCTAATTTAAAATAGCTAAAATGCTGCCATGTGAAAGGTGGAACAATTTGTTTTCTGCTGCTTTGGGAGTTGTACCTGAAATAATAAATTCAAGTTACAATATATGTTAACAAAATTTCAGGAACACCTTTTTGATAGTAATTGCTTTTCAGCAATAGAGTAGATGACTTCAGGAGATGGCAGACTGTCCTTCTCTGGAGGCTTTTAAACAGAGACTGGATGGGCATCTGTCAGGATGGATAGCTTTGGATTCCTTCCCTGGATTAAGGTGAAATTTGCAAACTGTATAATTGTGTGACTATATGAGGAAAAATAATTCCTAAACTCACTCACATTGAATTATTGTATTGAAGTGTCTTGATATTAAAAAAGTAAAAATGCCCAGATTTAATATTCATTCTAAAATTATTTTTAAAAAACAATTTGGGGACTGCATATGGCCACAGACCTTACTTTGCCCATCTTTCCTTTATGTCATTTCCCTCTGTTCAGTTAATTAATAAATGATTAAATAGCTAAAGACAAATAAATAAATCAAAAATTCACTTAATGGTTGACTACTCTTTTAATTTTTTGTCTCATTGAATCATTCCTGTAGTGTACAGTGACATGTGGCCGAGGGTTACGTTACCGAGTGGTATTGTGCATTGATCATCGTGGGCAGCACACTGGTGGCTGCAATTCCCAGCTTAAGCTGCACATCAAGGAAGAATGCATTGTGCCAGTCCCTTGTTACAAGCCCAAAGGTAACTTGAAAGTGTCTGCTGGTTAGAGGTAATAGGGTTGTGTCCATTGGAAGCCATCATTTAATGAAAGTCTCATTGAGAAATGGAGACTTGCATATGTTCTAGGGTTCATGTTTGGGAGAATAATTATTTTCTATCCATCCTTGCAGGCTTTATTACTTTACTGCTTCTTGGTTTGTTGCTTAGTATAGCAAAGTAATCTTTGTTCAGCGCTCAATAATATAACTCCTCGTTATATTGCAAAAGTCTACTCTTTCACAGCTCTTCCACCATGAGAATCATGGTAAGTTAAGCTCCGAAGATATCCTCAAGCTGGTTTCCCTCAATTCATGTCAAATGGGATATGTAAATCACCCTCTTTCACAGGTGAAAAGTGGGACATACATGGCAAAAGAGCTGTGGAGTGTGGTCAAACAGTAAAGATTATTAATTAGGAAGAACAGGGAAGCTTGGAGAGACTGCAGCAGTTTACTTATGTCTAGGTCCTCTTCTGTAGCTAATGGAGTGCAAATTATGCAGTTTACATCAATTGAGTTAAGCTGGGGACAAAGGGAGAAGTAGGAGGAGGGAAGAGAAACTAGTGTATTTCAAAAGCATCTGAAAAAAAAAATGGGACAGCAGAAGCTTAATAGGGACTGTCCCTGCTGAAATGGAACAGTTGAAGGATAAAATAGTCTTCTCCAATGCATGTGCATTTTCCTTTTCCAGAGAAGAACCCTGTTGAAGCGAAGTTGCCTTGGTTCAAGCAAGCCCATGAAGTAGAGGAGGTCAGGACTGTCTCTGAAGAGCCAATGTAAGTGTGCCATTTCTCTTCTCCCCCCAATCCCCCCATATAGAGCATAGGCTGCTGATGCATTCTCCTGACTGTAAAGATTTTAGTCCCCAGCCAAGTCGTCTGGCATTTGAATTTTCTTAGGCTGGGTCTGCCCTTGCAGCTCAGTTCTCAGGTTCTTCCAAGCAGTTCTCCTTGAGTGACGCAAATGCAGTCAGAGCCAAAGTGTGTTTGAGTTATGCTTTTCAGAAATGCTATACAAATGCATTTCAGCTATACAGATTCTTGTCCTCCATAAGGTATGTTGCTGGGTGAGCTGAGTTGTGGAATGACTCTTGTAACTGACGACTGGTGTGTTGTTGTTTTTCAAGGGGTGTGCGTGATGCATGAACACGAAGTGTAACAGCACTGACATCTGCAGTCATATGGAACCCTCCAGTGACCCAGATTTTCTCTCTTGTTCCCTTGGTAGAATGAGGACATTGCTCTTAGAATTGATTGAAAGCTTCAGGGATGATGCTTTGGTCTAACATCCTTTGGGAGAATGTGTGATTTGCTTGTGCATGAATTATGCCCATTCCTTGAAAGGCTGGAACTAGTGAAGCTGACACAAGCCTCTGTTACATCCAAATTGGATCCTTACAGTGTGTTGCAGTTAGGTCTGTCTTTGAAAGATATCCAGAAGCTTCTCTTGGTACAGAATGAAGTGGCTATAATGTTTAAGGTTGCCAGAGGGGGTAATGTAGAGGACTCCTGTAATGTTAATGGTTCTGTAGAAGAGGGAATTACAGCAGGCATTGCTTGTTACCTGGTTGTATGACCAGCAACACCTGCTGAAATGCTCTGCTCTGTACAACCAATAAAGTTACAGGGATTGTCTCCAGTGTTCAGTTATGATAACCATAACACTATTAGTGATTGCTTATTACCAGAGGTGGTAAAAGTTCCCTTTTTGCACCACAACTCCCAGAATACCCCTGCTAGCATGGCCAGTGGATACGTTAGCTAGGAGAG
Source organism: Urosaurus nigricauda (assembly GCA_034509955.1). Taxonomy (NCBI): domain Eukaryota; kingdom Metazoa; phylum Chordata; class Lepidosauria; order Squamata; family Phrynosomatidae; genus Urosaurus; species Urosaurus nigricauda. The sequence continues at coordinate 22,651,205 of JAOEGL010000012.1, read as the reverse complement.
GTGGAAGTTCTTGAAGTTGTATTATAAAAACAAGGGTCATATCAAACTATGCTTGGTTGCCTTGGTGGACAACCTACACCAGGAGTTGGACACAGGGAGTGAGCCACTGTTGGTCCCCCTGGATTTCAGCACAATTTGATATGATTGACCATGGTATCCTTCTGGGTCCACGAGGCTTAATCCAGGCAAGATGGAAGTACTGCTGGTCAGTAGGAAATCCAGTCTGGGTTGGGATCACATCCTGTTCTGGATGGGGTTGCTCTTCCTCTGAAAGATCAGGTTTATAGTTTTTTTGTGGGTTTTTCGGGCTATGAGGCCATGTTCTAGAAGAGTTTATTCCTCACATTTCGCCAGCAGCTGTGGCTGGCATTTTCAGAGAAAGCTGCTGGCAAAACGTCAGGAATAAACTCTTCCAGAACATGGCCTCACAGCCTTGAAAAACCCACAAAAAACTATGGGTGCCAGCCATGAAAGCCTTTGACTTCATATCCGGTTTATAGCTTGGGAGTACTCTTGGACCCAGAGCTACTTTTGGAAAGCCAGGTTGCTGTGATGGCCAGGAGTACCACCAGCCAGCTTCAGCTTGAGTACCACCTGCATCATTCCTTGGGAGAAGTCAGATCTGGCTGCAGTGGTTCATGCCTTAGTTACTACTTGCTTAGACTGTTGTAATGAGAACTCTACATAGGGCTGTCCTTGAAAAGTGCTTGGAAGCTGCAGCTATTGCAAAATTCGGCAACCAGACTGGTGTCAGGTGTGTGTTTTAGAAACTATATAACATTGGTCCTGTAGCCAAGAGCCTGGTTTGGGGAACTTTATTATTAGCTCAAGTTGCGAGATGGGCCGGCTGCAATAACCTTGTGATGTTGCCTCTCATTGTGTATACCGAGAAGACCGGGGTTCAAAAAATTGAGCAGAGACAGGCTTGTCTAATTAATATCCAATTTATTAAGGGGAGAAAGACAGTCACACAATGCACTTACACACACACACATACAAGGCTCAGGAAAGTCAGTAGTTAGCGTTGGGGATTGTTCAAGGCTTGACTAGGGTGATGCTTACCAAAGTGTAGATTCTCCTCTGGGATCCGAATGAGTGAATGTAAGTCTGGGACATGTCTGCTCCACAACGTGGGTTTGAGCGGGACTTATCGGTGTCCAGGTTCAGAGATCAGACTAGCGTGGAGCATGGAGACCTCTTCAACTGGCACCCTGAGTGACTGAAACTGGGGTTTTTTATAGAGCAAAAGCCTCTTTTGGCAAAGGTGCTTAATGGTGAACTAAATATCCTGACAATAGGGTCTGATGGCCTTAGAAGGATTAATCTATTGTGGAGAAACCCTGAGTTGGGGAATCAAGGATCCTGAGGGGAAAAGTCAGCGGATTAAGGAGGACAAACATTACACCTCCTAATGGCTAGATGATAGCCTCACTTGCGACTTCCTAGACTATCTGGGCGCAATGTTTGCTAAGAGGGGAATTTCCCCTTGAGGCAGTGAGTCTGTGACTCTAGGGGTTCATCTAGGGGTCATATAAGTGGATATCATTTATGCCATGATTTTATACAGGGCATTTCCAGTAACAGTCCTGCCACAAGGACATCAGCTTTAATTTGTTTCAGAGCTCAGTTCGAGGTGCTAGGGTAATAAAGGTGCTACAAAGTCCTAAATGGATCCAGTCCAAGATACCTATATGAGCCTGCGAGAAATCTGAGACCTTCAGAGGACACCCAACACTGTGAAAGAATATTAGTGGGTACATGTATCAAGGCTTTCTCTGTAGCAGCACCTCAACCATGGAGCTCCCTACCCACAAAAGTTAGGATGGTCCCATCTCTTTTAAGCTTCCATCAGGAAACCAAAGCAGCGTTGTCCCACATGACATTCAGTGATAGAAATTGCTGTTTTAACTGTTTCTAAACTGGATTCTAGGAGTGGCTTTAGGTTGTTTTGGGATTTTTTTTTAATTTCAATGTGTTTTTAAAAGGTTTTTATCTTCGTATTGTTTTAATTATGTTTTATTTGTTTATTGCCTTGGGAGCTCTTGTGGGATGGGACATAGTTACAGAAATACTTCAGGTTCATAAATAATAAATAAATTAGTGGGAGCCTGGTAGCACCATATCACAGCTGCACCAGTTATCCCTTTAATTTCCTTACACAATTCAAAATGCTGGCGATTATCCTTAAAGCCCTGAATGGTTTGATACTCTCTTCGAGTTGTGATCAAATTCTCCACGGCATTTATTGGAAGATAGGTGGTGGGGGAGGGAAGGATTTGCAGGGCGGGGGCAGAAGCTTTTGCCGACTAGAAGAGCCCTGCATGTACATTTGGGGATTTTTGTTCTCAAGAAATATTACTTGGGACAGCTGACCACATATTTTTAGACACACCCATATAATATGCTGCATTTGTACTGAATATTGTTGAACATTTCAGCCAAAATCAGGTAGAACTGCCAGAAAACTCAAATGAGGTCAGTACTCGTTCTCTAAATATTTAGTGAGGTCAGTGTTCTTTCTACACATTTAGAACACTTGTAACCAAGAAGTGTAGGATGTGGCTAGATGTCTTGTGTATTTTTCTTCCTCTGTCCTGTTGATCTTGGCAAGTGCATATAAACAGTTGGAGATCAGCATCTTGCTCAGACCTGAAACTGCCTTCTAAGCAGGTGTTATTGATCTTGCACATTTATGGTGCCTTGCTGTTAAAAAGTGAACCAGGATGAAGTTGCTGAGTTGGAATTTGCTGGTTCCATACCATCACACTTGGACTCATTTGAGAGAAGGATTGGCTCATCCATGTCAGAAAGGGACTGGCTCTTTTAGACCTCAAATGATGTCCACCCATGAATTTGTCACCCCATCTTTTGTTGATGAAGTGGTGGTACTGCAGTCATGGAGGCTGGAGCAAAGTGTTTTGAAAAGTTCCATAGGGCTTCTTGTCAAAAGTTTTTATCCCCTGTCAAAGTTTTTTTAATCCCTATCTATCCTGCTGTTGTCAGGGAAGAGGGTGACAAAGCTGTTCTCAGCAGCAGCAGATGGCCCCTAGAAGTTGGAAATGCTATTATTTTTGGACTACAACTTCCAGAATTCCCAACACAGCATGCTGGCTTGCGGTTCTGGGAGTTTTAGTCCAAAAAGGTAACTTTCACAACCTCTGCCATTGCCTTGCCTTTCCTCCAAATGCCCCTAGAATTATACTTATCATGAGTCCTTGTGAGACCTTGCATCAAATAGTATTTCTTTAAATTTTTGGCAGTTCAGTGTCCAGATCGACCCTGGTTCCATTTTATGTTGGAGTTTTGCACTTCCCTGTAGTAAATTGCAATCAATTGTTTAAAAGTGATACTAAGTTAGAAATGTTGCCAAAATCCATAGTGTGAAAATCCAGTTCTCTGACTTTTCCTTCTCTTTTGTTCTATTTCAAATGTCTGTTGTGCCTTCAAAATTTGTTTTAATTCATAATGAATAAAAGAAGGATAAACACAGCTGTGTTTCAGAAGCCCATTTAAAAAAAAGGTGCTAAGGCAATATATTGAAGATAAAGGCTCCTGGCCTTGTAAAATTCACGGGGGCAAATTTTATGTAATAGCATTCAGCAGTCTTTTTATAATTGATTTAATTAGGAAAAATAATGTGTGTTTGTTTTTTAAAGAGATTGTTTGCAGAGCTAAGCCAAGAAAAACAGAGGCTTAACCTTTTTGGTTTTTACTGGTGGAATGTGATGATAGTTGATACCCATCATTATTGTAAATGTTTCTCCCTAGAGCCTTCTTTATTTACAGGGGGATTTTTAGTAAGCCTCCCATAAAAAAAAAAAAAAAAAAAAAAAAAGATTCCACATCCTTTTTTCCTTTAATAAGCTTAAAGAAACTGAGACCTCTGTTGCCTTTCCCTTCTTAATAATCACTTGGAGAAACGGGCCAAGTGTAGCAGCCTGATAGCAAGAAGGGGCTGGGTTTCATGCTCAGATTCTAAGGTCTCTTTCAGACAGCACAGTCACAGCCCTTGGATAACATTTTAAGCCTGATAGGTTCATCTCATGTAATTCTTGGATTTGCAGTTCCATCTAGTATTCAGAATTTTATGCCAGAGAATTCTGGAGCCTCATCACACTACAAATGTAAGGATTTCATAGGAATCAGCCATGGCAGCAAAACTGGAATCTTGGGGCCCGAACAGACAGGCCAAAATAAAGCTGCTTTGGGTCACTTTGGAGGTATGCTGTTTAAGTGACACATGCATCTTAAGTGGCCAGAAGATGCAGCAAAGCTTAGGACTGGGGTATGGCATTGGCATGGCTTCTGAGCTCTTAGGACGCATGCATCATTTAAATAGCATACCTCCAAAATGACCTGGATGAGCCCTCCTTCTGCTGTGGGGTGAAGAGGGTTTTGCAGTGGAGACCTAATAATAATAATAATAATTATTATTATTATTATTTCTATCTCACCCCATCTGCACTCAGGCAATTGGAGCGGCTTACAGCATTAAAATTATACATACCATATCCCCCAACCCTCCCTCCCATTAAAATAGAATTAAACATTTTACAATTAAAACAAGTTAAAAATGGACAATAAAACAACAACAACGGGCAGGCAAACAGTAAACAGGATTGGTCTATTTCTTTCTCTCTTGGTGGCTGGGCATCTATTCAAGAAAGGCCTGCCGAAAGAGATCTGTCTTAACAGCTTTTTGAAAGTCCACAAATGTTGGACTTGACCAGGGAAGCCACAGGCCTGATGTGCAGGATCTGAGCAGAGCAGTTGAGGACAGAGGTCTTGAAGATGTTTCATTCACAGGGTTGTCACGAGTCGAATTCGATTCAAGGGCAGTTAACAACAAACTTATAAACATAATCGTACATTTATTTTTTTCTTGGTTGATTGAGCAGTCATGGTGTAACATAGTTATGCTCTTGTTACTGGAAAAAAGAATTAAGTAAAAATAACTAACTCTGCACTTTGTTGCTTTTTTTAAAAAAAGTTTATACATACTTTAGCAGATCCAGATAAGTGTTTTACTATCTTGAAAGAGATGTCTGAATTCTGGGGTAGATGCCAACTGCAAAATCATATGATTTAGTCAATGGCAAGCTGGATTTTAGATCCACATTTAAATTTTTCAAATAAATAAAACGTGCACTGGTGATGCTGTAAAATTCCAGACACTGAATGTGCAGCAGGAAAACCTCAATTACAATATAGGCCTGCTGTGTTGAGGGGAAAAATGCTTAGAATTCTGCTTTTTCTTTGTAAATGAATTTGTTCTGTGGTTTTGACTTCCAAACAAAAGAATGCAAAGCTTTAAAAGAATTCATCATACATTATTTTTGGATACTCTTATGTGTTCCGTTACCTTCTATACACACTGAATTCTGAACTGCTAGTGTATTGCTGTAGCATTTAAACTTTTTTCCCCTTCAGCATTGCCAAATATTTGTGTTGGTTAAGTGTATTGTGATACACTGCTTAAAGACAAAAAGGGGAAAGATAAATCTGGGTTTAAATAAATATCAGTTTAGAAACTCTCCTTGCCACATAATTATTAATGAATAAAATCTGTATTCCAGTTCACATCATAAAGTGCTCTTACAAGATTATAATGAATAATAAAAAACATGGAAGAAATAATTAAGCTTAAGAATGCTTAAGAATTAAGCATTCAAAGACCTGGGCACAGGTGATCAAATCCATATGTTCTTGAAATTACTGTTGAATCATATTGAGTGAGGTCCCTTCATGCTATATGTTTAGGCTTCTCCCATATTAAATTTTTTAATAAAAAAAATTAAAATCTCATATTCTATATATCCTGAATATGAAACAGTTTCTGAATTCTGGTAAATTCTTGTCAAAACTGAAATGAAATGCAGAACTGAAACTGCAGAAACTGAAATGAATAGCAGAAGCTTCATTTCCTTTAAGGAGGAGAAAGAAAAGGAGGAGGCTGTAGTCCATGTGCTTGGGTGAGATCTAATTTAATTTACACTTGAGCCATTGCATTCTGGGAGCCAGTGCTGGGAGGCTACTTAAGGCTACTCAAGGCTAGCAGAAGCTTCATTTCCTTTAAGGAGGAGAAAGAAAAGGAGGAGGCTGTAGTCCATGTGCTTGGGTGAGATCTAATTTAATTTACACTTGAGCCATTGCATTCTGGGAGCCAGTGCTGGGAGGCTACTTAAGGCTACTCAAGGCTAGCAGAAGCTTCATTCCTTTAAGGAGGAGAAAGAAAAGGAGGAGGCTGTAGTCCATGTGCTTGGGTGAGATCTAATTTAATTTACACTTGAGCCATTGCATTCTGGGAGCCAGTGCTGGGAGGCTACTTAAGGCTACTCAAGGCTAGCAGAAGCTTCATTTCCTTTAAGGAGGAGAAAGAAAAGAAGGAGGTTCTAGTCCATGTGCTTGGGTGAGATCTAATCTAATTTACACTTGAGCCATTGCATTCTGGGAGCCAGTGCTGGGAGGCTACTTAAGGCTACTCAAGGCTAGCAGATGCTTCATTTCCTTTAAGGAGGAGAAAGAAAAGGAGGAGGTTCTAGTCCATGTGCTTGGGTGAGATCTAATCTAATTTACACTTGAGCCATTGCATTCTGGGAGCCAGTGCTGGGAGGCTACTTAAGGCTACTCAGGGCTAGCAGAAGCGCGCGTCTAACGGCGCGCAAATTTTGATTTTTTTTATCTAGTCAAGGAGGTGTTTAGAGAATAGAAGAGGAGCCGGCCTGAAGCATCAGAGGAAGTGAATCAGAGACTTGCCTCTGGAAGAAGCTATTAGCCAGGAGCTCACTACATACCTATAGGCCCCGTGACTTGAACTCAGTGACAGAGCTTGGGAATAAAGGCCAAGTCTAGCAAGGGAAGCCCACAGTCTTGTTTCAGTGCCTCCTTAAGACTTCTCAGTATGGACACTGAAGGCCCTGCAGCAGTCACCTGCAACACCTGTGGGATGTTTGTCTTCTTGCCTACAGAGGTGGCGAACTACACCTGCCACAAGTGCAAGTTGGTAGCCCTCTTGGAAGAGAAAGTACAGCAGCTAGAGGAGCAGATATCTGCACTCCAGCATCATAGAGAGCAGGAGAATCTCCTGAACAGGTCAGACCAGAATGTCTTGGGTGGGAAACAGAGAGAGGAAGTTGTTGGGGTGGAAGAGGTCACTCCACATATAACAGAGGTAGATGCTTGGAGGAAGGTCACACACACAAGTAAGGAAACCAGGGAACGTTCTGTGAGCGGCTTGCAGCTACAGAATCGCTTTGAATCTCTCTCTGTTGTCAGAGATGATGAGGAAAAGCAGCAGGGACAGACATCAGGGACAGAGCGGGAGAGCCTGAGAGTATCACGAAAAGGAACAGCCACTGCTAAGCCTCGGAGGAGGCGCGTGGTCGTGGTGGGGGACTCCTTGCTGAGGGGTACCGAAACAGTGGTTTGTGGGCCTGACAAGATGTCTCGGGAGGTGTGTTGTCTCCCTGGGGCAAAGATCCATCATGTGACGGAGAGGCTGACAAGACTTGTCAAGCCTACTGACCGTTATCCCCTTCTTTTGGTTCATGTGGGAACCAATGATACTGCAAGGCACAGCCTTCAGAATATCAAAAGGGATTATGAGGCTCTGGGAAGGAAGCTGAAAGAGATGGATGCACAGGTTGTCATCTCCTCTCTACTCCCGGTAGAAGGGCATGGTCCAGGAAGGGAGAGGAAAATAGCAGAGGTGAATAACTGGCTCCGTAGATGGTGCCACCAAGAACAGTTTGGATTCTTGGATCATGGGCTGCGGTTCCATGAGGAGGGACTTCTGGCAAGGGATGGACTGCATCTCACGCCAGTTGGCAAAAACGTTTTTGCCAACAGTCTGAAGAATCTGATCAGGAGGGCTTTAAACTGAGTTATGTGGGGGAGGGAGACATTATTCTGGAAGGCAAAAGGGATGGAGAGAATAGTCAAAGTGGCATAGAGGGAACAAGGCAAACAGTGCAAGGACCCAACAGTAGGAGGCAAAAAAATGTGCAAAAGCAGCAAGTAAAGAGGACACATGGTCTTAAATGCCTCTCCACTAATGCACAGAGTATGGGAAATAAGCAGGATGAACTTGAACTCCTAGCACAACAAGGGAAATATGATATAATAGGCATCACTGAAACCTGGTGGGATGAGTCTCATGATTGGAATGTAGAAATAGAGGGGTATAACCTTTTAAAGAGAAATAGGCCAAGCAGGAAAGGAGGAGGAATAGCATTATATGTCAGGGATAATTACACCAGTGAAGAGATCCAGGAAGTCAATACTGGAAGTCAGGTGGAGAGCATCTGGATAAAAATTAAAGGAGAGGGAAATAACAGGGATGTTACTGTGGGAGTCTACTACAGACCCCCGACTCAGGCAGAGGAATTGGATGATGCCTTTCTAGAACAGATAATCACATACTCAGAAAAGAGAGATGTAGTAGTGATGGGTGACTTCAACTATCCTGATATTTGCTGGAAGTCAAACTCAGCCAAATCCTCAAAGTCTAGCAAATTCCTCACTTGCCTGGAAGACAATTTCATTGTCCAAAAGGTGGAAGAGGCAACAAGGGGATCAGCCATTTTAGATCTGATCTTAACCAACAGGGAAGACCTAGTTAATGGGGTGCAAGTGGTTGGATCCTTAGGTGGAAGTGACCATGTTCTCCTGGAGTTTGTAATACAGTGGAAGGGAGAAGCTAGGCATAGTCAGACACGCACTCTAGACTTTAGGAGAGCTAATTTCAATAAACTTAGAGAAATACTGGGAGTGATCCCATGGTCAGGAATACTAAAAGAAAAGGGAGTTCAAGACGGATGGGAGTTTCTCAAAAGGGAGATATTGAAGGCACAATTTCAAACAGTTCCAATGAGGAAGAAAAATGGAAGATGTCTCAAGAAGCCAGGATGGATGACTAAGGAACTTTCAACTGAGCTAAGTTTTAAACGGAACATGTATAAGAAATGGAAAAATGGAGAAATTACGAAAGAGGAATTCAAACAAATAGCCAGCACATGTAGGGGTAAAGTCAGAAAAGCTAAAGCGCAGAATGAACTCAGGCTTGCTAGAGAGGTTAAGAACAATAAAAAGGGCTTTTTTGGATATGTCCGCAGCAAAAGGAAGAAGAAGGAAACAGTGGGGCCACTGCGTGCAGAAGATGGCAAAATGCTAACAGGGGACAGAGAAAAGGCAGAATTACTCAACACCTTCTTTGCTTCAGTCTTCTCAGAAAAGGCAAAGGGTGCCCAACCTAAGGATAATGGAGACAGAATAGAGGAAATTCAGCACAGAATAAGTAAAGAGGTAGTACAGGAATACCTGGTTAACCTAAATGAATATAAATCTCCAGGACCAGATGAACTACATCCTAGAGTATTAAAAGAACTGGCAAATGTAATATCAGAGCCATTGGCAATAATCTTTGAGAACTCCTGGAGAACAGGAGAAGTCCCAGCAGACTGGAGGAGGGCAAACGTTGTCCCCATCTTCAAAAAGGGAAAAAAAGAGGATCCCAACAATTATCGTCCAGTTAGTCTGACATCAATTCCAGGAAAGGTTCTAGAGCAGATCATTAAGCAGAGAGTCTGTGAACATTTAGAAGCCAATGCCATAATCACAAAAAGCCAACATGGGTTTCAGAGAAACAAGTCATGCCAAACAAACCTGATCTCTTTTTTTGATAAAATTACCAGCTTGGTAGATGAAGGGAATGCTGTGGATATAGTATACCTCGATTTCAGTAAGGCCTTTGACAAGGTTCCCCATGACATTCTTGCAAACAAGCTTGCAAAATGTGGGATAGACAAGTTAACTGTTACATGGATTTGTAATTGGTTGACTGGCCGAACTCAAAGGGTGCTCAACAATGGCTCCTTTTCATCCTGGAGAGAAGTGACCAGTGGGGTCCCACAGGGTTCTGTCCTGGGCCCAGTGCTATTCAACATCTTTATTAACGATTTGGATGACAGAATTGGGGGCATACTTATCAAATTTGCAGATGACACTAAACTGGGAGGAGTAGCTAATACCCCAGAGGACAGGATCAAAATTCAAAATGACCTGAATAGACTAGAAAGCTGGGCCAGTGCTAACAAAATGAAATTCAATGCGGAGAAATGTAAGGTTCTGCACTTAGGGCGGAAAAATGAAATGCACAGATATAGGATGGGGGACACCTGGCTGAATGAGACCACATGTGAAAGGGATCTAGGAGTCCAAGTAGACCATATGCTGAACATGAGTCAACAGTGTGATGCGGCAGCTAAAAAAGCCAATGCAATTTTAGGCTGCATCAATAGAAGTATAGTTTCTAGATCAAGGGAAGTTATAGTGCCACTCTATTCTGCTTTGGTCAGGCCCCACCTGGAATACTGTGTCCAGTTCTGGGCACCACAATTCAAAAAAGATGTGGAGAAACTGGAGCATGTCCAAAGGAGGGCAACTAAGATGGTGAAGGGTCTGGAAATCTTGCCCTATGAAGAACGCCTTAGGGAGCTGGGGATGTTTAGCCTGGAGAAGAGAAGGTTAAGAGGTGATATGATAGCTCTGTTTAAATATTTGAAGGGATGTCATATTGAGGAGGGAGCAAGCTTGTTTTCTGCTGCTGCAGAGACTAGAACGCGAAACAATGGATGCAAACTGCAGGAAAAGAGATTCCACCTCAACATTAGGAGGAACTTCCTGACAGTAAGGGCTGTTCGACAGTGGAACACACTCCCTCGGAGTGTAGTGGAGTCTCCTTCCTTAGGGGTCTTTAAGCAGAGGCTGGATGGCCATCTGTCAGGGATGCTTTGACTTGGAGTTCCTGCATGGCAGGGGGTTGGACTGGATGGCCCTTGTGGTCTCTTCCAACTCTATGATTCTATGATTCTATGATTCTATGAAATGCTCACCCATCTCTAGTTTTCACATGCAAACAGTTTGTCAATGCAGGTAGTGTTGATAGCATCAGCCATTTGTGACAGGGTCCTACTATTTTCTCTTTGCCCCTGTGCCTTTTTGAATTACATTTGTATTAATTACGTTTTAATTACAGTTACATTAACGTTGTTGACTCTCTGTCTTGGAAGAAAGGTTGACTATGGATAAAGAAATATAATGCAATAATACAAGGCAATATTTTTATATTTATGGATTTTGCATATGGTACCTATGGTTCCCTGGAGGCCACCTGTCCAAGCATTAGTTTGAATCAGCAAGGTTGCAGTATCCTGTGACGTCAAACCATGGCCTAAGACCATAGATGTATTGCTAAAACTGCCAGTAGATTCCCATACAGCAGCATGCCTTCATTTTTCTGTGCTGCAGAAAACTGTCTATCCATCAGTGCCTCTGACTGGAATTCATCACACACTGTTGCTGCGTGACTTCCATCTATTCAAAGAAACCTTCATGCAAGTGGCTTTGAAAGGAGTGATGGATGGAGTCCTCTTATAAATAGCTTTCTCATTTATCTGCACCTACAGTTGTCTGCATATTTTGGATATCTTCCTGGCCACTGTGAGATAACCGTGCTATATCTATATCTGCATATATCTTAATTGGTTAATTGAGTTTAGTTGATAATGTTCTCCGCTTTTGAAATGTAATCAGAATTCTGAAAGTTTCACAGGGGCAGAAGAAGTGCCAGACTTTTAGGTTTCAATAAGATAGGTCCATAGGATTCTTTATAGCTTTGCCAGTCTGCCCCATGTGTGTCCAGTTAATTCATGGCAATCATTCTTGACATTTATGTGTGCACTCAATGTACATTCAAGGGGTGATGTACTAGATTTTTGGTAGATAAAGATGCTGGGTACATAAAGTTCCCAATCTCTTATTTCATCCTCAGAGCAAAATTAGGTCAAGGTCCTTTTGCCTGGAGAAAATCAATAAGGGGTGTGTATGTGAATCACAAGCTTTCCAACACAGATTGTGTTCAGGTCTGCCTTTAGAAGTGTAAATCGTGTACTCTTGCAATAAAATGCCATCCCATTGAATTTCTCACTCATTCCTGTGGGACAAGAGAAGTTCCATATGCATCATACAGACATTGTACAGTACATAAAATGATATACAATGAAAGCTAACTAAAAACATGACAACATGGGATAATAAGAAATGTAAAAATTAACACAGTAAAATTCAGTTTAAGTCAAAGAACTAAAACCAGCCGAAACATGCAGAGGATCAAACTACTGGAATGTCAAATCATCTCAGATGTTAAAGTGTTTGATTATTAGGGGTGAAATGTAACACAGAATCTGTTGGTACTAATTTTTCCTGGTTCTGAAAATCGACATCCTCAGAGTGCCAGACTGTCTCAGAGGAATCTAACTGTGCTGGAGGGATTGGCTGCCCTTGAAATACATGAAGATATTTACTCAGTTGCCTGTGGAAAGTATTGTATTATATTGCATTTTTAAAAGATGCATATAAAAGAGAAAGGAATTAAAACATATTTTTGCATTTGGAAATACATATGTGGCTTCATATTAGTCCAACATGCATATTATTTTGTATATTATTTTCCTTCCCAAATTCACTAGCATGAAATCCAAGTCAAGAAAGAATACTCTGTGGACAATAGACTGGACAGGAGCACTTACTAACTAGTTCCGCACATTCCCTTAACAGTGAACCTTAATTTATTAAGTTACTCATATTATTTAATATTCATGTATTCATAGAATCATAGAATCATAGAGTTGGAAGAGACCACAAGGGCCATCCAGTCCAACCCCCTGCCATGCAGGAACTCCAAATCAAAGCATCCCCGACAGATGGCCATCCAGCCTCTGCTTAAAGACCTCTAAGGACGGAGACTCCATTACACTCCGAGGGAGTGTGTTCCACTGTCGAACAGCCCTTACTGTCAGGAAGTTCCTCCTAATGATGAGGTGGAATCTCTTTTCCTGCAATTTGTATCCATTGTTCCGCGTTCTAGTCTCTGCAGCAGCAGAAAACAAGCTTGCTCCCTCCTAATATGACATCCCTTCAAATATTTAAACAGGTCTATCATATGACCTCTTAACCTTCTCTTCTCCAGGCTAAAGATCCCCAGCTCCCTAAGTCATTCCTCATAGGGCATGTTTCCAGACCCTTCACCATCTTAGTTGCCCTCCTTTGGAACCGCTCCAGTTTCTCCACATCCTTTTTGAATTGTGGTGCCCAGAACTGGACACAGTATTCCAGATGGGGCCTGACCAAAGCAGAATAGAGCGGCACTATTACTTCCTTTGATCTAGACACTATACTTCTATTGATGCAGCCTAAAATAGCATTGGCCTTTTTAGCTGCCGCATCGCCATGTTCAACTTATGGTCTACTTGGACTCCTAGATCCTTTTCACACGTAGTTTGATTCAGCCAGATATCCCCCACCCTATATCTGTGCATTTCATTTTTGCGTCCTAAGTGCAGTACCTTACATTTCTCCTCATTGAATTTCATTTTGTTAGCATTGGCCCAGCTTTCTAGTCTATTCAGGTCATTCTGAATTTCAGTCCTGTTTTCTGGAGTATTGGCTACTCCTCCTAATTTGGTGTCATCTGCAAATTTGATAACTAGGCCCTCAATAATTTCATCCAAGTCATTAATAAAGATGTTGAATAGCACTGGGCCCAGGACAGAACTCTGTGGGACCCACTGGTCACTTCTCTCCAGGTTGAAAAGGAGCCATTGTTGAGCACCCTTTGGGTTCGGCCGGTCAACCAGTTACAAATCCATGTAACAGTTGCATTGTCTAGCCCACATTTTACAAGCTTGTTAGTGTTGATATTTCCAAGCGCTGAAAGGATCAAGTCTGTTTGGGGCCAGCCTAGATACATTTCACTGCCTGAGATGAGCAGGATGAATACTTCTGGTCCACATACAAAAGTTGACTGGTCTGACAGTTTAATCTTTCTTCAGCACTGGGTATTGGCTAGCATGGTCCACTGCAACTGAAAGACCTAACTCGTTTAGGAAATGCCAGAATGGCCAAGTGGGCACACAACTCTTCCTTTCAGTGCTTTGGTGCTGCCTTTTGGCAGGGATGATCATTTCACTTTGTCTAAAGGTAGGGCTGGAGAAAAGGTAGGTTCTTGCATGAAAGAATGACAAGGCTACATAGACAAATATTATGTGCAACTGCCATATTCTGTGCCAGTATGGTTACATGTGGAGTCTACAGATCTTTGCAGCCATCACTCTAACTTGTATAAAATAGAAAGTTTTCCACTTAACATGGGTAGAGGAAAAACTGATAATTGTTTTCCTTATTAACTTGGATAAAGTTAAACATTCCTTGGTTCAGTCCCAATTTTTATGCCGTGTTGTTTAATTGCAGATTTATTCCTGGTCCATGGTCACCTTGCAGTGCTTCTTGTGGTCATGGTATTCAGGTGCGTGAAGTGAAGTGCCGTATTTATCTCGCATTTACTCAGACTGAGGTGGAGCTGCCTGATGAAGAGTGTGAGGAACCCAAACTGGTGGCTGAACGTAGTTGTTACGTGGACTCCTGTGATGGTGATCCTGCCCTATTCACCCCAGACTTTTCACCTTCTGAAGACACTGGTGATGTTGTCTATGACTGGGAATACATTGGATTTACCCCATGCTCAGCTACATGTATTGGAGGTATTTTAAGGGCTATTACTGTGAACATTTTTGTACAAGCAACTGTGGAAGTTGTAAACCATTTTAAAATGGTTTTTAAAAAAACTAGGTGGTGGATGCCATCAGGCACTAGCAAGAGATTGGAGGAGAAAGAATCTGAACTAGTATGATGTGATTGTAAGACTTGATCTCTTGCACAGATTCCTGTTCTCTCATCTCCCATCCCAAGGTGCTCTAAAATTTGAGAGATGCTGGCTCATCTTTTTAGCAGAATAAATAACTGGCAAAAGGAACTGAACCATTAGCCAGCCCACTGCTCCTTCTTTTTATTTTCTACATCACTGTCTGAGCATTTTAATTTAATAAATAAAAAAAGACAGCTGAACCTACTGATCAACACAGCCCCTTGAGGTCCCCTTGTGGCCTTAATAGTAGGTCCAGGGAAGAATCTATTACAATTAATAGGGACAGGTGAGCAATAGGGGCCCAAGGGTTGGAACTGTAAGGCCAACTTGAAGAGGGAATCTGTCACAATTGTCTTCTTTTATTTTTATTTTAAATAATGCACAATAAAATAGTGCACAGTGTTTTCTGAATGACACATCCTACTCTTTACAGACAATAGCTTTTCAGAAGTTTAAAAGAGCTATAATAGTTATTGACATGCATGTATGGTCACTAACAGGGACTGTATTTCAGTGGTTGATCACATGCTTTGCGTGCAGAAATTCCCAGGTTCAAGCCCCAATGTTTCCCACTAAAAGGATTAGGTAGCAAGTGACTAGAAAGATTTCTTAAACCATGAAAAGCCACTGCAAGTTGAAGTGGAAAATGACGGTACTGGTTACATTGTCAGTGTTTTGCATTCCTGAGTACAATGACAACTAAAACATGAATAAAGTGCTAAAAGCTAAGCTGACATCTGGAACAGTATATACAAATACTGCACCACCCATTTGGTTTTCCGTATTTCTGGGGAACTTTGGGATGGAATTTTCCGTGGGGAGGAAAGAGCAGAACGCTGGAACTAACAGGACAATAAAATGTAGCCATCCTAAACAAAGGGGTGGCAAATCCATATGGCGTGCTCCTTTGATTTCCAGATGACTGAAAAATACCCAAGCCATTTAATGGAAAAACAGAATTCCTTTGTTTAATTTATTATTTATTTACAGTATTTATCCCCTGCCCTTCAACCCTAAAAGCTCTCAGAGTGGCTTACAATTATTATTATTATTAATTTCATGGTTCCCTGCCCTCAGGCTTACAATCTAAAAAGACGCGACACAAAAGGAGAAGGGAATGGTGGTGGTGAAGGGGATCAGGTCCAGCAGTTCTCAGTTAAACAAGGCAAAAGTGCAGTCCTTGGTTACTGCCTTGAACATTTGAGAAAATGGGTAATAGATGAAGTCAATACATAGAAAAAAAGGAATTGGACCAGCAGGTCATTTAACCCAGTGCTGTATTACAGAGCAGTGCTACATACAATGATGGTCCGTGGACCGGTGCCAGTTTGATGAGTGATTGCTTGCTGGTCTTTGGTGAGCTTCCAAGAAAGAAAGAATCAGCCATAGTCTAGGAACAAATATGGTGTCTGTTCCTGGCACAAAGGGGAGAAAGCCCTACCAATCGGTTGCATCAGGTTGCTTAAGAAGCAGAATTATAGAGATTCTCTAAAGACTCATGTAGTGGGCATGATCATTGTATGCTTCTGAGTGATCAAAAGAAAATAATATTTTCAGGTTCTGGTTCTTCTCCTTTCTTGTAGGTTTATTAAGTGGAGAGACCTATGGCTTGCATCAGATAAACATCAATCATGTATTTTGCCTCTGACCTACAATTATTTCCCAGCCATTTGTTATTGACTTGCTCCAGTAAGAGTGATTACATGTATTTTGTTGTTCTGGAGAAGTTTCTGTAGTACTGATGGCATAACATCAGCTGCGGCTGATCTGTTACAAGGTATTCAAGCCAAAACTTCTTTTCCAAGTTGTGGCTTCGGTTGTTCCCTTGGACACCATGGGTCATGTCCAGTTATGACATAATACACTTTTGAATGATTGTGGGCAGATGGAAAGCAGTTCAGATCCCATTATAAAAATCACTTGTCACTCATATTTAGGAACAGCCCCCGGCCCTTGCCTGCTCTAGCAAATAACCTGAAAAGAATAAAACCCATGCTACTAACCTTGTGGGATGGGTGGATTTGTTTTTCAACCCTGAGTTTTTCCAGAGCGTCAGGTAAAAATAAAAAATGCCCTTTTTAGCAACCAGTAGAGTATTTGTGATGAATCAGGGGAAGAGGTATTTATGGCCATAATTGCCGAGCCATTGTACGGACGAAAAATAAGAAGAAAAACAAAATTTTAATATATTCTATACATATAACAAGGCTGTAGTTTTTTTCCTCCTTTCTTTATTAGGCAATGCAGTGAAAGTATGGAAGTACTTGAAATCTTGCAAATCAGAGAAATATTAAGCTGTCTTGAAATCAGATTTGTAGCCCCTCTAAAGCCACTTGGGGGAAATGCATTTAAAAGGAAGGAAAAAAAAATTCCCTGAACTATGACCATTTTCAGTCTTGCGTATCACATTAGGCTGGATTTTTTTTTCTTGTGCTCCACATATTACCAACGAAACCTTCATAACAGAATGAACTTCAATATGTTTCACTTACTATGACAGTGATAATGATTTTTTTGTTTTATGACACTGTATGTGCATGAGACTTCTGGGGTAACTTTACAGCCTGTGGAACGAACTCTGCCTTAATTCACTGGGAGAATTCCCAATACAAAGAGACGAAGTGCAAGAGCGTTTTAAATTATCACAGCTCAGACCCATGCCAGATATATTGCTGACAATCTGTCTCTCTGTCACTCATGGATAAATGAACACAGCAGATGATACTTAATTTTAGAAATATAGGAGCTCCCTTATACCAGTACTGGTAGGTGTTCTGATTCATGTACTGGTAAGGGGATGGAATGGAGCAGTGGATCCCAACATCTGAAGTCCATTTGCCTTGGACTTCAGACCTCAGAAGCCCCAGCCAACTTGATCAACAGGCAGGAATTATGGGAACTGAAGTCCAAAACATTTGGAGGACCAAAGGTTAGGAACCACTGGACTAGAGAACCCTTGGCGTTCTGTCCGGCTGTACAGTTCTGTGATTCTAGATCTCTGTCTATGTAAGTTGTTCCATTCCCTCCAACTTTTCACTGGGTCCAGGTTATCTAAGGACAGTATTCTCCCAGGTGGGCCTCCACAGCTTCTGAGAGCTTCAGCGGAGGCTTTACTTGTCATTCCACTACCTTCACTGGTGAATCTGGTGGGAACATTGGAGAGGACCTTCTTAGTGGCTGCTCCCAAACTCTGAAGCGAAATATCTAGCAAAGCCAACCTGGCCCTTCCATGGTGTCCTTCTAGTGATAGGTTAAAACTTTTTTGTCTCAAGAGGCCTTTGAGAATGGGTTCTCTGCAGGAAATGTGTTATGTTGTATCTTAGGTTTTGCTTTTTAATGAATATATTTTTAAAATGCTATTGATTAATGACATTTTAACTTTTGAAGTTTTTTTTTAGTGATGTGAGTTGTTCTCTACATCTGTTCTTTAATTTTTTTAAAGTCACCTTGACTCAAGTGGTTGGGGAAAAATAATAACAATAATAGCAGCAAAGGATTCATAGACCTAATTTGCTTGTAGAACAGGGATACAATTTTACACTCATATAAACTGTTCATGAATGTAAATTCCATGTGTGCATTGACAATTCTATGGCTTTAAGGGATTGTATATTTGGGTCAGATATATTAAAAATTTTCCTTTTCTGTTGTGTTTGGATACTTGTTCTATTTGAAAGGGTATGCTTTCTAACAGTAACCTTTCCACAATTCTGTGTTTCAAGATACATTTATAATTTACCATTTTAATTTATGTACATATGTACATGTATATATTTATATCTAGGGACTCAGGAAGCCATTGCAGTGTGCCTGCATGAGCAGACAAAGCAAACTGTAAATGATAGCCTGTGTGACAGCTCAAAAAGGCCTCCAGCAATGAGTCGGGTGTGCAGTACAAGGCTTTGCCCCCCAAGGTAGGACTCTGCATTGTGGAAACTTGTCTACTATCTGTTTGTCTTAGGTTAGCAAACTGGGGTCATGTTGTGGCAAGACAAGTCATTTCTGCTTGAAGAAAATGTCAGCAACAGTTTTCTCTGCTGAGTTAAAACATTTGCCTCTTAGCATATTTCTGCAAGTAGAGCCAGCATGGTATAGCGGTTTGAGTGCTAGACTAAGACTTTGGAAGGCCAGGATAGGAATCTCCACTTGACCATGGAAACCAGCTTGGTGACTTTGGGCAAGTCACACACTCCTGGCCTCAGAGGAAGGCAAGGGCAAATCTTGCTAAAAAGAGTTATTCAGTTGATTCTTTGTTTCTTGCTGCTTTGGGCCTTCAAGTTGTTTCTGATTTATGGCAACCCAAAGGTGAATCTGTCATGGGGTTTTCTTGGGCCCTTACCAAATGAGGGTTTTTGCAGCCCCAATCACTCCGCATCCATCCAAGTGAATTCATGTGAATGTGCATTGAATTATCACACATGAATGCTGTTACTATGAAGCCATTCCAAAGCCCATCCAAAGTCACCCCAGAATTCAGTGAATTCACTAACAACCGAATTCACAGAAATCAGTTCCAAGGTCACTTCAGATTCAATCCGAATTGGTCTGGTGTGAAAAGGTCCTTGGAAAGATTTGTTCATAGGGGTTTGCCATTGGCTTCCTCTGCATTTGAGAGAATGGAGCTTATCAGACATCAGAAATTGGAAGTATAATCTAATGGCAATCTGAACGCGATCATGGGGTTTCACATTATTGCGAATTAAAGTATCTCACGCAATTTCGGGCAAAAGGGAAGTCATTCCAAATGCTACCATGGGGTTTTACGTTATTGCAAATTAAAGCATCTCATGCAATTTCAGGCAATGGGGGGGTCATTTTCGGGTAATGGGAAGTCATTCTGAATGCATTCCAAATGCAATAGGAATTCACGTGAATTTGAATTGGCTCCATTCGCAATAAAGAGAAATTCCTCCTGTCTGATAAGGTCCAGTGTGACTTACACAAGGTCACTCAGTTCACTGAAGCAGCTCTTGGTGAATATTTCACATTTTGCCATCCAGATTTCAGCATGGCCAATTCAACTTTCAAGTATAAAATGCATGCCCAGAGTCTCAGTCTTGTTCTTGTTTGAAAAAAATTGAAGTGCAGATCAGAAGAACCCCGCCCTTCATGGCATGGCACATTTGTGTAATGTGTTGCAAAGGGTTTCAAAGGGAGATGTAAAGAGGTAGTGGAAGCCAGTACTCTAATTCCAGTGCAATTTGCTTGGCAGAGCAATGGACTCCACATATAATCATTTTACTCCCAGTAGGCTGCAGACAAATAGTGTCAAAAATTTGTCAGTGCAAATATGATTCTCTATCGTGTGCAGGGATGTAGAAAAAAAGTTTTGTACATAGGTAATGAATTCAAACTTGCTAAAGTTAAAAGTGAAAATCTAGTACACAGTTGTATGTCAAAATCTGCACTATTCAGTCTAGTTCACAACTAAAAAAAAATGCACTGACAACGGTTGGTTGTTTGGTTGGATGGATGGATGGATGGATTTCTATCCTGCGTATTTGAGGATTCAAGGTGGCTTCAGATTAAATACCGGTAATAGATGCAACCAAAACATAAATTGATAAAAAGCAACTTCCGGTTGGTAATGATGTCTGACTAAGAAGCCATTTCGCATCTCAGCGAGAGGCTTCTCAATCTGCAGGGTCAGCAGTGGCTGAAAAAGCAGCAAACAGCCATACACAAAAAAAATAGGTTTACGGGTATGTGGAGTCCTTGCAAACCAGAAGATGGTCTGTTCCTGTAATTCCCACCATGAAAAGCCTGGAAGATTCACTCATCTCTAATAATACAGAGTACTGTGACGTCGAAGGCTTTCATGGCTGGCATCCATAGTTTTTTGTAGGTTTTTTAGACTATGTAGCCATGTTCCAGAAGAATTTATTCCTGATGTTTTGCCAGCATCTGTGGCTGGCATCATGAAGATGCCAGCCACAGATGCTGGCGAAACGTCAGGAATAAACTCTTCTAGAATATGGCCACATAGCCCAAAAACCCCGCCTCAAAAAACTATAGCACACAACTATAGTATATAGCACACTTATGAAAATACTGCTTTCGGACTTATCATGCCTAGTGTTGTGTGCTTAGATTGCTGTTTTGTTAATCTCTTGGAGCAGGTGGCAAGTAGGACCCTGGAGACAGTGTTCAGCCACTTGTGGTGTTGGGATCCAGACAAGAGAGGTACACTGCCAGCAACCCGGAGGATCTGTTGTTGAGTCTGAAAACTGCAAAGACAAGAAGCCTCATGCTTTGCAAGCTTGCAACCAGATTGATTGTCCTCCAGGTTGGCATGTTGAGGAATGGGGACAGGTATGGGATGCTTAAAAATAATAATTAAAAAGAGCTTCTTCTATAAACAATAACACCGAAATTTATTGAGGAGCCATTGAGAAGTGCACTGTTTTGGAACAGGTACCAGCCATCATTCAGTCTTTTCCTGATCATTGATTCATGAATAATTGCGTTACCTAGGCAGTCCTGGGATATGCAATGTAGAGAAGGGCATTTAGAATTCTCAAACAGAAAACTCTTGGGTCTTCCCAAACTACAAACCCTAGAATTCTCAATATCAGTTAACATTTAATATCACACTGTAATCATGTAAGTGTGAAAAGGAAGAAGGTGATAATAGTTTACAGATCTTTTGATGCTGATCTGGGGTTCTTTGGTAAGCTTCTGAATTAGGTTCCCTTCTTCAACTCCCCATAAATTGTGTCCTAACACTGTGTTATTATTGGAAACAGGGCAAAGCCCTCTTTCGATAAGAGCTTGGTGGTATACTTTAAAGCTTTGACTAGAAGTTGGTGTTTGGGGGGTTGGTTCAGGTTTGCTTGCATACCTGCCCCAGCACAGTTATGTAAGTAGCTGGTACTAACTTCTTGCCAAAAAAAGCAGCTTCAATTGGTCTCTCTTCCTCACGTCTCCTCAATTTAAGACTGAATATTGCCCTAAAATCTCTTAAACAGAGACTGCGGGACATAGCTTTCTGTGATTTGAACTATCGCTCTTATGTGAGTTGCCCCCCTTGTGCATTGAATGTCCATTACACTAGACCTTTTCAATTAGCTGATTATATAAAGAACTTTTCAGCGCCAAATGTTTTCTCTGTTGAACTACTTAGAGGCAGATATGCTGGTGTCCCTTATCTTGAAAAACGGTGTTCTTGTAATAAGAGGGAAGTTGAGTCGATGATGCATATTTTGTCCTGTAGTTATTATTATGAGGTGTATCTGTGGTTTAATTCCTTTTTAATGTTCACTTTTTTCTATGTTTTAGTTGCATGTTGTTGTTTTTTAAATGAGCTGCCATAACAATATAATAATGAGTCTCAATTCTGGGAAAGAGGCAGGATAGAAACAACAACAACAACTGGCATTACTACTGCTACTACCACTTTATGACTGTTATATTTGTAAATAATTTATCTGACAGTGGATTGATGTAGCCTCAAAACGTTAGTAATTATTTTGTAATTCTTCCTAGACTGATGGGCAGGAATAACTCCTTTCTGAGTTCCTCAGGGATGTCTATGTCATTATGGCTTGATAGATTTTCACACAACCAAATGGTGAATGCCAAACTTATTTCTGATCCTTTTATAAGGTGCAGACTCTCATCCCCATTCCTTCAACTACCTATTTAAGCATCTGGTTCTAACTAATCTCACAACTGAACTGATGCAACCAGGCCCCTACCCTGACTCTTATTATTTACCTAATTTGTACTTTGCTTTATTATACAAAGCACAGAATTAACAAATGCATACTGCATATGATATTAAGAGAACACTTGGTTTTGATTCACAACTTCTGTCTTGGTAAACCTATGGAAATGAAGCTGCTGTTGCTATAATTCCAATAATTATCATAAGCGTGCACACACTTTTTCTTGCCGCTGTAATTGTAAAACATCTGGGAGTATTTGGATCCATTTTTGTGTAAAATAAATTGAAATAAAAATAAAATGTAATTGCAACGATGCATAGAAGTGCTAGAAACTAATTGCTTTTCAACTAATAATGAATACTGAAATTATTTTTGAAAAATAATGTTGAGGCTCTGGTCTCCTCCTCCTCCATAGTGCTCCCAAACCTGTGGTGGAGGCACTCAGAATCGCAAAGTGACTTGCCAGCAGCTACTGATGGATGGGAGCTTTCTGAAACTTTCCGATGAGAACTGCCATGAACCTAAGCTGTCTACACACAAGCCTTGTGCAAAAACAGATTGCCCTCCACAACTGGTTCTGGAAGAATGGTCCAAGGTGAGTAGCTTGGAATTAGAGTGCATTCTAAGGGTATAATTGTGCCGGTGTATTATTTCATCTACAGAGGTTGGGTTTCCATTGAATACCTTGGATCACTTTTGGGTTAATGAGCAGCGGTTTAACTAATAGTATAAAATTCTATAGATACTGTGGACTGCTTAAAAGACAAATACATGAGTCCTAGGGCAAATCAAGCCCAAGCTCTCCCTAGATGCCAAGATGACTGTTGCACTTAGGACATGTCATGAGAAGACATGCCCAACTAGAAAAGACAATAATGCTTGGTAAGGTAAAAGGCAGTATGTAAAGAGGAAGACCACCACACAGATAGATAGACTCAATCAAGGAAGCCAGGGCCATGAGTCTGCAAGACCTGAGCAGGGTTGTTGATTATAAGGTGACTTGGAGGTCTCTCGTTCATAGGGTTGCCATGAGTTGAAGACAGCTTGACAGCAATTAGGATTAACTAGGAAGGGCAAGATTCTGCCTCCTCCTGTCCTCTCTCACTGCTTAGTTAAATGATTGCAAACTGCTTCTGCAGCAGTTTGCAGCAGTTCAGGTAAGCTGAGGACAAAGGGGAATGTGTCAGAAGGAGCCAGGACATTTTAAAAGCTAGGAACCTAGGGTTGCCATAAATCAAAGTTGATTTGATGACAGTTAACAGCAACAATTTCTTTGAGGATGTGATAGGGATCCACCCATTGTATTTAAAGTTAGTGCACATAAGAGTAGATCCCAAAATCACTTTGACTCTTTCCTCTCTTCAGTGTTCTGTAAGCTGTGGTGTTGGGACACAAAGAAGGAAATCAACTTGCCAAAAGCTGACAGCCAAAGGACAACATCTTGCATTAAATGCATCGGTGTGTAGCAGCCACCCAGTACCTCCACTTGTAAGGCCTTGTCACATGAATGCCTGCAACAGTAAGTGATGCTTTCCTAGCTTCCCTGAAAGAAAAAAGGTACACTTGTCTTACCTGTGAGATATTCATAGTCAGACTGCAAGATTAATAAGACATCCTGATGTGGGTTGTTTGGCTTAGATAGGGAGAAATCCAATGTTTCACACAAACACTCACCAGGCAAGCAACCTAGAGGAGACCATTTCACCAGTGGACTTCAACAGCTTGGAATAGTCAATACCCTGGACAGTCAAGGACAGTCAGACTCCCTATGGCAGCAGCAAGAAAAACTGCTTGGTGGAGAGGATGACCTCTCTTTCACTG
Organism: Urosaurus nigricauda; assembly: GCA_034509955.1. Lineage (NCBI taxonomy): Eukaryota > Metazoa > Chordata > Lepidosauria > Squamata > Phrynosomatidae > Urosaurus > Urosaurus nigricauda. The sequence goes on along the minus strand of JAOEGL010000012.1, from coordinate 22,626,956 downwards.
CTGAATAATGAATACCTGATAGGTAAGATCTAATCTTGTTTTTCCAGCAGTGGACAGAGAACATCTTATGGTGGGACATATCAGAGTAAACACCACCAGGTGGGTAAACTGCTGGCACGTCCAACCTGCTATTTGACTGAACTGCCTGCCGGATCATTTGTTGCCAAAGGACACCTCAGCAGAAATGAAGGAATACAGTTTGTAATCTCAGGGTAGACACAAGCTTCAAGGTAGCCGCCCTACAAATATCCTGTAGCATTAGAAGTTAAGACAATTCACATCTACTAAACATTCAAAATATGCCATTCCTTTTCTAGAGGTGTTGGAGAGCTTGGAGTAAAAGGATATCAAAGTATAAATACAAGTGGAATATAAATACAACCATCCTATCATTAGAGCCCCAACACCTTGATAATGGATAAATGATAATGGATCCTTTAAATGTAATGTAAAAGTACACACTTGTAAACATTCCATGGAGCAGGAGAGGGCAAAATGTAGCCCATAGGCAGCATACGCCCGACTCCCACCCAGGGTCATAACAACTTTTTGTGATTTTTTTTCCGCAAAATATTTTTGCTCCTAAACACCCATTTGGCAATTCACACCCTAAAACCAATTTAGGTTCACAGGAGGCCTTTTTTGTTATTGCCCAGGAAGGTCCAAAACATGAAGAAAATATCTCTTCTGTCCCCATAAGGCAGTGGTTCCCAACCTTTCATCCTCCAGGTGTTCTGGACTTCAACTCCCAGAATCCCTGGGCATTTTGGCTAGTAGCAAGGAATTCTGGGAGCTGAAATCCAAAACATCTGGAGGGCCAAAGGTTGGGAACCACTGCCATATGGTGTTTGAAGGCAAAAAAAAAATTGTAGGGAACAGTATGGATGTGTGTGGTCCTCCAAGTTTTTTGGGGAGGCACATGTGACCCCCTGGACTTCCACAGTTGCCTACCCCTACCATAAAAGAATGCTGAAATGAAACAACCAGAGACCTTCTTTTCAAATTCTATATGTTGTGGTTGCTCTAGAGATATCTAAGGTAGATCATTACTTTTCCAGAAGCTGAGCCAGCTAGTGGCAAAAAGATGGCAAAATAAGCTTCCTGGTAAGGTAAAAGGTAGAATTAATTTTGGACATGAAACTAGGACCAGGATGTAATATTACTGAGTCTTGGTGGAAAAATCAAAGTTATTTCTTTGATGAAAAAGCACCAGTCTCCTGGCTAAGATAATTATTGTGAAAAAAATATTCCAAGTTTTGTTTTTTGTTTTTTTAAAAAAATAAAGGACACTTTTCTCAGAGGGTGGTCTAAATCCCATTTGGGGTACTGCTGAACTGTACAAGGCATCAAAAGAGCAGCAGTTCTTTGGAAACACCTTATCAGGCAGAGATAAGAAATTAAAGTTCTACCCTTGTAATGGTGAGACTTGATGCTGTAGAATGTTGGGCTAAAGGCTTTTGCCCAGATTGTCCTGAAGAAAAGAAAAGGGAAAAAAAAAAACAGGTGTGAAGGCTGAACCAGGCAGTGTGTAGAGAGCTTATCCTCCCTCTCTGAGATCTCAGCAAATTGGCAGAGGCATCATCTCCAGGGAGAGGTGAATCATAGAATCATAAAGTTGGGAGAGACCAGAAGGGCCATCCAGTCCAACCCTCTGTTACACAGGAATACACAGTTGAAGCACTTCAGAGAGATGGCCATCCAGCCGCTAAACAAGTAGACGGAAGAACTCCAAAAAAGCAGCTCACCTGTATATTTTTCCAAGCAGCATTTGCTGAAGCCACCATGAGCAGAAAAGAAGCCAGGTGGGTGAGGAAGCAAGCTTTTGATCCAGAAGTGTGGGCCTTTTGGTACGTGCAGTTACATTCCAAGGAATTACTATGGTCTAAAAGAGAAGAATAATTAACTGCAGGAATGGAAGCAGAAGGATCTCTAGTTGGCTGCAGCAATCTGTGTGCAATATTTGTTTTCTTGCCAAAATCCTCTCTGTCAGATTCATAGATCATGTTATGCTTGCTGGCTTGGTGAAGAGAACACTGAAAGGTGACACGATGGCACTCTTTACATGTCTCCAAGGCTCTAACAGAGAGGAGGAGGCAGGTCTGTTCATTGCTGTCCCAGAGGGCACAGGTCTGATGGTCTCAAGTTAAGGAGAGAGATTTTGATTGCAGATTAGAAGAAACCTCTTGACAATACAAGTGGTTTTGCAATGGAACCGATTGCAGAGCGAGGTGGTGAGGTCTCCTACTTTGGATGTCTTTAGAAAGAGGCTAGACAGCTACATGCTGGGGATGCTTTAGCTGGAAACCCTGCACTGAACTGCACTGAATCCTGCAGAGGGTTGGGCTTGATGTCCCATGAGGCCACTTTGAACTCTATGATTCTATGATTGAGCCAATAGGATCACATGAATGTCTTCCAGTTTGATTTTTTAATGATATTATTGTCATGCAATAGTTAAGGTATCCACGTTTTCTGCCCCTTTAGACATAGATTTGTAAAACATCTGCTTCTCTAATGGTTGACAGGGAGGTAAAGAAGTCCATTACAGGTCATCTGAAGCAATGTACAATCCATTCTCTAGAGTCTCAGGCTGATGGACATCACCTTGGTTCAGCTAGTCTGCTAATGTGTTTGAAGTGCCTTTTGTATGTTTTGCTGCTAGAGGCAGAAGATGAGACTTAGTCCAGGTTGGCAGATGTGTGGTTGCATCAGGAAGCAAGATCTTGTTCCCTCCTTGGTGTTGACATGGACTTTTGCTGTAACCTTGTTGGTTCTTGCAGGAACTACCCTCCCCATCCCTGTCCTGACAGATTGGCATGTGTAATAAGTTGGACCTTCATAGGATCCACAGAGGGCAACATTTCAGGAGCTCTAGGGACAGCTAATCACCACAGAGATTGGATTACTAACCTAAGAATCACAATGCTCAGATATAGGAATTTGGTTATGTACCTTAGAAATAGAAGCAAGTGAAATGACCTGGCATTAAAGTATCCACTCAATGGATAAAATCATGAGTCCCTGCAGAAGTTCAAGGACATTCATGATGTTGGATTAAATGATTGAATAGGTGGCGTCTTCTGTACATTGGTGGAAGAAAATTATACCCAACACCAATTTGATGACTGCCCCTGAATGTTGAAGCTGTTGTTGAGATGGCTTTTCCCATGACGGATTGGAAAACCATGTTGAGTCAGATTCCACTGATCACCTCACTATCCCATTTTTAAAATGTGTATACAAACATACATGTTGTAAAACATTAAATTATCTATATAATTAAAACCATTTAAAACAGTGATTCCCCAAACTTTGGTTCTCCGGGTGTTTTGGACTACAGCTCCCAGAGGACTTCGGCAATAGTTAGGAATTATGGGAGCTGAAGTCCAAAGCATCTGTAGGATCAAGGCTTGGGATTCACTGATTTAAAACATACATTATTTTAAAAAATATCAGTACAACAGCAGATTATTAAAAGGATTTGCAGTCAATCCCTCAGAGCCTGTTGGAATAGATATGTATTCACATGCTGATAGAACAACAGCAAATACCAAACCAGTCTGATCTTCCTAGGAAGTACTAAAGCTGAGAAGCAGCCACCAAGAAGGCTTTCTTTCATATTCCCACCAGATGAGCCTGTGAAGGTGATGATAATGATCCACCTCCGTCCTTCCTTCCCTCATTTTGTTTCTCTTTGTTATCAGAAGTGTTGTAGTGGGGTCTGAAATCTGATTATGTAATTGTTTTGAAGAGCATCTTTAAGGATGTTAAGTAGATCATATATAAAATCATAACCAATTAGGTGTCTGACCTTTTGTGTGAACAGATCCTGCTTACGGTCAATTGTGTACTTGTTCTGGCAGCAGTAGAGCTTTGCTGAGGTTAGTGGGGCTCTGCCAGCAAAAGTACATTTAGCATTGCAGCCATTGTGTCTGCTTCAGAAAAGATATGTAAGTCTTACTGCCTTGCATATGGACATGTCTAATTCTGTAAACCCACACAAACCAATCTTTATCAGGGCAACTTTAATATTTGTAGTTTAATATTAGTGATGACGTGACAGAACTAGAGGTTGGAAAAGTACCTTTTTGGACTACAACTCCCATTACTTCATTCCTGGTGATGATGCTGGCTGGAGGATACTGAGAGTTACAGTCCAGAAAGGTAACTTTGCCAGACTCTGCAGAAAACAATACAGTATAGTTTTGGGAAATGTATGGCCCTCTAAATTTTGAAGTAGATTTCTCATCAGTTCTCCTCATAGGTTAGAGCACAAAGGCTGATGGAAGTTGCATGCCATAATATTTTGTGGGCCGTATGTTCCCGGGCCTGTTGTACAAAATGACCAGGATCCAAAACGTGTTTGAGCATGCCCTTCAGATTTTGATTCCTGCTATTCCTGGTTGAACAGGAGTCCAGTGTCTAAAGGCTAAATACCATAAAGGCAATAGATCCTGTCTGATCTTGGAAGCTAAGCAGGGTCATCTATAGGTAGCACTTGGATGGGACACCTGCAACGAATGCCGGTGATTTAGGCTATATTTCAGAGGAAGGAACTGGCTAAACCACCTCTGAGTATTCTTTGCCTAAGAAGACCCTATGAAATTTATGGGGTCACCATAAGTCCACAGGCAACTTGAAGGCATATATGTACATACACACACATATATATGGCAGCGCTACTCAATGTGCTGGTCCTTGGGCTAGTGTCAGCACAAGAGCCATTTGCAGCTGCTGTCTGGCAAGTTTTCAGGAATGAAAGAAACAGTTGTAGCCAACAGACACAAACATGGCACTGGTTTTCTGGCACACTGGGGAAAAAATTAGTAATTGCTGGTCCCTCACATCAGATAGCTTGTGAAACAGTGTGAAACAGTCATAGGTTCTTAACCTGTAGTCCACAGACCTTGGAGGTCCTTGTGATGTCCTCACAAGGGATCTGTGAAGGCTTGAACCAATGTTATGAACTGTTATGATTGAGAAAGAAAGAAAGAAAGAAAGAAAGAAAGAGAAAGAAAGAAAGAAAGAAAGAAAGAATATTTACCCAAGTTTTTTGTGCCAAATTTCAGCTTGATCTGTCAAGTATACTGATTGTACTACTCTACCGCCTCTATTAAAAACAAACAAAAGTAAAAATCGGTTATGAAAATAACTAATCAGTAGCAAAAACATGTACTCAGCACTTGCTACTTCTTCATATGGTGAGAACTCGTAAGTGAATGACACTGAGCTACTAGGCAGAGCACATTATATTTCTTCTGACTATGCACACAGAAAGAAACTGTTTTCATAGCTATACCGAACTCTGATGTTGTTCATGTTTTGTCACCACCTTCTCAAAAAGTCTATTGTTTCCCAGAATTCTGTAGCTATTGAGAATGTTCACAAAGAAATTACTTTTTATTATTTTTATTATTCATCAAAATAAAATATAACACACATTGAAAGCTAATAAAAAATAAACATTGTCTTCGTGTAAACTTTCATGCAGTACATCATTTAAATAAGACCAGTTTTTAACATCATAACCTTCTATTTGACCCAAAGGTATTTTCTTGTCCTGTTTCAAATATTCCTCCAAAAATGCATAACTGGAAGCCACTTTTTTGTACTTTGTTCATTGATTTATTATTTACTAGATGGGTTAGATCATCCATCTCTCTCATAACACAGATTTTGGATATTCATTTCTCTGTAGTTGGTGGTACTTCGAATTTCCAGTTCTTTGCTAGAATTAGTCTTGCTGCTGTAATCAGGTGCAAAATAATTATCCAGTATTTATTTTCACCCTCTTTGTAGAGTATCAAAGTCATATTGAGGAGATACGATTCCTGTCTAAATTGGTATTGTATTTTAAAGATTTTTTTGTATACTCATATGTACTTTGGTCCAGAACTTTTTTTATTAAGGGACAGGTCCACCACATATATAACAAAGAGCCAGCTTCCTTGTGACACTTCTAGCATGCCCAACTTTTATATTTTATTCAGTCTCACTGGTGTATAATACCACTTGTTAACAGTGGCATCTCCACCCAGGGTGTCACCCCCCAACTTGCTGCTCTAGTGCTTATAATGCTGCCACTGCAGCGCCATCGAGGCTACGCTTGGCCCTCTCAGCATGCCCCCCCCCCCGCCTTCTGAGTGCCACATAGGACCTGGAAGGCAGCCATCCTTCTACCCATCCCCGGCCTTCTGAGTTCCTTATGGCCATGGCTGTGTGGGACCAGAAGGTGCCCTCCTGGCCTTCCAAGTCAGGATATGGAAAGCAGTCTCCTGCAATTCCCCCCCCCCAGCTTTCTGAATCCTGTGTGTGGGACCTGGAAGGCAACTTGATGCCTCCTCCCTGGGGTGCACTACCCCATCAGGTGACATCCCTCTTTGGGGTGTTACCTGGTGTAGTCCAGTGCACCGCACCCCCTCTCCCGGTGACACCACTGACTGTTAGCAATCTTTAAGAAGTTCGGGTCTTGGGAAGCCATACAAAAGTTAGCTATTGAAACAATCGCTCCTGAGCGTCCTTTCCAGCCTGCTTCTAATCATAAGCCCTGGTATACAAAGGAGCTTAGGAGGATGAAGCAGACTGGACGACTAGAGTGCAAATGGCGAAAGATTCGACTCTTGTCCGACAGAACTCATCATAGGAAGCATCTTGATTCCTATTGGGAGGCTTTACGCACAGCACAGAGATCCCTCTGTTCTGATCTTATTGCGTCTGCAGAGTCTCGTCCAGCAGAGCTGTTTAGGGTGGTAGGGGAGTTGAAGAAGGTCCTGCCTGCACCAAACCCCCTGCTTAACCCAACGACAGCATACTGTGATGCGTTTCATCAGAATCCATAGATGAGGCGTCCAGCATCTCTGTTGTTGTTACTTTGCTGGATGAGTTTCAATCTGTGAGGCGGCAGTGAAGCCTCTCCTGAAAAAACCTTCCCTAGACCCCCTGGATAGGAACAACTTTAGACCAGTTTCCTTGCTACCCTTCCTAAGCCAGGTGATCGAGAGGGCAGGTGCTTCCCAATTCCAAGCTTTCTTGGATGAAACCTATTACAGTGGTCCCCCGGGTTACGAATCCCCCGGGGTACGAAAACCCGGGATCCGAAAGAGCCGGGGCTGGAAAAACGGCCCCGCTTTCCGAAAAAAACCCAGGTTGCGAAAGGAAAGCGGCACGAAATTCAAATTGCGCCAAGTCCTTTCCTATACTTACAGTGGTACCCCGGGTTACAAATGTTTTTGGGTTACGAAAGGGGTCCTGTATCTTGATCCATTTCAAACCGGCTTCAGGACAGGATATGGAGTTGAGACTGCCATGGTCGCTCTGGCTGACAACCTCTGCTTGAGCATCGACGGGGGTAGTGTGACCCTGTTGGTGCTCTTGGATCTCTCAGCGGCTTTTGATACAATATATCATTCCATCCTCTTGGATTGGCTGAGGGAGTTAGGAATCGGAGGCACTGTGTTGTGGTGGTTCCATTCCTTTCTCTCGGGCAGATCCCAAAGGATGAGGCTCAGGGACAGTTGCTCCTCCAAAACTGAGCTTGCTCCAGGACAGCAACATTCGTCACATAGTCAGTCCAGTGTATATTTAGGATTGTGCATAGACAGCGCTGATGAAAGCATTCGGGGAGCCGTAGATACTGGCGATAGATGACCCATGTTTCAGACCCATAGAGGAGAGTGGACAATAAAATGGCTCTGTACACACTGATTTTTGTGCTTCGCCTCAGGTGTTTGTTACTCCAGAATCTTTTGTGAAGCCTTCTGAATGCACTATATACCTTTGCTAATCTGTGATCGATCTCTTTATCAATCTTGGTGTCTGAGGAGATGATACTTCCCAGGTAGGTGAACTCCTGTATGGACTTAAGCACAGATTTGCCTATAGTGATGTGGGATGATAGTGCTCTTCCTGTGGTGCAGGCTGGTAGAGAACTTCTGTTTTCATCAGGCTGACTTCCAGCCCAAACAGCTCTGCAGCCGTTGCAAAGCAGGATGTTAGGCGCTGCAGAGCTGCTTCTGTATGGGCAACAAGGGCAGCATCGTCAGCAAAAAGGAGCTCACGGACTAGATAATTTAGAGTTTTCGTGCGAGCCCTCAGATGGCTTAAGTTAAACAAGCTACCATCAGTATGGTAACGTATATAGATGCCGTCTTCTTCGAGATCTGCTGTAGCCCTTTGGAGCATCATGCTGAAGAAGATTGTAAATAGAGTTGGAGCGAGAACACAACCTTATTTCACACCATTAGTTATTAGAAGGGCTCTGAGAGAGCATCGCCATATCTGACTTGACCTTGCTGGCCCTTATGTAGCAAGATAATCATTTTGAGGAATTGGGGGGACATCCTAGTCGTTCCAGGATCTGCCACAGACCTTTTCTACTCACAGCGTCAAAGGCTTTGGTAAGGTTGACAAATGTTACATAGAGTCCTTTGTTCTGCTCTCTACATTTCTGAAACTACATTGGCTTTCAGGGAGAAGTTCTACTGCAATAGCAGGAACTAATCTGTTCAGGAGTATCCTTGCAAGGATTTTTCCAGCAATGGAGAAGCAGTGTTATACCTCGATAGTTTGAGCAATCAAATTTTGCTCCTTTTTTCTTATACAGGGTGATGATAACTGCATCTTGGAGATCTGATGGCAGTTCACCTTTTTCCCAGCAACTCACAAGGAGCTCGTGGAATTTAGCACGGAGTACATGACCTCTGTGTTTCCAAGCTTCAGGTGGGATTCCATCAATCCTGACTGCCTTGCCATTTTTCATCTGCTGTATGGCCTTAATGGTTTCTTCCAAAGTGGGAGCCATGTCCAGTTCATTTTTCATCGGTTGTTGTATCATATGTTGGATAGCTGAGCCTTGGACTTCTCAGTTGGCACTGAAGAGACTTTGGAAATGTTCAGTCCATCGATTCAGGATGGAGGCTTTGTCTGTGATTAGTGTTTCACCATCCATACTATATAAGGAGCTTTGGACCTGATAAGTAGGTCCAAACACTGCGTTAAGAGCTAAGTAGAATCCTCTGGAATCAACCAGATCTGCACAACATTGTGTCTTTTCTGCTAAATTGATCCACCACTTCTGAATGTCTCAGAGTTTTTGTTGAGAGACAGAAGGCTGCTTTTCTTACATGGCAAGATGGATGAACGAGGTGTGCCTGATAAGCAGTTCTCTTCTTTGCCAAGAGCTCCTGGATCTCTTGGTTGTTTTCATCAAACCAATCTTGGTTTTTCTTGCAGGAGAACCCAAGGGATTCTTCCATAGACTGCAGGATACAGTTTTTGATATGTGGCCAAAGTACTGTAGGAGAAGAATCTATAGGATGGTCTTCAAGTTTTGACTGCAGATTTGCCTGGAAGATACCTCTCATGGCAGCTTGTTGAAGATTGTTGGCTTGGGGTCTCCTCTTTAAGATGCCACCCCTCTTTGGTTTGAGCTTAAGATGAAGGTTTAGTTTACATCTTACGAGGTGGTGATCTGTTTGACATTCTGCACTGGGCATCACTCGAGTATGATGGACATTGTGAATGTTTCTCTGACGCACTAGAACATAGTCAATGAGGTGCCAGTGTTTGGATTGGATCCAGGTTGTCTTCAAGCTATTTTTCTTCTGAAAGATAGTATTTGTAATAGTCAGCTGCTGTTCTGCACAAAACTCTAGCAGGAGGTGTCCATTATCATTACAGTTTCCAACACCATGCTTGCCTAGAACACCTTTCCAGGCTTCAAGGTTCTTTCCTACTCTGGCATTGAAGTCACCAAGGATAATGATTTTATCTTCTGCAGGGACTTTTTGCATAAGGTGGCATAGGTTTGAGTAGAATTTGTCTTTCTCCACAGGGTAGGCTTGCATAGTTGGGGCATATATACTGACGAGAACAACATGTGGGAGGCATAAGGAAATAATGCGATCAGAGTGACCTGTTGGCAGGGTTTCGAGTTTGGAGGCAATGTAGTTTTTAATCATAAAGCCTACTCTTGAAAGATGTTTTTCAATTTTTGGTTTGCCACACCAGCAGAGTGTATAGTCGGCACCATGTTCTTTAAGGCTGCCTTCCTCATGGAGACGAACTTCACTAAGGGCAGCGATGTCAATATTAAGTCATGATAGTTCATGGGCTATTAGAGCAGAATGACACTCAGGAATCTATCTGCGGAATCTTGCATGGTTCTGATGTTCTAGCATGCAAGCGTCAGTCTGTTTGCACCTTTGGAGGCTGGTGTGTGCCTTTGTATCTTTGTTTTTGTTTGAGCGCAACAGAAGATGCCCGTTGACCGTGGCTCGCCAACCAGGTAAATGGAGATGAGCTTTTGTTAGGCCACCTTTTCTAGGCCCCACTCCATATGGCGCAAGCAGTGCTCTCCTTAAAAAAGGCTACTTGGTCATTCAGGATGCTACGGAACAAGACTGTCATCTCCCGGTCAGTCTCGAGCGACCAAAGTCCTGAACCGCTTGCATGCAGGGTTGGGTCTGCGGCTTCCAATGCATCTTTCACCTGCCGTTTTGTCCCTCACCTATCGCTACAGGACTTTTGGGGGGGTGGGGATCGGATCGGATGTATCCTTCGAGCCTGCATGTCCAAAGGAGGGCAACTAAGATGGTGAAGGGTCTGGAAACCATGCCCTATGAGGAATGCCTTAGGGAACTGGGGATGTTTAGCCTGGAGAAGAGAAGGTTAAGAGGTGATATGATAGCCCTGTTTAAATATTTGAAGGGATATCATATTGAGGAGGGAGCAAGCTTGTTTTCTGCTGCTGCAGAGTCTAGAACGCGGAACAATGGATGCAAACTGCAGGAAAAGAGATTCCACCTCAACATTAGGAGGAACTTCCTGACTGTAAGGGCTATTCGACAGTGGAACACACTCCCTCGGAGTGTGGTGGAGTCTCCTTCCTTAGGGGTCTTTAAGCAGAGGCTGGATGGCCATTTGTCAGGGATGCTTTGATTTGAGTTCCTGCATGGCAGGGGGTTGGACTGGATGGCCCTTGTGGTCTCTTCCAACTCTATGATTCTATGATTTTGTGCAATGGATTTTTCTGGTGAAGCGCAGTGTGCACAGAACTGGCCTCACCCTTTAAACCGGAGGTTCATCTGCCGAGACCAAGCAAGCAAGGACGGTGGCAGTGAGAGCCTCGGGTCGTAGGTTTGATTGGTGCTTCCTTCTCTTAGATGGTTTACCTTACAGGGTTAGATGAGCACCATCTGCCCAGGTTTGGGATTGGAGTTTTCCTTCTCCTAGGATGGTTGCCATAAGGCTAAAGAGCCCATCCTGCCCTTTGACGCTCTTGGTCAGACCCTTCGGTTGTGACCTGTCTGGCATGGGAGGCCTTACCAGTGGCTGTTTATGCCACCACCAGCATAGCTCACAGCTTCATTAGGGTATGCAAGCCTCTTCCCCACGACAAGGGGGCGTCAATGGGGAGGCATTAAATATAATGGCAAAGCAAAATGATGGAAAATCAAGGTTTGCTATTTGGAATTTATACTTTTGGGGACTATTTTCAAGACGTGTATGCTCAAATCTGTGGATAAAAAAATCTGTGGATAAGGAGGGCTAACTGTATTTTCCAGATCATTCCAATTTTCCTTGAAACCAACAGATTTCAAATCTTCCTTGAATCTCCTTTCTGTTTGCAGATAGGTGTACCAGTGTCTAATTGGTCTTTTCAAGCACCTCGCTCAGTATTAACATATTTATTTATTTATTTATTTAGAGTGTTCATACCCCACTCTTCAGCCATTGATGGCTCTCAGAGCGGTTTACAGATTTTCAATTTGACAGTTTCCTGCCCTCAGGCTTACAATGGTACCCTTGCTGCAAACATAGGGAAGCACTAGTTGCTAAGAAGACACCAAGTAAAGTAAAACAGACCTTTAATGCATCAGTCAAAATTGTCGATTTTATAAAAAGCAAGCCACTGGCTTCAAGACTTTTCGAGTAGCTTTAAACTACATTGTCGCCTTTTGCTATTCTATGAAGTTCATTGGCTATCATGAAGTATAGTTTTGTCTAATTGTTTGGTAACTGAGGGGTACAACAGATGGGCAGGAAAAAGTGGCTGGAACCTACATTTTTTGGAAGTTGATCGAAACCCTGCTAACTGCACTGGCCGCTTCCAAGGTGGCTTGAATGTACAAACCCAACCACACCACACCACTGGCTATTTTTTTCTGTCACTTCCCCCCACCATGTATGCCTACCATTGCACAAACACACCACCTGCTGCCTAGATGCCATCTTATTGGATGGCCGCCGCTTTGGCGACACAGCCGCATCTGTGGTCCTCTTTCTGAATTCTTTGGGGCCAACCAAAGAACATTGCAAACACAATTACAATTTAAGTGCCAATATATATATATTAACAATAAGACTGCAAAAAAGTTGAGACTCTGTCATCCAGAATTCTGAAATCCAAAGTATTCCAAAATCCAAAATTGTCCACATAGGTGGCTGAAATAGTGGCACATTTGTTTTCTGATGGTTCAGTGTGTACATACTTTTTCATGCACAAAATTATTTAAAATGTTATGTATAAAATATGTATAAATTTCCCTTCAAGCTATGTGTATAAGGTGTATATGAAACACAAATGAATTTCATGTTTAGACTTGAGTCCTGTCTCCAGGATATCTCATTATGTATATACAAATATTCCAAAATCTGGGGGGGGGGGGGGGGGGGGAATCAAAATCGAAAACACTTCTGGTCCCAAGCATTTTGGATAAAGAAGACTCAATTTATATAATAAATTTGACACATACACAATGTCCCAGAAGTTTCAAGCATCCAACGAAGTGCCAGTGCAGGACTTGCTTGCAGGAATCCTTTGCCTGTGCTGCTCAGTTGCATTGCGACAGTTGGATGGATATCTTACATTTCTAAATATATACATAAAAAACCCAAATAGTAGCAAATGCAAAATAAAAACCCCACTACAAAGAATGTGCCCTTTGGTTCTCTCCTAAGTACACAACTGAAAATACTGCTATCTTATTCAAAGTGAAAATAGGCTACTCCTTAGCAACTGCTGCTCCTCTCCAGCTCCAGCTCCAGCTCCAGTTCTTTCTATCCTTCTGAACTCAAGCAGCAAGTAAATCCCTGTTTTCCCACCCAGGTTACACAAATATAAAAAAGTGGAACCATCTCTGCTCTCCATATTTTTCATACTGTAGTCAGGATTGTATAGGACTGACCTGTCTGGCTAAGGAGCATCTGTCTGTGTGTATGTATGGAGGAGAGGAAGAGGGAGAGAGAATTTGTAGGATGATGTGGGGTGGGATAGCTATCAAAATGTTGGACTGCAGCATCCTTCAGTTCTAGCCACTGTGGCCTATGGGAATTATTGTCCAACAGCACCTGGAAGGCCACACATTAATAATCTCCAATGGTGCTCTGACTTTTACATGTTTTCTATGTAGTGCTCTGAAATTTTTCACTAAGATATGTGTGGGAGGGAGAGACTGGCTTTGCAGCAGGTGTGGGGCTCCAGTGCAAGCATCCCGTAATGTATTGAGCATCTTTCTTTGGCTTTACATGTCATAGCTCCCCGAAAGCAACTCCCCAAATAGAATAGGAATTGGAATAATTGTTGGTTCGTACATAATTCGAAAGTTCTTTTCTTGGACTCCATGGCCAGTTCCCATGCCAAGATCCTGAGGTACAAAACACCACTTTAAATAAAGCTCCACGGACTTAGAGGAATGTCCTTGGCAATGCATTTAATAAAATATTTTTGAGCTGCATATCTATCTGAATTTAATTAATTGTGGATATATGTGTGGCAGTGTGTCCAGTCTACAAATTACTTGGTGGAGAGTGATGTTGAAAAAATACTGTCAGCTTCTGCTGTTCTATTCTAAGAAGGAACAAAACATGGAAAAAAATATAAAAGAATGGTACTAGTGGTTGAGGAACATGTTATGTAAAAGGAATGAGGACTGGAAATTCAGTTTTTTAAGAGGATTTATGTTATTTATGTTATTTATGTACCTCAGAGGTACACAATCAGCAGAATCATATGGTAAAGTTTTTGCTAGATTATCATGTCTTGCACACACAGTTGAATGCCCTATTATTATTTTTAAATCTTTGAATAATAAATAATAAATAAAAAGTAATATCAGAGTTGAAGCCATTCTCCATGACTTGCTAGTTGACTCTGTGAAGGATAGCTTTTGTTTGGACATACATCACTGTCTCATCTATAGTCATTAACAGGAGCACCACCACACTCCTGTAAGAGTCATACTGTCCAGCACTGAATTAATTCATAGCTCTTATTTTAAGAAGCCACTTTTCTGCCTGTAGGCTTCCAGAGCACCATACTACTGGTGGAAAGCACTTGGAACAATCACTGAAGAAAGTCAAAGAAGAAAGTGTAAAGGCTGACCTCATGTTAAACATAAAGAAAACAAAAATAATGACCATGGAGGCTGTACATAAATTCAACCTAGATAATGAGGAAATTGAAATAAAGATTTCCATACCTTGGACCAAACATGTATCAGGACAAAGGCTGCAGTCAAGAAATGAGAAGAAGAATTAGAAATTGGAGGGGCAGCTATGGAAGAATCCTAAAGAGTAAACATGTACGGCTGAGCGTTAAAGTTAGAATCATCCAAGCCATTGCATTCTCATGTGGAGTTGAAGGCTTTCATGGCCGGCATCTGTAGTTTTTTGTGGGGCTTTCGGGCTATGTGGCCATGTTCTAGAAGAGTTCCTTTCTGACATTTTGCAAGTGTATAGTTCTGTTGCTAATGGGAGTCTTCAGTGTGGGAGGATATGCAAAGGATATATACACAGGATATATATACCCTATCCTTTTCCAGGCAAACATTCTCTGAAGATACCAGCTACATATGCTGGTGAAACACCAGAAAGAACTCTTCTAGAACATGGCCACATGGCGCGAAAGCCCCACAAAAAAACATTGCATTCTCCATTACCATGTACGGAGCTGGAGAGTGAAGAAAGCAGATAGAAAAAAATTGAGATGTGGTGCTAGAAAAGAGTGTTGAGGATACTGGTGGATAGCCGAAAAGACAATTGAGAAACAGTTGGATCCTAGAACAAATCAGGCCAAAAGTCTCCAAGAGGCAAGATGATCAAACTGTCATACTTTGGCTACATCATGAGAAGACATGACTCATTAGAAAAGACAATGATGCTGGGGAAGGTGGAGGGCAGCAGAAGGAGAGGATGACTGCATGCTAGATGGATTGATTGAATTAGGAAGACCATGGGACTGAGCCTACAAGACCTGAGCAGAGAGGTAGAGGATAGGGGGGCTTGGAGACATCTGATTCACAGTGTTGCTATGAGTTGAGGTTGACTCGAAGGCAGCTAACAACAACAACAACAACAAAAGGCTTCCAGAGCACCTCACAAATTTACAAACAGGTTAAGTATGACAGTACTAAAACAACATGATTTAATTGAATAAAGAAAAGCAACAGGAATATCCAATCATTCATCTATAGTATTTGTTCACACACACATTAGTTGATGTGTACACAGAGATACCTGCGTAATTACTTAACATCCAAAGCATGGCTATGGGCCTCCCCCCCCCCCCAACTTTTGAGATCAGGAATCGTACCAGTGGAATCTCTCTCGTTTTCTCGTTGTTTTTCTCACCTCACCTCGAGGATTTTAGCAGAATCAAGCTAGGACACTTGAAGTCAAGCAAGTTCAGAGTGGGGTCAAGATGGCTAAATACATAAGTTAGGAGAGTCTGTAGCTGTTTGCTCTTGCTTGAGCCTACAGGGAAGGGCAAGATTATGCCCCTTCCATGCCATTCTCCCTTGCTGATTTAACTGAATGCAAACTATTTTTGCACTTTAAAGTCAATCTGCAGCAGTTGAAGTAAGCTGAGGAGAAAAGGAAAAGTAGGAGGAAGAAGTGAAAGAAATGACATTATAAAAAAAGTGGGATGGCAGTTAAGCAGGACTCTCCCTGTCAGATCAAGACATTTGGAAAGTATGATGCTGCTGCCACTAGTGTCCTAAATAGAAACCTTTTTATTACTGATTCTGCGTATGTTTTCTTTTTAAGGCTGCTTGTTTTTGTTTTCTTATAGCACCTCGTAAAGTGAGAAGGCAGTTATTGTAACACTAATAATTTTATTTAATACATCTTGAAATGTTTTATGGCTATAATTTCACTCTTTACTGGAGTGGGCAACTGGGGAAGATCTTGGAGAACTACATCCCTCACTGCAGCCTCTCCAAGGGGCCATGGAGGCTGTTCTGAGGCCTTCTGGAGCTTCTAAGATGCATTTGGAGACAATTTGAGGGGAGCAATTTTGAAAAAAATTGCAAAATTTAGTCTTGACAATGTGGAGTTGAAGGCTTTCATGGCTGGCAACCATAGTTTTTTGTCGAGCTTTCGGGCTATGTGACCATGTTCTAGAAGAGTTCCTTTCTAACATTTCTTCAGCATCTGTGGCTGGCATCTTCAGAGAATGATCATTCTCTGAAGATGCCCGCCACAGATGCTGGCAAAACATCAGAAAGGAACTCTTCTAGAACATGGCCACAAAGCCTGAAAGCTCCACAAAATTTTTTAGTCTTGACACTTGCAGGGTCTAGGAAGTGCCAAATGTAATGGAAATGCCCTCCACACCCCATAGAGATCATTCTTGGGCATTCATTTGGAACATGTTTTGACCCATGAGGATAAAAACCACCTTGTTTTAACAGTTCCTAAACTTAGACATGCCTTCTCTGCAGCATGTCTTAAAGTGCTTCGATAGCAGTACTGGAAGGCAATTTAATTTTTAAAAACCCTATATGATATGATATGTGGTGGTACAAATGTTAACATAAGAGTCTCTGGCTCATGTCTTACTATACTGCCCATTTTATCAAGGCATCCGCTCTGATTTCATCAGCCCAATCCTACAGGATTTTCCAGGTAGATTGGAAATTTTTTATCTAACATTACTGCTTGATAAATAAGCAGTTCTCCAGATTCTTTGTCTCTGCTATTATTACTCGTAGGCAAATTTTAGGTGATAAAATTTCAGATTGAGATAGTCCATTATGTCTAGGAATCACTGGAGTTTATATGTAACCCAAGCTCCAATAGTTTGCTCCAAAATGAAATATTGGAAAGTGGCTGCCAATTATTGAGGATAGTAGGATCAAAGGAGGGAATTTTCAGTGAAGGTTTTGCAACTTTTAGGCATGTTGAACCCTGTCTTTCTGCAAATATCCTTCTGATATCTCCCTTTCATCACTTCGATAGTCACCTCCCCAAAGACACTTTTTTATGAAGGGAGAGCAAAGTCTAGGAAACACATTATGGATTTTACTTCCCAAGGATCCTTTTCTACATCCTTTGGCTGTACACTACAGGACACATGGTGCCAATTTTTCAGCTCCAAAAAGTTTTTCTCAGACTTGCCACCAACCCATATGTGGGAGACTAACAGACTGGCCTCAAGCTCTACTTTGCCAATGAGAAATGAACCAGACATTCTTTAAAATAAATGGGATAACAAAAAAGCCTTACCAATTAGATATTTGTGTACATATTCATAACCGTACATTTGATTCTCTTTGGAATAGCTTAGCATAAACACGAGACAACTCAGAAGTATTTTAATTTTAAAGTCACACTCACTCCGTATTCATTTTGGGCTTTTTGGAAATGGACAACATAAATACTGGAATGTTTCCATTAAAACAAACGGTTTCAACTGTATTGTTATTAAAGTAGAGCACACTTTTAAAAAATTAATAAACTCAGTACTGGAGGCGATTTATTTATTGTGCAGAATTGAACCAGCTGAGCAGACTTGATTTCGAACAGGGCTGAGCAACTATGGCAGATCCTAGGGCCAGTTTTCTGCCCCTGGGACCCTAAGGAGGCTGCCCACAGTGCCAAAAATGCCCAAAGGAGGAAGGGGACTGTGTGGAAGCCCACTTCTAGGTTAGAAACATCACATCTTTTAAATATTAAAGGGAGGTGCAGCCTACCTTTTAAGTAACTTCCAGGAGCAAAAATTCACCTTTTTTTGAAAGGAGTGAGAAATGGAAGTCCAGGGAAGCTTGAAGGGTCAAAGTCTAATAATAATAATAATAATAATAATAATTTATTTATTTATTTATATCCCACTCCAATGGGTGAGCCTACAAGAAAAGCACTAGTGTGTGTGTGTGTGAACAGTTTATCCACCCATGATTTGAAATTGTATGTGGGGATGGGAATGTGTATTTTAAAATGTAGTTGTACTCAGAGATGGTTCACGGACTGCTGCCAATTTATGAGCTATCAGCTGCCCTGGAAAATCGCCAGGAAAGAAGGGAAGAGTACCGGTAGTTGCCAGTGGACACAAATAAGGTGGAGCTCTCTGGCACATTGTAAAAAATAATAATAATACAGCCAGTCCCAGCCACCAGAAAGCTTAAGTAGCACTGCTGTAAAATATGTTGTGCATGGTGTGGTGTGATGCAGTAATATACAGTGTGGGGACACTCTGAGAAGTTGGAGGTGTTGCTTTGTGTCCTCCAGGTCAGGAGACTGGGAATCAGAACAGCAATTTTTCTAGGTTCTTGGCATTCTTCAGTCCATCTTTGTTGCCAGAGATCTATGTAACTTCAATGGCTCACCGTGTTTTTTGTCGACTTTTGCTGTGGCTTAGGTTGGGATAGTTTGACCATCATGGCCAAGGTATCGGTAATCTCATGGTATTATATATTTAATGTGTTCGTGTGAAACTGCCCTTAAGGCTGCTTCTGAAACAGCAACCAATCTGTAATGTTGATACTAGGCTGCTGAGCAGAGTATCGTCCTGGTGGCACAGTGGTTAAGTGCCAGTATTGCCGCCACAACGTTGTGAGTGCGATCCCAGGTTTCCAAGCTTGATTTAGCCTTCCATCCTTTAGTAGGTTGGTAAAACTAGTACCCAGATTGTTAGGGGCAACTGGCTTACAGAGGGTAAACCACTTAAAGAGTGCCAAGTTCATTGATAAGCAGTATAGAAATGTACATGCTATTGCTTTCCTGTTGCTAATGTATAACTTGTTGCCTTTTTCCTTCTAGGTCAGGTTTAAGGGTGTGTTTTTTTTTTTTATATAATGTGTATGCCCCTAAACAACTTGGGATCTTTTTATCTGCAAGACAAGGTTCTCCCCTGTAAACCCTTTTGGTTGTTGAAGTCCTCTGGAGACAGCATCCTGCTAGTGCCACACATTCCTGAGGCCCACTCCACAATTCATAAAAACAGGGCATTTAGGATGGTGGTCCCAATAATATGGTATAGTTTTCCATCTGATATTACACTTATGGCAATAATTCCTATTTTTAGGTGTGTGTGTGTGTGTGTGTGTGTGTGCATGCATTCATCTTCAAGTCACCTGTTGACTTATGGCAGCCCTGTGAATTTCATAGGATTTTCTTAGACAAGGAATACTCAGGGGTGGTTTTCCAGTTCCTTACTTTGAAACACAGCCCACAGCGGCTGATATTTGTCAGCAATCTCCCATTCAAATACCAAACAAGGCTGACCCCGCTTAGCTTATAAGATCCTTGACAGTATCTCGTAACTTTAGGGTATTTAAGCTAAAACTTGCCTTCTTATGAATGTCTTCCTGATGTAAAGTAGCTCAATATGTATGATACTTTTATAGATAACAATTTGTTTTATATTGATTTTATTGTTGTTTTATATTGCTTGCTTTATTATTTGTTTACACCATTTTCAATTTTTTTTAGAAAAAGTAGTTTATGGCTACAGTACTCATAAAAATAAAACACTGTATATACAAAGCATGATATGAAGCATACCTTACTTGGGAACATGCAAACCTCCAGAATTTGTTGGACTGCCTTTCCCATCATCCCCTTCCGATTACTATATTGGTTACAAGGCAATTCAACAGCCACAAATTGCCCATTCTTGGGGAATTGATGGTCCCAGCTAATAAATAAAAACAGATGTCTTAGCTGAATAGTAATCAAATGTTTGTTGTTGTTTTCTCAGTATGCCTTTGTCATTTCAGAGATGAAGCAAGAAACGAAATCAAAACTTTTGGGAAAGTATGCTTCCCATGGGCCACAGATTCTCAGCATCCACAGAGTTTACATACAGACGAGGCAAGAAAAACGCATTAATTTTACTATCGGGAGCCGAGCATACTTGCTTCCCAAAACCTCTGTCATCATCAAATGCCCAGTTCGGAGATTCCAGAAGTCACTTATCCAGTGGGAGAAAGATGGGCAGCACCTCCAAATTTCAAAGAGGTTTGGCATCACAAAATCAGGATCACTCAAGATAAACAGTCTTGAGGCTTCCGATATTGGAGTGTACAAGTGTATCGCAGGCTCCGTACATGAGATGTTTGTCCTGAAGCTCATTGGCACCGACAACAAGCTAATAGAACCACCCATTTTTAGAAAGCCCCCGGGTTGGAGCAGCAACACAGAACATAATGAGGCCAACAGCTTTGGAGCAAAGTGGCATAAAATGAGCCAGATGTGGCAGCTGTGGAGTCAGAAGAGTGAACAGTATGTAGGTGATGGCCAAGTTAATGATCAGCCTTTCCTGCGACATCTTGAAGCTCATACAAGAAATTCAGCAGAAGAATATGGCTCCCGTGAATTCAAAAACAAGCGACTTGAGGCAGTGGTTCTCCCTGGAGCTTATAGTATGGACACAGTACATTTTGAGGAGCTGATAAAGAATTTGAGTCATCTTGTTGAGGTTGGAGAAGTCAACGATGACTTGGCTTCCCATCTCATCTATCAGTTGGTTGCTGAATTATCCAAACCACCGCAGGCCATTTCTGAAAAACTGAAGGAACCACAAGAAGAGAAGTTACCTTCCAGGAAACCTGCCAAAACTCCAGATTTGTTTGATAATCTCAGCACAAAGCCGCAAGGCAATACAGTGACAATAAGCCAAGGGAACCCAGTTATTGTAAAGCAAAAAGGAGGGCCAAAGGTTTATTCCAACAAAACAATAACTGTACATGTTGGGAGTACCCTTTTTTTATCAAAGGATGTCCACGTTGTAAATTTGCTTTGTGAAACCGTCAGGGTTAGCAACCCTAAATATACTTGGACGAAAGATGGAACAGACTTAAAATTCTCTGAAAGGTAAGTAAATTGAAATCTTTCTGTACTTCTTTTTTTTTAATGATTCATGTGATCTTTCTCACCTTCTGAGTTACAAAGTTAGTATACAGATTTTTGGTATTAAAATCTTTTAAACAAGTAGCCGTAACCACCACCTCCTCCCAATTAAGGATTTATCTTAAATAACATAGTGTGGTATCACAGCCATTTTTATTGCTTACAATTCCTTAATCTTTCACTCTTTCTCTCTTTTGTTGTTGTTGTTGTTTCAGTCTTTTTTTTTTTTTTTGGTTGCCTCAGGTCCACACTTTATTTTTTTCATATTTTATTTTATTACATCGTTCAGTCTGCAACATATAATATTTAACACGGTAAACAGTACCAGACTAACATCACGTTCATCCAATACATTCTAAAATATGTATAACATAATTTTTTAAACTTCTTTCACCCAGATTCCACCGTGTTCCCTTATAAGTGTTCTATCTTTTATATATTTAAATTTGTTTAATTCTGCTTAAGTCTCCAATTGTGTTTTAAAAATGCAACTTCTGATACAGTTTAAATGGTATAATTTCTGTATTTTTTCTGTAATAGTATATAGTATATAATGTCAAACCACACAAACCACTATGCCACACAGGCTTCTTTATTTCTGTACAGTGTTTTTTTTCTCCATTCTCTTTTCTTATCCCTATTCCTCATCTCTGTCTCTTCAGGATTGTCAGAGACCTCTTGCTACAAACTATATTTCAACTGACAAACAGTATAGGTTTTTCACAACTATTATACACTGGTGTTTTGGGCCACTTGACTTCATAAGTGTTCAAAATCATTTCTAGCTATTGCTGATGAAAACCGTATGCTGCATACATTGTATGTGTGTATTCTTGGCCTAAAAGGTATAAGAGTATGAGCATGATATAGGACTGTGGGAGAGGTACTTAACTTTATAATTACCATATATACTCGGCTATAAATCAATCTCATGTATACGTTGAGAGCAGGCTTTGGGGCCAAAATTATGGATTTTGATATGAACCATGGATAAGTCAAGGGTAAAATTTAGCAGCATGAAATGAAGGATATAAAGGACAAAGCTAAGGAAAACGATGCCAAAGAACTTTAAAAATTCTGGCAGGCATAACTGTTTGTGCTTTTCCAATCCAGGCATTCAAAAAAGTCAGAAGTGGAGCCCTGGTGGACAGAATGGAAGGGGTTGATGTTTCTTTTAGGTGCTCCTGGAATACCCTAAGCTCTTGACTTTTGCCACTCTGCTCTGAGAAAGAGAGTGGTTCCTTTTTTTGACCTGTATATAAGTTGACCCAGTTTTGGGGGGGTCAATTATTTGACTACACGTTCTAGACTTATACATGCATATATACAGTAAATACTGAGTTACTAGTTTAGAACTGGGCACATCAGTTTTATAAACAATTAGTGTTGTCTGCCCCTGTGGTTTAATTTGAAGCCTGTGGCATACTGCCAAGGCCTATGGGACTTGTAATGATTTACAACAACATCAACAACAACAACAACAAAACAACATTATTATTATTATTATTATTAATACCCTACTATTCAGCCAAGGCTATCAGAGTGGCTACATTCACTGTAGCAAATTAATTTTGCAAGGTAGTGAGAGCATAACATTATTATTTTTTAAAAAGTGATATAACTGGCAATGCTGCTTTTTAAATATGGTTTATATTGTTGGTTTCGGGTGGATTTATGGTCATTTTATATTTGTAAATGCATCTTTAAAAATATATTTTAAATATAACTAATGTATTGGTAAAATTCAAAGATATAGCCATGTTAGTCTGTAGAATCATTATGTAGAAAGATCTTGTAGCACCTTTGAGACGAACTGAAAGAAAGGAGTTGGCAGTATGAGCTTTCGTAGAGGTTAGTCTACTTTCTCAGATGCATTTGGTGGAGTGGAAAGCCAGGGATATGACATTAGTGTGTGAGAATGTCGATTCAAATTCAGAATCCTTTCTGTATGGAAATGAAGTGGCAAGTCCAGTTTTAACTATGGTAATTGGTGGACAAAGTCAGAGGGAGCTGTGGAGGAAGATGAGTAGAATAGATCAGGCTGAGAGGGTAAGACTTATCCATGGTCACCCAGTAGGTTACAATAGCTGAATGGGGATTCAAACCCTGATCTTCAGCATCATAGTCCAATGCTCAAACCACCTTACTGGCTCTCAGTGTGCGTAAGGCCACAGGCCTGCACTAAACAGCCATCAGGTGGCATCAAAATGCCACCAAAGTTGGAATCAAGTGGATTGGTCAGAGTAGAATTCTATAAGCTGGGTAGTACTGTGGAGAAGAGACTTTTCACTCTCAAGAAAAGATGTGAAGGAGAGCTTTCCCCAATGGTTTTATGGAAAACAATCCTTGTTCTTATGCTATGATGCTGTGATAACTGTTCCCCCTCCCGAACACAGACCTGTTAATCAAAAGACAACAAGATTGTTAGTCATGTCATTAGTGGCATATTCTTAGACCTTTATGGGGCATGTAGGTTCACGAGAATGGTACTTGAGATAAGATCCTAGAGAATTCTCTCACTTCTCTCTGTTTCCTGACAGCATTTGGATAATGATTCCCAAAACCCTATATGTCTAAACTTTAAAAAGGTAAAAATAAAATTGTCCCTTTGACATGATTGTCAAGTTGTTTCCAACTGTTGCAGGTGGTGCTCATCTCCATTATTAAGCCGAGGGAGCCAGCATTTTCAAAAGACAACTCCATGATCATGTTGCCAGCATGACTGCATTGAATGCTGTTACTTTTCCAGTGAAGTGGCACCTATTTATCTACGAGGGGGTATCATAAAGTTTTAATTATCACCTTAAAAAAAATTGACAGAAAGTTTGTTTTGATTTGTAGTTGTTAACTTATCCGTATGTAGTCACCATCCAGATTTGCACATTTTCCCCAGTGTTTCTTGACCCTACAAATACCATTATTGTAGAAGTCTGCAGATTGTGCCTGATGAGGATTTTACACTTTAGTCACTTCTGGCAGAGCCAGTCACAAAAATAAAGAACGCAATGAGCTGATTTTCTCAATATCATGCACTTAGGGACCAATGATGACACTGACAGTGATAATTGTTACTTTACAATACTCCCTCATAAGGCGCAATCTTCAGACTTGTACAATATCAGGTATTCGGAGGGTCAAGATACGTTGCGAAGAATGTATAAATCTAGATAGTGACTACATAGAGATAACTTAACAACTACAAATCAAAACAAACTTTCTGTCATTTTTTTTAAAGGTAATCATTAAAACTTTATGCTACCCCCCTCATACTTGCCCTTTTACATGTTTTCAAACTGCTAGTTTGGCAGAAGCTGGGACTAGTGATGGGAGCTCACTCCATCACACAGCACTTGGGCTTCAAACTGCCAACCTGTCAACCTTGCGATCGTCGGAGCCAGCGTCTTAACCTCTGAACCACTGTTTCCCTACTAAGCCTTATATTTTCTTTAAACCTTCTGCAGAGTGATTATGGAAGCCAGTGACAAAATCCAAATTTTGAATCCCACCAAGAAAGATATGGGTGTTTATCAGTGTACAGTGGAGAATGACTTTGGTTCTGACACAGGAACATCTGCTCTGTTTTATGCAGGTAGATTTTGTGCTATTATTTAGCTACTTGTCTTTATTATAATCTCTCAGGTTTTAAAAATTTCCTGACTCCCTGTGTGCCTTGAGTTTTTAATAAGTCTTATTTTATGCAAATAATCAGCAAATAGTTGCTAAAAGACTTTTTGATTTCACATATTTTCCAAACACTCTTATGACAACTTGTTATTAATCCACAGATCCCTTATCCAGAATTCCAAAATCCGAAATACTCCAAAATCATCCACATGAATGGCTCAGATAGAGACACTGTTGCTTACTGGTGGTGTACACAAACTTTGTTTCATACACAGCATTATTTTAAAATATATAAATATACAAATTTATAAAATTGCCTTCAGTTGTATATGAAACATAAATGAATTTCATGTTTAGACTAGGGTTCCATCTCCAAGATATCTCATTATGTATATGCAAATATTCCAAAATCCAAAAAAATAATCAGAAAATGCAAAATCCAAAACTCTTCTGGTCCCAAGCATTTTCGATAAGGGACTCTCAACCTGTGTATTGAAATATCCTTTAAAAACAAGTTGTCCACTGGATGGCCTTATGCACCCTTCAACTAGACATAAAGAAGAAGTAAGTCTTTTGGACCAGAACAGAGAGAATGTGAGTGACCACAATAATTGCAATAGCTCTGTGATTGGTAGGATAGGTTACTGGTAAGATAAGTGGCTACCAGTAAGAGGAGAGAGAAGAAGAAAATGCTATGAAAGCAAGAAAAATAGGGCATGACCAATATCTGTCAATCTGACCCTTCCTTTGCATGGTGCCACCCTGAGATTCTTATATTTGATTACCCTGGACTATGACAAAGAGTAAAAATTTCTGGCAAAATTACTTTTGTTTCTTTCCCTGTAACTCTCTTCTGTAGAGGCTCCTGCTATATTGTCTTCAGTAAGAAATATCACAATGTTTGAACTTCGGAACCTTTCTGTGGTTGTTGGAGGTACCGTCCTGGCAAGAACAGGAATAAACATTTTGCTGGAATGTCCACTGAAAGGTACAGTATATAAGCTTTACATTTTGCTGCTTGACAAAATGGTTACACCTGGAGATATATCCCTGGAGGACAGACGTTGTTAGGCATGTCATCCTCACGAACACTGTGTCCCTTACATTTTGCTCCCAAATATATATTGATTGACTGATTGATTGACTAATTGAGTGATTTGTTATATTGCTACCTTTCTAATAAGATTGGGTTGAAAGTGGCTTGCAATAAATAGAGAAAGAAAGAGAGACAATGCATATATGGAGACTGAGAGACAGAGACAGGCTCTAAGATTTTCTATAAGACCATTTATGCTCAACCACAGTGTTTTATGTCCTCTAGAGCTGCAAAAGATCTTCAAAGTGTTGGCATTCTCAGAAATTTCTCAAAAAATTTCTCAGAAATTTTCTCAGAAATTTGAGGAGCACAGCTCTTCTCCTTCCTCTCTCCAGTGGGTTTTTACCATGCATCTGTATTTGAGAGCCTTGTTTGCCCAGATCATGCCTTATTGTCAACAGCGTTGTCCACTGAGCTCAGACCCATCTTGAAAACTCTGCATGGAATCCCAGTGGCAGAATAGGCCTGCCGGGTTGAAGCCAGGAGTTGTGGCTTCTGTAAGGAGACAAAGAGGATTAAGGTTATAAAATGCCAAGCCACAGAAGTCTGCGGAGCTGTCAGCTCAGCACCTTGCCAGAGTAGAACTGGCTGTAAGCAGAGGCTAAAAAGCACACAACTGGTGTACTCAACAGGGAACTCAACCACATGTACAAAAATCATGTGCTTATATGTTTCAAATTTATAGTGCAAATTGTGCTTCTAGAAAGGTGTTATTTCATTCCAAACATACAATCGTTTCCTGTTTCAAGGAACATTCCCGGTTCTCACAGGTCTGCCCAAGAGGCCTTTGGCACTGCAAATTTCATTTTGTAATGTGTGCGTGTGTGTGTGGTTTTTGTACATGCAATTGACTACATGTTAGTTATATAAGATGTTGCTTTTTTGCATTTTGGGAGGTTGGTTTTTTTTTCACTTTGCAACTCTTGCTTTTATTTATGCTGCTTGTAAGCAAATGCTACTATAACAAGTTAGTAGTTAGCAAAATGCCCATACATTCCGTGCTTCAAACGCTACTTTTCAAAAGTAGGGCTTTCTTAAGCAAGGAATTCTGAAAGGGTTTTTTTTGGTTTTTTTTGCCAGTTCCTTCCTATGGAGTTTATCACACGAAGGGAATTGGCAGTATAATCTAATGGCAATCTGAATGCAATTATGGGGTTTCGTGTGATTGCTTGAAAGCTGATCACACACATTTTCGGGCAAAGGGAAGTCCTTCCGAATGCAATCGTGGGGTTTTGCGTGATTGTGTGAGAAACTATCACACGCAATTTCAGGCACTGGGAGGCAATTTCAGGCAGTTCTGAATGCAATGCAATGCTGAACTAGCGAATTTACTCAATTCTGAACTGGCCTCACTTTCATTTCTTTCGAAATTGAGAGAAATACCTCCCATGTGATAAGCTCCTCTGAAATGTAGCCTACAACACCTGATATTCATTGGCTATCTCTAGTACTAACCAGAGCAGATTCTGCTTAGCTTCCAAGATCTATTGCAATTAGAGTATTAAGGCAACTTATAAATGAGCATATATAAATTTTATGCAGATATATGTCCTGTTTTGTCCTGGTTTTTTTCCCCCCTCAGTGCTGCTTACTTTTTCTTGCAATGCACAAATGGCCATCCTGTTCCAAAAGCTAGCAAGTGCTGAAAACAGCTTGTCACATACCGTAATTCATAGACACTGATTTTGGGTAGGAGGTCTCAGGATCAACACTGCACACACGGACTAGCTACACATCTTTTGGGATTAAAATCAAAATTGATAACACTTAGACCAAGGGATGGTCAGTGCATAGCCCACTGAATGAATAGTTTACATAGGCCCTTGAATGAAGCCGCAGAAGCAATAGGCATGGGACCAAGCTGCCAGTGCAAATTCAACTGTGCTCTGTTGTGTAGAAAGCCTATATGTCTCTTGTGTAGAGTTGATTCATATCCTGTCTGACAGGACTTCACTATATTGTTCCCCGCAAACAGGGGAGTTAGAAAGAGAAGGAAAGGGAGAGCCTGAAATGCCTGAAGGCACTCTGACACCAGAGTGATCGAGAAGAAATAGGAAGGCCTGGCCTTGAAAGTCAAATGTGGCTCAAGTAAAGGCCTTATCTCCCCTTAACTTCAAACATCACACAACCCCCTAAACCTGTCCGGTTGCCAACTGCTGGCATAGGTCAGTACTGTATGTTATGCTTAATCAAAATCAGCTAGTATATGTACAAACTGATTTCTTACTCATACTTGGAAAGAATTAGAACTCTGTGTGACTGAAAATAAATTGTTAAAAATGGAGTCAGTGCCATTTCCATTTTTATTAGTTTTGAGGGTGAGGGTGGAATTTGTATTTTTCCTTACATTGCTACCAATAAAGAAAAAAAAAGAGAGACTGACTCTAGAAGACCAAAAGTAATGATAGAAATATATGGATGCAAATAGTTCTACAAATAGCTTTTAAAAATAGTGGCGCCAGTCCGACGGATATTGGGACATGTGGCTCGGTTGTTCTCTGTCCGTACCAAGGGTATTGCAATGCTGTGGTGAAGTCATGTTTTCCAGCTCTCCTTTGGCAACTGAGCAGAGAGCAGCAACCTGCATCTCACATTCAACTGCCTTAGTCACACTGTTAGTGTTAAATACTGCTAGCAATGCATTTTTAAGTGTTAGCAATTTTGATCTTTTTTTCTTGCAAAAGGCTGTCTACTTCAAAATGTTTTAATAGCTGAGTATGTTGCTATTTGAGTGCTTTGTCATATTAAAACTGACTGGGATCAGTCCCACCCCTTTCTTTCTTATCTGCATCTCGTTGCTTAATTTCATTTCTGACAACTGGAGAAGTCAAATCCAAATTACTCTAGGAGAGCAGCATTTTCCTTCAGTCACTCTCATCTGCATAATCCTACTAAGTGGCAAGCAGCATTGAAAGCACTAGTTAGCTGTGTATACACATAAATATATATACAGAGGGTTAGGGTGAGAGAGAGACTTTAAATATATATACAGAGGGTGAGGGCGAGAGAGAGACTGAGTATCCCTCATCCGAAATGCTTGGGACATTTGGATTTCAGATTCCCCCTCCCCCCAAAAAATTTTTTTTGGCATATATGTAATGTTAGCATACCCAACACCACCACACTGTATATAGGGTTTCATATTTTCATATTGATATCTAGGGCCAGGCATGTTTTAAGTAGTCACAGTAACCTTTGGAACATTAGGAAGTTTCACATGGGAAAGGTGCCTTGACCTGAATACATGTGGATGGTCTAGAAAATACCATAATAAAATAAATGCAGAATTGGTTGCTGGTCACTCCGTCCCCACCGCCTTCAGGCTTTCGGCATATCCTCTTGCACTAGAGACAAAGGCAGTCCCATTGTACCAAGGCGAATAAGGCCATATCTCTTACCTACCCTCACTTCCAAGTCAAGTAAGACCAAAGTCCTGAACCGCTTGCATGCAGGGTTGGGTCTGCGGCTTCCAATGCATCTATCTGCCCCAGCCAACTTTATAGAATCATAGAATGGAGTTGGAAGAGACCTAAAGGGTCATCCAGTCTAACCCCCTGCCGTGGAGGAACTCGCAATCAAAGCACCCCCAAAAGATGGCCATCCAGCTTCTTTTTAAAGACCTCCATCTATATATCTGTTTTGGGTTTGTCCCATAGCCAATCACTGACTTGTTAATCCAGAGTTAAGACCATCTACCAAAATTGCCCCTTTTGTCAGTTCTATGGGAAAGCTGTCAAACCCTTTGTACCTTGTGTGGACATGTTGAGTACCCCCAAGGATACAGAACAGGATATAAATATCCAACCCATATATGGTCACTCTACACATAGAACTCTGCCCAACTGTCCAGAGCTTCATCTTCCACCATCTGAGCCACAATCTGCTTTCTGTGGATCCTCTTCGGGACCGGTAAATATAACCTTCTCTAAATCCTAAATCTTCTATCCAATTTTCCAAAACTCTACTTCGGTTAGCCTTGTATGTTTCAGATGTTTCAGAATTGAATTGGTGCTGTATATTTGTACTCTTGCATATCCATAATTTTGGCCCTAAAACTTGCCCTCGACTTATACATGAGGTCAACTTATAGTCTAGTATATATGGTATACCAATTTGGCTTCAGTTGATATTTTTAACCTAGTGCAACTGCAACACCTAAATTTAGTTTGCAGTTTTGCTGACCCAGAAACTAGTGTATTGATATGATTCAGTTTGGTTTGACATATGGTTCACCTTTCTCTGCATAAGGAAACAGACAGCTATTGCGCCTAGATTTCTGCTCTAAGGCATTTTGGAGATCTGTGCGCTTCAGTGAAGGCAGTGAAACCAGACTTTTTACAGAGAGAAGAAAATTTAAAACTAATACTTTAGAAGATTTTTGCCCTTCTTCACTGAACTTAAAAAGTTCCATCTGTCTAATACATATAGTTAGATTGTCAGACTCTCAGGGTCACTCCAAATTTTATACCATGCCAAAGAAGAGTTCTGGTGAAATGGAAAGTTTGGTTACTTGTGACATTTTGGTGGTCCAAGAAATATTATATTCAAGTCCAAAAATGGTTAGTTGGATATGTTTGGTTGTCCGTCACATAGCACCCCCCCATCCTGTTCATTGAGAGTCTTAGGTCTTCCATAAGAGCATCCCCTGTTGCTAATTTAATGGTATTTTTATCTGAATCAGTGCTAGGAAGCATTGTGCCACAAGTAATGATTTTTCTTTTAAAATCTTATTTTTGGAGATAACAAGGGAATACTGGTTTTTAAAGTAACCCAACAACTCCTAAATGACAGTCTGTGACCAGCACTATAGAAGGAAAAGCTTGCAACAAGATGAATTAAAATGGGTGGACGAAATAAGAAATAAAACATCACTTTGGCCTTTTGGCTAAGATCAAGTACAGTGGTCCCCCAGGTTACGAAGGTAATCCATTCCGGGATCCCTTTCGTAACCCGGAAGTCTTCGTAACCCGGGGGACCGCTTTATTTGTTGCACAGCGCAGCAATTTAAAGGGGCCGGGTTGTTGTTTTTTTGCAACCCGTTTTTTTTTCGGAGACCGGGGCCGTTTTTCCAGCCCCGGCTCTTTCGTATCCCGGGATTTACGTATCCCGGGGGATTCGTAACCCGGGGGACCACTGTATAGTACTTTTTTAGTACAGTATAAAACATTGCTTCCTCGGAAGATGATGATGATAATAATAATAATAATAATAATAATACGTTTTATTTCTAGCCCACCCCTCTGAATGAGCAATCGGGGTGGGGTACAAAAGAGAATAACAATTAACAAAGCAAAAATACAAAACAGTTATAGCAACAACAAAAATACATAGTAATTATAACAAAAAAATAAAATTAACCAAGCAAAATACAGTGGTCCCCCGGCTTACGAATCCCCCGGGTTACGAAAACCCCGGGATCCAAAACCGGTGGGACTGCTACAGTATCCCCCGGGATCTGAAAGATCCTCCGGGATACGGGAAAAAAAACCGCGCGGCCCCTTTAAATCGGACGCGCGGTCCGTTCGCAATAGCGGCCCCCCGGGAAATGAAAGCTTCCGGGTTACGTAACCTTCGTAACCCGGGGGACGACTGTATATAACAATTAACAACAACTAAACAACTAAAAAGAAAATATCAATTCTCAACTCCCATCCCAATCCTAAAACAATGTGAACTATACTCAATGTAAAAAGAAAAGAAAAAAGAAAATCCAGGAGCCAAAGCATGGGAGTAGCCCAGGTGGAGGTAGGGCAAACAAACACTCTCTCAGCTGAGTCCTCTTCACTGGCAGATGTTGAGGAGGTATTATTATAATTGAAGCCACCATTTCTCTGAATCTTAGAATTGCATTCCTCTTTGTTCCCCTAGATTATGTCAGTGGTACCAAAACATTATCCAAAATAACTTGTCAAAAGACACTATCCTAGTATATTAATACATTTACTATGGGTTGATGGTTTCATTGGAGACCTATTTTTGATGGGTTTAACTGAGGATTCCTCCAGATGGTCAATAGTCCCAGCAAATGTTGGACTATTCTTTTCCTGAGTTGACTTGTCATGTAATGGTTGTACCTGTCCCAGACATCCAGTTATGTGGCCTTTTGTCTGGTTGGAAGCTTGGTGTGGATAGGATTTCCAAATTATAGTGATAGGAATTATAATGATAGAAAGATGGTCATTCAACACTTCATCACTGGAACTATCCAAGAAGTACAGGAGGAACCAAGACAATGAGCACAGATATGGGACATTATTATTATTATTATTATTATTATTATTATTATTATTACGCTGTAAGTTTACACAGTTTACCCCTTCCTATATATGAAGGTCCTAGAAGAACGGGGGGGAAACTCATGCCTTGGGTTTTATAAGTTACAGCTCATCCAGAAATTCAAGAGAAATAGGCCAGGCCAGAAGGTGTGCCATTTAGATACTTAAAAGCATCTCAATACCTACGAGTACAACTCCCACAAAATCCTGCACCTTTTGCCAAATTTTGGTAAGCCCAGCGTATACTTGTATTACAGACAAAGCTAGCAAAGTTATTTCTTGGACTTTAAATATTAGAATTCCCTAGTTTAAAAAAGTATATTTTTTATTATATCACATATATATAATAAAATAAAAATACCTGTGTATATAATAAAATTCAGTTCTTCTTTTTCCCCCTTTTTTTTAGAATTGCTACAGGGTGATAGTTCGTTTAAAAATAAGCAAATACTAGATTAAAGCATTAATGAAATGAAGTCGAAATCATTACTGAACCTTGGGATAGTTATATTAGAATGTGTTCGGAGCGCCACCTATTGATAAAAATAATTTAAAATGCACTAATCCCAAATTATATTGTATTCCTTTTTTTTAACGATGAAATATTTGGTGGATTTCCTAAATGGAGATATTTCCACAAGGTTGATTGGCTCTCACTTCTAGTTTTCCTGATTCTCGCAGCACAATCTATTGGGATCTTTTCCTGAAGCAGTTGAGTTTGTTGTTTATTGTTCTTTTGGCTGTTCTGAACACTACTTGGCCAAGACTACTTTGGTATTTAAAAAACATTTTGGTGGAAAACCCATAGATTCTGTCAGATTAGAATTTCAGTAGTAATTACTGTATATAAATGATCAGAATGTTTTTTGTTTTAATATAAAAGAATATTCCCTACAGATGTAATTTGTTCTAATTTGGATTGAAATGGCATAGAAAATGCAATGTACTTTTTTAAAACGTAGGATATTTTGGAGGGGGGAGTGGTGAATAATAAGTGAGTCAAACCTTTTATAATGTGTAATGTTTTATTGAGTTTTTAAGCTCATATAGCTTTTAATGCTGATCTTTTAATCATATAGAAGAGGAGATATTTATTTTTAACCATAATTCATTTTATGGGCTACTAGCAGTAAAGATTTTTGGAAGATAAATGAATGGATTTTTCTGCCTACAACATATATATACCTTTATAAGACACAAGCTTTTTTATATAGAAGGTCAGAGGTTAAGTGTTGTATATAGGACTAAACCCAAAGAAACTCAATGCAATTTCTGTATGTATAGGAATGCATAGGTTTCCAGCCTCCAGCCCTTTAACTGTCCCAGAGTCTGTATGCATGGGCCAAAATGCCTATGTTTCCAATAATAATAATAATAATAATAATAATAATAATAATAATTTTATTTATAGCCCGCTCCTCTGTCATCAATCGGAGCGGGTTACAATAATTAAAAGACATCAAGATAAAACAATCCCAATAACCCATAACCCCACCTCCTACCCCTTAAAAATAAATTAAACCAATACTGTATCAGATTAAAATCCAAAAAAAAAAAAAAATTGCATACATACAACATAGAACATAACAAGCAGCTAGTCAATTCTATAGACACTGTAGATGTAAACTTCCTAGATAAAGTGCTGGGAGCTTGTAGGAGCGCACGTCCCAATGTCGTAAGCCAGTGTCAGGACCAGGAGTTAAGATGTTTCAGGGAAGAGATGCGTCTTTAAGGCTTTTTTAAAGCTATCAAGGGATGTAATAAGACGCATCTCATCCGGCAGGTCATTCCATAGCCTGGGAGCAGCAGCAGAGAAAGTCCCCCGGGAGGTCCGCAACAGCCTCGTTTTCACAGGCTGTAATAAATTTCTCATGTTGTCCTGTCCGGATGATGCAGGCCATTAGATCATCCAGCCCAGATGCTGATCTGGCAGTCCTGGACCAATCCTAACTCAAAGGGGCCTACATCTACTCAAAAAAGACAAAGACGTCTTATATAAGTAAATTAAACATAAATTCCACTATTTCAGTTCCTATCAAGCCAAAACCCTATCCAGATTTCTCATCAGTTTCTCTAATAACCCGCTCTCATTTGATGTTAGAATCATAGAATAATAGAATCACAGAGATGGAAGAGACCACAAGGGCCATCCAGTCCAACCCACTGTCATGCAGGAACATACAATCAAAGCACCCTGATTACTTAATCTCAACAATCAATCCAGTCCTATCTGCCCTTTATTATTATTATTAACTTTTATTTATAGAGAGCTGTAAAGTTTGCACCGGACTTTACATAGTAAGGGTCAAATAAAATCGGGGGGCAGGGGGGATAAAAATTGTATGCCAAGCGGCATACAATCCAAAACAGCTAAATAAAACAAATAGATAAAACCCGTATTTCTTTTTCTAACTGGCCCTACCTGACAGTGTAACAGATAAGGCTGTAGTTTTATATTTCACCCCCTTGAACCGACCCTCACAGTGGCTGTGTTTAACTGGCTTTATTCAGACTTGCCTAGACCTTTTCCTCCCCAAATCTGTTTGCATCAGAATTTGCAGAGACCAACTTTGTCAAGCAATCTGTCACATCTGTACGGCTATATAGCTTGGGTCTAAGGTTATTTTAAAGACCTCATTCCCCTGCACAAAGCTACCTGTGTTTTGAGATCTTTTAGGGAGGCCCTGTTTTCTGTCCTAGCATTGTCACAGATACATTTGCAGCCTTATCGCATGAGAAAAGAAAGCAGAAATGAAAGCAGAAAGTACTGTAGTGGCTTCCTCCATGCCTTACCACATGATATTGCAGTGCTTCACTTCTCTTCCAGAAGAAGATTGTTATTAAAGCACACCATTTTTCTAGTTGGAATAATCCATTTGAAAAAGACACTCTTTACAACCATCTCCTGTGGGAAGAACTGAAGTGCTATGATGTCAGTTGACATTTAGGAAATCATAGAATCATTGAGTTGGAAGAGACCACAAGGACCATCCAGTCCAACCCCATTCTGCCATGCAAGAATTCTCCATCAAAGCATCATCAACAGATGGCCATCCAGC
The DNA here is from genome assembly GCA_034509955.1 of Urosaurus nigricauda. NCBI lineage: Eukaryota > Metazoa > Chordata > Lepidosauria > Squamata > Phrynosomatidae > Urosaurus > Urosaurus nigricauda. The sequence continues at coordinate 22,591,770 of JAOEGL010000012.1, read as the reverse complement.
CTCTGCTTAAAGAAGGAGACTCCAGCACTCTCTGAGGGAATGTGTTCCACTGTCGAACAGTCCTTACTGTCAGGAAGTTCCTTCTAATGTTGAAGTCGAATCTCTCTTCCTGGAGCTTCCATCCATTGTTCCAGGTCCTGTTCTCTGGAGCAGCAGAAAACAAGCTTGCTCCATCCTCAATGTGACACCCCTTCAAGTACTTAAACAAAGCTATAGTGGATGGGAGGCCACTAACAAATACCAGGTGCTCCAGGCTCAATTTCAGAAGTGGGAACTGGCAAAACCACCAAGAAACCCTTAGGAAATTCATGGGGTCCATAAAGCAGCAGGCAACCTGAAGGTACAACATACACACGCAAATATAAACCTAAGGCAAACCTTGAAATTCTGCAAATGTGACGAGCAAGGATTTACAACAACCCATATGCTTCAGCGACTGGTGATGGAGAACTGTGGCTGCATCCACACTGGAGAAATAACCTGGTTTGGCACTGCTTTAACTGCCCTGGCTCAAGGCTATGGCATTCTGGGAGTTTGAGTATGTTGTGGGGTCCATCCCTTCAAATATTTAAAGAGGGCTAGCATATCACCTCTTAACCTTCTCTTTTCCAGGCTAAAAACATCCCCAGCTCCCTAAGTTGCTCCTTATAAGGCATGGTTTCCAGAGCCTTCATCATCTCAGTTGCCCTCCTTTGGACCCGCTCCAGTTTCTCCACATCCTTTTTGAATTGTGGTGCCCAGAACTGGACACAGTATTCCAGGTGGGGCCTGACCAAAGCAGAATAGAGCGGCACTATGACTTCCCTTGATCTAGACACTATACTTTTATTGTATCGTTGCACTGTTGGCTCATGTTCAACTTGTGGTCTACTTGGACTCCTAGATCCCTTTCACACGTAGTTTCATTCAGCCAGGTGTCTCCCATCCTATATCTGTGCATTTCATTTTTCTGACCTAAGTGCAGAACCTTACTTTTCTCTGCGTTGAATTTCATTTTGTTAGCTTTGGCCCAGCTTTCTAGTTTATTCAGGTCATTTTGAATTTTGATCCTGTCATCTGCAAATTTGATAAGTATGCCCCCAATTCAGTCATCCAAATCATTAATAAAGATGTTGAATAGCACTGGGCCCAGGACAGAACCCTGTGGGACCCCACTGGTCACTTCCCTCCAGGATGAAAAGGAACCATTGTTGAGCACCCTTTGATGCCTTTACTTTTCAAAATTTAGAGCAATAAAGTAAGTGAATAAGTTTATCAGTCATGGATATATAGAACAATGAGAATTAAAGAATACAAGGGGAAAATAACAATTAAAAATAACAAGATACCCAAAATTAAACAATCATATAGAATAGGAGTGCTTGTTTATGGAACACCTAAGGATGTAAAAATTTAAGAAAGAGGAATGGAATGAAAGTTCAGTGAGTGTTTGATTCTGTGTTCTTGTATTGTTTAATTTGCAATGTCTTTGTATGGTGGTGTAAGTATGTTTTGGTAGCGTCCTTTTTATATTAGCTATTTTGTTTTGTTTATGTATGGAGATGACATATGGAACTATATATGTATTTTTAAATATTAAAAAAAGAAAATAAAAAAAGAATGAAGTGCCTCGATGTCATATGGTAAGGCCTGAAAAAACCACTACACTTCAGCTCCGGTTCTTCATTGTTTTTTCATGTGATAAAGCTCTTGGTGCTCTCAGTCTATGTAACTCCCTTTCCAGAAAACCTAAACTGCCTCACTCTTTTCTCTCTTTCCACAAGCAAATAAAACTCTATTCCAACAGGATTTAGAAAAAAAATTAAGGGGAAGAAGGTCTTGTATAATATACTGAACGTTTATTTGTTGTGGCTGCTTAATGGTTTATGCTTTAACTGGTTTTAATTTTATGATAGTTCAATTGCTTTTTAATTTTTGTATGCTGTGAATTTGCAACTGGATTTCTTCGAACTCTATGCTTCCTTTAGTCTTAAACTGGGGAAGAGATGGTATATTCATCATCATCATCATCATCATCATCATCATCATCATTCTCTATAATGGTTGTGGTGGCCTATGAAATTTACTTTAAGAAAGTAACAGGAATATGGGGGCCTCCAGATTTTCTTTCACTGCAAATCCCATCAGCCCCAGCAAGTATAGCCATGGTGAGGGATGAATCGAGTTGCAATCTAGCTACATTTAAATGCTACACATTCTCCATCCCTGACTTGAGCCAAAAGTAGGATGAATAGGAGACATCTAACACATATCCTGGTCCCACATCATGAAGGGCTTTAAAGGTCAATACCCGTTTCTTAAATTAAACCCAGCAACAAGCTATATGCCAGCACAAATGTTTGCTAAACATTTCAGTAAACATCTTTGGGAATGGCAGTTTGCAGTCAGGTATGGCGAAGTCATTGAGCTTAAATGCATGAAATCAGCAGGATTGCAACCTTTATAACTTTCCTGCCACATTTTATTCTTTGGCAATTTAAACTAGTTCAAGCTATTTCTTGCATTGTTTCCTTAACCTATATGCAGTGTGAGTAGGTCTTCCTGAGCAGCTTTTGGAAAATCTAGCATATATAAAGACTCTGCTCTTTAAGAAAGTTATGGGAGGGTGCCAGAACTCTGGCTGAAAGTATTTGGGCCGCAACCACAAAAGGAGATCTGGCTTGAAACAAAATCTCTTCCTATGTTCAAGAGTTCTTCTCCAAGTAGGGGTTAAGCTGTTTCTCTGCATTGTTTATAGTATCTGCTATTTAAATCACTTGCTCTTTCTAATATATTGTTGACTTTAGCTTTTTTATAAAAAAAATCTATACAAAACAGTTTGTGGAGTTGAAGACAGCAACAGTCAAAGATCTGTGGCAACCCTGCTAGAGTGATTTTCTTGCTGATGGCTTTTTGATACACTTTTATTTTCCATAAAAATTGCTAGCTCTGAGTCTGGTTTACATTAGACTGGGAAGAAAACTGGAGGTGTGGACAGAAAAGTGCTAAGCTTCTGACTGAGATGTTAAACTTCCTCTCTCAAGGATCATTCCACATCATGGAGAAATTGCCCGTCAAGCAATTTTGAAAAATGACCTGTGAAAAAAGAGTATTCAGCCTGGCTTAATAATTAGGTGTCATAGGGAGGAACTATAGTTTTGTAGCCAGAAGGTCCCAGATTAAATCCCTGGCATCTTTAGTTAAAAGGATCAGGTAGCAGGTGATAGAAAAGACCTCAGGATAAGACACTGGAAAGCTGCCGCTTGTGTCCCAAATGGTTAAAGGAATGGAAGAAGTAAAAAAGGGAGGGGAACACAGCAGACGCAATTCCGCTTTTCTGGAAAAACTGGCCAGAATTGCAGTGGATTAATTAATGCTGTAGGTTTTGGTGCAGCATAAGGGAATAGATCCAATGTCACCAGACCTTCCTGCATCCACTTTCCACTATTGGGAGTCAACTGCCTCAAAGAAACTAGGAAACCATGTGGGTGTAATCCTCTGTATGGGTCCCTTTTTCCTCTGTGGGTGATGATGGCATACATAACAACCCCTAAGTTAGGCGTCTGTCTAGAAGTCTCTACCCCCTTCCATCATTCCTTCTTGGGACTTTCTTAAATTGGGGAGCGGGCACCTGTTTCCCTTTCACCCCCAAAATGGACCTAGTCCAATCTCTTAGTGCCAGAAGAGATGGACTGCACCAGTAACCCATCTGCCACCAAAACTATTGTTCCTCCAACCAGTCCAGGCTGTACAACCACAAGTCTTCCCCCAGATCATGGGACAAAAGTTGCCTGATCTAAAAAATACTACCTGGTGAAAGCTACTAGCAAGAATTATGGAGTGCCCTAGTACTTTACTCAGTTTCCTCAAGAACCCAACGGTTTTTGCATGGTTATGGGTACCCTGTCAAATTTGTCTACCTAGCAACTTGGCACATAAAATAGTTAGACCAGGGCAAAAGGAGAGTAAAGCCTCAAGGATTGCCTTAGCTGAACAAGTGAGCCTGAAATTGGTGCTGTGATATAGATGATTCACTCGGAGTTAAAGGATGGTGCATCTGGAAAAGCAGATGCTTTGGCAAGGAGAAGGGCCATTGGGATGTCTTTTCCTTTGAGCTTACAAAATGTGGACAGAATTCTCAGGACTGATAGAGGAGCCTCAGCTGTAAGATGACAAGTAATTCCCTTCCCAGTACATGATGCTATGAGCAGAAACATAATCCAACATCTAATGAGAACCTTTGAAGAAAAGAAGGTATCACTGGGGGGTGAAGATGAAACTAATGTTAATAGCTGCAACCTTCCATCTTCTTGTGACCTATTTGCAGGATTTAGGCATTTGGTCATAGCAGAGAAAATGCTCATGTGTGCCACACCTGACAAGGGAAGCCTTTTCAGAAGAAATCTCCAGTTGAATTGCTATCCCTTACCTTTCTGGTCAGTTTTAGATTGCCTGTTGACAAGGTGGGCCTTGTGGAGAATGTCTTCCACTAAATGTTGGGAAGTGCAGTTGACAGCATCCCACTGGATATCCAAATAAACTGCCTGGGTTGCGGGACTTTCATTTTTGGTATAGGCCAGTAGGTCTTCTAACTTGTTTACAAGAGCACGAAAAACAGTTTTAATTAATGTTTTTAAAGGATTTTAGCAAAGAGAAGACACATAAACACAAAACAATTACTACTAGAATACAAGTGTCAAAATGCCATCGGGTTAGTGGAACCCCAAAATTATATTAGTATATTAAAGAGAATATGTGTAAGAAAACAGGTCAAGTGAAAGCAGCAACCCTTGATACCAAATCATTCCAGAGCCAAGCGCATGTGTTTGGAAATGAATAATCTATTCTGTTGTTAATCAAAAGCCAGTCCAGCTCTGTCCCCCAGCCTTTGTATGCCTACTTTGGCTGAGGGAGTGAAAGGACTGGGGAGGCCACACCATTGGGCCTGGTGTCAAGTAGAAGAGCCTTCCCTCCATGATAGCATCATCTGGCCTAAGAGGGAGTGGAAAGGAGAGGCTTAGCAACACCATCAGCACTGGCCTCAAGTTGAAGAGCCCTCCCTCCATGCTACATCATCTTACCCAGGAGGGAGTGAAAGGACAGGCCAAACTCCATTGGGCCTGTCCTAGAGTATGAAGCAGAGCCCTCCCTCCAGTCCATCTGCCTTGGTCCAAGCCTCAGAGGGAGAGAAGAACTTTTGGACCTGATCCCCTTCCCCACCACCATTATTAAAATAATATTTGTATGCCACTTTGATAGCCTTTAGGGCAGAAGAGCGGGGTATAAATAAATAAATAAACAATTATTATTATTTGTGTGACAGAGAAGATACTGAGCTAGAAGTAATTTAAAAGGAGATGAGTTTAGAGAAGAATTTTATAGATTGGACTAAATGGATTCATGATTAATGAGACACACAGATATTCATAAATGGAAATGTGACCAGATCCTGCAAAAAGTCCAATGGGGAACTAGGCAAGATTGTCCCTTACTGCCATTGCTGTTCTTGAGTTTTAAATAGAGCAATAAGGGGTGAAAAAAAATAATAATAAAAGGAGTAACTAGAAAAGAAAATGATTTTAAATTAAAAGCCTTTGCAGATCACTTGGTCTTTTTTTCTGGAAAACCTTTTGGAAATTATAGATGTCTTGAATCATATTTTGCATGAATATGGGAAATAGTTAGGTTTTAAGATGAATCAATATAAGACCATGATTTTGACTAAGAATATGACTAAAATGGACAAAAGTCTTTAGATAATAAATCAAGATTTCAAATAGTGAAACAATTAAATTTTGGGGGAGTTCATGTTTCAGAGAAAATGGATTTAATGGTAATTATGTTAAAATTTGGAATGAAGTTAAAAATGACTTGCACAAATGGAAAAAGTTGAACTTGTCACTGTTAGGTAGAATATCAACATTTACTATGAATGTTTTGTCTAATATGTTTTGAATTTAATTTGTTCCTATCCTACTAAAGGATGTACGGTTTAAATAATAACAGAAGGATGTGTCATCTTTTATCTGGCATGCCAAGAGGCCAAGAGTGAAATTTAAGATAATACATGTTGGGGAAAAACGGGGAGGACTAGGTTTGCCAGATTTAAGTGCATATTATGCTGCATGTTGAATGTGAAGTTGAATTATTCCAAGCTGGCATCCATAGTTTTTGTGGGTTTTTTGGGTTACGTGGCCATGTTCTGGAAGAATTTATTCCTGATGTTTCGCCTGCATCTGTGGCTGGCATCTTTAGAGAATTCTGCATGTTGTTTAGTGCAGCTGGATGATGGGATACATTTAACAATTATGAAAGGCTGTTGCAACTAGAGAGTTCAGATTTGAATTTGGAGTTTTATGGTTATCTTTGGTATGATAAAGCCAACGTTGGCTCAAGTTTTAATAATAATTATGTGAGACAATTATCATTATCAATCTGGAATGCCAGATTTTGATCAAGGTGACCTCTTTGGTGTCTACCAGTAGAAGCTTATTTAAACAGAGAATTCTATACAAAAGTTAGATGACATATGAGGATTTGCTGATTAGTAGAAAAGAGCTAGTGCAGATTGAAATCAAGGGAAGAATTAAGAGTTTGAAAAACGGGTATTAAACTGGTTTTCTTATAGACAACCAAAGAGCTGTATGCAGGCCTGACACCATCCTGTTTAGACAACGCAGGTCAACAGCCCTGGGCCAGGGACAGGCAAGCCAGACACCATGCTATATTTGAAGTTCCCATATTTTCATATCCGGAGCTGGGCATGTTCTTAGGAGGTCATGATGACCTTTGAAATACCTCTGGAATAGATGTTTCTTAAAGTGGTAATGTTGGTTAACCAGCACCTGCTTAAGTAAGCATTCTTGGATCCTGTGCCACAAAGTCACAAAAACTCACCAAAATGAATGCATTATACTTAATGCATGTTCATTGTATCTTAACTTTCCACCACCAGGTCTTCCTGAACCTCAGATAATGTGGCTGAAGAACAAAAGTTCTCCCAACGACCATGTTTTCACAGTTAAGAATGGCTCCTTAATCCTGAATAACGTTTCTTTTGAAGATGCAGGAGCCTACACTTGCATGGCCACCAATGCTCTTGGACAAGCTCTAGCCACAACGTTTCTTCAGCTGGCTAGTAAGTAAAAAGGTGTAGCGGTACCAGGTTTGCTCTTGGGTAGTTTTTGTGGTCCCTTCTCTTCTTTACCATTCTGAATATAGGTAGACATGTGAAAAGGCAGATGCACCAGACCTTTGTTCTCTTCATACATTTCCATCACCCCTTATGCATGGACAGCAACTTTCTGAAGCTGGCAGTCTATTCTGTCTTTGGATGCTTTCCCGTGATTTGGAAAGGGGAGTGTTGGAAGCAAAGAGGTATTAATGCTTGTTAAGTGACTAGTGAGAGTGGGAATACTAGAGAGAATGCCTACCCTTTTGTTTCATTTTGTTCTAAAGTCTATGTATGTATTCAAGCCTTTTTTTCCTGCCTGTCTGCCTGCAGAGGTCACATTCCCATTCTTCCAAGAACTTAGTGAATCCTTTGTCTCCCTTTGTCTGGGAAGGGAGTGTCCATGAGGCTCCAGCCTCCTAATAGAATCATAGAATCATAGAGTTGGAATAGACCCCAAGGGCCATCCACTCCAACTCCATTCTGCCATGCAGGAACTCTTGATCAAAGCATACCCAACAGATGGCCGTCCAGCCTGTTTAAAGACCTCTAAGGAAGGAGGCTCCACTACACTCCAAAGGAGTGTGTTCCACTGTCGAACAGCCCTTACTGTCAAGAAGTTCCTCTGAATGTCAAGATGGAATCTCTTTTTCTGGAGCTTACATCCATTGTTCCGGGTCCTAGTTTCTGGAGCAGCAGAAAACAAGCTTGCTCCCTCCTCAATATGACATCCCTTCAAATATTTAAACAGGGCTGTCATATCACCTCTTAACCTTCTCTTCTCCAGGCTAAACATTCCCAGCTCCCTAAATTACTCATCATAAGGCTTCATGGTTTCCAGACCCTTCACCGTTTTAGTTGCCCTCCTTTGGACACACTCAAATTTCTCCACATCCTTTTTGAATTGTGGTGCCCAGAACTGAACACAGCCTTCCAGGTGGGGCCTGACCAAATCACTATTACTTCCATTGATCTAGACAATATACTTTTAATGATGCAACCTAAAATCACATTGGCCTTTTTAGCTGCCACATCACAGGAGTACTCAAAGATTATTGCCAATGGCTCCGATATTACATTTGCCAGTTCTTTTAATACTCTTGGATGCTAGCTAACATGATAGCCAGCTGTTAGAGGCTCTTGCATCAAAGTATAGGTACATGTCTCCTTTCATATCCCAAGATGGATTTCCTGAAACAATAAGGAACAAATATTCCTCCAGGGAGAACCTTCAGATAGAAGAAGCTCTCTCCTTCAAAAAGTTGCTCTTGACACCAGGAGATCAGTTCCCTAGACCAGGGTTCTGTGAGTGAAGTCTTGAATTTCTTCTGCTGGTTGATTTTTGAAGAATTAGCAATGGGGGTGGGCGGAAGCAGAGCAAATATGCTCAATCCTCACTTCCTCTTTTCACATCTTTATTTTACCCATATTTAGAATCTCTGTCTAAATCTGTCTGCTTTATTAAAATGTTGCATTGTTTTTATTTATTTTACTGAATTTCCCTTCCCACTTCTACTTAGATCAAAGATTTCAGGTGCCTAACAATGGAACATCCACCAGTCGTAAGAGAAAACGTGTCCTTATGGCATCTGGGATTGGTACCAACATTACTGTAGTGCCCGAAGCTCTGTTACGTATAGGTAAGACTTGGTACTGTGTCATGAGAAGACATGACTCACGAGAAAAGACAATAATGCTTCGTAAGGCAGAAGGAGGTAGGAAAATAAGAAGACCACATTCGAGCTAGATAGACTCAACCAAGGAAGTCACTGGTCTGCAAGGCTTGAGCAGGGCTGTTGATGACAGAGTGACTTGGAGGTCTCTTATTCATAGGGCCACTATAAGTGAAAGTCAACATGATGGCAGTTAACAACAACAGAGACTCAGAAATAAACTGGTTAGTGGTGGAACAGGAGTAGTCTTCTTTTGCCCTTCCATTCATGTTGTGAAATGCATATATTATTTCTCAGGTGTACTTTGACATTTACTTGTTATGTAGTATTTATAAATCACAACAAATGTTCTTAACGTGCACCGCATCATTGCAAAATTGCATTTAATATTCCCAAGAACAAGCCTTTTAGACAGCCAGTAGCCTCAAATCTTGTGCTTCATTTTGAGTGTGGGGCAAAGAGGTAGCAAATGGAAGAAAAGGATGTGATGGATACGAAGGGAACAACAGAAAGAGAAAATGGGCATCCCACTCACTCCTGGCTAAAATCCCACCACTGCTCTTAGCACCCCCACTTCTGGCATATGGCCTTTTGAAGACTGTACTCAAGAGAATGGATCCCTTGTGAAAGAAGGAGTTCCTTTTGGTCGCCCTCTCTAAATAATGAGCATAAGAATAAATAAAAGATATAAATTTGTAGACAATCCTCCCCCGGCCCTCTATGATAGGAAAAGAGGTTAAACCTATCCTTCTTTTCTAGGTTGTCCAGTACATCCTTCTAGAAAGCACACAATTCACTGGTTCTTCAAAAATCAACCCATTGAAGAAATTCAAGGCTTCACTCACAGAACCCTGGTCCAGGGGCGCATCCTAGAGGTGAATATTGTGTCTGACCATTTTGCTGGGCAGTACAGATGCTGGACCTCCTCAAGTGACAAGCCGTTGTCTGTCTGGGTGCATGTCAAGAAGAAAGGTTAGTTGAAGATTAGTTGATGATCCCATGATGCAATGCTATGCATGTTTAATTTTATTTTTTCTTTAAACATTTTGAAACTTTATCTACGTTACAATTTAGGAGGAAACACATGGCATAGGGCTGCTATTAGGAATGGTTTCCATTGCCCCTTTTTACTCTCCATCACCCAGAAACTGATGCTGACATTATTTATCACTGAGCAATCTCCCACCCATCCTGTTGGTACAATTAGATGGAAATAGTGGTGCAAATATGGAAATTCAGAGATGGGAATAGAAGGAAATTGATTTCACACCGTCTTAACAAACCCAGCTGAGTCTGTGTTATTTGCTTCCCATATTTATGTTCCCTATATGTGGCTAATAAAATAAATCAGTAAATATAACAGTAAAATAACAATGAAAAATATAAATAAAATAATCTAAGAACAATAGATTTAAAAAGGAAACAGAACAGTGGCTGAACACTGGCCCACCAGATATTTTACAGCATTCTATTCAAACAAAAAGCTTACTAAAATCACAGAGTCTTAGATTACCTGCCAAAAAGTGAGCAGCAGTACAAAGGCTACTCCAAATTTTAATCACTGCCACCACTGAAAAAGCCCTAACAAGTGTTGGCTAACTGACCGAGTCCTTCTTTTTGGAAAATAGCATACTAAACTACATACACTTTTAGTCCGATGCAACAGAGTATTCTGTTCTTATTGGATCTTTGGATGGAGACAGGGAAGAGAACAGAGGCTGTTGCAAAATAATAAGCTGTGTGATGGATGCTGAAAACCAGGTTCTTGTTTTCTAGGAAAGAAAGGAACCATCACTCAATGGCTGTACTAGAGTACAGGGTTTTCATCATTATTATTATTAACCTTTATTTATATAGCGCTGTAAATTTACACAGTGCTGTACATACAATCTTAAATTAGACGGATCCCTGCCCTCAGGCTTACAGTCTAAAAGAGACAACACAAAAGGAAGAGGGGAAGGTGATGGGAAAGGGAGTGAGGTCCAGTGGTTCTTCTCTCCCTCTAGGGCCAGGACCATCTTTCATCTAAAGATTCCAGTTCTAGACTGTATCATAACCTCCAGAATTCTTGACCATTGGTTTCTATGGGCTGATGAGAGCTGGAATCCCAAGCATATATTGGCACCATGCTGGGGAAAGATTGCCATGTCATCTTGAAATGAAAAGCTAGCAGATGATGAGCAAAATCCTTTGACTGAGACTGGAGAGCAGACAAATATTAGCCAGAAAGAAGTCTTTCTGAACTTGGTGCCCTCCAGATGTGTTGGACTACAACTCCCGTCATTGGCTGGGGGGGAGGGGTTAAGGGAGTTGCAATCCAATATCATCTTGGAGTAGATAGTAATGGGCTAGATGGACCAGTACTCTGACCTGCTATACAGTGGCTCCCTGTGACTTAAATTCTGCACTTTGAAGCCTTGTGGAGGAAATGGAGATCCTTGCATTCAGCCTCCTTAGCACCACCTTAAACCGGGCATCACCAGGATAGCCATGCTTGCCTTATTGTGTATGTGAGTGGTTTTTATCTGTGTGGAAGAGACGTATAGACAGTATCTGATGGGACCTTTCCTATATGTCTTGTAGTTACCTTTTACCTCTTATTTATTAGAAAGTATTGACACTGCCCTGTTTATACACTTTCCCAAAATATATCAGAGCTAGGATCCCAAATGTCTTCCTCTTATAAGTTTAATATTTTGGGGAGCATGTTTTTATGTGCCTATATGGTTTAGATGTCACACAGGCAGAGGCTTCTGTTGTAACGAGGAAGCATTGACTTTATTGGATGACATTTAGCAAGAATGTTACTTAGGTAGAATAGATCCAATGTGCTATGGTTATATAAATATTACACTTGCAGGCATTTCACAGTTTCCAATAACTTTCTCTCCCATTCGGTATCCTTCTCTCAGCTCAGTCCCCTTCAACTCCTGTCAACTCGCTTCACCTCTCTTAAACTCCCACTCAACTCCCCCTCAACTGCTCTGCACTGAACTCCCCTGAGCAGAACTCTCTTAAACTGAACTCAACTCGACTGAACTTAACTCCCTTAACTCAAATTAACTTAAAACGTTCAGGGGTAGCTGTGTTGGCCATTTAACAAATGCAAACAAAAATTTGTGATGTTAATCAGATGCCTGCATGTTGTTGCAGTCCTTAATAAAGATGTTATTATGGGGAGGATATGGAGACTTTTTGAGGAATCCATTGTTCTCTGCCTATAAAGCAGCCGGTGACCTCACTGGAATGGAGACATATTGGATTGCAAAAGATGCAATCCTGTTGAGATGTAAATGGACTTTAAATTTCCTGGACTTTGAAAATCTCCCTATTGCTGCATGGCCAGAAGGAGGAGGAGCCTGCCTGCAAAAGATATCCTCCCCATTATACGATCTTTACTAAGGCCTGAAACAACATGAAGGCATCTGACTAACATCTCCAATTTTTTTCTCTCCTGTTTGGTTTGTAACATCTTGCCTGATGAAGAAAAAGCCCATGGAGCTTCAAAAGCTTGCAACAAGTATATTGTGCATTTCGGTTGGCCAGTAAAGGTACCACTGATGGATTTTTGTATCAACTAAATTTAACTTGACTGACTTCCCAGTCACTCACACCTCCCTTTTATATTTACTCCTTCCCTGCAGTTCTTTTCTCACAGTTAACCCAAACTGGAATTGGCTGTCAGGAACCCAAGTCTGTCCAGTGACTCTGTCACACAGAGAGTGACAGAGAGATTAATTTTCATGCACTTTTCATGCTGGAAGCATAAACGCTTAAGAACAGACTATTCAAAAGCAGTTCAGTGTGCTATGAATTGCACAGATCAAGAAATCAGACTGGAATCAGCAATAATATAGGGACCCTTATGTTCCCTGACCTTGCTTAGCTGGTGCCTGCAGTACCTTCATTTGATCATCTCCAGGGGCTGAAATACAATTGAGAGCAAGAGTGTTTTTAGCTGGATGGCTCCTAGCATTCCCCTTAAAGCAGCATTGTGTACCTATCCATTCTTTGCCTTCCTAATGGGTTTTCTGTGGCATGAAAAGAGATAAGTGGTGGGTTTTCAGATTGGATGGAGGTTTATGCCCTCTTAAGTGCCCCATCAAATTATGTGAAAAGGGCAGGGTGCTTCCATGATAAAAGCTTCATCTTGAAAGCATCCCAATGAGAGGTCTCTTCTCTGTGGCACAGAGGGGAAGACATCCAGGTCTTTCAACTAGAGTGCCTGGTTTGATACCATCAGTATCTCAAAGCAGGTGGAAAGAAAATGTGAGGAATGTGATTTAAAGCAAACAAGGAGCAGTTAGACAGCTATCTTTTGATTATTATTTTTAGGAGAGAACCATATTATTTTGCATTTCTTTCACTATCTGGGGGCGTTAGCTGGTGTGTATGTGTGTGTAAGAAATATTGCTAAATGGGGTAGATTTTGCGTAGTAAGTACTTTGCGAGAGCACCTCTGGGCTATTTCCTACGACAAAGTAAATAATACAGTCTTTCAGCCTCACTTACACTCAGTAAATTTTAAGCATTTCTCCTTTGAAAAGAGCTCTTTTTTGTATTATTCTAAGAAGCCAAAATAAATAGGAAATACTGACAACCCAATAAGTTAAACAATTCATTATGCGCTGCAGGAAAAGACTGTAGATACAGCTGGGAGCTATCAATTATTCTTGATATTACAGGACTAACCCTGCCCCTCTTTTAAAAAGCACCTTAAGACACCCCAGGTTGCATAAAAATCTGTCAACATTGTATAGTACTTCATCTTTTAAACTATGTCTGTAAGGGGTGAGTGAATTGTGGGGATCATTGTGAATTGTAACCCCAAGGAGAAAAAAAGAAATATTTCTAGGGCTGGAGATAATCACTCTAGTTTATAGAATTAATTTGAGCAGGTGGGGAAATCTATTGTTTTTATGCTTTATTTCCATAGCAATTTATTCAAATAGTCCAGACTTTTGCTAAGTAATGTCACATTGCTAAAAGGTTATGATATATTGAGTACAGAGTATATCTACTATACAGTAGTGGTGAGCTATGACCCTCTGTCCCCACCACATACAATGAAATATTCCTTCAGTCTCCAAATTTTTAGCATTGCGGTAACTTAAAACTTCACTTTAACATTTAGAAACATAGTTTAGGCACCCAAAGAGAAGAGGGAGGCAAAGTGACCAAGGGAACATGAACACCGTAAATGTATGTAAGAATTTCAGGTGTGAATGATTTTCCATGTCTCATTTTCTGCAATACTTTAAATTTGGAGACTGAAGGAAAATGTATAAGAGGGCAGAATTCTTATTGGGGGGCAATACCCTCATTTTGATGCCCCTACATAGCTACACCCCTGAAGACGCTGCACAGGGCACTATATAGAAAACAATGGCTCAGAAGCAAGAACCACTGGTTACCAAACCATAGAATAATAACTTCTTAGCATAGAATAATAACATTAATTCTGGTTTCCTTTATCATTTTGTACATACAACGCTTAAGCAATCAACAGTATCCATGGAGTGCTGGGTTAGCATACAGGAGGAATGTGCTCAAGAAGTTCCTTTTTAAAGCAAGCAACAAAAAGTGGAAAAGCAAGAATGTAATGTAGAAGACAGCGCACATCTTGGATATAGTCTTGATATAAGTCAGATTGCTATATTGTGAAGTTGTAAATATATCTGAGATGTAATCTGCAGGCTTCTTACTCTTATATATATGCCCACCCTGTACCTTTTACAGAATATAAATGGGAACTTGGGGAGTGGTATCCTTGTTCAGCGACTTGTGGGAATTCTGGGACTCATTTCCGAAAGCTCCATTGTGTAAATGAGGAGGAACAAAAGGTGAACAAGTCATTGTGCAGAGACAGTGTGAAGCCAAATATAAGTTATCAGCCTTGCAACATCCATGATTGTCCTCCCAGGTATATACATTCCTTCCTTGATTCTTTTGGTATATATTACAAAATGTTGTTAAGCTTTTCACACTGCTTTCATTTTCTGTCACTTTGAGATGTTGAAGTTTGTATTATTGTTGAACAAAAAATTTCAGGGGTGGCTGTGTTTGCCATGCAACAAAATGCAAAATCCACAAAAGAGTGATACCTTTGTTGGCCAAACCAAATATAGTAAATACATCATGCAAGCTTTTGACACTTTCCTGGCTTCTTCATTAGGCAAAGATGTTAAAAATCATGCAGGAGAATTAAAATCACAATGATAGAGTTACAGATCTACATGTTATTTCTGTTGTCAGTTAAGATATTCCTCTAGTCTAGACCATCTTATAATGATAATAATCATTATTGAAATCTCATTTTTCTTTCTATCCTATAATGGGAAAACATTTATTAATTTTAACAATTTCTTCTCAAATATGAACTCTAATTAAATTCTCAGCCATCCACACTTGTTGAACATATTATGGCCATCATTGACATTTGCCAACCCTGCTTATCAAGTCACCATTACTAATTCATTAAAAATGCCCTTTGGGTTTTTTTTAATTTATTTAATCTATATCTTGCCTTTCCAAGTGATCCAAGGTGGCTTACAATTTTAAAATAGAAGCTGAGAATTTTACAACACTAAGTGTAAGTCAACTAGATTTAAACAAACAGTTTACAGATATGGAGGTTATGAATGCAATCCATAACTTGAAGAATGGGAAACCTCCAGGCCTGGATGGTTTTACAGCACTGTTTTATAAAACTTTCGCAGGTGAAATATGTGGCCCCTTGCAGAGAACGTTAAATTCCATACTTGAAGAAGGAGTCCCTATGTCTTCAAAGGAAGCAGACATAATTGTTATACCCAAGGAAGGAAAAGATACAGAAGAGATTAAAAACTGTATACCAATCTCACTTTTAAATATTGATTATAAATTGTTCACATCCATTTTGGCATTAAGATTAAAAAATTATTTAAAGGATTGGATAGACCAAGACCAAAGAGGTTTTTTTACCAAAAAGACAGTTACGTGATAATATAAGAATAGTATTGAATGTGATAGAAGCATATGAGAAACATAATGATAAAGAATTAGGTTTATTGTTATTAGACTTAGAAAAAACCTTTGACACAGTTAATTGGGCAACACTTTTTGAAATTATAGGTAAAATGGGGCTAGGGGAGAAATTCTGTGGATGGATAAAGGAAATATATAAAGAACAAAAAGCAAAGATTATAATAAATGGTGAGAAAACAAACTCCATTAAAATTAACAGAGGAACTAGGCAGGGTTGTCCCTTGTCCCCATTACTTTTTATAATAATAATAATAATAATAATAATAATAATAATAATAATAGAGAGATTAATAAGAAAAATAAAAAAGTGACTTGATTCAGGGTATAAAAGTAAAGAAATATATGTTTAAGGTTAGAGCATTTGCCGACAACTTGGTTGTATTTTTAGAAGACCCTTGTAAATGTGCTGTGCACTTGAATACACTAATAGAGAAATTTGGGGAAATATCAGGTTATAAACTAAATAGAGATAAATCAACAATTATAACAAAAAAAATGACAATAAACAAACAAAAGAGATTGACAGAATTGATAGGTATAGAAATAAAGAAAAAGGCAAAATACTTAGGTATAACAATTTCTTGTAATTTAGGGGAATTATTTAATAATTATTATAAGAAAGTATGGAGTGAAATTAAAATGAAACTTAATAAATGGAAGAAATGGAATTTATCTTTTTTAGGGAAAATAGACATGACTAAAATGGTGGTTCTCCCAAAAATACTATTTTTATTTCAAACTTTCCGTACAATAATAAAGAACTCCTTCTTCAAGATATGGCAAAGAGATCTGAGCAATTTCATCTGGCAAAAAAAGAGGCCAAGAATTAGATTAAAAGTGATGCAGGGCTCAGTTGAAAGAGGAGGCCTGGGGTTACCTAACTTAAAATTGTACTTCAATGCATGTTGCTTACTATGGCTGAAAGAATGGACAACTTTGGAGGATAAAGAACTGCTGGAACTGGAAGGTGATGGTTTATTGTTTGGATGGCACGCTTATCTCGGATATGACAAAGTTAAAGCTAACAAAGAATTTAATACATATTGTATTCGGAGGTCATTGTTAAAAACTTGGGACAAGTATAAATCAAGATTAATGGGGAAATTCCCACCTTGGTTTTCACCCCAAGAAGCTATTAGAAGAACGGAAATGAGACAAACAACAAAATGGTTAACATATGCACAGATTTTGAAAAAGAACAAGATTAATATGGAATTAAAAACGCATGAGGAACTAAATAAAGAGGGATATAAGATAGATTGGTTTGGTTAGTGGCAGATAAGGGAGAGATATAAACTGGATTATAAAACCCAGGGATTTGAAGGAGATGTAAATGAATTTGGAAAAATAATATTGGGAGAAAATGTTAGATGGATAAAGGGTTTGTATAAATTGTTATTGAACTGGTTTCAGGAAGAAGAGATGGTGAAGGAATATATGATCCAATGGGCAAAAAACTTTGGTTATTCTAATAAATTTAGATAGATGGGAACTAGTGTGGAAAAAGAGACTGAAATATTCAGCATCACAAAATATGAAAGAAAACTTTTATAAAGTATATTACAGATGGTATTTGACACCAGAAAGATTGTCTAAAATTTATAACTCTGGGAATAACTTGTGTTGGAAGTGTAATAAAGAACGGGGACTTTTTACCACTGTCTTTTGACTTGCAAATTGGTTAAGAGCTATTGGATCAAAGTATATGAAGTGATAAAATCAATCCTTCCTGTAAAAATACGATTTTTTCCTGAGACTTTTTTATTGAATATGTGGGAAGAACTAGATAAGGACTATGGCAAGATCCTCTAATATTTAATCACGACAGCGAGATTGACTTTGACTCAGAAATGGAAAAATAAAAAGATTCCAAGTGTAAAAGAGTGGCTAGTTAAAATTTATGATGCAATCGAGATGGATAAATTAACGCTTCTCCTGAGGAATCAGACAACTAAAAGTAAAAGAATGGTATAAAGTGTTAGAATGTTTACATAAGGAGTGGGGGAAAACTGCAACTTTTAGTTTTAAAATATAGATGAAATTAAATTGATAAAAGATAATGGGTAAATTAGAAAGATAAAGAATGATGGACACATATAGGTCATTGGAATTTAGTACTAGAATATAGTGGTAATAGATAAGTTTAAGGACTAATCAATTTAGATAGAATAATGTATAAGATATGAAAGGGAATGAGAGGAAAAGGGAAAAGAAGAGGAATGAAAAGGAAAGGAAACAGAAAAGAAAATAAGGAAGAAGTAGGAGGGAAAAGGAGGAGAAAGAGAATAGGAAAGACAATAAGACAAGATAGTGAGATGAAATTAGAATAAATATATTTGAAGATAAAATGATACACAGTTAGTAGAGCCATAAAAGAGAAAATATAACCCTTTAAACAGCAGTAAAAAAAAGTAATATATGAATCTATCAGTGCAGTCGAATGGACAATCAAAAGCTGAAAACATCATAATATTAGATGTATATGTGACTACCAATCTGAGTTGTAGTTTTTAAAGAAAATATTACTTAAGAAAAATCTAAAAAGGTCTATTTAAACTTCATATATACCCAGCGAGAAAGAGAAAGAAGTCAAGTATGAATGGGAAGAGAGGACGTTGAAGAATGAATGGTAGAATTTGGAAAGCAAAAGTAGGTAGAAGAGGGTAAGAGTAGGTTGTTAAAGTTGGATGGAAGTAGGAAGTGGACAAAAAGGAAGAAAGGAAAAGGTAATATTGGTAAGGAAGAATGTAACAAGAGAACAAGGTGATGTGGAAAGAGGGAAAGAATGAGAAAGAGATGGAAAGGGGAAGAATCCAGCTGAGTCTGGAGCAAAAGATAAGAGGGAACAAAAGATAAGAAGATAGAGAAATAGACTAGGAGATGGAGAGAAAGGAAGGAAGGTAGGGAAAGGAAGAACAGATAGGGAGAGAAAATTGAGACAGACAGTCATCTTCTTTATTGTAATAGGAGTATGTATAACACAATATGAGTAATAATATAACTAAACACTCTTACTTTCTTTCAGATTAATTATATGCATTATAAAGATTCTTCTTCTTTCTTATTATTACTAATTACAAATTATTAATGTAATAACTTTAAAAATTTTAAAGTATTTAATATTGTTAAGAGTAACTGATTATTTCGATTTAAATGTAAATTGAAATGTAAATTTCTTCTGTATTTTGTGTGTGTCTTGTTTGTAAGTTTGTTTTTAATTTAATAAAATTTAAAATAGAAACTGTCTGAAATGTTAAATAATCAAGGTAAAAAGAATAAAAAACAATGCTGTTAAAAACAGATAGTTAAAACCAGTTTAAAATATATTTAAAACATAATTTAAAACATACAAGATAGAAACACAGACCACTAGTAACACTATTCCACCATATGGTTGGGAAAAAAGATCAATACAAGGCCTGTCTACATACAGTATGAAGATCTTAATCTTCTGATGGAAAATACAGGAAGGAAGGGTACTAACTGGGTTTCCCATATATGTTGTGAATGTGCTGCTTTTGTGCTTCATTTTTTAAATCTTTTTGCTCTCCAGGTGGGCAACAAGCGCTTGGTCGGAGTGTTCTGCTTTATGTGGCAATGGGTTTCGCCAACGGCAAAGAGTCTGCAAACAAGTCAAAGCCAATGGCACTGCTGTAGTGTTGCCTCTGAGCAGCTGCACACATAAAGAACGCCCTTTGGAAAGGAAACCTTGCGTGGGTCATTCTTGTACAGAATGGGTCGTTCATTCATGGGGCCAGGTAATTAATTAAAGATGAACAAATCTCCAATTTCACTGGTGGTGTTGCCCCTGCATAGCTTCCAGCAGGGCTTTTAGCACAAGCTCCATTAACTGAATGAAGAGTAGGGCTTGAAAAGATAAGCAGAAATAGGTTGTGCTAAGAAAAGACCCAGAGTACAACAAAATTAAATATCATAGTTATGTGATGCATGGAAAGAAAAGGTTACCCATTAATAACTAGTTACTTTTAAAAAGTGAATTTACATGTCTGGATTACCCAATGTGTATTAATGCTTGTCAGTATCTGTAGTTGACTTGGGGAGCAGTTACACAGACTGACAGACTTGTAACGTTTAGGCTTTCAACTGGATGTAGACCACAGAGGACAGATTGAATAATGTAGGCACTTCTGGTCATTTGTGAAATCTTGCTGCACAAAATAGAAGGCCATGTTTAAAAGTTTAAATTATTTGCAGATAAACCCACTGAGAAAGCCATTTCTATCTTCCTAAAACATGATCTTTCTTTTCAGTGCACTGGTCGCTGCATAGGCCATGGAATGGGGTTACAGCACCGTCTCATTCAGTGTCAGTATCGAAATGGATCCACGGTATCAAACTCTCTGTGTGATGCCAGGAAAAGGTACAGTTACCAACAGTCAGAAACTTTGACACATTTTAATTTTCTTTCTTTTTTTCTTTCACCAGACACCATGTCATATTTACCCAAGGTTATTGGGTAAATGTGGGTCAGTAACCACACATTTCCCCTCCTCTCAGCCTAGGTAGGCCTACCTTTCTCAAGCAAGCCCCTCTAGATGAATTGGACTTTATCTTTCATCTCTGCCTTTCTGTACTGATTTGGGAGAGTTTTGGTCCAACATATCTAGAGTGGTGCAGGTTTGGAAAGAGTGACTGAGGCTTGACCACTTGCCCTAATATCTTTGCTGAGTCGAGAGGAGAGGTAAGATCAGACATGCCAAGGAGTTTGTGGTGAAGATCTTATTTGACCATGGCCAAGTGTAAACTTCCACTGGCGTACTTGTACAGAAGTTCCAGGAGGGTGACAGCTGCCTACTGGAGGATCATGCAAAGACATTCTGCTGGTGTATTCACTACGCTAGTAATTTTATTTATTATTTATTATATTTATTTGTATCCCGCCCTTTTCCCAGGAGTGGGATTCACAGTGGCTTCACAACATTACAGACAGTACAATTAAAACATTAAAAAAATGATTCCACATCCCTGCCTGTCATCATAACAATTCCTTAAATGCCTGTGTGAACAGGTGGATCACCTGCCGGCGGAAGGCCATCAAGGAGGGAGCCCTTCTGACCCATTCCCTGGAGATCAGGGAGTCCCAGAGTCCAGGGGCAGCCACCGAGAAGGCTCGCTCTCACATTCCCACCAACCATGTTTGTGATGATTTTGGGACAGAGGATCTCAGACTCCAGGCCGGTTCATACCAGGAGAAACAGTGTGTCAAATAGTTTGGACCTGAGCCATATAGGGCCTTTATTGGTGACAATTAGCATCTTGAATTGTATCCGGAAACAAACTGGCAGCCAATGAAGCTGTTTCAAGAGGGGCATTGTATGGTCTCTGTAATCTGCCCCAGTTAACAGCCTGGCAGCAGCTCTTTGAACCAGCTGAATTTTCTGAACACTGTTCATAGGCAGCCCCATGTACAGCCCCATGTACAGCTAGTAAGTGGCTGTTTGGGTCAGGGAGCAAAGCTGCCGTATGTTCCAGCAGCCATTGTGCAGCCAGGAAAAAATAATGGTTCAAGACGTGACTTGCGCAACATCCTCAAAAAGTAGTTACTCTGTGCTAGTGTAAAACCATAAAGAACCCAATTCAATAAAGATCAAGTGAGGGAAAGAGGAATGCTAGCAATAAGAAAAAATGATCCTAAAGCTTAATCTAGGTAATATTGCTAAAGCACTTTAACACTGTGATTATAACTCCGGAATAATAATTAGAAATGGCTCTGTGAAGATTGAGGCAAGTCAGCTTCCACTGAGTCTGTGTGTAGATGTGACATGTGCTTGGTGGAAGGAGAAGGAGGGAGAAACTAGAGAGCAGAGGAATGAAGGAAACTC
Source organism: Urosaurus nigricauda (assembly GCA_034509955.1). Lineage (NCBI taxonomy): Eukaryota > Metazoa > Chordata > Lepidosauria > Squamata > Phrynosomatidae > Urosaurus > Urosaurus nigricauda. The sequence goes on along the minus strand of JAOEGL010000012.1, from coordinate 22,570,078 downwards.
ATGATATTTCAAGTTTGGATGCAAGTCAATGAATATGCAGTTAGAACTGGGAAGTCTTGATACTTTCAGGGATTTTACCCTCTTTCTTGAGGCACCCAAAAAATTCTGGCCTATAACTTTTCTTTCTGTGTTTGCTTACATCTTTTATTTTTCTGTTTTCTCCTCTGAGCAAGAGGTACTCAGAGAGCCCAAATAATGAAGGCACGGCGGGAAGTTTTACAGCAAGAGAGACAAGGTGAGCAAATTGTGGCTCTCCAGGTGTTGGACTGCGGTTTGCTATGTTAGCTATGGCCAATGAGAATCCCAGCACCTGGATAGCCATAAGTTGCTTGACACGTTTGCTATTGCCGTCACCTAAAAGTAGGCAGTAGCAGCAACCTGTGGAGGCAATGCATGGCAGAAGCATATAGCTGAAGAAAAGAGAAGCCTATGAGAAAGTGAACTAGAGTCAATATCATGTAGCGCCTATGAACTAGAGAGGGTGAAGCATTACTGACAGGCTGAAAAGAGGAGTAGGGAAAAGAAGGCTGGAGATGGAGAGACTATAGATACTGAGTCACAGCAGGACTAGGCAAACTGCAGGGCTAGGCAAACTGTCCAAGCTGCCCTTCCACAATATTGCTGAACTCCAGATCCCATCAACCATCACCAGCCTGAACAGTGGTGGAGGCACAATGTAATAGTTCACCAGTATCTAGAGAGCCGAACATTGCCCTCCCTTCATCTGGATTGGAGGTGGACAACTGTGTGTGGGGGGAGGGGGGGCTAGGGGCTGAATGCTCCCTTCGGACTCCTACCACAGGCTATGCATACATCTCAGAAAGTCCAAATGCTTCTGTTTTCCTCTGAAATTCCACTCAAAATGGTCCCTTCAGTTACCCTTTTGAGAGGTGGACATGGAATTCATGTCAGCGTTGATGGGTATTCTGTTCATGTCAGCGTTGATGGGTATTCTGTATTTTCATGCAGCTGGGGACTTGGATGACCAGTGTAAGATTTCGAATCACAAACATGGGACCCAGGGACTATGTATGGCCTGTGAACCGCAATTTGCCCACACCAATCTAATCCCATGAAGAGAGATTATATAATTGTTATATTTTTAACAAGACATTGTGACACTGACTTTATAACTCTTGGAGTGCAACTAAAGCCAAAAAACAGAGTAAGTGTTTGTGAGACTGGCTTGCACATATGAACTTCAACTAAACAGCATTGCTGCCGGCTACAGGTTTCTGTTGAATTAGTGACATAGATATATCCTTTTGTACAATCTCTCTCACTTTTGTGGGAGTGAAGATGACATCTCCAACCATATTTTGTTTTGGTTTTTCCTCCTTCCCTCTCTTGCAGACCATCTGTTAGAAGAAATTGTTCTTCAGAGAAATGTGAAGTGTATTGGCGGGCAGGTCCCTGGCGTCCTTGCACTGTTGACTGTGGAAGAGGATTCCAGTCACGGCAAGTCAGCTGCATACACAGGAGAAGTAAGAGACCTGTAGCAGATCAGTCCTGTGCCTGGAGGAAGAGACCAGTGACTTGGCAGCATTGCAATGTCACGTCCTGTGACCGTATGTAAAATGTTTATTTCCATTTTTGAACTTGTTCACTTGTGGCAAACTGCCGAACTCTAGAATTACTTTGATAAGCCATCGACTAAACCCCTCATAATTAGCAAACAAAAGTTTCCTCACTTCACAAAATGATACTGAAGCAAATGGACACCAAGCTAGGCACAGAGCTATATTCACTTAATGCATCTTGTTCATGAACGAGTCTCCAAGCAGCCTTCAGATAACTCTACAGTAGTTTGTGAACAGTGCAAGAGGCAAGGAGAGGGAATGTTGATATTTTTGCTTGGTCTTACATTCTCGTTGCCCCAAATGAGATACTGGCCTGGGACACCAAAGCATTGCTGATTCTGAGGTGTAATGATGTGACTGTGCATTTTCACTCTTGTTGCATTTCAATGTATTTTTCAGAAGGCGAATGCAAGGATACAACTCACTACTGTACATTTGTAAAGCAACTAAAATTATGCTTGATAGACCTCTACAAACAAAGGTGTTGTCAGTCATGTGGAGAAGGCTATTCTGTGGGAAGTTTATGATTCCACAGCGAAGATACTGCAAGAACAGACTTCTGAGTAGTAAAGACAGTCAAGTATACTTGGAGTTGATGAAAATAAATTTATGTGAATATTCTGCACAGGAGCCACCTCTTCCTCCATCAAAAAGAAAAGAAAAGAAAAAAGAAACATTACAAGGACTTTTATAGATGTTTGAGCCTTGAGGTTAGTAGAGCATATTACCATGGTTCTGTGTTGTGTGAAAAACATTACAATCTTAAGAGAAGGCAAGGTGAATTGTGGATTCAAGGCATTGTCCCTGCTGTGCAAAGAACAATTGTAGTTTAGTGAAAAACATTGGAAGGTCGCAACCACTCCACTTTCCTTGTTGCCTCCCTGGTTTGATCCACTGTAAGACAATTCTCAAAAATATGTGGAAACAGCAGTCTATGGCTATAATTTCCCCCTCAGAGGCTACACTTCCATAACATTTTGACAAAGACCTAGTTTTATTACGATTAACTGTCAGATGGATCGCAAGGTCCCATCCCCTTCATTTAAGTGCTTGCAATAAAGTGCAATGTGGATGATCTTATTAATTTCAGACCTGCCACAGGATTGTTTTCAAATCAGTCAGGTGTCATGGGGAGCTGGGGTTGTCCTGAACTTCCACTTTAGTCTCAGTGGAATCTGATCAAAGCTTGGGTGTGATTACTTTAACTAGGTTCAGCATTTTTTACACAGAAGCTTGGAGTTTGAATTTTTATGTCTGAGAACTGTTCTCTTGCATTTGGTCAGATGGAAAATGAGAGCAGCTCCCTGGCCAAAGCATTTGTCAGGCAGGATTGCTCTTGAAGAAATGTTCTGTACATTTCCAGTTGTTGGAAAGGAAGAAGGCAAACAAAACAATAAGAACACTGAGATGGGGATATGTTAAGTATCCACTTCACGTGGTTTTTGTCCATTTTGACTTGTGCTTTTAAAGTTATTGCAAGCAAGTCACCTCTCAGAACTACAAGCTCAGGAAATTCTTTTTCTGTCCTTCCTTCCTTCCTTCCTTCCTTCCTTCCTTCCTTTTGGCTATACTAATTACTTGTATATAACGTCTCGCAAAAAAAGTTGTTTTCCTTTTGCAAAATACAAATATAAAATATGTATAATAATTTTGCTGTCATATTTGAAGCACCTGTGCACAGAACATTTCTATCCAACATAGCCCTTGGCACCACCCAAAACTGACATCCAGGCAGTTTCCCAGAGCAATAATGCAGAGCAATAATGCAGATTTTGGAACTGAACAGAGCAAAGGAGCCTTGCAGTGAAAAGGGATGCTCTTGCTATTCCATGGATGGGTGCTGTTCTATCCATGGATATCCCCTGTTGGATTCTGGATTCTGTTCACCCTATCCCCAAAGTAAAATGGTACTCAGAAAAGGTCAAGAAAAGAGGAACAAAAATGATGAATAGACTTCAACATCTTTGTGAGAGAAGGTCATTAAAACCTCTTTTGTTGTTCAAGGGGACACAAGAGGCCATAGCAAACATTTATATATTAATTCATAAATGGATAAAGTAGAATGATCTTTTGAGCTTTTGAAATTTTGATTTTTTTTTTAAAAAAAATTAGGTTTGAGACTACAGGTTTCAGACAGAAAGATTTCTCACATATTTGATTAATGAGATGTAGCGTTGAGTCACTGATGGATAGGAACATATAGAGCTATCTTATATTGTGTGAGAAGTTTTATCCAAGCACAATTAGGGATTGAAGCCTGGTATTGAACCAGTAATGTTCTGTGTGAAAAACATTCTTTACTGATGAGCAATGGTCCTTTTACAAAATGATATGACAATGCCCATGAGTATCAGTGGCTTATTCTAGACTGGCAAAAAGAAGTGTGTTCATGGCTGCATGAAACTCTAGCCTTTAGATGAGAAAAAGGGAAAGTGTGCCATGAAAACACTTTTTTTGCATTTCAAGGGAGAAGAAGCGCCTTTAAAAAGGTACTGGTTTTCCCAGCTTCTTTTTTGAAAATTGTGGAAAAGCGCAGCTCCATCTAGAGGCTGCAAGCCTTTAAGGAAAAGGCAACTTCATGTTACACTTTCCTGCCAATCTAGAAAGCCCTAGTGATTATGAGCCTTGAAAACTGTGGAATTACTTCTTTAAAGATTTAAAAAGTATACCAGATGCTTGAGGGGGAAAGTGTCCGAGGAGGAGGAAGGAAGAGGAGGACAAGGAGGGTGCACTGGTTGGTAAAGGTGGAGGAGGCTCGGAGGCGGCGGTGATGCCGTGAAGCCTTCGACGGCTGCTGTGGCTAATGGGGAGATGAACAAGGGCACCTCCTCCTCCTCCTGATCCTCCTCCTTTGCGTTGTTGTTCTGCTTCTCCTTATTCTTCTTCATCTCCATTGGGTTGTTGTCATCATCGCTGGCCCTTTTCTCCTGCTCCTCCTCCTTGTTCCTCTTCATCATCATCATCATCATCATCATCATCATCATCATCATCTTCCCCTCCTCCCTGATCATCAGGCGGTGGCTTCCACGCTGCTTGTCATCGCCGGCCCTTTTCTCCGCCTCCTCCTCCTCCTTCTCGTCCTCCCTGATCATCAGGCGGCGGCTTCCACGCTTCTCGTCATCACCGGCCCTTTTCTCTGCCTCCTCCTCTTCCTTCTTGTTCCTCTTCATCATCGTCATCTTCCCGTCCTCCCTGATCATCAGGCAGCGGCTTCCATGCTGCCCATCATCGCCAGTGTGAAGACACACCCAACTAAGTGGTGGCAGGTATGGATGTGCAACGCCTATACCCTGGTGAAATGAAACTTTAGTACCCAAAAATGCTTTGAAGCTGAATATAAATTTAACTAAGGGGGAAGTTTTATTTAAATATCAAAAATAAAAAGTTTTCTCCTCCCCAGGCTCTAAATAACTTGCAAAAGGGCACTTTACTCTAAGGGTTTCAGCAGTCTTCAAGATGACATCTTTCTGGTCCCGATCTTGTTTGATTTCCTCTCTCTCTGAAACCGGTGAAAGGGTCTTTCAGCTTCCTGTTTGGTGGTAACTAATTTGGCTAAGATGGTAACTGATTCGGCTGAGATGGTAACTGATTCGGCTGAGGTGTAAGGAATTCCCTTTCCACTGTCTGGGTCTGTTTTGCCACCAAAACTGCTCTCAACAAGCTCTCTGCAGAATCTGTCTGAAACTGCAATTTCTAGCCACAGAGCTGCTGAGCTGGGGCAAACCAAAACCTGGAAAAGGGCAGGGGGATGCTGCAACACCTCCCACAACCAAAATAAAAGAAAATGCAGGGGGAGATTAAAACAGTCCTGGCTGGACATCACAGCCGGCCCTTTTCTCTGCCTCCTCCTCCTTCTTCTTTTTCCTCTTCATCATCGTCAGCTTTGCCTCCTCCCTGATCATCAGGCGGCGGCTTCCACACTTCTCGTCATCGCCGGCCCTTTTCTCTGCCTCTTCCTCCTCCTTGTTCCTCTTCTTCTTCATCATCTAGAGACTCTCCCTCCGCGCATGCACACTGCTTTCTTTCACTCCAGGAGCAGCACCTGGAACGTTAAAGATCAGAAAATGGCGGGTGGTGTTTCTTCCTACTCCTTGGATACTTTCCCCGTCAAGGACCGCTTGGCCGGTTTGAGCCTCCTCGAGGAGGAGGAAGATCGACGTTGTGGTGGCCCTTCCTCCTCCTCACTGCTCTTGCTGTCACCTCCTCCTCCTCCTCCTGCATCTCCTCCATCATCATCTTTCAGCAGAGGGTTGTACCATCATTACGCCGCTCGTGAGGAGGAGAAGGAGGAGGGCATGATGGCGGCAGCGGTGTTCTGGGGAGTTTCCGGTGGTGAGCAGAGCGCGCTGGGCGTTAGGTGGAGTTCCGGCTCGACCACCCAATGAAGCACTCCTGTTCCTGAAAATAAACTAATTATGCGGGGGGGGGGGGGAGGGAAGTAGACCAGATGCTGTAGACAAACATACCCTGTCTCTGAGGAGTTTATCACACAGGAAAAATTAGAAGTTTAAAAGGGGTAAATCCCGCGTTTGTTGCACAAATTAAGCGTAATTGCACAATTGGTTTTCACACAATGTTGCGTGCAATCCGTTATTAATGCAATAAGAAAGAGACATGATCCAGCATTTAGGTATTCATGGGAAAATATTTTGGATTCATTTTCGCTTCATTCACAAATTCGCTTTATTTGCACAACTGCTGTAGTGTGAAAGCTAACTGCAGTTTACCTCTGGTGGTTCTGCTTTGTGGGCAGACACAGCCATCTGGCTGGAGGGTCAGAGCATTTCATGCTCTTGATTATTTCTTTTTGATATTGTTGTTTGCTTTATTTGCACATGTGGCAGGAAATGGCAGGAAATGCAGGGATGGGTTGGAGGTCATTAAAATAAACAGATAAGAGAAGAGGATAATGAGGATGAGTACATTGAGCCCTTGGTATCCGCTGGGGTTTGGTTCCAGGACCCCACAGTGGATCCTAGTGACGCAATTACAACTCATGTGCGCATGCACAAAAGTCGCTATTTCCAAACAATTAGCTGGATATTAATGCATCTGTGTGAAAACCAAATGTGCATTCTACCCTATTTACCGCATTGGTAATGCACCCTTATCATGTTATTGTCGGCTGTGTGTGAAAACCATGTCATAGAATCATAGAATCATAGAATCATAGAGTTGGAAGAGACCACAAGGGCCATCTAGTCCAACCCCCTGCCATGCAGGACCTCCAAATCAAAGCATCCCTGACAGATGACCATCCAGCCTCTGTTTAAAGGCCTCCAAGGAAGGAGACTCCACTACGCTCCGAGGGAGTGTGTTCCACTGTCGAACAGCCCTTACTGTCAGGAAGTTCCTCCTAATGTTGAGGTGGAATCTCTTTTCCTGCAATTTATATCCATTATTCCGCGTCCTAGTCTCTGCAGCAGCAGGAAACAAGCTTGCTCCCTCCTCAATATGACATCCCTTCAAATATTTAAACAGGGCTATCATATCACCTCTTAACCTTCTCTTCTCCAGGCTGAACATCCCCAGTTCCCTAAGGCGTTCCTCATAGGGCATGGTTTCCAGTCCCTTCACCATCTTAGTTGCCCTCCTTTGGACATGCTCCAGTTTCTCCACATCCTTTTTGAATTGTGGTGCCCAGAACTGGACACAGTATTCCAGGTGGGGCCTGACCAAAGCAGAATAGAGTGGCACTATTACTTCCCTTGATCTAGAAACTATACTTCTATTGATGCAGCCTAAAATAGCATTGGCCTTTTTAGCTGCCGCATCGCACTGTTGACTCATGTTCAGCTTATGGTCTACTTGGACTCCTAGATCCCTTTCACATGTGGTCTCATTCAGCCAGGTGTCCCCCATTTTATATCTGTGCATTTCATTTTTCTGCCCTAAGTGCAGAACCTTACATTTCTCTGTGTTGAATTTCATCTTGTTAGCATTGGCCCACCTTTCTAGTCTATTCAGGTCATTTTGAATTTTGATCCTGTCCTCTGGGGCATTAGCTACTCCTCCTAGTTTAGTGTCATCTGCAAATTTGATAAGTATGCTCCCAATTCTGTCATCCAAATCATTAATAAAGATGTTGAACAGCATTGGGCCCAGGACAGAACCCTGTGGGACCCCACTGGTCACTTCTCTCCAGGATGAAAAGGAGCCATTGTTGAGCACCCTTTGAGTTCGGCCAGTCAACCAATTACAAATCCATGTAACAGTTAACTTGTCTATCCCACATTTTGCAAGCTTATTTGCAAGAATGTCATGGGGAACCTTGTCAAAGGCCTTACTGAAATCGAGGTAAACTATATCCACAGCATTCCCTTCATCTACCAAGCTGGTAATTTTATCAGAAAAAGAGATGAGGTTCGTTTGGCATGACCTGTTTCTCTGAAACCCATGTTGGCTTTTTGTGATTATGGCATTGGCTTCTAAATGTTCACAGACTCTCTGCTTAATGATCTGCTCTAGAATCTTTCCTGGTATTGATGTCAGACTAACTGGACGATAATTGTTGGGATCCTCTTTTTTTCCCTTTTTGAAGATGGGGACAACGTTTGCCCTCCTCCAGTCTTCTGGGACTTCTCCTGTTCTCCAGGAGTTCTCAAAGATTATTGCCAATGGCTCCGATATCACCTTTGCCAGTTCTTTTAATACCCTTGGATGTAGTTCATCTGGTCCTGGAGATTTGTATTCATTTAGAGTAACCAGGTATTCCTGTACTGTCTCTTTACTTATTCTGTGCTGAAATTCCCCCACTCTGTCCCCTTCTTCACTGTCCTCAGGTTGAGCACATTTTGCCTTTTCTGAGAAGACTGAAGCAAAGAAGGTGTTGAGTAATTCTGCCTTTTCTCTGTCCCCTGTTAGTATTTTGCCATATTCTGCACGCAGTGGTCCTACCATTTCCTTCTTCTTCCTTTTGCTGCGGACATATCCAAAAAAGCCCTTTTTATTGTTCTTAACCTCTCTAGCAAGCCTGAGTTCATTTTGCGCTTTAGCTTTTCTGACTTTATCCCTACATGTGCTGGCTATTTGTTTGAATTCCTCTTTGGTGATTTCCCCATTTTTCCATTTTTTATACATGTTCCGTTTAAAACTTAGCTCAGTTGTAAGTTCCTTAGTCATCCATACCGGTTTCTTGAGACATCTCCCATTTTTCTTCCTCATTGGGACTGTCTGAAGTTGTGCTTTCAGTATCTCCCTTTTGAGGAACTCCCATCCATCTTGAACTCCCTTCTCTTTTAGTATTCTTGACCATGGGATCACCCCCAGTATTTCTCTAAGTTTATTGAAATCAGCTCTCCTAAAGTCTAGAATTCGTGTCTGACTATGCCTAGCTTCATCTTTCCACTGTATAGCAAACTCCAGGAGAACATGGTCACTTCCACCTAAGGATCCAACCACTTGCACCCCATCAACTAGGTCTTCCCTGTTGGTTAAGATAAGATCTAAAATGGCTGATCCCCTTGTTGCTTCTTCCACCTTTTGGACAATGAAATTGTCTTCCAGGCAAGTGAGGAATTTGCTAGACCTTGAGGATTTGGCTGAGTTTGACATCCAGCAAATATCCGGATAGTTGAAGTCCCCCATCACTACTACATCTCTCCTTTCTGAGTGTGTGGTCATCTGTTCTAGAAAGGCATCATCCAATTCTTCTGCCTGAGTTGGGGGTCTGTAGTAGACTCCCACAGTAACATCCCTGTTATTTCCCTCTCCTTTAATTTTTATCCAGATGCTCTCCACCTGACTTCCAGTATTGACTTCCTGGATCTCTTCACTGGTGTAAATATCCCTGACATATAATGCTATTCCTCCTCCTTTCCTGTTTGGCCTGTTTCTTTTAAAAAGGTTATATCCCTCTATTTCTACATTCCAATCATGAGACTCATCCCACCAGGTTTCAGTGATGCCTATTATATCATATTTCCCTTGTTGTGCTAAGAGTTCAAGTTCATCCTGCTTATTTCCCATACTCTGTGCATTAGTGTAGAGACATCTAAGACCATGTGTCCTCTTGTCTTGCTGCTTTTGCATGGTTTTTTGCTTCCTACTCTTGGGTCCTTTCACTGTTTGCCTTGTTCCCTCTATGCCACTTTGACTATTCTCTCCATCCCTTTTGCCTTCCAGAATGCTGTCTCCCTCCCCCACATAACTCAGTTTAAAGCCCTCCTGATCAGATTCTTCAGACTGTTGGCAAAAATGTTTTTGCCAACTGGCGTGAGATGAAGCCCATCCCTTGCCAGAAGTCCCTCCTCATGGAACCGCAGCCCATGATCCAAGAATCCAAACTGTTCTTGGCGGCACCATCTACGGAGCCAGTTATTTACCTCTGCTATTTTCCTCTCCCTTCCTGGACCATGCCCTTCCACCGGGAGATGCTTTAATTTTTTAATGGGGTGGTGGCACATATTGTTCCTGTGTGATAAAGTCCTAAGTTTCCCATAAATATTAGCTGGCTATTGGTTAAGTAATGAGATGCAAGACTAGAGTGTTAATGCTATGGTAGAGGACATTTTCTGCTTGCTTTTCATTTGCTGCTCCTGTACTCTTGCACAAATGTCTGAAGGTATGTTTTGTTGAACTGGAACCTCTGGTTGAATATCAAAAAAGTAACACCTGTCCAAGATTGTTTCTTTCCAAATTTTATTAGGAAAAGATTTATTTACTGTGGTTTGGGTTTTGCATCATTGACAATTCAGCTAGCATTGTGATATTTGTATAGAAACCTTTAATATAGATAGCTGGCCATGCATCTCTCCTTGGCTGCAGAGCTTGGAAAAAATACTTGTTTGGACTATGGTTCCCAAAATCTTGCATCCATCATTGCCATTGGCCATGTTGACTGGGGGATTCTGGGCATCAGAGCCCAAAAATTAACTTTTCCAATCCCTTGATATGATCAGGTCAGGCCCAAGCAACCTAGGACAGCTAATGGCCTTTAGAAACAATAGATTAAAGGTGATAGGACTCCATCTTTGAATTTTCACTGTGCAGAAAAGAAAAAGTCCCAAGCTAGAAAAGTAAAATTTCAGGAAAAGTTTAACTGCATGTTGTTTAACATAGTAGTTTTCAACCTGCATGGAAATTTTAACATGCAAGAATCTCTTTTTAAAAATTCAGTTCTCACACCTGCAAGCTGAAGTGTTACAGAAGGAAAAGCTTTACCATTTGAGTCTTCTCAGATATATAAACTGGTTCTTTTAGGACACATTGATGTCATTGGGAATAGAGTGCTGGTGTTCAATTTTCTTTCAATTAATTCAACAGACTTTAAGCAATTGACTCTGGCCAAATCATTACCCAAAGCTGTAACCCGACCATGGATCTTAGGTGTTTTTTAATACCATTTTTAAATTAAAACACATGTAATATACTTTTGTATATATTTATTATCTGATTTAAAAGTGCAATATTTTTGTACAGTGTGTAATAAAGTTTTTGGACCATTTTTCCTTATTTCTAAAACTTATGTTTGTCTTTTTAATATTTGAAATATGTTAACTGCTAGCATTCCTTTTGTTGCTAGTATTTTGTCTTACGTGCATGTTTCCAAGAAGCAGACTTGTAGATATTTGTTGCAGCAGCTTGCTAATCAATGCTTCTTCTGCTGCCATGTTAACCAAAGATATTCTCATATTATTCATTCGTAAGATTAACTTTGATGTCCACAAAAATAAATAATTTTGTTACCCCAGGTGCGTTACTATATGGAAATGGTTTGTCAGTAAGTTTACAGGTCTTAGGCGAAAGAACTGTTTCCAGTTCCTCTCTGCTTTGCCACGAACTACAGTACTAAGTTCCAGCAACAACTGCTAAGCTGGTGCTGGTTCTGCTGGTGTAGGATTTGTTTCCCTTTTATTAGAATGCAATTTTTTGTAATGGTTTCTTTCTTTTAATAATTATTTAATTTATGTTAATCAGTTGACATAGGCAAATTGAATTTCTTTAATGATTATCATCATTTAACAATGACTTCAAAGGAGGACCAGTTCACCCAAAAGGAACAAAACAGCCTTGAATCCCTCCTGAGACTCTTTCCCTGCTGAATTCCAGTGGCCAAACTGTTCTCTCCAGCTCCTACCTAAGCATCCAGGGATGATCACTTGAATATGTGAATAGGCCTCACTGATAAGTATGGTATTAGAAGGTCAATATAGAAGGTCTATGTGTGGCTGTGGCTCCATGGGAATCCATTTTACCGTGCAAATACACACCTGAGATTGTAGTCATTGGGTGATTAACAACAACAACAATATTAATGATGATGATGATGATGATGTTTTATTTATAACCCGTCCCTCTGAATGAGCAATCGGGGCGGGGTATAACAAAGTTAAAACGATTACAATTAAAAGTTCTTACACCCCGATCCCTACCTCCCACCCCTTAAAACAGAATTAAATTAACACAGGTTAAAAACAATAATAATAGAACAGAGCAGTATCTAAAATCAATCATTCTTTGGCAGTATGGAGAAGTTGTCTGATGGGTGGCTGGGGAAAGCTGGGGGGAGTTCTAGGTTTAGTTTTGGAGCCGGGAAGATTTAACCACTGTCCGGGAAGGCCTGCCGGAAGAGATACGTCTTTAGAGCTTTTTTAAAGCCAGCAAGGGTCGTAATAAGACGCATTTCATCCGGCAGGCTATTCCATAGCCTGGGAGCGGTAGCAGAGAAGGCCCTCTGGGAGGTCTGTGACAGCCTGGTCTTCATGGGCTGTAGCAAATTCCTCCCAGAGGACCGGAGCATGCGGGGGGGGGGGGATCATATGGGAAGAGGCGGTCCCTAAGATAAGATGGATCCAAGCCATGTAGGACTTTAAAGGTTAAAACCAACACGTTGTACCGTGCCCGGAAACTAATCGGCAGCCAGTGGAGAGACCTGAGCACTGGTGTTATGTGCTCTCTCCTAGATGTTCCGGTAACAAGCCTGGCTGCCATATTCTGAACCAACTGAAGTTTCTGGGTTAAGCACAGGGGTCGCCCCATGTAGAGCGCATTGCAGTAATCGGAGCATGAGGTTACCAGGGCAAGTACAACAGTTTCCAGATCCTTGATGTCCAGGAAGGGGCGCAGCTGGCGTATCAGCCGAAGTTGATAGCAGGCACTCCTGACCGTCGCATTCACCTGAAGCGATGAATCAAGGAGTACCCCGAGACTGCGAACAGGGTCCTTTGAGGAGAGTGTGACTCCATCTAGGACTGGGAGTTGTTTTCCCGAACCTGGTTTTGGGCCTGTGACTGTCAGTACCTCCGTTTTGTCTGGATTTAGCTTCAATCTGTTTTTCCTCATCTAATCCATTACCGCTTCAAGGCACTCATTAAGAGGGGAAACGCCATCTGAAGTCTGAGCCGATGATCTGGTCATGGAGAGGTATATCTGAGTGTCATCAGCATACTGAAGACACTGAGCTCCATGCCTCCAAATGATCTCACCCAGCGGCTTCATATAGATATTAAATAGCATTGGGGACAGAATGGTGCCACAATTAAGCTCGATTTTAGAAGAGCAACTGTCCCCAAGCCTCACCCTTTGGGATCTGCCCGAGAGAAAGGACCGGAATCACCGGAGCGCGATGCCTCTAATCCCCAACTCCCTTAGCCGATCCAAAAGGATGGAATGATCTATTGTGTCGAAAGCCGCTGAGAGATCCAAGAGCACGAGCAGGGTCACACTAACCCTGTCACTGCTCAATCGGAGCTCATCGGCCAGAGCAACATGGCATTTTCCACTCCATGTTCTGTCCTGAAGCCGGTTTGAAATGGATCGAGATAATCGGTTTCATTCAAGACAACCTGGAGTTGGGAGGCGACTGCTCTCTCGATCACCTTGCTCAAAAACGGGAGCAAGGCCACTGGTCTATAGTTGTTCCTGTCCAGGGGGTCAAGGAAAGGTTTCTTCAGGAGATGGTAAAGTACCATCCCTAAGGGACGCATTGACTGCATCCCGGAGAAATACCTTCAATGCGTCTCCCCCCTGGACGACCAGCCAAGATGGACAAGGTTCGAGAGGGCAAGTTGTGTTCTTCATACTTCCAAGGAGCTTGTCCACATCATCGGTACTCACAGATTGAAACTCATCCAGTAATGTTACAGCAACGGAGTTGCTGGACCTCACATATAGATTCTGATAAAACCTTAGCATCTAAGTTGGTCCTTATCTGAGAGATTTTATCTGCAAGGTAAGTGTTAAATGCATCGCAGTAGGCCGTTGTTGGGTCAAGTAGGGGGTTCGGTGCAGGGGGAACCTGCATCAATTCCCCCACCACTCAAAACAGCTCTGCTGGATGGGACTCTTCAGACGCAATGTGTGCAGAACAGAAGGATCTCTGCGCTGCATGCAAAGCCTCCCGATAGGCGCGAAGATGCTGCCTATGGCTAGTTCTGTCGGACAACAGCCAAGTCTTCCGCCATTTGCGCTCTAGTTATCGTCCAGTTCGCTTCATCTCCGAGTTCCTCTGTGAACCAGGGTTTTCGGTTAGAAGTGGGCTGGAAAGGACGCTTGGGGGCGATTGCGTCGAGAGCCTAGGGAAGGTCGGTGTTCCAAGTATTCAAGGTTTCGACCAGCCATTAAACCCTCTAAGCCCCTCTGGAAACCGGTTGGTTCCATTAGCTTTCAAAGGCGGACCATTCTAATGGGCCCACCACCCCCAGGGATCTTGATCAGGAAATGATCTGTCCATGACAATGATTAATTTGTGTGTGTTAACCAGCCATACACAAAGAGTGTATCTTTTGAAACAGCAAGATCCAAGCAATGTTCGGGGAAATGAGGTAACAATATTAAGAGTCTGTCTGTCCCTATCAGAGATTAAGGGCCTATATTTGCAATTATTTGTAATCATGAAAACCATACTGGCTTGCAAGGTCTGAAGCACTAGTTTTCCGTAGGTTGGAAAGCTATACCCTTAGTCTAGCTGCATTCTAAAGTGTACTTCAAGAAATAAGAAACATAAATGATGTGGTTTAAGTTTTTTAATTTGATTTCTCACCATTTATAGAGCATTTATTTCACTCAGGACAAAGCAGACAAAGCTGTAACCTCACTTTGCCCTGTGAGAATGTCAAGAGGGAGTGATACAAAACAAATACTCCCAGAAGTTCAGAATCTTTCCTGTGTATTGTTGGATGATTTATTTTGTTCCTTAGACATCATTCATTCCTTGATCAGTCTCTGGATTGATGGTTTGGGGAGATAATACGTAGGATTACATGACACTTCAGTTTTAAAATCGTTTCCCTAAAATAATGAGTACAAGTTGACATACAGGTAAGATACAATCAGGGAAAAAAAATCTTGAAGTGATGACAGTTATTGGAGAAATTGCTCATTCTGTTTCACAGACTTAACATAAACAGATTCATTTAACATGTAAATTCCAAAGATCGATCATTATGGAATTTGAGGTTTACTCCCCCCCCCACACACACACAATTTTAATGTGAAATTGATTGAAATCTGAAATAAGCTTCTCGACTCAGGCCCAAATCCACCTTGAGTTAACCCATGGCTATGTCCACAGTTAAAGCTGTGATACCATACATACTGTGCACACCATTTTGTGAGTAAGACAGTAGGCCTGACCTCTGAACAGAATTATGTCACACAACCTTCTTACACCAAAGGAACATATTACTCCCAAAGGCTAGTAGCTATTGATACCTACTGCCCAGAACAACAGCAGCAATAGGAATACCTGGTAGACTAGAGGAGCAAGACTTGGAAGAATATCTGTATTGTAATATGGAACTTTACTAGCACCACATTACAGCTTAGCATAGCCAGGAACCACATGATACCAGTCTGTCAATGATACCATTGCTATTCTATATCTGTTAATGTAAGGAACTTGGCATCTGCTTAAAAATCTGATTTTTTTTTTAGCATGAACCACTCTGCAGAACATTAGAATTGAAAAATAGTAAACAAATATTGTAAGGGTAAGTAAATACATTTACGTTAATACTGTACAAATAGGTAAATATAGTTCTGTCCCATGGCTTTCAGAGACACGAATCATGTCTAATTTGAGCTGGATTGGTTTTGCACACTGGCTCACAATAAATCATGTAAACTGTCCCAGACCATTGTTTGTTTAGCTGAGGCACATTAAGAGACATATAAATGTCATACAAAAATACTGTTTAACGTGTAGGTTAAGTTAATGTGATTTGTAAAGGCTGGTGTCTAGTAATATATGTCAAGTATCTTGAAAGCCTGTAGCACTACTCTTCATCATCATGTCTGTGGGAAGGGGATGCACTAGCGCTGTCCCCTGACCCTCTCAAAAGATGGGCAGGAAAGGTGACAGGACACAACGTTTATGGTTTGTTTCACATTTTGACCACTGCGATCTGCAGCATTTTGTATGCAAGTTAGTCATATCAGTGTGGCCATTGCATTGCAAATAGCATGTTACAAAACTGATAAAAGCAAACTGGACTGTCTGTCCTCTTAAAACCAGTGATTAAGAATGTTTATATTATCCAAGATTTTATAAGCTATTGGAAAAGAGAAGGAAGAAAACCATTTGGCTCAATGCATTAGATACAGAAAATAAATGGGCTGTTTTGGATGGGACTGTGTCCTCACCCACCAAGGGAGCCATCACTGTCTTTGGAGACCCAGGTAGACTCTATGGCTCAGACCTATCTATAGTAGTTCATGCAGTAATAACCCCTTCCTTAAATTATAGTCATGTGCTATACATGGGGCTGCCTTTGAAGATTTTATTTATTTTATTTATTTGAGTATTTATACCCCGCCCTTCAGCCTCTTATATGACTCAGAAGCCGCAGCAAGAGCAAAGCTTATTACCTAGATTGTGGACTGGAGTACCATATAGACAACATATAACCTTGGGCTTAAATTGCATTAACGGCCAATAAAATTCTATTTTGAATTCAAAGTGTTTGTAATGATATCCACAGCCCTAAACAGCTTGGGGCCCTGATACTTGGAAGCCTGTCCCTCCAAATATACACACGTCCAAGAAACAAGACCACTAGAGAGAGAGACTCCTTTGTGACCCAGCAGGGAAGGCCATACATTGTGTAAGGACACAGGAGAGTCTTCTTTGCTGTGGCACTCAGTTGTTGAATGCTCTTTGTTTGGCGGCCCAGATGAAGCCAATGCTG
This sequence comes from Urosaurus nigricauda, assembly GCA_034509955.1. Classification (NCBI taxonomy): domain Eukaryota; kingdom Metazoa; phylum Chordata; class Lepidosauria; order Squamata; family Phrynosomatidae; genus Urosaurus; species Urosaurus nigricauda. The sequence goes on along the minus strand of JAOEGL010000012.1, from coordinate 22,553,370 downwards.
GGTCCATTTCAGCATCAAAGTAAAATACACGGTTTTTTTGTTTGTTTGTTTTAAATTAAAGGCATTTGAGTCTAACTGATTTCTTAACAAATATACATGTATACATGTCAAGAGCCATTGTAGTGTAGTGTTGTGAGTGTTGGACTATGACTCTCAAGACCAGATTTTGAAGCACCATGGAAACCCACTAGGTAACTTCAGCTAAGTCACACTGTCTCTTCTCCCCAAAGGCAGGAAATGATAAGCCACCTCTGAACAAATCTTGCCAAAAAAACCTCTAAGATGGGGTCACTATAAGTCAGACATGACTTGAAGGCACACAGTAACATACACGTACATGGTTTTATGTTATTTGAAGTGGTCCAATAGCTTAATATACTTTCAGTATGTTCGAATTACTTTATTTTACATTTTCAACTGTTTCAACTGTTTAATTGATTTTACTTGTACACCACCCTAAGTTCCCATGATATAGGCTGAGTTATTAATGTTCTAGCAAAAAGCAACAATAACAGGAAAACGTCTTTCTATACTGTTCAAAGGAGACAATTTAGAACTGCATTTCCAAATTAGAAAAGTTAGGTATAACAATTTCAGCATAATTCCACCTAACCATTAGGAAGAACTTCCTGACAGTAAGAGCTGTTGGACAATGGACCCCACTCCCTCAGAGAATGGTAGAGTCTCCTTTGGAAATTTATAAACAGAGGCTGGATGCCCATCTGTCTGAAATGCTTTGATTGGGTATTCCTGCATGTCAGGGGGTTGGGCTGTATGGCCCTTGTGGTCTCTATGAGTCTAGCCTTTACATCTTCTTGGGAGTAAACATCTGGATTAGCAAACTGCCATTTCTGTAGTGCTGTGTGCAGCATATTAGCCGCCTCGATCTTAATGAAGAGGCAGGGTATTATTATTATTATTATTATTATTATTATTATTATTATTATGCCCTGTGTATTTCAGCTGCCCTATACAGAGGCTGGCAACTGACTGGTCTACCTAGCAATGTAGTTTTCTTTCTCTGATTGGTGGTAGTTCTTCACAGTCTCAAGCTAAGCTCTGCCCCAACCCAGCTACCAACATCCTTGAAAAGGTTTTAAATGCAACAAAATGAAAGGTATCACCAGTTTTTGTACAAATTTGGTTGAGGTAGGCTGGGAGAATTTTGGTTTGTTATAAGAATAGTACATAATTTTATTCAAATCATGAACTTCAATAGCACTTGTTTTAAAATTGATTCCAAACGTATTGCTGGAAAGGTGCTATCTTGTTAAAATGAACACATGTCACAAGGTCCAATTAAAGAAATTTCACAGAAACACTGACACACATTTTACTAACAAGTTTTCATCATTGAATCTTATATACATTTCATAATTTTGGATTACACAAAATCTTAAAATCATTGTGCTTATTTAGAATCTTTAAATATATTGTAGTAGCTACTCTCTGCACACTAATTTTCAGTATGCTTATGAGCCAACTACTAGAACTATGAGTTACGCTATAACTGCTATTTCTTTTGGAATATGATTACCATTTTCATGGGCAATCTTATGGGTATCTGGGGTCACTCTGCGGAAGAATTTATGACCACGAGAATCAGTGCTGACAAAGACATATCCTGGAGGAGATGGATAGGTTGCTGGACAGATCTCCTGTTTCTTTGGAGTGTATTCTGTACGGTACATGGTTTTGTCTTCAAAAGGTACTGAGCTAGATACAGGCGCCACTTTTGGAGGCTTGCAGCTCTGGCTTGGAACTACACTGTGTGGTGTATAGTGAGCTTTGAAGGTGGTCATACCATCAAATTTGCCCGAGGCTTTTGGCATTTCTTGGGTCCTCTTGACAATTTCTGGTCGACAAGTATCCCAAGCTTGAAAGGCCTCCCTCATGGTTGTATTGCCCTGGAAGGGGGCATTATTTCTTTTGCTCTTTTCAAATGGTTTCATGAGGACAACTGGACTGATGTTATGTGGAATATAAGTAAGATGGGTTGTGGTGTTTAGATCCATGTTACCGGTGGGTGGAACGTACTCTTTTGCTTTGCGGACTTCAGGTAAGGAAACTGCCCAGGGTTGAAAACGTTCACGGAACTCTGTGATTCCATCAAATTGAGACTTTATCTCCACTTTAGAATGTTCAGGCTTGAAGCTTTTTGGAAGTTCACCAGCAAGCCCTCGAAAATCACGCCGATGGGTTGTGCTGTCATCAAAGGGCTGGCTATTTGGCTTGTATTCCTCTTTTGATCTTTGAAATTTAGGTTCTAGTTGGTGGGGAACAAAATCACTGCGGTGGCTTGTAATGTTGGTAAAAGGCTGGTCTGAAAGTTTGGTCACAACCGTAGGCTTAAAACTTCTTTGGAAGGTGATTTCCCTGGGGAAGAAGGCATCCTGAAAGGTAGTGGTGTTTCCAAACTTTTCAGTAGGATGATGATAGGCGTTCTCCACTTTATGGGGATCCCTTTTTTGAACTTCCCAAGCCCTGTAGTCAGCTTTAAGACAAAACCAATATTTATTAATAGATTCTGATAGGGTTGCTATTTGCCTTATGTTCCCGTCCTACAGGCTGATTAACTGCAGGCAACATTAAGTGCATATCTACTCTGTCCTACTGTGTGGTACCTGTCTGATCCAGAAACAGCTAAGAAAATATCCACAATGCAAACCTCTATCAGTTTTCTATAATGTATAGCTTCACTCAATCAGCTCTGTGAATTGCCATTTGTTGCAGGTACTAAACATTCTTTATTAGAAGTCTCTAAAATAAATAAATGCAAAATCAGCATCAGAGTTCGGTGAACAGAGGGAATGGGTATTAAATCAGTTTAGGTTTGCAATCCTAAACACCTTTACTAGGAAGAAAGACCTACTGAACTCAGTGGGTTTTGTTTTTTGAGTAAAAATGCTCAGAACTCTGCAGTTACGGCAGAGGCTAGGAATTCTTTTGTACTTCAGAGCCCACTGTTATGTACACTTTACAAGTCCACATCCAACTGACTCCCTCATTTAATAGAGCAACTATCAGGGTAGCACTGCCACAACCAGGTCAGCAATGGCCTCTTCAGCAAGGCAAGTTGGCACATCATCTCCCACATACTTCTCTGAGTAACGCAGCAGGTATTATTACCTTGGTAAGTTGGTATGGTATCCAGTTTGCCTCCTCTAACATAGTTCCTTTCAACAGGTTTCACCAGTATCACTGGTTGTACTTTGTGAGCATTATAATCTCTTCTGTAAGTGGTCCCCAGGTCAATATTACCAGGCATGGGCTTGTACTCCTCTTGGGCTCGAACAGGCCGATTTGCCACTTCATACGGAAGGTAGTCAGACCTGGAGGAAGGGAGCAAAAAGCTGTGATAGCAAGTGACAAAACAGTTGAAAATAATAAAGGACACTTTGTAAGACATTCTGTTTCATTAGGGTTGCATTAACTCTACATGGTTAGGATAGCAGAACACCATCTACACACATACTTGGAGTACTCCATACAAAAAAAGATGATGACCCACCATCATCCTCTTGTTTGGAGTATTGCCATGTCTAGTCAACTAATCTTTCTGGGTGCTTAGCCATATAACATTATGCTTGTAGGGGGCCTGCTAATTATTTTTCAGGTACCTGTGAAAACTGCAGATGGTAAATGTTCACTTAAAACAAGTTCTTTCCACTTACACACAATGGAATGTTTCTCTAAAAACAGGTTCTCTGCTGTGTTGTGTTACGTACACACTTTTTCCAAAATCCGTTGTTTTCCAAACAGGCAAAATGTTCTCTCTCTTTGCTTCTAAATTAATTGCTTTATTGCAAAATCCACTGTTTTCCAAACAGGCAAAGTGCTCTCTCTCTCTCTCTCTTTGCTTCTATATTATTGCTTTATTCATATACAAATTGAGGTAGAATTCATGTATATCCCATACAATTCATTGACTATTATTTCTTCTGTCTAGCAATAGCCTTATTAAAATATGGTCAAACTACTCATTGATCATTCTGACGTTTCATGTTCTTCCAGAACCAATGCTCCCTAATTCATTCATCTGTCCCATCCTTCTCTTCACTATGATTTCTTAAAGACCCTGTATTATTGTGAAATATTTACTTGAAAGTTGTGATGCCTTCCATTTTACCGCCATGGGTTTGATATTCCTGCTTGGGCTTGAAGCTCTGGGGAGGAGGGACATTGCCATATACAGGGAATTTGTCTATGTATTCGGTCATTGAGCTTTCCTCTCCGCCATGGTCATAAATCCTTGTCAGATTGTGAGGGCACCGATGGCGCCTGAGAGTTAATAACAACAGAAGACAAAGAAGAAAGCATTGATCACAGATAATCAGAGATATAAAATTTGCCAGAAATGTTGAAGCCACAGCAACATTTTGGAGTAGTCCCTTTTTAGTTTTTATGGGGAAAATGCAAAGTGTGGGGGAACATTGTTTTTAAAAGAGATATTAGCATCCTTTAAAGTCTGAAAATCATTTTGTTACTTTAGGAACATTAAAATGTTTTATATACATAACATTACACAATTTTACAATTTTATTTGGAATACTACAAGCGCAGTTCAGTCATGCCAAATTTCCTTTCATTTTATTTTTTTTAAAATCAGCTGAATTTCAATGTCCTGAACTGTATGGGACTTCTTTGGTTCTCTCACTTTATTAGGAGTAGGCAGAAAGCTATATAAACAAAATAAATCAATGCATTAGTAAAAAGGAATAAATCAAATGCATTAGTAAAAGACAATATCTTCTAGTCTTCCATAGTGTCAAATAGACATAAAACATTCATTCCTATAAAAATGAACTGAGGATACTAAGACCAGAAATTGCAATGATGAGACACTGTGTATTGTCTTATATAAAAGTCTTCCAGTTATATATAGATTTTTAGGGGAAAAAATTGAGGGAACCAATAGATGAATACTTTTTCTTACATAATTTCTTCCATCATTCTGAAACAAAATATTTCAAAATCATTTTTTTTTCATTTTCCTTTCTATTTTCAATTTTTCCCAAAAAAGTCTTCAGAAAGAAATCACAGCCCTAATTTTCATCCCCCACCCCGAGCCTTCACACCTCTAAAGACAATGCAAACACAAAGTAGGGCTTTTGTTATAACTGGCATTGCAGGAGCTAAAGTTGAGCCATTTCTTGAAACTTCAAATGCAGTACAACAATAGCTTTCAAGAGAAAGCTACATATATTATCATATCTATACCTTCTCCAGTGCAATCCAGAGATGGGCAACTGTGGGATGTTTGGGAGAGGGGTACATTAGCCCTTAGCAGACCTTGGGAGTGTTGCACACACACACACACACACACACACACCCCAAACCTAATGCAAAAAACAACAACCCTACCAAAAATATTTTTGCTCCCAATGTTCCTCCACTTTCTTCTAGGGGCTGCAGGGGCCATTTTTGCTGCATAGACATCTCTGAGACATTTTACAAAAGCTAGCATGATGTAGTGGTTTGAGCACTGGACTAGGACTATCGAGATCAGGGTTCGAATCTCTGATTGGGCATGGAGCCTTCCTGAGTGGCTTTGGGCAGATCATACTCTCTCAGCCTCTGAGGGAGGCAAAGGCAAACCCACTCGGAACAAATCTTGCCAAGAAACCCCGTGACAGGGTCACCTTAAGGCTGCCATAAGTCACAGGCACAGAACAGATTCCCCTGACTAATCGGTGGCCTGGCCAGAGGGTTAGCAGTACCATTTAGCTATACCTGTAGTTACATAGCTGAGAAAAATGAATATCCAAAATAATAATAATAATAATAATAATAATAATAATAATAATAATTCCAGACTTCCTGCCTACTCATTTCAAGGAAGGCATCAGGAAGTGATCTGTGATCTATCTCCTTCCCTGCATTGACCTGGGAGACCATTCCAAATACAAACGTCCCACTTAGCAATCCAGGATTCTATCGTTTTCTTCATGCTAAAATATAATTACACTCCAAATTACCTTATCTTGGGACACTGCAATTTTTAAAGTTATATGAACAGATACAAAACAAACAAAAGGTGGTATCCTTTTGGCGGTATATGCAGATCTACGAGGGGGTATCCAAAAGTTTAAATGATCACCTTTTTAAAAAATTAACAGAAAGTTTGTTTTGATTTGTAGTTGTTAACTTATCTCTATGTAGTCACTATCTAGATTTACACGTTCTTCACAACGTATCTTGACACCCCCCCCCCCAATACCTGATATTGTAGAAGTCTGCAGATTGCGCCTTACAAGGGGGTATCATAAAGTAATAATTATCACCCGGAAGTTATTATGGCATATTGATGAAATTTTGTCAGTGTCATCATTGGTCCCTAAGTGCACATTGCTGAGAAAATCAACTCATTGCGTCCTTTATTTTTGAGACTGGCTCTGCCACAAATTACTAAAGTGTAAAATCCTCATCAGGAGCAATCTGTAGACTTCTACAATATCAGGTATTCGGAGGGTCAAGATACACTGAGAAAAATGTATAAATCTAGATAGTGACAACATAGAGATAAGTTAACAACTGCAAATCAAAACAAACTTTCTGTCATTTTTTTTAAAAAGGTGATCATTAAAACTTTACGATATCCCCTCGTAAGTCCACCTTACTATTATATATTGTTCGTTTTTGCAAAGGCTGGTATTCTCTTCCACCCTCTGCAGTGACCAAAGCCTCCCCTCTCAGGCTTTCCATTACTGCAGTCCTCCACTGTCACTTGATGGTTGGTAGAGAGAGGGGAAAGGATCCGTGAAATATCCGCATCATCTGCAGAGGCCCCAGGAATGTGTATTCATTTTGCATCTGTCTTCCAATATATCCCTTGCCTACTCTCCATCACATACAAGGTGGCCATGAGAGGGCTGCCATGGCTATACTTTGAGTCTAGAAAGCACACCTGTAGCATAATTCCACAATCTGAAAATTAATAAATTGACCATAAATCGATCTCATGTCTAAGTTGGGGGCAAGTTTTGGGGCCAAAAATATGGATTTTGATATCACCCGGAAAAGTCAAGGGTAAAAGTTAGGGGCATGTTAACAAAAGATATAATTAATAATTAATACATAATAAATAATTTTATTTATATTTCCTGCCTCTCCCTGTGGATTGAGGCGGGATTACATCCAGCAAAATACATGTAGAATACTGAAATACAAAAATACAATCAATAAAATACCAACAGCTATAATAATTTCGAATAAAATTAACAATATTATCATACAATATCAATGATAGAATCACTCAGGAGTTACAATCAAAGGGGTGGAGGATTTAATAGTCTCCTATACAGGGTCGGATGGGTAAGTATATCCAAATGTGCACATAATAATGGATGAAGTAAAGAAAAACAGTGCCAAAGAACTTACAAAATTCCAGCAGGCATAGCTGTTTGTGCTCACCCCAAAGACTGTGTGGATGAGAGAGTAAAGGGAGAATCTGTGCTTCCAAGGAAGATTATATTTTTGCCTTTCACCAAGGGAGGGTTCTTTTTTTTAAATAAGAGTTAAAGTACAGTACTCACATTGCCCCATGGATAAGTCGATTCAGTTTTTCGGGCTCAAATTTTTAACTAAAATTTTTAGACTTATACGTAAGTATCTACAGCAGGGACATGTTATGCCCAAGAGAGACCTTTTTTTTCAAAAACAGTAAACTGGGAGTCACTTCCAGTTTTAAAGAACCTGGGAAGCTTTTAAAAGATCTGATAGCTGATTTATGAACAGTAAATTCCCACTCCAAAAGTTGCTGTGCTTTTGAAAAGAATGTACACATTTGGATATACAGTAGTATTTTGGAGAGATTTCTACTTCTCCAGTGACCTTGGTTTCCTGGTAGGGAGAAGAAACCTTGAAGGGTTCAGTAAAAATTTATTAGCAAAATAAATTAACAAAACTTCACTGGTTCAGTAAAACTTCTAAAAAGAGAAATGGCATCAATAATATTGTCAGCAAGTATTTGCTCTTCTGTATGAAGGAACAAACAAATGACCAAACAGAGTAGGTTAAATCCTTCGCTCTGTTAAAAACTATTGGATGGGTTAAAAACTGCCCCTCTTTAGTGAAGATATTGTCTGAAATATTCACATTATTTTCAGGACTGTTGTACCTTTTGTGAGATGGACATTCAGGGTTGTACCCATTCAACAGGTTCCATAGCCAGTAACTACTATAAGCCACCCAACTGGAGACAGATCTGGAAATTGTAGTCCACCTGAAGGATGAAAGTGACCACTTTCATGGGATGGGACTCAGAAGAGTCTGGGCATAGTTTCCTATCCATCTTTTATTATCAAAAGAATATTGGGAAAGGGGGAATGATAGAGAGTGACTTTTAATGCATATGGGAATCTGAAACTCAATTTCACTTTTTCAGCACTGCTGAATTCACCACACAGGTTCTGGCATTTATATAAAAAGCTATCCATCAGCCTAGCCAGGTAGGAAAGGGGTCCAGTAGGTTTGGGGATTAGTGTTTCAGGGACAAGAAAAAACCAACTTCTATATCAATAGTCTTCTTTGATTTAGACCATTACAGTCCATCTGCATGGGTGCAGGGGCTCAGTAATCTTGATTTACACCTCAAGTATATCCCATTAGGCCAATTCGTCTTTGAAATGCCTTTGAATCTTATGGTCTTACAATCCTGGCAGGTTTTCTATCACCATATCTATCTAGTGTCTTAAAATTTTATTTTACACCTGAAAGTTAGAACATCAAAATGGTCTCACCTCTTTTTCTGGTCACTTGTCCTGGGTAGCAGAAGTTGTCAAAGGAAGATTTATTGTTTGAGATGCGGTGAATTGTGACATCAGAAAGAAGTCAACCAGTCATCATTCTCCCTGTGTTCTCTCTGTCTCTCTCCTCCTTTCTCTTTCTCTTTCAGTTTTATATACATGCTGCCAAACCTTTCTCTGAAAGTAGTTTTTAGAAGTCTAAATCTCATCTTTTGAAATCACATACTTTAGCCTGAATTTCTAAGATCCATCAGTCCAAAGTCTGGAATAACTCACAAGTTGAAATTTAACTCACTGTGTTTCATTATATTTTGGGAAGGATAACAATTAATACTAGTATAAAAAATAAACTAAGACTTTATAGAAAAACACACCTCAATTAACCAATAGCACTTTTTGTTTAAAACATACATTATTCTATCTGTTCTTGAAAACACCCACCTGGTCACCTGCAGTGAAGAGACTATCCCCAGGAGACAAAGCAAACAGCATATGCAAAATATAAAACTTTTTCTCACTGCTGGCATGCTCTTGCCCTGCATTCCCAGATTGAGGTATCCTTGAATTTCACAGTAGCACCAGTGAAAGCTTGGCAGACAGTAGTTTCTCAAAGGAAGACCTTAAAATATTTTTAAAAGTCCTATCCAACTCTGTGATCATCATAACGAATTTAAGTATAATTTCTTTAAAACCATGTATATAGTGCTATAACCTTTTCTGCCATAATCCTGTTATTTAGTAGTGTTAGTATTATTATTTATTTATATAGCGCTGTAAATTTACACAGTGCTGTACATACAATCTTATAATTAGACAGATCCCTGCTATCAGGCTTACAGTCTAAAAGAGACAACACAAAAGGAAAAGGGGAATTTGTGTTATTATAAATAGAGTTATTTATTTTCACCTGCGACTATCATTGCAGGTCAACAAATCTTCTCCTCCTTTAGTATTCTGGCCAGCAAATAGAACTATCAGGCTAATACTCCTTTTCAGAGGAGCTCACAATCCCTCTAGACCAATGATTCCCAATCTCCAGGTGTTTTGGACTTCAACTCTCAGAAGACCCAGCCAAATTGGCCAATAGACAGGAATTCTGGGAGCTCAATTCTAAAACATCTAGAGGACTAAAGTTTGGAAATCACCAATCTAGACAATTCTTCTAGTCCTAGAGAATCCCCTTGTAATGATCTCAAGCTTTATGCTCATTCCTTGGTAAGCAGGAGAGTCCCAAGATGAAGGCCAATATTAAGTGTAAGGGAATAACTGAAAGGAGGCAGCAAAGAAGGAAATATGCTCTGTTATATTTGCACTGTTCCACAAAGAGCTTTGGAGTGTTAGATGGGAATGAGTTTGGCCATTACTTAGATTGTTCAGCATTTCCAAAGGCCAAAAATTCCTGTCTAGTCGACGTTGAATCAACGTTAGTTCTGCAACTCATAAGGTATTTTTTTAAATGAAATGAAATGTTTATGTTTCATAATTCAAACATCCAATGCTCAGGTGTAATTGAGACCTGGTCCAAGTTCAAAATGTATCATTTCAAAACAAAACATAGGATTTTAAGAGAACTGTAAAAGACCAGCGAGTCTTAAATTGCATAAATACGATTACAGGAACATTTTTTTGTTGGTTTTACAAAACAACCTATCTCTGACATTTCCTTTTGCAAACTTTGGCTGGGCTGTATGTCCTGTAAACAAACTGAAACCCTTTACTGCTCACAAAATACTTCAAGACATTTAGAGATTACAGTTTAGTGTCCTGTCCGTAGGCTAGAATAACAGATTGCAATATATGAAGTGCAGTGACCCTCTGTTTGGAAACACCATTATGCATATCAATATTACCAAATAATCAATCTTATCCTGGGTTCAGTGTCAAAGCGTCCCCACAGTGTCCTGGGAACTGGGATTATGAGAGTATGAGCCTCTATTGTGGAACTCTAATCCCCAACATGGAATTTTACTTTCAAGTTCATTTGGGGAACAAGGACTGAGAAATCAAAACCAATGTATGCATATTTAATTGGAAGAAGTAGGTCCAATGGCACTTAATTCCAATGTGTCCCCTCTGTTGTTGTCTGACATTCTTCACCACTGACTATGCTGGCTGCAGCTGCTGAGTTGCAGGCCAAAAACATCTGGAAAGCTGCATGGATCCCAACCCTGCTCTACAGTGTACATGCAGGTACCAATAGAAATTAGCACTAATAGAAATGATGGGACCGAGCACAGTATTCACATTATCAACAGGATTCTGGTTTACATAACCAATGCCCAGATTTGGGGTCATGAGGGACTGCTAGAAGAATGTTGTTTTACAGGCTATTTATGGTCCAAAACACTCTCCAGAAATACTCCAGTTTTAGACACTTTAACTACGGAATTCTGGGAACTGTCCTTTTGTGAGAAATTTTAAGCTCTTCAAGGTGGTTAAGAAGTTAACTCAAACTCCTTCCACCTTGAATCCATTATTACAACCTACTAAAGCCTGCTGTGACATGATTAATGATTTCTTTGTAGATAAAATCTCTCTGATAAGGGCCAATTTAGATGCCAGTTTTAATACAGAAACAACAAGAGAGATGTCCAGTGACTCTGTTAACGAGGTTATTTTGGATCAGTTTCAGTCTTTGAGTACCGATGACGTAGACAAGCTGCTTGGAAAGGCTAAAAAGACCACTTGCCCTCTTGATCCTTGCCCTTCTTGGCTAGCCATCCAGGGAGGGGAAGCCACTATGAATTTGCTGAGATTAATAATTAATGCCTCCCTCAGGGAAGGCCCCTTTCCAGCCAATTTAAAACTGGCTGCAGCCAAACCTATCCTTAAAAAGCCTTTCCTTGATCCCCTGGAAAAAGCGAACTATCAGCCGGTATCTCTCCTTCCGTTTTGGGGCAAGGTGATCAAGAGGGCCGTTGCCAACCAACTCCAAGCAGTATTGGATGACACTGATTATCTCTGTCCATTTCGAATTTCAGGTCAGGGTACGGAGTGGAGACTGCCATGGTCGTCTTGGTCGATGATCTCCGTCTTTGCATCGATAGGGGGAGTGTGGCCCTGTTGGTGCTCTTGGACCTCTCAGTGGCCTTCGATACCATAGACCATAGTATCCTTCTGGAGCGCCTGAGAGATTTGGGAATCGGGGGCACTGCCCTGCAGTGGTTCCGGTCCTATCTTTTGGGCAGGCCCCAGATAGTGTTGCTTGGCGGCAGTTGTTCGGTGAAGAGGAAGCTGAAATCGGGCATCCCTCAAGGTGCGATACTGTCGCCAATGCTATTCAACATATACATGAAGCCACTGGGTGAGATCATCTGGAGACATGGGGCAGAGTGTTATCAGTACGCAGATGACACCCAAATTTGTTTCTCCATGTTTCGGACTGCTTTAGTGACCAAGGATGGCATCTCCCCTCTGAATGACTGTAATGGATTGGATGAGGAAAAATAGACTTAAACGGAATCCAAATAAAAAAGAGGTACTCACTATAGGCAATCCTATTCTGGGTGCGAAGATGAGTCCTCCAGTCCTGGATGGGGTCACACTTCCCCTAAAGGACTGTGTTCATAATAATAATATTTATTTCTAGCCCACCCCTCTGAGCGAGCAAGTAGCCTGGGGGTACTCTTGGACTGGTCGTTTTGCCTGTCATCTCAGGTTGATGCGACAGCCAGGAGTGCCAGCTATCAGCTTCAGCTGATACACCAGCTATGACCCTTCCTGGAACGGAAGAAGCTAGAAACTGTTGTACATTCACTGGTAATCTCTCGTCTCGATTTCTGCAATGCACTCTACATGGGGCAACCCTCATGCCATGTTCAGAAGCTGCAATTAGTTCAAAACATGGCAGCCAGATTAATTGCAGTGAGTTCTAAATTTGATTATATTACACCTATTTTACAATCCCTACACTGGCTGCCTATTAGCTTCCGGGCACAGTATAAGGTGTTGGTCACTACCTATAAAGCCCTACATGGCTTGGGTCCAGCATACTTGAGGGAATGCCTCCTCCCATACAATCCTTCCCGCACACTCAGGACCTTTGGGAGGAACCTTCTGCAGCCAAAGAAAACCAGGCTGGTGATGACCTCCCAAAGGACCTTTTCAGCTGCCGCTCCAAAAATATGGAATGACCTGCTGGAGGAGATCCACCATATAACATTGTTGGAGGCCTTCAAGAAGGCAATGAAGACAGATCTCTTCTGGCAGGCCTTCTCTAACTGACCTCCTCAGATTTTTTAACAGTCCATCTGTCTCACTGCTCCCATCGGGTGTTTTCCAATCTTATTATGAATTGTTTTTATTTTGTTTTTTAACTGTTCCCCACAATCCAACACAGGGAGAGGCGGGATACAAATAAATGCTTATTATTATTATTATTATTATTAATTATTATTTTCGCCTTCTCTGCCAGAGAGCTCTGGTGCCACAATAAAGTACAGTTCCCTAGCACTGAGCCAGGGCAGTTAAAGCCGTCTCATACTGGATTATTTCTGCAATGTGTTTTGGACCAATGTCACTAACACTCTCATGTATTTCCAACTAAATGCTAGGTTTATCAGGGCAAGGTACAGAGTGTGCATAGCACATTAAAAAACGTGTCACAGAAGTCACTGAAATTATATTACTGCTAAAAATTGCAGTGTCTGGGGATTAAAACAGGAGGCAGTGTGGTGTGGTGGTTTGAGCATTGGACTATGACTCTGGAGACCAGGGTTCACTTCCCAACTCAGCCATGAAACCCACTGGGCGACCTTAGGCAGGTCACACTCTCTCAGCCTCAAGGGTAAGGTAATGGCAAACTCCTTCTGGATAAACCTGCTAAGAAAACTCTGTAATAGGTTTGCTTTATTGTAACCATAAATCGACAATGACTTGAAGGCATACAGCAAACACAGATCCAAAACACACTGCAGAAATAATCCAGTTTGAGACAGCTTTAACTGTCCTGGCTCAGTGGTAGCAAAACCTGGGATTTGTAGTTTGTTGTAGCACCAGAGCTCTCTCACAGAGAAGGCTAAATGTCTCTCAAAGCTACGTTTCCCGCAATTCCCTGGCATCGAGCCAGGGAAGTTAAAGTAGTCTCAGACATGATTATTTCTGCAGTGTGTTTTGGACCACAGTCATTCTACTCAAATAGAATAGAAAGCCTGCTATGTATTTTCCTATTGTTTCTTTTCCTCTTAGTGACCTGAGTTTGTATGTATATACTTCACTTCTCCAGGTAACAAGCCCCAAGCAACAAGTCTTACCACTGAAACATGCAGTGCCATAACAAAAGGGAAACCAGTTCAAGTCGCGCCTTGTCAACTTGATGTTGTATTGACCACAAAACCGTTGGCAATATGTATTTTGCAAACCATTTCTTTCGCAGAACTTTTCTTCTGTGATGTTTTCTTGCAGAAACTGGAAACATACAGGTTTAATTTGAAGGTTCTTTGCTCCCTCCAGTGTTATGCCACCACAGTGTTATGCTACTTTTTCTTTAAAGAGCTTTTTCTTTAAAGAGCTGATTCCATCCCATATCCCAATATGCTTTTGAAATTCCCCCTTGGGAATCGAGGAAAAACAAGTCTGAAAGTACTCTATTTCGTTCTTTTTGGCTCCCGATCACTAGCTTCTAAGCCACAACCCATTAGAAGCATCAATTTATCTCAAAATGAATATACCAGCACCTACCATTAAAATATGGCTCCTTCCTTTAAAATCTAGACGTAACTAAGATGGCTCAAAAAATGTCTTGTTTTCTAGAGCCAGCCAAAGAAATATGGGTCACAAAAATGTGAGGTTTTACAACCCATTTCAAGGCATATTTTTACTCATACCTTCCAAGAGGTTTATTTAAGAGTAACAGTTAATGACTCTCAGGGCCAAATTAGACATAGAAGTATTTTTGCACCCAATGTATGCCTTAAAAATAGAAATAGCAGCTGCTGGGCTTGAGATGATGGTTACTGGGAACACAAGAGGCAGGGAGGGGAGTTTAACAGGCTCGCCCCTTGCTGTGGTCCTGTGAAAATCTCTCTTCTGGAGCTGTTGTTTGTATTGGGTAGAAAAGCATCACTTCGTAGATCCAGGATGGTGTCACGATTTGAGCATTGGGCTATGACTCTGGAGACCAGAGTCTGAATCCCCGCTCAGCCATGGAAACCTGCTGGGTGACCTTAGGGAAGTCACACTTTCTCAACCTTAGAGGAAGGCAAGAGTAAACCATCTCTAGATAATTGTTGCCAAGAAAACCCCTATGATAGGTTTGTCATACTCGAAGAAACATGACAATAAAGAAAAGGGTCAGATGTTCCAATGAAGGATTTGAATTCTGGTTCTCCTTGATTTAGGAGACCAAATGCTATAGCGGTATCATTTCTCCAAGTTCATATTTAGAAGCTATCTGGCCTCATTCCCACTTACAGATAAATCGGTGTTCGATCCGAATCGATGGATCAATTTGACATTGGTTCGTGGTTCCCACTACATTTGCCCCGATCACATTTTTTGTCAGGTTATCGCACCAAAATAACCCACTTTTGGTTCCCATTCATGAATAAATCTATTCAAAATGATTCGGTTCCAGCTGGCCGAAGGGGAAATTTGAATCGATTCTTATCCGCTTGTGGGTCACACTTGTGCAGAGTCTATTTATCGAGAAAGAAGTGGAAAAAATCAGTATCAAAAATAAAAAGTTAAATGGGTCTAGTGCATGACCCCCCTTTCAGAATCGCTTCAGTGATTTGGATTAAGTGGGAACCAGGGTTTCTGAACTGGTTCGAAACAAATCACGAACTGGTTTAGAAGGTAGTGGGAATGAGGCCCTGGTTGCCTTTAGACAAGGCACTCTCTCTTATCTTATGTCACAACATAGGATTGTCTTGGGAATAAAGTGAAGATGAATATCTTGGGGGGGGGGAAGGAAGAAAATATACAAATCTGCTATAACGGATTCCATTTTTATTCCACCTTCACATAATCATCTTAAGGCAGCATATGTGTTTCTCTCTTTCTCCCTTCCTCACCCACTGTACCATCACAACAACCCTGGGAGGTAGACTGGGACAGATATCAACTTGTCCCTTCAGGGCTGAGAGTGGGAGACGTGCGGGTTCTTCTTCAGTCACTCTTAAATACAAATAAAGCATCACACACTTGGCAATCTCATGTATAGATACTGTATATATTCATGTGTAAGTGTAGAAATTTTAGACAATTGATCCGAAAAACTTAAGTCTGCTTATCCATGGGTCCATATAGGTTCTGTAAGTACTGTACTTCAACGCTTATTTTTTAAAAAGGAACCATCCCCTGGTGAAAGGCAAAAGATGTAACCTGTCCTAGAATCACTGGTCCTCTGTTTTTATATCCATCCAACCTTTATTTTGAGCACAAATAGTTATGCCTGCTAGAATTTGGTCATTTCTTTGGCATTGTTTTCCTTTGCATCATCCTTTATATCCTTTGTTACACGGCCCTAGATTTTACCCTCGACTTATCCATGCATCATATCAAAATCAATAATTTTGACCCCAAAACTTGCCCTCGACTTATACACGAGGTCGACTTATAGGCGAGTATGTTTGATATTTAGGGAAAGGGTCATGCGCGAAGGACTCTTCAACGTTTGTTGTCAATGAGCATCTAACACTACGGTTGTCAGGTGTCCCTTACTGTAAGGCATGTCTTTTATTTGAGGTTAGGAAAGTTTTTCCTTTGTAGGGATGGCAGGTTATTATAATGGATGTCCCCTGTTTGAAGGTTGGGAAGCACTTCCTTTTATAAACCATATATAAACGACTACAAGTTGATCTCATGTATAAATCGAGGGCAGGTTTAGGGACCAAAGTGATGGATTTTGATATGACGCATGGGCTGTGTCCACACTGGGGAAATAACCCGGTTTGGCAGCGCTTTAATTGCCTTGGCTCAAGGCTCTGGAATTCTGGGAGTTGGAGTATGTTGTGGGGTCCAGAGCGGAGCTCCGCTCCGGGCCCACAACAAACTCCAACTCCCAGAATTCCAGAGCCTTGAGCCAAGGCAATTAAAGCGGTGCCAAACCGGGTTATTTCCCCAGTGTGGGTGCAGCTATAGATAAATCAAGTGTTAGACATAGGACGTTATCAGACGGCGGAAATTGGAAGTATAATCCAATGGCAATCCGAACGCAATCATGGAGTTTCACGTTATTGCGTATGAGTGTATCTCATGCAATTTCGGGCAATGGGAAGTCATTCTGAATGCATTCTGAACGCAATTAGAATTCAGGTAAATTTGCAAAACTAGCAAATTCATGTACAGTAGAGTCTTGATTATCCAGCATAAACTGGACCGGCTTATAGTTGGATAACCGAAAATGTTGGCTAATCCGGAAGGTCCAAGAAAAGCCTTGGAATCACTATGAATTGCAAATGTGTTGAAGTTTTATTGCAATAACAGTAAAAGTATATGTAAAGGAATCACCGATCGATATTGTGATGTACAGTATAAACAGTTCAGTCCTCTGAAAATTTAAAGAAATCACAGAAAATTTAAAGAAACGACAGCAGCCGCGACGTTGGATAATGTGGTATGTTGGATAACCGAAGGTTGGATAATTGAGACTCTACTGGAATTGCGAACTGGCTCCATTTGCAATTGAGAGAAATTCCTCCCGTCTGATCTCGTCCTTAGAGTCATGTAACAAAAGGATAGAAAAGACGAAGCCCAGTAAAACGATGCCAAAGAACTTACAAAATTCCAGCCAACGTAACTGTTAAGGATGGATAGATGAGAGAACCGAAGAAGGTTCGTGCTTCCAGGACAGATTACACTTTTGCCTTTCACCAGAAGATGGTTCCTGTTCTTATAAGCGTTAAAGTACAGTACTTACCTTGACCCGTGGATAAGTCGATTCAGGTTTTTTGGTTGTTTTTTGGACTAAAACGTCTAGACTTATCCACGAGTTTATACAGTAGTTTGAACAATCTTGTATTTCGGAGCGTGGGCCCTTCACGAAGACAGAAACCCTGCCGTTCAGAGACCTGGAGAAGAGGTTAAGAGAAATACTGGGTCGGTTAAAAGAGACCACTCCAGCTGCCCTCGGTGTCCGAAAACTTGCCGTCCGTTTTGTCTTTCGGAAGAATGTAAATGTGTTACTTTGGACAAACCTAAAAACGCAACGCAGTCAAGGCCCACAACGTCCCAGACCCACAAACCAGCGACACATCCAACAACAACAGTTAAAGCTATGGCTCCGTGCTATGGAATTCTGGGAACTGTACTTTTATAGACATTGGACCTCCTTTGTCCAAGGCACCCCTTTGACCGCCACGGCTCTACGCTATGGAATTCTGGGAATTGTAGTTCTGGGAGACATTTGGAGTCCTCTGTCTCACACACCCTTTTAACAAGGTGTGGAATTCTGGGAATTGTAGTTCTATGAGAAATTTCTAAGACACCCCTTGGACTGCCAGGGCTCCATGCTGTGGAATTCTGGGAATTGTAGTTCTATGAGGCATTTCTAAGACACCCCTTTGACTGTCAGGGCTCCATACTGAGGAATTCTGGGAATTGTAGTTCTGGGAGACATTTGGAGTCCCCTGTCACACACACCCCTTTAACAAGCTATGGAATTCTGGGAATTGTAGTTCTATGAGGCATTTCTAATACACCCCCTTTGACTACAAGGGCTCCATGCTGTGGAATTCTGGGAATTGTAGTTCTATGAGGCATTTCTAAGACTGCCAGGGCTCCAGGCTGTGGAATTCTGGGAACTCTTACCCGCAGGTGCAGATCTGGCAGAGGCACAGAGGAGCCTTCATCATCATCTTCCCTCTTTCCTGAACCCTTCCTTTCCTCTTCTCTCTCTCTCTCTCTCCCTCCTCCCCCTCCGTTGCTAGGATACCAGGCAAGCGCCCCGTCGCCTAGCAACCCTCCCGGCTTCCGTAGGACGGTCCTCGGAGGCCGGAAGCGGAAGAGGAGGAGGACTTCCGGTTGGTAGATCCTGCTGCTGCTCTTCACCGGAAGAGAAGGTTAGTACGCACTTCAGGGATAACCCGGTTTGGAACCGCGTTAACTCTCTCTGCTATGGAATTCTGGGAGTTGGAGTCTGTTGTGGGCCCAGAGCGGAGCGGAGCAACAAGCTCTGGGCCCCACAACAGACTCCAGCTCCCAGAATTCCATAGCGAGTGAGTCAGACAACAAGCTCTGGGCCCCACAACAGACTCCAACTCCCAGAATTCCATAGCGAGTGAGTCAGACAACAAGCTCTGGGCCCCACAACAGACTCCAACTCCCAGAATTCCATAGCGAGTGAGTCAGACAACAAGCTCTGGGCCCCACAACAGACTCCAGCTCCCAGAATTCCATAGCGAGTGAGTCAGGCAACAAGCTCTGGGCCCCACAACAGACTCCAACTCCCAGAATTCCATAGCGAGTGAGTCAGGCAACAAGCTCTGGGCCCCACAACAAACTCCAACTCCCAGAATTCCATAGCCTTGAGACAGAAAAGCGAGTTAAAGTGGTGCCAAACTGGGTTATTTCTCCAGTGTGGATGCAGCCGAAGACACCATTCCGTGCTGTGGAATTCTGGGAAGGGTAGCTTTATGAGACCTTTGGCTTCTCTCTGCCCAAAGAACGGCTTTTACATGCCATGGCTCCATGCTATGGAGTTACTAAAACATAATAAATAATAATAAGAAAGTAATTTTAAAAATAAAATAATAAATAAATAGTATAATAATAATACAACAAATAATAAAACTTTTTATTTATTTTAATGCCATGTTTTATTTGATTTTTAATCTTGTATTGTTTTTATATAGCTTTGTTTTAGTTTTTTTTTTTAATTGGAATGTTTTAACTATGTATGTTGTTTATGTTGTTCACCGCCGTGATAGTAGGAAGGGCGGTATAGAAATAAAATTTATTATTATTATTATTATTATTATATTCCGCTTCTTTGAACAAGCGATCGGAGTGGCTAACGTAAAATACCTCGAATATAACCCACTTAAAATGACACATTTGGCTTCTTTGTCATCAAAGACACAACTTCGCATTAGACGCTTCAACAAAACGGCACTTCCCAGAATTCCCTCTCCTGGAGCCACGGACGTTAAAGCTGTGCCAAACCGGATTATTCCTCCACTGCGGACACAACCTTTCTCTCTCAAGTGCAAAACACACTTCAGAAATGATCCGCTTTGCCTGCCCTGGCTCAGTGCTAGGGAATCCTGGGAACTTTCATTTTGGGAGACCTTGAGCCTTCTCTGTCAGAGACAGCTCTGGTGCCACAATAAACCACAATTCCCAGGATTCCCAAGCATTGAGCCAGAGCAGTTAAAGCGGTCTCAAGCTGGATTATTTCTGCAGCGTGTTTTGGACCATAGACATTCAGGTGTTTTCTTGGGTGTAAAGCTTTTATGAATGATGCCTGGTTAAAAAAGAAATTATCAAGCTAAAGAAATCCTACCTTGGTTTGTTTGGTACTAAACTGTGGTTGGTTCATACCAGGCTGACATCCTGATACCGTGTTTCCCCGAAAATAAGACAGTGTCTTATGTTAATTTTTGCTTCCAAAGATGCTCTAGGTCTTATTTTCAGGGGATGTCTTATTTTTTCCATGAAGAAGAATTCACATTTATTGTTGAACAAAACAAAAGGAACATTTATTATATAATGTATATAGATTTATATACAAAAACTTTGCTAGGTCTTGCTTTTGGAGGAGGCCTTATATTTAGCAAGCCAGCAAAAACTCTACTAGGTCTTATTTTCAGCGGATGTCTTATTTTCAGGAAAACAGGATACCCTGTTTCCCAAAAATAAGACAGTGTCTTATATTAATTTTTGCTCCCAAAGATGCACTAGGTCTTATTTTCAGGGGATGTCTTATTTTTCCATGAAGAAGAATTCACATTTATTGTTGAACAAAAAAATGAACATTTATTATATACTGTGTGTACAAAAAATTGCTGGGTCTTCCTTTTGGGGGAGGCCGTATATTTAGCAATTCAGCAAAACCTCTACTAGGTCTTATTTTCAGAGGATGTCTTATTTTAGGGGAAACAGGGTAAGTATCTCTGGAATTGAAGGGCTGAAGCTATGGATGCGAGATGGCCCTGAACCCAATGAGGAAAAGACCAAGAAACGTGTGGCTCTCCAGAAGAGGCTGTTGGACTCACTCCACCGGTAGCTCTTCAAGTTCAGCCAGGGTTTGAGCAGTTGGGTTCTTTAATTGAGTTTAACTACACAGTGACTAACATATGAAAATTAGCAGTTGGGTTGGCTTTCCAGCATGTCTTCTCCAAGGAGTGGCGGTGATGGCATAAAACAATGAATAATGTGGTGAGATGATGTAATTTTTCAAAGGATGTTGTTGAGAAGCTGGAGCATGGTCCAGAAGAGAGCGACTAAAAGGGTGAAGGGTCTGGAAACCATGCCTCTATGAGGAGTAGCTTAGACAGCTGGGGATGTTTAGCCTGGAGAAGAAAAGGTTAAGAGGTGATACGATAGCCCTATTTTAAGTATTTGAAGGGTGTCACATTGAGGAGGGAGCAAGCTTGTTTTCTGCTGCTGCAGAGAACAGGACCCGGAGCAATGGATGCGAGCTCTAGGAAAAGAGATTCCAACTCAACATTAGGAGGACCTTCCTAACAGTAAGGGCTGTTTGACAGTGGAACACACTCCCTCAGAGTCTCCTTCTTTGGAGGTCTTTAAGCAGAGGCTGGATGGCCATCTGTCGGGGATGCTTTGATTGGGAGTTCCTGCATGGCAGGGGGTTGGACTGGATGGCCCTTGTGGTCTCTTCCAACTCTATGATTCTATGATTCTATGATGATGTGTCACAACCTGAATCCTGCCCACAGCATGGTGTTGCTAGGAGTCAGCTTTATCAGGCTGCTTCCTCTCTAGCAATTCACTGTATTTTCAGGGGATGTCTTATTTTTCCATGAAAAAGAATTAGCATTTATCGTTGAACAAAAAATGTGCATGCCTCCAAACAAAAACTTTGCTAGGCCTTACTGTCGGGGGAGGCCTTATATTTAGCAATTCAGGAAAACCTCTACTAGGTCTTATTTTCAGAGAATGCCTTATTTTAGGGGAAACAGGATAGCACCATTTATTGCCCATTAGGGGAATTATGATTTATTGTGTGGAAGGACAAACGAGACAATTTTTCTATCCAGTTCATGTTTCTGTAGCCCTATCGAATGATGGTTTCATGAGGTAAGGACAAAAGAAACAAATTTTCCACGTAGTTCTTGTCTTTGTGGTCCTGCTCAGTTATGTCTGTTTTAATATTTTAAGTGAAGCTTTACAGCTTTTTGGTAAAGATTGCATTGTTACGTTTTCTTTACAGAAGGGTGTCTAGATATGGTTCTCACAAGTACCAAAACAATAATTGGACTTCAGAAAAAGACTGCTTACATTAGAAACATTTGTATCCTCGCTCATGTGGACCATGGTAAGGAAAGCACCTGTGTGAACACCAACCTTTCCATAATAACACTTTTTCCTGAATTTTTATTACGCATTTTAATTAATGAATAATGTACATACTATTTATGGTATATAAACAGTATCTTAAAATTATGTACAAAAGTTTAGATAAATATATTGGAAAGTATTTAAAACCAAGAGTTTACAGTTTACAAACAAAAACGTGGATGAAATTTGAATCTGTGTTCATGTTTGTAATACATAGTTATTTTGTGTCCTGAAGATTTACTGAGGATTGGATAAACTTTGCAATGTGTAGCTATACTGAATGTCTTCAAAAATTATCCACTGCTAGTTCATACTTATCCAGTGTTAGACAATTATACATTTTGTGGAGATAAAGAGAGGGTGCATGTATTCATAGAAGGCAGAAATTAATGTTAGGAATAATCTTAATTGTACTGTTTTTCATCTCAATCCCTTTTTCTGTGTGCTTTTTTTGTGTGTCTTTCCCCCCTCCCTCAGGGAAGACAACTTTAGCCGACTGTCTTATTTCTAGTAATGGAATAATCTCTAACAGATTGGCAGGAAAGGTATGATTAAGCATTTTTACCATTCTATTGATATTTATTCTTTTTCTCACTTCAAAGCCGCTGAAAATGCTATTCTTTTTCATTTCTTTCTGTTTATACAGCTAAGGTATTTGGATAGCCGAGCAGATGAGCAGATTCGCGGAATTACTATGAAATCAAGTGCAATTTCATTGTTGTTTGCAAAAGGTAATAGAATTAACACATTCTGTCCATGTATTTATTCTCTTAAATACAGTATTATAAGTTTAAAATATTCACGTCAAAATGTAATGTTTATATAACGTCTAAAACAAGTGGATAACTGTGGAGTCTAATTCTTGCTCCTGGGCCCATCAGTGGGCTGCTGTTATTGGTGTTGTGTGCCTTCAGGTCATTCCTGACTTATGGTTTTCTTGGCAGATTTTGTAGTTTTCTTGGCAAGATTTGTTCAGAAAGGGACATTGCCTTTGCTTGCCTCTGAGACTAAGAGTGTGACCTGCCCAGGGTCATCTATAGCTGAATGTGGTTTCAAACTCTGCTCTTGAGAGTCATAGTCCAATGCTCAAACCATTAACCTCATAGGCAGCTATGCAACCCAAAATTAAAGTAGAAGGGACTTGTGCTGCAGTTCTCAAACTGTGATGCTCTAGCAGCTCTCATAAAACCAACAGGTAGCAAATAGGGTTGTTTTTTTTAAGTAGGACACTTGTTATAAAAGTGCCAAATATAATATGAAACCATGGTTTAGTGTTATGAGAGTGATTGTTCTTCATCTCACAAATATGTAAAGACAGAAGGTTAGAGGGAAGAAGCTTCCATTTCCATGGTTTGTAACAAACTGCATCTTCCATTACATTCCTATGCAGGGAAATTTGTTTGGTTGAAACCAGAATCAAATTGATTTAAGAAGCTGTTTATGTAGTTGGCCATGGTTTCAATGAAGCTGTTTTCTGTACTCATGTGTAACATGGAAGGTATAGTTTGCTTCCGCTTACGGCTGGAAGCTTTAAACTTCTTCCCCTAGAACCCTTAGGAGGAAGGAAAGAGATGGGGAGTCCATGAACCTTATGCTGAGACAAGCTCTTCTCCTGAGTCTTAGGCCACTGTTCTGTGCTACCTCTAAGACAGACCAAAATATCTTGACACATTTCTAAAATAGTAACTGTTTATTAATGTTTTTTATTTGTTTTCTTTTCTAGATGACCAGCAGTATCTCATCAATTTGATAGACTCCCCTGGCCATGTGGACTTCTCATCAGAAGTTTCCACAGCGGTCAGACTTTGTGATGGCTGCATCATTGTGATTGATGCTGTAGAAGGAGTCTGTTCACAGGTGATTAGAAAAAACATATTTCAGCTGAAAGAGAACACACAGTAAAATGCTCCTAACTGATACCTTACCCTCAACCCAAGACACAAAACAAGCAGATTTTTATTGATAATTTAAAATGTAGTGAATGACATGCAAAAGCAATCTTGAAAATACAGGGGCTGAACAGACAGGCCAAAATAAAGCTGCTTCGGGTCACTTTGGAGGTATGCTGCTTAAATGACACACGCATCTTAAGAGGCCACAAAAAGTATCCACAGTATGTGAGAAATTATGCTATAGATCCAAGTATGCCTTGCACTTGCTAATGTAATATTAGTTTGTTGGTGTAAACAAGCAGATGCACAGGTAAAGCAATCTCCGATGCCTTTGGAACTACCGGCGACCTTGGAGCTGTTCGGCTTTATCAGGAATTCCTCCTGCCCACTGCTGATGAAACAGACTGGAGCCAAATCTCTCTCCTCAGAGGTGTTTATTCTTAAAGTTGCTATATTTACAAGTATATACACGCCCGTCCAACAAAACTCTCCAACCATCTATCCACTCCGACTACCCAACAACCCACACTGTGGTGTGCAGGCTATTTATAGATTTATGCCATGCGGTCACAAACCCATCCTCTTCTGGTGACTCTTTTTCCTTGTGCCACCAACAATGTTGTCCCTTCACTCAGGAAGACTTTTGATGTTACCCAGGCTTACGTGCAATCAAGCACATGTCTGACCTTGAACACTGTCTGCTGTTCCAGCCTTCAGCTGCAGACAATTATGCCCATGCTTCCTGGTTTCCTTTTGTGCACATCTGTACATTTCATAGTTGAGCCTCAATGCCTAACATAGTTTACTATCAGAAAGAAATAGATGTCTTTAACAATACTTTTTCAATAGAAGCATTTTCACATGCTGCAGACAGATGTCATCCTGCTGAGTGTCCATGGGACCTTCAAAAATTCTGGAAGGAAACCTT
This sequence comes from Urosaurus nigricauda, assembly GCA_034509955.1. NCBI lineage: Eukaryota > Metazoa > Chordata > Lepidosauria > Squamata > Phrynosomatidae > Urosaurus > Urosaurus nigricauda. The sequence continues at coordinate 22,528,342 of JAOEGL010000012.1, read as the reverse complement.
TTTCTTCTGGCTGGCTGCCAAGCAGTCTCCCCAAACCTTCTCTGGCCATTGAATAGCTGTCAGGATGGGCTTGGCCAGAAAACAGATAGGTGGTTTAGAGGCAGTGGATGAAGGTGCTGAATTTTTCTATCCATCATAACCAAATAATTATTTTTGAAAAATTACATATGCAGCTGTAACTTTCAGTTACTCCTGCATATATTACTAACAAGATATGTCTTCATTGCTGTGTTGTGGCCTTCAAATCATTTCCAACATATGGTGACACTAAAGCAAACCTATCATGGGATTTTCTTACAAATATTTGTTTCGAGGAATTGGCCATTGCCTTCCTCTGAGGGAGAGAGAGAGTAATTTGGCCAAGGTCACCTACTGGATTTCCATGTTTAAGTGACGTTTCGAATCTGGTCTCCCAAGATCCTAGTCCCACACTCAAGGTACTACACCATGCTGGCTCTCAACATAAGTTTGGTTTAATTATAATCTTAGTTAATTAGTTTGTCTTAGTTGACTTTGTATATGATAGTGGAGCTGTGTTTTTGTTTAAATGGACAATGATTTTATGGGGCAAAAATGGAAGGGTGCTCTTTCTTCCTAAGCAACTCTTGTTCATTTATATACTTGTACTAGCGAAGAGTGATCTTTTCTTAACTCTTTTGTGACATTATATCACTGAGTATTTGTTCTGTTATTCTAGACACATGCAGTTCTGCGGCAGGCTTGGCTAGAAAACATTCGGCCGGTCTTGGTCATTAATAAAATGGATCGTCTCATATTGGAATTGAAGTTTACACCTCAGGAAGCATATGCTCATCTTAAAAATATTTTGGAACAGGTATGAGAAATTTCTAGCTGGTTGGTTGGTTATTTGTAATCAGCTGTGGGAATAAATGCTCATGTTCATAGTATGCAACAAGTAAACCACACTCCTACTTGGATTAATAGAATAAGTTCTGTGAGTTTCTTTGGAAAGTTTTGTTTAAAAAACATGAGCTGTTCACAGACACAGTTGCTGGCTATTAAGTGATGCCAGTCAGTAAGCACATCATTTCTGAAGTAGCTTTACTGTTTTATTAGTTTTGAGGTCAAATTCATTTAACTTTAATAACTAAATAGGTTGGATGAAGGAGCAAAATTACATATTACACTAAAGAATGTTATTAGCAAGTGTTCATCTTTTTCCATAGAAAATGCAGTTGTAAGTATGCCATTTTCCCACAGAAAATATCTCTTTTCTGGGGTAAAATGTGGACAGTTCATTGGGCAAAAACACTTCTAAAATATCACTGTTTTAATTAAATGTGGATTTTAATTTTTCTCAGCATAAGGAACAATCATAAAAGCAAAAAGTTGAACTGAAGTAGAATAGAAAACCTATCAAAACAGAAGTGAGGGGAAGATGAAAGAGCATGAGTCAGGAGGTTAAAAAGATTGGTAACATCAAATGTATATCTCTTAGGGATTGTCTGTTCATGTCTGTTCCTTTCCTTGTGCTCTGGCTCATCAACCAACATCCTTGTTCTATTTTCCTTGCTAAAACAGAAAATATAGCACTTAGTAGTGGCACCTACCATGGAAATTATAGAGGTCTTTGGGATTAATTGGTATCGTGTAAACTTTGACTGGCTTGGGTTGTGTGTGTGTTTTTTTTTAAATCTGAAAGTACAGCTATTGTTTGGAATTTGCTTTGATTATTATATTTCTAATACTTTAATATACATTTTAACTATGTTTTAGAAATGTTAATTTATGCTGCCTTTGAATCCTGTGTAGGGCCGGAAAGATGGGATTTAATTATTAACATAAATCAAACAATTATGTCTCTAGGTAAATGCAATCACAGCAACTCTCTTCACTTCTAAAGTTCTTGAAGAAAGGGCTGAGAAAGAAGTGGAAACTCAGCTGACTTCTGATTCTGCTCATGGAGATCAAGTTTATGACTGGAGTGCGGGCTTGGAATACACAGATGATTCCCACCTTTACTTCTCACCTGATCAGGGCAATGTGGTATTTGCCAGTGCAATTGATGGCTGGGGCTTTGGGTAAGTTTATAGAGAGAGAGATCAATTTATGAATGACTAAAGCAGCTAAAACTTTTCTGTTATGCATTTTGTACACATAATGACATATACATTTAAAAGATTATTCCTTTTTAAAATAGAAGTGTTTTGTCTCTTCCACTGCCATTTCTTTCTCGCCTCGGGAAGAAATAGAATATTCAAAATCTGTTTCCATTGCATGGTGCTCAGCAAATTCTTTCCCCAAAGTTCTGGAATGTTTTTCTACCTATTAAGGTATCTTATAAAATATCAGTTCACCATTCTACCTATTCCAGTGTTCTGTGCTCTAGATTGGTGACACCTTTTCAGCAAAAGTTTTTCTTATCTTTTTTGACCCATTTAACTGGAGGAGCCAGTGATGGAAATGGGAATGTCCCACTGAGCCATGGTCCTATCCTAAACCAGAATTAGGAATCCTTTGATCCACCAAATGTTTTTACCTTCACCATCCACATACATAAGCTGTCCTCTTAAGAGAGCAGGACTATTCTTGAAATAAGGTCCTTGCTCATTATTTTTTTAAAATAACTGTGATAATGTTTAACTTCTAATCAAGGCCTCCTCTGCTACAGAGTCTGTTTGCGAGTTCCAAGAATTATTGAGTTTGGGCTCTGTTAAGAACTAAACAGTAGCACCGTACCACAGTTCAGGTTTTGTGGTGTTGATGGGATTGTTGACCCTGAGAAGAATTAACAATGGTATTAGTCCTAAACCTCTTGGTCTGATTATGCTTGGAGATTGATCCCACAATCCAGATGTGGAATTCTTATGAAGGTGATAGTTTGTTCGATTGGAGTTGCTGCTATAGAGAAGTCTTGCAGTCTGGTTACTAATCACAGTGCTTTGCTTGGCAGGGACACATAAAAGGATATCTTTAGCAGATCAGAAATCATGAGAGGAGGCATTCTGTAAGATATCTTCTGTCCAGGTTGCTTTGAGCCTTCAAAGGTTAACTTACATTTTGAACTGGGACCAGAATATAGAGGCAATCTCTGCATGGCATTCAGTGTAGTTACTTGCTTTTCTCTTTATGCTTAAAACTGCATCCAAAGCCTCAAAACCCTTTGAGACAGAAAGTCTGACTGTAAGCATCATTGAGATGTTTGTTCAACCTTCTAATATTATTAACCTTTATATAGCACTGTAAATTTACACAGCAGTGTACATACAATCATTTAATTAGATGGTTCCCTGCCTTCATGCTTACAATCTAAAGAGACACGACACAGAAGGAGAAGGGATTGGTGGTGGGGAAGGGGATCAAGTCCAGCAGTTCTTCACTCCCTCTGAGGCCTGGACCAAGGCAGATGGACTGGAGGGAGGGCTTGGCTTCTTAATTCATAATTAGGATGCAACATCCTGGCACAGAGAAGGGCACTGGCCTGGGAATGCTTTCCTAAACAATATTGTCTTTAATTCAATTTTGAAACTGGTTAGAGAAGTGATGAGGCGTGCATGTGGGGGAAGAAGGTTCCAGGAGTGAGGGGCAGCAAGTGAGAAGGGACGAATCCGGGATGGGGCAGTGGAAATCCTTGACCACCAGAGAGGAGGATACGAGTAGGAATGTAAGGGGGAAGAAGTTCAGATAAGTAAGGAGGGGTCAGTTCATGGAGGGCTTTGAAAGTCAACAACAAAAACTTGTACTGGATGTGGAAGGGGAAGGGGAGCCAATGAAAGGAGGATAAAGGAGGAGAAACATGGTCAAAGCGGCAAGCGGATGTGATAATACGGGCAGTTGAGTTCTGGTCAGAGATTAAAGGATGGAGGTGAGAGAGAGGGAGCCCAGCCGGAAGAAGGTTACAATAATCTAGTCATGAGACCACCAGGGCATGGACCAGAGTCTTTGAAGTGGAGGCTGAGAGGAAAGGACGGATTTTAGTAATGTTGTAAAGAGAGAATCTGCAGGCCTTGGAAGTGGCCTGGATCTGGGGAATAAATGACAGAAGAATCAAAAATGAAACCAACACTGCGGGCTTGCTGAACCGGTTGAATAGAAGTGTCGTCAACAGAGACAGAGAAGGACTATTGAAAGGTGGGCTTAGGTGAAAAGACAAGCAGCTCTGTCTTAGACATGTAGAGCTTCAATCACCAAAGCCGCATCCACTGAGAGATAGCAGTTAGACAAGATGAAGGTGTTCAAGCCCCGGCGAAAGGTCAGGGGTGGAAAGATACAGCTGAGTGTCATCAGGATACAAATGAGAGGAGAAACCAAAAGAATTGATGAGTTTACCAAGGGACAATGTGTATAGACAGAACAAAAAAGGACCCAGAACAGAGTCCTGAGGAAGTCCAACAGATAAAGGAACAGAGGAGGAACTCTGACCACCTGTGGCCACTGCAAAAGATCTGTCTGACAAGTAAGATTAAAACCAGTTGAGAACAGTCAGAGAACCCAAGGCCGGAAAGTAAGTCAATCAAGAGACAGTGGTCCATGGTGTCAAAGGCCACAGACAAATCTAGAAGAATGAGAATAGAGTAGAGGCCATTCGCCTTGGCCTTCAAGAGATCATTTGAGATCTTTGTGAGTGCCGTCTCTGTAGAATGTCGTGAGCGGAAATCAGACTGAAAAGGGTCCAGGATGGAATTGGCTTCGAGAAACTCAAGACAGCAAGAATAAACGACCCATTCCAGGACCTTAGAAAGAAAAAGAAGAAGAGAGATTGGACGATAGCTAGACAAAGAAGAGGGGTCGAGGGAGGGCTTCTTCAGAATTGAGGAAATGAGAGCATGTTTGAAATCCGAAGGGAAGGAACTGGCAGAGAGAGAGAGATTAAAGATATAGAGGAGCAAGGGCAGAAAAGAAGGGGCTATAGAGATTAGAAGACGGGAAGGGATAGAATCAAGAGGACAGGTTGTAGGTTTGGAAGAATTTAGCAGTGTAGAGAGTTTATCCAGAGAAATAAACACAGAGAGTTTATTAGTAGAAGGTACCAGGAGATTAGTCATAGGGGGCAAATCAGGGGGAACTATTTCAGATCGAAAAGTAGTGACTTTTGATAATAATGTTTATTGGAAAGGCAAATAAACATTTAAATGGCTTACAGTTCAACTATGTAAATAATTTGTTACTGCTGCGCTTGATCATTCATAATATTTTCTTTGCAGATGATATTTTTTCAAAAATGTGTTTACTTACTTCTTTTGAAATATTTGTTTGGAATCATTCCCAAATATTGCCACATTTTGCCTTGCTTTGATTTAAAAAAAAAGATTCCTGGAAAAACCCTCCAAGAATTGCTAAACCTTTTTGCGACTCAACTGGACAAATCTAGAAACTCATGCAGTGGCTTTCAGTAGAGAAGTAAGGCTTTTCAGTCTAAAGAGCAGACACTCCTATTTTGCATGCCCTTTTGTTTTGTTTTTGTTTGCTTTTATATTTTTTTGTTTTTGGTAAAATATAGATATTGGGCAGATTTCTTGTCTTATTTGTTCTGTACTCTACTTGGTGTATTTTTAATGGAAGAGAGATGTGCATATTTTTAAAATGAATTATTGGAGCTAAACAGACAAGCAAAAAGAGGTGCTTTCACGCTGGCTTGAAGGCATGGTATTTAGATGACACATGCCTTGAAGCCAGCAGAAAAGTGTTCTTATGCAGAGAAAAGCCATTTCAAAAAGAAGCAGCTTTTTTTCCTTTTCTTCCTGGCTTGAAGCCATGCCATGTGGTCACAACATGCCCACTCCAGCTGCCTTAGGAGCCGGTGGTGCAGTTGGTGGGGTTTCAATGTGGCTTCAAAAGGCAGCTTCAAGCCACTTTTCCTTGCCCATCTGTTTTGCCCAATTATATTTCTTGAAACTTAGGTTTTAACCAATGTTAAGATTTGAATTTGACTCCAGCTGTGGGTCAGAGGTGGCAACATATACTTTGCCTTTAGGAGTATAGCTGTTTCACATTTTAGACAGCAGGTGTGTTTGCTCTTCCTACACAGGGATATCGAACAGATATGTAAAGTGGAAAGGGCAAATATGTATTAGTAAACAATAGCTGGACCTTTAAGCAGTTCATAGAAGCATAGAGTTGAAAGAGACCACAAGGTCCATCCTGTCCCACCCCCTGCCATTCAGGAATACACAATCAAAGCACTCCCAATAGATGGTCATCCCAACTCTTTTTAAAAACCTCCAAAGAAGGAAACTCTACCACACTCAAGGGAGTGTGCTCCACTGTCCAACAGCTCTTATTTTCAGGAGGTTCTTCATAATGTTGTTTGAATCCATAGCTCTGGGACCTGTTCATTGGAGCTGCAGAAAACAAACAATTTTTCCATCCTCAATTGTAATGCCACTGTAGCGGAAACAAGGGAAGTTCTCAGATAGTGTTGTTGCTGCTGTTGTTGTTTATTTTATTTATACCCCACTCTTTAGAAATGCTCTAAGAGCAGCTTACAAACAGTTAATTAGACAATTCCAGAAATAGTGAGGCAAACCTACATGGATTTCCAGTCCCCTTATATATATTGCTTGGTCATTCTGCATTTGGAGACTAGCACACTAGCTGTATACGTATTCTGTTTTGTTGATGTGGATATTTTCAGGCAGGTAACAGTTCCAGCGGTTGGCTAAGTGCAATTACAAAAAAATTACAAAGCTACTTGCAATAAGCAAGAAAAATACAAAACTGCCTGCTAAATAATTTGTTGTTGTTGTGTACCTTCAAGTTGTTTCCAACTTATGGCGTCCTAAGGCAAATATCTATCATTGAGTTTTCTTGGCGAGATTTGTTCAGAGGAGGTTTCCCATTGCCTTCCCCTGAGGTTGACAACATGTGACTTGCCCAAGGTCACCCAGTAGGTTTTATGGCTGAGCTGGTAATCGGAGTTTGGTCTCCAAAGTTGTAGCCCACCACTCAAACTACTATGCCATATATATGAAACATACTACAGAATATCTTAGTATGGGTGATATTTTTAATGATTTAATTTACTGATGATAGCCAGACTAGAAACAGCATCTAAATTAAAAAGTAATTTTGTATTCATTTTATTCAAGATGTTGTTTAAGTAGAGATTGGAATGTATTGTTTGTTTATTTATGTGGTTTTATATATATACACACACACACACACACACATACAAATGAACACTACACGTAAATTCATTTAATTTAATTTAGAGAACTTCAGGCAAATTGAAAACTCACTGACTGATAATTACAATTTATTTGTAATCTTCTGGACAAAATATAGCAAGTGAAATGCTATTGTCCTAGTTTGTTTTTTTAGGTTTCTTCAATACTGGCACACAATTCCGTATATTTTTTATTAAGCAAGTCCTATAGAGTTCTGTGGGACTTACTCTCAAGTAAGTGAGTGCAGAATTCCAACTAAAGGTGTATTCTCTGGTGTATTTCTTTAAATTGGTGTATCTTTAAATTGCAGCCAAGCACCTCAGAATCTTGTACCTGTAGGATTAGGTATAATGCAGCTTCTTCACCTTGCCCTGTCTCTCACCGCCACCCCAGTATATATTGCAGATGCAATACAAAGATGATATGTACACTGTGAAGTGAAGGCTAGCTGACCCTTTTATTTTCCCAGATTTCTTCTGGACCCCAATACTTCAGGGACAGATGAATTAAGGGCAGCCGAAGGTCCTGGGTAGCTGTACTGCCGCATTGCTTGATATTACATGTTCAGCTTTAGTAAAAATGTGAAAGGTGAGGAGGGAACAGCATGCTGGCAGTTGGTATGGTGCTATTCCATATGGGCCCGGTGGGAGACCAAAAATACTATCCTTTGCCTTCCTGTGTTAGGTGCTGTAGACTTGTACATAAAATATGTCAGCTATACATATTACAGTTGCAATGATATCATGCTGGTATTTGTGCTGGTCTATGATGGTAATAAAGATTCTATTCTATTCATGCTGGTATATGTTCCACAGGACAAATATAACTATGGCTGTATCCAGTGGTTTGACACCACTCTCACTACTATGGCTCAATGCAATGGAATTCTGGGATTTGTAGTTTTGTGAGATGTTTGGCCTTCTACAGATCCCAGGATTCCATAGAACTGAGCCATGGTAGTTAAAGTGGTAACGAACTGGAGTATTTCTGTAGTGTGGATGCAGACTGTATTTGTAAAATGTGTAATATACTGTACTTACTAGCCTGAAAGCCCCACAAAAAACTATGGATGCTGGCCATGAAAGCCTTCAACTCCATACTGTACTTACTATTTAAGTTAACATGGATGCCTTATTCTGAAAAATGTTCTGTTTAGATGTAATTGTGTCAAATGGCTTGCTTTTACTTGTTTTCCAGCATTGAACATTTTGCTAAGTTATATAGCCATAAAATTGGAATCAAACAATCTATACTCCTGAAGACACTATGGGGAGATTATTATCTAAATACAAAAGCTAAGAAGATCATGAAAACTGACCAGGTACTATTGCTACACTCCCCTGTATAATACTCTGCTCTTTCAACTCCTCCTTTCTCCAACCAGGAGGGAGAATAATAACTGTAAATAATTTAGCATACAAAGTTGTTCAGATTTTGCTGTTCAAAATATTTTTAAAAATCAGTGTGTATAGTAATTCACATAGCAACAAAATGATAAGTTTCCTCTGGGATCTTAAACTAGACAAAAGGAGGGCAACAGTGAGAGTCCCTTGCTGAGGCTGTGCATGGCATCCAGATTCTGCACTGAAAGAGTGAATTGTCAATTGCAGGGTAATATGGATGAATATAATCTTCCCCTTAGTTCCCTTTAGCAGAAATATCAAAATAGGATCAGTTATCTGATTGCCTGGTATTAGTAGATGGTCACTGTGTAGGCACATTGTTCATTCTTATGATTTCTGTATTTTACCTGTTAGTTGGACTGAAGTTGCTGGGAGACAAATCAGAAACAAGACATAGGGTATGGTCTCTATTTCAGGGTTCCCAAGAGTTAGCATTCTGAGGACAGGAACAGCATCATGTCGCTCCAGGGAATGCAGTACACAGCGTTCTATAGGCAATTGCTTCAGATCTTGTGGGGCTGGGGGTTGCTCCTGGGACCCTTTGTGAAATGTATAAACTGCCAGAAATGGGGAAGAAAACCCTGAAGAGGCAAAGAATCCCTTAACATAAAAAAGTTGGCAACCTGATGAAATGGTGAGTTTGCTGCTCCTGGAATCTTGAGTCAAAATGGCAGGGGTACGGAGAGACAGAATAGTGAAATCCTGTACAAATCCTCCATATGTAGGTGCTATGCTTCTGAATCAGACCAGCTTTAATGCTGCATTGGATGCCCTCTGTTAATGTAACCCTTGGTTTTCTTCTAGTTGAAAGGAAAGAAGCCTTTGTTTGTGCAACTGGTGCTGGAAAATATATGGAGCCTCTATGAAGCTGTTATGAAAAGGTAATAAGACGTGGACTGCTTCTTTCCTTATCACTCCAGTAGGCTAGAAATAGACTTCAAGGGAGTTACTTTCAGGGGGAGGAACCTTTTGCCCACACCACACCCAGAAGGAGCACCATGCAGCAAAAGGGGCAATACACAAGATAGCTGCCACCATGGTTGGTAAAGGAACGGAGGGCAAAAGTGAAGGACTAATAGACAGCCCCCAGTTAAGGCCAGGCCAACCAGGCGGAGATCAAACAGGGACAGGACGTAGGACAAGCCTAACTTGTTGGATGAAGACAAGGATGAGGAGTCTGCTTCTCACCTTCCTTCAGAAATGGAAGCTATCAGGAGAGAAAGAGAAGGGCTTGAGAACTGAAACCCTTGCCTCAACAAGGCTCTTCCAGAGCAAAGATTTTTGCTGCACTCTTACATAAGGCAGTTAAAACCTTAGAATTGCCATGTCCCTCATAAAAATATTACAGACGACTATTACAGGGTAAGGGGGATTCCTTCTCTAAACCAAGCCAATCATTCTTAGAGCTATCATTCATGTCTGACTTCATGAAAGGGATCAGGCAGGAATGGGCCAAACCAGCTGCAGTGAAATTATATCCCGTGGCAGCCAAAATGCTTTACAAGTTGCTACAGCAGGTGCCCTCAAAACTATAAATCCTATTGGTACATACCCATGTTTTCCTGCCTACTGGAATGGTGAGGAAGGAGCAACCCACATCAGGTTGTCTCTGTCCCCCATCGCTGAAAAGAAACATCTCACAGGGAAGACCAATGTTACTAATTGTTCCATAAGCTCATTGGATTTCTTGATGCAGGAGTGGGTGAAGTGTGGCGGATAGGCTGCATGTAGTTAAGGTAGGTGGCTTGGAATATACAGGTGGCCCTTGGTATCCTTTGGGGTTGCAGAACCCCCATGGTTATCAAAATTCATGGATACTCAAGTCCCATTAAATACAGTGGTAAAGGAAAATGGTGTCCCTTATACAAAATGGCAAAATCAAGGTTTGCTTTTTGGAATTTATATGTTTTAAACTTTTCAAATTGTTGATGGTTGAATCCATGGATAAGGAATCTGTGGGTACTGAGTACAAACTGTACTTATTAGCTGGCCAGTGAGGCTTAACACTTTAATTGCATATTTCTGCTTTCTTTGTAGAGACAAGGAAAAAATTGATAAAATAGTTGCATCCTTGGAGCTGAAAATTGGTGCTCGTGAATTGCGTCATACAGATCCAAAGGTTCAGCTTAATGCTATCTGTAGCCAGTGGCTGCCTGTATCAGAGGCAATTCTTTGTATCCTTAAAGTGAAAAATACAATTATGTCTTTCTCAAAGCATATATTACTTCCTCATGAAGACTGTTATTCTCTCCCTTCAATCAGTCATCAAACCAAATATCTTCCTGCTTTATTATCAACCCTTGTTTTGTGCTTCCTATCATCTCTAAAAATCCTTCTCCTGTAGCCATTTAGTTCTAGATTATGGCTTTTGGAAAATCCTAGTTGAAGGGATTGCTTACTGTTAGTGGATATTAACCTTTTCTCTTTGTAAGCCATAACAAGGCAGAGAACATTTCTGTGTTTCCTTAACATTTTGCTTTAGCCATGGTCTGTAGTAAACTCCCTAGTCCTCTTGATATCACTGCTGAGAGAGTTGAAAAGTTAATGTCCGTTGGAGCTAAAGCATTTGATTGTCTGCCTCAAGAAACACAAGATTTGAAGGATGGTAAGTAAATATTGTAGACATTTCAACCATGGAGGTTATGCTCCATTTAAATGATACATACTCTAAACAGGGAGAATAAGTGACAGAATAGAGAAGAGAGAAATTTTGTATGATAAACCGCAGTATGATTTTTTTTTTCTGAATGATGTCCTAAAACAAGAGTGGGGAAATTGGGCTACGAACTGAATGTGGTCGTGATCTCTTTTTAAAGCCCAGAAAGTCCCTACATGTATCCAAAACATTTTTTCAGGGTGTAAAAACACTTGAAAATAATTGTTACTTTTAGTAGTCTGTAGGTTTATTAGTAGGAATTAACTGTTTTCAGGTGTTTTTTCATGATAGTCTCTAGGTTTAAATGAGAGCCAGCAGGGTACAGTGGTTTGAGCATCGGAATATGACTTTGGAGACCAGGGTTCAAATCCCCTGGCCACGGAAACCTGTTGGGTGAGATGCAGTTCATGGAGCCCAGACTGGTCCATACTGAATTGCTGCCCCAGCCTAAAAAAGTTTTGAAACCTGAAGAGAAGTCAGCTTCCTGCAAGGTGGCTGAAAAGATGAGACAGACTTGGAATTTCTTAAGCAAGATTCTTTCCAGGATTCACTTACATATCATTTGAACCATAGATTCTTTTGTCAAAATAGAGAGATGTGTAATACTTCTAAAAATGTTTTCTTAGCTTTTATGAAATGCAGCAGTGAAGAAACTGCCCCAGTTATTGTCTTTGTTTCAAAGATGTTTGCTGTTGACCCTAAGATGTTGCCACAGAACAAGCCAAGGTGAGAAAATAATGCCATTTGATTTTTTTCCCCCCTACTCTAGTGGTGTTAAGGCACTAAATCTCAGTACAAAAGTCTAAGTCATTTTTGTTGTAGTCCTTGTTAAAGTAATTTGCCCATATCTGAAATTTGGTCAGGTGTTGACAAGAGTTTAGTGGACATGCAGCACACTCTTGTGCTAAGTCAAGGATGGGGAATGTGTGGCCTTTAGATATTTATTATTATTTTATTTTATATATAGCCCCGCCTTTCTCGTGGCATAGGGACTTAAGGCAGCTCATAATGTTGGACTGCAACTCCCATCAGTCATCTTGTTAGAAAAACTAACTTGCTGCACGCTTTCTTAAGTGTATGGGATGGTTTAAATAAATTTGGGCTATTTTGCCAGTGGGTGAGAACATGGACATTTGTGTTTCATATGTATGGCTTCTTCTTGCACTGGAAAAAGACTGAACAGTGTGAAAAGATAGGGAGTGTAAGAGGCTCTAAAGGGCTTGAGCTTCCTGGATTGAAGACATGCAGTCACTTCTGGCTGGAAGTTGCACTAGGTATGATGCCCATGAGATGGTGCTATTCAGCTGTCTCAAGGTTGATTTTGTTAAATAACTACAGTTGGACGTTTCTTTTAATTTTGCAAACTAGGAGTGAGAGATTGGAGGGGTGAGGTGCTGTTACGAAAGTGGAGTTTTCTTTGTGTCATGTGTTTATCCATAACCATATGTTCATGAGCCTGGAGGTGGTGGGAGCGAATGAGTAGGACTGTGGTGCTGGAAATCTCCCCTCCTCCAGTACCTTAAGAGTTTTGAACATAATCAGTTTAATCTTTTTGGCAACTTAGTGCTTGGGAATTTGTTTTCGTCATAACATTGCTTTCCTTCTGTTGTCTTTAATTTCTCCTTCCTTTGGAAGACGTGAAATTGTGACTTATAACATACGTTTGTATTATACCATGCCCTATGAAGAGAGACTTAGAGAGCTAGGTATGTTCAGGCTGGAGAAGAGGAGGTTAAGAGGTGAAATGATGGCCCTATTTAAATATTTGAAGGGGTGGAGCAAGCTTGTTTTCTACTGCTCCAGAGAATAGGACCTAGAGCAATGGATTCCCACTACAGGAAAAGAGATTCCACCTCATAATTAGGAAGACCTTCCCAACAGTAAGAGCTGTTTGACAGTGGAACCCACTCCCTCGGGGTGTGGTGAGGTATTTTTACACAGAGGCTGGATGGCCCTCTCTCGGGGATACTTCGGTTGTCTGTTCCTGCATGGCAGTGGGTTGTACTGGATGGCCCTTGTGTTCTCTTCCAACTCTATGATTCTCTGTCTTCTATTCTGGGCCATAAAATCTGTCATTTTGTCATTCCATCCCTTAGCAGGTAAGCAAGAGGTGGGTCAACAGATTTTGCTGCTGCTGCAAAATTCTCATTTTTTAGCAAGTAATACACGTGACGAAAATGTTTACCCTTGCAACAAAAACACCCTAATGACTCAGAAAAACTATTACCTGCATCAGAGAGTAAAAGGAAAGGGGGAGGAGTCTGCAAGGTTTCAGGGTATCTTGCCATGAACAACCTTCCTGTTGTTCTTGCATGTGAGAGTGCAGTGCCCACCACTAAGAGTGGTGCATGGCTTCATGCAGCTGGGTCCCCTACATCTCTCTAAGCCAAGATGCATTGAACAAAAGTGTTGGCAAGCCTGGCAGGACTGAGGTAGATGCTACTGGCTGCTTCAGAAAAGGGGAGGGTGGCAGTGACAGTGAGCAGGCAACCCCCTCTACCCCATCCCCCTGATCCTGCAGTTGGTGAGGATGAAAAGCAGCACATGTGAAGCTTATCAAATCCCACCAGGATCTGGGGTGAGAAGAAAGGCTGGCTGGCAGCTTTGCATCCGGTCACTTTGGGAGCAACAACTGAGAGCTTGGCCAGCTGGATAACTTTCCTCTTGTTCTCACACACAAGAGTGCGGTGCCCACCACTAAGAGAGGTACATGGCTTCATGCAGCTGGGATCCCCACACCTCTCCAAGCTGAAGATGTGCCCATTTCCTTCCTTCCTGAAGAAGCAAGAACCAGAGGCAGCACCAAGTTGGGCATGGTTGAGGCAGATGCCACTGGCTAGCTGCTGTGCAATGCGGGGGTTGGCAGTGGCAGCGAGGAGGCAGCCCCTCCATCCTCTTCATCCTGTGACCAGCAAGGATGGAGAGGGGCACATGGGCAGCTTGCCAAGCCCCTCCAGGAGGTAGGAAAGAAAGACAGGTAGGAAGGAAGGAGGAGTCAGACGTAGTGCTGTCTCCCTCTCTCCCTTGCCTGGCCTGGGGTTCACTACTATTCATAGTTTTGTGTATCTGGGCAAAGTCCAGGAACATGTTGGATATGAGTGTCCTACTGTACAGAAAATATCACAAGATGGATTCCTGCTTATTTTTCCAGGTTGTATGGGTCACTTTAGAAAAGCCCTTACTACTTAATGTCACAATTCTAACCTACCCCATTTACAGTATATGATGCAGTTTGACCATCTGAGCACAGTTGCCATGGGGACTGATAACATGAATGGGCAATTGCTCAGGTATGAAGGACACAAATTGTTACTTTGCAACTTTCACTGCTTTTAGCATAGATATCTTGTATTCGGTATTACCCTTGGCTTCAGAAACATACTGTAATATAGTTGGCATAGAACCATCGATCTGAAGAGGCCCCATAAGCCATCAAGTCCAGTCTCCTGATCCCCAGCAAGTAGCTGTTCAGCTTCATTTTGAAGACATCCTGAGAAAAAGACCACACCAACCTTTTAGATAATTCGTTCCATTGCCAAACTGCTTTTACTATCAAGAATGTGCCTGTAATGTGTTGTCTGCAAATTTGATAGACATGCTTTCTTTCCCATCATCTAAGTAATTTATAAAGATGTTAAACAACTCTGGGCCTGGGACAGCTCCCTGAGGCACCTCATTAGTAACTCTCTCCAGGATGAAGAACACTCTTTGGGTTTGGTCAGTCAGACAATTACAGATCTACCTAACAGTAGCACTGTCTATCCCACAGTTGACCAGCTTGCCTGAAAGAATATTATGGGAGATGTTGTCAAATGCCTAACAGAAATCAAGATGTACTAATTCCACAGCATTCTCCTGGTCTTCCAAGCTCTGTCAAAAAATGAAATAAAATTAGTATGGCACGACTTGTTTTTGAGAAACTCAAATGCTCTTACGTCGTATTACATAATCTAAGCCATATATCTACTCACACATGCACACATCCTTGATATACAGTACTACTACTTCTACCACCCCTGTCCTGTTTAGTCTGTTGCTTTGTGTGTTCCAGTTACAAGACACATTGCACCAGGTGCAAGTAAGGCCTATTAAGTGAGTTTTGCCTTCCTATGTTAAGAGTTCAAGTTCATTTCCTATGCTTTGTATATTAGTGTAGTTACATATAGGACCATGGGCCATTCTCTCCAGCTGACCCCCCCCCCATTGTTGTGTCCTTGTACTGTTGGCCAGATTCCCCTGTGTAGTTGAGGCTATTGTACCAAATACCTTGTGTCCTGCCATCCTCTGAAATTCCATTTCCCTTGCCCAAAGAATGGCAGAAGTCCACCACAGACACTTGAGTCCTTAGCATTGCAGACTTCATGTGTCTCACCCAGCTCCTGGCCCTCCTGATTTCATGTGGTCCTGTGATTACAGGCCAGCTGCTGGCCCCTCTAATGTTTTCTTTTTTTTTTTCTTTCAAAAGGATGTAGTTCTAAAGACACATTTATCAGTCAAACCCTTCAGCACCTCCCTGGTAGTCGGTCACACATCCCTCTAAGGGCACATGTGGCCCCAGTAATTTTCACCTGAGATGCCAGCAAGCTGCAATAGAGAGCCTGTACAAAGGCCAAATAGTTCAGGCATGTGAAATTTCTCTCCTACAAAAAAGAATCAGTTGATTAGAACTCCAAGCCATCTATTTACACCTATATACTTTACTCTGATCCCCCATCTTCTGACTGAATAAACAATAGGCACACCCTATCACATGTAGGGCATCCATGCTGCATTGGGCAAAGCTCAAAATCACCTCTATCACACTCTTGCATAGTAGATTTGCTCATCCACTCCATGCAAGTGGGCTGTCATTCCTAAGATCTCTGAGATGGTACAGTTACAGTTTGGCCCCAGTTTGAGCTCCTCATAGGTGTACACATCTTTGACATATACAGTTGGTCCTCCACGTTAGTGGCTTTAACTTTTGCAGATCTGATTATGTGCAGATTTGATTAATGTGTTCTAGGAATCTCTTAAGTCCTCCAGAGAAATTCTGAAGGAAGTTGACTGTAGAGTTGCATTGGTGGACCTAAAGATACCTAGAGAAAACAGTTCTCTAAGCATTTGTAGGTCTTCTGGCATGATTATATGGTTAGATTCTGGCAGATGTTGACCATAGAGTTTTGTTGGAGGACCGAGAATTCCTAGAAACATAGTCTCTCAGATTAAAGAAGTACTGTTGTTTTGCAGTTTTTTCCACTTTCATGGGGGTTCTGTGCCCCTAACTCCAGCAAGTGTAGAGGGCCTACTGTAATGGCTTTCCTCCTACATTAGGTTTGTCCATTATTAATGGGGAGACATTACCATTTGAAATTCCAGGTTAAAAAAAGTCCTTGTTTATAGGGGGTGTTGATTTTTAAAAAGGTGTCAGACACTTGTTTACTGAACTGAAAATTGTCATCTACCTGCTGGTAGAAGTGCTAAATGTCCTGTGTGTTCCTGGTTCATTTTTCAGTAAGGGGGCATTTCTCTTTTTGGAGGAGTGTTGATGATTTTCTTTCTTAGAAGTCTGATTGATGCTGCATCTTCCAGCAATCTAGATAATCCAATGCTAACAATGGTCTCAAGATCCTGGTTGTATTATATGTTGCCTTAAGCACCTGAAAAGGCATGGAACTATCTGTGCCTTGGTCTCATAAGTCAGAGCACATTTAGTGAGGAACCATTATGTGGTTAATTGTCAAAAAGAAACATGTTATGATGCTGTAGAAGAGAAGATGTAATCCATAGCCAAGAATCAAGTGGCCGGAGAAGCGGAAAATGACCGCTTTTGAGGAAGGAGGACACAGGCAGGTAGACATGAAAAAGACCATATTCTTGTACAGTGGAGCTGTACAGAAGCAAGAACAGGCTTAACAGATGCCAAGGGAGTGGCTGACAAGTACACACAAGGATGTCATCCTGCTGTGATAATTGATTGTAAATTACTGTTTTTCTGCCTTGCTCTTTTAGACCTCTTGACTGGAAAAGGAATAATAGGGTTGTGTGTGTCAGCATTTAGGACATCAGGTCTTCACAGGCCAGTGAACTCAACCAGCAGATTGTAATGTGGCACTTGAATGAGGTTTCCTATTGTGTGGAAAGCAGTAAGTGCTGCTCTTGACTGGACAGGGTAGCTTTTCACATAGCTTCCATTATTTGTAGCTATCTGCCTGCCCACCTTTGCTTGTAAAATAAATATATGGTCCCATCAGGAATGGGGAAACAGTTGGTGGAAATCATCCCCTAACCTGATTTATCTTGGATGAGTAAGAATTGCCTTCAGGTGAGTGGCTGTTGAAAAACTTGAAGTTTTCCCAGCTGGGCACTTTCTCCAGGAGTTTTGGATGCTTATGGAAACATCCTGCAACTTATTCCCTGTTTACTTAGTACTCAAGAGGTGGAGCAGCCACTCGCCTTGACTATCTGTGGCAAGTAAATATAGTGTGTTTTTAATGACAAACTAGCAAAAATACCCAGCTTCACCCTGGCACCGTAATCCATGTTGATGTTCTTTTTCTGAAGTTATTTAGTTACAGCAGAGTAAAAATCCAAGGAATGGGGAGTATTTTAGGGGAGGAAGGATAGGGATGCTGATCTTTTAAAATTTTACCACTTTTACAGGAGAAAAATTGAGATATGGTTAAACAGGGATCAGTTGTTTTTAACTCCATTTGTTTAGTTTTAGTTTCCATAGGAAATGAAAACCATACAGTTATCACAAAGGTTCAACAGAAATTTATTGAGGCTGAGAAGCCAACACAAAGGTTTGCTTCTTTTGGAAGGAGAACCAGCAAGCCAACATTTTTAGTGTAGCATAAATACCTGTATGCTGAGATATACTATGTCAGTACTATGCAAACCCTGTGCAGGATAACAACATTGTGCAACACGTGGCAGTGGCTAGTTGCTGTTGTGAAATGCATAGCCACAATGCTTAGCATTGCTTTTTGTGCAACTCTGCTTTCACTGTCTTTAGCAGAATATGTCTCTTGCACCATGGTGAATAATTCATCCCACATGTGTAGTGTGACTTAGGCATGTGCATATGCCACTAACGGGATGCCAGCCAGAATGTGGGGAATAGATATTGCTATTGGAATCATAGGCATTTGGGTTAATAAGTCCCATGTTATTGAACGAGATCATACAAAGAATTCTGGAATAAAAATTTCTTAAGGAAGCACAACTTAATAGCCATACTATGACTACCAATAGATTTGCAACTTGCTAAAGACCGTATTTTAATGAAAGCAAAGGGGCTTCTCAATGGCTTCTCCAAAGCTCCTGACCTCCCTTCCTAGGAGGCTATAATTGGTTCCTTCTTTGTTGTCTTTCCGTCAGCAGATAAATTTTTATTCCAGCAGGGTTTTTTGGGGGGACTGACTTTTTTAACTGCGTTTAGTCAACTTTATTGTTAAATGTTTTTAATATTATACGTAGATAAATAACAGTTTAAGATTTGGGTCTGTGTGTTTAAACTGTAATGTTTTTAATTGTGTAATTCAGTCTGAATCCCCAGTCTAATAAAAAGGAAGATGTGAACAAAATAAAAAATAAAGAAATGCTTAAGTCTAGAATCATACATAATTGTTACTGATGTGTCCATTTCATAATGATTTGAGCGGATGTCTTGATTTTGTAAAATCCATTACTTTACCCTATATATAACATTGTCATCTTTCCCTACCTTGTAAACCCTTCCAGGAGGCCCTGTTCGAATGGCCTCACCATGAAAGGCAATGGGATGTGGCCTGTGTGCTGCTGATTTCCCCAATTTGGTGTTTTTTGCCTATAAAGTCTGATAGTTCAGACTTTATTGTCAAGCAATGGCATTAAAAAAAACAGCATCTGTACTTTGTCTATTAGAACTGGACTTTATGATACTCTGCTCTTCTTATTATGATTTATGGCTAGCTTTGTTATCACTTTGCTACAGAAATTATGGCTGCAGATCTGGCTACACATCTCTCAAATATGTAGAATTATCCTTAAAAATTCCATACCTGTAATTTTTCGCTTCAGTTCATCCTGCTCCAGCTTTCTCTAATTGGATTACTGCCAGAAATATTGGTCTGCAGTTCCCAACAACCTAGACAACATTGTCAGTACTGTGATTGGAAACTTGTTAATTCACAACTAGAGTAAACCTGGTGGTATTCTTTTGAATCAGTAGTTGCCACATGAACCCAGTTTATTCAGTGACTGTACTTTAGTTGGGTCTAGAATAAGGTTCAGACCTATGCTGGAGTAATAGGATTTGCAGTCCAACATATCTGGAAGATACCTGATTTGGGAAGATATGTCTTATTCCTTCAAAGAAGGATCTTGCAGTGAAATTGAGACATTTTGCTTCAGTTGTACATGAAATTGATTCCTGCTCCTTTTTGTTTTCAGCTACCAATTTAGTTCCATGTGCCTAAGAAAACTATGCAATTTATAAGGTTGCCATAAGTGGACAGGCGACTTAAAGACACATGCACACATACATTAAGCTCAAAGGCTCATCTGTGTTTTATCCTTTAACACACTTGCTTTTATGATCTCTTCTCTCCTTCCACCCCAAGGATTTGCTTTAAAGTAGACCATTAGCTATGTCATCATGTCACACCTTTCCAGTTGTCGTTTGTCCAAAAAAGCAAATGTTTTTCTCCATATTCCCACCCTGTAACTTCTCATGATCTCACTTTTATTTTCCAAATAGAGGCCAACAAGCAATTTCATTTGTAAGCTTAAGTTCCTTGGCTGTAACTTGTGCTGAATTTGTGGTTTGCACTGACCCCAATCAGCACTGTTTATTAGTAGGGAAAGACTATGTTGACTATGTTGACTGTTGACCTATGCTTGTGGATAGCACCTATGAATGAAACTAACACAACAAAAAGTGCATCTTTTGAAGGGGAGAGGAACTACTTATTGTGTTTACTTTGAAGTGCAAACTCTCCTCCTTGCAAACAAAATCCACAAATGGATTCAGCCAAAACAGATGGAATTGGTTTAAAACTGGAGAGAATCTTGAATTATCCAGCTATCAAAACAATAGCACTATCCTCTATTTGTTTGCCATATTTTTTACTGTAGCAAAGATTATTTTTCCCTTATGTGCTAATTATAATCTGAATGGTGTTTTAAATGGTACATAGGCCACTGTCACAAGAAGAAATAGCCCAAAGGCGTGAGCTTGTAAAGCAGCGGCACGCTGAAAAGTTGGCTAACCAAGAGTTAGAGTCAATGCAACAGGCAACTGGAGAAAATTCAGCAAACAATACTTCAAAGACAGGACAGCCTAAAGGTAAGCAAAGCAAGAGAAATTTGGTGGATGAGTTGGGTTCTTGTTTGCTAAAGAAGCATTGCCATTTATGCCATTCTGAACCAGCTTTCCCTAACCTGGCACCCTCCAGATAGATTACAGATAGATAGATAGATAGATAGATAGATAGATTTACAGGTTACAATTTCTCTAAACCCAGATGGCTGTGGGATTATCGATGTGCTAATCCAACATGTCTGAAGAATGCCAGGCTACTGAAAGCTATTTTAAATGGAGGGCTTTTCAAACCATATCCCTTTTTGCATCTATCCAAAGGGATAGACCCCCCCCCCCTCACCTAATGTTATACAGTGGTCCCCTGGGTTACGAAGGTAATCCGTTCCGGATTATCTTTTGTAACCCAGAAGCTTTCGTTTCCCGGGGGACCACTATTTTCAATGGACCACGCGGCCATTTAAAGGGGCCGCGCGGCTTTTTTCTTTTCGTATCCCGGGGGATCTTTCGGATCCCGGGGGATACAATCGCGGTCCCGCCGGTTTCGTACCCCGGGGGATTCGTAACCCGGGGGACCACTGTATTGTTTTATGCCCCTCTTTTAGAGAAACAATTTTCAAGGATGTGTTGGAATTCTTCCTTCTCCATGCTTTGGATATATATGGAAGGAGGGAGTCTTCTGAGCAGGTCTTCAGCTGCCTCTGTTCTGTCTGTTTCAGAAAAACACAAATACAGTTCTCTTTGGAATTGGTTCTGGACTTCTTGGCATGTGCTACTATCACTAGTTCTTAGATTCCCCCCCCCCTCCCCGGTGATAGATGTGTCTCATGACTGCCTGTCACCCTAAATGCATCTTAGTAATGTGTCAAAACCAGAATCCTGCCCACAGCAGGGAGTTGCTAGGAGTCAGCTTGAGCAGGCTACTTCCTCTCTAGCAATTCACTGAAGTGGCTATAAGAAAGAGCCCTTTTTGGATTAAGAAGTTTGGGAGTGACTTCATCCTTCTCTATCACTTGAGTGTCTTGTAACATTTGCTTCCCAGGCATACTTATCATTTGTTTTTTTGTTTTTTTCTTTCTTGTCATATGCAGTTTAACCTGTAATGTTATATTGCTGTATGCCATGTAACTAGTCCTAGTTCAAACCCCAGATGTGCCCCTCTCTCTCTTAACTTTCATGCAGATAATCGGGGGAATATTTTGATGATAACATTTTTGGAATATTACTTTTAAAAGGTCTAAAACAGACAGAGAACTTTAGTTTTATTGGTCTGCTTCAGAACATTATTGATTTGCTTCTTACAGCTGCAATCTTTGAATCTAAATATGCAGCTTTTTGTTGCTATTCTTCTGTATCTCCAAATCATTTTTTCCTTATGTCAAACCATGTGCACACACATGCATATATGTATATATCTGTTCTTTTCTTGACCCTTCATTAGCTGAAAATCAGCTACCAACCAGTCAAGTGGGGACCACTTCCCCAGCAACTGTGAAACCAGACATTGAAAACAAGGAGGCTTTTGTTGCTTTTGCAAGGGTCTACAGTGGAGCCGTGAAAAAGGGACAGAAGGTCTTTGTTCTTGGACCAAAATATGATCCTGCTGAATCATTGCACAAGGTAAGGTGCGAAGGCAAAATTGGGTACACGCCATTTTTTACACCGTGTGGTGAATATATTGTCAAGGAATATATCATCAAGGAATACTTATCTTTTAATATTTTAATATGCTTATAATACATGATGAATCTGTACACTTGCTGTACTGCAGACTGTAGAAAGCTTATTCGGAACATGGAGCTTCATAGAGTTGGGCAGCTGCTGGAGTGGTCACAAGCCATTTCCTTGCTACTTTCCTCCTGCTCCAACTTCATAAAAGTTCAGAAAGCAAGGATACATATTCATAAACAAATTAGCACCTTAAGGGGCCTAGTGACCTTAGGAGGAGCTTGCTTGTGTGTGTGTGTGTGTGTGTGTGTGTGCGTGCGCGCATGTGCGTGCATGTCTCCATAGGGGTGTGTGTGTGTGTATGTGGACTTATATATAGGAGAACTCCTTTGTAGAGAAAGAGGAATCCAAACCCCTTTCACCCTCCCTCTGGCTTTGGTTGGCAACTTGTGACATTTTTGTTGTTGTTGCTAGGTATATCTATCAGTCTGCTTATGACAGGGTAGACTCTTCCAGCTGTTTTGTCCTCCATTTCTGGGGAGGCTTCTTATGTTTATGATAACATTTTAAAATGCAGCCTGAGGATAATTTTATTTATTTATTTATTTATTTATTTACCCAAGCCTAATTTATGCATCTTGGCATGAAAATGAAGAATATGGTCCTGTTTTTTATTGCTATTTTTTTCCTAAAAGAGTTTGTTAAGAATGTTCTGGGAACATACATAAAATAAAAATACATACATTATTTTTTTCCTCCTCTTCACCCTACCCATAGCTTCCTCCTGGTTGTTCTGCTGCTGATAACCTGCCCACTGTGCCTCACCTGGTTTGCTGCACTTTAGAAGAACTCTATTTATTAATGGGAAGAGAACTAGAAGAATTACAGGAAGTGCCTTCAGGGAATGTTCTAGGTAAGAGTCCTATAATATTTTTTAAAAATCTTTATTCCATTGATGAAATAGGTATGGTTTCCACATCCTTGTTTCTTTTATTCTGAGCAATGGAGAGTTCTATTCCATTTGTCAGCTAATCTGTACCTATCTGGAGTCCCTTCTCGTCTCCTTTCATCTCATGAACAACAGTATTGTCCAGGTAGGCATATAAACAACATTCCTCTTAATTTATAATGGAAGAATAAACATCCAGTTTGATATCATTTCTGCATCTCTTGGGGATATCATTCATATTATACATTGCTTCTATATACTCTTAACAGATGTTCATCGAATCACATAGATATTTTCAATCTAGGACTAAATGTATTAATCATAGAGTTTATGTCGTCTAGGTAGCATGCTTAGATATGCATTACATGGTCTTAGACCACAGTTGTACAGAAGATAGGAAGCAATTAAGCAATCATGGGAAAGGGAGTGTGGCCAACTGATGGCTTCCAAGAGGCTGGACTGGAACTCCAGGAAGGCTAGATTTAGCTTGTAATCTAAGGTTTTTTCTTCATGGTCTTTGAGTGCTCATCTATGCACTCATACAACCCAATCCACATTGTGTCCTGCGCATCTCTATAGATGGCTGCATTGATGTCCATGGAACTAGTAGTTTTGGTGGGAAGCCCCTTAAATTAGGTTGCTGGAGGTGGGAGGGCCTACTGCCAAAATGCTTCTGCTACATTCTAGGTTCTCAGTGGTGCTCTGCGCAAGTACAGGATAATCCATTTGTGTGAGTGCACAGATGATGATTTGAAGAGCTTCAGTTACAGCTATGCGACCTGTCCTTCACCACCCGGGCCCTATCCTATTTTTTTCAACTGGTTGCCAGTGATTCTTCCTTGACTCAAACTTAGAGTTGAATCCTGAATGTTTGGCAGGTATATTGCATGCATTACTACTAAGCTATTGCCAGTGATTCTTCCTTGACTCAAACTTAGAGTTGAATCCTGAATGTTTGGCAGGTATATTGCATGCATTACTACTAAGCTATTCATGCAGAAAACACCCGTTAAGAGAATCTCAAGTTAACTGTCTCTACTTAAAAAGCAATCTCGGGGCTGGGCAGGATGTCTTCTGCTTGAGTCTCTGGAGAGCTATGGCCAGTCAAAGAAAAAACGCAGCACAACATGGACCAATAGTCTGTCTTGACATAAGGCAGTTGATATGTTCAGTGGCTGTTCTTACTCCATCGCTTCATTAAAGCAGGGATTTAGCCAGACCTCTTCTGAATTCTCCAATAAAGAAGAGTGGATTTGTGGTATGGGATAAAAAGTTGGTCATGTGTATGCAGGCGGTAACATTTTCGTGGTAACCTAGTGAATCCTTTTAACAAAACTGTCTGTCCAAATATGTGCGTGTGTTTCCAACTAGAATTTATGCTTGGTTAAATGCACCAGCACATGGTGAACAACTTCTAATACTTCAGATGATGTTTTGGGATGATACACACATTTATTAACCACAAAGAAATTAAGAGGTTCTTACCCAAAATTTCATTGAAAGTGGTGGAATAAAAGTGGATAGAAGTTCTTAACATACTTATAATGAGTTGGCCATAACATATTTATAATATTGGGCTTTTCCATGACAGACATTAATATTAAAGACCTTAGGGGTCTTTAAGCAGAGGCTGGATGGCCATCTGTCAGGGATGCTTTGACTTGGAGTTCCTGCATGGCAGGGGGTTGGACTGGATGGCCCTTGTGGTCTCTTCCAACTCTATGATTCTGTGATTCTATGATTCTATGATTAAATATTTGTAGAAATAAGTATTTATTATGTCCAAAAAGATATGGGAGACTAAATTTACCTTCTTAATCTTTGTTTATAAATGTACCTTCCAGAGCTTTTTTTTTAAAATCATGGAAACTTAAAATCCCTTCCAGATGTTCTTCTCCCAATTCAATTTTAACTCAGGAACAATGCAATAATTACTCTCAGCTTAATTCTATTTTATCAAAGATGGTTTTGATTAGGCATCTTGGTACAACTTTTGCTATATTTTTAAAATGATTTCCTTTATTCTTGTTTCTTATACACCATAGATTTTATGCCACCTTCTGGAAATAAATTTTGTGAAATCAGATAAATGAGAGAGAGAGAAAAATCTTAATTACCTTTCCAAAATGCCAAGAGTTTCAAGTCCTATTACTATGCAGTCTTGTGTATTTGTGCTGTGGTATAATTATGTGGACAAAAATCCATCAGTGATACCTCTATTGGCCAACCAAAATGCACAATATACTTGTTGCAACCTTTTGAAGCTCCATGGGCTTCTTCATCAGGCAAGATGTTACAAATCAAACAGGAGAAAAAAACAATTGGAGATGTTGGTCAGATGCCTTCATGTTGTTTCAGTCCTTAGTAAAGATGGTATAATGGGAAGGATATCTTTTACAGGCAGGCTCCTCCTCCTTCTGGCCATGTGGCAATGGGGAGATTTTCAAAGTCCAGGAAATTTAAAGTCCAATTGAATCTCAACAGAATTGCATCTTTTGCAGTCCAATATGTCTCCATTCCAGTGAGGTCACCAGCCTCTTTGCAGGCAGAGAACAATGGATTCCTCAAAAAGTCTCCATGTTTTTGCATCAGGAACATTTTGGTGGTGTACGTCTACATCCTTCGAATATTGCCAGTTGAAGGGCATGGTCCAGGAAGGGAGAGGAAAATAGCAGAGGTGAACAACTGGCTTCGCAGATGGTGCCGCCGAGAAGGATTTGGATTCTTGGATCATGGGCTGCGGTTCCATGAGGAGGGACTTCTGGCAAGGGATGGGCTGCATCTCACGCCAGTTGGAAGAAATGTTTTTGCCAACAGTCTCAAGAACTTGATCAGGAGAGCTTTAAACTGAGTTCCGAGGGGAAGGGAGACAATATTAAGGAACGCAAAAGGGATGGCGTAAATAGTCAAACTGACATAGAGGAAACAAGGCAAACAGTGCAAGGACCCAACAGTGGGAGGCAAAAAAACTTGCACAGGCAGCAAGTAAAAGGGAACCATGGTCTGTGATGTCTCTACGCTAATGCACAGAGCATGGGAAATAAGCAAGATGAACTCGAACTCCTAGTACAACAAGGCAAATATGATATAATAGGCATCACTGAAACCTGGTGGGATGAGTCTCATGATTGGAATGTGGAAATAGAGGGGTATAACCTTATTAAGAGAAATAGGCCAAACAGGAAAGGAGGAGGAATAGCACTATATGTCAGAGATATTTACACCAGTGAAGAGATCCTGGACATCAATCATGGAAGCCAGGTGGAGAGCATCTGGATAAGAATTAAAGGGGAGGGAAACAACAAGGGTGTTACGGTGGGAGTCTACTACAGACCCCCAAGTCAGACTGAGGAATTGGATGATATCTTTCTAGAACAGATGACCACACAGTCAGAAAAGAGAGATGTAGTAGTGATAGGCGACTTCAACTATCCTGATATTTGCTGGAAGTCAAACTCAGCCAAATCCTCAAGGTCTAGCAAATTCCTCACTTGCCTGGAAGACAATTTCATGGTCCAAAAGGTGGAAGAGGCAACAAGGGGGTCAGCTATTTTAGATCTGATCCTAACCAACAAGGAGGACTTGGTTAATGGGGTGCAAGTGGTGGGATCATTAGGTGGAAGTGACCATGTTCTCCTGGAGTTTGTAATACAGTGGAAGGGAGAAGCCAGGCAGAGTCAGACACGCATCCTAGACTTTAGGAGAGCGGATTTCAGTAAACTCAGAGAAGTATTGAGGGCGATTCCATGGTCAGAAATACTAAAGGATAAAGGAGTTCAGGACGGATGGGACTTTCTCAAAAGGGAGATACTGAAGGCACAATTTCAAACAGTTCCAGTGAGAAAGAAAAACGGGAGGTGTCTCAAGAAACCAGGATGGATGACTAAGGAACTTTCAACCGAGCTAAGTTTGAAACGGAACATGTATAAGAAATGGAAAAAGGGGGAAATCACGAAAAAGGAATTCAAAGAAATAGCAGGCATGTGTAGGGGTAAAGTCAGAAAAGCTAAAGCGCAGAATGAACTCAGGCTTGCTAGAGAGGTTAAGAACAATAAAAAGGGCTTTTTTGGATATGTCCGCAGCAAGAGGAAGAAGAAGGAAACGGTAGGGCCACTGCGTGGAGAAGATGGCAAAATGCTAACAGGAGATAGAGAAAAGGCAGAATTACTCAACACCTTCTTTGCCTCAGTCTTCTCAGAAAAGGCAAAGGATGCTCAACCTGAGGATAATGGAGCAGAGAACAGAATAGGGGAATTTCAGCACAGAATAAGTAAAGAGATAGTAGAGGAACACCTTGTTAATCTAAATGAATTTAAGTCTCCGGGACCAGATGAACTCCATCCAAGGGTATTAAAAGAACTGGCAAAAGTAATATCAGAGCCATTGGCAATCATATTTGAAAACTCCTGGAGAACAGGAGAGATCCCAGCAGACTGGCGAAGGGCAAACGTTGTCCCCATCTTCAAAAAGGGGAAAAAAGAGGATCCCAACAATTATCGTCCAGTTAGTCTGACATCAGTTCTAGGAAAGATTCTGGAGCAGATCATCAAACAGAGAGTCTGTGAACATCTAGATGGCAATGCCATAATCACAAAAACTCAACATGGGTTTCAGAGAAACAAGTCATGCCAGACAAATCTAATCTCTTTCTTTGATAAAATTACCAGCTTGGTAGATGAAGGGAATGCTGTGGATATAGTATATCTTGATTTCAGTAAGGCCTTTGACAAGGTTTCCCATGACATTCTTGCAAACAAACTTGTAAAATGTGGGCTAGACAAAGGAACTGTTAAATGGATCTGTAATTGGTTGACTGGCCGAACCCAAAGGGTGCTCAACAATGGCTCCTTTTCATCCTGGAGAGAAGTGACCAGTGGGGTCCCACAGGGCTCTGTCCTCGGCCCAGTGCTATTCAACATCTTTATCAATGACCTGGATGACAGAATTGGGAGCATACTTATCAAATTTGCAGATGACACCAAATTAGGGGGAATAGCTAATACCCCAGAGGACAGGATCAAGATTCAAAATGACCTGAATAGACTAGAAAGCTGGGCCAAAGCTAACAAAATGAAATTCAATACAGAGAAATGTAAGGTATTGCACTTAGGGCGGAAAAATAAAATGCACAGATATAGGATGGGTGACACCTGGCTGAATGAAACTACGTGTGAAAGGGATCTAGGAGTCCAAGTAGACCACAAGTTGAACATGAGTCAACAGTGTGATGCGGCAGCTAAAAAGGCCAATGCTATTTTGGGCTGCATTAATAGAAGTATAGTGTCTAGATCAAGAGAAGTAATATTGCCACTGTATTCTGCTTTGGTCAGGCCCCACCTAGAATATTGTGTCCAGTTCTGGGCGCCACAATTCAGAAAGGACATTGAGAAACTGGAGTGTGTCCAAAGGAGGGCGACAAAAATGGTGAAGGGTCTGGAAACCATGCCCTATGAGGAACGACTTAGGGAGCTGGGGATGTTTAGCCTGGAGAAAAGAAGGTTAAGAGGTGATATGATAGCCCTGTTTAAATATTTGAAAGGATGTCATATTGAGGAGGGAGCAAGCTTGTTTTCTGCTGCTCCAGAGAACAGGACCCGGAACAATGGATGCAAGATCCAGGAAAAGAGATTCCACCTGAACATTAGGAAGAACTTCCTGACAGTAAGGGCTGTTCGACAGTGGAACGCACTTCCTCGGAAGGTGATAGAGTCTCCTTCCTTGGAGGTCTTTAAACAGAGGCTGGATGGCCATCTGTCAGGGGTGCTTTGATTTGGATTTCCTGCATAGCAGGGGGTTGGACTGGATGGCCCTAGTGGTCTCTTCCAACTCTACGATTCTATGATTCTATGATTCTATGATTGGCACAAATATATTGTGTCTTGGTTGGCCAATAAAGGCATCACTGATTGATTTTTGTTTGTATTTGTTAAATGACCAACACAGCTACCCGTGCATGTTTTCCATAATTAAGTGGAATGAGACTTAATCTAAAATAAGTGTTGGCAGCAATACAACCTGAAGTGCATTCAATTTCCTTATACAGGTTGAGTATCCCTTACCCAAAATGCTTGGGACCAGAAGTGATTTGGATTTTGGATTTTGGAAATTTTTTTCCAGATTTTCAGAATAATTGCATATACATAAAGAGATATCCCAAGTCCCAACATGAAATTCATTTGTATTTCATAGACACCTTATTCAGATATCCTGAATGTAATTTTATACAATATTTTAAAAATAATTTTGTGCATGAAACAAAGTTTGTGTACACTTAACCACCAGAAAGCAAAGGTGTCACTATCTCAACCACCCCTGAATGCAGTTGCATATTTTACATTTAAATTGTTGGGTACCGCTTTCAAGCAATGCCACATATATGTTTGTACACAAACCAAAGAGTTTCGGCAAGTTATCCAGCACCCATATTGGCATCTTCTGTATCAACATACATCATCAAAACATAAACTTCACTGACTTGTCTGTAATTAAGCCCAGATTTAGCTTATGGCTCTCCTCCAATTATGATCTTTATTGAGAACTGCAGGGTAAGATGGATTTCATTAGCAAAGCTTTTACCAGATTCTGCAAAAGACAGACTTTTACTGCTCGATAGAAGGTTGCTTAGAGGCCTAGTGTACATGTAGCTGCTATTTCCTTTGTGCCCTGTTGTGTTCATTGTGTGAAATCAGCTTGGCTCGCACAGAGAAGTAAGCACAGGATAAAATTTATCACTATAGACTGCCTGTGTGAGATCATTTTTTTCTGAATGCTTCCCTTTGCAAAATTTCCTACAAAACAGAAAGAAAAGTAGAACAAGAGATAAGGATTGAGAGGGAGGGGGGGGATGAATAGAATCTTTCTCTCTGATGTAATAACTTTTATCAGTTTTAGCCAAGATGGAGAGGAAAAGGTCCCCCTCCAATGATATTTAGCAGAGACAGAGAAAAGAAGGTTCTCCCCCCCCCCCATGACCATGTGCTCCAGAAAGCTTATGTTGGTTGGGGATTCTGGGAACTGTAGTCCAAGATCGAAGCCTTGGTGTCAATCAAGCATGCCTAGTATGTTGCTATTTTTATTTATCTGTAAGCATTGCTCTTCATTGTTGTGGTTAACGGCCCTTGAGTCAAACTTGACTCATGGCAGCCCTGTGGGTGAGACCCCCTATCCTTTACTGCTCTCCTCAGATCCCGCAGGCTCAGGTCCATGTCTTCCCTGATTCAATCTCTCCCTCTGCTATGTGGTCTTCATCTCTTTCTACTACCCTTAGAAGCATTATTGTGTTGTCTATGCCTTCTCGGGATATGTCCAAAGTACAGCAGTCTCAATTTCATCATTCTGGCTTCCAGGGAGAGTTGAGGCTTGATCTGTTCCAGGACCCATTTGTTTGTCTTCTTGGCTGTCCATGGTACTCTTAGCCCTCTTCTCCAGCACCACATCTCAAAAGAGTTTATTTTCTGTCACTATTCATAGTTCAATATATTAAAAGTTCTGCAGATATCATAATAGCATCTGCAGATGTAATTAAAATTTAAAATTTAAACCTCCTTCTGTAATATCCTTGATAAATATGTAATTTTATGCTAAGTCTAGCAGCTTTTTATGTGTCATTAAATAATGATCCACTTTCATTTTGATGGGCTTTGGATAAGTTCCAAGCAAAATAAAAGTCTTTAGAGCATTCATTTGATTATTTATGTATTTATTGCTCTTACATCCCACCTTTCTCCTCAAGTGGGATCCAAGGCAGCTTGGATTTAAAAATAGAGAGAGAGGTTAAGGACTTGACAATGTAGGACCATTATTATTATTATTATTATTATTATTATTATCATCCTTTATTTATAAATTTACACAGTGCTGTACATACAATCTTATATTTCGACGGTTCCCTGCCCTCAGGCTTACAATCTAAAAGAGAGAACACAAAAGGAAAAGGGGAAGGTGGTGGGAAGGGGATGAGGTCCAGTGGTTCTTCTCTCCCTCTGGGGCCTGGACCAAGGCAGATGGACTGGAGGGATGGCTTGGCTTCTTAACACATAGTTAAAATGAGGCATCCTGGGGCAGACGGCACAATCCTGGGAACTCTTCCCAGCATATTTGACAGCTATTTGACAGCTAATACAGGAATAGTTACTGACTTGCTGGTGCTGTGGCAGCAGTAGCATCCATGGATTGATCAATTCACATATTAATCCTCCACACAGTGACTTGTTACATTCTTCATATACTTTCCAGTTTTGCATTTTGACTCTAATTGGTTCTAGACAACTTGCCGGAAGCTGACCTCTGGGTTTAAACCCATCCCAAGATTACATAAGGTGATAGTTTTGTGTGTCTTTGTAACATATTTTTTAAATTTTACTGTTCCTCCCCTCCCCTATTGAAAAGGCAAGTGCCATGCTATTGGCAATTCCTGGTTTAGGGAGAGATGCCAGCCTTTGCTGCCAAGAATACATATGTGTATTAAAGATTCTTCTAAATGTGAACCATCTGTAACTTTTTCAAGATCAATTAAAAACCAACCATTGAACTCTGCGAGGCTTAAGGGTGATTCAGTATCAAATTTTGAACAGACACATTTGTTTTTCATTGTGTTTCCATATTCTAGGGATTCACCATTGTTTCCATAGCTAAGCAATCCAAATTTTAATTCATCTTTCATAAGACATGTTATAACATTTCACTGATATTTCTGTGGGAAAACCAGCATCATTCCTCTCCATATTCCAAAATAATCCCTTTTTATTTCTGCAGCAGTTGCTACCAGCAGTGATTTTACAATCTGTCAGTCTACATATCTGGCATACAGACTGACAGCACTTCATAATACAATGTTCCACTTCGTGTGTTATGTGGGTTTTTCTGTAATGAAAGATTCTGTACATCATTAGTCTACCCTTAATATTATAAATAATTTTATTGGTAAACTCTGAGCTTGGGTGTGAAAGAGAAAATTACTTCAGATTTATACATTTTGTTCTAAGTATTTCACTTATCCAAATAGCAACAGTATACAATTAGTCACTATTATTAGAAACAGGGTAGGGGCAACTGATGCTCAAAGAAAAGCTTGCCTAAAGACATCTGATGAGTTGGTGGCAGCCTGGTAACACTGGAACTGGAAATTTCTCACTTCTTAGCCCAGTATATTGGGTTACATGACCCATATTCCACTTTGCTTAAAATATTACCTTAAGGTTTCTGTACCACTTTGCTTTATTTAATCATGAATAAAATATCCAGTATTTCAGATGGAATATCTGCATTGGTGTCCAGTGCTTCTATGTGGCTTATTCCAAAACAACCATTGCATTGCACCTAGGGATAGTGCTGAGAGTAGGTTTTGCCTTTCACTGAAATAATATGTCCATATGTAAACGCATCCCTATACATGTCAATAGTTGTGCCATCCATTACAAATCAAGACTGGCCCTGTCTCCATAAATTCATCCCCATATTATTAAGTCATAAGAAGGGTTCTGCTGGCTCATACCTACAGTATATCTCAGGGATAGGTAGCTGGTCTGGTGATAGGGACCAGTATCTTCCCTTATGGCCTCCAGTGAACTATATGAGTACATTTTCACCAAAGTGGAAGTGACATCAGATCACTTTGTTCTATTTTTTAAAAAATCTCTTTGGGGTTTGGGGAGATGGAAAGTATTGACACACCCAATTTAGATCTGCAGGAAAGGGATTGGGGTTGCTTATGGGCTTATGGACTTTCCTCAAGCTTGATGGAAATTAGAAATTGGAAACCTTTATCCAATTCAGCATATTTGTTTCCCATGGTGCTTTTGGAGGCCCCACGAGCATGTTAAGAAGGCAATCTCCCCAATGTTGCCTAGTTTATTGAAGGAACAAGCTATTTCCCTTCAACTTTCTCTGTTGGCAGTGTTTATTAGGGCTCACCACCTCTGCAGTCATACATCCCCTGCCCCTGCCTTAGTGGTATGGTGGTTCTTAGAAGAGAAGTTCTAGACAGCTGTGATAAATAGTAATGGATCCTCAATGGACTTGTTATATTGGAATGTGACAACCTTCAGAAGTAGCTTTTATCTTTTAAAAATATACAGAGACTCTGAAGTCTTGCAAAAACATCTTGAAAATGTGCAGATCCCTGTTGAAAAGTTCTTTAACTTCCACTCATGTAAGGGAGGGAGTCATATTTCTTTAATTTCCACATACATAATCTGCTTTGTAAGCTCTGCACCCTTGCCCTGTTGCATGTCTTCTCCATTACTTTTGCCCTTTCCCACCAGCTACTGCCAAAATAAAAGTTTCTTCAAAGTTTTTCCAATTGTTGCAGTTGGGATAAATCATGCCATTTCAGTACATTTAGGGAGAAAACTGGTATAATGTATAACAGAGATAATGGCATAGGGGAGGCAGGGGTGTTCTTAGGACATAAAACACTTCGTCTGATTCAGAAAGGTCTAGGACTGTGATCATTTTGACTGTGATTTTATAATACTCTGTTTTAATAACTGCTGTAATCTGCTTTGATTCCCTACCCGGAAAAGGTGGAATAGAAATAAATCCTATTATTATTATTGTCATCATCATCATCATCATCATCATCATCATCTATGTATGCTGTAGAACTGCTATACATGTTCCTTTGTATCCATGTACTGTACAATTATGTTCTTGCAGTGTCATTGCACTATTTTAATTACATTCCCCTTTGATATCTACACATTCTGGAGAAATGTTGTGGGTACTGCTAAAGGTTGTTTCTTGCCCTCCCTAATGGGCATCTGTGTCCAGAACTTCAGGAGCTCTTTGGTTCACATGTGAAGCCTTGCCTTCACTCAGGGCTTGGGAAACTTGCTTTGTGGACCATAGTTTAGAGCCACTACCATGACGAGCAATAATGTAAGCTACGAGATTTTGAGAACAGCAGTCTCCCAAAAGTAACTTCCCCCAGCTCTGCCTCTACTGCACACAGAAGCTTTTTCATTTCTCCATCCAGTCGCTACCCAATACCCTCTAATTGCCATATTTAAGATATCCAAATATTTCCTTCACTCAGTCTGCCTTGCTCTTCCTCTGTTTTTATACGGAGAGGAGCACATTTGTTCAGGTATCATCTCCTACAGCTTCATCCCCTAAAGTGAATGGATTCTAATCTAATCTAGTTTAGTTTAGTGGGAATCTCCATGAAGCCTGTTTTTTTTTTTAATTAAGGACCTATTTAAATATCTGATTTTTGAACAGGGCATTTCTTAAGCATTTTAATTTTTTGTCAGCATTTGCGTCCTGGCATCCTGGTATAAGACCAGTTGGCAATGTGTATTCCTGTTTTAACATTTCTAATTCACATTTGTAGAGTTAACTGAAGTGTTGGGGATGTACATGATAAAATAAAAGTAATGCTCTGTGCAGGGTGAGAGGGATATTTTGTGGTTTTCCATTTTGATAATTTCAGATATTTCAGAGCGGGCCCCCTGAAATACTGTTCGAACATAAACCTGCCCCTAAAAGTGTCATTTCTTGTTTTTAAGAGAGAGGAACAGGGATTGCATGTGATCTCATTGGCCAACATGATTCCCACCATCACTCCCGTAATAAAAGCGTATTAAAGTAATTAAGTTGAAAAGTAAAGTAATCCACATAGGTAGGAGCCTAGTATAGTAAACGTTGCCAAAAAATAAAACAAAACAAAACCCAAAAAACAAAATCATTTTGGGCTCATGAACTGTATATTCATTTTTGTTTCCTGCTTCCTCCGTGGAGCTTACTGAGGGTTTGTATACATATTTTGCATCTCCCAATTTTATATTTGCAGCAATGCAGCAATCTGCTTTATGTGGGGAGAGACAGAGACAATCTCAGGACATTTCAGGGTCAAACTAGGTAGCAGTGCAAGTGCCACTAACATTTTCCATCCTATTAAAGGATTTTCCCAGAGAGACATACTTCAAATACCAGATTTGCAAATTAAACTTTTATTCACCTTCTGTGACCAAAAAAACCTGAAAAACAAAATCAAAACACACTAAATGCAAAGACCAGCATTTCCCAAACACAACTGGCAGACAAAAAGACCTGTCTTCCTGACACGCTTAGTTGCATAAAGAGGAAACTTTATGGGCATCTTTAGGGAAAGTATTATAAAGTTGAGATATCATTACTGACAAAGCCCTGCCTCAGGCACTCAGATACCTTACTCATCTATCAGACCCAGAGCTTTTTGATGATGTTCTCAGAGCAATGAGCACTGTTGGCTTTGTGCCATACACATTTTGCAGCAAAGCAGAAAGTTCAGTATTGATCTCATTAGACCAGAGAATTTTCCCCAACATGTTCGCTGTGTCTCCCACAAGCCTCTTTACATATTTCAAAGGGCTTAGATACAGATCTGTTTTTAGCAATGTCTTTCTTTTTACCATTCTCCTACAAATCCCAGCTTTGTAGAGCATTGAGGTGATTGTTCTCATATCTCTGTTGTGTATCTCTCCAGCTCCTTGGCCTCTTGGTTGCTTCTTTGACTAGCATCCTCCTTTTTGATGGACAGCCTTCCCTATACAGATTTGCAGTTAAGCTGTTTTGTGCCTTCAAGTAGTTTGACTTGCAGTGACCTTATCATGGGGGTTTTCTTGGCAAGATTTATTCAGAAGGATTTCAGTTGCCTTCCTCTAAGGCAAAGACTGTGTGATTGGAACATTCTGGGATATGTTTGTGCTTTAATCCTTTTTGTCACCTTTTTTGTGAATGGGAATGCATATTGATCACTTTTTATAATAACCTAACACTAGTTCTGACTAAAAGCTGCCAACAAATAAGGCAAATGGGACAATGGCCAACAGAGTGGAAGTGATCAATATGCATTCCCATTCACAAAAAAGGTGACAAAAAGGATTAAAGTAATTACAGGACCATTGCACTGATTTCCCAAACAAAGTTATGGTCAAATTTCTCCAGCAGAGACTCCTGCCATATATGGGGTGGGAAATCCCAGAAGTGCAAGTAGGGTTCAGGAAAAGAAGAGGCACTAGGAACCACATTGCAGACATATGATAGATAATGGAGCACATAGGGGAATTTGAGAAGAAAATCAGCATGTGCTTTATAGTGTTGGACTGGATGGCCGTTGTGATTTCTTCCAACTCTAGGATCCTTTGACTTAGTATAAATTCAATCTGGACAACCAAGAAATAGTCAAAGATTTCTCAAAATTTGGATCCATCATTGACCAGAATGGAGATTGCAGGCAAGAAATCATAAGAAGACTAGGACTGGGAAGGGCAGCTATGAAATAACAAGATTCTAAACTGCAAAGATATAAAACTGAACATTAAACTAAGGATAGTCTAAACCATTGTTTTCCCCATCATCATGTACAGATAGATGTGAGAGTTGAACAGTGAAGAATGCAGATAGAAAAAAAATTAACTCATTTGAGATACGGTATTGAAGAAGAGTGCTAAGAATACCATGGGCATCCAGAAAGCCAAATAAATGGTTATTAGAACAGATCTGGCCTGAGTTCTTCCTAGAAGCCAAAATGACCAAACTGAAGCTGTTGTATTTTGGCCACATCATGAGAAGACACAGCTCACTGGAAAAGACAATAATGCTAGGAAAGGTGAGGGATTGTAGAAAGAGAGAAAGGCTGTATATTAGATGGATAGATTCAATCAAAGAGTCCGTGACCATGAGCCTGTGGAACCAGAATAGAGCAGTTGAGGACAGTTGGCTTGGAGGCATCTCACTCATGGAGTCTGCATGAGTCCAAGTCTATTAGAGGGCATTTAACAAAAACAACAACAACACTACTGGTAGAATTCGAAGACATAGCTGTGTAGTCTGGAAAATCAGTATGCAAAGGTAGTAATTTTGAGACTAACTGAAATAAAGAAGCTGGTAGGCTGAGTTTTCGTATACTAAGAGCCTGCTTCCTCAGATGTGTCTACGAATGCTCATGCTACCTGCTTTTCTTTCAGCTAGTCTCAGAGGTACTACAAGATGACTTTGCATATTAAAAATACTACCGATTAGTGATTAATGGGTCACTTTATCTCAGACTTGCTTTGATAGCTCCTTGCTCTTCATGATATGATGTGTTTAGATTGGATCTCCAGCAGACTCAGGGAGACTTCCAGAAACAGAGCATTCCATCTCAGATTGTGTAGCATTGGAAACACACACAGTTTGGTGTTTTTTTTTTAACTTTTGATCCACAATAAATATATTTTGTGGTTTCATACTGTAGAATTTCCTGTGTGTACAAGTGATAACAATGTCAATTAAATCCATTTTGATTCTATGTTGATTTTGTAACATCACAAAATTTGGAGAAGTCAAAGAGTGTAAATACTTCATGGCAGTGTATTTCATAACTGTTTTTATTAGACTGTTCTAATATGTTTTATTAGAGGCATGGAGACACACTATCCACAATGCTGCAGCCTCTTTTGAGAACTAGAATCATAGAATCATAGAATCATAGAAATTTAGAGTTGGAAGAGACCACAAGGGCCATCCAGTCCAACCCCCTGCCGTGCAGGAACTCCCAATCAAAGCATACCCGACAGATGGCCATCCAGCCTCTGCTTAAAAACCTCCAAGGAAGGTGACTCCACCACCCTCCGAGGGAGTGTGTTCCACTGTCGAACAGCCCTTACTGTCAGGAAGTTCCTCCTAATGTTGAGGTGGAATCTCTTTTCCTGCAGTTTGCATCCGTTGTTCCGAGTCCTGTTCTCTGGAGCAGCAGAAAACAAGCTTGCTCCCTCCTCAATGTGACATCCTTTCAAATATTTAAACAGAGCTATCATATCACCTCTTAACCTTCTCTTCTCCAGGCTAAACATCCCCAGCTCCCTAAGGCGTTCCTCATAGGGCATGGTTTCCAGACCCTTCACCATTTTAGTCGCCCTCCTTTGGACATGCTCCAGTTTCTCCACATCCTTTTTGAATTGTGGTGCCCAGAATTGGACACAGTATTCCAGGTGGGGCCTGACCAAAGCAGAATAGAGTGGCACTATTACTTCCCTTGATCTAGACACTATACTTCTATTGATGCAACCTAAAATTGCATTGGCCTTTTTAGCTGCTGCATCACACTGTTGACTCATGTTCAACTTGTGGTCTACTTGGACACCTAGATCCCTTTCACATGTTGTCTCATTCAGCCAGGTGTCCCCCATCCTATATCTGTGCATTTCATTTTTCCGCCCTATGTGTAGGACCTTACATTTCTCTGTGTTAAATTTCATTTTGTTAGCTTTGGCCCAGCTTTCTAGTCTATTCAGGTCATTTTGAATTTTGATCCTGTCCTTTGGGGTATTAGCTACTCCTCCCAATTTCGTGTCATCAGCAAATTTGATAACTAGGCTCTCGATACTGTCATCCAAGTCATTAATAAAGATGTTGAATAGCACTGGGCCCAGGACAGAGCCCTGTGGGACCCCACTTGTCACTTCTTTCCAGGATGAAAAGGAACCGTTGGTGAGCACCCTTTGGGTTCGGTCAATCAACCAGTTACAAATCCATGTAACGGTTACCTTGTCTATCCCACATTTTGCAAGCTTGTTTGCAAGAATGTCATGGGGAACCTTGTCAAATGCCTTACTGAAGTCAAGATATACTATATCCACAGCATTCCCTTCATCTACCAAGCTAGTAATTTTATCAAAAAAAGAGATCAGATTTGTCTGGCATGACTTGTTTCTCTGAAACCCATGTTGGCTTTTTGTGATTATGGAATTATCTTCCAGATATTCACAGACTCTCTGCTTAATGATCTGCTCCAGAATCTTTCCTGGAATTGATGTCAGACTAACCGGACGATAATTGTTGGGATCCTCTTTTTTCCCCTTTTTGAAGATTGGGACAACATTTGCCCTCCTCCAGTCTGCAGGGACTTCTCCTGTTCTCCAGGAGTTCTCAAAGATGATTGCCATTGGTTCCGATATTACATTTGCCAGTTCTTTCAATACCCTAGGATGTAGTTCATCTGGTCCTGGAGACTTATATTCATTTAGATTAACCAGGTATTCCTGTACTGTCTCTTTATTTATTCTGTGCTGTGATTCCCCTATTCTGTCCTCTGCCCCATCATCCTTAGGTTGGGCACCCTTTGCCTTTCCTGAGAAGACTGAAGCAAAGAAGGTGTTGAGCAATTCTGCCTTTTCTCTGTCTCCTGTGAGCATTTTGCCATCTTCTCCACGCAGTGGCCCAACTGTTTCCTTCTTCTTCCTTTTGCTGCGGACATATCCAAAAAAGCCCTTTTTATTGTTCTTAACGTCTCTAGCAAGCCTGAGTTCATTTTGCGCTTTAGCTTTTCTGACTTTATCCCTACATGTACTGGCTATTTGTTTGAATTCCTCTTTGGTGATTTCCCCATTTTTCCATTTTTTATACATGTTCCGTTTAAAACTTAGCTCATTTGTAAGTTCCTTAGTCATCCATACCGGTTTCTTGAGACATCTCCCATTTTTCTTCCTCATTGGAACTGTCTGAAATTGTCCCTTTAGTATCTCCCTTTTGAGGAACTCCCATCCATCTTGAACTCCCTTCTCTTTTAGTATTCTTGACCATGGGATCACCCCCAGTATTTCTCTAAGTTTATTGAAATCAGCTTTCCTAAAGTCTAGAATGCGTGTCTGACTATGCCTAGCTTCACCTTTCCACTGTATAACAAACTCCAGGAGGACATGGTCACTTCCACCTAAGGATCCCACCACTTGCACCCCATCAACTAGGTCTTCCCTGTTGGTTAAGATCAGATCCAAAATAGTTGATCCCCTTGTTGCCTCTTCCACCTTTTGGACAATGAAATTGTCTTCCAGGCAAGTGAGGAATTTTCTAGATCTTGAGGATAGCGCTGAGTTTGACTTCCAGCAAATATCCGGGTAGTTGAAGTCCCCCATCACTACTACATCTCTCCTTCCTGATTGTGTGGTCATCTGTTCTAGAAAGGCATCATCCATTTCCTCTGTCTGACTTGGGGGTCTGTAGTAGACTCCCACAGTGACATCCCTGTTGTTTCCCTCTCCTTTAATTTTTATCCAGATGCTCTCCACCTGGCTTCCAGTTTTGATTTCCTGGACCTCTTCACTGGTGAAAATATCCTTGACATATAATGCTATTCCTCCTCCTTTCCTGCTTGGCCTGTTTCTCTTAAAAAGGTTATATCCCTCTATTTCTATATAACAGTCGTGAGACTCATCACGCCGAATGAGTCTCGAACGACAACGCAGAAAGA
The DNA here is from genome assembly GCA_034509955.1 of Urosaurus nigricauda. Classification (NCBI taxonomy): domain Eukaryota; kingdom Metazoa; phylum Chordata; class Lepidosauria; order Squamata; family Phrynosomatidae; genus Urosaurus; species Urosaurus nigricauda. The sequence goes on along the minus strand of JAOEGL010000012.1, from coordinate 22,488,044 downwards.
ACCACAACTTGGAAACATCACCCAAGGAGACTTTCTGCTGTGCTTTCTGCAACTGGACCTGTTTATCTCAGATTGGCCTTTTTAGTCATCAGTGCACTTGTAGAAAGGGATTAGATGAGTCCTTCCTGAATCTTGTAGAAAGCGTGGGATGAGTCCTTCCTGAATCTTCATTAGCGAAGGAAAGCCAGAGAGAATAAGTTTTATTAGTAGTAGTAGTAATAATAAGTGGTCCCCCGGGTTATGAAGGTAATCCGTTCCAGATTACCTTTCGTTACCCGGAAGTCTTCGTTTCCCGGGGGACCGCTATTTCTGCCGGACCGCGCGGCCGATTTAAAGGGGCCGCACGGTTTTTCTCATTCGCATCCCGGGGGATGTTTTCTGGTCCCGCCGGTTTCGGGTCCCGGGGATTTCGTTCCCCGGAGGATTCGTAAACCAGGGGACCACTGTAGTAGTAGTTGGTTGTTAGAATGTTCTGATAAATTCATATGGGAGAGTAGCTCTGTATGCTTTCTGCCGAGTCCATCAGAATTTAGCAGTCATTTTACTTCTCCTGCTGATGTAGTGGCCCACCATAATTTGTTGCTTTTATTGCTGGGTGTGATCATTCTTGGCAAGCAGAAACCCGGCTACCAAAGCTTAGAACCATTAATTCTAAATGGAAAAGTTGAAGTCAACAGAGAAAGTTGGTTGATGTGAAATGTTTCCCCTCATGTAAGACAGAAAGATGTAAGAATACAGAAAAAACATGTTTTGCAACCCCCACTTTGATTTCTTCATGGTCAGAAATCCAAAATAGTCTCATAATTTATCTTTTCTGTGTCAGAAGGAAAAATGGTCTGTAACAAGAGTGATTCAGCAAAGCCATGCCTACAAATTCTGGGCGGGTGGTTGGGGCGGGGGAGCTGCTTTGTGCAACGACTTGTTGGAAACATTTTGGCTTGGAGCATCATTCTTTCTTTAGTTGAGTAAAAATATCACTTTATTTAAAGCAAATCAGATCATTGTTCAACTACTCTCTGCATGAAGCATTAATTTTAACCCCAAAAGTAAAACTTGGATTCCATTCTTACTTGAACAAAAAAGTTCTCCTTCAAGATTTTTTATAGTTAAGACGAGAAATCTGCTTCTACTAGTCTTAGTCCAACACTCTTAATTAGATTGCCATGCCCATAAGTAATAAACAACCTATTCTGAGTGAAACAGCTATCATTGATACTAAAGTTGGGAATCTTTGGCCAATAGCTCCCATGAACTCCAACCCTAACCTGGTGGTAGCAGGGAAATTACCATCCAACCAGCATGGATGGTAAGGGATTGCAGGATTTCTGGCTCCAAAAATATGAAAAGCAAGAGTTTCCTCACCCCATTCTGTGCAGACTGGCCATGACTTTCCACAATCTCAAGCAGAAATCTGAAGTTGCTTTTAACTTGGAGATGCCAAGGATTTCACATGAAATCTTCAGCTTGCCAAGCATGTACTGCACTCACTGAACATGTGTCCTTTTCAAGCTTTCCATTTTTCTCCCAGAACGAATCAACACATTTTACATGTGTAGATTTATTTCATTTAAAAATGCTTAAGTAGCTGTGTGAGCCTCCTGCCTCTTATTCCACCACTTTGCCTAAATCTCTGCTGCCAGCATATGCAAAGACTTCCACAATTTCCCTGCTACCACCAGGTTAGGGTTTTCCTTATCCCCACTTGTGCCACCAAAGTAGGGACCACTTTCTGTCCACTGCTGTGGCCATCAATTGTGCAGATATCCTCAAGCTTCTTGTGAAGGAACATTGTGCAGTTTCTCTCTCCATGGGAAACCAACACTTTCTCACTTGCCACCCCAAGTACTGTGTCTGAACCCAGTCTTTATATAGAGAGTGAGTGTTACTAGAGGTCAACAGTATATGATACAAAAACAATACTTTATTAACAGAACTCCAACATTAAAAACCAGATTAATACTTTAATACACTAGTTCCCAAACTTTGGTCCTCTTGGGTTTTTTGGACTTCAACTCCCAGAAGCCCCAGACAGCTTGTCCAATGGTCAGGAACTCTGGGAGCAGAAGTCCAAAACACATGGAGGACCACAGTGTGGGAACCAGCACGTTAATATATTTAAAACAAATATTTCACTCTCACTCTTCTCCTAGCTAATTCAGACTCTGAAGCCCCACTCATTAATTCCTAAACCTGACTGACTCAACCCTAATCCTCTCATTTATTCCACTCTGCAGTTTCCAGACTATCGACCTCTAGCCTTTTTCAGATCCCTTCAAATATTCCACCTGTCACCATTCATTCTCAACCTTACATTTGCTCAGCCTCTTCTTCCTGCTCCTTACCTGATTACCTCCATTGTGCAATACAAAGTATGTGTACAAGGTAACCCAATTACCTTGATACTTAAAACAACATTTGGTACCAAACATGAATTCCATCACAAGCTGCCCTAACCTTTTGGGGCTACAATCCAAAGAGATATGTTAGATACCTGTAAGGACTTGCAGGTACCTAGTGAGATTTCTTGCATCCCTTCATGTTACATTAGAAGCTGCTCTTCTCAGTTTCAGGCTGGGGACACTTCTGCCCAAGAACCTGCACAAGCCTGAAATGTCTCTGGTTCAAAGAACTCATTGCTTATTATTTGGAACCTGGTGATCATATCTGTGTCCTACCTTTTTCTTGGCAGCTCCCAGTGGTCTGGAGAATAGCCTTACTTGTTTCCAGTACTTTGGGCCCTTGGTATCCACTGGGATTTGGTTCCAGTACCACCACCACCCCTGTGGGTACCAAAATCTTTGGATGCTCAAATCCCATTAAATACAATTGTGTAGTGAAATGGTATCCATTATATAAAATCGGTAAATCAAGGGTTGCTTTTTGGAATTTATACAGATTTTTCAAGCCATGGATGGTTGGATCCATGGATAAAGAATCTGTAGATATGGAGGGCTGAATTTTGCAAGTTACTAAAAGGATACTGTAAGATGCATCATAACTAGCTGATGAAATTACTTTGCGAATGAAAGGTTGCCAGAGGAAAAAAAGAAAAGAAAAGAATTTTAAATTGCAATTGGATTCTATCTCAACATTCTGGATTTGTTCCTGTACTGTAAAGCAGTGCCACTCGAAATGTTGGTCCATGGACAGTCCATGATCTATTGGCTACTGGTGTGTGATGAGTTTTCAGGAAAGAAGGAAACAAAAATATAAGGCTAATCCCTGACATATCAGGGGGAAATGCTGCCAGCCCCACTGCCCCAATTTTGATAATTTACAAAGCGTTGTTGTAAAGCACAGATGTGTGTCAGTCTTTTAAAACACTTCAGGGTTGTTGTTTTTTTAATTTTAATTTTATTTTTTGTGAGAAATGCAAATTGTTTAAGAAGCAGCCTCTACTTAGGGATAAGAGAGTCTGTAAGTGGGAATCTAATTTTTAAACAGCTTTGCTAGATTGATTCCTACCAGTGAATGTTGCCATCTTTTGTGAGGTGCCTGTGAACTTTGTTGTTTGGCCCATTGTCCTTTAAAGAAATCATTCTGTGCAAGCATTTTGTGCTCTCTGACACACTTCTTTGTGAAAAATGGCCAGCTTGAAGCCATACCAGCGGTGATACAGGTGATCCTATGCTCAGCCAGTGCTTAATGAACACAGGAGGGCAGTCTTTCTCATTCATGTAGCATATGAAGGAGAAAGTGCTATGGAAACAAAGGAGGCTCTGCCACACTGCTAGAGGAGAATAATTTGGTTAGCACTTGGTTGCACAAAAGAGGGAGATCAATTAAATGTGCCTGGTGCAGTTTGCTGCTGTTGTCTATCCTTTGTCTTGTTTGGCCATGGTCTTCCAGTTTGCTATCTGCACTTGGCTGTAATCTGTTTGGACTGCAGAAGATTAGCACTTGCAATGAAATACATTGGTCTTCATTTGCAGTTAAACATATTGGCCTTTATTTGCTTACAACTGCAGCAGGCAGACTTTTATAGCCAATTTCATTGCTTGTTCATCTTACTGTTCTTACAGTGTATGACAACTCCCAGAATAATTGTGTCCATTTGAATCTGCATTTGAATCTGTGACTACTCTCTCTTTTCCCCTTTAAAATACATTTGCATCTTGCCTTTTCCAGTACAAGTCGCAGTGGCATATCTAATAAAGTTTGCTTGGTTGTCTACCATTCAGGCACATACCAGACACAAGCCATGCTTGGCTTCCGCAGTGTTGCCGAATCATCAGATTTCAGGATGCAAACACTGTAGTTCTATAGCAGGTCTTGTTGTATCAGAGTGTGGGTCTCTCTCAGCCTTCATCAAATGGAGGCTCTTCAGGTGGGTTACAACTCCCGTAACCCCACAACCAAAGCTATTGGTTGTTGGATTGTGGGAATTGTAATCCTGTGTATCTAAAGAAGAACCAATTGGGGAAGAGTGCTACAGTTGGCCCTCCATATCAGTGGAGATTCTGTTCCACACACACACACTGCCCCAGATCCCAAAAAGTGTGAGACCTCAAGTACCATTATTTTCTATGGATATGCAACATGCACATGACCATGTGTGCACAACTGCATACATGTGGCGGCACTGAGGATAATCAGACAGAGCCATCTGTGGATGCTCCAAAATGCAGATAGCTAGGCCTGCTGATACGGAAGTTGGATATCTGCTGCAACTAACATCCTGAGTATTTCTTTACTGTACTTACTGTATTTATACTCTGCCCTCCCCCACAGGAGCTCAACAGGTCTGACAATTTACATTAGTGGTTCCCAACCTTTGATCCACCAGATGTTTTGGATTTCAGCTTCCATAATTTCTGACTGTTGGCCAGGTTGGGCTTCTGAGGTCTGAAGTCCAAAACAAACGGAAGACCAAAGGTTGGGAACCATTGACCTACATGAAGATGGTTATAATCACAAATTGGTAAATGTCTACTAGAACAGTAGTTCTCAAACTCTGGTCCATATGTTAGCAACTTCTGTTCCCATAATTCCTGGGCATTGGCCATACTGGCTAAGACTTCTAGGAGTTGATGTCCTAAACCTATGGAGGACTAGAGTTTGAGAACTCCTGTGCTAGAGCATCTTGGAAGTCTCTCAGAGTGGTTTACAGACTGTCAATTTGACAGTTCTCTGGTGGAGCTGTGCCTGCATCTTCTCTCTCTCTGTGGCCAGGGTGATGGCAGTTAAGAAATAGTCGTATAAGATAAATCAAATGTTTGCTTATTCCAGATATACAGTCCAAAGGTTGAGGGGGACTGTAGAACACCAAGTCATGCCTTAGAACTGGAGATCTTAGGGGAGAGTACAGCCAGTACAAGCAACTTAACAATTATAAAACATTTTAAAATAATTCACAGTGGAGATCACATTGCGCTACTGTGGTTAATAGGTGTCTTTTGCAAAGATCTCTCTCCCACCTTATATACACGTTTCCAAAGTTTTAAAGTACCGTATATACTCGACTATAAGTCGAGAAATTTGTGCCCCCAAATGCCCTCCAAAATCCTGGGGTAGACGTATACAAGGGTCAATGCGGTATAAGCCTACCCCAGGCTGGAAAGGCAGAGCGTTCTCCCTGGCCGGGCTTCCTCCTTAGACCCGGCAAGCGAGAAGGCGCCGGGCGGTGAGCTGCCCTCCTCACAAAGCAAACCTCTCTTCTTCCCTCTGTCCTGTCTGTCTTGGCCCGGCAGCCTGAGTCCCTCCCTTTCCACGTAGACTCTGGAGGATTGGGCTGCGGGCTGGTGACTGATGAGGGGGAGGCACCAGGCGGGAAAAAGACGAGAGCCTAGAGCTCTGCATCAGCCACTCAGGCCACTGCATGCAGAAATAACCAGGTTTGGCCCAACTTTAATTCTTTCTGACTCGCAGCTATGGAATTCTGGGAGCTGGAGTCTGTTGTTGTGGTGGCCAGAGCACGAGGCTTGACACTTTTCTGGCTTGACGGCAATGGAATTCTGGGAGTTGGAGTCTGTTGTGGGGCCCAGAGAGGGGGGAGTCCTTGGGAGGGGGCAGAAGAGAAAAAGGGGGTGGGGTGGGGATGCAGCCCAGCACCAGACTCTGGGCAGAAAATGGGAGGCAGTGCCTCTGTCCTTGGCTCCCTCCGAAGCCCCCCAAAACCCCCTTCCAATCCATCCATCCTCCCTCCCATCTATCCATCTATCCATCTATATGATTGGGAGTTCCTGCATGGCAGGGGGTTGGACTGGATGGCCCTTGTGGTCTCTTCCAACTCTATGATTCTATGATTCTATCCTTCTTTGCCTTTTCCCCCTCTCTCCATTCATCCATCCATTTAGCTATTTCTCTCTCTCTCTCTCTCTCCTTCCCTCCCTCCATCTATCTCACTCTCTCTCCATCCATCTATCCATCCCTACCTACCAGCTATCTATTTAGGTATCCCTCCCTCTATCCCTCTGTCTATCTATCTATCTATCTATCTGTCCTTCCCTCCCTAGCTATCCCACTCTCCATCCAATCATCTATCTATCTATCTATCTATCTGTCTGTCTATCTGTCTATCCTTCCCTCTCTAGCTATCCCACTCTCCATCCAGTCATCTATCTATCTATCTATCTATCTATCCTTCCCTCTCTAGCTATCCCACTCTCCATCCAGTCATCTATCTATCTATCTATCTATCTATCCTTCCCTCTCTAGCTATCCCACTCTCCATCCAATCATCTATCTATCTATCTTTCTATCCTTCCCTCTCTAGCTAACCCACTCTCCATCCAATCATCTATCTATCTATCTATCTATCTATCCTTCCCTCTCTAGCTATCCCACTCTCCATCCAATCGTCTATCTATTTATCTATCTATCTATCTTTCTATCCTTCCCTCTCTAGCTATCCCACTCTCCATCCAATCTTTCTTTTCTTTTCTTTCTTTCTTTCTTTCTTTCTTTCTTTCATCCTTCCCTCTCTAGCTATCCCACTCTCCATCCAATCATCTATCTATCTATCTATCTATCTATCTACCTATTCCCAGCATCTCTGTCCCTCTAGCCTGTCTCCCTCCTCCAGGGGAGAAAGCCCAGCTAGAGAAAGAGAGACACTGGGAAGGGTGTGTTTGCCTTGCAGCCTCCTCTCCATCCAGGATCCCTCCTCCAGAGCAGAAAGCCTGGCTGGAGAGGAGACTGCAAGGCAAACGCACGCCCATCCCAGCATCTCTCTAGCCGGGCTTTCTCCTCAGGAGGGAGCCCAGATGCAGAGACGCTGATCGCCCCAGAGCCTCTCCCCAGCTGGGCTGCCCCCTGAAGCCCACCCTCGACTTATCCACGGGTCATACAAAAATCCCAATTTTTGGCCCCAAAAGTTGACCTCGACTTATACATGAGGTCGACTTATACACGAGTATATACGGTAGTCTATCTAACCTTAGTGGTTATCAGCATGGATTGTGGCAGTGAAATCCCCAAATTACTTATACAGTAGGCCCTTCGTATCCGCTTGGGTTTGGTATCAGGACCCCCATGTGGATAACAAAATCCACAGATGCTGAAATCCCATTAAATACAACAGTATAGAAAAAATGTGACTCTTATATAAAATGGCAAAATCAAGGTTTGTGGTTTCTTTGTTTGGAATTTATATTTTATTTTATTTTATTTTATTTGAAATTGTGGATAAAAATCGTGGATATGGAGGGCTGACTGTATTTTGTATTTACATAACATTTTGGCATAACAAACGTTACAGATTGTTGTGTCTGTCTGTCTGTCTTTGTTGTTTTAGACATTTCTCTGACACATCAGTGCTGTTGGCCACTACACAGATTATTGTGTTTCATAGTGGTTTATTCTAGCGTTTCACTGCAGAAAAGAAGTAAATGGGTACATTATTTTATTCCATCATGGTAGTTCCTCATATCTTTGTGTAATGCCCCAACTAAATATAGGTGATCGTGCAATATGAGAGTCCTTGATATTTGGTGGAGCAGGCTATCTTCCCTAACAGAATCTGCATATTCTGTATCTCTAGTACAGCAAGCTTGTGTCATTGGGACAACTGCATACATACATTTCACTGGATTCTGTTGTTGGAAAAATGAAGCCTTATTTTAGTGGAAAATGGCTTGTGGAAGATTACAGTACTACTGTGCTAAATGCCATGTATATTGTATTTCTTTATTAAGGCTAGAAATTTAATATCTCTTCTGCTGTCTTGAATCTCTTTTACTAAATTAAATTGAACCACTCTGTAGGCCCTTACATACTGTACGATTATAGCACTGTAACTCCAATTTAAATGCTGTGGTTCTATTCTGTGGAATTCTGGGATTTGCAGTTTAGAATGCTCACCTGCAATGTTTGAACAAATACCAGGATTCCTTACAATGTATGGAGCCTAGAGACTCTAAAGGCACCAGGTCCAGTCTAATCTTGTAAGCTAAGCGGGGTCAGCCTTGCTTAGTACTTAGATGGAATACCGCCAACAAATACCAGATGCTGTAGGTTATATTTCAAAAGAAGGAACTAGCAAAACACCTCTGAGTATTCCTTGGTTAAAAAAAATTCATAGGGTCGCCATAAGTTTACAGGCGACTTGAAGGCACATACACACACATAAAATGTTGCTGTGACAGTTTCAAGTGGGAATCATAGTGCTATAATTGTGTAATGTGAAAGGGTCCTGTGTGTCATTAATCCTGTTGTTCGGTGGTATCACTTCAGAATATTTTGTTTGAACTTTCCTGCTGGAACAATCCAAATATTGCATGAGAAATCTTCAGTTCTGCTTCCTGAATAATTTAGGCAAATGCATACAGGAATCCCCCGCTTTTTGATGGATCGCTTTTCAACTGTCTGCTCTTTTGATGCTATTAAATTGTTACCAGAACCCACTTATTAGACATGTGGTCTGCTCTTTTGACAAATATAAGCACCAGTGTAAGTAAGAATACCTGCACAGTGTATTGTAAGTACACAATGACAACTTGAACAACTTCTACAGTATACAGTACACAGGCTGAACAAAAAGATTTGCACCAAGTAAAAAAATATAACAGCTCAGGGTCACAGAGTGTCATATTTTTGTTCTGTCTGTGAACTGTACAGTGTAGAAGTTGTTTGTGGCATCCTTGTGAGTTTATAATAGAGCACTGTGCAAAATATTCATTTGTGCTTATACAGTAATATAATATAATATACAGTAATATGGGTTCCACATTTCAGCTATTTCTGCTTTTTGACTGCTCTGGTCCCTAACCTGTCAATTGAGTCAGGGACTTCTGTACTTTCTTTTACATTGTTTTCTATTATTTTTCCTTCATGCTGGTTTTGTTTTTGTTGAGAGAGAACAGTTACACATTGCATGGAAGTCCCACTTTTTTAAAAAAAAAGAGAGAGAGAACATTGATCAGCCAGCCTCTAATTCCTGAAACCACAAAGTCACCTTTTATGCAGCATAGATTTCAAAACAAAAAGCAGTTGGAAAGTGTACATACGTTTAGTCCCTCCCTCCAAATTATTTCTAAAAACTGTGCAGTAGGAAGATATTTATGTAAGACTGTGTATAGTATCAAATTATTGCAATTGCTGGTCTTAGTTTCCTTTTCTGATTTTTTTTTAATGAGAAGAAGTGCTTTATAGCCAATTGGCAGCTTGGAGGACTAGAAGAGACAATGATGTTCTTTGTTTTGCTAATGCTGCTGGTTTCTCTTGCTTTTATTATTTTTTGCCTGTTCCCCTTACAGTTTAAGACTTTAAGTAGTCATAATACTTCAGGACCTTGTAGCGCCGTTGACAACAAAAAATAAAAATGAAAAAATAGAACAATTTGTAATTATTGTAAATAAACTGTGGCCAGAATCCTGTATCAGCTTATACTTAACTCAGTACTTAATTAAATGATTTCTCCTGGCCCGACCCCTAAAAACCTGATGGAAATGTCATTCAACCATACACTGACCATTGGCAGAATGGATATCATTCTCCTCATGCACTTTATGTCCAGTAAAGTAGATTTGAAGACAAGCAATAGTGTCAAAATTGTGACTAAGTAGTGATTGTGAATACAAAATAGATATACATTTGACACTATTGCCACGGTCATCACTTGTCTGGCCCCAAGAAGTGGGGGGAAGAATAGTGGAGGTAAACGATTAGCTCCAGCGATGCTGCTCCATGGAACGATTTGACTTCTTGGACCATGGTGTGTGGTGTCATGAAGATGGACTTTTGGCAGGTGATGTGGTGCACCTCACAGCAGTGGACAGCAGTGTTTTTTTCTAAGTCTCATGAATCTGATCAGGAAAGAAGGCTGTAAACTGAGTTATGTGGGGGAACAGTATTTTTGAGAGCAGGAGTTCATCACATGCTGGAAGTAATAGCCCAAAAGTTACAGAGAGAACTTGGTGAATACAGTAGAATCTCAATTATCTGACATAAACTGGACTGGCTGATAGTTGGGTAACCGAAAATGTTGGATAATCCGGAAGGTTCAAGAAAAGCCTTGAAATCACTATGAACTACAAATATATTAAAGTTTTATTGCAATAACAGTAAAAGTAAATGTAAAGAAATCACTGATCAACATTGTGATGTACAGTATAAACAGTTCAGTGCTCTGCAGATTTAAAGAAATCACAGCGGCCGCGATGTTGGATAACCAAAGGTTGGATAATCAAGACTGTACTGTAGTACAAGAACTCAACAGTGGAAGGGGGGAAAAACCCTAAAGTAAGCAGATAAATAACCCATGTTCTTAGATATTTCTATACTAATGTACAGAGCATGGGAATTAAGATAAATTCTCAACTCAGGAAAGAAAACATGATATAATAAACATCACTGAAACCTGATGGGTGGGTTTCATGATTGGGAGGTAGTAATAGAGGGGTATAGCCTATTTAAGAGAAATAGAGCAAACAGGAAAGGAGGAAGAGTAGCATTATATGTCAAGGATATTTACACTTGTGAAAAGATCTATGACTAAAATCCTGGGTTGTAAGCATCTAGGTAAAAATAAAGAATAGATTTAGTTTTTCTCCACACTAAATGTGCATTTCCTTGGTGCAGAATATAAAGGATGTTGTATTTTTAAATACACAGAACCCTACCAAAATGCAATGGCAGGGTTATAGCTGAAAATTACGAAAATAAATATAATGACCACAGTTGATTTACATAACTTTAAAGTAGATAAGGACATTGAAATAGTTTTAAGTGCTTTAGCTCAGTCAAATCAAAATAATAATAAATAAAAGTTTTATTTATACCCTGCTTTTCTGTTGTAAAAACAAACACACACAAAAAAACCACACCAAAAAAATGGAGACTATATTCAAGAAATAAAATAAAAAGGCTAGGATTGGAAAGTTAGCAGTGAGGGAACTAGGCAAAATCCTGAAGTCTAAAGTTATATCAATGAAAACTAAAGTTAGGATTGTCCATGCCATCATACAGTAGGTCCTTGTTACCTGCTGGAGTTTGGTTTCAGGACCCCCCATGGATAACAAAATCTGTGGATGTTCAAGTCCCATTAAATATAATGGCACATCAAAATGGTGTCCCTTATATAAAATGGAAAACCAAGATTTGCGGTTTGGAATTTATACTTTTAAAAAATATTTTCAAACCGTGGATGCTTGAATCTGTGGATAAAAAAAATTGTCAGTAAGGAGGGCCGACTGTATTTCCAATTTCTATGTATAGTTGTGAAAGCTGGATAATGAAGAAAGCTGATAGGAAGAAAATGAATTCATTTGAAATGTGGTGCTGGAGAAGAGTTCTGTGGATACTATGGACTGCTAAAAAGACAACTAAATGGGTCTTAGAGCAAATCAAACCTGAACTCTCCTTAGAAACTAAGATTACTAAACTGAGACTGTCGTACTTTGGACATATCCTGAAAATACCTGACTCATTAGAAAAGACAATGGTGGTTGGTAAAATACAACATTTTCTAGATAATTTAATCATGATAGAATCATAGAATCATAGAATCATAGAATCGTAGAGTTGGAAGATGAGGGATTATCTTTCCTTTTGCATAAACTTCCTTTCCCTCTTCAACCTTGGCTGGTCTAGAGTGTTATTTCTACATCTAGTTTGATAATAGATAGAGTTTGCAAACCAGTTTCAAAGCTATTTTTATAAACCAACCGTGGTTAGTATTAACCTTGGTGCGGATGAAACATTAAACCCTAGTTTACAATGAAATGGGAAGGAAAGGGGGAATCTGTTGCAGAAGGGAGCAAACAAGGCCATGAGGACATTCCAAAAGTGTTAATGTTGATTAAATAATCTGAAAATGTTGTGTGGTCATTCTCTGGGCCTCTGGAAACATGCACACAGCCATTTGTGTCCAATGTAGACACACATGTTTCCCGCTAACCTTGTCAGCATTAAAATAAGCAAGTAGGAGTCTAATCTAAAAATCCGCAGACTGTATGGCACTTGGTTTTCCTTGTTAACCTAAGTCACAAAGGCTGAAGTGACCTCAGAGATTATGTGGTTTTGGCCACATTTCACCGTTTAAAGGAAGCAGTTGGCAATAAGTGATGTTTTGAAAGCTGTCATCCTCCTTGGCTAGTGTGTGGTTGCCAGAAGCATTTCAGCAGCATGATGTGGTTGGGTATTGCCTCCTCCAGGGCATCGCCTGACTTTGATCAGAGAGTAGGAGAGCAACTCAGGCAGACGCATCAAAAGTAGCAAGCAACAGGATTGTATAAAACAGTCTTCAGCCACCTTGTTTTAGGGTTGTTGTTTTTTTCTCGTCAGCAGCTCTCCTTAAAAGGCAAGGCTCCATGTAAACTAAGACACAGTGGACTTCACAAAGTATTTGGAGTGCAGTTAAAAACAAACTATTGCTGTGTTAATACTACTTTCATTTGGTAGGCACAACTCAGTGCTGTATATTTTTACAGGTGGGGACAGAGAGACTACTGTGGAATATAGTCTCTAATGCTGAAAAAATGAACTCCTCTTATTGACTCTTAAAACATCACTTTCTGATTACACTAAACATTTAACAAAGCAGCTACTTAGGTTTCTTCCCAGATCTTTTTAATACATAGACATGGTCCTGGCATCATTAGCAAACCTAAAGGTTTGGCTTTTAATGGGGTTTCTGTTGTTCTTGTTTTGGGTGAGGGATTGTCATCAAGCAAGTTGTCACCGCCTTCCACCAATATGTAATGGTTTGGCAACTATCCCACCAATATGAAATGACCACTATTACTTTTTCAGTAGCTGCCACCAGTTATATGTGGAAACCCTTGAACTCTCCCACAAAGGACTCACACACTAGAGCTCTCTTGAACTGCCAGCACTCTGGAGTTTTAAAATCCCAACAGCTTGGCACAAATTGTCAGTGGTTAACTACACCCTCTCTGAAGGGTCCTAAATAATAAAAGGTCTTTTTCCTTTGGTAGCATTTTACTTACATTTAATAGTGGGGATGATGTTATCTATAAGCTCACTTCAGGTAACTGCTTGTTGAGAAAAGAACGAATTTTACTTAACAAGCAAAATTGAATATAGTATCTTTCTTGTAGGATATTATTCAAGCTTGATCAACTGAAGATAAGAAAGGTACCAAATCATTGAAATAGATGTTGAAAAGGGTAGGTGCCAGGAGGCATCCCTGTTTCACTCCACGGGTTGTTTGGAAAGCTTCTGTTAGGGAACCATTTAAGCCAACTCTAACCGTCATTTTTTATGGCTATATAGCAGCTCCTTTTTGCACCGCTTTTCAGCACTCCTTTGGCCCTGTGTCATCTGGATGCAGCACCAGAGGAGCGCTTCGACACCACCAAACCTTGTCCCAGAAAAAATGTAGCTCTCAGGTAGCTGAGGGACATAGTCTTTTGCTTAATAGACAGACAAAAAACGCAACATAATTTGTGAGCTCCAAAAATACTACAGTACTACTGTTATTTCCAACTAAACAATTTAAAAGCCTTATTATGTACAGTCAGACCTCTGTATCCATGGGAGATCCATTCTGCCTCCTCCCCCGTGGATACCAAAATCCACGCAGGCTCAAATCCCATTAAAATTAATGGTTACATGGCAGCATACACACATCATTATTAAGCAAAACAGGGGCTTGCCGTCTGTGGATGGTTAAATCCATGGATGGCAAGTCCAACAATAAGGAGGACAGGCTATACTCCCCAAAATAAGAAGCAGACATAAACCCTGAAAGAAAAAATCCATTTTTGTTTCTTTGTAGGAAGACCCAAGATGACTGGCATTATGGAGTAATTTTCTGCTCCACTAACAAGCGACCACCTGCTGGGGAGCACATCCCTCAATGAAGGAACACTTTTTCTTCCAGCCATTTTGAAGACAGTCAGAGTGGGCTGTTTAGTTGTTGCAGTCATCCTTGCAAGACTGCCTGTTGTTCTAAGCTATCGGAAAAATTATCTGCTACAACACTGTTTTTAGTATAGAAATGTGGTTCAGTTATGTTATCAGCACATTCTCACAGACCTGGGCTTTCCATAGTGTAGCAGATTGCTTGCCCAGAGAAATTATTCTCTTCAGAGCATAGGATCTCTTAGCAATGTAGCATTACCACATTTCTGTACTACATAGTTCTGATTTACTTGGCATATCCTGCTCATGAACATTTATCTCACCTTAACCAGCTGCTCCCAAAGCTTAGATCTGTCCCTGAAGCTCTTCAATTAACATTATTTGTCTGTTCTGAAAGACAACCAGATCATCTGTGACACTCCAGATCACTCTTTTTTCATTGTTGTTTAACTTCAGCTACCTTGTGAGTATACAAAAACTCCTCAGGCACATCATTGCTCTGAAGCAGCAGCACTTTGAGATGGGACTAGACAAATCCTCCACAGTCCTCCACAAATTGACTTTGGTACTGTTTCATGCTACAAATCCATGCCTTACATCTCCTCTCTATGGTATTTGTTTCATGGATTGTATGGTAAAGAATACTTCCATAAGGAGTAATTCAAAAGGTTTCTAAAGAGATATTTGATTGTTTGGGATGGGGGGGGGATTGCATTCTTTTTTGTCCCTGAGCATTCCCAAATGATATCTCTGGTTCTGTACAATGAATTATCTGTGAATATCTGCGCCAGGTCCTAATGGCATCAATATCTTTGTTTAGTCCTAGCTGGACAGGCTCAAGGCTGCATCTGCACTACAGAAATAATCCAGGTTGACACTGCTTCAAGTCCCATGGAGCTCCCATCATAAGTAGCTTTCCACAGAATAATCTTTCTAAACCAGGTCTTGATAATCTATGGCAATGGTGGTGAACCTATGGCACACTGCCAGAGGGGTTACTTAGAGCCCTCTTTGTGGGCCTGCACATTGTTGCCCCAGCAGAGTTTGTTACTAGAAAGCCAGAGGGACATGGCACTTTGCGATAAATCAGTGGGTTTTGGGTTGCAGTTGAACACTTGGTCTCTAAAGGGTTCTCCATCCTTGATCTATGGTATAGTGCTACTCAGTAATGCCATCAGTAACGCCTTTCATTACATGTCTTTGTTTCTCACACATACACACAGACAAACAGAAGAAAATAGTTAATAGGTACAAGTGATTACAGAAAACTGTGTGGTTTTGTGTATCTACAGTCTTCCCCTACTGACTGCTTTATATCTGGACTCTGTTTATTTTAATAATGGTTAAATGTTTTGTTAAACATTTTCCTGACTAAAACTTGCAGCAAGAAATGTATTTAGGCGCATTAGCTTCACGGGTGTATTTTGCTGCATGTTGTTCTTTGTTGTTCATTTCCAAAGGTTTGTTGGTCTCTACTGTATTATAATCCCAATCTACAATTAGGTATTCAAATTGCTCTGCAATAATTTAAAGAAAATTAGAAAGACAGAAGAACCAAACTTTGGAAATGCTCTAAAATGGAGGAGCAAACGCTAGACTTTCTCTTGTTTTTGCTTTGTCTTGGAAGGGATGCTGCCTCGCCGCTGTTTGCTTGCGGCTGATACATGACACCACTCTTGCAGTTCTCTTTGTTTAGTCAGCAGAAATTTTAGCCAGACATGTCTAGCTTCTGAGGAGCCTTTGATGGCAGTGAGGCACTGAAACAAATTAGCTTGGGTGAGTGTTGTGAGGTGTTTGTGTGCCTGGGCTGCAAGGGCAAGAGGAAGCAGCAGAGCACTCTCCAACAAATGATACCAGGATTGAATACGAACGGAGGGCTGCTTATGTCAGGTTCTTCTTGCTGGGTTCTTGAATTTATGGGTTGGAATGGCAGGAATGCCTCTCATAGGGAGGTTGATCACATACAATTTTTCATCGGAAGAGTGTACTGTAATGGTCTAAGTGTTGGACTAGGTCTCAGGAAACCAGGGTTTCAATCCTCACTGAGCCGTGGAAACAAACTTGGTGTCCTTGGGCAAGTTGTACTCTCTCAGCCCCATAGGAAGACACATTTACTGCGCTTTATAAATAAAATGTAGTAATAATTCATCATCATCATAATCATCATCGTCATCATCATCATCTCACTTTGAATACATTGTGTCAAGAAAACCCTAGGGTAGGGTCACCATAACTTGGAGTTGACTTGAACACATATAGCAACAAATGTTTATCACTAGCTGAAATGAGAGACACACACTAGGTATAAACCTTGTGTATGTATGTCCATATGATATTCCATAATGGCTTTTCTTTCCTTCTTTTGTGTCCCATTCAGATTTTGGACCAATGGACAGTGTCCATTTTTTTTAAAAAAAAATTGCAGATGGTGCCTAAGAATTTTAGGTATTTTATAAATACTATGTAACAAGATTTGGTTTGTGTTGCTAAAATTGCTATAGCTATTAGGAAAAAGGTAGAGTGTGGGAGTGGGAAGCTAACCACAACAGTGTTTTTAATATACACATGGGGTTTGGCAGTGTTATCTTGGATACATTTAATACACAGACTTTAATTACGTGCTCATTTCTATGCTTACTTACTTTCCAGAATCCAGGATTGGCTACATTTTTATCCTCAGAGTAGCCCTTTCTGGTTGGAACTCATCCAAGGTCCTCTAAAGAGCTGCATGTGGATTTGATCCTGGTCTCTTCAGTCCTGACCCAATACAGTCAGGCCTCCTTATCCACAGTTTTTTTTATCTGCGAATTCAAGCATCCATGGCTTGAAAATATTTTTTAAAAAAGTATAAATTCCAAATAGCAAACCTTGATTTTCCATTTTATATACGGTACACCATTTTGCTCTGCCATTATATCTAATGGGACTTGAGCATCCATGAATTTTGTTATTCATGGGGGATCCTGGAACCAAACCCCAGCGGATAACAAGGTCTCACTGTATTTATTATTACTGCAGCCCCCTCTTGAACATGGCAGTGTTTCCTACCCAGAATGACATTTCTACCTGTTATTCTTAATGTATTTTTAATGTGTGCTCACATTTTGACCACAGTCAAGTTGTTCTCCCTCATGTTGTCGTCTCCTGTTTGAGAGAGGTCATGTTTCTTTTCTACCTGAGCTGTATCTACACTGCAGTAATAATCTGGTTTGACATCCCTTTAACTATCATGGCTCAATGCTATAGAATTCTGGAGATTGTAGTTTGTTGTGGCACCAGAGCACACATGGTGCATACTTCTAGTATAACGTCATATACACAGATGTTCACTCAAAAGTAATTCCCACTAAGTTTCATGGAACTTTTCTATACAAGGCATGTTTTTAGGATTGTAGCTTTATGAAGTGTGACAGGAATAGGCCACCCTTCTAGAGTGCTAGCGTGGTGTTGTGGTTTGAGTGTTGAATTGTGACTCTGGGACAGTAGGGTTTTAATCACTGCTCAGCTATGGAAGCTCAGTGTGTAACCTTGGACAAGTTGCAATCTCTCAGCCTCAGAGTAACGCAATGGCAAACCCGCTCTGAACAAATCTTGCCAGGAAAATGCTATGATAGATTCTTCACCTTAGTGTCTTCATAACTCCAAATGACTTGAAGGCACACCAACACACATAGGCCATTAAAGATTGGGGATAGCAGCTGCTCATATTCAGGTTTATTCTTTCACCACTTAATGCAGTGATTCCCAAACTCTGGACTTCAGCCCACAGAATTCCAGACCATTGGGCCAAGAGGGCTGAGGCTTTTGGCAGCTGAAGTCCAAAACACCTGGGGGACCAGAGTTTGGGAATTACACTCATGTACTACCTGCTTGCTCCAACCATGGGCATGCATCTGCTGATTTGAGCATCTGTGGATGGTAAGTCCCATTGGCCCTAATGCAGGTGTGTGCATGTGGCTGCACTGCTATTAAAAACCATGGGAGTTGAGGTCTTGCAGTTTTTGGCATCTGCGGAGGGATCAGGAATGGAACCCCGATGGATACTAAGGACCAACCGAATCTTGTTTTTTTTTGTTGTTGTTGTTGGTTGGGCAAGAGAGACCCAAAATTTCTGAGATGGATCAAACTGAAGGTGTTTTTGTTTGACCATTCTGTTTATACAGTAGCCAACCAGTTGACTGCAGGAAACCCACCATTAGACCATAAGTGCAACAGTACCCAGCCCTTAGTTCATGTTCCTCCTCAGCAGCTGAGAAAGTGTTCGGCTTAGCAGCTGTGAGAAAGGGATAGCCAACCATCAAGACATCTAAATAATGCTAGATTTTAGCTCACAATGTGACATCAACCTCCTTTAAAGATATGTAACGCATTGGGTTCAGGAGACCTGTCCTTTCTCACCGTTAACCCTTCTCTGAAGCATAGAGTTTTTGTGTTGTACTTTCACACTTGTATCGATTTCTCTTTATCTGATGTAAATATTCCTGGTGTCTGCTTGTTTTTTATTTTAAGCATTTTGCAGCCTTGGAAATTTGATTGTGTTCTGGAAGGATCCTAAATTGGTGGTAACTCACTCTCCGTTTCTTTTTTCTTTGATTTTTCTTCCCTTGGGGAAAGAACATGGTTTGCTTTGCAACTATTTCCCATAACCACTTCTTAGGCTGATTTTATTTTATTTCTTGAGTCCATAGAATTGTAGAATCCCTGGGGACTTTCCTTGCCAACGTATAGTTGACCATATTTATCCTTTTGAAGGCTTAAGGTGGGCTCCATATCATAAAGCTAGCTAATCCCTGGATTAGCTCCATTTCCTAATTGCTTTTGAGAGAATATTAACAAACCCACAGCTCTAAGAAGTTCAGTAAAGCTCAGCTATTCAAGATGTGTATCAAGTGTCATTCCTGCTCTTTGGAATTTTCTTTAAAACAAAGGCCTCTTAATCCTAACAACTAAAGCAGTAGGGCTCAAGTGTTCTCTCCCCATTTACCCTCCTACGCAGGACAGATGTTGAGAGTAGTGAGCAAATATCTAGGAGAGATTGGGTGTTTGTTCAAATGTGTGAAAGATCTGGTTCAGTTTTCTGGTTCAGTTCTTCAACTCTGCCCCTCCGGAGCAGTATAAAAAGGGGAGGACTTGCATCCTAATTCTTCTGTCACTATGAGTAGAAGTTGAAGGGCTAAATTAGAGGTGAGCAATCCTGGTTCTCCATGTGTTGTTGGACTGTAACTCCCAGCATCCCTCACCATTGGCTATATGAGAGCGGGCTGATGGGAGTTGCACAGTTGACACTCATTCATCTAACTTAAAAGCAAATAGGTTTCAAGGAGTCATTCTTGTTGGAGAAATGCATGTCAATAAACTTTGTTTTGTAAATGACTGTTGCTGTTATAATTAGAAAGCATGACACATGCGCCTTTATTAATAACATTTTGGAATGGTAATGACAAGCACATTTCAACTATTTCCCATTGTTCTGTTTCATACCATCTGTTCACACATGCACAGTAGCAAAAGCTTCCTAAATTAAAAATAAGGAAAGGGGGAGGATATTGAGTATCTGTTCAGGCTATTGCTGATAGCCTGAAAATATGTGTTCTTTTCTCGTTTCTAATTGGCAAATTCTTATAGGATTTTAAAATAGCTTACTTTCCAAGTAAAACATGATTTTTGTAGGAAGTACCCAGTGCCATCCAGTTATTAGTGGTGTTTTAGACCTGATAGAGATATCAGTGCAAGACAATAACTGTTAACAGGTAATGTGTGCTGGAAGGTACTATTTACTGAAGAAAGCCCTAGGCTCTGGGAATAATAAGTTCAGCTCTTAGTGAATTCTGTTTTAATTAGTTAATGGCATGCTTTTCAAGGGAAAAAATGATATCTTTTCAAAAATCCAAATAGAGCATTTTCACCTAAACCTAATGGTTGTCATGCCGCTTAACTAGAAGATTATGACTCTCTAGTGTATATCAGGCATTAAAGATATTTCTGCAATAATGGCAAAGGAGATAACTTAATTCACCTGCATATTTTGCATCTTTTCATTTGAGATCTAGCAGGAGAATTGTTGCTTGTTTATTTTGTACTATCAGAATGCTATTGTTATGGTGGACAAAGTGCTTTAAGAGCTTGTAAGTGGATTTGTATATTGTAAGGATGCCCATGGAGTCTCTCTTAGGAGAGGCTGTCTTCATTTCTGCCACCATGATCGTGTCATCAACTTCACTTTCTTCTTTGGAGTGAATGTTAGATAGAAGTGAATGTCAGCTAAGAGAAATCTGAAGGCATTTGTAGTTGGAAATGTCATTGCAGTGAGGCACTAAGAGCACATCTTGTGAACTCATTTTCTGGGATGGGATTTATCTCCTGCTGCAGCCCACATTTCTACTGCAGCCTTTTTTCTTTACTCCATTATACAGTAAAAAAAAATGAAGAATCTAGCCAGTACCAATCTGCATATGTTCTATTTCGAATGTTAAGGAATTGGAAGAAAATGTGATGAACTGTATTTACACAGATTTTAGCATGGATCTTGTTTGCGTCTAAATCTCAAGGATAACTTTTCTCATACACAAAAATACTGATACATCCCTACAGCCTTTTTCTAATTCAAAACATTCAAGATGTTTTGACAGTTGTTGACAACTGACAAATAGGAAGTGAATTTTTTTCTCATTTGCATTTTAAAGGGAGTTTGGGGAATCTAAAATGACTCTGTCCATAGTCTGGGTCCAATCAGGCCTAAGAGGAATGCCTCACCAGAAAATAATTGGAAAATTTTTCTGTCTGTTAGTGTGGAACAGCGAATGCAATCATATTATTTAGCACTGACTATATAATATGCTGTATACATATAACTATATATATCCTTCTTTTCTCCCAACAGCAGGGCCAAGGTGCTCAGGGCACAGATTAAAACAAGCTAGACCAAAACAACAATGATCATTTTAATTATTTTAAAAATTTAAATTAAAAAAATACCCTTCTTGTTAAAACAACACTAATTTAAAACTTTATAAAAGTTTTTAAAAACAAAACAGTGAGAATAAAAATACAGTACCTGTAAAGACTCTTCTGCACAACCAGTTAATTGCCAAAACCATGTTTAAATAGAAAGCTGTTTACCTGACAGCAGAAGGTGAGCGGGGGTGGAGGCAGGCTAGTCTGTTTTTATTTTTTATACACAGTTATAGATCTTATATCTTAAAGTGAATTTTAAAAGCAACTACCAGTAAATATCACTGCAAATTAGTAGGTGCTGGATCCTAAAATAAAGAATATGCCAAATCTGTTCAGTAGTAGCGGCTGGTCTCCTGTTAGTAACATACCTGTGTGACAGTCTACCTCATACTTGTGTGTTTTTTTCCTCATTGCAGATACTGGTATTCCCTTCTTCCCTTCCCAAAGCTCTCCTGGGACTCAACATGCCATAGCCATGCTGTCGCTGGTGGAGAGCAGAGGGTGGAGAAGTGATCCCAGAAGCATCTGGCTATTTTCCATAGCCGCACACAGATCAGTGCCATTACCTGTTGAAATCTCTGGAGTACCCTGGCAGATCTTGGTGGAAGATGTCCTTGGTATGTGTCTGACTGTGAAAACATAGCCAGATGCTTCTCCAGTCTCCCACCACCACAGGATGGCTATTGTGGAAGGAGTGGGGCCTGTCACAGTGATACAGTGAGTCTCGGCACTAATGACAGGGAAGCCATCCTCATGCTGAACTTTTGAATCCCCCAGGTTTCCCCCATGCAATAAAGTCCATGGTCCTGACCAAGGGGTATTATTCTGGACTTGTGTTTAGAGAGATAAAACACAGTTTGAAGTGGGAACACAGTCAGTGAGGGAACTGGAATGAAGACAGTTTGTAACATGAAGTGATGCACACAACGTAACCACACGATTTGAGAACCAACTGTAAACAGAGACTACTTAAGGTCTGTTCTGTAAATAAAAGTTATATTTCTTCTTGTTTACAAAGCGTGAAGTAATTTATAAATAACAGCATCAAAAGCACACTACCAAAAATATTAAAACACTTAACAGAAAAAGGATGTTGGGAGCCTGAGTCACTTACTAAGTGAATGGACTAGGGAAGGAATTGGGGCCAGTAGAAGGACCAGGGGCTAAAGAGATAGTTCTGAGAAAAGAAAAACCTCAGACTACTGTATATTGTAAGTAAGGGGAGAAGACCCATATAAACCCAGCAGTCAAACTCTAGTTTATCGTTGACTTTTATCTAACATCTTCCAACTTAAAGCAGCTTTTGACATGGTTTCCTGTGATATTCTTGTAGGCAGAGTAGTAAAAAGGTGGACTAGATAATGCTACTGTTAGGTAGCTTTGTAGCTGGTTGGTGAACTGAAACCAAAGATTGCTCTCCAGTGGTCATCTCAGAGAAAAAAATAGAATATTTCAAGATTCTGTCCTGGGCTTCAAGGTACTGCTCAAGTGTTTTTCAGCATCTTATTAACTGACCTGGATGAAAGAATAAGGGATATTTGGAGATGCTGTCAAACTGAAAGGGGCAGCTAATACCTCAGGAGACAGAATCAGGGTTGAAGAGAACCTCACTAGATTCAAGGACTTAGCCAAAACTAACAAAATGAATTTTGATGTGGAGAAATGTTAGAACTACTACAACAACAGAAAAGATGCACAGAATTTTAGGGCAAGTGAGACTGGTCTTTGCAGCACTGTGTGAAAAATAAAGATCTAGGGACTGCAAGTTAAATATGAGTTAACTGTGCGCAATGGAAAAAAAAGATAAAAAATTAAATGCAGTTTTATGCTGCATTAACAGCATCTAAATCAGGACAAGCTTTGTTTTCTGCTGCTCCAGAGTCAAGGACATGGATCAATGGATTAAAGATACAGGAAACGAGATTAAACATTAGGAAGAACTTCCTGATGGTAAGAACTGTTTGTCATAGTGTGCTGGAGTCTCCTTCTTTGAATGCTTTAAACAGAAGCTGTTTGGCCATCTGTCAGGAGTGCTTTATGTTGGACTTAATGGCCCTTGTATGACTCTATTCTGTTTTGATCAGACCTCTCTGGGAGTACTGTGTATTACCTTTTCTTGTAATTTGAATCTGTGTATTCAGATCCTAACTTCTGGAGCAACAGAAAATAAGTTTGCTATGCTCCATCTTCCACTCGGCAACTCTTACATTACTTGAAGTTGGTTATTGTATTATCTTTCCAGCTTCCCCTTTCCAAACTAAACATACCACATTCCATTAATCATTTTTAATAGGGCTTGATTTCCAGATCCTTTGTCGTCTTGTCCACTATTCTTCACCTTTTTGTTATGCTTTTTAGTCACTTACTGTTTCCAGGTTCTTCATGTTGGAGGGAGTTTTTTGTCCATCCCACCAAAAGCTTGTCTCTTGATTTTCTTTTCTCTCCTCCTTCCTTTCTCTCCTCCTTATGACCTCCTCTCCTTCCCTCCCCCCAGGTTTTAACTTGTTGGTTCCCCCATGGATCCCAGCAAAAATTTCAAGTTTTTTGGGACAGATGAGACACCTCTGTAAAGTGTCTGGTGAAGAACCTAAGGGGTCTACCTGAATGCATAGAAGGCCATGTCCTTTCAAAGCTTCTCTTTCCACTTGTTCATTTAAAGTCTTTTTTAACTTGGAAGTAGCTAAACTATCACAAACTGAAATAACTAGTATGGCTCATGTGTTCTAATTGTAATTGTCCAATCCTGTGGGGCTAAGGAAGAGCAAGATGCACTTTTGCCAATGTGCATGAGAATTAAGCATTGGACAAAGAAATAGTTGGAGAAATGTAAAACTTGCTGGTGCTTTAGAAATCTCTCATTTAATAGTTTAATTAAAAGCTTAATTCTAGAATTAAATCAATAGCTTAATTAAAAAAAACTTAATTGTGGAATGAAATTGAGTCAAACAAGTTAAAAAATAAATTTTGTTTCCCATAGAAAACTTTCAACTTAATTAGTTACTTATTTGATTTTAACTAGTTGTTTATTTAGTCCATCAATATTTTTTAATTCAATAAAAGACAATTAGTTCCTGTCTTTTGGATTGGAGCAATTAGTTTGCACACAAAAGATTCATTTAGCTAAACCCATGTCCTGCCCATGTCTTCTAAGAACTGCTTTGAATTGCTTTGTGATTCTTTAGAGTATTTATGTCTTCAAATCACCTATTGACTTTCCTAGTGTTTTCTTAGGCAAGGTGGTTTTGCCAATTCCTTCCTCTGAAATATAGCATTCAGCACCTGGTATAGGCAGTTGCATAATTAAGTGGAAAGTTTTTTTCAACACCCAACTGCTCCCATAATCTTCTTTTTCGGTTTTTCTGTCTTCCCCAATCTCCTAAACTCCTTTTTGACCACACCTTCAGGGAGGTAACACAGTTTGCAGGGTTGGAACTTGGATCCAAAACATACTACTAGCTGGATTCATGGACTATCATCCATTTCTATGCCATTTTTTAAAATAAAATATGTTCTCTACTACTATTTTTTGCAGATCATGCTTCTTTATAAGGAGCAGGGAGGCTAAAGAGGTGAGACAGCTTCATTTGTGGAAAAATACATTCTTCATATGATCAGAGGCACTCAAAACATTTCTGCTGAACAATTCTTCACCCTTGATTCACAGACTGATATTTTTGCTGCACTTATTGTTGCACTTGCAGCAGCTCCATGTCCTCTACCAGAAATTGATGTATTATTCCTTTCTGACCTTGAGCATCATTCCTTATCAGACTTTAATAAATAAAGTGTTTGAAGGACTAGTGAGCAGTGTACATGTTGACAAGGTTAATCAGGAGTATGAAAAAGGATAGATATGGGTTAATGGGACAGATTGTAAGATTAGATTTTAAGACAGCCTTTCCCAAATTTCCAGACACATTGCAAGTCCCACCATCCCCAGGCAACAATTATATTATGGTCTTTGTATCTCAAATGTGCCCCAGATGCCAACAGTCACTGCCTACACACCACTCTCTTTAAATTTGCTTGTTTGTCCTGGAAAGAGCTTGGTTTAAATATTGAGTTAACTAATGATGATTTAACCAATTAGTTATTTCAGGTGTTGGTGCTGGGGGCAATGAATTAATTTCTTGGTTTCCTATATTTAACACTATCAGATTAATTTCAAAACTGAATGTTCCAAGCTCTGGGCTAAACAGAGCCTAGCAGATATTGCTATTGGGTTGCAACCTGCTTGGTTTAAGGAGGGCAGCAGCATGGGCTACATCACTTCTAGGTGGTTCTACCCATGCTGCCTATTTTCTTGCTTCTTTAAAGGGTAGAGAAAAGAAGGGGAAAGGATTTTCAAAAAAGGGGGAAGAAGAAAGTCAAAGAAGGAGAAACTCTCTTAGTAAAATGAAGACTGTTAAGGTATGCTGCACCCTCAAAAGCCTATCTGTGCATTTACTTGCTTTGTCTGAAAAACAAAAAGTTGTATGATCTCAGGAATTAAGAGCAAGCTCTTAAACATGGTCAGACTCCAAATAACTTCTTAATAACGCAATAAAACACTTTGGACTTTTTGTTTTGGCCTTATAGCACTGGTGGAAACCGCAAGGAGAAACAAATGTGATGCAAGCTCAGAGATATTTCCTCAAAACCATGATTAACACTGGCCTCCACATAGGTTTCTCCCTCCCTCCCTCCTTCCCCTGAGAGAGAAAGAGGAGGGAGAAGGGGGAAAATGTTTTTTTCTATGGAGATTTGGCAGCTCACCCCTTTCAGCTGCAAATCAAAACGGGGAGGAACAGTGTGGACTGTGGCTTAAAACATGTGGTTGTTTGAGAACATCAGGGGTTTTTAAAAACTCATTCCACTTTGTAAATTAAGACTTTGCAATTGTATAAAGATGGATCTATACAAAAGTGTTATGCCAGTCAAGTAAGAAGTCAGCATCTCATTAAAATGCTTGGCATAAGCTTATCCTTCTTGTCTGTGGTATGTAAGAACTGCTTCTGGACAAAGACGTAGTGGCGTTTCACATATGTTTTGTTTTATGTGTGCCATAAAGGACCATTACATGGACAGGTGGGCCATTAAAGGCTTCTTTCATAGAATCATAAAAGAGACCATGAAGGCTATTCAGTCCAGTCTCCTGCGAGGCAGGAAAACACAGTCCAAGCGTCCCCAACAGGTGACCATCCAGCCTCTGTTTAAAAACCTCCAAAGAAGGAGACTCCATCTGATTTGGGATGCTGTTACCTTGGGAAGGTGTGTTGAGTGTCAGTATAGCAGCACCTTCATGCTCAGGGAATCCACTGTTCTGTGTTAGAATAACTTACAGCTAGAACTATTGCCTGATTATATCTTAGTTCATTGTACACATTTTGGACTATTAATTACCTAATTTATTAAACTGAATAAAATTGCATATGAGAAAAATGTTTGCTTTGAAGAAGAAATGGCAAACTGTTTTTTAAAATAATAATAATAATGGTGTATTATTTCTTTTGTTACATAGGATGGATTGTTATGGGACTAGCACAAAAGAATATATTTTACTGTCTCTTTTCTTTAAAATAGTCACAAAGTACAGGGCAAAGGGCTCTGAATCATGTATGCGTAAATATGGCCAGAATGCTATTCTTTTATTTATTTTTTTAAAACCCAAGAGTATATCAGAACTACATAGGATTAGCAGTTTTATACCACTGACAGTGGTACAGATTTCTGGAGTTTGTGGTTTGGTAATGTGTTTATGAGCTAGTGTGATGTAGTATTGGACTAGGGCTCGGGGAGATGAGGATGTGATTCTCCACCTGGCCATGGAAACCCATTGAGTGACCTTGGGCAAGTCACATTCTCTCAGCATCAGGAAAAAAAAAACAGTGGGGAACTCCTTCCGAATAATTTATGTCACAAGAACTATTTGACATGTTTGGCTTAGGGTTGCCATAAGTTGGAAATGACTTGAAGGCATGCAACAACAAAATCTGTTACAGAGCTTTAGTCCAGTCCCTTGGACTACTTTTCCCTAGGTTCCCTGAGAAGAGATGGATTGGGGGTTAATCAGTTTAATTCTGTAGTACAAACAGGCATTCAGGGTGCTTCATGAATTGTAATTCAGGAAGGTCCATCACAGCACTCTAATTACCAAAGTACAAATCCCAGCGTTCTATAATACGAAGCCATCACAGTTAAAATAATATCATATTGCTATAAGGCTGTAGTGTAAATGGACTCCCAAGAGTCTGCTGCTGTAGCATATAGAATCCAGGGCAGAGATGAGCAGATTAACATTTGGAGCTATGCAGGCAGGGGATGGCTTATTTCTGAATGACTCCATTAAGTTACATGGACAAAACAAATTTAGGACACAGTGGAGAAGGAGAACAGAATCTGAACTTTCTCCTAGAGATGGAACTTACTGGTAGCAGGGGGCAGATTTAACCTCACTCCACTGATGTTCCTGAGTTGCTCTAACTTTGCCTATAAATATTGATGGCTGTTTTTCTTTTCAATGGGAACTGTAGCAGTATTATAGTGAGGGCAATACCTGCTTACTTTTCTGTGTGCCTGCCTACTGGGCAGACTGGTCTTCATTGACAAAAATACTGTTGAGTGCAAAGTGTCTTCAGGCATACAGATGCATTTGAAGTACCCTGCCCTGTGAATCCCCATAATGATGGGGATGTTCTAGTTTTTATATAAAGACCTCATCCATCTGTAATTTGCATTTAAATATTTTTATGGCTGTCTTTGGGATATATGTTTTGAATTCATGCTTTCATATCTTTTAGGAATCGGAGGACTGCAGGAGTTTGTCCTGAAATCAGCAACACTGTCTTCATCTCCAGCTTGTCCGCCTTTTAATCCACTCAGTTTTGAAGCCACACCAATTGTACGAGTTGCCATTGAGCCAAAACATCCAAGTAAGAGTTTTATCTTTATTTGCTAAACAAACTATTAGAATATTTTCTGCACCTGCTACAGTAACCATAATGATGCTAACAGTGCCAGTAGATTAGCTAGAAAAAATATAAATTAATCTCACTTAACAGAGTAAATGTGTTCCTGCACATTACTTCTTTAACAAAAAGATTTTAGTACTACAGTCCAAAGTAACATGACTGAATAGGGACCAGTTACTACAGCAGACTTTTTAATCCAAACGTAACAATATTTACATGTGACATAAAACAACCAGATCAACTAAACTTTGCATAATTAAACAAAAATATTTTAAACCTTGAGACCACTTGAAAACTTTTTCCAAAAATTGTCCAGGGATTATCTTCTTTCTCCAGTTGCATTTTCATATGATTTTCATTTTGCTGGCCAGGTTGATAGATATACAGCTCATCTGCACCATACATGGACTGGAGGCCATGCATACAATGGGCCTAATATGGTGAATGGGGCATGAGTCCATGGTACGTGCTGTGTCATGGACAGTGGGGACACGGAATTTGCCTTACGCGGGGTGGTGGTGGTTCGGAACGGATCCCCCACATTAGGCAAGGGCGCACTGTATAAAATTTTTTTTAACATTTTGGAGGTAAGTCGTGAGACTGAATGATCAGGTCTCCAGATTTCTGTCTGTTTTGCTGTTCATGCATGCTCAGTAAAATATTCTGGAAGGTGAAGTGGAAGGCTTTCACAGCCAGCATCCATAGTTTTTTGTGGGGGGTGGGGCTATATAGCTGTGTTCTAGAAGAATTTATTCCTAATGTTACGCCTGCATCTGTGGCTGGCATCTTCAGAGATTGGTGGCATGGAGGTGTGTGGGGTATATATATTGTGTGACACGTGGCTGAGGGGAAGTGATTTGCATGTTAATCTCTGTGTTGCTCTGTTGGTGAATGGCAAGGCCTCACCAAAATCAAGATTCAGCACATGCAAAGGAGTATCACCCAGGGTCAAGGGGTTTCCCCACCAGACAGTGGATCACTAGATAAATAGACACGAATCCTCTTTGCATATCCCAATCTGAGGTCTTGCCTTCAATTCCTTTTTGTCCTTCAGTTCCTTTTTGTCTGTCATTCAATTCACTTTGGGATCTTCAGTGTTGAGTAGTATATAGGGGCTTTACAGACTGCCAGGAGAGGGCGACATGAAGTTGCATTTTCCCAAATGCTTAGCAATTACACTGCAGGTCCCAGGGGTATAGGGTATAGGGCAGTTACACTGCGGGGGTGTGGGGATGATTTATCTGAAATCTTGTCTCTTGCTCAGCAACTGCATTGGAAGCTGTCAGGACGCTAGAAACAGGCAGAGGAGCTGCACGGGCGGCAGTGAACGGGGCTTACTGAACCTTTAATTTTGTTGTTGTTGTTGGCTGCGAACTGCGCTGTCGCACCAGTACACCATACAGACAATTGTATTGTCGGCTGCGAACTGTGCAGTTGCGTAGGTACATCACACATGAACTGTGCAGTTATGAAGATCTGTCAAATTATTATTGCTGCCTTTTTTTAACAGTGTAGTTGCACCAGTGAACCATGAATAAACCCCTTTATTTTATGAATAAACTTCTTTATTTTATGAATGAATTGACATTTTATGTGCAGTTACATAACAGTTACAGCATCCCAGAGTCCCTATTGTGCATGTCTAGGGTTCAGATTAGGGCTGGAGCTAGGGTTTGGGAGCTTTAAAAAACTGCACAGTTGCACAGTTACACCCTTTTTAAAAAGAAGTGGGGAAAAGCAGCTCCTTTTTAAAGCTGCTTTTCCCCACTAAAACACAAAAGAAGCGTTTTCATGCCAAACTTTCACTTTGGGTCATCTAAAGGCCACACTTTCATGCAGGCATGAACACACCCCTTTTTGCCTGTATGTATCAGCCCATAATTTCTTCTTAGTGTTCTTTATTTTTTGTTTTACACACACACACACATACACACACACACACACACACATCTTATATATCTTATCATGTCCCTCATTTTACTTCAACTTTGTCAATGATCTTTCAGATTTTGTATGGCCTGCAAGACCATATTTAAAAATTGTTCCTCAAGCGAAGGGGCAAGTCCCCATTCTGATGGCCAGAAGGAATGCTTAATTTGTCTTGGGGAGGGACACTCCACCAGGTTCTCAAAAATAAACTCTCTAGACTCCCCACACACTTGTGGGAACAGTCTCTCAAGGTTTTTGACATATAGCCTCTTATCTTTAGCTGCAAAAAAAGGGGGTGTTAAATTCAATCTTTTCCGGACTTACAGCCTCCTTTACTCTGCCCTAGATGGTTTCGAGTTTGACATCTGAACCCTGGCTGAAGCTGTGCAAATTTCCTTAGCCACCAAAACTGGCTTGGAGGTACTGCAAGCCACTTTGATAGCAGGGAAATCCTTTTCTGTTTGGTTGAAACCAAGCAAAAGGACTGGCAGATTTAACTACACCTCTGGTTCTTAAGAAGTCAAAAGGTAAAGATAAAATCCAGCTCAAATTGGATGTTTCCTGATCGGCATCAGTTCCGGTGCCTTCCTGCCTATCCTGAGGATAGTCAATTCAGGAGATGACTCAGAAGTCTCACACTAAAGCCAACCAGCCCTGTGTGGAACAGTTTCTGGGATCTGGTTCTCCAATCCTGAAACTGCAGAACAGCCATCTGCATGCTTGTCAGTGGCCTCCACTTTCACCGTACCCTGCAACTCCTCCACCTTGTGGGGACTCCGTGGCCTTGTCCTATGGCTTATGATGGGCCCAACAATACACCCATTTCCCAGTCATACCTCTTTGATCCCTGCCTGGATCCAGAGATGGAGTACCTTCCACCAGGATCCAGTTCATTGATACTGCTGTGAGGACCTCTCCTAGCCTCACTTCCCCCACTGGTACAGAGAGCTATCTTCAGATTTGGATTTGGTGGAATCAAGCTGTTACACCTACCAATCACCAAGGGTAGAGCCTCATTGTGCTTACCTGCCAGTAGAGTTGTGAATGGATCTCCATTATGACTATGATAATTGGTGCCGCTCCCTTAGATACCATCAAGCTTGTACCCAATGGTACTGATTCCCCGTTGGGCTCATCCAGCCGTTCATCCTCTACATAGCATTATCAGTACTGCTCCAACTTTCAGTGCCCATTCTGCTCTCACCATACCACTCATTTGGTTTCAGTACTATCTGACCACCCAGTGGCTCCAGACAGTTCTGCACAGGTGCCTTCAACCCTAAGAGCTTTGGAATGTGAGGCCCTTCTGGTTTTGAAAATTAGGTGCCATCATGATTCTATAGCCCAGTCAGCTGTAAATGCTTGCACCCATGTCCAGACTGCAACAGTCGCTACATGTCCTACTTATGGTGACCCTAAGGCCACAAGGTTTTCTTGGGCTAAAACTGTGTATCTCACCCAAGGTCACCCAGTGGGTTTCCATGGCTGAATGGGAAACTGAACCCTGGTCTGCAGAGCCGTAGCCCAATACTCAAACTACTACAACATGCTGGCACGCTTGCAAATAAAACATTGATTTCATATTCTCTCAGTTTTAATGTTCTGTAAACCCAAATAAAACTGTCATTCCAGTCTGGGCTCTTTCTTTTGGGCTCTGTTCCTTTGTTACTCTGGCATGCAGTATTTCATTTGAAAGTCCTTTTGTCTTCCTAGGTGAGATGCCTCAGTTGGTCAAGGGCATGAAGCTTTTAAATCAAGCTGATCCATGTGTCCAGGTTTTAATCCAGGAGACAGGAGAACATGTGTTAATTACAGCAGGAGAAGTCCACCTTCAGCGCTGTTTGGATGACTTGAAAGAAAGGTTGGTTGCAAAGAATGGGGGGGAATACTCTTTGGTTGGTGATTTTTAGCAATATTAAGCTTGTAGCTTTAGTTTTTAGCAACTGCAGCTGCATCCACACTGCAGAATTAATGAAGTTTGACACTGGTTTAAATGTCATGGCTCCATCCCATAGAATCCAGGAATTTGTAGTTGGTTGGGGCACTGACTGGGAAGGCTAAATATCTCACAAAACTACCAATCCCAGAATTCCATAGGATTGAGCCATGGTAGTTAAAGCAGTGTCAAATTAATTTTTCATTGTGGCAGCTGCCTGCAAAGACCCAAAACCCCACACAAATTTATTTGCACTATTGCTAGTACATGAATTAAAGTTCCTAACAGCTATGGAGTAAATATGCACTTACTGTTGTTCCTGTTCTAGTAGTTCCACAACCATTTTGGCAGGGTTTCTGCTTCAAAAGCAGAGATTTCACAGGCAGATACTTGCTTCCATGAAATACAACAGCTGCCTTTGGGACTCTTTGAGGGCAAAAACATAAAGGAGGGTTAATTTTGTAAATTTAAACATGAACAAGCTGTGTACACCTTTTCACCCTCTTTCTTTCTTTTTACTGTATGATTGATTACAGCTTCAAAACATGTATGTTTCTATTATTTGCTGTCAAGAGGATTTTGATTTATGATGACCCTATGAATGAGAGACCTCCAAGATCCCAGGTCATCAGTTGCCTTGTTCAGGCCTTGCAAATTCAGGCCCATGGCTTTTTTATTGAATCAATCCACCTGTGTTGTGGTCTCCCTCTTCTCCTTATGCTTTTCAGTTTACCAAGCATTATCTTCTTTTCTAATGAGTCACTTCATCTCATAATATGTCTAAAGTACAATAGCCTCAGTTTAGTTATCTTCACTTCTAATTAGAGTTCAGGTTTGATTTACTCTATGACCCATTCATTTGTCTTTTTGGCAGTCCATGGTATCTGTACAACTCTTACCCAGAACATGATTATAAGGAGCAAAATTAGTGTGTACTGTTCACCCGGAGGTAATACTACCTTAAGGCAAATTGAAGCCCTTCCCTCAGATAGCAGATTCTGGGTTTCTTTAAGGGTAATGTAATAATGTGGGTGACAAACAAATTTGACCCATTTAGGTACACTTTGCTAGCATAAGCTAATTGAAATGTGGAAAATGAGCACATGCTCTGTTTATTTCAGTAAATTGTATAAGAAGATTTCTTCGTACATTATGACCCATGTTGATTCACCTATGTGTAGTGAGACTTTCCTTTGTCTGTGTAGAGCAGTTCATCATTTTTACATGGAGTTATGCTTACACTCATATTGGTGAAGAAATTAGCCTTAAATTAAGTGTTTGGGTTGTTTTGTATTGTTTTTTTAATTTGGCAAGTGTGGTTGAATTGCTAGCCCTACTTCATTCTAGCTAGTCCATTCTAGCTAAACCAAAGAGTAAGGAAGGATAAGCTGGTTTTGAATGAGTGTGTTCTCTCAAAGTTCAGGGCACATCTTTTGTTGTAGATTACTGTACTGACTTGGCAGTTTTCTCAGCCAAAAAAAAAGGAAGGTAAACACTTTTTGTCATCACAGTGTAAATGTAAATGCTAGATTTAGCTTTTCTTCTGCAAAGAATTATGCTAGTATTCTACGTTGCCTTCCCAGTTACATATCCGTAGTGCCCAACCTTCCAAGCCCATTGTAAAAGTCAGCAGCTGCATCAGACAAAGGAGATAAGTTCAGCTGCCAGTCAGGGTGCAAAGAAGATGCTTTTCCAACCCTACTCCATCTCAAACAAAGCTGACAGTTGCATCAGGACTCCTGCTTCTGAATGTTGTAGCCTCACTCACTGGTGGGAGGTGGCTGGAAACATTCTTCATTGCCTCCTAAGCGGCAGCTGAACAGACCTCCCTTCTTTTATGAGGTTGCTGGCTGTTCAGGTGGACTGGGAGGGGAGCATTTATGATTGTGCCAATAGTGCCACAATCAAAATAGTCAAAGATTTCTCATACCTCGGATCCATCACTGACCAGAACAAAGATTGGTGTCAAGAAATTGGAAGATTGGGACTTGGAAGGGCTGCTATGAAAGAATTAGACAAAATCTGAAAAGTCAAAGATATAAAACTGAATCCAAAAGTAAAACTAGTACAAGCCATTGTTTCCCACATCACCATGTACAGATGTGAGAGCTGGACAGTGAAGAAAGCAGATAGAAAGAAAATCAGCTCATTTGAGATGTGCTGGAGAAGAGTGCTGAGAAGATATCCAGAAAGTCAAATAAGTGGATACTAGAGCAGATCATGCCTTAGTTCTCCCTAGAAGATAAGACCCAACTGAGGCTGTTGTACTTCGGCCTCATAAGAAGAAGACACAACTCACTGGAAAACATAATAATGCTAGGAAAGGTGGAAGGCAGCAGAAAGAGAGGAAGGCTGCAAGGAGGCCACTGCCCTGATCCTGCAGGACCTCAGCAGAGCAGTTCAGGATAGGGTCTTAGAGGTGTCTCACTTGTGGATTTGCCATGGGTTGAAGTCAGGTCACGGGCAGTTAACAACAACAGCAGTAGTGCCACAATAATAACTAGTTAGTATTAGTGAATATGGAGCAGTTATGGATCCGTAACTCCAGGTTACAAATCCAGAACTGCAATACAAAATGCCAGCCTTAATTCTTACCGTTTTTGGTAAACAAATCTATATGCAATTAAGGCTAAGTTCACATGTACGGTTCAAGTGACTACAGTCAAGTAGTACCTGGCTCATGATGCATGTTCAGCCTTCCTCACAAAGTTGTTATGAGACTAACATGAGAGCCCTATATAAACCACCCTTTCTTCCTTGTAAGCTAGGTGGGTTACAAATGTTGCCAAGGGTCTTAATACCCTAATTACAGTCTAAACCACAGTAGCTCATAATGTTCTCATACAGTCAGAGGTAAGTGTTACTACCCTCTCATTCTTTTTAGCTGAAGATATAAAGCCTCTCCACTCTCACTGCATCAGAGAGAGAGAAACACTGGTTGCCACTGCAGCTGTAACAGACAGTTGGAAGAACTTGGCCTCTGTTCTGTTCCTGGAGATGTAAAATCAAGAATATAACAGACTTTGAAATAGGCTTACAACAAGGCTGTAATAAAGAATACTTTGTTTGCTGAGCCTAGGAGAATTTTTAGTTTCAAGTGTGTTAAAATAAACATTGCTTCTCCTTGGCTTCTACTACTGAATATAATATCTTAAGAGACTGTGATCTGTGATAGCTAATGGTATGACAAATGATATGTGGAACTCCCTCCCACAGGAGGCTCACTTTGACCCCCTTGTCTGCTCTTTTTCTGCCAGCAAAGTTTTTTATTTAGGTGGGCCTTTGGCTCTTACCTTCCTGTGGCACTAGGGTCTTTCAATGGGTGTGTCATGCCTTTATGCTTTTTATTGTGTTTTGATGTCTTTTTTAAATGCTTTAATTTAGTGTTTGTAATATTGTTTACTTAAATTTTAAAAAATCTTTTTTGTCAAATAGGTTTTGGCTGTATTTGTTTTTAGCTGTTGCAAGCCACCTTGGATCCCACATTGGGAGAAAGGTGGGAAATAAAGTAAATTATAAACTGAAAGTGTGATATTGACATCATGTGATAACTCATGACTAGAGCCTTTGAAGTTTGCACCAGGACTAACTTTCCCCTTTTGGCTTTCTGCAGATTTGCTAAGATAGAAATTAGTGCATCAAAACCAATTATTCCATTTCGAGAAACAATAACAAGGCCCCCCAAAGTTGACATGGTGAATGAAGAAATAGGCAAGCAGCAGAAGTTTGCCGTCATACATCAGAGTAAAGAAGAGCAGAATAAAATCCCTGAAGGTGTGCAGGTGGATTCAGATGGACTCATAACAATATCAACACCAAACAAATATGCAACCCTCAGCGTCAGAGCAACACCCCTTCCTGAGGAGGTAACTCGGCTTCTTGAGAAAAACAGTGACTTGATTCGAACTATAGAACGTTTCACCTCTTATTTAAATGAAGGCAAAAAAACTGAGATGAATCATAAGACCCTTGATCAGATACAGGAGTTCAAACAAAAACTAGAACAACATCTGCAGGGCTGGAAATGGAGAAATGCAGTTGATGGCATCTGGTCGTTTGGTCCCCGAAAATGTGGGCCTAACATTTTGCTGAACAGATGTGAAGGATACAAGAGATCTGTTTGGCAGTGCCTAGAAGGAAGCAAACCATCAAAGGAAGCAAGTCTGTATCGGGATTTTGACAACAGCATACTAAGTGGTTTTCAGCTGGCTACACTTTCAGGGCCAATGTGTGAAGAACCCCTTATGGGTGTTTGCTTTTCTGTGGAGAAATGGGACATGAGCAAATTTGAGGAGCAGCTATCAGTTAACAGACAAGACTCAGAAGAAGGGGAGGCTGAAGAAAAAACACCATCAGGAGAAGTAACTGACTTTGTAGCTAGAACTGAAGATGCTGAATCAGTGTCTGAAAATGAGCTCCAGGATAGGGATAGGGATAGTCTTAAATCATCTAATAAGAGTAAAGGAGATACTTTGGTTGCAGACTGTTATGGCCCTTTATCTGGACAGCTGATTGCAACTATGAAGGAAGCATGCCGTTATGCTATGCAAGCAAAGCCACAGAGACTGGTAGCTGCTATGTACACCTGTGAAATTATGACCACAGCAGAAGTGCTAGGTAAGAGGAAAAACAGCAACAAACATTAACATGGGCTAACTAGGTTTTTTTAAATGCTTCTGTATGTGGAAGACTTAGCCATAAAGCTAAACATGAGTTTCTTGTTGTTAGAAATAGTATTACTAGTAGTAATAGTAGTACTGTCTAGCAGATAATTTTATTTTCTTTGTCCTTAGGAGTCATCTGGTTGAATCAGCAGTATTGGTGTTCCTTCTGCCTTAGTATATTGGTTCATAATTGCATTTATTAATTGTTTGTTGTTGTGGCCCTAAGGTGAAACCCTATCATGGGGTTTTCTTGGCAAGATTTGCGCAGAAAACTTTTGATGTTGTCTTCGTCTGAGCTGAGAAAACTGAGGCCCAAGACAGACCGCCTGAAAATGGTGGGTTGGAGGCACCCATTTTATTTCCGGAGGGACTCCACAACAACCAAGCCATGCGGTGTCCCTCCAGGTTCTTTTTGTGGCGTGGTCCACTCTCCATGACTGTGCGTCACGTGTCCATGACATAAGCGCTGCAAAGTGACATGCTGACGCTGCACCACGCTTGCATCATGGACACATGCCCCATGTGGGCAGGGCCGCACAGTCATGGTAGCGCCTGTACATCCTAGGGTTCAGGGGCGTGCAGTTGGTGCACGTTCCTGAACCCTAGTATCGGTGGTGACATGCCGCTTTTGGCCTGTCTGTCCCGGGCCTGACTCAGCCAAGATCAGCCAGTGGTTTTCCATGGCTGAGGATTTGAGCTCTTGTCTCGTGGAGTCTTGGTACAACTGAATCTAGTACACCATTCTGGCTCTTTGATTTATTTATTACTTAATAGGGAATCATCTCTAAGTTCTTCTGGAGTTGAGATCAACATGATGTTTAATGAGAACACATAGGTGCGTCAGCCTATTTTACCCTTAAAAATAATGGACGTTGAATAGATAAATAAATACCCACTTAGTAAATCCATGCATTGCAATGAAATCACTGTTACTGATCATGCATACCAATATAGTAACACTGACATTACTGCTGAAATTGTCCCAATGGATTATCCAAAAAGCTGACTTAACTTGCTGCAACTCTGGGTTAAATCTCTTCACCAGCTTCCTTTGTTTCTTCAACATCTTATTTAAACACTGATATATCTGAGATGCTTTTGTTTTGTTTTGTTTTGTTTTGTTTTATGGTAGTCAGCTACCCATACTATTTCATGAGGCCACTTTTGCCACTCTTACCATGTTTATTAGTTTGTCCTCCTAATTTAATAATTACATATCTGAATGGTAAAAAGGATGTGGCAAGCTCAGTGAGTTAATGAATCTCTGTGCCTTTGCAGGTCGCGTATATGCAGTCTTGTCCAAGAGAGAAGGCCGAGTGTTGCAAGAGGAGATGAAAGAAGGGACAGATGTGTTTATTATCAAGGCGGTGTTGCCAGTAGCAGAGAGCTTTGGTTTTGCGGATGAAATCAGGAAGAGAACAAGTGGTCTGGCCAGTCCACAGCTGGTGTTCAGTCACTGGGAGGTAAAAATTCCGTTCACTCACTTCTGTTTTGGCATTCAGTTTCTTGCAGAAGTAGGGAGGGGGGATGAAATAATATAGAGAAGAGGAGAAGTTAGATTATGGTCAAGACTCAGATTTGCTTATTCATTCCTAACCAAAGGCGTACCAGCAGCTTTGTATCAGGCTGTGTTTTTGTTCTTCCTGATGTGTTCTTTGGCATACGTCTTCTCTGTCTCAATCTGGTTTAGGTAGTTTAAAAAAGATGGTCTCATCACCTTTCTGACACATCTACAGTGGGCACAGAAAGAGCTTTCTCAGTGGCTGCTCCCAGGCTCTGAAATTCCCCACCGAGGGAAACTAGAATTTCTCTCTTACTGTCATCTTTCCTGCAGAAGTCATTGACTTCTTCAGTGGGCTTTTTGACAGTTGACCTCCCATGCTGCTCGAGACCCTTCAACTGGATCGGCGGTGGTGTCTTCTTTTTAAGTTACATTTTTCTTTTGTGTTTTGAATTTTTCTGATTTGTTCTTAGTATGTTTTAATTGTACTTTTACATGTATTATTTAATGGTAAATTACCTTGAACCCCTTTTTATAGGATCAGGGCAAAGTAGAAATCAAATAAATGAATAAAAAAATCCCAAGGCAGTATCCCAGTTTATTAGATTGGGGGGAGGGTAATAATGGGTGGAGATCTGTTGCCTTTATGCTCTTCTGAAGTGACAAGTTGGGCACATCTGGACAGAACAAATCACAGCTCATAGAAATCTATGTTAAGGGGCTTGTGGGAGGCAAATATAAACCAGAGGCTTGTTTGTAAAAGGGTCAGATAGGACTAGTTCGAAATTGAGTAAGAGCCAGATTGGAATAGAAATCAGGATAGGACAGATAGGAATGGATTAACTCTTGAGAAGATCAGTTGGATGTGGCCAGTTGGGAAGAGAACTGAATAGGATTTTAGGAAGTGAGCATGCAGAAAGAGTTTAAGGGAAAATATTACTTTGTTTGAAGTGAAGGTATGGTACTGTAGTGAGTCTGAAACCAATGCAGGGCTAAATGTTCATTTCTTTTGCTATATAACAAAGCTTTACTAGTTTAGTTTTCTTCATCTCTCTGCATGTTTTAATTTAACAATTGTCAAGAAAGTCAACACACACTTTACCACACAGAACCCAATGACTCAAATATCCACTTGCTCAGTGTAATAGTCACTTTGAGGCCTGAGTATCAGATTCAGGAAAGGATCTTAAGGGCCAGGTGACTGCAGGACCAACTGCAGGGCCAGCCTAGATAGGGTATCTGTCATCGCTCTCTTTCTGCTGTTTTGGAAGTACCTATCTTGCTATAGAGGGAGTAGTCCCCAAAATCTCATCTACTAGAGCTGCTCTTACTTATTTATCTTAAGCAGTTATGTAACAAATGAGCACTGATGTTTGGGGAAGAGGAGTTGTTTCTAGTGTCTGGTGAAAATATCCTCCTTTCTTTAAAGTATCACTTTTGGCAATTGGAATCTTCTCAAATACTGAAATTTGACACCATGAATCAAGTATTATTTAGATCTTTGGAGGCTCTTCGTGGGTTTATAGAAAAATTGGGACAAGCCACTTGTTTTATTTCTTCTATCTCCTGTCCATTCTTCTTAAACTGTGTTTTCCTCAAACCATATAATTTACAATCAAGAGCCTTTGAGGAGAAGATGGTTTAAGCAACAGAACAGAGAATAAAATTACATCCTTTTTCTAAGTTGGTTGTTAAGTCTGCAATCTGTTCCCTATTTTCAGAGACCAGTAGAAAGAAAATGCAGACTTTAGAGGAAAAACACACCATGTAATTCTTGTCATTTGGGGATTCTTATAGGTCAGAACATGTTAAAAGAGTTGCCATCTACCAAACCAACAGGGCTATTGACATTTTTTATTTCTTCTGAAGTTACAAGGAAACCGGACATGTGGGTGTGCGTATGTGCATGTGCACACACACACACACCAATTTTAACACTTAGATTCAGCCACACTCCTCCTCACAACATCTGAGTGGTGGGATGGGACACAGATACCTCCCAATGTGATTCTCCAAAGCATGCTCCCAAATCTGTACACCTCCCAGTGTAACACCACCATCTTTCTTTCCCATTTACTTGAATAGGGATGTTGATTGGGGACTTAATGTGCAGAAAACAATGGCAAGGGAACTTACTAGCAACAGCAATAAAACATCAATAAAAAGACATGACACAAAGGGAAAAGGGAATGGACAGTGGGGAAGGGGATCAAGTCCAGCATTTTGCTGTTTCTCTTAGGAGTTTATCACATGATTGGAATTGGAAGTATAATCTAATAGCAATCTGAACGCAATCATAGGGTTTCATGTTATTGCATGAAAGCCGATCACATGTATTTTCAGGCAATGGGAAGTCCTTCCGAACGCAATCGTGAGGTTTCACGTTATTGCGTGAGAAACTATCACACGCAATTTCGGGCACTAGGAGGCAATTTTGGGCAGTTCCAAACACAATGCAGCATCAATACGCAATGACGTAAATTCACTGAACTATCGAATTTACTCAATTCCAAACTGACCCCACTTTCATTTCTTTCGAAATTGAGAGAAACTCCTCCCGTGTGATAACGTCCTTAATTCAGATGGCATGCAAGGGTATTACTTGCAGGCTTGCACCTCTTCCTTCTGTCCATGTGGCAAATGGATGTTAAATTTCCTGGACTTTGAGACTCTTCCAGCAGCCACATGGCCAGAAAGAGGAGGTGCAAGTCTGCAAATAATACCCCTCCATACCATCTGAATTGAGAAGAGAACCCTGATGTTCCTCCACCATGTGTCACCTGGTGTGGGTGGCAGGCAGAGCTTATGGGGCTGAGCCAAAAGGGTATGCCCATTTTCCTCCCTCCCATGCACTATTTTACTCATCAGTAAACCGGCTGGAAGGAGAGTGCCCAGACCATCCTCCCTCCTGACTGCATGCCAGTTTTCTCTGGGGTAAAATGGCATGCAGGAGGGGAAGGTGCTCTCTCCCTCCCTGCCATGTACCGGTTTACTCTGGAGTAAATTGGTGTGGGGGAGGGAGGGGATGTGCACAACTGGGTGCCATCCCTCCTTTGGGGTGTCCGTCATCCCCACACCATTCCCCCCCCCCCCCCAGTGATGCCACTGGAACAGAAACAGCAAAATGCAGGCCCATCTTCGATTTTTTTCCCCTCCTATATGGTTTTTTAACACCTTGCCTGATGAAGAAGCCAGTGGAGCTTTGTAAGCTTGCAACATGTATATTGTACATTTTGGTTGGCCAAGAAAGGTATCCCTGTTTGGTGGATTTTTAACTGGATTTGCTATATGGCCAGCATGGCTACTTCTGAATGTTTAGTATCAATCAGTCAATCAATCAATAATTTATTACAGCCATAGACCAGCTTATGAATCAGTTTTACCATAAAATATATGAGATGCATAATGTACATAAAATATATATATACTAGGAACAGGATTGAATTGTCAGACTTCATCCTTAACTGCCCTGGATCATGGTCAGGATGCTTAGGATCATCTTTCCCTGCTGCGGTGCTAAGCAATTCTGGTTGCATACATGTGACAGAATTGGACAGCATAGAAAATACTTCATGCATCCCAGCAGGAAATTATACTCATAGCATCCAGGCCAATTAAGAGCCATGCTGACAAGTCCAGCCTTTTCTCTAGCGATTCTTCTCTGCCACTGGTTTTTACTAACAAAATATGGCTGGCTGGCAGGAAGTGCATTAGCAACCAGACGTTAATTTGGAAGAACCTGATTTTACTTTAAATTTGGAATGGGTCTACGGGCGCCTCACCACCACCACCTTCACACACTGACAAATTTGTCCTCACTAGCTTTTAGATGCAACAGTAGCCAACTGCGCTGGCTGGTGTGTCTTTTGATGCAAAATGGTGATGCATGCAGTTTGCCCTGAGCTAGTAAATTGCACAACTGTAGTACCAGAGCTGAATTACTCTGAAAGTATTTTTCCACAGTTGATTTGTTTGTTGATTTAAAACATATCACAAATTAACTGACTTTATTTTAGACACATTTTTCATTCGAAACTTTTTAGTCGCCTCATGTTTTGTAGAGAGCTGTTTTCTTAAAAGGCCAAAGGGGAAAATGCTATTCCTTTGCCAGTTTTCTATGTATTCTCTTTTGTGGTTGTATTGGGAATATTGTTCCAGACGTACTTGCAAGGCTAATACTGTATAAAGAAGAGAGCAGGTAGCATCTCCAACTGTTTTATGGGGGATATATATCTTAAGTCATGTTAGGAGTGAAGAAAGTGTGCCTCCCAGGGCCCCAAACTGTTCTTTAAAAGAAAAATCAGAAAATGTACCACAGACACCACCTGGACAGGTGTGGGGTTAATTTCACTATGTCTTTAGACCCAGAGGAGTTCTTATTTACAGTAAGAAATAACCTTAGTACCAGTATGAGATGATCTGACAGTCAACTTATTAGACTTCATGGTGAGAAAAAAAAAGTCCTGGGCCTAAAATGGCTCCAGAAAGGGCCATAAATGTGGCAAAATTGCCCCCATACCTTTCCTACAGGTTTGGAGGGGAAAGGGTTTGTTGTTGTTTTTTTAAAAAGGGGGGGCCTTTTTTTCAAATTTGGGGAATCAGCTATCCATCACGTTATAAATTGATTTGCATAGCAAAGCCCTAAAATATGGGTGACTATATAAATCAAGCCATACTAATTTATTAATATTGGCTGGCATCCTGTTCAGCAGTTACGAGAGCATGAGCTGGACCTATGATCTCATAACTGGTAGGGATTCATATTTCAGGGTCATTAGCAATTGATCATTACCCCCAGATCCTCCCTTTGCAGTGTGGCAGAACCCCAGCCAAAGGATTGCTGAGACACTGCAGATCAGTGCATGGAAAATAGCATATTCCATCACTTTCCCAGTCACGTGGGGGGGGGGGGGGGTCAAGAACAGGCAGCTGGAGAGGCCCCTCAGGGTCCTACCACAACTGTCTGTCTCAGTACACTCTGCAACTGGGAGATCCACAGATGTGATTTCCCAGAGCCTCAGTCTTCAGTTCCTTGGAAGTGCATCAGCACTGCCAGGCTGGAAAGGTAAGCTTTTGAGGGTGGCACCATCAAACATAACAAGGACAAGGGAACTGTCACCGTAGTTATATCTGATGATACAGGACTTCAGCCACTGATTTTTTTTTTTTAAGTGATACACCTGGAACTATATTTGACTTAGAATGTATGTAAACAGAATACAGTTTACAATAGTTTGTTAAGTGAATCTTTGAAACATCTCTCCTTAGCATTTCTAGATTGTTAGGTAGATGGTAGGCAGCATGCAGCTGGAAGGAATTACCCCATGAACTCCATCAAGGGAGAGATGGTATATGAGGCAAACTAAAGAGCCTTCCCTCACTTTTTGGTCCTTTTCTATTTCTTCATCATGGTCTTGGTCTTTCTAGGTGTTTGGTCTAGTCTAGTCAAATTTGGAGTATCGGACAGAGTGTTCTGTTGGGGAAATGTGGGTTGAGAATTCCTGTTTGTTCATGGATCTTGCCGAGGATCTTGTTGCTGTTCTCCCTGTCTCAGCCTAAATCAAATACCAGAATTATTATGGAAAGGACACTGAACAGTATACCGGTGTTCTTAGACCAAGCTCTGCTTTGAATACAGACTTGGTCTAAATTATGTTGTTTGATACACAGGCATTTTCAGTGGTGGGACCCATTCTTGGAAATTCCCTTCGCAGAAAAACTAGCCAGACTCACTCTCTTATTTTACTCTTTCAGCATAAGGAGCTTGCAGTAAGGAATGCTTAAAAGGCAGTTTAGGAGGGCCGTAAAGACTTTCCTGCTGTTTCCTGCTGTAACAGCAGCTGTCTTTGTTTCATATTTATATGGGGATTGCTTTTATTCTTCTTCTGTTCTTAAGCAGATTCTTTTACCGGTTGTTAGCTCCTCCTCCCCATGTGACTGTTCTTCAATATTGTTGTAAGCTTGCCTGCCAGCTTGAATTAACTATATGGCATGAGTTTTTTGAAAGATTATTCCAGCCCTTTGCAATCTGGAGCCTCTTGGATGCATTGAACTCTAGTTCCCATTATTCCCAGCCAGCATGGTTGGCCGTTCTCCAGCACATCTGGCGGATACAAGTTTGAGGAAGGCTGGATTAAACAAACAAATGGAATAACTCTTCTGAGCTCCTTGGAGCAAAGACAGGATACAGATGTGATTGATTGATCAGTTCTGATTTAAAAGTTGTCTTCTCATCTTTATTTCTCTTTTTGACAACAGACAGCTTTTGAGGCTGTTTTTGTTTCCAAAACAGTCAAATTAGAAACAGATTTTTTTTGAAAAAAGAGGTGCTCTGGATAGGCAATACTCTTGACTCAACAAGTTTCACTGCAGTAAATACTGGAAGCTACTAGTGAAAGGAATTTTAAGTGAAAGATGACACCCAGCACAAGGCTGGGGGATGAACCTCTATCCAAGACCAACAGAAAAGCTTCTCTCTTTCAGTGTTTCTTTTAAGCGACTAAAACGTAAAGATCTGTACTGGCAATGCTGCTGCAAATGCAACCAGTCATTTAGAGATATGCATGTGATTCTATTCGAGGTTTTCTTGAGTAGCTTCCACCAGTGCAAAAAGGTGCTTAGGAATCTTCTCTTCCACCACTAGAGACATTTTTGAGAGATTAGGAACC
The DNA here is from genome assembly GCA_034509955.1 of Urosaurus nigricauda. Classification (NCBI taxonomy): domain Eukaryota; kingdom Metazoa; phylum Chordata; class Lepidosauria; order Squamata; family Phrynosomatidae; genus Urosaurus; species Urosaurus nigricauda. The sequence goes on along the minus strand of JAOEGL010000012.1, from coordinate 22,443,177 downwards.
CCTAATTGTCTTTTTGCAGCAACAACAACAACAAAGTAATGATACGATAACTCTAGGTTTTGCTGATGTGGAGGTTTGGATTAGTAGAAAAAGTGTATGAAGTAATTTTTTAATTGCAGAAGTTTGTTTCTATATACTTCGATTTATAATCACCAAAAAAGAAAGCTGAAAGTCATTGGTGTTTCTTTCCTTTCCTTTCCTGTTTCTGGCTATTTTCTGTTTCTATCCTTTTTCCTCCCCCTCCCCCCAGTTTTCCATACTACTACTACGACTACGACTACTACTACTACTACTACTACTAATAATAATAATAATAATAATAATAATTTTTATTTATATTTCCCCCCTCTCCCTACGGATTGAGGCGGGATTACAACAGGGAAAAAAAAACAATATAAAATGTGACAATGTAAACAACAAATATACATTTGTAGTTTTTGGTATTGTTGGAAACTTTTGTGTAAAATGTATGTTTTTAAAAAAGCTTCCCTTCCATACAGTCTAGGATAATTTCTGATATCTCCTTGACAATGGGTAAATCTCATGGCTTCAGACCCCACAGATCTATATGGAAATAATAATAATAATAAAATTTATTTCTATACCGCTCTTCCAGTGATCAGGGCGGTGTACAACATATACAAACATTAAAACATTAAAACATCAAAAAACAATATCGGTTAAAATCGTCCATATACAATAAAAACAATATCACGCAGGGCTATGTAATGACAATACAATAAGCGGCTTACATGATGGACAAGGCCCATTCAAGAGTATGCCTGCTTAAATAGGTGAGTCTTCAGGTCCTTCTTGAATTGGATGAGAGAGGGAGACAAGCGGAGCTCAGTGGGCAGTGAGTTCCAGAGGCTAGGAGCAGAGATGGAAAACGTCCTCTTCGTTGTATTCACTAATCTAGCCTCTGGAACTCTCAATAATTACTGCCCGGTGTAGATCTTAGTGTGCGGGGCAGATTATGTGGGGAGAGACGGTCCTTCAGGTACCCTGGGCCCAAGCCATATTATAGTTTTGATGTTTCTGTTGTCACTTTATTGTTAGCATTTGTTGCCTCTGGTCTATCCGCTGGCCATAAATTACCTCCATTCTTTCCTGTGGCTCTGTTAATAGGCCAATAAAATGGAGAGAACAGCATGTCAAACTAATACTGGAGGAAATGTGAGTTCGAGTCCTAGCCTGGCAGTATCTTTTTCTTCAGTTGTTTGCTTAATGACACATTAAACTGAAAATCCTATTTGTTTGTTTTTTAATTTACTAATTGATCTTCTGAATTGTGTCTTTTGATTCTTACATGTTCTGACCTGTTTTCAAATATGTCTGTTTTTTATTGGATGGTTGAAAACTGCAGGTCTCCAATCTGTGCTCCACCCCAGCACCCCTCTTTGTTTCATGAATGCAGCTCTTTATCCATTCTTCTCTTTCCTAGGTAATTTCAGATGATCCATTCTGGGTACCAACCACTGAGGAGGAATATTTGCACTTTGGGGAAAAGGCAGACTCTGAGAACCAGGCCCGCAAGTATATGAATGCTGTGAGGAAGCGGAAGGGACTTTATGTGGAAGAGAAAATTGTAGAGCATGCTGAGAAGCAAAGGACTCTCAGCAGAAACAAATAACAGCCTCCACTTCTGCATCTCAGTTAAGTGCAAATGGATTATCTTCTAAAATGGAGTTATCCCAAAAGAGTCACCTTGGATATACTATTCTGTACAGGTTTTCTTACTGTGAGATGTCTGTGGCTTGAGTTTTAATAAACCTAAGCCTTTTCAACCATTGCATTTATTATATACCAAGGCTTCCTTATTGTTATGGTATGGCATTCAAATGCCCTATCTTCTGGAAATCCTTTTTACATCAACTACTCTTCCATGGAGTATCTTCAACTCTGCCATGAAATCTATGCATGTTGGGGACCAATGAAGAATGACAGGACCACAGTATTTTGTCACATTGAACCTGTTAGATTAAATGAAATTAAGCTTTGTAATTGCTTTAAAAGGGCCCTGATTGGTCAGTGGATTTTTAAATGTTTGTGTGTGTTTGTGTGCGCACATGCACACGCGTAAACACAAATTTCCTACCCCAGTTTTAGGGCAAAACTATGGGGCACACACAGTGCCGAATCCCTTTTTGGAAACCCCCAGTCTCTCAGGGTTTTTAAAAAAGATGCTACTGAAACTCAGTCGCACAATTCTGCAGCAGTGGGGTTTGCCACCAATAGTTAATAAAAATGGCACTTGTGGAATGCAGTTACAGCAGCTTGCTTCTCTATCCTCCTTCCTGTTTCTCTGTGGTCACCACACCCTCCCAGTTGTAGATGGAAGAGAGGAGGATGAGGAATGTGGCAAAGATGGGGGCAGTGCAAGTTCTTTTGGCATTCATTCTCAGTGCTGCTTCTGCTGCATGGATTCCTAAGGCCTATTTCCCAGCAGCTTTTCCCTCCCTGCAAAGCAAAATTGCCTAGGGCAAGAGGAAGAATGATTGGATGGGGTGGAAAGAAGGGTTGGAAAACAGAACAGCAACAGAGATGGCAGTGAACACACAAGTGGTCATCTTCTGTTCCTGTTATGTGGCAGAGGAGAGAGTTGCTTTTTTGCTGCCAACTAGCTCCTCTCTTTCACTGTGTCCACTGCTGCACCATGAGATGAAAGAGGAAACAAGGCTGCTGATGTCTTTAACGACGTTTTTGAAGGGAAATCAGGGTAGTTTCTCTCATTGACTATTTTTCTGTTGCAGAGCCTTCTCTGAGGACCCACTGAGGAAGTAGCCTGCAATATATAGTGACTGCTCCTCTTCAAAAGTTACATTTTGACTTTGAAGGCAGTGATAGTGAAAGGGGAGGGAAGGAACAGAGGTGCATACACTCACTCATTTTGCCTCTCCAAGGATAGAGGAAAATAATAGTTGTCACAGGGGAAAGATGGGAGAGATAGTGTCACAAGAGTGGGATTTGTTGTCCCGGAGAGGGTCCAAACTTAGCAGAAGCAATGAGAGCAAGGTGTAGGGGGAAAAGTTTATTTCTGCATAAATAGATACAGTCAGCCCTCTGTATGTACGGATTCAAGCATCTACGGCTTGAAAATATTCCAAAAAATTATAAATTCCAAAAACAAACCATCAATCAATCTTTATTCGGTCAATGACCAGCAAGATTCAAAAAGATATAAGTCATAATACAAAGTGTGACAGTAAAGTTCAAGTGCTACACAATAAAATAAAATAAAATAAAATAGGGTAGAAAAAAAGCAAACCTTGATTTTGCCATTTTATATCAGGGGCACCATTTTCCTATGACATTATGTTTATTGGGACTTGTGAATCCACGGACTTTGGTATCCATGGGGACGGGGGGGGCGGGGGAGTCCTGGAACCAATCCCTACCAGATACCGACGACTTACTGTACACACTTTGAGAGAGATTCTAAGCGATACAACAAAATGATTCCAACTTCTACAGTTGTCCCTCTATATCAGTGGGGGTTTGGTTCTGGACCTCTGGCAGATACCAAAAACACAAGACCTCAAGTCCCATTACCATCAGTAGACACTGATGTGCCCATAGCTGCATCGGTACAGCTGCATGCACACATACCATGGATCAAACACTGATCAGAATAGAGATTGCAGTCAAGAAATCAGAAGAATACTAGGAATGGGAAGGGCAGCTATGAAAAAAAACCTATATGGGATCCTAAAGTGTAAAGATACATAATTGATTACTAAAGCTAGAATCATCCAGATCATTGCATTCCCCATCACCATGTATGGATATGAGCGCTGTACAGTGAAGAAAGTAGTTAGAATGAAAATCAATTCATTTGAGATGTGGTGCTGGAGAAGAGTGCTGAGGACACCATGGACAGCCAAAAGAACAAACAAACAATGTCAGCCTGAGTTAATACAAGGTTGTGAAGAAAGTGCCATCTCTAGGACAGAGCTTACTAGTAGAAACCGGCATCAAGTAAGTATCACTGGGCATATGTAAGAGCACACACCCCTCTCAACCCCTTGAGTCCCTTCCTCCTGATGTCTCTCTTTGCTGTGTCACTCAAGGACTCCCCAGAACCCTGGAGCCAATACTCTTGCCAGCAAGGTAACTTGGATAACTGGGGGGTGACGCCTTTAGCCCTAACCCTGCCACTGGTAGCTCCATCCAGTTGTCTATCAGAAAACCTGATTGCTGATCAAGGAATTTTCTTGAACTTTACCATTCTTCCTGGAAGAATAATGACTGAAAAATGCTTTGAAGCAGAAATGCAAGTATAAAGATAGGTCTTTTGTGACATGTCTTCTCTATGTTTTGAAGAAACCTGGTTTTCAACATGCCTAATTTCTCTAACTAAGAGATTGTGATGGATGGGGTAGACATACTTAACTGGTTTTTCCTCATGCATAATGAAGACATGACAATATTTCTGGAGATGATCTAGCTATGAAATGTTCTACTGGAGAGAGTTAAGCCAATTATTTGACAAATTGCTGGCTTTTTCCAGTCAGTTGAATAATTAATTACAAAATTATCACCATTCGTGTGTGTGTGTGTTTAAAAAAAACACTGCACATGTGCTTTTCTTCCCTTATTTTCCTTTCTCTTTTAATATGCAAACAACCCAGCAGGATTTTAATTTGTTTGGGCTGTTAAACTAGTTGCACAGCAGCCATTTCCTGGGCACCAAATCTGATGGCCCAGTTTTGTTCTGCCATAAACTAAAAGAAGAGAGCAGAAAACAGCACATCCAGAGGTTTGGCACAAATCTCTTAGCTATCTTTGTTGCTAAGCATGTTTCCCCTCATTATGCCTTCAAGCCCCTAAAAGAGTACATTCTAATACATTTGCTATTCAACAATGGAATAGATTTCTCTAGCAAGTGGTCAACTCCTTTTTAAAAGAGATTTTTCAGCAGAAATTGGATTACCATCTCTCAGGATATCTCACACAAAAAGGTGTCATCTCCAGAAGGAAGTGTCATTTGATTCCCTACTTACTTTTCCCAACTTATGTTTGACAAGTACCTGGTGTTTCGCTCACCATCACATTCTTGTGTGAAGGGATTATTCAGATTCCAGTCTCAAAGGACTTATCTTGTCTACATGCTCTAGTGCTTCCAAGCCAAGTCCCCCAGATCTCCTCATTTGGACAGGGTATTGTCTTCACATTGGGGCACCTTTGGTGGCTACATGACCAAACATCCCTTTGAATATTAAATTGATATCAGTAGTCGACTGGAATGAAGGCGGGCGATTCCGTGGCAGTAACAACCTGAGCAGGATAGTTGATGACTAGGGGTCTCTGAGGTCTCTCATTCATAGAGTCACCATTAAGTGGAAATTGACCTGACAACAACAGGCATGTGCTAAGCACTTGTGATCACGTCTGTTTTATTGCATAATACATGCAATGCAATTCATTTTTGTTAGGATTACTGCAAAGAGGCAAGCATGAGGTGTTAGGGCTTCATTTCTGAATGGAAGAAAGAACAAGAATTAATTTTGGGCTGATATGATTGCACCATGTCTAATTTTGAATCATGTCTCTATTTGAAGTAATGGGTAGGTTTAGAGCAGCATCCCTCATACCCTCCCTCCTTTGTGCTTTCAGCTCTTGCAAACCTGCTTGATTTCTATGTTGGATACATGAAAGGCAATGGAGCATTCTGTCCATCTCACATCCATTAGCCTGCGTGAAATCCCATACCAGCAGGTACTAAATGAGTGCTGCTGTGCACTGTAGAATAATGGTTGTGCATTCACCCAGTTGTGCTTGAGAGAGAGGGGAGAGGTCACTCTCCCTTTATGCCATACCAATGCCAGTAAGCAGCTGTCCTTAATCCAGGAAAAGTTACATTCTGGACTCATCGTTGTGTGCTTTCAAATCATTTCCAACTTATGGTGACCCCGAGGTGAACTTATTACAGAGTCTTCTTGGCAAGATTTGTTCAGAGGGAGGTTTGCTTTACTTTGAAGCTGAGAGAATGTGACTTGTCCATGGTCACTTGGTGATTTCCATTGCTGAGCAGGGATTTGAGCCCTTGTTTTCCAGAATCCCAGTTCAATGCTCAAACCACAAGGCCAGGTTAGGTTTTAACTTCTGGGCTACAACTCCTGCTGTTCCCCAACCTCTTGTGGATTATGGGAGCTTTGGTTCTAAACTGCAACTATTTCAGACTCTGTTTTGATCATAACCGTTTTAGAGCAGCCGCGGCATGAAGCTGGAGGAGAGAGTGTGGACCAAGTTTGGCTGAAGATTTATTCTGCCAGATATATTGTCTAGCTATCATTAGTAGAGGATGGGAGCTGGGTCACTCTGAGTGTAACTTTTGGCCTTTTCCTTTTTGTGGGAGCCTATTTCATATCCTTACATGGCAGCTTCAATACTGCTCTGTGTTGTTCAACATGCTCTTTATCTGATGACTCAATCTGTTGCCAATGATAAGCAGAGCTGAATGAGAGTCCAAACTATCCCCTGAAGCACATGCTACTAACATCAAATATTAATCCAAGCTTTGCAGGGGCAAATTTCTTTCTGTGTCACAATTGATCTACAGATAAGTTGTTGGTTTCTCCCCAGTAATACACAGTGTGTGTAAAAATACTAGAACCAGCACAGTTACAGATTTCATGTCCTGTTGTTACACTCAACAGAAATACCAGCAAACAATATAAGAAGAAGGAAAAAACAAAAGAATTGAAATAAATGGAGGTTAACATCTGAACTGTTTAGGAGAATAAGATTGTATCCTATCATTACCTTTGAGTAAGTTCCATTAGTACAGTGAGACATCTATACAATTGTGATGCAAAAACAAACAAAGAAGGAAGGAAGCACTTGTATGTTTGTGCTTATTTATCTAACTTTTGAGGTATAGTGAGCATACTTGGCACCTTCACAGGAGCTACCTGCCTTGATCCAATATAGGGAGAAAGTAGTAGTATCTTTGTGTATACATTGGTAACAATCCCAATTAAATCATTTTCAACTCCAGGTTGTAACACAAAAAAGGGATTCAGTACTTCAGCAAGGCACTGTACCTGCAGTAGACATTTATTGGAATGAAGCAAGACATTTGAAATAGTCTACACTAAGGTTTCTGCTAAAGCTACCCCATAATGTGAAGAATAGGATTGTTCCCCTTCTCAGTCCATGTACAGACTAGAATGCAGATGCATCTTACCTTGGCACTAGCAAGTTCAGGAGATCCATAGTTGGCCACGTGGCACCCACAGCTTTCTCCTCCAGTAACTTACTACTACTCCCAATTCTCCATCATATGCTGCCTCAGTCTGCCTTGTGGTTGGGCCAGCCCTGGCTCTGTCTCATATCTGGCTGGCAGAGTTGCACAAAGATCTGGTTAGAGAGAGCCAATTTATATTTGTCTTGCAGATGAAGGACATGGAGTTGGATAAGTGGTTAACAGAACTCTAGCTATGGCAAAGAGGACATTTTTATTCACTTGCAAGATTCAATCTGATCTTGAAAGCTAAGTGGGGTCAGACCAGGTTAGTACTTAGAAGTACTTAGAAGGGGCATTGCCAAGGAATGTCATCCACCAGGGCATGTCAGCAACAAACCACCTCAGTATTTCATGCCTAAGAAAACCTTATGAATTCATGGAGTCACCATAGGTTGACAGGTGACAGGTAACTGGAGGAGGCACAGGCACAGACACACATCTGTTATTGTACTATTGTTAAATTATCTGGAATCAACAATCCTTGGTGATCTACTGCATGCTACCCATCTATCAATAGATCTTGATCTACAGTTTACCCACTGCTGGTGTATGACGTTGGTCTTGAGCTGGCGGTGCACACTGTGACAGAAGGTACATTGTCTCAGTGAACCAGCTTTGAAAGAAAGGGTGTGCACTTGTGTGCAGAAGGAAGGGGAGTAGATCAGGAGAAGGGAATAGGGCAAAGAAGGCAAGATAGCAGCTCCATATAAATATAATAAGTACATTTTAAAGTATGAGGAGTTGAGGCTACAGATGGAACCAACATCTGAGAAACATGCATCAATGTTTATATTACTTGTAGAAAGAGCCATTAAGACTAAAGTAGTTGTTAATTGCTGTCATATTGGCTTTGACCCTGATATCAACAATCCTTCAAACTCAGGGCTGAGGCTTCCTTTATTGAGTTTATCAGCAGTCTTCATCTTACCCTAATGCCTCCCACTTTATCAAACATCATCAGCTTTTCTAATAAGCTTGTTGTCTCATGATATCTCCAAAGTATAATAGCCTCGGTTTGGTCATTTCTGGTTTCTAGGGAAATTTCATCCTTCGTTTACTTTATGACCATTTAGTGGTAACTTTGTCTGTGGTATCCACAGAACTCCTCCGGCACCACATTTCAAATGACATGATTCTTTCCCTTAGCTTTCTTCACTGTTCAGCTTTCACAACCATGCAGCAAAATCAGAAATATGATGGCATGATGATGCTGACTTTGGTATTCACTTATATATCGTTTCACTTGAAGATCTGAATTAGCTCCTTCCTAGCTGTCCTTCCAAGTCCTACAGTCTTCATTTTGATTTATGGCTGAACCAAGGTATAGAAAGTCATTGACTGTTTCAGTGTCCTAATCATCCATTGTAAAAGTGTGTAAATCATTTATTGTCATCACCTGTGGTCATTGTGTACTGCACTAAAAATATCTTGCACTGGGTTTTTTTCTTTTATACTGAAGAATGAAACAGTACATCTAGCTTCTCCAGTAACGTATATAGAAGGCATAATCCCAAACCCAATGATAACTGGATTTATCATTCCAAGCAGAACATTATATCTTCTTGATGACCTTTTTATTCCAGTTGTCACAGTAACATTTACTTTGGGGTTGGGGGAAGTGGTTGACGCTTGAGAAACAAAACCAAGTGATGGGTTGACAGGAGTAGCTGTGTTAAGTACCACATAAAAGGTGCACATTTACTGGGCACTTAAACTGTGCATATTAATGATGTGAGGCACTCATAACTATACATAGAAGTGTCACTGTATTGTCAGGCTCTCCTAAGAGAGTGCTGCTGTCATTTTATTGCGGACCTCTTGAACAGAGTACCTGGCAATTGAGAATTCAGCCTGTTTTAGCTCCATATTACTTTTGCATGTCTTCATTCCTAAGTCTATTTCTTCTTCTTTCACCTTAACTTGGTCATTTTATGTTATAAAAAATCTGCAAAAAATGCACACGTGTGCACATACACACCCAGGCATGCATGTATTCATACATACATCTGTTACATCCATATCATACGTTTTATCCAGTAAGCTCAAGGCAGCCTAGGAGTGCAGCTCCAGCTTGGCAAAATGAGGACACTTCTTTCCCTTCTGCCTTCCAATTAAATTTTGCTTCACTCCCTAGCTTTTAGCATTGCAGAGATAGAAAATTCTTACACTTGCTGGCGTCTGATTCCCTTAGTAACTTTGCCTTACCCCTTTTCTTTGGATACCTAAATTGTATTTCCCATATCACTGCAATGTTCGGGGTCAATCCTCTTATTTTGGGCCCCTCTCAGCAACTATGCAGCCACTGCACCCCATGTAATCCTCAAAACAACCTAGTAAGTCTGAAAAAAAGAACCATTACATTTTAAAGCTTATTTCTTTTGAAATAGGGATTCCTAAGCATCTCCCATCACCATAGTTTTTGGTAGGTTTTTCAGGCTATGTGGCCATACTCTAGAACAGTTTATTCCTGATGTTTCACCGGCATCTATGGCTGGCATCTTCAGAGAAATATGACCTTCCACCACATTAGCAATCTAAAATGCATTTTGATGCACTTTTTTCCCCAGCTAAGGATATTGCTCAGATAACCGATTTTGGGAGGAGCAGGTCATCCTGGTTCCTGGGATTTTTAGTTTCTGCTCCTGATCAGTGCCCACTCCTTACAGTTTTCAAAAAATGTACAACCCCAAACAATGTGTTTGATACCGCATGAATTTGGCTGTAAGAACAGATGCTCATGCAAAAACACTGGAACAAGAGAATCACCTCTTTGAAGGGAGCAAATAACACTTGGACTTTGAAGGGAGCAAATAACACTTTGCCATACACTAAACATTGTGGTTCTAAGCCTTATTCCATCTTAATTTAGGGCAGAAGTGCTTCAGCTAGCAGAAAATTAGGAAATAGTTTTGAGATTGCAAAAATGTTTCTGGAAACACCTGGGAGCTGAAATTCCTTGGTATCCCCCCCTTCCATTAAAATGTCTTTATATAGCCCTCCCACTCGTTAAATATTCCATTAAATAGTCTTTCTCAGCTATGACTTTCCCAGCTCTGATCGTTGTCTCAACAGCATGTTTTTCTTGCCTTTTGGAATAGCTTTTTTTTTAAGGGTTTAAAAGCCTGAAAGGGACTGGGATACCCCAGCCTCTCCGCTCCCTGCCAAAAATGATGTCATTTGTTTCACCATTCCTAGCTAAATTGCTTCGTCTGCTGCCTCTCCCATTTATAGAAATAAAATGGGGCCTTATTTAAAAAATGAAAGGAGGATCTGAGTCCAATATTTTAATTGCCTGCCGCACCTCATGGGAAAAATGGTGTGTTTGTGTGTGTGTGTTAAAGGCCTGATAAGTTCTATATCACATGTTCAGGTTATCGTGTCCAGACTGTGTAATTGCATGGCGAAGGGGGGGCAAAAACACCCTTGACATGTGGATTTATTCTCATCGTCCCCCTGGAAATTGCTCACTGGTATTTCCTGGTCCAGAAGAGCCTGGCACGATTTCTGCTTTCAAAAAAAGGGTTCGTCTGTGGAGTGAAATTAACACTTAATATGAGCCTCCACTCTTAGAGAGCACATGCTCTGCATGCAAAAGGTCCCAGGTTCCATCCTTTTCATCACCAGGTCAGGGCAGAAAAGATTGGAAACTCTGGGGAGTTACTGCCAGTCAGTATAATGGACAAGTTGTCATCTTTGTGCACTTGGGAGTCTTGGGGGGGCTCAGTGGGCTGCCAAAGGTGAAGGAAGGGGAAAAATGCAAAGCAAGTACAAAGTCTTTAGAATCTGCTGGAATCCTTGGTTCCAGGATTCCCCATGGATAACAAAAGCCGTGGATGCTCCAAGTCCCATTATATACAATAGCCTAGTAAAATGGTGTCCCTTAGATAAAGTGGCAAAATCAAGGTTTGCTTTTTGGAATGTATATAATATTTTCAAACTGTGGATGCTTGAATCCCTGAATAAAAAAAAACAACCTGTGGATGTGGAGGGCTGGGGGGTTATTCAGATGTTGTTGGGGTTTTTTAGCGCAACTATTGGAGTAATCCCACTCATGCATTCTGGTTTTGTTTTTCAAACTTTTGGGGGGGGGGGGGAACCGCATCTATGCGCATCTTTGCAAGGTCTGTTGCTCACACATGTCAACATTACAAATAAAGAGGGAGTTGATGATGCGGATGTATTTGAAATGCATTCAAGGCATGCAGAGTTTTATGCTGGGTCTTTACACATTGGTTATTCACACAGTCAACAATGCAAATTTTAAAAGAAAACCCGGGGAGGGAGCCTAGATCGATTATCTCAGTTAAGGGTTTTAACTGGATGCATTCGAAATGCATGTGAACAAGAAAGATTCAACCCAAATTCTACCAGGATTGTTATCACTGTCTGAATAATCCCTGGTTGTAGTTCATTTAATATAATTAATAATAATATAATATAATATAATAATACCTACACATTACACAGTGATAGCACTATGATTCCACTTAACTACCATGGCTTTATCCTATGGAATCCTGGGATTTGTAGGACTCAGAGCGGCTTCACAACATTTTTAAAAAGTACAATTAAAAACATAGAAAAGTGATAGAAAAGTACTGAGCTACATCTACCATAATCCAACACAGACAACTTCCCATATTCCTATTGGGCTAACACTGTCGATCAGGGGTGGGCAAAATATGGCCCCGGGGCCCCATGTGGCCTACAAAGGCCCTTTTGCAGAACTTGATTCTTTCAAGACACTCTATATCTGCATCCACACTGCAGAAATAATCCAAGTTGACATCACTTTGGCTGCCATGGTTTAATGCTATGGAAGTTTAAGAATTTTAGTTGGTTGTGGCACCAACGCTCTCTGAGAGAGAAGACTAAATGTCTCAAAAAGCATGAATTAAATGGGATGTTTAATTAAGTGGGATATAAATGAATTAATTAAAATAGCCACAACTACGTTGTGATTACAACTTACTGAGGGATAGCATCCCATTCATGTAATAAGTGCAACTTTTAGTGAATTCAGGAGTTATGGCATACTAAACGCTAGAGGATCAACAATCACATTGTTCAAGTACTGCTAAAATGACACGATGGATGAGAAAAAAGTGCTTTTTATACTACTGGCCGGTAATTTTTCTAAAAAGTAGTACTTAAAAAGCAACTAGTTACTTTCAAAAATGGGAGACTAAATGTTTACTTTTTAAAACTGCAATTGCAACAGAGGCTAACTACTTTGGGAGCTGGAACGATAATAATAATGTCAGCAGCCTATTCACTCGTCTTCATTTTTCCCTTTGCAAGTGGATTAATAGAAAATATTTCGTTTTAGAAAATACTACATAGGAGTATAAGCAACCCTTCCTGAGCCTGGAAGCCTTGCTGAATGGGTCTGTTGAGACTGGTACCTTTAAAACTGGAAATGTGGGAAAAGGCAAGGAGCTTCAGGAACACTGCATTTGTCATGCATCCTGTAGCATTTCCTTTGAGTGGAAAAGCATCTATTCAGTCAGCTTGCATTCGGTTTCTGAAAGGGGAATTGAGAAAAGAAGAGATCTTCCTTTCTCATGAGAGCCACCTCTTCCATTTACAGCAACCTATAAGGTATTTACAGTCAGCCCTCCTTATCCACAGATTCAACTAGCCACAGTTTGAAAATGTTCAATATATATATATATATATAAATTCCAAGACGCTAACCTTGACTTTGCCATTTTGTATAAGGGGCACCATTTTGCGATCACACTGTATATAATGGGACTTAAGCATCCACAGAATTTGGTATCCATGGACCCAAACCCCAATGGATACCAAGGGCCGGTTTTATATGCATTTTGTTTTCAATATAATATAAAATGATGGTTTTTGCTATAATTTAGATCTGTTGTGAGCTACACTGAGGGAGCCAGTTTGGATGGGAAGATGAAAAAAAAAAGAAAAAGAAATAATGAATGTCTTGTGGAGGATCACGTTTGCAAGCCAAGACTCCAGTTCTGACCCAGTATTATTTGCTAAAGTGAAGCAGGCAAAGGCCGTCTTAGATTTTTGATGGTTTTTGACATCAGCTGAGCCTTCTGTAGGTTTCTGTTAACACTCAGCATGAGTTTTGCATGTGCGGAGGGACTGATTCTTTTCTTCCTCCTCTGTGCTCCTCCTTTCTCCTGGAGCAGACAAATATACGGTATGATCTCATCCTATTGTCACAGTAATGTGTCTCTAGGGATTTTAACCTCGTTCACATTAAGATTACATCATCTTTCTACAGTCTGTAAATTGCAGGCAGCGAGTCTCTTGGCTTTGTCCATCAGACGTGGAGCGGCAATCCCTGCTGCCAAGCCAGCTGATACCAGAGTGCCCAATTAATTCTCCTTGGTGATTTTTTGTGTACTGTTTCATATTCTTTTTAAACCCAAAGCAAGGCATACAAATAAACACATGAATCTCCTATTTTGATCCTCCCAGTTATGGGTTTGGGAATGCTGTCTTCCTATTTTTACAGGAATGTATTATTATTATTATTATTATTATTATTAATTTGCAGATTCGAAGCCCGGAATTCAGACTTTTGACCAATACTCTCATTGTGCTCGTTTTGGAGTAGTAAAGTATCATGTCATTAAGCCAAGAAGCAGACGATGGCAGAAACCCCCACGTTGCATGTGTAAAGTTGGAACGCCACCATAGCTGCATCTGCATTGCTGAAATAATCCAGTTTGACACCACTTTGACTGCCATGGCTCAACGCTATAGAATTCTGGGGACTGTAATTGTGTGAGATGTTGAGCCTTCTCTGTCAGAGAGCTCAGGTACCACAACAAAATACATATATCAGGATTCCATAGCATTGAGCCATGGTAGTTAAAGTGGGGTTAAACTGGATTTTTTCTGCAGTGCAGATGCAGCCTATGGCTCCCCTCTTGCCACCCCCAAGACTCACCATTTTGCTGTGATAGTTGCCCCCCCTCCCACTACATTGCCAGATACACATGGAGGGCATCATATGTTCCAGCTGTACAGTACTAATTTGGCAGAGGTGGTCCCAGATACAAAGTACTTGGCTTGTACTTGGTTCATTTGGCCAAATAGATAAGATTAATAGAATCATAGAATCATAAAGTTGGAAGAGACCACAAGGGCCATCCAGTCCAACCCCTTTCTGCCATGCAAGAACTCACAATCAAAGCATCTCCAACAAATGACCATCCAGCCTCTGTTTAAAGACCTCCAAAGAAGGAGACTCCACCACTCTCCAAGAGACCATGTTCCACTGTCAAACAGCTCTTAGTATCAGGAAGTTCCTCCTAATGTTGAATTGAAATTTCATTTAGTTTCCATCGATCCGTGTCTTAGTTTCTGGAACAGCAGGAAAAAAGCTTGCTCTATCCTCAATGTGACACCCCTTCAAATATTTAAACAGGGCTATCATAACCTTCTTTTCTCCAGGCTAAACATCCCCAGCTCCCTAAGCCGCTCCTCATAGGGCATGGTTTCCAGACCCTTCACCATTTTAGTTGCCCTTCATGTATATACTAGTCATGTATATACTGTAAAATCTATACTATACTAGAAGCTATAATATCTGTCCAGACAGAAATTTTAGTTATGAAAAAGAGGGCAGCATGTCCTGGGAAAGGATGACATATGGTAACTCTAACTGTATTAGTCCCTTTGAAAATCCTATTGCTGTGATCATCTGACACTCTTGGGTACCTGCGGCTGTTATTGTTCTACGCGGCAAGTGATAAAAGAGGAAACAAATATTTCTCCATTTCTATTTCCAGCTTGCTGGGTTTCACAGTTTCCTAAGCTATTCACTTTCCTATTTATGTTTGCCTGGGCTGCCTCAGTATAACAGCAGGGAAGATAATATTTCCTTGCCTGCTGGACTGGCAAAAGTAGCTGAGCAGTGACTGGCAGAAAAGACTTTGGTTCACATGTCAGAAATGAATAATACTGTTAGTAAATTGCAAATGTATAGAATATGGCACATTATGAGATAATATTGTACGTATTGTTTATCAAGTACATTGACTGCCTATTGTGTGTCAGGTACAATGGCAGTCATTTCTTTGGAGCATGGACTTTAAACCCTAAACGTTTTGGAACCATATATTTTAAAATACCTTCTGTTACTGTGGGCCCTTGGTATGCGCTGGGGTTTGGTTCCACGAATTCCCTGTGGATAACAAAAATCCATGCTCCAATGGGGTAGTAAAATGGTGCCCTTTAAATAAAATGGCAAAATCAAGGCTTGCTTTTTGGAATTTGTATATATTTTAAATATTTTAAAACTGTAGATGGTTGGATCCGTGGATAAAGAATGCATGGATACAGAGGGCCAGCTATATAACTTTATAAGTCAAAACCACACTCAAATGGCCTGGGAACCAGTATCAATGTGTTCAAAACCTGGCATGTCTAAAGGATCTGTGGTTTAAAAGGATTGGGAAAATCTCGGACTGATATGTCCATGTGATATTTATTTAGTTATTATTTTTTGCACTGCCTTTCTCTCCATGTCAGTTACATAATATGAGAATTATGGGAAGGGGGGGAATCAGGAGAAGCTGTGTTGACCATAAAACAAATTCCAAAGTCTAGAGTAGACTACTCTGTTTTAAAGGCAGCCTCCGCTTTTTCCTTCAAAAGGTGAAAAAAACTTTGTTCCAGGTGGGCTTAGGCCCATGGCAGTTGTGACTTCATTTGAAAGTCCTTCGGAAGCCACAACCACCATGGGTTCTATCCTCTGAGGGACTCTAACACTATCCTTTTCTCATCACTCCATTTCCCCTACATGGTTTTAAACTGCCTTTACCTAGAGTTGTGCCCAAACACAGTTTGGATAACCTGCCAAAGGCTTGTTGCAGAGACACAACAACAGCTAATGAGCAAGCAAAGTAACAGAGCAGCTTACCGTTCAGCACTTACCCTGTTTCCCCGAAAATAAGACATCCCCGAAAAATAAGACCTAGTAGAGGTTTTGCTGAATTGCTAAATATAAGGCCTCCCCCAAAAGTAAGACCTAGCAAAGTTTTTGTATATAAATATATATACAGTATATAATAAATGTCCATTTTTTTTTGGTTCAACAATAAATATGAATTCTTCTTCATGGAAAAAAAATAAGACATCCCCTGAAAATAAGACCTAGCACGTTTTTGGAGCAAAAATTAATATAAGACAGTCTTATTTTCAGGAAAACACAGTACTTTGCTTAGCAAACAAAAGCCTTAAGTCCCAAACAAAGTTCATTCACAAGTTTTTTGTGGAGCTTTCGGGCTATGTGGCCATGTTCTGGAAGAGTTCCTTTCTGACGTTTCGCCAGCATCTGTGGCTGGCATCTTCAGAAAGGTACTCTTCCAGAACATGGCTACATAGCCCGAAAGCTCCACAAAAAAACTATGGATGCCGGCCATGAAAGCCTTCGACTCCATATTCATTCACAAGATTCCAGTCTGGCAAGAGAATTCAGTAATATTCAGGGCCTGATTCCTACTACCTTTTAAACTGGATTGCAAATGAGTTTGAACCGGTTCAAATTACCCTGGTTCCCACTTAAACCGAATTGCTGAAGCGATTACGAGAGGGAGACCATGCGCTTGACTCATTTAATCCGCGTCTTTGTGACACTAATGTTTTCAGTGTCTTATTTGATAAATCGATTCCACACAAGTGTGAACCAGATGTGGACTGGATTCGATTTAAATTTCCCCTTCAGCTGACTGGAACAGGTCCATTTTGAATCAATTCATGCATGAATGTGAACCACAAGTGGATTATTTTAGAGGGAAAAAATGCAATCAGGGCAAATGTAGTGGGAACCATGCTCCGCTGTAGAATTGATCCATCGATTTGGATCGCACACCGATTTATCTGTAAGTGGGAATGAGGCCCAAGTCAGGGAAATGGTATCCAGAGTCAACAACACAGTCCAGGTCAAGCACCTAGTTCAGGAACACAATGGGGAGCCGCAGTGTTGGGAATTTATAGACCAGAACCTTAATGTATAAATCAGAAGCTGCTGCCTAATTCATTGCTGCTTCCTATGAATCCTCTGAGACCACCTCAAGCCCTCCCTTTGTTGTCTCTGCTTGTCAAAGGTGGGTGGACTTCTGTATCTCAATAGGCAGGACTCTGCCAGAGCTGGTACTGCACTCAGTTTGGTCAGTCTCTGAGACTTGTGGCTCTGGAACCTCCTCCTTCTCTGGCTCTACAGCAGATCCCAGCTTCAGTCTCTGAATCAGAGTCCATTTCCATGTTCTGGAAGCAGTTACCATGTCTCGGAGCCTGGCCCTGACTCTCCAGTGTTCATGGGAGACAATCGTGCAAATTCTCCAGTTTTGGTGAGCTCAGCTCCTTGCAAAAGGAAAAAGACTGTGTGCAAATCTCCAGTTCAGCTAGCAGAACAGGAGCTTGATATACTTTGCAAGGATTAATTCATTTGTTGCTGCAACCTGACACTCCTAGTGTCACCTGGTGCCGATGGGCTGCAAGGAGGACTGCGACAGCAGTCAAAGGGGTGCACTTGTCCCTTCTCCTCTGTGGCAGTGGCCTCCTTCTGAGAACTTGAGAACTTCTGAGAACTTCCTCCACTGCCAAGACTCTGATCCATGCCCTAGTGGTCTCACAACTAGATTATTGTAACCTTCTTCTGACAGGGCTTCCTCTCTCTCACCTCCATTCTTTAATCTCTGTCCAGAACTCAGTCACACGTATTATCACATCCGCTCGCCGCTTTGACCATGTTTCTCCTCTTTTATCCTCCCTTCACTGGCTCCCTTCCCCTTCCGCATCCAGTACAAGCTTTTGCTGTTAACTTTCAAAGCCCTCCACGGACTGGACCCTCCTTACTTGTCTGAACCTCTTTCTCCTCACACTCCTTCTCGTACCCTCCGTTCTGGTAGTCAATCCCAGCTGAGGATTTCCACTGCCCCGTCCCGGATTCGTCCCTTCTCACTTGCTGCTGCTCACTCCCAGAACCTTCTTCCCCCACATGTGCACCTCATCACTTCTCTAACCAGTTTCAAAACTGAGTTAAAGACTATATTGTTTAGGGAAGTGTTCCAAGGATTGTGCCATCTGCCCCAGGATGCCTCCTTTTAACTATGTATTAAGAAGCCGAGCCCTCCCTCCAGTCCATCTGCCTTGGCCTAGGCACCAGAGGGAGAGAAGAACCACTGGACCTCATCCCCTTCCCACCACCTTCCCCTCTTCCTTTTGTGTTGTCTCTTTTAGATTGTAAGCCTGAGGGTAGGGATCCGTCTAAATGTAAGATTGTATGTACCGCACTGGTCTACCTGTTTACTTAGTAATAGTTAGCTTATTTCTTCCCTCTCAATTGTTATAGTGCCTAGGATCCTCCTCCTCTCTGCTCTGCAAACATCTTCTGGCTAGAAGCAAGAAGGCTAGATTAAATGTTCTTTAATCTGTCTCCTTAAACAGATGAGAAGTAATAATATCCTAATTTCACCCTGGTCTTTGAACAACCCCTTTTAGCTCTGGTTTCTGTTTTAATTTCCAAACAGGAAAATAACATACGTGATAGAGAGAGAGAGAGAGAGTTTGAATGACAATTTGTAAGCGGCTGTGGTTGGTTCTTAATGCACAATCCTCTCGCCTAGGGAACATCCATAGATCTCAGGTTTTGGCCCAGAAACTTCAGGGTTTGGGATAATCCTGAATTAGCCAACAACTTTACCATTCCCCAATGGAGAAATGTTGGTTTCATAAGCCTACACAAGCATTTTAGATTGAATGGTGGAATGCTCTCTCACTCTCACTGAATCCTTATAATTTTTCCTTGCCCAATGTTTGTTTATTTCCATGAGCATATGCAAAAACTGAAGAATAAATAACCTTGCACCCTTTGTATTCACACGTCTTTGTGCTTTATATATTTACCTGTCAATTTATTCCTCAGTGCCTCAGCAAGTACAAATACACACACCTAAGTTGTTAACTCATTTGTTATTCATTGGGACAGCATCCTTCTCCCCATCTAATTTGGGGTTTTCTCTAGACCACCTTCTCCACAATCCCAGTCTTCCCTTGCTGAATGCCTCCTCCATCAGGTATTTGATGTCTTATTCCACCTCCATATTTTTCAGACAGTAGTTATATAACCATTTCTCCTTTACTAGAAATAGTTGGACAAAAATTAGATAAATGGCATCTTCTTTAGTTTTTCTTTACCAACATCTCCATTGCAGGCAAAGTTGGAATTATTTTAATCCTATATTTGCTGCTTCTGTCACATTTTTCATGAATTTTTGGTGTAAAATATTTAATTTACTATATATTAAGGTAATTTTTTAGGTATTCGCTGTGTATAAGATAGAGTTGTCAGGAAGCAGTGAGAGAATTGAATGCTGAAAGTGGCAGTGAAATGTCTGGGACTTTGAGTAAGGTTGGCGTATGGCAGTCGGGATGATAGTTGGTATAGAGTTCGAGGAGTTAGAGTTGGTGGGTAAGAGGAAAAGATTGGGGAAGTGAGGATTAGGGTTAAGATAGTTGATCATTCAGGTTTAGAAATTAATGAGCATCTGAATTAGCTAGGAGTGGGGTGTGAGAGAGTGTGTGAGCTGTGTTTTAAATATATTAAATAATTTACCTGTTTTGCTATGTTCAACTTCAGTTAGGAATTAAGTATTATTTTTGTAGAACGGAATATGGAGAAATGAAATGGTTCCCAATTGGCAAAGGGGTCAGGCAAGGCTGCATCCTGTCACCCTATTTGTTTAAGTTCTGTGCAGAAAATATCATAAGAAGATCAGGTTTAGACTCAGAAGACAGGAGGAAGAAACATCACCAATCTAAGATATGCAGATGATACCATAATATTAGCAGAAAACAGCATAGACTTGGAATAATTACTAAAGAAAGAAGAATGTGCAAAGGCAGGCTTACTGCTGAACATAAAGAAAACAAAAATAATGACGTTGGAGGATCTACATACATTCAACCAAGATAATGAAGAAATGTAAATACTTAAAAATTTCTCATATTTTGGAGCAAAAATTGACCAGAATGGAGACTGCAGTCAAGAAATCAGAAGAAAACTAGGAAAGGAAAGGGCAGCCATGGAAGAACTAGATAAGATCCTAAAGTGCAAAGATTACAAGTGAATACTGAAGTTAGAATTGTCCAGGCAATTTTATTCCCCATCACCCATCTTCCTTAATATTATTAATATTCCCCCTTCTCCACCCCGGCTCCACTTTTTACCCAAGTAGTTCCCATATGTTATCAATGTGAGATGTGCAGATTCAAATCACAGGCACTTTTGTTCTGAGCATTTGTTAAGTGGTAAAAAGATGTCAGATACTGCTTTTTTCTCCCTGTGGACCAGGAACAAGAAACAAGGACGTTTGTCCTATGAAAAACCGCACAGTTATCTATTAACCAGACTAGAAAGTGAGCCCTGACTTTGTTCCCAGTATCTATTTTACAAGCATTTTTGTGTACTTTTTCTCTTTTTTTTTAAAGACTTCCAGTTGACTTGCCTTTACAGATTCCTTAATCCAAATGTTAAAAATAAATTCAACCAAAAAAGAACTAAGTGCCCATGTTGTTAAAACTACACTTGTCCCTCCACATTTGTGGCTTTGACTTTTGCAGATTTGATTATTCACAGATTTTATTAAAATGTTCCCTCTAGGAATATCTAGGTCCTCCAGCGCAACTCTGTGGTCAACTTTAACCAAAAGTCACACTGAAGGACCTAGCAATTCCTAGAGAGAACATTGCGCTAGGCATTTGTAGCTCCTCCAGCACAATTTGATGGTTAATATCTGGCAGATGTTGACCTCAGAGTTGGACTGGAGGACCTAGAGTTTCCTAGAGAGGTGTTCTCTCAGGTAAAAATGTAGTATTTTTTAATTTGCATTTTTTTCCACATTCACGGGGGTCCTGTGCCCCTAACCCCAGAAAATGTGCAGGGAAGAGTGTATAATTAAAACAAAATTTAAAACGTAAATTAAACATAAATTAATTTAAAGCATAAATTAAACAGACGCTGGATGGCCATCTGTCAGGAGTGCTTTAATTGTGCATTCCTGCATGGCAGGAGGATGGACTGGATGGCACTTGGGGTTTCTTGTTTAAAAACCCCCAAAGAAGGAGACTCCACTACACTCTGAGGGAGTGTATTCCACTGTCGAAGAGACCTTACTGTCAGGAAGTTCCTCCTAATGTTGAAGTGGAAACTCTTTAACTGCAGTTTGCATCAATTGTTCTGGGTCCTAGTCTCTGGAGCAGCAGAAAAGAAGCTTGCTCCCTCCTCTATATGACATTCCTTCAAATATTTAAACATGGCTATCATATCACCTCTTAACCTTCTCTTCTCCAGGCTAAACATACCCAGCTCCCTAAGGCGTTCTTCATAAGGCATGGTTACCAGACCCTTCACCATTTTAGTTGCCCTCCTTTGGACACACTCCGGTTTCTCAACAAGTTTTTTTTGGAATTGTGGTGCCCAGAACTAGACACAGTATTCCAGGTGAGGTCTGACCAAAGTCGAATAGAGTGACACTATTACTTCCCTTGATCTAGACACTATATTTCTAATGATGCAGCCTAGAATCACATTGGCCTTTTTAGCTGCTGCATCGCACTGTTGACTCATGTTCGATACTGGGACTCCTAGATCCCTTTCACGTGTAATCTTACTTCCCAGTTCCTTGTTCATCACCCGGCCTACTCAGGTTTTCCAAACTCAGAGCAGCCGTGACTTCCTTGACTGAATCAATCCCCCTGTAGAGTCTCCATCTTTTCTTACTGTCTTCCACCTTACAAAGCATTTTCTTCTTTTCCAATGAGTCACTTCACAAGAGATGTCCAAATTTTGACAGCCTTGGCTTAGTCATCTTGGCTTCCAGAGGGAGCTAAATAACTAAACCTGGCTTCCTATAAACCCCTCTGCTCTTCATCCCCCCACCCCGGACACCTTCTAGAGAGAATAAAATAAAATACGGGTACACATCTCTGTGTAAACATAGTTTTACTACGTTTCCAAGCTCAGCAAAACTGAGGAATAAAAACTAGGGTGGGGACAGGGGAGTGAGGACCACTTGAAGCCTTGATAAACTAAGCCGTTTGAAGTCAATAGAGCTTCAGCAGCCTTTGCTGTTTGCCTCTAGCTGCTAATATGCTCAATAATTTAAAACCCTTTATCTGGGTTCTGTCCCCAGTTGCCCCTGACATGATGGGAGAAAGAGATGCTGCTGCTGCTGCTTGCACAAGGCTGCACATGTCACTGTATCTCAGTGGGCTCTTTGAAAAGGTCGCTTTTTATCCTATATTTGGCTTTTCACTGGGTTAATGCCCCAAATTGCTGCTTGGCAGCAAGCTGTGGTGAAACCTTCATTGACTGCCTTCTGTTGGATTGTGGTTTCTTGGCGGTGCTGAGCTAGAAAATGCAGGGATTCCCTTTGGCACTGCTTTAGCATTTCATAGAATCATAGATTTCCCCAGGCTTACATATATATATATATACATATATATATATGAGATATGTGTATGAGTGTGTGTGTGTGTGTGTGTATGTACAGTATAATCTTTCTTTAGCCTATTGCTTGAATGCTTTGTAACACTTCTGATTCGCACGTTTTATCTGATTGAAAATTATATCTTAGTCAGTTAATCACACAGATTTTTATAGATTACATACATATAATTTGCATTTAGGGGGGAAAAAAGCTATAGTATAATCATACATTCTGAAATACATGTGCTTATTATAGTTATAGGCATAGTCACGTTCCCAAGATAGTAAAAAAAGGGATAGAAAGTTTTGACCAGTTCTAGTAATTTTGACCTCTTCCAGGTGTAGGATTTTTGTAAAGCTAACGGGTCTAATTGTCCAGCAAATGATACTTTGCATTACCACAAGGCTAGCTCATATTTTTCTGATGGGAAAATTCATTGTCAGCCCCTGTACTTTACCTACCGTGACATATGCAGTTATACGTAAAGATGCAAGATGCTCGGATGTGGGAAGACGTCATGCTATTTGCAAGTGCAAAAATCCTGATGCTGCAATTTTGAAGGAATGGTTCCATTTTCAAAAACTGCATAAAAACAATAACCCAGGAATCATCAACACTGCAGAAATAATCTGGTTTGACACCGCTTTAACTGCCATGGCTCCATGCGATCCAATTCTGGGCAGTGTAGTTTATTGTGGCCCCAAAGACTTTAATAGAAAGTCATGTCTTGATGAGGTGCCAAAAAGAAACCCACTTTGGTGCCAAGTGGACCTTCTAAGAACATCCGACAAGTGGGGTATCACACCCAAGAAGGACTCCACTAATGGAATACATAGGAGGGCTCCTCTGGAAGACCTCAGTACACTGTTGTTACCGTTGTTGTGTGCCTTCAAGTCATTTCTGACTTATGACGACTGTAGCACAAGGTTTTCTTGGCAATATTTGTTCCGAGGAAGCTTACCATTGCTTTCTCTGAGGCTGAGAGAGTGTGACTTGTCCAAAGGCACCCAAGGGTTTCATGGCCATGCTGGGAATCGAACCCTGGTCTACAGAGTCATAGTCCAACACCCAAACTGCTATGCCATGCTGGCTCCCTTAGTCCACTGGCATACAATAATATACATAATTTAATATAATTAATATAATATAATGATATAAATGTGTCAGATCAATAGTTCTGCTTGAAAGAAAGAAAAAAGAGGCTGACATTCTCCTGACAAAGGTCAGGGCAAGAGCATCAACACCTTTTTTTGTCCTCACAAGAGATTCCTTTGAAGCTATCTGGATGGTGAACATACTCAGCGAGGGCCTGAATGTTTGATGGAAGTACATTTTAAGAAGCCTAAGAGGATAAATGCTTATCATAGGTGGGTAAAAGATTCTGACCTTTAAAAAAACCCTGTTCTTATTCAAGGTTAAGAGGTGATATGATAGCCCTGTTTAAGTATCTGGAGGGATGTCACACTGAGGAGGGAGCAAGCTTCTTTTCTGCTGCTCCAGAGAACAGAACCTGGAACAATAGATGCAAGCTCCAGGAAAAGAGATCCCACCTCAACATTAGGAGAAACTTCCTGACAGTAAGGGCTGTTTGACAGTGGAACTCACTCCCTCAGAGGGCGGTCAAGTCTCCTTCCTTAGGGGTCTTTAAACAGAGGATGGATGGCCACCTGTCAGGGATGCTTTGATCAAGAGTTCCTGCATGGCAGAATGGGGTTGGACTGGATGGCCCTTGGGGTCTCTTCCAACTCTCTGATTCTATGATTCAACACACTCATTTCTGAACCAATTTAGAGCCTCTTAAATCCACACAGATGCTTGACAGAACTTAAAAATAACACATGGCAAGCAACAACATTACCCCTTACATGTTTTTTTGGGGTGTGTGTGTATGTAATAAGAGCATCATGATATTAGCCAGTATTCTACATCAGCCATATAGTTATGTGTAGTGTGTCTTCAAGTAATTTCCAACTCATAGAAACCCTAAGCAAACTTATCATGGGGTTTTCGTGGCAAAATCCGTTCAGAGAGAAAGTTTTTGCCTTCTGGGGCTGAGAGAAAGTGTGACTTGACCAAAGTCATCCAATGGGTTTCCATGGCTGAGCAAGGATTCAAATCCTAGTCTTTAGAGACATAGTCCTTCTTCAGACCTTTTATGCTCCTAGGACTTTTTCTCATTGTTAACCTTGATTTTTTTGTAGAGAGATCTTGTACCACGTTTGGGATTAACTGAAAGAAAGAAGTTGGCATCATGAGACTAAAGTCTACTTCCTCAGATGTATTTTGTGTATCTGAGGAAGTAGACTTTATTCTACGAAAGTTCATGCTGCTAACGTCTTTCAGTTAATCCCAGAGCTACCACGAGATCTCTCTAAATACTGATTCTACGGACTAACATGGCTATATCTTTGCATTCTTGATCTTTTGGTCAGCCGTTTTGTCTCACTTGCTGCTGATGTTTCCCCATTTTTGTTAGTTCTGCATCCAATGCTATTTGAGATCTACTGAATTTTATGGCACTAAGCTTTTCTTTTTTTTAAATATAATCCATCATGATGAAGACATCGGTGTAATCCGGTGGTTCACCCTTTACTTTAATCAGTCAAATAAGTAAGATGAGTACTAGAAGTAATTTGCTGTTAGGCATATGACAAACATAAAGTGCAGAGAGATGCCAGCAGAGGGCATACAGTCCTCATTAACAGAAGAGACACCCAGATTAATGAATTGGCAAACAGATCCAGGTGAAGTGATGCTGCCTTTCCTAAGGGCTCTTCATCATTGTTTCAATAATAGGCTCTTCTGCAAAAGGGCATGTATGAAGTGAAAAGATCTCTTTTCAGTCGCTCGAAGTGTTTGTTTTTAAAAAAGAGGAGAAAACACAGAATTGATAGTTTACAAATACAATATTCTAATGCTATCTGCAGAGAGCCAATGCGCTCTAGTGGTTTGAGTGTTGGGCTACAACTCCGGAGATCAAGCTTCGAATCCCTTCGAATCCCAAATCACCACTCCTGGGTGATTTGGGACAAGTCTCGTTCTCTCTGCCTCGAGAGGAAGGCAAAGGCAAATCTCCTCTGACACAATCTTGCCAAGAAAACCCTTAGGGTCACCATAAGTTGAAAATAATCTGAAAGCATGCAACAACAACTATGGTGTTTGTGAGAGTGTTCACATTACACCGTTATATCAGTTTGATACCTTTTTAAACTATCCTGGTTCTACCAGGGAGAATCTTGGAAATTATAGTTTGACAAAATCTTTCAAATTATCTGCCAGCTATTCAGAGAAATACTCTAGAGAATTTGAGGTACCCCTCCATAACCTACCTATCCTAGGTTTTCACGGGATGGATCCATTGCAGCTAAAGTGGTATAAAACTGCTGTGATTGTGGAGATAACACCTTGTGTTGACTCAGATGAAAGACCCACTGAGTTCAAAAAGACCTACTCCCAAGTAATTATCATAATAATTGAAATTATACTGCAATGATTATAGGAATAGTTGGATTAATCTGTGATTTTTAGGGCTAGGATCCTAGTGGTTACCTATGTTAGTGTATGTTCTCTTGGGGCAATGCAGGAGGCATCATGTACCTCCTCCTGCAATTGTTTCACCTAGGTGCAAACCCCTAGTGCACCTGGGCATGTCTGAGCCACCCTTGAGACCCAGGGACAAAGAAACCACCTTGTGCTGAGACAGAGATTGCTCTTTCTTTGTTGGGGCATTTTGCTGTTGTTAACTGCTATCATATCAACATTGACGTATACTGACCTTATGAATCTCATTGATAGGGTCGCCATAAGTCAAAGTTGATGTGATCTCCAAATCATCCTATTGGTCTTGCAGGGTTAGGACCATGGCTTCCTTGGTTGAGTCTACCCACCTGAAATAAAGTCTTCCTCTTTTCCTTCTATAGTGGGGCCTCACTATTTGTGGGCTTGCCATAGTTAGATTTGATCATCTGTGGATGGCAAGTCCTGCTGTCCCCAATGGCAGTGCGCATACATCAGGCCGTCATTAGGAACAATGGGACGAAGTCCTGATTCTTTTTTTCGTTTCTGTGGAGGGATCCGGAAAGGATCCACCATGGATACGAAGGTCCAACAGTAGTACTTTGCTACTGCCTTCTACTTTGCTAAGCATTCTTTTCTACAGGTTGAGTCCCTTCTCTGAAATGTTTGGGATCAGGGAGGCTTAGCCTAAAGTGAATCAAATCTTCTCATGATATAGTTAAAATACAACACTGAGACCTTACTATTTGAGGTTTCTACCTCCAACAAATATCCCCCCCCCCCTTTAAATTGGGACTGGATTGGCATGTTTTATCTCAACATCACCAAAAGTTTTCCTGATGCAGAAGCATGAAGGTTTCTTGAGAAAGTCAGTGTCCTCTCCCTAACAAAGGGGCCTGTGGCCTCACAAAAGATGAAGACCGTGGACCTTATCAGATGTTGGAAATTGGAAGCATAATCCAATGGCAATCCGAATGCAATCATGGGGTTTCACGTTGTTGTGAATTAAAGTATCTCACGCAATTTCGGGCAAAAGAGAAGTCATTCCGAATGCAATCATGGGTTTTACGTAATTGCGAATTAAAGCATCTCACACAATTTCGGGCAATGGGCAGTCATTTTCAGGTAATGGGAAATCATTCTGAACACATTCCAAATGCAATAGGAATTCACATGAACTAGCGAATTCATGTGAATCCGAATTGGCTCCATTCGCAATAAAGAGAAATTCCTCCCATCTGATAAGGTGGATTGCAAAGAAGTGTCTTTTTTGTGTTGTTAAATTTCCTGGACTTTGAGAATCTCCCAGGCAGCAGCCACATGGCCAGAAGGAGGAGGTGCAAGCCTGCAAAAAATACCCCTCCATACTATCTGAACTGAGAACAGAAGCAGCAAAATGCAGCCCTATGACTAACAACTTTAGCCCCCCCCCCCCCATATGGTTTTAAAAACCTTTCCTGATGAAAACGCCAATGGAGCTTTGAAAGCTTGCAACATGTATATTGTGCATTTTATTTGGCCAATAAAGGTATCACTGTTTGGTGGATTTTTGTTGTTATTGGATTCAAAATACAACAGTCTTAGAAGACTATCACATGGGGAAAATCAGGGGATTAAAAGGGCATTCTTTAAAAAGGCATTTTGAAAAGACATTTTCCCGGGCAGTCATGCGATCGTGGCGAAGATTTTCATAGGACACCGCAATCCCAGGAAGAACCAGGAATGCTCCAGCAACAAACTATTCACGGGATTTCTCCATGAAGGGTTTGCTGCTGGAACATTCTTGGTCCTTCCTGGGATAAGTCCTCTGAGATTGCAACGTGTGTGAAAATCTTCACTGCAATCATGCAACTTCCCCGGGAAAATGCCTTTTTAATCCCCTGATTTCCCCCCTTAGTTTAGTCATCTTGGCTTCTAGGGAGAGTTCGGAGTTGATTTGCTCTAAGACTTGTCCTTTTAGCAGTCTACGGTATCCATAGAATTCTTCTCCAGCAACACATTTCAAATGAGGTCATTTTCTTCCTATTGGCTTTCTTCACAGTCCACTTTTCACAACCGTGTATAGAAATGGGAAATATGATGGCTTGGACAATCCTAACTTGAGTATTCAATTGTATATCTTGACACGTCAGGATCTTGTCTAGTTCCTTCACAGATGTCCTTCCAAGTGCTTGTCTCCTCTTCTGCTTTCTTGACTGGAGTCTCCATTCTGATGAATGATTGAGCCAAGCTGTGAAAAACTTTGAACAATTTCAATGTCTCCATTCTCTACTTTAAAGTTATGTAACAATAATCTGTGGTCATTATTTTTGTTTTTTTCTGGGGGGCATTAAGGGAGCTGGGCGCTCACTGGCCAAGAGGCCAAAGCTTCACTGGGGAGCTCCCTCCTCTGCTGTCATTCCAGTTTATCACATGGGAGGAATTTCTCTCAATTGCGAATGGAGCCAATTCGCAATTACGTGAATTTGCTAGTATAGCGAATTTACGTGAAATCTGATTGCGTTTGGAATGCATTCAGAATGACTTCCCATTTCCCGAAAATAAACCCCCCCCATTGCATGAAATTGTGTGAGATACTCTAATACGCAATTACGTGAAACCCCATGATTGCGTTCGGAATGACTTCCCATTGCCAGAAATTGCGTGAGATACCCTCATATGCAATTACGTGAAACCCCAGGATGGCATTCGGATTGCCATTGCATTATACTCCCAAATTCCATTGTGTGATAAACTCCGTTGAGAAGCTGGGAAGGAGGAGCAGCCTGTGCTGGTGGAGAATAGGGTTGTCAGGTCAAGACTGTCTCAAGCCCTGATATTTCAGGGCCAGCCTTTGCGAGCTTGAGATGACCCTTTATGAGGTAGACCCTGGTGATGTTACAAGGAGTGGTTTTACACCCATAGACTAAATGGAATCTGGCCAGGGGTCTTTGGGCTTGTTTATCCCTTCATTGGCTGCTAAATCAGACATCTTGTTTCCCAAAGTGGGGCATACTGATCCTCTTCTTTGAAAACTTTACAAATAGGACATTTGAGACTTCCCTTCCCAGCGTCCTGATTTGGCAAGGACAGTCCCAATCAATCTTTGGACATCCCACTTTTTCAGTTGCTATTAAAATGTCCCAGTTTCTCTTTCCTCTTTGTTCTCAAATTACATCAATTGGTGTAAAGTGATTTCAAAGTGCCAAAGCATTTTGCACAATAACTCCTCAGGGAGGAGAGGAGGGGCAGAATCATGCCCTTCTCAGTAGGCTCAGACAAAAGCAAACTGCTGCAGTCCCTCCTAGCTTGTGTGTTCTTCTTCATTAATAGCTTTTGCCGTCTTGTCCCCACTTTAATGTTACCACATGTGTTCTGGGTTTCATTTCTGCAATACTGGAAGGTATATCAAGGGCAGCAGCCGTCTCTAGCCATTGTTTTCCATGCAACTGGTATTCATTGCTGCATGCAGCCTCTGATCCTGGGAGACAGCATGTGGTCATTATGGCTTGCACCTTATTCAATTAATTAGAATTTTTACAGAGGAATTGTACGCATGTCTATTCCAAAGTAAATCCCACACTGAGCTCAATGAGGCATACATCCCAGTAATGATGTTGTATAGGATTGCAGCTGTAATCAATTACTTGGCATTTACAGATGCCAATATAGCCCCACAACACATCTATAAAAGTTATTTTTCAGTAGGAGTTTTACTTCCCCCATCCAGTGAATTAGTTTGAGAAGCCACTTTTGGACTAAAAAAAAGGGGGGAGGGGGAGGATAAACCAATGTCTGTAATGTTTTTCTGTCTAACATCCGGAATGGTTCTTTCCAAAAAATGCTAAATGTGGGTAAATAGCAATAAGAAAAACCTTGTTTATATGCCCAGCTTTAGTGAGAGCAATAACAGAGCAGTTATAAGTGAGCAAGGGTCAGCACTGGACTCATTCTCTGAAGGAGGTTTCAAGGTCCAAACACAGCATAAAGGCAGCCCAGACCTCTCTGTGTATACACAGTTATAGCACTATGATTCCACTTTAATTGCCATGGTTCCATCCTAGGGAAGTCTGGGGTTTGCAGTTTAGGGAGTGGTATTTAAAATTCTCAACCACAGAGTTGTACTGTCTCACCAAACTGCAAACCCCAGGATTTCACTGGATGTAGCTATGGTAGTTAGAGTGGAATCATAGTGCTGTAATAGTCTAGTGTGAAAGAGTCCCAGGGCCCTGTGCCCCAGGGCTTTGAACCTGAATAATGGTAGCACAGGCATCGGGCCTTATTGCATTAGGCTTTTTTCCCCGCTACAATAATGTGTTTCCAAAAATGCTATGTGGTGCTGGAAGAGTGCTTACCATGAACACCCAAAAAGACAAACAAATGGGTCCTTGGACAGTTCAGACCAGAGCTCTCCTTGGAAGCCAAGATGATCAAGTTGAGGCTGTCGTACTTTGGGATGAGAAGGCATGGAACACTAGAAGAAACAATGGACGTTATCAGACGATGGAAATTGGAAGTATAATCCAATGGCAATCTGAATGCAATCATGGGGTTTCACGTTATTGTGTGAAAGTCGATCACATGCATTTTTGGGCGATGGAAATTGGAAGTATAATCCAATGGCAATCTGAACGCAATTGTGGGGTTTCATGTTATTGCGTCAGAAACTATCATATGCAATTTCGGGCAATGGGAGGCAATTTCGAGCAATTCTGAACACAATGCAGCATCAATACGCAATCACGTAAATTCGCTGAATTAGTGAATTCACTCATTTCTGAACTGGCCCCACTTTCATTTCTTTTGAAATTGGAAGAAATTCCTCCTGTGTGATAACGTCCATTAATGCTAGGAAAGGTGGAGGATAGAAGAAGGAGGGGAAGACAGCAGACCAGATGGATGGGTTCAATCAGGGGAGTTATGGGCTTGCAGGTCCTGAGCATAGTTGTGGAGGATAGGGATACTTGGAAATGTCTCATCCATAGGGTCGCCATGAGTCGGAATCGACTCTAGGGTAGCTAATAACAAAATGCTATTTGAATGCTTTTCTCTCACACCTTCAGAACCATCCCAATATCGCAGAGTCCATTTGTCCTAAAACTTTATCATACATAGCATTTGGGACTGTCCACCCACTACCTCCTTCAGTTATATTCTTCCCATCCCTTCTCCCCATTCTCCCCATCCCTTCTCATTGTTTGGCATGCAAACACAGATGCCCCCCTCCAAAATATAAATGAAAACAATCTTACCTTGAAAAAGGTCTCCCCCCCCCCCCCCCCCCCGCCGGTCAGATCTTAACTAACCTTAACTAACTGGGTGCAAGGAAAGTCAGCAGATACTGATCTATCTGTCTGAGCTATCTTTGGCTTTTGTATGGCAATGATCACACAAGAGGTTGAAAGAAGTAAATGCTTTTTTTAAACTGTAAGACACTTTTGCCTTTTCCTCTTACATTTCTGGGCATGTGTGTGTGTGCAAGTGAGAGAGAATGAGCAAAAGAATGAAAGCATTAGCACACCATGGCATCATAGCTTTGCAGTGACAGACAGACTCTGGAATGGGGTTGGAAAAGAAGTGGGGTCAGTGACTAAAGTTTTGGCTTCTCTGGCAAGCCTCAGTGTGGGGTGGAATGGTAATTTAGCAAAGGATTTTTTTTTCTATAGAGGAAAAAAGTGTAAAAGTTTCTCACAGTTACTCTGCCAGATGAAATGGAATCAAATCGAAATGTCCACACCTCCTCCTTCTCTTCTGATCACTGTGCTTCCCCACACAAAAGCACACCCCTGACCACCCCAACTGGCATAAAAGTGTAATTGAACGTTTGCCCAGGGAAGGATAGAACAACAGAAGCTGGAAAGAAAACACTTTTAAATATTCTCCCATGGGAGAAGAACAGAAGAGGGACGACATCATGTAATAAGCCCAACGAAGTCATAGAATCATAGTTGGAAGAGGCCACAAGGGCCATCCAGTCCAACCTCCCTGCCATGCAGGAACTCTCCATCAAAGCATCCCAGACAGATGGCCATCCAGCCTCTGCTTAAAGACCTCCAAAGAAGGAGACTCCGAGGGAGTGTGTTCCACTGTCGAACTGCGCTTACTGTCAGGAAGTTCCTCCTAATGTTGAGGTGGAATCTCTTTTCCTGGAGCTTGCATCCATTGCTCCGGGTCCTGCTCTCTGGAGCAGCAGAAAAAAAGCTTGCTCCCTCCTCAATATGACATCCCTTCAAGTATTTAAACAGGGCTATCATATCACCTCCTAACCTTCCCTTCTCCAGGCTAAACATCCTCAGCTGTCTAAAGGTTCTGTTATTCAGATTTTCTTGCCTCGTGTAATAAGGTTCATAGGGTGAGTGGTGTCATTAGGAGAGTGCAAGGGGTGCACACTGTACCCTAAGAGGGGTGACACCCGTGTTCCCCAAACATCTGCATTTGGGCAGAAACAAGCCATGCCATTTGGTTGTGTCCCATTAAAATACTGAAAAGATGGGTTGAGTGGGGTAAAGATTAGTGGGAGGAGAAAAGAGAGGTCTCAGTTTTAAAAAATTAAAATATCAAATTTCAAAATTCTTAATTTTTTAAAAAAAGATTTATTTTATCCAATTTTCACTTTAACCACACGAAAACTATGTACATGCAAATCCATTTATTATGGGTGTATGATAGTGTAATATTTATTTATTTACGGTATTAATACCCCTTCCCTTCAGCCCTAAAGACTCTCAGAGCAGTGTAGACGGTTCCCTGCCCTTACAATCTAAAAAGACACGTCACAAAAGGAGAAAGGAATGGTGGTGGGGAAGGGGATCAGGTCCAGTAGCTTTTCTCTCCCCTTTTAACATTTTAACGTTGCTCGGTGTTTATGTCACAATTGCCATTACAATCAGTGATATATGGGAATTACAATTTATGGGTAACATGAGTCCTTTCTGCTCCTGGTGCAAACTACCTCTGTGTGCAGCAACTGAAGTAAGGTGAGGACAAAGGGAAAAAATGGAAGGAGAAGAAAGAACTGGGACTTTTTAAAAGCAGCTGAAAAAGTAAGATGAGAGAAAATCAATTGAAACTGTCCCTTTCAAACTGGGACAGCTGGAGGGTATGTCATCAGCATAAAGGATGCCAACGATGCAACCATTTTGTACATCTTCTTTGTCACTGGTAACATATAAGTGCCACATGTGGATTGCATTTCCTGACTGCCTAACTATTCAAAAAAGAGGCAAAAGAACTAGAAATCTATTTGTCGGAGTTAAATAGAATCTCTACTCCGAGGCGATACACCTTGGATTATCAAACGCTAAAGACAAATGAGGAGGAGGGGGTGATAATCTCCGGCTCGCCCTGTTTAGGGGAATTCACAGAGGCTCCAGCCTCTTTGTCTCCCAGGAAAACAGACGCTATCGGTGCTTCCAGAATCAGGAAGCTGGGAGCAAAAGTTCATGCACGGAATTACATAAGGCATAATGAAAGCTGTGGTTATCGTTCATGCTTACTCAGTTGTGGGAATGATTAAGGCAGTCTTCAACGGTTGCCATATTCTCCTCATTCCCGTCATGCTGCTGGGTCATTAAAACCTCAACCTCAGTGAATTTGCTCCAGCTGTGGAAGGCACCCCTGCTAAAATGCAAGGGCTGCAATGCGTGGGGCTGAGTAACCCATGTACCCCACAGGTATCAAGGCAGGGAAATATTGAAAGGAAGCTGAATTAGAGACACTATAACTGACACAAATCCACACAGATCACGCTTCTTTTCTTGCTCTGTTTGCCCTTGCAGTGAATTTCGTGTGCATTAATTAACAGGGAGAGAATCTAGGCTGCTTTCAGTCCATCTT
Organism: Urosaurus nigricauda; assembly: GCA_034509955.1. Lineage (NCBI taxonomy): Eukaryota > Metazoa > Chordata > Lepidosauria > Squamata > Phrynosomatidae > Urosaurus > Urosaurus nigricauda. The sequence goes on along the minus strand of JAOEGL010000012.1, from coordinate 22,409,115 downwards.
TCATATATTACCCATTCCAAGCTTTGTTAGGGTCATGCTAACAAAGAGAAATATATATATATATATATATATATATATATATATGGAGAAGGTTTATTTTCTCTCTTAAGCTTGGGGATTTTGCTCAGACAAATTCACCAGAGTGTGCCGCGTGTGCTTTCCATGGCAGGTTGCCAACTTTGCAATCAATGCAAGGCTTGAGTCCAAAAGAGCTCAGAATCTGACTGCATTCATTACACGGAGCACTATATGGCTGTCTAGCTGCCACCAGGTAGGGGAACAAACAGAGATCTCTACCAGGTCCAGTTTTGGAGGTTTCTACTGTCCCAGGTAGTCGTGAAGCTGGCCAGACGATTTGGTTCTAGGTGGATTCTAGCTTGTTCCAACATGGTAGGTTTTTGCGAACAATAATTTCTTTACATTTGTTTATATTTGCTTCGGAATTGGAGAACCCAACATGGGGATGGCCACGTTTTGCACAGGGCCAATCCCAGTCACTTGCCAAGCTGCCAGACACTGGAATTGTGTCCAGCGAGGTCAGTTGACTGCTGAGGGCTGACTTAAACTATGACACACGCACCAAAAAAAAATTGTGTGTACCTTTTTCTTAAGCGTAAATAACAGACTTGGGGATGATCTGGTCTAGGATCATTGTGAATGGGTGATTTAATACTTTGTGTCCCTGTTGTGGCTTGATCCTGGATTCTTTCTCCATCTCTTTGCATGTTGTTACAAGACATGCCTGATCAGATTGGGAGAAAATGCTTTCTTAAAAGATTGACAATGAAGATGTCAGGGCTATACAGATGGTTGGCATGCAGCTGGCCCTTTTTGCCCTACAGGGAGCCAAAAGAAGCCCCAAAAAGCTCCCTGGAAGGTGTGCCATGATAATGTTCCTTCTGCACTGCGCCATTTGGGTGCTGCGCCACAGTGGCAGCATCATGGCATGCGCACATGACAAAATGGTGCCATGGGGTTGGGGTCACAGCATTGAGCATGCAGACGCTACACCATTACTCCAGCCACAGGCCAGCGCTTTTCGCCGGTCCGTACAGGGCCCATAATTCTTCAAAAAGTTCCGAATCCTGTAGGCATTCAAGAGCACTTAAAAACAAGAAACAAAACAAGACACAAAGCTGAGCTCCTGCATCCAACATGTGGCTATAATGTTGTGGCTATGCACCATCTCCTGATAAGATCTCTCTAAATCCAGGCAGCCATATCTAGAGGTGGATTTGTGTAGTGTTGGTGCAGGGCTACTGAAGGATAATGCATCCAGCCCCCTCCTGCCACCAAGTAGCAGTGCAATAAGCAGAAGCCAAGAGCCCTGTGAGATCCTGTTGCATCTCATCATTTATTTATTTATTTATTTATTTCCCTGCTCTTCAGCTATAAAGGCTATCAGAGCGGCTTACAATTACAGTGGTCCCCCGGGTTACGAAAGTAATCCGTTCCGGGATTACTTTCGTAACCCAGAAGTCTTTGTAACCTGGGGGACCTCTTTTTTTGCCGGACCACGCGGCAAATTTAAAGGGGCCGTGCGAGGTTTTTTTCTTACCCCAGGGTTTTATTTGTAAGCCGGAGCCATTTTTGCGGCCCTGGCTCTTTCGTACCCCGGGGTTTTCGTACCTCGGGGGATTCGTAACCCGGGGTACCACTGTATTATTTTAATGAGACAGTTCCCTGCCCTCAGGCTTACAATCTAAGAAGACATGACACAAAAGGAGAAGGGAATGGTGGTAGGGAAAGGGATCAGGTCCAAAAGTTCTTCTCTCCTTCTGAGGCCTGGACCAAGGCAGATGGCATGGAGGGAGGGCTGTGCTTCATGATCTAGGGCAGGCCCAATGGAGTTTGGCCTCTCCTTTCACTCCCTCCTAGGCCAGATGGTGTTGTCATGAAGGAAGGGCTCTTCAATTTGAGGCCAGGCCCAATGGGTTGCTAAGCCTCTCCTTTCACTCCCTTCTAGGCCAGTTGGTGTTGTCATGGAGGGAGTGAAAAAAAATCTGAAAAAATAATAATGAAAAATCAAGTTAAAAGGTTCTCCAAGAATCCCAAATGCTGATCAAGCTGTTTGAAGGACACATGCATCTTAAGAGGCCAGAAGCTGTGCCAAAGCTGCACTCCAGTCCTTAAGACTGGAACATGGCTTTGGCATGGCTTCTGGCCTCTTAGGACACATGCATCATTTAAACAGCATACCTCCAAAGTGATCCAAAGCAACTTTATTTTGGCCTGTCTGTTTGGGCCCATAGTTATCATAACAAAGAATGGAAAACTAACTGCTAGAAACACATAAACCCAGCATCTGGGATTTAGAAACAGTGCCACTCTGTACCAGTGGCCTTTATTCCTGACCCAACACTTATAACCCAAACCTGATGGAAACATTATTTAACTGAACTCCAATTGCTGGCAGAATGGACCTCCTTTAAGATGTCCAGTAAATTAGGTTGGGGAGAAAGTTGCAATCGTGGCAATAATGTCACAATTATGACTGAATAGTGATGGTGAAAACAGAATAGTTGCCTAGATTTACTCATCTGTAATGGGTGAATGACATTTCAGACAGGTTTGGAGGGACCAGGTCAGGAGAGGTTATCTGATGCAGAATACTGGCCATGGTTAATAGCTTCTGCTCAGTTTCTCTGTCCATTATTTTTTCTAATCTGATTTTTTTAAAACCTGTGAAATCTGGTGACACTGACTCATCTGGCACAACGTCAGTTCTTTTTTTATTGTCGTTACTACTAGATTTTTATCTGTGATTTTTTTTAAAAAATCTGTAAATAAAGTGATTAAGTAAATAAACACAGTTTAAAATATCAGGCTTGAATAAATAATTTATTAGCTAAACTTATTTCCCCATCCCTTTTCCTCCAGTGAGCCCAAGGTGGCATGCATGGCTTTTCTCTTCACTACTTCCTCCTCACAACAATCCTGTGAGGTAAGTCAGGCTAAGAATGAATGTTTGGGCTAAGGTCATCCAGTGGGTTTTGCAGCTTTCTTGATACGTTGCGTAATGTGACTGCCATCGATTTCAACAGATTTGGGTGACAGTCTTCCTGTGGATCAAGGCCTGTAAATTAAACATGACAAGCTAACCTATCTAAATTATTCAAGTTGCCCAGACTTTTTGATATATCTGCCAAAGCCACCGTCTCCAGTGCAGAACTTAAAGACCTGAATTCTCCTTTATTTGCTAATATACAAAGAGGAGAGGGAAATAACGGCGATGAGTTTTTTGTTTTGTTTTTTGTTTTGCTTTACGTAAAGGATCTGCAATTTTTCCTCATCTCATTATAATGGGAGCTCCCCACACTTTTAGATGTTCTAGACCCCAGTTAACAAAGTGAAGCTTTTGGGGGGGCAAAGTCTTTTTATGTTCCCTCGCTCCATCTCATGCCTAGCTGGATTTTTTAAAGCTGCATTGGTATTGAAAGGATAGTGACGGCGGGCTGGAGAAGCACAGGCTTCCAGCGTTGGGTTGCAGCACCATGTCTATATTAAAAAATAGAATAAATCTAGAGCTGGGAAAGGATGGGATTTTTCTCTAGCCAGTCCTACGTTAGTATTGTGTGCATGCCTACAACAGGCAAGGTAAACAGCAGCTACCTCCAGAATTGCTTAGTGATCACGCATAAACTATATAATAGAAGGAAAAGAGGAAAGCAAAGAAACCTGCTTCACCAGATACTCCATGTTAGAAAAGCATAGCTGGTTGGCCACCAAAATGGAAATCATCAGAAAAGTGAAAGCTGGTGAAAGAAGCTGATCCCTGGGTGCATTTGGGAAGAAGCTATTAAGGGATTGCTAGAAGATTTAAGATGTTTTTTGTTTATGCAAGGCTTTGTTGTTGTTGTGTGCTTTCAAGTCATTTCCATCTTATGACAATCCTAAAATGAACCTATCACAGGGGCTTTACAGACCTCCCAAAAACGGCAGTCTGGCACCACCTTTTTTTACTGTGCACCTTCGCCGCAGCAGCTAGACGGAATGGCAAAGGTGCCCCACTTTTTGCATTGCAGTTGTGATGCAAAAAAGGGAAAAGGCACCATAGGGTGCCTCTAGCATGTTGCATTTGTGCAGCTCCATATAGAAGCTGTGCAGCTGCGATGGCATCGATATGTACGCCGTTTAAACGGCGCAACGTAGCGATGACGCCCCAATAATGTGCTAGGTTTGCGGGGCATGTGTAAGCCCTGCCCTGAGGAACCCTAGCATGTGACGGGGGTGCCTTAAAGGGCCAGTCTGTACCGGCCCACAGGGTTTTCTTGACATGAGTTGTTGAGAGAGGGCTTGCCTTTGCCTTTCTCTGAGGATGAGAGAGTATAATTTTCCCAAAGTCACCCAGTGGGTTTCCCTGGCCAAGTGGGAAATTCGAACCCTGGTCTCTAGAGTTGTAGTCCAACACTCAAATCATGACTCCATGCTGGCAGAGCTTGCCTGATCTGTTTGCTCCATTTCACACGTGCATACTGCTAGTTTGGGGTAAAAAGTTTGCTGAAACATGCTGAACTGTTTTCTTTTCTTTTGGGGGCAAAAACCTATCCCTATTGTCCTCAAGTTATTTTTGTAAATAATAGTGCAAATCTCTGGGATCAGATTTGTTGTTAAAGAGGTCATTGAACATGTCTATTTTGCTTACTGAGGCATACCTATCTAGCACATTCTTGTTCTCCTGCAAAAGAAAGGGGTTAGATTTCAGCTTCGATATCAACTTTATTAATGGAAACCCTTCCTTTATCATACTTTTGCACTGACTGTAGTGCAGTTAAGACATTGTGCATCTATGGGCCAAGGCAACACAAAAGAGTCAGACTTGACAAGCAAGCAATCTATTGAAGGGGCCAGATTTCGAAAATGATCCAGAGCAGCCCTTGGCCAGTTTCCAGGAATGACAGCTAAAAGCAGGGATGGAGCAAGTAGTCTTTTTCCTTGTAAGCTCCACGTTTGTGTTTATTCTGATACAAGCCCATAGTGTCCATCTTCTGCATCAATTTGCAAAGTTAAAGAAATTACTTTTATGTACTGCATATACATTTCCCTAACACAGACATACTTTGATATGAGATTTTTGAGTCATGCCATTATATCAATCCCTAAATGCTTTTCATAAGTAAAGAAAAAGCAGTAAGCAACCTGATGACTCCCTTTTTCAACACTACAACATTTTTACAACATTGTGACAAAGAAGAAATTACTGTACTCTTTAAACAAAGAGTAACAGAACTACATTCTTTTGTGTTGAATTATTTATTGAATCTATAGCCTGTCTTTCCCCCAGTATGGGATCTACGATAGCTTAGAATTTGAATTAAAACAGTACAGAGTTCAAAAGTGTTTTCTAAAAACACAAAACAAGTAAACTATCATATTAAAACATTGACCTAAAGCAGTTTCTAAAAGGCAATTGAAAGATCATAATAATGATAATTATACATTCAAGTAGAAGCCCAACACATCAGATTAAAATAAAATCATCCTTCAACAAATCTTTGGAAAGTTATTTTGAGGTTCCATAGATCCCACAATCCTCCAGCCATCTGTAATGAAGGATTTGTGGTTGAAAAAGCATCCACCCAACTATATTCCACTTCTACAGTCCATTAAGAAATGGAGGGTAAACATTTTCCATTGCTATTATTAAAAAGTATGTACTGTAGTCCGAAAACCAAACAAACAAAACAACAAACAGCTTCATTTATATACCGCTTCATACCCTTAAGGAGTGTCTAAGCGGTTTACAATTGTAAGCTATTTGCCCCCCAACAATCTGGGTACTCATTTTAGCAACCTCGGAAGGATGCAAGCCTGAGTCGAGCTTCAGCCCTTTGCTGGTCTTGAACTCGCCACCTTATGGTTTTGAGTGAGTGGCTGCAGTACAGGCATTTGGGTGAATTACTGTCAATCACCAAGAAATCTACTTTCTGCTCATCCTTAAAACAGCTCAAGAGTTCTTGCTGCAGGGAAGGGACAAGCTTTGGGTATTCTTTCAAGTGGATTTCTTTAGAAGGCAGGGTAAGGTTTGCTTCATTGCAGCCACTGGTATTTCGAAGGCATCTTCTTTATGTGGGTCTGACTCTTGAGATGGAGAGAAGTTACCAACCACCAGGAAAACCAGTTATGCTACGGCCAGGGCACACATGCAAGACTGCAATTAAGCTGGAGGCTTTTTTAAAAGGAAACGTATGTTTAGATAGGCTGAGATCATCTTGGGAAAGAATCAAAGGCCAGAAAAGAGCTTGTTTCTGTTCCAGTTGAGTTCCACCATGGCTTGATGCTCGAAGGATGCCTGGGAGCATCCTCCTGGCTTCTTCGGCTCCCATTGTTCTCAGTGGGCATAATGGGGAATGGTGGACTCTGAAGGCCAACACATCTGGATAACATCAGGGGGAGAGGAGGCACGTTTAAGGGCAAAGGTATGCCCTGTTCACATATAAAGCATTGGTGGAGTCTTCTCTAGCAATAAAAGGACCACATGAGTGGTCTCAATCTAAAGGAGAGGTGGGAAATAGAAATAAATCAATAAAAATGAGTGGAGGTTACTGGATCTGCCAACTCTCATATCTTAGGGTGCATCTCCACTGCAGAAATAATGCAGTTTGATAGCACTTTATCTACCATGGCTCCATCCTACAGAATTATGGGATCTGTAGTTTAGTGAGGCACCAGTATTTTTGCCATGGAAGCTAAAGACCTTGTGTATTTAAAAAACCCAGGTTCACATAGGATGGAGCTGCAGCATTTAAAGTGGTGGCAAACTGCATTATTTCTACAGTGCAGAGGCACCCTTAGATAATGGACTTACACTGAAGCAGATCCATCTGGCCCTGTAATTCTTAACATTTGCTCCTCCAGACATCTTGGACTTCAGTCCCTTGAATAGGTTTTGCTGGCTGAGGCTGAAGTCAAAAACTTCCAGAGTGCCTAAAGTTTAGAAACACTGACCTGAACCGGATTGAACCTGGAACCATTTAATGTTGTTGTTGTTGTTGTTGTTGTTGTTGTTGCTGTTGTGTGCCTTCAAGTCATTTCCAGCTTATGGCAAACCTAAGATGAACCTATCCATGGGATTTCCTTGTTCAGAGGAGGTTTGCCATTGCCTTCCTCTGAGGCTGAGAGCATGTGACTTGTCCAAGGTCACCCAGTGGGTTTCATGGCTGAGCGGGGAATTGAACGCTGAGCTCCAGAGTCATAGTCCAATACTCGAACCACTATGCAACACTGGCTCAGCCATCCCATGCTGATGAACTATTACGGATGAACTAGCCCTGGTGGAGCAATGGGTAAATGCCTGTACTGCGGCTACAACATTAGAAGAGGGCTCCAAGGTCCACTCCGCCTCCCATCCTTTCGTAGGTCAGTAAACTGAGTACCCAGCTTGTTGGGGGCAATTGGCTTACACATTGTAAACTACTCAGGGAGGGCTAGTTCACTGATAAGTGGTATAGAAATGCACTTGCTATTGCTATACTGCTACTGTTCATTGACCCTGTTGAATGAGACCAAAGGCCAGAATCTTGTTCAGCATCCAGCTCCCAGATTGACCAGGCAGATATCGTTGGCAGGTGTTAGCAATATGTGCCCCTTCAGATGTCCTTTCACCAGTTCTGGCCAATTGTTAGCGTTGATGGCAATTGCAATCTAGAGGGCTGCCTTTGCTCATTCTAGGTCTGTGACAAATCTACGGGCTCATGTACATGAGAGCAATAAGCATTCTCAACCCCAATCCCCAGGATCAGGGAACTCAGAGGCAATGCTGCATGCAGAAGGTTGCAGGTCCAGTGCCTGGCTCCCAACTAAATAGACCACATACCAAGACTAATAGAGCTGATGCCAGTCAGGGTAGGCAGTACTGGCCTCTTTAAACAAATCATTTGACCTTGATGAATGCAGCTTTCCAAGTCCTACCAGTCTGACCCAATGACCCACTTCTTGTCTCATAATCCTAGAGAGAGAGAGCGCGCACATGGATGAAAACTGGGGCCCTCCAGGGCTGGAATCCTGTTGCTGAACAATGCTATCGTAACCTTGCTGTTATATGGAAGCAGGAGGGGAAAGGCTGCAGATGCAGCAGATGTGCAGGAAGGCAGGCACTGGATAAAGAGGTTTCTCAAAGCCTTGAGATTTGATCTGTTTTGCATCATTGCCACCGCCCAACCTTGGAAAAAGCATAACCGTTAGTGACTGGCACCAGGCGGTTTCTGGCTCGGATGCTGTTAGACTACAATTACCATCATCCCTAGTCAACACAGGGATGTTGAGAAGTGCAGTCCAATAACCTTTGAAGGCCCAAAGATTACCCATACCTGGCTTACAGAGATGTTCTGAGAGCTGATCACAACTACAAATGACCCCGAAACCCACCTTAAAAGCCAGTCAGCTGTCCCAAGTAATGGAGGTATGTGCTGCTAAGGAGTGAGCTGCTACAAGATGAGTTTCAGGCCCCATTCCCACTTATGTTTAAAGCAGTTTGCGATTTGCCATCACTCCGTGTCGGTAAATCGATCCCAAAAGGTCTGTCGTTCCCACTGTGAAAGCGGATCTTTTCATTATCCCCTTGTAATCGCTTCTTTTTTGGCATCACTAGTTTGCACCACTTCAAAATGCATGTCAATCATCTGCACGTCATCGGTGACATAAGCGGCAGCCTGGCTTGGGAACTATGTTTTTTTAATTTTTTAAAAAATTGATAGAAGATTCAATTCATTGGTTTTGCAACTACTTGCCTCACTGAGCTGCCATCAGCCCGATTGCCTGGCTTGCCACCTGAATAACTGGAAGTAGTTGCAAAATCAGTGAATTGAATCTTCTATCATTTTTTTGTGGTGTGAGCCATAGGTCACACCACAAGTACTAAGGCAGTTCTGAGAGGGGGGAATGGTGGATCTACCAAAAAGGAAAGAGCAGGGTTTTTGCCTCGCTTCATTGCAATTGAAAATAATCACAGTAGGATTGGAACTGGTTTCAAATAGGAACAACAGTCATATAACCCGATCAGTAATTTGCTTTAAATCATAGCGGGAACATGGACTAAGATGGGATTCAGGGGTCATATGGGGAGTTAACATGTAGGCATGATGAACCCGTTTGATGCAAGTTCATGATTGAGTTCTCTATTAGCAAAGAAACACTGCTATCTCCAGGGCTTAATGGCACTTTATATATTGCCTACCAACAGTCAGCATAACACCAGTCGTGTTCTAGAAAGTTTGAGGATGATGTTTACTAGAATGCTCTCCCCTCCTCCTAAGAGAAACCAAAACTTCTTCTCTGTGTTCCTTGCTGAGCGAAATCAATCTGCCCTTTAGCCCTAGCCTACACAAAGCTTAAGTAAATGTTTACAAAATCTATCCCTGACAGTCCTTCTGTCTCCCTTGCTTCCTAAGCTTCCCTTACTGAGTATCAGACCAGCTCCTTCCATCATTACCTAATAGCTGTTAGTATGGCTTCTGTGCAGAACTCTACTACCTTGCAAGGAACCAGGATGAAAACAAGACCTGGGGCCCATACACACTACACAGTGCTATGATTCCGCTTTAACTGTTGTGGTTCCATCTTCTGGAATCCTAGGACTGGCAATTTAGGAAGGAGCACTTACAATCCCTAGCCAGAGTGCTTCTCCAAGCTAAAAAATATTCCCGCAGGATTGTATAGGATGGAACCATAGTAATTAAAGGAGGATAATAATAGTGCTATAATTGTGTAGTGTGAATGGGCCCACGTGTACAAAGGAGAGGAAAAATAATGGGGTACAAAGAAAAGTCCCCACTTGGACATGGAAGCCGATGGGGGTCTTGGGTAAGTCATACTCTCACAGCCTCTACCCCGCATTTCCTTAAGGTAGGAAAAAGTGGGAGTTTGACTGAGTGTATGTCACATATCTACAAAAGGCTAGGAGCGCAGCTGAAATTAACTTTCAGCTCCATGTAGTCTGACCCTAAGGACTCATCTACATTTGCCAGGATGCTCCGGCCTGTCCCCTCGTGGCTGCATTTTGCTCTGGGTTTTCTGGGAAATCTAGAGCAAAAGGCCAGTCTTTTTAATGCAGGATGAAGGGTGGAAACATTGAATTGGGTCCAGGCATTGTGCAAACAGCCCAGACCCAATTCAGCATTTAGGATTTCGGGTTATATAGGTCATGTAGACAAACCCTAAGACAGCAGAGGTTGTAGATATCTAATTAGACACATCTATATTACTTGTAATTCCCAAAAGGTGGATGGACGTGTTAATCCATTACTAGTTTGTAATTAGTTCCTTTTTTGCAGAACACACTTTCTAAGCCTCCGAGAATGGCAATGGCAAACCCCCTCTGAAGAATCTTGCCAAGAAAACCCTGTGATAGATTTGCGTTAGGGTCTCCATAAGTCAGAAATGACTTGAAGGCACACAACGCACACACAAGGTGCAGCTGAGTTACATTATGCTCATAATTTCACCTCTTTTGCAATTTTTTAAATAACTTTTTGGTTACTTTTATAGCTACATATGTGTGTGGCCTCATTAATGGAGGAGGAAGAACATCATTTGCTTCAAGACTTGGCTTGTGCTTAGCATATTCCTCTCTTGTGTTCTGTGGAAGGTGTTGAGGCGACAACAAATCTGGATGGAAGGAGAATGAATTTTCTACCATAGTTCAGTATGGTATTGTCCCCCAAACAAGTAATTGGTTACTTTATACTTTTTAGAAATTTTCACTATAATGTGAACAAGTATTTTGCGATATTGTGGTGCAGTGGTTTGAGCTTTGGACTACGACTCTATGGAGACCAGGATTCGAATCCCTGCTCAGCAGTGGAAACTCACTGGGTGACCATGGGTAAGTTTCATTCTCTCAGCCTTAGAGGGATGCAAACATACCCACATACTGAACAAATCTTGCCAAGAAAGCCCCAGGAAAGGTTTGCCTTGGGGCTGCCATAAGTCAGAAATAAGTCAGGTTTTAAAATTAATGTAGAAAAAAAATCAATTTTGACAAAAAAATATGTCAGAACCGGAAGAATGAGAATTAAAAGATCTCTCTGGATTTCAAGTAGTAAAAAAGGTCAAATATTTAGGGATTCTATTCACAAAAAGGAATATAGATCTTTATGACAATAACTATGAGAAACTTTGGAGAGAGGTACAAAGAGACTTGTTAAAATCGTCAAAATTTTTCTTTTTCTGATAGAATGGCAATATTAAAAATGAGTGTCTTGCGTATATTTATTTGTTCCAGAATTTACCGATTTTGACGAAAGAATCTTGTTTTGTAAAATGGCAAAAGTCTTTATCTAACTTTTTATGGCAAAACAAAAAAGCTAGAATTAAATGGAAACTGCTTATGGAAGAAAAAAGCAAAGGTGGTTGTAATCTTCCTAATTTAAAATTATATTACTATGCGGCATGTCTCCAGTGGATTGAAGAATGGATATTACTAAAAAAACGATAAATTGCTGGAATTAGAAAGGACAAAAATGAGATTTGGTTTTCATGCATTTTTATGGTATGATAAACACAAAGTTAATTTTGATTTTTGCCATCACTTTATAATAAATTCTTTATTTATGTGTGGATAAAAATAAGAAAACAGTTCTATAGACAAATACCTTTTTGGGTCTCAATTCAGGAAGCTTTTTATAATAAAACTAGAACCTTTGACCAGAAATGGCTAATCTATGGAGATGTACTGACACAAGAAAAGAATGTTTTAGCTTTCAAGACATTTGAAGATCTGGAAAAAGAAACCAATAGAAATTGGTTTTTCTATAGACAAATACTTGAAAGGTATCGGATTGACAAGAAACAATATGGCTTTGCTATGGAGAAAAATGAGCTAGATAATATTTTCCTTGATAAAAATAAAAGACATATATCAAAATATTATAAAATGCTGAAACAAAGAGATTTAGAATCTGAAAATATCAAGCATTGTATGATAAGATGGGCCCAGGACAAAGGACATTATGCCAAAATTATAAGGAAAATCATGTCAAAATGATGTATAGATGGTATCTATCTCCTAGTAAATTGAATAAAATGTATAAAGTGGGAAATGGGGAATGCTGGAAATGTAATAAACAGAAAGGAACATTTTTTCATTTATGGTTGAGATGTATGGAGGCTGTCACATATTGGAAGAGAATTCAGGTTTTAATTTCTAAAATTCTGGATTTTGACATCCCATTAAACACACTATTATTTCTGTTAAATATGACTGGTATTATAGAGAAGGAAAAAAGAAAGGAAATACAGACATATTCTTTTATATATGATCACTATTGCTAGAATAGTTTATGCCAGGTATTGGAAACAAAAACAGATACCATCAGAAAAGGAGTGGTTAAACAGCTTAAATAAAGCTATGGAAATGGATATTTTGACAGCTATGCTAAAGGACAGAAATAGGGAAGAAACAGAAAGTGATTGGGACTGTTTAATAAAATTTAAAGAAAGTTGACAATGATTTAAATAGTTTGGATATATATATATATATATATATACATAAAATATATAATCCTTTTTGTATTTCGTTAAGTTAAGTATGGGAATGTTATCTTAGTTATTAGAAACAGGTATAAGTAGTGTAATTTTGTGGAAGCCATTATAAGACTATTCAAGAAGTTCCAAGGATCTGGACTTTTTTGTATTGTTGCTTCCCCCCCCCCTTTTTTTTCCTGATTGTTTTTATGTTTGTTTGTTTTCAGAGTGGATCTCCTATTGGGGAATGTTTTGTTGTGTATGTCTATATATTTAATAATAATAATAATAATAACAACAACAACAACAACAACAACTGTCCTTAAAAGCACACAACAACCATGGAATAATAACTACTTTTAACAAGTGAGTTCCCAAACTCTTCATCAAAACTTATTTTGAGGGGGAAAATGTTTTGAAGCTCCTTTCAAATTTTCATTTTGACTTGTGGAGGGTCCAGAGAGCTTCCAACATGGTTGAAGTGCCCTCAATACCCCTGGAGATCATTTTGGGCATTTTGGAGCAAAACAAATTAGGGGAAAAAATTGCAGCTTTTTAATTGGGGGGGGGGGAGGGGCACAAAAACGATCCTGGGGGAATGTGCCCATAGGTTGCACTTTGTCCACTCATGATGTAAAGACAGGATGATGATGATGATGATGATGATGATGATGATGATGATTCATACCAATCAAATGCATAACATTGTATTTCCAAATAAAATATGGGAGGTTCCTTTTTTTTTAAGAAAGAAAGAAAGAAAGAAAAGGAACCTTATGCCATAATTTAAAATGGTTAATTTAAGATACCACAATCCTCTTCTTAAAAATCTACTGAATTTTAATAAATATTTTGAATACAATCAAAAATCAGGGGAAGGCCAGCATTTGCCAGTTATCTTCAGATGCTTTGCATTTATTAGTCAGAAGGTGGAAGGAAGCTTGCTGTTTAGCAAGCAATTATATCAAATATTTCCACCAATAAAAGAGTGAAAAAGGTGTTTGTTTTGTAATGAAAGCCACACATTCAGCAAAGGCTAAGGGCCTTTGATAGAATTTTTGAGAGGAACCAGTAAAATAACCTCCCACTATCTCGATTCAGCGGCGACTACTCTGTCCTCCCACTTTTTCAGCTGCTTTGAAAACATCCCAGTTTTTCTCTCCCACTTTCCCCCCTTTCTCTTCAGTTTATTTTCCTTTTCTGCTGAGTTCAAAGTGCAAAAGTAGTTTGCACAATTCAGCAGGAGGAGGTGAAGAGGGGGACAAACCTTGGCCCTTCCCAATAGGATCAGGCAAAAGCAAACTCCTGCAGCCCCTCCTAGCTTGGATGTTCTTCTTTACTAATAACATTTGCCATCTTGACCACACTCAGAGGTTACTTGGTCAGATTTGTGCCAGTTTTTCTAACAAGAGGGCCAGTCCACTGTAGTAGAACAATTCAAATTTCACTATGAGGGGAGAAATGTCACATATGGCAGAGTTTACAGAGAAGCTGATGCTTCTGGTCTTGCTCTGTTTGGAAGCTAACCATGGTTAGCCTTAATGTGGATTCAGAAAGCAATTTATTGGTTAGATCTGGGGGGGGGAAAGGACGGAGGATGTGTGCAAGAATAGAGGCAGAAGGGAGCATTCAAACACTTCTGATCATGGTTGGGAAACTGGGGATGTTATTTCTGTACCGAGCCGTATGCCGTTATGTAAGGCATATTTTACTGTATATTTCAATTTTTCCCTTGACCTTACAATGCAAGGTGAAAAAAGGGGGGGGATCTAAAGTTCCCCATGTGACCTAACCATAATTGGGGACTGCAATTCCAGAAACACATTCAACATTATAATTTATTTCTGGCGTCGCATTCAAATCCCATTATGTGAAATCTGTTCCTGTTTATATTGTGTCGCGGGCAGCCCTGGTCTTACACTCTGCTGGGCAACATGCATGGAGGAGAACGAGAGCATCATATTTATGGACAGTGTCATTGATCACCACTTCTTGCTAGACAGTGTTGTGGTTGAGCCAGAGCTTGCAGAATCAATGGACTGAGGCTTGCATCTGCACTGCAGAAATAATCTGGTTTGACACCACTTTTACTGCCATGGCTCAATGCTGTGGAAATGTAGTTTGGCGTGGCACCCCTGAATTCAGCACCTTCATCTGCCACAGTTCTCTTTCCCAGGTCACCTATTTGTCCTCAGACTGGATGCCGTTGTCAAGTGCCAGGACAGGAGGGCAGGAGGAGAAGGGGCACATGGGCAGCAGCTGACTTTGTTCAGTCATCCAACTGCAGAAAGAACAAGCATCCTCCTGGGCTTTTGTATTTTGTTCTCTGCATTAGCCTATGAGATGTCCTAAGAACCCCTTCAATAACTATTTCTAAGGCCTCATTCCCACTTACAGATAAATCGGTGTGCAATCCGAATCAATGGATCGATTCGACATCAGATCGTGGTTTACACTACACTTGCCCTGATTGCATTTTCTTTCATTTCCTGGCATCAAAAGAACCCACTTGTGGTTCCCATTCATGAATGAATCGATTCAAAATGATTCGGTTCCAGCTGGCCAAAGGGGAAGTTTGAACTGATTCCGATCCACTTGTGGTTCACACTTGCGCGGAATTTATTTATTGAAAAAGAAGCAGAAAAAAATCAGCATCAAAAAGACATGGGTTAAATGGGTCTGGAGCATGCCCCCTCCCTCAGAATTGCTTCAGCAATTCGGATTAAGTGGGAACCAGGTTCAAACCAATTTGCGATCCTGTTTAAAAGCAGTGATACCTTTATCGGCCAACCAAAATGCACAATATACATGTTGCAAGCTTTCGAAGCTTCACTGGCTTCACTTATTTCTAAGAGGGACAGGGAAGGGGTGGAAGCATAATTTTTCTTATTTTTAGACGGAGTGTATGATGAGTATTGTTGCTGTTGCTGCTGTGTGCCTTCAAGTTGTTTCCAACTTATGGAGACCCTAAGGTGAACCTGTCATGAGGTTTTCTTGGTAAGTTTCTTCAGAGGGTGTTCGCCACTGCCATCCTCTGAGGCTGAGAGTGTGTGACTTGCTCAAGGTCACTTGGTGCATTTATATGGCGAAGCTGTGATTCAAACCCTGGTCTCCAGAGTCATAGTCCTACATTCGAACCACTACACCACACTAGCTCTACAACTATCTACAACTGCTCTATATACTCATGTGTAAGTATAGAAATTTTAGTCAAAAAACTGACTCTAAAAACCTGGATCAACTTATCAACGGGTCAATATAAGTCCTGTACTTTTAACTCCTATGAAAAAGGGAACAATTCCTTGGTGAAAGGCAAGAACATAATCTGTCCTGGAAGTATTTCTGTTCTCTCATCCATTCATCCTTTAGTGTGATCCCAAACAGTGATGCTTGCTAGAATTTTATAAGTTCTTTGGCATTGTTTTCCTTTGCTTCATTCTTTAGATGCTTTGTAACATGCCACTAAGTTTTACCCTCAACTTATCTATGGGTCAGATCAAAATCCATAATTTTGGCACCCAAACCTGCCCTCGACTTATACATGTGGTCGACTTTTAGTTGAGTACATACGGTATGTATCTACAACTAAGCAATTCCCAGTATGACAGAGCCATTTTATCCTGTTTAAGGGCCCTTTCAAACTACACAGTAATGCAGCTATATTCCACTTTAACTGCCATGGAGTCCTGGGATTTGCAGTTTGGTGTGACAATACAGAACTCTTTGGCTGGGGATTCTCAATCCAGTTCCCTAAACTGCAAATCCCAGGATTCCATAGGATGCTGCTATGGCTATTAAAGTGGAATATAGGACTATAATTGGGTAGTGTGTAAAGGCCCTAGATTGAAAGTGAGCTGAATGTACTGAGATGCTATTTAGAATTCTTTTTAAATGCTCATTTTAATGGAAGACTTCAAGCAGGGGTTAAACAGCCATCTGTTGTGGATATTCTGGCTCTGGATTTCCTTTGCAACTATGGAGTTGAACTAGATGCTAAAAATAATGAGTATTTTTTAAAATTACCTGGAGCTTTCCTTTTATTTTATTAGACTTTTTTTAATCCATTGGATGAGTCAATTAAATCTAAGCCTGTCCCATCCACAAAGTTAAGTTTCTAGTATTGTTTTCATAGAATTTAGCTCTGTTCGGCCCTATACAGAACAAAGGTCAGCATTAAAATGCCCTAATAGTCCCTTCTCTCAAGCTGAGCAGTTAATTTTAATATTACATTCCAAATCTTTTGCCATGGAAGCCAATAGGATTACACAGGTTTCACTTCGGCTGGATTGTGGCCATAAGAGCGAGGATTAAATGTGGTGGGCTTTAAAAGAGTGTGTTGTTGTTTTTCTCATTGGTGCTAACTAAACTCTTTAAGTCATTTGGCTGATTATTAATGCATAGCAAGTACCCAATTACCTTTTCAGAATTTGATTTCAGGAAATTGGGTGAAATAAACTGGAAAATTGACTGGGTAACACAGTCCATTGTGCTCTGCTCTCACTAGTCTACCTATTGGGGAAATAACAGTATTTTCGCCACCTGGAAAGACAATATTAACTAATGTTTTAAAGACATAAGCCATCTATTACTCTGTGTGTGTGTGTGTATGTGTGTGCATGCTCACCTTCAAGTTGCCTACTGATTTATGGTGACCACATGAATTTCATAGGATTTTCTTAACCAAAGAATAGCCAGAAGAGGTGCTAAGGGCCCAGATACCCTAAAGGCACCAGATTCTGGCTGATCTTGGAAGCTAAGCAGTCAGTTCTGGTTAGTACTTGGATGGGAGACTGCCTACAAATACCAAGTGCTGTAGGTGATGTTTCGGGGGAAGGAACTGGCAAAACCACCTCTGAGGATTCCTTTCCTATGAAATTCATAGGGCTGTCTTGAAGGCACACATCAGATTTTAAAGTGTTTTTAAAATAAGAGTGGTGGAGTCTCCTTCCTTGGAGGTCTTTAAGCAGAGGCTGGATGGCCATCTGTCAATGGGGATGCTTTGATTGGGAGTTCCTGCATGGCAGGGAGTTGGACTGGATGGCCCTTGTGGTCTCTTCCAACTCTATGATGCTATGCTTCTATGCTTCTATGTTTTTGCATGAAAGGATCTGCTGTGTTCATTGCAAACCTGAATTCAAAATTCAGAAGATATATGTTTGTTGTTGTGTGTCTTCAGGTAGTTTCGGCAACCCTAAGTTGAACCTATCACAGAGGTTTCTTGGAAAAATTTGTTTAGAAGGGGCTTGCGATTGCCTTCCTCTGAGGCTGAGAAAGTGTGATTTGCCCAAGCTCACCCAGTGTCTATGGAGTTTTTACATGGGAGGAATTTCTCCCAATTTCAAATAGAGCCAATTCGAACTCATGTAAATTCGCTAGTTTAGCGAATTTACATGAATTCTACATGAATTCTAATTGCGTTCGGAATGCATTCAGAATGACTTCCCATTGCCCGAAAATGACCCCCCCCCATTGCCTGAAATTGCGTGAGATACTCTAATACGCAATTACGTAAAACCCATGATTGCGTTTGGAATGACTTCCCATTGCCGAAATTGTGTGGGATACACTCATAGGCAATAACATGATTGTGTTCGGATTGCCATTGCATTATACCCCCAAATTCCGTCATATGATAAACTCCTATGGCTGAGTGGGATTCAATCACATCACTTTTGTTCTGAGCAGTTTTCTCACTTTGCCTAATGACAGAGATGAGCAAAGCCTTCCCCCACACAAGAGAAGCCTCCTTTGCTTGCTGGCTATATGACAGGAATTCATTTTGGTCCATGGATAGCTATCCTGTGTTGTGATCCACTGGACTGACGTTGGCCCCTTTTCCCTGAAGCTGAGAGTAAGTGCCAGTGTTGAGGGAGAAAGGACAATGGTCACTTGGGACTATGAGCTTTATCACACAAGGGAGATCAAGGGGTTAATCCAAAGATATCCTGGAGAAATCGCAAAATTACGCAACACCATTTCACATGATGTCACAAAAAACCTGCAGTTAAACTAGATTTAAAGGAGAATTAAGTGACACTTTTTCACATGACGTTGCAAAAAACCCTCAGTTAAACTAGATTTAAAGAAGGATTAATCCACATCTTTTCAAGTTCAAATCTCTACAGAAAGTGTAAATTCGAAATTGCTTTAATTGCAAAATCACACATAAAAGTTAATTGCAAAATACTGCTATTTCCACTTTAAATTTGCTTTAAATTTGCAAAGGCTCAAGGTTGCTTTAACACCACTTCAATGTCATTTTAACTTCGAAATTGGCCCCTAGTGTGATAAACTGCTATGTTGAAAGCATGGAGTTTATCACATGAAGGGAATTGAAAGTATAATCCAATGGCAATCTGAATGCAATCATGGGGTTTCGTGTGATTGTGTGAAAGCTGAGCACACACATTTTCGGGCAAAGGGAAGTCCTTCCGAACGCAATCGTGGGGTTTCGCGTGATTGCGTGAGAAACTATCACACACATTTTTGGGCACTGGGAGGCAATTTCGGGCAGTTCTGAACACAATTCAGTGTCAATACGCAATCAAGTAAATTCTCTGAACTAGCAAATTTACTCAATTCCAAACTGGCCTCACTTCCATTTCTTTCAAAATTGAGAGAAATTCCTCCCATGTGATAAACTCCATAGAAGGAAGCCCACAGGAACCAGCTTTGGGATTTGGGGGCCTCCAGAAAACCTTTTTGCTCCAGTCCAGTGATAGCACATATCTTATTTTAGATAGTCTCCAGATTGGTTGCTGATTATTTCTGTCTCACTTTTCTGACTCTGAATTTCTAATTATTGCTTTGAAAGACAGAGAAGATGAGGAAAGGGGGAAGGCAGCCAAGAACTGAAACAGCTAAAACCAGAAGTCACCATTCATTTTGTATAAGCCAACTAATTATTAGGCCATTTTTCTTTTCACAGAAACACATAAAGTTGTCCTCCACTGTGTACAATTTGCAGATATGCAAAATGTACTGGGTTTTTGTATAGCTTCCCAGAACAGCCAGCCAAAGTGGGCAGGAGAGAGCCAACCTGTCTGTCTCAGCTGATGAGATGTTCCTTGTCAGAAAGCAGCAGACTGGAACCTCATAAAAACATGGCAACATCCAGAAGAGAGAGAGAGAGAGGAAACAGATTGCAACTATCCTAAACAATCACCTACAATCGTGTTACACTTCCATATACAAGCCATTGACCAGATGTATTTACAGTGTCTCTCACAGTAACATTTCATGCTGGAATTAGCTTATTAATTCCTTATTAATTCCTTGCCTATTAGTATGAAGGTAGAACCAAGTATGCTACAGTAGTAACAAGGGCATGTAAGGGTACAGTTTTTGTGGGAGAGGGAAGAATTATGAAAACACCATCTATGCATGTTTATCTTGGAATCCACAATAAATGGTTGAAAAAGGCCACTTCTAGAAAAGTTTCAAGCAGACAAGGTGTGGAGCTCAAATGAGGTCTTCCATTTTGCCTAGGCTCTCCCATCCACCTGAAGATGGAGAGCCTTGAAGAGGTAGACCTCAAACCTTGAAGACAATTCATCATGCCCACTGGAGAAGGTGATTTTTTAAAAAATAATTGGTTATACTACCACTGTCCGCATAATAATTGTGTAAAGCAGCACATTACTTTCTCACTCATTTAAGCTCTCCCATTAGCATTTTAACATCTTGACCCTGATCTCTATGCAATGGGTTGCCGTTTTAAATTGAAATTTTTATTATGTCATTTTAATTGATGTTAGTTTAATTTAATTTTAAGGGGCGGGTGGTTGGGTATGGGTCATGTATATTTTATCTTGCATTTTTTAATTGATGTAACCCGCTCCGATTGGATACAGAGGAGCGGGCTATAAATAAAACTTTATTATTATTATTATTATTATTATTATGCAGTGGACTCTTTCACACAGGAGGAATTTCTCTTTATTGCGAATAGAGCCAATTCGAATTCACGTGCATTCGCTAGTTTAGCAAATTCACGTAAATTCCAAATGGATTCAGATTGACTTCCCATTACCCAAAAATGACCCCTTTTGCCTGAAATTACGTGAGAAGCTTTAATTCGCAATAACATAAAACCCATGATTGCATTTGGAATGACTTCCCTTTTGCCCGAAATTGCGTGAGAAGCTTTAATTCACAATAACGTGAAACCCCATGACTGCGTTCGGATTGCCATTGGATTATACTTCCAATTTCCAACATCTGAAAAGGTCTAGTAACTGGCATTTTTACTTTTAGTTATTCTTCAGAAACGCACATCCATCGGAAGGCTATAAATTACCAGGAGCACTATGTTCTCCTCCTATCTACTTCACCATCACCGCAAACTCCACAACAGAGCACAACAGGGGAACAATTAAAACCCATGCTATTCTTTCTTCTCCACTGAGTGAGGCCACACTTTGCAACAGAAAGTCGCAGTTGACAACATAATGGGAATAAAGTTCTCCTTCATTAATTGTCAGTTACTTATGCCTCAGCTACTGCAAAAAAGGGACTTAATTATACATAACTACAGTGGGTCCTCCACATTTGCGGCTTTGACTTTTGCGGATTTGATTGTTCATGGATTTGGCTCTCTTTAGGAATCTCCAGGTCCTCCAGTGGAACTCTGTGGTCAACTTTAACCAAAAGTCACGCTAGAGGACTTAGAAATTTCTAGAGAAAACACTTCTCTAGGCATTTATAGGTCATCCAGTGCAATTCTGTGGTTGTCTTTCAGAAGATGTTGTCCAGAGAGCTGTCCTGGTGGCCCTAGGGATTCCTAGAGAGGTGATTATTCAGGTAAAAAACCAACAACACAGCCTTATTTTATTTGTGTGTTTTTCACTTGCACGGGGGTCCTGTTCCCCTAAACCCAGCAAATGTAGAGGATCAATTGTAGTCACTTCCAAACTTAGCTTCCACCCTGCTTGTGAGTAGGCTTGGATGAGTGTGAAGTCCAAGGAATACAGGCATCTCAAAAGAATATTGCTCTGAGGGGTGCTGTTTCTAGGTACCCCAGTTCAGAGATCACTCTGGTCACTCCAAAGAAGTTTGGAGAAGCTTGCAGCTAAGGGATGGAGCCAGCCTTCAGCATTCAAGGAGGGAGTGAAAGGACAGGCCTAGCAACACCATTGGGCTTGGCCTCAAGTAGAAGAGGCTTCCTTCCATGGCAACACCATCTGGCCTAGGAGGGAGTGAAAGGGCAGGCCAAACTCCATTGGGCCTGTCCTAGACTAAGAAGCCGAGCCCTCCCTCCAGTCCATCTGCCTTGGACCAAGCCTCAGAGGGAGTGAAGAACTGCTGGACCTGATCCCTTCCCCACCACCATTCCCTTCTCTTTTTGTGTAGTGTCTTTTTAGATTGTAAACCTGAAGGCAGGGAACCATCTAATTAAAAATAATAATTGTAAGCCGCTCTGATAGCCCTTAGGGCAGAAGAGCCTGGTATAAATAAATAATATTGGGGCATTCACCAGTGAAACCTATTGTCAAGTCAAAATTATTATTATTTACTATATTAAAATGCCACCCTTCCCCAGAATCAGGATTGAAGGTGGCATACAAAGTGAACTGGATACAATTTAGACATAAAAATATATAAAAGATTATTAACATGTCATTACAACAAGATTGAAATATTATGCAATTATAATATTGAAAAACAATTTAAAAACAAAAAGCAGTAAAAAAAATCCTAAAATTAACCTAATAAATACTACACTGAAAACCTCCATACCCCCTTAAAAAGCAACCAGACACTGGATAGTAGAAATGGCTCTTAAATGACTTTTCTAGCAGTATTACCTTCCTTTTAAAAACAAACAGACCACATTTTCTTATGTTTCTTATATTTCCAAGTTGGGCATATTTCTCTGCAACTGTCAAAATACTACAATATGTTGCTCTCTTATCAAAAAGACACTTCTTAAATTTTTATATTAGGCACACAATAAACCATGGATTTATGAATCTTGATACTCTTTGGTTAGGCCATCTTTGATCACCCTCTTTCCTCTCTTAAGGTTCAATCTCTCTTGCTCTTCCCTCTCAAAGTCTGTTGAGTGGTGAGTCAAGAGATAGGTGAATCCTAGTGTTTCAATGAGTCTACTCAGTGCTTATTGTTGTTAGCTGCCCTCGACTTTCTCTCCACTCGTGGTGACCTTGTGGATGAGACATCTCCAAGACCCTCCATCCTAGACCTCTCTTCTCTATCCAGCTGGCTTGTGGTCCTCCTCTCTTTCTGCTGCCTTCCCCTTTTCCTAGCATCATTGCCCTTTCCAATGAACCCTTTCTTCTCATGGGGTGTACAAATTAAGACAACTTCAGTTTATCAGCCTGGCTTCCAGGAACAATGGGCTTGATCTGCTCTAGGCCCCGTGTGTTGCCTTTTTGACGATCCACAGTATCCTCAGCACTCTTCTCTAGCACCACGTCTCAAATGAGTTGATTTTCTTTCTTTCTGTTTTCTCTACTGTCCAGCTCTCACATTTGCATATGAAGATGGGGAATATAGTGACTTGCGCAATATTCACTTTAGTAGTCGGCTGTTTATCTTTGCACTTTAGGATTTTGTCCAGTTTGTTTATAGCAGCCCTTCCCAATCTTTGCCTTCTTCTAATTTCTTGACTGCAGTCTCCATTCTGCTTAGTGTTTGATCCAAGGTATGGGAACTCTGACTATTTCCATTTTCTCATTGTCTAGGATGATTTTTTGTAGATCTTCCATTGTCCTTGTTTTTTTTTCCCCCAGCATTAATCCAGCCCTGGCACCCTCCTTCTTAACCCTTTCAGTAATTGCTCCAGAACTTTGTTTGTTTCTCCTAGTAATATTCTGTCATCTGTGTATCTTAGGTTGTTCATGTTTCTTCTTCCAATCTTCATGCTTCCTGCATCTGAATCTCTGGCTTTTCTTTGCTAACGAAGATTCAGGAAGGACTCATCCCACACTTTCTACAAGCACATTGATGACTAAAAAGGCCGATCCGAGATAAACAAGTCCAGTTACAGAAAGCACAGCAGAAAGTCTCCTTGGGTGATGTTTTCAAGTTGTGGTTCTTTCTGCGTTGTCGTTTCTCTTTGAGACTCATTCAATGTGAGTTCTCGAACGAGGCTGCAGCATTGTGGATAGTGCATCTCCATGCCTCCCGATGTGAGGCCAGGGCAGACCATTGTTGGTGATCAATTTGGCCAAGCCTGAGATGTTGTTTCAGGGAGTCCTTGTATCTCTTCTTTTGGGCGCCCCTCTTATGCTGACCCGTGACGAGTTCACTGTAGAGAACTACTTTGGGGAGGTGGTGGCCCTGCATACATGTTTCTGCATACATATTGAACAAATAGAATGATAGAATGCATCCTTGCCTTACTCCTTTGCCAATTGGGAATCATTATGTTTCTCCGTATTCAGTTCTGACTACAGCCTCTTGGCCTGAGTACAAGTTATGCATCAAGACAACCAGGTGAAGTGGCGCACCCATTCCTCTGAGAGCAAGCCATAGCTTTTCATGATCTACGCAATCGAGTGCAATCCTACCTCATTCGTTATTACACATCATGTTGACTAATGAACTCCAATGCATGATTTATAAATACATTTTTGTAGAAAAATAGACATTTGAAAGTAATAAATAGAGGGGGGATGGGGTTACTGTACATGGGGAAGGGATAAAAATGTAATATTAATAATTGTTTCTTGTACAATAAAAATAAAAGAAAAACTAGGCCACTGGATAGATGCCTCCATCGCTGACATGTGCTCCTCAGGTGCACCAGTTCTGGCCTCCAAGCACTGAACTGCAAAGAGAAAGCCCTCAACATCATATATGAGCAAATGTGGTTGAAACCCCTCCAAACACATCAGGAACTTACTCAGCTTCTTAACTAAATCTGCAAATGGCCTCAGGGGCACTTCAGCCTCTGCTGCTGTAAGGCTGACTTATAAAAGGTGGAGTGGAGGGAAAAATTCATATTAGAATTGCTGGATTTTTAATTTTTTTATTATTTTTACTAATACTGTTGTTCTGTAAATCTGTTAGTAATTACCAAAATGGAAAGGTCTGCCAACCATTCTTTTTTTAAAACAACAACAACAACAACACTCCTTTTGTTTTATGTAATTTAACTTTACAAAGGAAACCATCCCCATGTTACAAAGATTAAAGTGCTCACCAGCCACTTCTTCTTCTTCCTTCTTCTTCTCTTGGATGACCGATCTGATTAAAATTTCATTATTTTCAAAATAAATCATCCCAGTTAGAAAGTTTGAGAAACATGAGGTTTGAACTTTATTGGCGGATCTAGATGGGTGGTATAGCTAGGTTGTGCTTTGCCTATTGGAGAGACTGTTTTTCTCTCATATGACTGAAAATGGTCAAATGGTCAGAAAAGCACTCGCAGCATTGAATTCCTCCACATAAATGGTGACAAATATATTTTCAATACGTGTGAATTGACTGCACTACTGTAGTATCTCCTAACAAATCCCCACTTCCCACAATTGCTGAAAGTGAGGCATTACCTTGAAGGAAGGAAACTATTCAGAAATGGAAGTGGATTGTTTGCAATCTACCATTGTCATTTGCTGCTGGCACCTTGCTGTTAGAGTTGGATGTATTTCTTTGACAAGGCAGCACTTTTATTGCAGGGATATTTGTATATTGTTGCATTATGGATAGCCCTGCTTATCCGTGGCACCCTGGCAAGAGTCACGAAAGCTTGAGTAAGGTAGACAATCGTTTTAAAGAAGAATTTCTTAACTTTTATTTGTCCAGCAAAGGAAAACGGAATATGATATAGATGCGTATTAGCTGATTACAAGCAATTTCAATGAACACTGCACATGCATCAATGAGATCTTACAGATTATCTTTATAGAAACACTATACATAGTCATCATCAAGGGATTACTGACTAGTTTTTAATACATACTACTTATGTATAATAAAATGGGTTAGAGGAAAAGAAATCACATGTTGCATTTTCACTGAGTCTGCAGCCATAATAATAATAATAATAATAATAATAGTAATAATTCTATTTCCCGCCTCTCCCTACGGATCACTATTTCACCTTCCTTTTGTTTTGTTTTTTAAAAGTCCTCATTGTTTATCAGTGGGGCACCCAAAGTGTCAGTGGCGTTCCCAATGTGCCTGTGCACATGGTTTGATGTTACTTTCAACAAGAAGGGTGGGCCAAAACTAAGAAAATGAATTTCAACATGGAGAAATTTAAGGTACTGCATTTAGGCAGAAAAAATGAAATACATACCTAGGACAGGGAACACCTGGCTTAACAAAACAGCATGTGAAAGGGATCTGGAGAGTTTATCACACAGGAGGATTTTTTCTCAGTTTTGAAAGAAATGAAAGTGGGGCCAGTGTGGAAATGAGTGAATTTGCTAGTTCAGCGAATTTACGTATTTGCGTATTGACGCTGCATCGTGTTTGGAATGACTTCCCATTGTCTGAAATTGCATGTGATAGTTTCTCACGTAATAACGTGAAACCCCACGATTGCGTTTGGAAGGACTTCCCATTGCCCGAAAATGCATGTGGTAGTCTCTCATGCATCTAAGTGAAACCCCATGATTGCGTTCGGACTGCCATTGGATTATGCTTCCAATTTCTGTCGTCTGATAAACTCCTAGAGGTCCTAGTACACCACAGGTTGAACATGAGTCAACAGCGTGATGTGGCAGGTAAAAAGGCCAATGTGATTCTAGGCTGCATCAATAGAAGTATAGAGTGTAGAAGTGCAATACCTTAAATAGTGCAGAATAACTGTATTCTGCTTTCGTCAGGCCTCACCTGGAATACCGTGTCCAGTTCTGGGCACCATAATTCAAAAATGATGTTGACAGAATCACAGAATCAAAGAGTTGGAAGAGACCACAAGGGCCATCCAGTCCAACCCCCTGCCATGCAGGAACTCCCAGTCAAAGCATCCCCGACAGATGGCCATCCAGCCTCTGCTTAAAGACCTCTAAGGAAGGAGACTACACTACACTCTAAGGGAGTGTGTTCAACTGTCGAACAGCCCTTACTGTCAGGAAGTTCCTCCTAATGTTCAGGTGGAATCTCTTTTCCTGGAGCTTGCATCCATTGTTCCGTGTTCTAGTCTCTGGAGCAGCAGAAAACAAGCTTGCTCCCTCCTCAATATGACATTCCTTCAAATATTTGAACAGGGCTATCATATCACCTCTTAACCTTCTCTTCTCCAGGCTAAACATCCCCAGCTCCCTAAGGCGGTGCTTTGATTGTGAGTTCCTGCATGGAAGGGGGTTGGACTGGATGGCCTTTGTGGGCTCTTCCAACTCTATGATTCTATGATATTATGCACATGTAAATACATTTAGGCTGTGTGTATAGTATTGCAATGTTGTTACAATACTATAACATGACAATGTTAATTCATACTCCCTATGAATTCTGATTCTGTCCTTGTGATACTGGTGCTATAGAAACTGCAGCTCATGTGCTTTTGTATTGTCATTTTTATAAGTACATTCGCAACCAGCTGATTACCCCTCTTTTAACTAAATTTCCAGGACACACTGATGTTTATTAGTTACGCTGTCTGTTGGATAGTCAGAACCAAACTTATACTTAAAGTACCAAAATGTTGTGTAAAATACATCTCCAGATGGTAAGTAACAATTGATATTAGGTGGCAGAGATTCATTTTGTTTCTTGTTTTAATAATTGTATTCTATTTTTATACAGGTCGATGACTGAATAAATTGTTGTTGTTGTAATATAAAGGCATGATGTTAATTAAGCTAGCTGTTTATGTCATTGCTATTACCATTACATTCAGAGATAAATGGGAATTATAATTTATGGGTAGTATTGATGCAAAAAAAAAAAAATTGCTATGGTGTGGTATGGGAGATCAATGGGTGGTGATGGGGTGACACCAGGTGACACCAAACCTAGTGATGCCACTATTCTTCAGGATGCCCCTAACTGTTGAAATGGATGAAAGAGGGAGGGAGGTGGAAGGTGGAATGAAGAACGGAAAAGGCTGCATGAGAACTGTGGAGGATGAAGAGAAGGAGCAGTGAGTATGGACTCTTTCAAAGGGGAGGAATTTCTCCCAATTCCGAATGGAGCCAATGCGGATTCAGGTAAATTCGCTTGTTTAGCGAATTTACCTGAACCCCTGCTCCGTTTGGAAGGCATTCGGAATTACTTCCCATTACCCGAAAATAACCCCCCCCCCTTACCCGAAATCGCGTGAGAAGCTTAAATTTGCAATAACATTAAACCCATGATTGCATTCGGAGTGACTTCCCTTTTGCCCGAATTTGCGTGAGAAGAATTAATTCGCAATAACGTGAAACCCCAGGATTGCGTTTGGATTGCCCTTGGATTATACTTCCAATTTCCCATGTCTGAAAGAGTCCAAAGATAAGAAGAGTAAAGGGAGGAGGAGGAAGAGGAAATGGAAAGCTGAAATAAGTGGTAGATACAGACAGAAGAATCACCTGGGCCGCATTCTCACTATGATTTAAAGCCAATTGCTGATCGGGTTATATGACCGTCCTTCCCATTTGAAACCAGTTCGGTCCTACTGTGATTGGTATCAATCACAATGAAGCTAGGCAAACGCAAACCCACCTCCTCCCAACTCTTTCCTGACAATAGTTCTTTGGTGGTTCTTTTGGAAAGAATTGATTCTGGATTCTGGAGTGGGAACGACAGATCTGAATCACATTAATCTAGAAGGGAGGGTCTAAATACAGCAGAGGGGTGTTTACCATCCCTCTCCAGCTTTTGGTAGGTCCACCATTCCCCCTCCCAGCGCTGCCTTTGTGCTTGTGGTGCGACCTATGGGCACATGAGGTTTTTTAAAAAATAAACTTGATGGAAGATTCAGT
This sequence comes from Urosaurus nigricauda, assembly GCA_034509955.1. Classification (NCBI taxonomy): domain Eukaryota; kingdom Metazoa; phylum Chordata; class Lepidosauria; order Squamata; family Phrynosomatidae; genus Urosaurus; species Urosaurus nigricauda. The sequence continues at coordinate 22,380,778 of JAOEGL010000012.1, read as the reverse complement.
GAATTGATTTTGCAACTACTAGCAATCAGTGAGGCAAGTAGTTGTAAAACCAATGAATCTAATCTTCTATCATTTTTTTTTAAATGATAGAAAATTCGATTCATTGGTTTTGCAACTACTGGCGATTACCCGGCCGATCCGAAGGGAGCTCATAGTGAGGCAAGTAGTTGCAAAACCAATGAATCAAGTCTTCTATCATACACACACACACACACATACATACATATTACACACACACACACACACACACACACATATATATATATATTTCTTAAGCTTGGCTGCTCAGGCTGCTATTTACATCACTGATGGCGCACAGATGATTGACATGCATTTTGAAGTGGCGCAAACTACTGTAGTGGGGATGACAGCTGTGCCAAAAAAGAAGTGATTACAAGAATATCATGAAAAGATCTGCTTTCATGGTGGGAACGACGGACCTTTTGGAATCAATTTACTATTGTGGAGGAAAGGCAAACTGCAAACCGGTTTAAATATACGTGGGAATGAGCCCTTGGATGAGTTAAATGGGTGAGAAGAAAAGCTATGAATTGGGGAGGAAGAATTGGAATGGAGGTGTTTCTAAGCGATGGAAAGCTGGGTGCCTCGGCATGTATTCCACCAAAGAACTGCTGGCCTGTTGAGAGAGAGAAACCAACCAGCCCAAGCTCCTGAGTTTCCCACAGAAGAGCACGACTGTTGCAATCCTGGTTGATTCATTGCTCTGGCCTAGCAATCTTCCAATTAACTAAATTTGGAAAATATTTCGATAATTCTGACTCAGTGCTGAGAAGCTGCAGAATTCTTGCCCTTGGAGAAGTCTACCTGGTGGGCCTTTTCCTGAGTCACTATGGTAATCATTCATTCGCTTTCTAGCGACTAGCGACTGATACAGAGATTCAGCAAAATGTCTTTTGGTTAGAGGAGACTCTTTGCTACGTCTCTGTACCAGATTACTGCTCTAGGCTTGGCTTCTTTCCAATCCCTCTCCAATGGAAGACAGTTTCTCTTGCTGTTGCCTTGCATCAGATAGGACTAAGTTGTTTCCCATTGCAGCATTCCCTCCAACGATCCCGATTTGGCAAGGAGAGTCCTCATTAATCCCGGGTTCCCAGACTGGTCACTGTGGTTCTAGAAGTAGGCCTTGAAATCTGATTCACATAATTTTAATCAATTAAGTCCAAAGAAAGACATATGCATCAACTTTTCCATTCACTGACACTAGAACTCCCTGCCAAGGAATGTTAGGCTGGCTCCATCTCTTCTGAGCTTTTGGTGGACAGCTCAAACAGCGTTGTTCCAAGTGGCCTTTGCTCCTTGAAACTGTTGGGGATGTTTAGACTGATTTTAAATTATTTTAAAGAAATATTTTAGTTTTACTCTACCACTCCTTATCTATTTATTGTTGTGTCCCGTGCCTTCTAGTTGTTTCCCACTTATAGTAACATGAAGGTGAATCTACCATGGGTTTTCTTGGCAAGTTTTTCTGTGTGTGTGTATGTGCGCCATTGCCCTTGTCCAATGCCGAGAGAGTGTGACTTGCCCACATTGGGCTTATATGGCTGAGCTTAGATTCGAACCTTGCTCTCCAGAGTCATAGTCAACCACTGTACCATGCTGGCTTCTTCTCTCAGGTCTAAAGCATATTGCAGAAATAATAATCCAGTTTGAGACTGCTTTACTTGCCCTGGTTCAGTGCTAGGGAATCCTGGGAATTGTAGCTTATTGTGGCACCAGAGCTCTCTCTGTGACAGAAGAGTTTATCATATGACCGAATTTGGGGGTGTAATGCCATGGCAATCTGAATGCAATCATGGGGTTTCACGTTATTGCAAATGAGTGTATCTCACGCAATTTCGGGCAATGGGGGGGGCATTTTCAGGAAATGGGAAGTCATTCAGAACGCATTCCGAATGCAATCAGATTTCACGTAAATTTGCTAAACTAGCAAATTCACATAATTGCAAATTGGCTCCATTCGCAATTGAGAGAAATTCCTCCCATGTGATAAACTCCAGAAAAACCTAAATATCTCACAACACTACAGTTCCCAGAATTCGCTAGCATTGAACCAGGGCAATTAAAGAAGTCTGAGACTGGATTACCGTATATAATTGACTATAAATCGACCTCATGTATAAGTTGAGGTCAGATTTTGGGGTCAAAATGATGGATTTTGATATGACCCATGGATAAATCAAGGGTAAAGCCTAGGAGCATGTCACAAAGGATGTAAAGAACAAAGTAAAAGGAAAACAATGCCAAACATTGCTCTGGGCCCACAACAAACTCCAACTCCCAGAATTCCATAGCCTTGAGCCAGGCAGTTAAAGCGGTGCCAAACTGGGTTATTTCCTCAGTGTGGATGCAGCCATTGTAACTATTTATTTATTTGTGGCATTCATGTATCACCTTTCAGCCTGGCAAGGCTCCCCCAGTGCATAATGGAGCATTTAAAACAATATATAACGAAAAGGTCATGAATCTGGAGAATGTTGGAAGTGTAAGAAAAAAAGTAGGAACTATTTCACTTATGGTGGACCTGCCCAGTTACAATAAAATTCTGGAAGGAAATTCATCAAATTTTACTATATATATATATATATATATATATATATAAAACAATGTCCATTTAAATTATACTCAGAAAGCTTTTTACTAAACATTATTGAAGAGAAAACTGAAACGTTTGTAATTGCTGTTATATGCATTTACCGCAGCACGTATAGTCTTCGCACAAAAATGGAAGGAAGGGAAAGAACCTAATATCCAAAAGATATTCTGGATATGATAGAACTTGATAGACTGGCTATGATTTTAAATGGTAGGTTGGTAGATGGCTGGGACAAAGAATGGAAAATGCTACAAAACTTTTACAAAATGAATTGGTAATTATAAAATTTTTGTTGGCAGCACGTTGATGAAATGCTTCTAAAATAATATTTTCATCAGGCAAGATTTTTATACTTTGTAATTTAAGGTTATTTGAGGGAAGGAGATAGAATTAAAACATCTAAGATTTTCGGGTCTAAATAATTTAAGCTATATAGAGATAATATATATAATATAATATTAAGGTAAACAATGAACCATTCTTGTTTCATTTGTTATGAGGAAGAATAAAAATTATTATTTTGCTTTAGAATACTCCAAACGTGTGAAATGAGCTATAAAGGGTGTGTGTGTGTGGGGGGGGGGGGGGGATTTATGAAAGATAAAAATGGATAGACAACAATTTATATTAATGTAATTAATAATAATTGAATGATGTATATTTGAAATGAGACAAAGATAATAAGTTTATTATGTATTATATGTTTTCTTTTATTGTTGTCAAACATATTAATAAAAATAAAACAATATATAACAAATATATTGATATAGATATAGATAAGAGAGAGGTCCCATACACACTGTAGAAATACTGTATATACTCTTGTATACGACTAGAAATTCAGGTAAAAAAATTGATCCCAAAAACCTGAATCAACCTATCCGTGAGTATATGGAGTTTATCATACGACGGAATTTGGGGGTATAATGCAATGGCAATCCAAACGCAATAATAAGATTTCACGTTATTGCAAATGAGTGTATCTCACGCAATTTTGGGCAATGGGGAGTCATTTTCAGGAAATGGGAAGTCATTCTGAACGCATTCTGAACACAATTAGATTTCACGCAAATTCGCTAAACTAGCGAAATTACGTGAAACCGAATTGGCTCAATTCAAAATTGGGAGAAATTCCTCCCGTGTGATAAACTCCAAAGTAAGTAATGTACTTTAACTCTTATTTTTTAAAAAAGGAACCATTCCCTAGTGAAAGGCAAGAGCATAATCTCTCCTGGAAGCACTGACCCCCTTCTACTCTCTCATCTATCCACCCTTTAGTATGAGCACAAACAGTTATGTCTGCTGCAATTTTGTTAAGCTACAATTCCCAGGATTCCCTAGAACTGAACCAGGGCAGTTAAAGCAATCTCAAACTGGATCATTTCTGCGGTATGTTTTTAGACCTGAGAGAAAGAGCCAGCATGGTACAGCGTGGATGCCGCCAGTATTTCTGTTAGGGGAAACAATAGCAAATCAAAGGAGGGAAGAGGAAATGGAGAGTGGGGCCAGTTCGGAAATGAGTGAATTCGCTAGTTCAGCAAATTTACATGATTGCGTATTGACGCCGCATCGTGTTTGAAATGACTTCCCATTGCCCAAAATTGTGTGTGATAGTTTCTCACGCAATAACGTGAAACCCCACGATTGTGTTTGGAAGCACTTCCCATTACCCCAAAATGCATGTGGTAGTCTTTCACGCAATAACGTGAAACCCCATGATTGCATTTGGACTTCCATTGGATTATGCTTCCAATTTCTGTCGTTTGATAAGTTCCCTTATTGGCAGTTAAAAGTGGGGCCAAAACGGATTATTCCCACAGTGCAGCTGCAGTCTCAGCCCTTGGCTGGAAAGGGAGGACATTTTGAAATCCCTCCTGAGGAGGACAGGGAAGGTTGAAATGGAGGCCACATCCTGGAAAAGGAGGACGAGTCTGGCCAGCAGGGCTTTGCAGGGCTGCATCCTGGGACTCTTTCAAACGGGAGGAATTTCTCCCAAATCCGAATGGAGTCCATTTGGATTCATGTAAATTCGCTAGTTTAGCGAATTTACATGAATCCCCATTGCGTTCGGAAGGCATTCGGAATGTCTTCCTAGTACCCGAAAATAACCCCCCCTTGCCCGAAATTGTGTGAGAACCTTTAATGCGCAATAACGCAAAACCCATGATTGCATTCGGAGTGACTTCCCTTTTGCCCGAAATTGCATGAGAAAAATTAATTTGCAATAACGTGAAACCTCAGGATTGTGTTTGGATTGCCCTTGGATTATACTTCCAATTTCCCTCATCTGAAAGAGTCCCTGGAATGGACACTGAGGAGGAAGAAGAGGAGGAAGGATGGAAAAAGAAGAGAGGTGCCATAATTCCTCCTCCTTCTTTTCCTTTCTTTTCCTCTTCCTCTTCCTCCTCCCCTCAAGAAGTAGCCCAAAAACTGCACATGGCTCCAAAGGCGGAGCAAGAAGCCAGAGCTGTGCAAAAAAGCCACAACCACACCTCCTTTTGTGAGGGCCTTGGCAACTACTGAACTGAGGGAAAGGGATGGAGAGAAGCAGATTATCACACTAGGGTCAATTCCAGAACCATCTCACAATTATGCCATTATTGGCAACGAATATCCCATTATTCGCAATGGAATAACTGTGGGATGGTTCTGGAATTGACTCTAGTGTGATAATCCCGTTCAAGAGGAGTTTATCATACGACGGGATTTGGGGGTATAATGCAATGGGAATCCGAATGCAATCATGGGGTTTCACGTTATTGTGAATGAGTGTATCTCACACAATTTTGGGCACTGGGAAGTCATTCCAAACGCAATCATGGGGTTTCAGGTAATTGTGTATTAGAGTATCTCATGCAATTTCAGGCAATGGGGGGTCATTTTTGGGTAATGGGAAGTCATTCTGAACGCATTCCAAATGCAATCAGATTTTTAACATAAATTCGCTAAACTAGTGAATGCACGTAATTGTGAATTGGCTCCATTCACAATTGAGAGAAATTCCTCCCATGTGATAAACTCCAGAGACTCAACTCTCTGGAAAACCGCCCTCATGAAGGGTTTGGGCTCTCCTGACCCTGCTGCAGAGGAAATTTTGGAGGGAACTTTATTTTTTTATTATATTTATTATAATTATTTATATCCTTCTCCCAAGGCTGGGGGACTCAGGGCGGCTTACAACATTTAAAACAAACAAACAAACAAACAAACCACACACACACGCACAAACACCATACACCATACAGTATATTGAACTAGAATTAAATGACTACAACAGTTGAAGCAAATCCAATGCTAAAATCCAGTTTAGAAGATTTAAAATGCTTAAAATACATACAAACAGGGTAGCCGCCCAGGCCATACTTTAAAAGCTTTCTGCCCCTCGCTCCAAAATGGACACTTCCTTAGCGCCGCCACTGATGCCAAAAGGTGATAAAAAGGGCGAGTTAAGGTGCACCTGAGGTGACCATTGGTTTTTCCTTTTGCACTTCTTTGGTCCAGGCAAATGTGTATACATGTCTAATTTGTGTATGTGTGTATGTGGGTCCTGGTCAGTCAACCACTGTCCCTCTCTCACATCCAGAAGCAAACACAACAGGAGGGTCTCACTAACCCTATTCCAAAACAATCAGGACAGAATAGCAAAGTGTCCCAGCCATACTGTGCATCTAAGGACCTTATCAGACGTCGGAAATTGGAAATATAATCCAATGGCAATCTGAACGCAATCATGGGGTTTCATGTTATTGCGAATTAAAGTATCTCACGCAATATCGGGCAATGGGGGGGGGATCATTTTCGGGTAATGGGAAGTCATTCTGAAAGCCTTCCGAACGCAATAGGAATTCACGTGAGTTCGCTAAACTAGCGAATTCACGTGAATTCGAATTGGCTCCATTTGCAATAAAGAGAAATTCCTCCCGTATGATAAGGTCCTAAAACATTTCAAGGCCTCATTCCCACTACATTTTAAACCGGATCACAAATCGGTTTGAACCAGTTTAAATGACCCTGGTTCGCACTTGAACCAAATAGCTGAAGTGATTCGGAGAGGGGGGCCATGCACTAAACCCATTTAACCCACTAAATACTATGGTAAACTAAATTTAATGTTTTTTACTCTGTGCAGGGTGGGAACACGATTTGAAGACATGTGCCGAAATGATGCATGCACAAAATGATCAATTCCCATGTACTAATGATTCATTCATGGATATGTGCGGAAAGCAATGGCGCTCTTCTTTGGAGTTTATGTGGCCTTATCACGTGAGTGTGCAAAAATATGGACCGCTATAGTGCTACTGCTATTTTTTGTTTTCACTACCGTAGTTATTGCTGAATTGGGCCTAGTGCGATAATCTCTTTTGTGTGTATGTATTGTGTGTATGTGCATATTTAGAAATAGCAATGACATGACATGAGTGGTAGAGTCTCCTTCTTTGGAGGTCTTTAAGCAGAGGCTGGATGGCCATCTGTCAATGGGGATGCTTTGATGGAGAGTTCCTGCATGTCAGGGTTGACCAGATGGTCCTTCTAGTCTCTTGCAACTCTGTGATTCTATGAACTCTTAGGATTCTGATTCTATGCTTTGATTGAAAATTCCTGCATGGCAGAATGGGGTTGGAGTGGATCACCCTTGGGGTCTCTACCAACCCTAGTATTCTCTGGAGTTTATCTCTGAATGCAATCATGGGATTTCATGTAATTGTGTATTAAAGTATCTCATGCAATTTCGGGCAATGGGGAGTCATTTTCAAGAAATGGGAAGTCATTCTGAACGCATTCTGATCGCAATTAGAATTCATGTAAATTCGCTAAACTAGCAAATTTACGTGAATTCAAATTGGCTCTATTCGAAATAGAGAGAAATTCCTCCTGTCTGACAAACTCCTCTGATTTTTGAGTTCCTACATATTGGTAACAGAAGAGTTGGACTGGATGGCCCTTGCGGTCTCTTCCAAGTCTATGATTCTATGGCTAATTGTGATTTCCTGCATGGCAGGGGCCTAGGAGGGGATGGCCCTTGCAGTGTCTTGCAACTCTGTGATTCTCTGATTCTGTCCTTTGATTGTGAGTTCCTGCATGGCAGAATGGGGTTGGACTGGATGGCCCTTGTGGTCTCTTCCAATTGTATGATTTAATTGTGAGCTCCTGCATGGCAGAAGGGTAGGAGTGGAGGGCCCTTGCAGTCTCTTCCGACCCTGTGATTCTCTGATTCTGTGATTTGATGGTGAGTTCCTGCATGGCAGAATGGGGTTGGACTGGATGGTCCTTGGGGTCTGTTCCAAGTCTGGATGGTCCTTGGGGTCTCTTCTAAGTCTGTGATGTTGTGCTTTGAATGTGAGTTCCTGCATGGCAGAATGGGGTTGGACTGGATGGCTCTTGGGGGGGTCTCTTCCAAGTTTGTGATTCAGTACATTGATTGAGAATTCCTGCATGGCAGAGTGGGGTTGGACTGGATGGTCCTGGGGGGGGGTCTCTTCTAAGTCTGTGATACTGTTCTTCGATTGTGAGTTCCTGCATGGCAGAATGGGGCTGGGCTGGATGGCCCTTGCAGCCTCTTCCAATTGTAAGGATCAAACCAGCCAGAGGTGAGGGAGGAGGGGTCTTTTATTTGTGGGGGTCCTGATGGGTCCCCAAAGAGGGCCCCTATTATCCACCCCCCAGAGAGCTTTGCAATTGCAAAGCATTGCTGCTGCTCCTTCTCTTTCTTCCTCCTTGCTGGGGAGCTGCTGCTGCTGCTGCTGCTGCTGCTGCCTTGCAGAGACCAGAGACAACAAAGGACTCAAAGCAAAGCAGCCTGGGCTGGGGAGGGGGGCGTGTCAGGGGGCGTGGCCAGACTGCTTTAGCCCCGCCCCCTGTGGGGATGCAGAGTCAGTGTCTGGTTGCAGAGAGAGCAGAGCCTCAGACAGAGGAGGAGGAGGAGGAGGAGGAGGAGGAGGAGGGAGGGAAGAAGAAGAAGAAGAAGAAGAAGGAGGCAAGGAGGGCTGAGTGGCTGCTGCTGCTGCTGGGAAGGAGGGAGGGAGGGCCCCTTCCTTCCTTCCTTCCTTCCTTCCTTCCTTCCTTCCTTCCAGCAAGGCTCTCCATCCATTGGGGGCAAGAAGAAGAAGAAGAAGAGGAGGAGGAGGAAGGAAGGAAGGGAAAGGGACCCAGGAAAAGGCCCCATCATCATCATCATCATCATCTCTATCCTCCTCCTCCTCCTCAACAACAACAACAACAACAGCCTCTCCCCTTTTAAAAAAAAAAAGGGCAGGCCAGGGAAGGGACACAAAGAAGAAGAAAAATCTGGGGGTCTGTTGGGGGTCCCCCCCCCTTTCTTCATCATCATCACCATCATCTTCTTCTTCTTGACCGGATCGGATCGTGGCCTTCTTCCTTCGAAACAAAAGGGACAAGGAAAGAGTTGCACAGATAGACAATTCCTCCTCCTCCTCCTCCTCCTCCTTTTGTTCGCTGCTGCAACTGAGCTGCTGCTGGGAGAAGAAGAAGAAGAAGAAGAAGAAGAGGAAGGCCCTGCCTCCTCCTCCTCCTCCTCCTCTTCCTCTCTGGCCATCTGTCTCGGCGGCGGCGCCTTCCTTTGTGTCTCATTTTGGGGCTGGATCGGCTTCCCTCTTCCTTTTTTCCTTTCTCATTCCTCCCTTCCTCCGCCCTTCCCTCTCTTCTTTTCTCCCTCCCCTGGCGCCTGCTTTCCTTCGCTTCGCTCTCCTTTGTTCCCTCCCTCCCTCCCTCCTTCATTTTCCCTTTCATCCCCTTCCTCTTCCCTCCCTTCCCTTTCTCCTTCCTTCCTTCCTTCCTTTCTCCTCCCTCCCTCCCCTTTCTCCTTCCTTCCTTCCTTCCTTTTTCTTTCTTTCCTTCCTTTCTCCTCCCTCCCTTTCCTTTTTTCTTCCCTCCCTTCCCTTTCTCCTTTCCTTCCTTCCATTTTTCCTCCCTTCTTTTTCTCCTTTCTCCCACCCTCCCTCCTTCCTTTTTTCTTCCCTTCCTCCCCTTTCTCCTCTCTCTCTTCCCTTTCTCCTTCCCTCCTTCATTTTCTTTCCCTTCCTCTTCCCTCCCTTCTCTTTCTCCTTTCTCCCTCCCTCCTTCCTTTCTTCCTCCCTTCTCTTTCTCCTCCCTCTCTTCCTTTCTCCCTTCCTTCCTTCCCTCCTTCCTTCCATTCTTTCTTCCTCCCTTTCTCCTTCCCTCCTTCCTTCCCAGGGGGGCCAATCCGGGGGAGAGAACTGAGGAAGAGGAGGAGGAGGAGGAGGAGGAGGAGGATGCCGAGCAGCAGCAGCAGCAGCTCCTTGTTCGGGGAGATGGATCCCCGGAGCGGGGCCGGGGAGCCCCTGGACGACCACCGGGCGCTGCAGATGGCCCTGGACCAGCTCTCCCTGCTGGGGCTGGACGCCGACGAGGCCGCCTCCCTCTACGAGGCCAACGGCGGCGGCGGCAGCGGAGGAGGAGGAGGAGGGGAGCCCAGGAAGAAGAGCGTCAACATGACCGAGTGCGTCCCGGTCCCCAGCTCCGAGCACGTCGCAGAGATCGTCGGCAGGCAAGGTGGGCACCTTGGCATGGCATCGGGTGGCATGGCATGGGGGGCCTGGCATCCAAGCCTTGGGAGGGGATGGGTTGGTTGGTTGGTTGGTTGGGGGATGCAGCAGTGGGGCATCTGGACCCTTGAAAGGGGGGCAGGAGGAGGGAGGAGGGCTGGGGACAAAGCAAGAGGCTGGCAGCCCTTGTGGGCACCTTGGCATCACAGCACAAACCAATGGGGTGGGTGGGTGGGGATGTTTGGGGGGGGGAACAAAAGGAGATTTCTGGACCCTGATGGGGGCATCTTCTGGGTTGGGGAGACAGCACCCCCCCTTTGCAATCTGACCTCTGTGGGCACCTGGGCACCCCAAAGCAAAGCAAAACCTCGTTTTGCCTCCCTTACTGCATCCCCACCCCATCCCCTTCCTTTGTCTCATTGTGGTGCCCACAGGGGTCCAATTGCAAGTGTGTGTGTGTGTGTGTGTGTCCCTACAACCTTCACCCCCTCAAGATGCCCCCCCCGGATCCACAAACCCTCCTAATACACCCCCCACCCCCATTGCCTCCTCCTCTTCCTTTGTGTTGGGATGTCTAGGTGCCCACAAGGGCCCCATTGCAGGGCGGGGATGCTGTTTCCACAACCCTCAAACCCACCCACCCCCAACAAGATGAGGCCTCAACAAACCTCATCTCTCCCCCCACAATACACTCCCACTCACCCCTTGCTTAGTGTTGTGATGCCCACAATGTGCCCACAATGGTTGCCTCCCATTGAGTTGCGGGGGGGGGGGCTACTCTTGACTCACCCCTCCAGGAGGACCAACAAACCTCATCTTGCCCCTCACAATACGTCCCCATCCTCAATTGCCTCCTCTTGCTTTGTGTTGTGGTGCCCAGGTGCCCCCAAAGATGCCCCTACAAGGGTCAGCAAACCCCATCCTGCCCCACAAAAAACATCCCCACCCTCCTTTCTTTGTCCCCAGCCCTCACCCCCTTAAGATGCCCCCCTCCCAGGGTCAATAAATCCCAACTTGCCCCTCACAACCCATCCCCACTTTGTGTTGTGGTGCCCAGGTGCCCACAGGAGTCTCCTCCCATTGAATTGCAGGGTGGGGACACCCTGCTTCCTCCCTTTCCATCATGCCTTGCCTGAAGACAAAGAAAGTGGAGACCAGGGTGGATGGATGGATGGCTTTCCCCTCCCAGTTGTGTGCCTTCTCCCTTTCTTCAGATGTGGTTGTGCCACCCCCTGCATGGCAAATGCCTTTGGGTGCCTTTTGTTAGGATTTGGTGAGGGGTGGGGTGGATAGGGGTGGTTATAATCCCCCCCCTTTCTTTCTTTCTTTCCTTCCTTCCTTCCCCTGGCATTTGGTGCCTTTGTTGTCTTTGTAGTGATCTGGGCCAGGGTTTGGTACCCAACGCCTCTGATGCTGCTTTCCTCCCCAATGATGGAGCCCAAGTAGAGTGTTATTATTGTGGGGCTTTTCTTTGTGCGTTTCCAGATTTGGGTCGCCTTCTGGCGAGGGAGGCGAGGTGGACGGTCTCTTCTTGGCATGTGTTGCCTGAGATCTGGGTGTGTTGTTGTTGTCGTCGTTGTTCATGTATTGTTGGTTTTTTCCTCCTTCGCTTTCTCTTTTTCTCTGCCTGTCTTCCATCTTTCCCCCCTTCTTTTTCTTCCCACCCCCGTATCTCTGCCCAACTGATGCCCTCCGAAGAATGGGTTGGGCCAATGGGAATATGTGTTGGTGGCTTCATGGGTTGAGGGGGGAGAGGGGCGTGTTGTGTTGGAGTAGCCAACCTTGGCAAAGCCGATGCCCGTTGTTCTCCTGATGGGTGGTGTTGGGGTTGGGAGGAGGATTCAAGCTGGAGAAAGAAAGGCAATGGCACAAATAGGAATGAATAAGGGCAGGTTAGGGTGGATCCCTTCCTTTGTTGTTGCTTCCCCCAAAGCTGGAGATGTAACCCTTTCTTTCCCTCCTCCTCCTCCTCCTCCTCTTCCCTCCCCCATTCCTTCCTTCTCCTTCTCTCCAGGTTGTAAAATCAAAGCGCTCCGGGCCAAGACCAACACCTACATCAAAACCCCAGTCCGCGGGGAGGAACCGCTCTTTGTGGTGACGGGCAGGAAAGAAGATGTCGCCATGGCCCGGCGGGAGATCATTTCTGCGGCAGAACATTTCTCCATGATCCGTGCCTCCCGGAACAAAAACACCGTCTTGAACGGGACGGTGCCCAGTCCTCCCAACTTGCCTGGCCAGACCACCATCCAAGTGCGGGTGCCTTACCGCGTGGTCGGCCTGGTGGTGGGGCCCAAAGGGGCCACGATCAAGCGGATCCAGCAGCAAACGCACACCTACATCGTCACGCCCAGCCGTGACAAGGAGCCTGTCTTTGAAGTGACTGGCATGCCAGAGAACGTGGACCGGGCCCGGGAGGAGATCGAAGCCCACATCGCCATGCGCACCGGTGGCATCATTGAGCTGACCGACGACAACGACTTTCACGCCAACGGCACCGATGTGGGCTTTGAGCTGGGCGGTGGTGCTGGCAGCCTTTGGAGTAAACCCACCCCGCCCCCTCCTCCGCCTCCACCGCCGCCCCCTCCTCCTCCGCTGCCACCACCCTCCGCGCCTCCGACACCCGGCCGCAAGCCTTTCTGCAGCTACCGCAACGACAGCTCCAGCTCGCTGGGCAGTGCCTCTACCGACTCCTACTTCGGTGGTGGAGGCAGTGCCCGCTTGGCTGACTTCAGCCCGCCCAGCCCAGCCCTGAGCTTCCCCTCGCACAACGGTGGCAACCACAACCACAATGGCTACGGTGCCTATGGGGAGGGCCTCTCCTCACCCGAAGGCTGCGGCTCCTCCGAGCTGCCAGGCTTTGAGTCCCCACCAGGCTTCGACTTGGCTCTGGCACCTCCGCCCACTGCGCCCTTGCTCTGGTCCCAGTTTGAGCGTGGGAGCCCTGCCTCGCCCACTGCACTCGCCTTCCCTGCTGGTGGCAGCAATGGTGGCCCGGCTCCCCCAAATGCCAACCTGGCCTTGCTGGCGAATGGCAGTGGTGGTGGGCAGAGGCGTGGCGCTGGGCCACCTCCTCCTCCGACACGGATCTCCCCGCCTCTCCATGGTGGAGCTGGAGGCGTGGTGTTGGCAGCTGAGCAGCAGCATCCTTTGGCACGACGGGTGCGGAGCGACCCAGGAGGCCGCCTCATTGCTGCCGCTGTAGCTGCTGCCGCTGCTGCCGCAGCCTCTTCATCTACTTCCTACCCTCTCTATGCCAACGGGCTGGGTTGCCACTTGCCTGGCTTGCCCTCTGACTCCTCGGCCTCCTCCTCTTCCTCCTCTTCGTCCAGCTCTTCCTCTAGCTCCTCTTGTTCTTCTTCCTCCGGCCTGCGACGGAAAGGAAGCCGCGACTGCTCCATCTGCTTCGAGAGCGAGGTGATCGCAGCCCTGGTGCCCTGCGGCCACAACCTCTTCTGCATGGAGTGTGCCAACCGGATTTGCGAGAAGACAGAGCCCCAATGCCCGGTCTGCCACAGTGCTGTTACCCAGGCCATCCGCATCTTCTCCTAGGAAGTTCCTCACTTCAAAATTGCTGCATCTGCACTGCAGAAGTAATCTGGTTTGACATCACTTTAACTGCCATGGCTCAGTGCTGTAGAATTCTGGGAACTGTAGTTTGTCGTGGCACCAGAGCTTTGCTAGATGAGGAGGAAGAAGCCGATGAGTTGGAGAGCAAGCTATGCTCTGATGCCACAGCAAACTAGTATTGAGCCATGGCAGTTAAAATGGAGTCAAACCAGATTATTTCTGCAGTGGGGATGCAGCCCATGCCTAGCTCCCTCTCTCATTCACACACACAAATATTTTGTGCGCACAACAGAGACACACCTCTAAGCAACCTCTTCCACTTGCATATATAATCCTACATATAAATATATATAGATGTGTATACTCTCCGCGTTGGGCTTTTAAAGCTGCAGTATCCGCACATCCCCAAAAAAGAAAATGCAAATTGCAGAAGGGACATTAGAGGGGACCTGGTGTTTTGCAAGATGGTTACCATCTTTTTCTTAAATTTTGATATTATTTTGCATTGAGTGTACTTGTAGCCTAGGATGGGTTAAGGGGGATATTTGTAACATCTGGTGCATGCTATAAATATTAAGGAACGACATTCTAGTAATAGACTAGTATCTACACTTTCTCTTTGAGCCAAGCTTCCAAAATGCTTCTCTTTCTCTCTCTCCTCTTCCTCTCTTTCTTGTCTTTCACACTTTTCTAAATTAAAGTAGGAAATGCATATTGGATTATGATGGCGTGTGAACAGTTAGTATAATGTGCTGGTAGTTACTTAGATTGCTTACTGAGACATAAATCTATGGATGGATTACTTTCCTTGAATGTTCTTGAAAGGGCAAGATTTTTTTTTCCTGTGAAAAAAAAGTTAATAATAATGATGATGATAATAATAAAAAAACTTATGATACTGCAGCTTTATCAAAGAAAAAAAAGGAAACTGTAACATATCTCTTATATATATTGAAACGTTTAAAGGTTTTAAAGATGAATTGCATTAATACAGATTGAAGTATTTTATTCTTTTTTGACTTGAAAAATTATATTTCATATTGCAAAGATGTTTACAAGTATTTTAATTTAAGTTCAGTGAACTTTTTTGTAGCTGGGTTAAATCTTTTTTATTTTTTAGTATGGCCTTATGGCAAAGAACACTGTATTATTTTACTATCACACAATTGTGAATGGAATTACAAAACCATAAAATGTGTAATACTTTGAACAGTATTCTGTTGGGATGGAGATTTTTTATAGGTTCAGAAAAAAAAATCTTTTAAATCTGCTTCACCCAGCATATTTTCTATTCAGTGATATGAAGCATATTTTATTCTATATTATTACAAAAATGGAAGCGTTTAAGCATACATCAAAAGGAACTGTTGATGCTTTCTAACATTTGTATAAATAGAATTCAGTGGAAATTACAAAAAAATTCTGTTGCACCACTATAGTTTAGTATTTCTATTTTAATACATTTGTTTACCACTTGTTTATGTATATGTAGGTGATATTACTTGATCTTAAATGTACTTTACTGAGCAAAGTTTAAAAAAAAACAAAGTATATTTTATTTTATGATAAAGGGCCTTTAACCTCATGGTCAAATACTAATATTATATTTGCTGAGACAAGATTTGAAATTGTATCAAGAGTTTTATTTTTCTGACATTTAAAGTTCTACATAATAAAGGTAAAACTTAAGTAATGGTGCTACTTCATGTTTTTTTAAGTATTTCTATATAAATAAAATATTACAGAAAAGCATCTGGCGTTTTTGATTAGATTTTGGTGCTCATTTATATTTCATTGTTGGTGATGAGAGAATCCAGTATATGTCTTGAACGTGACATGATTTCTGAACGACTTTTAAAGAGGCCGCTTATTTTGGGATGAGTTTACCGAGGTGTCTGTACTTGTTTGCAAGTTCTTGCTGTCTTGACATGTTCTCCTTTGTTTCAGGGTGAGGGATGCTCAGATGTTTTTGGACTTCCGCCCCCATCATCCTTTGTCACTGGTTATATTGGGATCTGTAGGCCAAAACAGCCGTCAAAGGGAAGCAAATGTTCCTTCCCCTGTTTTACATTTAAAGTCTACACAGTGGCAGGCAACTGACTTGTATTGCAAATACGTTTTTCCAATGTGTGAATTAGCTCTCATGCTCTCTTCTGTATGTGTATATACTGCAGGCCTGTGAACGTGTGACTGACCCACCAGGCCGAATGCAGTACCCAAATCTGCAAACAAGACATCCCGTTTTTGCTACCTGTCTGGGAAGGCTAGAACTGAGGATCGCTAAGCGAGTGGCAGACTACATTATGTGACCCGATGGTCTATATTTGGCCTGTAATACCTTGTGCATTAATGGTTTACTGACATTCCTGTTCAGAGTTAATGTTGGACCTCATGAAGTTAGCTGCAGACTGGGAAAAAATTGTGCAGGTAGGGTTTTCCTCGATACATTTCTTTGGATAAAGATTCGTAACATTTTTTGTCTATTGATGTCATTAAGATTAGTTAACTCTGAAGTGTCTGTTGTAAATACAATTGGCCCTCCACATTTGTGGCTTTGACTTGCGGATTTGATTATTTGCAATTTTGATTCATATATTCTCTCCAGGAATCTCTAGGTTTTCCAGCATAATTCTGCCAGAAGTTGACTATAGAATTGTGCTGGAGAACCTAGAAGTTCCTAGGGGGAAAAAACACTTCTCTAGGCATTTGTAGGTCCTCCAGCATGATTCTGTGATCAACTTCTGGCAGATGTTGACCATACAGGTTGCACTGGAGAACCTGGAGAATCTTAGAGCAGTGTTCTCTTAGGTAAAAAGAATAGCGTTGCTTTTTTTAAAATTTGCATTTTTTTCCACATTCACAGGGGTTTTTCACCCTAACCCTGGCGAATGTGGAGGGACCACTGTAGATCAGTGGTTCTCAAACTTTGGTCCTTCAGGTGTTTGGGACTTCAAGTTCCAGTAGTCCCAGCCACCTTTGTTTTGGTCTGTGACCATAATGATACGTACTGTATATACTCATGTATAAGTTTAGAAATTTTAGTAAAAAAATTGACCCAAAAAAACTGTTGACTTATCCATGAGTCAATATAAGTACTGTACCTTAACTCTTATTTAAAAAAAGAATCATCCCTTGGAGGAAAGCAAGAGTGTAATTGATCTTAGAAGCACTGACCTCCCTTTACTATTTCATCCATCCAGCCTCCAGGGTGAGCACAAGCAATCATGCCTGCTGGAATTTTGTAAATTCTTTGACGTTGTTTTCCTTTGCACCATCCTTTGCTCCACATAATGGGACTTGTTACATGGGCTTAAGTTTTACCCTCAATATATCCACGGGTCATATCAAAAGCCATAATTTTGGCCCCCAAACCTGCCCTCGACGTATATGTTAGGTCGACTTATAGTCGAGTATATACGGTATTTTGTTATGATCTATGAGTACCATCCAGTTTTAAAAACATGCTTGCTGGTCTCCAGCCCCAGCACATGCTCAAGTGGATATTACCTATGTGACTTTTTTATTTTTTGGACAGTGTATAACTTCTGATACTGTATGCATTGGCTACAATAATTTACAAGCACGGCCTGATCTTGAAGTCTGGCCATGTCAGCTTTGTCCAGCTGGAAGAAGATGGAGCTGACAACAGTTCAGCTTAGCAGCCTGGCTCAAGCTGCACACTCCTGATGTGTTGAATTGCATAGCCTGTGATCCCCAGACAGCCTGGCCATGATGGGAGTTGCATTCCAACACACAATCAGGGCACTGCCTTGGGGCAGGCTAATGTATGGTTTCCCGTGGACATAGCTGTGACAATGGTGCAAACTACAGGTTGAGCAGATGAGGTAGGGGAGCGCCTCCCATAGCAACTACCTTGCCTCTGAGTAACACTCTGACTGTACTATTTTAGGTTGCTGGTGGGTGAAGTTATCGCACCAAGATCCAATGGTCCTGCTGTGCATTTAAAAAATAAAACTCTGCTTCCACAACGGGTTGGTAGACAGAGGAGTCCTAGCCATGTCTGCTCCCTGGTATAGTCGTTTTCTATCTGCAGGGAAATGGTGAAGCGTTTTCTCTGTGCAGTCTTCTCAGCCTCACAGCAATCTTAGTGAGCAAAATAGGAGGCTGCCTTCTATTGAATCGGGCTGACCGGTCCAGCCGACTTGGGACTGTGGACACGGATCGGCACGGATCCAGGGTTTCAGAGAGAGCTGCTTTCCAAGCTTTGAACCTGGAGGCTTTAGCAAGACAAGCATCTGCTTTGCTGCTGTGTAAAAGAGCTTTCTGGAGAAAGAGTACAATCAAGGAACAGCTGCTTGTGGGAACAGTGTAAACAGGGCTTCTTAGGCTACCTGATGTGGGAGAAAGTGAGTGATTCCCCTTCTCCAAACATGCCAGGGACTGTTAACATATTTGTGCCCATTGGCTACAACTATTTCTTTCTTTCCTGGAAAGTTACAACTGATGGCCCATGGACCGGCACAGGTCTCCGGCCCACCATTTGGAGTAGCCCTGCTGTATATACAAAACTCTTGGAACACGGTCTTCTAAAATAGATTTCATTTTTAAAAAAGCAGTTTTAATTCACAGATGGTCTCTCCCAAAGAAGTAGCAATATTAGTTTCTTGTGGCATAGAAAGGAGGAAGGCAGTGGGAGGGGGAAAAAATGTAGCAACATCTTTAAGATTGATTCTTGTTTCTTGCATGAGCTTTTGTGAACCCACTTCTTCGGGTGCAGTATGACTCAGGTATAAAGTACTGTATATTGATACAACTGTGGGAGTGGGATAGAATATAATAGGATCCTGAAAAATGCAAATCATGCTGTCCAACCTTTTCAAAATTTAGGGCAAGAGACATGATTTGCAACTTTCTGGGTCCTATTGCATTCTGTCCCACCCCACAAATGTATAAATATGCTTTATAACTGAGACCTTAGCTCCACTGCATCGAATCTAAAGAAGTTGGTTTATATCCATGAAAGCTCATGCTAAAATAAAACCCAGTTAGTCTTATAGCTGCTGCTGTTATCCTTTTTTTATGCCTCACCCTTCCTCTTTTTTAATATACGATATTGCCTGGGACTTATTGGTGATCTAAAGAATTTTATGTATCGTGGCCCTTGGCTATGTTGATTGGAGAATTCTGGGAGTTGCAGTCCAAACTGGTAACTTTTGTAAGTTCTGCATAAGAGGCATGGGGTGCTTGCCCCTTAAACAATGGCAATACTAGAACCAGTGCTGCTTCTCTGTAGTCAGAGTGTCCCACGAAAGACATGCCCAAGCTGACATTAGGAAAAAGTCTAAGCCCAAACTGGCCTGACAGTTACCTCCAGGAGGCTTTAAGGCTCTTGGAAGCTTTGGGAATGTGTAGTTTGTGTGTCACATATATCACCCACTTTTTTCTTGTATAGTTAGTTTTTTAGACTGAAACTCCCAGAATCCCTCAGCCGGCATGGTTAGTGCTCCAAAAAGTAACATTCCAAGGCCTTTCGCCTTTCCTCCAATGAGCTTAAGGCGACTGACGCTTCCTGCTCATTCTGTTCTCACAACAATCTTGCCAGGTAGGCTAACCAAGTCTAATACCAATTCATCAGTTTTATGATTTGATCTTCAGTCTTTCTCCTAATCCCAGTCTAACACTAGCCCAACCTTCCCTTCCCTTCCCTTGTGCTTTCCAGATGGTTTTCTCTTCTATCCTCATCAGCCCCAACCCAGATGCCTGGGAACTGTAGTACAAGACTGAAAAAGCACTATGTTTAGGAAGGCTGCTCTAATTGATAATAATAATAATAATAATAATAATAATGATAATAATAATAATAATAATAATTTATTTCTAGCCCGCCCCTCTGAACGAGCAATCGGGGCAGGTTACAAAGTTTACGTCTGTGTGTGCGGAGATGTAGGGGTGTGCATCCAGTTTCTGAAATTTAAACATTCATTATTATTACAATTTGCTTGTTGTTGGCCGCTGACACTTCTTTGCTTATGCAAGTCGTGGAAAAGTTACTTGTTGGACAACAACTCCCAGAATCTCTCAGCCAGCACAGTCGGTGGCCAAACTAGTTGGGGCATGCTGGGAGCTCTGTGCATGGGTAATTCATGTATGGAGTGCAATGTGCTATGTGGGTAATAGCTGTGAAATGGTTTGGTACCTCCAGCTTTGGCCTTGCTTCCTGGGTTTGGGGGGTTTTGATGGCTCTTATGAGATACAGTATCTGCTGTTTTTAGAAATGTCACTGCTGGAGTGCCTTTCTTCCTTGAAACAAATTCTCCAAAGTCTGGGTTCTGGAGAAGCGCAAAGCACAAGAGCAGCCCTATGAAGTGAACCATCAGCCACTGAGTAGGTTTCCTCGTATGTATGCATACAAGTCACCTGTCGGCTTAGGAATGTCACAGGGTTTTCTTAGGCAAGGAATACTCAGACGTAGCTTTGCCACTTCCTTCTTCTACAACACCTACTATTCATTGGTGGCCTCCCATCCAAGTATGTACCAGGGCTTACCCTTGCTAAGCTTCCAAGATGACATAAGATCTAGTGCCTTTAGCGTATTTAGGCCCTATTGGGTTCCCTGTCCTCTCCCCTCCACAATAAGCAACTGGTTCCTACATCAATACAATTCCTACAATTGGAGGAGTGTAATATGTCGAAAAGCACAAATTTGTTGATAATGGCCATTTGAAAAGACCAGGCAGTTTGTAAAGACTTTTGGCCTGCTTCCTTATTTCTGTTGGTCTGCATTTATACTACAGGATTCAAGGGAAGGGGCATGAGCCTTTCTGGTAAAATAATAAGGGCTATTGCATGATGTAAGAAACTGACTGATCGTATGAGCTCTGGAGTCCTTTTACACCACACAGTGATAGTGTTGTGATTTGATTAAACTGCCAAGGCAATATTCTGTGGAATTCTAGGATTTGTAGTTTTAGGATGCACTACAGTTCTCTGAATGAGAATTTTAAATACTCCCCCCGCCCCTGTGGAAAATCTCAGGATTACATAGGATGATACCATGACAGTTGGAAGTGGAATCATATCCTTATAAGGTCCCCTGGCCAGTTAATTGGTTATTTTTTTTAAATGAATTAAATATTGAAACCTACTAACTAGCCTGTAACTTCTTCTTGTCTCCCTGGCCCTGTTCTTTCCATTCTTGCATTTAGCTGAGCTTGCATAGAAATACAGTTGGCCCTCTACATTTGCAGCTTTGACTTTTGTAGATTTGATTATTTGCGGTTTTGATTAATATATTCCCTCTAGGAATCTCTAGGTCCTCCAGAACAACTCTGCCAGAGGTTGACCATAGAGTTTTGCTGGAGAACCTAGAAGTTCCTAGAGAAAACACTTGTCTAGACATTTGTAGGTCCTCCAGCAGGATTCTGTGATCAAATTCTGGCAGATATTGTCCGTAGAGTCGCACTGTAGGACCTGGAGATTCCCAGAGAGGTCTTCTCTTAGGTAAAAAGAATATATATATTTTAATGTGTGGTTTTTCCACCTTTATGGGGGTCCTTCACCACTAACCTCAGCAAATGTGGTGGGACAACTGTAATCCCATTCTTGGGAACCCAAATCATGTCAAGTCAGGCTGTGAATACAACAAAACAAACAAAATTTCTGTGTTTCTCAGGACTTGTTTTCTGTCTTTCTCAGGACCTTTGGGAGTATATGCAGAATCTCCAGGTAGGAAACTAGCAATAGCGATCTCTCTGTGTATTGCTAATGTGAGCTCCCTCCTGAAACCTGCCAGTGTGTTATTGTGGTTACAGGACCAGACTGGGTTCGAGTGGTTCAAGTGTTCCCACTGAACCAGTGCCTTTTGGAATATCCTACTCCAGTGGGTTGTTGTGAGGATAAAGTGGGAAGGCAAAGAGCAGATGCTCCATCCTAAGCTCATCTGGAGGAAAGAGAAAGTTTAAATATAGCAAATAAAGAAAAATATTCAACCTAGTCAAATGATGATGAGGAATTCAGTACTGGACTTACATCTACATGAGTGGACTTAAGTCTACGGAAAATAGAACTGAGCAGTTTTGCAACATCTGTATTCAGCAAGGGGTTGCTGTGATGTTAGTAGGTAGAGGAGCCAACAAAGTAACCATCAGGCATTGTGATATATGTCTAGCGGGTGCTCCTGATGTACACTGTGACACTGTTGCCAGTTCCCTGGTACGCCTCTTCGCCATTCACTAGCACTTCTGCTACATAGCTGAGCATTTATAAAGTTATCCCTCCACCCACCCACCATTCAGAAGGAGAGAAAGGCAAACCAGCTCCATTGGGTATTTCCTGGAAAGAAGAAGGCCCTCCCTGCATCCACCATCCAGAGGGAGAGAAGGGAAGAAGGCCAGCTCCATTGGGCCTAGCGATGGTAAGAAGAAGGGCCCTCCCTCCAGTCCATCTGCCATGGTCCAGGACACATAGAATCATAGAGTTGGAAGAGACCACAAGAGCCATCCAGTCCAACCCCCTGCCATGCAGGAACTCCCCATCAAAGCATCCCCGACAGATGGCCATCCAGCCTCTGCTTAAAGACCTCTAAGGAAGGAGACTCCACCACACTCCGAGGGAGTGCCTTCCACTGTCGAACAGCCCTTACTGTCAGGAAGTTCCTCAGAGGAAGAGAAGATCTGCTGGACTTTCCCCCTTCCCCACTGCCATTCCCTTCTCCTTTTGTGTCTTGTCTCTTCAGATTGTAAGCCTGAAGGCAGGGAAATGTCTAATTAACAATTTGTAAGCCGCTGAAGTATAATATACGTATTATATACGTATAAATTATATAAATATATATATGTATAAATAATAATAATAATAATTATTATTATTATTATTTATACATTATTATTATTACTACTACTACTACTACTACTACTATTATGCCATGTAGACCTTTACACTGTGTAAAGTTATACAGTGTAAACCATGATAGAATCACGGTCAGTAATAGTACCGTAATTTCTTACCTGCCTCTCCAAATAGAATCATAGAATGGATCAACATATATAAATATATATTTATTGTACAGTCAGCCCTTTGTATCCATGGATTTCTTATCCACGGATTCAAGCATCCACAGCTTGAAAATATTTAAA
This sequence comes from Urosaurus nigricauda, assembly GCA_034509955.1. Lineage (NCBI taxonomy): Eukaryota > Metazoa > Chordata > Lepidosauria > Squamata > Phrynosomatidae > Urosaurus > Urosaurus nigricauda. Next base: position 22,357,976 of record JAOEGL010000012.1, on the reverse strand, counting down.
ATATATATAAATTCCAAACCGCAAATCTTGATTTGGCCATTATATATTAGGTTTAAAATTTTGCTGTCTATTATATTTAATGGGACTTGAACATCCATGGATTTTGGTACTCACAGGGGGTCCTGCAACCAAACTCCAGCGGATACCAAGGTCCCACTGTATGTGATGTGTACCTTTGTAACTTTTTTTTTTAGTTGCACAAAAATGTTCTCACAATTAGAGTTGTGTGGCCTTGACAGTAAATTGGTGAAGCATCCACTACTCTTCAAGCCCGGAAAGCAATACTTGCTCATACTAAGCTATAGAAAGAGGTCAATCTGGGCGGGAAGGGCATGGCAACACTGGTGAATGTTGTCGTTGTGTGTCTTCAAGTCATTTCTGACTTATGGCCCTAAGGTGATCCTATCATGGAATTTTCTTGGCAAGTTTCAGCAGAGAGGGTTTGCCATTGCCATCCTCTGAGGCTGAGAGAGCGTGACTTGCCTAGGGTCACCTTGGGGGTTTACATGGCCAAGCCAGGATTTGATATCCAGGTCCTAGTCCAATGCTCAAACCACTGCACCAAGTTGGCTCTCTGTAGTTAAGTTGTCAAGTGAAGTCAAGTCAAATTTTATTGCTTTTGGCTAATGGCTGTAACATAAAACAAAGCTACAATGCCAACAAAATACAACAAAATAAATACATATAATGTATCCAACATCTATGATTATACAACAATTTACAAAATTTAAATAGTATGTAAAGACAAATGCATGAGTGTTACCCTGTCGGTCACCACTGGCTGTTAAAATTAGAGAGAATTGTTATAAAAGGGGTCTGACTAACGGATCTATATCCTAGATCTATAATTTCATAATCAAAACAATCTCCAATGTTGTAATCTAATCTGACCGCTTAATTTTATTCTTAACCTTTCGTATTTTAATATATTTTAACATAATGCATCTATTTTATATTGGTTTATATGTTATACAGCCTTTCCATTTGTGTGATCAAAGTTATTGTATGCCTCAATGAGTCTACTGACTGTAAATAAAGATTGTGTGTCTCTCTGTGTGTATACCTAATATAAAGTTGTCGAGTCGAAGGCTTTCATGGCTGGCATCCATAGTTTTTTGTGGAGCTTTCAGGCTATGTGGCCATGTTCTAGAAGAGTTCCTTTCTGATGTTTCGCCAGCATCTGTGGCTGGCATCTTCGGAGAATATTCTCTGAAGATGCCAGCCAGAGATGCTGGCGAAATGTCAGAAAGGAACTCTTCTAGAACATGGCCACATAGCCTGAAAGCTCCACAAAAAAAAAAAAAAAACTAATATAAAGTTATTAAATGAAATTATCACAAAGTATTTACAACTTTTTTTGGGCTGCTAGAGCATACAAAGCTACTTGCCGAGTCACATATATCTGTAGGTAAGTTAGAAATGCATAAATCTAGGTAACTAATTGCTACTAGTCACAATATTGACACTATTGCCACAATTGTAACTCTGGGCATCAACAATTAGAGCATAGATGAATTATGTTTCTGTCAGGTTTGGCGTATTCAGACCGGGAGTAGTTATTTAGTTAAGTATACTTAGTATATTTAAGGTAGCGCCTTAAGTATACTGAACTAAGTAGCTGCTATAGCATACAGGCCATTGCTATTTATTCAAGCCTTTAGGCCTCACTGATTGCTTTCAGAATGCTAATGCATATGATTTTAAAATGGTGCAAAGTTTTAAAATACGTTTTTAACCTGTTGATTATATGCCATACCTTTTAATCTATTTATTTTAAATTGTTTCAATTTGATTGCTGTGATTTTATTTGTAGGTTACCCTGTGATCTTTTGATATAAGGAAGGATAAATAAAATAAAATAAAATAGTGGTTGTAAAATAAACCTTTGCAGGGCATTGAACAACTGGCTACAGTCTAGCACTGAGGCAATCTTAAACCCGCGAGTTTCATTCGGCTTAAGCGTGCCAAAATATGCTGGATTTTGACCCAAAAGGTTTGAATGATGGCTTTCATTTCTCTTTACAAGGTGCCATAAATAGCTCTGTGCTGAGCAGTCCTTGTCAGGTTGCAGATTTGCCAGCGTTTCAAGCAGCCACTATTGCCAGACCCTTTAACGGCCGCCTGAAAGCACAGAGAGTTGTAGGTGGTCACAATGATTTTTGTTCCTATGCTGAGATAAGCTTCATTTTCTGCGTGGAAGAGCAGGGCATGCTAGATTTGTTCTGAGCAGCTGGCAACATTAAAGTTCTAAGTAGCCCTTGAAAGAACTGAGGATGACCAAATACTATTGTTATTAACATTTATTTATAGAGCACTGTAAAGTTTCCAAAGGACTCTTTGAAAAGAAAGAAAAAAAAAACTGAGGATGACCAGATACCAAAGGACTCTTACATTTTCCTGGATTTAATTTAATTAATTTAGCAGGTGTGAAATCAGATAAGGCTTATCTTGCTTTAGAAAAACCAACCCCAACTTTCTTCAACATGACTGTTATTAATTAATATTGTTACCTTTACATCCCATCCTTTCTTGGAAGCAGCACAAGGTTTGCATACATGGTTCCAAAGACTGGAAAAGTTACTTTCTGGCCTACAACTTGCAGAATTCCCAGTGGCTGCTGTGGTTAAGTTAGTCGTCATGGTGTAGTGGTTTGAGCATTAGACTAGGGGGCTCGACAGACCTCTCTGAAAGGGCGGGCTCGAGCCAGCCATTTTTGTTCCCAAAGGATGCAGCAGCAGCCAAACTGTGCGGTGTCCCTCCACACCAAAAAGAACCGAGAAAAACTGGGTTCCTTTAAGTCTGCACAGCAGACGTCACGGGTGCGCCATTGCTGCACTGTGGCGCATCAGTGACGTAACTGATGTGCAGCGACATCTGTAAGCAATACATCACTTATGTCATCATGGTGGCCTCCAGGTGAATGAGAGGCCGCCACGATGCCAGCGTCCGTATGGACTAGTGTTCCAGATCATGCGGTTTCCGCACGCTCCAGAAGCCTAGAATCAGCACCGTCTTGCCGCTTCCCACAGGTATGTACTGGGCCTAGGACTCTAGAGATTTGAATCCCTGCTTGGCCATGGAAACCATGGGCAAGTTGCACTCTCTCAGCCTCAGAAGCTGGCAAAAGCAAATCCCCACTGAACAAGTCTTGCCAAGAAAACCCCATCACAGGGTTGATAAAAGTTGGAAACATGAGTAGTGTCAAAAGATTACCTTTCTTTCGCTAGCGATATAGTGCTGGTAGAAAAAGTAAGGCAATATTTGACACCATTCATGCCTTCAGACTTTTCTCAACCTTGTTATGGCCTTGTGAAAGTCCCAAGAGTATATAGCAACCTTTCTGAATCTGGTGCACCCCACATGGGTTGGACTTCCATGTTATTATCCCCCATGTTTAATGGGAATGATGGGAGTTTTGGTGGACACAAACTTGGGGAAGGCTTGGTATAAATTTGGACTTTTGAGAAAACAGTGTAATCTTATACAGCTCTTGCAGCTCTGATGCAACTGAATTTTAGTTGCCCCCCCTTAATATTTCACCCCCATAGACACCTAGTATACCACCATTAATTGTATACCACCAAGTATAATGACTAGTTTAATATCTAATGGCTGATTGACTAGTTGAAATTTATCTAGGAAACTTTTTGGGGGAGTCTGTTTTCTCTTTTTGTAGATTAATACAGATAATCTCTTAATGCCCTGATTAAAATATTTAGCCTGATGAAGGCTTCCAGTGTTTTTACTGGAATGAATGCTGCTGCTGTTATTGTTGTTATATTTATATTTATATCCAGCCCTTTCCCTAAAACTGGGACTCGGGGCAGCTTACAATATTAAAAAAAGCAATACAGTTAAAAACATACAGAAATGGTACAATAAAATAGAATTAAATTATTGCAATATTAAAACAAATGGCATGTTAAAAGACTGAAATATAGTTTAAAAATTAAAAATATTTAAAACACTTTAAAAGAATACAGCACCCCAGTCCATTCTTTAAAAACTTTCTGTTTTAAGTGCCTGTCTGAACAGTGAATTGTGAAGATGCAGAATGGGACACGGGCAAGAGCGTCTCGATGGGCATCATAAAGTGCCAGTATGTATCAGTACTCCTGGCCCATTTTGCATCTCTGCAGTTCCATATCAGGCCCGTTGTGCATCTGGTTCTGTTGTGCGTTGGGCCCTGTTGTGCAATGGTCACTTTGCTGGCTCCCCTATGCAATATGATAACAGCATTCCTTTGCTGAATTGCGGAACTGCTCAATTCTATTTCCTTCAAATGTAAGTCCACTTACAAGGATGAAAGGCTGCATCTGCACTGCAGAAATAATGCAGTTTGACAATGCTTTAACTATCCAGGCTCAATGCTATGGAAACTTGGGAATTCTAGTTTGTGATAGCAACACACTTCTCTGACAGAGAAGGTTAAATACCTACAAAAGTACAAATCCTAGGATTCTACAACATCAAGCCATAGCAGATAAAGAGGTGTTAAACTGCATTTTATTTTGGCAGTGCGGATGCAGCTTAATAAAGTCTGTTTTCCCCAAATGAAGGCTAACTTATGTTTTCAAGTTGTTTTAATATTATTAGTAGTTTGATTTTAAAGATCCTGTACTCTTCTCTTTGTAAAACGCCTTGAGAGAGTCATCCATGCTTTTTGTGAACCATTCTTAACTCTTTCTGATATTCATCTTCATTATTCTATTACAGTACTTGCATAGTAATTGGAGGCAAATGGATATAGGAACAGTACACAGTATTTTGGCAGATGGAAACGATATACATAATACATACAGTACAGTATCCCAATATACAGGAACAGCTTTAGGTTCAGATGGTGGCCATTTCAACCACAATGGTTCAGAAGACTGTAATAAGCTCATTTCGTTTTGGAGTAAAATGTAATAGCTAATTACATTTTAATTAACTTTCTTCTAACAACAGCTGTTGCAAGAGGTATTTTCAAGCTACATTTATTTTTAGTATGTTTTTGCGATCCCACTTCTGTGTGCACCAGTATATGTATCAACAGCAAGTGATATATGCTGAAAATGAAAGATTGTTTATACAGCTACAGATGATTGCTTGTAGGAAATTTTGAACAGACAGCAGGAACTACTTCCACACACATGTTTAAACTGACATTCACTGCTGGATGATGCAGTTATGGCTACTGATTTAAAAAGGGATTAATCAGAGAAACTCGCAAGAGCAGGTTTGAAAGGACCCTAAGGCTTACTAAAGTAACTACAGCAGCAACAAATTGTGAAATGGATTCCTGCATAGCAGGAGGTTGGACTGCATGGCCCTTGAGGTCCCTTCCAATGCTGCGATTCTCTTTAGGACAAAAAAGTACTAACCCCTCCAAGTCCAACAAAACTCGACATGCTCAGTAACAAGGGAGTTTATCACATGGGAGGAATTTCTCTCAATTTCGAAAGAAATGGAAGTGAGGCCAGTTCGGAATTCAGTAAATTCGCTAGTTCAGCGAAATTACATGATTGCGTATTGACACTGCATTGCGTTCAGAACTGCCCAAAATTGCCTCCCAGTGCCCGAAATTGCGTGTGATAGTTTCTCACTCAATCACGCGAAACCCCACAATTGCATTCAGATTGCTATTGGATTATATTTCCAATTCCCTTCGTGTGATAAACTCCAAGGAAATTATGAAATTGGGGCAGAGGACAAACAATCATACGGGATGCAGAATGCAACTGAGGAGAAAGAAGCATGAACAGAAATATTCCATGTTGCAATATTTTGTTGCAAGGTCCACTTGTCTTTTGTCTAGTGTACCTGCATGTAAATGCATGGAGCTCAATGCTAAGGCACCATGCATTGCCTACAGTTCCCATAGTGTGGTTTGACAGCATATATAGTAGAAGATCTCTTCCCGCACCCCACCTGGTGTATATTTTACCTAAAGAAGAATTACGGACTGGGCTTTGAAATACATAAAGGGCAGTAGAGAGGGCAGAATCTTCTCATTCTGTGACCATGGTGTTGGAAGTAAAAGGAATCAATGCTTGTAACAGGTAAAGGGGGCAATGGACAAATAGATACTCCCTGGCGTTTTCCTTTCTGCATTTTCTTGAATCTATATATGGTTCACCACATTTTGACATTTTGCTTCTTTCTTTTCATCTCCTTCAAAGAAGATAGTTCTTTGTTCCCTTTGAGACAAAGAGAAACTATGAAGTCCTCTCCTCAGTGATGGCTGCCAGCCTACCTGGATGCATGGAAACAAACTTTAGGGGCTTCTCTAACAAAGTCCAATTTAACTATTTTGTTTTATCTCCTATCCTTGAATTATTTCTGGAGACTATAAATCTAAGATTGCTTTGTTACAGTACTACAAGCATCCAGAGGCACTTAGTCCTGTTTTTATCATAAGACATTGCATTAATCCATTGAAGTCTGCTAGTATAAGTACCAAAAAGGTAGAACTTGCAGAGGTATGAGTGTCAGGGATTTCTTTCCCCCATGGTGGCAAATGTGTTATGCCTTCATTGTCCCTTAGTTTTTTACATAGTTATAAGCCTCATTCCCACTTACAGATAAATCGGTGTGCGATTCAAATTGATGGATTGATTTGACATCTGATTGTGATTTACGCTGCACTTGCCCCGATCACATTTTCTGCCATTTTCTAGCACCAAAATAACCCACTTGTGGTTCCCATTCACTGATGAATTGATTCAAAATGAATTGGTTCCAGCCAACTGAAGGGGAAATTCGAATCAATTCTGATCTGCTTGTGGTTGCATGGAATCGATTTATTGAAAAAGAAGTAGATAAAATTAGCATCAAAAAGACGTGGGTTAAATTAGTCTGGAGCATGGCCCCCCTCCCAGAATTGCTTCAGCAATTCAGATTAAGTGGAAAACAGGGTCATTTGAATTGGTTCAAAATGATTCACAATTGTTTTAAAAGGTAGTGGGAATGAGGCCATAGGAGTTCATTTTTCTATGGAACAATTTGTTACTTTTGTTGTTTGCTTTTAAGAAATTTCTGACTTATGGCGACCCTAAAAAGGCTGGAACCTTTTAAGTTTTCCTGTGGAAATAAGTTTTCCTGTGGAAAACATTTTATCTGCTACATAACATCTGTATTCAGTTTAAGGTTGTGGAAGTGCAGTTGTACATGTGGTGCCATTGTGCAGGCAGACTTGCAGACAGTTACACATTACAGAAGTGTCCATGCACATGCAGTGTTTTAGTTCAGTGTGTTGCCATTCAACACCAGGCACGATCACTGCCTAACTCTGCATTCCTGGAGTTTTGCTTCACAACCACAATGACACATCTAGCTCAGCACCTCTGACTTACTATCAGAAAGACATGGCAGAAAGGAAAAAGAGTTGAGGAGGGAAGAGGAAAACAAACAAACTCAAGAACCAAAAGCACACCACAACTGTCCTGATTGGCAGCGACTGTCCAAGATTAACCCTCCATCACCCCACTTTCTCAGATGTTTTTAAAATGCCCTGGTTTCTTTAGCTTCTCTCACTTCCTCCCTTTGTGCTCATCTTGCTTTAGTTGCTGCAAAGTCAGTTTAAAGTGCAAAAGTTGTTGTGCTCAACTCTGCAGGGAAAAGGGGAAAGGAGTGGTGGAATTTTGCTCTTCCCCATAGGCTTAGGCAAAAGCAAACTGCTGTAGTCTTTCTTAGCTTCTGTGTTCTCTCAATCGTAACTTGTGCCATCTTGACCACACTCTGATTTTGGCCACATGTGTCCCTATTTTCATTGGTAAAATGTTGGTGGGTACATGAACAAAAATGGTTGATGTTCAGGGAAAGTTTACTGGAGCTTTGAGGTTGAGTCTTGATCTTGCTGATAACGTATGCAAATGAGAAACAGCCTAAGGCCAGGGGATTCCCAGCAGACAATGAGCACCAGTTAGCAGACATTAATCCTTGTTTGCATATCCTCCCACCCTGAGGACTGCCATTAGCAACAGAACAATACGTTTGCAAATGACTCCTTCCTTCCCAGGGGCACACAGGATATATATCTCCATCCTTTTCCAGGCTCTCATTCTCTGAAGATGCCAGCCACAGATGCTGGTGAAACGTCAGAAAGGAACTCTTCCCGAACATGGCCACATAGCCCGAAAGCTCCACAAAAAACTATGGATGCCGGCCATGAAAGCCTTCGACTCCACATTGGAAATCTTTACTGGAGCTGTTCTCTTAGCAGAAGTGATGGAATAGTGAAACACTAGCCTGGCAGCCCCTCCTCCTTCTTCTTCTCTGCTGAAGACTGATGAACTGGCTCCTATTAGATGACCATTTAGAAGAGAGCTACTTAGCATGGTCATCTGTGGATCCATGTTGGTACACAGGCCACTGGCTGCAGGTTTCTGGTAAGTTTCCTGGAAAGAAAGAATCAAGTGTAGCCAATGGGCTTAAATACTATTATGGTCCCCAAAACCCACCGTTAGAAAGCTTGAGAAGCATTGGTTTAGAAGACTCTTTCAGAGATGGATCATAAATGCAGCAGCATAAAGATGAAGCCATTTGCCCATTGCAGAATAATTGCATGGTGTAATAAAGTTTGCAAGCTGAACTGTACAGTTACTCTTTTTTCTGTGGGCCCTGCTAAGACATCACTAGCTTCTTTGAAATCAGCAGGCACAGGGGAAAAACCAAGTTTTGCCTGTACTTAGCTGCAAGATAAAGCAGGTATGGGCACCATAGGCCAATTTTTAGACCCCTCAGACCCATGTTGGGCCGCACAAGCCTCTCCATGAAAACAGCAGTGGCCAGAAACCGGCTTCTGTAGCTTAAATCTCCCATTTAGAGGTTTGTTCTGTTTTGTAGCAGTGGCTTCATGAGTGTGTTCATTTGTTCAGGAGATGCCGGGAGCTGCAAAGGCATAGCTTCCAACATTTCATAGGTGAAAACTGGTGGCCGAGCAACATCAAAACATGAAAAACTATTAAGGAGGAAGAAATCACAAGGCAGGAAAGCCTGCAGCAGTTTACTTTTGCCTGCACCTACTGGGAAGGTTCCTCCCGCTTCCCCTTGCTAAGTTAATAGAGAGCAAAGTATGTCTGTACTTTGAACTCAGTTGGCATCAATTGAAGTGAGCTGTAGGCAAAGGGAAGATGTAGGTGGTGGAGACCTGAACATTTTCAAAGAGGCTGAAAAAGTGGGGTGACAGAAGATTAATTGGTACAGGGGGTATTCAACAGAAGCTGTGAAACCGCATGCAGCTCACATGAGTCTCAGCCACCTCTGCTATAAAGCCTTACACTCACCTCAACATGTACACACACAGAACAAACTTGACCCACACAGGAAGAACAGAATCACACAGGGAATGTATAGGAAACACATACTACTATTCCATTACAGAGCCCCTTCTTGGGTACATTTCGTATCCAAACACCACTGCAGCTTTTCAAGAGGGAGAAGAAAAACTGCACCTGCAGAACTTCCCCCTTCTGCTTCCGAAAAGTCGCCAAAGCCCCACTTTCCTTTAACATCTGATCACTCCTTTTTTTCTCACCTCATTTTTACTAAGTATTTTTTGGTTGCTGTCTTTTATTTTTCTCTCTCTCTCTTAGTTTCAAAGCCAGGCCAGATGGCAGGTAGTGTGTTGTGAGACCCAGCAGACCCAGCCGTCAGTTTTAGCCCAGCGACAACCTCTCTCCGCTGCTAGAAGAGTGCCGAGGAGCAGGGGCCATCAATAAACATGCCACAGCAAGTTGGGCAAGGACCGAAATGACATGCAGCCCATTGATTTGTGAGTCTCTTGGAGGTGGGCTTAATGGCTTGCTACCATTTCTGCTTCTCAGCGGCAGATTGAATGGCAGAAAGCTGAGTTCCAGGAGCTGAGCAGCTAGCTACATGGAGTTGTATTAGGAGAAAGACTAATCACACTGGAATTCCTTTACAGATGTCAATAATGCACATTGTATGCCAGAAGCTCGGCAGGCAGGGAAGTCACTTGGCTTTTCTATGAAGGTTCAAAATATGCTATTTGCTATGGCCCTTATCAGACGAGGGTTTTTGCAGCCCCAATCCAGAGTCACTCTGCATCCATCCAAGAGAATTCACATGAATGCGCATTCAATTATTACACGTGAAGGCTGTTACTATGATGCCATTCCAAAACCAATCCAAAGCCAATCCAAAGTCACCCCAGAATTCAGTAACAACTGATTTCACAGAAATCACTTCCAAGGTCCACAATAGTTCATGCCTCCTCTTTTTTGCAGTTGCTTTCCACAATGTACTATGCACAACGTACATCGGAATGGGAGGAAGACTATGCACAATGTACTTCAGAACGGGAGGGGGCATAGGGGGCATAGAGCTTTACCCCCCCCCCCCAAGACTAGTTAAGGATGATCTTGCAAAATTGGATGAACAAGATTCCTACATAGTTGAGCCTCCTTATGAATTATTAATAAGAAATCAAACTGCCTCAAATTCATCTCATCCAAGAATAATGAATAGATAGTGATGGTGGTGGTAATGGAGGAGGTGATGGGAGTGCCCCTATGTACATTTTTTTTTTGTTATATGTTATACAGGAGATAAACAGGATGATGGGGAGAAACTTTCCATTTGATAAGGAGAATTGTTTAACTCTGAATTTGAGAAAATCCAGATGGAATAAAACAGAAGATTACACAATAATTTTTGTTGTTAAGAGCCACACATGCTATAATTGCATTGCATTGGAAAAATAAACAATGTTGGGGGGGGAATTGTTATTATATTATATTATATTATATTATATTATATTGCAGAATATCTTTTATTTGAGCATTTAAGGGCAAGAAAGGGAAAACATAATGGTCAAATAAACGAAATGGTCTGGTGGGAGAAATGGGAATGCTGGACTGAGAAAGTTAAAGATGAAAAAGGGTACAATGAAGTTAAAGAAATTATTAATAAGATATTCCACACTATGGGTACTCGGTACTTATTTACTTGGTCACAGCCATCAGAAAGGGAGGAGGGCAAGGAGGGGGCTGAAAAGTATATGGTGTAACAATGATTTAATGTTTTGTAAAGTTTTATTATATATGTTATGTTATGGATCATAAAACTTATTTTAATTATTTTTTTAAAAAATATTCGGGATTATCCAAAAGATGTACCAGGATTTCAGACAGAACTTGGAAGGTCAGATCTACCATCAGGCAGCACTTGTGGTGGCAGATGCTGGGAGCTGATGTTAAGAGAGAATTGTCTGCCTGCTCAGGGTCGTAGCACGTGACAAGAGCGCCTTAAAGGTCTGGTCTGTACCGGCCCTAAGCGTACTAAATAGTGAAGCACTAATAAAAATTAACACAGCTATTGTTGTAATGGCTGGCTGCAATATATGCTAAGGACTCCTCTTTGAGAGCAAGCTACACTGAACACATGGAGGGTATTTCTAGGCACACATTTTGCTTGCAAGAGTTCATATTTTATGACTGATAAACATTGATATTGTTTTAACCTCTGCTGTACTCCGCCCCGATTGCTTGTTCAGAGGGGCGGAATAGAAATAATAATAATAATAATAATAATTATTATTATTATTATTTAAATATGAAGACATATTTAAATGTGTTTCTGTAATAATGGATGGGAACAGAATTTTACCTTCCCTCTCCAAGTACCTGCAAGGAGGCAAAATTCATATCAACTTGCTTGCCGGTGTTGACCGTTTCCAGCTTAGAAACAGCTGTACCCAGTGAACCCAGATGCAAAAAAAAATAAAAATAAAAATAAATAAAAAAAATTAAAAAAATTACAGAATCCCATGGTTTATATTCCCTGCAGAGATGCATTTTGAATTCCAGCGCCCATCAGCCCTAGCCAACATGGCCAATGGTCAGAGAGGTTGGGAGGAGAATTTTCTCCAAAGATTTCAGAATGAGTTGACATATACAGCTTTTCACTGAAGTCTTGGAGCCTAGAACTTTGTTCTTACATAGGCCCTTATCAAACAAAGTTTTTTGCAGCCCCAATCCAGAGTCACTCTGCATGCGTCCAAGTGAATTCACATGAATGCACATTGAATTATCACTGTTACTATGAAGCCAATACAAAGCCAGTACAAAGTCAATCCAAAGTCACCCCAGAATTCAGTGAATTCAGTAACAACCGAATTCACAGAAATCAGTTCCAAGGTTCAGATTCAATCCGAATTGGTTTGGTGTGATAAGGTCCATAGCAAAAGATTACCGATTTCCACATTTTCAAGTCGTGTCACAGAAATAGAGTTGTCTCTGTGACATGCCTGTGTGACCAGTATATTCCTCAAAATGCTAACCAGCCTGGCACCAGTGTGTGGCACCCTTGTGCAGCTGACAGACCCCCAGCAGGGCCCAGTACTAGACTAACGCCTGTCTGGGCTATGTATCATATGCGTAGATCATGTAGTAGATTTCCCAGTTGTCTGCAACATTCCCCTAACAGTGCTGGATGACGAACATTGTGGCAAGATGTTTTTAAACATGAGAGCTGCATGTCCAAATGGATACCCAGGTTTGGCTTTTGGACACCTCGTGGAGACAAATGAACTCGTACAATTTAACAGGTAAAATGTATAATTTTAATCCTTTCTCTCGTGTTCTAAAACCAATGGTTGAAATTCTGTTGGGGGACTTACATTCTTGTAAGTGGACGTACGTACATGGGAATTAGAACTGCACAGTTGTGTACTATCCACAACACATAGAAGGCTGCATTTAGGATCTTGATGTATATAAATGTCTTTGCAGCTCGGTATTGATTTCCTCATTTTTTAAAACCACCTTTACCACAATCAGAATGTTATAGAATCATAGAATCACAGAGTTGGAAGAGACCACAAGGGCCATCCAGTCCAACCCCCTGCCATGCAGGAACTCCCAATCAAAGCATCCCCATTGACAGATGGCCATCCAGCCTCTGCTTAAAGACCCCTAAGGAAGGAGACTCCACCAAAATCTCTGAGGGAGTGTGTTCCACTGTCCAACAGCCCTTACTGTCAGGAAGTTCCTCCTAATGTTGAGGTGGAATCTCTTTTCCTGTAGCTTGCATCTTTTGTTCCAGGTTCTCAATGAAAGTGTGGGCTCCCAGCAATAAAAACAGATAAAACCTTTAAGTTCTTGTTATATCTTGTTATCTTGTTATTCAGGCACTTTAGTTGGTGGTTATTTTTCAGTGCCCAAGCAGCTATGTGTGATTTTTTTTAAAGTCTGCTATTGGGTTTTGGTGATATTCTTTTACCTCTTTCTTTCTTGTTCTTTCTTTCTTTCTTTCTTTCTTTCTTTATTGTTATGTTCTTTCTTTCTTTCTTTCTTTCTCCTGGTTGATTCTGTCTATTTTTTTTTTCTTACTGAGAATTTATGTTTAAATAGGAATGCAGACAATAAAAGCCATCGCCAAATAAGTGATGGGAAGTCAGACACTTTCCAGCTTTAGGTCAATTAAATATGAATGAATGAATGAATGAATAGCCATCCAATGTGGCAAAAAGTGCATGTTGTGATGTGTTGTTCTTCTCAGGAGATCTAAGGTTTGTGAGTGATTTGAAACAGGGATCATTAGGGCTACCATATTTTGAAAGGCAAAAAGAGACACATTTACTGTCTGACTGCTACAAATCACTGATTGCTGTGATGATTGACTGCGTGACCTTGGACAGGTCACACTCTCTCAGCCTCAGAGGATGGCAATGGCAAACCCCATCTGAAGAAACGTGCCAAGAAAATCCTGTGATAGGTTCCTCTTAGGCTCTCCATAAGTCAGAAATGACTTGACGGCACACAACAAGAGTAACAGCAGCAATGGAGTTCATCACACGAAGGGAATTGGAAGTATAATCCAATGGCAATCTGAATGCAATCATGGGGTTTTGTGTGATTGCGTGAAAGCTGATCACACACATTTTCGGGCAAAGGGAAGTCCTTCCGAACACAATCGTGGGGTTTTGTGTGATTGTGTGAGAAACCATGACACACAATTTTGGGCACTGGGAGGCAATTTCGGGCAGTTCTGAACGCAATGCAGTGTCAATACGCAATCAAGTAAATTAGTTGAACTAGCCAATTTACTCATTTCCGAACTGACCTCACTTCCATTTCTTTTGAAATTGACAGAAATTCCTCCCGTGTGATAAACTCCTATGACTGTAAGTTTAAATTCACTATAAGGCTTCAGTTGAGAACTCCTCCAGATTGGTTAAAAAGACCAGAAATTTGCCAGATTTTGTTCCTGTTGTTTTTCATTTTATTTTAGAGATCCACACATTTGCTTATCTCATAATATATTCTGCCAGCTCCTTGTATGATGAGAGATTTTTTAATTTTTATTTATTTATTTATTTGAGTATTTATACCCTGCCCTTCATTCTTAAAGGCTATCAGAGCGACTTACAATTATTATTTTTAGTACCAGCTCCCTGTGTTGGTTTATGTCAACCCAGTATAAAACGAAAAAGCACAGCAACAAAACCTGGGACTTTTCAAGGAGTCTGGGTGGACTCAAGACTGCATCCGCACTGCAGAAATAATCCAGTTTGACACCACTTTAACAGCCATGGCTCAGAGCTATGGAATTCTGGGGACTGTAGTTTGTTGTGGCACCAGAGCTGAACTCTGATTAAGCCTAAGTATATTTCCATGGGAAAAAAAGTAACAGAAAGTAATGGAAAAATAGCAATCAGTGCAACAAATAATGCACCAAGTAAACTATTCTCATCATTGTAACGAAGAACAGTAGCAGTGTAGCTGCTTTTAAACACTGTAATTTTTTAAACATTGTAATTAATATTAGAATGAATTAGTTTTGAAAAGTAACTTTGCAAGCTCTGGCTATACGAATTTTGTGTCATGCAGCCTCTACTCTGCCAGAGTATGGGAAAGTGATTTTTAAAAGTAATATGTTATTATAGTTGTAAGAGCCCCCAAATGTTATTACATCATGGTTATGTTTTTAAAAAGAAACCATCTCCTTACTATTTCCGACACATAATAAAAATAATTTAAAATACTTTACAACACTTTTAGTTTCCTCCTCCATCATTGCCTCAATATCTACAATGGAGCATGATCAGGCACATGATAAGAAATACATTTGGAGCGTGCATTAAGTTAATCAAAAACCTGTAACTATAAAGTTGCATTGACACTGCAAATGGAGTAAAATTATCCCTCACTGAGTTATGTTCATTATACTGTACTTTGTCCTTGGTAAAAGGAATTCATTTCAAGTAATGAGTGATTTGTGACTTGTTACTTCCAGAGCCTGATTCGGCCTAATCGATAGGGTTAGCTCTAGGAATTGCTGGTTACAGTACATACAATCATTCCACTTTTGCTTTCACTAAATTGGATTTGTAGTTCATAATAAATAAATCGGTTGAGGAAGTGTCAAGAATCTTATGGATCATTCTACCATATGTGGTGGCAATGTAAAATAACAGAGAAATAGCAGGAAAAGATATATAAAAGAGTAATGGAGAACGTACAGGTAAGAATATCTTTTAGCCCAAAGTTCTTTTTATTAAATATGACACATATGATATAGAACATGAGGAAGAAGAAAAAAGATATAGAAGAATATTATTATATATGGTTTAACTGCCAGAATTGTTTATGCTAAGTATTGCAAGAATGGAAAGATAACTGCTATTGTGGAATGGTTAGTAAAATTAATAGAAATGACGAATATGGACATTCTTGCGGCTTTAGTTCGAGATAAAGCATTAGATTTGATAGAGAAAAAATGATACTTAATTAAAAAAAAATAGTGAGCCACAAATATTAAGTTCAGAAAAGAGAAAATATGGGTAAAAGTAGTAAGTCTGAGAATAAAAAGGATGTATGATATATAATAATAATGATAATACACGTAGAAGTCTCAGTAACTGTATTTGGGAAAGAGAAAGACAAGTTAAATATATAAAAGAAGGTAGTTACAATCTGGGAGGAAGTAACTTGATGTTTGTTGGTTAAGTGATATATTTGCTAGTTGTTAGTAGAGTTGTGTATATTTGTAAATGTTTTATGCATTGTGTTAATGTTTGTTTTTAATCTTTGATAAAAATTGTTTTTAATAAGTAAGTAAGTAAGTTGTATTCAGCTAAAACATGTTCCCATTGAAATTCAACGCTGAGATATGATGGGCTGATGGAAGCAGTTGTTGCTTTGCACTAGAAAATCCAGCAACTCCTTTTAAAAATAAAGTTTTAAAAAACTTTGTTCTTATAGATACCTGGTTGTCGTAAAAATCAAAGTTGAAATAACGCACGTTATCACAAGACTCGAAATTTTAATTAGAAATTTCATAAACAAAACATTTTAAAGGAATTGTACTGGGTTTTTCCCTCCCGCCACAAAAGTGTGTGCTTAACCAAAAGCTAATTGACACAACCACAACACACATTCTACCTCACAGAAAGGTGAAAAATGACCAAGGTTAATAGGTTTTTATAATATAAAGAAAGCTGGAGAAACCCTTACCAAATGTAAGTTGATTTTTGTAATCCACTGGAAATAAAAGAAGGAACCACATATATGCAACTTGATGGCATGTATAAATCTCTCAAAGGGTTTCATTAAGTAACGCTGACTTTAGTATATGTCCCAAATTAAATTATGGAGCAACATTTGGTTCTGATCTAGACTCTAAAGGACTGTTGCCTTCCTGTTTAAATCCACTTATATCAAACCGAGTAGAGTTCAGAGCGAATGCTATTGTGTATCTAACAATTTAACTTAATTGAAAACAGCAGAGAAGTGTTATTAGCAATGAGCAAATTTTGAGGTATAGGTAACTTTTTAAAAATAATCCTGCCTTTTCAAAGCTACTGTGCTCCTTGAGAAAAAGAGGAGGCTTGGAGTTCAGAAATAATTTGCATGACAGAAGATCCTGCTTCCCACTTATAAATGAGGCAATACAACAAGTTTACGTTGGCAATCCAAAAAGAGAGAGCACCGACCTGCACAAAGTGTGGGTGTGAAGAATGCAACAGTGAGTGAGCTTCAGTGGTTAGAAAAATTGACTTGAAATTGTGAGATCCATGTTCAAGTTCCCACTGAGCTATGCAAACCACTTAGGCCATTTACACTCTCTCAGCCTGACCAACTTCACAGGGTTACTAAGATGACACCCTGTTTCCCCGAAAATAAGACATCCCCAGAAAATAAGACCTAGTAGAGGTTTTGCTGAATTGCTAAATATAAGGTTTGCCCCAGAAGTAAGACCTAGCAAAGTTTTTGTATATAAATATATACAGTATATAATAAATGTTCACTTTTTTTTGTTCAACAATAAATGTGAATTCTTCTTCATGGAAAAATAAGACATTCCCATAAAATAAGACTTAGCGCATCTTTGGGAGCAAAAATTAATATAAGACACTGTCTTATTTTCGGGGAAACACGGTATCACCTTGAATCTGCTGGAGGAAAAGTCAGATATAAATACAGATGGCTCTCCTCATTTGTGGCTTTGACTTTTGCAGGTTTAATTATTTGCGGTTTTGGTTAATATGTCCTTTCAGGGAATCTTTAGGCCCTCCAGTGCAACTCTGCCAGACGTTGACTGTTGTGCAGGAGAACCTAGAAGTTCCTAGAGAAAATACTTCTCCAGGCATTTGTAGGTCCGCCAGCATGATTCTATGATCAGCGTCTGGCGGATGTTGACCACAGAGTTGTAATGGAGGACCTGGAGATTCCTAGAGAGGTGTTTTCTTAGGTGTTTTTTATTTGTGGGTTTTCCCTACATTCACGGGGTTCCTTCACGCCTAACCCCAGCGAATGTGGAGGGACCACTGTATGGCTACTTAATAATGATTGCAAATGTGGATTCTCACAGAGCATCCTTTGAATACATATTTACATAAATGTTTAATAAACATATTTTGTATAAAAATTACAAGATCGTGTAGTTGTCCTATTATATCCATGGATTCCTTATTCAACCATCCATGGATTGAAAATATTTTCAAATTATATAATTTACAGACACTGAAGCTTAATTTTCCCATTTTATATAAGGGACGCCATTTTACTACAACATTGTATTTACATGAGATTTGAGCATTCATGGATTTTGGTACCCACAGGGAGACCTGGAACCAAACCTCGGTGGATACCAAGGGCCCACTGTAAATCCATCTTATCATCTCATAAATACTGAACAGGATGCTCATCATGGTTTTTGAGCAATAACCCTGATTTTTATACAGAAAGCAGAGTAATTATTTTCTCTGCAGAGTAATTATTCTGCAACACTTTGAATACCATGGGAAAATTGTGGAAAATTCCCACTGGTCTATTATTCTTCCCAGTGGAGTTTCCTTACTTTGAGAAACCTGTTTTTAAGCCTGGGATCAAATAATTTGAAATATTGGTTGCAATTCTGTATCGGCTACTTAGTCCCATATACTTAAGTAGCTAGCCGATGGCAATATTCCAACTAATATTTAACAATTAAAGGTATTAACTAACCTGGTCTGACAATTTTGACCCTATTGCCACAATTGTAATCCTCCCCCACTTTAAGGGACATAACTTAACTAAGGGCTTGTTTACATGATGCAAATACACTTCATTCTATTAGAATAGAATGTGATCCTGCCACATGCAATCTGGAGGAGTTCAGGCTTTTTTTTTTTGCACAAAATCCACAGAAAATAGTTTTGTGTTTTTTTACCAAAACATCTGCAAATATGTACATTATCAAAAGCGTGGCTGATCATTTGCTTTGAATGGTTTCACATTGCTGTGCATTTGCAGCCGAGGGAGGGCGAATACAAAGAATCATAGAACCATAGAATTGGAAGAGACCACAAGGGCCATCCAGTCCAACCCCATTCTGCCATGGAACTCCCTGTCAAAGCATCCCCGACAGATGGCCATCCAGCCTCTGCTTAAAGACCTCCAAGGAAGGAGACCACTGTCAAACAGCCCTTACTGTCAGGAAGTTCCTCCTAATGTTGAGGTGGAATCTCTTTTCATGCAGCTTGCATCCATTGTTCGGTGTTCTAGTCTCTGGAGCAGCAGAAAACAAGCTTGCTCCCTCCTCAATGTGACATCCCTTCAAATATTTAAACAGGGCTATCATATCACCTCTTAACCTTTCTTTCTCCATACTAAACATTCCCAGCTCCCTAAGGCGTTCCTCATAGGGCATGGTTTCCAGACCCTTCACCATCTTAGTTGCCCTCCTTTGGACCCGCTCCAGTTTCTCCACATCCTTTTTGAATTGTGGTGCCCAGAAGTGAACACAGTATTCCAGGTGGGGCCTGACCAAAGCAGAATAAAGTGGCACTATTACTTCCCTTGATCTAGATACTATACTTCTATTGATGCAGCCTAAAATTGCATTGGCCTTTTTAGCTGCTGCATCGCACTGTTGCTAAAAAGGAAAGTGCACACGAAAGTTGCACAGGAAAGTGAAGCCAATTCACTCGTTGTGAATGTACCAAAACTGGCAGCCAAAACAACACATATAATAATATGTGTAGACTAGCCCTAAGGTGATAACAACATTCCAGAAATCTTTTTCATCCCTAGTCCGGACAACCCATAAAACACAGAATGCCTTCGAATGGAGGAGTCTCCTCTCACAGGCCTTCCAACAGAGAACTGCATTTTAAAGTAGGAGAAATGGTCACTTAAGAAACACACTTTTCTCAGGACTGCTGAAGAACATAACACAAGTTCACCTGGCTCAGATTAAGGGGTGAAGCAGACCGCCGCTTTGTGAGCATGGTGTTTAGATGCCACACACTCTGATGCTGCCCTAAAGCTGGTGTCACACCGCCTGCCTGACCACATGGCAGACAGCTTTGTGGCACTCCAGTGGTGCAGCATTTATACACCACATGCCACAAGAATGCCACAAAGCTGTGGTGGTGGCGGCAGAAAAGCTGTCTTTTTTCCAACCCAAAAAGGAGCGGCGTTTTGCCGCTTCTTTTTGCACTGGAAAAAAGCCAGAGTGCGGCTGTGGCATGCTGTTGCCATGGTGCCCACCTGGCCTTTTCAGGGTTGGCATGACACCACCTGGTCTATTTCACCCCTAAGATTTCAGCATCTTGTTTTCCACAATGACCCATCAGATGCTTATGGGCGGGTTATGTGAACTGCAGGCCTGGTATATAGATGCCGGGGTTGGTGGTGGTGGTGAGGACCAAAATGAGGGCATTAACCCATGAGAATTCTTTTGAAGGGGTTGAACATCCACATATTTGATAACAAACTTTTCATGGAGTCGCCAAATGCATTGAAGTATACTAAAACTAGTTGTCTGCACTGTTTGGGATACTCCAGGGGCAGCTTGGAGTACCTTGGCCTCACAGCTGCCCAGTTCTGCCCATTACCTAGGCCTCCATTGCTGTGCTGTGGCAGCTTTCTGCATGGGCATCTACTGACAAAGGAGTGTCAGACACTTAGCTTTGGAGGTCAAAATAAGGTGCCCAGCCATGCTCACATGTTGGGTACCTTGTTCTGACCCCAGAATAAGTCAACTCCAGAGGTGGCGGTGTGCCAGCTGTCTGCCCATGGAGACATCTGCCTTAACATAGAAACGGAAGGCTCTGGATCTTTCTGGAAGATCCAGAGGAATAGGTAATTTTTTTGCGGGGGGGGGGGTGGCTTTACAGACCACTCAAAAAGGACGGTCTGTGGACACCCCTTTGAGTGCCAGATTGGGGCCAGGGCAACCTCACTGGCATCCCAGAGGCCCCAATCCACCACTTTTCCAGGCCACGGAGAAGGGCCTGGAAAGGGCTCTCCTTGGGGCTTCATGCCCCAAGGACACCCCAACCGGCAGAGCCAAGGGGTGGCCCCTTTTTCCTGGCCCCTTTTTCCCTGCCTTTATTCCTATGGCAATCTAGTTCCGCTTCTGCGAAAGGAGCTCCTCCAGCGGCACAGTGACATCAGGAGCGAGGTGGTCCGTCTACGTGGTGTGTGCTGTGACATCATCAACGCATGCGTGTATGGATGGCACGATTCTAAAATGGCACAGTCCATACGCACTAGGGCTCGGGAGTGTGCGGATGCTGCACATTCTCCAGCCCTACTTATGGTGTGGAGACGGCCCAAAAGGGCTGTCTGTATCGGACCTTAGTTTGTATTAACCTTGTTATAGCAACAGGATTTACATTTCTATACCACTTCATAGTGAACTCTGCACTCTGTAAGCAGTTTACAATCTGTCAGCCAATTGCCCACACCAAGCTGGGTACTCATTTTACCAGCCTATAAAAGGATGAAAGGCCGAGTTGACCTTGGAGCCCCTCAGGATCAAACTTGCAAAGTTGTGGGTCTTTTGGTCCATGCAGACAAGGGTAGTGTGAATAAAAGTGTGAATGATTTTGAGTGTCTCACTCTCTGGAATTCTAGAAATTTGAGTAATGAAGAAAAATTTATTTGGGGGCAGGGGAGATCTCAAAGTCTCCCTGAGAACTCTCTGCAGATAATGTTCTTGCAGTTATTGGTGGCGTTTCTGAATTCCACAATTCCAGCCTATGCAACAACCGTAAAAGTGAGTTCCAATAGCATGAGTCTGACTTGCGCCATCACAATTCACCAGCAGGATACCACCCATTGTTTCTGCAGGTACATGTATACAGTACAGATAAATCAGCATATAGACATTTCATTCAAACCCGTGTCCTTGGCATTTTCCCAAAGGGACACCAAGGTTGGCAATGCATGTGTGTGTGAATGTGTGTGTGTGTTTGCCTGGGCAAGAGACAGGCTCTTAGATTGCCTTTATCCTAAGCTTAACAGGAACAGAATCCCCCACCCCGTCTCTCTGTATTGTTTCTTCAAAATACCAGGCTCCAGCAGAGCGGTATTCTCCTTTGTTGCATTGTGGATTCTTCCCACCCCAACAATGTTTAATGTTCTCCACTCTGTTGGAAGAGTTAATGGCAGATGTGGCTGTGAAAAAACGTTTCGTATTTTTAGACAACCTTTAATTAAGATGCTTTGTGTGGTGAGCAGGCCAAATAATATGCTGCCACTTGCAAGCTGTCAGCAGGGAAAGGGGTTACAAAGCTTCTGAGAGCAGCCTCCTTTATTCATCTAATCAGAAAGTCGGTTTAGGAAGCCTTAGGTCTGTGCCAATAAGTGTCTTTTCATTAGAAAGTCTAAATTTACTGTGCACCGCACATGCAGCTAAATCCACACTAAATATCTTTTTGACTGGGTTTAATGGAATCATTTCACATTAGGGAGAAAGGAGAAGAAAATAGGCTGTCGGGTGGGGAGCTTGGATAAGAAAGAAATTAGAGTCTTTAATTTTCCTTACCTGTGGCACCTGCAACAAAATGTTGCAGTGTGGGGGCATCCTTTGTTCAGGATTCCAGGATTCTATGTCCTCTCCTATCCACTCTTACCTTTCTGTCCCTGAAACGCCTTTCTCTGACCCAGGCATTCCTCATTCAGCTGTTTATAATGAGGATTTTTTCCCCCTTCTTCTTTGGAAAGGAAATATAAAGACAGCCTAACTCTGCTTAAATGGCAGTGCTATTTTAAAAACCAATACAGATTGGTTTATGAACTACCACAGCTACATAAAGCCTGTTATAAATAGTTCCACGTCGCAGTTGAGCCGTTGGTGAGTACCAGTTGCATAAACTGATGGCTGTGGGCTATGAGACGGCACCGTATGGCATAATGCCACAAAACAGAAGCTTGTGGACGCTCCACATCATTCACTTTGTGGTGAGAGTGGAGCATCCATACCTAAATACAAATGGACTGTTGTTGTTTTTGTTTTCCCTTTAAGGAAGTGAAAGAAAATGTCTTGTTACTCCAAAATGACTCACCTGCAAACCAAAATCTTGACTAATCTGTAATTATGCCCATTAAACCTGTGAATGACAGTCTCTTTTCCCTTTCACCTAATGATTTTGCATGTTCTCCATTCACCCTTGGAATCTGATCGGTTGAATGACTGTATGTGGGCTGCCAAGTGACAAGTGCATTCGGAGCCCTTCCAGATGAGTCTTTCGTCAAGCCAGCACCTTGCTTCATTCACTGAATTTTATTGGAGCTGCACATAACGTCGTCTTCTACGCATAACCCTGCCTATTTTTTCTATCACATCTTCTGCCTTTTTTTTTTCCCTAAGGAAAATCTCTTCAGGAGAAAAAGAAAATGGTTGAACGATGCCATCAGGTTGCTAATGTGTGGAGGCCTCCATCTGGAAACATTTGCTGTTGTTTCTGAGTGAATCATATTGTTCATCTAGGAGGCTCTACATATGACTGAAGGAAGGTTAAAAAGGGGTGAAGTCACTGCGAGGAATGATTTACTGCTTTTCAGAAGCGGATGAGCAACATACTTCTCCGAGGGCCAGACTCAGTGCAAGGACATATCATCTTCGGGAAGCTGTCATGGGAAAAAGGCCTGGCATTGCCTACTGTTCTCCTGTGTTTGCCATATTGCCTGATTATAACTGGCTTCTAGCTATACCATCCAGTTACATCAGACCAGTTACATCACCTGGATTCCCTGATTTTACGTTTAAAAAAAAAGCCAAATGTCTAAAACTTGAACAACTGGGTAACCTTCCGGATGAGAAAAAGATCTCTGAAAGTCCCAAGTTATGTTTCTGTATAAACCAATTTTATAGTGTTGATCCACATTATGTTTTCTTCACCCCAAAGTATTTCCTGGGAATGCCTGGCATTAACTTTCATTCCTTCTTCCCTGGTAGTTTAAATTAACCCAGTACTGTGTTTTCAGAAATGAAATGTATCTCTGCTTGGCTGTCTGCTTTTTGTATAACCCTGGCACTGTCTAAGGTGGCATCACCAGTAAACACAGCTAATGCTTCCAGGGCACAGATTCAACAGAGATTAAGCGAGGGAAAAAGGAAATGTTTGCACCAAGACAAAATGATCCTAATTTTTAACTAATGTTATAAAGGGAGTGAAATCAAGGCTACTTCAAGAAAGCGTTTGGATGCAAAACTGGGGTTAGGTAGGTAATATCAAAACAAAAAGAAGTGGACCAGAGACCTTTTCACCTTCTGGATGAGCCCTAAGACAAAAAATGCACAGGAGTTATTTTGTGAAACTTGTTTTGTAAGAAATTGAACAGACTCCCAGCTTTCAGTGATTATAACTGCTGATCATAGGAGTTTATCACACTAGCGTGTTTCTGTCGGCAAACGGGAGTTAAATGGGAGTTAAGCTACATTCAGATTTAAAGGCAACTTGTAAATTCGGTTCAGTTTTTCATAGCGAAATAACACAAACGTGCAAGTTTTTCCGCAGTTAATCACAAAGGACTCTTTCATACAAGGCTAAATTGGAAGTATAATTTAAGGTCAATTCGAATGCAATCATGGGTTTTATGTTATTGCAAATTAACTCTTCACATGCAAATTCGGGCAAGAGGGAAGCCAATTCGAATGCAATCATGGGTTTTACCTTATTGCGAATTAAAGCTTCGCATGCAAATTCGGGCAGGAGGGGGTTATTTTCGGGTAATGGGAAGTAATTCCGAACGGAGCAGGGGTTCATGTAAATTCGTTAAACAAGCGAATTTACATAAATCCGCATTGGCTCCATTCAGAGTTGGGAGAAATTCCTCCCCGTTTGAAAGAGTCCATAGTTAAACACGAAGTTAATCAGCAGTTCAAGTGAAGGAAACCAGCAGCTTTTTAAATTCGGTTTGTTCCTAATTTAAAAAGCTGCTGGTGTCCTCCACTTTAACTGTGGATTAACTTCATGTTATGTCACATTAACTGCGATGCTGTGTGAAAAACTTTGGGCATTTCTGGGTTATAATGCGATTAAATCATGTTTGCCTGCGGGATCTCACTAGTGTGATAAACTTCATAGTTGCAGCTTACCACTGCTTCATACAGACAAGGCTGACCAGAGTGAAGCATGCATCTGGAACTGAAGTTTCTGCCCTACTCTCTATCAAGACAGGCTAGCTGCACAAAGTGATTGAGATTGTTTTCAAGAGAGGCCAGGAAGATAAGCAAGCAGATAGACAGGTGGTGCTGTTGCCACAATTTGGAGAACGGGGAGAGAGAAGCAAGGCAAGAAGGAAGGTGATGGGGTGGCAAGGTGGGGCAGGAAAAAATGGAAGACAGCATTACATAGCAGAACTCACAAGGCCATAGATTACATAAATGTGAACTATAGATGACAGAAAATGTTCAACAAATGAATGCAGAGTCTACAGTCAATGGACACCTTTGTGCTGTAGGATTATAGAAAAAGAATTACTCCTCCGGTACACCTTATATACTCAACTATAAGTGGGCCTCATGTATAAGTCGAGGGCAGGTTTTGGGGCCAAAATTATGGATTTTGATATGACTCATGCGTAAGTCGAGGGTAAAATTTAGGGGCATGTAACAAAGGATGTAAAGGATGAAGCAAAGGATGTAAAGACTGTAGCAAAGAAAAAGGATGCCAAATAACGTACAAAATTCCAGGAGGCATAACTGTTTGTAGTCACACTAAAGGCTAGATGGATGAGAATGCAGAGGGGAGTCAGTACTTTCAGGTCACATTCAGACAGCCCAAAAAGAGCGGTCTGTCACCACCTTTTTTTGCTCCGCAGGTTCACCGCAGTAGCTAGACGCTGCGGTGAAGCTGCGCAGCAAAAAAGGAGTGGGCAAACCCCGCTCCTTTTTTGCACTGCAGTTGTGGTGCGATTAGGAAAAAAGTCGCTGTTTGGTGCCTTTATTTTGCTGCAACTGCGCGGATGCACCTAGCAGCCACGCAGTTGCGGCGCCGCCATTACGAACGCCATCTAAACAGTGTTCTGTAATGGCGGCACTACCATTACACGTTAGGGTTCGTGAGCGTGCGCATGCTGTGCGCTCACGAACCCTAATGGCACCAACCAGGTGCCTCTTCAGGCTTGTCTGTATCAGGCCATTATGCTTTTGCCTTTCACCAGGAGATGGTTCCTTTTAAAATAAGCGTTAAAATGCAGTACGTACTTACATTGACTCCGTGGATAAGTCAATCTGGGGTTTTTTTGGTCAAATTTTTGACTAAAATTTCTAGACTTATACATGAATATATACAGTAACCGTCTTAACTACTGTGATGTACAGGAAAAATTTCACCCTTACAAAATTGGTTAAAGGAAGAAAAATCTGTCTCCGGGTGTCTGAACCTATTTCTGTGTGCATGTGCTTTCAGGTTGTCTGCCAACGTATGGTGACCCCTTTCATTTCATAGGGTTTTCTTAGCTCCTTCTGCTGAAATGTAGCCTGAGAAACAGTGCTTCAGTCAAAGATTCATAGATAATAGATACTAATATAGGTAGAAACTGTCTTGTGACTGTCCCTAATTACACTCAATTTTTCTGTTTCTTTAGTTTGTTTACTTGGGAGTAGGTCCCACTGAATTCAGCCTATCTGATTACTGTTAATCTTCGACTCCTCCCTCCAAAAAAAGCATGAGATATATATATATATATATATATATATATATATGATATATTTTTCACATGTTCAGATTTGCTTTTGAATGAGGCATTTTTGGTTTAACTGCAATACATTTTTAATTTATTTTTGCCACTGTTGTGTTGAAAAATTAACAACATTGACAAAGTGCCCTGAACCACTTTGATGGAAGTGAAATAGCTTTGAAATTGTTATTGATGTTTCAAAATGGCCCTGATGGGAGTGGAACGCTAATAGGGCGAGGGCTTATACCCTTCATATCTTCTGAGATTATAACCCCTGTGTTAAAGACCTGTGTAAGGTATTGGTTACAACTTGGTTCAGCAGTTGTCCAAACTGTATACAAAGTGCTCTGGAACTGCTTCTTCCAACTCTGAAAATATGGCAAGTATGGGTACCATCAGGAATAAAATAAATATATTTGAGTATGCAAAAATTATACATGACTATAGTGTATATATAACACAGCAGTAGTGTCAGTGAGGGTGTGTGTGTGTGTGTGTGTGTGTGTATACAGACTGCTCTGGGTGACTCCCCAGAGGACAAGTCACACCCGGCCAAGCGCACTCCCCTCTGTTCTGGTTTACTCCAGAGTAAACTGGCGCATAGCATGGAGGGAGCATGGTCTGAACATATTCCTTACCGTGTGTCTCTTCCTTGTGGTCTCTTCCTTGTGGTCTTTTCCAACTCTATGATTCTATGATTCTATGTGTGATTTTAGTCCAAAATAAATGACTGGTAGACCACTTGGCAGCTGCTGTGAAGAGTTTACATGACACTTTGCAGATAAACTCAGATCTGCTCCAACTGGGATGCTTTTGTTGATATAGGTCCAGTGTTTTCATTGATACAGGTCCATCTTGGCTCTTGCTTGTTCCAGGTTAATGAATATGTTTCAGTTTGTGCAGCCTGAAGTAGTGGCCAGGATCCTTGGAGTGTGGACAGCCACTACACACACACTGGACCCTTGGCCTTCTTGGATTATAAAAGCAGTTAGAAGTGGCTGGCTGAATGGGGCAGAGATAGCTTTGGTCATGTTGGTGGATGACCTACGCAAGGAACTGGACAGGAGAAGTGTGTTCAGTTGGTTCTGCTGGATCTTTAAATGGCTTTCAATATAATTGACCATGGTATCCTTCTGAGCCACCTTTCTAGGATGGGACTTGAAGGCACTTGAAGACTTCTCAGTGGCTGTTCCCAAGTAGTGGAATTCCTTTCCCTGGGAGGCCTGGTTGGCCCCTTTCTGTTATTTTCCACTGGCAGGTAAATACCTTTTTATTCAAAGACCCATATAGTTTTTAGTATGTTGACGCATATAAAGCTTTTAATGATTGTGTAGATTTATTTCATTCTGTTTTAATGCTGTTTTCGCATTAATGCTGTTTTCAACTTGTGTATTTAATCTTTTTTGTAAAATACCTCCCCCATCAAATTAGGTGTTAACATCTTAAATTGTTCTGTGCTTTTTTAGATGCTGTATGCCACCTGGAATCCCATGATGAGGCAAGCGGGATATACATTTCAATAAATAAACCAATAATTACATGTCAACAAAGTGTGTGTGTGTGTGAGAGAGAGAAACCTAAAGGGCTTGATGTTATGAAAGTGACAAGGCTAGAGCATCTGCTAAGCAAACAAATTGCTTGCCCTGCACCTTCGCCCTTTCCATTACATGCCAGGATTTGCTGTAACACTTCTTTTCCGTTATATTGCTTCTTGAACTGCTTAACAACTGTTCTTTTATTTTGGGAGACTTGCCTTCTCCCTTGTCACCAGAAAGCAGATCAGCCTGAACAGTATAAGCAAACCAGCACAAGCTGTGTTATGCATTTTCTCCATTCCTAAACACCCTCCTCGCAAAGAAGGGCCACCTCCTCTAATGAATTCTAATGATCAAAATCAACCAATTAATTAAAATGTAGGATTAATTTAAGCACTAATCAGGAAATCTGTGGTGTCAACCCAAATTGATTGTGGGGAATATAATGAATCAACAATTTAGCAAGTTAATTAATTTTTTTTCAAACTCTGAATAACTGGTTCATAGAGCAAAATAGTTTTATAATGACCAACTGGAATGGAAACAGTTGATTGATATAGTAGCCCTGCTTCCCATCTCTTTCTGCTGTAACTTAATGAATTAACACATGGAATGTATTGCCTCTGTTTTCATACCAAGAATAACTTTCCAAATTCAATCACATTTTGGCAGGAGTTTGCTATGTGTAGCCTATAGGTATGGCATCCAAAATGGATTTATACTCGTGGTCTCTGTGTATTCACAAGTGTAACACTATTGCCATGATGCTAAAAGTCCCAATCCAGTCCTGCTTTACCAGGCAGCAGCTGCTGGGAGTGACAGTGGTCTGTTCTCCTATTGATTTGCGTGCAGCAAACTGGTGTTTCCACCTTCCTCCTAACAGTGATCTTCCTTGGGAGGAGGGATTGTGCTTCTGATTGTCACACTGAAGATTGCTGAAGAGATGATGGTGAAAATGTCAGTATGCTGCACCCCATTTGACAGGAGACCTCAGTCACCTGCAGCAGCTGCTGCCTGGTACAGCAAGATTAGGTGGGGTTGGACTAGAAGACGCTACTTAGTTAAATACACTTAACTAATCTAGGATCTTAGCCAATATTTTAATCATTTTTTTAAACATCGGTAGCCTAAATATCCTAAAGGCACCAGATTGCATTTGATCTTGGAGTCTAAGCAGGGTCAGCCCTGGTTAGTATTTGGATGAGAGACCACCAATGAATACCAGGTGCTGTAGGCTGTATTTCAAACAAAGGAACTGGTGAAACCACCTCTGAGTAATGCCTAAGAAAAAGGTAAAAAAGTAAAGGTAGTCCCTTGGCACAAATGCCTAATCATAGAATCATAGAATCATAGAGTTGGAAGAGACCACAAGGGCCATCCAGTCCAACCCCCTGCCATGCAGGAACTCCCAATCAAAGCATCCCCGACAGATGACCATCCAGTCTCTGTTTAAAGACCTCCAAGGAAGGAGAGTCCACTACACTCCAAGGGAGTGTGTTCCACTGTTAAACAGCCCTTAATGTCAGGAAGTTTCTCCTAATGTTGAGGTGGAATCTCTTTTTCTGGAACTTGCATCCATTGTTTCGGGTCCTGTTCTCTGGAGCAGCAGAAAACAAGTTTGCTCCCTCCTCAATATGATGTCCCTTCAAATATTTAAACAAAGCTATCATATCACCTCTTAGCCTTTCCAAATCCAGTTGTAGCTGACTGTAGGGGGTGGTACTCTTCTTTGTCACTAAGCCGAAGAGCCAGCATTGTCCGAAGACGACTCTATGGTCCTGTTGCTATCATGTCTGCATGGAATGCTGTTACCTTCCCACCGAAGGGGTACCTATTTATCTACTTGCATTTGCATGCTTTTCAAACTGTTATTGCCAAAGAAAACTCCAAGAAATTCATGAGGCCACCCTAAATCAGCAGACCTGAAGGCACATACAGACAGCAATGTCAGACTGTCGAAACAAAACCAACCAAGAGTATTGTGTCATCTTAAAGGCCAGCAAATTTTATTTAGCATAACCTTTTCCTGACTTTAGCCTGCCTCTCATCTAATGATATGAGCTGAAGTTCATGAAAGCTTATGCCCAACCAAACATGTTAAGTCCTCTAGGCTCTTTGAAGTTTTTATCTCTGTGCTTAAAACTTTTATGCATTCATTGTATTTGTGTTTTGTTTTTTAAGCCTTCCTGTTAGCTGCCTCAAATGCCAATTTTTGGTTGAAGGGAAGAATATTACTTTAATAATAGAAATGATTTTTCCATGTCTAGTGGTGCGGTCCAATATGAAGTTGAAGGCTTTCACAGCTGGCATCCGCAGTTTTTTGTGGGTTTTTTGAGCTATGTGGTTGTGTTCTAGAAGAATTTATTCCTGACGTTTCACCAGCAGCTGTGGCTGGCATCTTCAGAGAATGCTGGCACGGAAGAGACTGTGGTATATATACTGTTGGTTGAGAGGAATAGATACCCTGAGACCTTGCAATACACAGGTTAACATGTAAATCGTTTCCTCTCAACCAACAATAAATATACCGCCCTCTCTTCCATGCCAGCATTCCCTGAAGATGCCAGCCACAGCTGCTGGTGAAACTTCAGGAACAAACTCTTCAAGAACATGGCCTCATAACCTGAAAAACCCACAGAAAACTCTAGTGGGGCTGTTGGGTGAGTGGGAGATGACACTTTCCAGCAGATCCACCAGAACCGGAAAGCAGCCCTTTCCCACTAGTGACTGCTGGGGGGGGTGGCTGTTGACACCCTCCAGCAACCTTTTCCCCACTCATCCAGGAGCTCTACCAGGCCTGGAAGGAGCTTCCAGGAGGCAGCAGCACGTCACTCCCATCAGTGGATGCATCTGATGGATGGCAGAAGCACCCTGGATAGGAAAGGTCACCCCATTGGTGATAACCCTGACGTGTCTTCACTCCCCGCATACCCTTAGTGACACCCCAGATAGTCTGTACATTTGTTGTTATGTGACTTCAAGTTGACTCTGATTTATGGCAACCCTATCATTGAGTTTTCTTGGCAAAATTCATTCAGAAGAGGTTTGCCATTGCCTTCCTCTTAGGCCGAGGCTAAAGGCCTGAAGCTTTCCACGGATAAGTGAAGATTCAAATCTTGGCCTCTCAGGGGCCATCAGTCAAACTGTTACATCAATTTTCATAAGACATTTGCAAAAGCTGAAAGCACTAAGGATGAAATGGGAGTGCTGTCCAAAGAATACCGGCTATGAAGCATCTCAGAAATAAATAAATAAATAAATAAATAAAGAATACCATGGGTACCTTTCCTGCCAAATGTGGACAGGTAGGTTTAGAGCCACCTTGATCCATAGTTTGATGATGGTGGTGGGGAGACTGCAAGATTTCCGATATTCATTTGATCCATATTATCATCCCAGTTTCTTCCTCCTCCTATCCTACCTTCTCAAACAATCTGAAAGCCTTATTCCCAGTATTTTCCAATTCTCTGTAACAAGTTTTTCTGGAACACATGGAGATCTGTAAGATGGTGGAGTTATCAATCCTGGCAGCAACAGCAGGATCCAGAAGCAATGTGTGAGATCCTACTCTACTTCCATAGATTTGTGTGTTAATTTTTGGGACTAAAATTTCCAGTGTTCCCTTGTCGCCATGTTTTACTTTGGGCTACTTTTTCTAGTCCCAAGTGGTCACTTTTCCCAAAGCCCTGATGCTTTTGAACTGGCCTTTTCTGGATTTCTTCTAATTTTGGTGGGTTACCCTGCGCGGTAGAATGGGCTTTCACAATGCCATTGTTTTCCTCTCTAGGGGTCTGGAAGCATGAAAAGTAAAAGATAACCTGAATTGAACTGTATATTGTAGATGTAAGGTTAAAAGGTATGTAGTGGTTCTCCATTTTCAAGTAACTAATAATTTAATATTAGAAGGATTAAGTCATTGTGAGCTGTGTATAAATAGATTTGAAAATGTGAACAGGAACTACTGAAATATTTTGTTTCCTAGCATCCTTCAGACTACTGGTTGTCTGCCTACAAGTGGAAAATAAATAGGGAGGTTAATAAGGAATGTTACATTGCCTCCTAGGCTCCTAATGTTACTGGAATAAGCAGAGAACATGGAATTCAGTGTGAAATTTGTGCCCTTGTTTTGCATGGAGGGAGAAAACTGGTTTTCTTTAATTAGAAGTGAGTGGGAGGTTCAATGTTTGGCAGCCTCTGATGTCTATCATATTTTCTTTATGTGTTATGTATTTATTTATTAACAAAATAATTGCTTTCTTAATAAAACTCTTTTGCCTTTGCCTCTTACATTTACAGGCATGTGTGTGAGAGAGGGGGGAGCAAATGAGAGCATTAGCACCCCATGCCATCATAGTTGGTAGTGATAGAGAGAGACATGAACAGGAATGGTGGACTTTAAAAGAAGTTGGGTGGGGGCAGTAAATCAGATGGTAATGTCCACTCTCTCTCTCCATCCAAACCATGTCCATCGATCAACTCAAATTGGCATAAGAGACTACAGTAGTATGACTACAGTTGGTGTCATCCCAATGTTGTAACCCATACGATGGTGGCAGGAAGGGGATTGGTCCATGGTGCCACTGCTGCCACCATCACCACCACCGCTGCCATCTCCCTTTCCTGGCTGGCCAGCAATTCCACCAGACCTGGAGTTGGCTACTAAGTGGCATGTGCACCCCATTGCCACCAGTATCTGGAATGGATGGAGGGTGTGACCACATGGCACCCTCGTCTGAAGCATCACTGGGTGCAGTCTGCCCCCATATGACCTAGTGATGTTTGTGGTAACAGCACAGTTGAACTTTTGTATAGGGAAGCATAGCACAACAGAAGCAGGAAAGGAGGTCAATGAATAATTTTTTGTGCTAACAAAAAGAATCGTAGAATCATAGAGTTGTAAGAGAACACAAGGTCCATCCAGTCCAACCCCCTGCCATGCAGGAACTCTCCATCAAAGCATCCCCGACAGATGGCCATCCACCCTATGTCTAAAGACCTCCAAAGAAGGGGACTCCACCACTTTCCGAGGGAGTGTGTTCCACTGTCGAACAGCGCTTACTGTCAGGAACTTCCTCCTAATGTTGAGGTAGAATCTCTTTTCCTGTAGCTTGCACCCATTGTTCCGGGTCCTGTTCTCTGGAGCAGCAGAAAACAAGCTTGCTCCCTCCTCAGTTTGAAACATAAACACAGTAACTTTCCTCCTTTCTACCCTAATTGAATTAGAGTTTTTTTTAATTATTTAAAAAATGAAATAATACAACCTATTATCAGTGCATTTCCGCCAACTTTCCTATCACTCACATTGTCAGATGTAATAGTGGAAATGTGACAATTATTTGATCTCAAAGGGGCGGGGTACAAATAAATTTTATTATTTATTTATTATTATTATTATTAATTATGAAGCATGGCCTCAGAGAAAATACATCAACCCTGGAATGGGTGGACTTTCCTTTCCAGTTTCATTCTTCTTCCCAATCACAAGCTTGATGTGGCTGTTTCTTATGGATCTCACCTCTCCCAGGTTCATTGGATTGTTGAACCCATCGTGGTCAGTACAGGTTTCCGTGGACTTTGTTTTAATACCTGTAGACAGCAACCTATTCAGATCTCCCAGCCACACATGTTTGATGCTGGATGGAGATAAATTGGGTTTAGATGTTTCCTGTAGCATATTTTCAGCAACAGGAGCATTTATGTTATCATCAGAGCTTAGAAAAGTTTTTTTAAAAGCTACAGCTCCCAGAATTCCTTAGCAAGCATGACTGATTTCCA
This sequence comes from Urosaurus nigricauda, assembly GCA_034509955.1. NCBI lineage: Eukaryota > Metazoa > Chordata > Lepidosauria > Squamata > Phrynosomatidae > Urosaurus > Urosaurus nigricauda. The sequence continues at coordinate 22,324,258 of JAOEGL010000012.1, read as the reverse complement.
AGTATTAGGTAATATAGAATTACTATGCTTTGTTGAAGGTTATATGTAACAATTTTACATACATTGAAATGAGGACTGGGCAATTCGAGGGGTGTTTTTTTGCATTTGATCATCTTTACATAGCTATATCTTTGAATTATACCACTGGGGAAAAAGTAGTTTGCTTTCCTTTCTTTCCCAGGCACTTCTTGAATCTTCTGAATCTTCCATTGCTGGCTTGACAGTATTGAACATCTCTGCTGGCTGGGAAAGTCAGTGTGACTTCTGGACACCTATGAATGAGAAACCACTATGAGAGACAACAATTTTATCAACATCCCTGCTCAAGTCTTCCAGACTCATGTTGTGGCTTCCTTGATCCATCTGTAACACGGTCTTCGTCTTTCATATTGCCATCTATCTCACCAAACACTGGCACAGTAAGTCATGTTGTCTCATGGTATATCCCAAATACACCAGCCTCTGTTTAGTCATTTTGTCTTCCAGGAACAGTTCAGGTTTCATTTGCTCTTGGAGCTATCCATGTGTCTTTTTGACACTTCATCATATTCACCGAGCTCCACTTTCAAATAAGTTGATTGTCTTTCAGTCAGCTTTCTTTGCTGTCCCTTTTTCGTAGCCATACATAGGAATCAGCACTACTAAGGCTGCATCTGCACTGCAGAAATAATGCAGTTTGATACTGCTTTAACTGCCATGGCTCAATGCTACGTGATTCTGAGATATGTAGTTTTGATCGATATTTAATCTTCCCTCTTTCTCTCATTTCCCCACTTTCTTTCAGCGCTCTGGTGCCACAACAAACTTCAGACCCCAGGATTCGATAGCACTGAGACGTGGCAATTAAAGCTGTGTCTAACTGCATTATTTCTGCAGTGCAGATGCAGCCTAAGTTACAAATTATCCTGACTTTGGTATTAAATGATACATCTTTAACTTCAGGATCATACCTATTTTTGTTCACTGCTTCATGACATGCCAGTCTTTAAAAAGCCCAATTTTGTTCCACTAGAGACTCTTGACTGAATTTTATATCATGATATGTTATAGTGTAAGGAATATGAAGGGAGATTTTTCAGGTGGTGATTCACGATGCAAAGAGGCCGAACAAGTTGCCACATGTTGGTATACTGAACAAATAAAAATCTATGGCCCCATTCACACTCACATTTTTTTGCTGGGTAGATTTGGAGAGATTTGATGGTGTAATACCGAATCAAAGTTCCCGCTGTGTTTGCCCTGATCGAATCTCTCCGTGGCAGTTTAACCCAGTTTAGCGTTCACATATCCATTTAAAATGGAGCTGCCATTTTGACTATTTTTTTCAAACTGCCAATCAAATGATGCACACACCTACGTCATACTGTTTGGGGGAATCTCCTCCCCAGCTGTCAGCCATGGAGGATGGCAAGCCCGTCTGGCCTCAATCACACAAGTGGGCAAGGAGAGGCCAGGCAAGGCAAGGCAAGACAAGGAGAGGCAAGGAGGACATCAGGGTGGGCAGGTAGTTCCCATCACCCAGTGGGGTTCCATGGCCGAGCTGGGAATCCAACCCTGGTCCCCAAAGTTCAAACACTCAAACCACTTCTTCTTCCCCTCCTTCATCCCTTTCCTCTCCCCCTTTTTCCTCCAGGTCCCAGGTTCCCCCCCCCCTGTCCCTCTCAACCTGGATTGGTGTCAGTTTGCATGTCCAGCCGGCAAGGTAGTGGAGATGGCGGGAGAAAGGCAGTGGAGGAGGCAGACGCAGCGGGAAAGAGGCGGCAGGGGTGGAGGAGGAAGAAATGGCAGCAGTGGCAGCTCTTTTGAGTCCCAGGATCCCTGGCAAAGCCCCTGTGGGCAAGGAGAAGCCAGGTGGGGCAAGACACGGTGAGGCAAGGCAGGCATCGAGGTGAGAAAGCATTTCTTCCGGCAGGCCTTCCCAACCTAGTTAATATATTTTAGCTTTCTCCCCCTGTGGATGTTTATGTATATGACCCAAATTCTGCCATGTATGTCTTTCCCCTGCCAAACTGTTTTATGTTTATATTCTGTATTTTTAATAGCTTTTAATTTGAGTGTTTAATTGCAGTTTTAATATTGGGGAGGGGGGTTGGCAAGGGATCAGTTTGTATTTTATTGTATTTTTACGCATTTTTATTGTTGTAACCTGCGGGGATTCCTAGTGATTGGGCGGGCTATAAATAAGTCAATTATTATTATTATTATTATTATTATTATTATTATTATTATTATTCCTATCCCTCTGCCCAAAGCCCTGGCCCACAGACACACCACTGGGTCACCGAGGGAGACTGGGCCACAGGTTCCACTCGGGATAGAACCTCCTGGGCATCCCAAGGGAAATTCTTCCCTCACCCCATCCCAGCCTGGAGGCCCCTGATGGTCTCACCACTGCTGAGAAGATCCTACACTTTGGGTGACAGGGAGAAAGAAAGGGGTGCCATGATCCACCCCTTTTGCATTAACTCCTCCCTTCCTCTGCTCCAGATGTACTCGATCGCCAGTACCCATTTGCAGCTGGCAGAAAAGACCGATTTTTTAAAAAAAAAAACGCTGATTTTTCCAGTTTCAAAAAAACCCAGATTAAGAGGGATTTGCACTGGTTCCTCCACAAATTGCATCAGAAAGGCCCGACGCAAGTGTGAACTTCCCCAATTTGAACCGGTTCACAAACCGGTTTAAAATGTAGTCATAACGACCCCTATGGAAATAAGATGCCTTACTTAGATTAGTCCAGGGGAAATAACTGTTGTAACTTTGTTGTATTCTTGTCATGTTAAATAAGAGAGGATATTAATAAAGGATTCTTCTCCTGCTCATTTTCTTGTAATGTGAAAGGAGTCAGTGTTTTAGAAGTATTTGCAAAATTTCCCTTGCCATCTGTGTCTCAATTATATGGTGCTTAATGCTTCACTTTCAAGTCAAAACTGTTAATGGAAACTTGCTTTTACAAATATTAGGGAAAGGAAAAATGTTCCAGTTAACATAAGTGGCGGTTAAAAAAAAAAAAAAGTTTGGCGATTCTCGATCAGAGAAAGAAATGCCAAAAATAAGTAACACGAGCATAAATGGGTAAAGAAGGAGAAATATTAATTTGTGTTCACCCCCCCCCACCCAAATCATCAGATTTCATATATCTAATAATATTTATTGTTGTCCTTTCATATCTCAACACAAACTAATGAATTCAGCATTACACTGATGAAGTAATCCCATATCAGAATTACACATGCTATAGAGAAACAGCTGGAATTTTCACATAAGCACTTAATCGCTATAATTTAATATTGTACCATTGGGGGTTATAAACTGGTTTCTTCCTGGTTGGACTAAGAGTACAATTAGTTGTTACCATATCCCAGTTCCCTACACCATGCCAGCCTGATATGCATATTTTCCAAATTTAGTGGGGTGGATATGAACTAAAAATACAATACCAGTGTACTCTTCCAGTTCAAATTTTTTCTTCCCAGTGCTACTTTGCAGCAAGGGAATGGGCTGCTGAACTTCTTCTTATATGACCTGTGATGTGCAAACTGTAGTTGAGCTCTCACGATTAAATGGAAACAAAGAAGTTTATCAGATGACGGAAATTGGAAATATAATCCAATGGCAATCTGAATGCAATCATGGGGTTTCATGTTATTGCGTATGAGTGTATCTCACGCAATTTCGGGGAAAAGGGAAGTCATTCCGAATGCAATCGTGGGTTTTACGTTATTGCGTATGAGAGTATCTCACACAATTTTGGGCAAAGGGAAGTCATTTTCGGGCAATGGAAAGTCATTCTGAACGCATTCTGGACGCAATTAGAATTCATGCAAATTCGCTAAACTAATGAATTTATGTGAATTCGAATTGGTTCCATTCAAAATAGAGAGAAATTCCTCCCGTCTGATAAACTCCAAAGACTGGGCCTGAACAGATAGGCCAAAATAAAGCTGCTTCGGGTCACTTTGGAGGTATGCCATTTAAAAGATGCATGCGTCCTAAGAGCCCGGAAGCCACAGCAAAGCCATGCTCCAGTCCTAAGGCACAGTTTCTGGCTTCTTAAGATGCAAGTGTCATTTAAACAGCATACCTGTGATTGATCAAATTGTCTCAATTACAAAACAAAAACGAAACTTTGCCCAGCTCTCTTGTTACTCTCAATATTCACAAAGAGTAACAAATATTTTAAAAATAGGAAGTTGATTTTGTTTCTGTTGAAAGCAGCTCAACTTGAAGTGGCTAATGCTTGGAAAACAGGTCTTGTATCTTTGGATAACTGGTGGAAAAGAGTTTGGGACCAATGGCTTGTGGAGAAATTAACAGATAATATGAAATATAACTCAGAACAACAAAATAATAAAAAAAAACCTTTCCAGGAAAAATGGCTCCCTCTCATTGATTATGTGAATGCGAATTTAGTAACAATCTTCCCTCCAACTGGCCAGCGATCTCTGTGGTCTGATTTTTTCCCAATAAACAAAACTCTATAGAATTTTAAATATGAGATGTTTTTTACATGTGAAAACTTTTTTAACAATGCACGACACCTAAGTCCTTAGATCTTAACAGATGGGAGAAATTTCTCTTTATTGCAAATGGAGCCAATTGGAGCCAATTCGAATTCCTATTGCTTTCAGAATGAGTTCAGAATGACTTCCCATTGCCATTGGATTATACTTCCAATTTCCGACGTCTGATAAGGTCCCTTGTAACATTGCGAGATAATTGTAAGTTTCTGTAAGATTTTAATTCCTTTTTCCCCTATTTTTTGTATAATTTTGCAAATAAAATTAATGGAATAATAATAATAATAATCAGCAGCAGCAGCAGCACACCTCCAAAGTGACCCGAAGCAGCTTTAGTTTGGCCTCTCTGTTCAGGCCCCAAGTCCCACTGGACTTTGCATGAATTTCTTTTGTGTAAGGGTGAAAGCTGGATGGTGAAGAAAGCTGACAAGTAGAAAATTTAAAATCTTTTGAAATGTGGTGCTGGATGATTGCCCTACAGATATCCTGAACTTCAAAAAAATCAATGCATTCTAGAGCAAATTAAACTTGAACTCTCCCTAGAAGCTAAGATGACTAAACTGAGACTGTCGTACTTTGGATATATCATGAGAAGACATGACTCACTAGAAAAGGCAATACTGCTTGGTAAAGTAGAAGATGGTAGGAAAACTGGAAGCCTTCATTACAGGTGGATACCATGTTTCCCCGAAAATAAGACATCTCCAGAAAATAAGATCTAGTAGATGTTTTGCTGAATTGCTAAATATAAGGCCTCCCCCGAAAGTAAGACCTAGCAAAGTTTTTGTATATAAATATATATACAGCATATAATAAATGTTCCTTTTGTTTTGTTTTGTTTTTGTTCAACAATAAATGTGAATTCTTCTTCATGGAAAAATAAGACATCCCCTGAAAATAAGACCTCGCACATCTTCGGGAGCAAAAATTAATATAAGACACTATCTTATTTTCAGGGAAACACGGTAGACTCAAACAAGAAAGCCACAGCTCTGAATTTGCAAGACTTTGTGTTTATGACCAGGAGGTCACGGAGGTCTCTCATTCATAGGGTTACCGTAAAAGTTCAAGTTGCCTTGGCAGCAAATATTATGCAGTGATACTATTACAGAGTGTAAGAAGTGTGAGGTTAGAAAATTCACCTTCTAGAGAACTTGTCACATCTAACACCAATGATAAGCAAGTTTTGGCCTTTCAGAAGTTGCTGGGCAATATAATTGGCTAATAGATATTAATTATCCCAGAAACAAGGCTATAGAATTGTTTGGGAAACTGATCGCACAACAACTATTTCAGATCAAAGCTGAAATAAAATATGGGTGAAACTTTATTTTAAATCTGTCTCAGCTTCTATCTGAGAATCTGCATTTAAGCCCATCTATAGAGGGCATTGGTGCTCCACCAAACTGGCTACAATTGTCAACTCATATCCAACTTAATGGTGGAGATGTTGGGGTCAAAATCCACACCATTGGATAGAATACCCCCAAATTAAAGCTTTTTTTAGTGCAGAGCATTGTCAATACTTAAAAACTTAGTGAAGAAAGCAGACAGAATAAAATGGCCTATTACTTACGCTATTGCCCTTTGCTGATAATAATAAAAACTTTGCAAACATGGATTTAATAGCAATGTTAATAGCAGCAGCTAGACCAAAATATGAGAGCCAAAATGGTACAGGATTTTGGTCTAAGATACTGGGAGACCAGAATCCGAACCCTGCTCAGCCATGGAAACTTACTGTGTGACCTTGGGCTAGTCACACTCTCTCAGCCTCTGATGAAGGCAAAGGCAACCCCCCTCTGAACAAATTTTGCCAAGAAAACCCCATGATAAGTTTGTCATAGGGTTGCCATAAGTCAGAACTGACTTGAAGGCACACAGCAACTAGAATATTAGTAGTTGCTGCTGGAATGATCTAAGAGGCTTAAACACAATTGTGTGTCTGAGTAGCATCTGAACATAGAATCATAGAGTTGGAAGAGACCACAAGGGCCATGCAGTCCAACCCAATTCTGCCATGCAGGAACTCCCAATCAAAGCATCCCTGACAGATGGCCATCCAGCCTCTGTTTAAAGACCTCCAAAGAAGGAGACACCACTACACTCCAAGGGAGTGTGTTCCACTGTCGAACAGCCCTTATTGTCAGGAAATTCTTCCTAATGTTGAGGTGGAATCTCTTTTCCTGGAGCTTGCATCCATTGTTCCGGTTCCTGTTCTCTGGAGCAGCAGAAAACAAGCTTGATCCCTCCTCAGTATGACATCCCTTTAAATATTTAAACAGGGCTATCATATCACCTCTTAACCTTCTCTTCTCCAGGCTAAACATCCCCAGTTCCCTGAGGCGTTCCTCATAGGGCTTCATGGTTTCCAGACCCTTCATCATCTTAGTTGCCCTCCTTTGGACATGCTCCAGTTTCTCCACATCCTTATTGAATTGTGGTGCCCAGAATTGGGCACAGTTGTGCTTAATTAAAAAAAATTGACTGTGAATCTTCTAAATGAAGGACAGGAAGAAAATATTATAAGCAGATTGTTTATAAATTTGTATGTAGAGAGATCTTATAGTACTATTAAGACAAAGTGAAATAAAGATGTTTGCAGGATGAGCATTTGTAGTCTTCAGGAAGCAGATTGAAGTCTACAAAAGCTCATGATGTCAACATCTTTATTTCAGTTTGTCTTAATAGTACTATAAGATCTCTCTACATACTGATTCTGCAGGATAACATGGCTATATCTTTGAATTCTGTTTATAAATTCGTCATACATTAAAAAAGACATTACCACTGTCAGGCCTTAAAAAAAAAAAACACATGGGGAATCGTGGGACAAACTGTTCTGACTTACAAGGAGTTCAATGTGTTGTCATCTTCCCGCGACAGAATTGTTCAACATTCATGCAGTGACATTCTAATGAACTATTCTGTAAGAGTGAACCAACAACAACTTCTGGAAATCAACTTGGAAAAGACACTACCAATAATGCATTGACTAGCAATGCAAAAGATTATATTACTCATGTTGCTTTACTCTGCAATAGTTTTATATCCTGGCTGTGCAATTTTTAAAGAAGAATATATACTTGGCCATGATCTTGCATCATTGTATATGGCTACAATGATGGAGTTCCATCACGGTAGGTACTTCTGGTAAAGCCATGCTCCAAAAACTTACCTCTTAAAAAATGCACAGCATTGCTACCAAAGGATTTCTAAGCACTGCAGATCAGAGCATTGGGAAATGATGGCTGCAACACTCTTCTGAGCACAGTTAGACAGGCAGCTAGAGATATCCTCTGCGGCTGCTTATCTTGATACACCACACAAACAGGAGAAGACTGGAGCCATCATTTCCCAGTATCCAGATTTGGAAGATCACTCAGAAGAAAAATGGAGGTTCCTCCTTCTCTTTGGGCTCATCTCACTTCTTGGCGAATATTGCACAGCTTGCAAAAATTGCATTTTTTGGACTACAGATCCCTGAATTGCCCAGGCAGTCAAACCAGTGGCTGAACACTTCCAGCTGAAGTTTTTAAAAAGTTAATTTCTCCAAACTCTGGATTCCTTGTAGTTGTAACAACGTAAACTGGCTCTCTTTGTGCCTTTTAAACACCTCTTGCGCTGCGGCAAATAATAACTGGCATCCTGTAGGTTATTCTCAACTAGAATAGACACATTCAATTAATTAGTAAATGGTGATTCAACACATAGGAAAATCCCATTGATTCATTGGGTTTACTCTAGCCATGATTTAGACTAATATATTCCATCTCTTCCAAATAACTTGCCATGCATTGGATTTCAAAGTAGAGGATGTGCTAGTGTGCTGCTCAGATAATATACAAATAAATTCCTTTCCCTTGACCAATAAAATATTTACATATTTGATGGCGCAGTACAACCCATTTGCATGTATTCGCAGATGACCACTTGAAGAAATACTGTTACAGGTAAGCAACCTGTCCATCTCTTTTCAGTCATTCCCATCTTCTTTTCTTGATGCATGGCTTTTTGATATCCCTTGATTTGTAAGAATCTTTTTCTGTAAAATCTTAAATACTGGTAGGCTTTCGGTTAATAGCAGTCTTGTTCTGGGACCAGATGAACATGGTAAAAGAGTTTCATTTTCCCTTTTTCTTTTTTCTTTTTTCTTTTTAAAACCAGGGTTCTGGGCTCATATTCAATATTGACACCATACTGCTGCAACATTAGAACTGCCATTTTTCAAATGTTAGATTAATAGGTGTTTCCCCTCCACTTTTCTGGTTGCTGTCCAGGCTGGAAGTCAAATATCCCATAGCTTTGAAAAGGTGTATTTGTAGAAGCAAACCCATAAAATTGGAAAATATCACTGTCTTCTGTCCAACAAGCTTTCCTTTACATAAACAAGTTTTTAATATTTAACTAAATGGGCTCTTACAGAGTTGGGCTGAGACTGCCAGTTAACTTTTCATGCTCTGTTATTTTTCTGCCCAAACAGATTTGGCTCAATGAAGAACCAAGATACGATCCCCATAAAAAGGAGAAGATTTTGCCTATGGCTAAACTCGATGGTCCATTCCAACTTGAATTATTGGCTATATGCCATCTGTGTGTAAGTAAATGTGATATTATAGAAAACATTCTCTTCTTGAAGACCTTTTAAAATTAATCTTTCCCGTACCAAAAGTGGTCATGCAAAATTTTTAAACATGCTGGAAAGAAATTGTTTTGTCTCTTGCCCCTTTCTCCCTCTTTAACATCTGCAATTGGACCTAATAAAATCCAGATCTAAGTTGGTGAGTTACCAAAAAAAAGGGAGAAAGCTGGAGTTGTAATTGAGATGTTTCTACCACGCTCTGTGGCACATAGGAACCATCAGTAAAATACGCATGTGTGAAAGGGCATGGCCATCAATAAAATGAAATCCAAGAACAAAGTAGAGGAATCCAGTTGGGAAGGATAAAAACAATGTTGAGAATCGTGCACATTTTTTGGTCTGGTAGTTGCCCATATCTGTGTTTTGAGAAAATATTTTGCACTGAAATATGTATAGTTTTTTCATGAGTATAGTGAAGTATTGTCCCCAAAATATTTCTGGACAGCCACGTGCATTTGGGGGGTAGGGGCAAAATGGCTGTTTTCTGCTCAGAACCTGGCAATCTTGGACTACAAAAAAAGCAATGTGGTTGTGTAGTGCAAAACTCCAGTATTTTGCCCAGGATTTTCTGCCCAAGATTGTTAGTTTTTTTGCATAGAAAGCAGCAATCCTGCACCAAAAAACCCACATATGGCTGTCTGGAAACTGTGTCTGACCCTATATCATCAGATATAACTATGACAACATTGTTGTAGCCACATCCAATGGGGCCAGCCCCCAGTGCTCCAACCAAATTATTTCCAAGGAGCTGAAAATCAAGGCACTGGGGAATGAATTCTACAGGTTTCCTGGTCAAAAACAGGGGGAGACCCATGTGCTTTATGACCAGGAGAACAGTGCAGACATCATTTAAGGTGTCTCCTGCACCACTTTGGAAATCCTTCGGTTAGAACACTGTCTGGCTGAAAAAGCAGGTTTTCAAGGTCACGTTAACAAGTGTAAATGCAAATCCTAAAAGTTACAAGATCAGAAGCCTGGCTTACAATCTCATAACTACTGAGCAGACTGCCCACTGGTGATTTTTTGCATAAATGCTACAAGTGAAACACAGAACAATTCCCGTGTGTATTTCTGAGCAGAACAATTTTCCAAAACACTTCAGGAGGTGTAAATACCAGGTAAAAATTGTGCAGAAATTTTGAGTTTTACACAGTTGGCAGCAAACTGTGGCAAGTGTTGGTCTGCACTTGTCCTCACAAAAGAGTTGAATATTAACACACACACACACACACACACACACCGTTTAGGGCAGTATAGAAAGATGTTGTCATAAAGCATCAAATGAAATGAATGCTGAATTTTCTCTCCTTTAAAAATAATTTTATTAGGAATATTAAGAATTTTGAAATACATCAAGACTGACAAAGATTAAGTTTAAGAAAAAGAAAAAGAAGAAGAAGAAAATAAGGAGGAGAAGGAGGAAGAGGAAGGGGAAGAAAAAGAGGAGGGTGACTTCTGATCTTCCTTTTGGTGGATATTGATACATATAATTGTTCTCTCTCCAAATGTCTGTAAGGTGTCTCCAGTCTTTAAGAAATGTCACTAATTCCCCCAATCAAATCTTACCATTTATCCATTTCTGCTAAATCTGTCAGTTCCAGCAACCTTTCCTCCATAGTAAGTAGTGTTGAATTCTTCCATCATTGTGCATACAACAGTCTTGTTGCTATGGTCATATAGTGACGTAATCTTGATGTGTATCCATCAATCCTAAAAGAAAAATCTCTGCTTTTAGTTGAATATTAATCTTTAACATCTTCTATGTCTATATGAGTATTTGGATCCATAATGTTTAAGCTTTTTCACATGTTTCACATGTCCACCACACATGGTAAAATATAAATTGTGTAAAATGTGTAAAATATAAAATGTGTCAGGCTCTTTTTTGCTCTCATCCATTTTTTAAAATATAAAAAACCAAGTTCCAAATTGTTTTTCCTCCTTGTTTAAAGACAGACAGAAGAAACCTATCCTAAAGAAGAAATACATGAATTCTGAAAAAAATTCTTACCAATCTCTAGCAAATGACATATGTTTGTAAACAGGAATGGGTTATCATGCAATACTTTTTTTCTGTTCTGTGAAACTCTTCTGGGCATTTTGTCTGATCCAAAAATTAGTGTAAAATACTTTTTGTGAGTAAAATAAATTAACCCACAGTATATAGAATTGAACTGCACCCTAAATTTGTCCTCAGTCTGGGAAGTTGGCCTAGCTTCTTCGTGTATTCTTGCAATGTTCCCCACAGTTCAAAAAATATCAGAATCTATTTAAAACATGTAACTATTCATTTAAAAAAAATATCCATGACAAATGTACTTGTTTATAACAGAGCTTAGGGACAGGTTTACAGCTATTTAAGTGTGTGTATTGCTATTTTATAACACACTAGGAGCTGCCATAGCAACTGTGTGCAATAATTTAGTCATATTACCTTTGCAATGCAGCACACCCTATTAAAGGTAACCAAGAACAACTGGGTATAGTCTGTGTCTCCCTAAATTTATCAAGGAATCCTATCATTTTTTTTAAATTGCTCTTTTCTATTCATTTCATAAGCATTTTATTTGACCTTGGAAGAAAATAATTACAAATATGCTGCATGTAATCAATTCTTTTTCCCAGCAACAAAAGCATAGATGGTACAATTTAATGAGGGGTAACTTGACTCTTTTTTACACATTACAGTGAATATATATTCAGACTGTCTGTACATGTGTACAAATGTCTGTGAGAATCACTGTATGCTGTTTTTATTCCTGATTTCTACCCAGCTATAACAATCCTCTTAAATCTAGATTTCAGATCAAATATACAGCTATACCTTGGCAGAATGAACAAATGTAAGGTTCTGCACTTAGGGCAAAAAAACAAAATGCACAGATATAAGATGGGGGACACCTGGCTGAACGAGAGTTATATGTGTGAAAGGGATCTATGAGTCCAAGTAGACCACAAGTTGAATGCAATGCAATTTTAGGCTGCATCAATAGAAGTATAGTGACTAGATCAAGGGAAGTAATAGTGCTGCTTTATTCTGCTTTGGTTGGGCCCCACCTGGAATACTGGGCACCACAGTTCAAAAAGGATGCAGACAAACTGGAGTGTGTCCAAAGGAGGGCGAATAAAATGGTGAAGGGTCTGGAAACCAAGCTCTATGAGGAACGCCTTAGGGAGCTGTGGGGATGTTTAGCCTGAAGAAGAGAAGGTTAAGAGGTGATATGATAGGCCTGTTTAAATACTTGAAGGGATGTCATATTGAGGAGGGAGTTCTGCTGCTCCAGAGAACAGGACCCGGAACAATGGATGCAAACTGCAGGAAAAGAGATTCCAGCTCAACATTAGGAGGAACTTCCTGACAGTAAGGGCTGTTTGACAGTGGAACACACTCCTTCCTTGGAGTGTAGTGGTGTCTCCTTCTTTGGAGGTCTTTAAGCAGAGGCTGGACGGCCATCTGTCAGAGATGCTTTGATTGGGAGTTCCTGCATGGCAGAATGAAGTTGGACTGGATGGCCCTTGTGGTCTCTTCCAACTCTGTGATTCTATGGGGCAGCACAGACTGCCCAAAAAGGGCGGTCTGATGCCACCTCTTTTAGCACTGCAACTGCGCCACAGCAGCTAGATGCTGCGCTACAGTTGTGCCACTAAAAAGGAGCGGGGAAACCGCGCTCCTTTTTAGGTGTGCAGTTGCGGCTCAATTAAGTAAAAAGGTGCCATTTTGTGCCTTTGTGCCGCTGCAACTGTGCAGGTCTGTGTTGCGGCGGTGCCATTATGTACGCCATGTAAACAGTGTTACGTAATGGCGCCAGCACCATTACGTAGTAGGGTTCTGAAGCATATGAATGCTGCACACTCCCGAACTCTGATGGATTCTATCTGTTTCATTTTTAACTTCACTGCATAGAACATGCTTGAAAAAGTGGAGGCAGAAAAATGGGATAAGATCATAGAAGGTGAGAGTGTCCCATCAGCTTTGACCTTGATAGTTATGGCTGTGTTATGCTGCTTTTTTCCTGGGGGCTGCTGGTGCACAGAATATCTATACCTCGCACCTCCCGAGGACTTTTTAGTCTCCCATATTCTGCCACAGGGGTGGCAATTTATCTTAGCAGTGGAATTTTGTTTCAAGAAGATCTAAAATTTCATTTTGCTGGTTCCCCACACCGCAAAGAAAGTTTTTAGTCTAGCCTAGAGCAATAATTTCAATTTATGATTCCTGTAGTCCAGGGAGTTGGCTGTGTTGTCTTTGTGGCCAAGCTCAGAGCCTCACCCTGCAGCAGTCTTATATCCCATTGAGTTCAATGAGGATGCCATTTAATTTACAAGTTTGTCTGGGTGAGCGGTGGTTTCTGAGTCGTGGGAACATTAAATTCACTCCAAACTTGTTACTGAACTCTCTTCTCCCCATGAAATCCAATGCCTTGGATAGTCAAGATGAAAACCAGTATGGTTCACTGTCCGACTAAGATGGAAGTCACTAGGGGGTTAGACACAATGGGACTCAGACCTTTGTCTTTAGTGAAAGCTGTGCAATGACTTTTACAAGACAAGTCAGGTTTATTTAAATACCACCTTTCTACTGGAAAAAAAAATTAGCAAGTGAATTCCTAACAAAAGTAAACCCAAATCTAGGTAACAGATACATGGGAATATTACACACATATTTATTAGTGCACTTGGCCAGCACAGATACATGGGAATATTTGAGTGTCTAACTTTTTTGTTGGGAATTTGGGATATCTGCATTCCATATGTAAACAAAAATAGACACATTTCCCTTTAAACATCCTGCATCTATTTGTAGAAAGGTACACAGGTCTAAATGATTTGTCTTGCTGGGTTTTGCTATTTTAGTTGATTTGGAGATCATTGTCAAAACTCATTTGTTTGTATATTGCGTCATTTCTTTTACATAACTGCTACTTCTCATTGTTACATTTATTAATATAGGATGAGAGGGTGAAAAACTGTGCAATCACAGATCATACATTGTGGAGTTCCTATTATAAAAGAACAACCAGTAATACCATAATGACTATGTGAACCAGATGTGTCAGCTACAAACTGCCCCCAGAAAACAATGTTCACATCATGTCCAGAATCTCACCTTCCAACCCTTGCTTGCCTTGCTCTGGTAGGGGACTTTAAAAACCAAAAAACCAAAACAAGATGTGGTATTTTATTTTGTTTTTGTGTATTTTCCCATCCAAAGATCCTGCCAGTTGAGATAGACAAAATGCCACAGGGAAAGCAGCTCCAAGCCCAGCTTGACTTCCTGCTGAATTTGGTCAAGAAAAAGAAGAAGAAAAAGCCCACAGCTTTTTAAAACAATTTGAAACCAAACACATGCACAAATGTGGATTAAATCCAATGGTGCCGGGAAGCAAAAAGCCATGCTTTATTTGGCAATCAATAAAATCAGTGTTGGTGCCAGTTGGACCCTTCAAGGTGCCCCAGCAGAAAAAGCCCTCTCTCCCATCTTCCCAAAATATACAGCTCCCACTGGTGGGAAATGGAGGAGGTTCTCTCCAAAAGACTTTAGTCCTTAGGCAGATGAGTACACGGGAAGAACTCTTTCAAGTACTGAGGTTCTCAAGCCATTGTGGTCTTTAAATGATCTAATACAAAATTTAACTTCCTAGCTTCCTAGTGGTAGCAGGTGTAGTTTTGCAAACTTCCAGGAAGCACTTTATGAAATCTCTTGAAGCCCAAGAGGGGGTTGACAGGGATGGGATCCAGTGTTCCCCTAAATGAGGTGCTTCCAGCTGGTACTACTTCCCTTCTTAAGTGGGCATCCTTTCCCACCTCTGATCCAGGTGAAAAAGCAGAATCCCAGTGTAAAGAAGGAGAACAAGTCCATTAAAGGCAAGGATGAGTATGGGATTGAATTCTCTCTTCAGGACTCAGACAACCAGTCAGAAGTAGAAAAAGACAAGGAAAGGCAAACTCCATAGATCCCATCATCACTATCTCTCCTGTCCTAGTTTAGTAAAAGGCATCAGGAGTTAAGATTTTTGAGGAAGGTTGGCCATTGAAAGAACATCCGGTGGATGATATGTTGCATTGGCCTGATCAAGATTGGCAAAAGGAAGTGTATTCATGGCTGCATGAAACTCTAGCCTTTAGATGAGAAAAAGGGAAAGTGTGCCATGAAAATGCTTTTTTTGCATTTTAGGGGAGAAGAAGCGCCTTTAAAAAAGGTGCTGGTTTTCCCAGCTTCTTTTTTAAAAACTGTGGAACAGCACAACTCCATCTAAAGGCTGCGGTGCAGCTGCTAAGCATTAAGGAAAAGGCAACTTCATGTCACACTTTCCTGCCAATCTAGAAAGCCCCATTGATTCCAGGGTGCAACCTCATATCGAGAAAGGTGATTGGCAGGCTGACTTCATGACCAGGAACATTTGAGCCAGCCAAATGGAATTTTGCCTAGTCCTCCCAGCCAGTCTCCTACATGGGTCAGCCAGCTCTTTCACAAAGGAGGATTGTTATTGCTACTTCATTGCTTGTTCTTTGATTAAAAAGATGTAACTAGGCATTTTTTTTATCAGACAGAAGGAATAAAAAGGGTCCCCTTTGTCTGCTTTCCTCAATCCTTTCTGTCTTTTTTCTAGAAGGACGGATAGGATAAGAGCCTTGAAAAATGGTGCAGAAGAAGGAAAACATAGAAGATAAAGAAATTCTCGCACTCAGTCAACAAAAGGAGGATGAGAATAACAAAAAAGAAACAAAGGCCCAGTACACACCGGTGGAGAAACGCTGCCCCCTATTTGCTGCACACTGTTGCCGCAGCAGCCAAACCATGGGGCAATGATGCGCAGCAAAAAAGAAGCCGCATAGAGTGGCTTCATTTTTGTGGCATCACTAGCAGGAAGGGGCACTACCATAGAAAGGGGAAAATCAGCTCATCTAAAAAGTGATGCGGGAGAAGGGTTCAACAGATCCCCTTTTCTGCATGCTTTCTGCGGGGGGAAACTTACAATGTCAAATGTTTTGTGATTTAATCGCTCCTCCTCTTCTTCTTCCCCCTGTTCTGTGAAATCCATAAGCTCACTGTTAGCTGTAAGTCAAACCTGTCTTAGGGTCTTCTTGGGAAATTTCTTCAGAGGAGGTTTGACATTGCCATCCTGTGAGGCTGAGAGTGTGTGACTTGCCCTCACGGCTCCTGTTGGCTCCCTCCGACTGCTCCAGTGGTCACGAGAACACCCAGGCCTGACGCCAGGAGCAGCAGGAACAATGGGCCTTGGACCTCCCTTGTCTGGAAGGAAGACCTGGAAGGAAGCAAACTCCAAGGGCAGTGCTTCAGTCAGTGGGCCCCAGAGCTCCCTCCAGGAATGGGCACTCCAGAGTGCCGCTCTCAGATCATTCACCCATCCAGGTCCCAGGCTTGGGCATCCCTTGCTGGAAGGAAGGTGTTGTGGATAATGGGTTCAGCTACGACTGCTTACTCAAATCCTTAGTTTTTACAAAGGCAATAGGACCCAGAGTTGGTTGAGAGTTCAGTCTTTATTCATGCCGGCAGAGTCCCCAGTGGAATTGAGTTTTCCAAAGACTGAGGCCCAGAACCATACAAAATGATGGGCTTTATAGTATTTTACACAGAGGATATCCAAAAATGCTTTATATTGGCTACAGTGGTCCCCCGGGTTACGAAGGTAATCCGTTCCGGGATTACCTTCGTAACCCGGAAGTCATTCGTTACCCGGGGGACCGCTTTAACCAATGCACAGCGTGCCGGAAGCGCACTGTTTTAAAGTGTCCGGGTTGTGAATTTTTTTCGCAACCCGGGTTTTTTTTTCGTTGGCCGGGGCCATTTTTCCGGCCCTGGCGGTTTCGGGTCCTGGGGATTTCAGATCCCGAGGGATTCGTATCCCGGGGGACCACTGTAATTTCAACTCCAAACACATGAACCTCAAGCAATCAGGCAAGGAATACACAAATACATTAAAATCTACTTATGACTTATCTGCCCACCTTACAAAAGTTACTTTTTTCCTAGCAAAAGATGATACAGTATCAGGATTCAGGAGGCCCCTTGTACAGAATTACAGAGTTGCAATTCTACTCCAGAGAACAGGACCCAGAATAATGGATGCAAGCTCCTGGAAAAGAGATTCCACCTCAACATTAGGAGGAACTTCCTGAAAGTAAGGGCTGTTCGCCAGTGGAACACACTGTCTTGGAGTGTGGTGGAGTCTCCTTCCTTGGAAGTCTTAAAGCAGAGGTTAGATGGCCATCTGTCGGGGATTGGGAGTTCCTGCATGGCAGGGAGTTGGACTAGATTGCCCTTGTGGTCTCTTCCAGCTCTATGATTCTATGCTTCTATGACTCAACTCAACTCCTGCCTTGACCAAGATTCTCCATGTATGGAAAATGGCCCCCATGTTTTTACTTATTTATTTATGCATTTTACAACTCATCTCTAAGGCAAGGGAGGTGGTTTGCGTTTGAAATATTTTGCAATCTTTTTCCTGTTAAGAGCTTGAAAACCAGCAGATGTAAAACTCATGGATGCTAAACTTTGATTCTGTCCAGCAAAGAGCTTAACCAGAACTCATAATAACAATAGTTTGCATCTCCCTTTTACTCACCAGGAAATAAATACATTTATAAATAAAGAGCCAAGACACAACAAATAACCAAAAAAGCACAAGATTTGTGAAAATGTCCATCTCACATTTTAATATAGAAGAATCCAAAGTATAGGTTTTTTTACAATGTAGGAAAATATAATACATAGTCCATAAACAAGATATTTACATCAGAAACCACTAGGACACTGCTAAAGTGTTATCACAAAAAATAAATTAAAGTGATGTACTGTTTGTTTCTATGTTTTTAGGCAGCAGGACTAGTTGGTCTTCCCCTTTTACGTCCAAGATTTTAAAGAGCAAATGTACTTCAAGCTCTGGATTGCAAGTTGCAAAAAGCAGATAGAGATAGAGTCTTTGTGGAAGGTTTCTAAACCCTATTTGGAATATCTCTCTCTTGGCTAGCACTGGAATCAAAGATCCGTTTAGACGCATTTAATTTAGATGTCACAGGCATAGCCATGTCCATCTAGAACAACAGTTCCAGACCTATGGTCAGCCATATCTTTGTTTTTGGAAATGCTAACTATTGGCCAGGCTGGTTGGGCATTCTGGGTGCTGACGTTCAACGCATTTGGTGGACCATAAATTGGGAATCACTGATCCAGAACATCAGTATGCAAAGGGTTCTTCTGCTGCCTTTGACACTAAGAACCTGATGACACAAGGAGAGGAATTTATAGCCTAAGCGTTCATAGACATGACATACTTCTGGTGAAGTGTTGCTTTGGAAGGGGGTGTGGCTCATTCCAAAATGATTGACAGCTGTCAAAATGACTTGACCCCTCTCAGTGGTCTGAGCCATCCAACTGTGTACATTTCCAGTGAGTGGTCCAATTGGCCTCAGCAGGATTATGTGACGTCCCCTGTGTCTTGCCCTGCAACCCATGACCAGTACAAACTGGTCTCAGAACTGTTGATCCATCCAATGGGGGTAGATTTGCAACACATGATCCAATTGGCCTGAACAGGGTCAAACAACCCTTCCTCAATCTCTCCCCACCAGACCTGACCTTTAGGAACTGGTTTTGAACCTCTCAGAATCACATGGAAGATTATCGCACCGGCAAATGGACCAGCCTGAGTCAAGGCTGAGCGCGGACTGAAATTTTTCAAAGTGTATTTGTTTAAAAGGCTATCTTCCTATCGGATGGTCTGGACCAGTGGCGTCCCACACCATGGGTGGGATCCTTGTGTGGTCAGGCTTTGGTGTTGGATCCAAAAGAGGTCCCTCCTTCCCTCCCTGCCCCATGTGACAGTACTTTAGAGTAAACCAATGGGGGCACGGCCAGGGAGGGAGAGGGCCCGGCATCCCCTGTCCTTTTTCCACATGGCTTTCCTCTTTAATTGAGAGTCCAGCCTGGCAAGGAAAGGACAGGGGAAGCCGGGCATTTTCTCTCCCTTCCCTGTAAGGCTTCAAAGTCAAACCCGGAAGGGAAGGGACAGGGGAAGCCAGACATTTTCTCTCCTTTCGCTGTCAGGCTTCAAAGTAAAAACCGGAAGGGAAGGGACAGGGGACTACGGGCCTTTTTTTCATTCCCTGCCAAACATCAATTCAAACCCGGCAGGGAATGGACGAGGGGCTGCAGGCCTTTTCCCTCCGTTCCCTGCCAGGCTTTAAAGTCAAGTTTAGCAAGGAGGAGATGGTGGGCATCATGCATTCCCCCCTTCCCCACCAGGCTTTAAAGTCAAACAAGGGAGGGAAGGGATGGGGGGGGGGGGACTCTGGGCCTTTCCCCTCCATTCCCTGCCAGGCTTCAATTTAAACCCGGCAGGGAAGAGACGGGGGTCACCAGGCCTTTTCCCTCTGTTCCCTGCCAGGCTTTAAAGTCAAGCTTAGCAAGGAAGAGATGGGGGGCATCAGGCATTTCCTCCCTTCCCCACCAGGCTTTAAAGTCAAACCTGGCAGGGAAGGGATTGGGGGGCTCTGGGCCTTTTTCCTCCCTTTCCTGCCAGGAAACAAAGCCCAGCCTGGCAAGGAAGGGACAAGGGCGGTTAATTTGGATAATTTGGTGGCGTGTTGGAGATTTACCCCAATTGGATAGATCAGAACAGGACAGGTCAGAAACCTAATGGCCAGGAGTTGCAGGGCAAGGCAACAGTGAGGCTGCGTGACCTCGTGAAGCCAAATGGACCACTCACTGGAAATAAGAACACTTGGCCCTCCTTATCCATTTTATGCAAGGGACACCATATTGCTATGCCAAAGTACGAGAGGATATCATAAAGTAATAATCATAACCCAGAAGTTATTATTTGAAAATTTGTCAATGTTATAATTGACTTTTCAAGACAGATGTTGACACTGTTGGAACATTACAAAGAGGATTTTTTGGGTCGTTTGGTAACCATTGATGAATCTTTTATCTATCAGCATGATCAAGAGACCAAAACCATGAGCATGGAGTGGAAGCATGCCATTTAAGGTACAATCTGCAGACTTCTACCATAACAGTATTCAGAGGGTCAAGAAACACTGGGGAAAATACGTAAATCTGGATGGTAACTACAGTGGAAAAAAATGTGGGTCTTGGAACCAACCCCTGGCGGATATGAAGGGAGAGGACTGTACACAGTTGGATGGTTCAGACCACTCTTTCCTATTGGTCACAAGGGTCGGCAGATTCAGACACCGGTCACATGATCCATATCAGATTTCTCCAATGTTTACGGGGGAGGGGCTAAGTCAGTTTGAAAGCTGTCAATCATTTTGACACTTCATTCTTTGCATCTTAGGAAGCCACACAAGTCTACGAAAGCTTAGGCTACACATTCTTTCACAAAAAACCCCTCTGAGTAGTTATGATTAAGAAGTGCATCTCTTCCATTTGGGATGATGTTCACCTAAACCTTTCCAAAACCCAAGGACAATAACACTGGATTTTGCACCCCTTCACTTTGCAGGTCCATCCTCCATTTCATGCTTTTGGAAGTGACCAGGCATCTGCCGCCTTGTGAAAGAGTCCTGTCCTGTCCACCTGGCCTACAGCATGGCCCCTGGAGGCCCCTGGCTGGGAAAGCTCACAGAAGTCCCAGGGTCAGACATTCATCTCAAATTGTGCAGGTGATGATGTTTGCATTCAGTTTATCTTCTCCTTTTGGATTCCCTGTGGCCCGAGCGGTCTTGGTCAATGTTGTATTGACTGTATGACCGCTTGCGGGATCTACTGTAGGAATGCTCCTTATTCCTCCTTTGCAAACTCTGCTGCTCCTGTATCCAGAGGTAGACCCGATGGTACTTGAAATAGAGGTCCTGTGGGGGGAAAAGGTGGAAAAACCACAACTAACAGAAACATTCCATTTTTAAAAAAGAGAACACCTCCCTATGAATCTCTAGGTCCTCCAGTGCAACTCTACGGTCAACATCTGCCAGACATTGAACATAGAATCGTGCTGGAGGAGCTTCAAATGCCTAGTGGATTTCTCTCTCTAGAAATATCTAGGCCTTCAGTGTAAGTTTTCATTAAAAATTGACCATAGACCCCTAGAGAGAACAATTAGTGAAAAATCAAATCTGGAAAAGTCACATCTGCATATGCAAATTGATGTCTGTATGTCTTATTTTGAAAAAGAAGCTCTAAAAGAGGAACACTGTATCAAAGCTAGCAATTGATGTTGAAGGCTTTCACGGCCAGCTTCCATAGTATTTTGTGATTTTGTGGAGAGGGAGGGTTGGCTAAGTGACAGCGTGTTTACAAAAAACAATTAAAGGGGTAAATGGATGTTTTACTAGAGAATGTGTTTTTTGCCCACTTACGGATGTGAACTCCCCCTTGCACGTTTGGACATCCTCTTGCACTTTTCTTTCTTACAAAAAACAATTAAAAGTTTAATAGATTAACCCATATTGTTTCCATTCATTGGCAAGCATCCACACGATAGTTAGGATACACATCCCACTTGCACCTTCCTTCCTTCCTTCCTTCCTTCCTTCCTTCCTTCCTTCCTTCCTTCCTTGACAGTTTGGATACACATCCCCCTTGAACATTTCTGATTTTCAAACTCACCTCCTGATCCTTGGCCCGCTTCTTGCATGCCATATTGTAAACTTTGTACAACTTCTTCGCATCAGATTCTATAAATTTAGAAACAAACTCCCACAGGTTCCTGGGAAAAAGACATGAATTATTATTTCCCTTTGTGCTTCTGAAGTGCTGAGCAGCCATTTGACAACAAAATTCTAGGCTACTTTATGTTGGTCTAGATCTCTAATTCACAAACTTTGGTCCTTCCTGTGTTTTGAGCTTCGAATCCCAGAATCCCCAATAAGTTTGAGCCACAATCAGGTTTTCTGAGAGCTATAGTCCAAAACATCCAGAGGTTGGAAGTCTGGGAATTCCTGGTGTAGACCGACTGGCGGTTTAGAGCTGGCCTATCAAATTGTGGCCTCTTGAAGTCAGGTTACTTTGTTCACATCTGGTTCTTGCCACAAATTCCCACAGCTTACCAAAGAACTCCCATGCCATTTCAGCCCCTTTAGCAGTGGTTCTCAAACTCTGGCTTTTCAGGTGTTTTGGACTTCAACTCCCAGAAGCCTCAGCCATCTTGGCCAGCGGTCTGGGATTCAGGAAGCCAAAGTCCAAAACACCTGGAAGGCCAGAGTTTGGGGATCACTGCCCAGTAGGAACAATACTCAATGGAAAATAAGAGCAACCAAGATAATGATGATGGTAGAACGGGATATTCTGGACGAGGATCTGGCTATCTAGTACCAAGATCCAAATTATCACTCCATGCTGCAAAATGGTGTTGCAGATCCCATTTCTGGCTCCTAGCACCAAAAGGGACAAACCTCTGAGACATAATGAAGGAACTCTATGAAGCCAGAAGAGAAGCTTCTGTGTGACCCATCACTGTTCTCAGTGACCAACGGTGACCCATCACTGTTCTCTTCCCTTTAACTGTGGCCCAGATTGCAATCTGTCGTGTCCATTGGACCTCAAGGGGAGCCACCGAGAGCCAAAGAAGCTCCATTTCTGTAGCCCTGACTTGGGTTTTCTTTCAAGGTCACTTCTTCCCATGGGAAAAGACCTGATAAGACCAGAGGTGAAGCTTAAGACAGCCCTGTCCTCCCTGTCGGTAAAAATTTTCAGGCAGTCGCAGATGTGGTCGCCTATCTTTAACAGTGGGATATGCATCTGCTCCACAAGTTCGGCCTCCGATAGCCCATTGCCCACATTTTGAAACTCGCTCAGGGCCTCCTTGACTGGCTGCATCCAGTGTCTGCACTGAAGAGGAGAACAAACAGAGAGCCGAAGCTACACATTAGCCTTATGCAAGTGAAAGGTGGCAGGGAAGGTGGGAGGAATTTCTTCTGACCTGCCTATTAAATTGGTCAGGGAAGGAAGGAAGGAAGGGAATCAGCTCATCTGATATGTGATGCTTGAGAAGAGTGCTACAGATACCTTGGACTTTCTGTGTGCTCTGAGTGGGGGAAACTTACGATGTCAAATGTCTCCATATCCATTTTTTCCTCCTCTTCTCCCACCTCCTTCTCCATTCCCGCCATAGGGATGGGCACAGGGCCCTGTGATGGCTTTCCTTTGTCTCCTATGGCTTTGGGCTGTGAAAGAAGAAAAATGGGCAGCTTAGTCATAAAGCAAAATCAGGGATGTGACAAAATCTGGGATCTGACCATTGAATGAAAGGAGGGGAAGTGGGCATGGCCTTGCCTTGTCTTTTTGCTGTGCGTCCCCAAGTTATTTTTAACTTATGGAGACTCTTTGGCAAACCTGTCCTAGGGTGTTCTTGGCAAATTTCTTCAAAGGAGGTTTGCCTTTGACATCCTCTGAGGCTGAGAGTGTGTGACTTGCCCAAGGTCACCCAGTGGGTTTTATGGTCAATCAGGCAGTTGAATTCTGATCTCCTTTGTCCGAGTTTAATCCTTAAACAGCCACGCACTGATGGCTCTACCTTCTCTATTTTCCTCTCCTCCAAGGACTGTGTTTGCAGTGTGGGGCTGCTTCCGGATCCATTGTTTCTGATGACAAATCAGATTTGTTAATGCGACGGTCAGGAGAGCCTGTTGTCAGGTTCAGCTGATACTCCAGCTGAGCCCTTTCCTGGAAGTTGGGGGCCCTGAGGCCGTGATACATGCTCTGATAGTCTCCCGACTAGATTTCTCTGATGCACTCTACATGGGGCTATCCTCGTACTTTCTGCAAAAACTTCAACCAATATAGAACCTGCTGTGTCCCACCAGTGGGAGCCGTACATGATGGGAAGATGTGAGAGACGGTGTTTTCTTCTAGCATCTTCCGTGGCCCAGTTGGCACCAACATGACATTTTGGTTTGATCCTTCAGTGGGCTATTAGATTTAAGTCACATTTATGCATTTCCTTGACTTCCAATTGTTTTAACAAGATGTAGGGCCTTCTGTTTTAATTTGCCATATTTTAAAATATGGTTTTCGCCTACTTAAATCACTCTTGTTTTAATTTGCAAAGAGATCTTGTGGCACCTTTGAGACTAACTGAGCAAAAGAAGTTGTAGCATAAACTTTTGTAGACTTGGTCTCCTTCCCCAGATGCAAGGAGTGTCCTAAGGTCCTTTCTGGGCAGTCCTTCACTCCATGCATCTGTGGAAGGAGATTCTTACATTGCATCAAGTTAATGTACACTGTGCCACACTCCAACTTCCATGTTACTGGGGAATTGACTTTCCATGTTACTGGGGCATGATGTTTTATTCCATGGTGCTGGATCCTAGTTCCAAGAAAGATTCAGCACCAAAAACAGTTCAGATTAAAAGACAAAGCAAATTCACCAACCCACTAACATGAGAGTCACCAGCTGCTTTTGTCTATGTGACTACCTCTTGGCTTTCAATCCCATCTTTTCCTCCCAGTTAATATTTGGAGATGATCCTCTGGAGATCTTTGAGAACTAACATCCCTCTGAAGGATCAGCACCATCCTTTTCTTTTATTAGCATGTTTACTTTTTAAAAATGCTTTCTTTCTCCGTTTTGTATTCTAAACCACCTTGAGACCCACTCATGGGAGAAAGTTGAGAAGAAATTTAAGAAATAACACAACCCTACAGTTCAATGAAATTAACTAATCAATGAATTAATAAGAAAGATGCTATCAGGTGAGATCAAGCAGTCCCCCTTGTTTAAAGTGAGGCCTTCACAGAGCAGTAGTAGGTTCTACTAAATCAAAGTCACGATTGAAAGCACTTACAATGAATAGGAAATACGCAAAGAAGGCAAGAGAACTGCACGAATGAGGTATAAGACAGAAACCAAATCAATGAAGTGGCTCCTGTCTGTTGAGGACTCTCCAACTCTCAACCTCCTCTCAGCCTCAACTGACACAACTCCCACCTTGGCCAAGATTCTCCATCATCTCCACGGAAACAAAACACGTTCCATTCTATTTTGCCCCATCTGACCACTTCCCCACCAGGGCCAAATAGATGGGTTACATTGCATTCAATGGGATGATTTCAACTGGGTTTTAAAATTTCATTGGTTCTAGCTGATTCTTTTACTGAACCACCTTTGGTCCCACTTGCAATAGAAATGGAAAGAAAGAATTTTTTACATCAGAAATGGGAAAAGTTGGGTCCCACTGCACAAGAAAGGCAGCATATAAATAAAATGATGATTATGGTTATGATTGTGACAGATTGGGTCTGCCTTATCCAAAACGCTTGGGACTAGAAGTGTTTTGGATTTCGGACTTGTTCAGATTTTTGAAATGTTTCCTTAAACTTAATGATACATTTTGGAAATTGAGTTAATGTCTAAACATGATATTCATTTACATCCTTATACACCTTCAATAGATAGCCTGAAGATAATTTTATACACATTTTATTATATATCATTTATTTATTTATTTATTTATTTGCCACTTTTCTCCCAGGCCAGGAAACAAGGTGGCTAATAAATCTGTGTATGAAATAAAGTTTGCTTACATTGAACTATCAGAAATCAAAGGTGTTATTTTCTCAGTCAGCCCTGTGGACATTTTGGGGTTTTGGAATATTTTGGAATCCCAGATAAAAGGTGCCCAACCTGTATTACATGAACAGTAGAATTAGAATCATTTAAAACTTACTTTAAAACAGTACAGCACTATAAAACCCCTTCCTTCTCTTCTTAGCCACTTTGTACTCTTTTGAAGAAATGTGTGAAATATCCTCATTTTTTCAATAAAATACAGTCGGCTCTGCACATCCACAGATTCTGCAACCATGGATTTTGCCATCCATTGCACGCTCTCTCTCTCTCTGTTATATATATAAACCACCCAAAAGCCAATCTTCATTTTGCCTTTTTATTTAAGGACACCATAATACAACCCCATTTTTGTAATGAGACTTGAGCATCCACAGAAAGCGTGATCACAGAAATGCTGGAGGAACGGATGATCAGACAGGCACAGGATTAGATTAAAATGTCAGATTTTAGGCCGTTCCACAGACTGGATCTTAGACACTTGACAGATGATATTAACCACTTTTTAAAAGATGCTGGCACCAAGGGACTTGCTCTTCATTATCTGCTGTGTTTCTCACTCTCACAAACATTCACAATACAAAGCCTAGTTATGTCCTTTTCTTCAAAAGAGGGGAAGAAATTTTACACATTGGACAGTCCCCCGGAGAACTGCCATCCTGTATTGAAAATTCAAGGGACTGCAATTTTAGTCTGGAAAATCAGTGTGAAAAAGGGATCTTGGAGCATCTTTGAGATAAGAAGCTGGTAAGAGAAAGAAAGTGGTAGCATGAACTTTCCTGGACTGGAGTCAACGTCTGCATCTGAAGAAACAGAGTCAAGTCTACAAAAGGTCATTTTACCAGTTTCTTTCTTTCTGTTAGTCTGAAAAGTGCTACAAAATCCCTTTGCACCTTGTATGGAAAATAGCATCCAAGTATTTATTTATTTATTTATTTATTCATTTTACAACTCACCTTTAAGGCAAGAAAAACAATCTGTGTTTGAAGTATTTTCCACTTTTTTTTGCCATGAATACCATCAGCTATAAAAATCATATATGCAAACTTAAATTCTGTCCAGCAAAGAGCTAAAACAGAACTCATAATAACCACCGTTTGCATCTTCCTTTCACTGGCCAAGAAATAAAATAAATAAATAGCCAAAACAAGATAACATCCAGAACGCTTGGGACTAAGAAGTCTTTTGGATTTTGGACTTGTTCAGATTTTGAAATGTTTGCTTAGACAGAAAGAGACATCTTAGAAATAGGGAACAAGTCTAAACATGATATTCGTTTCTCTCATCATAATTGTATTTTAAGGTTGGTAGCTGCCCTGATTGATCTCAAAAAGGCTGTGTAGAAATTTATTTATTTATTATTTGTTTACTTGCTGCCCTTTTCCCTGGCCGCAAGCCAAGGCGCCTAATAATTTTGTATATCAAATAATTTAATATCAAATAAATACATTGAATTATCAGAAAGCAAAGGTGTCATTTTTTCAGCCACCTATGTAGACAATTTTGGGTTTTGGAATATTTTGAATTTTGTAATACCAGATAAAAGGTGCCCTACCTGTATTACACTTACAGTAGAATTAAAATAAGTTAAAACTTACTTTCAAAGAGTACAGCATTATAAAACCCTTTCTCTCCTTAATCATCTTTTCCCAAAGGCTATGCAAGGAGCCAAATTATCCAGAATAATCCCAATGAGGTAACAGAATGGCTTTGTGAAAACCAAGGGATGACAACCAAGGTGAACCTGGGAGTCAAATTTACACCAGGACCTGACACGGAGCACGTCGGGAAATGGACAAAAACTAAGCAGAAACCCATTCACATTTGCCACATCTCCAATTCCTGATTTGACTTTTGAGACTCCTCCAACCCATCTGCACTCCTGCAAAGCTGTCATCACCATCTTTTTCACTGAGCTGCAGATTCTGGGAAATATGTAGATCTCTTCCAGCTCCTTCTGTCTGTATGTACCACCGAGTTCAATGGGCCAACATTAGTTCAGATGAAGATTGAAATTAAACCATTCATGGCATGCCCATGGAAACAAATGAGATGCATATGCTCTCCATCCTGAAACACAGTCTCCATTGAGCCACTAAACTTATTCATTGACCTGGCACCAGTCACAATCTCTTGATCTGACCCGCTCCCAATATGATGGGTGGAACAAATGGGTGAGGAGGAAAAAGAAATCAAAATCAATGCATAATACCTTCTTTTGAAGAAATGTGTGAAATATACTTATTTAAAAAGACCGTCGGTCCTGCATATCCACAGATTCTGCATCCATGGATTTTGCCATCAATAGCTCTCTCTCTCTCTGTCTCTGTCTCTGTCTCTGTCTCTGTCTCTGTCTCTCTCTCCATTTATATGTATTCAAAAAGCAAACCTTGATTTTATCATTTTCTGCAGGGGACACCATATTACAACCCCATTATTTGTAACATGATTTGAACATCCTCAGATTTTGTTTAGAACGTGGGGTCCCGAAACCAAGCCTCAGCAGATACTGAAGTCCAACTGTAAATACTAAACAGATCCAGAGTTCATTTGATATACACAGAAAAGAATCTGTCCAGGCTACAATGTCATTTCCGTCTATCTCCTTTGAAGACAGACTGCTTCATTTCTGCATCATTCTATCCAACAGTGATGACTCTGCTCAAGTGTGTATCTTATGGGATACATAAGTGTTTGGAAAATGCAAGAAAGTGAGAGAACAATTTGTGGAAAGTCCATTATTTAAGTGTCTTAGAAATAATGATGACCAAAGACTTTCAGATTTTAGGCTGCATCAATAGAAGCAAAGTGCCTGGATCAACGGAAGTAACAGTTCCACTCTACTCTGCTTTGGTCAGACCCCACCTGGAATATTGCGTCCAGTTCTGGGCACCACAATTCAAAAAGGATGTGGAGAAACTGGAGCGGGTCCAAAGGAGGGCAACTGAGATGGTGAAGGGTCTGGAAGCCATGCCCTATGAGGAACGCCTTAGGGAACTGGGGATGTTTAGCCTGGAGAAGAGAAGGTTAAGAGGTGATATGAGACCCCTGTTTAAATATTTGAAGGGATGTCATATTGAGGATGGAGCAAGCTTGTTTTCTGCTGCTCCAGAGACTACGACGCGGAACAATGGATAAAAATTGCAGGAAAGGAGATTCCATCTCAACATTAGGAAGAACTTACTGACAGTAAGGGCTGTTCGACAGTGGAACACACTCCCTCGGAGTGTGGTGGAGTCTCCTTCCTTGGAGGTCTTTAAACAGTGGCTGGATGGCCATCTGTTGGGAGTTCCTGCATGGCAGAATGGGATTGGACTGGATGGCCCTTGGGGTATCTTCCAACTCTATGATTCTATGATTCAAAGGAGGGGAAGAATTTTTACACATTTTACAGTCTCCCAGAGAACTGCCATCGTGTATGGAAAATACAAAGGGAGTGCCCTATTAGTCTGGAAAATGTGTGTCCAAAGGGATCTCGAAGCACCTTTCAGAGAAGATGCTGGAAAGAGAAAGAATCATAGAATCATAGAATCATAGAATCATAGAGTTGGAAGAGACCACAAGGGCCATCCAGTCCAACCCCCTGCCATGCAGGAACTCCAAGTCAAAGCATCCCTGACAGGTGGCCATCCAGCCTCTGCTTAAAGACCCCTAAGGAAGGAGACTCCACTACACTCTGAGGGAGTGTGTTCCACTGTCGAACAGCCCTTACTGTCAGGAAGTTCCTCCTAATGTTGAGGTGGAATCTCTTTTCCTGCAGCTTGCATCCATTGTTCCGCGTTCTAGTCTCTGCAGCAGCAGAAAACAAGCTTGCTCCCTCCTCAATATGACATCCCTTCAAATATTTAAACAGGGCTATCATATCACCTCTTAACCTTCTCTTCTCCAGGCTAAACATCCCCAGCTCCCTAAGGCGTTCTTCATAGGGCAAGGTTTCCAGACCCTTCACCATCTTAGTTGCCCTCCTTTGGACATGCTCCAGTTTCTCCACATCTTTTTTGAATTGTGTTGCCCAGAACTGGACACAGTATTCCAGGTGGGGCCTGACCAAAGCAGAATACAGTGGCACTATAACTTCCCTTGATCTAGAAACTATACTTCTATTGATGCAGCCTAAAATTGCATTGGCTTTTTTAGCTGCCGCATCACACTGTTGACTCATGTTCAGCTTATGGTCTACTTGGACTCCTAGATCCCTTTCACATGTGGTCTCATTCAGCCAGGTGTCCCCCATCCTATATCTGTGCATTTCATTTTTCCGCCCTAAGTGCAGAACCTTACATTTCTCCGCATTGAATTTCATTTTGTTAGCACTGGCCCAGCTTTCTAGTCTATTCAGGTCATTTTGAATTTTGCTCCTGTCCTCTGGGGTATTAGCTACTCCTCCCAGTTTAGTGTCATCTGCAAATTTGATAAGTATGCCCCCAATTCTGTCATCCAAATCGTTAATAAAGATGTTGAATAGCACTGGGCCCAGGACAGAACCCTGTGGCACCCCACTGGTCACTTCTCTCCAGGATGAAAAGGAGCCATTGTTGAGCACCCTTTGAGTTCGGCCAGTCAACCAATTACAAATCCATGTAACAGTTAACTTGTCTATCCCACATTTTGCAAGCTTGTTTGCAAGAATGTCATGGGGAACCTTGTCAAAGGCCTTACTGAAATCGAGGTATACTATATCCACAGCATTCCCTTCATCTACCAAGCTGGTAATTTTATCAAAAAAAGAGATCAGGTTCGTTTGGCATGACTTGTTTCTCTGAAACCCATGTTGGCTTTTTGTGATTATGGCATTGGCCTCTAAGTGTTCACAGACTCTCTGCTTAATGATCTGCTCTAGAACCTTTCCTGGAATTGATGTCAGACTAACTGGACGATAATTGTTGGGATCCTCTTTTTTTTCCCTTTTTGAAGATGGGGACAACGTTTGCCCTCCTCCAGTCTGCTGGGACTTCTCCTGTTCTCCAGGAGTTCTCAAAGATTATTGCCAATGGCTCTGATATTACATTTGCCAGTTCTTTTAATACTCTAGGATGTAGTTCATCTGGTCCTGGAGATTTATATTCATTTAGGTTAACCAGGTATTTCTGTACTACCTCTTTACTTATTCTGTGCTGAATTTCCTCTATTCTGTCTCCTGTTCCATTATCCTTAGGTTGAGCACCCTTTGCCTTTTCTGAGAAGACTGAAGCAAAGAAGGTGTTGAGTAATTCTGCCTTTTCTCTGTCCCCTGTTTGCACTTTGCCATCTTCTGCACGCAGTGGCCCTACCGTTTCCTTCTTCTTCCTTTTGCTTGCGGACATATCCAAAAAAGCCCTTTTTATTGTTCTTAACCTCTCTAGCAAGCCTGAGTTCATTCTGCGCCTTAGCTTTTCTGACTTTACCCCTACATGTGCTGGCTATTTGTTTGAATTCCTCTTTCGTGATTTCTCCATTTTTCCATTTCTTATACATGTTCCGTTTAAAACTTAAAAGAAGATGGTAGCGTTAAGTTTACTAGACTTCAGTCAATATGTCCATCTGAAGATATAAAGTCTACAAAATGTCATGTTTCCAGCTTCTTTCTTTCTATTAGTCTCAAAGGTGCTCCAGGATCCCTTAGCACACTGTATGGAAAATGGCCCCCATGTTTTACTTTTTTATTTATGCATTTTACAACTCATCTCTAAGGCAAGGGAGGCGGTCTGCGTTTGAAATATTTTGCAATCTTTTTCCTGTTAAGAGCTTGAAAACCAGCAGATGTAAAACTCACGGATGCTAAACTTTGATTCTGTCCAGCAAAGAGCTTAACAAGAATTCATAATAACCACCGTTTGCATCTCCCTTTTACTCACCAAGAAATAAATACATTTATAAATAAATAGCCAAGACACAACAAATAACCAAAAAAAGCACAAGGCAGCAACCAGATTTTTGAAAATATCCATCTCACATTTTAATATAGAAGAATCCAAAGTACAGGTTTTTTACAATATAGGAAAATATAATACATATTCCATAAACAAGATATTTACATCAGAAACCACTAAGACACTGGTAAAGTGTTATCAGAAAAATAAATTAAAGTGATGTAATGTTTGTTTCTATGTATTTTAGGCAACAGGACTAGTTGCTCTTCCCCTTTTACGTCCAAGATTTTAATGAGCAAATGTACTTCAAGCTCTGGATTGCAAGTTGCAAAAAGCAGAGAGAGAGAGAGAGTCTTTGTGGAAGGTTTCTAAACCCTATTTGGAATGTCTCTCTCTTGGCTAGCACTAGAATCAAAGATCCATTTAGACGCATTTAATTTAGATGTCACAGGCATAGCCGTGTCCATCTAGAAGAACAGTTCCAGACCTTTGGTCAGCCATATCTTTTGTTTTTAGAAATGGCAACTATTGGCCAAGCTAGTTGGGCATTCTGGGTGCTGATATTCAACACATTTGGTTGACCATAAGTTAGGAACCGCTGGTCCAGAAAATCAGTATGCAAAGGGTTCTTCTACTGCCTTTGACACTAAGAGCCTGATGACACAAGGAGAGGAAGTTGTAGCCTAAGCGTTCATAGACATGATCTACTTCTGGTGAAGTGTTGCTTAGGAAGGGGGTGTGGCTCATTCCAAAATGATTGGCAGCTGTCAAAATGACTTGACCCCTCCCAGTGGTCTGAACCATCCAACTGTGTACATTTCCAGTGAGTGGTCCAATTGGCCTCAGCAGGATTATGTGATGTCCCCTGTGTCTTGCCCTGCAACCCATGACCAGTACAAACTGGTCTCAGACTTGTCAATCCATCCAAAGGGGGTAGATTTGAAACACATGGTCCAATTGGCCTGAAAAGGTTCAAACGACCCTTCCTCAATCTCGCCCTACCAGACCTGACCTTTAGGGACTGGTTTTGGACCTCTCAGAATCACAGGGAAGATTATCACACCAGCAAATGGACCAGCCTGAGTCCAGCTGAGCGTGGACTGAAATACTTCAAAGCTTTCAGCCCATGCTCAGACAGGGCTCAGATCAGGCAATTTACCCAATTGATAATCTCCGTAATCCAGAGCATCCAAAAGGTGTATAGGCCTTGGACCGAAATCTTGCAGAGACAACCAGACATTTTTGCATGCCAAAACATGTTCTGTGGAGGTGCCTTTGGATATTCGACATCAAAAGACCTTGAAAATGGGTTGTCAGGAATCTAATACCAGGAATTAGAAAATGAATAAATTCACCCACTTAATATCAGGTTTCAGACTATATTATATAGTGTGTAGGTTATCTTGGCTAGTAGAAAAGGCTTTTCTAAGATATGAGAAGGAATTAAGAGTAGAAGGCCAACATATGAGCAACTATTGAAGAAAGAAGGATTAGAGTATTACAGAATAAAATCTAGAGAGGAGTTGGAAAACAAGGTTTAACTGAGGTTTAAGATGCTTTTAAAGTCAGAAGGAATAGAAGAAAACAAAAACCAATGAGATATGATATTTTTTGAAGAAGGAAAGAAAAAGAAGTTATATACATTTTATAAGGGTTGACTACAAACAGAGCTAGAGCAAGAGACAGTAAAGGAGTCTATGATTAAATGGAGTCAACTATCTCAATATAATCTAGAGTTTCAAAATTGGGAAAGCTCTTCTTCATCTGTTAAGAGAAGCCTGAGCCCTCACTCCTGGGTGCTAGGCATGCATTTTCAGGATCTTTTTATATCACTTTCCTTTTTACATAGAATAACCAATGGCGCCTTCAAGGTCCATATTTTGGCATTCAATAACGGCTGCTTCCCTCCACAGAGTATTTGTTTAAAGGGCTATCTTCCTATCAGATGGTCTGGACCATTGGCGTCCCACACCGTGGGTGGTATCCTTGTGTGGTCAGGGTTTCGGGTTGGATCCAAAAGACGTCCCTCCTTCCCTCCCTGCCCCATGTGACATTACTTTAGAGTAAAGCAATGGGGGCACCACCAGGGAGGGTGTGGGGGGCACCACCAGTGCAGACTTCTACCATAACAGTATTCAGAGGGTCAAGAAACACTGGGGAAATAGGTAAATCTGGACAGTGACTACGGTAGAAAAAAATGGGGGTCCTGGAACGAACCCCCGGTGCATAAAAAGGGAGGTTCACCTAAGCCTTTCCAAAACACAAGGACAATAACACGGGATTTTGCACCCCTTCACTTTGCAGGTCCATCCTCCATTTCACATTTTGGAAGTGACCAGGCATCTGCCTCCTTGTGAAAGAGTCCTGTCCTGCCCACCTGGCCTAGAACATGGCCCCTGAAGGCCTCTGGCTGGGAAAGCTCACAGAAGTCCTGAGGTCAGACATTCTTAAATCGTGCAGGTGATGATGATTGCCTTCAGTTTATCTTCTCCTTTTGGATTCCTTGTCGGATCTGGACAGAACAAGAGACAATCACAGAGAGGTGTCACCTCAGAAGAAGACATCCAGGAAAACCTACTGTTCTTGGGAGTCTTAGGAATTATGTTCAGGTTTTCCCTCTAAATCATGTTCCAGATATTATTGGATCAAACTCCCAGAGGCCCCAGGCAACAGAGGAGATGGCAAGGGACACTCGGTGTTGCAGTCCAGGAACATCCTGCCATAAATAGGGAATTGAAAGGAAGCTGGTGCTTTCTGATCAAGATGATGCATTCTCTATCTCACCATAGAGAAAATATCTAATAGTGGAGTCATGCTATGCCAGCCCTATACAGGATACCTCTTTTCTGCAACAAGAAAAATGGTTTGTGCACCTAACAATCAGCTAATCACACAATAGGCAATGGACAGTCGAAATATGGGATGCACAATTGCCAAGGTTCAACTCCTATGAAAAGTTTAATGCTTTGAGCCCTCGGCTCCTCCTAGTTAGCAACATGTGTTGGAAAGAATGCACAAAAACATACAACACACAGGAGAAATTGGGTTGCAGGATAACACAAATTGGAGGTCCCAAAAGAGAAATTAAGGGCTCACCTGTTACAATCGTCCCTGTGGCCCGAGCGGTCTTGCTCACTGTCGCATTGACTGTATGACCGCTTGCGGGATCGACTAAAGGAATGCTCCTTACTCCTGCTTTGCAAACTCTGCTGCTCCTGTATCCAGAGGTAGACTCGATGGTATTTGAAATAGAGGTCCTGTGGGGGGAAATGGGGAAAAAACCACAACTAACAAAAACATTCCATTTTGAACTGAGAGAACACCTCCCTATGAATCTCTAGGTCCTCCAGTGCAACTATACGGTCAACATCTGCCAGACATTGAACATAGAATCGTGCTGGAGGAGCTACAAATGCCTAGTGGATTTTTCTCTACAGAAATCTCTAGGACTTTAGTGCAAGTTTTTATTAAAAATTGACCATTTTACCCCTAGAGAGAACATATTAATACAATTCGTGAAAATTCAGACCTGGAAAAGTCACATCCGCATATGGAGAGGGATGTCTGTATGTCTTATTTTGAAAAAGAAGCTCTAAAAGAGGAACACTGTCTCAAAGCTAGCAATTGAAGGTGTGATGTCGAAGGCTTTCACGGCCAGCTTCCATAGTATTTTGTGGTTTTGTGGGGAGGGGGGGTTTGGCTAAGCGACAGCGTGTTTACAAAAAACAATAAAAGGGGTAAATGGATGGTTTCCTAGAGGATGTGTTTTTTGCCGACTTGTGGATGTGGCATCCCCCTTGCATATTTGGACATCCCCTGGCACCTTTCTTTCTTACAAATCCAATTAAAGGTTTAATAGATGTGTTTTTTACCTCTTTCTTTCTTTCTTTCTTTCTTTCTTTCTTTCTTCAGAAAACCCGTATTGTTTCCATTCACTGGCAAGTATCCACACAATAGTTTGGATACACATCCCCCTTGCACCTCCCTCCCTCCCTTCCTTCCTTCCTTCCTTCCTTCCTTCCATGACAGTTTGGATTCACATCCCCCATGCACCTTCCCACCTTCCTTCCTTCCTTCCTTCCTTCCTTCCTTCCTTTCATGACAGTTTGGATACAAAAAAATTTCTGATTTTCAAGCTCACCTCCTGATCCTTGGCCCGCTGCTTGCATGCCCTCTTGTAAGCCTTGTACAACTTCCTCACGTCAGATTCAACAAATTTGGATACAAACTCCCACAGGTTCCTGGGAAAAGACATGAATTATTATTTCCCTTTGTGCTTGTGAAGTGCTGGGCAGCCATTTGACAACAAAATTCCAGGCTACTTTCTGTTGGTCTAGATCTCTAATTCACAAACATAGGTCCTTTGTGTGTTTTGAGCCCTGAATCCCAGATTCCCCAATACGTTTTAGCCACAGTCAGGTTTTCTGAGAGCTAAAGTCCAAAACATCCAGAGGTTGGAATTCTGGGAATTCCTGGTGTAGACTGACTGGCAGTATGGAGCTGGCCTATCAAATTGTGGCCTCTTGAAGTCAGGTCACCTTGTTCACATCTGGTCTTTGCCACAAATTCCCATAGCTTACCAAAGAACTCCCATGCCATCTCAGCCCGTATAGCAGTGGTTCCCAAACTCTGGCCTTCCAGATGTTTTGGACTTCAACTCCCAGAAGCCTCAGCCATCGTGGCCAGCGGTCTGGGGTTCTGGGAGACAAAGTCCAAAACACCTGGAAAATCAGAGTTTGGGGATCACTGCTCAATAGCAACAATACTCAATGGGAAATAAGAGCAGCCAAGAGATTGATGATGGTAGAACGGGATATTCTGGACGAGGATCTGGCTAGCTAGTACCATGATCCAAAGAATCACTCCATGCTGCAAAATGGTGTTGCAGAGATCCCATTTCTGGCTTCTAGCACCAAAAGGGCTAAATCTCTCAGACATAATGAAGGAACTCTATGAAGCCAGGAGAGAAGCTTCTGCATCCAAAGTGGGAAGGAAAAGCAGGTATGAACCTCATTGTCACCATCCAGGGATTACACTGGCTTCAGTGTCATGGAAGTGTTGAATCAGGGCCATCTTTCAGGTTTTAAGGGAACTGTCCATGGTGCTGAACCATATCCCTCCTACTCAGCATCTTAGAGGGTAATAAAACTGCAAGTAGATTGAA
This sequence comes from Urosaurus nigricauda, assembly GCA_034509955.1. NCBI lineage: Eukaryota > Metazoa > Chordata > Lepidosauria > Squamata > Phrynosomatidae > Urosaurus > Urosaurus nigricauda. The sequence continues at coordinate 22,287,533 of JAOEGL010000012.1, read as the reverse complement.
TGAACCCCTGACATGGAAGCGGTGACCCATCACTGTCCTCTTCCCTTTAACTGTGGCCAAGACTGCAATCTCCCTTGTCCAGTGGACCTCAAGGGGAGCCACCGAGAGCCAAAGAAGCTCCATTTCTCTAGCCCTGACTTGAGTTTTCTTTCGAGGTCACTTCTTCCCATGGCAAAAGACCTGATAAGACCAGAGGTGATGCTTACCATCGCCAGACAGCCCGGTCCTCCCTGTCGGTAAAAATTTTCAGGCAGTCGCAGATGTGGTCACCTATCTTTAACAGTGGGATATGCATCTGCTCCAACTGTTCGGCCTCCGATAGCCCATTGTCGATATTTTGAAACTCGCTCAGGGCCTCCTTGACTGGCTGCATCCAGTGTCTGCACTGAAGAGGAGAACAAACAGAGAGCCGAAGCTACACATTAGCCTTATGCAAGTGAAAGGTGGCAGGGAAGGTGGGAGGAATTTCTTCTGACCTGCCTATTAAATTGGTCAGGGAAGGAAGGAAGGAAGGGAATCAGCTCATCTGATATGTGATGCTTGAGAAGAGTGCTACAGATACCTTGGACTTTCTGTGTGCTCTGAGTGGGGGAAACTTACGATGTCAAATGTCTCCATATCCATTTTTTCCTCCTCTTCTCCCACCTCCTTCTCCATTCCCGCCATAGGGATGGGCACAGGGCCCTGTGATGGCTTTCCTTTGTCTCCTATGGCTTTGGGCTGTGAAAGAAGAAAAATGGGCAGCTTAGTCATAAAGCAAAATCAGAGATGTGACAAAATCTGGGATCTGACCATTGAATGAAAGGAGGGGAAGTGGGCATGGCCTTGCCTTGTTATTTGTCTTTTTGCTGTGCGTCCCCAAGTTATTTTTGACTTATGGAGACCCTATGGCAAACCTGTCCTAGGGTGTTCTTGGCAAATTTCTTCAAAGGAGGTTTGCCTTTGACATCCTCTGAGGCTGAGAGTGTGTGACGTGCCCAAGGTCACTCAGTGGGTTTTATGGTCAATCAGGCAATTGAATTCTTAGTCCGAGTTTAACCCTTAAACAGCCATGCAATGCTGGCTCTACCTTCTCCGTATCCCTCTCCTCAAAGGACTGTGTTTGCAATCTGAAGCTGCTTCCGGATCCATTGCTCCTGATGTCGAATCAGATATGTTAATGCAACGGTCAGGAGAGCCTGTTATCAGGTTCAGCTGATACTCCAGCCGAGCCCTTTCCTGGAAGTTGGGGGCCCTGAGACCGTGACACAAGCTCTGATAGTCTCCCATCTAGATTTCTCTAATGCACTCTACATGGGGCTACCCTCGTACTTTCTGCAGAAACTTCAACCGATAGAGAACCTGCTGTGTCCCATCAGTGGGAGCCGTACATGATGGGAAGATGTGAGAGACAGTATTTTCTTCTGGCATCTTCTGTGGCCCAGTTGGCACCAACATGACATTTTGGTTTGATCCTTTAGTGGGCTATTAGATTTAAGTCACATTTATGCATTTCTTTGACTTCCAATTGTTTTAACAAGATGTAGGCTCTTCTGTTTTAATTTGCCATATTTTAAAATATGGTTTTCGCCTACTTAAATGGCTCTTGTTTTAATTTGCAAAGAGATCTTGTGGCGCCTTTGAGACTAACTGAGCAAAAGAAGTTGTAGCATAAACGTTTGTAGACTTGGTCTCCTTCCTCAGATGCAAGGAGTGTCCTAAGGTCCTTTCTGGGCAGTCCTTCACTCCATGCATCTGTGGAAGGAGATTCTTACATTGCATCAAGTTAATGTACACTGTGCCACACTCCAACTTCCACGTTACTGGGGAATTGACTTTCCATGTTACTGGGGCATGATGTTTTATTCCATGGTGCTGGATCCTAGTTCCAAGAAAGATTCAGCACCAAAAACAGTTCAGATTAAAAGACAAAGCAAATTCACCAACCCACTAACATGAGAGTCACCACCTACTATTGTCTATGTGACTATCTGCAAGCCCTTGGCTTTCAATCTCCTCTTTCCCTCCCAGTTAATATTTGGAGATGATCCTCTGCAGATCTTTGAGAACTAACCATCCTTTCTTTTACTAGCAGGTTTACTTTTTAAAATGCTTACTTTCTTTCTCTGTTTTGTATTCTAAACCACCTTGAGACCCACTCATGGGAGAAAGTTGAGAAGAAATTTAAGAAATAACACAACCCTACAGTTCAATGAAATTAACTAATGAATGAATTAATAAGAAAGATGCTATCAGGTCAGATCAAGCAGTCCCCCTTGTTTAAAGTGAGGCCTTCACAGAGCAGTAGTAGGTTCTACTAAATCAAAGTCAGGATTGAAAGTACTTACAATGAATAGGAAATACACAAAGAAGGCAAGAGAACTGCACGAATGAGGTATAAGACAGAAACCAAATCAATGAAGTGGCTCCTGTCTGTTGAGGTCTCTCCAACTCTCAACCTCCTCTCAGCCTCAACTGACACAACTCCCACCTTGGCCAAGATTCTCCATCATCTCCACGGAAACAAAACACGTTCCATTCTATTTTGCCCCATCTGACCACTTCCCCACCAGGGCCAAATAGATGGGTTACATTGCATTAAATGGGATGATTTCAATTGGGTTTTAAAATTTCATTGTTTTTAATGGATTCTTTTACTGAACCACCTTGGGTCCCACTTGCAATAGAAATGGAAAGAAAGAATTTTTTACATCAGAAATGGGAAAAGTAGGGTCCCACTGCACAAGAAAGGCAGCATATAAATAAAATTATGATTATGATTATGATTGTGACAGATTGAGTCTCCCTTATCCAAAACGCTTGGGACTAGAAGTGTTTTGGATTTTGGACTTGTTCTGATTTTTGAAATGTTTCCTTACACTTAATGATACATTTTGGAAATTGAGTTAATGTCTAAACATGATATTCATTTACATCCTTATACACCTTCAATAGATAGCCTGAAGATAATTTTATACACATTTTATTATATATCATTTATTTATTTATTTATTTATTTATTTGCCACTTTTCTCCCAGGCCAGGAAACAAGGTGGCTAATAAATCTGTGTATGAAATAAAGTTTGCTTACATTGAACTATCAGAAATCAAAGGTGTTATTTTCTCAGTCAGCCGTGTGGACATTTTGGGGTTTTGGAATATTTTGGAATCCCAGATAAAAGGTGCCCAACCTGTATTACACTAACAGTATAATTAGAACCATTTAAAACATACTTTAATACAGTACAGCACTATAAAACCCCTTCCTTCTCTTCTTAGCCACTTTGTACTCTTTTTAAAAAATGTGTGAAATATCCCCATTTATTCAATAAAATACAGTGGGCCCTGCACATCCACAGATTCTGCAACCATGGATTTTGCCATCCATTGCACACTCTCTCTCTCTGTGTTATATATATATAAACCATCCAAAAGCCAATCTTCATTTTGCCTTTTAACATAAGGACACCATAATACAATCCCATTTTTGTAATGAGACTTGAGCATCCACAGAAAGTGTGATCACAGAAATGCTGGAGGAACGGATGGTCAGACAGGCACAGGATTAGATTAAAATGTCAGATTTTAGGCTGTTCCACAGACTGGATCTTAGACACTTGACAGATGATATTAAACACTTTTTAAAAGATGCTGGCACCAAGGGACTTGCTCTTCATTATCTCCTGTGTTTCTCAGTTTCATAAACATTCACAATACAAAGCCTAGTTATGTCCTTTTGTTCAAATGAGGGGAAGAAATTTTACACATTGGACACTCCTCCAGAGAACTCCCATCCTGTATTGAAAATTCAAGGGACTGCAATTTTAGTCTGGAAAATCAGTGTGAAAGGAGAATTTTGAAGCATCTTTGAGAGAAGAAGCTGGTAAGAGAAAGAAAGTGGTAGCATGAACTTTCCTGGACTGGAGTCAAAATCTGCATCTGAAGAAACAGAGTCAAGTCTACAAAAGGTCATTTTACCAGTTTCTTTCTTTCTGTTAGTCTGAAGACAATTTCATGGTCCAAAAGGTGGAAGAGGCAACAAGGGGGTCAGCTATTTTAGATCTGATCCTAACCAACAAGGATGACTTGGTTAATGGGGTGCAAGTGGTGGGATCATTAGGTGGAAGTGACCATGTTCTCCTGGAGTTTGTTATACAGTGGAAAGGAGAAGCCAGGCAGAGTCAGACACGCATCCTAGACTTTAGGAGAGCGGATTTCAGTAAACTTAGAGAAGTATTGAGGGCGATTCCATGGTCAGAAATACTAAAAGATAAAGGAGTTCAGGACGGATGGGACTTTCTCAAAAGGGAGATACTGAAGGCACAATTTCAAAGAGTTCCAGTGAGAAAGAAAAACGGGAGGTGTCTCAAGAAACCAGGATGGATGACTAAGGAACTTTCAACTGAGCTAAGTTTGAAACGGAACATGTATAAGAAATGGAAAAAGGGGGAAATCACGAAAAAGGAATTCAAAGAAATAGCAGGCATGTGTAGGGGTAAAGTCAGAAAAGCTAAAGCGCAGAATGAACTCAGGCTTGCCAGAGAGGTTAAGAACAATAAAAAGGGCTTTTTTGGATATGTCCGCAGCAAAAGGAAGAAGAAGGAAACAGTAGGGCCACTGCGTGGAGAAGATGGCAAAATGCTAACAGGAGATAGAGAAAAGGCAGAATTACTCAACACCTTCTTTGCCTCAGTCTTCTCAGAAAAGGCAAAGGGTGCTCAACCTGAGGATAATGGAGCAGAGAACAGAATAGGGGAATTTCAGCACAGAATAAGTAAAGAGATAGTAGAGGAACACCTTGTTAATCTAAATGAATTTAAGTCTCCGGGACCAGATGAACTCCATCCAAGGGTATTAAAAGAACTGGCAAAAGTAATATCGGAGCCATTGGCAATCATATTTGAAAACTCCTGGAGAACAGGAGAGATCCCAGCGGACTGGCGAAGGGCAAACGTTGTCCCCATCTTCAAAAAGGGGAAAAAAGAGGATCCCAACAATTATCGTCCAGTTAGTCTGACATCAGTTCTAGGAAAGATTCTGGAGCAGATCATTAAACAGAGAGTCTGTGAACATCTAGAAGGCAATGCCATAATCACAAAAACTCAACATGGGTTTCAGAGAAACAAGTCATGCCAGACAAATCTAATCTCTTTCTTTGATAAAATTACCAGTTTGGTAGATGAAGGGAATGCTGTGGATATAGTATATCTTGATTTCAGTAAGGCCTTTGACAAGGTTTCCCATGACATTCTTGCAAACAAGCTTGCAAAATGTGGGCTAGACAAAGGAACTGTTAAATGGATCTGTAATTGGTTGACTGGCCGAACCCAAAGGGTGCTCAACAATGGCTCCTTTTCATCCTGGAGAGAAGTGACCAGTGGGGTCCCACAGGGCTCTGTCCTGGGCCCAGTGCTATTCAACATCTTTATCAATGACCTGGATGACAGAATTGGGAGCATACTAATCAAATTTGCAGATGACACCAAATTAGGGGGAATAGCTAATACCCCAGAGGACAGGATCAAGATTCAAAATGACCTGAATAGACTAGAAAGCTGGGCCAAAGCTAACAAAATGAAATTCAACACAGAGAAATGTAAGGTATTGCACTTAGGGCGGAAAAATAAAATGCACAGATATAGGATGGGTGACACCTGGCTGAATGAAACTACATGTGAAAGGGATCTAGGAGTCCAAGTAGACCACAAGTTGAACATGAGTGAACAGTGTGATGCGGCAGCTAAAAAGGCCAATGCTATTTTGGGCTGCATTAATAGAAGTATAGTGTCTAGATCAAGAGAAGTAATAGTGCCACTGTATTCTGCTTTGGTCAGGCCCCACCTAGAATATTGTGTCCAGTTCTGGGCGCCACAATTCAGAAAGGACATTGAGAAACTGGAGCGTGTCCAAAGGAGGGCGACAAAAATGATGAAGGGTCTGGAAACCATGCCCTATGAGGAACGACTTAGGGAGCTGGGGATGTTTAGCCTGGAGAAAAGAAGGTTAAGAGGTGATATGATAGCCCTGTTTAAATATTTGAAAGGATGTCATATTGAGGAGGGAGCAAGCTTGTTTTCTGCTGCTCCAGAGAACAGGACCCGGAACAATGGATGCAAGATACAGGAAAAGAGATTCCACCTCAACATTAGGAAGAACTTCCTGACAGTAAGGGCTGTTCGACAGTGGAACGCACTTCCTCGGAAGGTGATAGAGTCTCCTTCCTTGGAGGTCTTTAAGCAGAGGCTGGATGGCCATCTGTCGGGGATGCTTTGATTTGGATTTCCTGAATGGCAGGGGGTTGGACTGGATGGCCCTAGTGGTCTCTTCCAACTCTACGATTCTATGATTCTATGATTCTATGATTCTATGAAAAGTGCTACAAAATCCCTTTGCACCTTGTATGGAAAACAGCATCCAAGTATTTATTTATTTATTTATTTTTGCATTTTACAACTCACCTTTAAGGCAAGAAAGACAATCTGTGTTTGAAGTATATTCCACTTTTTTTTGCCATGAAGAGCTTGAATACCACCAGCTATAAAAATCATGTATGCAAACTTGAATTCTGTCCAGCAAAGAGCTAAAACAGAACTCATAATAACCACCGTTTGCATCTTCCTTTCACTGGCCAAGAAATAAAGTAAATAAATAGCCAAAACAAGATAACATCCAGAAAGCTTGAGACTAGGAGTCTTTTGGATTTTGGACTTGTTCAGATTTTGAAATGTTTGCTTAGACATAAAGAGACATCTTAGAAATAGGGAACAAGTCTAAACATGATATTCACTTCTCTCCTTATACACAGTTTATTTATTTGTTTATTTATTTATATGCTGGCCTTTTCCCAGGCTGCAAGCCAAGGCGCCTAATAATTTTTAATATCAAATAATAAATTTAAAATAAATGCATTAAATTATCAGAAAGCAAAGGTGTCATTTTTTCAACCACCCATGTAGGCAATTTTGGGTTTTTTTTAATATTTTGAATTTTGTAATACCAGATAAAAGGTGCCCAACCTGTATTACATTAAATGTAGAATGAAAATAATTTAAAATTTATTTTCAAAGAGTACAGCACTATAAAACCCTTTTTCTTGTTAACCATCTGTTCCCAAAGGCTTGCTAGACTAGAAAGGCCTAGCTCTCCAATATCCTTTGCAATATGCAATGATCCAAATTATCCAGAATAATCCCAATGGGGTAACAGAATGGCTTGGGAAAAACCAAGGAATGACAACCTTCGTTAACCTGGGAGTCAAATTTACACCAGGACCTGACATGGTAACTGACCAGGAACTGACCTCGGGAAATGCACAAAATCTAAGCAGAAACCCAGTCCCACTTGCCACATGTCCAATTCCTGATTTGACTTTTGAGACTTCTCCAACCCATCTGCACTCCTGCAAAGCTGTCATCACCATCTTTTTCACTGAGCTGCAGATTCTGGGAAACATGTAGATCTCTTCCAGCTCCTTCTGTCTGTATGTACCACCGAGTTCAATGGGCCAACATTAGCTCAGATGAAGATTGAAATTAAACCATTCATGGCATGCCCATGGAAACAAATGAGATGCACATGCTCTCCATCCTGAAACACAGTCTCCATTGAGCCACTAAACTTATTCATTGACCTGACACCAGTCACAATCTCTTGATCTGACCCGCTCCCAATATTATGGGTGGAACAAATGGGTGAGGAGGAAAAAGAAATCAAAATCAAGGTATAATCCCTTGTATTCTTTTGAAGAAATGTGTGAAATATACTTATTTAAAAAGACCGTCGGTTCTGCATATCCACAGATTCTGCATCCATGGATTTTGCCATCAATAGCTCTCTTTCTTTCTCTCCCTCTCCATATATATGAATCCAAAAAGTGAACCTTGGTTTTATCGTTTTCTGTGGGGGACACCATATTACAACCCCATTATTTGTAACATGACTTGACCATCCACAGATTTTGTTTAGAACGTGGGGTCCTGAAACCAAGCCTCAGCAGATACTGAAGTCCAACTGTAAATAGATTCAGAGTTCATTTGATATACACAGAAAAGAATCTGTCCAGGCTACAATGTCATTTCCGTCTATCTCCTTTGAAGACAGACTGTTTCATTTCTGCATCATTATATCCAACAGTGATGACTCTGCTCAAGTGTGTATCTTATGGGTTACATAAGTGTTTGGAGAAACCAAGGAAGTGAGAGAACAATTTGTGGAAAGTCCATCATTTAAATGTCTTAGAAATAATGATGACCAAAGACTTTCAGATTTGTGTTAAGCAGTGTAATCAGAAGGAGAAGCTCAAGTAACATCATAGAATCATAGACTCATAGAATTGGAAAGTTGGAAAAGACCCGAAGGGCCATCCAAACCCCATTCTGCCGTGCAGGAACTCCCAATAAAGCATCCCCGACAGATGGCCATCCAGTCTCTGTTTAAAAACCTCTAAGGAAGGCTACTCCACCACTCTCCAAGGGAGTTTATTCCACTGTCAAACAGCTCTTACTGTCAGGAAGTTCCTCCTAATGTTCCTCCTAATCCATCTTTTCCTGGATCTTGCATTCATTGTTCTGGGTCCTGTTCTCTGGAGCAGCAGAAAACAAGCTTGCTCCCTCCACAATGTCACATCCCTTCAGATATTTAAACATGGCTATCATGTCACTTCTTAACCTTCTCTTCTCCAGGCTAAACATCCCCAGAACACTAAGGCTTTCCATGGCTTCCAGACCCTTCACCATCTTAGTGGCCCTCTTTGGACACGCTCCAGTTTCTCCACATTCTTTTTGAATTGTGGTGCCCAGAACTGGACACAGTATTCCAGGTGGGGTCTGACCAAAGCAGAGTAGAGTGGAACTGTTACTTCCTTTGATCCAGGCACTTTACTTCTATTGATGCAGCCTAAAATTGCATTGGCCTTTTTAGCTGCTGCATTGCACTGTTGACTCATATTCCACTTATGTTCTACTTGGACTCCATCTTCTCCAGGATGAAAAAGAATCATTGTTGAGCACCGTTTGGGTTTGGCCGGTCAATCAGCTACAAATCCATGGAACAGTTACCTTGTCTATCAGTCAGGAAAATATCTAAACAAGGAAATGCTTGAGGCACAGATGATCAGCCAGGGACAGGATTAGATTAAAATGTCAGATTTTAGAATGTTGCGCAGACTAGATTTTAGACCCTTGACAGATGATATTAAACACTTTTTAAAAGATGCTGACATCAAGGGACTTGCTCTTCATTATCTCCCGTGTTTCTCCCACTAACAATTATACATAAGACCTAGCTTAATTGTATCCTGTGTTCAAACCTATGAGCTGCATCTCACGCCAGTTGGCAAAAACGTTTTTGCCAACAGTCTGCTGAATCTGATCAGGAGGGCTTTAAACTGAGTTATGTGGGGAAAGGAGACAGCATTGTGGAAGGCAAAAGGGCTGGAGAGAAAGTCAAAGTGGCATAGAGGGAACAAGGCAAACAGTGCAAGGACCCAACAGTAGGAGGCAAAAAAAGGTGCAAAAGCAGCAAGTAAAGAGGACACATGTTCTTAGATGTCTCTACACTAATGCACAGAGTATGGGAAATAAGCAGGATGAACTTGAACTCCTAGCACAGCAAAGGAAATATGATATAATAGGCATCACTGAAACCTGGCGGGATGAGTCTCATGATTGGAATGTAGAAACAGGGGGGCATAACCTTTTTAAGAGAAACAGGCCAAACAGGAAAGGAGGAGGAATAGCATTATATATCAGGGATATTTACACCAATGAAGAGTTCCAGGACATCAGTACTGGAAGCCAGGTGGAGAGCATCTGGATAAAAATTAAAGAAGAGGGAAATAACAGGGATATTACTGTGGGAGTCTACTACAGACCCCCGACTCAGGCAGAGGAATTGGATGATGCCTTTCTAGAACAGATAATCACATACTCCAGCTCCACCAGGGCTTGCCTGAGGCAAGAGGACTCTCCCTCCACACCAACTGCCATCCTCTGCCTAGGGAGGGAGAGAAGAGGCAGGCCCAGCTCCACCAGGGCTTGCCTGAGGCAAGAGGACTCTCCCTCCATACCAACTGCCATCCTCTGCCTAGGGAGGGAGAGAAGAGGCAGGCCCAGCTCCACCAGGACTTGCCTGAGGCAAGAGGACTCTCCCTCCACACCAACTGCCATCCTCTGCCTAGGGAGGGAGAGAAGAGGCAGGCCCAGCTCCACCAGGGCTTGCCTGAGGCAAGAGGACTCTCCCTCCATACCAACTGCCATCCTCTGCCTAGGGAGGGAGAGAAGAGGCAGGCCCAGCTCCACCAGGGCTTGCCTGAGGCAAGAGGACTCTCCCTCCATACCAACTGCCATCCTCTGCCTAGGGAGGGAGAGAAGAGGCAGGCCCAGCTCCACCAGGGCTTGCCTGAGGCAAGAGGACTCTCCCTCCATACCAACTGCCATCCTCTGCCTAGGGAGGGAGAGAAGAGGCAGGCCCAGCTCCACCAGGGCTTGTCTGAGGCAAGAGGACTCTCCCTCCATACCAACTGCCATCCTCTGCCTAGGGAGGGAGAGAAGAGGCAGGCCCAGCTCCACCAGGGCTTGCCTGAGGCAAGAGGACTCTCCCTCCATACCAACTGCCATCCTCTGCCTAGGGAGGGAGAGAAGAGGCAGGCCCAGCTCCACCAGGGCTTGCCTGAGGCAAGAGGACTCTCCCTCCATACCAACTGCCATCCTCTGCCTAGGGAGGGAGAGAAGAGGCAGGCCCAGCTCCACCAGGGCTTGCCTGAGGCAAGAGGACTCTCCCTCCATACCAACTCCCATCCTCTGCCTAGGGAGGGAGAGAAGAGGCAGGCCCAGCTCCACCAGGGCTTGCCTGAGGCAAGAGGACTCTCCCTCCATACCAACTGCCATCCTCTGCCTAGGGAGGGAGAGAAGAGGCAGGCCCAGCTCCACCAGGGCTTGCCTGAGGCAAGAGGACTCTCCCTCCATACCAACTGCCATCCTCTGCCTAGGGAGGGAGAGAAGAGGCAGGCCCAGCTCCATCAGGGCTTGCCTGAGGCAAGAGGACTCTCCCTCCATACCAACTGCCATCCTCTGCCTAGGGAGGGAGAGAAGAGGCAGGCCCAGCTCCACCAGGGCTTGCCTGAGGCAAGAGGACTCTCCCTCCATACCAACTGCCATCCTCTGCCTAGGGAGGGAGAGAAGAGGCAGGCCCAGCTCCACCAGGACTTGCCTGAGGCAAGAGGACTCTCCCTCCATACCAACTGCCATCCTCTGCCTAGGGAGGGAGAGAAGAGGCAGGCCCAGCTCCACCAGGGCTTGCCTGAGGCAAGAGGACTCTCCCTCCATACCAACTGCCATCCTCTGCCTAGGGAGGGAGAGAAGAGGCAGGCCCAGCTCCACCAGGGCTTGCCTGAGGCAAGAGGACTCTCCCTCCATACCAACTGCCATCCTCTGCCTAGGGAGGGAGAGAAGAGGCAGGCCCAGCTCCACCAGGGCTTGCCTGAGGCAAGAGGACTCTCCCTCCATACCAACTGCCATCCTCTGCCTAGGGAGGGAGAGAAGAGGCAGGCCCAGCTCCACCAGGACTTGCCTGAGGCAAGAGGACTCTCCCTCCATACCAACTGCCATCCTCTGCCTAGGGAGGGAGAGAAGAGGCAGGCCCAGCTCCACCAGGGCTTGCCTGAGGCAAGAGGACTCTCCCTCCATACCAACTGCCATCCTCTGCCTAGGGAGGGAGAGAAGAGGCAGGCCCAGCTCCACCAGGACTTGCCTGAGGCAAGAGGACTCTCCCTCCATACCAACTGCCATCCTCTGCCTAGGGAGGGAGAGAAGAGGCAGGCCCAGCTCCACCAGGACTTGCCTGAGGCAAGAGGACTCTCCCTCCATACCAACTGCCATCCTCTGCCTAGGGAGGGAGAGAAGAGGCAGGCCCAGCTCCACCAGGGCTTGCCTGAGGCAAGAGGACTCTCCCTCCATACCAACTGCCATCCTCTGCCTAGGGAGGGAGAGAAGAGGCAGGCCCAGCTCCACCAGGGCTTGCCTGAGGCAAGAGGACTCTCCCTCCATACCAACTGCCATCCTCTGCCTAGGGAGGGAGAGAAGAGGCAGGCCCAGCTCCACCAGGGCTTGCCTGAGGCAAGAGGACTCTCCCTCCATACCAACTGCCATCCTCTGCCTAGGGAGGGAGAGAAGAGGCAGGCCCAGCTCCACCAGGGCTTGCCTGAGGCAAGAGGACTCTCCCTCCATACCAACTGCCATCCTCTGCCTAGGGAGGGAGAGAAGAGGCAGGCCCAGCTCCACCAGGGCTTGCCTGAGGCAAGAGGACTCTCCCTCCATACCAACTGCCATCCTCTGCCTAGGGAGGGAGAGAAGAGGCAGGCCCAGCTCCACCAGGGCTTGCCTGAGGCAAGAGGACTCTCCCTCCATACCAACTGCCATCCTCTGCCTAGGGAGGGAGAGAAGAGGCAGGCCCAGCTCCACCAGGGCTTGCCTGAGGCAAGAGGACTCTCCCTCCATACCAACTGCCATCCTCTGCCTAGGGAGGGAGAGAAGAGGCAGGCCCAGCTCCACCAGGGCTTGCCTGAGGCAAGAGGACTCTCCCTCCATACCAACTCCCATCCTCTGCCTAGGGAGGGAGAGAAGAGGCAGGCCCAGCTCCACCAGGGCTTGCCTGAGGCAAGAGGACTCTCCCTCCATACCAACTGCCATCCTCTGCCTAGGGAGGGAGAGAAGAGGCAGGCCCAGCTCCACCAGGGCTTGCCTGAGGAAAGAGAACCCTTGTTTATCCACTTTTGTAAACCGCTTTGATCTTTTTTGGAAAGGCGGTATATAAATAAAATAAATAATAAATAAATAAATAAATAATACTCAGAAAGGAGAGATGTAGTAGTGATGGGTGACTTCAACTATCCTGACATTTGCTGGAAGTCAAACTCAGCCAAATCCTCAAGGTCTAGCAAATTCCTCACTTGCCTGGAAGACAATTTCATTGCCCAAAAGGTGGAAGAGGCAACAAGGGGATCAGCCATTTTAGATCTTATCTTAACCAACAGGGAAGACCTAGTTGATGGGGTGCAAGTGGTGGGATCCTTAGGTGGAAGTGACCATGTTCTCCTGGAGTTTGTAATACAGTGGAAGGGAGAAGCTAGGCATAGTCAGACACACACTCTAGACTTTAGGAGAGCTGATTTCAATAAACTTAGAGAAATACTGGGAGTGATCCCATGGTCAGGAATACTAAAAGAAAAGGGAGTTCAAGACGGATGGGAGTTTCTCAAAAGGGAGATATTGAAGGCACAATTTCAAGCAGTTCCAATGAAGAAAAAAAATGGAAGATGTCTCAAGAAGCCAGGATGGATGACTAAGGAACTTTCAACTGAGCTAAGTTTTAAACGGAACATGTATAAGAAATGGAAAAATGAAGAAATCACGAAAGAGGAATTCAAACAAATAGCCAGCACATGTAGGGGTAAAGTCAGAAAAGCTAAAGCGCAGAATGAACTCAGGCTGGCTAGAGAGGTTAAGAACAATAAAAAGGGCTTTTTTGGATATGTCCGCAGCAAAAGGAAGAAGAAGGAAACGGTAGGGCCACAGCGTGCAGAAGATGGCAAAATGCTAACAGGGGACAGAGAAAAGGCAGAATTACTCAACACCTTCTTTGCTTCAGTCTTCTCAGAAAAGGCAAAGGGTGCTCAACCTAAGGATAATGGAGCAGAAGACAGAATAGGAGAATTTCAGCACAGAATAAGTAAAGAGATAGTACAGGAATACCTGGTTAACCTAAATGAATATAAATCTCCAGGACCAGATGAACTACATCCTAGAGTATTAAAAGAACTGGCAAATGTAATATTGGAACCAATGGCAATAATCTTTGAGAACTCCTGGAGAACAGGAGAAGTCCCAGCAGACTGGAGGAGGGCAAACGTTGTCCCCATCTTCAAAAAGGGAAAAAAAGAGGATCCCAACAATTATCGTCCAGTTAGTCTGACATCAATTCCAGGAAAGGTTCTAGAGCAGATCATTAAGCAGAGAGTCTGTGAACACTTAGAGGCCAATGCCATAATCACAAAAAGTCAACATGGGTTTCAGGGAAACAAGTCATGCCAAACGAACCTGATCTCTTTTTTTGATAAAATTACCAGCTTGGTAGATGAAGGGAATGCTGTGGATATAGTATACCTCGATTTCAGTAAGGCCTTTGACAAGGTTCCCCATGACATTCTTGCAAACAAGCTTGCAAAATGTGGGATAGACAAGTTAACTGTTACATGGATTTGTAATTGGTTGACTGGCCGAACTCAAAGGGTGCTCAACAATGGCTCCTTTTCATCCTGGAGAGAAGTGACCAGTGGGGTGCCACAGGGTTCTGTCCTGGGCCCAGTGCTATTCAACATCTTTATTAACGATTTGGATGACAGAATTGGGGGTATACTTATCAATTTGCAGATGACACTAAACTGGGAGGAGTAGCTAATACCCCAGAGGACAGGATCAAAATTCAAAATGACCTGAATAAACTAGATAGCTGGGCCGATGCTAACAAGATGAAATTCAATGTGGAGAAATGTAAGGTTCTGCACTTAGGGCGGAAAAATGAAATGCACAGATATAGGATGGGGGACACCTGGCTGAATGAGACCACATGTGAAAGGGATCTAGGAGTCCAAGTAGACCATAAGCTGAACATGAGTCAACAGTGCGATGCGGCAGCTAAAAAAGCCAATGCAATTTTAGGCTGCATCAATAGAAGTATAGTTTCTAGATCAAGGGAAGTTATAGTGCCACTCTATTCTGCTTTGGTCAGGCCCCACCTGGAATCCTGTGTCCAGTTCTGGGCACCACAATTCCAAAAGGATGTGGAGAAACTGGAGCATGTCCAAACGAGGGCAACTAAGATGGTGAAGGGTCTGGAAACCATGTCTTATGAGGAGTGATATAGGGAGCTGGGTATGTTTAGTCTGGAGAAGAGAAGGTTGAGAGGTGATATGAGAGCCCTGTTTAAATATTTGAAGGGATGTCATATTGAGGATGGAGGTTTTCTGCTGCTCCAGAGACTAGGACGTGGAACAATGGATACAAATTGCAGGAAAAGAGATTCCACCTCAACATTAGGAGGAACTTTCTGACAGTAAGGGCTGTTCAACAGTGGAACACACTCCCTCGGAGTGTGGTGGTATCTCCTTCTTTGGAGGTCTTTAAACAGTGGCTGGATGGCCATCTTTCAGGGATGCTTTGATGGAGAGTTCCTGCATGGCAGAACGGGGTTGGACTGCATGGCTCTTGTGGTTTCTTCCAACTCTGTGGTTCTATGATGCTATGTTCAGATGCTACTCAGACAGAAAATTGTGTTTAAGCCTCTTAGATCATTCCAGGAGCAACTACTAATATTCTTGTTGTTGGATGCCTTCAAGTCACTACTGACTTATGGCAACCCTATGGCAAACTTATCATGGGGTTTTCTTAGCAGAATTTAATTCTATGATTCTATGATTCAAAGGAGGGGAAGAATTTTTACACATTTGACAGTCCCCCAGAGAACTGCCATCCTGTATGGAAAATACAAAGGGACTGCCCTATTAGTCTGGAAATTCTGTGTCCAAAGGGATCTCGAAGCACCTTTGAGAGAAGGTGCTGGAAAGAGAAAGAAGATGGTAGCGTTAAGTTTACTAGACTCCATCTGATGAAATAAAGTCTACAAAAGTTCATGTTTCCAGCTTCTTTCTTTCTGTTAGTCTGAAAGGTGCTCCAGGATCCCTTAGCACACTGTATGGAAAATGGCACCCCTGTTTTTACTTTTTTATTTATGCATTTTACAACTCATCTCTAAGGCAAGGGAGGTGGTCTGCGTTTGAAATATTTTGCAATCTTTTTCCTGTTAAGAGCTTGAAAACCAGCAGATGTAAAACTCACGTATGCTAAACTTTGATTCTGTCCAGCAAAGAGCTTAAGCAGAACTCATAATAACCACCGTTTGCATCTCCCTTTTACTCACCAAGAAATAAATACATTTATAAATAAATAGCCAGGACACAATAAATAACCAAAAAAGCACAAGGCAGCAATCAGATTTGTGAAAATATCCATCTCACATTTTAATATAGAAAAATCCAAAGTACAGGTTTTTTACAATGTAGGAAAATATAATACATATTCCATAAACAAGATATTTACATCAGAAACCACTTAGACACTGGTAAAGTGTTATCATAAAAATAAATTAAAGTGACGTACTGTTTGTTTCTATGTATTTTAGACAACAAGACTAGTTGGTCTTCCCATTTTACATCCAAGATTTTAATGAGCAAATGTACTTCAAGCTCTGAATTGCAAGTTGCAAAAAACAGAGAGAGAGAGAGAGAGTCTTTCTGGAAGGTCTCTAAACCCTATTTGGAATGTCTCTCTCTTGGCTAACACTAGAATCAAAGATGCATTTGGACGCATTTAATTTAGATGTCACAGGCATAGCCGTGTCCATCTAGAAGAACAGTTCCAGACCCTTGGTCAGTCATATCTTTTGTTCTTAGAAATGCTAACTATTGGCCAAGCTGGTTGGGCATTCTGGGTGCTGACGTTCAACGCATTTGGTGGACCAAAAGTTGGGAACCACTGGTCCAGAACATCAGTATGCAAAGGGTTCTTCTGCTACCTTTGACACTATGAGCCTGATGAGACAAGGAGAGGAATTTGTAGCCTAAGCGTTCATAGAGATGACATACTTCTGGTGAAGTGTCACTTAGGAAGGGGGTGTGGCTCATTCCAAAATGATTGACAGCTGTCAAAATGACTTGACCCCTCCCAGTGGTCTGAGCCATCCAACTGTGTACATTTCCAGTGAGTGGTCCAATTGGCCTCAGCGGGGTTTCATGACGTCCCCTGTGTCTTGCCCTGCAACCCTTGATAAGTACAAATTGGTCTCAGACCTGTCCATCCATCCAACTGGGATAGATTTGCAACACATGGTCCAATTGGTGTGAACAGGGTCAAACGACCCTTCCTCAAATTCACCCTACCAGATCTGACCTTTAGGAACTGGTTTTGGACCTCTTAGAAACATATGGAAGATTATCAGACCAGCAAATGGACCAGCCTGAGTTATCCATGGGGCATCCTGGAACCAACCCCCAGAGGAAAACAGGGGAGGGGACTGTACACACTGTTTTCTATTGGTCAAGAGGGTGGGCAGATTTGGAGAACGGTCACATTTATGGGGGAGGGGCTAAGTCAGTTTGAGAGCTGTCAATCATTTTGACACTTCATTCTTTGCATCTTAGGAAGCCACACAAGTCTATGAAAGCTTAGGCTACACATTCTTTCACAAAATTCCACGTTGCATACTTATGATTAAGAAGTGCATGTCTTCCATTTGGGATGAGGTTCACCTAAACCTTTCCAAAACCCAAGGTCAATAACATGGGGTTTTTCACCCCTTCACTTTGAAGGTCCATCCTCCATTTCACACTTTTGGAAGTGACCAGGCATCTGCCGCCTTGTGAAAGAGTCCTGTCCTGCCCACCTGGCCTACAGCATGGCCCCTGGAGGCCCCTGGCTGGGAAAGCTCACAGAAGTCCCGGGGTCAGACATTCATCTCAAATTGTGCAGGTGATGATGATTGCATTCAGTTTATTTTCTCCTTTTGGATTCCCTTTCGTACCTGGAGAGAACAAGAGACAATCACAGAGAGGTGTCACCTCAGAAGAAGACATCCAGGAAAACCTCCTGTTCTTGGGAGTCTTATTAAATATGTTCAGGTTTTTGCTCTAAATCAGGTTCCAGGTATTGTTGGATCGAACTCCCAGAGACCCCAGGCAACACTGGAGATGGCAAAGGACACTGGGTGTTGCAGTCCAGGAACATCTGGAGAACTGCACCATTTCCACTCCTGGCAAAAATAGGGAATTGAAGGGAAGCTGGTGCTTTCTGATCAAGATGATGCATTCTCTATCCCAGCATAGAGAAAATATCTAATAGTGGGGGCCATGCTATGCCAGCCCTATAGAGGATACCTCTTTTCTGCAAAAATCACCTAATAATGAGCTAATCGCACAATAGACAATGGACAGTCACAGTATGGGATGCACAATGCCCACATTGCCATGGTTCAACTCCTATGAAAAGTTTCATGCTTTGAGCCCTCGGCTCCTGCTAGTTTGCAACATGTGTTGGAAGGAAGGCACAAAAACATACGACACACAGGAGAAATTGGGTTGCTGGACAACACAAATTGGAGGTCCCAAGCGAGAAAGTAAGGGCTCACCTGTTACAATAGTCCCTGTGGCCCGAGCGGTCTTGGTCAATGTTGCATTGACTGTATGACCGCTTGCGGGATCGACTGTAGAAATGCTGCTTATTCCTCCTTTGCAAACTCTGCTGCTCCTGTATCCAAAGGTAGACCCGATAGTACTTGAAATAGAGGTCCTGTGGGGGAGAAAGGGGGAAAAACCACAACTAACAAAATCATTCCATTTTAAACAAAGAGAACACCTCCCTATGAATCTCTAGGTCCTCCAGTGCAACTCTACGGTCAACATCTGCCAGACATTGAACATATAATCTTGCTGGAGGAGCTTCAAATGCCTAGTAGATTTTTCTCTCTAGAAATATCTAGGCCTTCAGTGCAAGTTTTCATTCAAAATTTACCATAGACCCCTAGGGAGAACAATTAGTCAAAAATGAAATCTGGAAAAGTCACATCTGCATATGCGGATTGATGTCTGTATGTCTTATTTTGAAAAAGAAGCTCTAAAAGAGGAACACTGTATCAAAGCTAGCAATTGATGTCGAAGACTTTCACGGCCAGCTTCCATAGTATTTTGTGATTTTGTGGAGAGGGAGGATTGGCTAAGTGTTAGCGTGTTTACAAAAAAACAATTAAAGGGGTAAATGGATGTTTTACTAGAGGATGTGTTTTTTGCCCACTTATGGATGTGAACTCCCCCTTGCATGTTTGGACATCCTCTTGCACTTTTCTTTCTTACAAAAAACAATTAAAAGTTTAATAGATAATGTGTTCTTTCTTTCTTTCTTTCTTTCTTTCTTCAGAAAACCCATATTGTTTCCATTCACTGGCAAGCATCCACACGATAGTTTGGATACACATCCCCCTTGCACCTTCCTTCCTTCCTTCCTTCCTTCCTTCCTTCCTTCCTTCCTTCTTTCCTTCCTACCTTCCATGATAGTTTGGATACACATCCCCCTTGAACATTTCTGATTTTCAAACTCACCTCCTGATCCTTGGCCCGCTTCTTGCATGCCCCCTTGTAAGCCTTGTACAACTTCTTCGCGTCAGATTCAATAAGTTTAGAAACAAACTCCCACAGGTTCCTGGGAAAAGACATGAATTATTATTTCCCTTTGTGCTTGTGAAGTGCTGAGCAGCCATTTGACAACAAAATTCCAGGCTACTTTCTGTTGGTCTAGATCTCTAATTCACAAACATAGGTCCTTCATGTGTTTTGAGCCCTGAATCCCAGATTCCCCAATACGTTTTAGTCACAGTCAGGTTTTCTGAGAGCTAAAGTCCAAAACATCCAGAGGTTGGAATTCTGGGAATTCCTGGTGTAGACTGACTGGCAGTATGGAGCTGGCCTATCAAATTGTGGCCTCCTGAAGTCAGGTCACCTTGTTCACATCTGGTCTTTGCCACAAATTCCCATAGCTTACCAAAGAACTCCCATGCCATCTCAGCCCCTATTGCAGTGGTTCCCAAACTCTGGCCTTCCAGATGTTTTGGACTTCAACTCCCAGAAGCCTCAGCAATCTTGGCTAGAGGTCTGGGATTCTGGGAGCCAAAGTCCAAAACACCTGGAAAATCAGAGTTTGGGGATCACTGCCCAATAGCAACAATACTCAATGGGAAATAAGAGCAGCCAAGAGATTGATGATGGTAGAACGGGGTATTCTGGACGAGGATCTGGCTACCTAGTACCAAGATCCAAAGAATCGCTCCATGCTGCAAAATGGTGTTGAGAGATCCCATTTCTGGCTTCTAGCATCAAAAGGGCTAAATCTCTCAGACATAATAAAAGGAACTCTATGAAGCCAGGAGAGAAGCTTCTGTATCCAAAGTGGGAAGGAAAAGCAGGTATGAACCTCATTGTCACCATCCAGGGATTACTAGTGGCTTCAGTGTCATGGAAGTGTTGAATCAGGGCCATCTTTCAGGTTTTAAGGGAACTGTCCATGGTGCTGAACCATATCCCTCCTACTCAGCATCTTAGAGGGTAATAAAACTGCAAGTAGATTGAATGAACCCCTGACATGGAAGCGGTGACCCATCACTGTCCTCTTCCCTTTAACTGTGGCCCAGATTGCAATCTCCCTTGTCCATTGGACCTCAAGGGGAGCCACCGAGAGCCAAAGAAGCTCCATTTCTCTAGCCCTGACTTGGGTTTTCTTTCAAGGTCACTTCTTCCCATGGCAAAAGACCTGATAAGACCAGAGGTGAAGCTTACCATCACCAGACAGCCCTGTCCTCCCTGTCGGTAAAAATTTTCAGGCAGTCGCAGATGTGGTCACCTATCTTTAACAGTGGGATATGCATCTGCTCCAACTGTTCGGCCTCCGATTGCCCATTTCCCACATTTTGAAACTCGCTCAGGGCCTCCTTGACTGGCTGCATCCAGTGTCTGCACTGAAGAAGAGAACAAACAGAGAGTAGAAGCTACACATTAGCCTTATGCAAGTGAAAGGTGGCAGGGAAGGTGGGAGGAATTTCTTCTAACCTGCCTATTAAATTGGTCAGGGAAGGAAGGAAGGAAGGGAATCAGCTCATCTGATATGTGATGCTTGAGAAGAGTGCTACAGATACCTTGGACTTTCTGTGTGCTCTGAGTGGGGGAAACTTACGATGTCAAATGTCTCCATATCCATTTTTTCCTCCTCTTCTCCCACCTCCTTCTCCATTCCCGCCATAGGGATGGGCACAGGGCCCTGTGATGGCTTTCCTTTGTCTCCTATGGCTTTGGCCTGTGAAAGAATAAAAAATGGGGAGCTTAGTCATAAAGTAAAATGAGGGATGTGACAAAATCTGGGATATTACCATTGAATGAAAGGAGGGGAAGTGGGCATGGCCTTGCCTTGTTATTTGTCTTTTTGCTGTGTGTCCCCAAGTTATTTTTAACTTATGGAGACTCTTTGGCAAACCTGTCCTAGGGTGTTCTTGGCAAATTTCTTCAAAGGAGGTTTGCCTTTGACATCCTCTGAGGCTGAGAGTGTGTGACTTGCCCAAGGTCACCCAGTGGGTTTTATGGTCAATCAGGCAATTGAATTCTGATCTCCTTTGTCCGAGTTTAATCCTTAAACAGCCACGCACTGATGGCTCTACCTTCTCTATTTTCCTCTCCTCCAAGGACTGTGTTTGCAGTGTGGGGCTGCTTCCGGATCCATTGTTTCTGATGACAAATCAGATTTGTTAATGCGACGGTCAGGAGAGCCTGTTGTCAGGTTCAGCTGATACTCCAGCTGAGCCCTTTCCTGGAAGTTGGGGGCCCTGAGACCGTGATACATGCTCTGATAGTCTCCCGACTAGATTTCTCTGATGCACTCTACATGGGGCTACTCTCGTACTTGCTCCAGAACTTCAACCGATAGAGAACCTGCTGTGTCCCACCAGTGGGAGCCGTACATGATGGGAAGATGTGAGAGACAGTGTTTTCTTCTAGCATCTTCCGTGGCCCAGTTGGCACCAACATGACATTTTGGTTTGATCCTTTAGTGGGTTATTAGATTTAAGTCACATTTATGCATTTCCTTGACTTCCAATTGTTTTAACAAGCTGTAGGGCCTTCTGTTTTAATTTGCCATATTTTAAAATATGGTTTTCGCCTACTTAAATCACTCTTGTTTTCATTTGCAAAGAGATCTTGTGGCACCTTAGAGACTAACTGAGCAAAAGGAGTTGTAGCATAAACTTTTGTGGACTTGGTCTCCTTCCTCAGATGCAAGGATTGACCTAAGGTCCTTTCTGGGCACTCCTTCACTCCATGCATCTGTGGAAGGAGATTCTTACATTGCATCAAGTTGATGTACACTGTGGTAGACTCCGACTTCCATGTTACTGGGGCATTGACTTTCCATGTTACTGGGGCATGATGTTTTATTCCATGGTGCTGGATCCTAGTTCCAAGAAAGATTCAGCACCAAAAACAGTTCAGATTAAAAGACAAATCAAATTCACCAACCCACTAACATGAGAGTCACCTGCTGCTCTTGTCTATGTGACTCCCTGCAAGCTCTTGGCTTTCAATCCCCTCTTTTCCTCCCAATTAATATTTGGAGATGATCCTCTGGAGATCTTTGATAACTAATGTCCATCTGAAGGAACATCACCATCCTTTTCTTTTACTAGCATGTTTACTTTTTTAAATGCTTACTTTCTTTCTCTGTTTTGTATTCTAAACCACCTTGAGACCCACTCATGGGAGAAAGTTGAGAAGAAATGTAAGAAATAACACAACCATACAGTTCAATGAACATAACTAATGAATGAATTAATAAATAAGAAAGATGCTATCAGGTGAGATCAAGCAGTCCCCCTTGTTTAAAGTGAGGCCTTCACAGAGCAGTAGTAGGTTCTACTAAAACAAAGACAGGATTGAAAGTACTTACAATGAATAGGAAATACGCAAAGAAGGCAAGAGAACTGCACGAATGAGGTATAAGACAGAAACCAAATCAATGAAGTGGCTCCTGTCTGTTGAGGTCTCTCCAACTCTCAACCTCCTCTCAGCCTCAACTGACACAACTCCCACCTTGGCCAAGATTCTCCATCATCTCCACGGAAACAAAACACGTTCCATTCTATTTTGCCCCATCTGACCACTTCCCCACCAGGGCCAAATAGATGGGTTACATTGCATTAAATGGGATGATTTCAACTGGGTTTTAAAATTTCATTGTTTTTAGCGGATTCGTTTACTGAACCACCTTGGGTCCCACTTGCAATAGAAATGGAAAGAAAGAATTCTTAACACCAGAAACTGGAAAAGCTGGCTCCCACTCCACAAGAAAGACAGCATATAAATAAAATTATGATTATGATTATGATTGTGACAGTTTGGGTCTCCCATATCCAAAATGCTTGGGACTAGAAGTGTTTTGGATTTTGGACTTGTTCAGATTTTTGAAATGTTTGCTTAGACATAATGACACATTTTGGAAATGAGGTTTATGTCTAAACATGGTACCGTATTCATTTAAATCCTTATACACCTTCAACAGAAAGCCTGAAGGTAATTTTATACACATTTAATTATTTTATTTCTTTATAATTTATTTATTTATTTGCCACTTTTCTCCCAGGCCGGAAAACAAGGAATTAAAATAATTTAAAACTTACTTTCAAAGAGTACAGCACTATAAAACCCTTTCTCTTCTTAATCATTTTTTCCCAAAGGCTATGCAAGGAGCCAAATTATCCAGAATAATCCCAATGGGGTAACAGAATGGCTTTGGAAAAACCAAGGGATGACAACCTGGGTGAACCTTTTACACCAGGACCTGACACAGAGCACGTCGGGAAATGCACAAAATCTACGCAGAAACCCAGTCACATTTGCCACATGTCCAATTCCTGATTTGACTTTTGAGATTTCTCCAATCCATCTACACTCCGGCAAAGCTGTCATTATCATCTTTTTCATTGAACTGCAGATTCTGGGAAATACGTAGATCTCTTCCAGCTCCTTCTGTCTGTATGTACCACTGAGTTCTATGGGCCAACATTAGCTCAAATGAAGATTGAATTTAAACCATTCATGACATGCCCATGGAAACAAATGAGATGCATATGCTCTCCATCCTGAAACACAGTCTCCATTGAGCCACTAAACTTATTCAGTGACCTGGCACCAGTCACAATCTCTTGATCGGACCCGCTCCCAATATGTGGAACAAATGGGTGAGGAGGAAAAAGAAATCAAAATCAAGGTATAATACCTTGTATTCTTTTGAAGAAATGTGTGAAATATACTTATTTAAAAATACAGTCGGTCCTGCATATCCACAGATTCTGCATCCATGGATTTTGCCATGAATAGTTTTCTTTCTTTCTCTCTCTCTTTCCATATATATGTATCCAAAAAGCGAACCTGATTTTATCATTTTCTGTAATATGTAATCATATTACAACCCCATTATTTGTAACATGACTTGAACATCTTCAGATTTTGTTTAGAACGTGGGGTCCTGAAACCAAGCCTCAGCAGATACTGACGTCCAACTGTAAATACTAAACAGATCCAGAGTTCATTTGATATACACAGAAAAGAATCTGTCCATGCTACAATGTCATTTCCGTCTATCTCTTTTGAAGGCAGACTGTTTCATTTCTGCATCATTATATCCAACAGTGATGACTCTACACAACTGTGTATCTTATGGAATACATAAGTGTTTGGAGAAAGCAAGCAAGCGAGAGAACAATTTGTGAAAGGTCCATTATTTAAATGTCTTAAAAATAATGATGACCAAAGACTTTTGTTAAGCAGTGTAGTCATAAGGAGAAGCCCAAGTAGCAGCATAGAATCATAGAATCGTAGAGATGGAAAAGACCTCAAGGGCCATCCAATCCAACCCCATTGTGCTATGCAGGACCTCCCCACCAAAGCATCCCGGACAGATGGCCATCCAGCCTCTGTTTAAAGACCTCTAAGGAAGGCGACTCCACCACTGTCCAAGGGAGTTTATTCCACTGTCGAACAGCCCTTAGAGTCAGGAAGTTCCTCCTAATGTTGAGGTGGAATCTCTTTTCCTGGAGCTTGCATCAATTGTTCTGGGTCCCGTTCTCTGGAGCAGCAGAAAAGAAGCTTGCTGCCTCCACAATGTCACATCCCTTCAGATTTTTAAACACGGCTATCATGTCACTTCTTAACCTTCTCTTCTCCAGGCTAAACATCCCCAACACACTAAGGCTTTCCTCAGAGGGCATGGCTTCCAGACCCTTCACAATCTTAGTTGCCCTCCTTTGGACACGCTCCAGTTTCTCCTTAACCTTTTTGAAATGTGGTACCCAGAACTGGACACAGTATTCCAGGTGGGGCCTGACAAAAGCAGAATAGAGTGGCACTATAATTCCTTTCACTATACTTCTATTGATACAGAATAAAATTGCATTCGCCTTTTTAGCTGCTGCATTTCACTGTTGACTCATGTTCAACTTATGGTCTACTTGGACTCCTACTTGGATTTCTTTCGCACGTAGTTTCATTCAGCCAGATGTCCCCCATCCTAGATCTGTGCATTTCATTTTTCTGTTCTAAGTGCAGTACCTTATATTTCTCCGCGCTGAATTTCATTTTGTTAGTGTTGGCCCAGTCTAGTCTAATCAGGTCATTTTGAATTTTGATCCTGTCCTCTGTGGCTACTCCTCCTAACTTGGTGTCGTCTGCAAAATTGATAAGTATGCCCCCAATTCTGTTATCCAAGTCATTAATAAAGACATTGAATAGCACTGGGCCCAGGACAGAACCCTGTGGGACCCCACTGGTCACTTCTCTCCAGGATGAAAAGGAGCCATTGTTGAGCCATTGGGTTTGGCCGGTCAACCAATTACAATTCATGTAAGAGTTACCTTTTCTATCAGTCAGGAAAATATCTAAACAAGGAAATGCTTGAGGCACAGAGGATCAGCCAGGCACAGGATTAGATTAAAATGTCAGATTTTAGAATGTTCCGCAGACTAGATTTTAGACCCTTGACAGATGATATTAAACACTTTTTAAAAGATGTTGACATCAAGGGACTTGCTCTTCATTATCTCCCGTGTTTTTCACTCTAACAAATACACGTAAGACCTAGCTTATTTGTGTCCTGTGTTCAAAGGAGGGGAAGAATTTTTACAAATTTGACAGTCCCCCGGAGAACTGCCATCCTGTATGGAAAATACAAAGGGACTGCCCTATTAGTCTGGAAAATCTGTGTCCAAAGGGATCTCGAAGCTCCTTTGAGAGAAGATGCTGGAAAGAGAAAGAAGATGGTAGAGTTAAGTTTACTAGACTTCAGTCAACATCTGAATCTGAAGATATAAAGTCTACAAAATGTCATGTTTCCAGCTTCTTTCTTTCTATTAGTCTCAAAGGTGCTCCAGGATCCCTTAGCACACTGTATGGAAAATGGCCCCCATGTTTTACTTATTTATTTATGCATTTTACAACTCATCTCTAAGGCAAGGGAGGTGGTCTGTATTTGAAATATTTTGCAATCTTTTTCCTGCTAAGAGCTTGAAAACCACCCGATGTAAAACTCACGGATGCTAAACTTTGATTCTGTCCAGCAAAGAGCTTAACAAGAATTCATAATAACCACCGTTTGCATCTCCCTTTTACTCACCAAGAAATAAATACATTTATAAATAAATAGCCAAGACTCAACAAATAACCAAAAAAGCCAAAGGCAGCAACCAGATTTGTGAAAATATCCATCTCACATTTTAATATAGAAGAATCCAAAGTACAGGTTTTTTTTTTTTTTTTTACAATGTAGGAAAATATAATACACATTCCATAAACAAGATATTTACATCAGAAACCACTAGGACACTGGGAAAGTGTTATCACAAAAATAAATTAAAGTGATGTACTGTTTGTTTCTATGTATTTTAGGCAACAGGACTAGTTGGTCTTCCCCTTTTACGTCCAAGATTTTAATGAGCAAATGTACTTCAAGTTCTGGATTGCAAGTTGCAAAAAGCTGAGAGAGAAATAGAGACTTTCTGGAAGGTTTCTAAACCGTCTTTGGTATGTCTCTCTCTTGGCTAGCACTAGAATCAAAGATGCATTTACCCGCATTTAATTTAGATGTCAAAGGCATAGCCGTGTCCATCTAGAAGAACAGTTCCAGACCTTTGGTCAGCCATATTTTTGTTTTTAGAAATGGTAATTGTTGGCCAAGCTGGTTGGGCATTCTGGGTGCTGACGTTCAATGCATTTGGTGGACCATAAGTTGGGAACCACTGGTCCAGAACATCAGTATGCAAAGAGTTCTTCTGCTGCCTTTGACACTAAGAGCCTGATGACACAAGGAGAGGAATTTGTAGCCTTAGCGTTCATAGAGATGACATACTTCTGGTGAAGTGTTGCTAAGGAAGGGGGTGTGGCTCATTCCAAAATGATTGACAGCTGTCAACATGACTTGACCCCTCCCAGTGGTCTGAGCCATCCAACTGTGTATATTTCCAGTGAGTGGTCCAATTGGCCTCAGCAGGATTATGTGACGTCTCCTTTGTCTTGCCTTGTAACCCATGACCAGTAAAAACTGGTCTCAGACCTGTCGATCCATCCAACGGGGGTAGATTTGCAACACACGGTCCAATTAGCCTCAAAAGGGTCAAAAGACCCTTCCTCAATCTCGCTCCACCAGACCTGACCTTTAGGAACTGGTTTTGGACCTCTCAGAATCACATGGAAGATTATCAGACCAGCAAATGGACCAGCCTGAGTCCAGCCTGAGTGCGGACTGAAATATTTCAAAGCTTTCAGCCCGTGCTGAGACAGGGCTCACATCGGCGAATTTACCCGTGTGATAATCTCCGTAATCGATAGCATCCAATAGGAGGGTAGGCCTTGGACCAAAATCTTGCAGAAACAACCAGCCATTTTTGCATGCCAAAACATATTCTGTGGCAGCGCCTTTGGATATTCGACATCAAAAGACCTTGAAAAAGGGTTGTCTGGAATCTAATACCAGGAATTAGAAAATGGATAAATTCACCCGCTTAATATCAGGTTTAAGACTATATTATATCGCTTGCGGGTTAACTTGGCTAGTAAAGAAAGCTTTTCTAAGAGATGAGAGGGTATTAAGAGTAGAAGGCCAACATATGAGCAACTACTGAAGAAAGAAGGATTAGAGAGTTACAGAATAAAATCTAGAGAGGAGTTGGAAAACAAGGTGTAATATTTAACTGAGGTTTAAGATGCTTTTAAAGTTAGAATTGATAGAAGAAAACAAAAACCAATGAGATATGATATTTTTTGTAGAATCAAAGAAAAAGAAGTTATATACATTTTATAAGGTTTGAAGATAAGTCTGAGCCCTCACTCCTGGGTGCTAGGCGTGCACTCTACATGGGGCTACCCTTGTGCCTAACCCGGAAACTACAACTGGTCCAAAATATGGCAGCCAGACTTCTCACTGGAACATCTAGGAGAGAGCACATCACTCCTGTGCTTAAAGCTCTCCACTGGCTGCCGACCAGTTTCCGGGCACAGTACAAGGTGTTGGTTTTAACCTTTAAAGCCCTACATGGCTTGGGTCCATCTTATCTAAGGGACCGCCTCTTCCCATATGAACCCCCCCGCATACTTCGGTCCTCTGGGAGGAACTTGCTGCAACCCATGAAGACCAGGTTGGTGCAGACCTCCCAGAGGGCCTTTTCGGCTGTTGCTCCCAGGTTGTGGAATGACCTGCCGGATGAGATGCGTCTTATTTCATCTTTAGAAGGCTTTAAAAAAGCCCTAAAGACGCACCTCTTCCGGCAGGCCTTCCCAGAGAATGTAAACATCCCCCGGCTCCAAATCTAGGCTTTAGAGTGGCCTTTTCTTCCAGCCTTCCTTCTCTGTTTCTACTTTTACATAACCTTGGCTGGGTCCGTTCTTCTCTAATCTTGTTTTTATTACTATTTTAGCTAGTTACTGTTTTAATTCAATTGTGATTTAATCTCTTTTTAAGGGGGGGGGGGTGGTAAGGGAAAGGATGGGATATTTTACTTGATATTGTTTTAATCCTTGTTGTAATCCGCCCCGATTGCTTGTTCAGAGGGGCGGACTAGAAATAAATATTATTATTATTATTATTATTATTATTTTCAGGATCTTTTTATATCACTTTCCTTTTTACATAGAATAGCCAAAGGCATCTTCAAGTTACATGTTTTGGCATGCAACAATGGGACGAGGCCTTTTCCCTCTGTTCCCTGCCAGGCTTTAAAGTCAAGCTTGGAAAGGAGGAGATGGGGGGCATCAGGCGTTTGCCCCCCTTCCCCACCAGGCTTTAAAGTCAAATGCCGCAGGGAAGGGATGGGGGGGGCTTTGGGCCTTTCCCCTCTGTTCCCTGCCAGGCTTTAAAGTCAAGCTTGGAAAGGAGGAGATGGGGGGCATCAGGCGTTTGCCCCCCTTCCCCACCAGGCTTTAAAGTCAAATGCCGCAGGGAAGGGATGGGGGGGGGCTTTGGGCCTTTCCCCTCTGTTCCCTGCCAGGCTTTAAAGTCAAGCTTGGAAAGGAGGAGATGGGGGGCATCAGGCGTTTGCCCCCCTTCCCCACCAGGCTTTAAAGTCAAATGCCGCAGGGAAGGGATGGGGGGGGGGGGCTTTGGGCCTTTCCCCTCTGTTCCCTGCCAGGCTTTTAAGTCAAACCCAGGAGGGAAGGGACAGGGGACTATGGGCCTTTGCCCTCCATTCCCTGTCAGGCATCAATTCAAACCCGGCAGGGAAGAGACGGGGGACTCCAGGCCTTTTCCCTCCATTCCCTGCCAGGCTTTAAAGTCAAGCTTAGCAAGAGAGAGATGGGGGGCATCAGTTATTCCCCCCCCCTTCCCCACCAGGCTTTAAAGTCAAACCTGGCAGGGAAGGGATGGGGGGCTCAGGACCTTTTTCCTCCCTTTTCTGCAAGGAAACAAAGCCCAGCCTGGCAAGAAAGGGGCAAGATTTACCCCAATTGGGTAGATCAGAACAGGAGTTGCAGGGCAAGGCAACAGTGAGGCTGCGTGACCTTGTGAAGCCAAATAGACCACTCACTGGAAAGAAGAACACTTGGCCCTCCTTATCCATTTTATATAAGGGACACCATTTTGCTATGTCAAAGTACGAGAAGATATCATAAAGTAATAATCATCACAGAGAAGTTATTATTTTGAAATTTTGTCAATGTCATCATTGACTTTCCAAGACAGATGTTGACACTGCTGGAACAGGATGAAGAGGATTTTTTTGTGTCATCTGGTAACCATTGATGAATCTTTTATCTATCAGTATCATCAAGGGACCAAAACCATGAGCATGGAGTGGAAGCATGCCATTTAAGGTACAATCTGCAGACTTCTACCATAACAGTATTCAGAGGGTCAAGAAACACTGGGGAAATAGGTAAATATGGATAGTGACTATGGTAGAAAAAAATGGGGGTCCTGGAACCAACCCCCGGCGTATAACAATGGAGGTTCACCTAAACATTTCCAAAACCCGAGGACAATAACATGGGATTTTGCACCCCTTCACTTTGCAGGTCCATCCTCCATTTACAACTTTTGAAAGTGACCAGGCATCTGCCTCCTTGTGAAAGAGTCCTGTCCTGCCCACCTGGCCTAGAACATGGCCCCTGAAGACCCCTGGCTGGTAAAGCTCACAGAAGTCCCCGGGTCAGACATTCTTTTTTTTTTTAATTATTATTTTTAATTTTTATTACACATGTGTACCTTCATACATACAAATATAAAAATATATACGTGTATACATACAAACATACAAATTCATATATACCTACAATTACATACAAACATACCGATACATACAAATCTACAAACACGTACAAACATACAAATACATACATACTTATAGAATGTCCTACTTCTTACATCCTACATACTGTTCTAGATCTTTACTTTCTTACATCGATTTTGTCTTCTACTTCTGTTATCTACCTCTTTTTATTCCCTTACTGTTTATTTAGGTTCCACGTTTCACATTATCTATGTCATATTAGTTAAAACAAGTTACATTGAAATGTATAATTTAACGTTATATCTCTTTTATCCGACGTTCCAATAAAGTGCTAACCTAAAATCGTCTTATCCTAAATTCGTCATAGAATTCGATTTAGACCTGTGTTATATTATTCTGTAAAATACCCAATCCATAATGAAAATTTCTAATATATGTCTGTTGTCTATCTTATAGTCATCTTAAGTAAAACAAACAGAGTCTTATATAGCTTAATTCAAATCTTCCCTTTATATATTAGTCATTCGTTCTCTTACCAGTAAAATCCTTTGTCTTACAGACGAGCATTCCGACTAAATTAAATTGTTCTTCTTTTTCTTGATCTTAATACCTCCGTCTCGTACCGCTTCCATTTAATTTAAGATATTGATTTTAGACAATTAATTTTAGATAACCCTCACATATTTCTAAAAAGGCTTCCCAACCCTTCTCGTCATAATTTGTACCGTATATCTTGTTAGAAAGTTTATCTGTTTCCATAATCTCAATCAGACCCACTAACCATTCTTCTATTGTAGGTGGTTCAGTTTGTTTCCATTTCTTTGCTATTAGTATCCTTGCGGAAGATATCATATACAAAAAAATTTTCTGATGTTTATTTCCTATTTGTGGGTGTAATTTATTTGACATATTCAATAAACAGACTTCAGGAGTCATATCAGCTTTCAGTTTGAGTACCTTACATATAATATCAAAGCTCTTACTCCAAAATTCCTCAATTCGTGGGCATTCCCACCACATATGGAACCATGATCCTGTTTCCGTCTGACATTTCCAGCAGTTTGGACTTCGAGTTTTATAGATTTTATGTAGCTTTACAGGTGTTAGGTGCCATCTAAGTTCCATTTATGGTAATTGTCCCTGATATTTTGATTTTTTATATATTTGTATGTATTAGTTCTTGCAAATTGCCAGCTTTCAAGATCTATTTCTCTTCCTATTTCTTTTGCCCAGTTAATCATGTTTTCTTTAATAATTTCTTTTTCTAATTTCCATTTAATCAGAGTTTTATATAATCTAGATATTTGTTTAGGTTTCTCATCCATTATGATTTTATCTAAGTCGTTTTCCTCCAGGAGAAAACCATCTTGATTTTGATCTTCCTTATACCTTCCTTTTATTTGATTATATAAAAGCCAATGTGTTCTTTTGTTTAAACTAGGTATTTCCTCTATGTTCTTTATACTAATTTCTCTTGATGTTTTATTTATTTTCAATATATCTTTATATCTGAGCCAATAACTTTTGTAAGATGTGTTTTTCATTAAGGCTTCCTGTGGGGAGACCCAAAGTGGTATACCTCTATAATAATCTTTTTTTTATCTTTTGCCATATTATTAATATAGGTTTCCTAAAGGGGTGTTGTTCAAATTTAGGGTCAACTTTATTCTTTTCATACCAAATGTATGCGTGGAGTCCGTATTGTAAGGTTGCACCTTCTAAATTTAGGAGCCTTTGATTTTTAAGTTTTGCCCAATCTGAAAACATTGCTATAACATTTGCTTCATAATAGGTCTCAAGGTCCGGCATGTCGAGGCCCCCTTGTTCTTTTGTGTCTATCAATGTTTTCCCTCTGACCTTCGGTTTTTTTCCTTCCCAGATAAATCTCTTTAGTTCTTTATTCCAAAAATCAAAATGTTTTTTAATAATAATTATGGGTAGATTTGCAAAAAGAAAATTAAATTTGGGAAGCACACTCATTTTAATAGCTGCAATTTTTCCGGTGGTTGATAGTTTAATCTTGACCATTTTATTAAATCTTTTTTGATTTCTCTCCATATTTTGTTGTAATTTATGTCAAAAAGGTCTAAATTGTTTTCTGTTATTCATATGCCTAAATATTTCACTTTTCTTGCTATCTTACAGTGGCTTAATTCTCCTAGCTGTTTTACTTCTTGTTCATTCAGGTTTTTTGTTATAATATTAGTTTTTTGTGTGTTGAGTTTAAATCCCATAAACTCTCCAAATTTTCCTATAATCGAAATCACGTTTTTGATATTGTCTATCGGGTTTTCCACGAAAATCACTAAATCATCTGCGTATGCTTTAAGTCGATATTCATATTCTTTAATTTTTGGGCCTTTGTCTTTTCATGTCTAATTTTGTTGTTTAACAATTCCAACACTAAAATGAAAAGTAAAGGGGATAACGGACATCCCTGTCTTACTCCCTTATGTACATTGAATTCTTTAGTTAGTTGACCGTTTATAATTAGTCGGGCTTTTTGTTGTTTATATATATTACGTATCCATTCTATAAAGTTTTTTCCTATCCTGATTTTTTCCAATACATATATTATGCTCTCCCATCTGAGTGAATCGAACGCCTTCTCCGCGTCAATGAATAGCATTGCTAGTTTCTTTTTTTATTTTTTTCATAGTAGTCTATCATATTTATTACTGTTCTGATGTTATTTTTCATGTTTCTGTTTGGTAGAAACCCAACTTGGTCCTCGTGGATTAGGTTTTTTATTGTTCTCTTCAATCTGTTTGCTAGAATAAATGCGAATATTTTATAGTCGGTGTTTAGGAGTGCTATTGGACGATAGTTGCTCACCATGGTTCTGTCCTTCCCTTCTTTTGGGATTACAATAATATTAGATGTTTTCCAAGTGTCGGGAATTCCTAACATTAATATCTCATTCATAGTTTCTCTTAGCGGTTCATTAATTTCCTTTTCAAATTCTTTATAATACTCACCTGGGAATCCATCTGGACCCGGGGATTTCCCTATCTTTAGATTTTTAATTGCTTCTGTAATTTCTGCACTTGAGATTTCTTCATTTAGAGCCTGGATGTTTGTTTCTGGTGTTTCAAAAATTGGGAATCCCTCCATCTATTGATTAGTGTCCTTAATAATTTTATTTCCCAGATCTTGTTCAAAGAGTTTAGTATAGTATTTAAAGAATTCTTCTTGTATTTCCTTTTGTGAAGTTATATATCTGTCATTTATTTTTATTTTTTCTATTTCTCTCTTTTCCTTTTCTTTCTTCAATCTAATTGCCAGCCACTTTCCTGCTTTGTTCCCAAAATGAAAGTTATTCAGTTTGGCTTTTTTTATTTTCCATTCTATTTCCTGTGATAATTTGACATCCATCTGCTTTTGTAATACCTTCAGTTGTGTAACCAAATTCTTTTTTGTTGGATTTTGTTGTATCTCTTTTTCCTTTTCCCTGATATTTCCCTCCAATTTTTTTATTATTACTTGTTGATTCTTTTTATATTCTGCCCCTTTTTTTAATGAATAATCCTCTGATGACTGCTTTATGTGCGTCCCATATTATTTTCATTGGCATGCCTTGTGTTTTATTTTCTTTGAAATAGTTATTGATATTTTCTTTGATGCACTCCTTGAGTTTTGGTTCTGCTAATAAGCCGAGATTCATTCTCCAATTATATGACTTTTTCCTTGTGAATTTTTTTTAAATAAATTTTTATTGAATTTTAAAAATACAACATTTACAAAACTCTTACATTTGCCATTACATATGCTTATGTACACCATACACATAATAAAAAATAATTACAAAACACCAGCTAACAAAAAAACCAACAACAAAACAACAGAAAAAACTAACAACAAATTAAAGAAGAAGAAAAAACTAAAATAAAGCAAGACAATACACAAAAACACTGCTTATAATAATCCAAGCAGTGCATCTAAAAACGAAAAGAAAAAAAGAAACAAAAACAGATAAAAAACTTCCCAAGACTTTGCTGATTTATAAGTTACATTCTATACTGCATATCTTATTCCTTAAGAAAAGAAGCTCTCTTATAATGCTTACCCTTCTTATTTAACAAAAACTTTAGCATAGTTTGTGATGTTGAATCAAAAGTATCATATCAGCTTTATATAATATACTTATATAATATACAATATTTTATGGTATACGATACCCACTTGTATATTTATTTTACACAAGATATCATTATTTATTGTAGTAACTAGAATTTTCAAACACAATTATCATATCTCATCACAAATTAAATATGTACTGCTCATCCTAATATTACTTTAGGCTTTCCTAAAAAAAACTTAAATTACAGGTTTGAAAGGCAGTTTGCATCCCCATTTTTCTTTAATATAATCCAATATTTTTTCCCATCCATCCATGTTTGTTTCTTTAAATTCACTATCTAGTTTCTTTGACAATATATCTATTTCCAACATATCTATTAATTTTATCACCCATTAATCTATATGTACTTCTTTATCTATTTTCCAGTACCTTGCATATACCAATCTAGCACCTGTTAGCATATAAAACAAAATATTTCCGTGTTTTCTTTCAGTTTTCTCATCTAACATATTCAAGAGTAAAATTTCTGGCTTAAAATCTATTTTAATGCCTAATTTTTCTTTTATAATTCCATATATTTCCTTCCAGTATTTTTGGGCATAAGGACACATCCACCACATGGGGAAAAAGGTGCCCTTTTCTTTTCCACATTTCCAACACTTGTTATTTCCCTTACTGTATATTTTATTTAATTTGTCAGGTGATAGATGCCATCTGTATATAATTTTAAGGAAGTTTTCTTTCAGATCTTGACTTCTGGTATACTTCATTCTTTTATTCCAAGACTGTTCCCATTGTTCAAGCTGTAATGCATATCCACAGTCTTTCGCCCATTGGATCATGTTTTCTTTAATTAAGTCTTCTTCTGTATAAACTTCTAATAGTTTTTATAAACTCTAGAAAGGAAAGCGTGCTTATCTGATAGTATACATTCCTCTAAACTAGTTTTAATATTTGATATTCCCGTTGTTTTTTGATCAACTTCAAACCTGGACTTCATTTGATAGTACAAAAACCACCCACAATTATAACCCTTTGATCTTATTTGGTCCAATGTTTCTATTTCAAATCCCTTTTCCCCTTTTTTAAAGATATCACTATATTTCAACCAATATTCTTTTCTCTGGGCATCTGTTCTGTAAAAGGCTTCATGTGTCGAAACCCAGCTGGGAATTTTTAAAGAGATTCTATCTTTGTATTTTCTCCAGACTTTATATATTGATGCCCTGATGTAATGGTTGTTAAAGTCACGGTTAACTGATGTTTTATCATAAAATAAATAGGCATGGTAGCCAAATCGCAAGTCTGACCCTTCTAATTTCAGTAGTTTTTTATTATCAAGTTTCATCCAGTCTTTCACCCACATTAGAGCACTTGCTTCAAAGTAAAGTCTTAAGTTTGGTACTGAGAAGCCCCCCCTTTCATTTGCATCATACATATATTTTCTCCTGATTCTTGGTTTTTTACCCTCACATATATAGTCAAATATATGTTTTTTCCAGTGCTTAAAAATTGTTTCATTTTTTATTATGGGAATGGTTTGAAAAAGAAAAAGGAGTTTAGGTAAGATGGTCCTTGTGAACATTTTTAAACATATTGGATTATGATCGGAGTCAATTTTAGGAAGGATCGTCATGTCTTTTATTTTTGCTATCAAAGATGTTGATAGAAAAAAACATGTCCAGTCAGGAAAGTGAGTTGTTTTGTTGGGAATAATATGTGAATCCTTCTTCGCTGTATAAGTTTGGCCACACGTCTTTTATATCTAAGTCCCTCTTTAAACTAAAAAAGGCAGTGGGGAGCTTTCCCTGATTATTTTTGATTTTCTTATCTGATTTCCTATCTTTAAGCGGATCTATCACCCCATTCCAGTCTCCCATTAGAATAAATTTGTCACATTTACTATCTTCTATCTGCTTTCTCAGTGATTTAAAAAAGGAATTCTTATTTTGTATAGGTGCTTATATCCCTACAATTAGAATTTTGTCATTGTTTAATAGGACTTCTACTCCAATACAATTGCTGTTGTTATCTTTAAATAATTCTTTGCTTGGATATTTTGAATTAACGTATAGAATTACCCCCTGTTTCCTTTTATCATTTAGGGAGTGGAAATCCCTCCCTAATTTATTGTTCTTAAGATATTTCACTTATTTCTTCTTGATTTTAATCTCTTGTAGGCATAAAATATCACATTGTTTTTTTCCGAAGAACTGAAATATTTTTTTTCCTTTTACATATTGCGTTTATTCCTTTTACATGCCACGAATATAAGTCTATAGTATTTTCCATTGAAACCACTTTTCCAAACAAAATATGTTAGTCACTTTGCAGAAAGATTAAAAAGAAAATTTCTACTATTAGTTCTTCTGTTATCTTACTTGTTCAGACCCACAAATTTCAGTCTAGACCTATCTGTTTTTCTTCTTTTCCTCTTTCTTTATTGGTTTTTTCCTTATCCTTTTGTAGAAAAATCAGAATTTCTTCTGCCTTTTCTTTAGAGTCAACCCTATGTCTTTTCTGTTTATATGTCAAAATTAATCCTTCTAATTTATCCCAAGAGAATCTGATGTTATTCTGATTAAGAAATTGAGCTAAGCTTTTGTATTCCTGTCTTCTTTTCAGTATAATCTGAGGGGTGTCTCTGTATATTTTAATATCTGCTCCTTCTATTCTCAGTTGGCGATTATGATTTTTTTGAATAATCTCATCTCTGATTTTTGTTCTTGTCAGACACAATACCACGTCTCTTGGTAGATATTTTTCTCTAGCCGTTTTTGTGTTAATTCTGAATAGTTTATCTATCTCAAATTCTATGAAGTCCTCCGAGATTTCTAAAAAATTCTGCTAAGCCTGGAATTATCTTGTCATATAAATTTTCATTCTTGGTTTCTGGTATGCCTCTCAGTTTAAGACAACTCTCGCGATATCTTAACTCTTGTAGCAAAAAAGAATTATCTTTAACTTTCTGCACTTCTTCAATTTTACTTATCTTTTCTTCTAAGTTTTTTGTTTTAGTTTTACAAATTATCATTTCATTCTTTATCGTAGTGATTTCGTTAGTTATTTTTTCCAAGTTTTTCTCAAATCTTTCTAATCCTGTATTTATGCTTTCATTCACTTCTTGTCTATGCTGCTTTAAATCTTGTCTTATTTCATCCTTAAAATTTCTTAGTTCTTCCATTAAGATAGATAATTGAGAGGTCTCGTAATGCATAGGAGGCATATCCACTGAATCTCCTTTGTTTGGGTTATTACTAAGTGTTTTAGCGGATTGTGCTCTTGTCCCCGAGGCCATGACTGACTCAACCTCAACTATAGCTTAAACAGTTATCTTATTTTTACCTTAGAAATTACTTCGCAGATATGTTTCTGATCAGACACTAATGTAATTGTTCTATTACAGTAAAGACTACATAAAAATATGTTTAACAGATGACCGTTAAGTTTCGGGAGGGTTACTATTGTTCTTGGACCTAATATGAACAGCAGAAAAAAAATAAGATCGCTTAGTTCA
The DNA here is from genome assembly GCA_034509955.1 of Urosaurus nigricauda. Lineage (NCBI taxonomy): Eukaryota > Metazoa > Chordata > Lepidosauria > Squamata > Phrynosomatidae > Urosaurus > Urosaurus nigricauda. The sequence goes on along the minus strand of JAOEGL010000012.1, from coordinate 22,249,545 downwards.
CGGTAGAAGTTGTGGCAAAGATTCTTCAATTTACAGCAAACTGTGAGTTGTCCAAGAAGAAGGGATATGGTTGCTCCTAGGGTAGTATCCAGAAACTGGTTACTGTCCCGTTGAGCCCCAAAGGATCCCAGAGATACCCCAGTGGGATTATAGGATGGTATCCAAGCCCACTGTTTCCCTTCTCTAGAGGGAAGTGTGGATCAGGAAACCTCCGACAGAGTCACCTGAGTCACCATTCCCTAATACCCTCACCGTATTGCCTTATATGAATTTCTCACCGCTGTGATGTTTAATAGGGAGGAGGGCTGCAGCTACTGATATTGAAATTACAATAGCGCTGCTGCCAGAGACGGAAGAGGAACATTGGGGCCTCTAAGGCCCAGGTGGAGCTGCTTCCCCCTCCTACCACCGCCACCGCTGCTGCTGCTGATGTTGCTGCTGCGCTGCCGCTGCCAGGAAGGGAACGTTGGGGCCTATAAGACCCAGGTGGAGCTGCTTCCCCCTCCTACCGCCGCCGCCGCTGCTGCCGATGTTGCTGCTGCTGCTGCTGCGCCGCCGCCGCCAGGGAGGGAGCGTTGGGGCCTATGAGGCCCAGGTGGAGCTGCTTCCCCCTCCTACCGCCGCCGCCACCGCTGCTGCTGGTGTTGCTGCTGCTGCTGCGCCTCCGCCACCTCCGAGGTCAGACATTCTTAAATCGTGCAGGTGATGATGATTGCCTTCAGTTTATCTTCTCCTTTTGGATTCCTTGTCGGATCTGGACAGAACAAGAGACAATCACAGAGAGGTGTCACCTCAGAAGAAGACATCCAGGAAAACCTCCTATTCTTGGGAGACTTAGGAATTATGTTCAGGTTTTTCCACTAAAGCATGCTCCGGGTATTGTTGGCTCAAACTCCCAGAGACTCCAGTCAACACAGGAGATGGCAAGGGACACTTGGTGTTGCAGTCCAGGAACATCTGGAGGACTGCACCTATTCCACTCCTGCCATAAATAGGGAATTGAAAGGAAGCTGGTGCTTTCTGGTCAAGATGATGCATTCTCTATCTCAGCATAGAGAAAATATCTAATAGTGGAGTCATGCTATGCCAGCCCTATACAGGATCCCTCTTTTCTGCAACAAGAAAAATGGTTTGTGCACCTAACACTCAGCTAATCGCACAATAGGCAATGGACAGTCGAAGTATGGGATGCACAATTGCCAAGGTTCAACACCTATGAAAAGTTTAATGCTTTGAGCCCTCGGCTCCTCCTAGTTTGCAACATGTGTTGGAAAGAATGCACAAAAATATACAACACACAGGAGAAATTGAGTTTCTGGACAACACAAACTGGAGGTCCCAAAAGAGAAATTAAGGGCTCACCTGTTACAATCGTCCCGGTGGCCTGAGCGGTCTTGGTGACTATTGGATTGACTGTATGACCGCTTGCGGGATTGACTGTAGGAATGCTCCTTATTCCTGCTTTGCAACCTCTGCTGCTCCTGTATCCAGAGGTAGACTCTATGGTACTTGAAATAGAGGTCCTGTGGGGGAAAAGGGAAAAATACCACAACTAACAAAAACATTCAATTTTGAACTGAGAGAACACCTCCCTATGAATCTCTAGGTCCTCCAGTGCAACTCTACGGTCAACATCTGCCAGACATTGACCATAGAATTGCGCTGGAGGAGCTACAAATGCCTAGTGATTTTTCTCTCTAGAAATCTCTAGGCCTTTAGTGCAAGTTTTTATTAAAAATTGACCATTTTACCCCTAGAGAGAACATATTAATACATTTCGTGAAAATTCAGACCTGGAAAAGTCACATCCGCATATGGAGAGGGATGTCTGTATGTCTTATTTTGAAAAAGAAGCTCTAAAAGAGGAACACTGTCTCGAAGCTAGCAATTGAAAGTGTGATGTCGAAGGCTTTCACGGCCAGCTTCCATAGTATTTTGTGGTTTTGTGGGGGGGGGGGGTTCGGCTAAGCAACAGCGTGTTTAAAAAAAACAATAAAAGGGGTAAATGGATGGTTTCCGAGAGGATGTGTTTTTTGCAGACTTGTGGATGTGGCATCCCCCTTGCATATTTGGACATCCCCTGGCACCTTTCTTTCTTACAAAAAACAATTAAAGGTTTAATAGATGTGTTTTTTACCTCTTTCTTTCTTTCTTTCTTTCTTTCTTTCTTCAGAAAACCCATATTGTTTCCATTCACTGGCAAGTATCCACACAATAGTTTGGATACACATCCCCCATGCACCTTCCTTCCTTCCTTCCTTCCTTCATGACAGTTTGGATACACATCCCCTATGCACCTTCCCACCTTCCTTCCTTCCTTCCTTCCTTCCTTCCTTTCTTTCATGACAGTTTGGATACAAAACAAATTCTGATTTTCAACCTTACCTCCTGATCCTTGGCCCGCTTCTTGCATGCCCTCTTGTAAGCCTTGTACAACTTCCTCACATCAGATTCAACAAATTTAGATACAAACTCCCACAGGTTCCTGGGAAAAGACATGAATTAAGATTTCCCTTTGTGCTTGTGAAGTGCTAAGCAGCCATTTGACAACAAAATTCCAGGCTACTTTCTGTTGGTCTAGATCTCTAATTCACAAACCTAGGTCCTTTGTGTGTTTTGAGCCCTGAATCCAAGAATCCCCAAAAGGTTTGAGCCACAATCAGGTTTTCTGAGAGCTAAAGTCCAAAACATCCAGAGGGTGGAATTCTGGGAATTCCTGGTGTAGACTGACTGGCAGTATGGAGCTGGCCTATCAAATTGTGGCCTCTTGAAGTCAGGTCACCTTGTTCAAATCTGGTCCTTGCCACAAATTCCCACAGCTTACTATGGGCAAAGAACTCCCATGCCATCTCAGCCCGTATAGCAGTGGTTCCCAAACTCTGGCCTTCCAGATGTTTTGGACTTCAACTCCCAGAAGCCTCAGCCATCGTGGCCAGCGGTCTGGGATTCTGGGAGCCAAAGTCCAAAACCCTGGAAAATCAGAGTTTGGGGATCACTGCCCAATAGGAACAATACTCAATGGGAAATAAGAGCAGCCAAGAGATTGATGATGGTAGAACGGGATATTCTGGACGAGGATCTGGCTACCTAGTACCAAGATCCAAAGAATCGCTCCATGCTGCAAAATGGTGTTGAGAGATCCCATTTCTGGCTTCTAGCATCAAAAGGGCTAAATCTCTCAGACATAATAAAAGGAACTCTATGAAGCCAGGAGAGAAGCTTCTGTATCCAAAGTGGCAAGGAAAAACAGGTATGAACCTCATTGTCACCATCCAGGGATTACTAGTGGCTTCAGTGTCATGGAAGTGTTGAATCAGGGCCACCTTTCAGGTTTTAAGGGAACTGTCCATGGTGCTGAACCATATCCCTCCAACTCAGCATCTTAGAGGGTAATAAAACTGCAAGTAGATTGAATGAACCCCTGACATGGAAGCGGTGACCCATCACTTTCCTCTTCCCTTTAACTGTGGCCCAGATTGCAATCTCACTTGTCCATTGGACCTCAAGGGGAGCCACCGAGAGCCAAAGAAGCTCCATTTCTGTAGCCCTGACTTGGGTTTTCTTTCAAGGTCACTTCTTCCCATGGCAAAAGACCTGATAAGAACAGAGGTGAAGCTTACCATCGCCAGACAGCCCTGTCCTCCCTGTCGGTAAAAATTTTCAGGCAGTCGCAGATGTGGTCGCCTATCTTTAACAGTGGGATATGCATCTGCTCCAACAGTTCGGCCTCCGATAGCCCATTGTCGATATTTTGAAACTCGCTCAGGGCCTCCTTGACTGGCTGCATCCAGTGTCTGCACTGAAGAGGAGAACAAACAGAGAGTAGAAGCTACACATTAGCCTTGTGCAAGTGAAGGGTGGCAGGGAAGGTGGGAGGAATTTCTTCTAAGCTGCCTATTAAATTGGTCAGGGAAGGAAGGAAGGAAGGAAGGAAGGAAGGAAGGAAGGAAGGAAGGGAATCAGCACATCTGATATATGATGCTTGAGAAGAGTGCTACAGATACCTTGGACTTTCTGTGTGCTCTGAGTGGGGGAAACTTACGATGTCAAATGTCTCCATATCCATTTCTTCCTCTTCTCCCACCTCCTTCTCCATTCCCGCCATAGGGATGGGCACAGGGCCCTGTGTTGGCTTCCCTTTGTCTCCTATGGCTTTGGGCTGTGAAAGAATAAAAAATGGGCAGCTTAGTCATAAAGCAAAATCAGAGATGTGACAAATTCTGGGATCTGACCATGGCATGAAAGGAGGGGAAGTGGGTATGGCCATGCCTTGTTATTTGTGTTTTTCCTGTGCGTCCTCAAGTTATTTTTGACTTACAGAGACGCTACGGGAAACCTGTCCTAGGGTGTTCTTGGCAAATTTCTTCAAAGGAGGTTTGCCTTTGACATCCTCTGAGGCTGAGATGAACTACATCCAAGGGTATTAAAAGAACTGGCAAATGTAATATCAGAGCCATTAGCAATAATATTTGAGAACTCCTGGAGAACAGGAGAAGTCCCAGCAGACTGGAGGAGGGCAAACGTTGTCCCCATCTTCAAAAAGGGGAAAAAAGAAGATCCCAACAATTATCGTCCAGTTAGTCTGACATCAATACCAGGAAAGATTCTAGAGCAGATCATTAAGCAGAGAGTCTGTGTACATTTAGCAAGGAATGCCATAATCACAAAAAGCCAACACGGGTTTCAGAGAAACAAGTCTTGCCAGACAAATCTGATCTCTTTTTTTGATAAAATTACCAGTTTGGTAGATGAAGGGAATGCTGTGGATATAGTATATCTTGATTTCAGTAAGGCCTTTGACAAGGTTCCCCATGACATTCTTGCAAGCAAGCTTGTAATATGTGGGCTAGACAAGGTAACTGTTACATGGATTTGTAATTGGTTGAGTGGCCGAACTCAAAGGGTGCTCAACAATGGATCCTTTTCAACCTGGAGAGAAGTGACCAGTGGGGTCCCACAGGGTTCTGTCCTGGGCCCAGTGCTATTCAATATCTTTATTAATGACTTGGATGACAGAATTGGGGGCATACTTATCAAATTTGCAGATGACACCAAATTAGGAGGAGTAGCCAATACTCCAGAAGATAGGATTGAAATTCAGAATGATCTGAATAGACTAGAAAGCTGGGCCAACTCTAACAAAATGAAATTCAATGTGGAGAAATGTAAGGTACTGCACTTAGGACGCAAAAATGAAATGCACAGATATAGGATGGGGGACATCTGGCTGAATGAAACTATGTGTGAAAGGGATCTAGGAGTCCAAGTAGACCATAAATTAAACATGAGTCAACAGTGCGATGCGGCAGCTAAAAAGGCCAATGCTATTTTAGGCTGCATCAATAGAAGTGTAGCGTCTAGATCAAGGGAAGTAATAGTGCCGCTCTATTCTGCTTTGGTCAGGCCCCACCTGGAATACTGTGTCTAGTTCTGGGCACCACAATTCAAAAAGGATGTGGAGAAACTGGAGCGGGTCCAAAGGAGGGCAACTAAGATGGTGAAGGGTCTGGAAACCAGGCCCTATGAGGAACGACTTAGAGAGCTGGGGATGTTTAGCCTGGAGAAGAGAAGGTTAAGAGGTGATATGATAGCCCTGTTCAAATATTTGAAGGGATGTCATATTGAAGAGGGAGCAAGCTTGTTTTCTGCTGCTGCAGAGACTAGAACGCGGAACAATGGATGCAAGCTGCAGGAAAAGAGATTCCACCTCAACATTAGGAGGAACTTCCTGACAGTAAGGGCTGTTCGAAGGTGGAACACACTCCCTTGAAGTGTAGTGGAGTCTTCTTCCTTAGACGTCTTTAAGTAGAGGCTGGATGGCCATCTGTCGGGGATGCTATGATTGGGAGTTCCTGCATGGCAGGGGGTTGGACTGGATGGCCCTTGTGGTCTCTTCCAACTCTATGATTCTATGATTCTATGAGAGTGTATGACTTGCCCAAGGTCACCCAGTGGCTTTTTATGTTCAATCAGGCAATTGAATTCTGATGTCCTGTGTCCGAGTTTAGTCCTTAAACAGCCATGCAATGCTGCCTCTACCTTCTCCGTATCCCTCTCCTCAAAGGACTGTGTTTGCAATCTGAAGCTGCTTCCGGATCCATTGCTCCTGATGACGAATCAGATTTGTTAATGCGACGGTCATGAGAGTCTGTTATCAGGTTCAGCTGATACTCCAGCTGAGTCCTTTCCTGGAAATTGGGGGCTCTGAGGCCGTGATACATGCTCTGATAATCTCCCGTCTAGATTTCTGTAATGCACTCTACATGGGGCTACCCTCGTACTTGCTCCAGAAACTTCAACCGATACAGTACCTGCTGTGTCCCACCAGTGGGAGCTGTACATGATGGGAAGATGTGAGAGAAAGTCTTTTCTTCTGGCACCTTCCGTGGCCCAGTTGGCACCAACATGACATTTTGGTTTGATCCTTTAGTGGGCCATTGGATTTAAGTCACATTTATGCATTTCTTTGACTTTCAATTGTTTTAACAAGACGTAGGGTCTTCTGTTTTAATTTGCCATATTTTAAAATATGGTTTTCGCCTACTTAAATCACTCTTGTTTTAATTTGCAAAGAGATCTTGTGGCACCTTTGAGACTAACTGAGCCAAAGAAGTTGTAGCATAAACTTTTGTAGACTTGGTCTCCTTCCTCAGATGCAAGGAGTGTCCTAAGGTCCTTTCTGGCCAGTCCTTCACTCCATGCATCTGTGGAAGGAGATTCTTACATTGCATCAAGTTAATGTACACTGTGCCAGACTCCGACTTCCATGTTACTGGGGAATTGACTTTCCATGTTACTGGGGCATGATGTTTTATTCCATGGTGCTGGATCCTAGTTCCAAGAAAGATTCAGCACCAAAAACAGTTCAGATTAAAAGACAAAGCAAATTCACCAACCCACTAACACGAGAGTCACCAGCTGCTATTGTCTATGTGACTAACTTCAAGCTCTTGGGTTTCAATCCCCTCTTTCCCTCCCAGTTAATATTTGGAGATGATCCTCTGGAATCTTTGATAACTAATGTCCATCTGAAGGATCAGCACCATCCTTTTCTTTTATTGGCATGTTTACTTTTTAAAATGCTTACTTTCTCTGTTTTGTATTCTAAGCCACCTTGAGAACCACTTATGGGAGGAAGTTGAGAAGAAATTTAAGAAATAACACAACCCTACAGTTCAATGAACATAACTAATGAATGAATTAATAAGAAAGATGCTATCAGGTGAGATCAAGCAGTCCCCCTTGTTTAAAGTGAGGCCTTCACAGAGCAGTAGTAGGTTCTACTAAATCAAAGTCAGGATTGAAAGTACTTACAATGAATAGGAAATATGCAAAGAAGGCAAGAGAACTGCACGAATGAGGTATAAGACAGAAACCAAATCAATGAAGTGGCTCCTGTCAGTTGAGGACTCTCCAACTCTCAACCTCCTCTCAGCCTCAACTGACACAACTCCCACCTTGGCCAAGATTCTCCATCATCTCCACGGAAACAAAACACGTTCCATTCTATTTTGCCCCATCTGACCACTTCCCCACCAGGTTCAAATAGATGGGTTACATTGCATTCAATGGGATGATTTCAACTGGGTTTTAAAATTTCATTGGTTCTAGCTGATTCTTTTACTGAACCACCTTTGGTCCCACTTGCAATAGAAATGGAAAGAAAGAATTTTTTACATCAGAAATGGGAAAAGTTGGGTCCCACTGCACAAGAAAGGCAGCATATAAATAAAATGATGATTATGGTTATGATTGTGACAGATTGGGTCTGCCTTATCCAAAACGCTTGGGACTAGAAGTGTTTTGGATTTTGGACTTGTTCAGATTTTTGAAATGTTTCCTTACATGTTTCCTTACATTCCTTACAAATGTAATGATACATTTTGGAAATTGGGTTAATGTCTAAACATGATATTCATTTACATCCTTATACACCTTCAACAGATAGCCTGAAGGTAATTTTATACACATTTTATTTATTTCCCACTTTTCTCCCATGCCAGGAAACAAGGTGGCTAATAAATCTGTGTATGAAATAAAGTTTGCTTACATTGAACTATCAGAAAGCAAAGGTGTTATTTTCTCAGTCAGCCCTGTGGACATTTTGGGATTTTGGAATATTTTGGAATCCCAGATAAAAGGTGCCCAACCTGTATTACACGAACAGTAGAATTAGAATCATTTAAAATTTACTTTAAAACAGTACAGCACTATAAAACCCCTTCCTTCTCTTCTTAGCCACTTTGTACTCTTTTGAAGAAATGTGTGAAATATCCTCATTTTTTCAATAAAATACAGTGGGCCCTGCACATCCACAGATTGTGCATCCATGGATTTTGCCATCCATTACACACAGTCTCTCTCTGTGTTATATATATATAAACCATCCAAAAGCCAATCTTCATTTTGCCTTTTTACGAAAGGACACCATAATACAATCCCATTTTTGTAATGGGACTTGAGCATCCACAGAAAGTGTGATCACAGAAATGCTGGAGGAACGGATGATCAGACAGGAACAGGAATAGATTAAAATGTCATATTTTAGGCTGTTCCACAGACTGGATCTTAGACACTTGACAGACGATGTTAAACACTTTTTAAAAGATGCTGGCACCAAGGGACTTGCTCTTCATTATCTCCTGTGTTTCTCACTCTCACAAACATTCACAATACAAAGCCTAGTTATGTTCTTTTGTTCAAATGAGGGGAAGAAATTTTACACATTGGACAGTCCCCCGGAGAACTGCCATCCTGTATTGAAAATTCAAGGGACTGCAATTTTAGTCTGGAAAATCAGTGTGAAAGGAGAATTTTGAAGCATCTTTGAGAGAAGAAGCTGGTAAGAGAAAGAAAGTGGTAGCATGAACTTTCCTGGACTGGAGTCAACATCTGCATCTGAAGAAACAGACTCAAGTCTACAAAAGGTCATGTTACCAGTTTCTTTCTTTCTGTTAGTCTTAAAAGTGCTATAAAATCCCTTTGCACCTTGTATGGAAAATAGCATCCAAGTATTTATTTATTTATTCATTTTACAACTCACCTTTAAGGCAAGAAAGACAATCTGTGTTTGAAGTATATTCCACTTTTTTTTGCCATGAAGAGCTTGAATACCACCAGCTATAAAAATCATGTATGCAAACTTGAATTCTGTCCAGCAAAGAGCTAAAACAGAACTCATAATAACCACCGTTTGCATCTTCCTTTCACTGTCCAAGAAATAAATACATATATAAGTAAACAGCAAAAACAAAATAACATCCAGAACGCTTGAGACTAGAAGTCTTTTGGATTTTGGACTTGTTCAGATTTTGAAATGTTTGCTTAGACATAAAGAGACATTTTAGAAATAGGGAACAAATGTAAACATGATATTCACTTCTCTCCTTATACACAGTTTATTTATTTGTTTATTTATTTATATGCTGGCCTTTTCCCAGGCTGCAAGCCAAGGTGCCTAATAATTTTTAATATCAAATAATCAAATATAAAATAAATACATTAAATTATCAGAAAGCAAAGGTGTCATTTTTTCAACCACCCATGTAGACAATTTTGGGTTTTGTAATATTTTGAATTTTGTAATACCAGATAAAAGGTGCCCAACCTGTATTACATTAAATGTAGAATTAAAATAATTTAAAACTTACTTTCAAAGAGTACAGCACTATAAAACCCTTTCTCTTGTTAACCATCTGTTCCCAAAGCTTACTAGACTAGAAAGGCCTAGCTCTCCAATATCCTTAGCAATATGCAATGATCCAAATTATCCAGAATAATCCCAATGGGGTAACAGAATGGCTTTGGAAAAACCAAGGGATGACAACTTGGGTGAACATGGGAGTCAAATTTACACCAGGACCTGACATGGAGCACCTCAGGAAATGGACAAAAGCTAAGCAGAAACCCAGTCACATTTGCCACATGTCCAATTCCTGATTTGACTTTTGAGACTCCTCCAACCCATCTGCACTCCTGCAAAGCTGTCATCACCATCTTTTTCACTGAGCTGCAGATTCTGGGAAACATGTAGATCTCTTCCAGATCCTTCTGTCTGTATGTACCACCGAGTACAATGGGCCAACATTAGTTCAGATGAAGATTGAATTTAAACCATTCATGGCATGCCCATGGAAACAAATGAGATGCACATGCTCTCCATCCTGAAACACAGTCTCCATTGAGCCACTAAACTTATTCAGTGACCTGGCACCAGTCACAATCTCTTGATCGGACCCACTCCCAATATTATGGGTGGAACAAATGGGTGAGGAGGAAAAAGAAATCAAAATCAAGGTATAATACCTTGTATTCTTTTGAAGAAATGTGTGAAATATACTTATTTAAAAAGACCGTCAGTCCTGCATATGCACAGATTCTGCATCCATGGATTTTGCCATCAATAGCTCTCTTTCTCTCTCTCCCTCCATATACATGTATCCAAAAAGCCAACTTCGATTTTATCATTTTCTGCGGGGGACACCATATTACAACCCCATTATTTGTAACATGGCTTGACCATCCACAGATTTTGGTTAGAACGTGGGGTCCTGAAAGCAAGCCTCAGCAGATACTGAAGTCCAACTGTAAATACTAAACAGATCCAGGGTTCATTTGATATACACAGAAAAGAATCTGTCCATGCTACAATGTCATTTCCATCTATCGTTTTTGAAGGTAGACTGTTGCATTTCTGCAGTGATGACTCTACTCAATTGTGTATCTTATGGAATACATAAGTGTTTGGAGAAAGCAAGCAAGCAAAAGAACAATTTGTGGAAGGAATAATAATAGTAATAATAATAATAATAATAATAATAATAATATCCTGCCTCTCACTGTGTGGGATCGAGGTGGGGAACAGCAAGTGGGGAACAGTAAAAAAAGGTGAACCACTGGGAAAACTATAATATTATAGAGAAGAATCTACCACAGATTAATAAGAAACACATACATCAACAAGCTAGCAGTAGGTAAATCTGTTTTCTGTAGCTTTCCTGAACTTGACTATTGTCAAGTCACACTGATCTGTGTTTGTGCAGCATGAAATTATAATTGAAATACCAATCTGTCTTAACATGACTTGTCAATGCTGATGAAGACCTCTACAAGTCGAAACGGCCTCACATTTCTCCGGAGGTAGCCGTAAGGACATTGCCCTCCAGGACTAAAGGACATTGCCACCAGCATGAAGCCTTTTTTACTACAAGTGTCACTTATTATTTTTTGGACTACTTTGAAGTTATAGAATACATTGCTTTAAAGTACATACTTTTCATAATTTTGGGATTATTATAAAAAGCTACAGAAAACAGATTTATCTACTGCTGGCTTGTTGATGTATGTTTTTCTTGTTAATCTGTGGTAGATTATTCTCTATAGTATTATAGTTTTCTCAGTGGTTCACCTTCCTTAGGTATTGTAAACCTCCTGCACGTTTTGCTTCTCTGAACAGTAAAAAAACACACAATTCATAATAAGATTGGAAAACATCTGATGGGAACAGTGAGACAGATGGACTGTCAAAAAATCTGAGGAGGTCAGTTAGGGAAGGCCTGCCGGAAGAGATCCATCTTTATTGCCTTCTTGAAGGCCTGCAAAGATGTTATATGGCGGATCTCCTCCGGCAGGTCATTCCATATTTTTGGAACAGCAGCAGAAAAGGTCTCTGGGAGGTTGCCACCAGCCTGGTTTTCTTTGGCTGCAGAAGGTTCCTTCCAAAGGACATTATTTAAATGTCTTAGAAATAATGATGACCAAAGACTTTGAGATTTTTGCTAAGCAGTGTAGTCAGATGGAGAAGCCCAAGTAGCCCCTTCACTTTGCAGGTACATTGTCCATTAAACACTTATGGAAGTGACCAGGCCTCTGCCTCCTTGTGAAAGTGTCCCTGTCATGCCCACCCAGCATGCAACATGGAGGGCAGGGGCTGTTAAAAGAGGACTTCTTTTTCTCCTTTATGTTGGAAAACTTCATCAAATGCCTGAAAAGGGGTGTGTGCTGGCAGCAGATTTAGAGGTGCTTCTCCAATGCTAAGTTTTCAGTATTAATACATTTCTGGTTTTTGACAGAACAGTTTCAAACAGCCTGGTTCCCTTCCTCTTCATACATTAATAACAACAGTGACTTCAACCCCAAATAGGAGATTTTGGACTCAGCATGAACTGTAAGAGTTCCTGCTTTTCCATTTCTTATGGATTCGGTAGCTGCTGCTCAGAGCGCATGACATGCCCACAAGCACCTTTGATGCTTCAGTGCATAAGATGTGATGAAGAGCCATCTGCTGCTCGCATTGTCCTCTGAGCTGGCAAACCAGGGTTTCTTGACCCCAGTATGAAGCATAGGGACAGCCATCTTGTGATGCCTTCAAACACTAGGTAAAAAGTCAGTTGAGGACTGTTCCAGACACCAACAAGCTCCACTCCAGTCCTGCGCCCTTGTGGCGCAGTGGTTCAATGCCTGCCCTGCAGCCACTCACTCAAAACCATAAGGTTGTGAGTTCAAGACCAGCAAAAGGGCTCAAGCTTGACTCAGGCTTGCATCCTTCCGAGGAGGTCACTAAAATGAGTACCCAGATTGTTGGGGGCAAGTAGCTTACGGTTGTAAACCGCTTAGACACTCCTTAGGCGGTATGAAGCGGTATATACATGAAGCTGTTTTTTGTTTTTGTTTTTGAGGGGCATTTCATTCCCAGTGCAAAAATATCTGATCCAGACATGATGGTCCTTCATCTCTTTTTGAAAGAATAAAGAGGGAGATGGAAAGGGTGTGTGTGTGTGTGTGTGTGTGTGTCTTTAGGGCATGTCCAGAACCGTCCTCAAAATCCAAAGGGATTCTATCTAATTCAATTCCTGTCGAAAACAATGGATATTGGGAGTGAAAGGGAGGGGGACAGAAAAGTCATATAATCAAAAGTCTTTGAAGCCTATGTTGGGATTTTTCAAGTTTGTTGGTTGTCCGCCTCCCTATCTGCGATGGACTTTCTTTCTCCAGCAGCAGCCAAAGCCATCCTGCATTCTCCTCCATTCGTGTCTTCAGGAGTTGTCCCTCCAAGTTACATGAAATGTTTTAGGGGGTCCTAGTCAGCTTTTCAGCATTCAGAAACAAAAGACTGGCACAGGGCTGGTCTTTTCTCAACAGGTCCATAGGACTGGGCAGAGAAGCCAATGCCAAGTGTTCAACCAGTGTGGGATTATGGGACTGGGGCAAAACCCAGATGTTCCCATTAAATCTAATTCCTACATGCCTATGCTTCAGAAACACAGAACCAACACAGCAACACGTTTAGAGTCTCTGCTTCTTGGTGTGATGAACCAGCAGTCACTGCTATTAATACTTCAGATCAAATTTACTGTTAATACTTCAGATCAAATTTACTCAGAGGTGGTTGTTCCTCTGTTCATTTTCCAGTTCCAGTTATATCCTAGACACTTCTGCTCTCCAACCAGTGTGGGATTATGGGATTAGGGCAAAACCCAGATGCCCCCATTAAATCTATTTCCTAGATTTCCAGTTCCAGTTATATCCTTGACCTTTGGCTCTTTATATAAACCTTTTAGGGGAGACTGGTACACAAAGAGAGGCTCAGAATGGTGCTTCTTTGCAGGTGGAGTGCTTGGGACTGGGGCTTGGGCCAATGCTATTTTAGGCTGCATCAATAGAAGTGTAGCGTCTAGATCAAGGGAAGTAATAGTGCCGCTCTATTCTGCTTTGGTCAGGCCCCACCTGGAATACTGTCTCCAGTTCTGGGCACCACAATTCAAAAAGGATGTGGAGAAACTGGAGCGGGTCCAAAGGAGGGCAACTAAGATGGTGAAGGGTCTGGAAACCAGGCCCTATGAGGAACGACTTAGAGAGCTGGGGATGTTTAGCCTGGAGAAGAGAAGGTTAAGAGGTAATATGATAGTCCAGTTTAAATATTTGAAGGGATGTCATATTGAGGAGGGAGCAAGCTTGTTTTCTGCTGCTCCAGAGAACAGGACCCGGAACAATGGATGCAAGTTCCAGGAGAAGAAAGGCTGGATGGCCATCTGTCAGGGATGTTTTGATTGTGATTTCTTACATGGCAAGGGTTTGGATTGGATGGCCCTTATGGTCTCTTCCAACTCTACGATTCTATGATTCTAAAGTCACTACAAGATCCCTTTGCACACTGTATGGAAAAATGGCATGGACGTTTTTACTTATTTATTTATGCATTTTACAACTCACCTCTAAGGCAAGGGAGGTGATCTGTCTTTTAAGTGTTTTTCAATCTTTTTGCCATTAAGAGCTTGAAAACAACCAGATGCAAAACTCACATATGCAGACCTTTAATTCTGCCCAGCAAAAAGCTAAAACAGAACTCATACCAACTACCATTTACATCTCCCTTTCACTGACCAAGAAATAAATACATAAATAAATAAATAAATAGCCAAAACACAACAAGTAACCAACCAACCAACCAACCAAAACAACAACCACGAGACAGAAAATATTCATTTCATGTTTTAATATAGAATAATTTAAAGTACAGCTCTTTTACAGTGTAGGAAAATTTAATACATCCTCTATAAGCAACATATTTACATCAGAAACCACTAGGACACTGGCAAAGTATTGTCACAAATATAAATTAATGATAAGTAAGGTTTCTTTCTTTCTTTCTTTCTTTCTTTCTTTCTTCTTTCTTTCTGCAACAGGACTAGTTGGTCTTCCCTCCCTTACATTCAAGATTTTCATGAGCAAATGTAGTTCAAGCTCTTGATATTAGAGGAAATGGACCGGACATAAAACCAAAACCTCTGGGTGGCTTCAGGAGGTGTGATTATTTTTTAAAATATGTGCTTTCCAAACATTGCTTTAAAAAGTTTGCATGCTACTTAAATCATCAACAAGATCAGGAGCAATCTGAGAGCCATGAAAAGGATTGTAGTTCAACTACTAGAGTGATGTTCCATAGGATGGATGTTGTCTGCCTCCGTTTTATAGCTAGGATTCAGCATAGCTGTTATGGTGGCCATTTCTGTGGACTCTTTCATACGAGGCTAAATTGGAAGTATAATTTAAGGTCAATTCGAATGCAATCATGGGTTTTACGTTATTGCGAATTAACTCTTCGCACGCAAATTCGGGCAAGAGGGAAGCCAATTCAAATGCAATCATGGGTTTTACGTTATTGTGAATTAAAGCTTCGCATGCAAATTCGGGCAGGAGGGGGTTATTTTCGGGTAATGGGAAGTAATTCCGAACGGAGCAGGGGTTCATGTAAATTCGCTAAACAAGCGAATTTACATGAATCCGCATTGGCTCCATTCAAAGTTGGGAGAAATTCCTCCCGTTTGAAAGAGTCAGTTTATAGATATTGATGTAAAGATAGAAGTAACTATTCTCATTAAGCTACATGCTGACACTGCATTTTAATGCCTCCTCTAAGCAACTAAATATATGCAGTTTTTTTTAAAAAAAATCAGTTAAATTATACTTACAGAAAATCTGCTACAGAAGATGGAAATAGGACTAAAACATTATATTAAATATAAACTATAATCGAAACCAAGGGGAATGCTTTTAAATAAAAAAAAAGAAAAAGAGAAAAGGAGACTGGAAAAGGAAACAACCAACAATCAAGAACTAAGGCACTGTTGTGCTCTCATATCACAAACTTGACATCTTCAATATTAAGCAAAGGATTAGACCACAAATTTAAGTGAGATGCAAAATGGAATAAGGAAAAATGGAATTGCTGTTAGTAAAATAATTAAATGTAATAAAGTTATAATAAAACTATGCTGAAGTTGTAAGTGGCTGTTTTTCAATTGAAGGAGCTGAGTAGTCTTGTGTTGGTTAAAGTATCATAAGAAAATATTTCATATAACTGAATACTAAAGTCACTGAATATTGTATAAATACTGAATAGTAAAGATATATTATTGAATGCGAAAGTCAGGTTTGTCCATACCTTTGGATTTCTGTTTTCTATGTATACATGTGAAGACTGGACAGTGAAGAAGAATGAAACCAACTGATTTGAAATGTGGAAGAAGAGTTCAACAGATACTGTGGACTGCTGGAAAGACCAATGAGTTGGTTCAATAGCAAATCAAGCCTGAAATTTCTCTAGAATAGATAGGAATTTGTGCAGGAAAGTGAAGACAATTAAGTGTTGATGCATATGTGTGAAAATCTGCAGCAATTCACATAAAACACTTAGGTGCAGAGAGTATATGTCTATGTGTGTATGTATGAGGGGGTATCCAAAGGTTTTAATTATCACCTTTTTAAAAAATTGACAAAATGTTTGTTTTGATTTGTAGTTGTTAACTTATCTCTATGTAGTCACTGTCTAGATTGATACATTTTTCCCAGCATATCTTGACCCTCCGAATACCTGATATTGTGGAAATCTGCAGATTGCGCCTTACGAGGGGGTATTGTAAAGTAATCGTTATCACCAGGAAGTAATTATGGCATATTGATGAAATGTTGTCGGTGTCATCATTGGTCCCTAAGTGCACGTTGCTGAGAAAATCAGCTCATTGTGTCCTTTATTTTTGTGACTGGTCTGCCAGAAATGACTAAAGTGTAAAATCCTCATCAGGTGCAATCTGCAGACTTCTAGATTGGCAAAAAGAAGTGTGTTCATGGCTGCATGAAACTCTAGCCTTTAGATGAGAAAAAGGGAAAGTGTGCCATGAAAACGCTTTTTTTGCATTTTAGGGGAGAAGAAGCGCCTTTAAAAAGGTGCTGGTTTTCCCAGCTTCTTTTTTAAAAACTGTGGAACAGCTCAGCTCCATCTAAAGGCTGCGGTGCAGCTGCTAAGCATTAAGGAAAAGGCAACTTCAAGTCACACTTTCCTGCCAATCTAGAAAGCCCCCTACAATATCAGATATTCGGATGGTCGAGATACGCTGGCAAAAATGTATCTATGTAGATAGTGACTACATAGAGATATGTTAACAACTACAAATAAAAACAAACTTTCTGTCAAATTCTTTTAAAGGTGATCATTAAAACTTTATGATACCCCCTCATATATATATGGGTGAAAGGAAGAGGGGGCTGGGTGGGTGAAGCAATGTGTATATGGACAAATATCTTGTGTATTGAATGTGTATTGTGATATGATATGTGGACTATGCCTAATAAATGTTGGTATAATGTAAATGGACAAATGAAATGTGGGGATTCTGTCTATGCATAGAAAACAGGAGTGGAGAATGGATGGGGATACTGGAGAACAGTATGGGGAGAGAGAGTGCTATTTCTGCACTGGAGGCTGCCCCTGTTTCTAGTGATATTTGTCCAAGAAAGGTCACTAGGGTTACTCTCAGATAAGTGTGTATATGACTGTAGGCCAAGGAGAGTTAAAGACAGTCTTGCAGAAGAAACAATCTGAACGTTTTTGCTTGACTAATTTTCAATTCCAGCCCTTCTTTCCAGTTTGTCATTTTATCCCCTCAGATCTAACAAACCCATTTTGCTCATTTTCAGACTGTTGGCATCTGTGGAACACAGGCTTTACACGACTAGATAATGAATTAGCATCGTCCCATCCTTTAGCTATGGTCTATATTTTATGCAAAACTACTTGCTCATTTTTTAAAAATCGTTTGCCAGTTTATCCTATATGTTGAAGCATCTTTGGTGAATGCGGCTGCTTCGGAGTTTAAGCAGTTTGAATAATTAGATCACCCTTCAATAATTAAATCACTGTTGGAGTTAGTATAATAGCTGAGACATTTTCTTCCACAAATTGCCTTACTAGCATTTGCTGAGGAGGCTCAAGTGAGATTTTATTTTCCAAAATTCAAATATCATTTTGATTTTATTCTGTTTCCTCTCTCTGTGCATGTTCAGCAGGTAGATGGATAAGCCACTGGGTTCTCGCCAGACGCTTTGCTAAGCTTTGTAGCAACCGGAGTGATCTCTACACATAATAACACCTCCTGCTTCACCTATTGTTGAGAGTTTGTCTCCAGTCTGAACAAATTTGTGAAAGC
The DNA here is from genome assembly GCA_034509955.1 of Urosaurus nigricauda. Lineage (NCBI taxonomy): Eukaryota > Metazoa > Chordata > Lepidosauria > Squamata > Phrynosomatidae > Urosaurus > Urosaurus nigricauda. The sequence goes on along the minus strand of JAOEGL010000012.1, from coordinate 22,231,561 downwards.
TCCAGAGCCTCTTCAAAGATTGTGCTTATACCACGTGATTCAACCCTATGCTTTACAGAGGACATTTTTACAGGTCAAGGTGGTTCATGCTGTTAAGCTGAGATTGAGAAAGAAGTAATAAACTATCCAGTTAAGAAATCTCTGGGGAAAAAGTAACATTGCAGCCTCCACCCAGATTCAGTAGTATTCTTAAAGAAGCTTTAAAGAACTTTGATCTGTCCCATTTTGACTGAAAATAGTCAAATGTCTCCAGCTTTGTGAGAATTATACTCACAACTTTCCATACCGCTACAAACGTGGCCACCAATTCAAGTGCAGCTCCGTCTGTTTTCTGTGATCTCCATTGTCTGTGTGCACCTTGGGTCCCATTTTGGGAGAAAGGAGAAATATAGATAAATATAAATATTAGACCTGAATGAGGATAAAAAAACATTAGAAAAGCCATGCTGGATTCGACCAAAGGCCAATCTAATCCAACAGGGGCAACCCCAATGGGAAGTCCATAAACAGGACATCCATGCAGGATCACTTTCTCATCCATGCTACCCAGCAACTGGTCTTCAGAGGCATACTGCTTCTATTGGTAGAGATCATATACAATGGTTCCTGCACATTTATTGAGGTTAGGGGTGAAAGACCCCCGTGAGTTTGGAAAAATTGCAAATAAATAATAATATTCTTTTTACTTGAGAGAAAATCTCTCAAGGAATTTCCAACTCCTCCAGTGCAACTGCCAGAGGTTGATCACAGAATCATGTTGGAGGACCTACAAGTGATTAAGAATTGTTTTCTCTAAGAACATCTAGGTTCTCCAACACATTTCTATGGTTAACTAACAGCAGAGATGCATTGGAGAACTTAGAGATTCCTAGAAAGAACATACTAATCGAACCACAAATAATCAAATCTGCAAAAGGTCAAAGCTGCAAATGTGGAGGGCCAGCTCTATAGCTATCCTGACTAATGCCAATTAATTTGTTCCACCAGCTTTAGAAGCCATCATTGCAGATTTCATAGTTTAACAACGTGCTGAGTGAAGATATAAATTTTGTTTGCTCCAAATCTACACTGAACTTCAATAGGATATATATTACAGGGAACATGTCTCTGGCTTTTCTTCGCTAACGAAGATTCAGGAAGGACTTATCCCACGCTTACTACAAGCGCGTTGATGACTAAAAACAGGGACCATATAACCTGCAGATTGAAACAGCTGCACTGACTACTGATCTATTTCTGAGCAAAATATTGTCTTTACACATACCACATTACATATTATAGTGTTGTTATTCAACTATTACTGCTATGGCTGCCTCCTGTGATGTTCTGGGGTTTGTAATTTGGTGAGGCCTGAAAACTCTCTGACTGATCATTATAAATACACCTGCCTTAAACTCAGTTTTAAAAATCCTTATTAGAAGTGGCTCCCTCCTCATCCCTTATAAGTTTATATCCATCTTCACTCAGAATCATAGAATCACAGTGTTGGAAGACAACACATGGGCCATCCACTCCAACGCAACCAAAGCACCCCCAACAGATGGGCATCCAGCCTCTGTTTAAAAACCTCTAAAGAAGGAGACTCCATCACACTCTTGAGCAGTGTATACTTGCTCCATCTTCAGTATGACATCCCTTCAAATATTTAAACAGGGCTTTTATATCACCTCTTAACCTTCTCTTCTCCAGGGTAAACATCCCCAGCTCTCTAAGTCTTTCCTCATAGGGCACAGTTTCCAGACCCTTCACCATCTTAGTCGCCCTCCTTTGGACACTTTCCAGTTTCTCCACATCCTTTTTGAATTGTGGTGCCCAGAACTGGACACAATATTCCAGCTGAGGTCTGACATAAGCAGAATACAGCGGTACTATTACTTCCCTCAATCGAGACACTATACTTCTATTGATGCAGCCTAGATCCGTCTAATTTACGATTGTATGTACAGCACTGTGTAAATTTACAGTGCTATATAAATAAAATTAATAATAAATTAATAATAATAATAGAATCACGTTGACTTTTTTAGCTGCTGCATCACACTGTTGACACATATTCAACTTGTGGTCTACTGGGACTCCTAGATCACTTTCATATGAACTGTTGTCAAGCCAAGTGTCCTCCATCCTATATCTGTGCATTTTATTTTATTTTTCTCCCTACCTTACATTTCTCCATGATGAAATTAATCGTGTTAATTTTGGCCCAGCTTTCTGTTCTACTGAGATTTTGAATTTTGATCCTATCATCTGGAGTATTAGCTAGTTCTCCTAACTGGTGTCACCTGCAAATTTTATATTAATATTAATATTATGTTTATTTATATCCCGCCTTCCTCCCAGTACAGGGTCTCAAGACGGCAAACAAATGTAAAACAGTCTAGGGGGCTGTATAAACATGCAGCCGCCCCTTTACTGGCTGGATCGGGGCCAGGGTCCCTACGTGCCACGGCCCTGATCTGGCCTCTGGAGGGCAGAAAAAGGAGCTGCAAAATGGAGCTGGCACTTTGTGCCCGTCTGTATCGGGCCTAAGTTAAAACAGTGAAAATACAAGGTTTAAAAAAAAATTAAACAATTAAAAATGTTACATTATTAAAATTTAAAAATTTTAAACTCTCTGAAACAAAAACAAAACAGCACCCATATCAATAGGTGAAGGCCTGGCGGCACAAAAATGTTTTTCTCTGCCGTCGAAAAGAAAGCAAAGATGGCGCCATTCTGGCCCTTCTAGGGAGGGAGTTCCAGAGCTTGGGAGCAGCCACTGAGAAGGCCCTCTCTCTTCTTCCCACCAAACGTGGCTGACCGGATGGTGGGACAGATAGAAGGACCTCACTGGAGATCTCAATACTCTGGGGGGCTCGTGCAGGGAGACACGGTCCTTCAAATAGCTGTATACCCAAGCCGTATAGGGTTTTATAGGTCAAAATCCGCACTTTGAAGTGTACCTGGAAATGGACTGGCAGCCAATGGAGCTGTTGCAACAAGGGGGCTGTATGCTCCCTATAGCCAGCTCCGCTTAACAGCCTGGCTACAGCTCTTTGGACCAGCTGAAGTTTCTGAGCACTTTTCAAAGGCAGCCCCACGTAGAGGGCATTGCAGTAATCCAGACGGGATTATATGCATGCCTTGCACTATCCCTCTTTGTTATGTCTTAAATTTGAGAGGAAGTGGTTTACGAAGGTACCTTTTGAGAATGGGATTTTACAGGCTCAAGGAAAAGTAGATTTATAGCACCATTTCAAGAGGTCTCAGTGGAAATGGGTTTTCCCGGCTTCTTTGAAAAGTTTCTGCCAGGTTACAGAGGCTTCTTCCCCAGACAATGGGCTGTTATAGAAGTTTGTTCTTTCCATCACTCCATCACAGAGCAACATTTGAAAAACATTCCAGTGAGATCTAACATAAAAGAAGTGTCTACTGGCAAAGACCCTTAATGAATTAGATCAGGATGGAGAACCTCGCATCAGGGTCAGTCCTGCAGGATTCCCTAGATGGCCATATCCCCTGCTCCATGACAGTAGTATTTAGTGTTTTTCCACTGTCCGTACATTTTCCCCATGTTCTAAAGTGCTGAAATTCTTCTCTGGCAGTAAAAGCTTTAAACTAAAATAGGCTTTTATTTTCTCTACTGCTGAGTTAATTGCATGCAGACTGTTTTTGCACTTTGAACTCTGTTGAAGTAAGCTGTGAGCAAAGTGGAAGGAAGATCCCAGACATTTTCAAACCATCTGAAAACTGGGATGACAGAGGATTAATTGAGACTGACCCTCCCAATCTGGGACAGTTGGAGGGTATGATTTAACTGACATGGCCATGTCCTACCCGGGGAATCGTGTGGTTTGTACTTTGGTGAGGCACAAGACAACTCTAAATGTCCCTCCCTAAATTCCCAGTCCCAGAACTCCACGGGATGTTTCCATGACAGTTAAAGGGAATATCGCACAACAGTTGTGTAGTATGAATGGGCCCTTTTTCTCTCTACCCTCCCTCTCTCACACGCATCCAATGTTATTCACATCGATATGCAACTCCTTTCTTCATGCACAGAGTAAAGATGCTGTCTTAATGAGAACAACATCACCTTGACAAAATGTAGGCTGGTGAATTTTATATCTCTTCATATTTTTATTTCTGCTGTATGGTTTTTTACACCTTTGCCTGGCAAAGAAGCCAGTGGAGCTTTGAAAGCTTGCATGATGTGTTTATTTTTTTGCATTTTGATTAGTCCAATGAAGGCATCACTGCTTTGTGGGTTTTGGATGTTATTGTACGGCCAACACAGCTGCCCTGTATGTGTATGTGTGTGTATTTCTCCTGATGGTATGATTTCAGTGAGCAGATATACCTTCAAAAAGAGGAGAGGTCTCCTCAGCAGATGGGGTTGGTCTTGTGGGCTGAATCCAACCTGTAGCAGCTGGTGACTTAGATGTCAGTGTAGTGATGAAGCCTTTCCACATTTTAGTATCTGCACAAAAGGAATTTCTAAGGTGTTCAAGTAACAATTCTTGTTAGTTTGCCATACAGAAAAAGAAGAAAACTTTTTTTTAAATACAACTACAAGGGGGTATCTAGAGGTTTTAATGATCACCTTTTAAAAAAATTGACAGAAGGTTTGTTTTGATTTGTAGTTGTTAACTTATCTCTATGTAGTCACTATCTAGTTTTATATATTTGTCCCAGCGTTTCTTGACCCTCCAAATACCTGATATTGTAGAAGTCTGCAGATTGTGCCTTACGAGGGGGTATCGTAAAGTAATAGTTATCACTCAGAAGTTATTATGGCATATTGATGAAATTTGGTCAGTGTCATCATTGGTCCCTAAGTCCACGTTGCTGAGAAAATCAGCTCATTGTGTCCTTTATTTTTGTGACTGGCTCTGCCAGAAGTGACTAAAGTGTAAAATCCTCATCAGGCGCCATCTGCAGACTTCTACAATATCAGGTATTCGGAGGGTCAAGATACACTGGGAAAAATGTATAAATCTAGATAGTGACTAGAGAGAGATAAGTTAACAACTACAAACCAAAACAAACTTTCTGTCAATTTTTTTAAAAGGCGATCATTAAAACTTTTGGATACCCCCTCGTATAATAGTGGGCTAACTACTTTTGGAGACCTGTTCACAATGATTAATAAGATTTAAAATCATGTTCCAAAATGTGATAGAATTCTCCCTTTAATCCCACTTCTGAATAACAACCAATGCATTGCCTCTATTAAAGTGCTGTAAGGTTGAAACAACCATATCTAAATATCTTCCTACAATTTTTTCTGGTTTCCTGATTTTTTAAACCTTTGGGTTGATGCAGATTTAAAGCATAATGAGGTCATTAGCTGAAAATGCATGGAAAGGAGAGAGACTAGTTGGGGGCCTTTAGGAAAACATGATATTGCAAGACTTCTGACAATAATTCTGGACTTGGCCAAATGCTGCGCCTCACTTAATCTGCATGGAAACTGGAATTGGATAAAATCCATCAAAAGATGAAGGTGTGCCAAAGGAAACAGTGGAACTTACTGTAAATTTTTCATTGCAGATATGAAGAGGGGAAAAAAAAACTCATCTGGTAAATGCATTCAAAGCCAAGGCAGGCAAATGCCAAAACAAACAAGACACCTTTGCTTCGGTTTGTTGCTGTTGGTTTCTTTTCAGATTATTTTTTTTCCAGAAAGAGAAATAAGGAAAGGCCCGTGATTAAATGAGATGCTTGCTTTCATTCATGTAGTGAATCGCTACAGTATTATCTTTCCAAAGTGTACATGTGGATTGGAACCATAACCACTTATTCAAATTTAAAGACGACTTTTGAAAATCTGCTTGGCTAGAATCCTATGTTACTTAGGGTTGTTTTGTGAGATGCAACAGCTGCTGAATTCTCTTTTTTCTATAAACATTAAAGCTACAGGAGCCCTTACTTTTCTCAATAACTGCCAAGAAACCTCTACCTTAAAACCACCATCCCAGGTTAAATCCAGACCACAAGATATATATTTAGAACTAAGTTGCTGACTTACCCTGCTCCAAGTACTAACCAGGCCAAACCCTGCTTGCCATTTGAAATCAGATGTGATCAGCTGTCCAAAGTATTTATCAGCAGATGATTCAAAAGACGGGTGTGTATTTGTGTCTATTTGATTTCACAAGTTTTTTTAAAAAAATATTTATTTGTTTTCCATAAAATTAAAACAAAATAGAAACATATCAACATTTCATATAATCATCCAATCATACACTATCTTAGTTTCTATTTCATACATCATCATATTTGATTTTAAATTTATCCCCCAACTGTAAATCATAGCATACAGAAAAGTAAAACCTTTTGAAATAGTCTTGCATCTATATTTTACATACTTTCCCTTTTTAGACATTCTTCTATATCTTCTAATACTATTTGTTTATCTGTAAACATACTTTCTTTTCTTTTCTTTTTACCAAATATTTGATTTTATCTCCCATCTATTGTTTAAATATTTTGTCACTGGTTGCCATTCTTTTCCCCAATACTCTGTTGATTTTTTATTATTCCAGACAGTTATTTTATTCATTTCTCTTAATTTTAAGACTTTTCCTATCCATTTTTCCATCCTAGGTAAACTTTCCGATTTCCAGTATTTAGCTGATATGATTCTGGCAGCAGTTTCAAGGTACAAGTCCATTCACCAATATACTTTCTCTTTGTCTGCCCCTAAAACAAAAGTCATATTAAGAAGATATAACTCAGGAATCAGTGGAAATTCCAGTTCTAAAATCTCTTGCATGGCTTTGTGTATTTTATTCCAATAATTTCTGATTTTCTGACCCAACCACCAAACATGGTGGTATGACCATATTTTTGTTTTACATTCCCAGCAATTTTTTTCTTACATCCCATATACTTGGGATAATCTTAATGGCATGTAATACCATCAGCTGACAACTTTCAGATAGTTTTCTTTAAGATCTTGTGAGACTGTCAATTTACTTGATTGTACCCAGGCCTTTCCCCACTTTTCAAACAAAAAAAACATGTCCCAATTCCTGGACCCATTTTATCATTGTTTCAGTCACCGTTTCTTTTTCTAATTCTCTTTGTAACAACATTTTATATATTTTTGAAACTTTCCCTGTATCTTTATTCCAAATGTACTTACACAAGTTTGGTTTTGTTACTCCCAAAAAAAAAAAAAAGAAGAAGAAGAAAAAAGAAAGAAAAGAAAAAGAAAAAAAGAAAAAAGAAAGAAAAGAAAAGAGAAAAAGAAAAAGGGATTTGTGATGGAATCAAAGGCTGTACTGATGACAGAATTAGGCAGTAATCCAAATAATAATAATAATAATAATAATAATAATAATAATAATAATATTTCAAGGTCTTGTAGACTGTGGGGCAGAGGGAGATACAAAATGGTGGCTCAGAAGTGGAGCCAGTTCCACTGGAAAAGTGGCCCATAGGGTTACACAAAGTTCTGTTCAAAGCCAACTAATTAATTGTCATATTTTAAAGGTGAAGGATATGGGAGCAGGAAGGATGGGTGAGATTACGGGAAGCTATGAAGGAACTAGATAAGATACTCAACTGTAAAGATATACCCCACACTGAATACCAAAGTCAGGCTCATCCATGCCACTGATATACCTTTGCTAACAAAGTTGATGCATTTCTCAGCAGAAACGTTGGTCCCAGAGGCAGAAATGACTTGGAAAGAATAAAGATTGGTTCCTACAATACACACAAAAAAGGAAGAGCAATTGAATATATTTCAGAAAAGTAATGATTTGCCCATATGAAATGAAACAAGCACATCAAGAAAGCCTTGCATAAGTAAACCATTGTTTTTAACCTTCCAGAGACTCCTTGAAAACGTCTTCCAAAATGCACCCAGGAATAACTGTCTTTCAATCGTCAATACTTTTCTTATTATTTTAATCTGTGTTTCCTTCATCATTTTTCCAATGCCAATGATATTTAAAAACTTCCAAATAGATACAGGGCAAGGAAGAAGAAGAGAGGGCTGGGTAGGTATAAAATGACTTTGGAAAAAGGAGCTTCTTTGTCAGAGGCTTTGTTAACTGAGGTATGCCAGTATTTTCAATTTCTATATGTGGTTGTTGAAGCTAGAGAGTGAAGAAAGCTGATAGGAAGAAAAGCAACTCATTTGAAATGTGGTGCTGGAGAAGAGTTCTATGGATACCATGAGTTGCTAAAAATACAAATAAATGGTTCCATGAGCAAACCATTTGAACATTCCTTAGAAGCCAAAATGACTAAAATGAGGCTATTGTACTTTGGACCTATCATGAGATGCTAGGTATTACTGGAAAAAGAGGATAATGCTTGGTAAAGTTGAAGGCATTAGGAAAACAGAAAGACTGCATTCCAGATGGATGGATTCAGTCAAGAAAGTCATAGCTGTCTTTTTTAAAAAAGTATGTTGTATACTTTATGTTGTTTATGTTTAATTTTATTTTAAGGGGGATTGAGGAATTTGAATTGTATGTTGTTGGTTTTTCGTTGTTGTTTTTAAAATCATTGTAAGCCGCCCCGATTACATCTTGTAGAGGGGCGGGATATAAATAAATTGTATTATTATTATTTTTAGCTGTCATGCATAAGGTTGCCATAAGCTGAAGATGACTTGGTGATGTTGAAAAACAACAAAGGAGGAAAATATGGTAGAGGATTTATTTTTGTAAAAACAAAGCAAAGCAAAGCAAAGCAACAACAACACATTGCAATTCTTGTTTTACCCCATCTTGATTGTTGATCAGAGAGGCGGGATATAAATAAAATCTATTATTATTATTATTATTATTATTATTATTATTATTATGTGAGCAAATTGTAACTGTGCATTTAAGCATTGTGGCCAGTACAGACCCCCCAAAAGGGGCAGTCTGTACTTGCCCAAAGAAGTGCCAGGATGGGGCCAGGGCTGCCTCGCCGGCAGCCCTCGGCACTTCTGCAGGCCGCGGAGAAGTGGTGAACTGCCGTTTCTCCATGGCATGAAAGCAGGGTGCAGCCAGCACCTTGGGTGCAGCCAGCACCCTGGGTGCCCAGTGCACCCCGCTGTCCCCGGCGCTGTCGAGGGAAGAAAGGGGCCACCACTGCGGCCTTTTCCCCCTTGGGATCCTTGGTGCAGCAGTCTAAAGACCCACGCCAAAGACCCGTGCCAAAAAAGAGAGCTCCATTTTGGAGCTCTTTTTAGCGCTGCAGAAAGGGTGCCATTGGCGCCTTCCCATGGCACGATGGCATCAGGTGCGTGCAATGTTATCTAATCGACATCATGGCTCGCTTGTATGGACGCCGCCATTTTAAAATGGTGGTGTCCATGCGCGCTAGGGTTAGGCAGGGTGTCGATGCTGCACCTTCCCTAACCCTAATCGTGCTTTACAGATAGCCCTTTTGGGCAATCTGTATCAGGCCAAAGTGTTATATTATGAGGTTATTTACAGGTATAGGTAGAGAACATTGAGGATCAGAGGTACATGCTTTGCCCATGGATAGGACTATTGATTGCCTACAAAATCAACTTCTTTTTCATTACCATTATTAAAGAACTAAAAGACAAACGTCTTTGGTGAGAGACTTCAAGTCGCCCAGAACACTACCAGTAGATCTCCCTATTGTCTGCCCAGCCCCAGTGCGGAACATGAAAAGAGGGGGTTTAAGTAAACAGATCTTTGTGTCTTGCACTTAGATATCTTGCTAATTATTGTTTTGTGACAATATGAACTAGTGCTAGTGTCTTAATGGAGTGAGTGAGAGAGAGAAAGGTGTAGTTGTACAGCTTATCACCTGACTTCTGTATGAAAAGCAATACTAATTGCGTACAACAGCCCTAAGCATTTGGATGAAGTCAGTTAATTACAGGATCTTGTCTATGGTGCTCAATTAAACAGGATGATTTGCAGGCATCAACCACCCTCTTTTTTTAAAAAAAAAAATAGCGGAGTTCAGTGAAATTGTCAGTTACGTAAACAGAGCCTGGAAAGAAGAGCGAATAGGGTGGAACACAGCAGATGGAAGCTTCTGAATTGACAAGAAGATATGCGGCGTGTGGCAGTCTCTCATTGCAGACAGATTAAATCTTCTTCCTAAGTGACACATCTTTGCCTGTGGACATAAAAGTTTCAAAATGCTCTTTAATCAGTGATTAAGAAAGCAGCAACACCAAAAACTTTCTACCTACCAGCAGCCCTTTCTTTTTTGAAAAGTAACATTTATTACCTTTTCACAGAAACAGATTTGTAATTTGCATAGTCTGTCATACAGTTGGCCCTCCTTATTCATGGATTTTTTTTATCCACGGATTTGAGCATACACGGCTTAAAAATATTCCAAACAAAGTATAAATTCCAAATAGGCAAATCTTGATTTTCCATTTTATATATGGGACACCATTTTTTTTGTGCCATTATATTTAATGGGACTTGAATATACACGGATTTTGTTATCCATGGAGGATCCTGGAACCAAACCCCAACAGATAACAACGACCCACTGTACTTTTTCCACATCATTCCCCATAACGCTTCTTTACACCTTCTTTAAGCATGATTTCAATGTCCAGTTGTTTGTTTCTCTTAGCCTTGGTTCTTTCTTCCTAAACTGTATTTTAGTTTTTAAAATATTACAACTTGTCAATTAATACATCATACATATATCCAATTCATCTTAAAGACCCGGGTTCAACGTGTTTTATAATTATTATACACAATTCTTCTATCACAAAATTTACTCTTTACTTCTATTATTATCACATATTTATCTATTTTTCTCATCCATTATTTACAAAATGCTGAATGTTCTGATTGTTCTTAAAGATATTTGAGAGTATTTTTACTCCAATTACATAAGTTTCCCTATACTCCATCTTTCTTTGCAATATTGCAGTGCTAATTTCCAAGCCTCGTTCCATTGTTTGAGTGGCCTTTCATTCAGCAAAGCTGTAAGTCTGTCATTTTCTAGCATATCTAGTCCTTTATCTAAAAAATCTTCTATTGCTGGTATTTCAGGACGTTTCCATTTCCTTGCAAAAACGATCCTTGCTGCCGACACTATATATAATAAACACTTTAAACATTTCCTTAATATTTTGTCCTGCACAATATTTAACAAGAATAATTCTGGTTCCAAATCAGCAGCGCTTTCTATATTAACTAAGGACACAAACAGACAGGCCAAAATAAAGCTGCTTTAGGTCACTTTGTAGATATACTATTTAAAAGATGCATGTGTCCTTAAGAGGCCAGAAGCCGTGCCAAACCCACGCTCCAGTCCAGCTTTGGTGAAGCTTCTGGACTCTTAAGATGCGCTGTTCAAACGGTGCCATGCCATGCGTATGTCATCAGTGTGCACAAAGGTGGCAATGATGCCCAACACGTGCCCTAAAAAGGACCTGCCGGGAGTAGGTTCTTTTTAGGGCTCCCGGAGGCCATGCTGTTTGCTTGGTGCGGCCTCTGTGTGGGGCAAAAACGGGTGGCTTCACACTGCTCTTTTGGGGTGATCTGTACAGCCCCAAAGTTTCGGAGGATTCTGGGAGCAAACAAAGAGAGGATGGAAAGTATTGGCTCCTTCTTCAGACTTGAAAGTTGGTTTCTTGGGATCTAGGGAGGGCTTCTCTCTGCCCTTTGCATCCAGGGAGGGCTTCTCTCTGCCCAGAAATGCCCAAAGGCAGCCTTCTAGTAAGCAAGTGTAGACATATGTACAAAGGGCCCATTTTGGGAATTGCTCAGGACCTTAACTCATGCTTGATTTTAAAAGCCAATTTAATTAATCTTAAAGGATTCTGGATGTTATTCCAAAATCAGAGGTGGTGGATCCCATGTCAGGGGGGCAGTGACTCCAGCTTAGGTTTCTTTAATCCAGGAATTATTGGAGCCTGTTCTCAACTTGCCTCAGCACCATGGACAGCTCCTTTAAAGCTATGCATACATATGTGTATTTGTATGTGTGTATCTCTCTCTCTGTGGTGCCAGCAGCAGCATGTGGTCGCTATTCAGTCTGGACAGATATACTAGTGCTTTCTTTTCCTCTATGTAAGGATATGGGAATGGAGTCACTTCCACCTAAGGTTCTCACTACTTCCATACTGTATTCCCTGTTGGTGAGGATCTAAGGCAGTCAATCTTCTTGTTGATTTTCCCATTTTCTTGAAAATGAAATTGTCAGAAAAGCAAGTGAAGAAATTTATTGTACTTGGCAAAGCTTGGCTTTCAATAGATATCAGAGTTGTTGGATTCTTCCCACTTCATTTCTCCTTTTAGAATATTTGTCAATCTGTTTAGACAGGTATCATCCAAGTCTTAAGTTTAGCTTGGAAGTCTATAGAAGACCCCAAATAGTGTTGTCACTGTTGTTTCCTGTCTCTCCTACAATTTTTACCAAAATGGTCTCAGTCTGGCTTCCATATGCCAGTTTATGGATCAGCTTACAGGTGTATGCCAACCCTTTATATCACGGTGGGGAAATTACGGCCCATTAGCTGTATGTAGCCCCAGGATCCTAATTTTTTAAAAGTGGCATGTTTGTCCCCAAATGCTCCTTTGAGAGGGTGGGAATTAATTTGGGCATAATTTGGTTTATTACCAAATAAATGAGATGGGAGTTGACTTCTTGGTCAGTCTGTTGGCCAAGAGGCCTCCCCTGCATCTAAAATGGCTGAGACAGTGCCAAAATGTGGCGAAACATCTTAAGACGCATGGGAGGAAATCCTTTTTAGGATATGCATCCCTCCGTGGTCTCCTAGGAGGCCAATGTGACCCTGAAACCGACCGCCCTCCCAACAGTCACCCAACCCTGTTTTATATATAATGCTACTCCTCTTCCCTTCTTGTTGGGCTATTCCCTTTGAATAGATTGTAACCCTCGATTAAGGGGCCAAGAGCCTTATTCGACCAGGTATCAGTAATGCCAACTCATTTTTAATTCCTTTTTTTAAAAAAAGGGATGCTGAGATTTAAAAAATTGCTTTCAGAAAAAAACTGCATGTTGAATTCTGATCTCAGTCAGAGAAAGATCTTTAACTGGAAATGGCAGAGATTGATCCTAGAGCCTTCTCTGTGCCAACAAAGGTCTCGAAATTCCTACAAACCATGGTAACTTCCTTCCCCTGAGCTTCTTCGAATAGACAGTAAAGGAGCACAGGGATTTTTTTTTCTTTAAAAAAAGGGCCTTTCTTTTTTTATTTTTCCATCTCTCAAAACCGATCAGGGCCATATCTTTTGTTTTAGCCCTTTCTCAGCATAGATAGTTCCTGCCCCCTCCGTTCCTACCATTGGCAAGCAAGGTTTCAAACCAACAAATGACTTAGATAATTAACACAAAGCTTCATGGAGCGGGGGGGGGGGGGATGCCTTTTGACATCTTTTTTGAGCTTTTTGTCGACAACAAAAACCTCTCCTCCCCATCTTACAAAACTGAGGGGGTGGGTGGGAAGGAGCATTTAGAAATGACAGAGAAGGCTGGCTTTTTTTTAAAGTTGAGAAACTCATTAGCAAGTTAAAGAGAGAAGCTTTTACTGTAAGCACTTCTCTTCCCCCCCCCTTAACAATTAGTCTCTCAAGAGACAGCAATTTCCCCTCTTTTCAGACAGAAACATTAGAACAAAGCGGTAGATGTTAAAATGGGAGACGATCAGAAGGAGATGTCAGGTGCAATCATTCAGTCCATTTCAAAAGTTAGGTCGGTTTTGGATTTACAAGCAAGTGCCATAATAAAACAGTGAATTTTAATTTAGAGGAGCTTAGATGGCTTTACGGCAAATTCATAGAGGAGAAATCTATCATGTTATCTGATGCAAGGAAGGAAAAAGTTTTAGTTTCTCCTGCATTTTTCAAAATATCAAGTTCTATCCACTTAGAATATGACAAAATATCCTAATATTGCCCGTCCCTCTCCTCTCCCACTTGCTGAGTTAATTCAGTACAAACTACTTTTGCATCTTGAACGGAATCTGCTGCAAATTAAAGTAGGCTGAGGATGAAGGGGAGAAGTGGGAAGAAGAAAGAGAAGCAGGAATATTTTAAAAATTGCTGAAAAATTGCAATGGACAGAGGATTAATTGGGACTGTCTTTTCCAGTTCATGACAGTTCAAGTCATCCTGAAACAAATCAAATCAGGGCAGAGTCTTCTGGAACAGGAACAGAAGATGTGCTCAGCACAATAAATAAAATGGCGACATGTCCCACTTTCAAGTGAATAGTCCTCTATTGTTCTAAGTGAATATTCTTCTAAAAGGACTGTCAAAGTACAAAAAGGCTTCGCTCTGGAGTCACCATGAATGACAATTCCCTGAATTCCATAGCATTGAGCCAGGCCAGTTAAAGAGGTGTCAAACTGGATTATTTCTACAGTGTAGATGTAATCAAAGTCTCCATTTGTAAGTATCTTAAGAGTTACTCCATAGCATTGAGCCAGGCCGGTTAAAGAGGTGTCATACCGGATTATTTCTGCACTGTGGATGCAGCCAAAGTCTCCATTTGTAAGTATCTTAATAGTTGCTCCATAGCATTGAGCCAGGCCGGTTAAAGAGGTGTCAAACTGGATTATTTCTAAAGTTTAGATGCAACCAAAGTCTCCATTTGTAAGTATCTTAAGGGTTACTCCATAGCATTGATCCAGGCCAGTTAAGAGGTGTCAAATTGGATTATTTCTGCACTGTGGATGCAGCCAAAGTCTCCATTTGTAAATATCTTAAGGGTTGCTCCATAGCATTGAGTCAGGTCACTTAAAGAGATGTCAAACTGGATTATTTCTGCACTGTGGATGCAGCCATAGTCTCCATTTGTAAGTATCTTAAAGGTTGCTCAATCCAAGGCCTCATTCACATGATTTTTTTAAAAAAACAAACAAAACTGAAAATATGTGAATAATCTTAATTATGCATTCTGGGTTTGGAACCTTGTCTTTCCGAGAACTGCATTGCTTCACATCTCTGTGAGTTCGGTTGCTCACACATGTGGGCACCACTCTCTTGTCTCCGCATCTACTGGCACCCCTCAGCCAGAAAGAGGAAGGACAGCACCCCTTTTCCTCTTCCCTCTTTTCCTCCCTCTTTCCTCTTTCCTCCCTTGTGGCAGCTGTTCCAGTGGGGAACGGGTAGCACTTTCTCAATTGCGTGGGCTGTTGATGGTGTGAACGCATTTAAAAGCCATTAAAGGTATGGAGAGTTTTATCCCAAGTCTATTTGGGTCTATTCACATTGCAGTTCACTTCACCGATGATGTGAATCTTCTGCAAAAACTCATGAGAAATCCCAAGATTGATTATTCCGAACTAAGTGGTTGTTATTGCTTTTTTGGCAGGCTTAATCGAATGCGTTCAGGATACGTGTAAACAACAGAGGGGTTGTTTAGACTACATTTTGAACCGGTTTGTGAACCGGTTCAAATTGGGGAAGTTCACACTTGCGCCGGCCTTTCTGATGCAATTGGGGGGGGGGAGAACCGTTGCAAATCCCCCTTAATCTGTTTTTTTGTTTTTTGTTTTTTGAAACTGGAAAATCAGCAGTTCTTTTGAAAAGAACCGGTCTTTTCTGCCAGCTGCAAATGGGAACTGGGGATCGAGTACATCTGGAGCAGAGGAAGGGAGAAGTTAATGTAAAAGGAGTGGATCATGGCACCCCTTTCTTTCTCCCTGTCACCCAAAGTGTAGGATCTTCCCAGCAGTAGTGAGACCGTCAGGGGCCTCCAGGCTGGGATGGGGTGAGGGAAGAATTTTGCTTGGGCTGCCCAGGAGGTTCTATCCCGAGTGGAACCTGTGGCCCAGTCTCCCTCGGTGTCCCAGTGGTGTGTCCTGGGGGGTGGCATCTTTTCCCTCCCTCCCTTTGTCAGTGGGCCGGGGCTTCGGGAAGAGGGATTGGAATAATAATAATAATAATAATAATAATAATTGATTTATTTATAGCCTGCCCAATCACTAGGAATCCGGGCAGGTTACAACAATAAAAATGTGTTAAAATACAATAAAATGCAAACTGATCCCTTCCCAGCCCCCCTCCCCAATATTAAAACCACAATTAAACACTCAAATTAAAAGCAATTAAAAATACAGAATAGAAATATAAAACAGTTTGGCAGGGGAGAGACATACATGGCAGAATTTGGGTCATATACATAAACATCCACAAGGGGAGAAAGCTAAGATGTATTAGCTAGGTTGGGAAGGCCTGCCGGAAGAAAGGCTTTCTCACCTCGATGCCTGCCTTGCCTCACCATGTCCTGCCCTACCTGGCTTCTCCTTGCCCACACGGGCTTTGGCAGGGATCCTGGGACTCAAAAGAGCTGCCACCACTGCCATTTCTTCCTCCTCCACCCCTGCCGCCTCTTTCCCGCTGCGTCCGCCTCCTCCACTGCCTTTCTCCCGCCATCTCCACTACCTTGCCGGCTGGACATGCAAACTGACACCAATCCAGGTTGAGAGGGACAGGGGGGGGGGAACCTGGGACCTGGAGGAAAAAGGGGGAGAGGAAAGGGATGAAGGAGGGGAAGGAGAAGTGGTTTGAGTGTTTGAACTTTGGGGACCAGGGTTGGATTCCCAGCTCGGCCATGGAACCCCACTGGGTGATGGGAACTACCTGCCCACCCTGATGTCCTCCTTGCCTCTCCTTGTCTTGCCTTGCCTTGCCTGGCCTCTCCTTGCCCACTTGTGTGATTGAGGCCAGATGGGCTTGCCATCCTCCATGGCTGACAGCTGGGGAGGAGATTCCCCCAAACAGTATGACGTAGGTGTGTGCATCATTTGATTGGCAGTTTGAAAAAAATAGTCAAAATGGTGGCTCCATTTTAAACGGATATGTGAACTGTAAACTGGGTTAAACTGCCACGGAGAGATTCGATCAGGGCAAACACAGTGGGAACTTTGATTCGGTATTACACCATCGAATCTTTCCAGATCTACCCAGCACAAAAATGTGAGTGTGAATGGCACCACAGATTCATCCTCAAGCATAGCACATTGCCTTGAATAAAAACTGCTGTAAGAAGGGAGAGAAGTGGCTAGGAGTTAATTAATAGAAACTGGATAGCTGGTTTTGTGGGTACGCAGTTTTCCCTGCCACGGTGCATTATATTGTTCTATTTGTATTATTTCTATTGAAAACAATACTTATACATATATTATTATATTATTATAATATAATATAATATTAATATATTATTATATATTAATATATAATATATAATATTATATTATAATACTTATACATATATATATATATACAATTACTTAATTTGCAACAATATCTATATATTAATATTTGCATATTATTACATAAAGTATGCAAATTTATGCAATTTTTGGGCTATCTTTGAATTTCTTTTAGAGCTACACATTTCTTCCTTTGGGTTAATATGTAAGTTAGCAAGGGATCAGTTATGATTTCCAGGTTTTGATGCAATAGATCAGCTAGCTAGGAAATATGGACCAATCAATCAATCAATCAATCACTGTATTTGGAAAGTTTCTAAAGACTCCTTAGCTGTGTCCTTTTATAGGTTTTTCTGTTCTGTAATGACAAAAAATATCACTTTTCATTTTTCAAATTGCCATTGGGGAACTGCAAAGCAATCAAACTATAACAGCTATTAATCTCTCCAGATAATATTTATGTACCACTTAAACTGGTTTAAGTAAAATATTTCCCACTGGACTGTTACATTGACAGAAATGTTTTTTCTAGCAAAGGCATTCATTTACTAGCTTGTCTTACAGACATATGAAAAGAAACTAGAACCGGAGCACTGAATTAATGACTGAATCAGATGTTTTTTTAAAAAAAATCTTGAAAAGGTGCCCTGAAAAATCAAAAAGTAGATTTATATTTATTTGCCCTATATAGCAGTGTCTACAAAAACTGCAAAAAGCAAAAAGCAACCTTCAAAAAAGTGTTCTCCATTCTTTCATACGCAGATGAATGCTTTTTCTAGATGATGCCTTTTATGGCTCACATGAACATCACATAAAAGGAAAATGGTTTCAAAAAATATTGTCCGAACTCATACATCATCGACTTAGTTACAAATGTATAACAAAGTAATGTTTCCTGGCCCGATTCCCCAAACTTAGCTTAATAGTACTTTTCCCAGTTCCTTTCTCTGAAATACTGCCTATGATACCTGCTGTTCATTGGTGGTCTCCCATCCAAGTACTAACCAGGGCTGACCCTGCTTAGCGTCCAAGATCATACAGGATCTGGAAAAGAAAACAGAAGAAAACAGAAAATAGCTTTGCCATGGCCATTCCAAAACATTTTGCTGCCTCAAGCAAAGAACAAGTTGGCATCCTTGCCCTCAACATGATCACTTTCTAGATACTAGGCAGTAAGTATCTCTGGAAAGCCTAGAACTGGAACCTGAAAGCAAGATCCTTACTCTTTCTTTTTCTCTCTCTCACACACAGAGGAGAGGGGTGAATATACGCACGAACATGCACAAAATAAAGATTAAAGCAATAGCAGCCAGATCCACCACCACCACCATCATCTATACCCCACATTTCTTCCCCAAATTGGGAGTCAAGGGAGTAAATTAAAATTACAATAAACTATTAACAATATGAAAACAAGTTAGGGACCTTTTACACCTAAAAAGGATTTTTATAAAACAAAAAAACATAGTTCAGTAAAAATAACACAGTAATGCAGTCTTTCCTTTAAAAAAAAAAAAAATCCATTGAGGGAACTTCCGGTTGGTAATGGCATCCTCTTAAGTTGTCTCTATCCATACTGGGAAGGGATGATTGCAAACAATGGGAGATCCAGCTGCCAAAGCATCCAAAAAATCGCCTCCCTTGTTAATGGGAACCCAGAGGTGTCTATCGTGGGACCATTCCTGCAATCCGGATTCTGGTGTGAGTTGGGGAGTTTGCTCAAATTTGTGAGAGTAGGGCCCTAGCAACACTCTTTGGAATTGGGTCCCATCATGTATACCAGTAAGACCAAGAATCCCTTAAGTGAGAACACGGAGACAGGCTTCTTCAGTTAAATTCTAATATTTATTAAAAGGGGAAGAAACATCCAGCAAAGAAACACACATTCATGCACACACTCAATGCTCCAAGAAGCAAAAGTGAGGAAAAGCAGGAAAGGTGGGAGATGGGCGAAACTATGGGGAAATATTCACTCCAGTAGGCTTCTCAGAAGTCCAATTCTGATGATGATGATGATGATGATGATGATGATGATGATGATGATGATGATGCACAGCCGCAGAAACGTGGGGGTGGATGGCTGAGGCAGCTACTGTCAGAGGTCAAGATGGCATGGAGTCCAGCAGCACTCTGAAAATAGCACACTTGAGTTGAAAATTCCTAGGTTTATATAGTCTCAAACTGGCCTCTAGCAATGAACTTGATGGACTGGCCAAGGTTTAGAGAAAGGCGCTGAAGGCCTGGGCTTTGTTAAGCCGAGGTGCGGTGATGACTTAAACAATGTATTTGGGTCTTGACACAATCAAGGAAGGCAGTCAGGTCTATGGGTAGATCATTTAATATTATCACTGGCAGATTAAGTGTGAGGCTTGGGACTTTATCACATGCACTTGTAAAACCGTTTTGAGGACGGGGATGAGACTCGCAGGGGCGAGCGTGAATGCATTTTACCACACACGTAAGCGTCCCTTACGTGTTGCTCTGTTCAAAGAGGCCCCGTTCTGGCACCTGTATACAAGCCATCCCTGTTCAGTGCTGGCAGGTGCCATTTTGGCCAGACGGAAGTCTTCCGAGAAGAAGATTTAATGCTTCTCGGCATGGGACAGGGACGGGTGCCAGAACGGGGACTCTTTGTGGATGTTTGTGTGTGTGGACGTGCGCCCCTGCAAGTCCCGTTTCCGTCCCCAAAACGGTTTTACAAGTGCATGTGATAAAGTTCTTGGAACAAACAACTGTTGGGTTTTTGTTGTTGCCTGCCTTCAAGTCATTCCAGACTTATGGCATCTCTAAGGTGAAACTAACACAGTTTTTTTCTTGGCAAAAGTTGTTCAGAAGACTTTTGCCCTTGCCTTCCTCTGAAGCTGAGAGAATGGGACTTGCCCAAGGACACCCAGTAAGCTTCCATGGCCAAGTGGAGATTCGAACCTTGGTCTCCTAGCCCAATACACTGGATTGCCTGAATCTAAGGGAGGGAAAGCGGTTAAAATAGTGGTCAGAGGAGCTGGAAAAAAAGGAGACTACTATATTGGTGCCATCATCATGGCACCAGAAATTATATGCTTGCCATTGTCAAAGCAATATTTTGTGGTTTGGGAAGATGCATAGAGAAAAAGAACCTCAGCCATTCAAGAGGAATGGATTCTTGTTTAAATTTTTGAAATTAATTCTTATTTTAATTTGAACTTTTTTGTGGAATGAAAGTAACCCAGCCAATGTCAGGGCTGTAGCCTGGTTTGATCAGAACAAGGTGTGTGCTGTGTGGATTTTAAATATGAAAGTGTAAAGATTCACACGTAAACAACTCCTTGAAATGTGATAATTCACCCACTGATTTGCCCCTCTCTGTTTGTAGCTCTGGGAGCATATTGCTAGGAAGATAGCACTCTTGGGAGCTACAAGATAATTATGTCTCCTTTGGAGTTCTAATTTATTGGAGCTCTCTATAAAAGAAACTTGGTTTAATAGTTAGGATCAAATTTTAACCTAAAAAAAATTCAGTCTGGTGTTTTCTTTCATTATTATAGCGTCTTGGCTTTATCTAAGGGAGAAAGTGCTAATTTAATTTTTAGGGTTTTTTCTCCCTGTTAAAACAAATGCATATTCTCTGTTACAGAATTGTGATTTGTGTTGTTGGAATTTGCTTTTCACCAAAGCATTTTTTTTTACCCCGTCTCTTGAGCCCCTGGAGATAATAAGCAGTATAGAAACCATTTAAAAATAAATCTTCATTCAGCCAGGGTGGAGAGCGATGACAGAATTCCTTCCTGCTCTTTAATAGCTGACAAACCTGGATGTAATTCCAAAAGGCAAGATCTGCTTAGCATCAGTGCTTGAAAGTGAGGCAGACATACGCACGAGTTTTTTCACACCATATACTTTATACTTAGCAGCACCAAAGAATAGTGCAATGATTCATGGAGTGATATGCCCTCCTAAGGCTCATGTAGTGCTTCCAGGGGTCAGCAAGCTATTTTAATAATTAGTTATACTTCTAGTTTCAAGGCCCCAAGGGCACCACCACTACTACTACTATTAGCTGTTGTTGCTGTTAAACTTTGTGTATGTCCAGATCGATAAAAAAGTCTCAGATTTTGTTTATGTTCTTTTTTAATTTTATTTGTTGTTGTAGTTATCTGCCACCAAGGCAACTTCAAGTCAACTTCAAGTGATGGCGATCCTATGAAGAGACCTCCAGGTCACCCCATGCTCAACAGCCCTGCTCAGGTCTTGGAGACTCAGGGCCATTGCTTCCTTAATTGTGGGGCAGTACAGACTGGCACTTTGTGCCGGCCTGTATGAGCGGTAAGGGCTGAGCATCTGCATGCTCAAAGCCCTTACTACGCTCCCAGGTGCCATCTTGGCACACGCCTCTCTACACGGCATGTGCCAAGATCATAGAATCATAGAATCGTAGAGTTGGAAGAGACCACAAGGGCCATCCAGTCCATCCCTCTGTCATGCAGGAACTCTCCATCAAAGCATCCCCTACAGATGGCCTCTGCTTAAAGACCTCCAAGGAAGACTCCTCCACACTCCGAACGGCACTGCACACAAGGGGAGTCATCATGGTGCGTGGTCACACCTATGGTGCCCCTTCCAGGATGCAAAAAGAACCCTCCCTAGTATTATTGTCTTTTCTAATGGGTTGTACCTTCTCATGATGTGGTCAAAGTATGACAGCCTCAGTTTAATCATTGTGGCTTCCAGGAAGATCTCTGGCCTTATCTATTCTAGGACCTATTTATTTGTGTGTGGTTTTTTTGGGGGGGGGGCGGGGGTTTGTCCATGGCATCCTCAGCATTCTTCTCCAGCACCACATTTCAAATGAATTTATTTTCTTTTTATCCATTTTCTTAATTGTCCAGCTCTCATATCCATACTTAGTAATAGGGAATACAATTGCTAGTATGAGTCTAACTTTTGTGCTTAGTTGTATATCTTTGCCTTCTCCCTTACCAAATTACATTATCTTTTCTAAAGAGTCATGTCTTCTGATATACTCAAACTATGACAGTCTCAGATTAATTATCTTTTTGCTCTAGGTCCCATTTATTTGTCTTTTCAGCATTCTGTGGTATCTGTAGATTTCCTGAGCTTTACATTTCAAATGAGTGAGCCAAGATATGGAAAAATCTTTAAATGTTTTAAAATTAATCAATATTACTTTTATTAATATCTATTAATATTTAATTAATATTAATTAATTTAAAACATTTATTTTTTATTTTTTTAGCATGAAAATTTAAAGTCTAGGTCCTCTCCTTTCTTCTCCCACTAAGCCTCACCCTACTCACACCATATACCTTTAGCATTTTAAAGGGACACAGGGAAATGCCACAGCCTGTTTCTGCCCCCAACAATCTCAGTACTCATTTTAGTGACCTCAGAAGGATGCAAGCCTGAGTCTAGCTTGAGCTCTTTTGCTGGTATTGAACTCACAACCTTCTGGTTTGGAGTGAGTGGCTGCAGGATATGCATTTACACACTGCGCCACCAAGGCTTCTTGGTAACAAGACTGATCCTCCATATCTGGACTCTCTCTTGAAGGGCCTCCCTAACCAGGCAGCAAAAAGAAGCCTCAGTCCATGGAGTAATCACTCCTTTTCTTGAGACCCTTCACATCCTCAATGCTCAGGTCTACATTTGCAGTCCCTATTCTGTTGTGCAGCTTCTGCCTTCCACCCCTTTTCCGGAGTTGTCTCCATTCTTTCATTAGCTGCCTCTCCCGACCCAGCTGCAGAGGCTTTAACTGAGGTCAGCAGCTGGTTCTACTTTCCTCCAGGGAGCTGGAAACAGCCAAGGCACTGCTGCTGGTAAATCCTCCTCTTCCATACTTCATATTGTATTGCAAAATGTTCATCCAGGCACAGGCAAGAGTGCTGTAATGTGCATGTGCATCAGGCACTTCTGACGTGCTCGAGGCAATTCTGATGTGTTTGAGGCAATTCTGATGTGTATTAGGTGCTCCTGTTGGACCCCAGCAGTTCATAGCTGATGTTGGAAGGTGCATTAGGGAGCACCTTGATGCACATCAGTGCCCATTGCTCACCAGACATTGGCTCATGCAATGGCGATCCATGCATTGTAACATCATGGCAGCCCCCCCCCCCCAGCAAATATGTATATTGCAAAACCACTTGGTTCAATTAAGTAAGGCCATTTACAGAGATTTAAGTCTCATGCAGAATGCTTTGAAATTTTTTTGATGCTCAGAATCCCACAGCTGTGCAATTCTGGGAATTAGAGTCCAAAAAGTAACTGTTCCAAGCTCTGTTCTCGACTGTTTAATGTCAGGACTCCACATATGGCAGATAACCTGCATCCCATTTTTTGTTCTGTGACAAATATTGATGTACAGCTCGTACGGAATTGTCTGCCTGAATTGAAGGAGTACCTGTGGCCGTGTGCAATTTATCTGGAAGGCAAGGCTGTCGTCATTGCTTTGATGTGTAGCTGAGACGGATGGTGTAAACCTGATCGTAGTTTACACTTCCTATATTCCCAGAGATCAAAGGCTGGAGATCTGAGCAGGCAGCACTTAGGTTTTTGCATGTGTAATGCAATTCCAATTCACAGCTTGACTGAACAACATGGTGCCCTTCCCACGCCTTTTCCTTTAAGCAAGTCATATTTGGAAAAGCCAGCTATTATTCAGGCTTGCTTAGTAACTGGTTACATTGTGCAAGTGGCGACTTAAGAAATAAATAATAATCTGTTAGCCCAGATCTATTTATACTGTATACTGTAAATTTTAGAGCACAACCTCTCTGTGAGGTGGATCAAGCTGAGAGATAGTGACTACTCCAAGGTCATGCAGTGAATTTCATAGCTCAGTCCACAGGAGAACCCAGATTTCCCGAATCCTGGTGAATACAGAACACATTCGGAGAACATATGCAAGGGTAGCTGTGCCAAGAACAACAACACCCCAAAGCCACAGAACACTAATACTTTTATTGAGTCAAACAAAGTGCAAAAAATACATGTTTCAAGTTTGCAAAACTCCACTGCTCCCACTCATCAGGCAAAGGTGTTAAAATCATACTGGGAGGAAAATGATGTTGTTAATCACAGCCCTGCATTTTGTAAAGATGTTGTTGTTGTTTTTTTGTTCCCAATTAAGATGGTATGGAGGGATATCTATGCAGGCAGGCCACTGCTCTTTCTGGCCTTATGGATTATGGGAGACAAAAAGTCATAAACTCCAGGAAATAAAACTTAAATTCTATTAGCAACACAAAAAGTTACTTCCTTTGAGATCCAGGTTGCCTCCTTTTTGAAGCCATCAGCCCCTTTGTTATGCAGAGAACACAATGGAGTTTATCACACGACGGGAATTGGAATTATAATCCAATGGCAATCTGAAAGCAATCATGGGGTTTCAATTGCGTGAAAGCCGATCACATGCATTTTTGGACAATGGGAAGTCCTTCCAAATGCAATCGTGGGGTTTCACGTTATTGCGTGAGAAACTATCACATGCAATTTCGGGCACTGCAATGCAGCCTCAATATGCAATCACATAAATTTGCCAAATTAGTGAATTCGCTCAATTCGAAACTGGCCCCGCTTTCATTTTTTTCGAAATTGAGAGAAATTCCTCCCGTGTGATAACGTCCATTGTCCAACAAACGTCAAACTTTAAAAAAAAGAGGACTTATTGGGACTGGATTTGGCATGTTTTACCTAAACAGCAAGTCTTCCTAATGCAAAAGCATGGAGGCTTCTTGAGAAGGCCAATGTTGTCTAATGTGAAGCTGAAGGCTTTCATGGCCAGCACCCATAGTTTTTTTGTGGGTTTTTCTCTGAAGATGCCAGCCACAGGTGCTGGCAAAATGTCGGGAATAAACTCTTCTAGAACACAGCCTCATAGCTCAAAAAAGCCCACAAAAAACTATCAGTGTTGCTTGCCTCCCAGAACCCACATGGCCATACCAATGATTTGGTGAATCACTGAATTATAGATGTAGTGCCCTACTTTCCAACTGTCCAATTTTGATGGGGACAGTCCTAATTAAAACTCTGCTGTCCCATTTCTCCAGCTGCTGTCAAAATGTCCCAGTTTCTCTCTCTTTCCCCCACTTTCCCCCTTTATCCTCTGCTTATTTCAGTTGCTGCAGACTGAGTTTTAAGTCCAAAAGCAGCCTGCGCTCAGTTAACTCATCATAGGAAAAGAAGAGGAAGGGGTGACATCTTGCTGTTTCCAATAGACTCAGGTAAAACCAAACTGTCCTAGCATGTATGTTTCTTCTTCATTTTGCTATCGGGATCACATCTGGTGTGGCCACATGTGTCCTGGTTTTCAACTGTGACATTTTGGAGGGTACGAAGAACCTTTCGGCCTGGTTCTGATTCCATCCCTCAAAGGCTGGGCATTAAATCTTGCTGGACAGGAAGGAGTATGTATAAAAATATTTCCTCTTCCACTTCAGTTCTTCTGAAGCAACAAACCTTTCCCGATCTTTCTGCTCTCTCTGTTTATTAGAAGCTCTTTTAGCCTTGATCTTCAGCTGGAAAAAAGGCTCCCAATTGAGTAAAACTACTCCAGGCTTACAGTGTAAAAACTATGCAGAAGGAAGAGGGTGGGAAAGGACGAAGGGGAAAAACTGGCAGACATTAGCTCTTGCTGCAAAGTTGTTCTAACCATGAGCAGAGATAGGGACAGTTCAAGGTATAGGAAAGCTCTAAGCTGAGCTGATGGAGCAGCCTTGCTTCCTTCCCTCATTCACCTCAAAAAGTTGACTGCTCCCAAGTGAATGCTGAGGGAAGAAGAAGCCTGATGGAATTGGCTTCACAACAGAACTAACGGCAGCTTTCCCTTCCATTTAGCTCAATGGGATGTCTTCCTGTAATCCCATACCATCCAACGTTATGCAGATAAAAACTGGGACACATGCAACCAATATTGTATTTAATATAGTATTTAAAAATACAATACAAGTGAAAATATATACAAGTGGGCATTTAAGGTATTTCTACATTGCCTTCCAGGCCATAAGAGCTCCTGAGGTGCTAAACAAATAAAGGTGCACACTTAGGGCGCTTTATAAATAAAGCTAATAATAATTATTATTATGATTGCCATGAGGACGATTTTATCTAATCTATGGAGTTGTTTTTAATGTTGTTTTAGTTAATTGTCTGGAATTTTATTATGTCCATTGTACAATATTCGGATGTTAATGACTTGACGGACCATTTTATAATATGGAAATTTTGTTACTGGTTTTAAATATTCATCATGCGAATGGCCTTTGGCTTAAGCATTAATAAAATTGAAATAATAATAATAATAATAATAATAATAATAATCAACATTACCTAGAAGCAAAAAAAGTAGAGCCTTCTTTAACCATTTCCTTTTCCCCATATACAGATGTATTTCATTGATCAAGCAAATAAAGCTCAAACATAAACCAAGCATGGCTTTAATGAAATACAAGGAATGGTTGTGTTTGCAACACCTGTGTCTTAAGGAACATTATTAAGTATCCTGAGCTGCAGATGATAAATTACAGAAAAATGATAAAAACAATCTTTTAAAAAATGAATCCTCTTATAGTGTATGTAAATTGTCTCCCTTCCCTTTTATTCTGTGGGGCAAGGAGGTAGGACTCTGGAGAAGAGCCAGGAGTTATTCAGATGGTGAAAATAATTCCAGTAGAATTTGGGTTGAATCTTTGTTGTTCGTGTCCACTTCGGATACATCTGATTTTTTGGGATGGGCTGCCAAAACTCTAACTTAACCCAGGATAATAATAGAATAATAGAATCATAAAGGACTCTTTCATACGAGGCTAAATTGGAAGTATAATTTAAGGTCAATTCGAATGCAATCATGGGTTTTACGTTATTGCGAATTAACTCTTCGCACGCAAATTCGGGCAAGAGGGAAGCCAATTCGAATGCAATCATGGGTTTTACGTTATTGTGAATTAAAGCTTCGCATGCAAATTCGGGCAGGAGGGGGTTATTTTCGGGTAATGGGGAGTAATTCCGAACGGAGCAGGGGTTCAGGTAAATTCGCTAAACAAGCGAATTTACATAAATCCGCATTGGCTCCATTTGGAGTTGGGAGAAATTCCTCCCCGTTTGAAAGAGTCCACAGTTGGAAGAGACCCCAAGGGCCATCCAGTCCAACCCCCTGCCATGCAGGAACTCCAAATCAAAGCATTCCTGACAGATGGCCATCCAGCCTCTGTTTTAAGACCTCTAAGGAAGGAGACCCCACCACAATCTCCGAGGGAGTGTGTTCCACTGTCGAATAGCCCTTACTGTCAGGAAGTTCCTCCTAATGTTGAGGTGGAATCTCTTTTCCTGCAATTTATATCCATTGTTCCTCGTCCTAGTCTCTGGAGCAGCAGAAAACAAGCTTGCTCCCTCCTCAATATGACATCCCTTCAAATATTTGAACAGGGCTATCATATCACCTCTTAACCTTCTCTTCTCCAGGTTAAACATCCCCAGCTCCCTAAGGCATTCCTTCTAAGGCATGGTCTCCAGATCCTTCACCATTTTAGTCGCCCTGCAGTTTCTCTGCATACTTTTTGAATTGTGGTGCCCAGAACTGGACACAGTATCAAGGTGGGGCCTGACCAAAGCAGAATAGAGTGGCAGTATTACTTCCCTTGATTCACTATATTTCTATTGATGCAGCCTAAAATAGCATTGGCCTTTTTAGCTGCTGCATCACACTGTTGACTCATGTTCAGCTTGTGGTCTACTTGGACTTCTAGATCCCTTTCACATGTAGTCTCCTTGAGCCAGGTGTCCCCCATCCTATATCTGTGCATTTCATTTTTCCTCCCTAAGTGCAATCTCTTATTGGCTGTGTGAATAGCCAATGTGAATAGATCTAGGACAAAACTGCATGCCTTGAATGTGTTTCGAATACATCTACATAATTGATTCCATCTTTATTTGCAGTGTAGATGTGTGTGAGCAACAGAACTCACAGAGATGTGCATAGATAAAAAAGAAAAATAGTGCGACTAACAAAACCAGAACGCATGAGTGAGATTATAGGGATAGTTGCACTAAAAACATCTGAATAATCCATCAGACTTCAAATGCAGTGCTTTGTTTTTTCCTTCACTTTGCTGGAAACAGCTCTCTTCTATGTAGAACTGTGTGGGTTGCATATTGGACTATTCTGGTATAGAGTTTCCAAACCTCTGCATCTCATTGGCCTTGAAACTGTGTCGTGTGGCTGACATTATCTACTGACCTACATTCTAGCTTGTATTTCCACACCTCTCAGCCCAAACAGCACGGTTACAGGAGCAGATTAGGAGTGTGTCCGTCTGGTTTGATTTTCTGGTTTCCCAATTGGCTTCCCACAAAGATAGAGCAGCTTCTTGTTTCCTCGCTAATCCTTGACGAGAATCAAAATCCATTTGCTCCAGGTTTTGGACAACTGAATGGCCTTTTGCATTCAAAATGGGTTTGGAACAAGAGAGTGAAAGAGGCAGTGCCGGGTGCAAAAATGAATCTGGAAATCGTTTCACACATTTGGGTTGTCAGCGGAATCCACCCCCATCTCCCCTGCCTTCATATCAGATGCCATCTGTCCATTTATTGACAGGCTTGTCAGGGCAGGGGAAGAGACAAAAGGGAGAGGAAGATGGTCTTGAGAGAGAGAATTGGCAGCTGCCCAGTTTGCTTTCATTCTTCTCTTGAACATTCCCATAATAGATGCTCTGCCACGTGCCTAAGGCATCTACAGTGTTCAAAATTAGATAATTTTTGGTTAAAGCAGGAGAATGGCCACCTAGGCTGCACCCACACTGCGAAAATAATCTGGTTTGACACCACTTAAATGGCATGGTTCAATGGTAATTTGTCGTGGCACCAGAGCAGAGCCCTGGTGCCACAACAAACTACAGTACCCAAAATTCATCACAAACAAACAGCATCATTTATATACTGCTTCATACCATCCAAGGAGTGTCTAAGCAGTTTACAGCTGTAAACTATTTGCCCCCAACAATCTGGGTACTCATTTTAGTGACCTCCTCGGAAGGATGCAAGCCTGAGTTGAGCTTGAGCCCTTTTGCAGGCCTTGAACTCGCAACCTTATGGTTTGGAGTGAGTGGCTGCAGTACAGGCATTTAACCACTGCGCCATCACATTGAGCCACAGCAGTTAACATGGCATAGAAACCAATTATTTCTGCAGTGTGGATGCAGACATAAAAAATAACACTGTAACTGTACACAAAAAAGAGAAAGAGATATAAGGAACCCACCAGAGCTACAGAGGGGACACAGAAGTGAGAAAGAGAAGATGATAGCAAATGTGAACTTGGTAGATATGTGCAGCCATCATCCTGCTGTTTTGAAGAAGGGCGGCTTCTTAATCTGAGCCCATGCATTCTGAACACAGAGAACTCATTTGGCATGCTACACTCCACTCACATCACCTTGACCTGTGCACTCAGTCCTTTCAACTGCCATGTACCTTCACCCAGGGAAACTAGGGTTGTCAGTTCAGGGTGTTCTCAGACCCTGAGATTTACAGGGAAAAATGTAAAAACCCAGAGAAGGCCCTGTTGATGTAATTAAGTGTTATGCATCAAGGACCAGCCACAGTCATTCACAACATGTCATTCAAATGCACACACAAACACATACATACAGTGGCATCACTAGGGGGGTGCAGAGAGCCCAGACCGCACTGGGTGACACCCTAGAGGGGTGTGCATGTACACTTGGTGGGGAAGGCGCAGCTGCCAGGCAAGGGAGAAAACTGTGTCACGTCTCCTTTGCACTTGCCCAGCAGCCACACTGGCTCCCAAGTGGTCCTCTTGAAACCTCAGCACTGCCCCCCAAAGCAGCGGGTGCTGCTCAGGGAGGGGCAGTGCCTTTTGTTTGGGGTCTGGTAAGATCGATCCCCCAAGCAGCATGTCCTGATCTCAAATGGATGTCAGGAGGCTACAGCACCAGTAGGTGCCTTTTGTTTGGAGGCTGGCATGGCTGCTCCTCTGAGCAATATGCCACTGCAATATGCCACTGCATACACTCACAGAGAAAACAGATCTTCTTGTTTGGAAATTAAGACTGATCTGAAGGAGCTGTTCCCACATCAAGTTGAAATGAAGGGAATCATTCATTCACATTTACTTAGGGATAAGGATATGGGATAAGGGACACTTAAATCTATCTTAGAGGTGAAACAGGAGTGGCTTGAAGCTGCCTTGTCTGAAGCCACATTGAAACCCCACCAACAGCACCACCGGTTCCCAAGGCAGCTGGAGTGCTCATGTCATGAACATGAGATGGCTTCAAGCCAGGAAGAAGCAGAAAAAATCTGCTTCTTTTTGAAATGGCTTTTCTCTGCATAAGGGCACTTTTTTGCTGGCTTCAAGGCATGTGTCATCTAAACACCATGCCTTCAAACCAGCCTGAAAGCATCTCTTTTTGCCTGTCTGTTTAGCCCCTTACTTGCATCTAGCCAGATGCAGAGCAGTGTGGATAGTAAGCCCTGGTACCACAATGACTGGGAGAAAGAGAGGAAGCTAATTGAGGTTCAAAACACACTGCAGAAGTAATGCAGTTTGAGACCGCTTTAACGGCCCTAGTTCAATACTAGGGAATACTGAGAACTGTAGTTTTGTGACATGTTTAGCTTTCTTTGTCAATGAACTCTGATGCCACAATAAACTACAATTCCCAGGATTCCCTAACACTGAGCCAGGGCAGTTAAAGCAGCCTCTAACTGGATTATTTCTGCTGTGTGTTTTGGACCTATGTAAATGCATAGATCCCCACCCCTGAGAGTCTCCAGATATTGCAGCAACAACTCAATTAATCTTTGGAATCTGTAGCAAGCTGCTGCACTAGTAACGGAGTTGAAGGTTTGCATGTACTCCTTTTCCTTTTATCCAGAACTGAATCCACGAAAACTGGGAAGTATGTGCCCTCATCTCCTACCTAGAGAAGACACATGGAAACTGGAGATTCAGTGCCAAGTCCTGAGATCTGGCAACCCTACCCGAAGCAACAGTGCCTGTTCTGGCATCCTGTATCCCGTCAGCCATTTACCTACTCACTTTGCATTTGATTGCATCCACAAAACAACAAAATACCATAAAGAGTAAGTGAAAAGTGTATGAGTGTTAGTCCTAGTGTTATTCCCTCTCAATGAGATCATTCTCCTTCTGGTTAATCCAAGCAAGGTTTGAAGAAATTTCAGTGAGCAGATGGTTTTCCCACACATTTCTTGATTTTTTTTAAAAAATGGAGTTGCTTCTCTTTGGTCCTTCTTTCTGTCAAGCGCCGTTGGGTTTCAATGAGGTATCAGGACAGAATTGTCATGTGCTTGCAACAGATCCTGTTAGCATTGATAGAGGAGAAGGAATGCTGTTTTCCCTGCAGCAACAGGAAGGAGATACGAGAGGTAAATTTCAAATATACCACAGAAAACAAAACAATCTCAGTATACTGCGTTAGCAGAAGCAACCTACAGCATACTTCCCAAATGTCCTGATTTGGCAGGGATACTCTCAACAAATCTCCTCTCATCCCACTGCTTCAGTTGCTTTTAAGCTGTCCCAGTTTCTCTTCCCTCCTCCCACTTACCCTCTTTGCCCTCATCTTGCTTCAGTTACTGCAAATTGAATTCAAAATGTAAAAAATAGTTTGCACTTAGTTAACTCAACAGGGGGTGAAAAAATTAGAGGACGTAATCTGCTCTTCCCTGTAGCCTCAGGCAAAAACAAACTGCTGGAGTTTCTCCTAGCTTGTGTGATTTTTGTCCTGAATATTTTTTGCCTTCTGGCCACTATGATGTTGCTTGGTCCCAGATTTCAATGGGAAATGTTGGAGGGTATGCCGACAGACATTTTATAATTCATGGACCTGATTTTAGAAAACGGATAACAAGGTTATCACAGTGCTGGTGCTTTAAAGTCCCAAACAGAAGACCTCTTCCCATATCAGACTGACCACTTTTTAAGCGAAAAATTTGCTTGGTTATTATATTAACATGCATAGACTCTGGAGAAAAAGGGGCATGGTGGCTTGACACCCCCCCTCCCCAAACTAGACTAGGGACTGAGTCTCTCCTTTCTCTAGCAAAATGTGACCACCATAACTCCCATGTAGTTGAACTTCATTAGGAATTATCACCCAGAACTGTGCTAAATAATCAAGTGCTAAGAAATGTTATGTCTCAATTTTTTGCCCTTGAGCCCTCCCAGGAGTAGTAAATACTTCCTACAGTCTATCGTATGCAGACTTACTTGGGAGTAAGCTCCTCTGAACATCTAGAGGTCACCTCTAAGTAGACAGTGATTGTAAGAGTCTTTAAGGGTGTTGCAGTGATAATGGATGGGAGAAGTAATTGGATCACCCCTACAAGTACTTGCAAGTACTTGCAGTATGATGGAGTCTCCTTCTTTGGAGGTTTTTAAACAGAAGCTGGATAGCCATCTGTTGGGAATGCTTTGATTGTTGCTTCCTGCATGGCAGAATAGGTTTGGACTGGAAGGCCTTTGGGGGCTCTTCCAACTCTACGATTCTATGATTAATTCATAACAACTTGCCTGCCAATGTTCAACACCACTCCCCATTTGAAATAAAGCTCCAGTGACCCTCTCAACTTGACATTTTCCAAACCTACACATGAAATGGAATGGCCCTACATAGAACTGTACAGTTCTGAAGAAGGATGGAGATGTATGTGGTGGTGGCGGAAAGAAAAGGAGTATTGTTTGGTGTTGGGTCCTGCCTTTACCTGGCATGTAGGAAGAACCTGTTAACCCCCAAAGACAAAAAAGAAAAAGAAAAAGACACAGTTCCCAAATTGTATTTTTTACTCAGTTGCTGAGACTGCATTACAAGATAAAGTGGGACACAGGGACTGCGCTGCTAAACTTTACTCTGCTCAACCTGATCACTGCTCTGCAGTAAGAAGAATGCCGATTTCTATCATCATGGCTGAATCCCACTTCCTCTTGACTACATAGTTAACCAGACATTTAATCACAGAAATTGTGACATAATATGGACTAGGACTGTTATGTTATCCATGGAAAAGAGGTGGGGTAAGAAATCTCCGGTTTATCTCTTATGCTGTTCTTTGTATGATTTCTTGTGAGATGGCACAGAAGGTGCCCTGCTATTCAGTGTTGCCCTGAACTCTCACGTTGCCTGAGGAAGGAGGAGCATATACCCCCCAACATTTCACAGATTAAAACTGGGACATGCAGTTTTCATGAGAGCATGATAAAGATGGTAAACATTATTAATGAGGAAGAACATACAAGCAAGGAGAGGCTACAGTGGTTCGCTTTGCCTCAGTCTGCTAGGAAGGACACGATTTTGCCCCTTCTCTCCTCTCCCCTGCTCTCGCCCAAGTTAAATGAGTGAAAAAATAGCATGATGAAATGAAAGCTTGGCATAGTGGTTCGAACATTGGACTATAATTCTGGAGGCCTGGGTTTGAATCCCCACTTGGCTGTGGAAACCCACTGGGCAACCTTGAGCAAGTCACACACTCTCAGCCTCAAGGGAAAACAAAGTCAAACCCTTCTGGAAAAATCTTGCCAAGAAAACCCTGTGATAATTTTGCCTTGGGTTCACGACAACCTGGAAACAACTTGAAGGAACACAACAACAATAAACTACTTTTGCACTTTGAAAGGAGTTTGCAGAAAATGAAGTAAGCTGAGAACAAAAGGGAAGAGTTGAAGGAGGAAAGAGAAATGGGGACATTTTAAAATCAATTGCAGAAGTGGGATGACAAAGGAATAATCCAGACAGTTCCTACCAAATTGTGAGAGCTGGAGGGTATGGGAACATTAGTAACCATTCCCGTCAACTTTAAGAGTGAAGTAGAAGTTAAGCAGGCCTTGTAGAGAACAGGCACTCTTCTCTACAAACCTACCCAGAACCAAATGCTTGGGTGTAAGAACCCCTTGTAAAACCCCTTGTGGTTCTGGGTACCCAAAGAAAGGCAAGGTCCCCACAAACTTTAATTGTTGGGGAAAATAGCTTTTGCAAGAGGCTGGGTAACCATTAGGACCATTTGTACCCGAATATAGCAGTAATAACTCAGGGGAATTCCAGGTTTGGGTGAATTAAAAGAGTTTTGTTTAGAAAAATGCTGAGTGCAATGACACTCACAATAGCAATCCACACAGACACAGCATTCAGAGCTAACCAGAATGGAAACATGGAAGTGGGATAGCAACGTTTTAGGGGTTTGCAGGGGGAATGATAATGACCTGTCCAATCAGTAGACTATGGAAAGCTGGAGTGGCTCAAACTGGAGGGTCTGAGGGTGACATAAACATACACAGCGCACAGAGGTGTACGAAGGGGTATCCAAAAGTTTTAATGATCACCTTTTTAAAAAATTGACAGAAAGTTTGCTTTGATTTGTAGTTGTTAACTTATCTCTATGTAGTCACTATCTAGAGTTGTACATTTTCCCCAGCGTATCTTGACCCTCCAAATACCTGATATTGTAGAAGTCTGCAGATTGTGCCTGATGAGGATTTTACACTTTAGTCATTTGTGGCAGAGCCAGTCACAAAAATAAAGGACGCAATGAGCTGATTTTCTCAGCAACGTGCACTTAGGGACCAATGATGACACTGACAAAATTTCATCAATATGCCATATTAACCCCCTCGTAAGGCGCAATCTGTAGACTTCTACAATATCAGGTATTCGGAGGGTCAAGCTACACTGTGAAGAATGCATAAATCTAGATAGTTACTACATAGAGATATGTTAACAACTACAAATCAAAACAAACTTTCTGTCAATTTTTTAAAAAGGTGATTATTAAAACTCTTGGATACCCCCTCGTACATCAGCTGTGTATGTGGAGGCTAGGTTTTTGAGACCGATACTTATACCTAAAATCTAGCCCCATGTGATGGGCTGATACCGATTTTATTTTATTCCATAAATTCCACTCCCACCCATTACAACCATCATTGTACATTCACTTCAGTGTCTACCATCCAATGGTGTCATATATTCACATCCCCAAACTTTCTTTTTTTCCGCCTTACCTAGACCATTTCAAACTCAGACTTTCTTCTTTCGTTCATCCTTCCTTTCACACTATATGACTAGAAGGATGGGGGTGGGTGAGTGGGTTCCACCCAGGAGGCATTATTGAGCTAAGTGTATTTAACTAGGTAGCTGATCTAGGATGTTAGCAAATAAAATAAAATAAAATCATCATCATGACTACACTGCCCCTGCAGTTACTGAAGTCCCTCAGCTCTGAGCAATTGCTTTGGGATGGATTCAAGGTTAGGCAAGATGGCTCATCCACTCTCCCAATGCCAGTGCCTCTAATCCTCTGAAAATGGTTCTCAGAAGGTTGGGGACTTTTGCTGAATACAGTAGACTGTAATGGAAACAAAGGGGGGGGGATCTCTTAAAACTGGGCAGAAGAGCCTTCCACGAGTATGTCGCCCTTTTCTTCTTGGCAGGCAAACTCAGGCATTCCTTCACACACAGAATAAAAAAGCAAGCTCATCTGCAGATGAGATGTTGGGCTGGAAAGTTTAAGTGGTTTGTTGTCATATAGGCAGACATCTGCTACTCACTGAAAAATGTTACTTTCTTTTTCTTTTTCTTTTGCAAATCAGCCTTAAGCAAAATGCTAAAAAATTAAGGAGAGAATAAAAGTTTAATGTTTGTGAAATGATCAGGAAGGGTAGAGATCCTCCATTATATGGGATATAATTTCAAGTAATAAAAAGGGATATTATGATTATGGGTGCCGGGAATACTCCTGAAGTCTGAGGTATAAAAAACAAAGACAGAAAAAACAGATTCAAGCACAATTGGAGGGAGTGCAGCCTATGCACACAAAATGATAAAAGTCAGATGATCATAATGCTGCTAAAGAAAAATAATATGCAATGTTGCTTTAAGTGATTTCCAAATTTCAAGGGAGAAGGTTAAAGATAGTAAAAGTCACACCTTTCTTTGCTAAGACAATACAACACAACATGACCTACAATGTGATATTAAAACACAGATACATTTGAATGTGGTTGTCCTAACATATGAGTGCCACATGCAGAAACACACTCAAACTCATATGGCTAATTTAGTTTACATGCATGTAGGTTGTGGTAAACATCCAGCATTTTCAGTGAATGTCAGTATAATCCCTGTTCAAAATAGCCGTCTATTTCCTCAAAAGTTTGGACATGCACCATGCAAATGCTCACAGTCACAGGCAGCTGAAAATTCTCATGAAATGTCAGTAATATTAAAGGCTGTTGGGTTTGCATCTTTTAATGCATACCGTACTTCAAATAAGACATGTATAAACTCAGTGAAATTGGAAGTTGGCCTCTGGAATCAGCCTTAGCTGCATCAGAACAGAATCTTTCCAACTGTTAAAAAAAGAGGCAGTTTTGCACAGTGGTTCGGCACACGGAGAGAGCAACGGAAACTTATTCTTACCTTTTGGTTTAAAGATGCCGGATCTCATGGTTCTGGCCCCTGCCTATGTTTAACCAGTGTGCTGGAAGAAGCTTCTGCTCTCTGCCTGCAGCATCTGCTGGTGCTGTAGAAGCTGGAACACTTTTTGACAGCTGATGTGCAAGGCTTGCCAGCAGTCTGGGAGAGCGGTCTGAGGCATTTAGCATTCCATTCAAGCCAGACCACACAGGGGAGCATCTATATTTAATCTTGGGCTGGCTTTTCTGATCTTAAAGTCTCTTTCATATACATTCCCCTGCTTCCTCGCATGCTTCTGTGTGCTGCTCCCTTGCTTTCACTCTTCCTCCTCCCTTTCCCTTTCTCTTCATTGCTTAGCAACAGTCAAGGGTGAACTTCCTTTAGCCAAGCACTGCTACAAAGACCGAGTCAATTCTCGGCAGGCTGAACGCATCCTTTCTTATACTTCCATTATTTGATATATCTCCCTCATCATCTCTTTTCAACCGTTCACCTTTTTCAGTTTTAAATACAGGTGGGGGAAGCAGCTTCTGAAATGAAGCTAGGGAAGCTGGATCAAGGCTTTTCATTAGATTCCACTAGTCCAGATGAGATAGTTTAATTCAAGGTGAGATTCCAGAGATAGCCAGGAAACAGGCCACCAATGTTGGTGACTCTGATTTTCCTTGAAATTAATTGACTGAGCCTGTATAATTCATATCCCCCCTCCAAGTCTATTTATTGGTTATGTATGTCAATTTGCAATGCAAATCAACGTAGACAAGTGCAAATGTTGGTCTACAATCAAGACCAATAATTATACATAATCAAACACGTTAAAATCTTACAGTTGCCCCTCCATATCAATCATCTTTCCATATCCATGGATTCCTTATCCATGGATTCCACTATCCACAACTTGAAAAATATTAAAAATAGCATTGATTCCAAAACACAAACCTTGATTTTGCTGTTTTATATAGGGGACATCATTTTTCTACACCATTTTATTTAATAGGAGTTGAGCATGCATGGCTTTTGGTATCTACAGGGGATCCTGGAACCAAACCTCAGAGGATACCAAGGCCCCACTATAAATTAAGGCACTATTGATGTCTTTGGAGTTTATCACATGAAGGGAATTGGAAGTATAATCCAATGGCAATCTGAATGCAATCATGGGGTTTTGCGTGATTGTGTGAAAGCTGATCACATGCATTTTCAGGCAAAAGGAAGTCCTTCCGAACATAATCGTAGGGTTTCGTGTGATTGCCATTTCTGTAGAGCACATGTGATGGGAAAATTCCATGAAACTAATGAATTTCATAGATGTTTTGACTCTGAGATAGCAGTTGGTCATGTACAGCAGTTGGTCATGCCTCCTGTAATGTAAGCAACCATTCTCCAGTCCTCCTGGTGTCATAGGGAACAGAAGATACCAAATAATCTTCACAATACCTGCTTGTTCTTTTGGATGAATTTCCCTTGTAGAACACAATAGAACAGATGTAAACATGAAGATTCCCCCTTCTATCTCAAAGGAGTTTATCACACGGGAGGAATTTCTCTCAATTTCGAAAGAAATGGAAGTGAGGCCAGTTCGGAATTGAGTAAATTTGCTAGTTCAGTTAATTTACGGGATTGCGTATTGACACTGCATTGTGTTCAGAACTGCCTGAAATTGCCTCCTAGTGCCCAAAATTGCGTGTGATAGTTTCTCATGCAATCATGAGAGTTCCTGCATGGCAGGAGGTTGGACTGGATGGCCCTTGTGGTCTCTTCCAACTCTATGATTCTATGATCACGAGAAACCCCATGATTGCGTTCGGAAGGACTTCCCTTTGCCCGAAAATGTGTGTGATCAGCTTTCACGCAATCACGCGAAACCCCATGATTTCATTCAGATTGCCATTGGATTATACTTCCAATTCCCTTCGTGTGATAAACTTCATCGCTAAATTGCCTCTATTCTAGCCAGGATGCCACCACCCAGATGCATCTGGGGTCAAAGCCTTGCTCAGACAGCACTTTTTTGAAACTGGGGAATTTCTGACTTCAAAAATTGGTTGGCTGAGCAAGGCTTCGACCTGGGATGC
The DNA here is from genome assembly GCA_034509955.1 of Urosaurus nigricauda. Lineage (NCBI taxonomy): Eukaryota > Metazoa > Chordata > Lepidosauria > Squamata > Phrynosomatidae > Urosaurus > Urosaurus nigricauda. Next base: position 22,192,922 of record JAOEGL010000012.1, on the reverse strand, counting down.
AGCCGGGTAGTGGCATCCCATTTGATCAGTGGTGATTAACTATGATAACATCTGGGGGCATCCCGGATCAAGAATTGAAGCTGGAAGAGGTAAACTGGCTTATTTACCCAAGCAATAATCTCCTATCTGAAAGACTTCTTTTGCTGTATGTGTGCACCAACAGTTTAAAATCTTTGAGGGAGGACTTTCTTTTGGGATTCTTTTACACAGAGGCTTACTGTGAGTAAATTGCCATGAAATCATTAGAAATTGTGAAAGAAGCATGATCGGGGTTCACCCCCGTGTGCTTCTTTCATCAGTAAATCATCATAGAGCCACCATTTGGCAATAATGGAAGATTCCATTATTAGCAAATGGCGGCTCCAAGGGTGCTTTTCTAATAGGAGAATGACGATTTACTGATGGGAGAAACGCATAGGGGTGTGAACCCCGATCATACTTCTTTCACGATTTCTGATTATTTTGTGGCAATTTACTCATTGTAAGCTTCCCACGTGAAAGCATCCTTGGTCCCACAATCATCCCAGGCATGTGTAGTGAGGATACATGAGAAAAGCTTCTCAGTAGCTTCTCCCAACTTCTGGAATTATCTCTCACAGGAGGTTAGATTGGTTTTCGCTCTCCTTTCCTTTGTCAGGCAGGCAATTTTTTTTCCATGCAGACAGCCCCTTGGTTTACAGTTCTTGGGGAATGCAGGGCTTTTAGCAGGGTGGTACAGGGTGAGTATGTCATATCCAAAATGTTTGGGACCAGAAGTATTTTGGAGTTGGGATCTTTTCAGGTTTTGGAATACAAGAAGCATAGTATTCACCTTGATGGTATTTGGAAACCTGGAGGATCTGTGAGATGGTGGGAATCTAAGCAAAATGCTTGGCAGGAATCCACACTTCCTACTATTTATATATCTCTCTAGCCATATCTCTCTCCAGCTTTATAAATACAGTACAGGTATGTATGACACTACTTGCAGAGTGTATCACAAAATCCAAAATAATCTGAAACCGAAGCCTTGAAGCATCACATCAGCACTCAGAAGTTTTGGATTTTGGAGCATTTGGGATTTTGGAATTCTGGATAAGGGACACTCAACCTGCATTATGTTTTAGTTGTGTTTTATATGGTTTTAACTTGTGTTTTTCACCAGACTTTTGACTGTTTTTAAAAACTGTCTTAGCAATGAGTTGTAGGTGACTACTAGTGGTCTTCTATGATTTTCTGATCTGGACCTACCATATAGTAGATTGTTCCTGGGTATCATTCTTGCCTTGTCAATTCCCCCCCCCCCCTTTTCTACTTTCGGTCGATATATTAGCTTGAGAAATGTTTGCTGGAAATCCATGAGCTTTGTATTCTAATCTGGCAATGTGTTCTTGCTAGAACTGGAAATACCAAAGTATGAGTAGTGATTAGTGTGAACGTTATGAAGCGGTATGTAAATGAAGCTGCTATTGTAACATGGTGCTTTTATTTTTAACACCTTTGCCTGATGAAGAAGCCAGTGGAGCACTGAAAGCTTGCAACATATATTTATTGGGTTGGTCCAATAAAGTTATCACTGTTTTTGTGGTTTTTGGATGATACTGTACTTTGCTAAATGGCCAACTCAGCTCCGCCTGGATATGTTATATGGTCCTTTTATGTCCAATCTGTAGTAGGTGAGGAAGTGCCCTGTTGTGCGGACTGTTCTAGGCTCAGGTTGGCGTTCTAGGCTCCTAGCAATAGAAATAGTAATAGCAATAGCACTTACATTTCCATACTGCTTTATAGAGCTAAGCACTTTCTAAGTGGTTTATAATTTGTTAGCCAATTGCCCTAACAAGGTGGGTAACTCTCAACTGTCTTGATTTGGTAAGGACAGTCCTCATTCATTATATTTTGTACCACTTTTTGAGCTGCTTTAAAATGTTCCAGTTTCTTTCTCATCTGTCCACTTTACTTCTTTGTCCTCAACTTACTTTGAAACAGAGTTCAAAGGGAACAAGTAGTTTGTTCTCATTTAACTCAGAAGGAGGAAAAGGCAAAGAGGGCCTTCCCAGCAAACTCAGGCAAAAGCAAACTGCTGCAGCATCTCCTAGGCTGTGTGTTTTTCTTCATTACAGTAATAACCTTTGCCATCTTGCTCACTTTCTGCTCTTGCTTGCCCGCGTGTGCCCCTGCTTTCAGCTGTGAAATGTTAGAGTGCATGGATTTTTCACAAATAATACCCAAAGATGAGAAATAAATCCTCTCAGCACGAGGGAAAGAATTCATTTTCTCAGGCTGAGTTTCCCTTTGCTACCTTTTAATTGCATTATCTGCTGTAGTGGGAAGTGTATGGAGAATGAATTTTCCTCATTAATTTTTTCCCTTACTATATCCATCAGCAAGTGCTTCTGGACATTTTATCAGCCAGTGCTACTCCATTTGCATACAGCAACACAGCTACAGCTGTCATTAGACCCAATTTGCACACATGATTTGCTTCTCGAGGCAGAAGGGACTGAATTTTATCTAGAGACAGGAAGGTCAGAAAAGTTTAATTGATTGTATAATGCGATTGAAAAGATTGGCAGGCAATTTGGGGACAGCTGTCTTTGAAACCTAAAAGACATACCAGCTGTGACAGCATGAGGAATGTGTCTGTGTGACTGGGGAAAAAAAATCCACAAAAATATTGTAACATTATTGCAAGACATTTTAGGTTCTGCATCCAATTAATATCACCGATCTTGGAAATGAGACTTATTTGTAGGAGAATACTTTCTGGGAGACTGGGTCTGTCTAAGGATTTGACCTATCTCAGATGTGAGCCTAATAACCACCATGGTGTTGTGGTTTGAATCTTGGATGAGGAATCCAGAATACTAGGATTTGAATCCCACCTCGGGCATAGAAACATGCTCTCAGCTTTTGGTTAAGGAAATGGCTAACCACTACTGAATAAAAATTACCAAAAAAAGCTCTAGTATAGGAGCACCACAAGTTGGAATGACCTCGAAGGCACATAACACCACCACTACCACCACCACCACCAGAAACCATGTGAGGGCCTGTTGAAGACTGGACCAATTGAAAGGACAAGCCTTTTAGAGATGAACATACTCAGGAGATGGAACTGTGTTGGAGATGGGCCTGTCTGGACTATTTTTAAATATAAATTTATTAATTTTTCAAATGACAAAAAAAAAAAAAATCAAACGGAAAAGACAAGACAAAAACTAAATAAAGAAAAGTACATATTGTTGAAATCTAATTAATGGCAAAGAATAGTATATTTAGTACATTTTTCTCTTTACTTTTCAGTTCATGCAAATATGACTTGGCAGTTTTCTTTATGATTCTTGTTCAAATTTTATTTAATCCCTTTTCCTAATCTGAGGAAGACTTTTGTGAGATTCGAGTACCTGTTATCTCTTACTTTATAAAACCTGCCAGAGTTTTCAGATAGTCCCTTTTTGTTTAATCCAAATACATTCATGTGCCCTAGACGTTATCTATTTTCTCTCTCGTCTGCCCATAAGATATTCTCTAAAAATCCTCATTCATATGGTTTTGTTTTGCCAGAAAGTCATTTTGGAATTCTTTGCTCAGAAATTTCAACAGCGTTGATTTCAAGTGGCTTACACGTAATGTACAAATACAGTTATCCATCTGTTCTTGCAGTCTTTGGATCCGTGTCCCTTGCTTATACATGAGGGACAAACAGAGGGAGAATGAATGGGGCACATGGCCATGGGGCGTACCTGTGCACCCCCGTGCGCTTGTGCATATATTGAAGCTAATGAGGCTTGAATATAGGTGACCCTCAGTTTTCATGATGGGGCCCAGAATGGCTGGGGAGAAGGACAGGTAAGGGCAGAATCAGAATCCCAGTAGGCTCCAGTAAAATCAAACTGAAGAGGAAGATATTTTCAAGAAAGAAGGGGGTGTATTTGGGAGTAGCAGAACTCTTTCTCAGACTCCTATATGAGTTCTGTAATCCTAACAACTCAGTCAGGTCAATGAAAGTTTTTCCGTTTTATATATGGTAGGTCGTCAATTTTCATGAGATAGGAAGGAAGAAGGTAGAAGGAAAAGAGGTAGTAAGGAACGAAAAAATAGGAAGAGACAAGACTGCTTTTCAGAGAGTTAGATTTAATCAAAGAAGCCATGGCCCCGAATCTGCAAGACCTGAGCAGGGCTATTGATGGCAGCATGACTTGGAGGTCTCTCATTCAGAGGTCTGCTGTAAGTTGAAATCGATACCAGTTGACAAAAGGCTATGCTTGTGCATGTACTGATCCGCTCTTTTGTGACCCACCATGTAATTTATTTAACGGGCAAATATTTGCTTAACATAACAAGTGTGGCTGCCAAATATGGGAAACTAGAATATGACAGCCCTATTTGAGAAAGAGAGAGAGAGAGAGAGAGAGAGAGAGAGAGAGAAGCTGATGTTTGGTAAGAGTGAGCCAGAAAATTAGAAGAAAGGAAATCTGAACAAGCACTGAGGTGGGAGAAGAAAAAGACCTGTGAGCAAGGGATGGAAAGAGTGTGGCAAAGAATGAGTGCAGGAGGGTGGAACTCTGAGAACGTGGTTTCAGGGAATGCAAATGAAGTCATCTCAAAGATTTTGTTTCAATGGGGTTTCACTTTTCTGGGGGAAGAGTTCCAGAGTCCATCCCTTTTGGCCAAGACCCAGTGGGATCAGTCCGGCTTCTCCAGAAGTGAATGGTTGATCAAGTCTACTTTCTCTTCCCTTCAGGATGGGGGCACACATCCCTCACATATCCCTGGTGTAATAAGGGAATGCTAGGGAATTCTGGGAACTGTAGTTAAAGAGACAATTAGCCTTCTCTATCAGAGAGCTCTGGTACCACAATAAACTATAATTCCTAGGAATCTTTAGCACTGAGGCAGGGCAGAGCTAAAGAGGTCTCAAAGTGGAAGTGAAAGAAGCAGGAGGGGGATTTGTTTTGGTTTGGGGCAGGGAGAGAAAGAGGAGAGAAAGCAAAGAAATTGGGGGTGTCAGTGAAGGGACTCAGTCCCAGCTTGGCACTTATGGTCTTGCCCTATCCTCTCTTTCTTTTTTTTATTTTTTATTTTATTTTTATTTTTACCTTACCCTGCTTCCCGCACCACCGAGGTGGGAAAATGGCACCAGGAAAGAGAACAAAGCAGGTAATACCCCCAGGCCAGCCCCTTTAACATTGGCCCTCCCATCCCAAAATACCCGAATTGGACACCCTTGTCATTCCCACTATTTTACCCCAGATCCAATCCGGTCCCTGGCAAAATAACCTATGGGAAAGTGGTGTCCAATTAACCCGGGTTTGATCCCCCCTGATTCGGGTTATCTCAAGATACACAGATCAAATGAGGATCGAACCCGAAATCCAATGGGAACAATGTTCCTGTAATCAGGATTGAATGCGCATTCAAATGGGAACGAGATGTTATAATCCAGTTCCTGAAAACCCATAATCCGGTGTATAAACCAGTGGGCATGGCCCCCTATATCAACTCAGTCCTTTGAAAATTTAGGGCAAAGGACATGATTTGCATCCTTCTGGATTCCATTATATTCTATCCCACCCGAACAACTGTATAAATATGTTTTCTACCTGAGGCATTAATATCATTCAGTACTGCATCTGCAGAAGTGGATTTATATCCATGAAAACTCATGAAAAAAATCAGTTTCTCTTAAAGATGCTACTTAATTCCTTTCCTCCCCTTCCCCTCCCTTCCTACTTTCTATGCAGTTAATTCTATATTCTGCCAACTTCTATCCATGAATTGTCAACTAGGCTGGATCTGCGCAGGAAGGGAGCATGGAACTATTTCTTTCCCAAGCAGCCACAAACAGGCTTATTCTCCATGAATCTGTCTAATCTTCTTTTGTTTGCTTTCTTTTTTAAGTGCCATGACCCAAAATTTGAACTGGGAGCTTATCTAGTCTCAATGCTTTGACTCTGCCCATCCTTTGATAACACGTGTGGCTCATTCAAAATTGCTGAGTTTTCTTTTTAAAAAGAACAGGCAGTATTTCTCTCCTGGTCTCATAGTATGGCTTTGGCTCAATCTCTCACTTGTAATGGCTCTTATACAGAGGTCCATACAGAAAAGTCCTGGCAAAAGGCACTGTAAAAGGCCCACCTTCCAACTCTAACAAGATCCCCTTTCACGCCATATCAATCCCTACATACTTACATAAATGCTTATATTTTAATAGGGCAAACCAAAAATGTAATAAATCCACAGAGTAGTAGGAAATGTAAAACTAATTGCCTTCCTTGTTCCTGCTTAGGTTGTCAGGTCTTTAGTATTCTTAACATCCCCCTGGAATCAAGTAATTCCAGGAGAACCTAAGAATGCTGTGTGAAATGAGCTCCAGAGAGATGGCAGCTAGTTTTTAGAATGGTGCCCCCTCTTCTCCATCCTGCACCCCACCTGCCCAAATGCCCACTTAAATAAATATATTGGTTACCCTCACCTCTAAGATGTAGTCACTGCTGGCTAGAGTCTGCTAATGCCACTTTGCTGAAATGGCACAGAAGTCATAAAAACAATATTTACTGTAATTTTAGGGAGAATAAGAATGCGTCTGTTCTCGTGATTTCTCCATTCCAGCTCACCACTTCTTGCTTTAACCACTTCTTCCACGTCCAAATTACAGGGTGACGGACTGCCCAAAAAAGAAAAATGCAATAGCAAAAACAGGACAAAAGAAAGTATACATTCTTTCCATTGGTAGAAAAGTATTTCGATTTATTCTAATTTACTGTATAATAAAGTTGCGGCCATCTGTATTTAACCATAATCTCAGTGTCTGGCTCCTCTGTCTCAGTGCAAGAGGACATGTATTTGCATATGTTTTGTGTATGCAAATTTATTGTTGTTGTGGCCTTCAAGTAATTTCTGAAGTAAACCTGTCATGGGGTTTTCTTGGCAAGATTTGATCAGAGGGAGTTTGCTGTTGCCTTCCTCTGAGGGGTTGCCTAAAATCACTCAATGAGTTTCCATGGCTGAGTGGAATTTTGGGATCCGAATGCCAACACTCAAACCACTAAACCATGCTGCTGCTGCTGCTGCTGCTGCTGATGATGATGATGATGATAGTAATAATAAATTTACTTATTTGTATCCCACCTCTCCCTGTGTTGGATCGATGCTTGCTCTTGAATACAAATTTATAGATATACATTGAAATAATTACTGTCATTTAAAGAGAAACTCATAAGATCTCAACATAGAGATTGTGAGTAGCTGACCTTCTGACTCTTGATGGGCAACTGCTCCCATGTTTGTTTGTTTTTTAATTAAACTAAATTTGAATTGGAGAGCTGGACAGCCCTTCAAGTAGAGGACTCCATCAAATAAAAAAATATTCTCCATAAAAATGGATGTGGCTACCCTACTCAAATAGTTTCTCTTTAGTTCCTCTCTCATGTACTTTCCAGAGCAGGCCTGATTTGAGTCTCCTACAGGTTTGTGTGGCTGTCAGATCACTGTTCCCTACCAACAGTGAAGCCAAACAAGTTTATTTGGATAGACTTATATGTATTGGACCAAAGTTTTGAGAAACCCATGGGCAGGTTCTCCTTAGTGATGGTCTCTTCCTGAGAGGGCCTCCTCTTTGTCTCCCAATCTACATCACTGCCCAGAAAGAGAAGAGAAGGCACATAGACACTGCTGTAATGTCAGACTGGGATAGTGGGCTCTTTGGAAGAATCACATCCTGTGATATTTCTACTCAAGAAGAACATTTTCCCCCAAGGACCTTATAAAATAGGTGATTCATAGGAATTGGGCAAGTAATAGGATGGCCATCTAATAAGTACAAGTAGGGTTTAAAGATAAAACCGTTATAAGTTAATAAACAGCCTTGCGGTTGCCCATTAATACCTATAACCTGGATGGTAGACTGAGCAGCAAACACATAGGTCACATGGTGACAAATCATCCATACTCTGTAGAGAACTACTGTACAGATCTAGTGTATTTCTATTCAACTATTCATGCACTATACCTTTAAATCAGCACATAGAAATTTTATGGAAATATTTTGCTCTCTCTTTTGACAATGTGTTTCCTCTTTTCTGGTGATGGGCCATCCAAGCAGGTAAGGTAACTTTTTGCACCATTTGCAAAGATGCTGATTTTTATGCCCAGGCCAGAACATATATTTATGACTGGGAAAGTATGGAATGCTGCCCTACCATGGAAATGGGTTTTCTAATATGTAATATTACATATTAGAAATAGGTAATATGACATTATCATATTAAAGCACTTTGTTGTTAACTGACTTTGAGTTGACTTCGACCCATGGTGACCTTATAAATATATCTCAGCACACCTTATTCTCAATCGCCACCATTGAGGAGACAGAGCAGGACCATCTCCAGATGCTACAATCCGTGGATGGCAAGCCTGCAGATAGGAAGAGCTGGCTGTATATACAAAGAGCAAAATAGCATAGCACACCATTGAAAGCCCATCCCAGTTTGTTTTTAAAAACCTGATAGAATGGTTTGACTTGCTGGTGGAAGGAGAGCAATGCAGAGTCATTTTACTCTCCCGTAAAGAGGGAGTTCCAAAGTCTGAGCGCAGCCACTGAAAAAGCCCTGTTTCTTGTTTCCTTGTAGGATAGAGAGAAGGGCCTGTCCTGAAGATCACAGAGGTCTAATAAGCTCATAAAGTGAGATATAATAGTCCAACAAATAATCAGAAGGTGTTAACCTTACACCTGTAGAAGTGCACATGGCATTATTAGTTTTAATATGTGTTATACAGAATATAAAACATTCAACACAGGGAGAGGCGGAATACAAATAATAATAATAATAATAATAATATAAAGTTGTACTCTACTGCTGTTTTCTTTATTGACCTTTCATGACTGTTATGAAAAGCAGTACATTTTATAGAAGTCTCTCCTCAGTCCTACACCCTTAGCCACTTTCTGAGTTTAACGCTTTCTTACATTTTCAGGGATAAACTAAGGATGGACAAATCTGAATTCTGCATATTTTGGTACAGTAAAATAAAAACTATACATTTCTAAGGATATGCAAATCTTTCTTCTCACAGTTAAATATTTTTGTTATGTTCTGGTCAAAAATATCAGAAACATATTCCTGCTGACTGATAAAAATAGGAGCCAATTTTCTTCAGCGAGTGCATATGAACTAATGGCTTTCCTAGGCCCTTATCCTAGGCTTTCCTAGGCTGTAATCGTAGCCCAAAGGTTGCCCAAATGCTCAGGAAGCACAGATGTGAGATCCTCCATCGTGCTTCTGAAATGTCAATGAAGCGCTTCGTGGACAAGCCATTTTTGTAATAATGGGATCTTCTGTTATTACAAAAATGGCTTCACCGCAAACAATTGGTCAACACTAAAACAGAAGAATGCCTCAATTATGTTTCAGAAGCATGACGGATTATTCCACCTCCATGATTCTGGGTGTTTGGGCAACATTTGGGCTATGCGGTAAATCCCTCGTGTGATAGAGTCCCTGGATTATTCCACTCCAGGTGTGTTTTGTGTGTTCATACCCATGAGGATGTGTATATGCATATCCTTGACCTTGTTGTACTTGTCACGTGCCTTCAAGTTGACTCCAATTTATGGCGTACTTTTTTTCTTGGCAAGATATATTCAGAGAAGGTTGACCATTGCCTTCCTCTTTTCCACCCTCATCCATTGGGTTTCCATGGCTGAGTGGAGATTTGAACCAAAGTCTTAGTCAAGTGCTCAAATTACTACACCACACTGCTTCATCCTTGAGCCACCCCACCGGTTCATGCTCAACATTCAAAGCTTTACATCACATACCAGACACGTACCTCACACCTGGAACTCACTACCTGCAGCAATACAGATTTGCAGAAAGTGCAGATTTTCCACTTACATTTACCCAAAAGGACTCAATATAGGAAAGGGAACAATCTTTGGGACTGGACTTGATTGGCTTTCTCTTTATGGCTCGAGGCTTGAGGGGAGGGTCAGCATGTTCCATTTTCCTGGAAAAAGTCTGGGAACAAGCCCCTGGGGTCAGCCTAAGCCGCATTAAGCAGCTCTGCTGTAGATCAGTATTAAATAGTTAATAAAGTGGTCCTTAGTTTATCCACACATTTTGTGTGTCTGTCTTTTTATTCCAAAACTGGGCGGGCAATGCAGATTCATCACTTACATCTGCACAAAAAGTATAAAAATGATTCTGCAGTCCTATGCATACTTTCATGGGGAAGATTCCAAGGCTTAATGGTAGAATTCTATGTATGTACACAGAAGCTAAGTCAAGGGCATTCAAAAGATCCTCGCCCCATTTGTGCTTTTGATTGCATTCTTTTTCATTTTTCTTCTCCCTCTTTATGTTCAATGGTGAAACACAGATTTGTATAACATAAGAATGAGTTCCCTTTTTTGCTGTTACTTATCAGCTCTGGCAGATGCCACAGCACAGAAGGTGGAGCTGTCCTTCTGTTAATCCCGCATGTGGCTGTGCAGTGGTATAAACCATATTTCGGTTTGTGTGTAGTGGCTTCATTATTATGGCTGAGAATTGCTTTACTATTAAGTTAAAAACCACAGTTACAGGAATGCTTGAGGCCAGGCTGGGTTTTATTAGAAGAAACCTACTTTGCTACCGGTTGTGGCAGCACACAGACATATGGAGTTTATCAGACGATGGAAATTGGAAGTATAATCTAATGGCAATCCGAATGCAATCATGGGGTTTCACATTATTGCATATTAAAGTGTCTCACACAATTTCAGGCAAAAGAGGAGTCATTCCGAATGCAATCATGGTTTTTATGTTATTTTGTATTAAAGCATCTCACGCAATTTCAGGCAATGGGGGGGGGTCATTTTCAGGTAATGGGAAGTCATTCTGAACGCATTCCGAATGCAACTGGAATTCACATAAATTTGCTAAACTAGCGAATTCACGTGAATTCGAATTGGCTCCAATTGGCTCCATTCGAAATATATATATATATATATATATTAGTACTCCAATTTCAAGTGACTTTTTTATGCAAAGCAAAATGGAGAGGGAGAATTTTCAAGATTCTGGCATGCCATACACCTGGGTTCCCATCATTCTTAGCTGGGGCCAGGTGACTGGGTCACCACACCTTTGAATGGCACCAGGTTGGATGAAACCTGGCCTCGAATGACTGTTTAATGGTCCTTGATGGTTAGTAGACAAACCACATCCACTACTTTTTTGTTGTTCTTGTTGAGGAAATTATAACCAAATGGTCCAGAATAATTCAGGTCTATTTTTAGTAGGGGAAGCCACAGGAACAAGAAGGGTGACTTATCTTTCTTTAGCCAAGGTAAAGGTGGGGTTTATGGGAACACATAGTGTGTTGGGGGAACTATCTCAGTAACTGCATGTTAGATCTTAAGGTAGGATGGAGATAATGTTGAAGTAGCAGTTACCAGAACAATCCTTTGCAATGGGATATGGGGAAACTGCCTTGAAAGAATTACCCTTTCATACCAGCTTGTCAGCAGAAGGAAAGACAGCAATGAAGCATCTCCCCTTACTATGGAATAACACTAGGTCCTGGGTTGGCATAGGTCCTCGATTTCAATGGCATGTCAGGGGAAAGGCCGTGATTCCTGCAGCTTCTTACAATTTACCTCGAAGCGTGATGCGGGTCATGTAACCCCCATTCACATTAGGATTCGATCTCGCTCCCCATTCGATTGCAGAAGCGATAAATCAGTGCAAAGCAAAAAAAACCCCCAGATTATTCAGACACTAGTTTTTCCCTGCTCCTTTTTGGAAAACCTGCAGCGAAAACGATTACTGACAATGGGAACCTCTGTGGATGAAATTTGATTTCATAGTGATAGGAGGGACAACAGCACCTGGCACACCCAGTTTTCCCTTGGCGGCCAGGCCCCTTTTACATGATTCCATTGGCATTTTCCCTAAGTTCTGAGACCAACACCAGATTTTCAAGGTTTGAGATGTTTACTTACTCTGTTGTTTTGGTGTGTGAAATGAGGGATGGTGAAAGTTGCACATTGTTTTTTGGGGTAGAGATAATGGCTGGTTTGGAGCCTTTTTTCTAGTTTTTTTGGGGGGAGGAGCGGGTAACAATCGCAATTGCGATATTGCAAACAGTTGATTGATCGCATCTTCGCAGATGCCCGCAAAATGGGGCCAAGGGCAATAAAGGGAATAGCCGGAAATGAGGGGTTCGCCATTACCTATAGGTATTGTGGCACACTGAGGGGGTGAGCGGGTACAGGTATGGCGGTTGATTGACAGCCTGGAAGACCTGCGAAAACTGAATGGGAACGTGGAGCGGGAAAAGCCAAGAAATCGAATCCAAATCGAATTTTTAAGAAACCGCAAGATAATGGGAACTTCATACAGCTAAATCGCTTTTGCGATCAATCGCAAATGCGATTCTTGAGGCGAGGTAAATAATGAGTGGGAATGGGCCTTTATCCTCTCCTGACACTCTTTGAAACATCTTCTTCATCTTCCTTCCCAAGCCAGAGCAGCCTTCACTTTCCACCTGTCCATTGCCTTGCAGAGGAGGTATACAAAGTCAGATCTCCCACTCCAGGTATGGAGTTCTCTCTCTGCCATTGAACGAATCTTGCATATGTCAGCAATGATTTGATGGTGCATAACAATAACAACAATAACAGGTCACTCACCATCAGCCTTCCTCTTAAGAATATCTTAGGCTCTTCACTTTCAAAAAAGGATAGTTAAGGCTATATAGTTAATTTTACGTTCATTATGTAAAACAGCTATCTTAAGCAGTTGCATACACCTTGTGAAAGTTAATATCACATAGGCATTTCCAATCTAGGTATATTCTCTTCCATGGACATTTCATAGTCTACGCCATTTCTGCTTATGAATAGCATATTCCTTATTTATTTATTTCCCACCTGATATCTGAGGATCTCAAGGCAGCATACGGTAAAATAGAGTTTAAAACAAATAAGAATAAAAAAGAATTATTTCCAAAGACTAAAAGCCTACTACACATTTTAACACTAAAAGCAAGACAGTTTAAACAGTTTAAAACCTGTTAAAACCAAGTAAGCCCCAGAGACCTTAATAAAAAGCAATGTTTTGATGTGGAAGCAGAGAGACATGCATTTTGGCATCAAGTGGGCTTATAAGTCACATAGTGCTTGTAGTACATGTAAAGGAGTACCATTTTATTCAAAATATATGGCTTTGTTTGAGGCATTATACAGCTCACATTTCACCTGCTGGGGAATTTCACATCTTATACACAGCATTTGCATACATTTCAGTATTTGGTAGCATTTCAGCATTTCCAGTGCATTGCATAATTCACTGTAGATATAATCCTTGTTTCAGAAAGGATCTTTAACGGTGAACTGGCATTTCAATCAGAGTACTATAAATTCAAAGTGTACTTAGCCTATATTCTAGGAATCGACATATCAATATAAAAGACAGCAACTGTGTTTACAGCATGGTTGCCCAGAGGGCTAACTGCCCACTAACTGCTGCCATCTGATAGCTTTTATAACCATTAAATACATTTGCTACTCTGCATCTCAACCGATCGTGAGAGTCTTGCTTCTTAAGCAAAATTGTTTCAGGGAACCAAAAATTTCACATCTGGCTACCTGCCCAGGTTTGCTGCTACCTCTGTAGAGCATTAGTCATTACCCCAGTGTGTTTCTTCAGAGAATCAAATAAGACTGAAGAGCTCACATCAATGGCACTGGCTTGTTTCCCAGACATTCCTTCATGAAATAGTTTTCTCATCCTGTCTTCTGCACAGACAAGTAACCCTTTTGAACTTTTGATTTCTAAAATGCCGAGCGTGAAACACAAAAGGTAAATTATTATTATTGGCAAAACATAACAGATTTCCCATGACACCCCCACTTTGCAACTGAAGGCTCTGCAGCATCATTCAAGTAGTTTATCTATAATGTCATCAACTTTGTACAGAAATTTACTTAAACATGTGAAGGAAGCGTAGGTGCAAAGGCTTATCATCATCATCATCATTATTATTATTATTATTTATATAGAGCTGTAAGTTTACACAGTGCTGTATATACAATCTTATCGTTAGACGCATCTCTGCCCACAGGCTTACAGTCTTTTTCTTCTCGATAACTCCTCAAGCCAGTTACCACTTGCCAAAGTTGATACTGAAAAGAAAAATAGTTCTGAGTGGGAAGTCAGTTTGTATGACCAAAGGCAATACAGTGGAGAATTTAGGTTGTCTTGGCACATGTTCTACCGGACACAATCTCAGTCTCTCAAAAGCAGATCTATCAAGTTGATGGATATGGGGCAAACTTAGTAAGTCAAATTCACTGGACCTTCTTCTAGGTCCATTCTCATTGATCAACATTTCAGTTGACAATACCTGAATTTGTATTCCATTTGGATATTTTTCTGCTACACTTCAGGGTTTGTTTGTTTGTTCCTTCTTACTGCAGATCATTTCTTTCATGTCCCATCTCTCATCCTACAATACATGCATTGACACTGGGACTTTTATCACAATACCAGTTATTTCCAATTTTAAAGTAACTATATTGGGACAATGCACTGCACATATCCTCTTCCCTGTCTTTGTCCTGTTTTTATCATTAGGACCCTGTGTGTTTGCTAGGTTGCAGATGCTACAGTCTTGGCTTCTCTTTCAATGGCCTCTTCTTTGCACCTGGTGTGGCCTCTTAATTCTGTTTTTCTCTGTTGGACCAAGGAGCTCTTGGCAGATGATACAATAGTAAGTGTGTGTGTGGGGGGGGGGGGGAGTGGTCACTGCAGAGGAAACAAGAGCACCCCCCCAACCAAATAATGACATATGCAGGTGTGCTTGTACTTATACTTGCATATGTCACAAATGGGATATTGGGCAGCGGGTTGCAGAGAATAGGTAAATGCCAAAGTGCAGATGTACAGAACTAGAATCATCACAGAAAGCTACAAAGGCCCCATTCGCACTCTGGAATAATCTGGTTTGGAAACCAGGTTATTTCCCTGTAGTTCAGACTTGCACCGATTCTACTTGGTACAGCCCATTTAAACTGGTGCGTTTGGCCAGGTCCAGACGGATTAACAGCTAAATGGTATAAAACGTTTATAGAGGAACTTCTGCCACCTTTGTACAATACCATAAAAGAAATGGAAATAAATAAATATCCTCAAACATGGCGTGATGCAACAATAGTATTGATTCCCAAAGAAGACAAGGACCCCGAATTGATAGAAAACTATAGACCAATATCATTGGTAAACTAATCATTGGTAAAATATTTGTCTCAATTCTGGCAGCAAGATTAAAGAAGGTGTTATCCCAAATAATTCATGAAGATCAAGCAGGTTTTCTCCCAGTTGTCAAATCAAAAACAATGTAAGAATATTGATTGACTCTTTAGAATTTTATGACCATCATAAAAAGGGAAAATTGGGAATTATTTTCCTAGATTTAGAAAAAGCGTTTGACAACGTAAGCTGGGTCTTTATGAAAGAGGCAATAGAACAATGTGGAATAGGGGATAAAGACCATCTATTGGGAACAAACAGCCCAGATTGTCATAAATGGCGAGAAATCTCAAGAATGTACAATAAACAAAGGAACAAGGCAAGGGTGCCCTTTGTCACCCTTATTATTCATATTAATAATAGAAATTCTATTGCAAAAGTAAGAAATGAAAACAGATAAAGGGCTTACAAATAAAGAATCACCTATAAAAATAAGAGCTTTTGCGGATGACATAGCCATATTTTTGGACAACCCCTTAGATCAATTATAAAAATTATGGTCAATACTAGATGAATTTTGTAACTTGGCAAATTAATAGAAAAAAAGTGAAATATTATTTAAAAATTTCTCCTAATCAGAGGAGGAAGATTTCAAAGCAAAATCGGATCTTTCAGTAATTTCTAAAACAAAATATCTAGGTGTAACAATCACCAAAAAAATTCTGAACTTTTAGAAAATAATTACACCAAGATTTGGAATCAAATTTCTAAGAATCTCGAGAAATGGAAATCCTTACAACTTTCTTTGTTGGGAAAAATAGCTTTGATACAGAAATATGTGTTACCTAAGATGTTGTTCCTCTTTCAAACCATCCCCATTTTAACTACAGATAAATTGTTTAAAAATTGGCAGAAGGACATCAATAAATTCATTTGGCAAGGAAAAAAAAATAGAATTAAAACAATGGTATTACAAGATAGTAAGTTAAAAGGAGGTCTGGGTTTACCGAATTTGCAAATATACTATAACGCATGTTCATTTACTTGGTTAAAGGAATGGATTAATCTAAAGAATGATCAACTGTTGAATTTGGAAGGAGTAAATCTAGATAAAGGTTGGCATGCTTATTTAATTTACACCAACAAAATTGCTTACAACGAATTTAACAAACACACAATAAGGAGCAACTTAATTAAAATATGGCTCAAATACAAAAGGTATTTGTATTCCAAAATTCCAAGTTGGGCATCAGTATTAGAGGCATTTCATAGATCAGATGGCCTGTACAAAGGGGAATGGATTAGCTCCAAAGGATTATTGTATATAACTGAAAAAGGAGAAGTGATAAAGCCATTAGTGAGACTACACAGAGAAGAACTAAAGATACATTGGTTAACATACCATTAACTTCGAGAAAGATTCAAAAAAAGACCTGATTTCCCAAGAATTTGAAAGAGATACAAATGAATCTGAAAAAAACTATAAATAAGAGCGAGAAACATATGATATCAAAATTGTATAAGATCTTATTAGATATTGAATTACAAGAAGAAACGGTAAAAGACTGTATGATAAAATGGATGAGAGACATTGGAGAACAGATCTCTTTAGAGAGTTGGGAAAAAGTTTGGAAAAAGAACATAAAATTTACTAAAAGTGTGCACTTAATTGAGAATTATTATAAAGTATTCTATAGATGGCATCTATCTCCTGTTAATTTGGCAAAAATGAAAAAAAGGTAAAAGTGCTTTACAGGATGACCATTGTTGGAAATGCGTCTCCCTTTACCATATGTGGTGGGAGTATAAGGTAGCTAAGGAATTTTGGAAAACAATTCACAGTATAATGCAATTAGTATTTCAGACTAGACTCGAATTAAAACCCCAAAATTTACCTATTAAATATAATAGAAGATTTAGAAGGAGTATTAAACTGAGAAGAAATAAGTGTCTTCCTCTACATGATAACGGCAGCATGTCTAATCCTTGCTAAAAACTGGAAAGAAAAGAATGATCAGATGGCTGAAGACTGGATATTGAAAGTATTTGATATAATGAATATGGATAAATTGACTATGAGAATTAATGGTCAATCAGAACAAAGATTTTATAAAAAATGGGAAAAAGTAGGCAAAATGTTGAGATGCTAAAATTGACAAAGATAACTCAAATTCTCCTATTTGACAAAGGTAGTTATTATATATACAGTTAATAGCTTTTTTCGGATTACACTAACTTTACTGAATAATCAATGAGGACTACAGATGGATCAGTAGAATTATGGATCATTAAGAAATATTGTTTCAATTTTTTTCTTTTTTCTTTAGAAAATATATAATTGATTCGTTTCTCTATACTATGCTTCAACTTGCTTACTGGTCTTATTCACCTCATATTTAAATAAGATAGCTCTGTATATTGTAAAGAAACTACTTTTGATAACAATGTATTTTATACAATAAAAAAGATAAAAAATAAACTGGTGCATTTGGCATCAAATCCCTTGGAGGTTCTTTTTTTAGAACCGCAATGGTCTGCATCTCTGACAGTGTGAGTAAGCTATCGAATTGATTTGGATCACGCAACCACCATTCAGGAAATGGAGGCATCTCCCTTTTGATCCGGAACTGTGAACAATGGCAACTTCAGACTGAATTTAAATGCCATGGAGAGATTTGCTGCCTTAAAACATAGTGGGGATGGTGAGTCAGTTTTGAATCAATTCACAGATGTGAATCTCTCCGTGCAAAAACATACGTGTGACAGGCCCCAAAGGGAGTTTTGGAGTTATTACTTGCAGGAAAGGAAAGGCTTGGGCTCTGACGGTTTGTGGCTAGCTATAAAATAACACAGTTGGCTTAATTACTTCTGTGTTTTTCATTTTAAGGCAGATCATCATGTTTCCTTTTCCTTTCCAGCTGACATTTCTGTCTAGGATGCTCCACAGGATATATAGTGGCTCCGTATATAATTTATGAAATTAGGAGCTGCATGGAATGCTTCCATCATTTCCAGGGCAGGACTGCCAGACTCCTCTGGCTCTGACTGGATCCTGTTATTTTGGGTTTTAGTGTGCAAAAGTTTTGTGTGACAAGTTGGCTTATTTTTGCACAGATTAAAAACAACCTTGCACAAAAAACACAGGTGGTTGCCTGGCAAACAGTGTATTTTGCACATGTCACCACAATCCTCACCCACAGAATGCATGCGTATTTCTGCAAAGAATAATATCCTGAAACATTGTAGGCATGCTCTCCGACTGTCCTGATCTGGCAGGGACAGTCCCAGTTATTTCTCTGTCATTCCATTTTTTCATCTGCCATTAAAATGTCCCAGTTTCTCTCTCCTTCCACCTCCCTTCTTTGTCCCCAGCTAATTTCAATTGCTGCAAACTGAGTTCAAAGTGCACTCAACTAATTCATTCTGGGGGAGAGGTGGGTGGAATCTTGTTCTTCCCAGGAAACTTGGGCAAAAACAAACTGCTGCAGTCTTTCCTAGTTTGTGTTTTTATCCTCATAATATTTTTTTGCTCTCTTGACCACACTCTGATGTTGCTTGGCCACATGTGTCCAGGTTTTCATCTGTGAAAGCTGGAGAGTATGTTTGGGATGTGCACGTGCCAAGTGAAACTCTATGACAATGGAGTTTATCACATGACAGGAATTGGAAGTATAATCCAATGGCAATCCGAACGCAATCATGGTGTTTCACGTTATTGCGTCAAAGCTGATCACAACTCATTTTTGGGCAATGGGAAGTCCTTCTGAACACAATTGTGGGGTTTCATGTTATTGCATGAGAAACTATCACATGCAATTTCGGGCACTGGGAGGCAATTTCGGGCAGTTCCGAATGCGATGCGGCATCAATATGCAATCACATAAATTCGCTGAACTAGCAAATTCACTCATTTCCGAACTGGCCCCACTTTCATTTCTTTCGAAATTGAGAGAAATTCCTCTGGTGTGATAACATCCAGAGTTTTGTTTTTGCTGCAGTGGGAATAAAACTGGAAATTGTCCACCTGCACTTGTAAGGACAAAATAGCTGAATATTAACATTCCTAATGTGATCTTTTGAAAGATGTCATGCAGGTGAGTAAGTGGGAACGTAATTCCACTGGCCCACTATCTCTTGCTAAACATTTTGAACGAAGTAAAGTGATGAAACTCTGTCCATCGTAGTCACAACGTATGGGGTAGATCATCTCTCTTTTGCAGGATGATGTATCCCCAACTCTGATCAAGGCTAACTGGCACAGGCAATCTATACAAAATTTTGACAGCTAGGATCCGCCAGGAATGTCTTAAAGAATAAGCAAAATCAAGGCCCATCATAATTAAAGGGAAGCATCATTTTGTGGAATTTCCATCCAGTTATATATGGGAAATAGATATAGAATATAGGAAAGTTTCATACTTAGAGAGACGCTGGCCATGTAACTGAGGACAAATTGAAACTGTGGAACACGCACTTTTCCAATGTCTGTTTTATAGGCATTTATGTTCTGACCTCATCCTTCCCATTTTTCAGAGATATGTTGGTTGTGTTGAACAATCTCGTACTTTTCTGCTGCTTGCAGATACTAATTCTGATATAAGGTGGCTAAATTCTGTGTGGCAACAATTAAAATACAAAGAACTATGATTAGTGCTAGAGAACAGATGGCATCGAAAGGTATTCTTACTAACTGCTATATGTCTATTTGAAACGTTTAATACATATCATATAAACTTGTGCTTTAAGTTGTTTTTTTTTTGTACTGTTTTTATACTGTAATTTTATACTGTGTTAATCTAATGTGACTCTTAAATTTTGTAAATGGTATCTTCTTTTAATCAGTCTATGACTGTAAATAAATATCCTCCATACATTTTCTATACGTCGGACACAGAAGATTCTGCTTTTGGATTGTGCTGCGGGTGGGTCACTTACTGTCTGTGCAAGATATGCTTCCTGTAATTCATATATGTTGCCAGCACTTTTTCTCTGACCTATTTTTTAAACCAGAAACAAGAACAGCCTTCCGATAGTCGTGGTTGCTTTGCTGTGTTACATTCTCTATATTTGACATTTTATGGCTTGAGCACTGGGCCAATTTGATTCGTCGGGCATTTTTTCCTTTGCTGTTGCTTCTTCTTCATTGAAACACAGATATAACAGATGTCTGCCCATTCTCAAGCCCCAGAGCGGCATCTGAGAACAATAGTACTTTTGAAGAAACGATTCCTCTGCCTAGTATATTAAAGAGAACTGCATTCAGCAGCACTTCCCAGAACAGAGCCTAGCCAATCTACTGGAAAGAATTATTATAACATATGTACATTCTCACCCCACCCTGTCTTTTCCCTCTCAAAGTCATATTCTTCAGCTCGCTTTGCAAATATGACACTTGAGATAGGAATTGCTGTTAAGAAAAATTACTAGTAAGTAGTCTGCAAGGCAAGGGCAAATCTGCTCTGGAAAACCCCATATAAGGATCGCCATACCTTGGAAATGACTTGAAGATATACCACAACAACATGATATGCAATTCCTTTTAAGAGTGTAGTTAGAGATGTACCCTTTAAAAAACAAATCAAAACTTAAAGCTTCAGTATTGGAAGGGACCCAAAGTGACATCCTGACAGCACAGAATTCGACATTAGAGAGTTATTTCCAAAATCAATCAATTCCTTTTTCATTTTGAAAAATGTTCATGTCAATTACAGTAATCATCATCATCATCATCAAAATGGATAATGTTAATGTATGTAATTCTTAGAGGGGGATAAACCCACAGTCTATCTGCTTTGCCAAAAATAAATAAATAAATAAATAAATCTGTCCAGATTAAGAGATGCATGAATTTTTTCAATATGTTATCTATCTATCTATCTATCTATCTATCTAATATCCCATGTTTCTCCAATATGGGCCCCAAAGCAGATAACACTGTACATTAAAACAAAGAGACTAAACCAATTTGCAATAAAAAAAAATCAAAAAGCATTAACCAGCAATCCAATTAAAGACATTCATTGAGATCTGTTAAAACGACTTTAAAAGCTATTATAGATTAAGAACCAGCACATCCATTGCACTCCCCCAATTCCTGGGCTCTCATCAGAAATACCTGTAGTTCATACAGTATAGGGAAGCACGCTGTTTTAGACAGTCTGGATCTAAGCTGTATGCATGTATGCACTGACCTTGAATGTATGCATTTTTGTATGCATTCTCTCATTGACTAAACTGCTTTCGCATTGATTTTTTATGTATATACATCCCATGTATATTTTCCCACATTTTTAATGCAGTTTTTATTGTGAAATGACTCACATTTTTTTCACTACGCAATATCACAAGCTTCCTGATGGTCTGTTGTGTTCAGGTTCAAGTTTATTCTGGGCTGCTTGACCTGGATAATCTCACATTAAAACGCAACCTGTCTCTCCATGTGGTATCCATCCCTGATTAGTACAGAAGATAATAATGCTAAAATGTGTTTAGCACTTGTTTCCAGGCATATATGGGCAGATTGTACTTGTTCCTTGAAACAAATTAAAAAAAAAATCTTAATGCTGCTCCTACTGAGAATCTCATGGTGAAATTGACACAGACTTTTCTCATCTGACTCTCCCCTTCCTTTTGATATCCATCTCATGGTATGTGCCACTACAGTCCCATTGGCTGAAATTAAATAGGTCACTCAACGAATATTAAGGCTTTATACAATCTGTGTGAACAAGGTCAGGTGAAAAACTATGCCCACCCTGTAGACATTTAGACAGAGGAAAGAACCATTGGCCCCTTCATTGATGATGATGAAAGGCTGAAGAAGGGGAAATGATGAGTGCTACTATTCCTTCTCAGAAAATAAAACTTTGAGTAATAAACAAGACATAGTAGGCCCGAGAAGATTTATACTTCCAATCTTAGGTCTGATACAGATGGCCCAAAGGGGCTGTCTGTGCGGCTGGATTAGAGTTAGAGAAGGCCATTTTAAAATGGCACTGTCCATACGCGCACGCCATGATAACATCATGGTGTACACTGCGTTTATACAATGCAGCGCGCACTTGACATCATGGTGCTGTTGGAGGGTACCTAGGGCACCCTTTCAGTGGCACCAAAAGGAGCTCAAAAATGGAGCTCCTTTTTGTGTCTGGTCCCTGGCGTGGCCTTTACACGGCTGCACCAAGGACCCCGAGGGGAAAGGGGTCATGGCGGCAGCCCCTTTCTCCCGTCAGAACCTCCAGGGATGATAATGGGGTGCAGTGGGCACCAAGCACGCCTGCTGCACCCTGCTTTCAGGCCACGAAGAAGTGGCAGTTCACCGCTTCTCCGTGGCCTGGAGAAGCACCGGGATGGGGCCTCTGGGGCTGCCAGTGAGGCAGCCCTCGGCCCATCCCAGAGCTTCTTTGGACACTGACAGACCACCTCTTTTGAGTGGTCTGTACAGCCCCTCTCTTTATTCGGGTTTTTCAATGGACAAGGAAGGAGAATTCTGACAATCCTGGAAAATGCTTGGATAAGGACAGACTGAGGGTCTTCATAGACTGGCCTGAAAGGCTGGCTTGGGTGCAGAGTC
This sequence comes from Urosaurus nigricauda, assembly GCA_034509955.1. Classification (NCBI taxonomy): domain Eukaryota; kingdom Metazoa; phylum Chordata; class Lepidosauria; order Squamata; family Phrynosomatidae; genus Urosaurus; species Urosaurus nigricauda. The sequence goes on along the minus strand of JAOEGL010000012.1, from coordinate 22,170,134 downwards.
GGAGCATTGCATCCTGATAACGCACACCCGACTCTACCCCCCAGGGTGCCCTGATACCATGTGCCATGCCACCAGCCTATCTATGGGATCGCCTTCTTCCATACAATCTGCTCCGCACACTTAGGTCCTCTGTGAAAAATCTACTCCAGCCAACAAAAACTAAGCTGGCTGCAGTCACCCAGAGGACCTTTTCTTCTACCACTCCCAAATTATGGAATGGCTTGCCGGAGGAGATCTGCCATATTACCAATCTTGACAGCTTTAAAAAGACGGTCAAGACGGATATCTTCTGGCAGGCCTTCCTAGGTTAGCATTTTAGTTGCTCCCTTTGACTACCCTGTCCTGTCTGTTTTAATAATTTGAATGGTATTTTTTTATTATTAGTGTTTATAATTATGATTTATTGGTTATAGTGGGTGGGAGGGGTTCTAGGACATTGTATATATTGTATTTAATGTTTTAATATTTTTAGCTGCCTTGATCTTAATGGAGAGGCAGGGTATAAGGGGAAGATGGCACATCATATGTGCCTTACCATGCTGTAGCCAATGGCATCATCTGCTTGAAGAAGCCACCTTGTTCTCTCCAATGAGTTTGGGGTGGGCTTGTTGTCTTGTTGCCTTCATGTTTTCCCAACTTATGGCAACCCTAAAGTGAACTATCACAGGATTTTCTGAGGATCACTGAGAAAGTCATGAGAGTGCATGACTTGCCCACGGTATCCAAGTGGGTTTCCACGGCTGAGCAGGTATTCAAATCCTGGTCTCCAGAGTGATACTCCAATGCTCAAACCACTACACCTCTTTGGCTCCTGTGGGCATCTTAGTCATTCTGAATTGCATGGCTCACCTGGGAGGTGGAGAGACGTACCAAATTGCACCTTCTGTGATGCCCACGGGGCTGCTCTTCCCTCATATCACTACTGGCTTTCCTGCCAGCACAAAGTGCAGACATACATTTGCTTGCATTTTTCAAATGTCTGTTTGTATTCATTAACCCCAACCACTACTGAAACCCCCGCAAAGCACATAATAGGTCTGACTTTCTGCTGACTACCCTGAATAAGGATCTATTATTTAAGACGTCATTTGATTTTTGACCTCCCTAGCGTGATCCACTTCCACCCATTACGTGCATCATAAATGAAATATTGATGCTTTTAAAATCTGGTAGTTTGTCCTTTCAGCCCCTTTATTCAAAGTGCAGCCATCAATCAAGAACACCTAATCTGAAACTGAAGGAAGACTTTTTAAAATTAGCAAATGCTATTTTTCAATGCTGTGATGGTAAAGATTACCCTGAAGTTTGAACCTTTAGACTGAATCTTGAATTAATTATTCAACATTTGCAATAGCATATTGCTGTACTGATGTAATACTTACCAGAGATACATCATAGATGTTCAATAGGCTCAACAGATTTAGAAAGGGTGGCACACACAACACACACTTTCTATCTAAAATGTTTAACCTTTTATGTAGACCATGCAAATATAAGAAGATGTTTTGTGCTAGAATGTCACATGGACACACAAAGGTCTAAAATCCTCACTTTTCTTTCTTACTGGACTTTTCATTACCTGAGTTTTAAAAACTGCTTTCTTTGGGGAGGGGGGTGGTTAAAGCTCGTAAACAGAAGGAGGTCTCTGCTTTGGATTTTGTGACCCTTTCAATTCATCGGCTGGCCTTTGTTTCAATACTCATCTATAATCTCAGGCTACCCATCTGCAAAATGGGGAATAATATTGATTTTGTTGTCTTATAAGGTTGTTGTAACTAGATACTGCACGTAACTGACTTTGAACAATTGAAAGTGCTATACAAAGGCTAAGTAGTAGTAGTATTAAAAGAATGGAGAAATGCTGAACAGTTGCAAGGTGGTGCATTACTCAATTTTTTTGAGTGTTTTATTTTATTCTGTGACTTTTAGCTGCTGTAACCTGCTCTGATTGTTTTGACAGAGGAGCAAGCTATTATTATTATTATTATTATTATTATTATTACTATTATTAATAATAATGTTTGCACATGTTATTCATTATACTTTTTAGGGAAAAGGAACTTGTGGGCACTGGTCCACCTCCGGATCACATGCTTGGTCTGTATGATGAATCCTTGATTTCCAGTAAAGGGCAACTCCAATGTGCAGTTTGCTGATGGTCAACAATATTCTTTCTTTTATTATATCCTATTTATTTGTAAACCAATAAATAAACATTCAGCTGAGACCTCTCCCCTTTGATTGAAGGGTTTTCTTTTTAGTGCTTCCTCTTGCTCATTTGATCCAAACGTTAGAACTTGTTGGACTTAATGGCCGGAAAAATCATAGCTACATCCCCGAAGGCTTAACATGAAATTGGTGAGAATTTGAATAAACTTGTTGATAGACCAATTAAGTCATTAGTGACAGTACGGGTGGATTGTTTGATGGGCTTTGTGGAGAGCGGGAAGGTAGCAAGTGTTAGCAAGATGGAAAGTGTTTATGGAAGAGCTAGGATTTTCTTCCTCCTCATGTACAGTTTAGCCGTATAATGCATGCCTGAATAGGGCTTATATCTTATTTTAAAGTATGGAGACCCATGTCCTACCCTATCTAAACTGTGGATTGTACTGGAAGATGAAAGTACAGCACTCAATTCCTTTTCCAATCAATAGGACCCCAAATGCTCTTTGATTAAATTGTGGCTACAGGACAGCAAACGCCATAGAACAATGGGCAAAATGCCCTTTGGTGACCTTCTGTAGTGAGAATGGGTGCCCACTTGGCTTCTCTGGCCCTAGCAGGCAGCAACCATGTTCTGATGAATGCCATGTTTGAGTGACAGTTGCTTATTAAATTTTCCACAATGCCTTTCAGGGTTGTTATATCAGCAACATTGCAGGAACTGAAATGGCTCATAATGAAGAGGTGCCATTTTCAGTTCTTGCAGATCTGTGGATATGATGTTACTGGAATGATAGAAACACCACTAGGCTCTTCTTCATCAGGGTGCCAGACCAGGTTGGGCTTCTACCTCTCCTTCTCCCAATAGGGAAATACCTTTTTATTCAAGTAGATTTTTGCCAAGAGCTAATTGCCCAGGAAGGGCCTTTTAATTGGTGGCTGTTATACCTGTTTTGCTCTTGTCTTTTCAAATTACTTTCAACTTAATTGTATTTTTTATTTATTTTTATTTATTTTTTAACTCTACACTCCCTGCAGCCTGGCAGTGACACTACTGAGATGAACCTATCGCATGGTTTTCTTGGCCAGATTTGCACAAAGGGGGTTTTATCATTGCCTTCCTCTGAGGCTGAGAGAGTGTAACTTGTCCAAGGTCACCCAATGGATTTCCATGACTGAGCAGGCGTTCAACCCTGGTGTGCAGAGTTGTAGTCCAATGCTCAAAACACTAGGCTACTCTGGCTCTCTACCATCCCATTAGACAATCCTAAATTGACCAAGGTGCAATCGCATGCAAACAAATGCATTTGGAGAGCAGACAGTTGGGATAATTTATACTAAACAGCTAATAGAATTTTTCATTTACATGGGACGTTATCACACAGGAGGAATTTCTCTCAATTTCAAAAGAAATGAAAGTGGGGCCAGTTTAGAATTGAGTGAATTCACTAGTTCAGCGAATTTACGTGATTGTGTATTGAGGCTGCATTGCGTTTGGCAATGCCCTAAATTGCCTCACAGTGCCCGAAATTGCATGTGATAGTTTCTCACGCAATAACATGAAACCCGACGATTGCATTCGGAAGGACTTCCCATTGCCTGAAAATGCATGTGATCAGCTTTTGCGCAATAACGCAAAACCTCATGATTGCATTTAGATTGCCATTGCATTACACTTCCAATTCCCATCATGTGATAAACTCCATGGTCTTGATGTAATTGCTCCTAGGCCCAAAATTCATCTTGCTTTTAGAGTTGCAGAATGTATTCAGAATATTTCACTATTCCCCACCACCACTGAGGCAACATTATCCACCTGCCGTTCTTTCTTTCTCTGATTGATTCTTTTTCCTGAAATATATTTCCCTCCCACCCCAGACCATCTTGGGTCCATTGCAATACAGTATATTTTGCAATTAAAATTATCCTCATTATGTAGCAGCTCTTTAAAACTGTTGTCTATTAACTCCTGGAAGTCTTAATCATTATGATCGTAATTACATACCTGATAGTTACATAAAACATAATTTATATTCTCATCATGTGGACTGGGTTCCTTTGCTTTTATGGATTTCACTGCACCAATAGTAACTTGCAGGACAAGGCATGGCTACATAGGCATTACATAGCGATGTTTTCCCATCTTGAATACCTGGAGCACATGTCTTTCTTCAAGTCTGCAGGCACAGTGCACATTAAATAAATTAAAAGACTATTGCACAGCAACCAATTAATAGACAAAAGTTTGTCAAAGTAAAGAAAAAAATGTTTTAATATAATGCATATTTTGAGATTAAAAATCTTCACAATGCGCATTTTGTGAGGGAAATAGGTTAAAAAACATGTTCTTAAATATGAATATTTTTATTTAAGAAAAAGAATCAAAGATGAACACATAAACAGGGTGAAATGAAAGTAGCATAGGTGTTCCAGCTGTTCCCAAAAAGTTTTTTCAACTTTTATTAAAAGAAGCAATGTGATATGATGGTTTGACTGGCATTTAAGAGATCCAAGTTCTATTTTCCATAGAGCCACAAAATTACTAGCGATCTAAGAAGAGGAATCATGTACCCTGACTTAAATTTATTGGATGGAAAGAATAATATAAATGTGTGTGTGTGTGTGTGTGTGTATAAAACAAATACTTAGATAAATCATATATTTTATTTTTATATAAATAAATATTTGTAACAAATACATAAAATCAAGCAAACTATTCAGCATTAGATTCAAGAAACAGAAGATAAACCATTCCTTTGTAACAATTCACATCTGCATGAGAAGGCAGTCAAGGAATTTCAATGGCTTTAAAAGAAAAATAAGACAAATTCAAAAAATAGTGGAGATCAATGAATATTATCTATAGAGGCATATAGCTGCCTGTATACCCTCTCACCATCTAGTTTTGACAGGGACAGTTCCAGGACTAATCCACACTGCAGAAATAATCCAGTTTGAGACCGCTTTAACCGCCCTGGCTCAATACTAGAGAATTCTGGCAACTGAAGTTTGTTGTGGCACCAGAGCCCCCGGACAGAGAAGGTTAAATGTCTCACAAAACTACAGTTGCCAGAATTCCCTAGCATCGAGCCCGGGCAGTTAAAGTGGTCTCAAAGTGGATTATTTCTGCAGCGTGTTTTGGCCCCATGTTAAATTTCTAGTGTCCCACTTTCTCAGATCCTTTTAAACCATCTCAATTTTCCTCTCCTCCTCCCACTTTCCTCCTTTGTCTGTTGCTTATTTATCTGTGGCTGCAAACTGGGTTCAAAGTGCAAAAGTAGTCCCTTTATTGGGGGAAAGGTGGGATATAAGTAAATTTAATAAAAATAAAAATAAAAGTAGTTTCCATTCAATTGACTTAACAGGAAAGAGAGGAGATGGTGGGATCTTGTCCTTGCCACGGGACTCATTTACCTTTCTTAGAATCATAGAATCATAGAATCATAGAGTTGGAATAATAATAATAATAATAATATGATTTATTTCTATACTGCCCTTCCATAGATCAGGGCGGTGTACAGCAAGTAAAACAATAAAAACAATGACATAAGAACAGTTAAAAAGCCAAATACAATAAAACAATAAAAGTATAAAATCACAATTCTCAATTACAGGTGCAAGTGCAAATAGGCAGCAAAGCGAAACAGTGGGCGGCATTATAACAGGCTAATACATAAAAAGTCCATTCAGCGGTATGCCTGGTTGAATAAATAGGTCTTTAGATCCTTTTTGAATTGTGCAAGGGAGGGGGAACAAGCGGAGATCAATGGGTAGAGAGTTCCAGAGACTGGGGGCAGAGATGGAAAAAGCCCTCTTCGTCGTGGTCACTAGTCTGGTCTCCGGAACTCTCAATAACCGCTGTCCAGAAGATCTAAGTGTGCGGGGCGGATTATATGGGAAGAGACGGTCCTTCAAGTACCCTGGGCCCAAGCCATATAGGAAGAGACCACAAGGGCCATCCAGTCCAACCCCCTGCCATGCAGGAACTCCAAATCAAAGCATCCCTGACAGATGGCCATCCAGCCTCTGCTTAAAGACCTCCAAAGACAGGGACTCCACTACACTCCGAGGGAGTGTGTTCCACTGTCGAACAGCCCTTACTGTCAGGAAGTTCCTCCTAATGTTGAGGTGGAATCTCTTTTGCTGCAGCTTGCATCCATTGTTCCGTGTTCTAGTCTCTGCAGCAGCAGAAAACAAGCTTGCTCCCTCTTCAATATGACATCCCTTCAAATATTTGAACAGGGCTATCATATCACCTCTTAACCTTCTCTTCTCCAGGCTAAACATTCCCAGTTCCCTAAGTTGTTCCTCATAGGGCAGGGTTTCCAGACTCTTCACCATCTTAGTTGCCCTCCTTTGGACATGGTCCAGTTTCTCCACATCCTTTTTGAATTGTGGTGCCCAGAACTGGACACAGTATTCCAGGTGGGGCCTGTCCAAAGCAGAATAGAGTGGCACTAGTACTTCCCTTGATCTAGACACTATACTTCTATTGATGCAGCCTAGAATTGCATTGGCCTTTTTAGCTGCCACATCGCATTGTTGACTCATGTTCAACTTGTGGTCTACTTGGACTCCTAGACTTGGACTTCTTTCTGCCCAAGTTTTCCTAGGACGTTATCAGACTAGGGAAATTGGAAGTATAATCCAATGGTGATCCGAATGCAATCATGGGGTTTCACGTTATTGCGTATTAGAGTATCTCACACAATTTCGGGCAAAAGGGAAGTCATTCCGAATGCAATCATGGGTTTTATGTTATTGCGTATTAGATTATCTCACGCAATTTCGGGCAATGGGGGGGGGTCATTTTCGGGAAATGGGAAGTCTTTCTGAATGCATTCCAAATGCAATTAGAATTCACGTAAATTCGCTAAACTAGCACATTTACGTGAATTCGAATTGGCTCCATTCGAAATAGAGAGAAATTCCTCCCATCTGATAAACTAGCTAAAGGTATCCTAAAATCAGTACCTAAATTTGACAGTTTTTGCAATCTGGCTCCAGCCTTGGCACTGCCCTGTTATCTGCCAAGTCTCCCTTGCAAACATGCCACGCCAGTATTAGTGCTGGCCAGCAGGCACAGGTCTGGAAATCATACATATGTTTCTTGTGTAATATGGAGTCTTTGCTTCAGTTTGAAGAGGATATGATACATTTCCCTCTGGCAACAGAAAGGGGTTTTGAAGCCAAAACAAAAATACCCCCCTCTCAAAAAATATAATGTAATAAAAGCTAGGTGTTTCCACTATGAAATGTGTAACATACACGTATGGACCAATATGGAAATCGGCCCAGTCTATCCTGTGCAGATGCTGGAAGAAACAGACTGTGAGGCTCAAAGGAAAATCAAGGAGAGGGAAGCACTTTGTAGTACATGATTTTGGACATAGCATTAAAGAACAAAGTATGGACTTAAGTTAAAAAACAACAACACATAAAAACTCTGGTCATGAGGAGAGATGGTGTGATGTACATGGAAAAATGCCTCAGGGAAACTCTTTGGGGAGACTACATCAGAAAAATCACCTGGATATTTATTTATTTATTTATTAGGTTTTTAAAAAATTATTCTAAACATTCTAAAACAGAACAACAGACAACAAGTGATATACCAAAACATCAATGAATAAAAGACATTAACCCAGCTAATGCCCTGAAGATTATAAACAAGAGGTGTATTCAGGGATCTTGAAATACATCTTTCCATAAAAATTTAGCTAATATTGGAGGGTGCCTAGAAAGTAAATCCTGTTGGATATATTCAATAAGTGGGTGCCAAATCTATGAAAATTCAATCCAGAGTGTAAACCTCTTGCTCTATTGTTATTATCTGCAATTTTCTCCATTGACCACAAGTCCCAGAGTCTAGTCCGCCATCCTGCAATATTCAACTTTCCAGCTTTCCAGTTCTTGGCTATCTCAAGCCAAAAGGAAAATGATGAGTTCTTTATGCTGCAGGGCTTTATTTTCATCCATAAAAAGGGAGAACAGGAGGAGGAGTGGTGATAATTGTATACTTTGTTTAGTGATCTTGGAGACCAGTTGTAAAATTTCTATCCAGTATTTATGCACCAAGGGACAATTCAGCCACATGTGTGCAAATGTTCCCCTACCTTCACATCCCCTCCAACATTTTGGATTAGCATTGGTAGACATACGAGCCAGTTTAACTGGGGTAAGGTATTGATGGACCAACTTGAGGGATCACCTGGATATTTAAAAGGGGTCCATGACATTGCTCCTGCACTGAATATGAGCCCACTGGGAGATGATGATGATGATGATGATGATGATGATGATGATGATGATCCTTTATTTATATAGAGCTGTAAATTTACACAGTGCTGTACATACAATCTTATAAGAGATGGTAATAGCTACGTATCTTCTAATCTGGGTTCCACCTGGGGCAGCATTTGATCTTCTTCCTATTGTTGGAAGTGAAATCCACCCATGCTTACACTAAGGTCCTTATCAGACAGGAGGAATTTCTCTTAATTGCGAATGGAACCAATTCGAATTCACATGAATTTGCTAGTTTAGCGAATTTAAGTGAATTCCTATTGTGTTCAGAATGTGTTCAGAATGACCTCCCATTACCCGAAAATAACCCACCCCATTTCCCAAAATTGCATGAGATGCTTTAATTTGCAATAACGCAAAACCCATGATTGCTTTCAGAATGACTTCCCTTTTGCCCGAAATTGCGTGAGATACTTTAATTCGCAATAACGTGAAACCCCATGATTGCATTTGGATTGCCATTGGATTATACTTTCAATTTCCGTCGTCTGATAAGGTCCTAAGAACTATGTGCCTTTTGTTTTTATTTGCCATCAAGTCAAGTCAAGAGCCCAGATCATCACTTACCCTTTTTTTAACTGAATGTGTTCATTGTTAATGTCTGGTGTATATGCATATACAGTGTACACATACATCAAATGGTTAACCGACAGAATTATTTAAAAGTTGTGGCAACATAATTTGGATTCTGCCTTCTTCAGCTGTCAGGATTTTCAGAACATACTTGTCAGAAGCACTGCATGTAGTTCTGTTTATTCTTTTATCTATATTTTAATGAAAAAATGTATTTGATTTAGGCATTTTTTTCTGTCCATAAATGCTGTACATTATTTAATTTTTTCCTGTGCTTGAAAGACTGCAGTTTTGTGAAATATTCCTCGTTAATAAATTTTCTATTGAATCATAGAACCTAAAGACTTGGAAGGGGGCTCAAGAACCTTCTCTTCCAACCCTCTTTCATGCAGGATAATGCTACTAAAGTATTCTGAAAATGCTGATCCAACCTTGGTTTAATGACCTCCAAAGAAGGAGAGTCCATCACGATTTACAAGTAACATTAGTACAAAAAAGGAAACATTACTAAGGGTTCTGTATGGCATGGTATGGGAAAAGGTCAATTGAGGGGCCAACGCCATGAGTTACCACACCGAGTGACATCAACCCCAATAGCATCACTGCTAACCAGGTGTGACCCTCCTTAGCTTCCAAGATCATACTATTTTGGCTTAACTATATTGCTATGGCAGCATTGGGCATTCAACATCTATGTTTAGGGAAGGACTATTTTTTATTATTACGTTGCATCCTTTACATCATTTCCTTTCCATGTGTGTTTTGTGAGCCATTCATCTACATTTAACAGCTTTCCAAAATTAAAAAAGGAAGGAAAAATGCCTCTGCATAATGTGTTTGTGAATGCTCTGCATGCATTAAGATGCAAATTAACTGTAGCCTCTGGCAAATTCCCAGTTTTATTTCACATTGCAAGGAAGCCAGTGCTGGGTATACATCTCGCCCTTAGGAATTCCTTCTCAAGATCAAGATTACATTTTCTTCTTTGCTTAATTTAATCTCTTTATGACACATTATACACTTGATTAGCAATTACCAGGTACTCGTATGACTTTATTTTAACGACATATTTAGTCTTATAGTTAGAGTAAGTAATTAACATTTCAGGGTTGTTGTTTTTTTACACCTTTTAAAAATTATTGTTTAGGACTATAAATGCAAATGGATTCCATCATCTCACAAAAAATGAGCAATAAAAATATACAAGTCCCAGTTATGATGATTTGTTATCTCTTCATCAGCTTGCAGCACCCAACATTTGGGGCCAGTTTAAGTTGTAGTCCTGGGACAATAGTGTGCTACAGGCATGAAATCCAATAAGTAAAAGGTGCAGAGATACAGTCCAATAACTAAAGGGATACAGTACAGAAGATAGGATAATAATTCAGAAGATGATTCTTCTTCTTCTATTTATTTATGCCCTATTCCCCCCACTCCCCAAAATTGGGATTCTTTTCTCCCTGGCTCTGTCTTTGAACTTGTTCCAAGCATGTGCATCATGCGCACTTTTGGACAGAAGACAGATAGTCTTCTTCATAAGGTATATACTGTAAAATAAGTTTTACTCAGAAAATAACTTGTGCATAAATCACACAGATTCATCTTTTTCAGGAAAATGAGAAAAAAAATAAGTTCAACATAGTTTCAGGAAACTGGTGCATCACACACAGGGATGAAGCCCTTTCAAATTAAATGGTTTATGTAGGGGAGGGGGAGACAGATTGAGAGGAAGAGTGCACAAAGGGATGTCTACATGACTCACAAAGAAAGTGGGTATGAACAAACAAACAAAGAAATTACCATAAACATGCTGTGATATAAACTGTTACAGAGTACATGCAATCTAAGACCTTCAAAGGATGCTAACTCTAACAATTTTAATCCTCATTTTCCTCATTGAAGCCCTGGTGGCGCAGTGGTTAAATGCCTGTACTGCAGCCACTCACTCATAAATCACAAGGTTGTGAGTTCAATCCCAGCCAGGGGCTCAGGGTTGACTCAGCCTTGCATCCTTCAGAGGTTGCTAGAATGAATATCCAGTTTGTTGGGGACAATTAGCTTACGCATTGTAAACCGCTTAAGGGAGTGCTAGCGTGCACTGATAAGCGATATAGAAATGTACTTGCTATTCCTGAATAGCATAAATATGTAAGAACCTTAAAGGTAGTCAAAGACCTTGAGAGCATTCTCTGAAAACGAAAATATTTGCAGAATATTCTCCAAACAAATACTAGGGGGTATCTAAAAGTTTTAATGATCACTTTTTTAAAAAAAAATGACAGAAAGCTTGTTTTGATTTGTAGTTGTTAACTTATCTCTATGTAGTCACTATCTAGATTTATACATGTTTCCCAGCTTATCTTGACCCTCCGAATACCTGATATTGTAGAAGTCTGCAGATTGCGCCTGACAAGGATTTTACACTTTAGGCACTTCTGGCAGAGCCAGTCACCAAAATAAAGGACACAATGAGTTGGTTTTCTCAGCAACGTGCACTTAGGGACCAAGGATGACACGGACAAAATTTCATCAATATGCCATAATAATGTCCGGGTGATAATTATTACTTTACGATACCCCCTTGTAAGGTGCAATCAAGACATCTCCCTTACTTTGCAAAGAACAGGACTTTTTCATTTTTTGCAAAGTCGGGAGAAGTCCCGATCAGGTAAGGGATGTCCCCAATCTGGGCACGGAGCTGCGAAATAGCATCCATTTTTACACAGTCTCAGCCCATGCCCAGATCAGGGGACAAAGGCATGCAACAATTTCCTTAGATCAGGGAAAATTGCATCAGGGCTGTCAAATGGATGAGAAGATCTCAGCCTTTACTAACAAAGATGACAACATAAAAAGCTTGCTAGTGAAACTTAAAAAGGATTTTCAGAAAGACATGATTATAGTACTGAAACCCACTGATAAGAAACTTCCTACTTTAACTCCAAAAATAATTGAAATAGAGGCAATCACTAATGCAGCTTTTGAACCAACCGTCAAAGAAGCTATGGTGGGAAGCTCCTGACAGCAGTCACATATTCTTCCCACTGGGAACATGCTATCTACTGTCATATTTCATCTTTCACTGATGATGATGTATGTGCCTTTTCCTACCATTATTTTTTCCCTCCATATACCCCTAAATGTCCTGGGTCATACTGCTGATGATATGTGTATCCCAGGTTGTGAATCACTGTTCTAGAAGAAGGAAAAAAGGGGGTACTATCATTCCTTCTTGCTGACTTTGTTCAAGAAATAGTTCCTGACTTATTCACAGGTTATGACATTGAATCCATGGATCAATATTAGCAAAACCTACGCCCACCACTGCCCTAGGGATGTTGTAATATAATTTCCTAGATTCATAAAGAAGACTACAAAGATCTGATGCATAGTGATCACAGAGTTAAAATCCATCAAGTTATTTTCCCTGATACTATCAGAAAACAAAAGTATTGGAAGTCCATTATGGGCACCACAAGTCAAGAAGGATGTGGACAAGCTGGAGCATGTCCAGAGGAGGGTGACCAAAATGGTGAAAGTTTGGAAACCATGCCTCATGAGGAGCGACTTAAGAAGCTGGATATGTTTAGCCTGGAGAAGAGAAGGTTAAGAGGTGACATGATAGCCCTGCTTAAAATATTTGAAGGGATGTCATATTGAGGATTGAGCAAGCTTTTTGTTGTTGTTGTTGCTCCCAAAGACTAGGACATAGAGCAACGGATTCAAGCTACAGAAAAAGAGATTCCACCTAAACATCAGGAAGAACCTCTTGATAGTAAGAGCTATTTGACAGTGGAAGACACTGCCTAAGAGAGTAGTGAAGGCTTCTTCTTTGGAGGTTTTTAAACAGGGGCTGGATGGAACCGTGTTGGAGGTTCTTTGTGTATTTTTGCATGGCAGGAGGTTGGCTTGAATGGCCCTTGGAGTCTCTACCAAGTCTATGATTCTAGGATTCTAATACGTTGTTATTCCCCACCTTGATCTATGGGGAGAGACGTGTAAGGAGTTATCATCCCTATCATCATTTTTATTTATTTTTTTGCTATCCACCTGTAAACCTGCCTTTGCACTTTCTTCCTTGACTTTCTTCCAGGTAGTGGAACCACCTCAGGTTTTACAGGAGTTCTCCAAGGTGATGCACTCTAGTCCTAAATTGTTTCAGCACTTTGGAGAGCTCCTCTAAATCTAGCCAAAACCTGGAATGGATTATCATACTGGTTTTGGAGTCACCAGCTGACACTCAATGTTACAATTACAGGGCAAGGATTATACACTGTCTGTACTTTTCACTACTATTCAGGCACTGAAACCTCGAGATAAAAAAACTGCAAAAGCATCACACAAGGGGGGGGGGGAGAATAAAAAACAAATGCGTACTTTACTGATCTCTTTGTGATACATTTTTACTTAAAAGTTCCATTAGGATGTCAATCAAATGCTAACAGTTTACGAAATGTATGTACAGAATATAAAAAGGTTTTAAGTACCTTTAAAAGGATGACCCTCCCTCCTTCATATTTTTTCCTAAATAACCTCCTTCAAACAACAAATTACATAGTCATACCAGGAGGATATTTTTGGATCTACTGTGCTTTGCAAGACACTACTCTGCAAAAGCATTCTGAACATAATCTTGCCCTTCATGATCCTGAGCCTGTTCAGATGTAACACTGGCACTGGAGGAAAATGACATTTAGATTTCTAAATAACCCTCCCTAAACTCCCAGTCCCAGAATTCCATGAGAAGATGCCATAGCAGTTGAAGCAGAATAATGGCGCTATAACTGCATAGTATGAATGGGAGTGGGATAAAGGAAAGTTTGTGTAGGCGTGGGTTACATATTCTCACACAAGGGTGGGCAAAGTGTGGCTGTCGGATGCATTTTGCCCCAGTCTGTTTCTTGTGGTCCCCTGGGATAATTATAAATAAATTGTAAATAAATAAACCAACCAACACATAAATGATTAATTTAGGATGGGAGGCATTTGAGTTACTTTTCCCCTTTGCTGAATGACACTTTAATAGCCTTGTTTGGGGGGTTGCTTTGCTAAAAAAAGTGGGCTTTGTGGGAGTAGCTATGGAAACCTAAGGGCCTCATTCTCTCTGCAATCTGGCTAGTTAAACAAAACAGAAACATACTGGTTTGTGAGCAGCCATTATCACTTGTCTGGTCAATCACGGGATTGGGACTGTCCATGGTTTGGAGTGTTGGGTTAAAAGGGTATAGCTTCACTTGTTTTATAGTACTGGTGTGCCCTGGTGATGCAGTGGTTAAATGCTGGTATTGGAGCCACAGCGTTGAGAGTTGGAACCCGCAGGGTTTCAGGTTGACTCAGCCTCCCATCCTTTCATAGGTTGCTAAAATGCTGGGGGCAATCGGTTAACACATTTTAAAACATGTAGAGAGTGCTTAGTTCACTGTGAAGTGGTTTAGAGACATAAAGCCCTATTCCGGTTGAATGATGGGACACGTAGTGGTGTCCTAATTGCTAAAACGGTTGACCACATTATTTTGTGATCAACAAGCAGATGGAGGGAAGGTAACCCACCAAAATTATGAAATTGTGTGTGTTTTAGCTATGCTTTGCTAACACTTCTTGGTTATTTCTGACAAGAAACATCTGTGGAAAACATCTATAGTTTTCTGAATAAAGGTTTCCTGTGTTTTTACTACTGAAGCCTGGATTTCTGAACTGAGGGGTTCCTGTATGTGAGACATAGGACATTATCACACGGTGGGAAAGACCGAATTAAGAAGGCATTTTCCTGGTATGACATATTGTGATTAGAGATAGTTTATCCTGGGAATAACCAGAGAATAACCAACAACCAATCATTAATCCGTGAATGATTTGTTGCTTGTTATTCCCAGGATAAGTCCTCTCTAATCGCAACATCATCTGAAAATTTTCATTGTGATCTCAAGACTTTGCTGGGAAAATACCTTTTTGTGATAAAATCCAAGCTACATGTCAAAGTATATCTCCGGTGCAGGATTTCAAACCACTTCCATTTCTGGTTAGGGCCAGGCTGATTAGGGCTAATGGGACTTGTAGTTCAATAACAGTTGGAGGGCAACTTGGTTTCTGTCTGTTGTAGGCCATTCTAGCCATGTCTTCAGTGGAGTTTATCATACGACGGAATTTGGAGGTATAATGCAATGGCAATACGAACACAATCATGGGGATTCATGTAATTGCAAATGAGTGTATCTCACACAATTTCAGGCAATGGGGGGTCATTCTGAACGTAATCATGGGGTTTCACGTAATTGCATATTAGAGTATCTCACGCAATTTTGGGCAATGGGGGGGTCATTTTTGGGAAATGGGAAGTCATTCTGAACGCATTCCGAACTCAATCAGATTTCACGTAAATTCGCTAAACTGGCGAATTCACGTAATTGTGAATTGGCTCCATTCGCAATTGAGAGAAATTCCTCCCATGTGATAAGCCCCACTGAGTTCAGTGGGCAGGAATAGAATTCTAGCCATACAAGCTGAATTATTTTTAGGTTTATTCAGATGTAAGTCCCATTTGCATCGACCCACATTCTGAAGCCCAGACATTTTCCAAAATAAAAAAGGGCATGTACAAATACAGAAATTATAAAACTGCTTTTTCTTTTGCTCAAGGCACTTTCTCTAGGAAAAAGTCTTAGCTAAGTGGGGGAAAAAAACAAAAAAAAATCTGGCTGCCTTTTAATCTGAGAGAGATAGAGAGAGCTTTTCACAGTGATTTATGGGAGCCTAATAAGCAATTAAAGGCTTGAAAATCAGCGGGGCTCCTGGATTGCATAGTAACCCTAAAATTAATTATTTAGAGAAGCCCTTTCATTTCAAACACTCTGTGCTCCCGCTATAGTTTGCCAGTCAACCATATGCCTTGAGCCAAGATGTATAGGCCACGTTTTATCAGAGTAGAAAAACCATATATAGTTCACTCTTTAAGTGTGTTCAGATGGGTGTAATCTTTCTGCACCTGGCGTACAGTGTTACCATTTGTGCATGGGCAGTTTTGTATGCAAAGGGAAGATTGGATTTCTAGAAGAAAAGGCAGGAGCTATTTATCTGTTTACAGTCGATAACGGATCTGGGCTGCCTGGGAATAAAACACATTGAACTCTATGTGATGTACATCGAAACAAGGGCATGAAGACTTGTGTTGCAATATTCAAAAGGAAATTTCAAGAAAAACCTGGCATGTACGGGTGAAAGGATCACTAGACAGATTAATCTCTCTATGGAAGAAGATTAGATCTAGGCAATATCAACAGGTTTGGTGGGTAAGCCACAGGGAATGGTCCTCCAGATCTCTTCATGAAGTTTGCTAAAGTTAGTCCAGAATATGGTTCTCAAACAGACAACTAGTGCAACATAGTACTTCACTAACTCTACTGGCAGCCAATCCATTTCTAATCCTTATTCATGTCTTGCTGCCAGGCTTCTAATACTCAAATGAACAGAATGCTGGACTAGATAGACCCATGCCTTAATCCCATCTGGGACTTCTTATATTCATGTGTTCTTATTCTGTTTAAGACCCTTAACAGCTTGGCAACAGGGCATCTGATAGATTCTCACCTACCTACTCATTCACTCACAACATGCTCCTGTATACTTGGATATTGAGAACTTCTTGAGAACATCTTGAGATTTTTACGATCTGTCTATCAATCTGACTTCTGTCTTGCCTTACTCTCAGGTCTGGGAATCAAAGCAATTTACTACAAGATTAAGAAGGCATGCAGATTAAAACAAATACCAAGCAAGCAGGCAAAAATTGTTAATAATGAAACTCAATTAAACAGATTTCAACATTAACATGCTACTTTCTTAAGGAGCAATTAAAATGCATCCAAAAATTATTAGTAATCTATAATAATATATATAAAACAGATGAGAATAATAAATAAATTAATGCACACATCCAAATGTTCCGGAACCAATCCACTAAAAGCTCTTTTTCCCTGCAGCTAATTAGTTGCCAAAACACGCCTGATTAACAAGATTTTCTACATCCTGGGAGTAGTCACAAAGAAGATCTTTTCTTAGGAGTTTATCATACAATGGAATTTGGGGGTATAATCCAATGGCAATCTGAATGGAATCATGGAGTTTCAGGTTATTGTGTATTAGAGTATCTCACGCAATTTCGGGTAATGGGAACTCATTCCGAATGCAATCATGGGGCTTCACGTTATTGCGTATTAGAGTATCTCATGCAATTTCGGGCAATGGGGAGTCATTCTGAACACATTCCGAATGCAATTAGAACTCGTGTAAATTCGCTAAACTAGCAAATTCATGTAATTGTGAATTGGCTCCATTCGAAATTGAGATAAATTCTTCCCGTGTGATAAACTCCCTAGAGCTCCACCAAACCTACCTGTGAGGATGGCAGCCCTGAGATCCTCTGAGCGTCTTAAAGCTATAGTGGATTCCTTTCATTTGCAGCCCTTCAGAAAGAAGTCCTTTCTCATACTGTTCAATTTCCTGTATATCTCTCCATGTTATTTTATGACATTAAAAATGATGGATGATCAAGTGCAGTTTTAACAAATTAAGGGAGCTGTACACTGATAGGTCTTAGTGAGAGAAAATTCTGAAAAGGAAAAGAGGAGAATGGCTGGAATCCTGTTAGGGAGTTGCAAAGGTGTAAGTCATGATGTAACTCATTGTAACTCACATTTTTGGTTGTTTTTGGAGGCCAGAATTCTGTTCTGGCCAAACCCAACCCAATCTGGCAGTACTCTCACACAAACAGCAATTTCTGTATTGATAATTTGTGTAGGGAGCAACAGAAATTAGTCCAGCTATTTTCTAGTCCCCAAGAAAGGAGACGCCAAGGACTGCAATAATCACAGGACCATTTTATTACTTTCCCCTGCAAGCAAAGTGATGCTCAAAATTCTACTACAAAGGCTTTTACCACATTTGGGGTGAGACATGTCAGATGTCCAAGGTGGGTTCAGGGTAGGAAGAGAGACTAAGGATTTTACTGCAAACATGTGTTGGATAATGGAGTACACCAAAGAATTTTAGAACAAAATCAGCCTGCGCTTTATAGCTTATAGCAAAGCCTTTGATTCACGCACCATGAAAAACTGTGGATTATTCTTTCAAAAAAATAAAAATAAAAATGAGTGTGCCACAACATTTGATTTTCCTGGTGTGTAACCTGTACTCGAGACAAAAACCTACTGTTAGGACAGAATTCAAAGAGAATAGTTTCCAATTGACAAGTTTAAGATATTTTAAGATATGCAGATGACAGCATATTACTAGCAGAAAACAGCAGACTTGGAACGATTACTGAAGAAAGTCAAGGAAGAAAGTGCAAAGGTAGGTTTACCACTGGACATTGAGAAAACAATGACCACAGATTATGACTATGAAAATGTTGAATTAGTTTCATACCTTGGCTCGGTCATTAACTATAATGGAGACTGGGACTTGGAAGGGCAGCTATGAAGGAAGATCCTGAAGTGGAAAGATATATCATGGAATACTAAAGTCAGAATTGTCCATACCATTTGTTATTTCGTATTTCTACGTATGGTTTTGAAAGCTGGACAGTGAGGAAAGTTGATAGGAAGAAAATTAACTCATTTGAAATGCGGACTGCTAAAAAGACAAATAAATGCTTCCAAAAGCAAATCAAGACATAATTTGTAGAAGCCAAGACGACTAAACTGATACTGTCGTACTTTAGATATATCATGAGAAGACAGGACTCACTAGAAAAGACAATGGACTTTATCGCATGCACTTGTAAAACCATTTTGGGGATGGGAATGGGACTTGCGGGGGTGAGCGTGAACGTATTTTACCACACATGTAAGCATCCACAAAGAGGCCCCGTTCCGGCACCTGTACCCAAGCCATCCCTGTTCAGTGCTGGCAGGTACCATTTTGGCCAGACGGAAGTCTTACGAGCAGAACATTTAACACTTCTTGGCATGGGACAGGGACGGGTGCCGGCCTCTTTGTGGACGCTTGTGTATGCAGTAAAATGTGTTCACACTAGCCCCCGCGAGTCCCATTTTAGAAGTGCATGCGATAAAGTCCAATATCACGTGGCAAGGTGAAAGGTAATGGAAAAAGAGGAAGATGGATAGACTCATTCGATGAAGCCATAGCCCTGAGTCTGCAAGGCTTTGTGGTTGCCACAAGTCAAAGCTGGCCAGATGGCAGTGAAGGACAGCAACTTTTCCTTTTGCTGGAAGTACAGCTATATCTTCGTCTTTTGCTATCCCCAAAGGACTTTTGGGAAATTGCCAGTTAAAGGAACGTGGCTGGAGATGTCTCCCTATTCTCACTAAAATGGATGCCTTGGTCAGGGTTACACTGAAAAGGGGATTGCACTGGGAGAGAGAGGTTAGTTGTGTGTCTCTCCATGAGGAATATCAGCCAAATATTAATAGGTGAAGAGAGAGTGCTATTTTTTCAGCTTCTGACATTGTTCAAAAAGATGTTCCAGATTTGGTGGAACTGCTTACTTGCTTCTTTTCTTTTCTTCTCTCTTTCTCTCTCTTCTGCCTTCTCAAACCCCCAACTTGAGGCTATACATTCTTGATATGTCTCCAAATGAAAACCCAACTATCAGAACTGTATGATATTTTTAAAAATAAAAATACTCCAGAACTTGAGTTGGAGGATATAATGATATTTTTCAGACCTACCACTGCGATACTGGAAAATCCCCCTCTTTCTCAGAGGGAATTTCCTGCCCTGAAGGATGAATTCCAATGAAAAATAATTGCTTTTCAATATAAACCCTTCTTTCATGAAGGCTTGGAGGGAGGTGATGTCCTCCACCACCATCACCACCCCCAGCTTTGTTTTTGTAGTCAATCATACGATGTATCAGTAACATGTGAAATTGACCAAAGGTGGCCATCTTGGAGAGAACAATGCTGCCTATTGCTGCCCACCTCACCTACCAGAGACCTTCTTTCCTTCCTGCCTTAACAACTTTAAGCTTTTTCCTGAGAACGTTTCCCCTGCTGATACATGAGAAGTGAAGGCAATCATTTGCAGGTTAGAAATGCTCTGTCATCGGAGTCTGAAATGAAGGGATTAGAATGGTGATTGATGACCTGCCTGAGGAGCAAAGCCATCGTTTTTTAGGGCTGAGATTTCATAGAGGATTTTTCCTTATGCGTCCTTCTATTCCTTTGTACTGTAGAGTGTTCAAAGTGCTTCCTCTGTGTATCCGTCATACTATATTTCAGTACAGGTATACAAGAACACCTCAGTTAGGTGACACTTAAATACTCTAAAGGCACAAGATCATGTCTGATGTTGGAAGCGAAGCAAGGCTAGCCCTAAAACAAACAAAACAGCTTCATTTATATACCGCTTCATACCACCTAAGCAGTGTCTAAGCGGTTTACAACTGTAAGCTACTTGCTCCCAACAATCTGGGTACTCATTTTAGTGATCTCCTTGGAAGGATGCAAGCCTGAGTCAAGCTTGAGCCCTTTTGCTGTTCTTGAACTCGCCACCTTATGGTTTTGAGTGAGTGGCTGCAGTACAGGCATTGAACCACTGCGCCACCAGCCCTAGTTAGTTCTTGGCTGGGAGACTGCCAATGAATGATGTAGGCTATATTTCAGACGAAGGAACTGGCAAAGCCACCTGCCTAAGAAAACCCCATGAAATTCATGGGGTCATCAGAAGTCAACAGGCGATTCAAAGGCACAGCCACGCAAATATCTCACTTAACAAAACAGATGTATTCCTATTTATGAGTCCCTGTATTGGGGGGGAAGGCAGCATATAAATTATTATTATTAGATCTTTAACAGAACTTTTTATAATGCAGACTGAAATAGTATGGAAAGAACAGGGAGAGGTTCCTACATCACAAAAGGAAAGAGCAGTTCCACAGTTCTAAGCAAGCCTTTAACCCAAAACTAACAAGTTGTACATGTGAAATTAAACAACCAGGTCAATCAGCTTTACTTATTGCAAGTAAAAAGAAACATTTTGACCCTCCTAGGAACCACTTGAAAGCTTCTTTGAAAAGGCATCCAGGGTGATTTTATTCTTTCACCAATCTACATTTTTCTTAAGATTTCAATTTTGATGGCTAAACTAAATACTTTAGTTGGGTGGGCGCATACTTTAATTAATACCGCCATGTCTTCAACACCTCTTTAACGGGATGCTTCTTGGTTTTTGTTTTTTAAATTAGGTGCCATTTAACAAGTCTTTCTTTCTTTCTTTTTTCATTCTGTTTTAAGAGTGAAAATCAACAACAGTAAAAGTGAGAAGAGGCAGACTTTTTGGAATTAGTGAGAAATCCTCTCCCATACACCTTTTGTCTAATTCTATTTTGTTCCAAACAGAGCAGGGCAGTGTGCGTGTTTAATACTTACTTTTGTCAAGCAGACAATGCCTCAGTTGTTCCAGCGATGCAACCTCTCAGGTAGCGTTCATTTCACATCTGGGCTTTGCATAATTAAATTTGAAATTTGGGGATCTTTTTTCTCTCTCTCCCTATTCACCATTTACACCCCCAGTTTTCTCATTATGCTCTGGGAGGAGATTTGTAAGCTTCATAGAACACTGTCAAGGCAGTTAATCCGACGCAGCGCTGAGATCACAGCTCTTCTTGGGCCGCTCTCACTGGGTTCATCAAGGAACTCAATGAAGCAGGAGACTTTTTAAGGCCGGCCAAATCTGAAACCGTAGATCAAAGTTCAAAACCTTCTGACCTTTGTGCTCCCCCATTTGCCTCAGCAGAGTGCCCATGAATAGCCTTATTGTAAAGGTGTCCATGTTGAGGGAGGGGGTTATAAATTTGCAAGTGTTTAGCCTTAGAATGAAACAGGGTGATGTGATGTGATCAATCAAATGCATTTGCCCTCCCTTCTCCCCCCGAGTAATCTAAAGGTTTTTTTTAAAAAATGTCCTTGGTCTATAGAAGGAAGCCCCGTGACCACAATACGAATAAGGTGAATGCTTTCTCTGTCAGGCTCTCAGTGCTGTGTTTTATTAAATGCCTTGCAAGGCTGGATTAAGAAAACAGCTGTGGGAGAGACCAAAAAGCTACATTTCCATATGGCCAGCCATCCAGGAACAACACCAGCTCCCTCTGTGCCTTCAATTCGCCTGTCAACCGATGGCGACTCCATGAATTTTGTAGGGTTTTACTAGAGAAAGAACCCTCAGAGTTGGTGCTGCCAGGTTTTTCCTCTGAAATACAGCTTACAGCACCTGGTGTTCATTGATGGTCTCCCATCCAAGTACTAACCAGAGCTGACCCCTTCTAAGTTTCCAAGATAGGACAGGATCTGGTCCCTTTAGGGTTTTTTTGGTAAGAGGGATTTGAACAAGTAAGTTTAGCTTTCATTTGCAGAGTCTCATATCCTAAAGGCACCAAATCCTGTCTGTTTTTTGAAATCTCTGCAGGTTTGGATGGGAGACAACCAACAAATACCAGGTACTGTATTTCCAAGGAAGGAGCTGGCACAATCACCAACTGAGTATTCCTTGACCGGCAAATTGAAGACACATAAGCTTCCCCTTCAATCTACACTTGCCTGTGTTTATTTTGCTTTTCTTAATTATTGAACTTTTACAGCTTATGCTCACTCTTTTGGTTAGTGATGATTATCACTTTTATATACTTTTTAAAAAATATGGAGAAAAAAATTATCTGTGACTAGTACCCTTCTAAGAGGTATCAGGAGAGTGGCATCAGTCTAAGGATAGGATAAGGATATGAAAGAACTATAAAAGATTCTAAAATGCAAAGACATACAATTGAACACAAAAGTTAGAATCATAGAAGCCATTGTGTTCCCTATTACCATGTATGGATGTGAGAGCTGGACGGTGATAGGAAGAAAAGAAGATAGGAAGAAAATCAATTCATTCAAGATGTGCGGGAGAAGAGCTCTGAGGATCCCATGGGCTTCCAAAAAGACAAACAAATGAGTCCTAAAGTAGATCAAGCCAGAAATCTCCCTGGAAGCCAAGATGACAAAACTGTGGCTCACATTGTGAGAAAGGAGGACTCACTGGAAAAAAACAATAATGCTGGGGAAGGTGTAGGGCAGGAGAAAGAGAGGAAGGCCGCATGTCAGATGCATGAGTATGAGTTTGTAGGAATTTTTATATTGTAATTTTAATTATGTTGTTTTAATTTGATGTTAGTTTAATTCTATTTTAATGGGTTGGATGGTTGGGCATGGGCAATGTATGTTCTATCTTGTAACTTTTAATTGATGTAACCCGCTCCGATTAGATACAGAGGAGTGGGCTATAAATAAATAAATAATTAAATAATTATTATTATTATGCAGAGCAATGAAGGACAGGGAGTCTTGGAGATGTCTCATATACAGGGTTACCATGGGTTGAAATTGACTTGAGGGCAGTCAACAACAACAACAACAAAGTAGTAGGCAGTTGCTTGTGGAGTTCAGTCTTTGTGAAATTTTACACAAGCTGACTGATCTGTGCCTTTCAAGCAGATCTGCAGATCAGAGTTGACTCTTAGGGTAAACCACTGTGAAATATGGGACAGGGTCCCTGTCCTTTAAATTGTTGTGTAGAAGGGAAAACAAGTGATACCGGCTGAAATTCCCACTTTCCTGCAGTCATTCGAGCGACAGAAGTCCAGTGTCTTAGTTTACTTGGCAACTTTACTACCTATCTGAGGGTATATATCCTGTTCTAAATATTATGAGACTCCCCCCCCCCCCAGTTAACTGTATCCATATTAAAATACTTTAGAAATGCATGATGTGGGAGAAACTAGTTTGTTCGTATGTGTTTAAATATGGAGTGAAGTTACTTTTATCATAGATAGATAGATAGATAGATAGATAGATAGATGCTAACAGCATTGTCGATCTTTACACAACTTAAAAACTCTCACCCAAAACGCCTTGATATTTGTCCTGTCACCCTAAACCTGCTGACCCATTGAGTCTCTCTTTCTCTTCACCTGCCACAGTGTTCTTTCTCTTCCACAGAATGTGTTCCATTTATTCCAACGATCCCAGTTTATCAAGAGCAAGATCCTCTTTCAAATGTTGCAAGCACCGGCAAACCTTTTCTCCATCTGTGAAACCTTTTATCCATATCGAGATTCTAGATATATCAACACAATCCACAAAAAGACTTATTGGGGTCCCTTTATGGGAGAAAAATAGCATATACATTAAATACATAGAAATGGTTTAGAAAGATTTGGGCTGCACCTGCACCGCAGAAATAATCCGGTTCGACACCACTTCAACTACTATGGCTCAGTGCTGTGGTATTCTGGGAGCTGTAGTTTGTAGTTTGCCTGCTGTGGTGTCTCAACAAACTACAATTTCCAGAGTTCCATAGTATTGAGCCACAGCAGTTAAAGTGGAGTCAAACTGAATTATTTCTGCAGTGTGGATGCAGCCCTGATAACACTTTATATGTTGGTGCTTTTCCCAGCAGAGTGTGTGGGCATTCTCCTAATCTCCCTGGCAGGCAAGGACTATAATCTGGTTAATTAAAGAAATTTGTTTATAATATGGTAAAGAAATATTTCCAGCTGCTGCTGAAGCTTGTTTATTAATTGGGGAGATGAAAAATAGCCCATTAATGCTTTTTTTTTTTTCCTATGGGCCACTGCATGAGGCTTTAATGGAAGAAAGATTGCTGTGAAAGTCACTTATGCAGAAGACACTGGACTCTTTCACACGGGAGGAATTTCTCCCAACTTCGAATGGAGCCAATGCAGATTCACGTGAATTCACTAGTTTAGCAAATTCACATGAATTCCCATTGCGTTCGGAAGGCGTTTGGAATGACTTCCCATTACCCGAAAATAACCCCCCCTTTCCCGAAATTGCGTGAGAAGCTTTAATTCACAATAACATGAAACCCATGATTGCATTTGGAGTGACTTCCCTTTTGCCCGAAATTGCGTGAGAAGCTCTAATTCGCAATAGCGTGAAACCCCATGATTGCGTTTGGATTGCCCTTGGATTATACTTCCAATTTCCCACGTCTGAAAGAGTCCACTGATGATAGTTATCAGCTTTAAGCATTTTAAAATCTTCTGAAGATCTGCTGTCTTGGTTTTACGGTATTTCCTGTTCCATCCTTTTTCTTCTTGGAACTTCCAGTTCTAACCTGGTTGTGCATGGAAGTGTGAGAATTCAAAACTCTTTCTGCGGAATATCAATCCACTGTCCAAGCTTTTTCTCAGGTGGGAAATTGAGAGTGTGATAATAAGGAGTAGGGAGAAATCTGGACATTTCTAATACATACATACCAAAAGCAACAAATTAATGGAAAAATATTCACACACTAAAACATTTCCCAGGTTCTTGATCTAGGGTTATCAAACAGTAGAGGAAGTATGTACTAACTATACTGCTTTATCACACTACGGGGCAAACAGGATTTAAACGAGAGTTAAACAAGAGTTAAACAGGAAATGTCCTGTGATAAATATAGGGCATTTCCTGTCTAACTCTCGTTTAAATCCTGTTTGCCCCCTAGTGTGATAAAGCAGTGCACATATTACTGAAAATATTTCATGCATTGGGAAAAGGCATATGTTTATACATTAGAAAAACATATAAAATATGCATGGATTTCCATGTTGACTTTTAAAAACTGTTGTTGTTGCTGTTATTTTATCTAACTCTTTAATTTTTTTGTGCTATTGCAATAAATTATCATTTGTATTTTAGAATTTTAGAATTTTTGGTAGATAATCTCATCCCGCTGCTGTATTCAATTTTTTTCTTTATGAATAAACGTTGTAAAAGCAGTATCAAAATATGGTGTTATTTTATTTATCATCTTTATAAACCACTCTATAATTGCTGCCCAATTAGCCAGGGGCACCTTTTCCAATGAACCAAAACTCATACCTGAAACTGTAACTAATCATATCTTTTGTTAATTGATTGATTGATTGATTGATTGTTGTTTTTATATACCATGCGTGCCTTCAAATCATTTTTGACTTATATTGACCCTAAGGCAAACCTATCACAGGATCCTCTGGGTCTGATAGTGTGTGGCTCACCCAGGCCTCATTCCCATTTACGAATAAATCGGTTTGCGATCTGAATTGATGGATCAATTTGACAGAGGAGCGCGATTCACACTGCATTTGCCCCGACTGCATTTTCTTGTAAAATAACCCACTTCTCATTCACATTGACCAATAGTTCAGTTGCAAAGGGACCCTTTTCAGTGAACGATCATCAGGTCACGTTATAAAAAAGAATCGATTCTGATCCACATCCTGTTCATACTTGTGCTGAACCGATTTATTGCAAAAGGCACGGAAAAAATGAGAGTCAAAAAGAAGCCGGTTAAATCGGTCTAGTTCATGCTTCCCCCCTCCTCCAAAACGTTTCAGTGATTTGGCTCAAGTATATACAAGGGTCATTTAAACCACTTCAAACCAGTTTAAAACACAGTGTGAATGAGGCCTCAACATCACCCAGTGAGTTTCCATGACTGAGCAGAGAATTTAAAAACAAAAACAAAAAACTCTTGGGAGAGTGTGTTTGTTGCAGAGAAGGAAGAGCTTCTATGAGTTACATCTGTGAGTCACTAGTGGATGGAGCTAGGAAATTATTATTATTATTATTATTATTATTATTATTATTATTAAGCTTTATTTATATAGCTCTATAATTTTACACAGCACTGTAATACAATCATTTGAATTAGACGGTTCCCTGCCCTCAGCTTACTATAACTCCCCCCCAGAGCCTCTCTAGGTTAGTTCCTGCAGAGAGGAGGAGGAAGCAGAAGCTTGTTTTCTGCTGCTTCAGAGAACACAATATGGAACAATGGAAGCAGGCTACTACAGGAAAAGAGATTCCACCTCAACATTAGGAGGAACTTCCTGAGAGTAAGGGCTGTTTGACAGTGAAACACACTCCCTCGGAGAGTGGTGGAGTCTCCTTCCTTAGAGGTCTTTAAACAGAGGCTGGATGGCTATCTGTCGGGGATGCTTTGACTGGGAGTTCCTGCATGGCAGGGAGTTGGACTGGATGGCCCTTGTGGTCTCTTCCAACTCTATGATTCTATGATTCTATGATTCCAAACCCTGACCTCCAGAGTCGTAGTCCAATGCTCAAACCACTATACCATGTGGTTGTCCATGTACTGTTTATCCCTATCTATGTACAACACAAACATATATGTGACATTCACTTACTACCTCTTTAATAACTCTTGGCTATTCATATTTGTTTACTACTACTACTACTACTAATAGGATTTATTTCTATTCCACCTTTTCCGGTGGGGAATCAATCTTTTCTATAAACTGTTCTATGATCTTCTAATCTCACTGAATATTATTTTTCCTTCATCATCTATTGTTTACCCTTTTTCACAGCATACTCCCTTTTTCGGCTTTTGCTTTTAATAAAATTTTGTTTATTCTTGAAATCCATTGGTTGCTAACTCTCCCCATTTCTGGGTCAAGTATTTTATCAAAATATCTGAACCTTTAATGAAGTTCTTCAAGACTCCATCTCTCATCAGTCTGATAGTTTATCTCTCTTAGCCATGTCTTATATTTTCAGCCACCAATTGGTATCTTTCCTTCTTTCCATTTCTTGGTGTATAGGAATCTGGCAACTGTTAGCATATAAAACAAAACTATGCCAGATTTTTCTTCTAACATATTCAACAAAAAATATTTCATGAGTAAGAACCGTGCTATCTAATAGTAATTATTAGTATTGAATTTTATATATACTGTAGTGCATTCCATCACAATGTCTTAGAAGAAATAGTAACAAGTCTCTCTCTCTTCCTCTCTCTCTGCAGGATGCTAAGCTATATTCATTGTGTCCAGAATTTCAGGGTGAGGATAAATGCGTTAATCTGTTACGCCAAAAACCCATAAGAGTCTCATGACACTTTAAAGACTAATACATTTTGCTTTCTAGAAACATTTATGGATTCCTGCCCGTTTCCCAAAATGTACAAAGTGTAGTCTGAGATAGTAGATAGCTATGTACAATTTCTGGGGAGAATGGGAAGGAATGTAGAGGAAGCAGAACTACAAAAAAAAATACTATTAAGTCTTAACAGTGACCATTTAACAGTAATTGAGAAGCATTTAAAAAAAGAGAGAGGGACCCCCAACACTGCTTAGCAAGGCAGAGTGGTGCAGTGGTTTGACCATTGGACTAGGTCTCCAGGAGACCAGGGTTCAAATCCCCATTCAGATGTGGAAATTCACTGGGTGACCTTGGGCAAGTTGCACACTCAGTCTCAGAAAAAGGCAATAGCAGAACTCCTGAATAAATCTTGCCAAGAAAACCCTGGGATACGTTCGCCTTAGGTTTCCCATGTACAATAATGGCAATAATCTTTGAGGACTCCTGGAAAACAGAAGACATCCCTGTAAACTGGAGGAGGGCAAAAATTGTCCCCATCTTCAAAAAGGGAAAAAAAGAGGATCCCAACAATTATCGTCCAGTTAGTCTGACATCAATTCCAGGAAAGATTTTAGAGCAGATCATTAAGCAGAGAGTCTGTGAACATTTAGAAGCCAATGCCATAATCACAAATAGTCAACATGGGTTTCAGAGAAACAAGTCCTGCCAGACAAACCCAATCTCTCTCTCTCTCTCTCTTTTTTGATAAAATTACCAGCTTGATAGATGAAGGGAATGCTGTGGTCATAGTATAACTCGATATCAGTAAGGCCTTTGACAAGGTTCCCCACGACATTCTGGCAAACAAACTTGTAAAATGTGGGCTAAACAACTTAACTGTTACATGGATTTGTAATTGGTTGACTGGCCGAACCCAAAGGGTGCTCAACAATGGCTCCTTTTCAACCTGGAAAGAAGTGACCAGTGGATCAAAATTCAAAATGATCTGAATAGACTAGAAAGCTGGGCCAAAGCTAACAAAATGAAATTTAACACAGAAAAATGTAAGGTACTGCACTTAGGGAGGAAAAAGGAAATGCATAGATATAGGATGAAGGACGCCTAGCTGAATGAGACCACATGTGAAAGGGATCTAGGAGTCCAAGTAGACCACAAGCTGAACATGAGTCAACAGTGCGATGCAGCAGCTAAAAAGGCCAATGCAATTTTAGGCTGCATCAATAGAAGTATAGTGTCTAGATCAAGGGAAGTTATAGTGCCACTCAATTCTGCTTTGGTCAGGCCCCACCTGGAATACTGTCTCCAGTTCTGGGCACCACAATTCAAAAAGGATGTGGAGAAACTGGAGCATGTCCAAAGGAGGGCAACTAAGATGGTGAAGGGTCTGAAAACTGTGCCCTATGTGGAACGCCTTAGGGATCCCCAGCTCTATTCTGATATCTTTGGGTTTGAGTCTCAAGACAAGTGGCAACTCTGTGTGAACCAGACTTCTGACCAACTTCCAAATGCATTTGAATAGGAAATCCATTGTCTCTTCATTTGATTTGAGTAAGCTTTTCTCGAAGATGAAAGTAGAGGAAAAGGAGGTACAGGTTGAATCTCTTTTATCCAAATTCCAAAATCCCAAATCTTCCAAAACCCAAAATTGTTTACATGAGTGGCTGAGATAATGACGCCTTTGCTTCCTGATGGTTCCATGCACACAAATTTTGTTATGTGCACAAAAGTATTTAAAATAATGTGTGTAAAATTACTTTTAGGCTATGTGCATAAGGTGCATATGAAACACATATGATTTTCATGTTTAGACTTGGGTCCAATCTCCAAAATATCTCATTATGAATATGAAAACGTTCCAAAATCTGAAAAACTCTGAAATCCAAAACACTTCTGGTCCCAGGTATTTTGGAGAGTTAAGCTGCAGCGTGTTTGTGACTGTCCTTTTTCACAGTAGTTTACTTGCTCCATTTTCACAGTTAGCTGAGTCGAGTGGGATTTTCTGATTTACTTCTCGGAAAAGTAAATGGAGTAATGCCCCTTTCTGGTTATCTTCCTTTTCGGCTTGCAGGATATATGCTTTTCCTCTTGCCTGCCTAAAACCCTGTAGATAAATCTGTATAGAGTTTCTTGAACTGTCACATTGACAGATGGAGCTACTGCAGAGGCTACTCAGCTGGAGCAAGAGGAAGACTTTACCAATTTATCACTCTTCCTGTTGCCCAATCATTGATCGGAGCAAAGAAGTGAGTTGAGGTTTATGTCGGTCATCGTGCCACAAGGAGCACAATAATTTTCTCAAGGATATACATATTTCAGATGTTGGAGGCTTGGCGGATGTACTGCATCACCTGTATCCAGTTCATTAACCTAAAATTTTATTATGCCTGGGGTGGTAGTTGTTTTTGTATTGAATATTGAGACATTTATTAAGGTAGGACTACCATGTTTTGCCTCTAGAGTGAATTGTTGTATGGCTGTCATAACTGTGACCAAGGCATGATAATATACAGTGGTCCCCTGGGTTACGAAGGTAATCCGTTCCGGGATTACCTTCGTAACCCGGAAGCCGTTCATAACCCGGGGGACCGCTTTCGCCAATGCACAGCGCGCCAGAAGTGCGCTGTTTTAAAGCTTCCGGGTTGCGAATTTTTTTTGCAACCGGGGTTTTTTTCGTTGGCCGGGGCCGTTTTTCTGGCCCCGGCGGTTTCAGGTCCCGGGGATTTCGGATCCTGAGGGATTCATATCCCGGGGGACCACTGTAATATCTTCTATAATAATTGGAGAGGGTAAGGGTGCCTGCCTCCACTATAGCCCCAAAACTTTGCAAGCTAGACACTTGAACCTTAGCATACGTATCTGACCCTGAGGGTTGGCATCCCAAGGTTATTTGTTAAATGGTGTACTGTATATACTCACGTATAAGTCTAGAAATTTTAGCCAAAAAAAATTGACCCCAAAAAACTGTGTCGATTTATCCACAAGTCTAGGTAAATCTTATATGTTATGTATAGATTATGTGTTTTAACTTTTGTATGTTTTTAATCTTAATTTTATACTGTTTTATACTGCCCATTAGTTTCCGGTGTTGGTTATCACATTTAAAGCCCTACATGGCTTTGGCCCAGCCTATCTACGGTAAGGAATCGCCTACTTCCATATAATTCGCCCCGTGCACTTAGATCCTCTGGCTTTTGCAGCCTGTAAAGACACGATTGACTGGAACCTCCCAGAGGACTTTTTCCGCAGTCACTCTCACTTTATGGGATGGCCTGCCAGACGAGATCCGTCAAATTAGCAACCTAGATAGATTTAAGAAAGCTGTTAAGATGGATCTCTTCTGGCAGGCCTTCCCGGAACAGAACCCCGACCATGTAACACCCCTCCCAATATATGCCATATATGTGATGATTCTGCCCACCATTATTGTATATTTGTATTGTTGTTTTTTGGGTTTTTGTTGTTGTTTGTTGTTTTTTATTTTAATGCTGTAATTTAGTACTGTTTAATTATTTTTAAGGGGGGGATATTGTATAAATTGTTGTATCATTTTAAGGTTGTATGCCGCTTTGATTTTTTAAACAAAAAGCGGGATATAAATAAAAGTTTTATTTATTATTTATTTATTATTATTTAACTGGGTTATTTTATTGGGTTTTTTTTTGTCTTCCAAAAATGTTTTTAAGGTGGTTTATCTTGTGAGTAACGTTGGGTCCCTTTTTGGAGAGAAAAGTGGCATAAAAATAAATAAATGTGTTAATTCTTATTTTTTTCAAAAAAGGACCCATCCCTTTTCAGAAATGCAAGAGCCTAATCCATCCCGGGAGCATCTAAAATAACAATAGCACTGACATTTCTATACCACTTAATAGGGAACTCAGCACTCTCTTAGTGGTTTTAAACTATTGTTAATTTAATTTATTTTTAAGGGGAGGGTGGCTGGAAATGGGTCAATGAAGTGTTTTAATTTGTATGTTTTAATCTTGTTGTACCCCGCTCCGATTGTACTCACAGAGGAGCGGGCTAGAAATAAAGATGATGATGATGATGATGATGATGATGATGATGATGATTACAATCTATAAGCCAATTGCTCCCAACAAGCTGGGTATTCATTTTACCAACCTACAAAAGGATGGGAGCCTGAGTCAACCTTGGAGCCCTGGGATCAAACTCACAACATTGTGGCTGCAGTGCAGGCATGTAACCACTGTGCCAGCAGGCTTCCTTTATAAGAAGCACCAACCTCATTTACTTTCTCTGTTGTGGTGCTGCTTCTGACCATTTTGAATGCCTGGGCAGCAAAATGGTGGCA
Source organism: Urosaurus nigricauda (assembly GCA_034509955.1). Lineage (NCBI taxonomy): Eukaryota > Metazoa > Chordata > Lepidosauria > Squamata > Phrynosomatidae > Urosaurus > Urosaurus nigricauda. The sequence goes on along the minus strand of JAOEGL010000012.1, from coordinate 22,137,893 downwards.
GTGGCAACTCTTTGGTGCTCCCCTTCAAAGGGGCACTGAAAGGAATTGGGCTTTGAAAGATTAGAATAAGAAGGATTAGATTAAGCTTTTCTGGTTTATAATCATGCAAAGTTATCACATTAAAGCTAAAGCTGCCTCCTCCAGACATCATACAGCCACCATTTATTGTAATTCCCTCCTCATCCATCCAGCCTTTAGGGTGAGCACACAAATTATGCCTGATGGAGTTTTGAAAATTCTTTGGCATTGTTTTCCTTTGCTTCACCGTTTACATCCTTTGTTATGTGCCCCTACGTTTTACCTTCAATTTATCCAGAGGTCATATAAAAATCCATAATTTTGGCCCCCAAAATCAGACCTCGACTTACAGATGAGATTGACTTATAGTCAAGTATATACGGTAATCAATTTTAATTAACTGAGAACTGTTGTATCATGCGAAACCTCCTTAAGGCTGCATCTGCACTTCAGAAATAATGCAGTTTGGCACAACTTTAACTGTGTAGGTATTGTTTTTTGTTGTTGTTGTTTAGAAGTGTGTATAGTTTTGATATTGTTTATGTTTGCATATTTTAGATGAAGCGTGTGTATGGGGCATTGCTATAAGTTTAATTTAAAAAAAAACTTTTTTTAAAGGAAAATTATAAACGTGTGTAAAGGAATAAATATGACAGACAGAAAAAGAAGGAAAATAATCGAAAGTTTATTTTTCTCTTTTAAAAAGTCACATCCCTTCAAATGAATTTATCAACATGCTGTGGCCCCTATCAAACTTCCCTAGAGAGTCTCAACTATGTCTCCCAAGCATTAACAAAATGCCCTTGGCAGTCAGCCACTTCAAATAATTTTCTAGCCACAACACAGTTGGCTCGTGGGCCGGAGAGCTTTTCAGTTCTGCTTCATAGAAACCCACACAAGCTGTTAGGACTGTGCAAAACTACTGTTGCCTTGGAGATACCACAGAGATGTAGTTAGTGGGGGAATGCCAACACCTCTACCTCCCTTAACCTCTTCAGCTGCTTTTCAAACTTCAGGTTCTCAACTCAACTGACAAAGAGTCGGAAGGGTTTTGCAACCCTTCATGTCTGCTTCCCAGAGGGCTGCTTGTTGGTGTTATGCGCTGTCAAGTGAACCTATGAATGAGACACCTCCAAGAGATTTGACAAGGTCCCCCATGATATCCTTGCCAAAAAAAAAAAACAAAACTTAATAAAATGTCGGCTAGACAATGTAACTCTTAGGTGGATTAGTTATTGGTTGACTGACCAAACTCAAAGCAATGACTCCTCTTCATCCTGGAGAGAAGTGACTAGTAGAGGGTCTGTCCTGGGCCCAGTGCTGTTCAACATCTTTATCGATGACTTGGATGAAGGAATAGAGGACATGCTTATTAAATTTTCAAATGACAAAAATTAAGAAGGGTTACTCATACTCCAGATGACAGGTTGAGAATTCAAAATGACCTTAATGGATTAGAGAATTGGGCCAAAACTAGTGAAATGAATTTCAAAAGGGAGAAAATGTAGGATACTATATTTGGGCAGGGAAAATGAATTGTGCTGATATGGGATGGGGGGCACCTAGATTGATGGCAGTAGATGCGAAAGGTGTCTAGGAGTCTTAGTGGACCATAGGCTGAACGTGAGTCAGCAATGTGATGCCACAGCTAAAAAGGCCAATGCAAATCTAGGCCGCAGCAATAGGAATGTAGTATTTAGATCAAGGGATGTAATAGTGCCACTCTATTCTGCTTTGGTCAGACCTCATTTGGGATATCATGTCCAGTTGTGGACAACACAATTCACCACAGGAAAGACATGAACAACCTGGATCATGTCCAAAAGGGAGACGCTAAAATAGTGAAAGCTCGGGAAACCATGCCCTATGAAGTCTGGAAACCATGCCTTACACATACTTAGGAAGCTGAGTATGTGTACCCTGGAGAACTGGAAGGTTAAGAGGTGACATGATAGCCAAAATTAAGTATTTGAAGGTGTGTCATATTGACGACGGAGCAAGCTTGTTTTCTGCTGCTCCAGGACTCGGACCCAGAGCAATGGATTCAAACTACAGAAAAAAAAGACTCCATCTAAACATTAGGAAGAACTTCCTGACATTAACAGCTGTTTGACAGTGGAACAAGTTACCTTGGAGAATGGTGAAGTCTCCTTCTTTGGAGGTTTTTAAACAGAGGTGGGATTGCCATCTGTCAGGAGTGCTTTAAGTAATAAATCAAGAGGTTCAGCTCAATCTCCAGAAAACTGAATAGGAATCAAAATGTTAACTGTGCAGGCTTGTCTGCCTGGCCACCTACCCTTTTGTTTTGTTCTTGTTATTGTGGACTCTTTCAGATGTGGGAAATTGGAAGTATAATCCAAGGGCAATCCAAACGCAATCATGGGGTTTCACGTTATTGCAAATTAAAGCTTTGCACACAATTTCGGGCAAGGGGGGGGTCATTTTTGGGTAATGGGAAGTCAATCTGAACGCATTCCAAATGCAATGGGGATTCACATGAATTCGCATTGGTTCCATTCGAAGTTGGGAGAAATTCCTCCCGTGTGAAAGAGTCCACTGTGATGTCAAGTAGACATTCACTTGTGGAATTGTTTGAATGAGAGACCTCCATGACCTTATTATTAAACAGTCCCTGCTGAGACCTTGCTTCTTTGATTTAAACAACTGAACTGTAATACAGTCTTCATCTTTTCCTACTGCTTTCAATTTTATCATGCGCTATTGTGTTTTCTATGAGATCCAGTGTGGGGTAGTGGTTTGTGTACTGGACTAGGATTCTGGAGACCTCGGGCAAATCACAGTCTGGGTAACATTGGGCAAGTTACACTCTCTCAGCCTTAGAGCATTCTGGAGTTTGTAGTTCAGTGAGGCTTAGGAGCTCTCTGGGTGACAATTCTAAATGCCCCTCCCTATACTGCAAATCCCAGAATGCCACAGGAGACAGCCAAAGCAGTAAAAGTGGAATGGGGATTTGACCCCTAATCTCTTGGAGTCAAAGGAGATTATCGCATGGCGTTATGATAACGCTCCGGGAACAGAATGATAACTGAATGCCGTGAAGTTTACTGCACGGCTTGGTTCCCATTGCGTTCCCATTCTGTGCTCAAAGTGTTCCAACAGCGTTCCAGGGCAAGAACGATGAAAAACAGTTCCTCCTGTTCCTCCTGAAACAATTTCCTCCTAGAGTGTCCAAAAAGTCTAATGCTCTTCCGGGAATTATGTGTTGCAATTTAATAATAAATAAATATAAAACTTTAATTTTTACCCTGCTTTTTGTGGAAACAATCAAAGTGGCTTACAAAGATAAAATACAGATATAAATATACACCATACCCCCCCCCCCTTAAAACAGAATTAAACATTAATACAGTAATAACAATCAGCCTGTTTACATGTCAGAATGCTTTTCCTCAAAGCTGAAACAGTTTTCACCCCACATCATATTTAAAAAAATGTTTACATATGAATTATTTTTAATTGCTATGGATCTATCTATCTATCTCTGTACATATGTATGTTTGTTTGTTTATGTACACACGCACACACATACATACATGCTATATGCATATGTCTGTCTGGCTATCTATCTATCTATCTATCTATGATAGATATATTACACACACACATATATTACCCGTTCAAAGGGGGGTGCTGTGCGATAAAATGTGTTCCCGTCACGTTATCATCCCGTTATTTCTTCTCAAATGCAGTGAGTCCCGTTCTCAGAACGTTCTCCCACGGAACGTTTTCGGGGACGCTATGGTAACGTTACAGGTTCTGATACGGTAAACGTATAAAGCAGACATTCAACTCATTATACCACACTGTTACTTTTAAAATTATAATCATTGGTTTGAACTCTGTTGTTGTTAGCTGCCCTTGAGTCAACCGCAACTCATGGTGAGCCTGTGGATGAAGCATCTCCAAGCCCCCCACCCCAATCCTCCTTCAGCTTTGCTGAAGTCCTCATATCTGTGGCCTCTCTTGTTGAATCCAACCATCTGCCATGTGGTCTTCCTCTACTGCCCTCCACCTTTCCTAGCATAATTGTTTTTTTTCTAATGATTCCTGCCTTCTCATGATGTGGCCAAAGAGTATGACAACCTCAACATAGTCATCCTGGCTTCCAGGGAGAGTTTGGACTTGGGTCCAAAACACACTGCAGAAGTAATCAAGTTTGAGGCCGCTTTAACTGCTACGGCTCAGTGCTAAGGAATCCTGGGAATTTTAGTTTATTGCAGCCCCAGAGTTCTCTCACAGAGTAGGTTAAATGTGTCACAAAACTACAGTTCCTGGAATTCCCTAGCATTGATCCAGTGCAGCTAATGCGGTCTCAAACTAGCTTATTGCTGCAGTGTGTTTGGGACCGTAATCTGTTATAGGTTCCATTTGTTTGTCTTCTTGGCCATCCATGGTATTCTCAGGACTATGCTCCAGCACCACATCTCAAATGAGTCGATTTTCTATCTGTCGGCTTTCTTCACTGTCCAGCTCTCACATCCGTACACTACTTTGTTTTAAGTTATGGTGAGAACTGCCACATTGGGAGAAAGGTAGGATGTAAAATGAATAAACATGTAGCTCATACAAATAACTCTAGACTAAAGACAGATAAATCATGGAGTGAGACTTCAGTAGTAATGCAGTATTGATGTTCTTATTAGCTAGTAGGAATTGGGGGGTCCTCTGGATGGTGTCAGATGACAGGTCCTAGCATTGATCACTGTTGGTTATTCTGTCTCATAAGTCTCAATTCTTTTATATTTTTAGATGTCCAACAGGTGTGATAACAGACACAGTGACATAATGAGCAGCCCTAAACATTGTACTGTATTTAGTTGGAGATTGAAAGGAACATCTTGGCTGAGATCCTGGATCGGGTGCCATAGCTTCCCACAATTGCAGCTCCGTCTCCTGGTGCTAACCCTCGAAGCCTACTTTTCAGGCCAAGCAGATCCCCACCACCAACACCACAGAAGGATTTCTAAGGCCTCAGCGAGTGGGGCCCTAAGCGATGACACATTGCACACCTCTCCTGGCAGTGAGGTGCAATGCGACAGCTTCTGTGACAGATTCCCACAGGTATCGCTTCCACTGCCTCTTGCAGTGTGCCCAGGGCTGGACACATCTTCAGTCAGTGCCCTGTCCTTCAGTCCTCCGAAATTCTTCCGTTTCTTTGGTGATCCTGTGCAGAGGCAGAGAAATTCTGGAAAGAAATATATAAGAAAATAAAGGAGATGTTGGGTATAAAACTTGAGTTTAAGCCAGAAATTTTATTTTTAAATATGTTAGAAAAAAAATACAGTAGAGTCTCGATTATCCAACCTTCGGTTATCCAACAATTCCAGATTGTGATTGTAGATTCCGGATTGTGGCTGCTGTGATTTCTTTAAATTTTCTGTGATTTCTTTAAAATTTCAGAGGACTGAACTGTTTATACTGTACATCACAATGTTGATCAGTGATTTCTTTAAATTTACTTTTACTGTTATTGCAATAAAACTTCAATACATTTGCAATTCATAGTGATTTCAAGGCTTTTTATGGACCTTTCAGATTATCCAACATTTTTGATTATCAGCCAGTCCAGTTTATGTCGGATAATCGAGACTCTACTGTATAGAGGGGAAAAAATATGGAAATATTATTTTTTACAGGCTAACCTCAGCTAGATTGGTATACGCTAGATACTGGCAAGTGAAAAAAGATAGACTAATTGATGAATGGATTATTAAACTGATAGACATGTTAGAAACAGATATTTCATCAAAAAAGCTAAACAGAAAATTTAAGAAAACTAAAATGGATGAAAGGGGGAAAGTACTTAAATATATAAAGAAGAAATGGGGAAAGACTTGTCAATAGAGTTTAAAGAATAAATTGGGGAATAAGACTAAGATCAAGAATTCAATGTTATTACAATTTGGATATGATATATGTTATATTATGGATTATGGCTTTATAATATGTATAAATATATCTAGCATATAGTATATAGTATGTTTAAATATACACAGTACAGTATTATTTGTGTTATATTACAAACGTGAAGTACAGCAGCAGATATAAGAAGGGTGAACATTATTTAAACACTATTAAAAAGAAGATATACAGAAAAGAGGAGGAATTTATGAATCAGCAAAAAGAGAGTCTTTGGAAGTCTTTTTGATATTGTCTTTATTAAGTTTATTTGTTTGCCTAGTCTTGCATGTTGTTGTGCTCAGTTACAGTATGTATGTTTGTTTTTGTATTAAAATTAATAATAATAATAATAATAATAATAATAATATTAATTCTTCCGTTCTGGAGAAGGTCCCCCTGACTTTAGATTTTGCAATGATGCAATGCTTGTAAATATGAGTCCCAATAATGATGTCCCAAGACACAAGTCCAAAAATCATAAATACTGAATAACATGGCAAGCCACTGTTCCTAATAATTTTCTTTTTCAAAAAAACTTTTTTTTTGCTGTAATTTATTTGATTTAAAAAGCAAAATGGCATGTTTCTTGGTACCAGTTCAACTCTTTTCCATACCTTTTTGCAAGAGGTAAAATTTGGCAAGCTTTATAAGCCATGATATTTCCTAAAGTAATTAAGTTCAGCTTCCAAATGGATTAGCAAAAATGACACCGTTGTTACATGTACGTAATCCAAAGAAGTCTAAATGCTACAGAGTTACCTCCTTTAAGCAACATAGCAAGCAGGCAAGGAACACCTCAAAGGGAGACTTTGTGTTTGATGAAGAAATTCTAATTGATAACAGAGGAAATTTAATATGCTTTCATATTTACCATATGAAAGGTTACCATATTTTGTAGCAGAGCCAAATTCTTGGAAATAGTTAATTATGGGCTCAGGGAAGAAATACTTAGCTGACAGCTGCATGCCTTCATCATCTCTGTGGCTAATAATGCTAGACAATACTCCAGTTCTTTCAGCATGTCTAAAGCTGGGAAAGGACACAAGAAAAAGCAAGTAGCAACATAGTAGACCCAGCAACCAAAACACAAGGGGAGACAGTTAACAGGAAAGGTGTTTTATCTTCTGTTTTTCTCAGCATTAAATCAAAATTAAGGATTTTGTTGGCTTCATCAGATGTCTTCAACCTGTGTTCTTAAACCCACGCCTACTTGTCATGATACTTAAATCAATTTGCTTTGTGGAAATGCACTCTGCACTCTTTTGGATGCCGAGGAGTGCTTTCAGTCCCCTTCTTACTGATTTCCTGGGGGGAGTATTGATTTATAGCATTTTTATTCCACTTGAGCAGATACTTATTTATAGCATTTTCGTTCCACTCATCAGCTAAAAGGGGTCTTTTGGTGAAGCGGCTCATGTGCAACCTGCTAAAACAGACAGCCCCTCGAGGACTAAATACCCTGAAGGCACCAGATCCCATCTGATTTTAGAAGTTAAGCAGCATCAGGCCTGGTTAGTACTTGGATGAGATACTGCCAATGAATGCCAGGTGCTGTAGGCTATATTTCAGAGGAAGGAACTGGCAAAACCACCTCTGACTATACCTTGCCTAAGAAAATCCTATGAAATTCATGGGGTTGCCATAAGCCAACAGGGTGGCTTGAAGGCACATACAAACATGCCCACGAGTTTATAACATAAAAAGAGATAGCAGAAAGGGAAAGGGAGTGAATATATACACTCTGAGCAACAGTGGATGAGGCTTAACCCATTATACTTAAAATATAGACAGGAGCATCTATAGATACCATGATTGTGTTCTAATATTTAATAAAATAATAATTAAATTAAATTATATTTTAGGGCCTGAGATGCTCCTGACCTGGCAATCCTAAACACAATGGTCCGTTTTACATTGGCAAAAAGAGGTGTGTTGAAGGCTGCTTGAAAACCCAGCCTTTAGATGAGAAAAAGGGAAAGTGTGCCATGAAAACACTGGGGCTTTTTACATTGGCAAGAAAGTGTGACATGAAGTTGCACTTTCCTTAATGCTTAGCAGCTAGACAGCAAGCCCCAGGTGTGCATTTAAAAAGTACAGGGCAGCTAGACTGAGGTTTTTTCTGTGGCTCAGCAACTACATGGGAAGCTGTCAAAACGCTACAAACACAGGTGGAGCAGCTATATGGGCGGCAAGGAACGTGGCTTTTAGCCGCGCTTTAAACATTTTTTTCCCTTGCTGGCTGCGAATTGCGCAATTGCGCAGGTACACCATACAGTCGGAGCTTATCACATGGGGGAGTACAGGACCATTCCGAAAGAGGGAGAAAGTGAGGTCAGTTCGGAAATGCACGTGATTACGCACAAGCTCATCACACACAAGACAAGAGAGCATCTACACAAAAAGAAAATGCAGAGTCAATACGAAAGAATTCATCACATGTGAACATACTGGTCGGCTTTCTGTTGCAAATTAAGGCATCTTGGGAAATGGTAGCAAAGGCTCATGGGAGTTGTAGTCTGTGTTCTCTCAGAGCATTATATTGAGTTGTCTTGAGGTTTCAGCCCTCTGTCCAGGAGGGATTCCCATATGTCCTCCATTCTTGAGCAGAGGCCCCCCTTTTCCAAGTTGACCAGGCACGTCCTCCTTTGCCAGGACACGTCCTACTTTTCCAGCCTTCTTTTTGAAGAGGAAGCAGGAGGGCCAGGCGTGCTCTGGCCAGGCTCTGGGGGTCTCTTCCTGGCTCCTTCCCTCCCTCCCTCCTTCCCCGCTGCCTTCCTCCTCCCTTTGGCTGAGATAGTGTGACTTGCAGGGAGGAAGGGCAGCGGAGGTGCTCCAGGTCCTCCTGATGCTGGGCCAGGGCAAGCTGGAAACAGGAGGAGGAGGAGGAGGAGGAGGAGGAGGAGGAGGAGGAGGACCTGGAGCACCTCAGCTGCCCTGCCTCCCTGCAAGTCACACTCTCTCAGCCAAAGGGAGGAGGAAGGCAGCCAGGAGAGAGCCATGGAGCCTGGCCAGAGTGTGCCTGGGCCTGCCTTCTCCTCCCCCCTTCGGCTGAGAGAGTGTGACTTGCAGGGAAGCAGGGCAGCTGAGGTGCTCCAGGTCCCTCCCCTTCTCCTCCTCCTCTTGCCAGCTTGCCCTGGCCTGGCTGAGCGCCTCCAGTGCCCTGCTGTCTCCCTAGAAGTCACACTCTCTCAACCAAAGGGAGGAGGTGAAGGAAGGTGCAGGCGCACTCTGGCCGGGCTCTGAAGGTCTCTTCTTGTCTTGGAACCTTCCCTCCCTCCGCACTTGTATCGCTGCCTTTAAATGGGCGCTTTAAAGATACAGAGCCCCATTTAACCGTTCAACTACACCTTAGCCTTTAGATGCAATAGGGGTGCTTTTTACATTGGCCAAAAGGGGCGGTCCAAACTCGCCCCTTCTAGCGGCGAGATGAGGCCTAGGCTGCCACACGGGCAGCCCCAGAGGCCTCATCCCTCCGCAACGACCCGCCGCAAAAAAGAGCTCTGGGATCGAGCTCTTTTTTTGCGGCGCGGGAAGGGCGCGATTGGCGCCCTCCCGCGCCACCAGAGCGTCAAAACGTGCGCAGCGCGTCAAAACGCTGCGCACGTGATGACGCTTGTACGGCGCCACCGTGTAGACGCCGCCATCTTTAAATGGCGGCGTCCATGCGTTTTAGGCTTAGGGAGGGTGTAAAGGCTACGCCCTCCCTAACCCTAAATGCGGGCTTTTTAGCCCTAAAAGCGCCTTTTTTTGCCCGTGTAAAACGGGCCAGCAATGCTGCACCCTTTTTAAAAAAGTAGTGGGGAAATCAAACTACTTTTTAAAGGCACTTCTTCTCCCTTAAAACTCCAAAATAGTGTTTTCATGGCACACTTTCCCTTTTTCTCATCTAAAGGCTGGGTTTTCATGCAGACTTCAACACACCTCTTTTTGCCAATGTAAAATGGGCCAGCACCTTTTTAAAGCACTTCTTCTCCCTTAAAACTCCAAAATAGTGTTTTCATGGCACACTTTCCCTTTTTCTCATCTAAAGGCTGGGCTTTCATGCAGCCTTCAACACACCTTTTTTTGCCAATGTAAAACGGACCACTATTTTGGAGTTTTAAGGGAGAAGAAGTGCTTTAAAAAGGAGCTGGCCCATTTTACATTGGCAAAAAGAGGTGTGTTGAAGGCTGCTTGAAAACCCAGCCTTTAGATGAGAAAAAGGGAAAGTGTGCCATGAAAACACTATTTTGGAGTTTTAAGGGAGAAGAAGTGCCTTTAAAAAGTAGTTTGATTTCCCCACTACTTTTTTAAAAAGGGTGCAGCATTGCTGGCCCGTTTTACACGGGCAAAAAAAGGCGCTTTTAGGGCTAAAAAGCCCGCATTTAGGGTTAGGGAGGGCGTAGCCTTTACACCCTCCCTAAGCCTAAAACGCGATGGACGCCACCATTTAAAGATGGCGGCGTCTACACGGTGGCGCCGTACAAGCGTCATCACGTGCGCAGCGTTTTGAGGCGCTGCGCACGTTTTGACGCTCTGGTGGCGCGGGAGGGCGCCAATCGCGCCCTTCCCACGCCGCAAAAAAAGAGCTCGATCCCGGAGCTCTTTTTTGCGGTGGGTCGTTGCGGCGGGATGAGGCCTCTGGGGCTGCCCGTGTGGCAGCCTAGGCCTCATCTCGCCGCTAGAAGGGGCGAGTTTGGACCGCCCCTTTTAGCCAATGTAAAAAGCACCCCTATTGCATCTAAAGGCTACGGTGTAGTTGAACGGTTAAATGGGGCTCTGTATCTTTAAAGCGCCCATTTAAAGGCAGCGATACAAGTGCGGAGGGAGGGAAGGTGCCAAGACAAGAAGAGACCTTCAGAGCCCGGCCAGAGTGCGCCTGCACCTTCCTTCACCTCCTCCCTTTGGTTGAGAGAGTGTGACTTCTAGGGAGACAGCAGGGCACTGGAGGCGCTCAGCCAGACCAGGGCAAGCTGGCAAGAGGAGGAGGAGAAGGGGAGGGACCTGGAGCACCTCCGCTGCCCTGCCTCCCTGCAAGTCACACTCTCTCAGCCGAAGGGGGGAGGAGAAGGCAGGCCCAGGGACACTCTGGCCAGGCTCCAGGGCTCTCTCCTGGCTGCCTTCCTCCTCCCTTTGGCTGAGAGAGTGTGACTTGCAGGGAGGCAGGGCAGCAGAGGGGCCCCATGTCTCTCTCCTCCTCCTCCTCCTCCTCCTCCTGTTTCCAGCTTGCCCTGGCCCAGCATCAGGAGGACCTGGAGCACCACCACTGCCATTCCTCCCTGTAAGTCACACTCTCTCAGCCAAAGGGAGGAGGAAGGCAGCGGGGAAGGAGGGAGGGAGGGAAGGAGCCAGGAAGAGACCCCCAGAGCCTGGCCAGAGCACGCCTGGCCCTCCTGCTTCCTCTTCAAAAAGAAGGCTGGAAAAGTAGGACGTGTCCTGGCAAAGGAGGACGTGCCTGGTCAACTTGGAAAAGGGGGGGGCTCTGCTCAAGAATGGAGGACATATGGGAATCCCTCCTGGACAGAGGGCTGAAACCTCAAGACAACTCAATATAATGCTCTGACAGAACACAGACTACAACTCCCATGAGCCTTTGCTACCATTTCCCAAGATGCCTTAATTTGCAACAGAAAGCCGACCAGTATGTTCACATGTGATGAATTCTTTCGTATTGACTCTGCATTTTCTTTTTGTGTAGATGCTCTCTTGTTTTGTGTGTGATGAGCTTGTGCGTAATCACGTGCATTTCCGAACTGACCTCACTTTCTCCCTCTTTCGGAATGGTCCTGTACTCCCCCATGTGATAAGCTCCGACTGTATGGTGTACCTGCACAATTGCGCAATTCGCAGCCAGCAAGGGAAAAAAATGTTTAAAGCGCGGCTAAAAGCCACGTTCCTTGCCGCCCATGTAGCTGCTCCGCCTGTGTTTGTAGCGTTTTGACAGCTTCCCATATAGTTGCTGAGCCACAGAAAAAACCTCAGTCTAGCTGCCCTGTACTTTTTAAATGCACACCTGGGGCTTGCTGTCTAGCTGCTAAGCATTAAGGAAAGTGCAACTTCATGTCACACTTTCTTGCCAATGTAAAAAGCCCCAATCTTACTTTAACCCTATTTTAAAGTTCCTGAAAATCATCTTGCAACTATTTGGGGGAAAAAACCCTCTTTTTGAAAACATCCCACATTTTGTCCTTTTCAGCAGACTCAACAAATTCAAGAAAATTGTCTCCATTGTGGTAAAGCAGACTCTCTCTCTCTCTGCCTTCAAGTTGTCTGTTGACTTATAGTGACCCTATGGATTTAATAGGGTTTTCTTAGGCAAGTAATACTCAGAGGTAGTTTTTGCCACTTCCTTCCTCTGAAACATCACCTACAGTACCTGGTACAGCATTTGTTGGCAGTTGGCCATTCAAGTACTAACTAGGGATGACCCTTCTTAGATTCCAAGGTTAGATGGGATCTGGTGCATTTAGGGTACATCACATTCTTATTAAAACAATAATCATTTAGTGTTTTGATTGGCACCAATAACCATACTGTATAAAGTTGACCCCATGTATAAGTCAAGGGCAGGTTTTGGAGTCAGAAAATTATGGATTTTTGATATGACCCATGGATAAGCTGAAAGTAAAACCTAGGCACATGTAACAAAGGGGCTTTACAGATTGCCCCCCAAAAGTGCCCTCCTGGTGCCTATTTTTCTGCCGGAGAGAAGCCACAGTGGCCAAACCACATGGCTTCCCAATGGTGGAAAAAGAACCTGTAAAGAGCAGGTTCTTTTAAAGCTGTAGTGGCTTGTGGCGGCAGCATAATGAGTGCATCACTGGCACACTTGTTACATAAGTGCCATGTGGCACCGTGTGGCTTACGTAATGATGGTGGCACCCATGTAAACGGGGCACAACCATATTGACACCCTCGTCATGTGATAGGGTTGTGTATACGCTCTGTCCCCCGGCAACCCTAGCATGTGACGAAAGTGCTGCAAAGGGCTGGGATGTATAGGCCCAAAGGGTCTAAGGAAAACAATGCCAAAAACTTACAAAATTTCAGTAGGCAATTTTCCGTGGATAAGGAGGGCCAATTGTACTTACATGGACCCCTGGAAAAATCAACTCAGGTTTTTGGGTCAATTTTTTTTTACTGAAATAGACTTATACATGAGTATATACAGTAAATCAACGTATGCAAACTGTATGGGAATAAGTATCCCTTCTGGCTACCAAATGCGACTAGCTTCATATGGAGAAACAGCTGATGAGAATTACGTTCCTCTAGGCAGGCTTGTACAATTGCTCTTTGGCAAATGGAAGGACCAAGTTCCTCTCTGCAGCTGGAAAAGATGCTGACATGGCTAATTCCCTTCCTTTTGTGGGGTGAGGAGCTTGGCATGTTTGCAGCTGAGAAACCCAGCCCTGGTGTGTGCAAAAAAACAATTCCCCTTGTAGCCTAAGGGCTGGTAAGGATTATTAGGAGGTTTTCTAGGGACAGGAGATCTTTATTTATGAAGCAACAGCACAAGACAGATTCTGCTTAGGAAGTGAATTCAGATGCTTGATTTTCCTCCTCTTAATGGGGAAGAGAACAAATGCGGGTTGTGAAAAGTAAGAGCAGAAGGAAAAGGACTTCTCTTCAGTTGGCCTAGGCACCTATGTCCTTAAAATGTACGTTTTTGTTTTTTTAATACAGGAAAAAAATGTTTTGGGAGACCTTTTCTATACTTATTGTAATGAGATCTGGTATGATGTTTTCTTCTCTTTCTCCCTAGTCAGATAATCACTTGGCTAATCTCTTATAATCATTTTTTAAAAATGAATATGGCAAGCAGTGCTAGGTCCAGGAATTGGGAAGAGGGTCTCTTCATTTCTTGACTTTTGCACCCTGGACATGTTGGAACAAACCATCTGAAAATTTTCTTAAGCATCTTCTGATCTTCTTGGATACTCTGTACAAACGCCAATATTTTGCCTAAGTCTACTAGGAAGGACAAGATTGTGCTCCTACCTGTCCTTTCTTTCCCAGCTGAGTGAATTGAATACAAATGACTTTTGCACTTTCAGTTCAGCTTGCAGCAACTGAAATAAGCTCAGAACAAAAGGTGAAGAGAGGAGGGGGGAACAGGGACCTTTTAAGAGCAGCTGGAAAAAATGGGACCAATAGAGAATTAATTTGGACTGTCCATGTCAAATCAAAACAGTGGAGGGATATGTTTCAAAGTCAGAAAGGTGCAGGGATAGAGGTGTAACACATGTGCATACACATCTCTGTGTGTGTATTATGGGGGGATGCTCTGGAGAGCAACTTTTAAAACAACTCCTTTAAAACAAGTGGCAGTGGGTGATGGTCTGTGTATAAGGGTTTCTTTCTACTTATCATCAGGAAGGAAGTTGTGTTCATATCATGGAGAAGATCATTCCAGGTAGATGAAATTGAATCTTCGGAAATTTACTTTTTAAATATTACCACTGTAGGATGCCACATGATCCTGGCTGGCTGCAGGAAATTATGAACTGTGGTCCAAAAAGGATGGAGCAATTGCAGAAAAGTCCCAGGCCTGAATTGTATTGGCAGTCCCAACTACAGTAGGTTCATTGGCTCAATGGGGTTTTCCTATTTAAATTGAACATGCAATATTTCTGCAGTGGCTACAATTAACCAATAGGACTCAAGCCTCCGTCAACTTGACAGATATTGTTGTTTGTCCATTCTCTTGAAAATATGATGTTCTGTCTCTGTATTTAGGAGATGGGGAGACTGACAGTGAAACTAGACTGTGGCTACCAGGAGCTGAAAGTAGAGATGGTCAAATATGTCAATGAACTCTTTCAGACATGGGAAATTGGAAGTATAATCCAAGGGGAATCCAAACGCAATCCTGGGGTTTCACGTTATTGCGAATTAGAGCTTCTCACGCAATTTCGGGCAAAAGGGAAGTCACTCCGAATGAAATCATAGCTTTCACGTTATTGCGAATTAAAGCTTCTCATGCAATTTTGGGCAAGGAGGGGTCATTTTCAGGTAATGGGAAGTCATTCCGAACGCCTTCCGAATGCAATGGGGATTCACATAAATTCGCTAAACAAGTGAATTCACGTGAATTTGCATTGGCTGCATTCGAAGTCGGGAGAAATTCCTCCCATGTGAAAGAGTCTAATGTCACTTTTACACCACCATGAACTGTTCTTAATCAGAAATTCTTTTCATTTAATTTAGGAACAACTTTTTGGATTTTAGAAAGTTCTTATCAAAACCAGACGAAACAAAGTTCTTACGCATCTCCTCTGAACGAATTAAAGCTATCCCTAAATGGAGAAGATTGTGTTGTACCTACTCGTACCTGTTAAAGATGAAGAAACCAGAATTGCCAGATCTTAGGTCATCTCTGGGTGGGAGATGAGGATGCAAGTTCTCCAGTTTTGGTATGCACTGCTCTGGACAAGAGGAAAGGCTTGTATGCAAATCTCTGGATCGACTGGAGAACAGCAGCTTGCTACAATTTACAAGGCTAATTTGATTTGCTGCTACAACTTGCAAAAGTGTTTATCAGACGTCAGAAATTGGAAGTATAACCCAATAGCAATCCAAACGCAATCATGGGGTTTCACGTTATTACAAATTAAAGCATCTCACGCAATTTCGGGCAAAGGGGGGGGGGGTCATTTTCGGATAATGGGAAGTCAATCTGAACGCGTTCCAAATGCAATGGGAATTCACGTGAATTCGCTAAACTAGAGAATTCACGTGAATTCAAATTGGCTCCATTCGAAATAGAGAAAAATTCCTCCCCGTCTGATAAACTCCAAAGAGTCTCCAGGAGGGTTATCTATATCTATATCTATATTGCCATTCTCTTTCCTTTTCAATCACTGTTACTCCAGGGCTCACCCTCCATTGTGCTCTGCATCTACATTCTGGCAAGAGGCAAGTAGGCTAAATTAAAGATACCTTCTCCCACCTCCCTAAGTAAGTGAGAAGGAATAATCCCCCCATTTCACCTTGATCAGGGAACAAATTTTTAATTAAGATTTATATCCTAATTTCCAAACAGCAACATAAAAATATGCTGTCTCTGTGTGAGGTCTGTCTGTGCATCTTTTTGAATGACAAGCTGTGAGCAATTAATGTGGGTGCTTATTGCATAACTCTAAATGGCAATGCCAAGTCGGTCTCTAGGTCTTAGGTTTTGTCTCAGAAACCACATGGCCTGTGGCTATTTTTAACTGGAAACCCCAGAAAAGGCTATGGAGTTTATCAGACGATGGAAATTGGAAGTATAATCCAATGGCAATCCGAACGCAATCATGGAGTTTCACGTTATTGCGTATTAAAGTATCTCATGCAATTTGGGGCAAAAGGGAAGTCATTCTGAACCCAATCATGGGTTTTACGTTATTGTGAATTAAAGCATCTCACGCAATTTCGGGCAATGGGCGGTCATTTCCGGGTAATGGGAAGTCATTCTGAATGCATTCCGAACACAATTGGAATTCATGTAAATTTGCTAAATTAGCAAATTCACGTGAATTCCAATTGGCACAATTGGCTCCATTCAAAATAAAGAGAAATTCCTCCCGTCTGATAAACTCCCAACAGAAATCCTCTGTCAGCACAACAAAGGTGGGTGAATGCCAAGGATTTAAAGGCAAACCTTTGTCAAGTCAAGGTATTTATTTATTTTTAAAAAGCGAGTATGGGGGAGGAACCAAAACTGATCAATCAATCTTATTTACGGTCTTAAACCCAAGTATCTCAAAATATATTAATATTAACCAGTAAAATCAAACTTATACCAGTACATCTAAATAAAACCAGTTAAAACACAAATGTGTGTGTATAGACAGGCAGCACCTCACACCAGGATAGAGGGACTTATCTTCTAGCAAAAACTCTTCAAAACTGACCAATGGCTCATCCTGGAGGACCTACAAATGCCTTGAGAAGTAGGTTCTCCAGCACATCTCTATGGTCAGCTTCTGTCACTGTTGTGCTGAAGGATCTAGAGATTTCTAGAGAGAACATATTAATCCATACTGCAAATAATCAAATCTGCAAAAGTCAAAGCTGCAGATGAGGAGGGCCAACTGTACTTCATCAAGATGAGTAATTGGTCAGTTTTGAATAGTTTTGCTAGAAGGTAAGTCCCTCTATCCTGGCGTGAGGTGCTGCCTGTCTTTATGCACACATTTGTGTCTTAACTGATATTATTTAGATGTACTGGTATATTTGTAAGTTAGCTTTTACTGATTAATATTAATATATTTTTCATTGGTTGGTTGGTTGGTTGGTCAGTTTTGGTTCCTTCCATACTCATTTTTTAAAAATACATAAATACCTTGACTTCTTTCCCATCAATATTATGATGAAATTTGCAAAACTGGGCAAATGGGTGTGTTGGTGTATGTGTATGTGTGTCTAATTAACAAACAGAATTAAATAATTGTATCAGCAAAAGAGATTGGTTATGTAAAAATGCCTCCCCTTCCCAACCATACTATTTCATGGTATTGCAACTAAACTCAGAGGAATCCTGGAATCCTGGTGAGGCTGGGTTGGGGGTAGGAGATGATCTCATTGTTCCTGTCCATTACAAAAAATAAAAAAAATAATAATAATTTTTAAAAATCACCTTACCAACCTTACAAGTCCTGACTCCAAAAAGAGTATACAAAACATAAAATATTATCACTCACTACTATTTGACAAGTGATACGGTGGGCCCTTGTTATCCGCTGGGGTTTGGTTCCAGGAGGATAACAAAATCCATGGATTCTAAAGTCCCATTAAATATAATGGCATAGCAAAATGGTGTCCCATATATAAAATGGAAAATCAAGGTCTTTTGGGGAATATTTTTCAAACTGTGTATGCTCAAATCTGTGGATAAAAAAATCCGTGGGATAAAGAGGGCCAACTGTTTAAAAATGCAAAAATCTAATTTAGAACACATCTTAACAACTGGAATGACAATAACAAACCACAGCTTGGTGAAAATTGTGGTTGAACAATGTTCTCCATTCATCCTCTCTCTTTCCGTTGCAAAAGTGTTATTTTGTTCAAAAGGATGTTTTCATGTCCACCCACCCCACCTCTACTCATTCTTCCTTCCTTTCCTTCCTCTTCCCTCCTGCCCCATTGCACTAGAATAAAACCCATCTACCAGCCTGTCTGCCAACCTGCCAACCTCAAGCATGCTTCCGTCCACATATTCATTTGCATGCAAGAAAAAACAAAAGTCCTGTTATGAATTGTACCATCAAGTTTAAATATTAACTTGCATTCATTAGCACCTGGGATTTGAACATTTTGACTCTATTCCTAACACAGCAGTATTGGTTACCTATGATTTGTTTGTGTTTTTTTTTTTTACCTGGGGGCTTGCTTTTAACCTTTAGGTGGCTTGAGCATCAGTTTAGGGAGTTTATCCTGTGCACAAACGGGACTTAAAATAGGAAAATCCCACAAAAGTAGGATCATTTTCACACGACGCTGCACATTAACGCTCACAGAAAGTGGACAGATCTGCAAAAGTGGGATTGCTTTCACACGATGTCTGGAGCATTAAGCATTAATTTGGCATTAACCCACACAGAAAGTGGACAAAATATGGCTGCTTTTTACTTTTGGGATTCTCCCAAAAGTAAAAAGCAGCCAATTTTGTCCACTTTCTGTGTGGGTTATTTTTGCATTAATGCTCAATGCTCCCAATGAGTCTGAAAGTCACACTCTCCTCGAAGGACTCTGTTCTCAGTCTGGGGGTACTTCTCGATTCGTCACTTCACATGACTAGTCAGGTGAATGTGACGGTCAGGAGTGCCCATTATCAGCTTCGGCTGATACGCCAGCTGCACCCCTTCCTGGAGATGAGGGACCTGGAGACTGTGCTACATGCTTTAGTTACCTCACGTTTGGACTACTGTAATGCACTCTACATGGGGTTACCCTTGTGCCTAACCCGGAAACTTCAGCTGGTCCAGAACATGACAGCCAGGCTTATCACTGGGACATCCACGAAAGAGCACATAACACCGGTGCTCAAGTCTCTCCACTGGCTGCCGACTAGTTTCCGGGCGCAGTACAAGGTGTTGGTTTTAACCTTTAAAGCCCTACATGGCTTGGGTTCATCCTATCTCAGGGACCGCCTCTCCCCATGTGAGCCCCCTTTCATGCTTTGGTCCTCTGGGAGGAATCTGCTACAACCCATCAAGACCAGACTGCCACAGACCTCTCGGAGGGCCTTCTCTGCCATCGCTCCCAGACTGTGGAACAACCTGCCAGATGAGATGCATCTTATCACTACCCTGGATGGCTTCAAAAAAGCCGCCAAGATGCATCTCTTCCGGCAGGCCTTTCCGGACAGCGGCTAACCTTCCCTGGTTTCCAAGACACCTATCCAGCCTTCCCCAGCCACATCAGATATCACCTCGAGGCTGCCCATAAATTTGGATTTGGATATATTGTATGTTTTTTAAAAAATTGTTGCTGTTTTAACCCTGCGCTAGTTTAATCCTATTTTAAGGGGTGGGAGGAGGGATTGGGATGTAACATTTTAATTGTACTTGTTTGTAAATGTTGTACCCCACCCTGATTGCTCACTCAGAGGGCGGGTTATAAATAAATATTTATTATTATTATTACTATCCCACTTTTGAGGGATTTTTCTGGGATTTAAATCCCATTCCTGCACAGGATTTAGGCACTTAGCCCCCCATGTGATTAAACTCCTAGGGCTGCATCAGCATTGCAGAAATAATCTGATTTGACCCCACTTTCAGAGCAAAGCTTTGCTATGGTGCCACAACAAACTACAGTTCCCAGAATTCCACAGCATTGAGCCATGGCAGTTAAAGCGGTGCCAAACAGGATTATTTTTGCAGCGTGGAAAGGTGTGAGGGATCTGAAGAAAAGGGTTTGAATCCCCAGCCATAGGAAGCCACAGGGTGACCTTGAGTGAATCAAAAGAAAACTGGATTTTTTTTAAAAAAAAAAATTAAAAATAGAATCATAGAATCACTGGATAAATTATAGAAGAAGCTTTCAAGTGGCCTCAAGAAAATTCAAAATGTTTTTGTTTACCTGGACAGATTGGTTCATTTCACATGTGTGTATTTTCAGTTTTGAATAAAAAAAATTACAGCTGATCCTTCTTATCCGCTGATTCTTTATCAACGGATTCAATCATGCATGACTTGAAAATGTTCAGAAAAACCATAAATTCCAAATAGCAAACCTTGATTTTCCATTTTATATAAGAGACACCATTTTGTCCTGCCATTGGATTGAAGGGGACTTGAGCATCCACAGATTTTGTTATCCACCGGGGGGGGGGGGGGGGTCCTGGAACCAAACCACAGCAGATAACAACCCCAGGGAGCAAGCTTGTTTTCTACTGCTCCGGAGACTAGAACATGGAACAATGGATGCGAACTGCAGGAAAAGAGATTCCACCTCAACATTAGGAAGAACTTCCTGACAGTAAGGGCTGTTTGACAGTGGAACACACTCCCTCGGAGTGTAATGGAGTCTCCATCCTTGGAGGTCTTTAAGCAGAGGCTGGATGGCCATCTGTTGGGGATGCTTTGATGGAGAGTTCCTGCATGGCAGGGGGGTTGAACTGAATGGCCCTTGTGGTCTCTTCCAACTCTATGATTCTAGGATTCTAACAAGGGCCCGCTGTAGCTGCCGCACATCGAGCTGCTCCTCTTTCTGCGATACAGGAATCTCTCTCCATTCATTCCATGTTAATTCTGCTGATGGTGCCATTGGTACCAAATTTTCTGTTAAAGAAGCAATGCCCAGGAGGAATGCATCAACTTCATCAGCTGAGATACACTTGTACTTTTGAACTCCTAGCAGGCTCTAGTAACGTAACCCCTTGTCAAAGCCTAGATGGTGCTGGAGAAGCCCTGCAGCCATGGGGGGGGGGGGGGGGAGACAAGGGTTCTGGACTTTTTCAAATAATTTCAGCAAGCAAAATGAAGAAGGTCTTTTTATAAGCAACATTTTTTCCAGCGTTGCTCATCAGTGAGAGACCCCAGAGATGGTTGGGGGGCAGTGGGTGCGGGAAGGGATGTAGCAGTGGCTAGACAGACCACTAAATTGGGATTAAAACTCTTTTCCATGTGAAGGAAGTCTCCTTCTGCCAAAAGGCAGGACCAAAGAGATCACTTTTCATTCAAGCAGGGCTGAGATGGGGCTAGATAAACGTTGGAAAATAAAGAGGTGAGCAAGGTCAACTTGCAGGCTAGGGACCTTGTCTGGCCGGCTTCCTTATAAACTCACACAGAATTGGCACACGCTGCTTGGATGACGTTCTCCTGTATAAACATTCAGCCTTCCTGACCAGTTTGTTCCAGGGCTTAACAGGGGAGGGAGAGGGAATGGGAATAAATATACAGAAAAATCAATCCAAGCTGTTTCGTATCAGTTTTCACCATGCAAAATCCACAATAGGATTCCAATAGTGTGTCCAGGAAGTGGAGAGAGTGGCCCGGGGAGAGAATGTGTGTCTGAGAGAAGAAAAACCAAAAATCCAATGAATTCTTTGCTAGACTGCTTGCATGCATTTGCTGATTTTTTTCCACTACTTTCCAGCTAGGGATTCCTCTGGAAGGATGCCCAGCCAAACAGTGCTAGCCTGTAAAATCGGCATCCATCCCTCCAAAGCGAAGCACACTGTAGAAACTTCCAAAGCTGCTTCTTGCGGGCTGGCTAAAAATAAATCTATCATCTGTCCATATTTTATTTTATTTTACTTTTTAAAAAAGCACCTTCCTTAGACTTCTGACTCTGCCTTTACTCCAACTCTGCCTTCCCTCTAATTCTGCCCCCCTTCACAAAAGGTGTGGAAAAAAGGGTCCAGACTGGAGGAGGCAATATCTGGAGGTCTGGGGAGGAGATTGTTCTCTGTAGGGCCTCGGAAAAATTCAAGTGAGGGAAGTTTGACATACTGACACCTTGAAAGCTCCTTAGTCTCACAATTCTTACACAATTCTTAAAGAATGATCCCCAGCCATACCAGCCTTGTTATAGACCCCAAAGTCAGCCTTTTGGCAATTGACTGTTTTATTGTGTTTTTTAAAAATTCTTTTAGCGAATTTTATATAGTTTTAACTTTATAGATTGTTTAATTATTTGAAATCAATATACATACACACACGCACATGTTTTTAATCTGTACTGGTTTTAATACAACTGTAAACTGCCTTAGCCCCATTATTAGGAAAAAGTTGGGATATAAATGAATCAGCGTATGAGGGATATAAATGGGATATAAATGAATCAGACTATGATTCTGGACACCAGGATTCAATTCCCAGCTTGGCTATGAAACCCACTGTGTGATCTTGGGCAAGTCACATGCTCTCAGCCTCTGGGAAAGCCAATGGCAAACCTCCTCTGAATAAATTTTGCCAAGAAAATCCCATTATAGGTTCACCTTAGGCTCTCCATAAGTCAGAAACAACTTGAAGGCATGACAACAACAATAAATGAATCATCATCTTCATCATCCTTTTCCCCCAAACTAAAAGTAACTGGCTATATCATTTCTATTTCATTAAATAAAGGCCCATTCATCTTCAAAATAATCTGTAATGAGAAAAATCAAATTCAAAAGCCAAGATGCTTCTAAGAGGCCCATTTTGCCATGTTAGGAAGCACATTTTGGGGAGATCTTAGGGACCATACAGACTAGACTCTAAGGCAGGAGTGAAGATTGGCGGAAGGAGCGTTAACAACCTAAGAGACACAAATGACACAATACTACTTGCAGAAACAAATAAAGACCTGGAGCAATTACTGAAGAAGGTCAAGGAGGAAAATGCCAAGGTTGGATTAATACTGAACATTACAAAAAAAAACATAAAAATAATGGCCACTGAAAATCTAGAAGAATACATCCTCAACAATGAGAAAAATGAAATAATCAGAGAGTTCCCTTGGGTCATAGAATCATAGAATCAAACATTGAACAAAATGGAGTCTACAGTCAACAAATCAGAAAAAGCCTCTGATTGGCAAGGTCAGCTATGAAATAACTGGACAAGATCATATTGTAGAAGTCTGCAGATTGCTCCTGATGAGGATTTTACACTTGAGTCACTTCTGGCAGAGCCAGTCACAAAAATAAAGGATACAATGAGCTGATTTGCTCAGCAACATGCACTTAGGGACCAATGATGACACTGACAAAATTTCCTCAATATGCCATAATAACCTCCGGGTGATCATTATTACTTTACAATACCCCCTTGTAAGGTTCAATCTGTTCTACAATATCAGGTATTTGGAGGGTCAAGATACGCTGGGGAAAATGTATAAATCTAGATAGTGACTACATAGAGATAAGTTAACAACTACAAATCAAAACAAACTTTCTGTCAATTTTTTAAAAAGGTGATCATTAAATCTTTTGGATACCCCCTCGTATATACAATATCCCCCCTCAAAAAGGATTAAACAGTTTAAGATTAAAATTCCAAAGCATTAAAATCAAGAAATCAAAATACAATAACACAATAACGGTGGGCAGAATCATCACAAATATGGGAGAGTCTTTACGTGGCCAGTGCTATTCTGGGAAGGCCTGCCAGAAGAGATCCATCTTGACAGCTTACTTAAAGCTATCTTAGCTTAGTAATTTGACAGCTCTCATCCGGCAGGCCATTCTGTAAAGTGGGAGCACTTGCAGAGAAAGTGCTCTGGGAGGTTGCAGTCAATCTGGTCTTTAAGGGCTGCAATAGATTCCTCCAGAGGATCTGAGTGCACAGGGTGGATTATATGGAAGTAGGTGATCCCATGTAGGGCTTTAAAGGTGATAACCAACACCTTGTACTGTTCCCGGAAACGAATGGGCAGCCAGTGGAGTGACTTCAGTCTTGGTGTGATATGGTCACTCCTGGTTGTTCAAGTGACTGAGCCAGTTGTAGTCATTTTTGAGGGATTGGACCATCAAGAAGGTGAATGACCCAGAAGTAGTCATTGGCTAGACTAGAGTTTTTGGCTGGCTGGATTAGGTCTGTTGGTTAGATGGATTAGACCTGTTGCCACTGCTGCTCTAGCTTATGAGTGAAGTGCTGTATGCATGTATAGCAAAAGAAATAGAGATCTGGGCGAAGTGTTGGATTTAAAAACCTGTGGCATGTGGGTCAACTTACTGTGAATTCAACTCCTGTGGCTTTGCATATGTTTGTGCAAGGAAGCATGGTTAAAAGGAACTAACCAGTTGTCAAGCTTGTTTGATGTGAGTAGAATAAAAGCATTTCTTGCCTTGTTCCTGGTTTGCCTGAATGCTACTTTTCGGCCCAGTTCCACAGAAATTCCTGAGAGGAGGTTTGAAGCCAAGCTCAGCAGGAAGGGGCTCAGGACTAGCGTAGACAAGCAAAGACCAGGAGTCTCAGAGAAGGCATCGGTTTCTGAACTGTGCCATTTGGCACAGATGTTTTTCCAGTTGTTCCTCAAGGTCAGAGCATTGCAAAGGGCACCGGGAAACTGATCTTAGAACATGAATAGCCTGAAAGAATGTCAGAACAAAAGTTGACCTTCTCCTGAGACGTTCAGTTTTTAAAATAGCAATTTTGCTTATAAGCTTAGCACAACCAACTGATAAAATCTTCTCAGCCTTCTTCGTCTGAACTCCACTGCCCTCTTTGGTCTTTGGAAAGCCACGCTACAGCATCTCTTGATCTCCTCTGCCTCCTCCTGCTTTTAATTCTTTGCCAAGCTTTAAAGCTCCTGGCTTTTCACAGTTCCTCTGAACTGCACATTAAAGAAAGAGAATCTAACAGATTTGCCCCTCCCAATGTCCATAGACATCAAGATGCTGCTGCTATCCATTATCACAGTTAACTTTGCAGAAGCTACACTGGGAGCAGAGAATTAAGATTATTTCTTACATATTTCCTAAGAAAAAAAGGTAAAAAGTCACCAGAAAATGGCTAATGGGTAGAATTTCAAAAGAAATTTTATCTGCCTCAACCATGAAAGGGAAGACTTAATGGGAATACCTCTCTCTTTCCCTAGTCTCCAGTCCAGCTGTTACTATATTTTTGCTCAGAATTTGATGACTAATTGATGACTATTATTATTTATTTTATTTACATGCTGTCTTCCCTCCACATTAGTTATCAGTTAACTGAGAACATTGTCATGTTTTTTTAATTTCTTTTGTATAATTTTTATCACCTTTGTCTGATGAAGCCAGTGGAGCATTGCATTTTGTGCATTTTGGTTAGCTCAATACAGGTATTGCTGCTTTGTGGATTTGGGATATTGTTGTTCTTTTAACTAGGTTGTAATCCTCAAATATTTTATTCCAGTGATGATCAGCAGGTGAATTTTGAGGAACCCATATTGACTTTTACTGATCATGGCATTTATTTCTAAGTGCTTACAGAATGTCTGTTTAATGATCTGCTCCAGAATCCTTCCTGGAATTGATGTCAGACTAAGCGGATGATAATTGTTGGGATCCTCTTTTTTTCCCTTTTTGAAGATTGGGACAACGTTTGCCCTCCTCCAGTCTGCTGGGACTTCTCCTGTTCTCCAGGAGTTCTCAAAGATTATTGCCAATGGTTCTGATATTACATTTGCCAGTTCTTTTAATACCCTTGGATGTAGTTCATCTGGTCCTGGAGATTTATATTCATTTAGGTTAACCAGCTATTCCTGTACTATCTCTTTACTTATTCTGTGCTGAAATTCCCCTATTCTGTATTCTGCTCCATTATCCTTAGGTTGAGACTGAAGCAAAGAAGGCATTGAGTAGTTCTGCCTTTTCTCTGTCTCTGTTAGTATTTCATCATTTTCTCCATGCAGTGGATCCATCATTTCCTTCTTTTTCCTTTTGCTACGTATGAAACCAAAAAAGCCCTTTTTATTATTCTTAACCTCTCTCACAAGTCTGAGCTCATTCTGCGCTTTAGCTTTTCTGACTTTCCTCCTACATGTGCTAGCTATTTGTTTGAATTCCTCTTTCGTGATTTCCCCCTTTTCCCATTTTTTATACACGTGCCTTTTAAAACTGAGCTCAGTTGAAAATTCTTTAGACATCCATCTGGTTTCTTGAGACACTTCCCATTTTCCTCCTCACTGGAACTGTTTGAAGTTGTGCCTTCAATATCTCCCTTTTAAGAAACTCCCATCTGTCCTGAATTCCTTCTCTTTTAATATTCCTGACCTTGTGATCACACCCTAAGTTTCTCCTAAGTTTGTTGAAATCAGCTTTCCTAAAGTCTAGAATCCATGCTTGGCTTCTCCTTTCCATTGTATAACAAACTCCAGGAAAAATCACTCCTACTTAAGGATCTCACTACTTTCACCCATTAACCAGGTCATCTTTGTTGACTGGGATTAGATCTAAAATAGCTGATCCCTTTTTTGCCTCTTCCACCTTTTGGACAATGAAACTGTCTTCAAGGCAAGTGAGGAATTTGCTCGACCTTGAAGTTTTGTCTGATTTTGACTTCCAGCAAATATTAGGATAGTTTAAATCACCCATCACAACTACATCTCTCCTTTCTGCCTATGTGGTCATGTTGAAAGACATCATTCAATTCCTCACTCTGACTTGTGGGTCTGCAGTAGACTCCCACAATAACATCCCTCTTGTTTCCCTCCTCTTTCATTTTTAGCCAAATGTTCTCTACTTTGCTTCCAGGATTTAAGACCTGGATCTCTTCACAGGTGTAAACATCACTGATGTATAATGCTGCTACTCCTTCCTTCCTGTTCAGACTATTTCTCTTTAAAAAGGTTATACCCCTCCTTTACTTCATTCTAGTCATGAGACTTATTCCACCAGGTACTTTCACAGTACATGCTTTGAGTACACTTTAACTGTTGTGCTTACATCCTCTGTACTTTAAGGAAAAGTACACTAGAACCTCTTATCCATTTTCCACAGTTTGACTTATCTGCAGTCCAAAATGATCTGCTCCCAACTGTCCTCTTGCCTCTTCCTTGCAAAAAGCGGAAGGTCAACTTCAGGCCCAAATATACCATAGAATGGCACTGGAGGGCCTAGAAATGTTGGCATCGCTAGGTTCTCCTGTGCAATTCTATGGTAAGCATGGGTAAAAAGCTGGCCTTCTACTTGTTCTGAGCAAGGGCCAAAAAGAAAGTTGGGAATGTATTGATTCCTGTGTCCTCTGTGAAGCCACAGGTGAGCAATTGAGTGGGGGGCGAGGTGGGTGCAGTGAGATATTTTTACTATATTTTTGCGTTCCAAAAATAAAGTCAAAATATAGAGTTTGATACTATCTATGGTTTCAAGCATCCGCAAGGGTCTTGGAACATACCCCACATGGATAAGGGGCCCAAGGATCGGACTCAGGGCGGCTTACAACATTAAAAAACTAATTCTCAGCCAAAGTTTTCTAGTGACTCACCAAACTATCAAAATCTCGGGATTCTACAGGACGCAGTCATGGCAACTGAAGGGGAATCATAGGACCAGGGTAGGGTGAAAGGGACCCAGGTCTGTACTGAAGTACAGATATCCTATCCTATAAGAATAATAAAAAATATATTTGTGGTTCAAAAGCACACAGAATTTTCCAGATTCTGCATTTATTGCTACTTGTCTGGTTCACCTCAACTCCTTTTCGCCTCTGCCTAGGCTTACCTTGCACCCAGGAGACCAGAGACTTGGCAGGAGCAATGTCTGATGCTTAAGATTAAAGATTGCATTTGCAAAACCTTTTCAAAAAGGATCCCTTTTACCGGTTTATTTTTAGCGAACTTCAGAGCTCAGGATGAAATAATTGTGCAATATTCAATTACAGCAGAAGAATTTTTGCATTTTTCACATGTATCCTAATGAAATACTAGTTGGGACACTTGCATTTCCCC
Organism: Urosaurus nigricauda; assembly: GCA_034509955.1. Lineage (NCBI taxonomy): Eukaryota > Metazoa > Chordata > Lepidosauria > Squamata > Phrynosomatidae > Urosaurus > Urosaurus nigricauda. Next base: position 22,110,128 of record JAOEGL010000012.1, on the reverse strand, counting down.
CTGGAAATATCCAATGCTGGGAATGGATTAACAGTAGAATTAATCAAAGGATTTGTACGAATATTACATCATTAGTGATGATAATAATAAATAATATTGGTATATTCCAAATACTATGACCTTCATTGTATGTAGGCTCTTGTAGGACTTATTACTATTTACACAGACCTCCCATGACACTGCTAAGTATGAAATGCCATTCAGAGTTTATAGCCACACTTGGCATGCAACAAATTACTCCTTTTATTTATGGTGTCTTTGAGGATGTCTGTTCCTCTGGTTTGTTTTCTAATACTGTGAATATGTACCAAAAAAAGGGATGATTTTTAAAATGCGAATCTGAAATTCAGAGTTCTGTATTTTCTTCTGCATCTTGAATATCTTGAATGACCTTAATGCTCCAACTCAGAATGTTGTGGTCCTATTTAAACTACACTGATACTGATTGCCCAGCAGGAAAGGTGTTTTCTCCAAGTCAACCTGAATGCTAACTTTATAATAAGGAAAGAGCTAAGATAGGTTTCATCAACTTTCTACACTCCAAATGTGTTGGCTGAAGATGATGGAAGTTACAATAACTCTGGAAGGAACCAAGCTGGAGAAGGAGAGTTCAAAGTCTCAACTCCCAGAATATTAAATATGTGAGTGCATTTGATGCGTCTGTTCCCCTTCCTCATGGGCCATGTGGCATGGGGAGTTTTGAACGATGCAGAAAAGGAAGAGGGTTCAAAATCTCTCTCTCCACCAAAGCTGCTATTCAGTTTTAGGAGGAAAGTTAACAGGAAGCCTAACCGAAGCTTAGTACTGAGGAAAGAGCAGTCTTCACAAGAACGCAACAACAGTGGGAAAGGATTAATAGTCTTCCTTCTTGTTTGTTTCCTTCCACAGCTGTCATTTGGGGACTGGATGAAGTTAGACATGTTCAATCAATGTATTCATCCTTTGAATGCCATGTCTTGTTTGGTCCTAAATCTATCACACTGCATGAGTGACATCCAGATGCTGGGTGCTCAGATGCTGGGTGCTTTAAACACAGGGAAGAATGAGATGGTGAAAATCCCAAGCTTAATTTCAGACTTCAGACAGAAATGTTCTCCAAACAGACGCAAAACTAGGCATGTTCGCTCATGTTTCCATCATTAGCTCCTAAGCTTTGCAGTTCTTTTCTCCTGGAGACTTGCAAGAGCTTCAGCACATGTATCTTCATTGCTGGTCAGGGAAAGGGCAGTATTGTTTCCTTTGTATTTCTTTTTATTTTCTAAGAAAACTTGAATTCCAATTTTGGACAAAAGAAAGGGCAATATATATATATATATATATATATATATCCTCTATTCCAAGCGTTGCCATACAATCACCACACTTTCTGCATTTCACATGATACAGTGATATAATGGTTTACTAACAGACAGATATAATCCTTTATTAACAGTCTTGGAACTAAAGGCATAAAATAAAGGGCTAGAACTAAATCTCCATAGAACATCTACAGAGATGGTGGAGACCAACTAGTTGGACTTTAAAAAAAAAAAAAAAGACAGAATTTTGTGGAAGAGCACATATCCTGCCTGCAGAAAAGTCCCAGTACCAAACCCCAGTATTTCCATCGAACAGGTGATGGAAAAGACCTGTGTCTAAAATTCTGGAGAGCTACAGAATGTAGAGGCGGAAGGGACCACAAGTACCACCCAGTCCAAGCCTCTGTCATGCAGAAATATACAGCAACAGCATTCCTAAAAGCTGCCCATCACCCTCAGCACACTGGATCTCATCTGATCTCAGAAGCTAAGTGGGGTCTAGTTAGTACTTGGATGGGAGACCACCTGAGAATGATCCAGCATGGTGTAGTTTGAGAATTGGCCTATGGAGTTTATCACACGACGGGAACTGGAAGTATAATCCAATGGCAATCTGAACGCAATCATGGAGTTTCACATTATTGTGTGAAAACCGATCACACGCATTTTCGGGCAATGGGAAGTCCTTCCAAATGCAATTGTGGGGTTTCACATTATTGCATGAGAAAATATCACATGCAATTTCGGGAACAGGGAAGCAATTTTGGGCAGTTCCGAATGCGATGCAGCGTCAATACACAATCGCTGAACTAGTGAATTCACTCAATTCCTAACTGACCCCACTTTAATTTCTTTCGAAATTGAGAGAAATCCCTTCTGTGTGATAACAACCGATGACTTCAGAGACCAGGGTTCAAATCCATGGAAACCCACTGGCTTTGGGCAAGTACTTGGATGGGAGACCACAGCCTCCCAGCCTCAGAAGAAGGCAAAAGCAACTCCCCTCCAAACAAATCTTGCCAAGAAAACTCCATAATAGTGTCATCTTAGTGGTGCCATAAGTCAGAAACAACTTGAAGACACAAACCTTCAAAGAAAGATAGTCCATCATTCTCAGAAGGTAACTCTGACTGTCAAGATATTCTTCCTAATGTTTAGGTAGAACCTCTTAATTTGAATCCATTGTTTCGTGTTCTGTTCTTTGGAGCCAGAAAAAAATAAGCTTGTTCCAGCTTCAAATAGGTAAGGATGGTTATCATATTGCCTCTCCATTCTCTTTTTCCAAGCTAAACGTACCCAGCTGCCTAAGTCATTTCTTTTAAGACTTCATTTCCATACCTTGGTTGCCTTCCTCTGGACCTGTTCAATTTTGTCAATATACTTCAGGAACTGTGCTGCCCAAAACTGAACACAGTACTTTGGGTGAAGTCTGACCAATGCAGAATAGAATGGTATTAATTTACTCTCCTTGATCTGGATGACAGATGGAGTCAACAGAATACACAGCAGCTGGTTTTGGAGGTAGATGGCAGCCAAGAACACCCGCTCCCTTCCTCCAAAAGATAGCATTTGGCAGTGTTGAAAACAGTACACATGGCCATGGATCACCAAAGAGCTGTCGTGGAGAAAAGTGTGATAAGAAATTATGCCAAACTGCTATGCTTCCTTTCTTAATCTAGTGTGATTGTGGTGGGACAGAAGCCTGGTGTGATCAAGTCCATCGTTTGAGATACTGTATGTCTGTTGTAAATCCATGTATTTTGAGTCTCTGTCTTACAGGGTCTGGTTATAGATACCAAAGTTAGAGAAGTGGTCAAAGCTTATAAGAGGTCACCTGGTCACAGTAGCATCTCCCTCTCTGGAGAATGTAAACCTATTCTTTACCTATGCATACTTTACTTATACAAATTATTTACCCTTTTTTTTTTTTTACAACTCTGCATCCTTTTCTGTCCTTTTTTTTTTTTTTTTTTGGTCAACATATATTTGGTGATCCACAAGTGGTTGTTTTAGTTGAAGAACTGAGAAGATGGTATTAAGGGCACTTCAGTGATTTTCATGGGTACCCAGGATTTAAATTTTAAAAGTGCTAATTGCAGTGGGTGGCAAGAAAATGGAAACACAGCAATTTCTTTGGTTTGCTTTCGTGTCATCTGCCCCTGGTTTGAACGTCCTCATTGGTATGCATGCCCAAAGGCACTGCTTCTTCTTTCATAGACACTAATAACAGTACAGTATTTCATTTTTAGTCGCAATGAAAGTTAGAAATGTATTTAGATGGCAGGAAAATTAAAGCCATTCATATTCTTCATGCTTCCTTTTAGCATTTTTCATCAAAAACACTTTTGCAACACATAAAAAAAGATATGGATCCTGGAAAACATAGATGATGTTTTTAAGCATGTGTGTTTGTTTCTCCACTATACACTTAATTAAGGAATAATCTAAAACAGGGAAGGGAAAAGGAGAAGCCACAGAAGTTTATCTGCCACTTCTTATACCTGATAGTCCTCTCCACAGAGGCATAGATGGAGTGATATTTTTCAGTTTTCTCTATATCCTTTCCTGCTTTGAACATTTCTTTCCTATTGCTCTTAGTGGGAGGGGAAAAATTATTTCATCTCCAAACGTGGTGTCATTTTCCCCAGAGGGCTTGGGATTCTGAGGACTGAAAGCTTCACCTGATGTACTCTCAGAAGATCCTTTGTCCTTTGCATCATTAGACTTTCAGTGATGGAGGAGCCATGGCAGCAAACCTTTCCACAATTTTATAGAGGACATTTCCCAGCATGGGACTCATTCTGTGCAAAAGAACACTGGTATCGCGACTAGATTATTGTAACTTTCTTCTGACAAGGCTTCCTCTCTCTCACCTCCATCCTTTAATCTCTGTCCAGAACTCAGTTGCCCGTATTATCACATCCATTCGCCGCTTTGACCATGTTTTTCTTCTTTTATCCTCCCTTCATTGGCTCCCCTTCCACTTTCACATCCAGTACAAGCTTTTGTTGTTGATTTTCAAAGCCCTCCACGGACTGGCCCCTCCGTACTTGTCTGAACTTCTTTCTCCTCACACTCCTTCTCATACCCTCCGTTCTGGTAGTCAAGGTCTCTTGTCCCAGCCGAGGATTTCCACTGCCCCGTCCCAGATCTGTCCCTTCTCACTTGCTGCCCCTCACTCCTGCAACCTTCTTCCCTCACATCACTTCTCTAACCAGATTCAAAATTAAGTTAAAGACTATATTGTTTAGGGAAGCGTTCCCAGGATTGTGCCATCTGCCCCAGGATGCCTCCTTTTAACTATGTATTAAGAAGCCGTGCCCTCCCTCCAGTCCATCTGCCTTGATCCAGGCCTCAGAGGGAGTGAAGAACTTCTGGATCTGATCCCCTTCCCCATCACCTTTCCCTTCTCCTTTTGTGTCCTGTCTTCTTAGATTGTAAACCTGAGGGCAGGGAATCATCTAATTATAAGATTGTATGTTCAGCGCTGTGTAAGTTTACAGTGCTAAACAAATAAAGGTTAATAATAATAATATTTCAACATTGCTGATGGAACAACATTCTCGCCTGCATTTAAGATGTTGACAAGTTACATGACAGACAACTCTGACCACTTCTCAGTTCCAGCTATTAGAATGTGAGGCAGCTAGCACACACTATAAAATGGTAAAGCTGCTCTTTTTACCCAGGCACAGGAACAAAAAATTGACCTCCTTTCATGGGATGAACTGAAAGCACTTGACCACTAAGAGTTAGAGACAGTGAACGCAGAGTTAATCTCTATGCTGACAATTTAATGCTCTTTGTGAAAGATATGAAAAAGTTGGAGTTTTTAAAGAAGCCTACTAGATGAATTTCAAAACTGCACAAGTATAGAGATATTTCTGGGAAAAGTTAGAATGGTCTGCTTAAATTTCAATTCAGCTGAACAAAAGAAACAACCAAACAACTTCTGTCTAAAATATCTCTTAGCTTCTCCGGTATCAAATACCCAGGAATCTAAGTGATCAAAGATATTTCCCAAATTGTTTGCAAGAACTATAAAATTGTTTTTCACTGTATAAACAACAACAAAAATTAGAACGGAATAAACCAAACATTGTTGCATGCCTTCAAGTTGTTTTCAATATATAGTGATGGCATTACAGAGTTTTCTTGACAAAAATTGTTCAGAGGGAGCTTGGCTTTGCTTCCTCTGAGGCTGAGAGAGTGTGACTTGCCCAAGGGCACCCATGGTTGAGCAGATATTTAAACCCAGGTCTCCAGAGGTGTAGTCCAGTATCAAACCTCCACACCACATTTAACATTTCCAAATTTGGTTTAATTCCTATTTAAAAAGTTAAATCCTTACTCATTTACTCATTAAGACTGTCAAAATTCAATAACTACAGTATAGCTTTCAGTATATTTCAGTATATTTCCAGTATAATGATAATATGTTTTATTTATAGCCCACTCCTCTGTCCAGGCAATGGTTAGTTGCTGCCTGTCATAGGGATGAGGAGCATCCTAGAGGGAAAGAAGGGTGGCAATGGTAAACCCCCTCTAAACAAATTCTGTCAAGAAAACCCCATGATAGGTTCACCTTAGGGTCCCCATAAGTCAGCAATGAAGGTGCACAACAAATGCAAAGCATTTGAGATGTAGAAATACATTTATTGCATTTATATTTCTTCACCCTCTATTGATTACTCACTAACATTTCAATCTGGGTACATCCTTTAATTTGAAAGAAAAGAAAGGAGGACTGGTGTGTTTTAGAAGGCCAGTGGAAGAAATCTGAGCGCGTGTGTGAATATAATTGCAGACAACCTGGTTCGGCCTGGAAATCCAGCATTTGGCATAAATTGAAGAAAAATGTACATCTGCTGGCGAAAACAAATGCCCTATGTTTTTTAAAAAACCCACCTGATTCCAATTGGTTATTATTCTGATGCAATTTATAGGTGGTATTCTAGATCAGCTGCTTAGCTACGTAATTAATTTAGTTAAGTAGATAAGCAGCATCTTCTGGCCCAAACCAATCCCATCTCCATCTTGACTTACTGGGCATCAGCTGCTGCGGGCAAAAGGGATCAATTCTCCTGTTGGCTGGAATATAGCCAACTGACATTCCCATTTCCCTTCCCAGTCAAAGTCAGGATTGAATACGACTCATGTCATGAATTATGAAACTCTAGGGCCCTTATCAGACGAGGCTTATTGCAGCCCCAATCCAGAATAACTCAGCATCCATCCAAGTGCATTCACATGAATGTGCATTGATTTATCACACATGAATGCTGTTACTATGGACCTTTTCACACCAGACCAATTCGGATTGAATCTGAAGTGACCTTGGAACTGATTTCTGTGAATTCAGTTGTTACTGAATTCACTGGATTCTGGGGTGATTTTGGATTAACTTTGGATTGGCTTTGGAATGGCTTCATAGTATCAGCATTCACATGTGATAATTCAATGCACACTCACTGAATTCTGAGGTGACTTTGGATTGGCTTTGGATTGGCTTTGAAATGGCTTCATAGTAACATCATTCATGTGTGATAATTCAATGTGCATTCATGTGAATTAACTTGGATGAATGTGGAGTGACTCTGGATTGGGGCTGCAAAAACCCTCGTCTGATAAGGGCCATAACCATTCCAAAGCCAATCTAAAGTCAATCCAAAGTCACCCCAGAATTCAGTGAATATGCATTGAATTATCACACATGAATGCTCTTACTGTGAAGCCATTCCAAAGCCAATCCAAAGTCACCCCAAAATTCAGTGAATTCAGTGACAACCGAATTCACAGAAATCAGTTCCAAGGTCACTTCAGATTCAATTCGAATTGGTCTGGTGTGATAAGGTCCCAAGTTACATATTGGTAACTGTGATCATGGATTCCAGCCACTTTCCTCAAGAACAAACATTTTGGAACAGTGGTGCCCAAACTTTAGCGCTTCTGGTTTTTGGAGATCAGCTCCCAGAAGCTCCTGCCAGTCAGAAATTTTGGGAGCTAAAAAAACATCTGGAGGACCAAAGCTTAGGAATCACTGTTTTAGGAAAATGGCAAAATCTTCAGATAAAACACCAGTCAAGTAATGATGGTTATACATGGTAGATACTGTTGTGGGGGCTTTCTGTTTTAGTTTTCTTTCTTTTTAAAGAAGAGCATTATTACTTGATTTGTTGCCTGATATAGCTACCCAGTCTGGAAAACATCTTTTCTTAGACTTTAGTTTACTCTAGTGGGGAAGACTTTTAAAAATCAAGGTTTTTTTTATCAAGGAATGTGATGGAAAGAATGAAGAATTTTTAGAATACATCAAAATCTCATCCAGGTGGATGAATTCCTGTATTTCTCAGGTTGGTCTCTAACAGAATTGCTGTCACTGACAACTCACAACCCATCTGGCACACTATCACAAGCAAAGTATCCATTTTGAATGCCTTCTCGGAACAAGTGAGAAATGCATTACGAAACTGCTGCCAATTGTCTGGATCTTGACAGGCAACCTGGGCTGCTTTTAACTATACATCAGGGATGCAGCTTGTCTGTCAGGTTATGAAACATCCTTTCCAGAACTTTTGGTGGCTGTTTTTGAAAATGAAGAGTTAGATGAGTAACTCTTGTGCTTTTCTCTGAAATTCACTCTCAGGGATGGGAATGAATAGAGGTGAGCCACATTCAAGACAGTTAGCATTCATCAGCCCAAGAGTCCTTTTGGCTTCCCAACAACTTGAGTGCTGCTGATTTCCAAGTCGCATGAAGAGGTAATAATACCATTAGATTAGGAGATACGATCACTAGTCAAGCTTTGGTTATTTCAGAAAGATAAACTGGCACCATGTGTTTGGCTAGTGTGTCAACTACTGGAGTAACAATGCAAGAGATACAGCATGGGATAATGTTTAGACTGTTCAGGTAGAACTGGGTTCAAATTCCCAGTTAGGCATAATATAGGATTATTTAGGCCAATCATTTAAGCTCTAGCTCTCTCAATGGATTGTTGTGGGGCAAGAATGGGTGGGAGGGTAGAGAACCAGACCTGGAGGTTTGGGTTGGTTTTAAAAATATGTTCTCAGTGTGCGCAGTGTGTGCAGGATGGGGGCAGGAAATAATATTGCAATGTTTAACACCAACAGCGCTGCAGTCGTCATGCAAGATACAAAATGTTTAGCCAAAACACAACCGCACACCAAATGGCCTACCCTGTATATCTGTGTGTACACTCTGCATTGGTTTGGCAGGTGCTTTTCCTTTCCCTGTTTTGCAGAACTAGAATTTAGAATTAGATCAGTTTAAGCCCCTTTAAGTCCATGCCCAGACCATGCCTGGATCGGATGAAAAGAGATGCGCCATAATCTCCTAACTGTGCAAAATAAGTTGTAGCATGAGCTTTAGTAGATGAAAGCCCATGCTACAATTTCTTTCCCATAGTTTGTCTCAAAAGTGCTACAAGACTGATATTCCAGACTAACATGGCTATGTCTCTTAATTCTACTCTTATGATAACGTAAAACAAATATTTAACTTGTTGCAACAAAAGGCTAACCCTAGTCAACAATCTGCACCTGGGGCAGTTTCCACATAGGTCTGGAAGGCAGCACTGTGGAGTCCAAAATGGGATATAATCAAGGTATGTGTCATGATAGTCAGGCCTGAGAAGCTGGAATGGGTACAGCTTGTGCACTAGTTTTAACTTTGGAAAAACACTCCTGGCCACTGCCAAAATTGGAGCATCCCGATTCAGATCCAGATCCATGGGTATGCCCACACTGTGACCCTAAGATTTCAGGGGGAGTGGAACCCCATCCAGGTCAGGCTGAATCCCTATTTCTTGATCTGCATTCTGACTGACCAGGAACATCTCTCTCTTGTCTAGATAAAATTTCAATTTGTTTGACTTCATTGAGCATGATACTGACAACGGACACTAGTTTAGCATCAAAACATCTTGCTTGAAGTTTGGTGGGAAGGAGAGATAGAGTAGGATCCTGGTATTGCATCAGACTCAGTATTCTGGATGACCTCCCTCACCCGTTTCTTGTAGATCTTAAGCAGCATGGTAGCCAAAACTTAAGAACCCCCATAAACTAATGGTCGGGTTCAAGCAGTAATCACTGCATGCTGAGTTAGGCATGAAAGATGGGACATATCCCTTGGGAATGAGAATGTTGTGCAATTAAACCAAGACATCAGCTGGGGAACCCAGGGCCCATCTACACTTTCCAGAAGACTTGGAGTGTCCTTAGAGTATTTTGGCCAAGAATTTGCCCCTTACCTGCTTTGCAGTGATGATACAGCCTTTACTGATGAAGTCCCAAGCTGCCCATTATGCCTGCAGTGACAATGATGGGTGCCTCAGGTCTGTTTGCAGCTACAAGATGGCATTACTTGTGGGGTCAAAGCAATGCACTAACAGCAGCGTGGCATGGTAACACAGGACCATGCAGGTGAAGGCTCACAGCAAAAGGTGAGTTAAGTAACTGCTGGTTGATGGGGGTAGAAACTATGGAGTTTATCACACGAAGGGAATTGGAAGTATAATCCAATGGCAATCTGAATGCAATCATGGGGTTTCGCGTGATTGCGTGAAAGCTGATCACACACATTTTCGGGCAAAGGGAAGTCCTTCTGAACGCAATCATGGAGTTTCGTGTGATTGCATGAGAAACTATCACATGCAATTTTGGGCACTGGGAGGCAATTTCAGGCAGTTCTGAACGCAATGCAGTGTCAATATACAATCACGTAAATTCGCTGAACTAGCGAATTTACTCAATTCCGAACTGGCCACACTTCCATTTCTTTCGAAATTGAGAGAAATTCCTCCCATGTGATAAACTCCTATGAGTTGAGTTCAGACATCGTATAAGCAATCCAGACCTGATTTGGGCTTTTGGGGCTGCATGGCGTCAAAACCCTGCAGCCAGCCTGAAGGAAATTTAGGGCATTGGAGTAATATAGAGAAGCTCCAAACGTGAAATTTGAAACCATGCACTATGTGAATCTGAATGCACTATGGCAATGTATGGAGAACTCTGCATCTGCAGCTGTGAACTGAAGCCAGACATTCCCCCATCAGGGGGAAAAATACCTGACCACTTCAGTTGAGGAACACATGCACACATAAGACACCAACAGGATTCCAGCCAAAATCTATTGGCACACATTTTGTACACTGTAATGTACTCACTTAATGCACAGCATATATTTAAGCCAAGAGAGTGATTAATTTGATATGTTGGAATGTTAGACTATAGGATGATGGTCCATCCCTAGCACACTGTAATTTTGACATAGTGCACAGTGTACATGAAAATCCTAATCAAAGACAGATGATTTCATTGTTATTAATAATCATCGTTCCTTGCATGGGCCAGGGGGAAAAAAACCCATATGTTTATATTGGTGTTACCTAATTTTCTTAGACCTCCATATTCCTTATCTGTTCTTTCCCCCTCCACCCCAGTCGTCATCTTTTTCCTGCATCTCTTATTTTTGTTATAGCCTGAGGAAATAAAAAATAGGGAAAGTATTTCTTGGCACATTTGGAATTCTCACTGGATTACCCTGTACAATGAAATTAAATGCACATGGCATGTGAAAAGGGGAATGGCTTTTTACATGTTTATGGGAAAAGAAAGGAGGAGAGAGAGAACAAAGATCAGAACTCTCCCCAAGTCTATATCGTCTGGCTGTGCCTGTGTCATCTAAACATGGGAAGCCTTTTGCCTGTTTCAGCAAAATGAAAAAGAAAAAAAAAAGCATGGGGTGGGGGAGCTGGGAGAGAAATAAGCTCCTTTAGTCATTCTCATGATGTCATGTCCAACATTTCACAGGGGAAAACCTAGACACATGTGACTAAGGAACATCAGAGTGTGGCAAAGATGGCAAAAGTGATTAATAAGGAAGAAGGCACAAGTTAGGAGAGGCTGCAGTAGTTTGCTTTTGCCCTGGCATACTGGGAACGACAAGGTTCCAGCATTCTCCTCTCCCTGCTGATGTGTTAACTGAGTGCAAACTACTTCTGCACTTTGAACTCAGATTGTACCAATGGAAGTAAGCTAAGGACATGGGAGAAGGCGGGAGAAGGAAACAAAATGGGATGTTTTAAAAGCAGCTGAACGAGTGGGATGACAGAGGATTAATTGGGACTGTCCCTGCTAAATCAGGACAGTTGAAGGGTATATCATGTCTCAGGACTTTATTGCATTCACTTTTGTCCCTGTTATGGGGACGGGAACTGGACGCTCTGGAGCGCGTGTGAGTGAAGAAAAATGGATTTTATCACACACACAAGTGTCCACAAAAAGGTCCTTTTCTGGGACCCATACCCAAGCCATCCTCGTTCAGTGCCGGCAGGTGCCATTTTCACCGGACGGAAGTCTTCCATCAGACAAAAATGGCACTGCTTAGCACTGAACGGAGCCAGCTTGGGTATGGGTGCTGGAACAGGACCTTTTTGTATATGCTTTCATGTGTGATAAATCTGTTTTTCTTCGCTCACGCACACTCCCAAGCATCCCGTTTCCATCCCCATAACTGGGACAAAAGTGAATGCGATAAAGTTCTTAAACATGTGATCATACCTTTTGTTTTAACCTTAAGCCCCCTCATGCTATGTGCAAAAAGTACTTGGGAAACTCTGTTAAGTTGCAGCAGTGGTTTCCTAGTCATTGTATTGGGGTCTGGTTTGAGAGTTGCTTCTATTCATGGACCACAAGTGGAGCCTGTCCTCAAGCCTTTGGACACACACGTCTAAGTGGGAGTAAACTGTTCTGCACCTTCAATTTCCTTGGCTACTGTGTGCAGTTAGGGGCTGTAGAGACTGGCCATTAAGGCCAGCCTGGAGTCGGAGTTGGGGAGTGGTGTCTGGATGACACATGCCCTGACTCTGCCCCCAGGCTGACATGATGCCACACACTGCACCACACAACGGGCAGCAACATGGCACTCTTCTGCCACTACATCTAGAAGATACAGTGCCAAAGGAGCACCAAAAAGCCACAGCACTGGCAACTATGGTCCCCTTTCTTTTTATGGTGCCTCTTTTTGCGGCTCCTTTTTGCAATGCAGAAAGGCAAGAATGGGGCTGTGGTATGTAGTTGTCATTGCCCCAATCTAGTGCTAAAAGGGGCAGCTGCAGTCCATCCCTTAGGGGCGATCTCTATAGCCCCTGAATAGAAAGAAGAGGAAGGACATCACAAGAGGAAAGAGGAGAAGGGAAAAGAAGCCTTCATGCATCCGAGAAAGTAAACTCACATCTACAAAACCTCATGCTACCAGATCCTTTCTTTCAGTTAGTCCCAAAGGTGCTACAAGATACCTTTTCACACTGATTTTCCAGACTAACATGGCTATGTCTTTGAATGTATAAGCAGTGATTGTAAAAAGAGAACAGTTATCTAGATCTACTCATCCATAACTGTTTCATATTGATGAACACTGTCTAGTCAACCTACTTTAAAGGCCATCAGCTGCATGGAGAGAAGGAGGAGCATTCTGTTGGTGATCAGAGCACAGTTGAATGACATTTTCATTAGATTTGGGACGGGAAGCGGTTGAGCCAGGGGAGGTTACTTAGGAGCTTGTTGCACCATTTTAAAAAAGTGATTTACCATTCCTGAATTGAAGCCTAATTTGGGCTGTATCCTGGTCTTATTGCATGGCTTTTGTTCCCAAATCTGCCATCTGAGTACAGTCCAGCTGCAGCCAACATCCCTTAACATGCTTCAGTGACCATTTTTCAAAGCTGGGGAGCCTTCCGACTTTGAAAAATGGTCACCAAAGTGTGTTAAGGGACCCAGATTGCAGCCAGGCTGTATTCAGATGGGGGATTTGGCAACAAAAGCCGTGTGATAAGTCCAGGATGCAGCCCAAATTAGGCTTCAATTTGGGAGTGGTAAATCACTTTTTAAAGCAGTGTGATAAACGCCTTAGCTAAGTATACTTAACCAAATAGCTGATATTGATTACGTGTTGCTGCTCCTGCTCTTACTGATACATTTCTGCTGGGAGAAAGTCTTGCTTAGGTAGCATCCCTACCTTCACAAAATTGGATTTAATCCAGATTATTTCTCAAGGCTGTGCCAGTTTCTCAGTCACTCCAATGCCACTTCTCAGTCCATTAAATTGCAATCTCCAGTTCCACGCCTATGCAAAAGAAATTGCCTTGAACTGATATTTTAGCAGCATACATAGCGATTTCATACTGGGAGAGCAAACCGAAATGCCATGCCTGGTAAGTCTCATGGCAGAAAGGCCGGAGTAGCTGCGACTACAGATTGCTGGGCCACATAATGGGAAGCAGAACCTGGAAGGTGCTAATCAGAAAACCCTGGCATTCTTGTCACTTTTATGAAGGAAGCTCTCCCGGCACAGAGTAACTGGAAGGGGAAGTTAGGGAGGGTAATGAACCCATATGAAAGCAGGCTTCAAACAGCACAGAGCTTTTACGACTTATACAAAACTGGGAGTGTGACTTGAGGTTGTATCCTTTTCATCTGGCAGGTGTGTGTTTATGTACATGTGTCTGTTATTTATTATCATTCATCTTTCTATTAGGGGGGAAAACCCTTTCCAAGGTAGAAATATGAATATAACATAAATAGCTTCCATTAAATGCAGTTGTGTTGTCCTTGCTTTTGATTTATTGAAACAAAATAAAACAAGGCATCATTATACTGCTTAAGCATTGCTGCCGTGTAGTAGTTTGAATGTTGCACTAGGATACTGGGAGACCAGAGTTTGAATCCTCTGCTTGGTCATGTAAACCCACTGGGTCACACACTTTTTGAGCCTTAGAGAAAGACAATGCAAATCCCTTCTAAAGAAATTTTGCCAAGAAAACTCCATAATAGATTTAACTCAGGGTTCCCATCAGTTGGAATCCACTTGAAGGCACACAAGAGCTCCTCATTTTCAGATGAGTGGTCATCCATTAAAGCACGCTACGAAATAGTTCCCAGGAAACAGATGGTTAAAAAGGTAGCAGCTGGCTGCATCTTTTTCTTCTCAAACTAAAGGTTGTACATAGTTTCACAAGCTATGGCTTCTAAAACGCTTATTTCTTCTACTGTCTTTCCCCCAAAATAAGACAGTGTCTTATATTAATTTTTGCTCCCAAAGATGTGCTAGGTCTTATTTTCAGGGGATGTCTTATTTTTCCATGAAGAAGAATTCACATTTAATATTGAACAAAAAAAAAAAAGATAACATTTATTATATACTGTATATATATATTTATATACAAAAACTTCGCTAGGTCTTACTTTCAGGGGAGGCCTTATATTTAGCAATTCAGCAAAACCTCTACTAGGTCTTATTTTATGGAGATTTCTTATTTTCAGGGAAACAGGGTAGTTCCTTTTGATTCCTAAGAACAAACTACTCTGCAGAACTCTTGCATTGGTATATGCCAAAAGGCAACTTTAAGCTTTTGTTCACACGTAGCAATTTGAGGCTTAGGTGCCAACATGTGGGAAGGGGAATTGTCAGATAGTGAAGGTGGTGGGTGAACAGGGTTGACCCTATCCTAAGGCAAAATTAAGCAGCAGCTGAAGGTGAAACATACTTATTAGACAGCAGTGTCCCTTTAATAATCCTTTCTCTTTGAAAGGCCTCCCAAATTGGCCTTCTGCCTTATAGTATGACTGCAGACCTATGCAGCTATCCAATCAGTGTTGAAATAAAATTCAAATCTTCACCCAGTTTGCATCTTTGCAAAAAAATCTAGACCAGATCCTATCGGGGAGCCTTGTGTTCTCTGATCCCTGTACCATTTAACTTCATATACTTTGAGCATAGTCACTATACAATAACCCATAGTCTTCTTGGCTTGTGGGAAAAGGGGACTCCAGGAGGCCACTCTCTTATATAAAATTTCCAAATCTGTTGCGCTGTCTCAACCTGGGTAACCTTTTTTGTGATATAAATTAACTATTAACTATCAGTGTCACTCAATTATGCAATATGCTGCAAAAAAGTATTTTCCCATCCTCTTTTTAGGCTGGCCATGTGTTGCTTCAAAAGAATTGTTTTTAAAATTTCTGGGCCTGGCAACTTCCAGTAGCTTCATTTTTAGCAGCTTCTGTTGCTAATAAGATGAAACTTTCTCATCCTATTTTAGTTTGAGAACATCAGATTCAACAAACTGGACTTCACTAACCAGAATCTAGCCAGTTTGGTGAGAAAGTAATTTCTGGGTTGTTTAGTTTCTGACTGGTTGGTTGGAATTATCTGGATTGCCATGGGTCTTGAACATAAAACATACCTGTGATCTACTGACAGTTCAATTATGAAATCTAATCTATGGTATGTATTTGCTCAAATAGATTTCTTGGTTTTACCAGCACACTTTTTTCAAGTTAGTCAGATCATAGTAATATTTCCTCCAAAGAATATCATACTCCCAGGAAACCATTAATCCACAGCATTTCTCTCCTGCCCCACAATGATCCTTTTCTCCTATAATCAATATTTTTCTGTATTTAAAATAAAGGTGAGGATGGTTAATATGGTCAATAGTTTAGTTCAGGTTTAGTGTTGACTTTTTGTATGTTTTAATTGTAATCTTTTCAGTGTGTGAGCCACTGTGAATCCCAGTATTGAGAAAGGGCAGAACATCATCGGCATCAGCATCATAATGCTAAGTTTGCTATTCTACACTCCAGAGTGACTCCTGGACAAAGAGAATAATTATTCCAACTTTTGATAGATCTTGTCGTTATGAAGGAAGGAGCATAAACATGACAGCAAATGAATGCATAGGGGCATAAGGATAACAGAGCATAAGAATGACACCAAATGATTTTATGGTTGCTTTGTGGAATTGTGCATGCTTTGTGGTATGTAGCAGTCCAGATTGTTTCCCACAACCAGCCCTTCTGTTATTTATTTTGATGCAGCTCTAAGTCTAATATATTATTCAATCTTATGATCATTTCTTGCTAATAAATTATTATCCAGACAGTTTTGCATCCTTGGATCTTTGCTGTCCCACTTTTCCACTTCACACTTAAGACTTGTTTTGCCTGGCTCATAGCTGATGTGAGAAAATCAATAACCGTTTATATCCATTAAGCGGGGAGTAATTTTTATAGTGTTCAGCTAAGAACACTGATCACTTGAATACTTCTGCAAAAACAGAAAAGCCATCCAAAGTAAGCAATATGTGAATTCTCTTTGGACCAATGGCCATCGTTTTACAGATGTAATGGCTGGTGTGTGTGTGTAATTCCAGCAAGGAAACATTAAGGCTGTAGTGCAAAATTTATACACATTTAAGTAAGGCTAAAGCATAAAAATCCCTGAAAAATTCATGAAGGCCTTTTCTTGGCAGCTCTTACCTTATATAATAAATGGCTCTCAAAGCTGCCTTCACGTTTTTCTCCATTTTAGTTTTTCTCGACAACGGGCACAGGGCAGTATATTGGATAAAACAGGGAGTGGGCAGACACAGGGCTGTTTGGGATGTGTGATTTTGTTTACCACTTTGCAGAAGGGAATTGCAAAAATCTTTAGAGCAGTGCTACTAAAAGTGAGGGAGCCTAAATACCCTCCAGGCACCAGATCCTGTCTGTCCATGGAAGCTAAGCTGGGTGGGAGACCACCATCAAATACTAGGCACTGTAGGTTACTTTGCAGAGGAATGACCTGACACAAAGTCCTTTGAGTATTCCGTGCCTAAGAAGTTTATCAGACAGGAGGAATTTCTCTTTATTTTGAATGGAGCCAATTTGAATTCACATGAATTCGCTAGTTTAGCGAATTTATATGAATTCAATTGCGTTTGGAATGCGTTCAGAATGACTTCCCATTACCTGAAAATGAACCCCCCATTGCCCAAAATTGCGTGAGATGCTTTAATACGAAATAACGTAAAACCCATGATTGCATTTGGAATGACTTCCCTCTTGCCCGAAATTGCGTGAGATACTTTAATATGCAATAACGTGAAACTCCACGATTGCGTTCGGATTGCCATTAGATTATACTTCCGATTTCCGTCATCTGATAAACTCCAAAGAAAATCCCATGAAATTCCTGTGGTTGCTGTAAGTCTACAGGCAACTTGAAGGAACATTGTACATACTCAAAATGTTCGCTCCATCTTACTTCTCAGGTGGACGCGACGGTCAGGAGCACCTGTTATCAGCTTCGGCTGATACGCCAGCTGCGTCCCTACCTGGACCGGGGGGACCTTGAAACTGTAGTACATGCTCTCGTAACCTCTCGGTTGGATTTCTGCAATGTGCTCTACATGGGGCAGCCTTTGTACCACACTCGGAAGCTACAACTAGTGCAAAATATGGCAGCCCGGGTAGTCACTGGCGCTCCCAGGGCTGCCCATATAACACCAATACTGAAAGATCTACATTGGCTGCCTATCCGCTTCCGGGCTCAATACAAAGTGCTGGTTATCACCTATAAAGCCCTAAATGGCTTGGGCCCAGAGTACCTGACGGACCGTCTCTCCCCATACAATCCGCCCCGCACACTCAGATCTACTGGGCAACATTCATTAAGAGTCCCAGAGGCTAGATTGTCCCTCACAACGAAGAGGGCCTTTTCTACTGCAGCCCCGATCCTCTGGAATTCGTTGCCAACGGAGCTCCGCCTAGCTGCCTCCCTGAACCTGTTCAAAAAAGGACTAAAAACACATTTGTTTGAGCAGGCTTTCCCTGACTCACCCCCTTGTTGACTTTTTTTACCTCTCCACTACTATAGCTGGATTGGGACTTTGTTACAATATATCACTGTTGTTGCATTTGATTTGATTTTATATTTATGCTGTTTTATTGATATGTTTTTATTTCTATGTGAATTTTATTGTGTATTGTTCACCGCCCTGATCGCAGGAAGGGCGGTATACAAATAAACTTTTATTATTATTATTATTATTGGTCCCTGAACCACTGCCAACCCCAAAGCCATCATCTTCTGGTCCCCGGAAAGCTTCCAGGAAAGAAACAATTGTAGCCAATGGGTACAAATAAAGCACTTGTCCCTACCAGATGCAGCCCCCCAAATAACATGGGAAACACTGCTTGACAAACTCCTAATCACAACTGCTTCCAGTCCAAAAAAATATTTCCAACTGCCCAAAAGCTAACATGGAATGTTACAATTTGCTGATATTATTGGATACCTTTTGTGTCACTCCTGAAAAGTTTTAAAATGGAGCAAACAGACACCATATTGAATGTTAATATTTCAAATGGTAACATTCAATATTGAATTATTGAAGGGCCAGCCAGTCCAACCCCATTCTGCCATGCAGGAATTCCCAATCAAAGCATCCCCGACAGATGGCCATCTGTTTCAAGACCTCCAAGAAAGGAGACTCCACTACACTCCGAGGGAGTGTGTTCCACTGTCGAACAGCTCTTACTGTCAGGAAGTTCCTCCTAATGTTGAGATGGAATCTCTTTTCCTGGAGCTTGTATCCCTTGTTCCCGGTCCTAGTCTTTGGAGCAGCAGAAAACAAGCTGGCTCCCTCCTCAATGTGACATCCCTTCAAATATTTAAACAGGGCTCTCATATCACCTCTTAACCTTCTTTTCTCCAGGCTAAACATCCCCAGCTCCCTAAGGCGTTCCTCAGCGGGCATGGCTTCCAGACCCTTCACCATCTAGTTGCCCTCCTTTGGACATGCTCCAGTTTCTCCACATCTTTTTTGAATTGTGGTGCCCAGAACTGGACACAGTATTCCAGGTGGGGCCTGTCCAAAGCAGAATAGAGTGGCACTATAACTTCCCTTGATCTAGAAACTATACTTCTATTGATGCAGCCTAAAATAGCATTGGCCTTTTTAGCTGCTGCATCGCACTGTTGACTCATCTTCAACTTGTGGTCTGCGTGGACTCCTAGATCCCTTTCACATGTGGTCTCGTTCAGACAGGTGTCCTCTCCCCCTTAATTTTTATCCAGATGCTCTCAAACTGACTTCCAGGATGTAAGGGGCTAAAGAGACCAGCATTTAACGTTGGCCTCAGGGCAGAATGGAGGCATAGCATTCGCATGCCATATGCCCCAATGCCACACTGATACCAATGTCATGTCGTGCACCCGACTACATGGCGGGGGCATCATTTTGCTCTTTTGGTGCAGTGTTCAGATATGCTGCACCAAAGGAGTACTGAAATGTCACCGTGGTGGTGGCAAGGGCACTTTTTGCCAGTGCTAAACAGAAATGCATTTTGTCATTTCTTTTAGCACTGGAAAAGTGCCAGATCAGGGCTGCGGCCTATGGTTGCCATGGCCCAAATCCAGTGAGGAAAGTGGCAGCGGGATGCCACTCTATCAGGGCAGTCTGTTGAGTCCCTAAGTCTTGCATCTCTTCACAGGCGTAAATATCTCTGACATATAAATCCTCCTCCCTTCCTGTTTGGTTATGACTATGGACTCTTTCATACGAGGCTAAATTTGAAGTATAATTTAAGGTCAATTCGAATGCAATCATGGGTTTTATGTTATTGTGAATTAACTCTTCACACGCAAATTCGGGCAAGAGGGAAGCCAATTCGAATGCAATCATGGGTTTTATGTTATTGCGAATTAAAGCTTTGCATGCAAATTCAGGCAGGAGGGGGTTATTTTCGGGTAATGGGAAGTAATTCCGAACGGAGCAGGGGTTCTTCCGAACGGAGCAGGGGTTCATGTAAATTCGCTAAACAAGCTAATTTACATGAATCCGCATTGGCTCCATTCGGAGTTGGGAGAAATTCCTCCCATTTGAAAGAGTGCTATGAAATAGATTATATACCTTTAATACATTATTATTATTATTATTATTATTATTATCATCCCGCCTTCCTCCCAGTTCAGGAACTCAAGGCAGCTAACAAATATAAATGTTAAAACTCCAAATGTAATGTAATGTTAAAACTCCAAAATTTAAAGAACAATTAAACAATTCAAACAATTAAAAACATTACATTATTAAAATTTAAAAATTTAAAACTCTTTAAAATAAAAACAAAACAGCACCCATATCAACATGCAAAGGCCTGGTGGCATGAAAATGATTTTCTCCGCCACCGTTAGAATTTAGAAGGCTAAATGTCTCATGAAACAATAATTCCCAGAATTCCATAGTATTGAGCCATAGCAGTTAAAATGGTGTCAGACTGGATTATTACTGCAATTACTGGATTATTATGGCCTTTGAGTTTTTTTAAAAAAGAAAAAAAGCAGCAGATGACTATAACAGCAACTGCAACAATCACAACAAGAGCCACCAATATATTTATTTGGATTTCGCAAAGTCAAAAAGTGATGGAATTAAAAGTGTATTTAGTGTGATGGATTGCACTAATTAAAGCCTATGTTCTAGGAAAGGAAATATTTTCTAAATAATCCCAAGAACAAACTCAAAAAAATTAAAAATCCACCAGAACCTCTGTAGTTTTGCCAATTTATTGGGAGCAAGCAATCAAAACAACAACAACAACAAGTAAGCAAGCAAGCAAAGAAGAACAGCCCAATAAAAACATAAGAAATCATCTCTATCAGTAAAACGAAGAATTTTATTTTTCTGCCTGTTATTTTCCCAAAATGTCAAGCACACACCCATAAATAGAACTAAGAAAAGGAAATCAAGACTAGGAATTGCAATGATCTCATACTGTAGATAATCCTACATTAAAAGATTTGTCACATGTTGCAGTGTAAACGGGTATGCCCCAAGAAAAACAAGAAGCACGTTAGCATTGGAAAAGGCCACAACTTTATTTCAGCAAAACCAAAGGTAGGGTTGGCCCAAAGCACGAGGTCTGGATCTGCACATCACCAACACCGAGGTTGGACTGATGTGAGGTTGCTTGTACGCCAAGCATTGGGATGACTTAGAGGCAACGAAATGCCCTTGCTCAATTACGCGCTACCGGAGGAAAGCTTCTCTCGTCACCGGGATAAACTCCATGTGACCCACCGTTGGCCACATCGCACCGTGATGTTTCCCGCGTCCAAAGGACTCCCAATCCAGTGCTACCAAGCACGGAAACCAGCCTGCCAGATCCAGTACCTGTGCTGCCGCCCCAACAAACAAGTTGTGACAAGCAACACCAATCCCAGGGAGGTATGGTGGGGAGCCGGGCAAGGACCGGGGCCGAAGCCTGCTGTGCCAGCCCAGAATGCCTCCACTGCTGGAGGCCCACCAGCAAGCGTTCCTCCTCCCGAGGCAGCCACCAAGGGAGGAGGAGGATGGACGGCCAGGCAGATCCCTGCTGCGCCCGCTCAGGCAGCCTGGGATCCAGGGCTGAGCGGGCGCACACCCAGCAATGTGCACCCGCATCTGCCTTCCCGCCAGCGGGAACCAGGCAATCCACAGGCTTCCCACCAGCGGGAAGTGCAGCACGCTGCAAACGGCCGGCTTGGGGCTCCCCCGGCCCCGCGGCAACTGTACCTGCCCTCTTAGGGTGGGAGGCGCCATTAGTCTTTAAAAATGATTTTGAAATGATTATGTGAAAACCTTGTCTTAAACATTTGTTCATAAATCTGAAGAAAAAAACCCTAATGATCCATGTTTTTTTTAAAAAATCTTGATTTTCTTTTCCTGGACATTTATGGACACTTCTACTCAAAGCTCCCCAAATCTCTCTTGAAATCTCTATACAGTGGTCCCCCGGTTTACGAATCCCCCGGGGAACGAAATCCCCGGGATCCGAAACCGGCGGGACCGCTAAAATTACCCCGGGATCCGAAGGATCCCCGGGATCCGGAAAAAAAAACCCACGCGGCCCCTTTAAATCAGCCGCGCGGTCCGTTGGAAATAGCAGTCCCCCGGGAAACGAATACTTCCGGGTTACGAAAGGTAATCCGGAACGGATTACCTTTGTAACCCGGGGGACCACTGTATAGCACTACTTAAATGTCATAAGAATCTGTCTGTATCGAAACAGACTGTCTTTCTCATCTTTCTTTCTGAAGAGGAAAGGTTAACCCCATTGCACTATTACATCAAGAGGGGATGTTGTTCTGTGAAATTTTAACTTACACAAATTAATAGTTTTATTTCCAACTACCAAACTACATGAGCTCCAGCCTGGCAAAGTGGTTTGAGTGTTGGACTACGACTCTGGAGATCAAGGTTCAATTCCCAGCAATTGGCCATGAAACCCGCTGGGTGACCTTAGGTAAGTCACATTCTCTCAGCTTCAGGGGAAGGCAATGTCAAACCTTCTCTCTTCTGAACAAACCATGCCAAGAAAACCCCGGGATAGATTCACCTTAGGGTTTCCGTACATAGAGCCAGCATGGTGTTGTGGTTTGAGCATTGATCTAGGACTCTGAAGACTAGGGATCAAATCCCAGATTAGCCATGGAAATTCACTGGGTGACATTTGGCAAGTCACACACTCTCAGCCCCAGAGGAAGGCAAAGACATCCCCCGAACACATCTTACCAAGAAAACCTTGTGATAGGTTCACCTTGAAGTCACCATAAGTCAGAAGGATCTTGAAGGCACATAATAATAACATTCAAATGGGATAGTCTCGACCAACACAAATGAAAATAGGCTAAGGGGCTAATAATAATAATAATAATAATAATAATAATAATAATAATAGTTTATTTCTTACCTGCCCCTTTGTAAAAACACTCGAGGCGGGGTACAACAAGATTAAAAAACAATTACAATTAAAATAATTCAATCATTCCATTCCAAACCTCCCACCCCTTAAAATAGAATTAAACTAGCTGAATTTAAAATTAGATTTCAAACAATAAAACAAACCCAACATGTTATACTCATAACACCACAATGCTGGCCACAGCATGGGTAACAACAAAGTACCGGGGGGGGGAGGGGATAGAGAGTGGGCTGGGAGGATTGTAGATAGTAGAAGCCGGGTAGATTATACAGTTTCTGGGAAGGCCTGCCGGAAGAGATACGTCTTTAAAGGTTGTGTGGCATACACAGCCATATCTTCCATCCAGAATAAACAGCTGCGGAAATTTGGAAGCATCTAGCATCCTTTCTTATCTCTCCTGTGCCAATAGAAGATCGGTTAAGACAGTGGTCCCCAAACTTTGGTCCTCCAGGTGTTTTGGACTTCACCTCCCAGAGTGCTGGCCAAGCTGCCTGGAGTTTCTAGGAGCCGAAGTCCAAAACACCTGGAGGACCAAAGTTTGGGAATCATTGGGTTAAGACAACATATAGTGTGACCTCGGTATCTGTTCCAGAACCCCGCCTCCCATGGATACTAAAATTTGTGGGAACACAAGTCACATTGCCCTTAATGGTGGTGCATGCACACAGCTACACCTCCACTGTGGACAACAGGGACTTGCCATCTGTGGATGCTTAAATCTATGGCTGGCAAGTCCATGAATACTGAGGTCCCACTGTACCTGGAACTGCAACTAGGAAATGCATTCATTCAGTTTCACTGAATGTCTTGTTACTCAGCTGTTTATCACAGGGTCCTTCACTCCATGCATAAGAGTTGATTGTAAAGGCCCAAATAAATGTCCATAGTCTGACTCTCATTACAGAAATTAATGGGAAGGAAACGGTTCCGTATAGGGAAGCTTGCTGCAACCGTATGGCATTTCCCACAGTCAGTGGAGCCTAGTCATCCTGAACATATGTATATTCTTGCTAATTATAGGAGAATGACAATCAGTCAAGCCCTGCACAGAAAGATGACAGAAATACATGTATATTTATGACAGTGTTCCTTCACATAGGCTGTATCAGCCATTCCAGTTTGCACAGTGTAAAATAAAGAAGGTTCCATAATTTCTGACTCTGATGGCATTATGGTGTCCAAACATAATAATATATATATTATACCCCATGCTTTCTCCATGTACACTGGAATCTACTTAGTAAGCCTGTCTCATAGCATGCTTCTTTCTCTTGCCACATTAAAAGCTCTGCAGACATGAACTGCTGGACACCAGCGGAAGACCATTTGGCATTCCACATGAACAAAGAGCCCACATCTAAGAGTTTGAAGAATTGTATAATTGTCAGTAGACATTTTCAAATGAATCGGTAATTAACCGTCGCATGGAGGATTTGCCAGCTACATTTCAGGAATGGCTGCAACTTGCTGTACCAAATCCATACATTGCTGGATTTTCAATGCATTCCACAAAAGAAAAGAAAACACATGTTGAACAACATACTTCCATTTAACATGAGCAACACTCACTGTGTACAGTTTTTAAAAATGCGTGCCCACATATTTTACTCCTTAATTCCCATGGGGTACAATTTTACTGAGAATCTGACAGGCTGAAGGAATGAACACTTGGGTACCCCTGTAGTCTGTGAGATTTCTCTCCACATTTTAGACACAAAGGAGCTAAATTCATGGTGCTTGTGTGGGATTGACTTGTCTTCTTAGCACTTTGCTGCCCCCATGAGTTTCTATGTTACAGAAATGGACGATGAAGATCAGTGAAGGATTGCTCTCAGCTTCTGCAGGAGGCAATAAAAAGACACAGAGAGGTCATTGTAGTGCCAAGGTTAAAAGAAGCTGAATTATTGAGTTTAATTAACATTCTGAAAGAGCCAATGAAAGACTCCAGAAGGGCTTTAGGTTTTGTTGCAGAGCAATGTGTGAAATGAGATTAAATTAATTCATGATGATCGTGGCACATGCAGCCAGTGTACCTCATGTACATGCCAATTAAATTCAATATGATTTTAATTTGGTGCTGAAACACATGGGCCACTGAGTAGATCACTTTTTTTTAACCTACTTTGAATTATTTATTTGTTGCTTGTAAGCAAACCCAAGATCATTTGTTAATGTGTGAGAAAATGGGCTTAAAAGACTGGATTTTTAAAACACACACACACATGCACACACACAACAATTTTATATTGTACCATAATTATTTTTATTCTACTCTTAAGGAATGAATGACATGCTCTAAGGAGTCTCTCATATATAATACACACACACACACACTTATTCATATATATAAACACACATTCTTGCATATTTCCCCAACCCCCCAGTATTGATCATTCCTTATACAAAACATACTATAACAACTCATACCCTACCTTTACGGGATTTTTGCTCAAAACCCGGTGCCACATTTTTATTATTCCTTCTCAATAATTGAAATAGAATTGTAAATAAAACATAAAAATGGTGGAGGAAACCAGTGTACTAGGAATGTTCTAAGGGCTTTTAAATGTGCACAAGAGGTAATAATCTTGCTCTTGTGGTCACCAAAGTTGCAACTACTTATTCATCTCTCTTCAGCTTTGAATCTCTGAAAACCATTTGTACAACTGAAAAATTGGTTTATGCCTCTTTTGTGTATCATACATAGTCAATAGTCTATATGTCTATCCATGCAGGGTTATTTGCACTAGGAGTTTAGGATGTGTCAAACTTATAAGAGTCAGCATGGCGTAGTGGTTGAGCGTTGGACTAGGACTCTGCGCAACCAGGGATAAAATCCCTCTCAGCCATAGAAAACCACTGGGTGACCTTAGGCAACTTACCCTCCCTCAGCCTTAGAAGACATTTGCAAGCCTCTTCCAAATAAATCCAGCCAAGAAAACCCTATGCTAGGATTGCTGTACATCAGAGTCAGGCACGTAATAATAACAAAAGACACACAGAGGAGGTTCTCATCATATTGCCCAGTTCAGTCATTATTTTTTTCCATATGAAAGGAAATAGGGGAGGACCAGCATGGTGTAGTCATTTGAGTGTTGGACTATATCAAGACCAGAGTTCGATTCCCAGCTCAGCTATGAAACTCAGAAATGGGTGATCTTGAGCAAACATGCTCTCAAACACAAAGGAAGGCAATGGCAAACCCCCTCTGAAGCAATCTTGCCAAGAAAACCCAATGATAGGTTCGCCTTAGAGTCAGCATAAGTCAGAAATGACTTGAAGGCACACAACAATGGCAACAATATCAGACAAAGGTGGAAGGTCATCGGTGATGTTTTCTGAAGGGTTTGCTCTACAAACTCTATCGATTCTAGCCAGCATGGCATCAGGGTTGTGATGTTGTAATCCACCACATCTGGAGGGATCACCTACTCTTGACCAATCTACTGCATTAAGTTTCTGGCCTTTTGATCCGTTGAAACTGGCAGCTAGCATCAGTCATATCCTAGGGCGAATGCTATAAAACAGAATTTAATATCCATAAATATTGTATAAAATAGTAAAGTGAAATGTTTTGGCTACGTAGAACGAACAGAGTATTAAAATGAATTAATCATCCACCCACAGCATATAATTTAACTATACAGGCCTGCCACTTTAACTGTACCCAAATTTGGTAATGGACTAAAATAAAGGGGCTGTGGCAGTTTAAATCCATCACAGATGGGCAGACTTAATAGCCTGGAATGAACCCTGTCAGCTGCCTGTTCCTGCCTGGCTGTCCTTAGAACCCTGTGTATTTACTTACAGAAGTCCCTAAGCCAATTCCTGCCATGGACTTCTGCAATTCCTCTGAGGCTCACACAGGTTTCTTTGTCCACTGTGCTCAAGTGGTCTTTGCTGGGAGCTTGGGCAACCAAAACATATCAAAGTCAATGGTACTGTAGAGTGCGTAGTCTCTATAATGTGAACAGTTATTTTCAGAGAGCAATTCATTGCAGTTATAATTCCAAGACTAACTCTGCTCCCCTATTACGGTCTTTTTAATTATTTTTTTTTTACTTACAGAGTTCAAAAATGTAAATAGTATGGGCCTGAATTCTGCTTGTTGCTGAACATAAAGAAAACAAAAATAATGACCACAGAGGATCTACATAAATTCAACCCAGACAATGGAGTTTATCATACGATGGAATTTGGGGGTATAATGCAATGGCAATCCGAACGCAATCATGGGGTTTCACGTTATTGCATATGAGTGTATCTCACGCAACTTTGGGCAATGGGAAGTCATTCCGAACGCAATCATGGGGTTTCACGTAATTGCGTATTAGGGTATCTCACGCAATTTCGGGTAATGGGGGGTCATTTTTGGGAAATGGGAAGTCATTCTGAACGCATTCCAAACGCAATCAGATTTCACATAAAGTCGCTAAACTAGCGAATTCACCTAATTGCGAATTGGCTCCATTCACAATTGAGAGAAATTCCTCCCATGTGATAAACTCCAATGAGGAAATTGAAAGAGTAAAAGAGTTCCCGTACCCTGAATCCAATGTTGATCAGAATAGAGACTGCATCCAAGAAATAAGAGTAGGAATGAGAAAGGTAGCCATGAAAGAATTAGAACAGATTCTAAAGTGTAAAGATATATGACAGAGCACTAAAGTTAGAATAGTCCAAGCCATTGTATTCCTAATCGCCATGTATGGATGTGAGATATGGGCAGTGAAGAAAGGAGATAGAATAATAAAGGGGATAGAATAATAAAGGGGATAGAAAGAAAATCGATTGATTTGAGATGTGGTGCTAGAGAAGAGAGCTGAGGATACCATGGACAGCCCAAAAGACAAACAAATGGGTCATTGAACAGATCAAGCCTGAACTCTGCCTGGAAGCCAAGATGATCAAATTGAGGCTGTCGTACTTTGGTCACATCATGAGAAGGCATGACTCCTTGAAAAAGACAATAATACTAGGAAAGGGAGAAGGTAGGAGAAAGAGAAAAGAGCACTTGTCTGATGGGTAGACTCAACCAGAGATGTCACAGGCCTGAATTTGCAAGACCTAAGCAGAGCAATGGAAGATATAAGGTTTTGGAGATGTTTCATACACAGGTTCACCATGAGTCCAGGTTGACTCAAGGACAGCTAACAACAATGGATTTCAAATATTATGGCCTTTCTTTTACTACCCTTTATCCGCTGTCTCCACATGGTCAACAAGGGCTCTGACTGCATTAAGATCCCTCTAGACCATTTTAAGTGATGACAGAATTAACATCTGACACAAAATATAGGCCTATGGCCCACCAACACTTTTCTTCTCCCCCATGATTTTTAACATCTTCACCAGTGAAGCTTTGAAAGCTTGCATGATGTATATTGTGTTTTTTTGGTTGGCTCAATAAATGTCTCGCTGTTCTGTGGATTTGGGATTTTATTATATTTTTCTCCATGGCCAACCTGAATTTGCTCAATAAAGTTTCTTTCTTGAGTGAGCAGGACCAGCCCAATGGATCCTGTTCTGATCAGGCATTATTTCAGACAAATTACAAAAAGAGAGAGATTAAAAAAAAACAATCAGAAAGTGTTTGTGTGGCATATTTTACACAGAGAAGAGAGAGAGAAAGAGAAGGTTTGAAAGTACCTTTTGCTCTGTGGTTATTTTAAAGCCCAAAATTAATCTAATTTTGCTAGAATCATCATGGAAAATCCTACTGATTCATAGGTTTTTAAAACAGGGCCAGAGACAAAATTCATATCAGTTCCCCAAAGCCCTTCATTATTATTATTTTAAAAAAACTGAAAGTGTTTTCAGCTAAGTTTGCCCCCAAATCAGAAAAACACCCCAAATACATGAAAACACACAAAAAAATACCTCTACTTTCTCAAGCATCCCAGAATCCAATACTATTCCCAAATACCTCCATTTTTCTCTGCAACCCCTCTCAAAAGTCCCATTAAATCCAATGGCATAATAACTTGTTGGTGTCCCTTCTGCAAAATGGCAAAATCAGGGTTTGCTTTTTGAAACTGACATATTTGTTGTATATTTTCAACCTGTGGATGTTTGAATCCATGGCTAAAAAAAATCCATGGATACAGAGGGCCGATTGTAAAGGAAAACATCAAACAATGTTTGATAGAAGTATTTGCGTTTGTTTCAAGAGCTTTATGGCAACAGACAATGTGCTGGCATCTCTAGTCATGTGCTGCATGACAGTTTGGAGACTGGATTGGACTGAACCAGCTGGCTGCTTTTAAGCTGAATTCCTGAAACTAGCCCCTGAAAACCCAAATTATTTGTTTTTCTACAGGTAGGTGCAATCTGTGCTTTTCGGAGATTTGCTTTTGCAGTACTCATCAGGGCAAACCCAACATCTTTTGTTGCCGAAAAGCAAGAATAAAATGTTCTCCTTAACCCATCTTCTTACATTACCTCCTATTCCATCTGCGGAAGCCAACCACACTGGCTGTCGCATCTTATTTCAATGCTTCTTGGGCAAGGGCATGTTGTGTGGTGTGCACACTACTTTGTCCTGCAGTTTTCTGCTGTGCCTCTCAGGATCCACTGGTTCAGGTGGCCACCCTGCTATGTATAATACCTTTGATTTTCTGAAAGATAAATGAACCGAATAAACCTAAATCCACTTCTCCAGAGGAGACTTTGTACGTTCTTACTGCATGTGGACAAAGCAATGATCCTCAGTGCCAGGGTTCCTAATAAGGCATGAATATATATATATATATATATATATATATATATCTCCTTCGCTAATGAAGATTCAGGAAGGACTCATCCCACACTTTCTACAAGTTCGTTGATGACTAAAAAGGCCAACCCGAGATAAAAAAAGTCCAGTTGCAGAGAGCACAGCAGAAAGTCTCCTTGGGTGATGTTTCCAAGTTGTGGTTCTTTCTACGTTGTCGTTTCTCTTCAAGACTCATTCAGCGTGAGTTCTTGAAAGAGGCTTCAGCATTGTGGATAGTGAGCCTCCATGCCTCCCGATGTGTGTGTGTGCTAAGAGCAATGTTGTGGCAAGACTGCAAAAAGCAATTTGCCAAATCAGTAGTC
This sequence comes from Urosaurus nigricauda, assembly GCA_034509955.1. Classification (NCBI taxonomy): domain Eukaryota; kingdom Metazoa; phylum Chordata; class Lepidosauria; order Squamata; family Phrynosomatidae; genus Urosaurus; species Urosaurus nigricauda. Next base: position 22,080,163 of record JAOEGL010000012.1, on the reverse strand, counting down.
TTACTCTTGGTGATGAGGATTGCAAGTGTTAAGGAGAGCTCTTAAATGCCTCCACCGAACCTAAGGCTCTTCATTATGTGCTCAGCAAATTAATAGCAGGGAGATCAGAGTCATGCTTTGAACATAACCTGGATCCTGGTAATGATCAGCCAAGTTGTTAAAAGAGGGCTTTTTCAGATGCCAGTGAAACATTTGTACACACAATTGGAACTGTTGCAATGTTATTTAAAGGGAAGTGAAAAGGAGAGGGTTGTTTCTGAAAACTCTCATGAAGAAAAAAAGGAACATTTGGCAAAGGATATGGTGCTGCATGGGTTGGTGTTTATCAATAGGAAGGTGAAATAGCTTTGGGTTCATCTCCACTGTTTGAATAATAGAAACTTTGAGAGCCAGTTCAGTGCGATATTGTTGCTGTTGTGCACCTTCAAGTGATTTCCCAATTATGGCAACCCTAAGGTGAACTTATCATGGGGTTTTCTTGGCAAGGTTTGAGAAGCGGGGTTGCCTTTGCCTTCTGAGGTTGAGAGTGTGTGACTTGCCCAAGATCACCCAGTAGGTTGACAAGAGTGAACGGGGATTCAAACTCTGGTGTCCAGAGTCATAGTCCAATGGTCAAACCACACTACATTGGCTCTCATATGCAGCATATACATGCAGTGTAGTGTACAGTAGTAGTTTACAATTTTTGACTAGGACTCTGGTAGACTAGGGTATGAATTCCCATTCTGACATGGAAATCCACTGGTGACAAATCAGACAGACAGTGGCAAATCTCATCTGACTAAATCTTGCCAAAACCCTGTGATAGGAGCACTATACTGTACCTTGCAAATCAACTAGAAGTCATAATAAAGCAAGAAAGAACAGTTAAACCAGAGGAGACATATTTGTCTTCCTCTGATCTTTCTCCTTCCTTCCCTCTCTTTCTTCCCGCCTTCCTTCCTCTCCTGTGTATATTAGGAATGTAATATTTCATTAATTTTCTTCTGGAATAAAGCAATGAATAATTTTAGCAATATTTTTACTGCTGCCAGAATGTCTAGGAAACCACACAGTTTTTGAAGCATATTCATAACTGGGAATTTTCTGCACAAAAATTTGCACATGTTAGTTTTACACAGAAAGTATTTTCTGGGCAGGAGAAATCTAGATACAATATTTCTGTTCCAGAAATATAAATTTAAGCAAAGAAAAAGCTGTTTCCTGTGTAGAAAAAGCTGTTTTCTATGCAAATCTATCATTTTCCAATTTTGTGTAGAAGTTCCCAATTACAGCATTTTGCACACAGGAAACAACTGTCTTCTTCTGTGGAAAACAAAAATGTGCAAATTTTGTGCAGAATAATTCCCAAACTGTGAAGATTCTCATCATTCCAGGATTTTTCTCACAAGAGTTTCTCAGCCCTTGAAAGAATATTTTTCAAATTTTTGCATATTTTAAAACATTCTTTCCATTCTGTGTGTGTCCATGTGTGTATATATACACACACAAATATATGCTTATGTGGATAGATGCATATATACACACACAAAAACACACACAATGCATACATATGTTTTGGACATAAAACTGGGATTGATAGAAGTTATAGCTGACACATCTTGATAACACCAGACTCTGAAAGGGTGTGGTTTGGATATATCTATATAACATCCACTCTGCGGGTGTTACTACAATATTTTACAACATTGTTCTAATAAATTACAAAATTACAAAAACATTGTATTCTTTCAGGCACTTGCTGGGCTGAACCAGAATATTTTATTAACCTCCCTACAACACCATGATGCAAAGTCAGAACAGCATAAAAGTTATTAATTAAATAGATTTAAGCCAGATTTAAGAGTGACAGTGCTTTTGAGTGGTGAATCAGGAAATTAATGCAGGGGAAAAGATTCTCTCTGCTTATTGGATTCAGAGTCTCAGAAATTTACATAAGAGGGTAAAAAATAATACAGTGGCACTGAACTTTATATCTCCTGGGTTCTATGGAGTCGCCCCTTACTATCTTTTGAAATGGATTATTGGGAGAATCCAAGTGGAAGACTGATTTACAGATTACACACTAAAAATAAGTGCTACAGTGCTCAGGCATAAACAATAGAACGTTTCACAGCAATTTCCTTCCCTATTCCATAAATTATAAATAAAAAGACCTCCCATTAGGTTATCCTGTGGTCTTTGCTGCCATCCTGTGGACAATATTTCTGAGTACTTGAGAGTATTGAAGTAAAACTCCAAGAGATCTGGGTTTGTCTCTCTGCTTAGCCATGAAAACCCACTGAGTGACATAGGGCAGGTCACACACTCTCAGCTCAGGAAGACAACAGCAAATCTTCATTTCCATTGAAGTTTAAGGAGGTGTGTGGTTTACCCTCTCTGGAGATGGACAAAGCATTCCTCACTCATGAAGGTTTTTGCGTATTTTTCAAAGCCAGTCCCCTCCATTATGGAGCGTTCCTTCTAACACTGTAGACGGGATGTAAATGGAGGTGGTGTCCACTATATTTTCTCTCGTTGTAAGTGATTATGAGAACAGGTTGCTCCTCTGACTGACACAGCGGTCACTATTTGCTGCGGACAGGACATTTCATCACCTTCACATGGGTAGAGTAGAAGAAGCATGGTCACACTGATGCACTGGTATCTAGGGTCAGCTGATGACCCTTTAAAATGCCACCTTTAGGTAGATTCACAAATTTAAACCAAGAGTGGGGATGCTCTATGACCAGCAGGGGAACAGATTACATGACCAAGGAGAAATAATAAGATGATGGAAACCATATATAAAGAAGAATTTTGTAAAATAGACAAAAGGATTCCTTTGAAGAGAACTGCATGAAGATGAAGCTCCAGTTTTAAAAAGTGTAGTGAGAGCTGCACTCAGAGCACATGAGAGAAATAAATCACCAGGAACTGATGGCATACCAATAGAGGTGTTTCAAGCCACAGAAATAGGATATACTCAAGTTCTAACATAAATCTGCCAACAAATTTGGAAAATGAAACAATGGCTCACAGTCGGAAAATGATTGGAATATTTTCCAATTCCCAGGAAAAGAGACACCAGGAATTGCAGTAATCAAAAGACTACTGCATTAATTTCTCATGGAAGCAAAGTGATGGTCAATATTCGACCAAAAAGACTAACTATATATGGAGTGAGAAGTGCCAGATATCCAAGCAGGGTTCAGGAAAGGAAGAGGCACTAGGGATTATATAGCAAACATATACTGGAAAATGGAACATACAGAGAAATTTCAAAAGAAGACCAGCCTTTTCATTATAGGATATAGCAAAGCATTTGATTGTATAAATCACAAGAAATTATGTATCACTCTTTTAAAAATGGGTGTTCCACAACATTTGATTTTCCTGATGCATAAGAGGCTACTGTTAAGACAGAATACAGAGAAATTGAATAGCTTCCAATTGACAAGGGGGTCAGTCTAACACCCTGTTTAATTTGTATGCTGACAAATAATAATAATAATAATAATAATAATAATAATTTGTATCCCTCCTCCCCCTATATTGGACATCATACAAAAAGTGGAATTAGACTCAGAAGGAGAAAGTGTGAAAATTTGAGGAAGGAACAACATTAATCTAAGATATGCAGTTGATATCTGCTACTAGCAGAAATTAGCAAAGATTTGGAAAGATTATTGAAATAGACTCAAGCCCAATGGCAGGTTTACAGTTGAACATTAAGAAAACGAAAATAATGATCACAGATGATTGACATGATTCTAAAGCAGATAACGAAGACATTTAAATAGGTCAACACTTTCCATACTTGGGCGCAGTCATCAATCAGAGCAGAGACTGTAGTCAAGAAATCAGAAGATGACATGACTTGTATGAAAGAAATATACTTGATCGTGAAGTGTAAAGATATAATATTAAATACTAACGTTAGGATAGTCCATACCATTGTACAGTATTTTTCATTTCAATGTGTGGTTCTGAAAGCTGGAAAGTGAAGACAGCTGACAGGGGAAAAATCAATTCATTTGAGGTATGGTGCTGGAGAAGAGCTGTGTGAATACCATGGACTGCTAAAAAGACCAATAAATGGGTTTTAGAGTAAATCAGACTCGAACTCTTCCTAGAAACAAAGATGACTAAACTGAAGTGGTCATATTTTGGTCATATTTTAGAAGAAAAGACTTACTAGAAAAGGCAATAATGCTGGGAAAAAGTAGAGGGCATGGGGGGGGGGGGGGAGAGAAGACCATAGACCAGTCAGAGAAACCAAAGCCATGAGCCTGCAAGAGTTGAGCAAGAAGGTTGAGAATAGGGTGACTGGGAGGTTTCTCATTCAAAGAGCTCACCTTAGGATGAAATTGACCCTATTTACATTCTGACCTCATCCTTCTAATTTTTCAGAGATATGTTGGTTGTGCTGAACTATCACTTTTCAAGTGGCCCATCATCTCCCACCTTTCTTCCAAATCTGTTGAGAAAGGGAGACTCAGGAGCAACAAATCTGGAAGAAAGGTGGGAGATGATGGGCCACTTAAAAAGTCCATTCCCATTATAGGGATTTACATTCTGACCTCATCCTAATTTTTCAGAGATATGTTGGTTGTGCTGAACTATCACTTACTTTTCTGCTGCTTGCAGATACTGATTCTGCTATAACATATAAATTGGCTAAATTCTGTGTGGCAGCAATTAAAATACAAAGAACTATGATTAGTGCTAGAGAACAGATGGCATCGAAAGGTATTCTTACTAATTGCTATATGTCTATTTGAAACTTTTAATACTCAACATATAAACTTATGTTTTAAGTTGTTTTTATACTACTTTTTATGCCGTAATTTTATGCTGTTTTAATCTAATGTGATTCTTAAATTTTGTAAACGGTATCTTCTTTTATTTGTCTATGACTGCGAATAAAAGTATCCTATCTATTGCCCCCAGATATGAACAGCAAAGCTGCTGAAGAGCCCTGTGAAATGCAGCAGCGGATAGTCTTTACTATCTTCTGTTTTGTTCAGTGTTCCTTTTTTCATGAAACACATCAGTAAAAAAATAATCTCAAAAAATATTCAAGCACAGCCTTAACAGCCAGACATGGCAATTGTAATGTGCCTCCAGCAATTAGATCCAGTCGAAACTTCAGCAGATTAAAGCCTCATTTCCACTGGTGTTTGTAGCGATTTTCCCCAGATTTTGCAGCGATGTATTTTTTAACATTTCCACTTAAGCATGTATTTGCCCCTGATTCCATGTTCCTCATTTCCATTGGGATTCGCTCTCAACCTCCAACAAATCGCAGTATATTGTCATAACCTGAATCCATGCAGTGTGACTGTGGGGGGTTTTGCCACCACATTTCCAGCAGTTCTTTTGGCAAAATCTAGTCCAGATCAGAGGCAAATCAATGGAAACAAAACACATTTCATTTTGGATGGGAGAACCGATGTGAAAGGGGCTGGCTGGGGGGTATATCCTTCCTCTTTCCTTCTTCTCCCTGCGCCATTTTCAGCTTTTCTAGGGTGGATCACTGAACAACGGTGGCATTGCTGATTTCCATTTTTGAAATCACAATCGCTCTCTCCTGGAGGACTAAATATCTGGGCTGATTTTTGGAAAAAGGTAAGAACCCCCCCCCCTTTCAAAATTTCCCTAGCGGCCTGGGATTTCATGTCTTTATGGGCTGATCTTTTATGCAAACGTAAAACTTTTTTTTTTTTTTTTTTACAAAAAATAGAGCAGAATCGCATCTTTGTAGCAGAGGAAGAGTGAAAAAGCAGGAAAGCGCCTTTGTGGCAGAAAGCTTATAGCTGCTGAGAAAAAGGAAAAGTGGAATTGAAGTATAGTTTTCTTGTATTTTGACGGTGGGGGCGAAAGGGTTAGGGGGGAATTAAATCCATCTAAAGTTTGCTTGTCATGCTGCCCATTTTACAGCAAAATGTAGGAAGATGGGGACGGATGGGCATGGGGGGGCCATGTCCATTTGGTGATACATTGCCAGCCAGTGCTAGAGATGGGGGGTGGTATCTCCCTTGTTTGTTTGCCATGCAGCCCATGGGGCAACAAAGAACAAAGAACAGGAAGAGGGGGTGGTTGGGCATGGTGGGCCATGCCCATACTTGGCAATGCATTGCTGGCCAGAGCTAGAGAGGGGGTTTCCCCACTTGTTTGTTTGCCATGCGGCCTTTTTGACAACAAAGAACAGGAAGAGCGGGCATTTCTGTGGTGGTGAGTCAGTGATGGATGGGCATGGTGGGTGGGCACAGGTAGGGCTGGGCTCTGCATCACCTCTAATGCCAGCAAAGACAATGAGATGCGTCTTATCATGACCCTGTACGGCTTCAAAAAAAAGCCACCAAGACGCATCTCTTCCGGCAGGCCTTTCCGGACAGCGGCTAACCTTCCCCGGTTTCCAAGACATCTATCCAGCCTTCCCAGCCACATCAGATATCACCTCAAGGCTGCCCATAAATTTGGATTTGGATATATTGTATTGTTTGTGGGGATCTGAGAGCCATGATGCTTTCAGAGGAGATCTGATGCTTTCACCACGCTGGCAAAAAACAGTGACCGGAAAAGACAGAAATGGCTTGCAAAAGACTCACTGTGGAAAATGATTGGCTGGACATGCCAGAAATACCCTTTTTAAAATTTTAATGGAAACGGGGAGAATACATAACCCTCTTTAAAATAAACAGGGCTAATACACGTCACAATTATGTAAAATCACTTTTGCGAGAGATTGACAGCTTGCTAAAAAAAAAACAACAACCAGAAAAAACAGTTTTGGGGCATCAGTGGAAATGATGAACAATATACTACAGGATAAGAAAATGCAGGTTAATGTTAATGGAAATAAATAGGGGTAATTTAACATTGGAGTACAGTGGTCCCCTGGGATACGAAGCCCCTGGGGAACGAAATCCCCGGGACCCGAAACCACCGGGGGCGAAAAAAAGCCCCTGGGATCCGAAGAAAACCCCGGGATCCAAAGAAGAAAAAACGCACGGCCCCTTTAAATTTGCCACGTGGTCCGTCAAAGAATGCGGTCCCCCAGGAAATGAAGATTTCCGGGTTACGAAAGGTAATCCGGAACGGATTACTTTCGTAACCCGGGGGACCACTGTACTTCCAAAATCCTTATAAATGGAAATGAAAGGGAAAAATCGATTTGCCTGCGAATTAGGCATCAAATAAAATCCGCATCAAAATGACAAGTGGAAAAGGGGCCCAAGCCACCCATTAATCATTCAAGTTGCTTCCATAATTAGTACGGGGGAAAACCAAAGCCAAACAGGTGCCATCCAGTGAAATTGAGAAATCAGAGCTAATTATTCCGCTATGTAAATACTTTATTTAAGACTACAAGGAGCAGGATTCCACACAGAATCAATAAGTACAATCATGTTGGCTGAACAGACACTGAATTGGTAAGTAGGATGACAGTTTAAAAATAGCCTAGTTTTCACACAAGCAACTGTGATATTTATACAATCAAGGGAAACCCCATTGGCCCATTTCTATTAGGTAACCATTGCTGCTCAATCAAAATCAGTAGCCATTTGCAATGTCTAAATGCAGGACACAGAATTATAGAATTACAAAGTATGAAGAAGACCCATAAGAAGTCCAAACCTCCCTCCAAATGCGGGAATTCCAGCTATCCCCTGCAGGTAGATATCCAGTCTCTTTTTGAGCATCTCCAGTCTAGATAATGGGGCATGTCCACCACCTCTCTAGATAATTGTTCTGTTGCTAAACCACTTTTACCATCAAGAGATCCCTTCTAAGGTTCAATCAAAATCTACCATCCTGTAATTTAAAACTATTTGACCCTATCTTACCTTCTGGGGCAGCAGACAAAAAAACGGCATCCTCCTCTCCATGAGAGTCCTTTAGATATTTAAAGAATGCAACCACGTCACCCTTTCTTCTTCTCTTCTCTTTTTGGCAGCCAGCGAGGTGATGCAAATAGTTTGTATTAGCCACGATTTATTTACAGATCAGTGTACAATTTGCAGAAATATGTATTTAAGTCACCATATATTTGCAGATCGTTTGAAAGGCATTTTAATATCAGTCTCTCCAATGGATTAGAGCACTATAATTCAGCCTATCATATCCCATTAGAGAGAAACTTACTTAGTATATTGCAAAGGTTCCCCCCACACATTGCAGTTTTTTTAAATGCTGTGCAATAGCTTCTTTATGCTAATGAATTTGGAAACAGTATATGATTTGTGAATTTAAGTAAAGGATAACCATAATTCTGTTATGATGAAGCTTTTGCCACCTAACTAGACATTTGAGCATATCAGTTCATTAGTTTCAGCCATGTTTAAATCAACAGCAGTCTTGGATTTCTTCCTTATTAATTTCCCCCCAGGTGGATACTTCACTTTACTGTGAATGACTTGGATATACTGATCATTGCAATTTGGCTGGTCACTGCTAGAAACAGAGTCTGACTCAGTTGGAGATGGTTCAGGCTTGTGTTTTGACTTTGGTTTTGTGTGGCATTCTGGGTAGGGCTGGTCCAGATCAATATTCTTCATGTGAACCTTTCTATGGGTATGTGGGGGTTGATCAAATGCAAGCCCAAAGTCACGTTCCCAAGATTTGTGGTGCATTTTTGCCAAGGCCTTGTTGCTAAGAATTTGGCTGTCAGCGCACTCACCAATGTAGAAGCGAGGCGCTGCACGGAGATCAGAGAGTGACCGTGGACGATGAGATCTACTGGCCATAGATCTCCTTAACTCATCCTCTTCTTCATCATCACTAAAATGTGTTGAGTATACCCGGTGTGGTGTCCGAACCATGTATCTTCGGAAGTTTCTTGGATACACCTCCACTACATTACCTGATTCATCCATTCGATAATTCTTTGGCACCCGTGTATTTGAGCGGAAGATTTTCACGGGTGGCTCATGCTCATTGACTATAAAATACCTGGCTGTGTGAGCTCTGTGGCCTGCAAAAGAAGGAACCCGGGTAGCACTGCGAGTGTCTGGGTTTATGTGCCGAATGCTCTTCCTAAATAGGGGTTCTGAATGAACATCTACACGTTTCTTGAACTTTATGGGGGTATAAGCCTTGGCTCTGCAAAGGTCACTTGCACTTCCATGCACACTGGGGTATCTGCAGAGAGAGAGAAAGGCCAACAAGTTTAATATAAACCAGTTCCTATTCAGAAGATGTTTTTGAAGTTAGGTTGCCAATAGACCAGCTTTCTTGAAATGTAAGTACTCATCACAGACACTGTTATAGTGTTACAGTGCTGGATTAAATCTATCTTTACCTCAGCCTTATTGCATGATGTTGTGGTTCTTCCTGTGTTGTTGTTTTGTATAGTCATTTGGAAATCTATTTTTTAATGCTTAAAATAATCTGTTGATGAGCCTTCTTTCCAGCTATGGTTCAGAAACCAGTTTGAGTGTGAATGTCTCATGTGGCTTCATTGTGAGAATGATTGCCTAGTGGGTGTAGTGTGGTTGTGGTTGTCCCTTCTTTGGACTTTCCCAAGGAACTGAATACCTGAGAGTCTTCACAACCCTTAGTAGTGCACGGACTGCTTTTTCACACTAGGGGGCAAACAGGATTTAAACAAGAGTTAAACAGGAAATGCCCTATGTTTATCACAGGACATATCCTGTTTAACTCTCGTTTAACTCTCGTTTAAATCCTGTTTGCCCCCTAGTGTGAAAAAGCAGAAAGAGAGGCAACCTCCTTCACTTTTTTGACTGCACCCTTAGCTACTGTTTTTAAACCACTCATCTATCCACAGAATTTTTAAAATGTTGCTAAGGAGGCAGATTGTCTGAACACTGAGGTTAAAATGGGTCCCTTTTGCTTTCTGTTCTTTGAATATGTAGACTTGCACGTGACCAACATTAAAAAATGTTCAGCCATTTTTGTGGCTCCCAACCAAATGTAGTGCAGTAGAGTCTCGATTATCCAACATAAACTGGCCCAGCTGATAGTCAGAAAGCCAAAAATGTCACATGATCCAGGAGTCTACTGTATGGTACCTCTGGGGCCAGGTGGTGCTCCTTGCCGCTGCCACCGCTGAGGCCTGCTCCAAGGCCTGTGCCGCCGCCTCCTCCTCCTCCTCCTCCTCCTCCTCCTCCTCCTCCTCCATGCCGCTGGGGCCTCTGAGGCCGGGGCCTCCAAGGCCTGGACCTCCACTGCTGCCTCCTCCTTGAGGAGGCCCCAACCACGGCGGCAGAGGAGGGGGCCCAGGACTTGGAGACTGCAGCAAAGGAGGCCCAGGCTTCGGAGCAGGCCCCAGCAGCAGCAGCGGAGGAGACCCGGGCCTCAAAGGAAGCCCCAACCACAGCGGTGGCAAAGACCACCAAGCCCTACCACCAGGCCCAGGCCCTAGAGGTATGACTCTGGATTATTTTGTAGCATAGTAGAGTCTCGGTTCCGAAGTCGGATACTCTGGAATGTCAGATGACCGAATGTCTGGTAACCGAAACTCTACTGTAGTACACTTCTAGTGACTCTACCAACTTTGAGGAATAGGGATTACAATGCAGGGACTAGAGATGAATGACTCTGGACTCTTTCAGACGTGGGAAATTGGAAGTATAATCCAAGGACAATCCAAACGCAATCCTGGGGTTTCACGTTATTGCGAATTAAAGCTTCTCACGTAATTTCGGGCAAAAGGGAAGTCAGTCCGAATGCAATCATGGGTTTCACGTAATTGCGAATTAAAGCTTTTCACACAATTTCGGGCAAGGGGGGGGTCATTTTTGGGTAATGGGAAGTCAATCTGAATGCATTCTGAACACAATGGGGATTCACGTGAATTTGCTAAACTAGCGAATTCACCTGAATTCACATTGGCTCCATTCAAAGTTGGGAAGAAATTCCTCCCGTGTGAAAGAGTCCTCTGTCATTTACACTGAACTGTTTGCATTCAGAACACATGATGTGCTATTGAAATACAAGCTCTCAGCTGGGATTCATGGACACGCCATACAACCCTGACTTCATGCTCACATCCATTTCCTTTCAGAATCCAACAGGAAAGCCTTACCTTTTAGGAACTGGTTCTGTTCTGGAATTCTCTCCAGCGGGAACAGAAGGTGTTGGAAGGGAAGGACTGATGGGTATCGGAGCTACAGGTGGAGAGGCCACTGACGTTGAACTTCCTAGGGTTGGGCTGACTGGTTTTGGTATTTCAGGTTGCGGAACAGATTGAGAAATTGTTGGTATTTGTCTGCCTTTGGGAGATTCAAAATTCACCACACTGCCGTTCTTCCCAGGTGTTGAGGACCGAACTGAAGACTCTTGGCCACTGTTTTCCAGCTCTGGTCTTTTGTCATTATCTTCCGTGGTTTGGATTCTCACTAAAAAAAAAAAAAAATTAATGAAGTCTATTTTAATTTCTTCCAGCATCATATTAAAAAATGGTTTTACATTAGGCTCTTGGTATTCACTGGGGTTTGGCTCCAAGATCCCCAGTGGATACCAAAACCCACGGACACTCAAAACCCATGGACACTCAAAATCCATGCAATTGTATTAAATAGCCATGCCCTCCCTCCAGTCCATCTGCCTTGGTCCTGGCCCCAGAGGGAGAGAAGAAGTACTGGACCTCATCTCCTTCCCACCATCTTCCCCTTTTCCTTTTGTGTTGTCTCTTTTAAACTGTAAGCCTGAGGAGCAGGGCAGGGAGCCGTCTAAATATAAGATTGTATGTACAGCACTGTGTAAATTTACAGCGCTATATAAATAAAATTAATAATAATGGTGAAGTTACTCTGTTTCCCCGAAAATAAGACATCTCCTGAAAATAAGACCTAGTAGAGGTTTTGCTGAATTGCTAAATATAAGGCCTCCCCTGAAAGTAAAACCTAGCCAAGTTTTTGTATATAAACATAATAATAATAGCAATGATTTATTTCTAGTCTGCCCCTCTGAAAAAAGCAATTGGGGCGGATTACAACAAAAGTTAAAACATAACAGTTAAAATGTTCCAATCCATCCCCACCTCTCCCCTTAAAAAAGAATTAAATCAGCTATAGATTAAAAACATATGCAATGAAAACATGTACAGTAAATCAGGACAAAAGATGCCTGGACAAAAATTCCTAACTCTAGGTAGAAGGAGCATAAGGGAGGAGGCTGGGGAGGTCTTATAACCCTGGTTTGGAGCCAGGAGTATCAGCCTGTATACAGTATATAATAAATGTTCATTTTTTGTTCAACAATAAATGTGAATTCTTCTTTATGGAGAAGTAAGACATCCCCTGAAAATAAGACCTAGCACTTTTTGGAAGCAAAAATTAATATAAGACATAGTCTTATTTTGGGGGAAACATGGTAAATGGTGTCCTTTAAATAAAATGGCCAAACCAAGGTTTGCTTTTTGGATTTTATATTTAAAAAATACATATATTTTCAAGCTGTGGGTACAGAGAGCCAACTGTAATTCCCAAATACTTTTCTTTTTGTTCTATACTGAAGCTAGAAATTTGAATCAATTTCATTTTTCCCTCATTTCTCTGGGTTTTTGTGTGTGTGTGAGAGAGAGAGAGCGCGAAAGTGAGAGTGAGATCTTGGTTTTCTGTTTATTAAATGTAAATCGAGCTACCTCTCCATAACCAGGTACTGCATAATGCAGGGGGTTTGCTGAAATACACTGGAAAATAGTTGCAAATTTGGAGTAACCAGGAAAATTTTGGTGTTCACTTGGAATCCTGTTTTGAGTATTTGTTATTCACCTTTGCAGGACAGTTGCTACAAAAGTGGGGAAAAGGTTGTCAAAATTCAGGCATGGATATGCAGGGAGTTGTGCACTGTTGGATTTTCAGGTCTTTTCTACAAAGCTCTGATTAAGGTTTCTGTTACTCAGTTAAGGAGGTAATATAAAATGCTACAAAACTGCAGACAGGTTTGGAGTGAATTGAGCAATGCTGAAATATGAGAGTTTACCAAGAACCCTAGTTTTATAGACATCCATTGTGGGGGTGATGCAAGACATGTTTTTTTTTTTTTTTTTTTTTTTTTTTTTTGCTTCAAAACATTATAAAACGTCTGCAGAATTTTGGCACAGGTTTGGAACAAATCACACAGTAATGGATTTGGGAGTTTATCTTGAACCCTGATGCAAAGCCCAGCTCTCTGTTTGCGAGAGTCTGCTGCAAAATGTCCAGGTTTCAAGTGAATTGGTTGGGTTGGATTTAGGATGTTTACTAGGAATCCGGGTCACAGACATCTGTTATTCAATTTTGGGAACGTTGCAAAACATAGAATTTTCACCACAAATGATTGCAAAACTTTGGCATGGGTTTCAAATGAATCACAGTGTTTGATTTGTGAGTGTTTACTATGAACTGCAAGTTGAGATATCTGTTATTCAGTTTTGGGGATGATGCAAAATGTGGGATTTTCAGTGCAAAATGTTTGCCTAACGCTGGCACAGATTTGGAGGAGATCTTGAATTTCAGGGTGTTTTGTTAACAAAGCTGCCAAGAAGCTTCTCTCTAAGATTCACACCTTCAAGAGCTGCTGTAATAGAAAACAACATTATATATAACATAAACTCCCAAATCCATATATATAGTATAAATAAATACAGTTAGCCCTTCATATCCACAGATTCAACATACAAGTGACAAACTGTTGAAAGTTTGGCAGAAAGATTTACAAAATATATATGGCAAGGCAAATAGCCAAGAGTTAAATTTAAAGTACTCCAAGATGCCAAACAGAGAGATTTTAAGATTTAGTTTTCAGCATATATGTACATATTAAAGGACTAGGCTAATGCCTAGTAATATTTTTATTGCCAAATTTTGGTGTGGGTAAAGTAAAAGCAAATACGAAATTTAAAAATCTTTCTATCAGAAGATCTGTTTTAAAGATTTTAAGGATTCGGAAAAAATATAGACTCAGTTTGTGTCCTAAAATGCTTTTATGGGTATCCATGCACAGAGCCTTCTTTTATATGAGATAAAATTGACAAGAGAGATACAAAGGTAGGTGCTATATAAAGATTTTTTTATATATAAAAATAGTTAACTTAGATCTAAAACTAATGAAGAATTAAAGGGAGAACTATGCCTTGGTTTATAGAAAAATGTTCCAAAAATATAAAACGGATTTTAAAAACTTGCAGCTTTGAAATCATAAAGACCCAATGTGAGATCAAATTATGGGCAAATGATGAACATCTGATTAAGAAAACATACAATATATTATTGGAACTGGAGTTATAAGATGAGATGATAATGGAATGAATGATTAAACGGGTACAGATTTTCGGATACAAAACTGAATACAGACAAATGAGCTGAAATTTACATTATCATATAATCTGAAAGAAAACGTTTATAAAATGACATTCTCATGCCAGTGAAATTATCGAAGAGATATAAAGGAGCTAAAAATACATGCTGGAGATATAAAGAACAAGTTGGGGCATACTGTCATATGTGGGGGACCTGCAACAATGCAAAAAGGTATTGGAAATAGATTCACATGAGGTAGAACAGCTACCTAAGGAAATTGTGCTTCAAGCCAGAACTTTTCCTTTTAGGCTTTTTAGGCTTTTTAGATAAAACACTGAGAACACATGGAAAACTGCTACTATAGGGAACAAATATAGATGCAGTTTGTGTCCTAAAATGCCTTTATGGGCATCTATGCACAAAGTGGCAAGAATATTACTAGGGGTATCACTAAGGGATGTGAGGGTTCAGGCCATATCAGGTGAAATTCTATGCGGGGGTGATACCACTGCTCCCCAACTTTCTGACTTTTGGCAGAAACAGGTTGTGGCCTTCACATGTGTCCCTTTAAAAAACTGGTTGAGATGGTCTAAGGGGGTAAGGAGAGGCCTCATTTAAAAATAATAATAATGTTACATTTTAATTTTTTTAAAGAATTTTTTTTAATTTCTTTAAAAAATTAAAAATTAACTTTCAAAATTTTAAACATTTCTTTAAAAACATCACATCATCCCAAATTTTCACTTTAACATCATGTGACAATGTACCCGTAAATGTATTTAGGCAGTGCATATGATATCGCAATTTAAAGGTATACGTTTAATTTTGCTAGTCGTTTATGTCACAACAATTGGTATTATATTCAGCAGTATACAGGAATTACAATCTATAAGCATGATTAGTAAAGAAAATACTAAGGAATCTGTATGGTATGGCCTGGGAGGAGGTCAGTTGGGTTAACCACGAGTTACTGCACTGGGTGATGCCAACTAGTGGAAGAATATAGATAGGGCACTGGCATAGGATTGGATTATGAAGATGCTGAAATTCGCTTTAAAAGAAAACCAGTAGACAAGCTTGTGGAGAGTGAAAATCATTTTTGAAGTATATACAAGAAAAAGAAGAAATCATAACATTTGCACGTTTCAAAATATAAACATTTTTTAACATCTAGAAACAGAGGTACATATTCATTTGGATATCTAGGTTAAGTGGGGTTGTAATAATAAGCAAAGACCAAAGGATAGGAAGCTGGAAGTCACTTTTAAATTAAATGTGTTGTGCTTGTTGTTTCAAAGATTTGGGGTGGAGGGAATGCACTGAATACGTAGATAGGCTTTTCTTTGCATTCGTTTGCAATTTTGTTGACTTATATGTGCAAATTAATAAAATGTATTTGTTCTAAAAAGGATCCAGGAAGCATACTGCAAACATTTTATGTTTCTAGACACTGTAAATCAGCAGGTGGCAAATTGTTTTTACTGCATAATGACTTCTTGTTCTTTATGCTGTCATATTCCTCCCATATGTCCTCCTATCTCTGGCAATGTGTCACATAACATTCAATGGTGTTCATTCTGATTGACTGACTCCCCAGTAAATCACCAGTAACTCTCAGGCTATAAGGCGTCAAGTTTTATCTGCGCTGACATCTTCCCAATTTGTCGAACAACGCATTGAAGTAGATTTCTGTCATTTGGTAGGAAAACGTCTACACATGGATGGATTCCACTCACAGTTGTATGCCTGATTCCCTCACTTTTGCAATTTGCTGACATTCCTCCAGTAGATCTTTTCCTTTGGTGGCAAAAATAGTTTCTCCACCATCAGCCTCTGTAGTCCATCTAATTTCTGTCCTGACAGATGCACATTGAACATTGCATGGTTGTACTCTGCCCTTTGTTTCTCTAGATAATCCATTCTGAACATGCAGCATTTTCTTTTGGCCATGGCAAATATTGCAATGGTACCAACCTGCATACTGCACTTTCACCAGTGATTATCACATGGCAATGTTTTATGTTTGATTGTATTCACCAAATGCAAAACACCTGCTCTTCTTTTATACGTCGGAGCAGACAAATGTTTCCTTACTCTATCTGATGGTCTATTGCCCAAAGTAAAACCCTTACTACTACCAATACAATTCTTGCACTTTTCACTGTAGCAATATGCTACGCACAGTATTTGTAAGGCTAATTACAAAAGCACATGTGTTCAGGCCTTTCCTAAATGGGAGACCAATAGTAAAACTGGACTATCTTTTTGAATACGCCCATTTGCTCATTAAATGAACAATTTTTAATAGTTGTTAAATTGATGTTTTAGTGGTGGGTGGGAACTATTGGTGTTTGTATATATTCTTTTAACTGTAAGCTGCCTCAATTGTCATGGTCAGAGAGGCGGGATATAAATAAAGATTTATTACTATTTATTTATTTATTCTTTACTGTTGTTAATGTCTTGTTCAGTGGAAACTGGTCTCATTGAGTCCCTGTTGCCATTTTAAAGAAAACTAACAGATGACACAGAGTTGGCTTGGCTGAGATCCATATCTTAACTGCATGTCTATGTAGGGACAAAAAAAAATCTTGAACTTTCTCCTCATCCCATTCCCAGTTCCAGATTGAGACTTTATACCTTCACTCTATTCTTTAGCTGTTCTCTTGAATGCTGTCTTTGGCTCTATGAGATTCCGGGAACCTATACAAATTCTGCATTTCCTCTTTTGGGATTGGTACCACACTGAGGAGTAATCTTTCCTACCATTCTCCTTAAACACAGAACAGTATGAACTGCTATAGCAAACTTTTCGGTCCCCTCTAATGACTGAATAGGCTTCAAAATGGAATCATCCAGATATAGTTTGGATGATGTGCTTGAATTTTGTATTCTTCACTTATTTGAAATAGCTCTTACTGGGCATCAGGTTATGTAAGACAGGTCTTCAGTTTTAGGAGTTCTGCAAAACGCAAGACTTTTAAAGCAAAATGTTGCAGTTTGGAACAAACTGAACAATGTTGGGGTTTCAGGCTTTCCTAGGAACACAGGTTTGAGACAACTGTTACTTAGGACCTTATTAGACGGGAGGAATTTCTCTTTATTGCGAATGGAGCCAATTGGAGCCAATTTGAATTCACTTGAATTCACTAGTTTAGCAAATTTATGTGAATTCCAATTGCGTTCGGAATGCATTCAGAATGACTTCCCATTAACTGAAAATGACCCCCCCCCATTGCCTGAAATTGCGTGAGATGCTTTAATTCGCAATAATGTAAAACTCATGATTGCGTTCAGAATGACTTCCCTTTTGCCCAAAATTGTGTGAGATACTTTAATATGCAATAACATGAATCCCCATGATTGCATTTGGATTGCCATTGGATTATACTTCCAATTTCCAACGTCTGATAAGGTCTTTACTTTGGGGAGCACTGAAAAATGACTGCAAATCATCATCACAGGATTGGAGCAAATCATACATTGATGGATTTTGAGGGTTTAATAAGAACTCTAGTTTGAGACAACATTTACTCAGTTTGGCGAGCTCTTAAAAATATGGAGTTTTCTCTTTGAAATGCTGCAAAACTTACAAAACATTTGTGCCAGTTTGAAGAGAATTTCTTAATGCTGTATTTGGGATTTAATAGAATCCCATGCCAGGAGAAAAGCAGATTCTTCAAAGTAAAATAAAATAAATAAAATAAAATAGTAACTTTGAGTTAAGATTACTCTTTCTCAGTTTCAGAAGTGCTGCAGAACATGAGATTTCCCATGCAAAAATGCTATGAAATATTTACACAATCTTAGCATACGTTTGGAGAGGTTTCTGGGTTAGTACTTAATAAACCCCTAGGCTGATGCTGAACCAATCATTTTAGGATAGCCTACACAAAAGTTTTCTGAAGTTAAGGCATAAGAATATATTCAGAGGCATCATAAAGTCTTGAATGTGTTAGAAAACTTGGGTGTATTGCAAATCTTATAAAGAGGAACTGAAGAAAGAATTGTAGTGGCAATTGTTACAGTTTGTGAAACCAAAGGAGAAAGGTCTTGCAAGCGCAGCCGCTTACCTGCTGCCATTTGGACCACTTTTTTCTTGTCTTCCATTCTTTCCTGGAATACACATGAAGATATTTAACTACAAGGTACATTATTTCACAGCCTTAGCTGAGAAAAAGACAGACACACATATACATCAAATAAAGAGCTGAGTACAAGATTCATCTTGCTAGCTTTCTTCCATACATTGCTATTGTCATGTGCCTTCAAGTAATTTCTGACTTATGGCGACACTAAGGCAAACCTATAACGGGGCTTTCTTTGCATGAATTTTTTCCTAAGTGTCTTGTTTTGT
Organism: Urosaurus nigricauda; assembly: GCA_034509955.1. Lineage (NCBI taxonomy): Eukaryota > Metazoa > Chordata > Lepidosauria > Squamata > Phrynosomatidae > Urosaurus > Urosaurus nigricauda. The sequence continues at coordinate 22,061,575 of JAOEGL010000012.1, read as the reverse complement.
GAGACTATGAGGTTGTGAGACAATGACTTGTGCAAGGTCACCCAATGGGTTTTCATGGCCAAGTGAGGATTTGAACCCTGGCCTCAAGAGTCATATGACCCTATCAGATGTCGGAAATTGGAAGTATACTCTAATGGCAATCCGAACACAATCATGGGATTTCACATTATTGTGAATTAAAGTATCTCACACTATTTCGGGAAAAAGGGAAGTCATTCCAAACACAATCATGGGTTTCACGTTATTGTGAATGAAAACATCTCATGCAATTTCAGGCAATGGGGGGGGGGGGGTCATTTTCGGGTAATGGGAAGTCATTCTGAACGCATTCCGAATGCAATAGGAATTCATGTAAATTCGCTAAACTAGCGAATTCACGTGAATTCGAATTGGCTCCAATTGGCTCCATTCGAAATAAAGAGAAATTCCTCCCATCAGATAAACTCCATAGTCCAAAACCCAAACCATTATACCACACTGGCTCTCCTTTCATACATGCATGCCTGTTATTTAACTTCTCAGTGCAGAGTAATCTTTTATTTAAAAATATAGGTAAACACACAAGACCTTTCATCAGTACTTACATTCTGGATCTGCATCCTTAGTTGATTGTTAGTGAATTTTAATGATCTTGCAATACTCTGCAGATAATAAATTAGCATGCTAGAAGAGAGGAATACAAAGTCATCTCTAAATCATGTCTCCCCATTGTACAAGAATTAAAACCATTCATTTCCATACCACCACCACCACTCCCTAATGGAAATAGACATGTTCAACTTTGTTTTTTACTGCCATATGAATATAATAAAGACTACGGTCCTGGCTCAGTGCTAGGAAATCCTGCGAATTGTAGTTTATTGTGGCACCAGTGCTCTCTGACAGAGAAGGCTAAATGTCCCACAAAACTATAATTCCCAGAATTCCACAGCATGCAGCCGAGGCAGTTAAAGCAATCTCATACTAGATTTATTTCTGCAGCGGGTTTTGGACCCAAGCAACTCTTATATTACAGAACTATTAAAGTTAAACAGCCAAGCTGTGCAAACCAAATCTGAGACTGGGAGGAATTCAATGCAGATCTCTATAATAGGAGTGGACAATCTGCAGCTGTCTAGATGGAAAACAACTCCCATCAGTCCTGACTCTGGAACTGCAGAATTGAGTTGAAGATCTCTGTTTTTGTTGTGGATAATGGTATTGTCTACCTTCCTCTCTATTGACCAAATCCCCACCATTCTACTCAGTTAGCCCCCCTTCAAGGTAAGTTCAGTGGCTGGTGGAAAACAGGGAGGAACAAAGAAACATTTTTCTATATCCCCATAGCCAGGTGCAGAATGATTATACAGTTGGCCCTCCATATCCACGGATTTTTTTTATCCATGGATTTGAGCATACGCGGCTTGAAAATATTCCCCAAAAGTATAAATTCCAAATAGCAAACCTTGATTTTCCATTTAATATATGGGACACCATTTTTTTGTGCCATTATATTTAATTGGACTTGAAGATACACGGATTTTGTTATCCACGGAGGGTCCTGGAACCAAACCCCAGCGGATAACAAGGGCCCACTGTATTATCCACTGAGATCTCCAGAGGATCCCAGCAGAATTTGTCATCGGCCTGCATCTGGCTTTAGAGACATAATCAGGCACTTCTTCTATTTCTTTTATTTCCCCCATATACTTTTCACTAGCCACTGAATAGCTGTGGGATGGGGGGCTGTTGCACTGGAGGAGTGAATACTGGGGATGGTGACAGCACAACCATTGCTTAGTCCCACCTGCAGAACATTTTGTCCTACGCTCAAGTACTGCAGAATCTCTGCAATGCGTGTCTCAGAGCCCATACTCCTACCTAGACCATGAAATCTCAACAATTGACACCTGGAATGCATATAAATAGGATGCAGAGGTAAGCAGCTCAAAAATGTTTCATCTTCATATATTTATTTGCACAAATTTAAAGTCATCTGGATATTTAGCCCACGCAGACCTTCATGCACTAGATGGCAGACTTTCACAACTATCAGTCTTACATGTGACATATAAATACCAAATAACAGGTAAAGAGATTGTACTTTCCCCCTCCTTCTTAGAATCATAGAATTATAGAGTTGGAAGAGACCACAGGGGCCATCCAGTCCAACCCCCTGCCATGCAGGAATTCCCAATCAAAGCATCCCTGACAGATGGCCATCCAGCCTCTGCTTAAAGACCTCTAAGGAAGGAGACCCCACCACAATCTCTGAGGTAGTGTGTTCCACCGTCGAACAGCCCTTACTGTCAGGAAGTTCCTCCTAATGTTGAGGTGGAATTTGCATCCATTGTTCCGCGTTCTAGTCTCTGCAGCAGCAGAAAACAAGCTTGCTCCCTCCTCAATGTGACATCCCTTCAAATATTTAAACAGGGCTATCATGTCACCTCTTAACCTTCTCTTCTCCAGGCTAAACATCCCCAGCTCCCTAAGGCGTTCCTCATAGGGCATGGTTTCCAGTCCCTTCACCATCTTAGTTGCCCTCCTTTGGACATGCTCCAGTTTCTCCACATCCTTTTTGAATTGTGGTGCCCAGAACTGGACACAGTATTCCAGGTGGGGCCTGACCAATGCAGAATAGAGTGGCACTATTACTTCCCTTGATCTAGACGCTATACTTCTATTGATGCAGCCTAAAATAGCATTGGCCTTTTGAGCTGCTGCATCGCACTGTTGACTCATGTTCAACTTGTGGTCTACTTGGACTCCTGGATCCCTTTCACATGTATAAACCTTGCTCATCCAGGTGTCCCCCGTCCTATATCTGTGTGTTTTCTTTTTCTGCCCTAAGTGCAGAACCTTATATTTCTCTGTGTTGAATTTCATTTTGTTAGCTTTGGCCCAGCTTTCTAGTATTAGTCTTGCTATAGGGTTTCTATCAACAGGGACATCAAGGGGACAAAATCAAGACAGCCACATGATTTCTACCCCGGTGTGAAAACATTTTACCTTACAGTTCTTCTTAACAAGTAACTCAGCAGCTGTTGTTACATTAATAAATGGCTTATAGACTTACAAGAGAAGTAATAAAGCTGGTAAGACCACCACAGGACTGCTCACATAAGTCATCACTTTGTTGAACCAGACAGGAAAATCGGCTTTGATGGTTTCAGACACAATGTCATATATTTTTTCTTGTCCACTAGCAGAAAACATTCAATTGTGCTCTCAGAAAAATTGCAGAAAAATGATATAACACTGCAAATCAGAAATGGTTCTGGGATTTAATTGTACTTGGTGCTACATTGGTGGGCAAAAGCTTGAACAGTTTTTGTCATTTTTCTCATATTTAAACATCAGAAAACACTTGGATGAGACCTCCGAAAATATTTAGATTCCTGTTTAGAATATCCTGTGCCTGGAGAATTTCAATAACTTTCTTTGCCAACTTACTAATGCGAAGAGGCAATGTCTATGTTTTTTGTTTATATTTTGACATTAAGCAGAAATATGGAATAATGCTGTTCAAGGGCCAGGTTTAGATCAGTACTACATAAAGTAGTGGTTTGTTGGTTCACAGTGAGTTTCCAGGAAACTACACAAATGTTATAATAATATGGCACATTGGTGGTACCATTCCCTGGCACATGGGCTCATGCCAATCCACCATAGCAGATAGCTTGAGAAGCACTAATTTATTTTTCTCAAAGCAAGCAAAGAGTAATTTAGGCAATTTTTCTTCCAGTTGTAAGAAAGTCTTCAAAAACCATACAATTCTCAAATCCTGTTCACAATTGGTACTTATTCTGTGCATGATTTGCAGAAAACAGCCTTTTCTTTGCAGAAAATGATATAGATGTACAGAAATATTATTTTTGTGTGCAGAAGAACCTATTTCTCATGCAGAAAAGGCTGGTTTTCTGTGCAAATCAACTCCATGTGAATTTTTCACAAATAAGTCCCTAATTACAGCATTATTTTATTTTATTTGGTACAGGAAATAGGCTCTTCTATTTAGAATCATTATTTTCATATTAGAAAATTTTATATTTTGTGCAGAAAAGGCTGTTTTATAAACAAAACAACCACATGTGAATTTTGTGCAGAAAAAGTTCCAGCCTACAAATATTCTTGTAAGTCTAGGGTTTTTTAAAAATTTGAATTTCTCAGCAAGTGACAAATATATTTTTAAAAAATCAAGTATTTTTTCCATCCCTAATGTAGACCAAATGACATGTCATATCATGGGAATTTTTGCTATTTTCTCTGAATACTTTATATTTTTATTGCACTTGTAGTTTTGGTGATTCCTAAACATACACCTTTTTTGCCAGTTTTCCATGTATGGACTAGTTGTATAATCTGTACAACAACGTGAATACTGCCTGGATGTTTGCACACAAACACAAATAAATAAATGTTTATTTATTAAATAATTAATAGAAAACAACACCATCAACTCACCTGAATGGCCCACAGTTTAGTGACGGCTTATAACGGGCAATAGCAAATATGGTTGGAAGCATGCACAAGAACAGCATGAAGAGCAACATAGCCAAGTAGAAGTTATTAGATCTACAAGGGAAGACAGAATTATTACATCTCTTACTGATTTTCTTGCTCTCCTTCTGTGAGCAAGTTAAATTCTGTCAGCATTATTTTTATGCCATCAGGCTTTTGGAGCAATATCAACCCCCACCCCCAATGCTGCCAATAATATGTGTTTTTCTCCTTCCCTATAAAGTTCCAGAATCTTAGAAAACAACTTACTACAGGATAAATACAAGAGCCAGTATGGCAATGAAGTTTATCAGAATTTCTCTTTATTTTGAATGGAGCCAATTGGAGCCAATTAGAATGCACGTGAATTCGCTAGTTTAGCGAATTTACATGAATTCCAATTGTGTTAAGAATGCATTCAGAATGACTTCCTATTACCCGAAAATGACTGCTCATTGCCTGAAATTGTGCGAGATGCTTTAATACACAATGTAAAACCCATGATTGCGTTCAGAATGACTTCCCTTTTGCCCGAAATTGTGTGAGATACTTTAATACACAATAACATGAAACCCCATGATTGCGTTTGGATTGCCATTAGATTATACTTCCAATTTCCATTGGCTGATAAACTCCATAGTGGTCTGAGTGTTGGATTACATTTCTGAAGACCAGGGTTTGAATCCCTGCTGAGCCATGAAACCCACTGGGGAAGTCACACTCTCTCAGTTTCAGGCGATGGCAATGGCAAACCCCCTCTGAAGAAAATGGCCAAGAAAACCCCGTGATAGGTTTGCCTTAGATTGGCCATAAGGTGAAAATGACTTGAAAGCACAACAGCAGCAACAAACACAACAAGCCTGGAAAGAATACTCTCAGCAGCAAACTAAAACTGTCTAACCAAATGAAACCCAGATCTCAAATCCTGTGGGAGAAAAGTGTTATTCCCAACACTGGTGACATAGTTACTACTAAATCACTACTACTACTACACTACTATTACTACTAAGTCATTATTACTCAATTACTACTAAATCACTAAATCAAGGACTCTGCATTTGGGAATCTGAAGTATGCATACTGTCTATGGAGTCATGAAAACTACTAGGCAGTTTTGGGTCAGTTAGGCTTTATAAGGAGAGAGATGTACGCTATGAATTACATCCTTCACACACCACAAATATTCCTAGAGCCAGTGTGATGTAGTGGCTTGAGTTTCGGAGTATGATTTTAGGAGACAAGAGCTTGAATCCCCACTCAGCCATGGAAACCCACTGGGTGGCATTGGACAAGTCACATTCTCTCAGCCAAAGAGGGAAGGCAATGGTAAACCTCCTCTGAATAAATCTTGCCAAGAAAAACCTATGACGTGGTTGCCATAAATCAGAATCAACTTGAAGGCCTATAACAACAACAGCTATGAATACTTGATCCTCCTGTCTCCAGCCCACAAGTGCCACATCATAAATGCCAAATGCATCACAATTTCAAAACACAGGTTTTGAAACAATGGTTTCATCCATTGTTCTTTTGTACAGTTGAAACATTGGCCTTTGCCTTACTCTGAGGCTGTGTTGCTGTGTGCCTTCAGGTCATTTCCAACTTATAGCAATCATAATGTTTTCTTGGCAAGATTTGTTCAGAGAGAGTTTGCCTTCACCTTACTCTGAGGCTGAGAATGTAACTTGCCTATGGTTTACCCATTGGGCTTCCATGGCCGAGAGGGGATTTGAACCCTAATCTCCAGAGCTGTCCTGCAAAATTCGTGTTTCTTGTCCATGGAGCAAAAGGTCAATAAGTGATATTGTCCCCCTATGTTTAAGGGGATTTGATTAAAAATAACTACTGAGAGTAGAAGAGGCAGTCAGAAATTAAAGTGCAACATACTTTCCCCATGTTCCACAGTCGTGGCTAGAGACAAGTATTTTTTGGTATTTTATTTTAAAAAAATTATTTCTGACCCTGTGCCACCTGGAAATGGGTAAAGAATGGACACACTCGGTGTTCAGAAATCCAAGTTTCAAGACACAGAAAGGGGAAAGGATTTTTGTAAGAGTATAGAAGGGAAATCTAGTTAGAGGGTTCAGTGTTAATTTTTTAATCCTTACACATTTTGCTTTCAATCGCCCCCTCCCCTTCATGGATGGATGGATGGAGATATCTATCTATCTATCTATCTATCTATCTTGAAAAACAGGTATGCATTTAATGTGTTTTATTTACAAATGTATGTAAAAAGAATTACAACAGCCAGTGACATTTTTTTCTTCTCCCCTGACAGTACAGTATATCATATGAATCATATCATATGATTATATACTAACCTTGACGCTCGAAAGACCTGCTGATGAGGTACATTGCATGTTAATACTGCCCAGCTCCGAAGGTACATAAGTCCTATCAGCTTGAGTACATTGAATGCTGGGAGGCAAGGTGAAAAGAATGCCCCCATCCTGCAAAAACAAACAAACAAACAAAATCAGTGTGGAGTCGAAGGCTTTCATGGCCGGCATCCATAGTTTTTTGTGGGGCTTTCGGGCTGTGGCCATGTTCTAGAAGGGTTCCTTTCTGACGTTTTGCCAGCATCTGTGGCTGGCATCAGAGAAGATGCCAGCCACAGATGCTGGCAAAACATCAGAAAGGAACCCTTCTAGAACATGGCCACATAGCCCGAAAGCTCCACAAAAAACTAAACAAAATCAGCTACAGTAGGAGAAGATAAGACTAGCCAAGGGCAGCTGCTGCTGGACTTAAATTTCCCCTCCTCCTTCCCCATCCCTTTTCCTTTGTGTGTCATATCTTATTTAGATGTTAAGGATGCAGTAAACTGTCAGATGAAGTATTTGTAAGCCACGCTGGGAGCCTTTCTGTGTAAAGGGTCTTACCAAATCATCCCTTGATTGTAGACCAAATGCAAAACATTTTCCGCTATTTTGAATTCTCCATATTCTGGCTACAACACACAAAAAAAAGCAGGGCTAGATCATTTGTTAAAGCAAAGATTCCTTGGTGATATTCACGTACACTTTCGCACATGTAGAGGTGATCATTATTTTGTCGTTCATAAGCATTTCCCCAATTCTACATATATATATATATTTTTGAAAGTGGGAGAAAGCAAAACTAACAGATCCAACTCTAGACTTTGCCACTTTGATTGCCTCTGTAGCAGAAAAGTGGGGTATAAATAAAAGTTTTATTTTATTTTATTAGACCAAATTACATATTAACAAAATACATATATCTAAATATTGTTCCCTAAGCTCAATGTATCTTTTTATTTAAATTTCACCTTCCTTCCAAAGCAAAAATAGTCCCTCCCATTTTATATTTATATCCAGCTTGCAGGGACCAAGACCTGGCTTTAATGGCTGTGCCTAGCGATTTCTAATGATGCTGTTTTCCATACTTTTTGACAATGACTAAACAAACAAACAAAAAATTATTGGGATTAAGATGCTGTTGGGGCCACAAAAACAAGCATAAGGGAATATGTGTAATGTAAGACCAGTGAACACACTAAACAAACAAACAAACAAACAAAAATAACCCTAACCTGAAAACCTTATGAAATGGCGACTTGAAGGCACTTACATACACACAAGCACAAAGGCTGGATGGACAACTGTTGGGAGTTGAAACACAGCACCATCCCCTGAACCATCACAATTTGGTCCTCAAATGCCCCTGAAACTTGCTCGAGGATGTGAGGGGGCTATTTTGCCACATTTTTGGTGCTCTCTGGGCTGTTTTAGTCTAGGGAGTTTATCAGACCACGGAAATTGGAAGTATAATCTCATGGCAATCCAAACACAATCATGGGGTTTCACGTTATTGCGTATTAAATCATCTCACTTAATTTCGGGCAAAAGGGAAGTCAATTCGAATGCAATCATGGGCTTCACGTTATTGCAAATTAAAGCATCTCATGCAATTTCGGGCAATGGGGGGGTCATTTTTGGCTAATACGAAGTCATTCTGAATGCCTTCCAAACGCAATGGGAATTCGAATTGGCTCCATTCGAAATAGAGAGAAATTCCTCCCATCTGATAAACTGCCTTCTGTTTTCAAAAGGAAGTGTCCTGGAAAGCAGCTTCCTCTGCAGCGTCAAATTCTAGGTAATTTCTTTTTCCAAAAAAAAAGGGGGGGGGCTCTGCTGTGTCCAAACTTATCTCGGGGGGGGGGGGAAGACGTTGTGAAACTGTTCCCCACATTCTTATGTGGGATGTTCAGGGGCATTTGAGATATTTTATTTTCAATTTTTATCATCCTGGGATCTGCAAAACCCCCACCTTGCTTGCTTCAAGGCTGCACTTGCCAGACCTTGTGCTAAGGTGATAAACAATAGCATCTATTGGTTGGAGGTTTTGCTCTCAGTTTGATCTATATTAACAATATTATCTATATTAGTTTTATATATATATTAAAATGTACTCACAAACTTGCTTTCCAAATCCCAGCACCAACAATCGCTTAAGTATCGGACAAAAAGTCCGCGGAAGAAGTCGATCAACAAGATACTTGCCACAGTGAACAGCATATCAATAATGGACAGTTTCAACATTTCCTGAAATAAATACAGAAAGAGCTCACAAAGCTTAAAATAATTCACAGGGATATAACGCAATGTTTTCAAATTGTGGAAAAATTAAAATAAAAGCATTGTGAATCAAAGAGCCTATTTACGGAATTTAATAGAAAGCACGCTGCAACAGAAACAAGAAAGAGAACAAGAAAAAATGTCTAATTACAGATTGTATGTTCAGCGCTATACAAATAAAGGTTAATAATTATAAGAAGAATAAAGGCTGAGTCTTCATCTTGAAAGTTCAGGAATTCTTCAGAAGGAATTTTCCTTGATTCAGGAGACATTAATGAAAATCCTCTGCCTTTTGGTTACTGATACATGCCTATCAAACCGCCCATAAAGGTTGGACTTACTTGACCGACATAAGTCTCCCAACATTGACTCTGGTGACTTTGGGTGCTGGATTCAGAAGGTGCTGTATTGTTTGCCATATCCAGGTTAGCCAGTACAGCATTCCTATGACTGCGATTCTCAACAAGATGGAACGTACTGTTCGTCATTGGCATATGAGGAATAACTGTAGAAAAGTTGGATCCCCAAACCATTTGAGTAGCGGAGAATTTGGCGGCTTCCAAAGTGCTGTTTCCATTTCGGTGAACTTCAGATTCCTAAATGGATGGATTTTTTTTTAAAAAAAAGTTATAAAATAGTCCTTAAATACCCTCCTTCTAAACTGCAGTGAGGTAGACTCAAGTTGATTGACTCAGGCTGCATTCACACTGGAGAAATAACTCGGTTTGGCACCGTTTTAACTGCCCTGGCTGAAGACTATAGGATTCTGGGAGTTGGAGTTTGTTGTGGAGCCCAGAGCCACTTCTCCCAACCAATTTGGACTTTGGAGTTTATCACACGGAGGCACATAGATGTATTAAGAAGCCAAGCCCTCCCTCAAGTCCATCTGGCTTGGTCCAGGCCTCAGAGGGAGAGATGAACTGTTAGACCTGATCCTCTTCTTCACCACCATTCCCTTCTCCTTTTGTGTTGTGTCTTTTTGGATTGTAAGCCTGAGGGCAGGGAACCGTCTAATTAAAAAGATTGTCTGTACAGCGCTGTATAATCTACAGCACTATATAAAGGATAATAATAATAATAATAATAATAATAAATTCAGTGCAGAAATGGGATTTTAAAATCTGCTAAACATCTACAAATGTGGGTTGTTTTTTCAGATGCATTGGCGGAAAGAGAAATAACATGAAAATAACCTGAACAGAAAGACGACAAAAACCACTCCTTTCTACTTTTGAAATTTCCCAAAAGTAAAGAGGAGTGGGTTTTGTCGGCATTCTGTTCAGCTTACTTTCCTCATTATTTCTCTTTCACGCAAATGTCGTCCGAAAAACATTTGTGGGTTTTTCTACTTTCTGTTCCAATTAACCCTGAATGTCATGTGAAAAACAACCCACAAAAGCAGATTGTTTTCACTTTAAATCTAGTTTCTGCATGGGATTCGTCCCATGTGATAAACCCCTAAGCTCACAATAAGGAAGAATCAGGGGAGGGTTGATATGTGGGGTAGGAAAGCAAGGGAGAGCGATGAGAAGAGGATTATGTGTCATGGGGCACATAAAGCCTGGTATGAGGGAGCTGAAAGATGACGATAAAGGAATTAAAAGTCCAAAAGAGCTCCAAAAGGGCAAATAAGCCTCCCAAAGGTGACAAGGGACCTGGGAATTTGCCTGCCTTCTGCTGCTGCGGACTTCGACATCGTGCAACATCATGTGGAGAAGCAAGCAGAAAATCCCTTCTCTGTCACTGAGTGTTGGGTTTGTTTTGCAAGGTGATGAGCTCTCTAATACATCGTTGCTAAACGGTGTGGAAATGTATTCAGTACATCAGAATCCTCAGGAGAAGGACATGTTTAGGACTTCTCACTGTTTCTGTGAGAAGCGGCGGTATAACCTTTAGCCTGGCTCTTACATACTTGGTGCGACTTTTTTAAAAAATAAAAAAATTAATAATGTCGCAATGCTTTTCACACGTGTGCAAAGCTCTTTGCATAATTTCTCTTGCAGTTCTTACAACTGTCAAGAATAATTGTAAGATGAGGCAGAGTCTCACCTGTGGCTTAATTCCTCACCAGAACAAAATGCTTAGCAAGCACAGGACTGCAAAACATGAATTGATATAGCTACAAAAACCAAATTATGGAAAAAATGGTGAATTGAATGCCACAGCCACTAAAAAGTCTAATTTTTAGATTTAAAGAAATATTTTTTTAAAAAAAATTAAAAATTGAATTTCAAATATTATGAAGTTACGGTATGAACATAAAAGTCCACCCTTTCCATCTGCAGAGGTTCGGTTCCTGCACCCCCTGCATGAATAGAAAAAAATGTGGATAGTCCACTGATGTGGTGGGTTCATTGAACAAACATTAAGGAGTAATCAATATATTACAAAAACATAGTGTAAAATGGGGAACCAAATAAACCTTGAGCACTAAACAGCAAATGCCTACAAAATATAAATAAGAATGAATGCATACAAAGGCAGTAGGACATCAAAAGTCAACAACAATGTGCAATGCAGGACATTTAAATTATATCTTGATTTGATATATCTTTGCCCATAACCTTTTCCATTACATTGCTAATTGTGAGAAAAGCTTGCCAGCTACCATTAAATGCCATCAGTAAAGCGTCAGTAATTAATTGTTCTAAGGATGTGCTTTCTAAGCATTTTGGTTTGGTTTGGTTTGGTTGGGTTCTGACTGCTACCTTTTTGTATTGTTCAAATTTAATCCCTGGCAACTCCAGGTTTGGCTTGGAAAAAACACTTTGAAGGGCACATCAAAAGGTATCCTCAGGTCTAAAACCAGCACTACCAGTTAGATTACCAGTTCTTCACCCTGGTCCAGGAGGAATCAGAATTTACCAAGTATCCCAAGACTATAGGATAACAAGATGTGAAGCCCTTCATCTTTTCTTTTCTATTTTAAATCCCAGGCAAGAACTGAATCTATTTTGCTTTTTTTTTTAAATACACACACACACACACACACACACACACATATAGTCCCAAAACACACTGAAGAAATAATTCAGTTTGACCTGGCTCAGTGCTAGGGAATTCTGGGAACTGTAGTTCATTGTGGCACCAGAGCTCTCTGATAGAGAAGCTCACAAAACTATAGTTCCTAGGATTCCCTAGAATTGAGCCAGGGCAGTTAAGGCCGTCTCAAAGTGGATTGTTTCTGCGCTTGTGTTTTGGGCCATAGTAGCTACCTAGTTCTGGTTGTATGATAAATCCCAGCATTATTGTAAACTTACTGCTAATCCTGTGTCTGAGTGTCTGAGTGGTGTGTGAAAATAAGAAATGGCATGTGATTTTTACTGGGAAAATTTAGAGAAATATCTAAATTATTAATTCCCAACTAATTTCACTGGACTGCTATGAAGAAGAGATCATAGACCTGAAGATTTGCAACTCACAGTGATGCTCATGCTGTCAACTTTGTCCAGAAGTGCAATGATTAAGCTGTAGAGATTTCCCAGATATAACACAAGAACTCTGTAGGACCAAAATAAAAAAGAAAAGATGGTCAGTAAATGCTGGTGTTCTTCAGTTTTCCAACCTCTGTGGGTTTTCTTCCCCATTTTATACACCTTAGAACAAATGTATACTATTTAACAATATTACAGTAAAAGGAAAACAAATCCACAAAACCCAGGTGAAACATCATCCAAACAACCATTTAGTTTAAGAATGTGGGCAGTATGTTAATTTTGCAAAGAAATGTATGGTAAGTTAACTGAAATCAATACTTTTATTTGGTATTTAGATAGAGCATAAACCTCTTTTTGGTTATTTCCTGATTGTCAACCTTGAATGTCATGAATTTTGATGATCTCTTATTGCTGTATTGAAAACCTAGGGCTTCATTCCCACTATCTTTTAAACTGGTTTGCAAGTCTGTTTGAAGTGGTTTAAATGACCCTGGTTAGCACTTGAACTGAATTGCTGAAGTGATTTCAGAGGGGGGGGGGGCATGCGCTAGACCCATTTAACCTACATCTTTTTGATGCCTATTTTTTCTGTGTCTTTTTGGATAAATCAGTTCCATGCAAGTGTGAACCAGATGCGGATCGGAATCGACTTCAAGAATCAATTTGAAGAATCGACTTCATGAATCCATTCAGTGTCAGTGTGAATGAGATGTGGACTGAAATCGATTTATTGTGACGTGATAAGGGGTCGCCGGGTGGGAAAGCAGAAATTAACAACATGCGTTCACCCTTTGACCCTCATACGGAAGTACATAAATGCGATTGCAGTGATGGAGAGAAAGAAAAAATTACCCTCTGAAAACACTTCAAATTGAACCAATTCATTTGCAATTTGAACTACAAGGGGGTTATTTCATTTTATTTTACACCAAGAAAATGTGATTGGGGCAAATATAGTGTGAACAACATTCTGCTGCTGAACCAATCCATCAATTTGGATTGCAAAGTGATTTATTTGTAAGTGGGAATGAGGCCCGCAACACCTACTAGAGTAGATCCATTCAAAACATGTTGAATAGTAAGTCAACTTGTAGATGAATCCAATGGATTCAGTGGGTCATTCCCAGATGCACTGAGATTAAATTTTATTTGATACTTTTTAAAATTTACATTGAAAACACACTAATTGTTATGTTGAAGGAATAAGATGAGTTGTTTAAATCATCATTTTTGTTGGTAGCAAGAAGCTCTGCCAGATCACACTGGCAACATGGAAAGAGGATTAACTGAACACTTCCTCCACATCACCTTCTTTCCACTCAGGATGTCAGCAACCAGACTCCAGCCTTGATGCAGCTGGTTTTCACATACCTGGCAAGCTGAAAGCGTAAAGTTGTTCGAGGATGATACATCTCCAAAGCAGCTACTAATTCAAAGGCAGAAGGGGCAAGCATTGTGATGAGTGAGACAACAACACTTACCTAGAGATAAATGCATACATGGATTTTAATTAGGCTGCTTCGCGAACAGAGATGAACATCATTTGACATAAGGCAAATCAGCCCAAACAAGTCTTTTTGAAAAAGTTTATTGCATTTTATAGTTTCTTGGGATATCCATAGTTTTCCATGTGATAACAGAAGATCTCTTTGAACACCAGGAGCTCTTTCACACTAGACAGTTATTCATTTGTTCATTCATTCATGCATGCATTCATTCAAAGTATTTCTGTGTCACTTTCCAGCCCACAAAGGCTCCAAATAAAAAACGATTAAAACAATACAAAGATGAAAACATTTTTCAAACACGTTAAAATGCTTTCTAAAAATGCATAAAAGCAGTCTAAAAACAATCCCCATCCCGTTTTCTAACAGTTAAGACAGCCATTTCATCGAATGCCGTGTGGAACAGCACTGATTTGGCTGCCTGCTGGAAGCTTAAAAGGGCCAGCCTAATTTCCTTGGGCCAGAAATGACCCAATTTCCTTGGGTCGGAAACCTATGACGTATATCTGCCAACCTAATTTCACAACGTGCAACAATGCATTCTCTGAAGAGCTCAAATTTCTGGCAGGCTCATATGGGAGGAGGCGGTCCATCTGATACCCAGACCCAAGTTGTGCAGGCTTTTGTAGGACATCACGAGCATCTTGAGTTTTGCTCAGAAGCAAAAAGGAAGCCAGTGCAGTGCCTGCAGAACTAGTATTATATGGTCTCCAAAATGCATAGCTGATACCAGTCTGGCTGCTGCGTTTTTGCATGAGCTTCAGCTTCCAAAGACTTTTCAAGGGCAGCCTCATGTAGAGCACAGTAAAGTACAGTACAATTGGGAAGCAACTATAGCACTATGATTCCACTTTAATTGCCATGGTTCCATCCTATGGAACCCGGAGATTTGCATTTTAGAGCAGAGCATTTCGAATTCCCAGCCAGTGAGTTCTAATGTCTCATCAAACTACAAATTCCACCATTTCATAGGATGCAGCCATGGCTGTTAAAGTGGATCAATGCTAGAGTTATAAAATATATCACTATAATTCTGTAGTGCGAAAGGGCCCCACGTCTCAACGAGGATATCATATTTTCATTAGCACTTGTGGCCTTCTTTACTTTAGTCAACTTTTAAATTAAGATGACATTCCACATAGCCATAATGCACATCCCGTGTCAGGATATTTTCTTTTTGTTTTACCTACCAGTTGACATGCAGATACCATTAGGAAGAATGTTTTTTTGAGAAGTACATCTTCATTGTGACCAATGAAAATGCAAAATTGACCCAAAAAAACTGAGTCGACTTATCCAGGGGTCAATGTAAGTACTATATCTTAACTCTTATTTAAAAGAAGAAACCATCCCCTGGTGAAAAGCAAGTCCCCCTTTAGTCTCTCGCCCATCCAGTCTTAAGAATAAGCACAAAGAGGTATGTCTGATGGACTTTTGGAAGTTATTTGACATTGTTTTCTTTGCTTCATCCTTTAGATCCTTTCCTATATGCCCCTAAATTTTACCCTCAACTTATCCATGGGTCATAGCAAAATCCATAATTTTAGCCCCAAAACTTGCCCTCGACTTATACATGAGGTCAACTTATAGTAGAGTATGTACAGTATATATATAGTTTTAAGACCTCCTTTCAGAATGAATATATAGTCACATTACCCATGCATCTGATGTAAAAGTACTCCACAATCTAGTCTTTCCAAAAGATTAGTAATGATGTGTTACAAACGTGGCTTCATGTGATTTGTAAATACCATTCATGTAAACATTATTTACATTAAATAATGAAAATACCTCTTCTTTGTGTTGATACTGCAATTTTTTTAGATTACATATTGCAAATAATGGCAATGTAGCTAGTTAAATGATAATGCAACCTGTATATTAAGCTACACAATCTTGGAATCTTACATTTCTTGTATGGGAAGGAGTTCTAAATGCTTTGTTACATCTCATCTGATGTAATTCTGTTGCTTTAATTCTCCTAATGAAAAATAGTTAAGCGTCTTGCGATATCCCAAGATGGCAGACATGGCCACTTTTCAGAATGACATTGATGAGTGCTGCTAAAACACTTTTAGTTGGGCTAAGCTTTTAGAAAAATCCCTTGAGAACCCATCCAGACCAAGTCACTTGTTTTATTATCTATCAGTTTTTAGTTTTTTTAAAAAATAACCTTCTCTTACTTCATTTTTCTCCCAGAGAGTCAGCTCCTTTTTCATCCGCTCTAACTTCTGGGATCGATCCACCACAAAGTAAATAATATAAATGCTTCCAGCAAGGGAAAGAAGCACAAGGATATTTGCGATGATCCTTAAACTTATTGTCACCGCCCTGCCAAGGAAAGAATTACATTTGCTTCAGCAAGTCTTTTAAAAGATTATTTTATACTTCAGAGGGAGGGAGGGAGGAAGAGAAAATGTTTGGGAGTAAATCATGCACTGTGCATTGGAAAATAATATGTACACATACATGTTTGTGCTTTTCTTCTTCTCTTGTTCTTCCAATATCGCTTCCTTGAAAGAGACCAAAACATATTAAAATACTGTGAAATCTCAGAACATGTATGATGACTGAGTTGAGCTGGGATGATGCACGTCAGGCACAGGCAAATTAATTCATTTTGGATTTGCCCATTTCCATCTGAAACATTTCAGCTTTCTTCAGTTTTCCTGAAAATTTGGGTCCATATATATCTCTGTAGGTGCACTTTTTTGCAGTTTGCCTAACATATACATATTTGCAAATAATGCAATTAACATAATGGATTTTTTAAATATTTTCCCTTAAACACATTTGTGAGCCTATGTTCTTTTAGGGTATGCATTTCTATCGGCATTCTTTGGGGGGTTTTGTGGCTAAATGTAGGAACACATATTTCAAAGCACAAGGGCACCTTGTTGTTGTTGTTGTTGTTGTTGTGTACCTTCAAGTCTTTCCTGACTTATGGAGATGCTAAGGCAAACTTACTGCAAGACTTCCTTGGCAAGATTTATTTCGAGTGTGTTTTGTTTAGAGGTTGGGTGAGTATGACTTGCCCAGGGTCACCCAATGGTTTCCATTGCCAAGCAAAGATTCAAGCCCTGGTTTCTAGAGTCATATACTACTTTATCACACTAGGGGCCAAACAGGATTTAAACAGGAGTTAAACAGGAAATTTAACTCTTTCGTTTAACTCTTGTTTACCCCCTAGTGTGATAAAGCGTCCAATGCTCAGACCTGGCCAAAATACCCTAAAGACACCAGAGCTCTTTGGAAGCTAAGCAGAGGAGTTTATCACACAGGAGGAATTTCTCTCAATTTCAAAAGAAATGGAAGTGAGGCCAGTTCGGAATTGAGTGAATTCTCTAGTTCAGCGAATTTACGTGATTGCGTATTGACACTGCATTGCATTCAGAACTGCCCGAAATTGCCTCCCAGTGCCCAAAATTGTGTGTGATAGTTTCTCATGCAATCACGCGAAACCCCACAATTGCGTTTGGAAGGACTTCCCTTTGCCCAAAAATGTGTGTGATCAGCTTTCACACAATCACGCGAAACCCCATGATTGCGTTCAAATTGTCATTGGATTATATTTCCAATTTCCTTTGTGTGATAAACTCCAGAGTGAGCCCTGTACTTGGATGGCAGACCACCAATGAATACCAGGTGCAGTATGGTATATTTCAGAGGAAGGAACTTGCAGAACCACCTCTCAATATTCCTTGCTTAAGAAAACCCTATACAATTAATGGGGTCACTATAAGTTGACAAGAGATCTGAAGGCATATACAAGGCAAGTAACTTTTGTTAAAAGTGTCAAACTGGGCAAGCTAAATTAAAATGATCAGTGTTTCCTTTCACCAGTTGTTGTCTGGAGTATCCGAAGATCTGAGATATTGCTCTGTAACATATTTGCTCTATTCCCAAAATCATCGGGTGGAATTTATTTTGTTAAAATGCGATGAATCACTTACCCTGATGCTATTAACTATGGCAGCAGATTTGCTCTCTGCAGCTTCTGGGTTGCCAATAAGATAATCCCAGGCACAGAAGACCCTCCAGCAAAATGTATAATTTTCATCAGAGGCACTTGCTAGGCTCATTCTTGAATTTTTAGCCATCCTGGAAAAGAAAAATGAAGAGGACGCATGGATGTGAGTTGCTGGACAGCTTGTTCTTTTTGGGTGGAGATGCTGAATTCATGAAATTTTGCGGGGAAATTTCTTATCCATACAGCTTCCCAAATACAAATCTCACACATAACCTTTGCAGTTTTACTCATAAAGTAGATTACTCTTCATGATACACCTTAACTTAATAAGACTGCTTTCAATAATTAATTTATGTATTTGGAACATTCATTTACACACAAAAGCCCTAAGGTGGTACAAAATTGATTTTTTTAAAAAAATCTGTAAAATGTTCAATAAATAAATAAATAAAAATCATTGTAAAATTTATTTATTTATTTATTTATTTATTGAATTTATATCCTGCTTTTTCTTTCTAGCTGGGATTCAAGGCAGCATGCGTTAATTTTTAAAAGTTTACGATAAAACCTTATTTTACAAATGTTTAAAAAAATTAAATAACAATATTTTTTAAAAAGAATGTGTTCAAGTTAGAAGTATTAGAAACATAATTTCTAATAAAAGATTTCAAACGTTAAAACATTACTGCTCCGTAATTAAAAGTCAAAGTCTATCTTCACTTGCTGTCAGAAAAGAGACCAGGGAAGGGACCAAGCAGGCCTTCCATGGAAGGGAACAGCCATGGAAAAGGTTCCCTCCCGAATCCTGTTTATAAAAAGACCCAGGGAAACACCCTAACTCTAAGAGCCAAAAGTCATGCAATACTAGACAGTCTGTTGGAAGCTAAGAAAGGAAAGAGCCGGCCTGACTTCCTTTGAGATGGAGTTCCATAACTGGGGACTCTAGAAAAAGCCCTGTCCAGAAAAAGTCTCGCCCTCAAAGACCTGATGTACCCACCAGCCTAGTCTCATAATAGGGAACTTCTACTGATAATCTTATATTTTGGTCAGGCTTAGATGGGAAGAATTGGTTTTTCAGATATCCTGGCCCCAAGGACCTTATCAGACGTCGGAAATTGAAAGTATAATCCAATGGCAAGCCGAACGCAATCATGGGGTTTCACGTTATTATTAATTAAGGCATCTCATGCAATTTCGGGCAAAAGGGAAGTCATTCCAAACGCAATCATGGGGTTTCACGTAATTGTGAATTAAAGCATCTCACACAATTTCGGGCAATGGGGGATCATTTTTGGGTAATGGGAAGTCATTCTGAATGCATTCTGAATGCAATAGGAATTCACATAATTCGCTAAACTAGCGAATTCACGTGAATTTGAATTGGCTCCATTCACAATAAACAGAAATTCTTCCCGTCTGACAAAGTCTTATGCCATTTAGGACTTTGTAAGTTGAGACCAGCACCCAGAAATTGGAAGCCATTGGAATTCTTGTAAGACCAGTGGTACATGGTCTCTAGAATAGGGTAATGTAAACCAATGCTCTATTTGTGAACAATTAAAATTATTTTTGTTTTCATCTCACTGGAAAAGGGATATATAGACCACGAGGACAGGGCTCAGAACCATATTTTTGTTTCCCCCTCCAAACAGTGTGGCATTAATAAAACAACACTACCCTGTTCTATTTGAGTGAACAGGAACAAAAAGTGTTGCATTACTTCTTTAAAAGGATAATGAAGCTGTATGCAAAGACAGCCATCCCAACAAGAAAGTATGCAAGTGGCAATCGATAACCAGCTGTTCCAATCTTCCTCGCTTGACCGTAGTAGCCATAGAATAAAACAGAGTACTGAAGATAACCCTAAAACAATAAGAAAACAATTAAAGAAACAGTATTGCCTGGTGGAGTTTAAATGGGGGGGGGGGACATACACATTCTCCCTCCCTCTCATTTATCTGTATGTATGTGTGTAAATAAAATCAAGATTCTTCATCTTGCCCCCAAAGACCAGATTGTATCCAAATCTTGTGCTGATTTAAGTTGATCGTCAGGGATACGTTTGCTGGGAGTTGTTCCAAAAGGGTCTCCAGCCAGGATCTGCAATGAAACAAAGGCTGAGAAAGAAACTAATCTCTGGTAGGTGAAACTAATGGAGTCCATGTTAGGAGCAGTTGAACTATTAAACAGAGAATATTCAGGATCATATCTCTACCTAGCCATGAATTCACTGGTTAACCATGGGCTAGGCACTATACTTTGGCTTAAGCCTCCTGACAATGTGGACACCAAATCGTATGAAGGGACAAGCATATACAAAGCCATGGTACCACAGGAGGAAAACGGAGTATGAATAAATTAAATAATAAATTAAACCAGAGTAGAGATGGTGGCTTTATTTTGTGGCAATGCACATAGGTCCTTATCAGACGAGGGTTTCTGCAGCCCCAAACCAGAGTCACTCTGCATCCATCCAAGAGAATTCACATGAATGTGCACTGAATTATCACACGTGAATGCTGTTACTATGAAGCCATTCCAAAGCCAATCCAAAGTCACCCCAGAATTCAGTGAATTCAGTAACAACCGAATTGACAGAAATCAGTTCCCAGGACACTTCAGATTCAATCTGAATTGGTCTGGTGCGATAAAGTCCATAGTGTCGTTGTGTTTGGTGTATTCATTCAAATGTGCATAATTTAATACTGAAGCTAGTGTGATGTAGTGGTTTGATTGTTGGACTATGACTCTGGAAATCAAGGGATGAATCCTCGCTTGGCCATGGAAACCAACTTGGGCAAGTCACAGTCTCTCAGCCTCAGAGGAAGGCCAGAGCAAACCCCCTCTGAACAAATCTTGCAAGAAAAGACCAAAATATGGTTAGGGTCACCATAAGCTGAAAACAATTTGAATGCACACAACAGCGAGTTTCACACTAAATTTCAAACCACTTTAAAAACCAGAATATTGTCCTATGTCATGTCTATTTCCCCACTTCTGTCACCAGTAACATTTAGCAGATATACACCAATGTCACTGCTTGGTCATGTTTTCATTTCTGAAACGCCTTTGGACACAATGATCTACAAGCGTACACTTACCTCTGGTAACACGACAAAGGCTCCTGTCATTACAGTGAGGACAATATTGATACCAAACAACCATCTCAAAAAAATGAAGTAAGACGCAACTCCGGAGCCAAAATGACCTAGAAAGAAAATATGGAGAAAAGTATTGCTGATATCTGCGGACCCACAATGAGAATGAAGAGACCAGACACAAGAACATTGGTTGAATATAGGTCATTTTATTGAACTATTAAACTATTTAACACATTTAATGTGAAAACGTTAACTGTATGCTGTGTTATTTTATATTGTTGTAATCCGCTCTGACTCCTTTGTGAAAAAGCAGAATATAAATTGTTCTTGTTGTTAGCAATAGTGGGAGCAACCTGGGGAAACCAACTGAAGCAGTAGGTATCCACCAGATTCCCTCTTCAAATCCCTCTGGATGAACACCAAAGCACAAAGAAGAACTCGGACACCTAGTTTTCTCCCTGGGAAACCCAGGGTATCTCTTCCCTAAGCATTAAAGTGGGGGCACAGCCCCACGTCAACCCTAAGGGCAGTCTTCTTCCAGAACCCCTTGGTCCCATGATCTAAAGATGCAGGTCCAGAAGCCATCCTTTCACCAAACTGGATGCCGTCGGTGTT
Source organism: Urosaurus nigricauda (assembly GCA_034509955.1). Classification (NCBI taxonomy): domain Eukaryota; kingdom Metazoa; phylum Chordata; class Lepidosauria; order Squamata; family Phrynosomatidae; genus Urosaurus; species Urosaurus nigricauda. The sequence goes on along the minus strand of JAOEGL010000012.1, from coordinate 22,039,867 downwards.
CAGAGTAATTTTACTTTTTCTTCCCCACTACCTGGCACTACCTGCCAAGTGATTACATATTTACAGACCAATTACAAATTACCGATTACAAATGCCAATTCCCTAAGATACAGTGTATCTTAAATCAACCAAAACATTGAAAAAGGGGGGAAATTCCTACCCAGCCCAGAAGTGACTAGCAATGCTATACGGCACAAAGGATGGGCAGGTGGATCCGAAGAGGATGTGGTCGACATAATGCAAAAAACCCTCTGGCTCTGCCCACTCCCCAGGGTCAATGTCATGGCGGTATGACCTTTTGCTAGGTGTCCTCACCCTTGGGCCCAGCAAACCCAGTTCCTTCCTGCAGCACACCTGAGCTTTCCGCAGTTAAAATGCTGGTAAAACACTCCAGAAGCGCAAAGGTGTGATAGCGGTTACTCTTCTGAAGAATCAATGAAGCATCCCCTCTCCTCTTCTGTTAGCAAAGTGTTCTCAGAGTAGCCATTTCTCCAATAACGGGAACTTCTCTTATGAAGAAACAGCTGCTCCGTGAACACTTTGCTGATGGGGAAGGAGAGGTGACGCTCCAGTGACACTTCAGAAGCCTGACCAGCTATCGAACTTTCATGCTTCTGGAGTGTTTTACCAGCGTTTTAACCATGGTAAGCCACCGGTGTGATAATCCCCTTAAAGCCTTTTCACTAAGATATAAAAAGCATCATTCATAGAGCTGATGATGAAGGTAATTTTTATCCCAGTCCATCCAAATTTTCAACCCTATTGGTGGCCATAGAAATTAGGAAATAACAGTACAGTGGGCCCTTGTTATCCATTGGGGTTTGGTTCCAGGACCTTCTCTGGATAACAAAATCTGTGGATACTCAAGTCCCATTAAATATAATAGCACAACAAAATGGTGTCCCATATATAAAATGGAAAATCAAAGTTTGCTATTTGGAATTTATACTTTTTGGGAATATTTTCAAGCTGTGTATGCTCAAATCCGTGGATAAAAAATCCATGGATAAGGAGGACCAACTGTACATAACTACATAATAGTAGCCCTCAAGTAAACATGGACGTTTTACAACTGTGTAAATCTAATTCCTTTTGACTGTGTTTTAGGGAAAGACATAATATAATTGAATAAATAGCAAGAAACATGCCTAAACCTGACATTTTTTCTGACAGCATTATAGCAATGAGTCTAATTTAGTGAATTGTAAAAATCTAATTTAATTTACAAAATGTATTTTAAGCTTGTAATTTAAAAAAATGGATTTCTAACTAAGTAGCTGAGACTAATCCTTTTTTGTTGTGTGGTATCCTTATTATTGTTGTTGTTGTTGTTATTTCTATTTTGCCTTTTCCAGGTGGGGAATCAAAGCGGATTACAACATTATCACCTGAATATTAAAAAGAGCTTTAAAAAGACATTCCCTTGAGGCCACTCTTTTCTGTTGCAATTCTTTGCAAATTTTTATACTTACTTTCAATTTTCTTGATTCTCATTTCCCATGGAATAAAGATGACCATAAAGTTGTATGCAAGCCGAACAAATTTACGCCAAAGCTAGGAAAAAGCACATGTTAAAAACAACAACAACAACTTGATTTGGCACCAAACAATTGGCAGTCCATTTTCAGATCTGTCTCCCTTTCCCTTGAGTGAGTAATAATGTCACCCAGAATTTACCTCCTCCAATTCAGTATACAAAGAAACAAGAAGAAGGAAAAAATGTTCTTAAAATACATTGCTTTTAATGCACTTTAACCAGTGTGCAGAAAAGTTCGATTTTAACTACACTTTTTTAGTTTTTAAATGTCACTTTTCTAAGCTCTAAATTAATTTTCTCAACCATACTTTAACGGCACACAAACAATTCGTTCGTGATGTTCAGCCTACTATAAACAGTGTCCAAGTTTTAAGTACAAGGCTGGTTGGAGATATACTGATGGCTGTTGAACAAGATGAAGAATATGTTTGGACTGGCAGTGAACTCCACAATATCTGTGGTAGTAATTCAATTTAGGAGTGTGTGTTAATCCCACAAAGGTAAACATCTGGAGAAATCCTGAAGAAACTGCCCCTGCTAATGGAGACCAGCTGAAGCCTGAGCCCTGAGGTTATTACCTCCATGTTTAGTCTTGTTAAACATGTTGTTTAATGTACATATTATTTTAAATTTATTTGTAAAAGTTGATGGCACTGTGTAAAATTGACTTATGCTGTATCCACACTGGAGAAATAACCCGGTTTGGCACAGCTTTAATTGCCCTAGCTCAAGGCTATGGAATTCTGGGAGTTGGAGTTTGTTGTGGGCCCGGAGCGGACCGCTCTGGGCCCCACAACAAACTCCAACTCCCAGAATTCCATAGCCTTGAGCTAGGGCGGTTAAAGCTGTGCCAAACCAGGTTATTTCTCCAGTGTGGATCCAGCCAAAGCTGGACTGAGCAGCAATAGCACTTACATTTCTACACTGCTTTATGGTGCTAAGCACTCTCGCTTTCTTTTGTCATGCGATAAGGTTGTTCGCCTCAAAGGTGCTACAAGAGCTCTTTGCATTCTGATATTCCAGACTAACATGGCTATGGGGAGATACAGACTGCCTTGAAAAGCCTGTGGCGTATGGCGTGTGGTGTGAAAAGCCAGTTCCAGCTGGCTTGGAGGCATGGCGTCTTCATGCTGCCCATGGCAGCCAGCTTCAGGGCACTCCAGCGGTGCAGTGTTCACACACCACACGCCACAGAAGCACCATAAAGCCATGGTGGGGTGGGAAAGCCAGCTTTTTGTTGGCTCAAAAACCAAGCGGCATTTTGCAGATTCTTTTTGGGTTAGCAAAAAGGTGGATTGGAGTTGTGGCGTATGGTTGCTGCGGCCCCAGTCTGGCTTTCCTGAGAGTGGTCTGTTTTGCCCCTCTATCTCTGAATTCTACCTTAATAGATTAATGGATAGCTCCAAGCTGTAATCTTCTGAACTATTCTCTGACTAGGGACCTTATTGCATTCACTTTTTTAACCATTTTGGGGACGGAAATGATTAGTTTCCGGGCGCAGTACAAGGTGTTGGTTTTAACCTTTAAAGCCCTACATGGCTTGGGTCCATCTTATCTCAGCGACCGCCTCTCCCCATATGAACCCCCCCCCGCACACTTCGGTCCTCTGGGAGAAATCTGTTGCAGCCCATGAAGACTAGGTTAGCGCAGACCTCCCAGAGGGCCTTTTCTGCTTCTGCTCCCAGGCTATGGAATGGCCTGCCGGACGAGATGCGTCTCATTACATCACTAGACTGTTTCAAAACAGCCTTAAAGACGCATCTCTTCCAGCAGGCCTTCCCTGAAAATGTATAACCTATCCGGCTCCTAAAATCTTTCAGCCAATTCCCAACTCCTTATTCCCCCCCCCCTCTGTATTTTGTTGCTACCCATGCTGTGGCCAGCATTGCGGTTTTTGTGTATTATGTTGTATTGTATTTTTATTGTTAGTAATTTAATTTTAAACTTAACTAGTTTAATCCTATTTTAAGCGGGGGAAGTTGGGATGGAATTGTTGAATTATTTTAATCTGTAATCTGTTTTTTAACCTGTTGTACCCCGCCTCGATTGTTTTACAGAGGGGCTGGTAAGAAATAATAATAATAATAATAATAATAATAATAATAGTTAGAATCTCAGGGCGCGCGTGAACAGATTTTACAAGACACACAAGCATCCACAAAAAGGTCCTGTTCCAGCACCCATCCCCGTTCAGTGCCGAGGAGCATTAAGTGTTGTGGTTGGAAGACTTCCATCCAGCCAAAATGGCGTCCGCCAGCACTGAACAGGTACAGATGCTGGAACGGGACCTTTTTGTGGACGCTTGCGTGTGTGATAAAATCTGTTCAAGAGTCCCAAAACGATAAAAAAGTGAATGTGATAAGGTCCTAAACTTCTCTTCACCTCTAAACCTCTCCACCGGATCGAGGTGGGATTCCAACAATCAATAAAATAATTAGTACACAATCAAATATTATAATCATTATCCTAAAACCGTCACAGCATTAACAACAATACTAACAATAAAAATAAATAACAGTAAAACATCCTTCAATGTAGTCGATTGGTGTCATTCTTCCAGAATTTTTCTCTCAGCAGTTGGTACTCCATTATAACATGCCACTACTGCAGCCACAATATTGTGAGTTCAGTCTTGCAGAGCTCCAAGTTGACTCAGCCTTCCATCCTTTCATAGATCAGAAAAATGATTACGGTACCTAGCTTGTTGAAGGCAATTGGCTAACATATTGTAACTCTCTTACAGAGTGCTTAGCACCATAAAGCGGTATAGAAAAGGCAAGGGCTATTCGTACTCAACCCAGCGTTGTCCAGTTTATACAGTTGCATCAACTTTTACAAATAAAATTTAGAATAATATGCATATGTACTAGGAAACCCATGAAAATCAGATATGCTTAACAAGACTAAACATGGAGGTGATCGCCTTGTCTATACATTTTTAAAAGAGTTATGATGCCACAGTGCAAAAATGAAATGGTATTTCTGCACTATAACTTTGTGACTCTAAGAATAATGTTAAAAAGGAAAGAACAAGAAGATTTGCCCTTCAAACAATAGGATCACCTTGGCAAACCGCAACTATAGTTTTCTTTTTTTAAAAAAAAAATACCTTGAAACAACCTTAGTACAGATCCAGGAAACTGCTACACATAGAGACACACACCACAGGCACAGTGACACTGAACAAGTGGACAAAGAAATAACAACAACCAGCAAAACTTAACAAAACGCAAGGAGGTAAACTGCAAGAACTCAGGTTACTTTAGACCATCTGGAAGATTCCTCTGCTGTATCTCTGTCTGACACAATTGTTAAAGGCATAAAAAAAGTCAGAAAACAAAATTAGTGCTCTCTTCTTTATGCTATGAAATATTGAGAATGCTTTCCTTTGTGGCATCATTTCCATGAAAAGTGAGTTCTGGCGATTGTGATGAAAAGCAGACCCACCTCTGCTCCAGCTGCCTGGTAGCCTCTTGTCCGAGTCAGCCGACCTTCATACTTCAACACAATTTCTTTAGCTTGTCTGCTGAGAAGATGAAATCTTGGTCTCATGTGACCAAACAGTCTTTTCTTTTTTTCCTGAGCTCCTGCTATTTCCACCTCATTGATAACTGCTAACAGACTTGCCAAAGCACATGGATTATTGCAGAAAAATGCAATTGCCCCCTTTAAGTTCCCCCCTTTTGAAAGCAGGATGGAATCAAGTTTGATCTTGATCTTGAGCGAGGAGGAGCAGGGATCTAACAGGATCAGGGATGACATTCCTTTATGCAAAAACAGGCTATCACCTTGGCATGGTGTTGGAGAAGAGACAAACAAGATGGCAATATCGCTTCACGCTCCGTATTACAAAAGCCAATTGTCAAATAGTTTCCTCCCACTGAAGATGGTATCATAAAAAATGGGATAGGAGCTTCAATAGTAAATAAACGGAAGAGACAAGCATAAAGAGATTTACTTAGGAATGTCTAGTATTGTACACTACAATGCTCTCATGCCTTACGGGGGGATCCGTTCCACCACCACCACTCCCGGAGTAAAGCAAATAGAGCGTATGCTAGAGACCCACTGGAAGTAATGGGGCTCATGCACAAGGCACACATGCCATTTTGTTTCTGTTGCATGGCTTTCAGTGTAACAGTGGCACACTGTTCATGGAATGAGAAGGCATGTTGCCATCTTGCTCTTCACCTAAAGCAGAAAAATGGTTTGGATCCAACGTACTAGACAATGCAGGGCTGCAGAACTTCAGGCAGAACTTCAGGCAGAATTCCACCCTCCTGAGTCTCAACCCAAGATGGACACACTTCCTAATACGAGGGGGTATCCAAAAGTTTTAATGATCACCTTTTCAAAAAATTGACAGGAAGTTTATTTTGAGTTGTAGTTGTTAACTTATCTCTATGTAGTCACTATCTAGAGTTATACTTTTTTCCCAGCATATCTTGAGCCTCTGAATATCTGATATTGTAGAAGCCTGCAGATTGCACCTGATGAGGATTTTACACTTTAGTCACTTCTGGCAGAGCCAGTCACAAAAATAAAGGACTCAATGAGCTGATTTTCTCAGCAATGTGTGCTTAGGGACCAATGATGACACGGACAAAGTTTCATCAATATGCCATAATAATTTCCAGGTGATAATTATTACTTTATGATACCCCCTCGTAAGGTGTAATCTGCAGACTTGTACAATATCAGGTATTCGGAGGGTCAAGATACGCTGGGAAAAATGTGTAAATCTAGATAGTGATTACATAGAGATAAGTTAACAACTACAAATCAAAACAAACTTTCTGTCAATTTTTTTAAAGGTGATCATTAAAACTTTTGGATACTCCCTCGTACATGGCATCATTGTTTGGCAGTCTTCCATAATTTGTGTATGAGTTTTAGCCATTCTAAAAGACTTTGGCCCAATACAGATGGCCCAAAAGGGCCGTCCGTGGGGCGTGAGTAGGGCTAAGGAGGGTGCAGCATTTAGATCCTCCCTAACCCTATACATATGGATGGCATTATCTTTTATGAGCGTCGTCCATACGTGTGCATCCTTAATGATGATGTCATGGTGTGTGCAGCATTTAAACAATGGTCGCGCACCTGATGTCATGGCGCTGCTGGAGGGCACCTAGGGCACCCTTTCAGCAGCGCCAAAAGGAGCTCCAAAATGGTCCTTTACATGGCTGTGCCACGACCGCACCCCTTTCTTCCCTCAGGACCACCGGGGATGTCAGGGTTCAGCGGGCGCCCAGGGGGCCCACTGCACCCCACTTCAGGCCACAAAGAAGTGGCAGTTTGTCACTTCTCCATGGCCTGGAGAAGTGGTGGAATGGGGCCTCTGGGGCTGCCAGTGAGGCAGCCCTGGCCCCATCCTGGTGCTTCCCTGGGCGTTTACAGACCGCCCCTTTTGGGCAGTCTGTACAGCCCCTAAGTACCTTTCTGGAGGTTTACTGACTGGGAAGAAAGCTCCCCCCACAACTGAATTTGGCCCTTGGGACAAAGAATCCATTGGATGAAAGAGGGTCACCATGCATTTTACTTAATCTGAAGTAACTGAAATGGAAACACTGGGGCCTCCCATAGAATTATAGCACTATGATTGCACTTTAACTGTCATGTCTCCATCCTTTGGAATCCTGGGCTTTGTAGCAAGGCAGGTCCATTTAGAATTCCCAGCCAGAGAGTTCAAGTGTCTCACCAAACTACACACCACAAGGTTCCACTGGATTCTCATTGCAAAAACACATGTCCTGTGACAGCCTTTCCACACAAGGGCAAACTGGGTGTGATGTGTCTGTGTGTGTGTGGTGAAAAGAGCATTCTACCTTATTTCAGGCTTACGAAATATTACCCACTCAGAGGTGGAGAAACGTTGGCTAGTGGACTATCTGCAGCCTGTGATGCTTTGCAATTTGATCTGGGGAAGATTGAGCACATCTTTCACCCAACCCCAAAATTAGGACTGGGAAGAATGTGCTCAGTTTGTACAGAACTGTGAATTTGTGTGAACTGTGAAGTATTAGGGTTGTAATTCTTCACTCGGCTTTTTCTCAAAGGCAGTAACAAGTAATTTCATTTTCTTCTCTCCGCAAGAAAGTCTTTTTTAAAAAAAACCCATGGTTTTCAAAGGCTGTTCACAATTCAGGAGTTATTCTGCGCAAATTTCACACATCTTTGTTTTGCACAGAAATCAGCATTTTCTGTGCCAGAAACAGCATTTTCTACATGCAGGATAACATAGAAATATTGATTTTGGCACAGAAAATGCTGTTTTCTATGCGTATCTACTATATCAATTTTATGTATAATATATTCCCAATCACCGTATTTTGTGTAGAAAACAGTATTTTCTGTACAGGAATTTATATTCCTGCATTGAAATATTATTTTTCAAGCACAAAATGCTATTTCCTGTGCAGAAAATGCTGACTTCTATGCAAAACAATCATGTGTGAATTTTGCTTACACATAACTCTCAAACTGCAAACGTTCTTGCCAGCCCAGGATTTTTCAAAGTTGAAAAACACAATTTTTTTTTAACCATTTCCTGAATATTTTAAAATATGCTTTCCATCCCTATGAATTATATAAGTTTTTATAAGCCATTTTAAAAAAGAAGAAGACAAAGAGGTGGAAGCTGATAGAGAAATAAAGACTAACCCTTCCCACTCAGCTTTTAATCTGTTCACAAATCTATGGCATTTAGGAATGGATGATGGTCGAAAGAAGGGGAGAGAAAAGGGAGAGAAAAGAAAAGGAAAGAAGGAGGGAAGGGAGATTCAAAGAAGAGAAGAAAAAATGAAGGCACTGAGAGGAGGAGAGATAAAAGAGAATGATCTAAAAGAAAAGACGGGGGAAACAACACCATGGAGGAATGAAGACAAGATAAGAAGGGACGAGAGACAGAGATGGAGAAGAAATCATCCTGGACATCGCTGACCATGTCCACATCTGAGGATTTCACCCCCCCTTTTTTTTTAAGGTATCATACCCCCTGAAGTACTAGTCAGATTTAACAGCTTCTTTCTTTCTTGACAAGTATACATCAATTGAAGTCACATTTCAGAGGCCCTGATGCTACAGGTGAACATCCTTTACCTTAGTGCCCTGAGTTTCTGCCGCATGGGCCACGGTCTGCAACGGATGTTAGCCATGATCTCCTTCTGAAACTGTATGTTCTGGAAGATCTGCTCCGGGTCATTGCTGTCAACCTTTTCCTCTCCCTTATCATCATCTGAATTGCTAAACAGGAGTGGTATCCAAAGATAAATGCAAACTATGAGTTATGCTCATTGACTCAAGCTAAAAGTAACTCCATCTGTAAAACCACTCCTATAGTTCTTGTGACTCTGAAATTAGTCGACCCTTTCTTGCCTTCCTACCGGCCCAGTCATTATGGTTTTTTAGCTTCAGACTGATACATATTTCTTCATTGCAACAAAAACCAACAGCCTATTTAATTGCCTTCTGTCAGGATTTTGTTTAAAAGGCAGCTGTGCAGACCTGCACAAAGAACAGAACTTGGTGGCAAAACAGTTTCATACTTTCTCACATTAGCCAAAAACGAACAAAACATGTTTCAGTGAAACCCTATACTGAATTTCTTAGGCATTCTATAAACATAAATCCTGTACTTTTTACATTTCCATTGCATTGCAATTTTACTACTAGACTGGGGGAAAAGCACTACTGAACATCCAATATCCAAACAATCCTTAAAGACAATGGCTTAAATACTGTTATTGTTGCTGAATAGAATAGATCTAGTGAATTCTTGGGATTTTCCCTTTGTGTTGACTCACCATTCCACAGCTTTTTTGAATGGTCCTACTCTAGGTGAGAGTAGGATAGTTTACTACAGGATATTTTAATCATTTTAATAATAAAAATAATATTTAATAATAAAAATATTTTTAACAATTTAACCATTTTTTAAAAAGTGATATTAATATGTTTCTATTCTCTCTATATGAAAGAAGTACATAATTTCTCACCTTCCAGGTGGTTCTGGGTAGGCATAGATGCTGGCGTGGCGTTTTAAAGTTTTAGACCTCTTGCAGGCTCTGGCGTTTTTCGTTGGTGATGATCCAGCTCCTGATGGCATCTTGTTTCCAGAGTTTGGGATGTTTTATTTTTTAAAAAATAAATAAACTGAAGGTTTTAAAAGGTGGCAGCAGCTCTCAGCTATCACGAAAACTGGAAATGCTGTTGGATACAGATATCTTAAAGACTGAGATGCTGACAAATGTTAGTGATCCCTCTTACCGATCTTCTTATCTATAGGTGATGCTTTCAGATCTGGGGAAGACCAGCCTCCTTTGGCTCCTCTTGCCTGCCTGTGCCTCATGCTTCAAAATCTGGGAAAGACAGCACAGCAAGCTAGTAATATGTGCAGAATCTTAAAGGCACAGCGCAGGAGGGGTTTCTGTTGATCAGTCAACTCCAGCAGCAGGCATCTGGAGTGAAGTTCAGCAGTTCTAGGAGACAGCTGCTGTGCTGCTCTCTTGCTACCAAATACCAAAACCTGAGCATCTCTGCAAAACCGAATCCTAGTAAAGTTGCATTAAAATCCTCCTTTGGAGCTGATTGCTCAGACAAGAGAAAGGGCAGAGTCAGAGGAGTTTATCACATGGGAGGAATTTCTTTCAATTGCGAATGGAACCAATTCACAATTACGTCAATTCGCTAGTTTAGCGAATTTACATGAAATCTGATTGCATTCGGAATGTGTTCAGAATGACTTCCCATTTCCCGAAAATGACAGAAATTGAGTGAGATACTCTAATACACAATTACATGAAACCCCATGATTGCGTTCGGAATGACTTCCCATTGCCCGAAATTGCGTGAGATACACTCATTCGCAATAACGTGAAACCTCATGATTGCGTTTGGATTGCCATTACATTATACCCCCAAATTCCGCCGTATGATAAACTCCAGAGAGGGTGAATATTACAGTAATAGTGGCTGATAGTATATTCCTTTTTCCGCTATCTTATATGAGATTCACTCACAAATACATCTGAATATAGCAGTACCCATTCCCACATATTCCTGGCATTAACAGCACTTTATCCTTTTGGTGGAGAAAATTTGGGTTTGTCTCAGCTACAGACATTTTATTGCTTATGTTTATCTCACTGTACCATGTATACACCTATCATTTTTATTCACACCTACCAATATGTCATGGTGGTGTGGGTATCAATTCATTTATAAAACTTTTTCCTTTTCATCCCTTTCTCATTCAACGTTTGGGGTAGTATGGATGCCATTATAGACATTTTTATCTACACTACAGAGTTACAGCAGTCTGATACCTCTTTAAAAATCTACACCACTATAATAGTTCAATTCCACTTTAACTGGTTAATGGTTTTATCCTATGGAAGCCTGAGGGTTGTAGTTCCACTCTCCTGAAAAGCAGCATTAGGTGTATCTTTTAAAGAATTTGAAATACCTCTCCAAACTACACATTTCAGCATTCCACAGGACAGAGCCGTGAGTACCAGTAGCGGTCTGAACAAGTAGTTAATCACCTTGTTACAACTTTATCTTTATTTTACATGAATCGATAGCCTGTATCTAATCATGAATTCAATTCAAGGCAGTGCACCTGTAGTTTCCAAGCAGTATCTCATCAATGTCTTGATCAAACCACAACCACAGAATCTTGGAACCACAACTATAGAAGCCATTTTAGTGGCTTCTGAATTCCAGCTGCAGTTTCTAACCTGTCATAAAATTATAGATTTGGAAGGGACCACAAGGGCAATCTAGTCAAGCCCTCTGCCAGACAGGAATACATAATTCAAGCATACCTGAGAGGTGGCCGCCCAACCTCTCTTTACAAATCTCCAAAATCTCTGAAGCAATCTACTGAACCCTCAAACAACTTTTATGGTAAATACCATCAGCTCTCCATACCCATTGTCCCTAGGTAAACTCATCAGTTCTTTTGGTTTCTCCTATTATCTTTGTGCCAATGACACTCAGCTGTATCTTTATACCCCTGATCTTTCCCTGGGCTTGAACAGCAAGTTTCATCTTGTCTGGCTGCCATCTCTCCATGCGGCATCGGCGCTTGAAGCTCAACATGTCTAAGACAGAGCTTCTCGTCTTCCCACCTAAGCCCACCCTTCAATACTTTTCTGTTTCTGTTGATGGCACTTCTATTCATCTGGTTCAGCAAGCCCACAGTCTTGGTTTCATCTTTGATTCCTCTCTGTCATTTATCCCCCAGATTCAGACCACTGCCAAGAACTGTAGATTCTCTCTTTTCAACATTACTAAAATCTGTCCATTCCTCTCAGCCTCTACTGCCAAGACTCTGGTCCATGCCCTGGTGGTCTCATGACTAGATTATTGTAACTTTCTTCTGACAGGGCTTCCTGTCTCTCACCTCCATCCTTTAATCTCTGTCCAGAACTCAGCTGCCCGTATTATCACATCCGCTCGCCGCTTTGACCATGTTTCTCCTCTTTTACCCTCCCTTGACTGGCTCCCCTTCCCCTTCTGCATCCAGTACAAGCTTTTGTTGCTGACTTTCAAAGCCCTCCATGAACTGGCCCCTCCTTACTTGTCTGAACTTCTTCCTTCTTACATTCCTACTCATACCCTTCGCTCTGGCAGTCAAGGTCTCCTGTCCCAGCCGAGGATCTCCACTGCCCTGTCCTGGATTTGTCCCTTCTCACTTGTTGCCCCTCACTCCTGCAACCTTCTTTCCCCATATGTGCCCCTCATCACTTCTCTAACCAGTTTCAAAATTGAGTTAAAGACAATATCGTTTAGGGAAGCATTTCCAGGTGAGTGCCCTTCTCTGCCCTGGGATGCTGAGACCTTATTATGTGTTAAGAAGCCGTGCCCTCCCTCCAGTCCATCTGCCTTGGTCCAGGCCTCAGAGGGAGAGAAGAACTGCTGGATTTGATCCCCTTCCCCACCACCAATCCCTTCTCCTTTTGTGTCGTGTCTCTTTAGATTGTAAGCATGAAGGCAAGGAACCCTCTAAATAAATGATTGTATGTACAGTGCTGTGTAAATTTACAGCGCCATATAAATAAAGGTTAATAATAATAATAATAATAATAATAATGGATTCTTTAATCATCCAACCAACCATTTCAACTATCCATGGCCTGAAGATATCCCCCAAAAATATACATTCCAAAACCCTTACTTTTGCCATTTTGTATAAGGGACACCATTTTATTATGTCATTGCATTTAATGGAACTTGAGCATCCAACCCCAGCAGACACTGCAGTAACAATCCAGTTTGAGACCATTTTAACTGCCCTGGCTCAGTGTTAGGGAATCCTGGGAAGTATACTGTAGTTTATTATGGCACCAGAGCTCTCTGACAGAGATGGCTAAATGTCTCACATAACTACAGTTCCCAGAATTCCCTAGCATTGAGCCAGGGTAGTTAAAGTGTTCTCAAACTGGATTATTTCTGCAGTGTGTTTTGGACCTGAGTATGTTCACAAGAAGACTGAGAGGTTCTTCCTAATGTTTCAGTGTAATTTATTTTCTTTTACAGCAATTTCAATCCGTTGGTTCTCATCCTAGTCTCTGGAGGAGCAGAAAACAAGCTTGCTCCGTCTTCTACAACATCTCTTCAGATATTTAAAGATGACTGTCACATCACCTCTCAGAACATACTCGGGTCCAAAACACACTGCAGAAATAATCCAGTTTGAGACCGCTTGAACTGCCCTGGCTCAATGCTAGGGGAATTCTGGGAACTGTAGTCCTGTAAGACATTTAGCCTTCTCTGTCAGATTGCCCAGGTGCCACAATAAACTATACTTCCCAGGATTCCCTAACTGAGCCAGGGCAGTTAAAGTGGTCTCAAACCCGATTGTTTCTGCAGTGTGTTTTGGACCTCAGTTGTTCCTCGTTGGGTTTGATTTCCATCTTGGCTCCCATCCTCTGGGCATTTTCCAGCTTGTCGGTATCCTTCTTCAACTGTGATTCTCAGAATAGGACACAGTTTTCCAGGTGGGGTCTGATCAAAATAAAATAAAGTGGTATTTGATCTGGACATTACTGTTGAAACAATCTAGAATTGCGTCACCTTTTTGGCCGCCCCTTCAACCTGAATACATTTGTTTCCTGTGAACTACAATTCCCAGAATCATCCAGCCAATATCGACAATGGTGATGGTAGTCACTGAATTCTGCAAGCCGTGGTCCAAAGTAACTTTTCCACATTCTCACCAGACAACATGGTCGATCCGACAAAATCAACCTCCAGTGTTCAACGCTCTTGGCAGCTTGGCCAAGACAAACACCTACATTTCAAATGTACCATTAGAACACCCCAAAATTATTTAACCTCCTCCTTGCAACACCACAACCTTCATGATATTTTCCTCTCTCCCAGGATTAAGGTTCCCATCCTGTTCGATAATTACTCTGTGCTCTGTTGTAAGGCTTTGGCTGCATAAATCAGAAACTCATGGCATCTTTTGGCAGGTCATTTGGCTCCTCTGGCAGGAGAGAAAATTTAATTCTCTGCTAGATTTGCTGCTTGCTTTTGTTCCTGCTCCCAACATGGTTGGCTGAAAAAAAATTATCCTTGAAAGAGCAGAAATGCTTTAAATGCATTGTTTAACTATCCTCCATTATGTTTCTCACCCTGCATTCTTTGATAACCTGCATTCTTTGATAACCAGACGGTCTTTAATGCCACACTTAGGAGTTTATCATACAACAGAATTTGGGGGTATAATGCAATGGCAATCCGAACGCAATCATGGGGTTTCACGTTATTGCATATGAATGTATTGCATGCAATTTCAGACAAAAGTCATTCCGAACGCAATCATGGGTTTTACATTATTGCATATTAGAGAATCTCATGTAATTTCGGGCAATGGGGGGTCATTTTAGGGCAATTTGAAATAATCCTGAACGCATTCCGAATGCAATTAGAATTCACATAAATTCGCTAAACTAGCAAATTTATGTGAATTCAAATTGGCTCCATTCGAAATTGAGAGAAATTCCTCCTGTGTGATAAAATCCTTTGAATGCTTACAGAGGGCATATTAGTGCTTGCAAGGGGTACAAATGGAAACTGTACACACCTGTACCATATTGCATGCCCTCCAACTGGCGATTTGGCAGGGCAATCCCAATTAATCCTCTGCCATCTCAGATGCTTCTTAAAATACCACAGTTCTTCATTCTTCCTCCCATTTTCCCTCTTTTTCTCCTCAGTTTACTTGAATTGGTTCAAACTGAGTTCAGTGTGCAAAAGTACAGTGGCCCCTCCACATTCGCTGGGGTTAAGGGTGAAAGACCCTTGTGAATGTGGGAAAACAGTGTGTGTTTGTATATATGAGGGGGTAACCAAAATTTTTAATGATCACCTTTTTAAAAAAAAATTGACAGAAAGTTTTGTAGTTGTTAACTTATCTCTATGCAGTCACTATATAGATGTATACATTTTCCCCAGCGTATCTTGACCCTCCGAATACCTGACATTGTAGAAGTCTGCAGATTGCGCCTTACGAGGGGGTATCATAAAGTAATAATTATCAACCAGACGTTATTATGGGATATTGATGAAATTGTGTCAGTGTCCTCATTGGTCCCGAAGTGCACGTTGCTGAGAAAATCAGCTCATTGCATCCTTTATTTTTGTGACTGGCTCTGCCAGAAGTGACTAAACTGTAAAATCCACATCAGGCGCAATCTGCAGACTTGTACAATAATGGTATTTGGAGGGTCAAGATACGCTGGGAAACATGTATAAACATGTGCATCACACTATGCATTTGCATCAATCATTTTATCACTCTGTAAAGTGAAATTGGTAGAGCAAAGGAGGTGAAATGCCAGCCTGTGAATGTGTGCAATGGTATGTATGTGAAGGTTTGAATACAAACTTCAAATTAAAAAAGAGAGGCGATGCCACTTTTTCTAGACAAGAGTGCAAACAGCAGAACTAGCTTTCCATGTGACAACAACCAGGCAAATTGGGAGGCCACTTACCAACCTTCCCCATCCACCTCCACTTCCATCCATATCCGAATTCAGGAGTCAAACCACACATATTAAAAACCTATTTCTTCCCCAAAACAGCAGAGCTAAATAGAGGGTTTTTAACATCTCTTGAAACCCTTGGGCATAGAAAAGGAGCATTTTCACATTGGAGCAAGAGGAACATCATGTGTTCCAACAGGACTTGTAAAGATGCATTATTTAGCCTGTGTAGATTCAGCCCAAGCACAACACTGTAGTTCTCTCATCTGTAATATTTCCCCCCCATGAAGCTTATCTCTGATTTCCAGCTGGAATGGCGCTACAGGAGCATAAACTGGCAACAAGCTACTCAGTGCTTCCTTTTAATGGGGCTAGAAAAACCACTCATCTGATTGAGGAATAATAAAAATATTATTATTTATGGAATAGTTTCATTGATTCTTACAGGGTGGGAGGGGGGAATTGGACTGTAACATTTTAATTGTAACTGTTTTAAATGCTGTACTCCACCCCGATTGCTTACCCAGAGGGGCGGAATAGAAATAAATATTTATTATTTATTATAAAAATAGGAGTCTCCAAATATTTGGAGAATAGATCATTCTGCTTTCAAGCAACAGTGGAATTCACACGGGAGAATGGTGGCATTTCAAACGGCAAATCATACACAAGTCGTCACACTTTTTCATTCAGAATTCACATACCATACACCCCAGTTCCCTTCATAAGCAGAACAATTTTCATCCCAGAATAACTCAGGAAAGTTCAGCTTTCAGAGGATGGTGTGATTCTCCTTCCTAATACATTTTCAAAACCTGCATGGATTTGCTTCCATCCTGGTGTTGTTTTGATGATGGCAAAAGTGTGGTATCCTCCTTTCTCTTGTTTTTTTAAACTTGCCTGCTTTTCATCACTTCCAGCTGGGATCATTTTTTAATGACTGTAGCCTCCTTCTTCAATTGATTTCTTAAACTTTCCACCATTCATCAGATTCATTTCCGATATTTTAACAGCAACCATCCACCAGTGATTAAGACATTTGGAAGGGCATAACCATAGAAGAAAGTGCTTCAGTAGAGGAATACCTCTTCAGTAGAGGAATACCTCAGTTAACAAAGTGCTTCAGTAGAGGAATACCTCAGTTAACAAAGCCTCTTACAAAGAGGCTCCTTTTTACAAAGTCTTTTTATGGGAGCCCAGACCCTCGTTTCTAGAAAGGAAATGTCAGGGGAAAGGGTTAAAATGACATGAAATGGTAAGGAAAAAAATTCTCAGAACAAAGCTGTCTGGGATATAGAAGAACTAGCAGAACTACTTGTAGAGTTTCCGGTCCCGTCTCTCCTTTCCATTTTTGTGCTTTCCCTGTTCCATTGTGTGACTCCACTCAGACTGTCTTTTTTTCTGATTCCCTTCAGTGCAGGATGGATTTCACAAATATAATAATTTCACCAGGGACTTTTCTGAAAGCGTTTCAATTTGATTTACAGTTAACCTGAATCCTTGCAAACCAGGCACAGGATGCAGCTGACAGTGAGAAGGTATATATTTAGAGATTTTATAATACAATTGGCAGAAATGCAGGAAATGTGGCAGTTGACAAAGGCAACCAATCGACAGATGCTTTCATTTGTCTCCTCATATGGAGACTCTTTTCATGTGGCTGCGAAAACAAAATATGCATCCATATGGTTGTTGACTTCGACCTATGGCAACCCTATGAATGGACCTTATCAGATGGGAGGAATTTCTCTTTATTGAGAATGGAGCCAATTGGAGCCAATTCGAATTCACCTGAATTCGCCAGTTTAGCGAATTTACGTTAATTCCTATTGCATTCGGAATGCATTCAGAATGACTTCCCATTACCTGAAAATGACCCCCCCCCATTGCCCGAAATTGCGTAAGATGCTTTAATTCGCAATAAGGTAAAACCCATGATTGCGTTTGGAATGATTTCTCTTTGGCCCAAAATTGTGTGAGATACTTTAATTTGCAATAACGTGAAACCTCATGATTGTGTTCGGATTGCCATTAGATTATACTTCCAATTTCCAATGTCTGATAAGGTCCATAGAGAGATCTGCAAGTCACCAGCAGCCCTCATGAGGTCTTGGTTCCTTGATCAAATCTATCCATCTGTAAGTCTTCCACTTTTCCTACTATTTTCTACTTTGCCAAGCAGTATTCTCTTTTCTAGTGAGTCATGTACATGTGCCCGCACACACACATTGCCACATTCACAACGAGCTTTACAATGAAATCACTGTGTGATAGACTTCATCGTACAATGGCACAGACTCTTCTTTTTGAAGGAAGGACAAGAAGATCAAACCACCAATATTTTATGACTCACTGAAATGATGCTATAGGACAAGTTGGTTCTGCATGTACTGATATTTTGCTTTAGTTAGCATAAAACTTTTCTTTAAAGTACTTTACCTCTTTGCACTCCTCTTCTATTTCGTCTTTGGGACTCTCAGACCACCCCAATTCCTGGCCAGATTGGGGCCATAGAAACCTCACACCCCCCCCCCCCATGCAGCCTTTTGAGGGCACAAAATTGTTTGCACCCTCACAAGGGTGCCATAGCTGCATCAGCACAGCTGTATGGTGCCCTTTTGGTGCTGCGGCATCTGGACACAGCACCGGAGGCACAACATGATGCCGCGTGCCATCTGGAGTGGCGCACGGCATCATGGCACCCTGGGGTCAGAGTCAGGGTGTGCACCATCTGGACACAACGCCCCAAATCTGGACACAACGCCCCAAGGGAAAATCCCCTTGAATGATTTGTTACTGGGGCGTTCCTATTTCTTCCTGGGATAAGTCCTCTCTAAGTGTGATGTGTGTTAAAATCTTTGCCACGATCACACAACTGTCCCAGGAAAATGCCATTTTTAGACCCCCGATTTCTCTCCCGTCTGATAAAGTCCTATGATACAATGATTCTATTACAGTTCTGTCCTGTTGTGACTTCATTTTTCCACAATCCAGTACAGTGGTCCCCCGGGTTACGAAGGTAATCCGTTCCGGGATTACCTTCGTAACCCGGAAGCTTTCGTTTCCTGGGGGACTGCTATATTCAATGGACTGTATCCCGGGGGATACAATCGTGGTCCCGCCGGTTTCGGATCCCGGGGTTTTCGCAACCCGGGGGATTCGTAACCCGGGGGAACAATGTATATACTACCAAGTCCATGTTACGATACCTAGATTTGATATAAAATTTTGGGAGGCATGTGGACTGTATCATGACCCCTGCTTGACCTATTCCAAGGCCCTCCATAAGTTCCAAGCGAGAAGGTCATGTAGGCATGCCCTGCTTGGAGGAATTGAGTTCATAGTAAGTAACTCTTGAGAGGAAGTTGGGAGTCGCCAGACTAGTTCTGCCACAGCCTCTGGAGTAAAGACTTGGCCTCAGACTTTTAACTTAACCACTCAGCCATTAAGCCAGCTTCCCTTCCGAATTGTGTCCAAACCTAAGTGCATTGTACACAGATTATTTGCTCTTGGCGTAAGAAAGCCCAGGCAATCAATACCTTTGTCTAGCATTGATAGTTGCCTCTGGATATGTTCAGCACTATATAAGGTTTCCATTTTGAATCACTCCCTGATGCTATTCTCGGAGGACAGGCTTGTTCACGCCAGTTTGACTTCTGCCTATAGCTCCCGCAGCCAATCTCCCCTCATTCCAGCGGTCGTGCCCATCATCACCGTCCGTCTAGATCCAGCTCCCAGGAGAAGACTTCTATGGTAGATATTCCAGCGGTCTCTCTCTCTCAGACCTAACTCCCAATCTTACCCCTCCCTTTTCTCTAGCATTGAATGAGTGTGTGTGTGTGCATGCGCACGCCCTTTGCTGTGTGATATTTATGCCCCCTAATAAACTGTGTATTTTTGTCGGCGGACCTCTGGTAGACAATATCGGGACCATGATTCCGGCGTAAGACTGTTAGGATCTTCCTCTCTGCATATTTGAGCTAATTATAATTCCCCTAAGTAAGAATCTTCCTAACATCCATATCTTTACCATGTCAGAAGCTGTGCCTTAACATTTTTCTACCTGCAGTGAAGGACCAAATCCCATCCTTGACCTTCTCTGTTTGCACCCAGAAGTAGCTGCCTATTGATAATCACAGAAAGTCTGCCCTACAATACTCTTCCTTGTATTGGGAGGAAGGCAGGATATAAATAAACATTATTATTATTATTATTATTATTACTACTACTACTACTACTACTATTGGAAACTAGTCCAGTGTAATAAGCATCTTAAAACATGCAATATTGATCCAGAGAGTTTAGCCTGGCACCCTCCTTACTATCTTTCCACAGGCAAGCAAAGACCTTTTTATTCCAGGAGGTCATTGAGAATTGATTTTTCAAGGGAAACAGGACTTGTTTATTTGTGCTGAACGTTTATTTGTTTTGCTATTTTTCCCCAGTGGTTTATGTTTTTAACTGGCTTTATTTATTTACGATTTGATCATTTATTTGCTTTTAAACTTTTGTATGCTGTGAACTGTTAACTGTGGTCCAAAACACACTGCGGAAATAATCCAGTTTGAGACCACTTGCATTGCCCTGGCTCAGTGCTAGGGAATCCTGGGAATTGTAGTTTACTGTGGCATGTCTCACAAAAAACTACAGCTCCCAGAATTCCCTAGCATTGAGCCAGGGCAGTTCAAGTGGTCTCAAACTGGATTATTCCCCCAGTGTGTTTTGCACCTACATTTAATTGTTGCAAACTGCCTAGAGTCCCAAACTGGGGGAAGAGTGGGATATAAATATAATAATTACAATTACAATTATAGTTATCGTTATTATTTGTGATGAGAGTCAGATAGCGGCGGCAGGCAGCCCTGGAGTTTTCTGAAGCACTGAAATATTAACATTTACCCAATAAAAATAATACTGGAGCACTTTTCATGCTGCGTGACCTTCGAATTTCCTGAGTCATGACTCTTCTCTCCATTCCTTTTCTAATGCGAGTCCTAAATCTTGCACACCGTCATGCTCTCTGTGCTCACATGCACTTTGGACTTTCCTGCTGTAATTTTCAATTAAATGATGCACAATGGAGAGGAGAGATGTCACGACGGAGTCAAGCGCTGCCACCACCGATAGCATCAGCCGACGGAAGCCAGCAAAGCGTCTGTGTTTTAATAACTCTTCATTAGCAAATCTATTTTGGGTATAAATGTAAGCATTATTAGCAGAGTGGGTTACATGGGACCTTATCAGAGGTTGGAAATTGGAAGTATAATCTAATGGCAATCCAAACGCAATCATGAGGTTTCACGTTATTACGAATTAAATCATCTCACGCAATTTCGGGCAAAAGAAGTCAATTCAAATGCAATCATGGGTTTAACATTATTGCGAATTAAAGCATCTCACGCAATTTCAGGCAATTGGGGGGGGGGGTCATTTCCGAGTAATGGGAAGTCATTCTGAACACATTTCGAATGCAATGGGAATTCACATAAATTTGCTAAACTAGCGAATTCACGTGAATTCGAATTGGCTCCAATTGGCTCCATTTGCAATAAAGAGACATTCCTCCTGTCTGATAAAATTGGAGTTTATCACACGTTGGGAATTGGAAGTATAATCCAATGGCAATCTGAACGCAATCATGGGATTTCACATTATTGCATGAAAGCTGATCACATGCATTTTCGGGCAATGGGAAGTCCTTCCAAATGCAATCGTGGGGTTTCATGTTATTGCATGAGAAACTATCACACGCAATTTCGGGCACTGGGAGGCAATTTCGGGCAATGCAACGCGGCATCAATACGAAATCACGTAAATTTGCTGAACTAGCGAATTCATTCAATTCCGAACTGGCCCCACTTTCAGTTCTTTCAAAATTGAGAGAAATTCCTCCCGTGTGATAACGTCCATTAGCTGGTCATATGAAACAAGCAGAAAGAGGAACCTGGGTTTGTTCCACATTGAGCCCTGCTTAGACTCAAAATAACAAAATACTAACAAAATAACAAGTTATAAAAGGGGTGTGTATGTATGCACGTTTGTGTGAGCTGTTCAGGTGACACACAAGTCGCCAGTTGACTTCAAGCCGCCTGTTGACTTCTGGCAACCGCATGCGTTTCGTAGCGTTTTCGAAGGGTTTATCACACAAAGGAGATCGGGAGTTTTATCCCGCGAACATCCTGGAAAAACTGCGTAATTGCATGTCGCGATTTCGCACATTACACAAAACTTGCCGTTAAAGTGGTCACAAAGACTAATGTGCTTTTTTTTTTTACTTTTGCGATTTTGGCGAGAATGCATTTCCGATATTGCTTTATTTGCGCAATTGCGTTGTGATAATCGTTGGCACGATTACTTGCCCTTTTTGCTTCGTTTGCAGGGTGCTTCGAATGATCTCTAACCTCTCTTTCACGCTGAAATTAGCCACAGTGTGATATAACTCTGTAGAGTAGCCGATGTTTGTTGGCGGTCTTTCATCCAAATAGTAACCAGGGCTGGCCCTGCTTAGCATTCATCCCCAGTTTAATGACCGGGGAAAGGAGGACGTGCCTGGTCCCCTGGTTTCTGGGAGCTGGAGCTTATTGTGGGGCCCAGAGCTCATTGTCTGGCTCAATTGCTATGGAATTCTGGGAGCTGGAGTCTGTTGTGGGGCCCAGAGGTCAAGGCTCAACTCTTTTTCTGGCTCAAGGCTATGGAATTCTGGGACCTGGAGGTTGTTGTGGGACCCAGAGCTCAAGGCTGAACTCTTTTTCTGGCACAAGGCTATGGAATTCTGGGAGCTGGAGTCTGTTGTGGAGCCCAGAGGTCAAGGCTCAACTCTTTCTGGCTCAAGGCTATGGAACTCTGGAAGTTGGAGCTTATTGTAGGGCCCAGAGCTCGCTGTGTGGCTCAATTGCTATGGAATTCTGGGAGCTGGAATCTGTTGTGGGGCCCAGAGCTGAAGGCTTGACTCTTTTGTGGTTCAAGGCTATGGAATTCTGGGAGCTGGAGTCTATTGTGGGGCCCAGAGCTAAAGGCTGAACTCTTTTTCTTGCTGAAGGCTATAGAATTCTGGGAGCTGAAGTCTGTTGTGGGGCCCAGAGCTCGCTGTATGGCTCAGTTGCTGTGGAATTCTGGGAGTTGGAGCTTGTTGTGGGGCCCAGAGCTCGTTCTGTGGCTCAACTGCTATGGAATTCTGGGAGCTGGAGCCTGTTGTGGGGCCCAGAGCTCGTTGTTTGAGTCAGTTGCTATGGAAGTCTGGGAGCTGGAGTTTGTTGTGGGGCCTTAAGGCCCCACAACAAACTCCAGCTCCCAGACTTCCATAGCAGTTGAGCCAGAAAAAAGAATTCAAGCGTGGCCAAACCGGTTTATCTCTCCAGTGTGGATGCATTGCAGCCTTTCCTGGGAAGCGCCGCCTCGCAGTGGGTTGGCCCCTTTCTGGGCTCCAGGCAGGCAGGCAGGCAGCAATCAAGCTCGGCCTCTTCCCTGGGTTGGTCCCGGACCGGTCCCTCCTTATTTCCTGCCTGCCTTCTTCGCGCAGCAACAGCAGCAGCATGAGCTCTTCTGCTTCTGCTTCTTCTTCTTCTTCTTCCCCTGAAGCCCTGGCTCTTTGGGCAGCGGAGCGGATGCAGGGCTACCGCAGGGAACCCCAGGAAGGACCCTCCTCCTCGTGGCGGCGCAGCTCCAAAGGCCCGGTGAGGACTCAGGAGGAGGACAAGGGCAAGGCAAGGCAGGGCAGACCAAGGGGGCACCTGGCTAGTGGCTCCCTTCCCCTGGATCAGCCCCACTCTGGATACAGACACACTCATACAGAGACATACTACTGTATATATACATATAGATATAAACACACACACACACATATATATATAGACACACACACACCTATACATATATATATAGACATATATACACACACACACACACAGTATATATATACACACACACAAACACACATACACACACACCTATATATATATACACAAACACACATATATACAGATATAGATATATAGATATATATATACACACATACCTTTATGCACACACATACATACACACACACATATATACACACACACACACACACACATATATATATATATATACACACACATGTACATACAGATATATATATATATACACACATACCTTTATACACACACGTACACATACATATACACACACACACATATATATACACACACACACCTATATGTATACACACACACACACATATATACATACAGATGTATATACACACATATCTTTATTCACACACACATACACATACATACACACACACACACATATATACACACATACCTTTATACACACACATACACACACACATACACACACACATATATATATATATACATACACACATATATATACACACACACACCTATATATACACTCACAAATACCTTTATACATAATACACACAAACACACACACACACACATATATATATATATACACATACACACATACCTACAGATATATATACACACACATACCTTTATTCACACACATATACATATATACATACATATACACACACATATATACACACACACACCTTTATACACACATACATCCATACCTATACATATATACATACACACGCACACACCTGTATATATAGGGAATGTGATTCCAGTTCATTTCTTCAGCCTCCTCTTCAGGATTTAAACACAACCCTTTGTGTATGTGTGGGTATGTCTGTATGCCTAAAAGTCACCTGTCCATCCAAGGTGAACCCAGGCATTTTGTAGGGTTTTCCCAAGCAAGGAATGCTCACCCATGGTCTTGACAGCTCCTTCCTCTTAAAGCTAGGCCACAGCACCTGGAATTCTTTGGTGGTCTCCCATCCAAGCACTAACCAGGGCTGGCCCTGCTCAGCTTTCAAGATCAGACACGTTCTGGTGCCTTTTAGGTTATGTATGTATTACTGATACAGTATTAGTGATACTGATACAGAGACCGTGGGGACACAGAAAGTACTGTACATTATTTTTAAGCATCCATGGCCTTTCAGGAAAGCGTACTCTAGATCCTGGAAAGATGGGACTGATCACAAAGACTGCATTTCTTGCCTCCACTAACATAATTGGAATATTCAAGCAAAAGGTTTCCACTCCTAACTTCTTCACAAAACAAGATGTTAGAAGCCAAAACAAATCCCCTGAAAATTTTGTAACGTTTCTGATACATTCTGGCAAATAAGCAGAAAGTACAGTAGAGTCTCGATTATTCGTCCTTCGGTTATCCAACATTCAGGATTATCCAACGTTATGGCTGCTGTGAATTCTTTAAATTTTCTGTGATTTCTTTAAATTTTCTGTGATTTCTTTAAATTCGCAGAGGACTGGACTGTTTATACTGTTCATCACATTGGACTCTTTCAAACGGGAGGAATTTCTCCCAACTCCGAATGGAGCCAATGCGGATTCATGTAAATTTGCTTGTTTAGCGAATTTACATGAACCCCTGCTCCGTTTGGAATTACTTCCCATTACCCGAAAATAACCCCCTCCTGCCCGAATTTGCATGCGAAGCTTTAATTTGCAATAACGTAAAACCCATGATTGCATTCGAATTGGCTTCCCTCTTGCCCAAATTTGCGTGCGAAGAGTTAATTCGCAATAATGTAAAACCCATGATTGCATTCGAATTGACCTTAAATTATACTTCCAATTTAGCCTCGTATGAAAGAGTCCAGTGTTGATCAGTGATTTCTTTACATTTACTTTTACTGTTATTGCAATAAAACTTCAATACATTTGCAATTCATAGTAATTTCAAGGCTTTTCTTGGACACTCCGGATCATCCAACATTTTCGGTTATCCAACTATCAGACAGTCCAGTTTATGTCGGATAATCAAGACTCTACTATATATCTATTTCTTGTCCTTCCTCTCAAGCCCTTTCCAACTTAGAAACAACAGGTGTTTTTAAATTTCAGAAATACTTTAGCTAAGCACAGTTGGATTTTTAAAAAAATCCTATTGAATTATGTCTTGCGTATGTGTGTACATACCATGTTTCCCCGAAAATAAGACAGTGTCTTATATTAATTTTTGCTCCCAAAGATGCGCTAGGTCTTATTTTCAGGGGATGTCTTATTTTTCCATGAAGAAGAATTCTCATTTATTGTTGAACCAAAAACATTGAACGTTTTTTATATATACTGTATATATATTTATATACAAAAACTTTGCTAGGTCTTATTTTTGGGGGAGGCCTTATATTTAGCAATCCAGCAAAAACTCTACTAGGTCTTATTTTCAGGGGATGTCTTAATTTTGGGGGAAACAGGGTACATACATACATATATACATACATATAAATGTTTTCCTCCTCCATCTCCCTAGAATGAAGTCACAATTTCTTGGAGACCATCTACAGAGTTTCATGGAAACCTGTAAGTAGAACATGTTTACCATGTAAGTAAATTATAAGATTGTGTCCAGTCTGCTGCTTTTGTCGCATATTGCTGCTGCTTTACCTTCTAAGCCTCTTAAATTAAAAAGGCATAAAGAATATAACATCCAGCGTGCCCTTGAAATGTTTCATTCTAACAGGACATAGTTTAATAATTTGTTAATGTTTTAATTATACTTTTGTAATGTTGTGAAGCCGCTCTGAGTCCCACTCCTGGGAAAAGAGCGAGATACAAATAAATATCATCATCATCATCATCATCATCATCCAGTAATGGAAAAGAAGGAGTTAGATTGAGGCTGGTACAATAGTCAAGTTCAGCACAAGATTATGCTCTGGGTGTGAACAAATTTCTACCCTTTTACGGAGAGCTAATAGTGGACATACGAGGGGGTATCCAAAAGTTTTAATAATCACCTTTTTAAAAAATTGACAGACAGTTTGTTTTGATTTGTAGTTGTTAAATTATCTCTATGTAGTCACTAGCTAGATTTATACATTTTTCCTAGCGTATCTTGTCCCTCCAAATACCTGATATTGTAGAAGTCTGCAGATTGCGCCTGACAAGGATTTTACACTTTATTCACTTCTGGCAGAGCCAGTCACAAAAATAAAGGACGCAATGAGATGATTTTCTCAGCAACATGCACTTAGCGACCAATGATGACAGGGACAAAATTTCATCAATATGCCATAATAACTTCCAGGTGATAATTATTACTTTACGATACCTCCTCGTAAGGCGCAACGTGCAGACTTCTACAATATCAGTTATTCAGAGGGTCAAGATACGCTGCAAAGAATGTGTTAATCTAGATAGTGACTATGTAGAGATAAGTTAACAACCACAAATCGAAACAAACTTTCTGTCAATTTTTTAAAAAGATGATCATTAAAACTTTACAATATGGTTTTCCTGTCTGTTTCAGACTACACTGTTATATAATTTTAATACCACTTTGAATGCCATGGCTACATCCTATGAAATCCTGGGTTTTGTAGTTTGAATTATACAGAATTATAAATACTTAGAATAGAATTATAGAGTCACAGAGTTGGAAGAGACCACAAGGGCCATCCAGTCCAACCCTCTGCCATGCAGGAATACACAATCCAAGCACTCCCGACTGATGGCCATCCAGCCTCAGTTTATAAAAACCTCCAAAGAAGTGTGACAAATTTGTCGCAAAATGACACATTTCAAGATTCCATGGAATGGAGCCATGGTAGTTAAAGTAATAATAATAATAATACATTTTATTTATACCCCGCTCTTCAGCCAAAGCTATCAGAGCGGCTTACAATTTGTTAATTAGACAATTAGGTCCCCTCAAGATGGTGGTTGAAGGGAGGGCTCTTCTTGCTTGCAGCAGGAGGTGGCCTGCCTTTCTCTCCCCTCAAGATGATGGTTGAAGGGAGGGCTCTTCTTGCTTCCAGCAGGAGGTGGCCTGCATCTCTCTCCCTTCAAGATGGTGGTTGAAGGGAGGGCTCTTCTTGCTTCCAGCAGGAGGTGGCCTGCATCTCTCTCCCCTCAAGATGGTGGTTGAAGGGAGGGCTCTTCTTGCTTCCAGCAGGAGGTGGCCTGCCTTTCTCTCCCCTCAAGATGGTGGTTGAAGGGAGGGCTCTTCTTGCTTCCAGCAGGAGGTGGCCTGCCTTTCTCTCCCCTCAAGATGATGGTTGAAGGGAGGGCTCTTCTTGCTTCCAGCAGGAGGTGGCCTGCATCTCTCTCCCTTCAAGATGGTGGTTGAAGGGAGGGCTCTTCTTGCTTGCAGCAGGAGGTGGCCTGCATCTCTCTCCCTTCAAGATGGTGGTTGAAGGGAGGGCTCTTCTTGCTTGCAGCAGGAGGTGGCCTGCATCTCTCTCCCTTCAAGATGGTGGTTGAAGGGAGGGCTCTTCTTGCTTGCAGCAGGAGGTGGCCTGCCTTTCTCTCCCCTCAAGATGGTGGTTGAAGGGAGGGCTCTTCTTGCTTCCAGCAGGAGGTGGCCTGCATCTCTCTCCCCTCAAGATGGTGGTTGAAGGGAGGGCTCTTCTTGCTTCCAGCAGGAGGTGGCCTGCATCTCTCTCCCCTCAAGATGGTGGTTGAAGGGAGGGCTCTTCTTGCTTGCAGCAGGAGGTGGCCTGCCTTTCTCTCCCCTCAAGATGGTGGTTGAAGGGAGGGCTCTTCTTGCTTGCAGCAGGAGGTGGCCTGCCTTTCTCTCCCCTCAAGATGGTGGTTGAAGGGAGGGCTCTTCTTGCTTCCAGCAGGAGGTGGCCTGCATCTCTCTC
The DNA here is from genome assembly GCA_034509955.1 of Urosaurus nigricauda. Taxonomy (NCBI): domain Eukaryota; kingdom Metazoa; phylum Chordata; class Lepidosauria; order Squamata; family Phrynosomatidae; genus Urosaurus; species Urosaurus nigricauda. The sequence goes on along the minus strand of JAOEGL010000012.1, from coordinate 22,011,642 downwards.
CCTTCAAGATGGTGGTTGAAGGGAGGGCTCTTCTTACTTCCAGCAGGAGGTGGCCTGCCTTTCTCTCCCCTCAAGATGGTGGTTAAAGGGAGGGCTCTTCTTGCTTCCAGCAGGAGGTGGCCTGCCTTTCTCTCCCCTCAAGATGATGGTTGAAGGGAGGGCTCTTCTTGCTTGCAGCAGGAGGTGGCCTGCCTTTCTCTCCCCTCAAGATGGTGGTTGAAGGGAGGGCTCTTCTTGCTTGCAGCAGGAGGTGGCCTGCCTTTCTCTCCCCTCAAGATGGTGGTTGAAGGGAGGGCTCTTCTTGCTTGCAGCAGGAGGTGGCCTGCATCTCTCTCCCTTCAAGATGATGGTTGAAGGGAGGGCTCTTCTTGCTTGCAGCAGGAGGTGGCCTGCCTTTCTCTCCCCTCAAGATGGTGGTTGAAGGGAGGGCTCTTCTTGCTTGCAGCAGGAGGTGGCCTGCCTTTCTCTCCCCTCAAGATGATGGTTGAAGGGAGGGCTCTTCTTGCTTGCAGCAGGAGGTGGCCTGCCTTTCTCTCCCCTCAAGATGATGGTTGAAGGGAGGGCTCTTCTTGCTTGCAGCAGGAGGTGGCCTGCCTTTCTCTCCCCTCAAGATGATGGTTGAAGGGAGGGCTCTTCTTGCTTGCAGCAGGAGGTGGCCTGCCTTTCTCTCCCCTCAAGATGATGGTTGAAGGGAGGGCTCTTCTTGCTTGCAGCAGGAGGTGGCCTGCCTTTCTCTCCCCTCAAGATGATGGTTGAAGGGAGGGCTCTTCTTGCTTCCAGCAGGAGGTGGCCTGCCTTTCTCTCCCCTCAAGATGATGGTTGAAGGGAGGGCTCTTCTTGCTTGCAGCAGGAGGTGGCCTGCCTTTCTCTCCCCTCAAGATGGTGGTTGAAGGGAGGGCTCTTCTTGCTTGCAGCAGGAGGTGGCCTGCCTTTCTCTCCCCTCAAGATGATGGTTGAAGGGAGGGCTCTTCTTGCTTGCAGCAGGAGGTGGCCTGCCTTTCTCTCCCCTCAAGATGGTGGTTAAAGGGAGGGCTCTTCTTGCTTCCAGCAGGAGGTGGCCTGCCTTTCTCTCCCCTCAAGATGATGGTTGAAGGGAGGGCTCTTCTTGCTTCCAGCAGGAGGTGGCCTGCCTTTCTCTCCCCTCAAGATGGTGGTTGAAGGGAGGGCTCTTCTTGCTTGCAGCAGGAGGTGGCCTGCCTTTCTCTCCCCTCAAGATGGTGGTTAAAGGGAGGGATCTTCTTGCTTCCAGCAGGAGGTGGCCTGCCTTTCTCTCCCCTCAAGATGGTGGTTGAAGGGAGGGCTCTTCTTGCTTGCAGCAGGAGGTGGCCTGCCTTTCTCTCCCCTCAAGATGGTGGTTGAAGGGAGGGCTCTTCTTGCTTGCAGCAGGAGGTGGCCTGCCTTTCTCTCCCCTCAAGATGGTGGTTGAAGGGAGGGCTCTTCTTGCTTGCAGCAGGAGGTGGCCTGCCTTTCTCTCCCCTCAAGATGGTGGTTGAAGGGAGGGCTCTTCTTGCTTGCAGCAGGAGGTGGCCTGCCTTTCTCTCCCCTCAAGATGGTGGTTGAAGGGAGGGCTCTTCTTGCTTGCAGCAGGAGGTGGCCTGCCTTTCTCTCCCCTCAAGATGGTGGTTGAAGGGAGGGCTCTTCTTGCTTGCAGCAGGAGGTGGCCTGCCTTTCTCTCCCCTCAAGATGGTGGTTGAAGGGAGGGCTCTTCTTGCTTGCAGCAGGAGGTGGCCTGCCTTTCTCTCCCCTCAAGATGGTGGTTGAAGGGAGGGCTCTTCTTGCTTGCAGCAGGAGGTGGCCTGCCTTTCTCTCCCCTCAAGATGATGGTTGAAGGGAGGGCTCTTCTTGCTTGCAGCAGGAGGTGGCCTGCCTTTCTCTCCCCTCAAGATGATGGTTGAAGGGAGGGCTCTTCTTGCTTGCAGCAGGAGGTGGCCTGCCTTTCTCTCCCCTCAAGATGATGGTTGAAGGGAGGGCTCTTCTTGCTTGCAGCAGGAGGTGGCCTGCCTTTCTCTCCCCTCAAGATGATGGTTGAAGGGAGGGCTCTTCTTGCTTGCAGCAGGAGGTGGCCTGCCTTTCTCTCCCCTCAAGATGATGGTTGAAGGGAGGGCTCTTCTTGCTTGCAGCAGGAGGTGGCCTGCCTTTCTCTCCCCTCAAGATGGTGGTTAAAGGGAGGGCTCTTCTTGCTTCCAGCAGGAGGTGGCCTGCCTTTCTCTCCCCTCAAGATGATGGTTGAAGGGAGGGCTCTTCTTGCTTCCAGCAGGAGGTGGCCTGCCTTTCTCTCCCCTCAAGATGGTGGTTGAAGGGAGGGCTCTTCTTGCTTGCAGCAGGAGGTGGCCTGCCTTTCTCTCCCCTCAAGATGGTGGTTAAAGGGAGGGCTCTTCTTGCTTCCAGCAGGAGGTGGCCTGCCTTTCTCTCCCCTCAAGATGGTGGTTGAAGGGAGGGCTCTTCTTGCTTGCAGCAGGAGGTGGCCTGCCTTTCTCTCCCCTCAAGATGGTGGTTGAAGGGAGGGCTCTTCTTGCTTGCAGCAGGAGGTGGCCTGCCTTTCTCTCCCCTCAAGATGGTGGTTGAAGGGAGGGCTCTTCTTGCTTCCAGCAGGAGGTGGCCTGCATCTCTCTCCCCTCAAGATGGTGGTTGAAGGGAGGGCTCTTCTTGCTTCCAGCAGGAGGTGGCCTGCCTTTCTCTCCCCTCAAGATGGTGGTTGAAGGGAGGGCTCTTCTTGCTTCCAGCAGGAGGTGGCCTGCCTTTCTCTCCCCTCAAGATGATGGTTGAAGGGAGGGCTCTTCTTGCTTCCAGCAGGAGGTGGCCTGCATCTCTCTCCCTTCAAGATGGTGGTTGAAGGGAGGGCTCTTCTTGCTTGCAGCAGGAGGTGGCCTGCATCTCTCTCCCTTCAAGATGGTGGTTGAAGGGAGGGCTCTTCTTGCTTGCAGCAGGAGGTGGCCTGCCTTTCTCTCCCCTCAAGATGGTGGTTGAAGGGAGGGCTCTTCTTGCTTCCAGCAGGAGGTGGCCTGCATCTCTCTCCCTTCAAGATGGTGGTTGAAGGGAGGGCTCTTCTTGCTTCCAGCAGGAGGTGGCCTGCATCTCTCTCCCCTCAAGATGGTGGTTGAAGGGAGGGCTCTTCTTGCTTCCAGCAGGAGGTGGCCTGCATCTCTCTCCCTTCAAGATGGTGGTTGAAGGGAGGGCTCTTCTTGCTTGCAGCAGGAGGTGGCCTGCCTTTCTCTCCCCTCAAGATGGTGGTTGAAGGGAGGGCTCTTCTTGCTTGCAGCAGGAGGTGGCCTGCCTTTCTCTCCCCTCAAGATGGTGGTTGAAGGGAGGGCTCTTCTTGCTTGCAGCAGGAGGTGGCCTGCCTTTCTCTCCCCTCAAGATGGTGGTTGAAGGGAGGGCTCTTCTTGCTTCCAGCAGGAGGTGGCCTGCATCTCTCTCCCTTCAAGATGGTGGTTGAAGGGAGGGCTCTTCTTACTTCCAGCAGGAGGTGGCCTGCCTTTCTCTCCCCTCAAGATGGTGGTTAAAGGGAGGGCTCTTCTTGCTTCCAGCAGGAGGTGGCCTGCCTTTCTCTCCCCTCAAGATGATGGTTGAAGGGAGGGCTCTTCTTGCTTGCAGCAGGAGGTGGCCTGCCTTTCTCTCCCCTCAAGATGGTGGTTGAAGGGAGGGCTCTTCTTGCTTGCAGCAGGAGGTGGCCTGCCTTTCTCTCCCCTCAAGATGGTGGTTGAAGGGAGGGCTCTTCTTGCTTGCAGCAGGAGGTGGCCTGCCTTTCTCTCCCCTCAAGATGGTGGTTGAAGGGAGGGCTCTTCTTGCTTGCAGCAGGAGGTGGCCTGCATCTCTCTCCCTTCAAGATGATGGTTGAAGGGAGGGCTCTTCTTGCTTCCAGCAGGAGGTGGCCTGCCTTTCTCTCCCCTCAAGATGGTGGTTGAAGGGAGGGCTCTTCTTGCTTGCAGCAGGAGGTGGCCTGCCTTTCTCTCCCCTCAAGATGATGGTTGAAGGGAGGGCTCTTCTTGCTTGCAGCAGGAGGTGGCCTGCCTTTCTCTCCCCTCAAGATGATGGTTGAAGGGAGGGCTCTTCTTGCTTGCAGCAGGAGGTGGCCTGCCTTTCTCTCCCCTCAAGATGATGGTTGAAGGGAGGGCTCTTCTTGCTTGCAGCAGGAGGTGGCCTGCCTTTCTCTCCCCTCAAGATGATGGTTGAAGGGAGGGCTCTTCTTGCTTGCAGCAGGAGGTGGCCTGCCTTTCTCTCCCCTCAAGATGATGGTTGAAGGGAGGGCTCTTCTTGCTTCCAGCAGGAGGTGGCCTGCCTTTCTCTCCCCTCAAGATGATGGTTGAAGGGAGGGCTCTTCTTGCTTGCAGCAGGAGGTGGCCTGCCTTTCTCTCCCCTCAAGATGGTGGTTGAAGGGAGGGCTCTTCTTGCTTGCAGCAGGAGGTGGCCTGCCTTTCTCTCCCCTCAAGATGATGGTTGAAGGGAGGGCTCTTCTTGCTTGCAGCAGGAGGTGGCCTGCCTTTCTCTCCCCTCAAGATGGTGGTTAAAGGGAGGGCTCTTCTTGCTTCCAGCAGGAGGTGGCCTGCCTTTCTCTCCCCTCAAGATGATGGTTGAAGGGAGGGCTCTTCTTGCTTCCAGCAGGAGGTGGCCTGCCTTTCTCTCCCCTCAAGATGGTGGTTGAAGGGAGGGCTCTTCTTGCTTGCAGCAGGAGGTGGCCTGCCTTTCTCTCCCCTCAAGATGGTGGTTAAAGGGAGGGCTCTTCTTGCTTCCAGCAGGAGGTGGCCTGCCTTTCTCTCCCCTCAAGATGGTGGTTGAAGGGAGGGCTCTTCTTGCTTGCAGCAGGAGGTGGCCTGCCTTTCTCTCCCCTCAAGATGGTGGTTGAAGGGAGGGCTCTTCTTGCTTGCAGCAGGAGGTGGCCTGCCTTTCTCTCCCCTCAAGATGGTGGTTGAAGGGAGGGCTCTTCTTGCTTGCAGCAGGAGGTGGCCTGCCTTTCTCTCCCCTCAAGATGGTGGTTGAAGGGAGGGCTCTTCTTGCTTGCAGCAGGAGGTGGCCTGCCTTTCTCTCCCCTCAAGATGGTGGTTGAAGGGAGGGCTCTTCTTGCTTGCAGCAGGAGGTGGCCTGCCTTTCTCTCCCCTCAAGATGGTGGTTGAAGGGAGGGCTCTTCTTGCTTGCAGCAGGAGGTGGCCTGCCTTTCTCTCCCCTCAAGATGATGGTTGAAGGGAGGGCTCTTCTTGCTTCCAGCAGGAGGTGGCCTGCCTTTCTCTCCCCTCAAGATGGTGGTTGAAGGGAGGGCTCTTCTTGCTTCCAGCAGGAGGTGGCCTGGATCTCTCTCCCCTCAAGATGGTGGATGAAGGGAGGGCTCTTCTTGCTTGCAGCAGGAGGTGGCCTGCCTTTCTCTCCCCTCAAGATGATGGTTGAAGGGAGGGCTCTTCTTGCTTCCAGCAGGAGGTGGCCTGCCTTTCTCTCCCCTCAAGATGATGGTTGAAGGGAGGGCTCTTCTTGCTTCCAGCAGGAGGTGGCCTGCCTTTCTCTCCCCTCAAGATGATGGTTGAAGGGAGGGCTCTTCTTGCTTGCAGCAGGAGGTGGCCTGCCTTTCTCTCCCCTCAAGATGGTGGTTGAAGGGAGGGCTCTTCTTGCTTGCAGCAGGAGGTGGCCTGCCTTTCTCTCCCCTCAAGATGGTGGTTGAAGGGAGGGCTCTTCTTGCTTGCAGCAGGAGGTGGCCTGCCTTTCTCTCCCCTCAAGATGATGGTTGAAGGGAGGGCTCTTCTTGCTTCCAGCAGGAGGTGGCCTGCCTTTCTCTCCCCTCAAGATGGTGGTTGAAGGGAGGGCTCTTCTTGCTTCCAGCAGGAGGTGGCCTGGATCTCTCTCCCCTCAAGATGGTGGATGAAGGGAGGGCTCTTCTTGCTTGCAGCAGGAGGTGGCCTGCCTTTCTCTCCCCTCAAGATGATGGTTGAAGGGAGGGCTCTTCTTGCTTCCAGCAGGAGGTGGCCTGCCTTTCTCTCCCCTCAAGATGATGGTTGAAGGGAGGGCTCTTCTTGCTTCCAGCAGGAGGTGGCCTGCCTTTCTCTCCCCTCAAGATGATGGTTGAAGGGAGGGCTCTTCTTGCTTGCAGCAGGAGGTGGCCTGCCTTTCTCTCCCCTCAAGATGGTGGTTGAAGGGAGGGCTCTTCTTGCTTGCAGCAGGAGGTGGCCTGCCTTTCTCTCCCCTCAAGATGGTGGTTAAAGGGAGGGCTCTTCTTGCTTGCAGCAGGAGGTGGCCTGCCTTTCTCTCCCCTCAAGATGGTGGTTGAAGGGAGGGCTCTTCTTGCTTGCAGCAGGAGGTGGCCTGCCTTTCTCTCCCCTCAAGATGGTGGTTGAAGTAGTATGAAAATGCTGTAATTGTGTCATGTGAAAGAGATCCTGGTCAACACTCTGATAAAAACGTGGATGGCTCGCCACCATCACGGACATTAGCAACACTAGCTGGGTATGTTTTAGTCAGCAGTGTGCATGAACTGTGGTTGTGGGCCAGTTTTTCGTGAACTGGTTTGCAGTGAGATGCGTGTTTTTCTAACACGGGAGTCAAGGAGAGAGTTTTGTTTTTTTTAAAGGTAAAATGGTAAGATAAAAAAAATACAGATAAGATAAATAGGAACAGCTTTTGGACACAGGCTATCTTGCATCTTTGGGCCTTCTTGTGAAATACAACTGGCCTAGAAGTATACCAACTCTTTAGTGTATTTGCCTGAAAGTGAGCATGGGTATATTGATTTATATATCCCACATTGTCCTTAGAACTGGGACTCAATGTAGCTTAAAAACTGAAACAGAAATGCAGATGTATCCAGGGGTAGCTGTGTTGGCCATACAGCAAAATATAATAACATCCAAATTCACGAAACAGTGGTGCCTTTATTGGATCAATCAAAATGCACAAAATACATGCTGCAAGCTTTCAAAACTCTGCTGACGTCTTTGCCAGGCAAAGGTGTTAAATATCATACAGGAGAAAGAAGGGAAAAACATTGGTCATTTACCATTGCTCGCTCTTTCTTTCTTTCTTTCTTTCTTTCTTTCTTTCTTGTGTGACACCTTTGCCTGATGAAGAATCCAGTGGAGCTTGGAAAGCTTCCATCATGTACTTTGTGCATTTTGGTTGGCCAAATAGAGAAATGCGGACAATTTTGAACTGTACCACTTCAGACCATACATGGCATGCCATGCTTTTTGGTGGTCTCTTATGTAAAACGAACAGAAAATATGCAGCTTGGCTCAGAATCCTTCCACTTCACAAACCAGAGAGAATGTGATATCCAGAGTGCTATCTGGAGACAGATTTTGATTTCAGTTGTCTGTTGTTGTTGTTTTATTCTCCAAAAGGTATAAAGCAGAAGGAATTATACCAGCAAAACCAGAAGATGTATTTAAATGTATACGGCCAGAGACTGGTGGACTTAGAGAAAAATGGGATCAAAATGTGAAGGAAGTTGCAGTCATTGAAACAATAAATGAAGTAAGTGCACTGTAGCCATACTTATACAAGCAGCAGGTGGCTAAACAGTTTCTGTAAGGTCCTAGTAGCAACCTTTGCTATTGCATGGCCAGTGGCCATGCTGGGGAATTTTGACTCTTTTAATAAGAGGTAGCGGTGGAGATTGGATACGCCTTACTAAGCACTGTGCAATAATTTTGGTTGCTGACTGGCATTCCACAATCATAGATATTAGCAGCCTACATCCAAACCTGGGCATAGGTACTGTTTAAGAACTATAGTTGCTGACTGGTTGCCTTCTACTGCTGAAATTAGCAATCTGTATTCAAGCCATTGGGTGTGCCTTATTACCGTGGAATCATGAAACTGGCATGAATCATCACTGACTATACCAGCTTTTACTCACACAAATTTTAGTAGCTAGCCAAAAAAGCATCATGTATTTGAAGCAGCAGTAGCCAATAATTCCTGCCACTTCTCATCGCCAAATGCTTCCAAACCCTAATCCAGATGAACAACCAAATTTCTGTAAACAGAAGCAGTAGCTGACGACTGCCTAGAAACCTTACCCCAGTGATGGCGAGCCTTTTAGAGACTGAGTGCCCAAACTGCAACCCCAAACCCACTATCTTGTGTACAAGATAACCTTGTATGATATAAGGCTGGTTTGCACTTTGCAGAATATTTGCATAACTCGAACTACTACACCAGCGGCTTTCATGAAGATCATTTCTCCAAGAGAGTTCTTAGACGTGGTCCTGATTAAACATGAGGAGGATGGAACTATAGCAAGCATGGGTAAGACCAGTGTACACCTGATAAATTTTGTAGCTCATTTTCCTCTGTGCTTATAGAGTGATAGGATCACAGAATAGGAAGAGACCACAAGGACAATCCAGTCCAATCCCCTGCCATGGAGGGAGACACAATCAATGTACTCCTGACAGATGGCCATCTGGCTCCTGTTTAAAAACTTTAAAAGCTCAGAATATTATTACTGTGGCATTTAACAATAAGGATTGATAGCTGAGCAAAGAACCATATATTTGTATTATAAATTTTCTTTAATAAAAATCCTTAAGCACTTTTTAAAAAGCTTCCAAAGAAGGAGACTCCTCTACACTGTAGAACATCTACAGCTCCGCTGTAGAACATCTCGCAGCATCAGAGGGCTCTTCCTAATGTTTAAGGAGCTCGACAGACCACTCCTAAGGGGCAGCCTCCAGCCGCCCCTTTCCTAACTGGATCGGAGCCATGCCCACCTCATGCCATGACCCTAAACCAGCCTTTTGAGGGTGCGAAAAGGAGCTGCAAAAAGCAGTTCCTTTTTTGCACCCTTGAAAGGGTGCCATAGATGCAGCGGCACAGCTATATGGCGCTTCAGCAATGCATCATCTGGACACAGTGCCAGAGGTGCACCATGATGGCGTATGCCACGTGGAGCAGTGTGGCATCAGGGCATCCTGGGGGCAGAGTTGGGCATGTGTCGTGAGAACCGCTATGCCCTGACTCTGCCTCCAGGCCAGCCTTTTAGGCTGGTCTGTAAAGGGCCTAAGTGGAATCTCTTTTCCTCTGTCTTGAATGCCTTGCTACACCTCTCTTGCTCCTCCTTCCTTCAGTGGAAGCTGTTGGTCCTACTCACTTTTTACTTGCTTATTGGGGTCATGTGAGCAGGCTGATGCAGCAAGGACAAACAACAGAAATGTCAAGGATTGGCAGTGGGTCTCTTTTCTGTGGCGTGTGAGGCTAGCAGCCCTTGGGAAGCCCTGACTGGAATAACAAGTGTGAAACAACAATCCTTGCAAAACATGGCCCTTTCAGAGCAGATGGTTGCATGCTCATCATCAAATGAAGAGACAGTGAGCAAGTAAATCAGTCCTACCGTGTTTCCCCGAAAATAAGACAGCGTCTCATATTAATTTTTGCTCCCAAAGATGCAGTAGGTTTTATTTTCAGGGGATGTCTTATTTTTCCATGGAGAAGAATTCACATTTATTGTTGAATAAAAAAATGAACATTTATTATGCACTGTATATATATATTTATATACAAAACCTTTGCTAGATCTTACTTTTGGCGGAGGCCTTGTATTTAGCAATTCAGCAAAACCTCTACTAGGTCTTATTTTCTGGGGATCTCTTATTTTCGGGGAAACAGGGTAGAGCTGTATCAAACTAAAAGAATCCTGTGCAGACGGGATTTTAAAAGTAGGAGGAAAATGCAAATCTGGGATATTTTCCAGATGTATGTGTGCCAAAGAGCAATAATGCAAAAATATAAGGAACAGAAAGTCAACAACAATAACACCTTTTTATTTTCAGGAAGTTCCCAGAAATAAAAAGGTGTAGTTTTTGTCGACTTTCCATTGACTTTATTTTTGCGTTAATGCTCTTTGGAAGAAATGTCATCTGAAAAACATCCTGCATTTGTGGGTTTTCTTTACTTTTAAATCCCATTTCGGCCTGGGAGTCATCTAGTGTTATAAGGTCCCTAGAGGTGACCCTTATTTGAAAGAGGGGTGTTGTTGTTTTTTAATGTGAATGCCCATTATTCCTGAGCTAGCATCCTAAATGGGGAAATCTGTGAATTATAAACTGCACCCCACAAATAACTTTCCCCATACTCTGTTTAATCTCTACCATGCTGTGTCACAGAAGTCTGAACACTTTTACTTGTATTTACTTGAAATTAGCAGCCACCCTTTTTTAAACCAAGAAGGGGCAAACTGTGGACTGTGAGCTGCATGTGGTCCATGAGACCCTTAAGTGCAGCCCCTAGAATCATAGAATCATAGAGTTGGAAGAGACCACAAGGGCCATCCAGTCCAATCCCCTGCCATGCAGGAACTCCAAATCAAAGCATACCCGACAGATGGCCATCCAGCCTCTGCTTAAAGACCCCTAAGGAAGGAGACTCCACCATACTCCGAGGAAGTGTGTTCCACTGTCGAACAGCCCTTACTGTCAGGAAGTTCCTCCTAATGTTGAGGTGGAATCTCTTTTCCTGCAGCTTGCATCCATTGTTCTGCGTTTTAATCTCTGCATCAGCAGAAAACAAGCTTGCTCCCTCCTCAATATGACATCCCTTCAAATATTTAAACAGGGCTATCATATCACCTCTTAACCTTCTATTCTCCAAGCTAAACATCCCCAGTTCCCTAACGCGGTCCTCATAGGACATGGTTTCCAGATTCTGCTCTTGCAATTCTGCTCTTGCATTATGTAAGTGCAGAACTACTAGGTGCAGACTCCTGAAGCCCTCCCTCAAATTATATGGTGGGGATAACTTTGTCGGGTAATTCTTTTGTCCCCAAACTGGCCATATCCCCCCAGTCATTCACAAATATAGCAGTTTTCTTTCCTCAGCCTTTCCCCATAAGGAAGGAGGGGAATTAAAAATAGATCAAAATTCCCCCTCTCCCACCCAAGGTATGCTAGTGTAGTCTTTCAGTAGGACAAGAGGGGAATAGCTGCTACCATATCCATAGATGCCCAGGCCTACTTTAAATTACATTTTCAGCTTAGAAAGAGGAAGAATAAGGAGGTTGGGGAACACAAAGCTATCAACATTGGGAGCCACCTAACATATGCTGGTTGAATGCAATCATTTTGCTATTTTGTGTTTCTTATTTTATGAGGCTTTTTTTCCCTTCAAAACTACTAAGAAGACCTTGTCTTGTATGTGTGATTTTATTTTATTTTTAATTTTTTTTTTCTCACAGCAACCCACGTGGATCATCCGCTTTGTCCACCGAAGCCGAATTATGTGCGAGGGCTGAATTATCCCTGTGGCTGCTTCTGCATTCCTGCCCCAGGGTAAGATGGCTGTGTTAAGTCTTGCTCTCAGAAACAGGTGTGTTGTTGCAGTTGGGGTAAGGATTGCAACATAGGCAGACAGAGAGAGGCTGGCTGAGAGAAACAAGTTTGTAGCATACGCTCTCGTAGGCTGGGTTTACTTCATCCGATACAAGCAGACCCAGTCTACGAAAGCTTGTGCTACAACTTCTTTCTCTCAATCTGTCTCTAAAGTGCTACAAGTCTGAATACCGACTAGTCTGCATACTGATACAGACTAATACTGCTGTGTCTTTGCATAAAGCTTGACAAAGTTTGCACACCATCCCATCCAATGTCAGATTGTGGGGCAGGAAAAGAATTTGCTGAGAGTCACACAGTTAACATTTTACAGGCAAAGTGGTTGACCATTCTATCAGCAGCCTCTTTCAGCTGCTTGTTACAAAGATCTCTGTAGCCACTCTGTTAAAGTTTTGGGGATATACAGCCTGATTCGGCTGCATGTCCTAACTCTTAAGTGGAATCTCCATTTTGGAAAGGCGTTTGAAATTAGCAGAATACTTGACTAAGGCCTGATAAAAACAGGTGCTTTGTGGCACCCTGGGGCTGATTCTAGGGTTCTGGAGGGCACTCCAACCGCACGCTATAGAACCCTAGGACATGCCGGTGGTGCCATAATGGTGGCCCCTGTCCATGCAGGGGCCACCATGATGACGTACGTGTGATGCAGCGCCCGCACATCACTGCATCGCAAGTATGTCATAGACACACAACATGGCACCAATGGCGCCCTGGGCGCATCCCAAAAAGAACCTGTTTTTTCTGGGTTCTTTTTGGTGTGGAGGGAGCCCGCACGGTTTGGCTGCTGCTCCTTCCAGAAGAAAAAAAGGTGGCACCAGCATCTTGCCCTTAAGTGAACCTTTCGTCTTATACAGTAATACTTAAAAAAAAAAAATCTCACGGACTGTCATTTCAGACTATCTAAATCCTGAGAACTGAGGACACGTTCTAGCAGATTGGCAGTTTTAAATAAATCCTTCACAAAATGTAAACATTTATCCATGAACAGCCTCTCACTTGCAAAGTCTGCATCTCTGTTTTTAAAAGTTATGTCTGTTGACTTGATTGGGGTTTCTTGTTTGTTTCCCTACAGAGACCCCAGTAGGACTCAGCTCCTCAGTTTCTTTCAGACGGATCTAGGTGGTAACCTCCCACAGACGGTTGTGGAATCCTTCTTTCCAAGCAACATAACTGGTTTTTACAGCAGCCTGGCCAAAGCAGTGGTAAAACTATTAGCATAAGGAATAGCTCTCTCAAGGGAATAGGTAGCATGGGTGTGCCTCAACGGTTTTTGCAATTCTGCTCTTGCATTATGCAAGTGCAGAAGCACTAGGTGCAGACTCCAGAATCATGCCAGACTCAAGGTATGATCCAGCCAAAGTTAAGAGACCCCTTAAAATCCTATTTGGTCTTCATTGGAAACACTTCAACATATGCCTTTGAGTCAATGAGGCTTAAATTGCAACACTCGGGTTCAATCTTGTTTTTAGAAAAGAAAATCCAAAAAAAAAAATTTCAGGTTTTTATTCCATAAGAAGGTCTCAAAAGTGCATGCAATGTCTAGTGAAAAGACAGAGGAAAATTTCAGGCTTCAGTTCAGATATTTGTTGTTCTTGAGATGAGCAGAATAGTTCAAAAGAAAAGTGCACTTGATATCTTTTGATGCACTATCCTTCACAAAAAGAATTAAAAAGCAAGGGATAGAATTGCTGTGGTTTGGTGCAAAGAGACCAAGCCTAAGCAGTGAGATTCCAGTTCAGAGGTGGGCACATTGTGGCCTCTGCATGTTGACTACAAACTTCCACCCCCAATGCTGAAGGATGATGGACGTTTCATAGAATCATAGAGTTGGAAGAGACCCCAAGGGCCATCCAGTCCAACCCCCTGCCATGCAGGAACTCCCTATCAAAGCATACCAGACAGATGGCCATCCAGCCTCTGCTTAAAGACTTCCAACAGAGGCTGGATGGCCATCTTTTGGGTATGCTTTGATTGAGAGTTCAATCAGAACTCTGTGGTCCTCCAACAAATGTCTGGAGGACCACAGTTAGACTACTCATGTTCATTATTCTAGCATTCTGTAACGTGTATGAACTGTGTTTTTCAGTATAGTTGTGATTCTTTTTGAACTAAGTCTGCAATTTTGCATCAAATATGTAACCACAATGGCATTGTTTTACTTGATCTCCCCATCTGACCAATGAAGCCCACTAAAAGCTTGCCAGCCATCTTGAGTGGCAAAGGTCTGTGCTGCCAACAAGTGAGGAACTCCAAGATGATGTGAGCAACCCATCTGCCAACAAGAAATACTATGAAGAAGAGTTGCAACAGAACCCCATAGGGGTCCTTACTTCTGCTCCTCATAGTATTGTCCAGTGGTGAGAGAGGGCTGGTCATTCATTCCTTCAGCACCCTGCTTTCCAGCCTCAGTGGCTCAGGGCAGCTGCCTGGCTTTAGAGGTGGGTTTCAAGTCACCAGCCGTCTGCCATCACTGCACAAGGTTATTTGTGGTTGCGGCAATAGTGCCACAATGACAAGAATATGAAACAGTTACAGTGTCTTGAATTTAATTTATAACATTGTAATTAACAAGATACTAGGATAATATTTTATATTAATATTGGGCTGCTTAGAGCCCCACCTTGGATCTCTTTGACACATTCTTGAGCTGCAGTGCTTACTGCCTCTGCCAGTATTGCCATGCTGATCTAAGTAATGCCAAGGGTGTGTTTTTCAATTATTTAGTTTAACAACCTGCAGTAGGGCTCAGCCAAGACAATAGCTATGGACCTCTATCAAGCCCATGGCCATGATGGTATATCGACATGGCATTAGTGAAAAGGTGCCTCCCTTTGTGAGGTGTGCGAGAAGTGAACCAAGGCAGTGCAGAGCCATACCTTTCCAGAGTGGGTGATGGTAATAATGGACAAGATATCTTTGCCTATGAGTGCACAGAGAACGTTGCAATACATGCCTATCCTCATAAGCTTGATGAATGAAGTGAATAAAATAATCAATAAAGTGATGGAGAAACCAGGGAAGCTCCTATTCTCCTAAAGGCTCAGTATGTACTAGTTGAATCTACAAGGCCATGAGTTTGATACTTGGCCGTATAAGTGGCTCTTTGGATAAACCTTCGGCCCTTTCACAGCACATCCTATGGAACTGTGGGGTTTTTAATTTAGGGCGTATTTGTGCCACACCCTAAACTGTATTTAGTGTTGGACTAGGAGTTTTATTGGACACAGTTTTTTCCCCGTTATGAGAACGGGAAGGGGACGCTTGTGTCCACGCGCGACTGAGAAAGAACGGATTTTATCGCACACCAAAACGTCCTCAAAATGGCGCCATTCCATTCCCTGGTGCCAAGCCGTCCTCATTCAGTGCTGAGATGTGTTACATGTTTGGGTCAGAAGACTTCCGTCCAAGCCAAATGATGCGCCTCAGCACTGAATGGGGACGGCTTGGCACCAGGGAATGGAATGGCGCCATTTTGAGGACATTTTGGTGTGCGATAAAATCCATTCTTTCTTGATGACACGCAGACATGAATGTTCCCTTCCCGTTCCCGTAATGGGGGGAAAACTGTATCTGATAAAGTTCAAGGACTCTGGGAGACCAGGATTCAAATTCCCACTTAGACATGGAAACCCACTAGGTGATGTTGGACAAGTTGCACACTCTAAGCCTTAGAGCAGTGGTCCCCAAACTGTGCTTTTTAAGGGTTTTGGACTTCAGCTTCCAGACCTTGGGCAAGTCCTCTCAGCTTTAAGAGGAAAGTAGTGGCAAACCCCTTCTGAACAAAACTTGCCAAGACAACTCCATGACAAGTCCATCATAAATTGGAAGTGATTTGAAGGCAAAGAACAACACCAAGTGCTGTAATTGTGTCAACTGAAATGGCCCTTGTCAGAATAAAATTGTTCTAATTCTCATTAACTGGTCCAGCAGAATCATGAAACACAGCTTGTGTTAACCTTTATCATTTTGGACAACAACGTTCCAGGATGTTACCAGAAACAAACAAACAAAACCTTCCATTCCTGAGTATCAGAGGGGCAAGCTTTAGTTTAGCATCCATGTTTTCTGCATGCTGTGAGATTTTCAGATAGGAGATCTAAACATCAGATGCTATTTCTCAATCATAAGAGCCATTTGGCAGAAGAACAGAATAATTGTCTGGGCAAGCAGTGGGTTGTAGGAGTATTAATGCAGAGGCTGGATGGATGGCCGTGTATCAGGAATGCTACAGCTGTCTCATGCACTGAACAATAGTTTGCACTTGATGACTTTTAAGGTCTTCTTGAATTCCACAATACTGTTCCTTTGTACCACAGCTGCACCATGCAGTTCTGCTGACTCTGTATCTCAGGTAATAATGCTGTCCTACCTAAGAGAATTGTTGAAAGACACTCTTGTTATGTAGATTAAAAATAATTTAAAATGGTGCTCTTACAATAGTTGTTGTTCTATTACTGTACATTATTATGTCATGGTTGAAGGTCTGTAAAACACAGTTGCCCATGACCCTTATACCGGGGTGGCAAATGTATTGTTGCACTGCAGCTCACCACATTCTTCACCTAAAGACTGAGTGGCTGAACTGCCATCCAACAATATATGTGCGAGAGCCCCACAAATTTTCCACAATTACTTACATAGTGGTAGCCAAGCAAGTCTTAAAGGGTTTTATTAAAGGTAGATGCCATGTCTCCAACACCACTGTTCTTTTCTTCCCCTATGTCAACCTGCTTTATGTAACAGCTTACCTCATGACGAAAGCTGGAGTTTGCACAAATTTTTTGGTTTGGTATTGTAATGAGTGGATCTGGGAATGTTTCTTGCTTTTCAATATTTAAAGCAACAACCATTTATTTGGATAGCATGGAACAGAACTGAAAGATGTTAAATCACATGCACAGTATTCCACGTGAAACCTGGGGATGGACTCGTTCATTCCCATCCATTCTGTAATGTTGATAGAAAAGCAGCTACACAGTCTTTGACATCTTCAAGAGCAAGAGGGGCCACATGGGATGCTTCATGTTTCAATGCATCATCGAGACAGCTTACATACTTCCTGGTCTGTCAAGAGAATTCCCTATATCCAGAAGCTGTTTCCACATGCCATTCTCCCACACTGGAAGAGTATTATTACACAATCCAGGCTCAGTTAATTCTCATGGGAATAGTTCTACCATCAACCTGATTTGCAGGTTTCTGCTTTGGCATCCTTTGTTAACAGAGCCTTCTTAAATTAGTTTTCTGCTGCTACTACTTTATTAACAGTGAGACCACAAAGGAGTAAACATTTCTAATGCACCTAGTCTTCTCTGTTCACAGTCCTGCTCAACTTTCTCTCATCTTACAAAAAAGCATCTGGCCATGGGTGACTAGATCAGCTGTACTTTGGGACATAAATGAAAGCCTTTTAGCTTTGCCTTAAAATGGACAGATATTCCTAATTGGTTTGTTTATTCTTAATACAACTACTGTTACTCCTCTCCATGGCGAGATCCAGCTGTCGTGCTGGTGGAGGTTTTTCTCTTGATGACTGCAGTAACTGGCCCATCAGGTAATGTCTTGATGAAGTTCCACGCTTCAAAACGGGTGAGGCCTTGCATCAGATTCGTGTGCACCTGCAGTAACTCATCTCCCGGCTGAACAGCGGGCCTGTGTTCTGATCCTGCTCCTAAAGAAAGCCAACCAAGCGTGCTTATTTATGTACAAATTACATCTAAAATTGCAAAATACTATACAACAATCATGAAACACATGATACAAAACAATCCATGAAATCGGAGCACAATATCAACATTATCCATAAAACGTGGAAGGCTGAACTACATCAGGGAGATTTATAAAAAATGGTTGGTTGAAATCTTGCATCAGAAACCTAGCCACCGTTTCATGGCTATGATGTGTCTTCCAGTCTGACCCTGCATTTTATAATCCAGGCAGCTGCACTAAGGAACAGAATTCTGTAGTGCTGGCAAACAGGGTGCTGGAGGATGACGCTTCCACCATCCATCCAGGACGGAGCTGGTCATGCCATCCTGCAGCACCCTACTCCATCATTCAGGATAGCTGACTGGCTTTTAAGGTGGGTTTCAGGGACATTTCCAATCATGTCAGTGGTCCCATGGCTGTATAACTGTCTGAGGAAAACAGTTGCATAGTCATAAGTATAATTTACAATATTGCAGCTGATCAACAGGATGCCATCATGCCTTCAACAAGTGCTTATTTTTTTTTTACATGTCTTATATCAACCTGGCCCAGTAAAACAAAATAAGTAGCCACTGCAACTTCTTTCACAGAGTTTTGCTTCATTGTGTGGAAGACCCCATGCAAAACACACATCTGCAGTTAATGGATGTCTAATGAGCATCCGCTAAAATGGGGCAGTGTAAAAATCATGGAATGGAAAATGGCTCTGAATTCTAAAATTGTCATAGAGCTATAGTTTTTTGTGGGTTTTTCTGGCTACATGGCCATGTTCTAGAATAATTTATTCTTAACGTTTCATCAGCATCTGTGGCTGGCATCCTTCTCTGAGGATGCCAGCCACAGATGCTGGCGAAACGTCAGGAATAAACTCTTCTAGAACATGGCTACTTAGCCCAAAAACCCACAAAAAACTATGGATGCCAGCCATGAAAGACTTCAACTTTTCATAGAACTGATGTTACTGAACTCTCAATGTGGTTTTCTTGCCCAGGAATTCATCCTTACCGCTGCACTACTAAAATTAAAACCCCTTTTTGAAAGCTACATTTTTTGTGAAGCCTTTGAAATATTCCTATCCCAGTTGAAGCAACAGATAGCCAATGCCCACCCCAAGTATTATACAATTGCTGGGAGACATCTAGAGGTATCTGTTTCCTTGCTCAGCCAACTAGTTGTGAGAAATAGATTTTACTCTGAGAGCTGCATTTGGCCCCCAAGAGTGTGTTCCCTGGATGTGGGGAGGGCTCTGCCAGGGGCTGCCTCTTGGCAGTGGAATCAGCAAGTGCCCAAACAGTACAAGGGCATCCCCCTCTCCCCATTTCTTCTCTTTCTCTTCCTTTGCAGCAGCCTGCTCAGAAAAGTATAGATGGCTATTTCTAGAGGAGTGATTGCTTGCCAGAGGTTTTTTGGACCTTGGCTATAGAATGTAGAATGGCAGCTTGCCCATCCCTGTTGCAACCAGCCTTAAGTATGTACCTTTAAAAATTCGGTTAATGATGATTGGCTTATCTCCATGGATGGAGCCTTTCCCTCCTTCCAAGCTGAACCCTAAACCAGCAGATGTCTTCTCCAGGGTCACCATAAAGATCAGGTCTTCAGAGGCTGTATCAAAATACAACATTGTCAGAGGAGAATAGGTTGTGCAGAAAAAAGCTGTAGCCGAGTGGTAGAGTACATGGATTCCATGCCTCAGGTGTCAGGTTCAATTCCCAGCATCTCTACATAGGACTGAAAAAGACCAATATTTCAAATTCTGGAGAGTGATTGCTAGTCAGCATTTGCCAGCCTTCCCTAAATTGCTAAATTGCATTTGCCAGCCTTTCCTACAAATCCCATCATCCAAGACAATCTTGACATACTGCTTGAGGATGGTAAGAATTGTTGCCTAATACATCAATAAGATACCAAGTAAGGAAAGGCTGGTACAGTATATATAATACTGTGATGACATAGACAAATGTTCTGACTTGTGTAAGCAAGCTCCTTACATGAGAAGAGCCATAGTTCAGTGGTAGCATACATATGTTGGTTGCAGAAGGAATGATCCCATTCCCAGCATTTCCAGGTAGGAAACTGTGAGCTTCTGATGAAGATTAGTAATGGAAATCATCTCTCCAAAGCTTTCTCACCATTGCTGATGTTTCCTGTAATGTACAGTTTTGGAGTACTATTGCATCTATTTGGGCAAAGCACTCCTGCCCTATTACATCTCCACTCTCAAATTCCTGTTGTCCAAAGATACTTTTTTTTCTTTGCTTTAAAAACAAAATGCTTGCACAGCTTCCTTGTATGTGTTTGCAAACAATTTGAGAATACAAAGAGCATCCAGTAAATGTCACTATCAAATACACTCACCACAGTCTGTTGAGTTTTCTCCTCCTGAAGACACACAGGTCTTGAGGGAAGTGTTCAGGCTTCTTTTTCTTTCTTTCGACTTTCTTGTAACAATAACTGCCTGCTTTGTCTGGCGAGCTTTTCGCAAGATCTCCAGTGCTTGGTGGTGAGTGGAGCCTTTGAGAGGCTTCCCATTAATCGATAAGACTTCATCTCCTTTCTGAATAGTTCCTTCCTGGGATGCTAGTCCGCTAGAGAAAACTCTGTGCACCTGTTAGAAAGCCCAACCAAACACACAGATCAAAGTGTGCTTGTCACATTTAATAGTCACACATTTTCATTTTCAAACAAGATTGAAACATGTTTCATAAAACCTCTTCGTAAAGTTGTTCACCATTCACTTCATCATCTAAATAGCAAATCTGTGCCAACTGAAGTGGGGGAAATGTCTATACCAACTCAAAGAGAGAAAGGGGTATTGGGAGGAGGAGGAGGAAGGCAGTGCTAACTCAAAAAACTCATCCCCATTCTGACCCACCAACACTGCCGTAAGGCAGAGCACCTCCTTCCCTGTATACCTTTTAGGATTTTGGGAACGGGACCAGTTTTCATGAATAGCTAGGAACTGAATGGTGTTGGGGAAGCATACTATTAAAGATGCAGATTTGCAAATATTCCTACCTAAGTTAGCAGACTTTGTGGAAAAAGAAGAAAGATTATTTGAATTAGAAATTGATAGAAACAATGTCATTAAACAATACAGAGCAATAATTCATAACAATTATTTTTTTAAAAAAATGTATGCTTATTAATACATTCAATCAACATTTATTTATTTAGGTAATTTAAATTGTTAAATAATACAAACACTGATTGAGAAGTGATGTCGGCTCTGAAGGAAAGATCGCTCTCACCAGAAGCCTTAACTGATCACTTGCTGAGGGTTTTTGAAATCAGACCAAGGGCCATACGCAGTGCTAGGAGTGCTTTAAAATGAACAGTTGTCAGAACAAGGTTACCTACAGTAATGTCTTTGTTTTCTAGGTCCACTCCACCAGCTAAGCTGAACCCAAGCCCAGCGCCTTCTTCTTTGTGCAGAACTGTAACATGAATCTCACTGAGTTGCTGTGCAAAAGGGAGAAAAAACAATTCTCAGTCTTCAGCACAAAGATACAATACAGCATGGGCTTGATATGCATTTATTGCTAAATTACAGAGTCATAGTGTTGGAAGAGATCACAAGGGCCATGTGGATCAAACCCTTGGCATGCAGGGAAACACAACTTAAGCACTCCTGTAATATGGTCATTCAGCATCTATTTCATAGAATCATAGAATCATAAAATCAAAGAGTTGGAAGAGACTACAAGGGCCATCCAGTCCAACCCCCTGCCATGCAGGAACTCTCCATCCCCGACAGATGGCCATCCAGCCTCTGCTTAAAAACCTCCAAAGAAGGAGACTCCACCACTCTCCATTGAAAGAGTGTGTTCCACTGTCAAACAGCCTTTACTGTCAGGAAGTTCCTCCTAATGTTGAGGTGGAATCTCTTTTCCTGCAGTTTGCATTCATTGTTCTGCGTTCTAGTTTAATTTAGAGAGACTTCCAAAAAAAGAGGGTTCACCATCCTCTGAGACAGTCTATTCCAATGTCAAACAGCTCTCAGCCTAAAAAAATTCTTCCAAATGCTTGGGTGGAATATCTTTTTCTGTCATTTAAATCCATTGCTACATGTGCTGTTCTCTGGAACTGCAGAAAACAAGCTCATCCCACTCTCTGTTTAAATGTCTACATGACATTTAAAGCTGGTTAACGTAACATTATGTCTTCTTTCCCTGCAGAACATATTCTGCTCCTTAAATTGTTCCTCATAGGACTTGGTTTCCAGACCTTTGATTATCTTGGTTGCCTCCTTTGAACATGTTGCAGTGTGTCCTATCCCTCTCAAACTGTGGTGCCAAGACATACTATACCCAAAGCAGAATACTACTTTCCATAGTCTGGACAATTCTGTTGACACAACCTGCAGTTGCATTGGGGTTTTTTGGCCACCATATCACACTGTTGACTAGTGTTTAGCTTTTGGTCTATGAAGACCCTATATCTTTTTCACATGTACTGCTTGCAAGCCAGATGACACTGATCTGATATTTATGTGTTTCATTTTCCCCCATGTCTATATGTAGTTCTCCCTGTTGAAATTCATTTCGTTAATTTTGGCCCCGCTCTCCAATCCATCATGGTCATATGAATCCTGAGCATGTCCTCTAGGGTTTTGGCTACCTCTCCTAATTTAGTGTCATCTGCAAATTTGATAATCCATTGTCCATTTCTAAAGATGTTGAATAACACTGGGACCAGGAGAGAACCTAGTGGCACCCCAGACGTCGCTTCTCTCTCGGAAAAAGAATAACCATTGGCTTCATCCCATGAGGGCATCACCCCTAAACAAGATCTCTGCACCCCCCCGTGAAATTTTCCTTTAGTTCCCCCAATTTGTAACATTGAAGCAACATACTCCAACCTCTGTTTAAAGCCCTCTAGTGAAAGAGAGACCACCATCCTGACTGGCAGTCCACCAAGCAGGAATTCTAAAAGAGGTCACATATGGAGTTTATCACACAGGAGGAATTTCTCTCTATTTCGAATAGAGCCAATTTGAATTCACATAAGTTTAATGAATTTACGTGAATTTTAATTGCGTTTGGGATGCGTTCAGAATAACTTCCCATTACCCGAAAATGTCTTCCCATTGCCTGAAATTGCGGGAGATACTCTAATACACAATAATGTAAAATCCATGATTGCGTTCGGAATGACTTCCCTTTTGCCCAAAATTGCATGAGATATATTCATACAAAATAATGTGAAACCCCATGATTGTGTTTGGATTGCCACTGGATTATACTTCCAATTTCCATCGTCTGATAAACTCCATAGGGAATTTTGGCCACTGTAGCATTTTTTATCAGTGCAACACTGTGATGATAATAATAAATAATTAACTTTATTTATATCCTGCTTCATCTGCACTCAGGCAATCTGGGCAGTTCACAGCATTAAAAATTATACATATCCCCCAACTCTCCCTCCCATAAAATGGTGATCTCCATTATCTGACACCCTTCTCATTTACAAGCACAAAAAGGAGCCGTTCCTTCATTACTAGTAGATTATCCTATATAGGTACCATTACACTGGCAGTCGAGCAACTTTTATAACAACTTCATCTTTGCAGCATCTGATAACCTGGATCTGCCTTGCTTGCAGGAAGCTAACATTGTGAGAACCATTAATATTTAGTTACTCAGATGTACACAAAACCAACCTACCATTAGGCAGAGCAATTCACCCAGTTCCAGGCGAAAGAGTGGAATAATTTTCTATTAATTAACACATGTTTACTGCCAGGAAAAGACCCAAAGGCACACTTGGGATTTTCTGCATGGTGTCTTAAAATAGAGTGCGCCCTTGGTATCTGCTGGAGTTTGGTTTGAGAACCCTTCATGGATACCAAAATCTGTGGATGCTCAAGTCCCATTAAATACAATGGCATAGTCAAAAGGTGTCCCTTATATAAAATGGCCAAATCAAGGTTTGCTCTTTTTTTTTTAATCAAGACATGGATGCTTGAATCTGTGGATAACAAATCTATGGATATGAAGAGCCAACTGTAATTTGGTCAACGGCAAGCCAGAATTCAAGAGAATTTCAGCTTGTCAAAGGAGAGCCAATGTGCTGGTGCAACGTTACTTAAAGTGGCAAACCCTAGACCTGTAATGGTCCCTGAGCTGTTGGCTACCATTCGCTGCTAAGTTTCCAAGAAGGAAGGAAACAGTGGTAACCAGGGGGCACAAATATGGTGCCAGTCCCTGCAACATTGAGAAAAAAAATATTGGTTTACCATATCAGATAGCCTAAATAAAAAATTGTTCTAAGGAATATGGATCTCCTCTAAAATAAGAGTCTGTTGCACCCACGCATGGACTTTGTTCTAGTGAAAGAAATACTTTTAAAGCAAAACAAACAAACAAAAAAACCAGAGTGCCTAGAATTTAACGGGAGGGATTAATGTTGCCCCTTGAAGGGGGTGATGGAAAATGCCTTCCAAAACTCTTTTGACATTGCCCACGTCGCTGTAAAGCTTTTTCATGCCCCATATTGACTTACTTGGCATTTCCCTTTAGAACTTGGGACAAATTAATTAATTATTGGTATATTTCCTTGGAGGTCTTTAAATAGAGGTTGTATTGGATATCTCTCAGGAAGGCTTTAGTTTTTTATTCCTACGTGTCAGAGGATTGGAACAGATGGCTTTTAGACACAACTCTATAAGAATGGAGACAGCTCTAAGAGTCTGGTGGTTGGGAATTTTAGGTACTGGGGCCAAATCTAGAAAATCAAAGATGAACTAATACAAAACTATGTGATGATTTCTCAGATTTTGTATGAATCCTTCCTGATTAAGAAAAGTTGAAATGCCTCTTCAAAGTCACACTTACTAGGAATAAGAGCTTTAAGCTAAAACTGTTTTGGTAATTTTGGCCCCAAATGTTTGTCTTTGGTCTTACCCACCGCTTAAATAACCTCCCAAAAACTTCTCTGGAGAAACTTCAGGACGAAAGAAGTTTCTGAATCCTTGATTTAGCAACTATGCACTTTAACTTGGGTAGGTATGGAAAGGGCACCATTTGCCAACATTCAGTGAGCAAGATGTCTGGGTCAACATTAGATCCAGTCTTTATATGCAGTAGATCCCAGAATGTGGTTCATGGGGAACGGCAGATAATTCACCGTGACCCCCAAGCCTCCTTTTTCATCTTGTGGCATGCCCCAGCTACTAAGCTATATGAAGCATGCAGTGGTATTTTAAAAAGAAAGAAAAGAAAAGAAAAGAAAAGAAAGAAAGAAAGAAAGAAAGAGGAAGTCCCACAAGCCTAATGGTATGCCTGCAAGAGAACAGGAAGTTTCAGCAGGTGCAGTAAAAGAATAAGCTGCACTTACTAAAATATCTTTTTTGAAAAATAAACTCTGACCTTTTTTCCCCATCTTATAACCTCCCCCCCCCGTCCCTTTCTCACTCATTTTAAAATAATTTGGTCCCCCTATTGTTTAAAAAGAAATCCAAACTAACAAAAGTAGGCATTTTCATACTATAGCAGACAGTTATACAAATCCGAGACATAGCCATGTTAGTCTGCAATATTATGCAAAGAGATCTTGTAGCACCTTTGAGACTAAATGAGTGAAAGACATTGTAACATAAGCTTTCATAGGATCTTATCAGACGTTGAAAATTGGAAGTATAATCTAATGGCAATCCGAATGCAATCATGGGGTTTCACGTTATTGTGAATTAAAGTGTCTCACGGAATTTCGGGCAAAAGGGAAGTTATTCTGAATGCAATCATGGGTTTTACGTTATTTCGTATTAAAGTATATCACACAATTTTGGGCACTGGGGGGTCATTTTCGGGTAATGGGAAGTCATTCTGAACGCATTCCAAATGCAATTGGAATTCACGTGAATTCGCTAAACTAGCTAATTCACATGAATTCGAATTGGCTCCAATTGGCTCCATTTGCAATAAAGAGAAATTCCTCCCATCTCATAAACTTGATAGAGTGGGTCCACTTCCTCATCTGAGGAAGTGAGACTCAGTTTAGATAGAACATTCCATGTGGGTTTGCATACTTCAAGGATTTGCATAGTATGTTGTTGTGTTTAGACAATGCAGGCCAAACACACACAAACACACATACACAGGGCCAGGATCAAGCCAGATCCTAGCAGATCAAACATGGATCCAGTGGATCCAACCTGATTTCCAGAATAAACAGCTGTAACCCAGGGGTCAATTTGACCCCTGGTTTGCAACAGCATCTTCCATAAACTCTGCAGAAAGCCTAGGCTGTTCAGATGGATCCCTTGTTCTGCCATTGCTCCTACCATAACTGATGCAGAAACGGGGCACCCGGCCACATGGGTGCAGGCAGGCACCCTGTTTCCACATCAAATGTGGTGATGGGGGGCTTCTCAGTAGGAGTGACGGTGCGACAAGGTAAGGAGGGCAGGGTGGTAGCAAGTCCTGGGACAGTGCAAAGATGGACGTGTGTTTATCTGTCCATCCCTGTGTCAAGCTGGGGACCACCTCGGGTAAGCACCCAGGCCAGAATAGCATGGGCTCAGCCTGTTCTATCCTGGCCTTTCTGCTCAGTCCCACATTCAGCATGCTGACCCTCTTCTTCTTCCGTAGTTGCCTCAACCTGCTCACCTGCTATTCCAGTGAGTTATGTCAACAATGAAAAGGCATCCACTTGCCTTGACTGCTTCTTCTGGGCACTGGTATATAAAGGACCAGGTGGGAGAAGGTCAGGAAATGGTGGAGAGGACCAATTGAGGAAGGGGAGCCAACTGTGAACACCTTCTCATGCTTCCCTCCACAAAAAACATGAACTCAGTAGTGATCCTGATTTTAAGACCAATGGACATTGGAGATCTTGGAAAAGCTGGAAGCATCTGAGATAACAGACATACCTTTAATGTAGCCTCATCTAAAGACTTCACCTCCTCTATAAGCTTTTCCAGTTCTTCACGGGTAAGGAGGGAGATGACAGACTGTCCTGAGACACCGAAAGCATGGGGCAAACTGCGGTCCTGCTCAGCATCTTCTTTTTCAGTATCTGACAGACATGCACCATAATCTCTCAGCTCAGAGAGGCTTTTCAAAGGAAAAAACAAGAAACGTTGAATGATGCCATAGTAAATCTATCCGGCAGGACATGTAGCTGGGCTGTCACATCCTTCAACTGTTCCAATTTGGAAGACACAACCCAGTTTAATCCTCTCCCATCCCACTTTCTCATCTCCTTTTGAAAATGTCCCAAGTTCTCTGTCCTTCTCCCACTTTCCTTCTTTGTCCTTGACTTACATCAATTGCTAAAAACTGAGTTCAAAGCACAGAAGTAATTTGCTGAAATACCTGAGCAGAGAAGGAAAGTAGGGGATGGAGTCTTGCCCCTCACAAACTCAATAATGAAATCCAAGGTTTAAAATACTTTTTTTGTTGTTGCTCACTCACTAATAACTTTTGCATTCTTGTTGCTTGGAAACATCAATTTTGAACTGTTGGAGGATTTGGGCTACTGGTGTGTTTTGCTTGGGAGTCTTTTGGGTTGACTGTATTCCAGGACTGAACTATTACAGATTATGGCAATATCAGGCAGGTAAAGAGTGATACTCCAGGCACACAGTTTTTAGCTCACATACTGCCATTTGTAAAGCCCTATGGGACCACTGTTACACACATTAGATTTGCAGGGAGGACAGGGAAGGAGAAGGAATGGGTGGCCAATTTCACAAAACTGTGGCTCATCTTGGCTACTGTTGTCAAGAAAGAAAGAAACAAGTTAGGACATGAAAGATGCTGGGTGTGGAGAGGCTCTGGATGATGTGTAAGGAGCTACTGAATAGCCACCTGTGCCCTGTCTAAAACAAAAGATGCACACAAGTAGCCTTGAGTTACGCATGCATACGTCGCCAACAGGATTCCAGCCTGCAACTGTGCATTTTGTCTTCAGATTTCTTATCATGTCTGAGGGCTGCTAATGATATCTTCCTTTCTTAACTGAATTCTAAAAAACCAGGATAAGGCACCACTAGCCCTTTAGAAATAAAGAAAGTTAAAAAAAATGTTTATGCAAATTGGCTTTCTCTTAAGGGGTTTTTATTACTGAGCTGTTGGATGAGCTTTGTTTTTATTTGAGGACATAGCCATATTAATCTGGAACATCAGTATGCAAAGAGATTTTATAGCAACTTGGATGCTTACTGAAAGAAAGAAGCTGGTAGCATGAGAATTTGTAGACTTGAGTCTAATTCCCCTGCATCTGTAGACTCAGCTGTACAAAAAGCTCATGCTACCAGCTTCTTTTTCTACTCTCAATGATGCTAAAATATCCCTTTGCATTTGTTTTACTTTGTTACTGATCTTAATTGGAGGGCCTAGTTTCAATTTTACTATTTACACGTATTATCCATTGGCCAAGATTTAATCATCAGGCGAAGCTATGACAACAGAGATCTGTCATCATACCTACATCCAATAATGCTTTTTCAACCAGGCAGACTCCAGTGGAAGGGTTTCTGAGGTGTGACACATTAGGATGCTGGGAAAGGACATTATTTATCTATTAGGAAATGAGGAAAAGACACATGCATCTTAAGAGGACAGAAGCCGTGTCAAAGCTGTGCTCAAGTCCTTAGGACTGGAGCATCGCTTTGGCACGGCTTCCAGCCTCTTAGGATGCATACATCTTTTAAATAACATACCTCCAAAGTGACCTGAAGCAGCTTTATTATGGCCTGTGTGATTTCCTAATAAATCAATAAGTTAAGAATTGCAAACATGGTGGTCTTACTTAAGAGAAAAGCCAGTGTCTGAAGAATAAGCAGCGCTTGCAGGGAAGAGGGGTGAACCATTGTCTTCTGAGTCGGACTTTGGGATCCTATCTTGTGACTTCCATGGGTTTTTCCCAAAACACTGCGGAGATTGAGGAAGGGAATGCAATGATTTCATTAAAGCTGATGAGAAGTGGTTGCTTATGGAATCAATTTTACTGCATTTTTCTCCACTGGTTTTCAGCATCTCGCAGGACTGGGATGAGGTCAGTGGAAAGCTGCGTGCTCTTTGGCTTGGAATTTTTTTAATTTGTGAAAAAGGTTCTGTGTTTTGCAGTTGAAACAAATCCAGAGAACACTCGGTGGTGGTGCTGGTGCTTCTCTTTGGACTAGACACATATTCCTCTCTTGAGCTGCAAGATGAATCTATGCTACTTGCATCTAGAGACAGCTGAAGGGAGGTGTTTTCAGAACCTTCATAGTTATCAATGTTGCTGGTTGAAATTTGGTGAAAATGAGCTGTGACATATTTTGGTTCCTTTCTACCAGGAGATGCTTCTTTCTGAACCACCAGCTCTGGGCTGCGTTTTTGGTTTCCCTTCTCTTGAGCTTGAGGAGTTCCCAGACTTTCAAATGAGCTTATTCTTTGCTTTATTGATGAACCTCTAGGTGAGGCCCGAATTACCCTGGGAATGCAATCCAGTTCATTGTCAGACACGTCATCAACATTTTTGAGTGCTGTTGTATCTGACTTCCCTTTCTTCAAGCTTTTTAGGCTTTGACGAAACCAGGCTGGTTTAGGTGCTACTGGGGGACCTTTCTTCACAAAATCACTTTCATCAGATGACCTCAGTGCTTCAGAATTGACCTCGTCTGTGTCTGATCTTTGAAGTCCTGCTTCTGGGCATCTGGAGGTTCGATTGCCTTCATGTGTGTCCTTGGCGTGGTGCAATCCCAAGGAATGGTCATCTTCTAACATACTGGGATTAAACAAGCTTTTTATGCAGTCAGAAATTCTAACCCAAGGGTCTTCCGTTGTAACCTCAAGGGTATGATCTACCTTTGTCTGTCTTCTGAGAGCAGGCCTTTGAGCTGTTAAGACAGTCTTTCCTGGGTGGGAGAAAAGATGTTACCATCAATAAATACAATTGGTTAAAAAGAATTCTACCCAAATGCTTCTGTGTTCAAAGTAGAAACTGTGAGCTACCCTGTTTCCCCGAAAATAAGACATCCTCTGAAAATAAGACCTAGTAGAGGTTTTGCTGAATTGCTAAATATAAGGCCTTCCCCAAAAGTAAGACCTAGCAAAGTTTTTGTATATAAATATATATACTAAATGTTCATTTTTTTTTCTCAACATGTAAAATAAATGTGAATTCTTCTTCATGGAAAAATAAGACATCCCCTGAAAATAAGACCTAGTGCATCTTTGGGAGCAAAAATTAATATTAGACTCTGTCTAATGCTCGGGGAAACATGGTTATTATCTTGCTTTACAAATTAACTTAGTACCAAAGAAGTGGTCATATCATTAGATGGCTAGTCAGCATTGATAAAACCAATGACCAAAGGGAATGAGTGAATCATAGACATTGAGGGATCTTTAGCAACATGACAAAAACTTGATTGTTTTTTTGTTTGTTTGTTTGTTTGTTTAGGAGAAAGCCACAGAAACCACAGCCATGAAGACATATAGGAAATTGCATCAAAGAATTATGCTTCTCTTCTCTCGCTCTCCTTTGTTTCACTCTTAAAATGCTTGAACGTGATTTTCCTAAATTAAGTCAATGACCTTGAATCTCACTGGATTAACCTTGGGCTAGTTGCTATGGGGCAAACCCAAACAGAGCAAAAGTTACAATATCTGTTTTTGATAGTACATTGTTGTTCTCGCATTTAAATTTTTAATTCATGCGATGCACACAACCATCAGTAACTATCATTTACCATTCCTGTGAAGTAGCACCATCAAGTAGTGAAGGTGACTATAGCACCATCACTTTTTCTTCTATGCATTAAAAGGATTGCCAAAATCCTAGATCACCTTTTGCTTAACAGAGTTTACATACAGTTAGCGAAGTAGCAGTGGCACTAAGAAACCCTGTTAGCGAATTGCAAAGGTGCGTACTGGGACACCGGCAAGCATGCCCAGTGCACATTGGGATGATGCACATCACTGTGTGTGTGATGCACACTAGTGCATGGCATGCATTGGTGTGTAATGCGCATTGGTGTTCAATATGCATTGGACACTTTGCCAGCTCTGCTGCGTAGCAATGTCAACAGCGGGCCTCTACTGAATGTAGACATTATGAAATGGACCAGTTCTGACTTCTGCACATGTAAGTCCAATTATGAAGACATAACTCCCATAACTATAGGATTTTGCTGGACAAGTTTAAGTTTGGAGCAACCACAGCTGCTTCTTTAGGTTATGGGTTTTGCTATAGCAGTCTTCTCGTTCTACTTCCACATTACCAGCATTCTGACTCATGAGCAGAAACTTGGCGCCTTTCATTTCCCCAGCCACAATCGCACATTTCCTGGTGGGTGGGTGTATAAATATATCTCTCCATGCTTCAGGAGCTATCATCTATAAGCACCACCGCCTCCAGGTTCTTCTCACCAAAGCCCCCTTGCTTGCCCTCCCACCTATTCCTTTTCTTTCTCGAGCGGCAGATCCTCTATTGAGAGAAGACGTCAATCTGTCTTGTGCTGAAATTGTAGTCTGTGTGCTCAAGAACACTTTTAATAATAAAATAAATAAAACTTTTTATTTATAGCCCACTTTTCTACTATAATAGCTGTCAAAGCGGCTTACGTATTCAAAACATAACCAATACAATAGATGATAAACAATATGTAAAATATATCCCCCCCCCTTTAAAAAAGAATTAAACCATTTATGATTAAAATATAGTCTGTTTTAAAACTGTTAATAACAAACAGTCTATTAAGCAGAGAAGCAGCATAGTGCATAGCGTGTGGGGAGTTCATTTATAGCCAAGAGATTCTATTCAGGAAAGGCCTGCCGGAAGAGATCCATCTTGGTAGCTTTTTTTAAAGCTATCTAAGCTGGTAATTTGACGGATCTCCTCTGGCAAGCCGTTACACAGTCTGGGAGCGGTTGCAGAAAAGTTCCTCTGGAAAGCTGCAGCTAATCTGGTCTTTTAGTGGAGCTTACTTCTGAGTAGTCATTCCCAACAAAGAAGTAAAACAAAAAGTACAACCTCAATAGTCACCAGCTTAGGTCCCACAGAAATCAGGGAGGTTTTCTTCTAAGCAGACAGTCTGACCAAAGGGAAGAATAAAACTGCAGACCTACGTGGGGGCCCAGAGTGGCATAGTGGTTTGAGTGTTGGACGACAATGCTGGTGATCAGGGTTCAAATCCCAGCTCAGCTATGTAAACCCATTGGGTGACCTTGGGCAAGTTACACTCTCTTAGCCTCAGAAGAAGGCAATGGCAAACCTCCTCTGAACAAATCTTCCCAAGAAAACCCCATGATAGCTTCACCTTAGGATCGCCATAAATCAGAAATGGCACACAACAGCAACAATAATATACATGTACCTAGGAGTAAGGCTCACTGAAGTCAGTGGTGCTTGCTTCTGAGCAGCCTGATATGGAAGAGGTAGTCTTTCAGATATACTGGCCACAAGCCGTTTAGGGCTTTGTAGGTTAAAAACCAGTACCTTGAATTGAATTTTCAAGCAAACTGGAAACCAGCGGAGTTCTTATAAGACTAGTGATATGAGGTCTCTAAAATGCACATCAGGCAACAGTCTGGCTGCTGCATTTGCACTAATACCTCTTTTGTATTGACTGTATTTATAAAGCTTGAAGAGTCATTAAAATCAAGCATTTAAAAGTGAAATGGAGGAAATAAAGGTTTTTCCCCCCTAAATAAGATTTTCATCAGGCTTATAAGGCATTATACATCTTAGATGTCTTGATGACCAAGGTTGTAGTAAAACAGAAGATGGGCAAGTTAGCCACATATGTTCCCCAAAAATTGTTAGTTCCTTGGAGAAAGTATTAAATTGAGTAGGCCATATGTTAGCCTAATGTTAGGACAAATACCGTAATATATTACAAAAGAGTTTTATGTCTTATTATAGAGAAGTTTTATTTTTAATATTTACACTTGAAAATGAAAAATTGCCAAACCTCAAAAAATTTCTCTTAAGCAGTGCAAGATTAGGAGCAATGAACCTGGAGAAACCATTAGAGGATTTTTCTGTACAAAGATGGTTAGACATAGTGTGTTCAATAGCTCTACCAGAAAAAGGTAACATACAGATAAGCAAGTGGAGAATTTAAAAAGAATATATTTGGAGAAATTTGGGGGGGCTTCCTATTGTGCATATTGTTTACTCATGCAAACTCTGGATTTAAACCACCAGCTGATCAAGAATCCCTCTGGAAAAGTGTATTTTTAACATTATGAATAATACACAGCCCATTGGGCAGTACTTCAAAGAGTATTTATACCTTTCAATGACTGATAGTGATACATATTTAGGTTCACTAAAATTTGAAGTGGGAGGGTAAGAAGGAAGGGCAAAGGCAGCCAAATGTCATATTCTATCTGTAAGTAAGAGGAAACATACAATGGAAAATTTAAAAATTAAAATGTTAAACAAAAAGTTTACACCAATAATCAATACAAAGAACCTGTGGATGACTATAGACCACAACAGGAAGTTTTTCTGAGAAACTGACTTAACATGAAATAAGGCAATTGAAAATAAAAGTTGCTGAAGTTTGCACAACTACGGGAAGTATGTATTTGTGTGTAAATTCTCCCACTTTCTCTTAGCCTATCCTATTTTACAGTGTTGCGATAATAAATTCTAGGGCTGGCAAGAATCATGGAAGAGCTTCCTTTGGGCTCCATTTTACTATACTATACTGGGACATAAGTATAGTAAAAAGTTTGGTAGAATGGCAAAAGAAATGCCTTGAATTATTTTCTGTTTGGAGCCTTTTCCACTCTGTTTCCATGAGCTCTACATGTATTTTCATTTAAGCTGCCCCCCCCCCTCAAACAATATTCTTAAAAGGCCATTTATTTCAAGATGTATGCATTATAAAATTGCCTGGTTATTATGCTTGGAGTAATTTTGTTTTTAACAAAATTCTGAAAAAATACTTAAAATATAATTTTAACATCTTTGGAAAAAATAAAGAGGAATGTTGATGCGTGTAATTTATTACTGCCCACCATTTCTTTACAGTGTAAACCCTCTGTAGTGTAAACCCTCTGTAAGTAACTCAGGATCAAGGGCCTGATCTAGATTGGCAAAAAGAAGTGTGTTCATGGCTGCATGAAACTCTAACCTTTAGATGAGAAAAAGGGAAAGTGTGCCATGAAAACGCTTTTTTTTTGCGTTTTAGGGGAGAAGAAGCACCTTTAAAAAGGTGCTGGTTTTCCCAGCTTCTTTTTTAAAAACTGCGGAACAGCGCAGCTCCATCTAAAGGCTGCAGTGCAGCTGCTAAGCATTAAGGAAAAGGCAACTTCATGTCACACTTTCCTGCCAGTCTAGAAAGCCCCAAAGAATTGCAGCGTTACGGAGAATGGGCATTCTGTGTCAGTAACCCATTTTACTTACACAATGGAATTTCCTCAAATGTGCCTCATCAATAAGCCTTGCAAAACAAGTTCACATTCACTTTCCAATGGCCAGTCGCAAAGCAAAGCAAAAGAAAATGCTAAATGCAAAATACGCAGGCACAGTAAATTACATGGCATACAAACAGATTACTTCTATCATGTAGGGGAGCATGTCTTTTTTATAAAAAAAATGTGCTGAACCTATAATCTGTGTTGCAGAAGTCAGTGTTTTGAAAGTCAGTCACTCTTTCAGTAAGACGTGCTTGCAAATAGATACGCATGGACCACAGGCTTTTACATACTGTATACTTGCTTCTTGTTCTAATAGAATATACTTGATAGATACCTGTAACGGATCCAGATTTGCTGCAATTTCTACATATGATTTGCAACCTAAGAATAAGTCTTATTATCTTATTATCTTATCATGGCAACACTTTCTGGCCTAGGAGGGAGTGAAAGGAGAGGCCTAGCAACACCATCTGGCCTGGCCTCAATTGGAAGAGCCCTCCCTCCAGGACAACACAATCTGGCCTAAGAGGGAGTGAAAGGAGAGGCCAAACTCCATTGGGTCTGTTCTAGATTAAGAAGCAGAGCCCTCCCTCCAGTCCATCTGCCTTGGTCCAGGCCTCAGAGGGAGAGAAGAACTGCTGAACCTGATCCCCTCCCCCTCCTCCATTCCCTTCTCCTTTTGTGTCATGTTTTCTTAGATTGTAAGCCTGAGGGCAGGGAACCATCTCATTAAAATAATAATTGTAAGCCGCTCTGATAGCCTTTAAGGCTGAAGAGCAGGTATAAATAAACATCATCATCATCATCATCATCATCATTGTTATTATTATGGTGCTCAATAGGTTTGACTTCAGAGTAGACATGAATAAGATTGCGCTATATGATTGCAATTGTGGGACACACTCAGTTGTGGAAAGGTCTCCCTGTACACAATAACACTCAAGTAAGTATGCAAGATTTGTGCTGCACATCAGCTGAAATGAATCAGATACCAAAGCTCCAATCCTATGATTCCTTCTTGTTGTTGTTGTTATTATGTACCTTGAAGTTATTTCTGACCTAGGGTGACCCTAAGGTGAACCTATCCTGGGGTTTTCTGGGCAAGATTTGCTCAGAGGGAGTTTGCCATTGCCTCCCTCGGAGGCTGAGAGAGTGTCACCCAGTGGGTTTCCATGGTCAAGCAGTGATTTGAACCCTGGTCCAACACTCAAACCACTAATGCCATGTTGGCTCTTATTTCTTGGGAATAAACTCTTGAGAGTTACATTTTCAGTAGACAAGCATTGTTAAATAATCACAACCAAGGTATTCCATAGATATCAATGGAACGGTGCAATCCTGTACAGGGCTACTGCAAAATCCCATTGAGTTATCCCAGGGGTAACTTGGACTGGAGTGTGTATAACTCTCAGAAACATTAGCGGCTGTTGTCTGAAGCTAAAATTTCATCTCAAATCATTTCAGCACCTCTTCTGGTTTTGCATATCCTTGAGCTGATTTTTTGCTGATAATTGCACAGATTGAAACATAACCTTTAAATCCGGACAGATTGCCAAATTCTTTCAACTCTTTTAATATGTATTCTATACTTTTTAAAGGATCTTCTAAAATAATAACCATATCATCAGTGTAAGCCTTTACTTTTTCTTCTACTCCTTTAACCCTTATGCCCTTGATCTTGTTATTGGCTCTAATTAAATTATTTAATACTTCTAATACAGTTAAAAACAACAAGGGGGATAGCGGTACCTAAAATTGAGGAATGGTATATAAAAATTATAGAGTTAAAACAAATGGATATTTTGACTTCATTAATTAATAATGGGTCAGAAGGAAAGAGAGAAAAGGAATGGGTACAAGTTAAAAAAGATTGGAGTCATAATTTAGATATAAAAGAAGATTTATTATAATGTACTATATTCAAAAGATCTATGTGTAGAAGGATATATTTATGCATTTCAAGGGGATAATTGATGTTGGGAGTTTATTGGTTTAGAGGTGTATACAAAGAATAAGGATGGTATTTCTTTTTATTGTTTAGAGGTGTATACAAAGAATAAGGATGTTATTTCTTTTTATTGTAACGTTGCCATCTGTACCATACTGTTAAGTTATCTGGATTTTTTTTCAGACATACCTAATAAAGATTTTAAATGCAAAAAGAAAGAAAGAAAGAAAGAAAGAGAAAAAGAGAAAAAGAAAAAGAAAGAAACAAACCTTTGTTGACTTTCTTTTCTTGGTACGCAGCTCCTGTCTCTGACTGTTCTGTAGCTCTTGGCACTAAAGAACTTGCAAATGCACCATGAGTTACAACTGTTTTATTTCTTTGCCGCAGCAGGTCTTCTACTTCCTGAGAAATAAACAGGAAGCACAAGTGTGACAAAATGTAATTGCACAAAGCTTCATTCTCTGCACCCAGGCTTTGTCTCCCACCTTGCTATTAATAATGCAGTATTTTCACTGAGACTGGATTCTTAGGTCTGACAATTGACACAGCCCGTTGTGTCTCATGCCTTCAAGGATACATACTTGACAACATTCAGTCTTGATTTAGTCTGACATTCCTGTTTGCATCTAATCTCTGTTGTTAAGGAACAGAAAAAGGATGGACGTTTATCAGGGTGTCTTTGCAGTATTTATAAACTATCCTTTGGTCAAAGTTTTCAAGATACTTTGCAAGCTATCATGGTTTTTAAACAAAACAGAACAAAAGTTCTTAAGAACTTAAAACAACAACAAATTGAAACTCGTGTCAATATGGATTTGGTTTGCACAGACATAACCGTAACTGAATGAATAGATCATCAAGCAATTCAAAGACATAGCCATTTTCTATTAGCTTAGAAAATCAATATGCAAAGGGATCTTGTAGTACTTTTGAGACTAACCAAAACAAAAAAGCTGGTAGCAAGAACTTTTGTAGACTTGAGTCTATGGTAGACTCAAGTTTACGGAAGCTCACACTACCCAGCTTCTTTGTTTCGGTTAGTCTCAAAGTTATTACAAGAGCCTTTTGCACAGCATCAACTAATGGCATCTGTGTTTGCAGATGTGTTCACAGAAAAATCACAGGCAGAACATCAATGGGGCTTTCTAGATTGGCAGGAAAGTGTGACATGAAGTTGCCTTCTCCTTAAAGGCTTGCAGCCTTTAGATGGAGCTGCGTTGTTCCGCAGTTTTTAAAAAAAGAAGCTGGGAAAACCAGCACCTTTTTAAAGGCGCTTCTTCTCTCCTGAAATGCAAAAAAAGCATTTTCATGGCACACTTTCCCTTTTTCTCATCTAAAGGCTAGAGTTTCATGCAGCCATGAACACACTTCTTTTTGCCAATCTAGAATAGGCCAATATATTTCCAAATGCAACACCTTCCAGTGGGGTGAGGGCTAACATTTTTAACTGCATCCTCAAAAGCAATGATAAATCAGATTGTATAAAGACATGAAGTAGTCATGTTTCCTATTTCTTTAGCGATATCAATGTACAAAATGTGCACAATTACAATTGCGCAGTAACTCTAGATGCTTTTGAATAGTATTCCCATCAGTCCTAGGCAGCATTATGATCAAGGATTATGGGGGGCATTGTCCAGGACATCAGGAGGGAACATAACAGGCCATGTACTATAGCCTTTTTTAAAGTTACTCATGTTCCCGCTATGTCTAGCCCTCTATCACATCTGAAACTGGTGCAGTATTGCCCTCTGCAAAACCCTTTAAGTCACTAACTGCTACCATCTTTATACTGTTAGTTTTCAAATGTATATGGGAAGGAATATCTTGTGTGAATGGTGATTTCATTTAACTATACATAAAATTACACTGAATCTACACTCAGGCGTCCTGTTTCTCAGAACTGTTATATACACAGGGTTTAGTTGCCTGAGTCCTCTTGGTTACTGTCATTTGAGCTAATAAAATTCCCCTATTTATATATTAAGTCTGGGTGCCCTCTTGGGAACCTAGCATTTTGGGTAACGCTCATGAGCAGAATAAACATGGCACTACTTACTGACATCCATACATTTGCTTCATATGTCTATAAAAGGGCACCTACACATAAACAAGTTACTTGTACACAAGTGCTCTTCATAGTTGGGATTTCCAATCACATCCCTATTTATGATCCAAGGATTTGTTCTGGATTAATTTTGAGAGGTTTCCCTCAGTGACCAGTATTAATATATTCCCCTATATGTGCATTTGAAAGTGGCAGGAGGTGGATGGGACGCCCAAAATGACACACAAAATATTACACCACAATTGACACTTGTTTATAATTCTGTAAGGTTTGTGTCTTTCCTGCAGCCTCTGCACTGTTTATTTTTATCCATTTTACTTACTTTGCATTCACTAGCTGGCTCTCTCCATTTCTAAGCTTATTTGCTATCAGACTAGTTTCTTCATCACACCAAACCTGTAGTTTTGTATTCATCCTGAAACTTTCTACACTTGCGCAAATAAACTAAAACCATACATCTGCAGTTTTCTTGAGAACAGACTAGTTAAGGGAGATTTGACTAAGAATGGTGAAGAATTACTTCCATGTTTTCCAGCAAAGTCTCATAATCTGCCCTTCCTAACATGTAGGTCAAAAATGAACACAGATATTCTGTGCATTGCTGTGCATGCCATGATGCAGTTCTTAGCTCCAAAATTGCACATAAAATGAATTTAGTCCATTTAACTTTACCACTACATAAACCTACAGTTTCAGTTTATAGATCCATGATGAGTTGGCTAACCAGGACAGCTTGTCCTCCTATTCCATGACTTTCATGTGTCTGAGTGGTTAGGATATAGAGAGTGAACGTGGTCAGATACAGATGGCAGGTTACTGTTGGTAGGTTAACCCTTGTGGACTCCTTTCAGCCTGGTTTTAAGCCAAGGTTCAATATCAAAACATACATGGTTGCCTTGACTAATAACTTGCATTGGAAGAAAGCCCGTAGGGTGAAGTGTACCACTGTTGTGTGTGTGTGTGTGTGTGTGTGTGCCTTCAAGTCATTTCCAGTTTATGGCGACCCTAAGGCAAACCTATCATGAGGTTTTCTTGGCAAGATTTGTTCAGAGGAGATCTTCCATTGCTTTCCCCTGAGGCTGAAAGCATTTGACTTGCCAAAGGTCACCCAGTGGGCTTCATCGTCGAGCTGGAAAGCAAACCCTGGTCTCCAGGGTCATTGTCCAACACTCAAACCACTATGCCACACTCGATCTCACTGCTCCGCTGTATGCTATTGGTCCTCCTGAATCTATCTAAAAGATGGGAGTAGAAACATGGTATTACAGTGGTTCAGGACATACTTGCAGGACCTGCTATGGGCAGTAGCACTGGATCCTCCCCCATAGCATTTAAGCTGTTGGGGTATCACAGGGTTATAGTCTATCCCGGATGCTGTTTAATCTCTTTGTTTTAATTATGATTAGTTTAATACTGTTTTAAGGAGAGAGAGGTGGGTATGTTTGGAGGATTTTAACTGTTTATGTTTTTAACATGTTATACCCCACCCCAATTGCTCGCTCAGAGGGGTAGGTAAGAAATAAATTATTATTATTATTATTATTATTATTATTATTAATTATTATTATTATTATTTGAAGCAGCCAGGTGATTTAATCAGGAGTTGTGGCGTTGGGCGTCATCAGTGTGCTCTTGACATCCAGCTTTGCTTCTCCTTGTCATCTAAGGTCAGTTGAGGGAGTGGAGGTGCTGGCTCAGCAACCTAGATGTCATAATGGTAAGACATGGATCTATAAACTGAAACTGAGTAAACAAACAACTCAAGCAAGATGCAGCTATGTGACTCTGACACTCTCACAATCTTTTTCCTGGGTTAACGTTTATATTTCTGGTGTAGATGGCCAAAGTGATGCATCCTCAGCTCTGGGACCTTGTGCCACTGCGGATTTGCCAGAGTCCATGCCATCCACTGAAAAAAGGTACAACTCTCGGAATTTAAGAACCACTATTGTGAACAATATCTGTCTTACCTGAGCATCTGAAGAAGGTGGGCTCCCATCCCCTTGCAGGATGGGCCCATCATTGACGTCCCCACTGTTCTGCTCATTGACAGCCCTGTCTTGTTTGAAATACTTCCTTGGTGGAGGTTTGGGTTTCGATGACCTAGGTTTCCTAACAAGGATCTCTGTGGACTTCTTTGTGCTGTTTTGTGAAAGGTGACCGGCTTCCTTATGAGTTGGTGAGGAAGAGTCATTCTCCAGACTAGTTCTGGAGGAAGAAAACAATGGTTCAGGCTGCCTGGTGACTGGTATATCAATACTGTGTCCTTTTGGTTTCAGATCAGCTAGCGGGTGAGCGGTCCCATTTCTGTATGATGACCTGGGCTTGCAACTGCTGTCACTACTGGAACGGATCATAATCTTTTGGGAATGGTGGTTCCAGTAAGAAGCATTCTTTTCAGAATATTTTTCACATGGTGGTTTCTTATGCCAACTGTTTTCCAGTCGTTTGACACCTGTATTTAAACGCAACAACAAAGACAACACGCTGGGAGGAGAAGAAAGCAATAACACAGTGGCAACAAATCAGAGATCCATTTCAAGAAGGTCCACATGCCCAAGTGGGCTTTGAGATTCTTCAAAAATGACACAGAGCTTTAAAAATTAATTAATTATTTAACTTTTTTTTTAAAAAAAGGACTGGACATAATTAATTTTCAAGTTAACTTCTTATGTAACTCATTACTTTTTGTAAGTTAGACCAATAGAAATTACCAAAGAATGGCATAAACTCCAAAAAATTCTGCTCTAAACATCTTTAGGTCCTGCTTACAGAATTTCCAGAGACCTTGGGGTAATCAATGTAGAAAACAGAATTCTCAATTTTTAACTACATAGTTATCTACATAGTGAACTACATAGTCATCCAACAGGGTTTTTCTTTTATTCTTCAATAATGTATCATATTTTCCTTACCTTCTGTACTCCAGTGGTACCGCTCTCTTTCCAACCTGTTGTTTTCTACAGCTTGCAAAACAGCCATCTTTAGCTGCTGTTCAGAGACCTGCAAAATGTCACAGG
Source organism: Urosaurus nigricauda (assembly GCA_034509955.1). Taxonomy (NCBI): domain Eukaryota; kingdom Metazoa; phylum Chordata; class Lepidosauria; order Squamata; family Phrynosomatidae; genus Urosaurus; species Urosaurus nigricauda. Next base: position 21,971,227 of record JAOEGL010000012.1, on the reverse strand, counting down.
CTTGCACATCAAAGGAAACGCATAAATTTTGGCAAGCAAATGGTTTTATTCTCAGTTCTTGAAGATCACTAAGCTTTCCTCCCTGGCAGTTTGTTCTGGTCATAGGAGTTAATACCGAAGCATAGCTTTCAGCCCACAGTTATTCTATTCTTTCTTCAAAAATCAAATGGACACAATATGGCGGGTGGAGAGCTGGCCAGTTATGAAGGTTACTTGATTTAAATATAGGTTTAACTATGATTTGGATATTTAAGTCAACCACTACATAAATCTGAGCTGCAAATTTGCAGCCAAATAGAAAGCACTGGTTTAATTTTACTTTGACCTAATATGTTTTTAGTGATATGAGCTTTTTTCTCTAATCTGGTTTAATTTTTTCAAGACTCATTGGGTCTCAAGACTAGACAAATGGGATGGGAAATAAATAAAAGAATAAATAAAAGGCTTCTCATTGCACCCCTTCCAACATTTCACAGACAAAAACAGGGACCCGCGTGGCCAAGCAACATCAGGGTGGTCATGATGGAAAAAGTTATAACTGAGATTATAAAAGTTGTAACCGACAAGAAAATGCTGCTGCAGTTTGCTTTTGCCTGAGTCTATTGGGATGAACATGATTCTACCCCTTCCTCTTCTCTCCTTGTTGAGGTCAAACTTTTGCACATTGAACTCAGTTTGTAGCCACTGACATAAACTGAGCTCAAAGGGAGAAAGTGGGAGGAAAATAGAAAAAAACGGAGTGATTTTAAAAGCAGTTGAAAATGGAACGGAAAATTAATTGGGATGATCCTTATCAAATCGGGCAGTTGGAGGGTATGCTTATTTGGAATGGTATTTCCCAGATCAACAATGTCCTCCTCTGTCTGGTGTGTCCTGACGCTCGAGTATCTTCAATATAAGGAAGTTTCAAATGGCTGTCATCTTACCTGTGGATCAGGATGCCTACTGATAATAATCTGCATGGTCCCCGGGTTGCAGTGGCTTAGAAGTGCATGGACTTCATTAAGGGACATATTTTGAACTGATGCTTCATTGATTTCAATGATTTCATCTCCACACCTTTAAAAAAAATTCAAAAAAAAGTGTAATCTACCCTATGAATTTTATTTTAGGGTAGAAAAATAAGTCATTTTCTTCTGCATTTGATTCTTTTGAATATCAGTTTTTCTCCCTCAAAATTATAAAGAAATTTGCCATTTTTGGCAAAGGCTTCAAAAGTGAACAGAAAAGAAATCCCTCCTTAAACCTGCCAGCAGATATAATAGGTACAGCTACTTCCAGCATGGAGGGGTCCTTGCTGCAATATCTGGGTGCAGTGTTAGTGTTGAGCCATTCAGGAAAAAAGAAATCTGGGAACTATAATGATGCACTAACACAGTTGAATATATAGGAATTCAAGCCCAGACTTTTAAGAATTACAACACTGAAGAGCCCTGGGTTGGGATGGATAAATATACAGTTGGCCCTCCTTATCCATGGATTTTTTATCCTCGGATTTGAGCATGCACCAATTGAAAATATTCCCAAAAAGTATAAATTCCAAATAGGAAATCTTTGATTTTCCATTTTATATATGGGACACCATTTTGTTGTGCAATCATATTTAATGGGACTTGAGCATCCATGGATTTTGTTATCCATGGAGAGTCCTGGAACCAAACCCTAGCGGATAACAAGGACCCACTGTATCTCCTTTTTTGTGTATCCCTTTTATTTACATAATAATAATAATAATAATAATAATAATAAATATTAATATAATTATTATTATTATTATTATTATTAGAGGTTTTTTTCATGGCAAATATGATTAATTTCTTAAATGTTGATGAAACCTTATCAAAATGAGCTGAACCAAATTTCTCATCTTGTATGTTCTTGCGGACATTTATTGTCTACATCAGCTCTATAACCGGATTTCCCTCCCAGCAGTGTCAAACCACATTATTTCTGCAGTGCAGTTTAAATTGTGGAAAGCTTTTGCACTGTATATTTTCATGCTCCCAATGCAACGTTATAGCCTATGGATATACTGATTCCCATGACATACGGAGACAATGTGGTGTAGGATTTGAATGTTGGACTAGGACTCTGGGAGACCAGAGTTCAGATCCTTACTCAGCCATGGAAATCTACTGTGTAGCCTTGGACATACTCTTTCCATCTAAGATAAAGGCAATGACAAAGAATCATCTCAATAAATCTTACCAAGAAACCCTAGAATATAACTCAGGCTTGATCTGAAGGAACATAACAGTGACAACAATGGACCTTATCAGACGTCGGAAATTGGAAGTATAATCCAATGGCAATCCAAACGCAATCATAGGGTTTCATGTTATTGTGAATTAAAGTATCTCATGCAATTTTCGGGCAAAAGGGAAGTCATTACGAACTCAATAATGGTTTTTACGTTATTGTGAATTAAAGCATCTCACGTAATTTCGGGCAATGGGGGGGTCATTTTCGGGTAATGGGAAGTCATTCTGAATGCAGTAGGAATTCACATGAATTCAAATTGGCTCCATTCACAATAAAGAGAAATTCCTCCTGTCTGCTAAGGTCCATACATTTCCAATGACACCTGGATTCAGGATAGCCCAGGTGATGCTAGAGCCAACAGAGGACCATTTGTTGTGCAAAAAGACACATACTTATTTATTGAATAAATAACAAAATCAGAAACAAACCAATAAGAAAAAGCTGCAGTCGTTTTTAGTTAATTTAATTCATTCATGTAGTAATTCAAAGCCAGTGTAATACAGAGGTTTGAGCATTGGACCAGAACGCTAGAGACCAGGTTTTGAATCCCCATTCAGCCATGGAAACCCACTGTCACACTCTCTCAGCCTCAGATGAAAGCAAAGACAAACCTTCTCTGAACAAATCCTGCCAACAAAACCCCTTAATAGCTTCACCTTAAGTTCACTATAAGTCAGAAGCATTTTGAAGGCCCACAACAGCAACAACTATGTAATAATTACGGTGCAATTCATCTGAATCAGCAAATACTGCTTCTTCTTTTCTCTCTGTGTCTCTCTTGCATCTCAGATTTCTCTTTTCACATCATTTTAGATTTAACTTGCTCAAAAAAATCTGAGTTGCAACCATGTGTGGATGTTGAGTGAAAGGATACATGCAAGATCCTGAAACTGACAGAGAGTATGCCAGATGTAAAACACTTATGATAGCAAAGTGGGCCTAAAAAAAACAACAACAAACAGCTTCATTTATATACCACTTCATACCCTTAAGGAGTGTCTAAGCGGTTTACAACTGTAAGCTATTTGCCCCCCAACAATCTGGGTACTCATTTTAGCGACCTCGGAAGGATGCAAGCCTGAGTCAAGCTTCAGCCCTTTGCTGGTCTTGAACTCACCACCTTCTGGTTTTGAGTGAGTGGCTGCAGTACAGGCATTTAACCACTGCGCCACCAGGGCCTTATGTCTCATTGATCGTAATAAGGAGTGTCCCTCCTAACTGGGCATGCATTTTCCTATACCTTTAAAAGTAAAGCATCCTGGCTTTGTTAATCATTCCAGCCTTTGGCTGGAATGATGTCTTAGATAATTCTAGAGTCCATGAACTTTTATATGATTTAAGATGTTAAATTCATAGGCAACAGAAAATAGGTTAGCTAACCGAATGAAAATAATTATTTTTTGAAACATGAACTGAAATCTCTTTGAGCCAAAATATTGTTGAGTTAGATTAAATTATGCCTCCCTTTATGTCTCCATATATGCTTAAGCTTCATATATGCTACTGTGTTTCCCTGGAAATAAGACAGTGTCATATTAATTTTTGCTCCCAAAGATGCTCTAGGTATTATTTTCAAGGGATGTATTATTTTTTCCATAAAGAAGAATTCACATTTATTGTTGAACATCAAAAAAAGAACATTTATTATATACTGTGTGTTTATTTATATAAAAACATTTGCTAGGTCTTACTTTTGGGGGATGCCTTATATTTAGCAATTCAGCAAAATCTCTACTAGGTCTTATTTTCAGGGGATAACTTATTTTCGGGGAAACAGGGTAATAAATGCAATTTTTAAAAAAAACCCACCATTAAATATCTAGTAAATCTTTTCCAACTTGGCTAATACTGCACCCTGGAGGTTCTCCCTGATAGTGTTATTAAAAATAGCAGCAATAAATGCTCATAAAATATATTCACTCTCTCAAATTTATCCCATTATACTTTTTCACTAGAATTTGGGATATATCAAAACAAGCCACTGAAACTCACTTACTCCAAAATCCCTGGCTAAATACTGAAATGCAAAACGAATCCCTAAGGCTGTTGCATTTCAGCTATTTTTATTTTCTTGTATCCACTTCTACTTTCTTGAACTTGTATCCACTTGCATTTTCTTGTATCCACTCCATGGTTGTATACCGTATGTATTCCATGGATGCAGGAGTTGGCACTAAATATTAAATCTCTATCTAGCCTCTTTAACTCACAGAGAAACAGGTGGGTAGGAAGCTACCAATAGGTTTGAGCTGAAGCGTGGAAAGCTGGAGAAGCTGCTATGCAAGTCTTGCCATTTCGTATATGCAGTAAGCACAAGAATCCTTAACCTTAGCCATGAAAATTTCTCTGAACTTTTCTCCTCTTAAATGATTTTCAAAGGATTTTTCCTTTTATTTTATATGACAATTTTTGACGGGGATGCTATTAACTCATTGTTCAGTGAGAGGCAAACTGGACAGGAGAACAAGCAGTAGAAATAGCCAGTTACTGAGAAGGTACTGAAATGATTGACATATCAATCAATGATGTACCTCAATTAAAATACATAATGAAGTAAAACACAGTAAAACAAAATTCAAAATGACCTTAATAGATTATAAAACTGGGTCAAAACTAACAAAATGAATTTCAACACTGAGAAATGTAAGGTTCTGCACTTAGGCAGAAAAAAATTAAATGCATAGATATAGGATGGGGACACCTGGCTTAAGAAAACTACACGAAAGGGATCTAGGAGTCCTAGTAGACCACAAATTGAACATAAGCCAACAGTGTGATGCGGCATCTAAAAAGGTGAAGTAATAGGAGCGAAGTAATAGGATCAAGTGAAGTAACAGGAGATTTTCACACCTGTAAATCCTGCCAGGATAGGCGTGGGATTGAAAAGGCAAAAACAAGTGTTATCGCATGCAGCCGAGGCTGGGTGAGTGCAACCCATCCCCATCCGTGTTCATCCAGCAATTTATCAAAAATGGTATTCTTCTCAGCTCACTCTATTCTTCTCAGCTCCGGCCTCACTTGGAATACTGTGTCAATTTCTAGGCACCGCAATTCAAAAAGGAGGTTGAGAAGCTGGAGCTATGTCCAGAGGAGGGCAACCAAAAGGTTGAAGGGTCTGGAAACTATGTCTTGTAAGGAAAGACCGATCTGTGTTTATCCTGGAGAAGATAAGATTAAAAGGTGATATGACAGCCCTGTTTAAATATTTGAAGGGATGTCATATTGACGGAGCAAGCTTGTTTTCTGCTGCTCCAGATTCTAGGACACAAAACAGTGGATGCAAGCTACAGGTAAAGAGATTCCACCTAAATGTTAGGAAGAACTTCCTGACAGTAAGAGCAGTTTGATGGTGGAAGACACTCCCTTGAAGATTTTGGAGAAATCTCCTTCTTTGGAGGTTTTTAAACAGAGGCTGGGTGGCCATCGTCCAGGTTGCTTTGATACAGGAAATTGAACTAGATTCTCAGCCAGATTTGTTCAGAAGGGGGTTGCCTTTGCTTTCCTCTAAAGCTGAGAGTGTGTGACTTGTCCAAGGTCACACAATGAGTGTCCAAAGGCTGAGTAGAAATTCGAACCATGGCCTCCTTGAGACCACGTCAACACTTGAATCACTGCAGTGTTTCTTATCAAAGATGGGAGAAAACCTCCCCCTTCCCAGCTTTGAACGTTGAAATCCTGGAACTTGTGTGGATAGAATACTGAACTGAGTCAAAGATGGATTTTGGAGCTATATGTGGTATACCCCTGAAATCAAAGATGGATTTTGGAGCTATATGTGGTATACCCCTGAAATCAAAGATGGATTTTGGAGCTATATGTGGTATACCCCTGAAATCCTTCACTGTTCATAAAAGTTGGAAAGAGGATAAAACTAATACACCAAAGTTTTTCCCTTTTGACATACCTGAGCCTTCCGTCCATATGAGCCACAGAGCCTGGAGAAAGAGCATGGATGAAAATTCCTGAAATGCACTGGAAATAAGGGATGCTGCATAATCCAATGCCTAAGCCCACACCAGCCTCTGGACAAAATTCATTAGGAAGAAACAGAACAAAAAAGAATGATTAAATAATTAAGAAAATTTAAATCAACTGATGAAAAATTTGAAACAAGTTTTCCCCTTCCCTTTCTTTTAAATATTCAGATTTCACAAGGCATCTGCTAAAATTATTTATTTATCGTATTTCTGTATCATCTGCCAACCCGCAAAGGCTCTTGAGGTGATGCACAGCAAATAGAAGCATAAAGGAAATCCAGTAAAAATGTATATTGTGCATTTTGATTGGCCAATAAAGGTATCACTGTTTGGTGGATTTTTTATGTTCCTTGGGAAGGAAATCCCATAATTTGTCTACTGTTATAGAGAAATCTCTGCTATTTGTGCATAGCAGCCTAACCTTGCGGGGTGTTGGGACAAGCAATGGAGCCTCTGCTGAAGATCTCAAATTTCAGATAGGTTCATATAGAAAGAGATAGTCTTTCAGTTTGTCTGACCTCAAGCGGTTTAAGTTTGGCACAGGTGGGCATCAGTTGAGGTCAGGGTAACCAGAGGTCCTCCTTTTCCTGAACACATCCTAGGAGTTTATCAGACGATGGAAATTGGAAGTATAATCTAATGACAATCCGAATGTAATCATGGGGTTTCACGTTATTGTGTATTAAAGTATCTCATGCAATTTCAGGCAAAAGGGAAGTCATTCCGAATGCAATCGTGGGTTTCACGTTATTGCGTATTAAAGCATCTCACGCAATTTCGTGCAATGGGGGGGTCATTTTTGGGGTAATGGGAAGTCATTCTGAATGCATTCCGAATGCAATTGGAATTCCGTAAATTCGCTAAACTAGCGAATTCACGTGAATTCGAATTGGCTCAATCTGACTGAGGTCCCACCAAAGCGTGAAGCATTCTGACCCTGCTTCTCCTCTTTCATGCTGTTAGCGCTTCTTCATCTTCCTTCTTCTAGTCTTTGAACAGTGACAACAGCCAGAAGGAGGAGAAACAGCTTCCATTTGTCTTGTCCTCTCCATTTGGACAATTTACAGATGGTGTTCAGAGAAACTATACAATCACAAGTGCAATTTTAGCAACGTCAAAGAAGAGGGAGCTACTCTTGCTTAAAGGCCTCAGGAAACCCAGCGTTGATAGTAAAACAGAGAATGAAAATAACTAGGTACAAGTAACAGGTTGTGTGTGTGTTGCATGCCTTCAAGTCATTTCAGAGTTACGGCTACCCTAAGGCAATTCTTTGAGTTTTCCTGGCAAGATTTGTTCAGAGGAGGTTTGCCATTGCCTTCTCCTGGGGCTGAGAGAGTGTGACTTGCCCAAGGTCACCCAGTGGGTTTGTGGCCAAGCGGGGATTTGTTACATATATAGTGGGCCCTTGCCATCTGCTGGATTTTGGTTCCAGGGCCCCCCATGTATAGCAAATCTGTGGTTGCATAAGTCACATTAATTACAATGGCAAAGCAAAATGCTGTCCCTTATATAAAATGGAAAAATTGAGGTTTGCTATTTGGAATTTAAATTTTTTTGGAATATCATCAAGCGGTGAATCCCTGAATCAGTGGATACAGAATGCAGGGATACAGAGGGCTGACTGAAATTAATTCCTCTTGCCATGATTAAATTTTATTACAACTGACATATAATGAGGGATAACAAAAGTTATAATTTTCGTGGTGTAACCATCATTGTGTTTTAGCTATGGCTGCAGTGGGGTGGCGTTGCTTATGTATGTTTTGTACCATCAGCCGGTATCATAGAATCACAACATCTTAGAGTTGGAAAGAACCACAAGAGGCACCTAGTTGAACACCCTGCCATTGAGGAATACAAAACTAAACCACTCATGAAAGATGCTCTTCCAACCTCTGTTTAAAGATCTCCAAAGATGGAGAGTCCATCACTCTCTGAAAGAGTCTATTGCACTGGCCTACACCTGTTACAGAAATAAGGGTTTTTCCCCTAGTGTTTAGGTCAAATCTAATTTCATATCATTCGAATCCATTGGTTCACATTCTAGTATGTTATAGCATCTTGATACAGTGGGCCCTTGTTATCCGCTAGGGTTTGGTTCCAGGACCCTCCGTGGATAACAAAATCCGTGGATGCTCAAGTCCCATTCAATGCAATGGCACAACAAAATGGTGTCCCATATGTAAAATGGAAAATCAAGGTTTGCTCTTTGGAATTTATACTTTTGGGGAAGCCTTGTATGCTCAAATCCATGGATAAAAAAATCTGTGGATAAGGTGAGCCAACTGTATTTTTTTTAAATAACGGTAATTAATTATCTTTCAAAGTAACTTCCCAAGCTCTGAACTCAATGTAACAATGAAGACGAGTTTGCTGTTGAAAAGTGGAAACTTGGGAAAAGGGAAAAACAGAACTGGAGCTGCTGGTTCTGCTCCTTTTAGAGCTTACCTTTATTTAAAAAAACTTCCACGATGATCCTGTCTTTGGGGTTAGTGGCACTCAAGGGGAATGGGGCTGTCTCTGAAGTGAAGGAGCTGTTCTCTTTGGCGAGGCACATGCTGGTGCTTAAGGAACGGCAGAGTTGGGACGACAAATAGCTTCCCGCAGAATGCGGGGTGCTGAAGCTTGTCCGGACGGTGAGTGTGAGAAGACCTTTCTTGGCCTGCTGGAGAAAAGAAACCACCATGAGCTGGGCCCGGTTGTATCTGAGGGCTGTGTGAGCAATGTGTATAAAGAGAGAGGGATGTTGCACAGGGACGTAACCTTGAATTTCTGAAGAGCTTCATAATGGGTGAGTCCATACATCAATTCACCGTTCAGTTCTAGGATTTCGTCCCCTGTTAAATCAGAATAAACGAACCTGTCAGCTATTCTGAGCACTTCTTTGTTTCTTAAAATTACTCCCTTTTCAAAGGACAGTTCAACAAAAATTCTATTTCAGTCTCTTCACATGTAAATCATACCCCCCACAAGGTGGAATACACATTTATTAATATGTATTTTTAATATATAGTTTCCCAAAGAATTCCTTTTCACTGCACATTTATCAATAATATTGTAAAATGCATTTGGTACGTCGTTTGAACTGAAAACACTTTTGCAAAAATTAGAAAGAGTCAAGAAACCAAAAGAAGGCTAGAAATGGGGAGGGCAGCTATGAAAGAACTCGAAAAGATCCTAGTGAGTAAGTATACACAACTGAGTACAAACGTTAACATTTTTATTTTTATTTATGGTATTTATACCCCGCCCTTGAGCCCTAAATGCTCTCAGAGCGACTTACAATTATTATTATTATTATTATTATTATTACTATTACTATTATTTTGAATTAGATAGTTAAATTGTACAAGCCATTGTATTCCCTATTAACATATATGGAGAGAGTTGGATAATTAAGAAAATGGATAAGAAGAAAATAAATTCATTTGAGATGTGATGCTGGAGAAGAGTGATGATAATATCGTGGACAGTCAAAAAGACAAACAAATGGATGGTTGAAAAGATCAAGCTGGGAATCTCCCTGGAAACCAAGATGATTAAGTTGAGGCTATTGTACTCAGGCCACATCACGAGAAGGCACAACTCATTGGAAAAGACAATAATGCTAGGAAAGGTGGAGGGATGTAGAAAGAGAGGAAGATTATATGCTAGATGATGGACTCAGTTAAGGCCATGGGTATGAGTTTGTAGGACCTAAGCAGAGCAGTGGAGGACAGGGCATCTTGGAAATGTCTCATCCACAGGGTTGCCATGAGCCAGGATTGACTCAAAGGCAGTTAACAATAACAACACCAAAGAGTCTGAAGAATGTTACTTTCTATATCTCCTCAAGTACAGTGGGCCCTTGTTATCCGCTGGGGTTTGGTTCCAGGACCCTCCGTGGATAACAAAATCCATGGATGCTCAAATCCCATTAAATATAATGGCATAGCATAATGGTGTCCCATATATAAAATGGAAAATCAAGATTTGCTATTTGGAATTTATAATTTAAAAAAAAATATTTTCAATCTGTGGATGCCTGAGTCCATGGATAAAAAAATCCATGGATAAGGAGGGCTGACTGTAATGGGGTATGCATTAGATCAACCAACACTGCTATTCTTGTCCTGATCAGATCATTCAGCACCCCTCTTTAAAATACATAATTTAAATACAGACTTTGCTAACTATATTTGGCACAACTTTGGTGCCTTGGACAAACATAAATTCCTCACAGGAAGGACTTTTTCCATTCAAGACTGCAGAGGTAGAGTTGCACATATGTTGCCACTGTGTATGGTTGCATGTTGCACAAGAATTTGCACTGATGTACAGTGTGTACTGATGTGCCTGGAGCATGAAAGCATGTATGTGCGTGCAGTGTTGCAATTCAGTAGCAAGGTGACACTGAATAACAGTCTGAGTGTATTACAGGATTTTGGCCAATTTTATACACTTCTAGGAACTGATTGAGGTTGTATCTATACTGCAGAATTAAAGCAGTTCTACACCACTTTAACTGCCATGACAGAATCCTTCAGTTTGTAGTTTGGTGAGGCACCAGAGCTCTCTGACTAGGCTGAATCCCTCACCGAACTACTTTCCCTCTTACCCTTCACATCTATCATGGTAGCCAACACCATCTTGAAGCTGGATACTGTGTACACATGCACGCAGCAACTTTAGGAGGCCATTTTGCAGCTGCCATCACACAGGACCGCTGTGTGAATGTGCAAACACCATCCCTGTGCTTCAGGAACAGTGGACTGGGTTGGCCAACACCTTATCAAAGTAGGTACATTCACATACACTTTAACATACTGCATCCTAAAGAATCCTAAGATTGGCATTTTAGGAAGGAATATTTAGGATTCACAGTCAGAGGACGTTATCACACGGGAGGAATGTCTCTCAATTTCGAAAGAAATGGAAGTGAGGCCAGTTCAGAACTGAGTAAATTCGCTAGTTCAGCAAATTTACATGATTGCATATTGACACCACATCGCATTCAGAACTGCCCAAAATTGCCTCCCAGTGCCCGAAACTGGGTTCGATAGTTTCTCACACAATAACGTGAAACCCCACAATTGCATTTGGAAGGACTTTCCATTGCCCAAAAATGTGTGTGATCAGCTTTCATGCAATAACGTGAAACCCCATGATTGCATTCAGATTGCCATTGGATTATACTTCCAGTTTCCGTTTTCTAATAACATCCAGAGAGTGCCTCACCAATCTACAAACCCAGGATAGCATAGGACTCAGCCAGAGTCACTGAAGTGGCATCAAAGTGCTATAAATGTGCAATGTGAAAGGGCACCAGGTCTGTTGCATCTTCTACATGATAGCATTTGAAGACTGCTTCTGGGTCTCCCCTTAATAATTTTTTTCCTACCAAAACTGCTGACATCTAAAATTATTTATACAGGATCCAGGTTCTCCTACCTTCTTGCAGCCTTCCATCAGCAGCAGCAGCTCCCTGAGGAAAGATCGTCTTCACATATATGCCAATGGGGCCATAAATGCTGTCTTGACCTCCCACAATGCTGAAGCCCAGTCCCTAATGAGATGACACAGAGGGACCATTTTGAAGTATTGTTTGACATTAATATTGCATGTTATAAAGATATCACTAAGACAACACATGTACCAGCAAATTCAGTATTATTTACACCCAGTATAGACGAACTAATCTGCTTAGTTCCAGTCAATTTTTGTTTCAGCTGTATTCAGCCTTCCATTCAGTTTTGGCCAAGTATTAGTATTTTTATTATATAATAATATATTTTATAAGAATACAGTGGGCCCTTGTTATCCGCTGGGGTTTGGTTCCAGGACCCTCCGTGGATAACAAAATCCGTGGATGCTCAAGTCCCATTAAATATAATGGCACAACAAAATGGTGTCCCATATATAAAATGGAAAATCAAGGTTTGCTATTTGGAATTTACACTTTTTGGAAATATTTTCAAGTTGTGTGTGCTCAAATCCATTGGAAAAAAATCTGTGTATAAGGAGGGCCAACTGTATATTATTATTTATCATTTAACTGCACAGAAAACATGCATTTGTTTTTGTAAACACGATTCTTTTTATTTCTTTTATTATTTATTAAAATATTTCTATCTTCCCCTATAGCCTAAGATCCCAGGGCAGCTTACAATAAAATCAATTTAAAACAATAAAAAAGATCAACAGGATTTAAAATATTAAACATATGTTACACAGAATTATCAATGAAAGCTAGATGATTTAAAACTGGCTAAAATAATTTTAAACTATGCAACCATAAAACATATGCACCTGGGATAAAATCAGTAGGGGCTTTTTAGATTGGCAGGAAAGTGTGACATGAAGTTGCACTTTCCTTAATGCTTAGCAGCTAGACTGCAAGCCCCAGGTGTGCATTTAAAAAGTACAGGGCAGCTAGACTGAGGTTTTTTCTGTGGCTCAGCAACTACATGGGAAGCTGTCAAAACGCTACAAACACAGGCGGAGCAGCTACATGGGCGGCAAGGAACGCGGCTTTTAGCCGCGCTTTAAACATTTTTTTCCCTTGCTGGCTGCGAATTGCGCAATTGCGCAGGTACACCATACAGTCGGAGCTTATCACATGGGGGAGTACAGGACCATTCCGAAAGAGGGAGAAAGTGAGGTCAGTTCGGAAATGCACATGATTATGCACAAGCTCATCACACACAAGACAAGAGAGCATCTACACAAAAAGAAAATGCAGAGTCAATACGAAAGAATTCATCACATGTGAACATACTGGTCGGCTTTCTGTTGCAAATTAAGGCATCTTGGGAAATGGTAGCAAAGGCTCATGGGAGTTGTAGTCTGTGTTCTGTCAGAGCATTATATTGAGTTGTCTTGAGGTTTCAGCCCTCTGTCCAGGAGGGATTCCCATATGTCCTCCATTCTTGAGCAGAGGCCCCCCTTTTCCAAGTTGACCAGGCACGTCCTCCTTTGCCAGGACACGTCCTACTTTTCCAGCCTTCTTTTTGAAGAGGAAGCAGGAGGGCCAGGCGTGCTCTGGCCAGGCTCTGGGGGTCTCTTCCTGGCTCCTTCCCTCCCTCCCTCCTTCCCCGCTGCCTTCCTCCTCCCTTTGGCTGAGAGAGTGTGACTTTCAGGGAGGAAGGGCAGCGGTGGTGCTCCAGGTCCTCCTGATGCTGGGCCAGGGAAAGCTGGAAACAGGAGGAGGAGGAGGAGGAGGAGAGGGACATGGGGCCCCTCTGCTGCCCTGCCTCCCTGCAAGTCACACTCTCTCAGCCAAAGGGAGGAGGAAGGCAGCCAGGAGAGAGCCCTGGAGCCTGGCCAGAGTGTGCCTGGGCCTGCCTTCTCCTCCCCCCTTTGGCTGAGAGAGTGTGACTTGCAGGGAAGCAGGGCAGCGGAGGTGCTCCAGGTCCCTCCCCTTCTCCTCCTCCTCTTGCCAGCTTGCCCTGGCCTGGCTGAATGCCTCCAGTGTCCTGCTGTCTCCCTAGAAGTCACACACTCTCAGCCAAAGGGAGGAGGTGAAGGAAGGTGCAGGCGCACTCTGGCCGGGCTCTGAAGGTCTCTTCTTGTCTTGGCACCTTCCCTCCCTCCGCACTTGTATCGCTACCTTTAAATGGGTGCTTTAAAGAGACAGAGCCCCATTTAACCGTGCAACTACACCTTAGCCTTTAGATGCAATAGCAATGTTGCGCCCTTTAAAAAAAAGTAGTGGGGAAATCATACTTTTTAAAGGCACTTCTTCTCCCTTAAAACTCCAAAATAGTGTTTTCATGGCACACTTTCCCTTTTTCTCATCTAAAGGCTGGGCTTTCATGCAGCCATCAACACACCTCTTTTTGCCAATCTAAAATGGGCCAGTAAAGTCCAAAGGATTTAAGAAAAAGCCAAGTTTTGAGTTGACTTTGGTGCAGTGCAGAAAAATATACTTTGACATTGCTTTAGCTGCCAGGGCTCAAAGCTATGAAATTCTGATATTTGTAGTTTTGTGAGATATTTAAAAATCTCTGTCAGAGAGCTCTGGTGCCACCACAAACTACACATCCTAAGATTCATTAAGATGGAGCCATGACAGTTAAAGCGGTGTCAAACTGCATTAATCCCACAGTGTGGCAGAGCCTTTGATTTCCTAGAACATGAATAACATAGCTGCCAGCTAGATTAACACATTTCAGGGGTGGTGTTGGGAATTTATTTGACACTGTTTCACTGAACGTATTGCACAAAAGAAAATGCATAATGAACTGAAGACATCTCACCTTCCCCTGGCCTTTCATTAAAACAATATTGGAAATGAAGGACGCCTGCAATCCACATGAAGCGTGCATTAGCTGGACTGTACTTAAGGATCGAGAAGATCTGGAAAGGGGCTGCATTTCAGAAAAAGATGGGAAGGAGGTTAATGCTATGCCGCTTGAATTGACAGAAACCTATTGATAATAGGATTAATTTAGATGTCTTCCACTTTTCCCCCTTGACCTCCCACCTCTTATTATACATGTGGCTCTTCAAATGTTTTAGGGTTCTACCTCCTACCAGTATCTGCCCTGGCAATCATAATCAAGGTTCAGGAACGATATGAATGACTCTATTCTCCAACAACATTTGAAAGGTTATCGGTTCCCTAAACACGCCTTCACATTTTCTTTTTTTTAAAAGCACTGCGCAATGTGAATCGTCGTCATTGTCGCCATCATTATTCTCAAATGCTATAAAGTGGAAATGAAACATTAAACCGAATGAGTGATACAAATACAGAATGATCCAAACCCAGTGGGTGAATATCATAAGCTGCTTGTTGCTGCATAGAATCATTGGTCCATCTTGACCAGTGCTTTCTACCATTGCGATGGGAGTATCTGTAGTAATCCAGTAGTTCTTGAACCACACACTGACCATGCTAGCAGACTGGAGAACACATATTCTACATGGTCCTTACTCTGTCTAGGATTGCCAGGGTGAAAACTGGTGGTGCTTTTTACCTGGTTGCATGGCAAGCTGAAATCCCCCCTTCTTGTTCTTGTGCTGGCAATGTGTGGCTTCTAAGATCACATGGGGTTTAGGGGATTTAGGCCCCACCACTACACCACAACCACTACACCCCAACCAGTAGTGGCAACACTACTCTGTGCCAAGGTAGTAGCTCTCTATGCTTTCAGACAGGGATTCCCCCTATCCCAGCTTACCTGGCAGAGACCTGCAGCTCTTCTAGCCACTTGAAGTTCATCTTACTTGCAGGAGTGCCACCTCCCATACAATCCACCTTGTACACTCAGGTCCTCTGGGAGCAACCTATTGCAGCCAAGGAAGACTAGGCTTGCTGCGGTTACCCAGAGGACCTTCTCATCGGCTGCTCCTAAACTATGGAATGACCTGCCAGAGGAGATCCATTATATTCTGACTTTTGGTGCCTTTAAGAAGGCCGTTAAGATGGATCTCTTCCAATAGGCCTTTCCTGACTGATGGATTGATAATCCCATTATATCGATATGATTTGCCCTGTTTGTCCCATGATGCCTCATTTGAATGATGATTAATTCAGTTTAATTTATTAACGGGAATGTATTTTATGATGTTGTATCAATTTTAATTGGGGGTAAGAGAATTATTTTATTTTTATTATGCTGTTTTATAGTTGTTGTCATTATTATATTTTATTATTGTTACCCACTTTGTTCCTTCAGGGAGAGGTGGGCTATAAATAAATAGATGATGATGATGATGATGATGATGATGACGACGACTGGAAAAACAATAGGTGCCTTATTGATGAATTAGAGTTATTTAGTGAACATGACAAGGAAGGAAGGAAGGAAGGTTGGAGTAAAGGAAGGAAGTTCAAAACAGTACACCATTCAATGATACCGTAGGCAACCTCCTTTGTGCATGGATGGTTTTGGCTTACAGAAGCTATTAATTAAGATATATCCCAGTACAGAGTAAGCGAATTATTATCCTTGATAACCAATTGGAAATACCAGGCTATTGGAATGCAATCTGCCTCATTACAGGGAAGCCTTGTGCAATTGGTAAAATGGGATGGGAAATCTTTGGCCCTAAAACTGTACTCCAGCTGCCCCTTATCTAGCTTGGCCTTGGTGCTGCAGCCTTATGGTTTTCCCCTTTCCTCTTGCACTCACAGGGGCTCTTCCCACTGAGCTGTCCAGCTGCTGAGAAAGGGACTTCCGGTTGCTGTAAAGCGAATGGGACGGTCTGTACCGGGAGGCTGATTTTTTGGCCATGGGACCATCGATATCCCCTATCCAGTAGGGACTCACACCTGTTCAAAAACAAAAAGGAAAAGGCACAAAAAGTCATAATTATAAGCAATTTTTTTTAAAATGCTTGAAGTATGAACAAAGTAAAAGATTTAAAAAGGGGGAGCTATATAGGATATGAGCATAGACTATGCAGATCCAAAGAGGCTTGTTGTTGTGTTCCTTCAAGTCATTTCCATAGCAACCTTAAGACTATCATAATGTTTACTTGGGAAGATTTTGCTGCGAGGGGGGTTTGTCATTGCCTTCCTCTGAGGCTGAGCGAGGGCGACTTGCCCAGAGTGGCCAAGCAAGGATTCAAACCCTGGTCTCCCAGAGTCCTAGTCCAACACTCAGACCACTACATCATGCTAGATCTCACAAAGAGGCTAAGCTGACAATATTTCCAAAAATACTGGACCAGAGGAGGGGGATAGTCCATGGGATCAACAACCCAGGTGAGCACCAAGGCCAGAATAACATGGGCTCAGTCCATGCTATCCTGATCCATCAGCTCTGTCTTCTTCTGCTTTCTTGAGCGGTCTCCATTCTGATTAAAAAGTGAGCCAAGGTATGGAAAATCATTAACCATCTCAATGTTAAAGTTATGTAAATCATCTATGGTCATTAATTTGGTTTTCTTAATGCTCAACTGGAGAAGAGAAGGTGATATGATCTCGCTGTTTAAATATTTGAAGGGATGTCATATTGAGGAGGGAGCAAGCTTGTTTTCTGCTGCTTCAGAGAACAGGATCTGGAACAAGGATGCAAGCTACAGGAAAAGAGATTCCACCCCAACATTAGGAGGAACTTCCTGACAGAAAGGGCTGTTCGACAGTGGAACACACTCCCTTGGAGTGTAGTGGAGTCGTCTTCCTTGGAGGTCTTTAAGCAGACACTGGATGGCCATCTATCGGGGATACTTTGATTGGGAGTTCCTGCATGGCAGGGGGTTGGACTGGATGGCCCTTGGGATCTCTTCTAGCTCTATGATTCTATCAAAGTTTCTGCTTTGAGGAAAAGCATTCCATCATGCAGAAGAGCATTAGACTTTTTGGATGCTCTAGTATTGCAGAAGAGGAAACTGTCTCAGGCAATCAGGACATGTAAGAACAGATAGGATTACTGCACTAACTTCTCCTGGACCGGTATGAACTTCTCGCTGTTCTGTTCTCATTCAATTCCCGGAACGTTATCATAACGCTGTGCGATAAACTTAATAGAGTAGCCTACAGAAGTAACAAATTGTAAAGGGAAGTCTAGGAAGACTCAAGAAGTCTATCAGCCATCAAATAGTCTGCCCTGTTGTAACAGTCATCTCCATGGTTCAAATCTCTTATCTGCCATTGATTCAATGCTGTGTATTAATTACACTGCTCTGTCTTACCTCACTGCTTATGAGAATTACTCAGATGATATATGTGAATCATTCTAAAATGCTATAATAGCACTCAGTATTAAATAACTTACTGGCTGAATTACTGCGAGTCCTCTGGCATTTGGCTTTTGTCTGCAGAATGGAGCCATTTTGAATATCCTGTTTAGTAGACTGTACTTTGCGTGAGCAAACTGAGGATTCCTGGGATGGGGTAGAAAGAAATTTAGATGGACCAGAGCAATACTTGTTACAGTTTACAAGGCTCAAAGCTCGTTAAGAGTTTCATCCTCTCCAACTTATCCTGGTTTGGCAGGAAGCAGTCCTGATTAATCCTCTGCCATCCCACTTTTTCAGCTGTTTTTAAAATGTCTCCCTTTCCTCCTTTGTCCTCAGCTTACTTCAGTTGCTGCAAACTGCAAAAGTAGTTTACACTCCATTAACTCCAGCAGCGGGGAAAGGATTGAAGGGGCAGAATCTTATTCTTCCCAGTAAGCTCAGTCAAAAGCAAACTCCTGCAGCCTCTCTTAGTTTGTCTATTCTTCTTCATTTATAACTTTTACCACCTTGACTAGACTCTGATGTTGCTTGGCCATACAAATCCTGGCTTTCATCTGTGAAATGGTGGAGAGTATGGTGTTTGCATGTGACTGCATAAACTGGATCCAATGGCCTCATTCCCACTTACAGATAAATCAGTATGTGATCCAAATTGGATTGATTTGACATTGGATTGTGGTTTACACTATACTTGCCCCAATAGCATTTTCTGTCATTTTCTGGCACCAACATAACTCATTTGTATTTCCCTTTCACCAATGAATCGACTCAAAATGAATCGTTCCAGCTGGCCGAAGGGGAAATTTGAATCCATTCCGAGCCACTTGTGGGTCACAATTTATTTATTGATTTATTGAAAAAGAAGTGGGAAAAAATCAGCATCAAAAAGATGTGGGTTAAATGGATCTGGAGCATCCCCCCCCCCCTTTGGAATCGCTTCAGTGATCCAGATTAGGTGGGAACCAGGATCATTTGAACCGGTTCATACTGATTCACAATCCAGTTTAAAAGGTAGTGGGAATGAGGCCAGCATCTCACAAGGGGCAAAACACTCCTGACCCTAGTGCTGGTAGGAGGGAAATTTTCTCTATCTGTTTTCCTCTGTCATGCAAGGCATGCGAGGCATTCTTTATCTCTTTGGGAGATACAATAACACCTATATTTTAGAAAGTCTTAATTAAGGTCACTGAAATTTTGATTGACAGAACGTAGCATTAGTAGTGGGCCACTGTTCCGTTTTCCATTTTTGTTGGCAGATTTTACTTAGAACTGCGCTTGATTCTGTCACTGTAGATTGTTGCAGTTCCATTGGTGGGTCATCTGTTCCTGGTGACATATTCCTCACAATTGAGTACTGCTGTCACTTCACTTTCAAAAATTTAGGGTTTGTTTTCATATGTTTCTTCTTCCTATTTGTGATTCATTATTTCACCTTTTATATATAGCTCTTCTATGTATTGCTTCCATTTTTTTTTTTTAATTTCATCATGGCCATGTATTTTGTTCCTTTTCTGATTGTGTAATGTCCTGCCTTTCATTTAAATTTCCCTTTGAGTTCTCAAATCTTGTGGAAAAGGTCTCTCGTTCTTCCATTTTTGTAGTTGTTGTTGTGGGCTTCTATTTTGCTGCAGAATTCTATAGGATGGGACCATGGGAGTTAAAGTGGAATAACTGTACAATAATTCTGTAGTGTGAATGGGCCCAAGGAGAAATGACATGTTGCTCACTTGCTTATCCCAGACCTCTGGATGGCGGACCCAATGGGCCATGGTGGTACGGAGCAGGACTAAGATGCATGGAAAAACCTGTTGCTCAAGCTCCCCCAAAACCACAGCTTCAATAGTTCCCCCCTTTTATTGCTACTCCCAGCTTAGGCTTCTCCTCCAATAATTTTTCCTAAGTTCTGACCACAACCTAGATGCAACACAATAGACTATAGAGAGCAGACCTTGCATCCCTGCTTACCTTGTTAGCAATTACTAAATTTACCAAGCCTTTTGCTGACTGGATGAGCGATACGGCCTCTTTGCTGGAAAGCTCTTTAAGAGATTGCCCATTAACAGTTAAAAGTTCATCGCCAGGGTTCAGGCGGCCATCCCTTTAAAAGTAACAACAGAGAGACACACAATTGTTAATTAATAAAGAAGCTCTTAAGATTCTACTGCAGGGATAAAGGACGGGGTGGTCAGCTAGACATTTTGGACTACCTCTTCTCTTCTTCATCTTCTGTTCTACATCTTCCAGTTTTTAAAGCCTAATGTTTAGGGTTACCAAATTAGTATTCAAACTAATGTTCTAATGTTCTAAACTGCTTTTTCCTATTGTTTAGCCCAAATCTTGCTTGCTTGTAATTTCCTCTATCCTAATTGGCCCATCAAGTTGGCCCATCTTCTGGATATTAGAAAGCTTTCAGATATATAAAGGCAGCTAAGGTCTCCATTGCATCTTTTCTTCTCTAGGGCTGAACAATCAAAGTGTTTTTCCTATCCATAGGATTTTGAAGTAAATTGGTAGAGTACCTCTGGGCAGCTCCTCCATCAACCATGTGGCTCACTGTGAATTCTTTTCCAAAAGTAGAACAGTTGGGACTTCTAGCGACTTGTATTCCCAGACCATCATTTCCTGTGGCAACGCAGAGCTTCCAAATGCAGCTGTCCTAGTTGGAAAAACAAGAAGAAACATGGACTAAGGCCCGATATAGACTGGTGCTTTGTGTTGGCCTGGGGTCGATTTAAGGGCTCTGTAGGGCTGGGCGTCCATACATGCCCAGCCCTAAAATCGGTGCCCATGCATGATATTGCCATGGCCTCGTCCACACGGGGCACACGATGATGATATGGGCATCTAAAAAGATTATGATTATGATGCATCTAAAAAGATTATGATTATGATGCATCTAAAAAGAAGCTGCTCTAGGCAGCTTGTTTTAGGGGGCGCATTGGTGCCGCGCTGTGCAGCTGGCACGGCACAGACAAGGGGCAAAGATGGGTGGCATGGAGCTGCCCCTCCGTATCCCCACTAAGTGCAGCATGAGATGCGTTTAGCCCCCAAGACACGTTTTGAGACCCTTCAGCTCTCCATAGAGCCGATCAATGTGATCATTTTTTAGCAAAGAAAAAAAATGGCGGATGCTGTAGAATCTCTAGAACCCAGATGCCACCCTCCACTTAAAAAAAAAAAAATCAAAACCAGAAATTGATGTCTATTCACGTTTAGTTTTGATTTTGATTTTATTCATTGACCATATAGTCATTGGCCATCTATTGACCTGGTGCAGCCTACAGTGAGAGTCAATTTGGTCCTAAGGCCTCCCAAGTTGCCCACCCTTCATTGAGATGAGGACTCTTGCTTCTAGTATGCTCAACAAACATTTAGATAGCGTTAAAACAGCTTTCCTCACCACAAAAGGTTGCAGACCACAACTTCTACATATGGAAGGGAAGTAGACATGTCCTGACAGATGTCAGGAACAACAAAACAGTTTTTCATTCCATAGGTTTAACGCATTTTGGATTTTTATTTCTTCCACAGTCACCGGAAACTGCCCTAATTTTCTACATAAGTTGTGTAGCTTGCCCAGAAGACTGTAGTTTTCCAGAAACCACTCAACTTCTCCTGAGAACTGTCAGACTTTCCTTGAAAACTGTGCAGCTTTCAGTATAAAAAGAAAATTGCACAACATTCAAATGGTGAAGTTTGTGCATATTCAAAATCCATTAATCTTGCACAAAAATATAGGCATGAGGCTTTATTGTGAAATATTGCTGTTTTCTGCACATTTTTGTACAAAAATTTTATTGTACATCACTGCTATTTTCTATATTTTTAAAAATAGCAAATTGTGTGAACTTTGAACATGCCGTTGCTCTTTCCATACAAGTTTCTTGAGGAGTTGGGAATTCCAACTTCAGCCTCAGTCAGGAAATTGATGAATTTCCATTCCATGCCTAATTTGAAGAATTGCTATAACATTCTCATCTGTGTTCCATATTTTTTCTTCTTACATATGCATATGCAGTCTGCCCTTGCCATATGCAAGGAGTCCCATTTATTTGAATGGCATACACCATTTTGTCCCTCACCACTCGCCATCTGCATAAGCTTGAATCCACGTACGGCGAGGGCACGTATGCCGAGGGCAGAGTGTACTTATACACATTTTTATGCATTTTCCCCATTGACTAAAAGGTGTTCTGAGTGACTTTTCCAAGTAGAAAATTGTGAGTGCATTAAATCATCCATCTTTACTTGCGGATAACAGTGGAATTTAACATTCATAGCTTCCTTCTGATGTTGGGTACACATACATTTTCATTAATGATCCTGCAAGAATTGGATAATATTGCAAAAGCAACCATAGCCACAACCACCACCATCCCATAAATACAAAATTCTTTTCTATCCGTACTTTCATAAAACTGTAATTCACCACTGGAGTTGCTGACATGAGGTTCATGGAAGTCTTTCAGGTCACCAACATCTGGAAGGCCACCCATTCTCAAGCCCAACTCTCTCCTAGCATTTCCTGCAGAAAAACAGCTCTCCAAGTATTACTTTCTAAGAGATGCCTGCAAGGTCCCTAGCTTACCCCTGCTGTGCGCAGTGCTATAATGACAGATTTGTCCTGTAGCAATTCCCTCTCCACATTTCAGGTAGGGGCAGCCTGCTGTGCCACTGAATGAAGAGTGCATTGGATGAGCCAGCTACACAGTAGGGGTGTAATACCCTTGGCACGCTATTTATGCTGCCTCTGGAGGAATATTGGCCAGGGTTTCACATCTCTGTATCCATTATAGTGAGGCAGCTTGTGCTAAGAGCAGGGGGAGAATCTCACCCAATTCTTGGAAATGCCAAATAGGCAATAGTTGCCTACCTTTATGAAGAACTTTCTCTTCATATTCTTGCAGCTATCACTGGCCGAGGCTCTCATCTGCATCATGCTGGTGAGCATAAGTGGATCAGGAGGGCCGTCCTCAGTCGATGAAGTGCAAACTAATTGAAGGCGAGGGCAGTGGCTTGCTTCTTCTTGACCCCAGTTGGCCTGACTCTCAAAGGGGTTGGGGTACTTCTCATCCGGGCTCGATCCATCATCGCTGCTCTTGCCGTTGCACAGGATCAGGGAGCGTGAAATGGAGCGCAGCGTCTTAGATTTCCGAGTCTTTGAGCTGTTCTGCCGCTCCATCTTCAGCAACCAAGTAATCTCCTGTCAATTTGCCATAGCTATTGCAATAGCTTTTTCTTCATTGTGGCAGTTAAATTTCTTGCTGAAGGACAAGAGTACAGGCAGGGGCAGGACTTACTTGACACGAAGATGTTTCTTCTCTTCTCCCTGTCCCATACAAAAATAACACACTACTGAAAAAATGAGATTTAAGACACAGCCCTTTGGTTCACAAATAACAAACTCACGTCTTATGACTTGTTAATTTTCTGTGGAATATTTTCTCCCTCATATAAGTGCTGGATATGATTTTCTGTCACCGTTGCTGTATATTTTATGTGTGTCTCTATGCACTAAGGAAGAATGGAAAAGAAGTATTTTGTCCACTGTCTCTCTGAGGAATCCTAGAATCATAGAGTTGGAAGAGACCACAAGGGCCATCCAGTCCAACCCCATTCTGTCATGCAGGAACTCCCAATCAAAGCATCCCCGACAGATGGCCATCCAGCCTCTGCTTAAAGACCTCTAAGGAAGGAGACTCCACTATACATTGATTTTAATTATGTTACAGATTGTGTTTAAAAAAACATACCATAGGTTGGAACATAGAGTAACTTCCCTAACCTCCAAATCATGCATGCAGTTTAAGGCATTTGCCTGCAATTAACATGGAGAACAGTATTTTAATTTGCTGTAATGTCCTTTTCCCATTTATCCTCTTCCATTCTTGATGGGAGTTTCACTCCATGACAGGTGAAGGCGGCAGAGGCAGCAAGTAATGCAAAGTACAGGAGGGTATCCAAAAGTTTTAATGATCAACTTTTTAAAAAATTGACAGAAAGTTGGTTTTGATTTGAAGTTGTTAACTTATCTCTATGTAGTCACTATCTAGATTTATACATCTTTCCCAGCATATCTTGACCCTCCAAATGCCTGATATTATAGAAGTCTGAAGATTGCGCCTGACGAGGATTTTACACTTTAGCCACTTCTGGCAGAGCCAGTCACAAAAATAAAGGAAGCAATGAGTTGATTTTCTCAGCAACATGCACTTAGGGACCAATGATGATACTGACAAAATTCCATCAATATGCCATAATAACCTCCGGGTGATAATTATTACTTTATGATACCCCCTCGTAAGGCACAATCTGCAGACTTCTACAATATCAGGTATTCGGAGGCTCAAGATACATTGGGGAAAAATGTATAAATCTAGATAGTGACTACATAGAGACAATTTCACAACTACAAATCAAAACAAACTTTCTGCCAATCTATTCTGATTTGGTCAGGCCTCACCTGGAATACTGTGTCCAGTTCTGGGCACCACAATTCAAAAAGGATGTTGAGAAACTGGAGTGTGTCAAAGGAGGGCGACCAAAACATTTTGGCCAGAGCATCATCTAAACGGATCAGCGTGAGAACAGGGAAGGAATGTTTCTTTTCCTCTGTGCAAACATGGCCTTAGAGATTTGAATCTGTGGAGGGAAAAGGTGAGGAAGTGACAGCTAACTATCCATATATGGATTGGGGGTTCCCCCTCCTGTTTAAAGAGCCCCATGTAGAATGTGCAAAAGCTGTTAAATTGTAAAAATAATTTTAAAAAATTCAAAAGTGCCGCATGAAGCACTCCTCCTGCAAAAACTATTAGACAGCACTGGATTAAAGCCGGTGGTTGCAGGGAGAGGAGGCATGTTCCGCCCCCTGGCCTTTTCCTCTCCCCTGAACTTGACCCAATCATTGGAGCCAAGTTCACATTCAATTGAACTGTTTTTCCTAAAATAAATGGTAAATACCCTGATTGTGGAAAAAACGGGTTTAGGGGGATTTGCGCCACATCGGGTATGCAAGATCCGGATTCCCTAGTGGGAAAAAAAGCCTGCACCAGTATTAATTTCCCGATTTTAATCCGGGTTACAAACCGGTTTATATGGTAGTCTGAATGGCCCCTGAGTTCAAAGTACAAAAGTGATTTTCATTCAGTTATCTCAGCAGGAGGGAGAGGAGAGAAGGAGGCAGAATTTTGCTCTTCCCAGCAGGATCTGTCAAAAGCAAACTGCTGAAGCCTCGCTTGGCTTGTCTGTTCTTCCTTAGTAAGAATTTTTATAACCTTGACCACACTCTGCTGTTTTTTGGTCACATGTGTCCTGGTTTTCTTGAAGGGTATGCTTTCTCTATAGCAACTAGACCAACAAATCAGCAGATCCAAACAGTACACTGTCTTTCAGTGGTAAGTGAAGAAGAAATGTTGTTCTTCCTGCCTGGCTTGGAGCCCGCTATCAGACAAAGAAAGAGAACACTTTCTTCCTCTCCTCCACCACTTTGCTCTGTTTCCATGCTGATCTGGTAGAAGAGGAGTGAGCCATCATAGGACCAGATACTGAAAGATATCACAAGGCAACTGAAGATGAGCTGTTCATAGATGGCCATGACTGGTGTTGACAACCAATAAGGCAAGAGAGTGGATGAATAACTAAAATTGAATGTTTTTGGTCCGTAGCCATATTAGCAACGATGCTGATGAAGATGATGATAGACACTAGAGTAACAGATGGAGAACATCTGCACCATTTGCTAACTCTAGGAGTGGTGCAAGGTATCTGAAGAATGTTTTGATCTATATTCTCTACCATTCTGACTCATTCCGAGCAATCTGAAAGCCATTTACTACCATTGGCTACATGAGCCAGTGTGGTCACAGAATCACAGAATCACACAGTGGTTTGAGTGCTGGACTACTACCAGGGTTTGAAACTACTTGGCTTGGGCAAGTCACAATCTCTCAGCCTCAGGGAAAGGCAAAGGCAAATAATTTTTGCAAACAATTTTTGCAGAAAAACCTCATGATAGGTTCGCCTTAGGGTCCCCACAAGTCAGAAATAACCTGAAGGTGAACCATTAACAACAACCATTAAAGCAGATTTTTCAAAACCACCAAAAAGTTTTGGCCTTTAGGATATTTCTCTTCTTCTTCTAATGTTTAACCATCTTAATAGTAAGAGAGGTCCGACAGTGGAACAGACTGCTGCCTCAGAAGGAGGTGGACTCTTCTTCATTATTAATATTTAAACAGTGATTCTGACTTCTTGTCAGGGATGCTGCACTTGTGTCCTTGTAATACACAGGCTGACTCCATTCCGGGAACACAAGCCTTCAGAAGATTTAAAAAAAGGGGAGAGGGAAGCTTAATTCAGCAAGCAGGGATGATCACAGTACATACCTTATATACCCCGTTTCTCCGAAAATAAGACATCCCCAAAAAATAAGACTTAGTAAAGGTTTTGCTGAATTGCTAAATATAAGGCCTCCCCTGAAAGTAAGACCTAGCAAAGTTTTTGTATACAAATATATATACAGTATATAATAAATATTCAAATTTTTTTGTTCAACAATAAATGTGAATTCTTCTTCATGGAAAAATAAGACATCCTCTGAAAATAAGACCTAGTGCATCTTTGGGAGCAAAAATTAATATAAGACACTGACTATATGTCAAGAAATTTATGCCCCAAAATTGACCCTAAAATTCTGGGTCGGCTTATATAGAGGTCAATACACAAATACTACTTAGAAACAAGCACTGCCTGATGCCCCACTCTTGGTGCCTCAAGGCATGTGTTTTTCTGTGTGTGCATGTGAAAGAGGTTCCCAGTCTGATCTACAAGCCTTCTCTTCCCATGGAAAAAACCCTCCCCATTGAAAACCACTTGCTTCTCTCCCCAGTATGATTTGCAAGGCTTCTCTTCCCATGCAAGAAACTCCCCATTCAACACCACTTGCTTCCCTTCTCAATCGGATGTTAAAACCTCTCCTCCAGCACCTGGGAATCCGTGTTAGGTGTTCGGGAGAGGTCCGGAGAAGGAAGGACGGAAGTGGTGTTTTCCCCTTTCCATCCTTTGTTGTAGCCTCCTACGTTTTACCCTCGACTTATCCACAGGTCATACCAAAATCCATGATTTTGACCCTGAAACTTTCCCTCGACTTATACATGAGGTTGACTTGTACATGAGTATATACAGTAGTTGTTGTCAGGACTGAGGGCTTTCCCCCTACTTACACCAGTGTATGTAAGAGTTCAAACAACCCATTACAAAAGCCTTCACTCAATTTGTCAGCAATTCAAAACATATTCTTTTTCCAGGTCTGGCCCCTTTGTACCAAGCTACAGATTCCCACAAGAATGACCTTGGTAATCGGCAGCATCTGCTCATTATGCATGTCTGCAAATGATACACAACCTGCATTTCTCCCAGTCTCACCAATAGGACATCATAACCCATCATCCTGCATTTACCCATTTACGTTACCATGTCTGGACCATGATCTTGACAGTCCTATGGCAGAGATCCTGCATTGAGTGGGAGATGGAGGAAGCTCATTGTAGATTACCTGTAAAAAGACCTGGCTCTTTTTAAAACTGGGAGTTTGATAAAAACACAAATTGTCAAGGAACTGAAACACGTAGCCAGTATGCAGGTTGGCCCAAGGCAAGAACAGATCAAACATTTTGCTCTCTGAGTTTAAGTAGAAAATTCCATATCTTCCAACTAACCCGATTTGGCAAGAATAATCCTGATTAATCCTATGTTGTTCTATTTATTTATGTATTTTTAAAAAGCTGCTTTTAAAATGTCCAAGCTTCTCTCTCCTCCTCCTGCTTTGTTCTCAGCTTACTTCCATTGCGGCAAACTGAATAAAAGAACAAAAATAGTTTGCACTCTATTCACTCGGCCGATCTTGTCCTTCCCAGTAGGCTCAAGCAAAAGCAAAGAGCTGCAGCCTTTCCTAGCTTGTGTGTTCTTCCTCATTTTGCCATCTTGGCCAGACTCTTGTTTGGCAACTTCTGTCCAAGTTTTCAACAGAGAGACGTAAAAGAAAATGAAATTGAACTGCCCACAAGCTATCTGAATCAAGGTGCAAAGTACTCAAAGGCTAGCCAAAAAATTTTGGAACATGGAGAAGAAAGTCCTGTAAACTCCTCTACGCCATCCACCCAAACAATAGCAAAATAAATAACCAACAATTTGTTGCCTTTTTGTGGCAACAAAAATCCACTGGCTGATTTCTTCTGGTTAACAGGTGCTCAACTCTGCCTAATGGTAGCCCTTTCCTGACTTTTATGTGGTTAAGACAGAATTATAATATGTACACGTATGCTTTGGTTTGGGGCTCCAGATTTCATTTCATTCTGTTAAGGCAAAAGACAAAGTGACCACAAGTTGAGCTGAGAGATTATCCAAAGTGAAAGCCAAATAGATGTATTTTGTTACCCTATCTTCTCTTTTGCAAGGTTCAAGGGTGTTGCAGTGAAATGGGCAGTATCCCATCTGCCCAAAGTATGGGACCACCTCTGTTAAAATGTGATAGAAGAGATCAGTGGAACAGGGGCTATAAAAAGTTCATTTCATGCCCCAAAATACTGTGGCTCATCTATAAACGGTAATCATGACGCTGCCCATCCTTGGTTAAAAAGAATCATGTACATGTAAAATCTAGACAAAATTTATAATAAATCAGAGAGAGAGAGAGAGAGAAGAAGAAACAATTACAGCAGAGACTAACCTGCTATTGAACTTGATCAAGCTGCTTCCTTTGAGCATGATCTATCTATCCCCTCTTTAAAGGAAATTATATTCAGTCGCGAAAGAAAGGAATTGGAATCTTCTGATCAATATTCACTTTTCTGGAAGGTGAACATTTGAAGGAAGGAATAAGATGCAGATCAGTGCTGCAGGATAAGTGATGGAAATTGAATAGAGGGAAATGCATGAGATAAGGAAGGCTAGAAACTAGTATTAGATTTACTAAGCCTGATAAGTGCTTTTACAATAAGACAGAGTGCCATCCTATGAGATGTTATCCTGTGTCCAGAGACTGATTGATGTGTCAATTTGCTGTCTCCTGCGTTTGATTTTTTTTAAATAATCTCCATTCCATCTAATTTATGAAGGCTTTTCAAACTCAGGAAATAAAATGAACTAGATGTAATTCTAAGCCATCCGCACTGGCCAAATTCAAGAGCTGCAGCTAATCCTAGTAGGAAAAGGATCATGTTGTACTTGCCTCTGAAGTAGATGAGAAACCTAATTGGAGAAAGAGATGACAACCAGAGTATAGTACCACAAACATAGCTGAACTCACACAAAGATCTCCACCTGGAGAGAGGAATCGGTCTAGTGTGGTTTCTCCCACATTCAGTGTTGGGTTTTTTAAAACCATAATTTAAATGTTTGAAGAAATTGTGAATCTTGGGGAAAAAATTAAAATGGAGATGGCAATGTACCTATAAGTGCAGCATATCTTGACCCACAGCTCAACATAGTATGCAGACCTCTACATGAGGTGCTAAGGAAAGTTGTCTCTGTTTTAACAGAATGGCTAAGAATTTTAACGGATAGAATCAGGTTTTTAGATGGCAAGGACAGTTAAAGGAATCATCATAATCAATCATTTACACAAATGAAAAGCCATGAATGTGCCACGAACATTTGATTATTATCTACACATTTAACCCAGTTGCGTTATCAACAAAATAACTTATTTTGAAAGGCGTTGCCCATCTGCTTGTTGCTGCCGGCCTTCAAATCATTTTTGACCTACTGTGACTCTAAGGCGAACCTATGACAGGGTTTTCTTGGTGAGATTTGCTCAGAGGGGGTTTTCCTTTGCCTTCCTCTTCCTCTGAGGCTGAGAGAATGTGAACGTGCTCGAGGTCACCCACTGGGTTTCCATGGCTGAGCTAGGATTTGAACCCTGGTCTCCAAAATTGTAGTCCAATGCTCAAACCACTACACCATGCTGGCTGTCTACCAGTCTGGTCAGTGGACTCTTTCAGACGTCGGGAATTGGAAGTATAATCTAGGGGCAATCTGAACGCAATCATAGGGTTTGACATTATTGCGAATTAAAGCTTCGTACGCAATTTCGGGCAAAAGGGAAGTCAATTCGAACGCAATCATGGGTTTAACGTTATTGCAAATTAAAGCTTCGCACGCAATTTCAGGCAAAGGGGGGTCATTTTCGGGAAATGGAACGTTACTCCGAATGCAATGGGGATTCCTGTCAATTCGCTAAACAAGTGAATTTACAGGAATTCGCATTGGCTCCATTCAAAGTTTGGGAGAAATTCCTCCCGTGTGAAAGAGTCCAGAGTGAAATGCAATCATCAGTCAGCATAGTAACTACAATGCACATCTTTCTTGCTGCGTTTTGTTCTCTTACATGTATGCCTGAAACTCCAGTTATAAGTCTTGTGTTTTATAATCCAAAATTTATAATCCAAACCAAATGTTAGCTGATCTCATTTTTCCCCCTTCTCCTCCTTTGTTTTTGTTGAACCACTATAACCTGTTTTCTTCTTTATGTAAACCGATGTCTGCATTAGCAGCAGTTCTCCTTTGATTTATATTTCATTTAGAGTACCAAACAGAACATTTAAAACTATGTTAAACTGCTTGACAGTTACATGATTGAATTGGAGAGCATCGCTCTTAGTGCAATTTCAGGACATGCTAAACCCAAAGAAAAAGTGCGATCAGAATGCCAGCACAAACCATTTGGGGACAATTGGCCCATGCCTTGTGATACAATATCTTGCATGCAACTCCACCAGGAAACCTCTGAGACCTGGGCACTCTCTTATTAAAAATAATTTCCAATAAAGTGCAAGTATTGGATGAATACTAAGCCACCCAATCAATCTGTTACCCCTTTCTTATAATTTCCTCTAGAAGTTGAAATTACAATGGGGTGGGAAGGCGCAGACATAAGCTTTCTAAAAGATAAAACATTAAAAGGGACTTACAACAAAGAAGAAGGAAAAACCAGACTCCTTCAGAAGGCTGTTTGTCTTTGCAGGCCTGGCAGAAAGACTCAAGTACAATAATTGGAAACATACCCTTGGACTGTCACATGACTTGGTTTCAGTAATTCTGTGCAAGACTATGGGACACCGCTATTGTTTCTTAATTGCAAAAGCGGGCAGGGAAAAACAAAATTGACAAATGAACCCCGTGAAAAGGAACTCTCTGGAGCACCGTGACAGATGCCTCACATTGTGAGCTAGCATCTTGTCGTTACTTTATTGCAAAGTGCATCCCGGAAGGCACTGATCACGCAGCCTTTGTCCACTCTGATGTTTTGGGACTCACCTCTCCATAGCCAGCACACCCAAAGATATGACATACTGGGAATGGAAGTCTACCATATCTGGAGTGGCAAAGGTTGAGAAGCAATGCATTACAGCACATAGCCTGGGAGTTTATCAGACCACAGAAACTGGAAGTATAATCTAATGGCAATCCAAACGCAATCATGGGGTTTCACGTTATTGCGTATTAAATCATCTCACGCAATTTCAGGGAAATCTCACACAATTTCGGGCAATGGGGGGGGTCATTTTCGGCTAATACAAAGTCATTCCGAACGCCTTCCGAACGCAATGGGATTTCACATGAATTCGCTAAACTAGCGAATTCACGTGAATTCGAATTGGCTCCATTCAAAGTTGGGAGAAATTCCTCCCATCTGATAAACTCCATAGAATGGACAAGCATTGCTGTTCTACATTATATGGTCCATGACATGCTGCTCATCCTGAGTGGGACTAGTGCTCCCTCATCTAGCACAGTTCTGCCTTTGCTAACTTTGCCCAAGGTTGAAATTATTTCTGAGTAGATTTTTAGAGATAAAGATAGAAGCAGGAGTGTGGAAGGTCATAGATTTAGCTCAATGTATCTTTCAGCTCCAAGCTCCAAATTTATCAAAACCTGCCAAAAATCTGTCCAATAAAAGAGGAAGGGGGTGAAGAATAGGGAGGGTGGGGAGAAGGGAAGAGAGGACAAAGCCAAAAGAGATGGAAATGAAAGGGATGAGGAAAACCTTCCATTTAATTGTTCAAGTGGCTAGCATTGTGTGGACAATAATAAACACACTAAAGGATTATGAAAGCATTCAGTGAGATTTATTTCTGAGTGCATGAATTCAGCTAAATGAATATTTTGGCTCCAGACTGAGGCCCCATTCTTACTAGCCCTTTTGCCCTTGTAAGATCCGGATGAGATCGTGCATGTCATTACCAAATCTCTCCGGAAAGAAGTTCATACTACCTTTTGCCCCCATCTATGCTTCCTCGTGCATTTTACCCCACATAAGTTCATACACGAAAAAGTAACAATTAAAGATGGAGCCTCTTGGTTGTCAGTCAAATAATGTCATGGTGATGTCTGATGCAGCCATTGGCCGCGCGAGCTGCTTGGGTTTTTTATATATATATATATACATTTATATATTTGACAGATTATGCGCATGGAGTGGTGCAGCTTGTAGGGATCCTTTCCCCACCTCCCCCCACTCCTCCTCCGTTTTTATCAGCACCCAGTGCTTCATCAGGCACTCCACCATTTTTAAAATATTTTTATTTTATATTTATTTTATTATTATTTATTTTATTTTAATTTATTCTCTTTATTATTTATCTCATTTCATTTCATTTATTATTATTTTTATTGTATTTAATTTTATTTATTATTATTTTTATTGTATTTTTTTCAATTTGACAGCTCATGCGCATTCTACAGGAGGCCCTTTAAATGGAGTTTGCCTTTCCATTCGGAGGCCCATTCATTTAAACCAGAGGGGAAACCCCCAATCCATCTATGGATAGTTTCCCTCCAGTTTGAAAATCCCCATTCATAAACTCACTGGGGTTTATGAATGCGGATTTTCAAACTGGAGGGAAACTATCCATATATGTTTCCCCTCTGGTTTAAATGAATGGGCCTCTGAATGGAAAGGCAAACTCTGTTTAAAGGGCATCCTGTAGAATGCACATGAACTGTCAAATTGAAATAAATACAATAAAAATAATAATAAATAAAATAAAATACAATAAAAATAATAATAAAAATACAATAAAATAATAATAAATGAAATGAAATGAAATAAATAATAAAGAGAATAAATTAAAATAAAATAAATAATAATACAATAAAAATAAAATAAAAAATATTTTTAAAAATGCTGGAGTGCCCGATTTTGCTGGGAGAGGGGGCATGTTCCGCCCCCTGGCCTTTTCCCCTCCCCTGAACTTGACCCGATCATGATCGGAGCCAAGTTCACATTCCCTGCCAACCAAATACACCGCTTTGGGAGAAACCGGGTTTAGGGGGGTTTGCCCTGCTACGCATGTGCAAGATCCGGATTCCATAGTGTTAAATCCGGTTTCAGTATGAACTTCTCGATTTTAAACCGGTTTACAAACCGGTTCTTATGATAGTCTGAACGGCCCCTGAGAGATCTAAAGCGGAATTGGGGGAAAGCAGAATAGGGAAAGGGGGAGATGGGGAAAGAAGACAAGAGCAAATGAAATGGGAGTGTATTTGAGGAAAACCTTCTGTTTAGAATCATAGAATCATAGAGTTGGAAGAGGCCTGGACTTTTCCCCCCCTGCTTTACATTTTTCTTCAATTACTGTCCATTCTCAGCTCTTCAGCTCTTGATGGCAACCCTAAGGCAAACCTATCCTGCAATTTTCCTGACAAGATTTGTTCAAAGAAGGTTTGCCATTGCCTTACCCTGAAGCTGAGAGCATGAGACTTGTCCAAGGTCATGCAGTGGACTTTATGGCTGAGCTGGGAACTGAATCCTGGTCTCCAGAGTCTCCGTCCAAGATTCAAACCACTATGCCTTCAACTACTTGTCAGGTATTCCTCCATAACAACAACAGTAATAAATGAACTAATTATAAAGGTTACCCATCCCAACAACGCAATCTTTTCACGCTGGCAAGGGTGAACATTTGCCAGGGTCTCAAGCAGAGGCTTTTCCCACCACCTGTTGCATGTAACATAGCCCCTTTTATCTGGAGAGATCTCAAAGCTGAATCTAGAACTTTTTGCATAGAAACCATGTGCCCATTGCTGATGTATAATCCACTGGGATTGCTCCTTGCTCTATCTCCAAACCCCATGTGATATCACAGGCACAATACAAACCAAGGATGCTTCTTGTTGTTTTGGGTGGAGGAATATTTTTTAAGATTTACATCAGGGTAAGCAAGTGCCAGGAGTTGGGGGGTCATGTTGGTCTTCCAAAGGGAAATTGACAGTCTCACACACACACCATGCCTTGCTAATTCACCCCGATTTTTAAACATTTATTTGAAACATTTTTGGTCCCTATACCCATCTACCCCCTAGGTGGTATAGGAGCATAAATTTGCCACAATGTTGGCCCCTGGATAAACTACCTTTGCACTTTGAACTCAGTTTTCAGCAACTAAAGTAAGCAAGAGAAAGGGAGATAGCAGGAGGAGACATGAGAAACTGGATATTTTTAAAGCAGTTGAAAAAGTGTTTAATGATTTAAAGGGCATTGTAAAAAGGTATTATTATCTTTTCAACCTTTCTTAATGTCTAAACTTTTCTCAACTCTTTATAGGTATGGAAGATGTGAAATCTACAGCGAAATGTACGATAACGTGTGATTATCTGATTTGTACATTTTAAAACTCAAATAAAAATTATTAAAGAAAAAGAAAAAGTGTGTTGAAAGAGTATTAATTGGGATTGTCTTTGCCAAATCAGGACATTTGGAGGTGTGCAAACGAAGAAGAGGTAAGAATGTTTTTAAGAAATTGGTCTACTTTGATACACCAAAGAACAATTTAGTCCAGAATTCTGGTTGATTTCCTATTTCAAAAAAGTTCTTTTAGGACATAAAATGGACCCGACAGGAAGGGAAGTGGCAAAATTGGCTTCCATAGCTTATATGGCGTATAGAGCTATTTCTGGAAGAAGAAATAAAATGAGTTCCTGGAAGGCCTTGCAGCCCACCAGATGTACTTTCCTCACCCAGATCTATGATATGATGGTTCCACAGAAAAAATAAATTTTGGAATGGAAAGTGTTCATTGCAGACAGAGCAGGCAATTCCAGGACAGCTTGTCGGATGATGCCTTTCCTTTCCTAGCCTTCCTTAGCCAGATGCTTTGGCAGCCAGTAAGATACCGTGTGTAGGTAAAAATGTGTGGGCTTTTTGGAGAAAAAAAATGCCACATGCCATACTGTATGTAAGAAATATGAATGCAGCATATGTGGTGCATAAAAGAATAATAGAACTACAGAAAAGACCTCTGAAGAGCCATTACTGTTTGGTGAGACACGTGGGCCAAGCTAGGAATGTCACACTTCAAGAAAGCTTTTAAGCAAACGTGTGTTTGGAGACTGAGAATATCTGTTGGTGGGTGAAAGAGGAGGAGGCAAGAATGTCTTTCAGCTGCCTTGTTAGATCGCAGTGTTTTCTCATTCCACAACAGTGGTGACCCTGTCTCCCACTTTTCAGACACAGTCCTCTAACTGAAGATGTCGTCTGTTTGAAGGACTGTCCAGTCAAAGTCTAGATTAATATCAATTGCTAAGGAACAATAGCAACCAGGTCTCAGTGTGAGAAACAGGATCCTGGAGGCACAGCACCCTGTGAGGTTTTAAAGAGCAACCTTCCCTCTTGATACAATTTCAAAAGCTCTCTGCAACCAGCTGTCCCAGACTTTAGTCAGAAATATCTGTCCTTGCCCTGCAGCTTGGAAAGAAATTGGGCAGGTCGGATCAAGAGAGAGAAAGAGAATAAAAGACAGAGCAGGAGGTGCTGAGTGGGAAATAACTTACTCCAAGAGGGACGTTGCAATGGGATCTGGGCAAAATGAGGGCCTTGTCCCCCAAATGAGAATGCTGACTCTCAAATAATTTTTCCTTCAGTCTTAGACCAGAATGCTTTCATTGTTTCATTTTCTGCAATGCTGGAAATTTGAGGAAGGAAAATTTCATAGAGTGGCAGAATTCACAGTTGGGGGCAATGCCCTCATCCACCCCACCTGTGTTTCTGACTTAAGGTGAACTTATCATGGGGTTGTCTTGGCAAGATTTGTTCAGAGGATGTTTGCTATTGGCTACCTCTGAGGCTGAGAGCATGTGACTTGCCCAAGGTTACCCAGCAGGTTCCATAACTGTGTGGGAACTGAACCCTGGTCTTCAGAATCATAATCCAACGCTCAAACTACTATTTATTATTTATCATATTTATTTGTATCCCGCTCTTTTCCCAGGAAAAAATAACTACTACTCCATGCTGGTTCACCACACTCAGAGGCAGGTTCCAAAAGATTAGTCCATCACTTGATAGAGAAAATGCTCCTCACCTGTAAGGTAAGCAACCTATGGCTGAGCCTGCAAAGCCTCCCTTACCATCCTCTGAATTGTACTCCTCATCAGCTTTTCAAGTGCAGCAATATATTGTGCAATTGAACATATTCCCATTTTGGCACACATAGGCCATGCTAACTAAAGGATTCTAGACTAGTCCAAAAAGGTAACTTTTCCAAAGATCTGTTGAAGTCCCCTCCTTTCCCAGAGTTAAATGAGTGTTTATCATCTGTCACTTTCCCTGAGTTTAACTATGGATAATGGTGAGGATGGGTGGCAAGCTTCACTCTTTTTTTAAGGGCAACTGCCATTTGGCTGAAATAGGATCAGAACCCCACTGTTCCTGCCAAATGTATCCCTGACATATTCTGAATTATAGAGTTGGAAGAGACCACAAGGGCTATCTAGTCCAACCATCTACCATGCAAGAACAAAATATCAAAGTACCTCTGACAGATGGCCATCCAGCCTCTGTTTAAAAACCTCCAAAGAAGGAGACTCCACCACTCTCCAAGGGAATGTGTTCCACTGTCAAACAAGGCATTTAACCACTGAGCCACCAGTTTGCAGCAATGGTAGTAAACAGGACGAGGTGGGGATGTGGGAGAAGAAGAGAGAAACAGGGAGAGAAACAGCTGGAAAAGTGGGATGAGAGAGGTTAACTCGAACTAATTGTGTCAAATCATGACATTTGGAAGGTAAGGACCTTCCTCACTATATAACGTAAGCCACCATAGTAAGAGGACTACATGAAAATGTTATGAACCACTTTTGCTATTTTTTAGAATCATAGAATCATAGAGTTGGAAGAGACCACAAGGGCCATCCAGTCCAACCCCCTGCCATGCAGGAACTCCAAGTCAAAGCATCCCTGACAGATGGCCATCCAGCCTCTGCTTAAAGACCCCTAAGGAAGGAGACTCCACTACACTCCGAGGGAGTGTGTTCCACTGTCGAACAGCCCTTACTGTCAGGAAGTTCCTCCTAATGTTGAGGTGGAATCTCTTTTCCTGCAGTTTGCATCCATTGTTCCGCGTTCTAGTCTCTGCAGCAGCAGAAAACAAGCTTGCTCCCTCCTCAATATGACATCCCTTCAAATATTTAAACAGGGCTATCATATCACCTCTTAACCTTCTCTTCTCCAGGCTAAACATCCCCAGCTCCCTAAGGCGTTCTTCATAGGGCAAGGTTTCCAGACCCTTCACCATCTTAGTTGCCCTCCTTTGGACATGCTCCAGTTTCTCCACATCTTTTTTGAATTGTGGTGCCCAGAACTGGACACAGTATTCCAGGTGGGGCCTGACCAAAGCAGAATAGAGTGGCACTATAACTTCCCTTGATCTAGAAACTATACTTCTATTGATGCACCCTAAAATTGCATTGGCTTTTTTAGCTGCCGCATCACACTGTTGACTCATGTTCAGCTTATGGTCTACTTGGACTCCTAGATCCCTTTCACATGTGGTCTCGTTCAGCCAGGTGTCCCCCATCCTATATCTGTGCATTTCATTTTTCCGCCCTAAGTGCAGAACCTTACATTTCTCTGTGTTAAATTTCATTTTGTTAGCACTGGCCCAGCTTTCTAGTCTATTCAGGTCATTTTGAATTTTGATCCTGTCCTCTGGGGTATTAGCTACTCCTCCCAGTTTAGTGTCATCTGCAAATTTGATAAGTATGCCCCCAATTCTGTCATCCAAATCGTTAATAAAGATGTTGAATAGCACTGGGCCCAGGACAGAACCCTGTGGGACCCCACTGGTCACTTCTCTCCAGGATGAAAAGGAGCCATTGTTGAGCACCCTTTGAGTTCGGCCAGTCAACCAATTACAAATCCATGTAACAGTTAACTTGTCTATCCCACATTTTGCAAGCTTGTTTGCAAGAATGTCGTGGGGAACCTTGTCAAAGGCCTTACTGAAATCGAGGTATACTATATCCACAGCATTCCCTTCATCTACCAAGCTGGTAATTTTATCAAAAAAAGAGATCAGGTTCGTTTGGCATGACTTCTTTTTCTGAAACCCATGTTGGCTTTTTGTGATTATGGCATTGGCTTCTAAATGTTCACAGACTCTCTGCTTAATGATCTGCTCTAGAATCTTTCCTGGAATTGATGTCAGACTAACTGGACGATAATTGTTGGGATCCTCTTTTTTCCCCTTTTTGAAGATGGGGACAACGTTTGCCCTCCTCCAGTCTGCTGGGACTTCTCCTGTTCTCCAGGAGTTCTCAAAGATTATTGCCAATGGCTCCGATATCACCTTTGCCAGTTCTTTTAATACCCTTGGATGTAGTTCATCTGGTCCTGGAGATTTATATTCATTTAGGTTAACCAGGTATTCCTGTACTACCTCTTTACTTATTCTGTGCTGAATTTCCTCTATTCTGTCTCCTGTTCCATTATCCTTAGGTTGAGCACCCTTTGCCTTTTCTGAGAAGACTGAAGCAAAGAAGGTGTTGAGTAATTCTGCCTTTTCTCTGTCCCCTGTTAGCATTTTGCCATCTTCTGCACGCAGTGGCTCCACTGTTTCCTTCTTCTTCCTTTTGCTGCGGACATATCCAAAAAAGCCCTTTTTATTGTTCTTAACCTCTCTAGCAAGCCTGAGTTCATTCTGCGCTTTAGCTTTTCTGACTTTACCCCTACA
This sequence comes from Urosaurus nigricauda, assembly GCA_034509955.1. NCBI lineage: Eukaryota > Metazoa > Chordata > Lepidosauria > Squamata > Phrynosomatidae > Urosaurus > Urosaurus nigricauda. The sequence goes on along the minus strand of JAOEGL010000012.1, from coordinate 21,932,310 downwards.
TGTGCTGGCTATTTGTTTGAATTCCTCTTTCGTGATTTCTCCATTTTTCCATTTCTTATACATGTTCCGTTTAAAACTTAGCTCATTTGAAAGTTCCTTAGTCATCCATCCTGGCTTCTTGAGACATCTTCCATTTTTTTTCTTCATTGGAACTGCTTGAAATTGTGCCTTCAATATCTCCCTTTTGAGAAACTCCCATCCGTCTTGAACTCCCTTTTCTTTTAGTATTCCTGACCATGGGATCACTCCCAGTATTTCTCTAAGTTTATTGAAATTAGCTCTCCTAAAGTCTAGAGTGCGTGTCTGACTATGCCTTGCTTCTCCCTTCCACTGCATAACAAACTCCAGGAGAACATGGTCACTTCCACCTAAGGATCCAACCACTTGCGCCCCATCAACTAGGTCTTCCCTGTTGGTTAAGATCAGATCTAAAATGGCTGATCCCCTTGTTGCCTCTTCCACCTTTTGGACAATGAAATTGTCTTCCAGGGAAGTGAGGAATTTGCTAGACTTTGAGGATTTGGCTGAGTTTGACTTCCAGAAAATATCAGGATAGTTTTAGGTTTTCAAAAATTTAATATCACCATTGTGAAGGGGAGAGAGACTTTCTCTCTTCTGTTTAGCAAAGAATGTTGTCACCTACTTTCCCCTTGGAAACGTCTGGGGCCAGCTTTCAAGAATTTACAGCATCTTTTGGAGCCGTTGTTATTTCAGCTGCAAGGATTTAGCAGTAGGGTTTTTTGTGGGGCTTTCAGGCTATGTGGCCATGTTCTAGAAGAGTTCCTTTCTGACATTTCACCAGCATCTGTGGCTGGCATCTTCAGGTTCAGTTTCTTTGAAGATGCCAGACACAGATGCTGATGAAATGTCAGAAAGGAACTCTTCTAGAACATGGCCACATAGCCCAAAAGTCCCACAAAACACTATGGAGGCTGGCCATGAAAGCCTTCATTCCATATATTCATTAGGCCTGTCCTATGTACCATGAACCTGGCAAAGGAAGAAGTGTTCAATTCAAATGTTTATTCCTTGGCTCTCAGATTAATTTTGAACCCTCGTTTTCATTTATACTTCTCTCCTTCATTCCTCTCCATTTTTTAAAAAAAGATATGAGATTGTGCTACCAAAGTTTTTAAGAACTAAATTCTTGCAGGCAGGCCGGTTTCTTCACAGAACCCTATTATCCATGACAAATGTGTTCCATTAATTTCACTGAGCAACTAACATAATCTGAATTATAGAATCAGAGTTGGAAGAGACCACAAGGGCTATCCAGTCCAAACCCTTACCATGGAGGAACAAAATATCAAAGCACTCCTGAGAGATGGCCATCCAGCCTCTGTTTAAATACCTCCAAAGAAGGAGACTCCACCACTCTCCGAGGGAGTATCTTCCACTGTCTAACAGTTATTGCTGCCAGAAATCTCTTCCTAGTGTTGAGGTAGAATATCTTTTCCTGCAGTTTGCATCCATTGCTCCAGGGCCTATTCTCTAGAGCTGCAATAAACAAACTTGCTCCATCCTCAATATTCCTTTCAAACATTTAAACAGGGCTATCATGCCACCTCTTAACCTTCTCTTCTCCAAACTAAACATACCCAGGTCTCTAAGCCACTCCTCATAGGCCATATTTTCCAGACCCGTCACCATTTTAGTCACTCTTCTTTGGACATGCTCCAGCTTGTCAACATCTTTTTTGTGTTGTGGTGATCAGAATTGGACACCATATTCCAGATGAGGTTTGACCAAGAGCATAATAAAGTGGCACTATTACTTCCCTCAATCTAGACACTATACTTCTATTGAACTAGCCTAAAATCGCATTGGCTTTCTTAGTTGCCCCATCACATTACTGACCCATGTTCAATCTGTGGTCCACTAAGACTCCTAGATCCCTTTCATATATACTGCTGTACATCTGTGCACATTTCATTTTTATTGCCCAAGTGTAGTATCCTACATTTTTCCCTCTCGAAATTCATTTTGTTAATTTTGGCCCAGCTTTCTAATCTATTAGAGTTGGTTTGAAATCTGATCCTGTCCTCTGGGCTATTAGCTTCCCCTCCTAATTTAGTGTCATCTGAAAAATTGATAAACATGCTCTCAATTCCATCATCCAAATCACTGATGAAGATGTTGAATGGCACTGGGTCCAATCCGCTCATCACTTCTCTTCAGGTGAGGAGGAGCTATTGTCAAGTACGCTTTGGATTAGGTCAGTCAATCAATTACAAATCCAATTCAGTGGTGCCCCTTCCATCTTTTCCCACTACCACACTTTCCTGGGCAAATAAGCGAGTGAGCGAGGCAGTGGGATGGGAAGGAAGGAAGGGTTGTTCACTGCTGCTGGCAGTCTTTGCAAGGTTTGCCCCAGCAGTGGATGGCCGGGCAGCCAGGGAGGTGTGCAGGCAAGCCAGCCAACATAAGGAGGGGGACAAGTTAAAAGAGAATTACATTAAAATATCCTTCCTGATTGCCCCTTCCCACCCCTTAAAATAGAATTAAACTAAAGAAAAAAAGATTAAAACAACAAGCAATAAAATAAACAACATGACATAAAAGATAAAAACAATTTTCCTTCGGATAAGAAGGGATATGACTTCTGGGTGCGAAAACTGGGGGTAAGTTGGAGCGTCTGAACAAGAGCTTTAGGAGCCGGGAGAATGAATCATTGTCTGGGAAGGCCTGCCGGAAAAGATACGTCTTTACGGCCTTTTTAAAATGGTCATAGAAAAAAAAGCAAGCAAAATTTGCAGCAAGGTAATTCTAGGGATGCTAGATTTTACTATACTAGAAGTTCAGTGGTTCACAGGCTTGAGTATTATGCTCTCAAATATCTCACAGATGAAATCTGGCACACACGTGACCAAACAACAACATCAGAAGATGGCCAAGACAGCAGAAGCAATTTATAGGGAAGAAAATGCATACTTAGAGAGGCTCCAGCAGTTTGCTTTTGCCTGAGCGTACAGGGAAGAGCAAAATTCTAACAAAATGTCCAAATGGGTACCTTGAAGTGCAGCTGAAAATGTGGGATGGCAGAGGATTATTCTGGACTGTCCCTGTCAAATCAGGGCAGTTGGAGGGTATGGAAGCAACAGTTACTATGAATATAGTTGTAGTATTTATAACTATAGCTCTGTAATGTAGTACTAATAATATTGTACCACAAATGGGCAAAATGGCATATGCAAATTTTGTGCAGAGTCCTGTTTCGCTTTTCTGGAATCAAGCACTTTCTTTCTTTCTTTGGCAGTGCATAAAATGCCACCCTACTAGACATACTACTGTATATCTGGTCCTACAAACACCTTTCTGTGAAAAGCCCTGCAACTAGCCCATAAAACTGCATACTGCCTGCTTTTGTTGGACTTGGCATCCGTATCTTGGTAGTGTTTCTCTCTTTTTCTGCCTAGCACTGTATTTATTTTAAAAGCCTTGCAAACACAGTTGTTCTCAAATCACACTGTAGCAAATTTAAGCCAAGTCTCATTCTATAATCTCAAGCCCTTTCTAAATTTGGTGATTCTTTATTTTGATTTCTCCCAATCGATATATATGAAATTTAAGAATCCTAGTAGAATTTCCCCTCTCCTGACTCAATCCCTTCATTTTTTTCAGAAAAACTGACCTTTCAAAGCCTGGATTTTTAAGACGCATCTGTTAGCAGCACTTACTCAAAAATAAATGTGCTGGATATCACAGTGTTTACATTACATTACACCAAAGACTTTATGCATATATTCAACAGAATCACTTACCATCTTTGAGAAGCCCAAGCCATCTTTGCCTTGCATAGCTGTAAGAAAAATGCAGCACGGTAACATTGCCACTGATTTGGAAGTTGTTGCTTTACATATATATAGTAAAAAGGGGGGAAAGCACAGCACATCCAAAGTTTTGCAGCACTTCCAGGCACACAATAATTGTCTCGAGACAACCCTTTCCTTCTGCAGCATATGGCTTAGTTTGGTTATCCTAGGCCGGATGGTTCGGTCAGCTCAGCATCCCGCTTTCTGGAGAGGCGAGAATAGTAAAGAAGATGTGAGTTTACCAAAGCCACTGTCAAGCTTGCTGTTCCTCAGTTTCCCAAATCACAAAACAGAAATGGAAATCCTGGCTCTTTTCTTCTGGGCTTCTCCTGACTGGCCTCTTACAGTGGTGGCAGCAAGGAGGAGGGTTAGCCCAAGTATTCCAAGCCTTTTCTTACACACACATGGAAAAAGTGTTCGACTGTTTAGATAATCCTCTAACATCCATGTCTTTCCACTCACTGGTGAACTGGCTGCGCCTATGTTTATGTAATTGCATGGTTCACTTCAAATCCAGCACCTCAGACCCTTTGCCCAAGGTTGAAATGAAATGATTCATTTATTACTCTTTTTTCCAAAGGCGGGGGAGCAGGGAGAGCGAAGGAGGGAGGGGAATCTAACACACTGGGTTTGTTTAATACTTGATGAAAACGCCTTTCATAGACAGTTCTGTTAAAGGCACTCAGGAAGATGAGCTTTTGTGATTGAAATCTGCAATGTGAACAACGGGAGTTTAAGGCAGAGGCAGAGCTTCACTGTCGGTTGCTGCCAAAAATGAATTACTTGCAATTAATTTACTTTTTCCCCCCTATAACTAAGGCATGTCTAAATATCATGACTGCAATATGTCACAGGGATAAATTTACTCCTTTGGTTATTCTAGAAGATAATGTAGTCATGCGATCTGAAGGAATAAAACAAAATACAAAATCCATACCTTTATTAGAAATTAGGCACAAATGTGTGCAATCTTGTGTGTTCTCCAGAATAGTTATTACCATCTCTATATGGTAATAAATGTTAATGCGGGGGAAAGTGCAGTCCTCAAACTTCATACTTCAATGACATAACAAATCTAACGAATTTGGGGGAATTCCATTATATATATATATATATATATATATTTCCACCATCTTTTGTTTTTTAACCATCTAACCTGATGAAGAATCTAACTGTCTTGCCTGGTGAAAAGCTTGCACCCTTTTGCATCAAAAATCATAATCAAAGTATTATCAGTTTTATGGATTTTGGATTTTATTTTATATGGCCACCTTCTGTTCTGGAACCACAAAAGGAGTAAATTTATCCCTTGACCTGTTACAATTGGGCATGCATTAGTCATTAGAAAATGTTAAGTAAGTTCAAGTGGCTCTCTTTTTTCTATTGGTAATGGCTTCCTATCAAACCCTGCTTCTTTTCTCCCTGTGTTACAGTTTTAAAGAAGAGAAACTCATTTGTTGCTGAATTTAAAGATATAGCCATGTTAGTCTGTAGAATTAATATGTATAGAGATTTTGTAGCACGTCATGCTGACCGGGTCTGTAGCTGCCAACATTTTCAGTTTTCGTCAGTTACACTCCTGTCTGTACCTGGCTTCGACTCCATTGTAAGCATCTGAAGAAGTAGGCTGAGGTCTACGAAAGCTCATGCTACAAACTTCTTCTTTTTCCCCCCAGTTAGTCTCAAAGGTGCTACTTAATTTGCTGCTTTTGAACAATAATGAATTTTGCAAGGAAAGTATCAAAAGTAAAGAGTTGCCTTTTTTAAAAAAGACACCAGTCTAATTGTAACAACTTACTTTTTCACGGCTGAGAAATATATATACTGTAATTATAAAATTCATTAACTTTCAGAAGCAAGTTGCCAAGCTTTAAAAAACAGATTTGGGGCAAAATACCCAAAGTTCTACATTGAGACTAACAACAACAATAAAAGGAAAGGAGTTGCAAAGGGTGCAAACATACCAGAGGAGCAAAATGTTTTGTTGGGCATTCTCTTCCCACCCCCTATATATGCAAGTTAGCCTGCCTTCACTGACTTAGGAGTTTATTCAGCTGTTTTAAATCATGCACTTTTCAGTTTCTTCTACTCTACCAAGGGCTCTTACCTTTTTGAGCATTTCCAGATGGAGGTTTCTGTGAGTGACAAACATCCCCTGCCCCCTTCGCCCGCAGTGCTCTCTCTTGCTTTCCTTCTCTTTCAAGGAGTCACAGAACACTTTACAACTTTACCAATCTCCTATTGTATTCACTTTTGCAATGGGAGGCAGGTCATGGTTAATGCCATTTTACAGATGCAAAGCTAGGGCTGGGAGCCTGTGACTTTCCGCCGTTGTTGCTGGTACGCACCTTCCAACTCTCATAGGATTTTCTTGGTAAAATTTATTTGGACAAGGTTTGGTAATGGCTTACTATCAAACTCTGCTTCTTTTCTCCCTGTGTTACAGGGAATCAAGAAAAGATTCATTCAAGTGTTCCAAACTCCCATAATGAGGTTGCTTGAGACGTATGGGAATGTAAGGTCCAAACTCTTTATAGAAGCTCCAATGTGGAACCCATTTTAAATGTATTTTCAAAGGATTGAATGTTGAAGATGGTAGATGTTGTGTGCCTTTAAGTCATTTCTGACTCATGGCAACCCTAAGGTGAACTTACCACAGGGTTTTCTTCACAAGATTTGTTCAGAGGAGGTTTGACTTTGCCTTCCTTTGAGGCTGAGAGAGTGTGACTTGCCCACGTTCACCCAATTGGTTTCCAGAGCTGAGCAGGGATTCAATCCCTAGTTTCCTGAAGTCCAGCATTCAAAGCACGACACCAACTTCTGTCTCTCTCCACTTCTCTCTGTCTACACAAACAAACACACACATCTGCTACAAATCCAAGTGCTACAAATCTGCTACAAATCCAGGTATTAGTTGGAAGTCCATCACTTGGAGAGCCAGTGTGATGTAGTGACTATGGAGTTTATCAGACGGGAGGAATTTCTCTTTATTGCAAATGGAGCCAATTGGAGCCAATTCAAATTCACATGAATTCGCTAGTTTAGCAAATTTACATGAATTCCAATTGCGTTCAGAATGCGTTCAGAATGACTTCCCATTACCCGAAAATGACCCCCCATTGCCTGAAATTGCGTGAGATGCTTTAATACAAAATAACGTAAAACCCATGATTGCGTTCGGAATGACTTCCCTTTTGCCCAAAATTGTGTGAGATACTTTAATACGCAATAACGTGAAACCCCATGATTGCTTTTGGATTGCCATTAGATTATACATCCAATTTCCATCATCTGATAAACTCCTATGACTTGGAAGATCAGAGTTCGAATCTCTACTTGACCATGGAAACCCACTGGGTGATCTTGGGCAAGTCACACTTTCTTAGCCTCAAAGGAAGGCAAAGTCAAACCTCCTCTGAACAAATCTTGTGAAGAAAACCCTGTGATAAGTTCACCTTAGGGTTGCCATGCGTCAGAAATGACTTAAAGGCACACAACATCTACCATCTTCAACATTCAGTCCTTTGAAAATACATTTAAAATGGGTTCCATGTTGGAGCTTCTATAAAGAGTTTGGACCTTACATTTCCATAAGTCTCAAGCAACCTCATTGTGGGAGTTTGGAACATTTGAACGAATCTTTTCTTGATTCTTTTTCTTGAGCATTTAAATATTCTTTCCATTCCTATTCCCCTCTCCATTCCATTGATTGTGATATTGTGTGCACTTCAAGTCATTTCTGACTTACAGCAACGCTAAGGTGAACCTAGCAAAGGGATTCAAACTTTGGTCTCCCAGAGTCCTAGTTCAACACTCAAACCACTACACCACACTCTCTCTTTTAGGATGAGACTTTCTTAAACATACTACATACAAAGGCACTTTGTAGAACCCTTGTGCAGTACTTTTAAGTGGGCCCTTGTTATCCGCTGGGGTTTGGTTCCAGGACCCTCCATGGATAACAAAATCTGTGTTTGTTTCAAGTCCCATTAAATATAATGGCTCAACAAAATGGTGTCCCATATATAAAATGGAAAATCAAGGTTTGCTATTTGGAAATTATACTTTTGGGGAATATTTTCAAGCTGTGTATGCTCAAATCCGTGGATAAAAAATCCGTGGATAAGGAGGGCCAACTGTATGTCAGAGTTTCTTCTGGGGTGCAAATTATTTTCTGAATTAAAACTGAAGGTATACTTCATCCTTAACCCCCCTCCCCCCCAAAAAAATCCTTGGATAAATTAAAAATTAGCCAGCATCAAAGCAGTCCATTGCTCTGTTTCTGCAATCTGTTCTAAACATGATTTCTGCATGGAGAGAAAGGGACAACAGTGACTCATTCAGATACATAACAAACTTGGGTCCCCCCCCCCCCCCCCACATTTTTATGTTATAGATGACTAACTGTCCCAGGCCTATACGATGCAGGTCTGAGCAGAATTGCCAACTGCCAATGGCGGCTTATTGAAAAAGGGTGAAACAAAAACAGTAAATTATGCAGAGATGCAATGGGTGGACACCTGTGCAAGAGGTGTTTTGCACACATAGTTGTTGTTGTGTGCCTTCAAGTTGTTTCTGACTTACGGCCGCCTTAAGGTGAACCTATCATGGGTTTTCTTGGCAAGATTTCTTCAGAGAGTGTTTGCCATTGCCTTTTCCTGAGGCTGAGAGTGTGTGACTTCCCCAAAGTCACCTTGTGGATTTCATACCCAAGTGGGAATTGAACTCTGGACCCCAGAATCATAGTCCAACATTCGAACTGTTTCACTACATTGTTTCTTGCAAACATAGCACCCCACGGGGAATATTGTAATGATCTTGCAGTACAAAAGTGTGCAGCATGCCTTGCCCACAGAATGGTGAACAAAGCTACATTTCAAAAGTAATGTGATATGTGTTACCAAAGTTACTTTATTTGTGTGATATAACATTCTGATTACATATTAAAAATACTTTTAAAGGTGATTTGATGGGAATTTTTCATGCACTATGCCATTCTCTTATTAATCCTACATTTTTTAAAAAGTAGTTGAAAATTGTATTTTGTACACTATAGCAAGTATCGTACACAAAAATCAATCTCTATCTTTAGTTGTTAAAATGCTTGACAAGTCGGTCATTGTTTTTCTTTTCTAAACAATTAAAATAATGAAACATTTTTACACTGAATTGCTTACTGAGTACAAAATAATTCATTTTTAAATTCCTAGCCCGAAAAACCGACAAAAAACTACTTAAGAAGTTACTCGTTATTTTTCATCAAATTGTTTTTAAAAGTTTTTGTTTTTCCACGTAATTATTTCCCTTTTACAATAAAGGGAACACATTATTTGGAAGGGGAAACAATTCTCCTAGTTCTGTACTACACTATGTAACTGTTGTTGTTGTTATGTGCATTCCAGCTGATGCTGACTTATGCTGACCATATCATAAGATTTTCTTGGCAAGATTCATTCAAAGGAAATTTGCCATTGCCTTCCTCTAAGGGCATAAGCACATGAGCCTGTTCCTGCAGCAATCGCATCAGTTTTAAGAAATGGAAACATACTTGTTCCAGAGCAGCCATTATTGTATGTCTTTGCAATTGTGCAACTAGGGTTGCAGCCGCCATTATTCTGTCTTCTGGATCCCCACTTAACCTCACCTCCCTACTCTATGCCTTATGCGGCATACTTTTCGGTATGTTTTATTTTATTTTTACTTTTTCACACAGTTTTGGCACCCTACTAATGCAATTTAAACTGTTAAAAAAGAAGGAAAGGGGGGAAAAAGACAACCAGGCTGCTTTGGAAATACCAAGTAGAAGCAGAGATAGGGGAGAGGAGGAAACACTGACACTATGGCGCAGTACAGACAGCCCAAAAGGGCAGTCCCCACACCATGATTAGGACTGGGGAGCGTGCAGGAACCGCATGATCCCCAGCCCTAACACATATGGGCAGCGCCATTTTTAAATGGCACCATCCATATGGGCACGTTGCCATGATGTCATGGTGTGCTCCTGACATTGTGGCACGGCAAGAAGGTGCCTAGTGCTCCCTTTCTGCAGTGCTAAAAGGAGCTCCAAAATGGAGCTCCTTTTTATCATTTGTCCTTAGCATAGCCTTCATGCAGCCGCACCAAGGAGTCCAAGGGGAAAGGGGCCGCGGTGGCAGCCCCTTTCTCCCCTCTGGAGCACTATGGATTGCAGGGTGCAGCGGGCACCCAGGGCACCCACTGCACCCCACTTCAGGCCACGGAGAAGCGGCACTTTGCAGCTTCTCCGTGGCCTGGAGAAGCGGCAGATTGGGGCTGCAAGGCCCCAGCCCGGCGCTTCTCTGGGTGCCCACAGACCACACCTTTTGGGCAATCTGTAATTGCAACTGCCCTGCCAATATTGCAACTGCCCTGGCAGCAACATCTCACTCCTGGGGACTGAGACTGCCAATATTGCATCTGTCCTGCCAGCAACTTCTCGCTCCTGGGGACTAGTACAGTTGCAATATCATTGATAGGTTCTGCCTGTTGATGAAAAGGGACTCCTTAACTGCATTTAGAAGATACAGTAGCTATGGGTTGAAGGCATCGTCATGAGATTATTGCCACAGGTGACTTTTCCTGGGTCTAATTGTGCATGTAGTAGATTCTTAAGGGTGAGAGTGACTTTCCCAAGGTCATCCAGGTGCTAAACAGACCGGCATAAAATTCTGGCATCGGGGTGGGGTGGGGGCAAGGCGACCACATGCCACACACCCCGACACTGCCCAAAGACCTGACTGCACAGTAGGCAGCATCACACTATTTCTTTGGTGCTGCATTTAGATGCACTGTGCCAAAGAAATGCTGAAAAGCTGCCGACACGGCAACAAAGATGCCCTTTGGCTGTTCTAAAAAGGAGCTGCATTTTGCTGCTTCTTTTTGGCACAACAAAGCACCGGATCGGGCCCACAGCATTTGGTTGCTGTGGGCCCAATCTGGCACTGAAAGGGGCAGTGTCACGCCACCCCTTCGAGGCCATCTGTTTTGCCCCCAGTCAGTTTCTATGCCTGAGTCGAGATCTGAATGTTAGGAATCTCCAGGAATCCTAGTCCAAGACCAAACCACTATACCACACTTGCATACCACCGCAAGATATGTAAACCTGTGATTATGTCAGGCTGGGATATAAGCAGTACTCTGTGGAACAGGAATCATAGGGCAAATAGGTAACAAGAAGGAGAGGAAGTGAGATCCAAAGAACAATTAACAATACAGAAACAAATCTTTGTACAAAAGGAACACGTTGCTCGAGAAGGTTTCACTGAAACAGGAAATCATCTTATCCTCCTCCAAAAGAAAAGTAACGATACTAGAGTCACAGGCCTACATTTCATCTCAGATTTACCTATGCTGTCAGTTGAGATATCAATGCAAGAGAGGCCATGCCCCTTCTTGTATCCTTATTGCGTGAGCAAAGAAAGCTGAAATGGAGTGGGAAAATAGTGGATGTCTTTGTGCCTCTCCACATGCCGTTATAGCACTTCCATTCTCTTCTAGAGTGAGATAGTGGTAAAAGCATGTCTTTTGTAGCACTGGAAAAAAAGATTTCACAAAAGGTACACCGTTACAACCATCTCCCTCAGGAAGAGAACAGAAATGGTACAATGGCATGTGGCGAGGCACAGAGAAAGCCACTTTTCTCCTACTGTTTCAGCTTTCTTTGCTCATTCAATTAGGCTACAAGAAGAAGAGTGTCCTCTCTCTGCATTGAGATCCTGCCAGACCATCTCAACTGACAAGAGATGTAACATTTGAGATGAAATGTAGGCTTGTGAATCTAATATCGTCACTTTTCTTCTTCTGCATGATTTTAAACACCTTTGCCTGATGAAGAAGCCAATGGAGCTCTGAAAGCTTGTACATTTTGGTTGGCGAATAAAGATATTACTCTGTTGTTGATTTTGGATGTTGTTGTATATTGTGCCACGGCCAACACAGCTACCCCTGAATGCCTCTCAACCCACCATAACCTCTTTTCTAAAGAAAAGAAAATATGGAGCACATGTCCATTCTATAAAACTCAATACTGTTCCTTTTTTTTCCCCCTCTCCTGCTTGCATACTTCAGCCCAGCAAAAAAGCCTTGTGACATCCTCCAGATACTTTAGGGTTTGGTTATAAAAGTCCACGTTCTGCAACAGAAAACAACTCAGTTTCCAACCACACCCTTTTTGGGCCATGGCAGTGCTGATGGATTTCCCATCTTTTTCACTTAGGCTCAGACTAAACAGCGCACAGTTGGCAAATCCTGGTAGCTATTTATAGAGACAGAGTGTGTCTATTCCAGTAACTAAGGAGGTTGATAGCTATCTACCAAGGAGGTGGGCAAAGTGTGCAAATGTATATTTGTACAGTCAATCTTTCCACCTGGAACGTAAAGTCCTTAGCACAAGACTTTTCCAACAAATTAATGACTATAATGCCAGACTTTTATCTCTACTTTGGCAGTTCACAATAAGAAATTCAAAAGAGCTATGAATCAGAGGGGAGATTTATCCAAAATATTCCAAATAATAAGTACAAATATCGCCTCCACTGCTACTCACCCCATCCATAGCAAGCATCGGCAATGAGTGATGGTTAGAGCTGCAGTCCAATAGCACTCATCACTATTCTAAATAGAAATGCAGGGGACTAAATCCGTTACCCACTCTATCCAAATATATGTTGTCTTATTTAGCTGGAGCTGCTCTTCTGCCACAAGTAGGGCAACCAGATGTCCTCTTTTTCCTGGACATATCCTACATTTCAACCTTCAGTCTGGGAGGAATTCCAAAATGCCCTCCATTGTGAACATGTTTGACACTTGATGATCATTTTTAACTGTTCATCTCTTTGGGGTTTTAGAGACCCCCAGAAGTGATGGGCTTTCAGCAGTCTACACTGTGTTTCTGCCATGTCGACACCTTTTGCTATGGCCCATCTCTTGGGTGCTTCTCTGGTATATCCTCTGCCAGTAAAACCTGTCCTTGTGTCATCCAGCAGGTAAGCAAGCGGTAGCTCAACAGATTTATTATTGCCACCATGGCTTCTGCAAAGGGATTGTTTTCACCAAGCAAACCCAAATCAGGTTTTATTATAGGCTGTGACTGGCACAGAAACCCCATAAAAACAAACAAACCAACAGATATATGGGAGAGCTCAAGGAAAAGTGGCTTGAGCTGAGAACAGGCTGGCTGGGTGACAGAAGAGGAGTAGCATGTGCACAGAGGTGGCAGCGTCCGTATGGGAGACAGTCAAAAGGTAGTTTTCTATATTTCAGGATCTCAAGAGAAAAGGAGGAGGAGGAGAGAGAGGAAAGAAAGAAAGAAAGAAAGAAAGAAAGAAAGAAAGAAAGAGCCTAAGAAGCTTGGAAGGTGCAGGAGAGGGAGAAAATGAGAGATGGAGAGAGGACTGATTTTAACAAAAATAAGTTCATCAGAAAAATACAGTTGAGTGTATCATAAATCCAAATATTCCTCCACTGCAACTCAGCTCATTCCTAGCAATGGGATGCAGTGGCTCAGTGGTTAAGATGCTAACTCTGATGATTGCAAGATGAGCAGGTCAGCAGTTTGAGGCCCAAGCGCCGCATGATGGAGGGAGCCTCCATCACTAATCCCAGCTGCTGCTAGTCTAGCCATTTGAACCACATAATCCCAAAGAGAGGAGGGCTCTTCCATTTCTTTCCTTCCCAGGCAAGAAGGAAAGAAAAATAGAGTGACAAGGGCGAAAACATTTCAATTTGTTCAAAGCCTTCCACGTACATTTTAAGGAGCCCTGGTGGCGCAGTGGTTAAATGCCAGTACTGCAACCATAACGTTGTTGAGTTTGATCCCAGGGCTCCAAGGTTGACTCAGCCTTCCATCCTTGCATAGATCATTAAAATGAGTTCCCAGTTTGTTGGGGGCAATTGGCTTACAGGTTGTAAACTGCTTTGAGAGTGCTGAGTTCACTATTAAGCAGTACAGAAATGCAAACACTATTGCTATTGCTACAACTATGAAATTTTCACAACATTTAAGAATGTATGTCCGCCATAGCAGTGCTGCCTAACCCGATGCAGAATAGCTATCAGCAGAATATGCATGTTGCACAACGATGATTTTGTGGCCCTTTATGCATAGCATGCCATAGTGTACGTATGCTCCTAAGTGAATTCAAGTATGACAGTTTCATACCTAATATTGATAATTAGAGCTGCAGGCTGTAATCTATAGATGTGTGAATTTGAAGGGCTGCCAGATTAGAAATGTGCTCCTACTTTTGATCGGTATGGTAACCACAAAGGAAACTCTACATACAACAGTATTTGATGTTTCATTGCAGCCATAGTACAACCAGGAGGGCAATACAATTTTCGGTTGACAATTATTTTCAAAATAAATTTGAAAAGAGAGTGTGTAACACAAACTTCAAAGAAAGTTTCAGCACTGAAAATTACTTTATTGGACTACAACTCCCAGCATCCCCGCAGCCAGCACAGCTACTGAATACTTAGCATGGCCTAAAAACAGTAACTTTTTCAGCTTTGAAAGAAACCTGCAGACTTCTGACAGCCTTTTCTTCTATTCTTCTATTTCTATTCCTTCGTTTTAATTGCTCGGCATGGCAGCTATATGTAATACATTCCGGCTGGCAACAATTTAAAAACCATGGGCCCGTGTTTGAGGCTTGAGGGTCCCTGGCAAAGTACCAACATCACTGACTCCTCCATTAGAGGCTCTAGCATCCTTAGAATATGAGAGATTCCACAGGACAGTCAGAAACCAACAAGGACAGCGTTCCTGCAACAGTTGTTTAGAAGAGGGAATTTCAGTAAGTTTAGCTTGCATGACAACCAGCGCTTGCTAAAATTTCTTCTTCTGCATAGCTCTTAAATTGCAAGAGTCCTGTCCTCTTTTGTGTCAAGTCACCATTTTTCAATAGCTTAAAGCCATATCCAGTCATTGTTCTTCTGCTGGAAGATAACATGCGGAATTTCAATTGGCTTTCCATCCTTGGGGTGCAAGTGTGGAAGGGGGGGGGGGGAATACAGATCCACTAACATTTCACAGACAAAAACCAGGACATGTATGGTGAAGCGATCAAAGTGTGATCATAATGATAAAGGTCTTGTCTGCATAGGTGAAAAACCCCACGCTCACCTCAATGCCAGTACTGACCGTTTTCCTGATGCATCACAACTTCCAGTGAAATTTGACAGGCTTCCATAACACAACTTTGCCCTGGAGTTAGCAAAGCTGTGGGAAGTCCAATTTCTTCCCCAATTAACGTGGGGATTTGTAGTGTGCAAACAGCAGGATCGGGCCCAATCTGACCTAGGCACAGGCACTGTGCCATCCATCTTCCCCACGCTGAGTGGCATGGGGAAAGGGGATGCCACATCCCTTACTTGAAGTAGTTCCCTGGACAGGCCTTCCAGTGTGCTGTCACGTCTCCAGAGGGTGGGCTCACTCATGTAACCAATGGTGGTGGACAGAGGGACACCCTGGTAATGGGGCCCCCACTACCCTCTGTTCTCATTGGTTGCATGATTCCTGTAGGTAAGGGGCACAGTGGCAGTGGCTCTGGGAATGGTGGACAAGCCAATCTGGGGCCAGTCATACCTTCCAGTGCAGACAAGGACACACAATGTAAGGAAGACAACAGCAGTTGGCTTTTGACTAAGGCCTTCTTCAGACCAGCCATTAGGGCTGACCTGTGGTGTCGCATCCGGATGACACATGCCCTGACTTTGCCCCCAGGGCACCATGACACTGCATGCCGCTCCACATGGGGCACAGCATCATGGTGATCCTCTGGTGCTGTGTCCATATGATGCAGCTCTGAAGGAGCGCCGCCAAGCTGCAGCAGCATGGCTATGGCGCCCTTTCCAGGGTGCAAAAAGGAGCCGCTTTTTGCAGCTCCTTTTTGCACCCCAGAAAGGCTAGGTTGGGGCCTTGGTGTGTGGTTGCCGTTGCCCTGATCCAGCTAGGAAAGGGTGGTCTGTTGAGCCCCTGTTTCTGCTGGGAAGGGCAAGACCCCACTGAGTGAACTGAGTGTAAGCTACCTTTGCACTTTAAACTTCTTGATGTTAACCACCCTCGAGTCAGTCTCAACTCATGGCGACCCTGCGGATGAGACAACTGTTCTCAACTGTTCTGCTTAGTTCCTGCAAATTTATGGCCATGACCTCCCTAATAGAGTCCATCCATCTAGCATGCAGCCTTCCTCTCATTCTGCTTCCCTCCACATTCCCTAGCATTATTGTTTTTTCTAATGGATTGTGCCTTCTCATGATGTGGTCAAAGTATGACAGCTTCAGTTTAATCATTGTGGCTTCTAAGGAGATTTCTGGCTTGATCTGTTCTAGGGCACATTTGTTTGTCTTTTTTAGCTGACAAACAAACTCAACACTCTTCTCCAGCACCACAGCTCAAATTAATTGATTGTCTTCCTATCCGCTTTCCTTTCCACGTCCATACATAGTGACAGGGAATACAATCGCTTGGACAATTCTACTTTTTGTGCTCAGTTGTATATCTTTGCACTTTGGGATTTTTTATAGGTCTTTCATTGTTGCCCTCCCCATTCTTAGTCTTCTTCTGATTTCTTGACTGCAGTCCCCATTCTGATCAATGTTTGATCCCAGGTATGGGAACTCTTTTATTATTTCTAGCTCCTCATTGTCTATGTTGAATTTGTGTATATTCTCTGTGGTTGTTGTCTTTGTTCTCTTTATGTTCAGCAGTAAGTCTCTCTCCCTTCATCTTCCTTATAGCTGTTCCAGGACTATGAGGTTTTCTTTGAGCTTAATTAGCAACAATTCAAGTAAACCAAGGAGAAAGAGTTCTAAGTACTGGGCAGTTCCAAAAACAAATGGGAAAAGGGGAAAGAAAGTGGGGAATTTTGAAAGCAGCTGAAAAAGTGGGGTGAGAGTGGATCGATAGGGATTATCTCTGCCAAACTGGGCCCATCTGGAAGATATGGGCCTTATGTAGGTCTTTCTCATATGCTTCCAGCCTGTCTTGAACTGGTCTGGCTGCTTAGAGGACCTCTCCTGCCTTGTATGGAAAACCAGGCAACCCTATTTACAAGGACTACAGTAAAGATTCCTATTGTTGTGTTCCTTCAAGTTGTTTCTGATTTGTGGTGACCCTAAGGCAGACTTATTGCAGGATTTTCTGGGGCTGAGAGTGTGTGACTCACCTAAAAGTCACTCAGTGGGTTTCTATGGCAGAGTGGGGAATCGAACCCTGATCTCCAGTCATAGTCCAATGCTCAAACCACTATTTTATGGTGTCTCGCTGAGTAATATTCATAGAGCACCTTGAATATGCAAATGCTATTAATACTACTAAGTTTTATTTAATCCTTACCAAACCTCTTGTCTGTTTTCCCTTTCTCTAACATTTGTAAACTTATTTAATTCCTTTTAAGCACAATGCTTGGAGCATGCCACTTGTTAATTCTTTCTTCTTAATTCAGCTTTCCAATAATGAAGCTTACATTACAATTGCAGCTTTATGCGGGATAACTTCTTTTCGTTGTAATGATTACTTTACAGATGTTTTTATAGTTACGGGGTGTAGCCTGCGAAATGGAAAAGCAGGAATGTCACATGGTTCAGTGCTGGCTCATGCTGAGCCTCTTGCTGCGGAATTAAAACATTTGGATGCTTTGTAAACGCAACTGAAAAGGCCAGTTTGAGTTACTGTTGACACACAGTAAAATAAGAATTACGTTTTTAAAATTTTAACTATAATGGTAAACTGATTACTCTTTTTTACAAAAAAAAAAAAAAAACCCTCCTAAGAACTGCTATAGCCAGAATGTCTTTAAACCAAATGTTCCCTCTATGTCGCTGTTAGAACTGTTTTTGTATAAACTATTCTTCCCAACGTAGTTTCTAATACAGCCCCACTGTTTTGTTTTGCTTTCCTTTTTTTGACCACTGCTATGTGCTGAGCAGAAGTTTCCACCAAGCAGTGTATAGGAATTTGTAAAAGCTGCCCCCTTCAACAGGACCTTTGAATTTATACTACATGTGTTCTGTTTCCCTCCAGGCCTGTATTATTTTATACTTACCTACCAATAGGATGGCTGAGCTGGATAACATTTACATAGATATATATGTACAGTTATATATGTTGGGGCAACTTTAGAAATAATTACTTACATTTAAATCCAGACACATCTAACCAGACTGTGAAAGACGGTAACCAAATGACTTTAATGCTAACCACTGATGGTTAGCCAGCCTCAAGGTCCACATTCTCTTGGCTTCTTATGCTTCTTGTTCTTTAAAGTAGACTTAACAATGGATGGTTCTCCAAACATAGAACACTTTCAAAGTGTAAAGAGTATATACAGGCCCGATCTATACGGGCATTTTAAGGCGCGAATAGGGTTTAAAAAAGCACCTTCAGGGTTTGGGAGGGCGTAGCGTCTACACCCTCCCGAGTCCTAAAACGTATGGGTGCCGCCATTTTTAAATGGCAGCGTCCATACGGACACACCATGATGGTGTCATGACGCATGCAGTATTTAGACACACTGCGTGCATTGTTACGCCTTTGCGCCGGAACAATGGATGCAAACTGCAGGAAAAGATTCCACCTCAACATTAGGAAGAACTTCCTGACAGTAAGGGCTGTTCGACGGTGGAACACACTCCCTCGGAGGGTGGTGGAGTCTCCGTCCTTGGAAGTCTTTAAGCAGAGGCTGGATGGCCATCTGTCGGGGGTGCTTTGATTTGGAGTTCCTGCATGGCAGGGGGGTTGGACTGGACGGCCCTTGGGGTCTCTTCTAACTCTATGATTCTATGATTTGTTCAGAGGAGTTTTGCTATTTCCTTCCTCCAAGGACCAGAGAGCATGACTTGCCCAAGGTTGCCCAATGAGTTGCCATGGCTGAGTAAAGATTTGAACCCTGGTCTCCAGAGTCCTAGTGCAACACTCATACCACTATACCATGGTGGCTCTTTTGTATACCAAAGATGTTTACAATGTTAAATATGTAGCAAGTAGTTTTGAATAATATGGTTTAATACTTTCATGTAAGCTCCACATGCTCTGATCCAGATCAGGGTGCAAAATGTATTATACAAAATGAGAAGCATTCAGACCATCCTCTTCCTAACCACCTTGCCCAGACACAAGGGTAGAAAAGCAGAAGAAACTTCCCTGGCAGTAGCAACTGTTTGTATATGTGTGTGCACGTTCAAGCTGCTTGTCGACTTATGGCTACCCCATGAATTTCATAGTGTTTTCTTAGGCAAGGAATACTCAGAGAAGATTTTGCCAGTTCTTTCCTCTGAAATATAGCCTACCTTCCCTGCAAAAAGCCTTATGGCATTGTTAAGACTAACACACATATCACAGCAAACCTGTTGAGGTTAGCGTTTGTTCCTTTATCTCTTTTTCGTACCCCTTTATACTTAAATCTGGCCATGTCTGTGGAGTTTATCACACGGGAGGAATTTCTCTCAATTTCAAATGGAGCCAATTTGAATTCACGTAAATTCGCTAGTTTAGTAAATTTATGTGAATTCTAATTGCGTTTGGAATGCATTCAGAATGACTTCCCATTTCCCGAAAATGACCCCCCATTGCCCGAAATTGCATGAGATACTGTAATACGCAATTACGTGAAACCCCATGATTGTGTTCTGAATGACTTCCCATTGCCTGAAAATGCCTGAGATACATTCATACACACTAACATGAAACTGCATGATTGCGTTTGGATTGCCATTGCATTATACCCCCAAATTTTGTCGTATGATAAACTCCTGTTTGTCAAGTCAACATCAGCACCAGGTTCTTCTGATGCTAAGCAGCACACTACATTTTTCCAGATTGTGCTGTAATGACAGCAAAGCAAACCAAAAGGTAAATGCCACTTACCTGAAAGATGGTGACCCTAATCTTCAGGGGAAATATATCCTTATTAAGAGACAAGCATTCTAAGTGTATGGTATGGAAAGCCAAGTGTCAACATCATGGCCATGTTGTTCCCCTACTTTTATCCTCTTGCACACTCCTGGAACTACTGCTTGGCTAAGATAGATCTCCTCCGTATCAACCTTTGTGTTTCCATGCCAGCTTGCTGGGTCCTGTTGTGCATTAAGCAGAAAGCAGTAATAGTTCATGCACACCCATGCTGTTGAGGATATATGAGAACTTAAATGTCTGTAGTTTCCACAGTTACTGGCGGGGGGGGGGCAGGATGATCAGTGTTAAATCATTTCTCGAATGTGCCTGGAGAGCAACAATGTCTGAAGCAACAACAAGGTGTTAGTTTCTTATAAAAGGTGCCATTATGGACCCTACTCATTCTAAATTAACATCCTGTTTATACAAAAAGGTTTGTTTTATTGCAATATGCGTGAGCGTGCACACAAACCTTGAGCTACATTGTTGCCTACATAGGACAAACAAAAAAAGCTTTCAGTCTGACTCAAATCTTTACATAATGTGTAGTGTTCTTGAAACTAAACAGCACACACTGTAGTGTTGTGTAAGAAGCCTAATGTTTGGCATAAATCAATTTTGCCTGCTGGAGTTGGACTTTGGGGTGGGGAGCAGAGAGAGAATTCTGTCTATGTGTGTGTATGTGTGTGTGTGTGAGAGAGAGATGAATGAATGAATGAATGTTTTGTTCAGGGGGAAAAATAATTGGTTGCAGAGAAAGGTTGAGCACATTGTGAACATGCTGCTGTTTGATGCAAATGGCCATTCCCCCATGTCCTTGTAACAGCATTTTGCAGAAAGTGAGCTTTTTTTGGTATTCTGTTGATCTTTCTTGCAATATGTTTATGCAAAATCTGCACTGGAGGCTTCCATTTCCAAATAGAAAATAAGACAAACAGCAAGAAGGCTTGTTCTCAAAATTCACAACAGTTTGGGAGGGGGTATTTTATATCACAGCTTTTTAAAGGGGGAAATGGAAAAATGGCATGTGCATTTCAGTGTCATTTCCCCTCTGAAAAGCTGAAAAGCTCACAGGCACAATTTTCACAGTACATCTTGTGTTTTTTGGGTGTCCTAGGCCAAGAGTGGGCAGACTTCAGACTTGCAGGATCTATTTTAACTTTTACTCACATGTAAACCAAATATTTTTAATTACATTGCAGAGCCCTGGCCAGCATAGTAGAAATGGAAATCTTGGCTTATTTTGTTCCCTCCTTTAAGAGACAGATAGATTCAAAGGTTTTCTCCCCACTGAGTGAGAGTGTAAGCATTCTGTGGGGGTTTTTTTTGGGGGGGGGAGTAGGAGGTGATTTTGTGTTCTTTGGGGTGGGGTAATTTCTACACCTTTTCCAGTTGAGCACAAAAAATGTGAGTATTCTTTATATTCATAGCTGAGATATTAGGGGAGTTATAGACCAAAAAAGTAATTTTTTCCAAGCTCTTTACCAGATGTAGTCACAAAATGGTAGCTCTGGGGCAGAGTGAAGCATCATCTGCTAATAATGATCCATAAAAGTCACTGAGATGATGATAGATGATAGATAGATAGATAGATAGATGATAGGTTCTAACCAGTGGGATGTTCATTTTCAACAGTGTAGGTGGAAATATTCTATTTCATGGGTTGATTCCATCACGTTGCTCTGAATAGGCAGGAAAAACTGACTTGAAAGAGTCGCCACCAGAGCAAGCAACCCCCACCATCCCACAGTCGATACAAAACAAACTCAAAGAGCATCCAACACAACTAAAAGTATAATAACTAGAAACTACCAAAACTTCAAATTAAAACTAACAACCACCCTTGCAGAGCCAAGGGAAACAGCCTCCTCTGGGTGGGGAGAATATTTCCACCTACATCACTGAAAATTAACATCTCATAGCATGGGTGCGGCCAGGGGTGGTGATGGTGGCAGGGGTGTCCTAGGCTCCATCGGTTCCCACAACAAGTACACGAGCCCTTCTTAACATTGCAAAAACGTTTATTGCTCCCAAACATAAGGAATATGAGACCAAACAAAAGTGCCCAGGTTGGAACTGGTGACCTAGGCTTGGCTTCCAGCAGCCTAACAATTATCTAGCCCCTGCTTTCCTTTGCAGGGCAAATCTAATCGCTCTTCCCCAAGTTCTAGGGAGGGGGAAAACCAAAAGAGGAACAGGAACTCCCTCCAGACATCCATCGCCGCCAACCCACCAGTCTCCCTCTTGCTACTCGTCTGTGGAGGTGGGTGGCACTTTCCGGCTGAGCTTTTCTTGGTGCTCCACCTTGAATTTCTCATACTATCCTGGTTGGGGCCCATGCTCCCACCCTTGGGCTCAAGGGTCCCATCAGGCACCTTCTAGGTTCATCCCCAGAGAGTGTAGCCTGCTTGGACCCTCTTGGCCAGGCACCAACCCCCACCTTAAAGACCTCCAAGGAAGGAGACTCCACCACTTTCCGAGGGAGTGCATTCCACTGTCGAACAGCCTTTACTGTCTGGAAGTTCCTCCTAATGCTGAGGTAGAATCTCTGTTCCTGGAGCTTGGGGGAGGGCTTTTTCACAGTTCCATCACCATCACAAGTATGTCCGATGAAGACTTGGGAGAAAGCCCTCTCAGTGGCTGCTCCCAGGCTATGAAACTCTTTTCCAAAGGAGGGAAGTTCCTCCTAATGTTGAGGTGGAATCTCTTTTCCTGTAGCTTGCATCCACAGTTCTGTGTTCTAGTCTCTGGAGCAGCAGAAAACAAGCTTCCTCCATCCTCAATGTGACACCCCTTCAAAGACTTAAACAGGGCCATCAATTCATCCCTTAACTCTCTCTTCTCCAGGCTAAATATAACCAGTTCCCTAAGTCATGGGTCATAGTTTCCAGACTCTTCACCATTTTAGTCACCCTCTTCTGGACCCGCTCCGAAAGCAGAATAGAGAGGCACTATTACTTCCCATGATCTAAACACTATACTTCTATTGATGCAGCCTAAAATCGCATTGACCTTTTTAGCTGCTGCATCACACTGTTGATTCACGTCCAACTTGTGGTCTGCTTGGACTCCTAGATCCCTTTCACACATAGTCTTGTTAAACCAGGTGTCCCCCATCCTATATCTTTTCCCTCCTTAACCTTTCATTTCTCTGTGTTGAAATTCATTTTGTTAGCTTTGGCCCAGCTTTGTAGTCTATTCAGATCATATTGAATTTTGATCCTGTCCTCTGGGGTATTAGCTACTCCTCCTAATTGGGTGTCATCTGCAAATTTGATAACTATGCCCCCAATACTGTCACCCAAGTCATTAATAAAGATATTGAATATCACTGGGCCCAGGACAGAACCCTATGGCATTTTAACCTTGGAATCATACTACCACTCCGTTGAGGGATTCATGAGTATTGTGTACTGATTCTTTTCACAACTTGGCTTTCAGGATTGGCTGGTTTAAACCAGGTTGGTTCAAATCATGGTTTGAATCTTGGTGTTTCAAACCATGGTTTGAATCTTGGTGTTTCAAAACATGGTTTGAATCTTGGTGGTTTAAAAAACATGGTTTGAATCTTGGCTTAAACCATGGTATGACTCATCCAAGGTCACCCAATGGGCCTCCATGACTGATACATGATTTGAAACCCGGTCTCCATGGTCCAACACGCAAACTACTATGCCAACATCAAACCAATATATATACTATGCTTGATATATATAAAAAAGAGCTGGGGGGGAGTTACTTTTTTGATTCCCTAGGATCTTTCTTGGGAAGCAGGTTTCCACCACTCTATCCACACTATGTCTTCCAGCCCCCATATCCATACATCACCACCATGGACTACCTGTGTCTCACTGGAGAGACTGTCACACTTTTCACAGGGGTCCTTTTCTTCTTCACTAATGTAAGTGTAGCCTGGGTATGACACAGAATCATGGAATCATAGAATTGGAAAAGATCATATGGGCCATCCTTA
Organism: Urosaurus nigricauda; assembly: GCA_034509955.1. Lineage (NCBI taxonomy): Eukaryota > Metazoa > Chordata > Lepidosauria > Squamata > Phrynosomatidae > Urosaurus > Urosaurus nigricauda. Next base: position 21,908,612 of record JAOEGL010000012.1, on the reverse strand, counting down.
CACTGTATTCTCTGAGTCCCAAGGACTGACAGGACAAAACCTCGCATACATGGGGAGTGTGAAGTTATGCCCTATTAGTCTCTGGGACTCAGAATACATGCGGAGTGTGAGTTTGTTCCCTATCAGTCCCTGGGACTCAGAATACACAGAGAGTGTGATGTTATGCCCTCTCAGTCCCTGGGACTTAGACTACATGGAGATTATGAGGTTGTGCCCTGCCAGTCCCTGGGACTCAAAATACATGGGGAGTGTAGCCAAAAATCTATGTAGGGAAATTTTACTTTAGCTCAGAGCGGGTTAGGCCACAAATAATCCTCGAGACCATCTCCCTTTTGTATACCAAGAGAACGGTAGATCCAAAGGAATTGCGCAGAGGCAAATGTCTTATGAATTAAATGTTTCTTTTACTGTATTAAAGGACAAGCACACAGCAACTAGCGATCGCTCGCACTTTCATTCAGAGGCTCAGGAAATAAGGGAGGAGGTTTGAATAGATGGAGCAGAACTAACGGTGATACTTACCCAAGCTGAGATTTGCTTCTGGATCCAACTGGTTGCAGTAGTGTGGGACTCAGTCATTCTGTGAGCGTTGAGTGAATTCAGAGAGCGCAGTGACAAAGTGCCCCCATGAACTCCAAACTAGCACACTAAGCAAAGGTTTCGAGAACCTTATATAGGCCAAATCTAGCCTCTTGGCAAAAGTCATTGCACATCTATGGGTGAAGTCATGGTCTGGCAGTATTCAAGGTGGGAATGGGTGCTTGGTTAAGCCCATCAGGTTCAGCTGGTGAGACATCCTTCTGATAATGGAGATCTTAATGTCCCATTTGCAACTCTTAAACTATCTGCTTAGCCTACGAATACCCGTGGCATTGTATCCCAATGGTCACATTAGTCTGACCTTATCTGGGTGTAGTGCAGACATGTCCCCTTGAATGTATAACGTGCATTCATCTATTTTCCCCACGAATATCAATAACAACAGTAAGCTACAATTTTACCCAAAAATTTTAATATTAATCAAATATAATATTAACTACAGTATCCATAACAAATATATATTATTATCGTACATAACTGTACCTCAACACAAATATTGCCACCTGACTTTTGCCTTGGCAGTGGTACACGACTTACCCAATTATATTATCTTACATCTCATGAGAAACCAGCAACCTGCCATCATAAGACCCTCCATTACTAGCTTCAGGCCCATAAAGTGAGGTTGCATCACTCACGGCTTTTTCCAAGGCCTCTGGTTGTAGTTTCAGGGACACTAAAGTACATCTCACCATACGTTCCTCTTTAAGAGGTATTTGGTAAATGGGTTAATTCCTATTGTACCCATGCCCAGCATAAACTGTTTTGTCAGGCTACTGGTATTTTAAAAATTTTCTTGGATCACACAGCCCCATACCAGGATGGCTGATTCCCAATTAATATAATCTGTACCTACGGTACTATCCTTAATCCACCCCCTTGATAAATCGACATGCTTTTTTCCCCCATCTTTGTGGGCATCTTTCTTTTTTACAAGATGCTGCCATCTAGGGATCATAATAGAAAATGGTATATGGACTTTTCTTGTCTGTCTTTTATGAACCCTGATGGTCTATACATTTGTTCTACTGAGTTTTGTTTGCAGGGTGCATCGTTATTAGAGAATAATATTAATATTAATAATTAATAATATTAAACTTCAAAGAAATTATGAAGCATCTTGTTACATTCTGATTATGTTCTGTTTATTTATTTTACAGGAGCATTAACAAAATAGATCATTTTAAAAACATAAATTACTTCTCTTCGTGGAGTTCAATGTTTTGTATTCTTGTCTCCTCTGACGGAGGTTTAGGTCTATCAAACATGGTGGTTACATCACTACTAGGATTTCCAGTGACTATTATCCAATAATTCTTGTCTTCTTCAGCTCTATGGGTATCCAGATAAGTATGACAGTTGACTTCATATTCCTTTCCATAGTATGTCCTTCAAATAAAAAGAACACAAGGTCTACAAGTGTGCTATGCTATATTCACCCTCATCTGGTAGTCTTGAAGTGGAATAAAGACATAGGCTTGATATTCAAGTTGAGCTGTTGGATGACTAGCAGTGAGATGTTTTTTAAAAATTTCATTTTGTTAGCTTTGGCCCAGCTTTCTAGTCATTCAGGTCATTTTGAATTTTGATCTTGTCCTCTGGAGTGTTAGCTACTCCTCCTAATTTGGTGTCATCTGCAAATTTGATAACTATGCCTCCAATTCTGTCATCCAAGTCATTAATAAAGATATTGAATAGCAAACTGGGACCAGGACAGAACCTTGTGGGACCCCACTGGTCACTTCTCTCCAGGATGAAAAGGAACCATTGTTGAGCATACAGTCTTGGCCACTTTCGGTCTCATATGTGAAAAAGTGGGATATACATTAAATAAATAAATATTTGACACATGCCCCGAATAGCATATATCCTAAATCTGATCTGTGTCCACAAGCAACCACATGAATCACAGGAATGGTCAACAATGGACTCCAGAGCCTTTCTCCCTATACTAAACATGTGAAGTGATTTAATTCTCATTACCTTTTCATCTGGAAATTCAGGAACTGTAATTCTTTGAGAGAGGTGGGTCAATATCTCTGTTCTCTCCATCCTTACAAGATTTTAATTTTTAAGTTTTAAAGTTTCTTTTAAGGTCTAGGAGTTAAAAGCTTCCAGCATTGCCCAGAAAGTGGTTGTACTGGCTGGGGAATTCTGGAAGGTGTAGTCCAGGGAAAAGAAGAAGAAGAAGAAGCTGTTGAAAACTAATTTTAAGACCATATATGGTAAATATGCCATGCCTACAGAAGGCGCTTACCTTATCCAGAAGTTTCTAGGTACTGCCAATCCTTGGTTCGTATGGCTGTGGATAATGAGAATCTTTGTGTTTGCCTGGGAAAAGTTAGAAAATATTTGTAGGTTTCAACTGTTTGCACATGAATCAAAGCCATAGAAGGAGAAAAACATGTACCAACAAAAAGATTAACTTATTTCAACCATCTGTAGAACAAAACAAAACAAAAGTCTTTTTCTGTGGTGGTGGTTCTTCTTTCCTTTCCCAGAAGAACCCACCAGGCACCTACATTATCATCTTCGGGGCACCTGTGAAGGCCTTTTAAGACATCTTAATTATTTTTAGTCCTTTAACATCCATTTTATTCCTACTGATGGTCATGTTTCCTATATGCTGCCTGGTACTTATATTTATTTTATTTATTAAAATATTTAGATCCCACCTTTTATCTGAAGAGCTCACGGCAGCTTACAATACAATCGAAACATTTTATCTTGCACTTATGACTTTCTTTGTCATTGTTGTTTACGGTCATAATAACTTATGCTCTTGGGCAGCCTAAAAATCAGTAAGTGAGAGGATGAGATTAAGGAAATTGGAGAAAGTCTAAACAGAGAAGATGAAGGTAAAATGATGAATAAGGGATGAGAGACCCTTCCCAGAATATTGAACTGCACAGAGAAAACATGGTGATATTAAGCAGAAACCAGTTAAGTGTTGCTGTAAGGGTTTCTGACATCAGAATATGTACACACATATCACACATCCTCAAAACTGCTCCAGAAGACTGGAGGACCCTCTGGAAAAAGTTTTAGAGGATGCAGAAAGAAGAGGAAGAAGAGGAAGAGAGAAAACTTGTGCAAATACAGGTCTGTTTATAGGACACTGTATTCCACCCAAAGACTGGAAGAGACAACAAATGTTTCCTATAGCATAAGAACTTCTACAGAACAGACACAGTAGAAGGAGATCATAGCTTTCAAGTTGATCTTGAAGTTCTATATAGTTTCTTACAGGCACTGGGAGACCTTCATATTCCAGGCGTAACTGTGGATCCAGAAAGGTAGCTTGCCAAGAAGCCAGGTAAGTAAGTTCATCTGTCATGATTACAGACTGGTGGTGGGATTTCTTTGCCATATTCACAAATGTTTTGTGGTCACTTGCTAGAAATAGCTGAAAATGGAAACATAAGGCAGTGATTTGCCAGGAAATTTGACAAGAAGCAGTGCAGATTGAAAGACAAATGGTAAGAGCAAAACAAGTATTAGCGTAGTTATTAGAGTCTGGGACTGTTCGAGGGGGTATCATAAAGTTTTGATTATCACCTTTAAAAAACGTGACAGAAAGTTTGTTTTGATTTGTAGTTGTTAACTTTTATCTATGTAGTCACTATCCAGATTTAAACATTTTCCGGAGGTTTCTTGACCCTCCGAATACCTGATATTGTAGAAGTCTGCAGATTGCAGACAAGGATTTTACACTTTAGTCACTTCTGGCAGAGCCAGTCACAAAAATAAAGGACACAATGAGCTGATTTTCTCAGCAATGTGCTCTTAGGGACCAATGATGACACTGACCAAATTTCATCAATATGCCATAATAACTTCTGGGTGGTAATTATTATTTTACGATAACCCTTCGTAAGGTGCAATCTGCAGACTTCTATAATATCAGGTATTCGGAGAGTCAAGATACACTGGGAAAAATGTGTAAATCTAGATAGTGACAAAACAGAGATAAGTTGACAACTACAAATCAAAACAAACTCTCTGTCAATTTTTTAAAGAGGTGATCATTCAAACTTTATTATACCCCCTCGTACTTGTAGTATTATATTGATCTGGACAATCACAAGTTGTGTTCTTTAGTTTGCTAATTCATTATGAATTGCTCTGTATGAGGAGCACTGCATACTATCAGGAAATTAGAGGAGACATAGAACCCTTTGGAAGAAACAGTATCCTATCCAAATTTACATTGATCAGTGGGACATACACAGGAGCCAAAATGAAATGTTTGAAGTGAAACAATATAGAATTATTTCATCTCTTACCTATAATGATCAATGCATGCAATCCTTACCTTTGGATGAGAACACAGAATCATAGAGTTGGAAGAGACCTCAAGGGCCATCCAGTCAAAACCCCTGCCATGCAGAAGCTCACAATGAAAGCACCCCTGAAAGATGGTCATCCAGTTTGTGTTTTAAAATCTCCAAAGGAGAAGACTCCACCAGACTCCAAGGGAATGTCTTCCACTGTCAAGCAGCTCTTACTGTCAAGAAATTCCTCCTAATGTAGAGGTGGAATCTCTTTTTCTGAAGTTTGAATCCATTGCTCCAGGTCCTATTCTCTGGAGCAGCAGAAAACAAACTTGCTCCATCTTCAGTATGACATCCCTTCAAATGTTTGAACATGGCTTTCATGTCACCTCTTAAGCTTCTCTTCTCCAGGCTAAACATCCCCAGCTCCCTAAGCCTCTCCTTATAGTGTCTGATTTCCAGATCTGTCACCATGTTGGTCACCCATCTGTGGACATGCTTCAGCTTCTCAACATCCTTTTTTGGGCTGTGGTGCTCAGAACTGGACACAATATTCCAAATGAGGTCTAACCAAAACAGAATTGAGTGGTACTATTACTTCCCTCAATCTAGACACTATACTTCTATTGATGCTACACTTAGGTTGGATAGCCATCTGCCAGGATGCTTTGATTGAAAGTTCCTGCATGGCAGGGAGTTGGACTGGATGGCCCTTGTGGTCTCTTCCAACTCTGTGATTCTATGATTCTATGCACTCTAGAATTGTATTGGCATTTCTAGCTGCTGCATCACATTGTTGACTCATGTTCAATGTCTATTAGGACTCCTAGATCCCTTTTGAAGATAGGGACAACATTTGCCCTCCTCCAATCTCCTGGGACCTCTCGTATTCTTTTGGAATTCTCAAAGATTATTGACAGTTGCTCTGTCGACTTGACAGGAGTTAGAACAACACAGTACTAACTCCTGTGGAATCTCATATGGTTATGGAAACCTACAAGTACAGTCATCAGTATCTGTTATTTACTTACCATTCGACTCGGAAACCCGCCCGTTGCTCCAAGACCAAAGTTCTGTCCATATCGAAGAGGCTCTCCCATTGCTTCTCCTTCAGTGCTTTAAGAAAGAGACAACATTAAAACTACTTCACAAAAGGGAATGACTGCTTTGTACTTTGACCCAGTAGAAAGGAGCCAGTGTCATATAATGTCAGACTTTGAGCAATTTTGACTAATTTATTAACTTGGGAACAGTCTTCCCCATTTTGATGAGATGCAGTATATTCTCTTTAAATTGGAATCACTGGTTGGGATTCTACTTGGGACTTACATCCTTGTAAATGCCTTTGTGTTTGTGCAAAATCTAATTGAGTAGTTTTGCTATATGCTGTGATGTTACAACATTTGGGCATCCACTGCACAATTGTAACTAGTGGAGTGACTGATCCACCATGGCCCAATGGTCACCAATGGGTATTGGGATGCTCCCCACTGTATATCTGGGCTTTTTTGTGTTTCTGCAATGCAGCTATGGATGCATAATGCTACAATATGTCAGTGGTCATGTCAGATCTTGGCCATTATTGCTAAGCTTGTATTTATATCTATAAATTTAGATATTCCATTTTATATTCTTTTGGTATTTCCTCTGTTTGTGAAGGTGATCCATAGGTGATGATCCCACTAGTGCATTGTTATCACAAATCACTTCCCATTTCATGTAAATAATTTACTCTTCATATAGGCCTATAGTGTCTAGATCAAGGGAAGTAATAGTGCTGCTCTATTCTGCTTTGGTCAGGCCCCACCTGGAATACTGTCTCCAGTTCTGGGCACCACAATTCAAAAAGGATGTGGAGAAACTGGAGCGTGTCCAACACTTAGAGGTCAATGCCATAATCACAAAAAGCCAACATGGGTTTCAGAGAAACAAGTCATGCCAAACGAACCTGATCTCTTTTTTTGATAAAATTACCAGCTTGGTAGATGAAGGGAATGCTGTGGATATAGTATACCTCGATTTCAGTAAGGCCTTTGACAAGGTTCCCCATGACATTCTTGCAAACAAGCTTGCAAAATGTGGGATAGACAAGTTAACTGTTACATGGATTTGTAATTGGTTGACTGGCCGAACTCAAAGGGTGCTCAACAATGGCTCCTTTTCATCCTGGAGAGAAGTGACCTGTGGGGTCCCACAGGGTTCTGTCCTGGGCCCAGTGCTATTCAACATCTTTATTAACGATTTGGATGACAGAATTGGGGGCATACTTATCAAATTTGCAGATGACACTAAACTGGGAGGAGTAGCTAATACCCCAGAGGACAGGATCAAAATTCAAAATGACCTGAATAGACTAGAAAGCTGGGCCAGTGCTAACAAAATGAAATTCAATGCGGAGAAATGTAAGGTTCTGCACTTAGGGCGGAAAAATGAAATGCACAGATATAGGATGGGGGACACCTGGCTGAATGAGACCACATGTGAAAGGGATCTAGGAGTCCAAGTAGACCATAAGCTGAACATGAGTCAACAGTGTGATGCGGCAGCTAAAAAAGCCAATGCAATTTTAGGCTGCATCAATAGAAGTATAGTTTCTAGATCAAGGGAAGTTATAGTGCCACTCTATTCTGCTTTGGTCAGGCCCCACCTGGAATACTGTGTCCAGTTCTGGGCAACACAATTCAAAAAAGATGTGGAGAAACTGGAGCATGTCCAAAGGAGGGCAACTAAGGTGGTGAAGGGTCTGGAAACCTTGCCCTATGAAGAACGCCTTAGGGAACTGGGGATGTTTAGCCTGGAGAAGAGAAGGTTAAGAGGTGATATGAAAGCCCTGTTCAAATATTTGAAGGGATGTCATATTGAGGAGGGAGCAAGCTTGTTTTCTGCTGCTGCAGAGACTAGAACGCGGAATAATGGATGCAAACTGCAGGAAAAGAGATTCCACCTCAACATTAGGAGGAACTTCCTGACAGTAAGGGCTGTTCGACAGTGGAACACACTCCCTCGGAGCGTAGTGGAGTCTCCCTCCTTGGAGGTCTTTAAGCAGAGGCTGGATGGCCATCTGTTGGGGATGCTTCGATTTGGAGTTCCTGCACGGCAGGGGGTTGGACTGGATGGCCCTTGTGGTCTCTTCCAACTCTAAATTTCTATGATTCTATGATTCTATAGGCAAGGGTATAGTATAGTTCATTGGGAAGTTGCATGCTTGTTGCAAAATTTTGTTTTGTCCAGAGCCTCATTTCCTCTCAATATTCAATTAGGGCTGCATGCTGGCAGTGGGAGGGTAAATGGCTTCTCTTTCTGCCATCTCATCTCTCTTGCTCCTTCTTTCTCTCTCTTTCTACCTTCCCATCTTCCTGCCACTGGAAAGGTACATTCTAGTCTTGCCAGGGAAAGAGAGATCATGTATCCAGAGCTGCAGAGGACAGTCCCTTATCTGAAAGCCTATCCAGTCAAATGCCTGAGTGGAGATACAAAGAACGAAAAGATATATGGGGAGGGGGGGGGGGTTGAAGCAGCCTGAGGAGATGCATGTCACTGATCGCCTGATCAGTTTTCCCTGCTATGGAAAGATGTAGTGTGTTTCTAAACAAGCACACTGCAGAAATAATCCAGTTTGAGACTGCTTTAACTGTCCTGGTGTAATGCTAGGGGATTCTGGAAACTGGTGGGACATCAAGACTTCTCTGCCCGATTGCTCTGGTACCACACGAAACTACAATTCCTAGGATGCCTTAGCATTGAGCCAGGGCAGTTAAAGCAGTCTCAAACTGGATTATTTCTGCAGTGTGCTTTGGATCCAAGTTAATGTAATTCCAAAAAAAATGTACCTGTAACCAAGTTTTGTGCTCATGTTCTATGCCTTCAAGGCATTTCTGACTCATGGCAATCCTAACACAAAACTGTAACAGGGTTTTCTTGGCAGGATTTGTTCAGAGGGGATTTGCCATTGCCTTATGTAGAGGTTGAGTGTGACTTGTCTAAGGTCACAGTTGGGGACTCTTTCAAACGGGGAGGAATTTCTCCCAACTCCGAATGGAGCCAATGCGGATTTATGTAAATTCGCTTGTTTAGCGAATTTACATGAACCCCTGCTCCGTTCGGAATTACTTCCCATTACCCGAAATTAACCCCCTCCTGCCCGAATTTGCATGCGAAGCTTTAATTCGCAATAAGGTGAAACCCATGATTGCATTCGAATTGGCTTCCCTCCTGCCCGAATTTGCATGTGAAGAGTTAATTTGCAATAACATAAAACCCATGATTGCATTCGAATTGACCTTAAATTATACTTCCAATTTAGCCTTGTATGAAAGAGTCCCAGAATCAAGCAGAGATCTGAGCCCTGGTGTTCCAGATTCCTAGTCAAACACTCAAACCAAACTGCTCTCATGACTTCTTCTTGTTGCTGTTGCTGCATTTTTGACTTACGGCAACCTCATCATGGTGTTTTCTTGGCAAGGAGCAGGTTTTCTTTTGCTTTCCTCTGAGGCTGAGAGTGTGTGACTAGGTCACCCAGTGGGTTTATATTACTGAGCAGCAATTTGAACCCTTGTCTCCAGAGTTGTAGTGCAGCACTCAGACTACTACACTACCCTGGCCCTCATAACATATACATATTAGTGTATGCAAATGTTACATAGCTTGGTGGTCATTATTTTGATGATGTGCTTCCTCTTTTTCATGACCTGGTCATCTTCAGAGATCTTTTGTAAGTAGACTGCATTAAATTAGGCTGGAGACTGCCTTGCTTACCTCTGCTGTATTGAAATTAATTCTTTGAAAAACCTTTTTGCTTGAGGAGGAAAGTTACATTTCAAGGAATCTATTACATTATTCAGTCTCCCCTCACCTTAAAATCCGAAATGCATTCCGTGCAACTGGTGCCACACTTCTTATTGCGCTAATTTCACAGGGAGCCACCAGTTCTTGAGATCTATGTAAATCTGCTTCGTCAGGATTAACGGCTAGGGAGAGATCCCCACACATATCAGGTTCTTTCTCTGGAGATAATTTGCCGCTATCTGGATTCACCAAGAGAACAGTGTCTCCAAAGTGAATAAATCCATCGTTTGAAATGGAGAGCTGCTCCTGTTTTAAAGAGGAAGGATAGATTGTAATGAACTTTACCCAACCTGGTATTCTTTAGACGTTTTGGGAGCTGGAATCCAACATCATCTGGAGGGTTACGCAGTGGTTCCCAAACACTGGTCCTCTAGATATTTTGGACTTCAGCTCCCAGAATTCTTGACCATTGGGCCAAGCTGGCTGGAGCTTCTGGGAGCTGAAGTCCAAAACACCCAGAGGACCAAAGTTTGGAAACCACTGGATTATAGCATGAAAGTTCTTTGCAATTGTTCTCTTCTTAATATCTAATTGAAATTATCAAAGCACACAAGTGGCTAACATTCCCATCCATTGTATAAGTATAGCTTGGATGATATATGGAAGGGTTGTAGCTCAGAGACAAGCACTGGTTTTTGTTGTTGTTGTTGTTGTTTTGCGTGTAAATATTTATTTACTCTCCATATCCAAAAATTTCAAAATGGTGTCCATAGTAAAATGCAATGTACGCACAATACACAAAGACACAGAATACAACCGATGAATTCTTTTTCAAGTCTAAACACACAGATATCTGATGGAAGATACATACGTAAACAGGGAAGAGTTGCTGAAATATAAAATTAAATAAACAAATACATATTTTTAACATGCATTAGAAACCAAGTCCAGTTGGAACATGTCAAAGTTCTGAAGGAAGAGGATTTCGTACTTGCTGCTACACCAGATGCCCTGATCCAAAAGATTGCCAAGCAGAGATCTTGGACATGTGGCCCTACTGAGAGGAGGTTTTCTGGTGACCTCAGTGATAAAATGGGTCTATTAGGGAGAAGGTGGTCTTATAGGTAACCTGTTTCTAGGGCTTTATAAACTAACAATAAAACTTTGAGCATGGGCTGAAAACTGATAAGTAGCCATAGCAATTCTTTCAGCAGATGTCTTATGCAGTGCTATTAGATTACCCTATTCAGAAACCTAGGTGCACTCACAGACCAGCTGCAGTTGCCAAACCGGCCTTCAAGATTTCTTGCAATACAGAGCATTGAGGCACACAGAACTACAGCCCTCTGAAGGCCTTACAAATGCACATATGTGGGATCAAGTGGAAATACTACCCTATTTCCCCGAAAATAAGCTATCCCTGGAAAATAAGACCTAGTAGAGGTTTTGCTGAATTGCTAAATATAAGGCCTCCCCTGAAAGTAAGACCTAGCAAAGTTTTTGTATATAAATATATATACAGTATATAATAAATGTTCAAATTTTTTGTTCAACAATAAATGTGAATTCTTCTTCATGGTAAAAATAAGACATCCCCTGAAAATAAGACCCAGCGCATCTTTGGGAGCAAAAATTAATATAAGGCACTGTCTTATTTTCAGGGCAACACGGTGTGGATATCACACAGAGCTCTGTCATAGAAGACAGTCAGAATATAAATCTAAGCCAACCATAATAATGATTGTACCTTCTTGTAAAGGTAGTCCTTAATTCTTTGTGATTTCTGGATTAGGAGTTCTCCTTTTTCTCTTTTATGTAAGAAGTCTTTCAAGAGTTCCTGTTTTAAAGAAAAATGTTGACATGGCATTTAACTTGCATCCCATATATTATCACTGCTTTGTCCCAGTGGTACAATTTTCACACTTGGGAAACAGAATTTAGAAACATTGATAAGAACCCAAACACACTGTTTTCTACATATTAACATGCTTTTTAAAAGAAGGTTTTTGAAAGGTTACTATAAAAGAAAGATAGATTTAGAAATGTGCAAGTGACACCTATTAGAAATGAAATGTCATCCCTAAGCTAAATTGAGTAATATACATGGTGTTAATTGCTGTCAAGTTGGCTTCAGCTTATAGCAACCCTATGAATGAGAGACTGCCAAGATATTCTTTTATTAACAGCCCTGATCAGGTCTTGCAAAACCAAGGCTTAGGCCTCCTTGATTGAATCAATCCACTTGTAATGCAGTCTTTCTCTTTTCCTGCCTTCCACTTTGCTGAGTATTATCAACTTTTCTAATGTGTCCTTCCATCTCCTTAGTTTTGCTGTTTTGGTTTCTGGAGAGTGTTCAAGTGTGACTTGCTCTGCGACCCATTCATTTGCAGTTTGGTAGCCCATCAAAACACACATACTATATGTTAAAAATGAAACACATCATTGACCATTTGTCTTTTTTTACTCACAAAAAATATGTCCCTGGTTCTCTTTAGAACAATCACACATTGTGTAGTAGTAATTGTAATTGTTTTTTAATCTTGTTGTTCCCCACCTCGAGTGTTTTTACAGAGGGGCGGGTAAGAAATAAACATCATTATTATTATTTTTATTATTATTGGATGTTTACACCTCTTTCTCATGATGTTTCCCAGGAAAACTTCATGCCCATCACCAATGTACCAATGGAGGTGGTGGCGTCTTCTTTCTCAGTCCTCTTCCTGGAGGATGAAATGGGGACAAGTGCAGGTTTAAATCATGCGAAATACTCCGAAGGGCCTAGATCCTATTTGATTTTGGAGGCTACATGGTCAGCCTTGGTTAGACCTGGATGAGGACCATCGAGGAATACCAACTGCGGTAGGCTATGTTTCAGCGGAAGATAATAGCAAACTACCTATGAGTATTCCAGCCCAAGACAATTGCCTAAAATTCACGGCAGTCACCATAGGTTGACATGCAACAGGCAAGCACATACATACACACATCTCTCTGTGGAGGTGCTGATCTGATTTAGAACAGCACGTGCTTCCTTGTGGGTAAAACAGGAAGAGCTTTATCACACGAGGGAGATCAAGGGGTTAATCCAAAGATATCCTGGAGAAATCGCGAAATTACGAGACACCGTTTCACACGACGTCACGAAAAACCCACAGTTAAACCAGATTTAAAGGAGAATTAAGCAACACTATTGCACACGACATCGCAAAAAACCTGAAGTTAAACTAGATTTAAAGGAGGATTAATCCACATCTTTTCAAGTTTGGATCTCTACAGAAAGTGTAAATTCAAAATTGCTTTAATCGCGGAATCACGCATGAACATTGTGAAATAACATTAATTCCACTTTAAATTTGCTTTAAATTTACGAAGACTCAAGTTAGCTTTAGCACCACTTCAGTGTCATTTTAACTTCGAAATTGGCCCCTAGTGTGATAAACTCCCAGTAAGTCATCCCAAGCTATGGCCTACGCATTTCACCTCTCAAGACTTTTATCCCCTGATATCTACATAATCATGGCCCTGAATGGGAGTAAACTGAAGGTTATGCCTGCTGCTATGATCACACAATCATTCGCTGTATTATTATTTTTTAATCTGCACAGGCACATCCCAACCTAAACAGAGAGCCAGCATGATATAGTGGTTTGAGTGTTGGACTATGATTGGAGACCAGGATATGAATCCCCACTCGGCCATGGAAAACCACAGGGCCACCTTGGTCAAGTCGCCCAGCCTCAGAAGAAGGAAAGGCAAACCCCCTTTGAACAAACCTTGCCAAGAAACCCTCGTGATACGTTCACCTTAGGATCACCCTAAGTCAGAAACGACTTGAAAGCACATGATGGAGTTTATCACATGAAGGGAATTGGAAGTATAATCCAATGGCAATCTAAATACAATCATGGGGTTTCGTATGATTGCATGAAAGCTGATCACACACATTTTCGGGCAAAGGGACGTCCTTCCAAACGCAATCGTGGGGTTTTGCGTGATTGCGTGAGAAACTATCACACACAATTTTGGGCACTGGGAGGCAATTTCGGGCAGTTCTGAACGCAATGCAGTGTCAATAGGCAATCAAGTAAATTCGTTGAACTAGCGAATTTACTCAATTCTGAACTGGCCTCACTTCCATTTCTTTAGAAATTGAGAGAAATTCCTCCCGTGTGATAAACTCCGACAACAACAACAACAACAACAACGGAAACTAAATGATGCCAAGTTGTGATAAAGGAATAGATATTAGTTACCTCTTCTAAACAGACATCTTCGTTCCAGTTTCCTATACGCACTCCTGGGCTGTAGACCCTGCCGCTCATGCTGGTCCTTACGTTGAACATGTTGCCTGGCTTAGAAGTCAGCCTGGAAGGCGAGTGACAACATAGGCCTTGGGAGTCAAGAATCAAACCAAGTGTGCCTCCGTGTGCACTTTTCCAAGCACGACAACTGATCTGTGTTGCGTTTGCAGGTTGTCATGGGGATCTTGCATGCAAGGGATTGGTCCAGCTGGAGGAGAGCTATTAGCCAATCAGAATAAACGGAATGCATAAGAGAGGCTGCTCTTTTGCATCCTATTCCCTATACAGCAGAAATGGAGCCAGCTTGTAGATCATACACATTTGATAATACATGGAGACTTTAAAGAAGCCTCCAGAGATTGAAAATGTTGCTTTTTCTTAAAGCCCTAGAAATTCCCAGACTGCATAACTATGGATCAAGATGACTGGGGGATTCTGAGATAGGCGGTCTAAAAATAACTATTCCAAACTCTAGACATATCCTTGTTAATAATATATATTGTTAAGTGAATAAAAGAAGACTCATAGAAAGGAAGATTTTTGCAGCATTAAGTGAGACAGCAAACATGAGAAAAAGGCCATAGCAATGGATGTAAGAGGTGGAATAAAGCCAGAAAAGGATGGCACATTGTCAGTGAAGACGACTCTTGTGCTCCTATGTTATATACCCATTCAAATTAGATTTAGACATTCCATATATTTATAAAAACAAAAGCTTCATTAAAATATTAGCATTGCCATCTACAAAACCAAAACAATCAAGAGCTATGCCTATTTTGACATATTTGCTTATCCTATTCCAACTACCATTGCCCCAGGCTTTGAGAATCAATCGATCGATAGATCGATGGATCAGGCAGGTTCAGATAACTGGGGACTAAATTTATCTCCTTATCGTCTTCCCTTTCAGTACAGAACTTTTTCCGCAGCAACTTACAAAATAACAGTATCATAACAAACTGAACATAATAGGGTTGAATATAATAGAGTTGCCAGAGTGAATGCTGGCGATGGTTCCTTAAATGTATATTTAAGGCATTGGTTCTCATGCAACCAGGGAGCAAGCGACACCTGCTGAAATTCCCTCTTCTACACAACCATCAAAAGTAAATGAGCCCTCTCTGGTTTTCAGTCTGATAACTCTAAATATAATAATAAAACAAATCATTAGGATTCTTCCTCCTGGATGTTTAATGACAGATTACTTTGTGCAGGTAGAGTATGTATATGAGCTGCTGCGCAGACAGATTACAGTTTTACAGCCATGCAAAATTTAAACCACCTTAACATCTGAAGATGCTTCTCCAGCTTGGTGCTACCCAAAAGTAATGGATGGCTATGTGTTAGAAACAAGCACATCTGGAGGATGCCTGCTGCCAGTGTGAAGCTTTGAGAATGGGGTAATGTCTAAGTCATAATATTTGACCCATAAGATGTTTTTAGCATACTGGCTGGAGCTTCTGGAAAGTGAACCCCAAAACATCTGGATGGTGGCAGCCGAAAATGGTGTCAACACTTGTGTATGTGAAAATGTGTACACGGTGTTTTGCTGGGAACAGTCTGAAGTTCATATTAGAATATTTTTTCATGGAGTTAAGGCTAAAGCCTGATATGAATGTCTCATTGGAGTTTATCATACGACGGAATTTGGGGGTATAATGTAATGGCAATCCGAACACAATCATGGGGTTTCACATAATTGCGTATTACAGTATCTCACGCAATTTTGGGCAAAAGGGAAGTCATTTCAAACGCAATCATGGGTTTGATGTAATTGCGTATTAGAGTATCTCACGCAATTTTGGGCAATGGGGGTCATTTTCGGGAAATGGGAAGTTATTCTGAATGCATTCCGAACACAATTGGAATTCACGTAAATTTGTTAAACTAGCGAATTTACGTCAATTCGAATTGGCTCCATTCAAAATTGAGAGAAATTCCTCCCATGTGATAAACTCCATTTACATGGATGTGAACAAGCTCACCTACTGTGCCTTGCTAGGCATTCTCAATCACTTAAATTTGCAAATCCCTCTTTTAAGACGTACTCTAAATTGCACACTTCAAATCCCCAGAATCTTCCTTCCTTTGGGGAATTTTTTTGGTGTCCCTTTGATTTCGTCTCCTTTTATACCCCATTTCACGTATGAAGAGTTATGGAGAACTTGAAGGCTTGTACATTATGGCATTTTGGTTAGTAGGCATTGCACAATTTCGTGTTTTGGAGTTTAATACAATAGCTCCATCTTCTGGTACATTTAGTTCAGTTTGTTGCCTTTCTTAGCACACACTGTTCATTTGAAAGCTGGTTCACAAACTCCTCCTCTCCGCAGCTTATATAAGAAAATGAATAAGCATTTGTTTTTGCTCAAGTATATCAGGGTTGCCAAATAAGATTTTTGGAAGGGATGGGAGTGATGATTTAGACTATTTATAATAATGCTAATGAAATTATCCAGTTATCTAAGACACTTGTGCTTTTGAATTCCAGCTTATTTTCCCCCTTTCCTTCTTGTTTTCCTACCCTGCAGACCACCTCCAGTAAAATCAAAAGATTTAATCAGGATGCCATTAATTAGAATGAAGGAACTAATGTTGGGGAATAGTATCCATTTGCATCATTTGCTATTACCATGTTATTTTGAGTATGGCAGAAGCCCCTATAATACCAATGCAAACCTAAGATACAGCTGCCAATCCAAACAGTTTTTGTACATGAAATGGAAGAGAGTACTTGATGTTGCGGATATTCCGCATGATGGTGTTGGTGTACTTAATAGAGAAATTAAGGTAAAGTGTGGATATGTATGCAATGTACAATTAAGGCTTTGCTGCACAAACCTTGTTCTGGCCACTATTGCACTTGTCAGTGAAAACAGAATTATACCTGTTTGTATTCACAACGTCAGCACATGTCTTTACAATCACACAACTGCCACCATTGCACATTGGGAGGAAGGCTGGAGGACTTCAGTCCAGTTGTCCCTAATAGTGGCATGGAGAGAACATAGGCTTGCCATCCACGGATGCTCAAATCTGCAGATGGCAAGTCCCACTGTATCTTAAAGTTCCACATTTGCACAGGAAAAAATCATCTAACAGGATAGCTGACACCTGGCTTGACAGAAGTACATGTAAAAATGGATCCAGGGGCCTTAAAAGACCATAAGCAAAATGGGAGTCAACGGTTTGATGTGACAGTGAAAAAAGCCAGTGCAGTTGTAGACTGCACCAAAATCACCAGAGTGTCCAGGGGTCCATCTACAGTGCAGAAACAATGCAGTTCGGGATCTGTAATTTTATGACCTACCAGCACTTGGTAGAGATGGCTAAAAACCTTGTAAAACTACAGATCCCCAAATTCCATAGGATGGTGCTACAGCACTTAAAAGTGGTGCATTATTTTTAGACAATCATTCTATATTCATTCAAATATACTTCAGGGGCCTCTATCATAGAAAAATCAAGAGATCACAGAGATATTGCCCCTATCATTCTGTTATTTCATGAATGAGGGGTAAAAATTTAGGGGAAAAAAGTTTTTAAAATATTAGAGGATCAATTATTTTCTTTGTAAAATCTCATTATAAATTGATTTTGAAGCTCCCTTATACACCCTGTTGGTTCTATTTTTAAGTTCTACGACCAAAAAAGCCAATGTTCATGGCCCTTCATCAGAACAGAGTCCGCTAAATTTGTCTTTACTCATCCACTTTGGCTGTCCATTTCCTTTTTAGCAGGAAGTCCCCCATCAGGGGGATTTTTCAAAAGTTTTCCAGCTATTCATAGTAGTGGGAAAGGATACACCCAGCCCGCCCAAACCTCTTATATGTGAGCCATTTTTAAAGCTCACTCCTGGGAAGATAAACTTCACAAAACGCCATGGGAATCAGGAATCGTCTCTGACCCTGCCAACCGTTCCCAAGCCTGATTCCTGTTTTGTCAATTCCCCGCCCTTCTAAATTACCAAGAGGTGAACAAGGGCAAGAAATAGAGATTGTGATGGTAAATATATATTTCCAAACAGGAAATATATATCTAAGTCAGAAGGGGCTCCAACAAAATCCCCTCTCATTGACCCCCATCTTACACTGATGAGCCTTGCAGGTGTTTTTCGGGCATCACTGACAGGTAGTAGCAGTACCCTGAATCAGTTCTGTGCCAATGTCATCAAAATCGCACCTACCATTATAACACTATCATTCCATTTTAGCCGCTATGGATGCCTCCTGTGGAATTCTGGGGTTTGTAGTTTAGAGAGTCCCAAGAGCTCTCTGGCTGCGGATTCTATAAGTCCTTCCCTAAAGTGCAAATGCATGTCATCTGCATATCTTAGATTGTTGATGTTCCTTTCACCAATCTTCACACGTCCCTCATCTGAGTCCAAATTCTTTTTCGTATAAATAAATAGATAGGGTGATCCAATGCAATCCTACCCGACCCACTTTCTAGTTGGGCCAGCTTAGCCTAGTGGTCCTTTTGCATTCAAGCAATCTATCATTTGTTTGTCTTTGTGGGTATCCATGGGATCCTCAGGGCTCTTCTCCAGCACCACATCTCAGATGCGTTAATTTTCTTCCCATCTTCTGTCTTAACTCTCTGGGTCTCACATCCATACATGGTAATGGGGGGCATACAATGGCTTGTGGGATTCTAACATTTTTGTTCAGTTGTGTAGCTTTGCATTTTAGAATCTTTTCTAAAGGTCTTTCAGAGCTTCCTTCCCCGTTCTTAATCTTCTTCTGATTTCCTGGCTGCAGTCCCTGTTCCTATCAGTGTTTGATCCCAGGTATGAGAATTCTTTTACTGTTTCTATTTCTTCATTGTCTAAGTTGAATTTGTGTAAATTCTCTATTGTCATTATTTTTGTTTTCTTTATATTCAACAGTAAGCCTATCTTTGCATATATTTTTTCCCCTCGATCTTCCTTAATAGTAGTTCCAGCTCTGGTATGTTTTCTGCTAGTATTTTTGGTCTTGTCTGAGTACCTTAGATTGTTGATATGCCTCCTATATTCACTCCTTCTTCTTCTGTGTCCAAGTCTACTTTCTTTGCAATATTCTCTGTATATAAGTTGAATAGGTAGGGAGATAAGATGAAACATTTGCTAATTGAGAGCCATTCTGTTTCTCCGTGTTCTGTTGTGACAGTAGCTTCTCGTCCTAAGTACAGATTTCTCATCAGGAATATCAGATGTGTTGGCATTCCCATGTCTTTAAGGGTGTTCCATAGCCTTTCATGATCTATGCAATCAAAGGCTTTGCTGTAGTCTATAAAGCGCACTCAGCCACTTAAATCACTTAAGTTACATAAATTAAAATGTACTAAATTTAGGTCAGATTATAGTAAATTGCACACATTCCAACAGTTCTATACTGGTTGAGTATCCCTTACTCAAAATGCCTGGGACCAAAAGTGTTTTGAATTTCGGGTTTGTTTGTTTTTCAGATTTTTGCAATATTTGCATATGCACAGTGAGATATCTTGGAAATGGGGCCCAAGTTGAAACACAAAATTTATTTACTGTATATACTCAACTATAAGTCAATTTCTAAGATAAGATAAGATAAGATATAACATAAGTCAAGGGCAGGTTTGGGGGTCAAAATTATGGATTTTGAATTGACCCGTTGATAAGTCAAGGGTAAAATATAGGGGTATGTAACAAAGGAGTAAGGAAATGATGACAAGACAGAGCAAAGAAAATGTTCAAGTTTATCACATCAGAGGAATTTCTCTCAATTTCGAATGGAGCCAATTCGGATTTACGTAAATTCACTAGTTTAGCAAATGTACGTGAATTCCAATTGTGTTTGGAATGTGTTCAGAATGACTTCCCATTGCCTGAAAATGACCCCCCATTGCCCGAAATTGCGTGAGCTACTCAAATACGCAATAACGTGAAACCTCATGACTGTGTTCAGAATGACTTTCCTTTTGCCCGAAATTGTGTGAGATACACTCATACGCAATAACGTGAAACCCCATGATTGCGTTCAGATTGCCATTGCATTATACCCCCAAATTCTGTCAGAAGATAAACTACGTTGACTATGTTAGCAGTGATTATAACCTTTAATGGTAATGTGATAACTTTGCCTGATTTTAACCCAGAAGGGCAAATAAGCATACACAAATGTCTCATTCAAATCCTTCAAAGCCCAATTTCTCTAGGCATCCTTTAAGGGTAAGTGTCAAAGAGTTGCCACCAGCACCATTTTCCCACCAGACATTCAAAAAGGTCAGAAACAGTGTCATGGCAGAGAAAGCAGAGAGGCTCAGCGCTTCTTTTAGGTTCTCCTGGGACGGACTAAGCTCTCACCTTTCACTACTTTTCTCAAAGATGGGGATGATTCCTTCTTTTGATAAGAGTTAAAGTACTGTAGTTACATTGAGCCCTGGATATGTAGACCTAGGTTTTAGGGGTCAGTTTTTTAACTGCAATTTCTAGACGTACGGTATAGATGCACTATGTTTCATATACGCCTTACACACATTGATTTGATACACAACATGTTGAATAATTTTGTCCATGAAATAAAGTTTGCGTTCATGAAACAAAATTTGTATGAACCATCAGGAAACAAATGTGTCACCATATCAGCCACCCATCAGGACAATTTGAGATTCTAGAATATTTCAGATTTCTGGATAAGGAATACTCAGCCTGTACTAAATCGCAATAGCATTTACATTTCTATACCACTTCATACTGAACTAAGCAGTCTCGAAGTAGTTTACAACATGTATGCCAATCGCCCCCAATACGCTGGGTATTTATTTTAAAATACAAAAACGGTGGAAGGCTGAATTGACCTTCGAGTCCCTCAGGATGTAACTAACAATGGAGTTTAACAGACAGGAGGAATTTCTCTTTATTTCGAATGGAGCCAGTTGGAGCCAATTCAAATTCACGTGAATTCGCTAGTTTAGCGAATTCATGTGAATTCCAATTGCGTTCGGAATGTGTTCAGAATGACTTCCCATTACCCAAAAATGACCCCCCATCGCCCGAAATTGAGTGAGATGCTTTAATACAAAATAACATAAAACCCATGATTGCATTTGGAATGACTTCCCTTTTTGCCTGGAATTGCGAGAGATACTTTAATACGCAATTACGTGAAACTCCATGATTGTGTTCGGATTGCCATTAGATTATACTTCCAATTTCCAATGTCTGATAAGGTCCTATGTTGTGGTTGCACTACAGACATTTAACCACTGAGCCACCAGAGCTTAAATATGGCTATTAAGTCCAGTTATCCTTTTGATTTCCCTTCTCTGAATATTGTTGTCTAGCTACAAAATGTGAGCAAAATACATTTACCGTATATACTCATGGGGGTCAAATTTATAGATTTTGACATGAGTTGAGGATAAAATCTAGGGGAATGTAACAAAGCATATAAAGGATGATGCAAAGGAAAACAATGCCAAAGAACTTACAAAATTCTAGCAGGCATAACCATTTGTGCTCAAAATAAAGACTGAATGAATGAAAGAATAGAAGGGGGGGTCAGTAATTCCAGGACAGATTATATTCTTGCCTTTCACCAGGGGATGGTTCCTTTTTTAAAAATAAGCATTAAGAGTACAGTACTGACAGTACCTATATTGATGCGCGGATAAGTCGACTAAATTTTTGGACTAAAATTTCTAGACTTATACACGAGTATAGACAGTATGTGTTAATATATATATTAAGAAAAGAATATTCTTTTTGGAACAGTATGTACAAATATAGGTACGTATATTTTTAAAGAAATCAAACATTAATGTGGAAAGAGGCAAAAACAGCTTATGAATGAACACACACAAATTTTTACATGGATTGGAAATAGACCTCATTCCTGGTCTATGAATAATTTAATGAATTCAAGTTTCAGTTGCGTGGACTCCTGATAATATGAGCTTGCATCCTTAATTTGAGCGTTGCGCAGTATATCACTGTCTGCTGCACCAATGTGCACTACTGCTTCTTTCTGCTTCTTTTTTGTCTATTTGGGGACACAAGAGGAATGTTGCTTTTTACTCGGCCGCTGCCTGTTTCTAATATTAGAATGGAGGGAGCAGCTCACTTCCTGGAGGCATCCGCACAGTTTTATTCTGCAGAATGTCTTCACTTTTTCTCTCTCCTCCTCCCCTTTCCACCCCCAGCAGTATCAATGAGCATGTGGAAGCAATTGTGATAAATAGCTTTCAATTAAATGCAAAGTATCACCTAGACTTGTAGCAGTTACGTTTTCAGTTTTATGGGAGGATATAAATCTATGAAAGGAAAAAGGAAGGTTACAATATGGTTTCTTTTAGCATCTAAAAGTACTGATTTCTTTTGATCAGAGAACAGAAGGTAATCCGTGTTCTTTTCAAGTTCCCCACCCATCCAGATAACTCAGGATTATGTGCAATGGAGCCGGAGAACTAAAATGATGCTAATACCTTTCTCCTGTGCATCTGGTGTGGTTTGGGATAATTCAGCTTCATTCAGTTTCCCTTCCAGTTCTTCTGCTGCAATTTTTCCTTTGTTAAGGACTACATTAGCGTTCCCTTCAAATCTGAAAGGACCAAAATATTGGTGACAGTAGTAGACGTGTCTTTTTGCAAATGGGTTGGCATCAGTATCTGGCATAATGGCCCTGGCTAGGTCTATCAAGTTGGTTGTTGTTGTTGTTGTGTGTCTTCAAGTCATTTCCGATTTATGGCCTAAGACCCTAAGGCAAGCGTATCGTCATTTTCTTGGTGAGATTTGTTCAAAGGAGGCTTGCCATGGCCTTCCCCTGAGGCTGAGAGCATGTGAGTTGCCCATGGTCACCCAGTGGGTTTCATGGCCAAGCGGACAATCAAACCCTGGCCTCCAGAGCCACAGTTCAACACTGAAACCATTGTGTGCCCATTTTGATTTTTCCACAATATTCTGAATATAGAATTCAAAGTTATAGCTGTGTTCGTCTGCAGAATCAGTATGTAGAGAGATCTTGTAGCACCTTCGAGACAAACTAAAGAAAGAAGTTGGCAGCATGAGCTTTCGTAGACATAAGTCTACTTCCTCCACCAAATGCATCTGAGGAAGTAAACTTAAGGCTATGGAAGCTCATGCTGCAAACTTCTTTCTTTAGTCAGTCTCAAAGGTGCTACGAGATCTCTCTACATGTTGAAGTGATGTACATGAAGCACTCTAGGACACAGAAATAAATGTTGAAGGCAGATTCCCAGCTACCCACTCCTTCATATCGTAGACACGTCTGGTGTCAGCAGGTGATATTTTCAGGGATTTGCCAAGGTCCCATGATGCTGACATGGGCTGCATTTTCTGGCACTCAAATCATTGTAACTGCCTGCAATATCCTGAGTTTTTCATTGCTCCAATTAATTCTGGGTGATAAGGAGCTGAAGGACCATTCAGGGCAGATTATTATTTTATCCCTCCTTCCTGTTGAAGATCAAGGCTGAAAAAGAGCAAAAAGAATGCTGCAAGTAAGCAACTGGTTGCACAGATAGGAAAAGATTGGACTTTTTGAACCATGATCTGGGCTTGCATGAAGGTGGATTTTAGGGAGGCCTGGGTTGCAATGTATGCCAATTGTCAAACATGTATTGGTTAGAACTCTTACAATCTTGATCAGGAGGGATTTAAATTGAATCCTGTGGAGGAAGAATGAAATATCTCAGAGTACAAGGAGACCACCAGGTAACAGAGACATATTGTCTCATATTGTATCAATGATGAGGGACAAACTAGGCAGGGGAAAAAACTGGTCTTAAAAGAAGTTATTAAAGCAGTAATGGGATGCCAATTGGTTTCTGATCTGAAATAACTTGGGAAATTAGGGGCTTTAGAGACCACCCAGAAAGGGCAGTCTGTAGCCACCTTTTTTTGTGGCGCAAGTGCACAGCAGCAGCTAGATGCTGCGGCACAGTTGCACCACAAAAAAGGATCAGGGAAACCGCGCTCCTTTTTTGTTGCACAGTTGCAGCGCAAAAAGGGGGAAAGGTGCCATTACACATATTCGCGCTGCTGCAACTGCGCAACTCCATCTGGAAGCTGCGCAGTTGCAGTGGGGCCATTACGTGTTAGGGTTTGGGAGCGTGTAAATGATGCATGCTCCCAAACCCTAAAGACACTGCCACAACGCCTCTTTGTGCCCGTCTCTTTCAGGCCTTAGTACTTAAAGGAGTGTCTTTCCTATCTGAAGACTGAGATCTGTCTCACCAGTAGAAGCAATACATTGTGGGAAACCATGGGTGAGAGCCTTCTCCACTGTAGTGCCTCATTGTTGGAATACCTTCTTCTTGCAGATCCGATTAACACCAGCCCTGGTTTCTTTCTGACATCAGGTCAAAGCACAATCTTTCATTAAAGCCTTAGGGGTCTGATTTACTTTTCCAATGCACACAGACATGGTTATAACTGGACCTTTCAAACTGTTCTAATATTTCTTTTGCTTAATATGTTTTTAATTATGTTATTGTGTTACTTATGGCATTGTTTTAAATTCAAAGACATAGCTGTGTTAGTCTGGAAAAATCAGTATGCAAAAGAGAAAGTAGACTCATGCTACCAACTCTTCTCTTTCAATTAGTCTCAGAGGTGGTACTAGATCTCTGTGCACACTTGTTTTAAATTGTTCATACTGTTTTATTTGTACACTGCTATAATAAAGGGCAAGCTATAACTATTCTAATATTGTTGTGGTTGTTGTGTGTGCCTTTGAGTCATTTCTGTCTTATGGCAACTTTAAGGAGAACCTATCACAGGGAGGTTTGTTCAAGGGAGGTTGCCCTTGCCTTCATCTGAGGCTGAGAGTGTGTGACTTGCCCAAGACTACCCATTTGGTTTCCATAGCCAACCAGGAATTCAAACCCTTCTCCAGAGTTGTACTCTAGGCCTCAAGCTGCTATACCATGCTGGGTCCCAAATATTCTAATACAGATAGACATTTGCACAATTTTGATCCCCACCCCCACCCCCAAGAACATGCAAAATAGGAATGCAAACTATATTCTGGATGTTTGTCTATATCCACTAGATGTATATCCTGAGTTTGGAAATTAATGAGTTACAGTAATTGCTCTACTCTCATCTTTAAATTGGTGAGAACCCTGCACAATGGTGTGGGGCTGGGCCTTACTTTTTTCTAGTATAGCAAATGATTAGACATCTTGAGGTTGGAACAATCCCAATCTAAAAGTAAGGTAATGAACTGTTACTGGTCCTTTTTCTCCCCTCGCCTTCTTTTCCTAATAAGAATACAATTCAGTTATTTTGCAAAAGCAGTCTGAGAAGCAGGAACAAAACTCAATCTGTAACGTTTTTCTAGCAGGTGTTTTGATTAGCCTTTTGAGTTGTGTGCCATTAGGGTTCCAGGTCAGGACTTTTGTTGTTAACTGCTCTCCAGTGGATCTCAACCCATGGCAACCCTATGGATGAGACATCTCCAAGATCCCTAGTCCTCTACCTCTACTAGGTCCTCTAAACCCATACCCGTGGCCAAAACCTGAGACCTAGGGATAGCCTTTTTGTGAGGCTAGCCCTGGTGAGGTCACTAACCATGGCACCTTAAGCAACAATCACAAATGCACAGAATGTAGAAATTAAAAACACAGGTCTAAGTTATATATACGAGGGGGTATCCAAAAGTTTTAATGATCACCTTTTTTAAAAAATTGACAGAAAGTTTGTTTTGATTTGTGTATACACGAGGGGATATCCAAAAGTTTTAATGATCACCTTTAAAAAAATTTGACAGAAAGTTTGTTTTGATTTGTAGTTGTTAACGTATCTCTGTGCAGTCACTATCAAGATTTATACATTTTTCCCAGCGTATCTCGACCCTCCGAATACCTGATATTGTAGAAGTCTGCAGATTGTGCCTTACAAGGAGGTATCATAAAGTAATAATTATCACCTGGAAGTTATTATGGCATATTGATAAAATTTTGTCAGTGTCATCATTGGTCCCTAAGTGCACGTTGCTGAGAAAATCAGCTCATTGCGTCCTTAATTTTTGTGACTGGCTCTGCCAGAAGTGACTAAAGTGTAAAATCCTCATCAGGCGCAATCTGCAGACTTCTACAATATCAGGTATTCGGAGGGTCAAGATACTCTGGGGAAAATGTGTAAATCTAGATAGTGACTCCATAGAGATAAGTTAACAACTACAAATCAAAACAAACTTTCTGTCAAATTTTTTAAAAAGTGATCATTAAAACTTTTGGATATCCCCTCGTGTATACACGCACACACATATGCAAAAGCAGAATGAAAGGAAACACAAAAATGGAAAACCCCTTTAAAGTTACTTTTGATACACTTTAATGTAATGAGCAATAACAATGAATTAAGATGCTAATATAGTGATTAACAGGAATGTATTACAGTACTTTGAAAACACCTAAGTCCTAACTGGGAAAGAACAGCCTTTGTGTAGCGGGGCTTTATAGGAACCAAGCATCTTTGATCGGAGCAGGATACAGAGCAGACTGCAGCCCTGCCCTGCGTCTGTTGAGGAAGTGAGCTCCACCTCAGCTAAAATGGGCAAAAACATAATAGCTAGTAAACAGATTACTAGGCAGGATTTTCATATACTGTCCAACTGTCCTGGACAGTTCCCTTTAATCTTCTGTTGCCCCATTTTCCCCACTGCTTTTAAAATGTCCCGGTTTCTCTCTCTCCTCCTTCTACTTTCCCCCATTGTCCTTAGCTTTCTTCCATGGTTCAAACTGAGTTCAGAGTGCAAAAATAGTTTGCACTCAATGCACAGAGGGAGGGAAGGGAGGAAAGAACAGGATCTTGCCTTTCCCAGTGGGCTCAGGCAAAAGCAAATTCCTGCGTCATCTCCCAGTTTATGCAGTCTCCTTGGTTAATAATTTTTGCCATCTAGACTGCACTCTGATCTATCATGTTGCTTGGCCATATGTGCCACTGTTTCAATTGGAGGGTATTTAAAGAGCCAGCGTGGCAGAGGGGTTTGAATGTCCGACTACAACTTTGGAGACTAGAGTTCGATTCCCTGCTTGGCCATAATAAAAGCCACTGGATGACCTGGGGCAAGTCGGACACTCTCAGCCTTAGGCAATGGAAAACCACCTTTGAACAAACCTTGCCAATAAAACCTCATGTTAGGTTCACCTTAGGGTTGCCATAAATTGGAAACGACTTGAACGGCACAAACAGCAACAGAAAAGGCTGGTTTTTAAGCAATTGATTCCCAAATTCAGAGCTAGTTCGTCACCTAGATGTAGCAGAATATCCGTGTTTTCCCACCTCATACCAAGAAAGGAACTATTTGGGGGTTCCAACAGTAAAAGACTCACAGTACCAATTCCAAAAGACAAGAAATGGCCACAGTCACAAAAGCATAGGCTACAGTCTCAAAAAGATTTATGGCACTGTGCCCTTTTCTGGTTTAAAATGAGAGACTCCCTTCTGACTTTAGTTTGGAAAAAAAAAAGGTTAATTTTTGGACTAATATAGCAAGGTGAGCAGGAATCAGAGTAGGGACTATGCCACTTGGGAAGAAAAAGTTTATACTAGAGATGGAGAAACTTTTTATAATCCAGATACTTTGGACTGCAGCTTCACAATCATTTTCCATGGACTATGCTGGCATGGGCTTCTTGGAGTTGAAGTCCATAGTACCTGGAATCTGGAAAGCCAAAAGTTTCCTACCCTTAGTTTGAAGAATATAAGGGCTTCAGGGTGGTGGGCTCTCGCTCACAACAGGTCATTGACTAAAACAAAAGTCAGAAACACATTGATTGAAAAATGTTTTAGTTGTGGATTCCCCCAGGGAACATTGGTTTATGATAGATTATATATAAAATGTACAACCCTTCATCTTTAAGCCTGAGAATTAATCCTGTTGAGCTCAATAGGACTCAGAATCATAGAACTCAACCAGATTTACTCTCAGGCTGAAATCCGTAGTAGAGAATCTAGTGGAACCTCTTGCTGTTTTTGTGTGCTTTCAAGTTATTTCTGACTTAGGGAGACCTTAAGGAAAACCTGTCACAGAGTTTTCTTGGCAAGACATGGTCGGGGGGGGGGGTGTTTGTTTTTGTCTTCTTCTGAGGCTGAGAGAGTGTGGATCTGAACCCTGGTCTCCAGAGGCCTGTTCAAACACTCAAACCACTATACTATATGAGATCTTACTTGCTTTTGTGTAAACATGCACCAAATTATACCAAACCGTGGAACGTTTATAGGATTTCAGCCTTAAGGGACTCTTTGCTCCAGGCTGAACTGTTTGCCTGGCTGCCTGTTTATTTCGAAACTGGTAAATCCGAGCGCTGACTGTATAGGAAGTGTCTGCACAGGGAACCTAATGCAAACCAGCAGGATGCTTTGTTGCACTGCGTACATTCTCTCACTATGATGTCACCCTTATTGCTGGCTTGGAGCAGATACTTTACAATGGCTTTGTTTGACCACCTCTGCTTTTAATCCATTTTGATGGTCTAGGGCCATCTGTACATCATCAGCCAGTTATGACAGCCCACATATACTCATGTTGAATCAAGTCAGGTGTTTTTTATACTGCTTCAAGAATAACTTCACCTTCCCACCAACATATTATTATTATTAGTAGTAGTATTAGTATTTGTATCCCGTTCTTTTCCCAGGAGTGGGACTCCGCGCGGCTTCATGGCATTAAAAACATTACAATTAAAACATTAAAAAATGGTTCAACATCCCCGCCTGTCCTCATAACAATTCCTTAAATGCCTGTGTGAACAGGTGGGTCTTCACCTGCCAGCGGAAGGCCATCCAGGAGGAAGCCCTTCTGACCCATTCCCTGGAGATCAGGGAGTCCCAGAGTTTAGGGGCAGCCACCGAGAAGGCTCTCTCTTGCGTTCCCACCAACCATGTTTGTGATGATGTTGGGATGGAGAGAAGGGCTTCTCCAGAGGATCTCAGAGTCTGGGATGGTTCATAGCAGGAGAAATGGTCTATCAAATAGTGTGGACCTGAGCCATGTAGGGCTTTATAGGTGATAACTAGCCCCTTGAATTGTATCCGGAAACAAACTGGCAGCCAATGAAGCTGTTTCAAGAGGGGCGTCGTTTGGTCTCTGCCCCTGTTAATAGCCTGGCAGCAGCTCTTTGAACGAGCTGAATTTTCCAAACACTCTTCATAGGCAGCCCCTTGTACAGACCATTACAGTAGTCCAAATGGGATGTAACCAAGGCATGTACCACCGTAGTCAGATCTGGTTTATCAAGGAATGGGTGCAGCTGGCGCACAATTTTAAATGTGCGAAAGCACTCCTGGTCACAGCAGAGACCTGGGCCTCCAAGTTCAAAACTGAGGCCAAGAGTACTCCCAAACTGCGAACCTGTGTCTTCAGGGGGAGTGTGACCCCATCTAACACAGGCTGGATCCCTATTCCCCGATCCACCTTCTAACTGACCAGGAGCACCTCTGTCTTGTCTGGATTAAGTTTCAACTTGTTTGCCCGCATCCAGTCCATTACTGAAGACAGACACTGGTTTAGGACCAGGACAGCCTCCTTGGACTGAGGTGGGAAGGAGTAATAGAGTTGGGTGTCATCTGCATATTGATGACACCGCACCCCAAAACTCCGGACAACTTCCCCAAGTGGTTTCATGTATATGTTTAACAGCATAGGGGACAACACAGAACCCTGAGGGACCTCATAGGTCAATGCCCAGGGGGTCAAACAAGAATCCCCCAGTACTACCTTCTGGGTTCACCCCTCCAGGAAGGAACGGAGCCACTGTAGAACAGTTTCTCCAAGCCCCATCCCAAAGAGGCGGTCCAGAAGAATACCATGATCGATGGTATCAAAAGCTGCTGAGAAGCCCAGGAGAACCAACAGGGACAAACTCCCCCTGTCCAGTTCCCTCCGTAGGTCATCAACCAAGGCAATCAAGGCTGTCTCTGTTCCATAGCCAGGCCTGAAACCAGACTGAAATGGATCTAGATCATTTGTTTCATCCAGAAACCCTTGGAGTTGGGAAGCCACCACACTTTGCCCAGAAATGGTAGGTTAGACACTAGCTGATAGTTATTATTGTGGGAACCAAGGATGACTTTTTTAACAGAGGCCTCACAACAGCCTCCTTTAGGCAGGATGGAATTCTGCCTTGTAACATACACACACCAAGAAAGAACAAGCTTGTAGTAAAACTGATCACACACCATAAAGTGGAGCATAAATATGGATGGTGGCCAAAGTTTTCAAAATGCAACTGCACTAGGGATATTAGAGCTCAGGGCTTAGCCCTGAGCCTGCAGTTTTAAGGGGTCATCTCCAGGTGGGAAGCAAGGGTTCAAACTTTTCAAATTTGATGAGCTGAGCTCTGGGATCTGCCCAAATCTGCCAGTCGCCAGCTCAATTAACAGAACAGTGGCTTCCAAAGACTTGCCAAGGGATCTAGATATTTACTTTATTACAGACTATACAGACTGCCCCTAAGGAGTGGCCTGCAGCTGCCTCTTTCAGCAGCCCCGATCTGGTCTTTCAATGGCTCAAAAAGGAGCCACAAAAAGTGACTCCTTTCTGCACCACGGAAAGGGCACCATAGCTGCCATAGCTGCCGCTTTTTAGTGCTCTTTGGCATTGCATCATCTGAACATAGTGCCAGAGGAGTACCGTGAGCTGCTTGCCATGTGGTGGGGCATGCTGCATTACGCTAGCAGGGGAGCAGAGTTAGGGAGTGCATTTAACCACTGTGCCATCAGGACTCTTTAGGGGCTGTACATAGATCCCCTAAGGGGGGGGAGGACACCCCCCGTTCCCTAGCTAGATCAGAGCTGCGACAACATGGCCCCAATCCAGCCTTTCGAAGGTGCAAAGAGGAGCCACAAAAAACAAAAGGGCACCATAGCTGCATTGCCATGGCTATACGGTGCTCCTTCGGGGCTGAGTCGTATGGACGCAGCACCAGAGGAGTGCCATGACACCACATGCCATGTGTTGTGAGGACGCTATGTCCCCCCTGCACTCCCATGCCAGCATTAATAGTGTGTACAGTGTGTACAGGGCCTTCGTTAGCCAAAGCTATTATCAGACTTTAAAAGTTTTAAAAGCCACATGTGATAAATTCCCAGGTCTCAGGTTTTGGTCAGGAAAGCTCAGGCCTGGGATGACCCTGAACTGATAATCCTAACCAGCACTTTACCTCTCAGTTTTTGTTGTTGTGCCTTCACATCACATCCAAATTATGGAGACACTAAAAAGGACCTATCAACAAGGTTTTTTTTGGCAAGATTTGTTCAGAGGGGGTTTGCTTTCATCTCCTTCTGAAGCTGAGAGAGAGTAGTGGATTATAATTCATCATGCACAGAATCCTTTGGAATGTGATGCTCAACTACTGGACCATGGCTTTCTGTTGACTAAGATCTTTACACAGCTACTAGGACTAAGTGTCCTCATTCTTTCAGCAAATGTTGAGGTAAGCAGATCTTATTGCTGAAATACCATTTTTGGTGGTTGTGCACTGTAGCCAACTTAGACGCTGGAGTTAGAATCAACTGATGAGGTATCCAACAACTCTGGATCAATTTCAATTTGTAAGTACCGATGATGTGGACAATCTCCTTGGAAAAGTGAGGAAAACAACTTGCCCTCTCCACCCTTGCCCTTCATGGCTGGCCATCCAGGGGGGTGATACCTTGAGACGTTCTTCAGGGACATCATCAATGCATCCCTTAGGGAGGGTCATGTTCCATCGTGTTTGGACGAAGCAGGGTTAGGCTGCTCCTGAAAAAAACCCTCTCTTGACCCCCTGAATATGAAGAACTACAGGCCAGTCTCTTTATGACCATTTTTGAGCAAGGTTGCTCTTCAACTCCAAGCTGTCTTGGAGGAAACCGATTATCTTCATCCATTTCAAACTGGCTTTAGGACAATATTTGAAGTTGAGACTGCCATGGTCAGCTTAGCTGACAACCTTCGTCTCATCATCGACAAGGGTAATGTGACCCTGTTGGTGCTACTGGACCTCTTGGCGGGATTTGACACTATAGATCATGACATCCTCTTGAGTCAGCTCAGATTAGAAATAGGAGGCACTGCGCTCCAGTGGTTCCGTTTCTTCCTCTTAGGCAGGTTCCAGAGGGTGGTGCTCGGGGACAGTTGCTTGGCAAGGAAAGAGCTTAATTGTGGCATCCCACAAGGCGCCATCCTGTCCCTGATGCTTTTCAACATATATATGAAGCCGCTGGGAGAGATCATCCGGAGGCATGGGGTATTATCAGTAAGCTGATGACACCCAGATATATTTCTCCATGTCTCGGTCATCGGCTTTGACTTCAGATGGCATCTCTCCTCTCAATGATTGTCTTAAAGCAGTAATGGATTGGATGAGGGAAAACAAATTGAAACTGAATCCAGACAAAACGGAGGTACTTACGGTATCCGCTCCAAACCCAGGTATTGGGATACAACCTCCAGTCCTGGAAGGGGTCACACGCCCCTCAAAGGACTGTGTTCGCAGTCTGGGGGTGCTCCTAGATCCATTGCTTGACATGACAAATTAGGTGAATGCGACGATCAGGAGTGCCTGTTTTCAGCTTCGACTGATACGTCAGCTGTGCCCTTTCCTGGAAATCAGGGATCTTGAGAACGTTGTACATGTGCTAGTAACCTCACGCCTTGATTTCTGCAATGCACTCTGCGTGGGGCTACCCTTGTGCTTGGTCCAGAAACTTCAACTAGTTCAGAACATGGCAGCCAGGCTGGTCTCTGGTACATCCCGAAGAGACCATATAATACCAATCTCCACTGGCTGCCTATTAGTTTCCGGGCCCAGTACAAGGTGTTGGTTATCACCTTTAAAGCCCTAAATGGCTTGGGTCCAACCTATCTTCAGAACATATAATATATCTTCCTTCCATATAATCCTTCCCGCACACTTAGATCCTTGGATAAGAATTTGTTACAGCCTTATAAAACAAGTCTGTCCACGTCCTCCCAGAGGACCACCTCAGCTGTCGCGCCCGGATTGTGGAATGGCCTGCCAGACGAGATCCGTCATATTGGAACCCTAAACAGCTTTTAAAAAGCTATAAAGACAGATCTATTCCAGCACGCCTTTCCTGAATAGTTCCCCGAAATCTAATTGCTGAATTCCGACCTCACCACAGCCACAATTTTTTTAACATCCTCTTGAAAAATATACTTCCCTCCCTTCTAGAAACAGAGCTGGTTGGGTCTTGCCAAAATCCATGGAGACATCATTTCTTTATTTCTTGTTGACACCACTGTTTCCAGACTGAGCAAACCCTATGGGAAGCTATGATTTGACAGTCACCTTCTGGAATGACAGTGAGGTTACCGAACATCAGATTATGTATACATGGGATGATTGCTGCTTCTGTCATGGACGCTGCACCACTCCAGTAATGACAGAATCATATAAGCCATTTTAGCTTACCTGAGGATTTCCCACATGTTCCACACATCTCATGTGCATTGGTTAATCAAGCATTACCAGAGAAGCATTGGACCCACATATCAATCAGCTGCAATTACACCACACCTATAATGTATTAAGTTATGCAACACTTAGAAAAGGTTCATTTCTTGCATTACTAGTCCCATTGTCCCATCCCCTGTGCTCAACCACAACCAGCGACATTTTCTATGTGTGTAAAGGGGATCTGAGAACAGTTGACTTAAATGATATCACCAGGGACCACCCTTCAAAATCTCAGGGCCTGGGATGCTCCTGACCTTACGGTCTCTTCCAAACCTCTGGTTCTGTGCTCTTATGTGTACTACATACATTCACAACCAATCTCTCTTCCTTTCTTGCCCAAGATAAAGGTTGAGTCTGTTGACTCCCGCATCCCAGAAAATCTCAAATTAAAGGAATTTTTAAAAAGATATTTTCTTCTATTTTAAGGCAGTCAGATGAGTTTTCTGAAGTGAACCCTGATCTCCAGTCATAGTTCACTGCTGCAACACTGCTCAGAACATAACAGTTATGAATGTGTAACCATACGTGACGTTTTTGTAACTGCCTAAGAGGGTTTCAGCCATCATTTTTTTAAAATCTGCATCTCTGTGTATATTTTTTAAAATTAAAGTTTATTGCTGTGTAATAAAAGTCAAGTATGACACTTTTGCCATGCGTAGCAACTTGCAGTGCTATACATAAACAACAATGAAAATGAAAGCAAGCAAAGCCAAATAAAAAACAGAGGAATAACAAAAACTGAAATATCCTTGAGGCTATATTTTTGTTGTTGTTCCTTCAAATTGTTTCTGACTTATGGCAACCCCTATGGTGACCCTATTATGGGGTCTTCTTGGCAAGATTTATTCAAAGGCGATTCACCGTTGCCTTCCACTGTAGCTGAGAGAGTGTAACTTATTCAAGACCAACAGTGGATTTCCAAGGCTACGTGAGAATCTGAACTCTGGTCTCATGCAACATGCAAAAACCCCTACGCCACCCTTGCTCCTGTGAATAAATCAACATATACAAATATTATGAATGTCCATATCCTCCCTTGTGTGTGTGTGTGTTTCATCTTTTTAGTGATGTTTAAGTAGCCACCCTAAACAAAATGGTCTCACTCTCTTTGACGAAGCAATGAAATGTACATATAAGTTCAAAAGGACACAAAGAAATATTGTGCTATTCACGTTTGCCGTGCAGATTGACATGAGGATGCAAATGACCCAACGCTGGCTGAATTCTCCAGTGAGGCTCAGAAGCAACTGTTTTCTCTTTCCTCCACACCCACTCTCTCTTTTCATCTAATAGTGAAGTTATTTATAGAATGCTTCTTCATGCAGCCTTCTTTGCCAGTGAAACAACGTCACGTGAACAGGCCGTCATTAAATCAGGGTGAAAGGCGAAGGGAAAATATAGAAATCGCCCACCTTTTAAACATTTGAACTCGACAAAAACAAGTTGGGTGTGGATCCACTCTGAAACTGCAACTTGTCCAAAAAGTTTAGAAGAAGGGAAGGGTGGGAAAACACTTTTTTATCCCTTTAGTTCCATAGTCTGATTGATGAAAAACATACCCAACGTTGTTTCGGGCTCGCCAAATGAAAATTACCTCTGATGTTTTGAAGTATAATTTTTAACAATAAAATAAAATAAAAAGCGCTTTCTTATCCCTGGCTTGGTTTTATTTAATTCTTGGAGAACTGTGAATGAATTCTGCAGGATGTAAGAAGTTTTAGAGAGAAATGAGAATGGTGTTTGTTACATTCAAGAAGAGTTTTTGAAAAGACGATCAAACAGTCTAAAGATGATCCTGATATCACAATGCTTTATATTAACATTTGTTGTGGTGAAATGAAATGCTATTTCAGTCTTTATGAATGAGGCATGCAGGCTGTTGTTTACTGTTCCTCTGATCCCATTTGGCAGGGTTTGGTGAATGAAATTCTCTGTCACTAGAAGTAGAAAAATATCTTTCCCACATGCAGACACGCACAAAGAAACACACGTCTCAATCCTGTTGTTAGTCCTGACTAAAGTAGACCCATTAAATCATACCCTCCAACTGACCCAATCTGGCAAGGACAGTCCAAAATAATTCTCTGTCATCCCACATTTTCAGCTGCTTTCAAAATGTTCCCATTTCTCTCTTCTCCTCCCATTTTCCCCCTTTGTCCTCAGCTTACTTCAGTTGCTACAAACTCAGTTCCAAGTACAAAAGTAGTTTTCACTCAGTGACTCCAGCAGTAAAAGAGGGAAGGACAGGGCAAAATCTTGCCCTTCCCAGTAAAATCAAGCAAAAGTAAACTAGTGTTCTCTCTCCTAGCTTGTGTATTTTTCCTTATTAATGAAAAAACTTTTGCCATCTTAACCACACTGATGTTGCTTTGCACACATGTTCCAGTTTTCACCTGTGAAATACTGGAGGGTATGATTAAATTAATGATATTTATCTACCGGTTGACTAACTCTTCAACCATCGATTGAATAGGTGCACTCTAGTCAAGGAAGAAAGTGCAAACAGTTGAACGTACGGAAAACAAAAATAATGACCACAGATTATTAACATGACTTTAAGGTAGATGATGAAGACATTGAAATAGTTCATGTTTTCCATACCTGGGCTCAGTCATTAATCAGAATGGAGACTTCAGTTAAGAAATCAGAAGAAGACTTGGACTTGGAAAGGCAGATTGGAAGCTATGAAGGAACTAGACAAGATCCTCAAGCGTAAAGATATCTCATTGGATATTAAAGTTGTGAAAGCTGGACAGTGAAGAAAGCTGATAGGAAGAAAATAAACTCACTTGAGATGTGGTGCTGGAGAAGAGTGCTGGGGGTACTGCGGACAGCCAAAAGGACAAACAAATGGGCCCTAGAACAGATCAAGTCTGACATCTCCCTGGAAGGCAAGATGACAGAACTGAGGCTGTCATATTTTAGCCATATCTTGAGGAAACATGACTCACTAGAAAAGACAATAAAACTTGGCAAAGTGAAAGGCAGTGGGAAAAGAGGAGGACCATATTCCAGTTGAATGGATTCAATCATAGAAGGCTTGGCCCTGGGTTTGCAAAACTCGAACAGGGCAGTTGAGGACTGGGCAATTTGGAGGTCACTCGTTCATAGGGTCAGCTGGTCAAAGTCAACTTGATGGCACTTAACAACAGACAATTCTAGTTTGGATTAAGTAACAGAGTGAAGTAATAGTGCCACTCTATTCTGCTTTGGTCAGGCCCCACCTGGAATACTGTGTCCAGTTCTGGGCACCACAATTCAAAAAGGATGCGGAGAAACTGGAGCATGTCCAAAGGAGGGCAACCAGGGAATTTATCAGGCAACCGAAATTGGAAATATAATCCAATGGCAATCCGAACGCAATCATGGGGTTTCACGTTATTGCATATTAAAGTATTTCACACAATTTTGGGCAAAAGGGAAGTCATTCCGAATGCAATCATGGGTTTTATGTTAATGCGAATTAAAGCATCTCATGCAATGTCGGGCAATGGGGGGTCATTTTCGGGTAATGAGAAGTCATTCTGAACACATTCTGAACGCAATTGGAATTCACATAAATTCGCTAAACTAGTGAATTCACGTGAATTCGAATTGGCTCCAATTGGCTCCATTCGCAATAAAGAGAAATTCCTCCCATCTGATAAACTCCTAAGATGGTGGTGGGTCTGGAAACTGTGCCCTATGAGGAACGCCTTAGGGAGCTGAGGATGCTTAGCCTGGAGAAGAAAAAGTTAGGAGGGGATATGATAGCCCTGTTTAAATACCTGAAGGGATGTCACATTGAGAAGGGAGCAAGCTTGTTTTCTGCTGCTCCAGAGAACAGGACCCGAAACAATGGATGCAAGCTACAGGAAAAGATATTCCACGGCAACATTAGGAAGAACTTCCTGACAGTAAGGGCTGTTCAACAGTGGAAGGCACTCCCTCGGAGGGTGATGGAGTCTCCTTCCTTGAAGGTCTTTAAGCAGAAGCTGGATGGCCATCTGTCGGGGATGCTTTGATTTGGAGTTCATGCATGGCAGGGGGTTAGACTGGATGGCCCTTGGGGTCTCTTCCAACTCTGTGATTCTATGGTTTTATGAGTGCCAGCCTCCAAGAGCAAAGGGTGTATTCAGTAATTGCTGGTACTCATTTTTAACAGTTTAGAGCAATCTTGAAAATTACTCCTCAAAGTTAATAGCTCAGATTAACATATTCCAGTTTAACACAAGAGCAATCCCTGCTGAATCACACAAGAGAACCCCATACTGTTTCATATGAGTGAAGCAGATATAGATGGGAAAGTGACAAACAGGGCATGAGTGCAAGAGCAAGCACCAGGTACTGGCATGCTTCCGATATTGGAGGGGGAAATATATACCTATCCCAAGTAGTAGTTGCTGTTCCCAGATCCTTCAAGAATTTGACTAATTCCTTTTAAAAGAGTCCAGACTAGAAGTGTATGGGAATTGGTCTTTTCGCACTACCCACTCCATCCACTGCCATCTCCTTTTCCTTGTGTATCCCGTCTTTTTAACCTAAGGGCAGGGAACTATACCATTAACGTTTCTTAAGCCCTGATTTGTACTTGGATGGCTGACTGCCAATGAATTCCTGGCGATCTAGGCTCTATTTCAGAGGAAGGAACAGCAAAACCACCTCTGAGTATTCCTCGCCTAAGAAAACCCTCTGAAATTTATGGGGTTGCCAGAAGACTCTCCCTCAACAGCTAATCCCAGGATCCCATATGATGGAACCATGGCAGCCAACAAGGAATCATACCACTGTAATTGTGTATTCTGAATGAGCCCAGTTACTACTGAGTCTATGACTAAAATAAAATGAAATCGAATTGTTCATGCCCATGAAACCCACAGTTCAACTAATGTGTTTTGTGAAGACGTCCAGTTTTCCCTCCACATTTGCTGGGTTTAGGGGTAAAGGACCACTGTGAATGTGGAAAAAACTGCAAATAAAAGAACACTATTATTTTTACCAGAGAAAACAGCTCTGTAGGAATTTCCACATTCTCCAGTGTAACACTCTGGTCAACCTCTGCCCGAGTTTGACCATAGAATCATGCTGGAAGACCTACAAATGCCTACAGAAGTGTTTTTACTAGGAACATCTAGATTCTCCAGCAGAACTCTATGGTCAACCTCTGGCATAGTTATGCTGGAGGACCTAGAGATTCCTGGAGAGACCATATTAATCAAAACCGCAATTAATCCAAATCTGCAAATGTCAAAGCCACAAAAGTGGAGGCTTTTAAATTGCCCCAACTTCATCGGCTGAGTCCACATCACAGCCATCTCTATTGCAAACAAGGAGGACCTTATTTCACAATGCCAGTTAACCAAATTTTCAGCAGGTTTACAGTGTGTTTGCTTGGGGATCACCACATGACATTGCCCACCTTCTGTCATCCTCCCATGTGAGACTGTTTTAAATGTGTTTCTTTTTATTAACACCCCCCCCCCTACCAAAAATCAACCAGTGACCCCTTCTCTGCTTTGGTTGTGCTCTCATTGTGCAAAAGTTCAATTGTGCTGTTCTGCTTATTTGGGGTGGTCAACGGGTGCGGTTTGGGTGGGGAAAGGGAAAAGGGTGGACATTACAATCCGACTTCCTCCTCCACAACTTGCCTCCTTTTCCAGTCCTCCAGCCCCGTTCAGGAGTCTCTGGCTGCATCCCCACTGGAGAAATAACCCAGTTTGGCACCGCTTTATTTGCCTTGGCTCAAGGCTATGGAATGCTCGGAGTTTCTTGTGGGCCTAGAGCGGAGCCCATTTAGCCAATACGCTTTTGTATTTGTATCTTTTGGTTTATTATTATTATTATTATTATTATTTGCATTTGAAAATTAATATTAGCATGTTAATGGAGAACTATAGATTTCTCATTCTAATTATAAACTGAGGGTTGTGCAATGAGAGATGGTGAGGAGAAGAGGGGAGAGTACATGAGCTATGTAATATCCTGGAAATATGATTAGCATGTGTCTTGTTTACTAAAGCATTTTCCATGGAGAAGACCATGGTTGGAATTTAAGAGCACGACTTTACAAAACCTGAAGCGGAGAAGGTTGTTCATGGCCCAGGGCCTTTCATATGGTGAAGCGTGCTACAAATAGGCCCTGTGAATAGGAACAGAATGAGGTGTGTGTATGTGCCTTGTTGCCTGTCAGCTTATGGTGATCCCATAAATTTCACTGTGTTTTCTTAATCAAGGAAACCTCAGAGATGGTTTTGCCAGGTCCTTCCTCTGAAATATAGCCTACAGCACCTGGCATTTGGGCATTTGTCCAAAACGGCATTGTTAGAGAAGGACTGCATTCAAAATCTTTAGCGTGTAAAGGATGAGCTCTGTGCTGTGGGTCCTTCCTTTGACCTGCAACTGGCCTGCATTTTGCTGTTGAATGAATTCAAGTTTTTTTTTTTTGAAGCACAGGATATCGCAGCAAAAAACGGCGGAGGAGAGGAAGGGGAGAGCTCCCTTTCTATATGCAGAAGGCATTACATCACAGAAGTGATGGAACTGGAGAGCCTGGACGGAGGAGGGTGTGCATTCTTTCCTCCTTTTACAGGAAATGGGTGAAACCTTGTTTAAAATCTTTTCTTTTTTTCACAGTGAAGGAAGTGTCTCCTTGATAGCACAAGCTATCGGTTTCCTGTTGTGAACTAACAGGTTTTTCTGGCATTGCTAAGGATGGACAAGGAGGACAAATATTTGCCATGGCGAGACCCTACAAAAATATAACTTCAACGCCACTTTGCATTTTGCCTAAAGCATGTATTAAATAGCATGGGAGCTTGTTTTAGCTAAAGTAAAAACCGGCTGGTTAATAATTAATTGGACATTATCTGTGCAAGACTCAGAATGGAGGATGGGGATGTGTGACTAGGGAGTTTATCACACGGGAGGAATTTATCTCAATTCTGAAAGAAATGGAAGTGAGGCCAGTTCGGAATTGAGTAAATTTGCTGGCTCAGCGAATTTATGTGATAATACACAATACACTGCATTGCATTCAGAACTGCCCGAAATTGCCTCCCAGTGCCCAAAATTGCGTGTGATAGTTTCTCCCGCAATCACGCAAAACCCCATGATTGTGTTCGGAAGGACTTCCCTTTGCCCAAAAATGTGTGTGTCAGCTTTCACGCAATCATGCGAAACCCCGTGACTGCATTCAGATTGCCATTGGATTATACTTCCAATTCCCTTCGTGTGATAAACTTGTATGAATCAAAACCAGGTGCTTAACTGGTGGTAACTAACTACTGGAAACCAAGAGCCGTGCATACCCTCCAACTTTTCACAGATTTAAACCAGGACACATATGGCCAGGCAACATCAGAGTGTGCTCAAGATGGCAAAAGTTATTAATGTCGAAGAACACACAAGCAAAGAGAGGTCGCAGCAACACCTCCAGCATTTCTCAAATGAAAACCCAGACATGTGAGGCCAAGCAACATCAGAGGGGTCATTCACAAACTGTTTTGGTTTTTTTTAAGTGGAGTAATGCGAATAACCTCTGTCACACATTTGGGTTTTGTAGTCCAATTATTTTTTATTGGAACCCCATTGGTAAGTAACTCTTCAAGTTCGGTTGCTCACCCGTGCGAGTACTCAAATTAACATGGAGTCGACAAGGAAACACATATGAACATTATATGGAACACATATAAGGCATGCAGAGTTTAATCCTGAATTATTGCGGATCTATCCACATTGGTTATTCACACTGCAATGATGTCAATCTTTTTTAAAAACTAAGGGGGGAAACCCCAATATCGATTAGCCTGGGGTGAGTACTTTTTTTGGCACTCCTCTTCAAACAAACTTAATCGGGTCCATTCAGGATGTATGTGAACAACAGAGATTTATCCTGGATTCATCACAGATTATTTTCACAGTGAATAACCCCAGAGTATGATCAGATAGTGAAAGTTATAACTGCGAAAGAACACATGTGTTAGGAGATGCTGCAGCAGTTTGCGTTTGCCTGAGTTTACTGGGAAAGACAAGATTCCACCCTCTCCTCTCCCCCCACTGAGTTTACTGTGTGCAAACTGCATTACTTATTAAAAGTAAATTAAACTGCACTTGAACTCAATTTGTAGCAATCGAAGGAAGCAGAGTGAGGAGAAAGAAACTGATTCATTTTAAAAGAAGCTGGAAAAGTGAGAATGGGAATGTCTGAAAAATTAAGACAGTTGAAGCGTATGTATTTTAGAACTCATTTCCCCCACCTGATATCCTCTAGATGTGTTGGATAACAATTCCCATCACTCTTCTGAGAGATAGGGAGTCATAGATGTTATTCAGATGGTGAAAATAATCCTGGCAGAATGTGGGTTAAATCTTTGTTGTTCACGATTTCGAAGGCATCCGATTACATTGGGTTTTTTTCCCCAAAAAAACCCACTTAACCTAGGATAATCGATCTCAAGTATTTTTAGGTGTTTTCCTAAAAGATATGCATCATCGGCGTTGTGAATAACTGATACAAATAGACCCGGGATAAAACTCTGCATGCCTTGAATGTGTTTGAATATCCACATCATCAACTCCATCTTTATTCCAGTGATAGCATGTGTGAGCAATAGAATTTGCAGAGCTGCACACAGATGCTGTTCCATAGTGTGAAAAACAAAACCGGAATGTGTGAGTGAGATTATTCACATCACTGTGCTAAAAAAAATACCCGACATCTGTATAACCGTATAGTTGAACACATCTGAAGGGCATCAGATTGGAGAAGTCTGTTTTAGAAGCAGCATGGAAGGGAACACATTTCTTAGCAGTCAATGAAAGATATCAGGACCACTTCCTTTTGGTCCTGCATGGCCTCTCCTGTGGCTACTGGCATCTGAAATCTCAATAGCCATCCCCTCATGCTATCACACCCTGGGATCCAGAAAGGCAAAAAGCTTGTTTTTGAAAATGATTATAATAATATTTCAAAATAATATTTCAAATAGAATAATATTGAAATCAAGCTGCCAGATCTCAATGTCTTCAGTTTTCCAGAGACACATGCAACTGGGAGATAAGGGTGTAAATTCGCTATCTCTGGGCAAGTGCAAAGGGCTGTATGCAAATCTCCAACTCAATTATTACAGCAGCAGAATTCTACTGTATGCTACCATGTTTTCCCGAAAATAAGACAGTGTCTTATGTTAATTTTTTTCTCCCAAAGATGCACTAGATCTTATTTATAGGGGATGTCCTATTTTTCCATGAAGAATTATTCACATTCATTGTTGAACAACAAAAAAAATGGGTATGCTTCTAAACAAAAACTTTGCTAGGTCTTA
Organism: Urosaurus nigricauda; assembly: GCA_034509955.1. Taxonomy (NCBI): domain Eukaryota; kingdom Metazoa; phylum Chordata; class Lepidosauria; order Squamata; family Phrynosomatidae; genus Urosaurus; species Urosaurus nigricauda. Next base: position 21,865,901 of record JAOEGL010000012.1, on the reverse strand, counting down.
TTTTCGGAGGAGGCCTTATGTTTAGCAATTCAACAAAGCCTCTACTAGGTCTTATTTTCAAAGGATGTCTTATTTTAAGGGGAAACATGGTAGGTTTGACTGATTTGTTGCTGCCACTTGCAAAGACTGCACAGGGGATCTGTAGATTCACCTAGCAAGTGGTCCCCAACCTTTGGTCCCCTAGACGTTTTGGACTTCAGCTCCCATAATTCTTCATCATTGGCCAAGTTGGCTGGGGCTTCTAGGATCTGAGTTCCAAAACAAATGAAGGACCAACGGGTAGGAACCACTAGACTTAGCTTCCTCTTTGCTTCCCAGTTGTTGTAGCGCCATGGTTCACACTTTGCTCTGAATCTTATCTTCCTGCTAGAAGGAAGTAGGCTAAATTACATATTCCTTTTCCAATCTTCGTAGAAAGAATAATCCCCTCAATTCACCTTAATCTGGGAACATCTAAGGATGAGCTAGCAAAGATTTCTGTCTTAATTTCCAAACAGGAAATATAGGTGTAGGGCATTTGGATGACAATATGTGAGCAACTGTGGTTGGTGCTTAATGCATAACATTTAATGATATCACCATTGGGGATCCCTAGGTCTCAGGTTCAAGCCCAGAAACCTCAGCGATTGTGACAATACTAAATTCGCAACCCTACACTGAAATCTAGATTTAGAAGTGGACTTTAACAGAGCACAGTCCTATTGTGCTCAATACATGTCCCACACATCTGCCAGATTTGTTCTTACTGTGCCCAATTCATGTCCCGCAGATCTGCAAGATTTGGCACATAGCTGCCAAGAAACATTGATAACAGCTGCTGTGCCTGTTCACTGCTAAAATGGTAATTGCAATAAATTCTGCAAGACAGCCCCCTGATTTTAATAACAGAATGTTTTAAAAATTCAGTGGTTATTGAGGTGATGGGCTGAGTGGGTAATAATAACCCAAATGGTAAAAGGATATTGAGAAGCTGGAGCATGTCCAAAGGGGGGCAACCAAAATGGTGAAGGGTCTGGAAACCATGCCTTATGAGGACAGAATGAGAGAGCCGGGGATGTTTAGCCTGGAGAAGAGATGGTTAAAAGGTGCTATGACAGCCCTGTTTAAGTATTTGAAAGGGTGTTGTAGTGAGGATGGAGCAAGCTTGTTTTCTGCTGTCCAGAGACTAGAACACGGAGCAATGGATGCAAGCTACAAGAAAAGAGATTCCGCCTCAACATTAGGAGCAACTTCCTGACAGTAAGGGCTGTTCGACAGTGGAACACACTCCCTTGGAGATTTTGGTGGAATCTCTTTCCTTGGAGGTCTTTAAGCAGAGGCTGGATGGCCATCTTTCCGGGATGCTTTGATTGGGAGTTCCTGCATGGCAGAATGGGGTTGGACAGGATGGCCCTTGTGGTCTCTTCCAACTCTGTTTCTATGATTCTAAGATCTGAATATGGTTTTAACTTCTTGCCTTCTGTGTTTGCTCCTTGCCATTCTATTTCCGATAAAATGGTAGCTTCTCTCACTTGCCTCAAAATATGAAGGCATGTGCTGCTAGCAAATTCAAACAGAGAGAAAAGCCAACTTGCAGATGTTCTCTTACGCTAATAAAAGTATTCTGATATGTGTCTAATTTTAGATTAGTTGCTTCATTTCTGTAGAGTTACACATAACACAGCTTTCTCTTCTGAGTTCATTAGCTCTCTTAAAAATGCCATTGCAACCATCCACCACTTAGATATTTTCAAAGGCAAGGTGGTGCAGCAGCACAGACAGCTGGATGCCCACACAGGTGCCCAAAGCAAAAAACCGTTAAGATGTTTTGCCGGCTCTTAAGAGACAGGGGATTTTCATGGCAGTTGTTCTAGCCCCACGAGTGCCAATTGTGTCATTCCCTCAACTCAGCACTCCAGGCCAAAGTGCTACGAAATTGGAATTCAAGAACTGTTCCAAGCCACCGCCTGGGCGACAGAAAGAAAAAGGAAAAACATGAAGTGTGCTGCAAAGAACAGCTTAACCCCGCGTGACATTTGCCTCTGTATGTGTTTGTCAAGATACTTGAGCAGTAGCTGCAAAAGAAGAGCACCTCTGTATACTGCTTTCCAATGGAAAGCAGCACAGGAAAGCACTGCACAGACTCTTCCCTGAGGATTTTTCATTCGCAAGGATGGTCTGAAGTCTGGTTTTCATGCTGTGAAAACAAAACTTGGCTCACAATCCCACAGAGTGAACACGTGGGGCGAGGGGAAAGGACAGGCAGAAATGGCTTGAGAAGCCTTCAAACCATGACTTCAGCAGGAAATTAGCAGGAAGGGGAAGGGTGTGGCCCACAAATACTCTTTACTTTACTTCTAGGGGAAAAAAACCTTTCCAAGCTTTGGGCAAGAATACAGCATTTCTCAGCAGCCTCCGAGTCCTCTTAATTATTTTTTTAAAGCTGATCCAGGAGTAAACTACATGTTAGGCTACAGTCATGAGGGTCATGTATTACCAGTGTCCACTTCTCCTCTGCAAAGAAGTGCTGCATATCCTTCCAATTGTTCCAATCTGGAAGTGAAAACGCAGATTAATTCTCTGCCGTCCCAGTTGTTCAGCCGTTTTTAAAATGCCCGTTTTTTCTCTCGGCCTCCTACTTTCCCTCTTTGTTCTGCACTTACCGTATATATGCCACTCTCAGTCGAAAAAAATTACACCCCAAAATTGACTTGAAAATCTGGGGTCGACTTATACGCAGGTCAACCCAGTCGCCATGGGTCCAGATTGGCTGGCGGGAAGTTAGCAAAAATAACAACCAACAGTAATACTGCTTTGGAAAGTCCTTAAAAAAGCAGCTCCGATGCCCCATGCTCTGTGCCTCGGCAGTGATTTCTGAAAGAGCGTATATCTTGTTTGTAGTGGGAATGAGGGACCTTTGGGGATCTGATTTTGGTCGACTTATACATGTGGTCAACTTGTACAGGAGTATACGAGGGGGTATCATAAAGTTTTAATGGTCACCTTTTTAAAAAACTAACAGAAAGTTTGTTTTGATTTGTAGTTGTTAACTTATCTCTAGGCAGTCACTATCTAGATTTAGACATTTTTCCCAGCGTATCTTGACCCTCCGAATACCTGATATTGTAGAAGTCTGCAGATTGTGCCTTACAAGGGGGTTTCGTAAAGTAATAATTATCACCCGGAAGTTATTATGGCATATTGATGAAATTTTGTCCGTGTCCTCATTGGTCCCTAAGTGCACATTTCCGAGAAAATCAGCTCATTGCATCCTTTATTTTTGTGACTGGCTCTGCCAGAAGTAACTGAAGTGTAAAAGCCTCATCAGGCGCAATCTGCAGACATCTACAATATCAGGTATATGGAGGGCCAAGAAACGCTGGGAAAAATGTATAACTCTAGATAGTGACTACATAGAGATAAGTTAACAACTACAAATCAAAAGAAACGTTCTGTCAATTTTTTTTAAAGGTGATCATTAAAACTTTACGATACCCCCTCGTATACAGTACTTCAACTTCTGCAAACTGAATTCAGAGTGCAAAAGTAATCTGTACTCATTTAATTCAGTAGTGGAAGAGGAGAGGGGTGGAATCTTCCCTTTCTTGGTAGGCTTTGGCAAAAGCAAACAGCTCCAGCCTCTCCTAACCTGCGTGTTCCTCCTCATTAGGAACTTTTGTCCTCTTGACCACACTCTGATGTTGCTTGGCTACACATGTCCTGATTTTCATCTGTGAAATGTTGGAGGGTATGATATTGAGAAGAGGAACAATTTGCAGGGGAGGCTGGGAGGAAAGGTGTTTCATTCACTGACATTGCCTGAAATCCAGTCCTGGGGCTGTATAGTGTGAATCTTACGTGCAGAGTTGCACGTTGCTTGTAAAACACAACTTTTGCACCAAGTGTGCAACTAAATAGCAACCGAAGGAATGCTACCGATAATTTTAGTAGAGCCAGAGTGTGCAGCTATATGCACAATGGCACTGCATGCACAATTCAGCTTCCAAAAATTTGGACTGAATACAGACATAACTCTTTCAACAAAAGCGTCTAACTGCTTCCTCAGGGTAACTTACACATCCATCAGGCACCAACAGGATTCTGACCGTAACATTTCATAGTCCTAGTCTTCTTATCCCAGTGGATAAGGGTCAATTTGAAAACTACCCTACAGTAACCTAAAAAATTCTTTTTAAAAAATGACTATCACTCCTTTGAGCAACAGTAACACAAAGCAACAAAAAATCAGAAAGAGAACTAAACTAATTTGTTTACAAAATGAAGCAGTAGCAAGATCAGAAGATAACTGAAACGGTATCTTTGTTTATGTGTGTGGCTGTGTTAAGTCTCAGTAGTATTTTAAAAAATAAAATACAAAAAAAAAGCTTGCCAAATGGGGCAGTTAAAACTGACTGCGATGTTACTTTTTGTGGCAGGAATTTCTGCTTATTGAATGCCACTCTTTTAAAATCCCTTTTAGTCCTTTCAATACACACTGCTTTTCTTTCCGTCAGCAACTTCACCATCACCCCAAACGGATGGTGCAACAGTTTGTGTTTGCAAAATCCGTCTCTGTAGATTCTCTGCTATGAAATGGCACCAATACTTTGCCATTTAACATGAAGCCCCCTTTAACCCTGGCACCCCAGCAAATGGAATACATATTTGTCCAATTCACACTTCTAGATTTTTTTTTTCATCTTCACCACATACACAAAGGGCACTTTCAGAAACCAGGTAAGCCACCACGTTGTGGGAATCCTGGCTCACCATAGATAAGCTAGGCCAACTGGGTCAAGGTGAAATGAAGGGATTATTCCTTCTCACTTGCTTAGGGAGATAGGATAAGGAACGTTTGATCTAGGTTATTTGATTCTAGCCAGAAAGTGGATGCAGAGTAGAACAGAGGGTGAGCCCTGACACCAGAACAACTAAGAGAGATGGAGGATGCTAAGTAAATACATAGACCCCTTGCTCTACTAGCTGAGTTGAGGATTGGACACAGCCCTTTCCTCTGAAGAACATGCATGCATCCTCAATTCCCACCTGGAGATGACCCATAAAACTGAAGACTACATTTTGAGATCTGGCAACCCTATGTGCAAACCAGGCCAAAAGGTATAAATGTATCAAAATGGAGCATTTAAGCTACAATACCTGCAAAGGAATGTGAGTAATAACTTACTACCCAACACCAACCAAATGCACATGGCTGGCTAGCAAGAGCAGAAGGGAGACAGAAGCTGGTAAAACTGCTTGAAGAAAACTTATTGTGAACAGGACACTGAAATCCATCACTCAATGGAGTTTATCAGATGACGGAAATTGGAAGTATAATCCAATGGCAATCCGAACGCAATCAAGGGGTTTCACGTTATTGTGTATTAAAGTATCTCATGCAATTTCGGGCAAAAGGAAAGTCATTCCGAATGCAATCATGGGTTTCATGTTATTGTGTATTAAAGTATCTCACGCAATTTCGGGCAATGGACAGTCATTCTGAACGCATTCCGAACATAATTGGAATTCACATAAATTTGCTAAACTAGCTCCAATTATCTCCATTCGAAATAAAGAGAAATTCCACCTGTCTGATAAACTCCAATGTCTAATTATACTTCATGGCCTAACCAGAATTTTAATCTACTGTTTCTTCCCAAAGATAACACATGGAATCAAAGTGCAATGGGCCCTTAGTATCAACTGGGGTTTGGTTCCAGGACCCTCCATGGATGCTCAAGTCCCATGAAATATAATGGGGTAGTTAAATGGTGTCCCTTGTATAAAATATACCAAATATTTTATACTTCAAAGACAACCTTAGCATGAAGGCCCCGAGAATCTACTTTTCAATGTTTGCTTTTGGAAATGTACCTTTTGGGAATATTTCCAAGCCATGGATGCTCAAGTCCGATTAAATACAATGGCATAGTAAAATGGTGTCCCTTATATAAAATGACAAAATCAAGGTTTGGTTTTTGGAATTTATATCTTTTTGGAACATTTCCAAGCCATGGATGCTTGGATCCCATGGATAAGGAATCTGTGGATATGGAAGACCAACTGTATCCAACAAAACTATTCAAAGTTTTAGAGAGTGTTTGCCTCTCCAGTGGCTTTAGAAGCCAGCAAGAACTGGCTTTAGACAGAACAAGAAGCAGACAGAAAAGCAGTTATCAAAGGCATGTCACATTAAAATAAATGTATTAAATAAGTATAGCAAGCAATCACCATAATGCATGAAATAAAGCAATTTTTTTTTTTTTTTTACTATCCAGCAGTAACATGCAACAGTATAATTAATGAACCGCAATAGAAAGAGATTAAGATCATAAACCACTAATTTCTGCTGGTTTACCAAGAATGGGAAATCTGTTTAGATTTTATGAGAAGTTAAAAGTAACATTGCACATTCTGGTTAAATTGACTCTGTCCCTGAGTTAGCGTAAGAAACAACTACAACACACACACACAAACTAACTGGAATATTTAACTTTGTCCTGATCTGACATTAAGACACACATTTTTGCAACCTAGAATTTCCCCTTTCTCTGGTGAAGAAAAACTAAAAAGGTAACTTTCATTTTCTGTTTGACATAGCTAGGGCAACAGCAGGCAAACTCCTCTCCATTTTGGTTTATTTAAAAAGAAACAAAAAGATCCTAACATTGAAGAAGCATCCCCGCAATTGCATCACGTTTCATTGTTAGATTAATAGTTTCCCTTTCCTGCTTTCTTGTAAACCACTATCCAGTGTAAACTATCCAGATTGACCGACCTGCCTACTGAACTGGTTGAACTTTTGAAGGATGAGCTGACAGAAAGAGCTTGGAAAGTCCCAGCTGAGAAATTAGGTTCCATTTTCAGGGATCTGCGCAAAAAATCTCAAGAAGAAAATTAATTATATGTGTAGTAAATTCTTGTAATTTATGTGCCCAGACACCTAAATTTAAACTATTTACTCAACCTGTATTCTATGCTAACTCCTCCAAGAGACAAATCTATCTTCCCAAAATATATCTGCCCATAAAGAAAGCCGCCCGCTGCCTCGCTACATAATTTACTGGTGCATCCCAACCTTTCATCAGTGTTTGCTGGAGCAAACAATTCAGCACAAAGCAAGGACCTGTTTTGTTTCCTGTGTCACATTGGTAGGACACTTTGTAGAGTACAGCCAGAAAATATGTGTCCCTCAAGTTCAGGGGTCGCCAAAGCGAGAGCCGTGCTATCCCCAGCACTCCCCAGAGATTAAAAACATCTTGCAAATATATATATATATATATATATATGCTCCAAAATGCCTCACAATTAATTCTAGGGAACATGGAAGTCATTTTCACCACATTTGGAAAACTACTGCTTCCCTGGGATAAAAAATTGCAACACAATTGTTTGCCCTCAAATGCCCTCTAAAGTTGTGGGGGGGGGGGCATTTCTAACATGTTCAGAGACTGGGCCACACAAACACACTCCACACACACATATATTTGGAGGGCCCAAAATATAGTGACAACGCCCCCATATCCCTTAGAAGATGTTTGGGGTCAAAAGAAAATTCTTTTTGTTTTTACAGCAGTGAGTGCAAAGGGGGTATGTAGTCCTCCAAGATCTCACAGAGAGGCTAAAACGGCCCCCTAGACTTCCACGGTTGCGCACTCTCGCTCTCGATTTTGTTAAACTGCATAACAAAATTTGGGACAAATCAGGAAAAATCTTCTGGAGCAAGTTGGAAACATTTATTTGCATGCCCCTTGAATGGCTTGTTGGAATTTAGATGTGGACAGCATGCTTTTGGCGGAAGACGACTTGCGGGAACATCCACTTCATACAACAGCTACACTCCCAACACTCCAGTGCTAAAAAATAGAAGAAATTACCTGCCCACCCGGGACTAATGAAGAAACAAAGGAAGGTGGACTCCTCTGAAAGTGAACTTTAGAGCCAAGTCCCAGCCAGTCACGACAGGACTTAGTGTATATACTCAACTATAAATCAACCTCATGTATACGTAAAAGGTAGGATTTGGGGCACGTAATGAAGGATGTAAAGGATGAAGCAAAGGAAACGTATGCCAAAGAACATACAAAATTCCAGCATGCATAACTATTTGTACTCATACAAATGGCTGGATGGATGAGAGAATAGAGTGGGGCCAGTGCTTCCAGTGCAGATTAATCTCTTGCCTTTCACCAGGGGATGGTTTTATATATTTGTGGCTTCGACTTTTGCAGACCTGATTATTTGCAGATTTGATTAATAAGTTCTCACTAAGAATCTCCAGGTCCTCCAGAGCAACTCTGTTGTTAACTTCTGCTGATAGTTGACTGGAGGACCTAGAAATTCTTAGAGAGAACGCTTCTCTAGGCATTTTAGGTCCTCCAATGTGATTGCATGGTCAATTTCCATAGAGCACAGACTAAAGTTGGCCACAGAGTTACAATGAAGGAACTAGAAATTACTAGACATGTTCTCTAAGGTTAAAAAAATATATTTTTAAATTTTTTTTACTGTTTTCCACTTTCATGGGGGTCCTGCACTATAAGGCTTTACTGAATGGCTGCTCTCCTATCTAGAGTTAGATATCCTATACATACTTAAATGGGAATAAGTCAGTGGATCCTGTTTACAAGCAGACATGCTTAGATTCCACTGTTAAACAGACCGAGGAGTAAGCTTTGCTTAACTAACTTGAAAACTGGAATTGGTCAGCATTTTTTAGTCCAGGAGTTGAGTTACTAGTTGAACGATCTTTGGGGCCAGCTTCCAACACCAAAAGTGAGACTAAGGACAAACAGGGGGACCAAAGAATGTGGACCCAAAGCAAAGTGGGTAGAGCTGGATGTATTTCCCCCCCAGGTTTTGGCTATATCCCCACCAAACCTACAAATGACAGCTCCATTGAAAGTAACCCCAGGAAAATAGCTTCCTGGCCTGAAAAGCAGTTCATTTCTATGCAATGTTTTAGGTTGCAAACTGAAGTCTACAACGGTCAAACTTGTTAGGCTTATAGAATTTGCAAATATGTTGTTAATCTCTTAACGCATGTGAGGAGAGGAACACAACCCAAAAATATTCAACTAAAAAGAAACAAGACCCAAACCATTCTAACAGTCTCATTCTGCTGCCAGCAGAAGTGCTAAAATAACATGTAAATAAGAAACTCTTAAGATCTCAAAAAAGATACCCTGCAGATCCTACAACCAATGTTAACATAAAAAGGAAATTGCAGAGACTTAAGACGGTATTCCGGAGAACTGGCTAAAAGCCTAGGAATTTCAAAAACAAAGGTTCAAACTCTATACCTAAATATAACATCTCTGCTTTTGTTAGATCCACCTGGAATACCTTACTCAGTTCTAGGTAGACTATATAGCCCTCATGATACCATCCAATTCTATGATTCCAATTTATAGCCTATTGCATGACAAAAATCATTTATAGCAAGCAGCACTAACCAAAGAGAGAGTATTATATTAGCAGTCCAGAATGTGCCATCATGAACAAAACAACCAAACCCACAATCCCTGTATAGCTGTGGGAATTTCAGTGGAATTCTATATTACTGATATATAACACATCCCCAAACCTAGACTGTTTGACCCTCCAGATATCCTGAAACTGTAACTAACATTGGCCCTCACCAAAACTGCCAATGACAAGGGATCGTGGAAGTTGAAACCCAACATTTGGAGAACCACAGCTGCTAATTCTGACTTCTATAAATGTACATTACTTCTCATTGGCACCACAATATCCATTCTGAATGCTTTAAGAGTTTTTCACATGTAACATTCACCATGTGTACACTACATAGACTACCGAACAGTAAATGGTACAGCTACTCAGATGTTAAGGCATATACTGTGCATGGGTTAACATAGGGGTTTCTGCATTTACATTGCCGTCAAAGCATTCAATCTTTTTGACTAGCAAACTGAAAGAATGAATTGTGGAGTCCTAAGTAAATTGACTTTTAAAAAATTTTAACAATTGTTTTTAAAACTATTACTGATACTTGCAGAGAGGTACGTCCCAGCACATTCAGTGGGAATTTCAGATGGGACAATGGATTCTATGAGCAGAGAGATGGGGTAGCCATGGGAAGCCCTCTGAGCCCTGTGATAGCAAGCTTTTACATGGCACACTTTGAAAAGCAAGCCCTGGAAACAGCAGCAAAATAGCCCACAACATGGTTCCGATATGTGGATTACATTTTCACCATTTGGAGCCACGGAGAAGAAGATATGACTGCATTTCTGAATAACATCCATCCGACCATCCGATTCATGATGGAAAAAGAAAAGGAAGGAACATTGCCATTCTTGGCTGTCCTGATCAAATGAAAACCAAACCAACAGTTGGGCCGCACAATATACAGAAAACTGACACACACAGATACCTACACAAGAACTGCAACCATCACCCACAACAAAAAAGAAGCACAATAAAAACAATGGTAGACCACGCAAAAAGGATCTGCAAACCCCACTTCCTGGAAGATGAACCGAAGCACCTAAACTGGGCTCTACAGGCTAATGGTTACTCCAGCTCAGAAGGGCTCCAAGACCCAGAAAAAAACCACAGGAATGAAGAAAACAACCACCCAAAGGGAAAGTATTTTTGCCATACACCAAAGAGTCACAGACAGAATAGGAAAACTGGCAAGAAAACACAACCTCCAAATGATCTACAACCCGACCCAGAAAATCAAGCAAATGCTACGCTCAGCGAAGGAAAGAAGAGACCCACTCGAAGGAGTTTATTGCATACAATGCAGCTGCAGACAAGTCTACATAGGGACCACCAAATACAGCATCCAAATATGAATCAAGGAACATGAGAGACACTTCAGAATGGGCCAGCCAGAAAAATCAGCGGTAGCAGAACATGTTATAAATCAACCTAGGAATAAAATGTTGTTTGAAAACACTGAAATTCTGGACCATGCCAACAACGATCAGGTCAGAATGCACAGAGAAGCCATTGAAATCCACAAATACCTGGACAACTTCAACAGGAAAGAAGAAACCCTGAAAGTAAACAAAGTTTGGCTACCAGTCCTGAAAAACACCAAAATCAAAACTCGGCACATGCAAATGAACATCACCCAGGGTTGGGGGTTTCCTAGCAGACAGTGATGACTAATTAAATAGACGCCATTCAAAACAGACCAACACATAGATTAACATGTAAATCACTTCCTCTCAACCATGGGTTACACAGTATATATACCCCACAAACCCTCACAACAATTCTCTGAGGATGCCAGCCACAGATGCAGGTGAAACATCAGGATAAATTCTTCTAGAACACAGCCACATAGCCTGAAAAACCCACAAAAAACTAATTGAGATAATTATACATTATAATTAAGATTATACATTAAAGATAATTAAGTCTCCACCTTCCATCGCACCCACCCCAAAGCACAGGACTGAGAGCAATAAATCACGATCTCAGGCCCGTCCGTTGTTACATTGCTCTGAGCTAGATTGAAGTTCCAGTCCTCATCCTGTCACTGTCCGGGGACCCAGTGACACTGCACAATTGTTTTTAACTGACTTCAATTTGACTTCAACTTCTAGTGAAATTTCACCCTCACAGTGAACTTATGTGCTGAGCACACATCAGTTCAGAAGCAAACTAGGGTCACCTAAAGATTAAGGTGATAACTTGTATCTATTCTAGAGAATCAACAGATACGCAGAAATATATTGGGGTTCTTCCCATGCCAGCAAACCCAATTTTATTAGGAGAGCTTTGTAAATAAAGTTTTTTAAAAAACAAACCCACAACTTCAGCAACGGCCTGATAGACAACTTCCAAAACTTAACAGAAGAAAACTTAAGAGAGGTACCCGTGGGCAGAGAGAAGGGCAAGAGAGGAAACTGAGGCTGCAAAAAATCTTTTAACAGTTTCTGGTAAGCATCCTAGACTGTATTTGGATTCAGGTAAAAGGGCAAAATGGGATCACCACCCTAAACTAAACAGGTATGAAATCCTGGGTCATTATTTTTAAAAATAATTCATTGCCCCATTAGCAACTCATTGACTTTACTTTGTTATTTATAAAGGCAACACATTAATTACTTTTTTAAAAAAAATGTAAAAAGCACTTTTTGTGTACCTTCAAATCATTTCTATCTTATGGCAACCACCAAAGCAAACCCATCATGGGTTTTTCTGGGCAAGATTTATTTTAGAGGAAGTTTGCCCTCGCCTTCCACCCAGGCTAAGAGTGGATGGCTTGCTCAAGGTCATCCAGTGGCTTTCCATGGTTGAACGTGGTCAAATCCTGGCCACCCTGGAGTCCTAGTCCTAGTCCAGCCACCATATAGCTCACCATGGGGTAGTCCACATGGGCCAAAAAAACCTGTGTTCCCCTCGGCCTTCCATTGTCCAGTTTAAATGATGCAGGCCAAATCCCCAGGGCCAGGATGAGACCTGATCCTGCCAGACTGGACATACGTCCTTATCAGACATCAGAAATTGGAAGTATAATCTAATGGCAATCCAAACGCAATCATGGGGTTTATGTTATTGTGAATTAAAGTATCTCACGCAATTTCGGGCCAAAGGGAAGTAATTCCAAACGCAATCATGGGTTTTATATTAATTGCGAATTAAAGTATCTCATGCAATTTTGGGCAATGGGGGGTCATTTTCGGGTAATGGGAAGTCATTCTGAACGCATTCTGAATGCAATTGGAATTCACGTAAATTCGCTAGTGAATTCACGTGAATTCGAATTGGCTCCAATTGGCTCCTTTCGAAATAAATAGAAATTCCTCCCGTCTGATAAACTCCATAGCTCTGGTGGATCTGGCCTGATCCCAGGATAAACAGCCCTTACCCCAGGGAAATTTGACCTCACTTTTACTCAGAAGCCCCCCGCTGCTGCATCTGATGTGGAAATGAGGTATCCTGGCCATGTGGGTGCAGTCAGATGCTCTGTTTCAGCATCAGATATGGTGGCTGCTGAGTATGAGCGATGGCACAGCAAGGTAAAGAGTGTGAGCTAGCAGCAGATCCCAGATCAGTATGGGGATGGGTATATAAACAGCCATCCATTCCCACACTGACCTGGGAACTGACCCGGGTGAGCACCAGTGCTATCCTTGCCTGATCAGCCTCCAAAAGTACACTTACAGGTTTTTTAAGGCCAGAAAACCTCTCAAACAATCTCCTCAAATGTAACATTTTTAGAAATAATGAGTGGTACTCACTACACTCAGAATCTAATAACTATTATTTCTGATGTTATTTTGGGGATAGGAATGTTGCTGCCCCCATGTCACCACACCGTTCCCCACCACCCCCAGTACCATGTTACAGGTTACACGATTGCTTTTAACGCATCGCTTCAAAACTGTGAGAGGAATGCATGTAGGAAGGAATATGCTCCAATTCTTCTGGCTGCTGCATTTGTGTAACTAGGGAACTCACTGATTCTTAGCATGGAGTGTGTCTCTTCAATAACTAAATGAGATTATGTCCTTGATCTGCATGACAAAAGACATAAATCCTTTGCTTCACACAACTGACTTACACTGATAACACTGCCATTGTTCTATCATGAGCTGGGAAAGAAAGAACAAACACAGAACTGTATCACATCGGGAATTGCTTTGAATTTTGTCCACTGAATGCTTTGCTACCCATCATCCCTGCTAATCTGAAATAATGTTCCTGTGCACACTTTTCCTCCCAGCAAAGGAAGAATACAAATGTGACAAATGATTAGACAATGTCTGAAACCCAACCCACATTCAGTTTGTTCTGGTCACATGGATCAACAGAATTACCTTATTTTAATATTTATAAAGAAAAGACAGGCAAAGAGAACGAAAGGGAAAAGAAAGTCAGATACATACACAATAAATCATTTTTAAGATAGGGAACCCCCATGCAAAATACTGGGTTTAGTAGGCCCTTAACTTAAATAGTTGAGGACTTCTACAGCAGGGTGCCCTACAGATTTCTTTTAGACTACAACCACCATCATGTCCCGTGATCAAACTCTAATGACTGGGTCCGATGACAATTGTTGTCCAAAACATCTGGGGACAGTCTGATTGGGAAAGACTGCTGTAATTCTCTTTAACAGCAACTTTATGCAAATATGCTACAGGTACAGCATCTGTCAGCATTAAGATGCAGCAATGCCCATTTCGTGCTGGCATCCTGTTAATTTTCCCTTATTCATGTATAGTCAACCCTTTATATCCATGCATTCCTTATCCATGGATTCAAGCATACTTGGCTTGAAATATACATACATACATACATACATATTCCAAAAAGCAAATCTTTACATTTAATGGGACTTGAGCATCCACAAATTTTAGAACTCATGGAAGATGGGGGGTGAATGTTTGTCCTGGAAGCAAATACCAAAGGCCCACTATATATATCCTTTTTTGTGAATTGTAGAAGCTGATACTCTCTTCTTCCCTTCACAGTGTCCAAAGCTCCACCTCTGAAGCACAACACACAACCATTCTGTGCTTCACAAGAAACAGGCAGGATAGAGATGTGTCTGGCTATGTCCCCATATCCAGATGCAAAATGAAGCCGTCGGCACTGAGATCCACTGGGATTCTCTGGAGGTCTCAAGAACTGCTGTTTTTCCTATATTGCAAGTGTTAAACCTTTGAATGCTATGACACTCTTCTGATGTTACCACTTGTTATTTTCAGATATATATTTATCAATACACTTTTGATGTATATTTATTCACTGGAATAATCTACCAAGGGGGAGAACTGAAAAGTCGCTTTAGCTCCCTGACAAGTTTCAAACTTCATCTATGAAAAACAGGCATCAGACAATAAGATACAAACAAGGCTTATCTTAGTCATTTTTAAAGTCACCTAATATTATATTCACAAAATTAATTACCGTCTCCTTTTAAGACTGTAAATAACTACTAAGCTGGTTGACTATGGCACACCTCACCATAAAATCCTATCCATTCGGAATTCAATGGAACGGACTCCTAAGCAAGAGCAGTTCCAAAGTTAGTATCTATGTGCACAAATTCCAGAAATGCTAGCATAGAAACTGACTAGTTTAATAAATCACAGACAAAATGCAACAGACAACAGCAGGAAAAAAAATATTGTATGTTCACCCATTTTGAGCCCTGCAGCTTCAGGGAAGCCAACATCCTCATCTGATGAATTTTTACTGTTACTCAAGTTAGAAAGTGTTGATAAGCAAAAAATAACCCAATGCAAAAAGACACACAGTATATCTGCAAAGATAAAAATGTGGGAGGGAGAGGAATACTGAAGCTGCATCCACACTGGAGAAATAACCCGGTTTGACACCGCTTTAAGTGTCCTCTCTCAAGGCTCTGGAATTCTGGGAGTTGGAGTTTGTTGTGGGGCCCGGAGCGGAGCTCTGCTCCGCTCCGGGCCCACAACAAACTCCAACTCCCAGAATTCCAGAGCCTTGAGCCAGGGCACTTAAAGCGGTGTCAAACTGGGTTATGTCTCCAGTGTGGATGCAGCCTGAGAACTGTGCAGATGATACCTTCAGAGCCACATGGGGGTGGGACAAAACAATCTATGGAGCATAGCAACAAGTTGTGAATAGAATCTAAAAGCAAACATCTTCCAGAGAGCATCCCTCAAAAAAATCGCCCATCTGCATGTTACAGAGAGGTAAAAGTGAGAAGCATTTTATGCATTCAGAATTAAGAAGGACTAGGCAACTCAAGAAAGCACTACCAGTGCAACATGTTCAGAGAACATTTACAATCCAGCCCTTTGCATTCAGTAACGAGGAAAATAAACAGGGCGATACAAGTGCACTTCTTTGAGGCCACACTCTTATCCTCCACCAACATCCAACGTTATGCAAACATTCACCATCACATAGTGCAAAGAAGTGAATTATTTAAGCTTTTTAAATTTAAGCTCTCGAGTGCAGAACAGTTGTGGGGCGTGCAGCAGAAATCCATTCACTCCAGGAAGGAGTCAACACTGTCACACAGGCACACTGTGACATCCCATTTAAGCAGATGGATACATGCCCAATCCCTCAAAGTCAGACACGCAAACACACCCATCCTCTACAGAGAACAATCAAACCCTCGCTACTCAGTCCTGCTTCCACTGATCTTTCCCATCTCCCTTTTCCTTCTCTCTCAACCTCCTCTGTTGTTGTTGTGTGCCCTGAAGTCAATTTGGACATATGGTTACCCTAAGGCAAATCTATCACTTGGTTTGCTTAGCAAAACTGGTTCTCAGAGGACTTGCCATTGCCTTCCTTTTTGGCTTGAGAGTGTGACTTGCCCAAAGCCACCCAGTGGGTTTCCACAGCAAAGTGGAGATTTGAACCCTGGCCTTTTAGAGCCCTAGTCCAACACCATCCTGGATCTCCCCCTCAAGTGCCATAGTGGTTTGAGCGTTGGACTCTGGAGACCAGGGTTCAAATCCCAGCTCAGTCATGAAACCCACTGCATGACCTCGGACAAGTCACAGTCTTAAAGCCTCAGAGGACCGCAATGGCAAACCCCATCTACAAATCTTGCCAAGAAAACCCCATTATAGGATTGCCATAAGTTAAGGCATACAACAACAACAGGATTGGTTATGGGCAAGATCAAAAGCTGTCCTTTTTAGAAAACAACATTCTAGATCTTGTGGAGCTACAGGAGACCCCTAATATATCCATTTATGGGAAGCAAGGAGATCTTACTATTTACATCCCACTAGTAAGCTCAGGGAATATTTTGGGAATGGCCACCTACTAAGTATGCTCAGTAGCCACTGGCCTTCCCCATCCAGCAATGGAGGAATGTTTTAAGTGTGTATCCATGGCACGGTCAGTAGCTCCCCAAGCAGCAAGGAAGGACTCAGGAGAGGTACGAAGTGGCTGGAAAGCTACACTTTCTTCTCCAGTCACTGAGGGGCCTGGAGCAAACAGACAAATTGAACCAAATGAAATTGATAACCAGGCACTGCTCCCAGTTAAGCAAATACAGGATTTCTGCCAAGTGCAGTCTGAATTGCCTCCAAGTGAGTAGTCACCTTTGTTTGTCTTTGCAAAACATCCCTGACCTGGATAAAGCAAGTTAACAGATAGGGAAAAGAGCCAGAATGGTGCATCTCAGACTATGTGAAGTACAGGACAGCTCTCCCCAACAAACGACAAGGACCAGGTGCCTACAACTGGTGGCTTTTTCTTTCCTAAAAACTTGCCAGGGACTGGCAGCCAATGGCTCCTGGACCACAATCTTGGGTAGGACTGAACTAGAAAACTCAATGGTTCAAAACTTTTAATTGCTGTATTTCTGAAGCTCTCAGTATATCTCGAATGCTCTCAATATCACAAAAATTTCCATGGTGGTTATAATGCAGAGGTGGGAGTAATCTAGATGTGGCTCAGTTGGAATTCCTAGCTTTCCTCTCCTCTGGCAAAAGGCTATTTGGCCAGGACAAATGGGTCTTGCAACTTGTCATTCAATATAGAAAAAGCCAGTTTCTATCATCTGACCTCTTATGTCCTTGACACATTTTTTGCTGTATCTGAAAAAGGCCTAGCCAATATGAGACACAGAAAATAGAGAAATTAGGACTTAGCAACCTCATGGGAATCCAGTCTTTTTCGCATTCTATCAAATTAGACAGGAGATTTAATAACTTCTTTAATAATTTTTTCATTATCATCACCATATGACAGATCCCTGGGGTTGGCGTGACCCAATATGCAAGTATCGCCAGCCACCTGGGATGGCCAGATTATCAAGGCTCACAGGTACTTTATCCTTCAAGGAGGAACACAATTCATTTCTCCAGCCGCACACAAAATTTTCACATGACAAGCAGTCGGACAGTGAGTTCTTTTCACTTGAGACACAATAATGCTTAATATTCACACAATGCTTCAAGCAGTTGACATGCTTCATATGTATTGTCCCCAGTAGTACTTGCAACAATTCTGTAAGGCAAAGATGGGTATTGTATAGCCTTTAAGATGCTGTTGGATTGCAACAACCATCAGGCTAGCCAGCACAGTCAATATGAGGCTAATGGGAGCTGTAAGGCAATATCTAGAAGGCTGAACATTCTCCAACCCTGCTGTAAGATGAGATGATATTATTATCCCCATATAGAAAGGAGGGAGGACAGAGGCTAAAAAACTTGCCTATGATCACCAGTGAGTTTGTACCAGAGGCGAGATTCGAGATGGCAACTTTCGGATTCCCTTGGAGTAAATTTTGAAGGCTGCTCCTCTGCATGTTAAGCCCCATTACTATTTAGTAACTTTGCATATTGCCCTTGTTTCAAGAAAATCAAGTGGATCTCTTTCCATTTAACTCCCAAGCAACCTTGTACATTAAAATGAGAGCAAATGGACCACAGTCACTTAATGAGCTTCAAGGCTGAATGGGAATTTGAATCCAGCCATCTTCAGCCTAGCTCTCCCACTCCATCTGCAACACTACATCAATTTAATCTGATTTTACCTTCTAATTAGTATATTTGGGATTATAGAGATAGAGTACAATTATATGCATGTCTACTGAAAGATAAATTCCACAGAAAAAACAGTGTGAGGCAGGGTTTAGGATGCTGGACTGAGATTTGGGAGATCCAGCCCACATTGAGCCATGAAGTTCACTAGGTAATAATCTGGTCTACCTCACAGGGTTATAGCGAGGATAAAATGTGGAAAATGAGAGCCCTGAACTCACTGGCAGAAAGGCAAGTCATAAATGTAACAAACAAATGAATAAACACAATGAATTGGATTTTGGGATGGATTACCAACAGGTAGTGAGAATTTTATTCTGTTCTATTCTGTAAAAAATTAACAAAATAAGCAAATGCTTTCAGGGTGGAAGGGTTGGCATTTTTATAAAACTGAAACATACTGATTTGTCCCTTCACTTCAAGGGCATTTCACTTTTCTCTGGGCTTTGCCTCCCTGTATATTCACCCTTGCTGCTGAATTGGAGTTGTCTCCGTAATAAGCCTGAAATTTAAAATGGCAAGCCATATAAGCCTGAATTTTAAATCTGCAATCCTAAACTGCAAGTCATAAGCAATTTTAAAATTCAAAACCGCAGGCCTAAACTGCAAGCTACATAAGCATGCCTTTTGAAGTTGCAAGCCTAGAGCTTGATGTTTTGAAAGTCAAGCTTATACCGGGAATGTGTGGCCCTACATGTGTTGTTTGACTGCAACTCCCACTTGATAGCTGGGAATTGCAATACAACAGCATCTGGACCATTCCCCATTCCCAAGCCATACTGAAATCTACTGAAGACTTACTGTACATACCCATGTATAAGTCTAGAAATTAAGGTCAAAAAATTGATCCAAAAAACCTGAGTCGGCTTATTCACGGGTTAATGTTAAGAACTGCATCTTAAATCTTATTTAAAACAAGGAACCATCTCCTGGTGAAAAGCAAGAGTATAATCTGTCCTGGAAGCACTGACCCCTTTTACTCTCTCATCCATCCAGTCTTAAGAATAAGCACAAAGAGTTATGTCTGATGGACTTTGGGAAGTTGACCTTGTTTTGCTTTGCTTCATCCTTGAGATCCTTTCCTATATGCCCCTAAATTTTACCCTCGATTTATCCACAGGTCATAGCAAAAGCCATAATTTTGGCCCCAAAACTTGCCCTTGACTTATACATGAGGTCGACTTATAGTCAAGTATATATGGTATTTCTGAGTGGAGATGTATACATACAAACCTGCTGTTTGAGCTGAGCTGTCACAAACATCCAAGCCAAACCCCGACCACATCAAATGACCTTCCTAACACCTCCCTTTTTTTCTCATTTATATACACAGACACATATGCACAGACACACACACAACTAGGTTGTTGGGAATACACACAAACAGAAGATCCATTGGTTTAAAGAATAAATTAAGTTATCAAATCATTCAAATCTACATTCAAAGCACACCCGAACCACCCACTCCCTGGGGAACAAGCCACACAGTTCAAAGCACAGGGTGCTGTTACTTAAATATTAAGAGATGCAGAGAAGGACATCTGAGAAACAATATTTTAATAGATGAAATAAATACTCCAGTACATGCAAGATTAAAAACAATCTGACACCCCAAACAAATAATAATTAAAAAAAACCCAAATCACTTTCCTGTTATAGTGTAATATCACCCACCCCGTTTTTAAAACACACTCACAGTAGCTTTTTCCCCGCAGTTTGGAAATCAAATCCAACCTTCACTCCTTTTTCCACGCCACACAGCACTTCTAAGTTAACACTTGATTCAAAAGTAATCACACAAAACAGACAAACAAACAAACAAAAAAGGAAGCTACATCCATCATTAAAATTTTTGCTTCTTTCAGACCGTAGGAAAACTGAGGTAACTTTTATTTTTTTCTTCCTGCACAAGTGAACAGTAAAATTTAGAAGGGAAATTGTGGAAGACTAAAAGGGGGAAAAAAATCACCAAAAATATCCCACTCTCAATAAATAAAAGCTTTAAAACCGCACCCAGTGCAATTAAGGCTCTTTTTCCTCCAAAAGACTCTCATTTTCATCCCCATCTATAAAAAATTAAAATTAAAATTAGAACTGTTGTTTTATTTGTTTGCAGGCCTTAACTAAATTGCTTGTTTGTAAGCCTCAACAAATAGTTATTTAGTAGCTTTGCAAATCAGCTTCCCAAAATATTGTGTGCATTTGCCTTCACGTTGGCTGTCGACTTATGGCAAGCCCATGACTTTCATGGCGTTTTCTTAGGCAAGGAATACGCAGAAGTGGTTTTGCCAGTTTCTTCCTCGAAATGTAGCCTACAGCACCTGATATTCATTGGTGGTCTCCCATCCATGTACTGATCTGAATTCATCCTGCTTAGCTTTCAGGATCAGATGGGATCCGGTGCCTTTTAGGGTATTTAGGCTGCATTTCCCAAAGTTACTAGCCTTTGAAAAATGTACTACTTTGCTAGGGGCTGGCAGCAGAGGGATAGACATTTCTACATGACTGGCCTTTTCTTCTTCAGAAGCCCATCAAGTTCTACACCCACAGGACCAGAACTTAGAAAACTTGCTTTTTGAACTAAAACTCAGAGGTCAAAATCCTATTAAGTCTCTATTAGAGTACAGACATGCCACCAGTGGGGTTAATCTATGTCAGGGATGGGCAAAATTTGGTCCATGGGATGCATGTATTGCCATGGGGGTCCAAAAATGGAAAAGACCCATAAATGTCCCAAAATGACCTCTCAGGGCTGTGGAAGGCATTCTCCCCATGTCTGGTGCCCTCCTGAACCCTTCGAAGTTAATAGAAGGTTTTGCAAAATGTCAAAAAAAAAATCCCTCCAAATGACCCAAAATATTCTGTAAGGGCCCAAGAAGACGCCAAAACATGGTGAGAATGCCCCAATGTCCAATAGAGAGCATTTGGAGGTAGGACCTCAAAGGTCTCCTGTGAGCTAATACAACCCTCTAGCCCAGTGATTCCCAGACTTTGGTCCTCTAGGTGTTGTGGACCTCAACTCCCAGAATTCCTGACCTGTGGCCAAGTTGTCTAGGGCTTCTGGGAGCTGAAGTCCAAAACACCTGGAGGACCAAAGTTTGGGAATCACTGCCCTACCGTAGACTCTTCCACAGTTGTCCATCCAAATCTGTGTGTTGATTCATCATTTTACAATTGATTCAATGGAGCTACCTTAGCTGGGACTAATTCAGGCCAAAAATATTCCTCAGACAGCATGGCCAATTGCTAGGAATTCTGTTATATAGCCCAAAAAGTGGCTTTCACCCCCAATTTCTGGGAGGGACAGAGCTCTCCCATCCTCTTCCTCCAGTCTCTTGGCTACAGGAAACTCCAAAACCTATGGGGTTCCTGTTTACCTCTGGATCTCAGGCAACGCTTTGAATTTGTTCAATATCCCTCTCTCCCTAAAAATTCATCAATAATTATTTCTGCAAAGACGAAAAAGTGGAGCTTTGCTACCTCAACATGCCAAAACAATAACAATAACGATGATGAGAATAATAATAATTCTTGCAATCCAAAGACTGGGCTCATCTACACAAATTCTTTGGTATACACAAAATACAGGGCTGGGGAGAGGACCTAGTTACGTTTCTGTTAAGCAGTGGCCATGCTTTCTAAATGGGAAGGGAAAGAAAAGAAAATAAGATTAATTCACAGAATTGGAGTTTGTCGGCGGTAAAGTCCGAGGCGATGATCTTTCTCTTAGTGCCTGAGATAACAGGTTGCAGCCATCAGAGATGGCACAAGCCGAGTTCCTCAACCTTTCCCTGCATTCAGTCACCTTGGAGCTACTTTCGGTGTGTTGGGCTAGATCCCTGAGGCATTGAGTAAGAAGCACGCAAGCAGAAACGACGCTCATGGCGCCTCCCAAAATTGCTGTCTGCACAGCTTTACCCTCTGGGTTGATGGTGGCTGCTTTGCCCAAAAACTGAGGCTCAGTGGCAAAGCCAACCAGAGCATAGACGGACTGGACCAAGGGCCCACTGAACAAGATGCATCTATTGCGCGTCAGTTCACTGGGCGAAGTCTTGACCTCCTTGACACAAGCCAAGAGGGCTGAAGCGCTGGTGCTCATGCACTTGACGCTGAGCTTGAACTGCTCTTTGGCAAACTTATCATTTGATTTCTCGCTGGCCGTGACGCAGGCATCCGTCAGGAACTTCAAATTCTTGGACATGTTCTGAGAAACCTCCAGCAGGAGCTGCGGGTTCATGTCCACCAAAGGGGTGGTCTTCAAGATACCGCACCCATGTTCCACCTCATGCTTACACCTGGTCACCTTGTAGCGATCAACCAATCCAGGCGATGCCGGTTGAGCCCCCGGAGTCTCCACAGCTGCCAAGTAGGCAGCGTGGGCAGAGCACTCGGTCAAGGAGACCACCAGGTCGCCCATCTCCATCAGGATGTCCCCCACCTCTGTGAAACGTCCCATGTTCAGCTGGCTCTGGACATCGTGGGTCAGGATAGAGAGGCCTTTTGTCCGGGCGATGATGGTGTCCCGACACTTCTCAAAGGACTCCCCAAATACAGAAAGGCTCTCTGTATTGACCGGCCGGCTCTCGCTGGACAAGAGGAGCAAATCAGCCACCAGTTGCATCTTGATCTTGCAGTGGTCACAGATGGAAATCAGCTTCTTCCTCTGCAATGTGCTGCCGCTGGGAGTAGATACCTCACTAGTGGACTTGCCAGAGCCACTGCTAGCCATAGTGCCTGGGGAGCAAGCGCATGCCTCGTGGGATCCCACTTCCGCCACCGCTCCCCCTCTGCCTACCTCCCAAGGAGTCCCTGCTGAGCCCGGCAAGATCTCTCTGCCTTTTCCGCACCATCATTCCATTAATGTCCCCGAGTTAAAATTAAAGGCCTGGAGGACTGGCAGAAGCAAGAACGGAGGCAGCAGAAGGGAAACCCCAACCGAATCAAGCAAGGTGGCACCTTTTCACTAATTCCACCGCCACGGCGAAAGGATATAAAACTGGCTGGGCTTCTTCATCCACGGAGCTAATGCTCCTGGCCCACCGGTGGGTGCTCTTTCCGCCTCTTGGGAACAGTTCCTCCGGGATTCCTCAACGGCATGATCAGCTCTCTGGGTCCTTTCTTTTCCGTGGCGAGCTAATGGGTCATCCCTTGGAGAAATGTCAGGGGAAAAAACCAAAATTTTTGTTTTTGCCATTGCAATAACAACAGTGAAGAAATACAGTCAGCCCATCATATCCAGAGAGTCTTTATCCACGGATTCAAGCATCCACAGATTGAAAATATTTTTTAAAAAAAACATATAAATTCCAAAAAGCAAGCCTTGATTTTGACATTGTATATAAGGGACACCATTTTTACTATGCCATTATATACAATGAAACTTGAGCATCCATGGATTTTGTATCCATGGGGGGGGGGGGGGGGGTCCTGGAACCAAACCTCAGCAGATAACACTGCACTGCTATTGATAAAAGTTTCTAACTAAATAAATGCAACTGGATGTATCAATTTACAAGCAAGCGCCAGACCTCAGGCACAAACCAAAATATCTATGTTCCTGTTGGGCTTCTTCACAATCAAGAGCTACCATGGATTTCTTTAAAACCATCTCTCAACCGCCGAAATAATGTTCAGCTCTTGGGGAACTTCTGTTTAAAAAGTATGGGTCTTAGGAAACCTCTGTTTGAAAAACTATGGGTCTTAGGAACCCCCTGTTCAAAAACAGGCTGCAGACACCCACTGTTTAAAAGCTCTGCATCTCAGGGAACCAGTATTTAAAAACTATGGGTTTCAGGGACCCCGTGTTCAAAAACTATAGGTCTCAGGAAACTTCCGTTTTCAAAAAACTATGGCTCCCAGGGAACCCCTGTTTAAAAACTATAGGTTTCGGGTACCCTGTGTAAAAACTAATGGTCTCAGGGACCCTATTTATAAACTATGGCTCTTGGGGTACTTCTGTATAAAAACTCTGGTTCTCAGGGACCCCTCTTTAAAAATCCTGGGTGTCAGGACTGTTCCTTTTGTGTGCCTTCAAGTCCTTATTGACTTATGGTGACCGTAAGGCGAACCTATCATGGGGTTTTCTTGGCAAGTTTCCCCTGTTTAAAAATTACAGGTCTCAGGGAACCTCTGTTTAAAAATGATTGGTGTCAGGAAACTATATGTCTCAAGGAACCCTGCCTAAAAACTATAGGTCTCAGGAAACCTCTAGAAGCTATGGATCTCAGGGACCCCCCCCCCCCTTTTTAAAAACTATGGGTCTTACTCCTGGTTTTAAAAATGGGAACCTTATAGGAACCGTAAGACTCAAGGCCCCCCCTGTTTAAAAACTATCAGTCTTAGGGAAACTCTTTTTTAAATCTATAGGTCACAGGGACCCACTGTTTGAAAGCCATGGATCTCAGGGACCCCTTCTTCCAAAAACATAGGTCTCAGTGAAACTATATTTAAAAACTATAGGCCTCAGGAACCTTTATTTAGAAAGTATAAGTCTCGGGGACCCCCCTCTTTTAAAACTATAGGGCTCAGGGAATCTTTATTTAGAAACTATAAGTCTCGGTGACCCCCTGTTTTAAAACTATAGGCCTTAGGGAACCTTTGTTTAGAAACTATAAGTCTCTGGGTCCCCCTGTTTTAAAACTATAGACTTCAAGGAACCTTTATTTAGAAACTATAAGTCTCAGGGACCCCCTGTTTGAAAACCATAGCCCTTAGGGAACCCTTGTTTAGAAACTACAAGTCTCTGGGACCCCCTCTTTTAAAACTATAGGCCTCAGGGAACCTTTATTTAGAAACTATAAGTCTCAGGAACCCCTGTTTTAAAACTATAGGCCTCAGTGGACCTTTATTTAGAAACTATAAGTCTCAGGGACCCCCTGTTTTAAAACTATAGGCCTCAGGGAACCTTTATTTAGGAACTATAAGTCTCGGGGACCCCCTGTTTAAAAACTATAGGCCTCAGGGAACCTTTATTTAGGAACTATAAGTCTCAGGGACGCTTGTTTTAAAACTATAGGCCTCAGGGAACCTTTATTTAAAAACTATAAGTCTCAGGGACCCCTGCTTTAAAACTATAGGCCTTAGGGAACCTTTGTTTAGAAACTATAAGTCTCAGGGACCCCAGGGAACCTTTAGAAACTATAAGTCTAAGGGACCCCCTGTTTGAAAACCATAGCCCTTAGGGAACCCCTGTTTAGAAACTATAAGTCTCAGGGACCCCCTGTTTAAAAACTATAGCCCTTAGGGAACCCCTGTTTAGAAACTATGAGTCTCAGGGACCCCCTGTTTTAAAACTATAGGCCTCAGGGGACCTTTCTTTAGAAACTACAAGTCTCAGGGACCTCCTGTTTGAAAACCATAGCCCTTAGGGAACCCTTGTTTAGAAACTACAAGTCTCAGGGACCCTTGTTTGAGAGCTCTGGTTCTCAGGAACCTTAGAGAAACTATAAGTCTCAGGGGGGGAACCCTGTTTGCAAAACTCAGCTTCTCAAGGGGGGGGGGTCTTTTGCAGGGAAAAAAAACACCCCCCCCCCAAAAGAGAGTTTCTTTCTTTTCTTTCTAAAGACAGAGAGCAGTCCTCAGGGTCCCTGGGCTGAGCCCCTGAATCCTTTCCAACAGATTCCCAAGGACCCAGCTGAGGGTGTGGCCCTGCTCCCAGTTATTATCCCGCAATCGCCTCGCACCAAATCCGCAGCACCCCTTCCTCCACCCCCTCCCTTTGGCATCCCTTTGCCCCTCATTTACCCTCTTGGCTAGGGCTGCCAAATCCGGGCCAAGAGGCATCTCCTCTCTCCTTTTCCTTCCTTCCTTCCTTCTTTCTTTCTCTTTTCTCTTTCTTTTTCTCTTTCCTTCTTTTCTCAGGCTTCCAGCTTGCAAGGCTTGGGCCCCAGGAGGGCCCTTCTTCTTTGGATCCTTTGGCTCCTCTGGCCTTGCTCTTCTTCTTCCATCCTCCACTCCTTCTTTTTTTCTTCTTCTTCTTCTTCTTTTGCAATTGTGCTTCCTTCCCTTCTTTTTTTTTTTTTTGACTTCTTTCCTCCCCTGGGCAACTTTGTAACCAATGCAACTGGAAATGGAAGAAACAACTCCTGCTGCAAGCCTTTTCTCCTCCTCCTCCTCCTCCTCTTTGGCTTTTTCTCTCCTCCTTTCCTTTCCTTCCTTCCCTTTCTTTTTTTCCCCTCCCTCCTTCCTTCCTTCCCTCCTCCTCTTTCTCTCTCTCTGCAACCTTTTCTTCCCCCTGATCCCCGCCTTTTCTTCTCTCTTCTGCCTCTGATGGCAGCAGCAGCAGCCCTCCCTTTTAAAAGGGATCCTCCTGGCTTGAAACAAGGGCTCCTCCCCAGGAAGAAAGGAAAGGGAAAAGGAAGGAAGGAAGAGAAAGAAAGAAAGAAAGAAAGAAAGAGGGGGGAAAAGAGAGAGGGGGGGGGCAGTTGATGAGGCATCATAACCCCCCCCCCTTCATTCATTCATACATGCACCTTTTCCATTTTTGTTTTATTATTTTATTTTAATAATCATTAATAGTAATAGTCATAAATATTTTATATATGATATACACACACCCCTTTGCCATTTTTGTTTTATTATTTTATTTTATGTTAATCATATATATATATATATATATATAAAATATACACACACCCCTTTGCCATTTTGTTTTATTATTTTATTTTATTTTAATATTATATATATATATATATATAATATACACACACCTCTTTTCCATTTTTTTTATTATTTTATATATATACATGTGTGTGTGTGTGTGTGTGTGTATAATACACACACCCCCTTTGACATTTTTGTTCCATCGTTTTATTTTATTTATATATATATATATATATATATATTGCACACACCTCTTTGCCATTTTTTGTTCTATTATTCTATTTTAATAATATATCTATATCCATATCTATATAATATACACACACCCCTTTGCCATTTTTATTTTATTTTTATTTTATTTAATACACACACCCCTTTGCCATTTTTGTTTTATTTCATTTTAATAATATATCTATAATATACACACACCCCTTTGCCATTTTTGTTCTATTATTTTATTTTATTTTAATTATATATATATATATATATATATATTATACACACACCCCTTTGCCATTTTTATTTTATTTTTATTTTATTTAATACACACACCCCTTTGCCATTTTTGTTTTATTTTATTTTAATAATACACACACACACACACACACACACCTTTGCCATTTTTGTTTTATTATTTTATTTTATTTAAATAATAATGATGATTATTATTAAAATAAAATAATAAAACAAATGTCTCACTATAATTTCATTTTATTGCTGCAGCTGCCCTCTTGATTTTTTTTAATAAAAATAACTTTTATTTTATTTTATTATTCCTTATATTATGAGAAAGGCGGGATATAAGAATAATATTATTATTATTTTAAATTTTTATTGCTTATAACAAAATTGACATACAAAAAGACAAACATCGCAAAATAAAACAGACATAAGTACTAAACTAACATTGAGGATTAAACAAAGGTATCTTCCTACCAAGACATCAAACTTGGTATGTTCTCCAGGTTTTCTCCTCTGTTGAAATAATTCTTTTCGTTTTTACCTTCTGAATTGAGTATCTTGTGCAAGTAAAGTAAAGGTTATACCACATCACCTCTATATCCTTAGATAGAAAATTTTGATAACAGGCCGAGAGTCCAATTCCCCCCCCCCCAAGTTATTTTTCAAATATTTTATATTTGAAAAATTTATATTTTCAATTTCTTTGAAAAATTTTCATGCCTCTTTTTCAGATTATTTGGTGTCAGTTTGTCTGATTCCATGAAGTCATAAACTTTTAATCAACCAATTTTCTGTATCTGGAATGACTTTTTCTTTCCATTTAGCTTTTCCATATTATCCACTACACCAAATGCATCTGAGGAAGTAGACTGAAGTCTGCAAAAAAAAGCACATGCTGCCAATTTCTTTCAGTTAGCCTCAATGGTACTAACAAGATCTTTCTACGTAATAATAACAATAATATTCCATTCCTTTTTTAATAAAAAAAGCCCGAAACAAACAGACGTGAAAACAACAAGGATGCGTTTGTTTGTGGTGCTGGGTTTGGAAGAGTTGGAAGAGACCCCAAGGGTCATCTAGTCCAACCCCATTCTGCCATGCAGGAACTCACAATCAAAGCATCCCAAATGCAGTAGATGGCCATCCAGCTTCTGTTTAAACTGTCACTTTTACTGCCAGGAAGTTCCTCCTAATGTTGAGGTGGAATCACTTTTCATTGGACCTTATCACACCAGACCAATTCGGATTGAATCTGAAGTGACCTTGGAACTGATTTCTGTGAATTCGGTTGTTACCGAATTCACTGAATTCTGGGGTGGCTTTGGATTGGCTTTGGAATGCCTTCATAGCAACAGCATTCACGTGTGATAATTCATTGCGCATCCATGTGAATTCACTTAGATGGATGCGACGTGACTCTGGATTGGGACTGCAAAAACCCTCGTCTGATAAGGGCCCCCTAGTTTGAATCCATTACTTAATGAGATTATCACACTAGGATCAATTCCAGAACCAAAACCACAGTTATCCCATTGCCAAGAACGGGATATTCATTGCCAAGAATGGGATAATTGTGGGATGGTTCTTGAATTGACCCTAGTGTGATAATCTCACTAGTGTTATTAAGCAACAATCACATTGGAGTTTATCACACACAAGGAATTTCTCTCAATTTCGAAAGAAATGAAAGTGGGGCCAGTTTGGAAATGAGTGAATTCGCTAATTCAGCGAATTAACCTGATTGCATATTGACACTGCATTGCGTTTGTAACGACTTCCCATTGCCCAAAATTGTGTGTGATAGTTTCTCACGCAATAACGTGAAACGTTTGCGTTCGGAAGGACTTCCCATTGCCCAAAAATGCATGTGGTAGTCTCTTAGGCGATAACGTGAAACCCCATGATTGCATTCGGACTGCCATTGGATTATGCTTCCAATTTCTATCGTCTAATAAACTTAATTGTGGGCTTTGTAGTTCACCTGGAAAAGAATGTCAGGTTGCAGGAAGACCATTTTAAAATGGCAAAAAGCAATTCTGAACGTGCTACTAATACGCTCGAGATCAGGGGTGACAACCTCCACCCCGTTCACTGTAATTCATGTAATCTATTCTTTAAAAAATGTTTGTTTCAAGCAACACATTAATTTGCCTAGCCTTCAATGGATTGTAGCTGCTCCATATCAGTGAACAGTGGTGCATGCACATCGCTGCACATTGGTTGATAGAGCCTTGATCTTCCACATTTTTTCGGATCCATGGGAGGCATAACCAAACCTCCCGCCCACGGATGCACCATGAAAGAATTTAAGCAGATAAATTAATTTAGTAATTTGTATCAGTGGCAATGAATAAGCCTCCCAAGTTTCTGATTAATAATAATAATAATAATAATAATAATAATTTATTTATACCCCGTTCTTCAGCCCTAAAGGCTATCAGAGCAGCTTACAATTATTATTTTTAATTAGATGGTTCCCTGCCCTCAGGCTTACAATGGAAGGAGTTTATCACATGGGAGGAATTTCTCTCAATTGTGAATGGAACCAATTCGCAATTATGTGAATTCGTTAGTTTAGCGAATTTACATGAAATCTGACTGTGTTCAGAATGTGTTCAGAATGACCCCCCCTATTGCCCGAAATTGCGTGAGATACTCTAATAGGCAATTACATGAAACCCCATGATTGCATTCGGAATGACTTCCCATTGCCCGAAATTGCGTGAGATGCACTCATTCGCAATAACGTGAAGCCCCATGATTGTGTTTGGATTGCCATTGCATTATACCCCCAAATTCCGTTGTATGATAAACTCCTTTGAAGACCCGACACAAAAGGAGAAGGGAATGGGGATGGGGAAGGGGATCAGGTCCAAAAGTTCTTCTTTCCCTCTGAGGCCTGGACCAAGGCAGATGGACTGGAGGGAGGGCTCTGTTTCTTAATCTAGGACAGGCCCAATTGAGTTTGGCCTCTCCTTTCACTCCCTCTTAGGCCAGATGGTGCTGTCATGAGGGAGGGCTGATGTTTCACAGTACCAAATTAATGGCACCAAATTAATTTTCCAGTATAACGCTCCAAATACTGTGCGAGAGACAGCAAAATTCAGTTGTAATAAAAACGATGGTCCCGTCCAAAACACCCTGCAGAAATAATCCACTTTGAGACCACTTTAGCTGCCCTGATTCCATGCTAGGGAATCCTGGAAACAAGCTCTGGTGCCACAAGAAACAAAAATTCCCAGGATTCCCTAGCATAAGTGGTCTCAAAACTAAATTATTTCTGCAGTGTGTTTGGGACCTAAGCAATCTTTCCTTTCCCCACAACTAACTACCATTCCCAGAATTTAGTCACATGCAGCCATGGCAGTTACAACGGTGTCAAACTGGGTTATTTTTGCAGTGCGGATGAGACTGCCGTTCCAAATGCAATTCCCAACAGCACTGTCAATGTTTCCCTCTTGTTGTCATTGTGTGCCTTCAAGTCTTCTCTTTTAAAAATAAAATGATTAAAATAAAAATTAATTATTTTTTAATAAAAATCATTTTTAATAAAATGATGAAAACAAAATTAAAATCACATTGTACCTTATATGCACCATACATAGTTTGCTGTTGTTGGTTTTGGTGTTGTTGTGTGCTTTCAAGTCTTTCCATTTAAAAATAGAATAATCCAGATTAGACAATCCCAAATTACCTTCCCAAAGTAACAAAAAATCACATTGTACATAGCATGCATCATACATATGTGTTGTTGTTGTTGTTGTTGTCGTGTGTCTTCAGGTCTTTTCATATAAAAATAAAACAATCCAGACTACACAAACAATATCAAATTACCTTCCCAAAGTAACAAACTGAAATCACTTGGTACGTTGCATGCATCATATATAGTTTGCTGTTGTCGGTGTTATTGCTGCTACTGTGTGCTTTCAAGTCTTCGTGTTTAAAAATAAAATGATCTGGACTAGACAATCCCAAACTACCTTCCAAAAGTAGCAAATCAAAATCGCATTGTACATATAGCATGCCTCCTACATAGTTTGTTGTTGCTGCGTGCCTTCAAGTCTTTCCATTTAAAAATAAAATGATCAAGATTAGACAAACAATCCCAAATTAACTTCCCAAAGGAACAAGTTAAAGCCCTTTAGTTTTATGTTCCCATATGATACGTGTTTCACTTTCGGGTGGAATAGAGTCAGTTATTAATCATGGAACTGGACTTTGATAAGTTTTGTTGCTATGTTTCTTTGCTACACCCCCCCTTTCCCATCTTTATTTTCTTTTTGTATCCCCGTTTATTTGTTTTTCTATAGTTTGCTTTGATTTTGCTCACCTGTTTCATTTTCTTTTTCTTCCTTGCTTTTGTTTGGAAGGCCATGGCAAAACCTCCTCTGAACAAACCATGCCAGGAAAACCCCATGACAGGCTCATCCTAGGGATGCCACAAGTGTGAATTGCACCCAACAACAAACTATGTGTGGTGCCTACAATGTGCAACGTGGTTTTCATTTGTTACTTTATAATAATAATAATAAATAACAAAACTTTTATTTATATCCCACTCTTCTACCATAAGGCAATCAGAGCTGTTTACAATATAAAAACATCCAATACAAAACACAATATATAAATATTTTTAAAAAATATTTTATTGATTTTCAACAGTGAAGTCTAGAAAACAATGACATGATATTTCCAGAAAATCTGAAAAGAGTACAGAAAAGTAAAGAGTAAAAAAAAAGAAAAAAGAAAAGTAAAGATACAAGTTGAACATGAGCCAAGAGTGTGATGTGGCATCGCAAAAGGCCAATGCGATTCTAGGCTGTATCAACAGAAGTATAGCGTTTAGATCCGGGGGGCATCCTACATTCATCTAGTCTCTTCAACTACAAGCTAGTTTCCAATGACAAACTGGTCTCGCTATTTCATTTCCATACACAAAAGGATTTTGATTTTGAATTGACATTCTCACATACCAATGGCACATTTATGTCTGTCCCTGGTTTCCACTCCACTCAATGCATCTGAGGAAGTAGACTGAAGTCTACAAAAAGCTCATGCTGCCAACTTCTTTCTTTCGGTTAGTCTCAAAGGTGCTACAAGATCTCTCTACATACGGATTCTACAGATGAACAAAGATAGAATATCTTTGAATTCGATCACAAAACTACAGTTCCTAGAATTCCCTAGCATTGTTCAGGGTAGTTAAGGGGGTCCCAAACTGGATTATTTCTGCAGTCTGTTTTGGACCTAAATCGCACTATGGTTCAAAACACACTGCAGAAATAATCCAAAGAGATAGCCGTGTTAGTCTTTAGAATCATTATGCAGACAGATCTTGTAGCACCTTTGAGACTCACTGAAAGAAAAAAGTTGGCAGCATCAGCTTTCCTAGGAGTTTATCACACGAAGGGAATTGGAAGCATAATCCAATGGCAATCTGCATGCAATCGTGGGGTTCTGCGTGATTGCGTGAAAGCTGATCACACACATTTTCGGGAAAAGGGAAGTCCTTCTGAACGCAATCATGGGGTTTCACATGATTGCGTGAGAAACTATCACATGCAATTTCGGGCACTGGGAGGCAATTTCAGGCAGTTCTGAACGCAATTCATTGTCAATAGGCAATCATGTAAATTTGCTGAACTAGCGAATTTACTCAATTCTGAACTGGCCTCACTTTCACTTCTTTCGAAATTGAGAGAAATTTCTCCCATGTGATAAATTCCTCTGTCACAGAGCTCCGGTGCCACCAGAATATACAATTCCCACAATTTCCTAGCACTGAGCAAGGGCAGTTCAAGCAGGCTCAAACTGGATTATTTCTGCAGTGTGTTTGGCACCTAAGGATGTCTTAAAAGTATGAAATCTCTCTTTTTTTAAAACCAGCATTCTCACTGCTTCTGCATAGATGTTTCACCTAGCCTTCAATCACTTTGCTTGTTAAAGATTAATAAGGAATGATGTCAAAGGTTTGCAGTGAGTGATATGTTTATTTTACCTTGACGGCATGATCGACTGTAAACAACAGCAATAAGTGACTGGCTGCAACGATCACTCCTTAAATCAGGGGAAGAGAATTCTTAATCTGAGATGTCTTAAAATGACTTGGAGCACATGCTGTATCTCTGCCTCCTCTCTGCCTCCTCTCTTCCAGTCAAGTACGGTCTGCAAAATTCAGTGTTAGAGCATGTTTTAATTGAAGGAGACTAAGGACCTTATCAGACATTTGGAAATTGGAAGTATAATCCAATGGCAATCCAAACGCAATCATGGGGTTTCACGTTATTGCGAATTAAAGTATCTCACGTAGTTTCGGGCAAAAGGGAAGTCATTCCAAACGCAATCATGCGTTTTATGTTAATTGCGAATTAAAGTCTCTCATGCAATTTTGGGCAATGGGGGGTCATTTTCGGGTAATGGGAAGTCAATCTGAACGCATTCCGAACACAATGGGAATTCACATGAATTCGCTAAACTAGTGGCTTCACCTGAATTTGAATTGGCTCCAATTGGCTCCATTCGCAATAAAGAGAAATTCCTCCTGTCTGATAAGGTCCTTGGTCTGAACAAAAGGAAAAGCTTTCCAGTCCACAAATAGGTGAGATCTCCTATAATAAGGAACAGCTACCAGCCCTAAAAAGGACAAGCTCTCCAAACCCTCAAATAAGGGACATACGTTATAATTTATAGTAAGAGACACTTGGTAACCCTATACACTACAGTCAGAGTCTTCCATATCCTGAATTCAAAAAACCAAAATTTTTCCAAAATCCAACATTGTTCACATGGGTGGCTGATTTGCATTCTGATGGTTCATTGTATGCAAACTTAGTTTCATGTGGAAAAATACTATATATATATATATAATTACTTTCAGTCTGCGTGGCATAGTGGCCGATGATACTGAATTTTGGAATACTAATACTAAAGACCAGAGTTCAATTCCCAGCTCAGCCATGAAATCCATTGAGGACCCCATGTTTAAAAACTATGGGTCTCAGGGAACCTAAGTTTAGGAAATATAAATCTCACAGACCCCTTTTTAAAAAGCAATAGGTCTCAGGGAACCTCTGTTTAGGAACTATGAATCTCAGGGATGCCCTTGTTAAAAATTATGGGTCTGTGTAATATTATATGTATATATAATATATAATATACATATATCATATAAACTATTTTATTTTTATGTATTTATTTTACTTACAATATATTTATATAATATACAATATACATATATCATATACACTATTTTAATTTTATGTATTTATTTTACATACAACATATATATATATATATATATAATATACAATATACATATATCATATGCATTATTATATTTTATGTATTTATTTTTATATTAAATGTTTAATATACAATATACATATAGAATATCATACAATATTATATTTTTTATTTTATATATAATATTATATATAATATTATATACATACTTATATACAATATTTTATTTTTTATTATATATATATATATATATATTATATACACATAAAAATAAAATGGTGTATATGATATATGTACATTATATATTATATATACATATATATTATATTACACAGAGAATAAATTCAGAAAAATAAAATGGTGTATATGATATTATATGCATATTATATATACATATTATATTATATCTAAAATAAATATAGAAAAATAAAATTGTTCATTTTATATTATATATATATTGTATATTATACATACATATATATAATTATTATTATACATTAAATACATAAAAATAAAATAGTGTATATTATATAAGTGTATTATATATTATCTATACATATATATTATATTACATCTAAAATAAATACATAAAAATAAAATTGTTGATATTATATACAATATTTTATTTTTGTTCATTTATTTTATATATAATATAAATTATATACACATGTAGATAAGTCTACATAAAATATAAAATATAATATTTTATGCAATATTATATATAGAATAAAATATAATATTTTTCCCTTTGCTTTGGTTTCCAAAAGGAAAATAGTAGAAAAAAAAACAGCAGAGATTGAAATAACCCTTTTCTGGAGAAGTGGACTCTTCCTACCCCCCCCCCCCCGTGAGTCCAAAATGGTACAGCCCATTCCTTAAACGTCTATAGAGCCGCGTAGTACCATTGAGTTTCGGACGTTGCTTGTCGCGCCCGCCGTCCCTCTTTCTCCGAACCGTCCCTAGGCTTATTATTACCTCTTGCTCTATTGCGCATGCGCACTGGCCACTAGAGGAGGCCGCCGTTCCTTCCTTCCTCCTTCCACAAAATGGCGGCGGCCTGGAGTTGGCTGGGGCTGGTTCTGGCGCTGGGCGTTTTGGCGGCCGCTTGCGCCTCCGAGGAGCCCCGGGAAAGCCCGGCCAAGGCGGGGAAGAGGAAGAAGAAGGACATCCGAGACTATAACGACGCAGACATGGCTCGGCTGCTGGAGCAATGGGAGGTCTGTCTCTGGATAGAAAGAGAGGCTCCATCCCCAATGGTTCCCTATGGGCTTCTCTTCCCCAATGGTTCCCTATGGGCCAATATTCCCCAATGATTCCTTATGAGCAGATATTCCCCAATGATTCTCTATGGGCCACTATTCCCTCATGATTCATAGAATCATAGAATCCTAGAGTTGGAAGAGACCCCAAGGGCCATCCAGTCCAACCCCCTGCCATGCAGGAATTCCCAATCAAAGCATCCCTGACAGATGGCCATCCAGCCTCTGCTTAAAGACCTCTAAGGAAGGAGACTCCACCACCCTCCAAGGGAGTGTGTTCCACTGTCGAACAGCCCTTACTGTCAGGAAGTTCCTCCTAATGTTGAGGTGGAATCTCTTTTCCTATAGCTTGCATCCATTGTTCCGCGTTCTAGTCTCTGCAGCAGCAGAAAACAAGCTTGCTCCCTCCTCAATATGACATCCCTTCAGATACTTAAACAGGGCTATCATATCATCTCTTAACCTTCTCTTCTCCAGGCTAAACATCCCCAGCTCCCTAACGCTCATAGGGCATAGTTTCCAGACCCTTCACCATCTTAGTTGCCCTCCTTTGGACATGCTCCAGTTTCTCCACATCCTTTTTGAATTGTGGTGCCCAGAACTGGACACAGTATTCCAGGTGGGGCCTGACCAAAGCAGAATAGAGTGGCACTATAACTTCCCTTGATCTAGACACTATACTTCTATTGATGCAGCCTAAAATTGCATTGGCCTTTTTAGCTGCCGCATCGCACTGTTGGCTCATGTTCAGCTTGTGGTCTCCTAGATCCCTTTTACACACACTTTCATTCAGCCAGGTGTCCCCCATCCTATATCTGTGCATTTCATTTTTTCATCCTAACTGCAGTACCTTACATTTCTCTGCGTTGAATTTCATTTTGTTAGCTTTGGCCAATCTTTTTCATTCACTTGTGTAATGTGGTGTGCTGTTTTCATGGTTTTTTTAAAACTGGTTTTTAAACTGTGCTGTTTTTAGCTTGTGTTGTAATGCTGGTAATGTTTAATTACCTTTTAACTTTTAGTAATCAACGTTTGGTTCTGTCATTTTAAATTATCGTGACCCGCCTTGAATCCCATTTTGGGAGAAAGGTGGGATATCATAGAAATCCTTGAAATAAATAAATAAATGTTGCTAATTCTGCTTTTTTAACATTTGTGTGTGTGTGTGTGTGTACAGTGTGAATAAAAAAGACTGGTGCAAAACTGAGTAAGAATAGCTTTATTTTTGCACCATTCTTTTTGATCACCCTTTCTATATATATATACTGTATATATATATAGAGAGAGAGAGCATGGTATAGTTGTTTGAGTGCTGGCTATGGAGACCAGGGTTTGAATCCCTGCTTAGCCATAGAAACCCACTGAGTCACATATTCTCAGCTTCAGAGGAAGACAATGGCATTCCCCCTCCGAACAATGTTGCTAAGAAAATCCCATGACAGCTTTGCCTTAGAGTTGTGAAAGATGAAAATCAGAATCATCTCCGCTATATATTTGACAATGAATATAAGGGCTAAACCCCAGTAAGAACCTTGTCATGGAATCCAAGGAAACAGCTTTTTAGTAACAAAACACAATTTCTTGCTCATTTGTTGTATTGTTACTAAAAAGGCATTTCCTTGTACAGTATTCCATAGCTTAGTTCTTACTGGCCCTTATACACATTGCCTTAGGGGTGCCATAAATTGGAAATGACTTGAAGGCACACAATAACAACAATATATTGTGTTATTATACAATATATATTATACAATATACAAAACTATATATATATATATATATATAATGAATGCGTGTGTGTATATATATATACACACACACGCATTCATAATATATATATAGAGAGATTGCTACTATATACAGTGGTCCCCCGGGTTACGAAAGTAATCCGTTCCAGATTACCTTTCATAACCCGGAAATCTTTGTTTCCCGGGGGACCGCATTCTTTGACGGACCGCGCGGCAAATTTAAAGGGGTCGCACGGTTTTTCTTCTTCAGATCCCAGGGTTTTGTTCGCATCCCGGGGGCTTTTTTTCGCCCCCGGTGGTTTTGGGTCCCGGGGATTTCGTTCTCCAGGGGGGTTCATATCCCGGGGGACCACTCTGCTTTGCTATAGTCATATTTCCCTACATTATTCTCATACATTTAAATTGGTTTTAAAACTTTTTTTAAATGTTTTTAATTTGTTGCAACGAAAGCCCCTTTGGGTCCCATCCTGGGAGAAAGGCAGCATATAAATTAAGTAAATAAATAAATGCATTTGTTTTAATTTTGAGAAAAGATATTTTCTAATACACCTACATTTGTACCTGAGCAGTAGGTCATGCTACCACCTTCTTTCTTTCACTTAGTCTCAAAGGGGATACAAGATCCCTTTGCATAGTGATTTCCCAGACTAACACAGCTGTCTTTGAGTCGTAACTGAGGTTTACTTAAGCATTTCTCTTTTTCAAGACATCCTTGTGTTTGTTTCCCAACTAGAAAGATGACGATATAGAAGAAGGGGATCTTCCAGAGCATAAGCGTCCATCTGCACCCATAGATTTCTCTAAGATTGACCCCAACAAGCCTGAGAGTATCTTGAAAATGACAAAGAAAGGGAAGACTATTATGATGTTTGTCACTGTGTCTGGAGAACCTACTGAAAAAGAAACTGAAGAAATTACAAATCTGTGGCAGGGAAGTCTTTTCAATGCCAACTATGATGTACAGAGGTAAGCCTTTTGCTTAGAGTTGCAAAACATTTTGCTTTTCAGTTTAATTTCTCTTTTGAAAAAGGAGGCTATTGGAGGTTTCTGCATTTACCTGTAAGAACAGAAAATGTTTTCTAGAAGGATGGTTGTGTTACTCTAATGTAGCCAAATAAAGAAAAGGAAAAAAGCTCCGGAAGATTTTGTAAGCGATGTTGTTAGTTGCACTAATGACATTGCTCGAGTAAAGATCGGGTCACAGCTGGCATCTGAGTTTTTTTGCAAGGGTTATTTCCTGTGTATGTAATTTAGGAGTGAAAAGTATGTGGCTGACCAGATGCAAGTGCAACTCTTCCCAGTCTTAGGCTGCATGACTAGTTGTGAGGGATGAATTCCAACCACATCTAGAGGACTACATATTCTTCTAAACTGTTTAAGCTTTCCTTTGTCTCGATGCATACTTTTTAAAACAATCCTCAATATGTGTAATTTACATATTGAGTAGACATTTCCATGAAAGTAGGCCTTGTTACAGACAGTAGTGCTGATTAAGTTGGGAGATTGGGCTCCAAATCCATTGCTTCCAAGCAGAGCCAAGCTAAGAAGGCCTTTGGACCTCCAAATGTTTTGGACAATAATATTCACATTTCCATATGGCCATACTAGGTGGTCAGTTTTGGCCATTGAATCCAACACATCTGAAGGTCCAAGGATTCTCCACCCCTGAAGTAGGGGACGGGTTGTCAGCCTGTTTAGTTGGCAAGCTTTAATAATAATAATAATAATAATAATAATAATAATTATTTATACCCCGCTCTTCAGCCCTAAAGGCTATCAGAGCGGCTTACAATTATTATTTTTAATTATGCGGTTCCCTGCCCTCAGGCTTACAATCTAAGAAGACACGACACAAAAGGAGAAGGGAGTGTTGGTGGGTAAGAGACCTCAATCGTCAAATTAAAATTTGCCAGTAGACTAGGAGCTAAAAGACACTCGACAATTTATTAATATTCATCTAGCATTGTATACCCATCTTTGGGCCGAAACAGACGGCTGTATAAGGGTGGCTTGACACCTCTCCTTTGAGTACTGGATTGGGGCCATGGTAACCACACACCACAGACACAATATGGCATTTTTCCAGCACAAAATGAAACGCCAAAATGCCGCTCCTTTTTGTAATGTAAAAAAGGTGACCTTTCTGCCGCAGATTTGTAGCGTCTAGATGCCATGCTGCTGGAATGCTAAAATGCTGCCACTGTTTGGGCAGCGGAGCAGCATAACGCTGGCTTCGGGGCATATGGCATGTGTATGCCATGCCCCCACATCTCCTGGAAGCCGGCGCTTACTGCCCGTCTGTTTTGGCTCTTTGCGTGTGTATATTCTTCTGTATACACATTTTTCCCTGTCTCTTTTGAAACCACTGTGGGAGTGAACAGGGATTTTGTGTGGGTAAATGTTTCACCTTATCCAAGATCTCATCTCTCCTAGCCCTTTTTGAGCCCTATCGCCAAACTTGGAGAATATAATTCAAAAATAAATGCTAAAGAGAAATAGAGTGGGCTCTTGGAGCCACCTGATGTTGGGGGCAGCCAGCTAGTCAAGCTTTGCTTGTGATTATTTCAGTCTATTTATGGGAATATTCTACATTGTGCCATACAACAGAGGACCAAAACACACTGCAGAAATAATCCACTTTGAGATTGCTTTAACTGCCCTGACTCATTGCTAGAGAATTCTGTAAACTGTAGTTTTGGAAGACATTTAGGCTTCTCTGTCAAGAGAGCTCTGTTACTACAACAAACTCCAGTTCCCAGGATTCCCTAACACTGAGCCAGGACAGTTAAAGAATTCTCAAACTGGATTATTTCTGCAGTGTGTTTTGGACCTAAGTTGATATTTTATTGTGAAATACTCCTTGCATATGTGAAGGTTTTCAAGCCAGTGAACCAGAACCTTACTATAATAGGGATCATCTTCTGTCAAATAACTTTCAGGAATTCAATGGCTGTGCTATAGTCCTTGAAAATAAAATTTCACAATTGCATCTATAAATGTTTTACTAAATAAGAAACTATCAGTACAAGAGATCTGCTGGATAGCCATCTGTTGGTGGTGATTTGATGGTGGTGAGTTCCTGGTTGAACTCAATGGTCCTTGAGGTCTCTTCCATCTCTATGTTTCTATGATGCTTCTACTATGCCAATGTTTTTTTTTTTAATTGGCTATATAGAATACATTTTGAAAAGGCAATAAATTACAATAATATCACTTCTGAAATTGGTAATAAATCCTCTAATGCAGGACTTTTGATGAGTTCTGAGATGAACATTGTTTGCTTTTAAAGATGCAATGTGCCACATAATTGTTGCTGTGTGCCTTCAAGTCATTTTGTGGCAACCCTCAGGGGATTTCTTGGCAAGATTTTTTCAAATCTTTGCCTTCTTCTGAGGGTGAGAGGCTGAGACTTGCCCAAAGTCACTCAGTAGGTTTCCATGGCCAAATGGGGATTCAAACCTCTGGTCTCCCAGAGTCTTAGTTCAGTGCTCATACCACTATACCATGCTGGCTCCTTGGGTTATTTTTGACTAGCAATCACTGGAAAATGTAACACTTGAAAGACTTGTACTAATCGAAACATTTTTTTTAAAAAAAATCTAGGTTTATTGTTGGTTCAAATCGTGCCATCTTCATGCTGCGTGATGGAAGCTATGCGTGGGAGATCAAAGACTTTCTGATAAAACAAGAGAAGTGTGCAGATGTAACTTTGGAAGGTCAGGTCTACCCTGGCAAAGGAGGCAAAGAAAAGGACAAAGAAACAAATAAGACCAAGCCTGAAAAATCCAAAAAGAAAAAAGATACTGAAAAGAAAGCTGGAACGTTCAAAGACAGTAATGAGGCAAGCAAACTAAAAGAAGATCTATGATGTAAATTGTGCTGACTACGAGAAGGAGAAGTTTTGGAAAGAAGAATACGGTTGGATTGAGTTTCTGAGTTGTGATGATCAAGGGAACAGTTTACTTATTAATGTGAAGCATTTATTTAGTAACCACAAAGTTAATGGATAATATCTGGGGACTGCCTGTTGAGCTGTGGCTCATTTACTTTCAGTTAATTGTTTAAGTCTAAAGCAGGCAACTTTGTGTTTATTTTCAGTATTAGGAGCTTTGTTCAGTGGGAGAGGAAGATGAACTTTTTCCATTTGGAGTCTTGTTACTAGGAAGTCTCAACGAGTGAATGGTTTAAGGTTAATGAACAGCAAGGGAAAAAAACTCACTTTTTGGAAATTTTTACATTTTTTCCAGTATTTCCATTAGTTCAAATCCGAACCATTGAGTCCTCAAAATTCATCTGACAGAACTAATTACTAGAAGCACAGTTCTGAGAGACACAAAGAGTATTTCATCTATTCAATTTCTTTCAGATAGTAGCAGTTAAGTACTTCTAAAATGAAACTTTTTTTTTACATTGATTTAACAGGATTAGTGTAGTAGACTGCCTTGGATCTCATATGCTGGGAGAAAGGCAGGATGTAAATTTAAATAAATGGACCATTTCACTTACTGCCTTAAGACATTTGATTGAAACAGGGATTGAAAAAAGAATAGCAGTTAACTGTGAAGTCAACTGGAAATATGTTTTGGAGGTTGTGTTGTTTCTTCAAGAATGTTAAACAAAAAACTATAGGACAAAAGTCTGTTTCAAGTTAATGATTGGATTTGGCAATGCCACACTTTGTTATTCTGAAAGTAGCTTTTGAATTCTTGTGGTGCCAAAAAAAATTACCCTCAACAGTTCAG
Organism: Urosaurus nigricauda; assembly: GCA_034509955.1. Classification (NCBI taxonomy): domain Eukaryota; kingdom Metazoa; phylum Chordata; class Lepidosauria; order Squamata; family Phrynosomatidae; genus Urosaurus; species Urosaurus nigricauda. Next base: position 21,823,383 of record JAOEGL010000012.1, on the reverse strand, counting down.
ATATTTAAAATATTCTCTTTTGATATTTATTTAAAAAGTTTTTTTCTTTGATTAATTGAGAGCATTTTGTCAACATGATCCTTTCAGAATGCCAATAAATTTATATACTTTTCAAAACAGATTGCTGTTTGAAACATAAAACTGGAACCTCTTTGGTCATCCCAGAACGAAAGCGGAGATTCTTAGCAACATCTCCCCTTGTTTGCTTTTCAGATGTGGAAAACAGGTACACAAGACTTGTTTTAAAAGGTTTGACACCTGCACATAGGGGCATGGCTATGTTTCTTGGTGATGGGCATCTTAGCTAGATCCAAGATAACTAAAGCACACGGACATGGAGAGGTACCTTTTGTTTTGGGAAATGCTGGTTTAATTTAAACTGACCTAGAGAATGGACATAAAAAAATCTCTATATGTGCTGGGAGCTACCTGGCAATACTTCAGAATGGGGAAAAACATTATATAGATTGCCCAAAAACTTATTTAAAATTCAGAAAGGACAGGAACAAAACCCGGGACTTACTGGTTTTTCCAGTCCACCCAGATGCTTCAATGAAGTCTTTATTTGAACCATTCAGGAAAATACCACTAGCATGTTTGTTATGGATATATATGTGTGTGTGTACCCTACTTTCATTTCTAAAGTGAATTCTTTTTGCCTCATGCTCAGAGAAAGATTCTGTCTTCTTGCTTCATCTATCGAAGCCACCAGAGCAGGAGTAGCATGCATGGTATGTCAGAAGAGTCATAAAGTTTTGAGTGTAGGTCTTCAGACTCTGTTTCCATAATGAGCCAAAGGATGTCCATCTTGCAATTAGCACACGGATAAAGGTGTACGTAACTATGTAGTATGCGTTCTCTGGGGTACTCTTAACTAGGCGATTATTTCTTACTCCTTCAGACATGGAATGTGACATCTCCTGCTCTGGCTGCCTTTACTCCACTAACTGATATCTGCAGATCTTGCACTTGGATGTCTGTTTCTACCTTTGTGATATTATTGGAGTTATTTACATCCAACAACTCTTTCTGTGGAAGGCAGGGGTAAGTGGCTTGCCTTGCCTTGCCTTGCCTTGCCTTGCCTTGCCTTGGGGAGCTCTGGTGTATCTCCTGCCAGGATGGTTCTCCACCACCAAGAAGAAAGAACTATGCTTTGAATCCTGCACTGAGACGCATATGTGTATCACGAAGCTGTGTGGCCATAGCTACGTTGCCTGAGGTACATCTCCTGTGCATCTCTCCTCAAAGATACCTTTCTTACTTCTTTGTCCTAGGACCTTATCAGACGTCGGAAATTGGAAGTATAATCTAATGGGAATCCAAACGCAATCATGGGGTTTCACGTTATTGCGAATTAAAGCATCTCACGCAATTTCAGGCAAAAGGGAAGTCATTCTGAATGCAATCATGGGTTTTACATTATTGCGAATTAAAGCATCTCACGCAATTTTGGGCAATGGGGGGTCATTTGCGGGTAATGGGAACTCATTCTGAACGCATTCCAAACGCAATGGGTATTCACGTGAATTCGCTAAACTAGCGAATTCACATGAATTTAAATTGGCTCCATTCTCAATAAAGAGAAATTCCTCCTGTCTGATAAGCTCCCTACTTTTCTTGCTCGTCCTATTGTATAGGATAACGGCTTTTCTAGATGTTGTCCGCAAGAGGGCACTCTTACAACACTTTTCCCAGTTCGGCCTATGGGAGCAGAAAGAAGGAGCAACCACTCTCAGGATATGTTTATGCCCTTCCGTTGCATCCACATTGCAGAAATAATCTAGTTTGGCACTGCTTTAACTGCCATGGTTCAATGCTGTGGAATTCTGGGAAGTGTAATTTGTTCTGGCACCAGAATGGCACCTAATGTTTAGGTTTCCTTTTCTTGTACTTTGAAACCGCTGGTTTATGCTGTAGTCTCTGGAACAGTAGAAGAGATGCTTGCTCCATCTTCTACATGACATCCCTCCAGATATTTAAAGATGGCTATCATGTCACCTGTCGGTCTTCTCAAAACATACCAAGCTTCCCAAGTCATTCCACCTAAGGCTTGGTGTCCAGACCATTTGTCATCTTAGATCACCCTTCTTTGGACACAGTCCAGCTTTTTGATATCCTTTTTGAATTTTTGTGACCAGAACTGAACACATTGTTCCATGCGACGTCTGACCAATGCAGAATAGAGTGGCACTACTATTTACCTGTTAATGCATCTAAGAATTGCATTGGCCTCTTTTTGCTGGTGCATCACACCATTGACATGTTTAGCTTGTGGTCTACTAAGACCGCTACACCCTTTTCACCTCTACCATTTTTAAATCAAGTGTCACCCATCTTATATTTGTACATTTTGTTTTTCCCAGCTAGAAAATTTCCCATATTCACAGATCACTTTGTCCTGGAATAGTGCCTCCCTTTCTAAAAGAACAGCATAGTTAATGGTGATGGATGGTAATCAAATACAAGCTGAGGCAAAAGAGTTCAAAAGTTGCATCAAAATTTTAATCCAATAAATGGCGTATTCCAAATAGCTGCATGTTAAATTGTAAGCAAATATATTTGGAAGTAACATTGCAATAATTTTTCATCCTTATAAAAACTGGAGAAAACCCAAGAGAGTAGTACCACATTTTGTGGCCGTTTAGAAATTTTCAAGTGCAAAGCAGATAATCTGAAGAGACTTATTTCCAGATCCTTCCCCCTTGGTAAACCCCAGAATAGCTTTGCTCTCTTCAGATTTAGTTCTTTCAGTGCCTGTGCAATAAATAAATAGAAAATATATATCTTTTTTTTTTGACAGGAACTTTAAGAAAATATACAAAACACTATACATCTAGTTCCGAAAAAGGACCAGCTATTTCGGGTAAAAGATTTGAACTGGCGTGTGCACAAAAAACAAAGATGTCAAAGACGACTGTTGGGTGTAGGCTCACGGGAAACAATTTGCTACATTATAGCCTTTGAAAAGCAGTGATTCACAAGTTGTGAATGGTCAATTGTTATACTAGTAACTATGATCATGTCATTAACTACCAGAGGGCATATACAGAAAACAGTTTGGTAATACCGGTAACTTATTTTTATTTTAAAACTACTTGATGGCCTCTGAGACTCTGCTGGCCTATGAGACTCTGCTTTCTAATCCAAGTAGAGATAGAGGAGAATCAGATACATTAAGTAAGATGCAGATTTAGTCACACTTGAGTAGAGCTAAAGACCTGTAATGAACAAAGTTACTGAAATCAGTAGAATTTAAGTTACTCTAAACATAGTGGTCTGGATGCAAACCACTGTGTTGGTGTCCCATTGATATTTGCAATAATTATATACAACTATTATTCAAGGGGGGTGTTGTTGTTAGGCCTTGTTACCTTTTTGGTGCTAGAAAAAGGAGCAGCAAAAATATTTATTAATCACCAACAACTGTGAATTTTTCCACCTGGCAGATCTCAAGGTTTTGAGAAAACTAGCAAGCACCTGCACAAGGAAACAACCACTTTTATAAAAATTGCTAAATCACCAAAGGTGTCACTGATAGTTGTTTGGCATATCACTGGTATTCACTCTTTATTTCCCCAAACTGATAAAATAACTACCATGTTTCCCTGAAAATAAGACAGTGTCTTATATTAATTTTTGCTTCCAAAGGTGCAGTAGGTCTTATTTTCAGGGAAGAAGAATTCACATTTATTGTTGAACTAAAAAAATGAACATTTATTATATACTGTGTGTAAACACACACAAAAACTTTGCTAGGTCTTACCTTCAGGGGAGGCCCTGTATTTAGTAATTCAGCCAAACCTCTACTAGCTCTTATTTTTGGGGGATGTCTTATTTTCAGGGAAACTGTATTTAGCCTCAGTGTGCCCCATCTAACACTTAACAAAACTTCCGTCTGTGCTCACTGTCAGCAGTGTCCCTTCAAGTGGCCCAACACACCAAAAAGTTGTGGGAAGACCAATGGCTGACTGGTCCCAACAGTTTTTTTGCTACTTGTCTAATACTGACATTAACGTTCACTTTCATATTTACATAGCCAGGGGCTCCACTTAGAAGCACAGTGGTCCCCCGGGTTACGAATCCCTCGGGGTACGAAAACCCCAGGGTATGAAACCGGCGGGACTGCTAACATATCCCCCGGGATCCGAAAGATCCCCCGGGATAAAAAAAAACAACCCGTGCGGCCCCTTTAAATCGGCCGCGCGGTCCGTTCAAAATAGCAGTCCCCCGGGAAACGAAAGCTTCCGGGTTACGAAAGGTAATCCAGAACGGATTACCTTTGTAACCCGGGGGACCACTGTATGTCTTTTTCCTGAGTAAATGTCAAAACATTCAAAACAAGTATTGGAAATCTGAGATCGGAGAAGAAGCACTTTGTAGGCATCAATTAATTCACTACCTGAGACCCCTGCGGACAAACATGAGAAAGGCCATAGTTGTAACTACACTGAGGCAACATGGTGTGAAATTAAGAACAAAAGAAAGGCCCTAGTTGGATTTGTCCAAAGGCCTATCTAATCCAGTATTCTGTTCACACAGTGCCTTTCGCAAGGCTCATGATCAGGACGTGGTACAAGAAATTAACTCTTTCTTCCCAAATATGCCTGTGGGAAGAACACAAGAGACCTAGTCCTAACACGCAGATCAACACTCAATTTACACTGGTTTAGGAATGCTGGTGGGTTGAGGGTGCCCCTTAATTCATTTACAATAAGATTTCTTTTATGTACATCAACAAAATATACTACATCACGGAAGAGCCATGGGCATTGTTGTCCCCGATGTCTTCCTTGTTGAGGATGTGTTGTTGAGAAGAGCAGAAAGACGACACAGGCAATATCCTCAAAGTTTCATTTTCTTTACCACTGGAACTGGCACGGCTTGGAAGATCCTCACCGCCTCATCGTCTGTGTTCAGTTTTACCCAATATGGCCGGAAGCTGCCCTTGTATCCCACAAAAGCCATTTTATCTATAAAAAAGTAAGTAAAAATGCTGGATGAGGAGATGAGCTCTCTAGATAGATAGATAGATAGATAGATAGAATGATAGCTTTATCCATGGCAATATTTACTGCATAGTCTTTGTGTTAGATCCTTAATGTCAAGGATTAAGGATGGGAGCAAAGATTTGTGTCAACTGTGATCTGGAAAACAAGTTGAGTCAAATTGATGTACTGTACCACCGAGTTGTTATTAAATGTCTCATTTCTTGAAACTTTGAAACCATAGAAAATAACACGATTTTTTCTCCAATTTTTCAATTAAAAATGGAAACACTGTTCAAGCAGATTGTTGATGGCATTTTGTTGTTGTTGTTAGCTGCCCTCGAGTCAACTATGACTCAGGGTGATCCTGAGGAAATATTCCTATTTTCCACTGTTCTGCTCAAGTTTTGCAAGTCCATCAATCTCACCTGCGGTCTTCCCCTCCTACCTTCCAACTTTCCTAGCATTATTATTTACTAGTGATCCATTCCTTCTCAGAAGGATATGAAATAGATTAGCACATAAATAGACCAAACAATATAAACATAAATATGAAAGTAAAATATACACAGTGAAGTTGCACGTTGTCACACTCTTAAGAATCAAGAGCGTTGGCATTCTGGCCAAATAGACCTAAGTTTTTGCTAGCAGTATGAAAACATTAGCCCCGTAGTTGGTCAAGAGTGGAAACCATGCAGTCCTATAGGCATTGTTGGGACTATATCTGCTTGCATTCTGCACCATTGGCGATGCTGGCCAACGCTTCTGGGATTTGTAGCCCAGTAACGTCTGAAGGGCCCCATGATTCCCATTCCTGTAGTAAGCCAAAGAAGGTGCTCTTATATGAGCTTTGAAATAGTATGTATGCTTCACATTACAATGCCAAAACGAATTGAGGTTGCCAGAATGAAAGAGTAATCCTCGTTATAATGGAATTAAAGCAATGCTTTGGAATTAAGTGGCATTAAAACGTTCACTTTTTTATAATATACGGAAGTTTTCAAAAGATGCCATCATTTTACAAAGTGTGCAGTCTCAGGTTATGGAACTCTCTACCAATTGAAGCTATGCTGTGGTCACGGTGGTCCTTTTTGAGATGGCAAAGATAGTTTTTACTCGGGCAAATTTTGCCAACCAACAGGTTTCTGAGATAGGAGCCTTTTACAAAGCGTGGAGGTTTTTTTAAAAAAATGATTTTCAATTGTGTTTTCAATGTCGTTATCTCTTAATATGTGGGCCTCATTCTGTCTTAATTGAATTTATAATCAATCAAGTTTTTTATTCAGTCTTATTAAGAGCTGACTTGCGTCCCATTTGTATATAAATCCAACCAACCAATAAAATTCTCTACATAGTTCCGTAGAACTGGGCCATGCTGAACCTGGAGGGATTTGAAACAAAAATAACTACAAAGAATATTAGCTGTTGCTTTCGCTTGGAGCTTCTTTGCTCTCTTCATAAAGTGGAACAACTGAATGAACTGAAAAGCTTTCCAACACTTCTGACATATATAAGAGTATGGATTAATCCTATAAGGATTACATGGTCACCATTTTTGTATCATTCTATGCTTCACTACCAAATTCATTCACTACCATTCTATGCTGAAGATGTAGGCAGCTGGGCAGGATAATAATTTATTATTATTATTATTATTATTATTATATTATTATTATTTGTATCCCGCCTCTCCCTATATTGGATCGAGGTGGGTAACAACAGTTAAAAGCAGTAAAAATCTGACATATGAAAACATTAAAACATAGCAAAATGTAATATAATGTATGACTGCATTATATAAGGGCCTTGGCAGTTTTACAGGCACAACACTGCACTCCTGAAATGAACACCTAAATAATAGATATTCTGCAATATTTCAAAGTGCTTTTCCAACCCAGAACAGTATAAAAAGAATATTGCTTCTTCCCAGTCAGAAATCCAGTGAGATACAGACAAATGCTAAACACTGCTACCTTTGATCCTTTGGTCTAACAGAATCATATTCATGGTAACAGTTGTAGCTGTTATCTAAAAGCAGTGATTTTAGAGTACTGCATTCGTTCTGCTAAAGGGGAAATCACAACAGCCCCTTCTTTCTTTTACCCACATTTAAGACAGGGGGAAGTTAACACCTCTAATAACCTTTTCATTTATTTCCTTTACAAGCAAAGCTACTAAAAGTTGAAACACGTTAGTTGCCAAAAGTAATACATGATGTAGTTATAGGAAGGATGGAAGAACAGTACAGTTTTATACTTTAAGAAAGTCATGTGTTTTAGAATCATAGAATCACACAGTTGGAAGAGACCACAAGAGCCATCCAATCCAACCCCCTGCCATGCAGGAACTCCCAATCCAAGCATCCCCGACAGAGGGCCATCCAGCCTCTGCTTAAAGACCTCCAAGGACGGAGACTCCACTACTCTCCGAGGGAGTGTGTTCCACCATCGAACAGCCCTTACTGTCAGGAAGTTTCTCCTAATGTTGAGGTGGAATTTCTTTTCCTGCAGCTTGCATCAATTGTTCCGTGTTCTAGTCTCTGCAGAAGCAGAAAGCAAGCTTGCTCCCTCCTCAACCATCCCTTCAAGTATTTAAACAGGGATATCATATCACCTCCTAACCTTCTCTTCTCCAGGCTAAACATCCCCAGCTCCCTAAGTCGTTCCTCATAAGGCAGGGTTTCTAGACCCTTCACCATTTTAGTTGCCCTCCTTTGGACCCGCTCCAGTTTCTCCACATCCTTTTTGAATTGTGGTGCCCAGAACTGGACACAGTATTCCAGGTGGGGCCTGACCAAAGCAGAATAGAGTGGCACTATTACTTCCCTTGATCTAGACACTATACTTCTATTGATGCAGCCTAAAATAGCATTGGTCTTTTTAGCTGCTGCATCACACTGTTGACTCATGTTCAACTTATGGTCTACTTGGACTCCTAGATCCCTTTCACATATGGTCTCATTCAGCCAGGTGTCTCCCATCCTATATCTGTGCATTTCATTTTTCCTCCGTAAGTGCAGAACCTTACACTTCTCTGTATTGCATATCATTTTGTTAGCTTTGGCCCAGCTTTCTAGTCTATTTAGGTTTTGAGTGTTTCCATATATAAAAGGGCATAGAAAGCAAACAATTATAAGTCATTGTTCTAGGTTGCCTTCTGCAAATGCTAACTTTCCACCTGGACAGAAGTGGCTTTGGGCGGGTGGTGAGGACAGACTGTCACCTGGATAGTGAAGTGGAACTAGGGTTGCCAGATATCACGGCCTGGCTCTGACTCTCCAATTTTAATGAGCCAGGCATGTGATGAGGGTGCAAATTTCCCAGTTTTGGAAGCTCCAGGAAACAGGAAAAAATCTGAGTGCAGATCTCTAGTTCAGCTAGCAGATCACCAACTTGCAACAATATGTAAGCTTTAATTGATTTGTTGCTGCCATTTGCAGACTCTTCATGGGGTCTATGTTTACTTAGTTAGTTTCAGGTCTTCCCTCCCAACTCGTTGTGGTGCCAAGGCACATCCTGCATTCTGCACTGCATCCATCTTCTGGCTAAAATTAAGTAGGCTTGATTAAATGTTCCTTATTTCATCTCCCTACATAAGTGAGAAGGAATAATCCCTTTATTTCACTATCTAAGAATAGGCTTTTTGCTATCACTATTGTCTTAATTTCCAAACAGAAAAGTATCTTATCTGTATATGTGTGTGTGTGAGAGAGAGAGAGAGAGAGAATGACAACTTTTGCATGCTAAGCAGCCACAGATTTGATTATTTGTGGATTACTTTATTTGCCCCTGCCACCTAAAAATGTGTTTTGTCTAGGCATTTGTAGGTTCTCCATAATGATTCAACTCCTCCATAAGTTGACCGCAGAGTTGCACAGATGCCTAGAAAAGGGTTCTCTCAGATAGAGATATATGAGTATATGAGTGTATGTGTGTTTATTCATTCAACATTCATGTAGGGACTGTGCCACTAACCCCTGTGAAAGTTGAAGGCCATATTGAATTACTACGTCTCAGGTTTTGGGCCGGACATCTCAGGACCCGGGACAATCCTGAAATGGCAACCGTAAGTGGTACAGCACTTTCTCTACCCTGATAATTTCCCTGAGATGTGGGGGGATGGCATAGCAATAGCCCGCTAACTGTAAAGACCTTTAAAAATTATTTTACCTTTTAATTTAAAGCCCGACTCTGCTCCAAGCTTCTCCAGAACTTTAGTCCATGGGCCTTTGGAAAGTAACTTTCCTTTAGATGTCATCACCACTATGGAACTACAGGAGGAAAAAAGGTTTATTAGCCATCGAGAGATTTACACATTGAAAGCTACTAACAATGCAGTTAGAAGGATGCTTGTAGTCATTACAAGTCTTCCAAAGGAGACTTAGCATGCAAATAACCTGCCCTATTTTCAGAATTTTATCAAGGTGATTAAATGCCCAAAAGGCACCAGAGCCCATCTGATCTTGAAAGCTTAGCAGGGTCAGCCCTGGTCAGTACTTGGATGGGAGATCATCTATGGATACCAGGTGCTGTAAAGCTATATTTAAAAGGAAGGAACTGGAAAAAACCACCTCTGAGGATTCCTTGCTTAAGAAAACCCTATGAAATTCATGGGGTTGCCACAAGTTTATGTGACGTCAAGTCACCTGTCAGCATCCACACATAGATGATGATGATGATGATGTCTTCATCTTGAAAGACCCACTCTGCCAGTGATTTCCAACTACTTCCATCTTTTTTGCTTTCAAAAATATACTAAAGGGAAAAGATGTAATAGCTTCACACTTTTTTTGTTGGCCTGGGAACACTTGAGTGCCCTCCAACTAGAAGCTTTGTTAAACACAGCTCTGGTTTCTCAAATCATCCATATTTTATTCTGATGGTCAAGAACCACATTTAATCAGATTACATCCAATTTTTGGAATGGTTTGTATAATTTTTACATCAGCTACATACAGTGATCAGAATGGGGAGTGAACCAATAGTATACGGGCCAAGCGCCAACAGTGTACTTGGGCAGCCACTACAGGGACTATTGGGACTTTCTTTTGTTCCCCTCATGCTGCGGCCTTCTTTGGGACAAAAATCCGCCTCTCAATTCTCCCAAGCAAATTTTAGGGAATGCAGGGAACTGCAAGAGCAGGTGGTTCACAGATTCTGAGGGAAGGAGTGAGAGCAAACAGAAGTACATCCTTGGATCCTGGTTGTGGTGTGCACAGTACATCTGTAAATGTATGATAAAGTTTTCAGTTTGTTGTGATTCTTCTAGCACCCAAGATCCTGGGTGGCACAGCACGGTGTAGTCGTTCCACATGTGAATCTATATTACATTGTCCTCTCAACACCCCACTCCTGGACCTACCATTTAGTTACTACAGCTATTACAGAGAAGAGTGGCTACGTCTCCATAAATGATAAAATGATTATATCAACCACTGAAATCTGCCCAGTTCTCCAGAGGTCTTAGCGGCTGATTCTCTGTCTACAGCAGTGTTTCCCAAACTTTGGTTCTCCAGGTGTTTTGGATTTCAGCTCCTAGAAGTCAGTTGGACCAATGATCAGGAATTTTGGGGGCTGAAGTCTGGACAACCCAAGTTTGGGGAACACTGGTTTACAGGGACATAGCCACATGGTTCTCTGTGTCCCTGCTTCATCAGCTATGGAAAGGCAAGGAGTGCTTTAGTGAATGAAGTCAAAGGAGCTTTGGTAAATACTTTATATTTCAGAAGGCCTTGGAAAACTGATTGCTCAGGGGAGAGGGCCTTGCCTAATGGGCTGGACTTTATATTTGCTGCTTTCTTTTGGAATTATGTTTTAAAAGGGTTTTCATTTTTTGATAGTTTAATTGCATTTTTAACTTTTATATTCCTTGACTGGTGAAACAGTAGGATAAGATGATGATGATGATGATGATGATGATGATGATGATGATGATGTCACTGAATAGGGTATAAGTACAGTCGCCCCTCCTTTCTCATGGACTTGAGATCCACATTCTTGCTTACACACAGAGGGGCGATCCCCATTAACCCCAATGTGGCATGCTCCCGTGGCATGGAGGGGTGCCCCATGCAAGCCTATGGGTTTGAATACATGCTGGTCTCCATTTTTGTGCAGGGGGGGTGTCCAGAATGGATCCCCCACAAAAATGGAGGGTTGACTGTAATATCAGCTACTGCAAAGGCAAAAAAATTAATAATAATATGCATTCACAAGATGGGCTTCTGCCTACAGATGCCACAATCAGGATGCCAGACCTTATGTGCCATTTCTCTTTTACTTACTTGTCCTGGATGTTGCTAACGTAGTTGTCTATCTGTGCTGGAATTCCTTGTAGAATAGAGTTTTTGAAACTCATCTGATCAACAATTTTTCCATCCCGCCCATCAATCACAACTACTTGGATACCGTCTTCAGAAAGATAAAACTTCTTTCCTTCAACCTACATGGTGCAGAAAAATCCACATTAAAGGCCGTTATTAGCCGTAAGATCATAACCCTGGATTTTTGGAGACAAATAATTTATAATTTAGTTTATTTACATACTAAAAGCCAGTGTTAAATTCATATTTTGATGTTAAAAGGGAGGAAATGTTGTCAAAAAGCTGACTCCTTTCCAGCTTGGCACCAAATTACTCTGTGGGTTACAATAAACCAGAATTCAAACGAATTCCATCTTGCCGCCTGTTGCATTTACATCTATGACAGCCTTGTTGCAAGCCCTTTAATAAGATGATGATTTACTGTCTGTCTTTCAGTTAAAGCAAAGTTCCAAATTGCAGCAAAATAACCACATTAAAATCCTCTAATGATGGGATGAAAAAAATGTGGGGGGAAGTAATATTTCGGCTCAGTTAAAAGCTAAAGCCTATCCCAAGTTTAATTCTGACTTTATAGCAAAATGGTATCTGTTTTTAAACACAATCAGCCACCTGATTTGAAATATAGCTCTCCCCCACCCCAAATAATCTTATTCAATAGTCTTTTACCTGACAGCAAGTTAAATATTTCTTTTGATTTATCTATTCCATTATATTTCATTTACATGCCATGATTCTTCTGGCTTAATACCCAAGATGGCTCACAAATGGCTAAAACAAGATAAGCTAAAAACCCAATAATAAAAAAGTTAAAACACATCAAACACCATTACAGTAATTTTTTAATGTATAAAATAATTAAAAAGTCTACAAATGCTAGATTGCCGACATATATACACTTCCTGTAACCAATTAATCATTGTTTGAATAAAGAGCTACATGGATACAACTCTGTTGTACTTCTTACTTTTCTTGATTACTTTTCTTGATGCGTATTTGTTAATTTGCATACAAGTTTGTGTGAGGACTGTGTTTATTTTGAAATTTGATGAAAATTTCCTAAATTAAAGAGTATACGTTTTCAGAAATTCACCAAACAGCTTCAGGTAAATAAACACTTACAGAAATATATGCAAAATCATCTCGGAGATGGAAGTATCTGGTCTTGTGGCTGTCTAGCTTTACTTCCACAAAATGTTCCTTCTTCTGTTGAAAAAAAGAAAAGGAAATGATGTTAGCCTTTGGATTGTTCTCTCCAAAACATTTCTGATTAAATGTTTTTATTTCTCCAGAAACCAGTTTTGAAATCAATCCATTTTGTTGTGCTGGCAATCCTTTAAAAACCTCATGCGAGTAACTATAACTACTAAGAAAGATCCAGGCCATAATGGAATTCTTCAGGGTCAGCCTTCTTCGATATTGATCCGTAAGGCCAAACTGTACCAAATTGTATTATTTGTGTGTTTTTAAAATTATGCTTAAGTGGGTCATTTTGATGAAAAATAATTGTTGTAGGGGGGGTTGGAAACAAACCGATGCTCCCATATCCTCCGACATTTCACACATGAAAACTGGGACATATGCAGCCAAGTAAACCAGACAGTGGTCAAGATGGCAGAAGTTATTGAAAACAATTAGCACTCATAAAAGCATCACCCTCGATGCTTAGAGACAAAAGCTGCCTTGAGTCCTTATACTGGGAGAAAGATGGGATATACAACAACAACAACGGACTTGCAAGTTAGTAGGGGGTGCAAGTGTTTGTTTTTGTGTGACTTTACTGGAAAGGGCAAGATTCCACTCTTCCTCTCTGCTCCTGCATCTGTATTGAGCAGAAACTACTTTTGCACTTTGAACGCAGGAGCTTATCAAATCAGGTAGGTAAACTACAAATACAGCAAGTTAATAGCATATTTGGCTGGGGCTTATCAAACGACGTCATTCCTCTTCTGTTTGCAAGACAGTTTGCAAAATGCTGCTTTTACAAACACACACACACAAAGAAACCCTTTAATGACCTTTCCTTTCTCCCATTCAGCTACAGTTTCTAGTGTGAAAGTTCAATTCTGCTTTATGCCAGTTTTCGGTTACCAGGTGGATTTCTGTGCTTAGGAAGTGGCTTAAGTGCCCTTTTGCTAACATTTTTGTATTGAGAAACTTCAATCTGCCTCCTGTGATCAGGTCAGAAGAAGGGGTGGAAATGTCATTTTTTTTTTATTTCCTTTCAATTTCACATGGCTGAGAAATCTTTAAACTTCTTTGTCTATAGGGAAAAAAATCCTGTCGTGACTGCCCCTCACCCCAAACACAAGGCAAAACTTTGTTCACTGTTTGTTTGGTCCCCAGGCCTCTAGAAATCCCTGCCAAACCCTTCTACATACAACCACAACCTGTATGTATAGACCCTGAGAAATACGAGGGGGTATTCAAACGTTTTAACGATCACCTTTTTAAAAAATTGACAGAAAGTTGGTTTTGATTTGTTAACTTATCTCTATGTAGTCACTATCTAGATTTAGACATTTTTCCCAGCGTTTCTTGACCCTCCGAATACCTGTTGTATTGTAGAAGTCTGCAGATTGCACCTGATGAGGATTTTACACTTTAGTCACTTCTGGCAGAGCCAGTCACAAACATAAAGGACGCAATGAGCTGATTTTCTTAGCAACATGCACTTTGGGACCAATGATGACACTGACAAAATTTCATCAATATGCCATAATAACGTCCGGGTGATAATTATTACTTTACAATAGCCCCTCGTAAGGCGCAATGTGCAGACTTCTACAGTATCAGGTATTCTGAGGGTCAAGATATGCTGGGAAAAATGTGTAAATCTGGATAGTGACTACATAGAGGTAAGTTAACAACTACAAATCAAAACAAACTTTCTGTCAATTTTTTAAAAAGGTGATCATTAAAACTTTTGGATACCCCCTCGTATGTCTCAGTGGCCTAGGATAGTCAAACATTGTCTGTGAAACTTCTTTCCAAATTTTCTTCATTCCTGACCTTCTGGAAACTGGTAACGATCCCCCTCACTGGGAAGATATTCATTTGCTGGATTTACTGTATATACTCATATATAAGTCTAGGAATTTTAGTCAAAAAATTGACCCCAAAACCTTGGGTTGACTTATCCATAGGTCAATGTAAGTACTTTACTTTAACTCTTATTTTAAAAAGAACCATCCCTTGGTGAAGGTCAAGAGCATAATCTCTCCTGGAAGAACTGACTTCTCTCTATTTTCTCATCCATCCAGCTTTTAGTATGAGCGCAAACAGTTATACCTTCTGGAATTTTTAAAAGTACTTTGACATTTTTTTTCCTTAGCTTCATCCCTTACTAGATCCTTTGCTACATGCCTCTAAAATTTACCCCTGACTTATCCTCAGGTCATATCAAAATCCATAATTTCCCCCAAAAAACTTGCCTTCAATTTATATATAAGGTCAACTTATATATACTTGCATATATATGGTAATCTGTCTTTTTTAAATATATTACAAATATTTGTATAATACAACCTTCATATTGACAGAAGATCCATTCCCATGGTTACTACAGATAAATGAAACCATGGTTAACAATTAATGCTGTATTTCCAGCAAAAGCTGAACACAGAGATTGTTTTTCCCTGGATGTAGGTAAGTGAAATCATGGTTACCGCTCCTGTGGATATGGAGGTCATACTGTATTACTACTACATTATTATAAGCCCAAAGTCTGTTTTTAATCATTACATTACATTTTACTAGGTAAAATTTTTGGAAATAAGGAAAGTATAAAAGGGTCAATAAATAAATAAAATAAATAAATAGTCCTAGCATTTTTAAATATTATATTTAAGTATTTTTAAATAGTTCCATTTAAGGAAACAAAGCTAATGACCACAGATAATTTATATATTTGGAATATATATATATTTGGTGGAACGACCTGCTCGAAGAGATTCAACAACCTGTGTACTGTACTGTATATACCAAATGTACTGAATACGCTGTTTGAATTTAAAATGACATTGAATCTCTTCCATCAGGCCTATCCAGATGATTTTTAAAACTGCAAATTTTAAATGATGAATTTTAACTGTAGATTGTTTTAACACATATGTGTCTTGTTTGTTCTTTTAAATTGATATATGTTTTAACTGACATACAGTTCTTAACTGATGCATATTTGTTGGTCTGTTGTGGTTCCCCGCCTTGATCCACAGGAATTGGCTGGTAAGAAATAAATATAGGGATAGGTAGTGGGGCTAATAACAAAAAGAAATCCAATTCATTGTAACAATCTCTGTGCGTTTTGCTAGAACCATATCAACAGCTGAAAGATTAATCAGAATCAATCCACTTAAGTAAATCAGCTACTCTTACTGAGCGTGAACTAGGCAGCTTCCTGGGCATTGGCACATCTACGGATGGTTTTTCAGCGTATTTGGGGTAGGCTTTAGCTTCACAGTCACTGGTCTCTGGATTCTTGGGGATGTTGGCTTTGATCCTGATTCGCTCGCAGCCTTTGACGGAGCAGAAAGCAAATGGCTCCTTTTCATGCTGAGCTCTCAGCTTGAGAAACAACAACCTGGGGGGAAAAAAAAGATGGAATGAAGAGCAATGAGCATCTCGAGGTGTTTGCCTGGAGGTCCCAATATGCCCTCCACGGCCACCATATTTTGGTGCCCCCTCTGGACTAATTTAGGACCAGGAGAGGTGTTTTCAAAAAATAGAAAATGACTTCCATTCACTTTCAGTTGTTAAAAGACAATAAGGTCCTCTCTGGGGCCTAAAATGGCCCAGTAAGACTCTAAAACATAGTGAAAATGTGTTGCATGACCCTTAAGAGACCCAGGGCAAAAATCTTTCTGTGTGGATAGTGATGTGGATGTGGCCCACCAAGGTCTCCTGGGGACTAATGCGGCCCCCTACCCCTCCATGACCGACCTCCTCCATCTATAACATATAACCTACCATGAGACATTGTTATTCCTGGCAATGACAAACACTTCCACACTGACCCAGACTTGGACTCAAAGGCACATATCCCGAGTTATCTTGTGTGCTGTACTCTCCCTGTGGCCATTTAGTGTTTTAATTGCTCCCTTTCACTCCTTGTTAGATACTATCCTAGAGCTACCCTTCACCCCTAGATGCTGTCCTGATATTTGCAGATAATAATACTTTAACTGTACCTGTTTTTAAAATGTTGTACCCCACCCCGATTGTTCATTCAGAGGGGTGGGTTATAAATAAATATTTATTATTATTATATTATAACTGGGGGAAGGAGGAGCAATACAGCGACCATCACTCTGGCACTTGCAGCCTGATTTTTCTTCTCCGTCACTTGGATCTCCATTCTACTTTAGATTCAGAGCCATCCTTAGACATCTTGCTTTGTTGTTGTGTGCCTTCAAGTCCTTTCTGACTTATGAGGACTCTAAGGCAAACTAAGGCTTTTCTTGGAATGTTTCTTCAGAGGGGATTTGCCATTGCCATCCTCTTGTGAAATGACACCTTGCTACACGAGACAAAGGTCAAGATGAACCTGTCTATTCCATACACCAAAGCGATCTGGAGTAGCAGTTGAATCTTACTTCAATGCTAGCAACAATGCAGCATCCTCAATAACACCTAATGGCAACAAACTTGTTTATGGGGTTCGGGACAGAGCAAAGTAGCAATGACTGATGAGTTTGGGAAGATGGCCTGCCTCTGCTCACATCCAATATCTGCTTCCCTAGGCAATTGCTTCGCTCTGTCAAATGGTAGGGACAGCCCCATTTAACTTATAAGAAGGAAGGTACACTATATCTTATTTCGCAACCTTGCAAAGATGGGAAATTCATTATGCACTTTCCTTTTCGAGAACTCTCAGAAACGTTTAGCTTGTTGATGTTCTCTTTTTAAAAATGAACAAACACACAACTTAGTCAAGATTCTACTACCAAGAAGCCAAAGAATGGAACTGCTTTAATGGCTGAATGACTTGCAGACGAATCATTAAAAGCAGAGCTCGGAAATCTGTGGCCCTCCAGGGATTCTTGGACTCCAGTTCACATCAGCCTCAGGCAGCCTGGGCAATGGTGAAAAATGGGCGGAATAATCTTGTATTAAATATCTGTAAGACCATAGGTTTTTCAGTCCAGATCAGAGGTAAAAAGTGCCACTGTGGGTGAATTTTAAAGATCAGATGGACAGGCCATGAGGATGTTACCTCTAAGTACATTAAGAACACAATAACATAACACATTGTTTTTTTAAACTGAAAGTTATTCTGTATATCAGAGATCTTTAGGCTACTTAAGCAATTCTGCTATGTCCTTACCCAGTATCTTCATCCCAATAGTAGTACCCTTTGGTAGGATTTCGATACTCAAGTTTATCTATTTGAAGAACTGGGTAGAATGTACCAGTTTTGTATGTTTTCTTCAAAAGGCGATCATGGATGTCTGAGAGAATGGAGAATGTTGTTCCTTTAGGGTAACAAAGTCCAATTTTGATCCAGTCATTCCTAAATTAAAAGAGGAAAACCATTACAGAGACACATGCAGACCAAGCCCTATGACCTTTCCAAAGTGTGCCATAAGCCAAGATAAACCCTCTCTCCAAAATAAAATTTAATTATTTCCAAGCTGGTATATAGGTTTATATGCTGAGGTAAGCAGAGCCACTTCCAAAACAACTTATTTCCAAATAACTCTATTTGCTATAACTTGGTAGCAAGTATAGACCAATTCCCCTATGGAAGGTCACCAGCTCCTACGATTCAGGAACTATTTTGGCCCACACATTTTCTCAAATGTTTCTCTCATGACTCTTTTGCATCTGTTCTAGAGAGACTTTTTGGGACGTTTAGGTGAGAAGACAAAGTCAAATTTGTGTGGGCTTTTTGGAACCCTGATGTCAGATCTGCAAGAATGGCCTTTTTCTATAACAGCTTGAAACTACATTAGTGGATTGGAATGGTGTCTGGATGGGTCACACACTCACTTATTGAAATTAATAAGCCAGATAGCCAGTTCCTCAGGAGCAGTCCTATCCCAGTGGATTGTGTAGCCTTTTTGCAGAGTGATCACAGGCTGATATTGCTGGTAGTGGGTGTTTTTGCTCAGAGCCCCTTCCAGGTATAGTGGATGTGTATAGTAATCACTTTTTATGATTTTCATCCTTGGATTGGCTGATTTGTAGGCCTGGATGTAAACCTGCAGTAGACATAAAACTCATTTGTTGAACTACCAAAAAACAAACAAACCACTAATCTGACTCATTTTGAGACCTTCAACCTTCAAGAAATTCTTATGTTTTACATTTTCAGCCCACTTTTCTGCTAAAAACTTAAATGTGGCAAACACAGTTTCTTCCTCCATACTAATTTTAGCTTCATGACAATCTTGCAAGGCAGATTAGGTTGACTGCTGATGGACCAATGAGCTTCAAGACTAAGAAAGGATTTGAAGCTGGATCTTCTCAGACTCAGGACTTTTCTCCACTGACCACAACAATTGGCCTCATGTCACATTTTCCTACTCCGCAATGAACCTGCAGCAACCCATTAACACCACATACTAACAGACCATGAGGTGACATTGGCCTAACCAACCACACATTTCTGTTGGGCGAACTCACTTTTCTCCGCTCCTTTTTGTCTTCCCGGAATACATCAACCTATCAACCAATAGCTGTTATTGTTTGCCTGTCAATCTAGACTAAGCTTATTACACAAAGAAATAATCAATTTTACCTCTTCCACCTTCAAGTCAGGATCCGGGATGCCCTTAGATGTTATCAGACCTAAATCACCATTGATCTAGGAGGGATGCCACCACCCGGATGCATCCCAGGTCAAAGTCTCACGCAGCCAGCACTTTTTTGAAGTTGGAGAGTTTTCAACTTCAAAAACTGGCTGTCTGAGGCTTCGACCTGGGATGAATCTGGGAGGTGGCATCATAGTAGATTGGTGGCAATTTAGGTCTGATAACATCCTGGATCCTGAATCGAAGGCAGAAGAGGTAAAACAGATTATTTATTCACGTGATAAGCTCCTACCTTGCACTTTGTCTGAATGCCTCCTCATCCAATCCCCTTCTCCCCTCCTTTTGCTGCCTCAGTGAGTGAGAGTAAATTTTAAATGTATGTGTACATACACACACATGGCACAGAAAGAAAAACGTATTTTATTTATGATAATGTCCAGCCATGAGATCATCAATGAGAGAGTAGATCAGGCTACCCGCTCTCTCTTTCTCCAGCTGAAACCTCAGAGAAGATGGGAAGCTTGTGTCCCTGTAGCCTCATAGCTCACAATGATATTCACAGCATTCCATTTTAAGGCCTCCCTTGCTGAACCACACTCCCAGAGCTCCTCATTCATACCTGTGCATAATGTCCACTACAAATAGAGCCCCTCCAATCTGGGACATCAATGCAGTCTGAATGCCGAATCAGCCAGTTATCTTCCTTGATAATGTATGATCCTGGATATTCAGACACAGAGCCATCTACATCATGGAAAACAGACGTTTTATCTCCATCCATGTCCAGCCCATTGAACCAAGGTCCTGGTTCTCCAAAGAAGACTCTAGAAGTTATCTAAATATAAAGAAAAAGACACATTACTGTATTGGCTCTGAACTGCTTAGTAACTTGATTCAGCCGTCACTCATATATGACTGAGGGGTGACGCCAGATATCACAGTAACCCATTTGGACAAGCCAGTAGATATGTGAATATGTAATGTAATGAGCAGAGATCAGGACCCTACATAGAAAACAATGTGGCTTGTGGGCTAGCCTGGAGAAGGCTTTGGTCTCTTCTTACTTTATACTCTAATTTTATCTTTTGTTCTATTGGAATACATTCCCCCATTGGTTACATTTACTGTATATACTCATGTATAAGTCTAAAAATTTAGGTCAAAATTGACCCAAAAAACCTAAGTCGACTTATCCACAGGTCAATGTAAGTACTGCATCTTAACTCTTATTTAAAAGAAGAAACCATCCTCTGGTGAAAAGCAAGAGTATAATCTGTCCTGGAAGCACTGACTCCCTTTACTCTCTCATCCATCCAGTTTTAGGAATAAGCACAAAGAGTTATGTCTGATGGACTTTTGGAAGTTATTTGACATTGTTTTGCTTTGCTTCATCCTTTAGATCATTTCCTGTATGCCTCTAAATTTTACCCTTGACTTATCAGAGCAAAATCCATAATTTAGGCCCCAAAACTTGCCCTTGACTTATACATGAGGTCGACTTATAGTCAGGTATTTACGGTATGTCTTGTCATTTCTACAAGGTTTTCAGTCTGGAGTAACATACTCCTCCTCTCCATTTGTATGGTCAGACTTGTGGAGTATGTTATGAAGTAGTTTTGTCTCTGTCTGCACTTTATGGTCATGGTGAGAACTGAACCTAGGACTCTACAGTTCTAGTCCAACACTTTGCCACAGTTCTCTTGCTCTCTCTAGATGAGAGTACTCTTAGCACACTGTTTGCATGCCTTAATTTGTTTAAACTGTATTTCCCCTTAAACATTTTTTAAAAAGGCACTATCCAGCTTTCACAAGTTCACATAGGGGGGAAAAACCTCTTGTTTTAAAGACCTCTCAAAAATTAACTTACAGGGACATCTTCAAAGAATATGTCTGTGACGTTGTTGTTGGGGCAGCTCTGCCAAGCGTTGTTCAGGCGGAATGCCAGGGCGCTGGTGTGGCGGCCTTCCAGCGCGGCAAATTTCCGGAACGTGCAATTCTGGACATTGATTGGTCCATCATAAAGCTGAATCCCTCTAATTGGAAAATTCCTGGAACATATTTTGGGAGGGGGGGTTAAAAAAGGGGGTGAAACATCTGGTCCTAATGAGTTACTGTAACTGTAAATGCAGTATGGAGAATAGGTAGCAGCAAATAGAGCTAACAATTTCACACTCATTTGGAAGAATCACCTCCCGTAATCTCTACCGCTGGGAAGGGGGAGGTGTTGAACCTTGTGATTCTTATTAATTCAAACCACATTCCCTCGTGTCTTTACAGATTATTCGCTCGGCATTCTTCGAAAGAACTTTGGGAGATGTAAGTCCATGGGCATTAAAAAAGAAAGAATAACATCCACAATCCAGTCAAAAAAAATTGGCCCTGTTCTTACAGTCTTTTAAGCAGTAAGCTGCTTTATTACTCATTCATTCATGGCAAGGATAACATCCCAAAGCAGAGACTTAATGAGCACTGAAACAGACTGTTAAACCCAGAGCTATTTGTAGAGAGAGCAGTCAAAAGGCAGTTATTTGTCAGAGACCATTTGAAATCAAACACGAGAGTCTAGAGCATGGGGGGCGGCCGAATACTTTTGACAAATTGAGTCTTACAGCTAAACCATACACTACTAGAGTAGTGTGAAGGCCATGCTGGTGACCACATTAAGGTCAGGTGCGCAAATTTAAATAATTACCAAAACTTCAGTACTGAGATAATGTAGACTATAGCATGCAGAAAACCCACTATCCACTTGTTGTATGCCTTCAAATAATTTCTCACCTATGGCAGCTTCATGGCAAACCTATCAGGGAGGAAAGATTTGCTCACAGTTGGTTTGCCATTAGGGCCCGATTAGGACTTACCAAAAATGAGGTATTTATTGAGATATGTTTGAGAGGCTTCTCATAATCCAACCCATGGACTGCAATTTAACTTTCCCTATACATAGATCTGTCACTATGGCCTTTTTACTGGTAATACCATGACTTTGTTATTCTTTCACTAGGGAGAGTTGCATTTAGTGGTGTTTGATGTCCTTCTGGCACCAAGCAAAGAGCTTTTATTTGCCCACCTATTCCAGCATTATATTTGATTTTTCCTCTTTAGCAGACCCTACTTTGCTGTTTCATTCTATATTGTTAGCCACTTTCAGAGTCATTAGCCTGCTGCCTTTACAAGGAAAAATATCCCAAGTAATGTAAATTTACACAAAAATTAATACTATGTTCTAATGGCTGCCTTCCGCCCAGCATTTCACTTCCAAGAAGTAAAGATTCAAGAAACCCTGTTAGTTCTTCACAATGATCTCCATCAAAGAGGAGGCTGTGGATGATGAGTATTGATGATTGGCATCTGTCAGTAGCAAAAATCTGCAACAAATATAGTTTATAGCTAAAACTCCCACAATCCCACAACCTGCGTGAGAATCTAGAACCTGTCCAGAGAAGCTGTGCATGCAAAGAACCTATAAAATATAGCCCATCACATAGCCATTTAGGTCACACGCAAAGAAAAAGCAAAACAAAAGCCTCCAGTGCTTTGAATAAAATGGAAGAGATTTAAAAAATAAAACCTAAATGAAACGCACTGGCCAATGGGAAGAGTCCGTCCGCTGTGGTCCAGGCCTCCTGGCCCCCAGACGTTGTTATCCATCATTTCGGTCCCCGTATTTCCACTTTCGCCTACAAAGAGGCTGTTTTTTATTTCTTGTTTTGATCCATCATCATATGGGAAGGTGCCTCCACTAGGAGAGATCAAATTGCATTTCAGCATGACTGCTTTGGACCAAATCCTATTTTTCATAGCTAGTGTTAAATAAAAATACATGAAACATAAGGTGATTGCTTACCTTGCCAAAGTGAGACCAATGCCATTGTCAGCAAATCTGTAAAGAAGGAAGAGAGAAGGTTAGAGCACTAGAAGGGGGTGGTTCAAGTAGTGCTGAGTTCAACATTGTATTATGGAGTCGAAGGCTTTCGTGGCCGGCATCCATAGTTTTTTGTGGAGCTTTTGGGCTATGTGGCCATGTTCTAGAAGAGTTCCTTTCTGACGTTTCGCCAGCATCTGTGGTGGCAGCTTCCGAGAAAGAGAATTCTCTGAAGATGCCAGCCACAGATGCTGGTGAAACGTCAAAAAGGAACTCTGCTAGAACATGGCCACATAGCCTGAAAGCTCCACAAAAAACTATTGTATTATGGCTTTACGTAAGTAATTTATCCATGGATCTTTCTTTCATCTTTTTCTATAGATGCAGTATCATTTTCAAAAGCCTTGTTTGGACTCCAGCTCTTATGTTGTTTGGGATTTCTGCTAGTCGTAGTTCAAAAATTAACATTTCTAAAGTAAGGTCATTTCTTTGCTTCATGGTGCATTTTGATATCACTTGTATTTATCCATGGCGGCTTCAGAAATAATTCAAACCCTGCAATTATAGCTAAGAACTAGAACTTGAGCTTGCAGGTGTGTGTTATTTGTTGACTTATGGTGACCCCATGAATTTCATATGGCTTTCTTAGGCAAGGGATACTCAGGGAATACTTGCATTTGTTGGCTATCTCTCATCCAAGTACTAACCAGGGCTGACCCTGCTTGGTCTTCAAGATCAGAAAGGATCTGGTAGCTTTTAGGATAATTAGGCCTTGCAGGCAAACCACATGCAAACTTTGGATATGAGCTGCTTGTTTTTGTTTCTTTTCTGTCAGTGATGCAGCTATATTTGAGATGAACTATTTACATATGAAAGTATGGAAGTTGCTGCTCTATGAAAGAGCCATTATGTGGTGTACTAGTTAAAATTTTGGATTATGAATGGTTCAAATTCTCACCCAGCCATGAAATTCCCTGAGCAACCTTGGGCCACCCACTGTTTCTCAATCTAACCTGCCTCACGGAGTTTTTGTGAAGATAAAATGGGGAGGATCACCATGAATTCTATCTTCAGGTCCTCCGGGGAAAGAGCAACTACTAAAATAAGAAATAAATAGCCATAAGAAAACCTTGGCAACATGGACTTATCATTTTGGTAGAAAATAGTCCATTCTACCTTGGTGCCAAAACAGTGAATTTCACAGGCAACTACTCCCTAACATAAGCTGAGATATAAATCTGTTGGAAGAATCAAAGGATCCAGATAACATGTCAGGAAAACAACCTAGATTTACAAGGCCTCAGAAGTAAGAATTTCCAAATCTCAAGCCAACCAGCAAAATTCTTAAGGAAATCAAGCAGACACATTCAGTTTAATATGGAAAAAAATCCTAGGATTAGTCCAAAACCTTTTCATAAGAATATATCCTCCAGATGTCCCACTTTTTCAGCCACTTGTAATGTCCCAGTTTCTCTCTCATCCTTGCACTTTCCCTGCTTTGTCCTCAGCTTAGTTCAGTTGCTGCAAGTTGAATGCAAAGTGCAAAAGTAGTTTGCATGCAGTTAGCAAGAGGCAGATCTTATCCTTCCCAGAAAGCAAACTGCTGCACCCTCTCCTAGCTCATCTATTCTTACTCATTAATAATTCTTATCATCTTGACCACACTCTGATGTTGCTCAGTCACTGACTTGCATCTGTGAAATGTTGGAGGATATGTAATCATTACTCATTAGGAAGCCTTCTGATAACACAGAATTTAGGCCAGAACTGACTTTAAAAGTAAAGATGACAGCACTTTGGAATGGGGACGAGTTAATGGTTTAATTTCATGCCTTCAGAAAAATGTCTGCTCTCTCTCTCATTATTTTTAGTTTTTTGTGGGATTTTCAGGCTATATGCCCATTTTCTAGAGGAAGGTATTTTTTACTATACATCGAAGGAGTCACAGACAGAATAGGTAAGGTGGTGAGGAAACACAACCTCCAAATGGTTTACAAACCAACCAAGAAAATCCACCAAATGTAGCGCTCAGCAAGGACAAGAGAGACCCACTCACAGCTGCAGGAGTTTACCGCATTCAATGCAGCTGCGGACAAGTCTACATAGGGGCCACCAAACACAGTTTGCAAACACAAATCAAGGAACATGAGAGACCCTGCATGCTGGGTCAGCCGGAAAAATCAGCGGTAGCAGAACATGTTATAAACCATCCTGGGCATAAATTGCTGTTTGAAAATACTGAAATTGTGGACCATGCCAACAACGATCAGGTCAGAATGCACAGGGAAGCAATTGAAATCCACAAACACTTGGACAACTTCAGAAGGAAAGAAGAAACCCTTGAAGTGAACAAAGTTTGGCTACTAGTCCTGAAAAACAACAAAATCAGGACTCAGCAAATGCAAATGAGAAACCACCCAGGGTCAGGGGCTTTCCCAGCAGACAATGATCACTAATGAAGCAGATGTTAATCCCCTTTGCATATCCTCCCACCCTGAGGCCCTGCCATCAACAGAAGAATACAAAGATTAACATGGAAATCACTCCTCCCAACCCAGGGTCACACAGCGTATATGTGTTTGTGTATGTGTATGTGTGTGTGTGTGTACCCACTCTCTTTCTTGCCAGTATTCTCTGAAGATGCCAGCCATAGATCCTGGCGAAACATCAGGAATAAACTCTTCTAGAACATGGTCACATAGCCCCCAAAATCCACAAAAAACTATGGATACCAGCCATTAAAGCCTTCGACTTTACATTATTATTATTATTATTATTATTATTAGAAAATCCCTTCTGTGTTCCTTGAAAACCTCCAAACCTCATTATGAGTACAGTTTGATCCCCATCAAGTATTATATTAACAAACCTGGCCTTTTCTAGGGGTGGGGGGTGGGTGGGGGAGGATATATTGTTTTGGTGAAAATATATCAGCTTGATCACCATAACCAAATCTTTTATCTCCCGTTTTGACCAACTGCAAACCACATTGGTAATCCCACAGACCCCAGAAATGATTACAGACTATTACAGAGAGAAATTAAAATTATGATTATGCAGAACACAGTGCGAGTTGTTGTTAGAAAGGAAGAATCACTTCATATTGCCACAAGAGGGCAAGCATGTTCCATTACTAGATTTTTAGCAACCTCTATCTATAGTTCCCAGAATTGTTTATATGTACTTAAAGATGTGTTCACTCCAATTCACACCAGCATATATTGTCTTAGTGTATTATGTTATAGTAACAAATCTTAAAATAGTCAGATCTTTATGGTTATAAAAATGCTACATAATGGGAACTGGGGGCCAAAACCCCAGGGCACTTCCAACAACTCCAAGTGGAAAATAGTCCTGTGTTTCGCAAGATATCTCAGAATATCCCTCTGAAACCATCAGGAGCTACACTTCCCCACTGGTGCGCACTAATACATAACTGTGCCTCCAGGAGCAGAATTCTCCATATTTATGTGGTCAAGTGCTACAGGGAATTTATGCCCTCGACCCAACATTGCTACACTAGGCCATTTGCTACACTGAGCTGCCCATACCTACTGATAAAACCCTGTTTGTGCTCCACATGGCCAGTTTGTGCTCTGCAGCAAGCAGGCAGGCTTGGAGAAGCGTCTGGTTACTTCTCCTATAGCCAGATGCAATATGATTTACAGCGGGACTGAGATCGCTGGAGGACTCTGCTTACGGGGGACGTAGCCAGATGCTTCTCCAAGTCTGCCTAGTGCTCACCCAGAAACAGAGAATGGCTGTGTACATAGCACCAGGGGCTTATCAGTAGGTCAGGGATGGCTTTGGGCTCTGTGCAGCGGCAAAGAGAATACCAACCCCTGCAGCACCCCCCAAAAAGACACTTGCATGTGCAGGTACCTCTACCAGCATTCCAGCCTAAGTGTTTGACACTTTCGTCAGGCCCCACCTAGAATACTGTGTCCAGTTATGGGCACCACAATTCAAAAAGGATGTGGAGAAACTGGAGCAGGTCCAAAGGAGGGCAACTAAGATGGTGAAGGTTCTGGAAACCTTGCCCTATGAAGAACGCCTTAGGGAGCTGGGGATGTTTAGCCTGGAGAAGAGAAGGTTAAGAGGTGATATGATCGCCCTGTTTAAATACTTGAAGGGATGTCACATTGAGGAGGGAGCAAGCTTGTTTTCTGCTGCTCCAGACAACAGGACTTGGAACAATGGATGCAAACTGCAGGAAAAGAGATTCCACCTCAACATTAGGAGGAACTTCCTGACAGTAAGGGCTGTTTGACAGTGGAACACACTCCCTCGGAGGGTGGTGGAGTCTCCTTCCTTGGAGGTTTTTAAGCAGAGGCTGGATGGCCATCTGTCGGGTATGCTTTGATTGGGAGTTCCTGCATGGCAGGGGGTCGGACTGGATGGCCCTTGTGGTCTCTTCCAACCCTAAATTTCTATGATTCTATGACAAGGGGCCATCTGCTTTCCAAACGCATTGTGGCTGGTGGTGGTATATACTTCTTTGCTCTATGATGATGCTTATGGCTAGAGGCTTGCCCTAACTAAAGAAACTTGTTTATTTAAAGAGAGCCAATGTAGCATAGTGGTTGGAGTGTTGGCCCAGGAGTCCAGGAAGCCACGGAAACCCACTGACTGACCTTTGGCAAGTCACACTCTTTCTTTGCTTTAGAGGAAAGCAATGCCAAAACTCATCTGAATAAATCTCGGCAAGAAAACTCTTTGATGGGGTTGCCAGAAGTCGGAGTGGACTTCAAGGCACGTAACAACAACACTTAGACAAGTGAGTAATTAAGCAAATGTTTAAATAAACTGTTACTATTTTAAGATGCAGTTTTGTCTTCAGAGCTATCAGTTTAAATGAAAAATGAACTATTTTTGCCACCATCCTCTTGTTACCAACTTTCACTGGCTGTGGGAAAAGGAAATAATGTTGAAACAATGGATGCGGAGGTGCTGTCTGTAATTTGGGCCCTTGGTATCCACTGGGCTTGGCTTCCAGGATCCCCCGTAGATAACAAAATTTGTGGATGCTCAAGTTGCATTAAAGACGATGGCAGAGTACAATGGTGTCCCTTATATAAAATGGCAAAATCAAGGTTTGCTTTTTGGGATTTATATATTTTAAAAATATTTTCAAGCTGTGGATACTCAGATATGTAGATAAAAAAATATGTGGATATGGAGAGTTGACTGTATTATGAGTTCCACAAAAATGGGAGAAGCTGCAATTGCTTCTCCTGACCCAGATCTCCCTATACCCTGCTGGAATAACATGAACAGTTTGTACGGCAGATGGCCAAAGAGGGTGAGCAAAAGTCAATAAAATAAAATAAAATAAAAATCTACATCTGTAACTTTGCTCTGCAACTAGCAAACAGACAAAATTTCTATAAGTAACCTGACAAATTTCTCTCCTTAAGCAAGCAGAAGGAGGCAATCATCTTCTACTTGGACAAGATTTTTTAAACTAGCTGTTTACTCAATCCTTCCTCAAGCCATCCTGTCTTCTGCCTACCTCCATAGCACTGGAATTTTTGGCAATAACACACTACCACATAAAATAAAACCAAGATCCCAGCTGCTTATGCTTTTTCTCTCTCTCTCCAGGCTCAAGCAGGAAGGTTTATTTAAAGTTCCTTTCCTGTTGCAGTTTATTGTAATGGAGCCGACACAAAGTCACACATCTAGATGAATTCCAACAAGGCTTGCAGTTCAAGCAAGACAGGAGATGCTTCTACAAAAACAAGGTGTGCGCGCTTTCTTGCTGGGTTCTCATTTCTCCATTAAGCTCCACCAGATCAAAGATGCTGAGCCAGTCATAAAAATAGGCCTAGCCACAGCTCTGCTTGCCAGAAACTCTGAGCTGAACTTTTGAGGGTTGAATTGAGGCAACACTCACTGGCAGTTGTCCAGCCATACATCTCCTCCCCTCACCCAGGCTCCATGGTCCTGGTTCTTGTAAGCAATAAAGTGCTGGATTATGGCAGGTTCTCGGGGCTTCAGAGGGTCAGCATCTTTATGTGGGCTGTATCTGTAAAAGTGCAAAAGGTGAAAAAGTGGTTAGCAGCAGACAGAACTGGCCCTCTGACAGTCTCTTAAGAGTCATGATTTACTTGTTAACCATGTAAATTTCCCCTTTTATCTGGACATGCCATCTCCTCCCCCACAGCACAAAGCAGGGGATGACTCTGTTTTAAAAATTCTTATACTATTGCTCTGTCAAAATCACATCTGTCTCATGTTTCTACTCCTCAGTGTTAGGGCAAAGTTTTCTTTTTGCATTTCCAGAGGTCAGAAGCATGAACTTCAGTGCACTGCAACCTCTTCTTCTTGACTAATAAAGGCACAATAAAATAGGTGGAAGAAGCAAACACAGGCAGATTTGCCCAGGTTGTGCAGGTTGCAAGTTTCACTTGTTTGCTGCAGAATTTTCACTGCTCTGAGAGGGGTTTGGGGTTTTTAATTATTCTAAGTAGCCAGTGTGATCCACTTAACATCTTTTGCTCAGAATTCTTCCCAAAACTTTAAGATCTGTGGGTTTAAATCTATTAAACCCACACTTAAAATCGGGCTTGGTATCCAATGTGGAGTCGAAGGCTTTCATGGCCGGCATCCATAGTTTTTTGTGGAGCTTTCGGGCTATGTGGCCATGTTCTAGAAGAGTTTGCTTGAATCTACTGAGAAGAGCAATACCACACCATCTCCTTTCCACACATCTGGTATCATTTACCACCTTATGTTTCTAGTGGACATGGTTATTTGAGACGAACTCTACACTGAAGCTACACACTGAAATAAATCAATATATACAAATCCATCTTTTGCTGTCTGTGAGCTTATATAATTCCACTATGGAGAGCTCTTTCTCCACATCCCCGGATGCTGATGTGACCACAAAAAGGCTGTGAAACCATTCAGTTCTCTCTTCCTACTTAGATACTCGGTACAATGGTTTATTAAGTGAAACAAAATCCATACTGAATATCTGCCAGCTGCCTGAGCAAACGCTGTCCACCTGTCATGCCAAGTCATGAATTTTAAAGTTGGCATTGTTATCTATCTAAAATGGGAGTTCAGTGTCAATCCAGCAGTCCATTCAAGCTCCATGACATTCAAAAGAGGGCAGGCTAACTTTGGCAGGGGCAGTGAAAGAAAACCGATGCTTGATGAGAAGCGATTGCTGACAACCAAACTTCTCATCAAGTTACTTCAGCTTAGGGTTGCAAGGTTTCTAAATAGCAATAAAAGAGTCAAGACTGGCTATGACATGTTGCATGTGTATGTGCCTTCAAGTTGCCTGTTGACTTACGACAACCTCATTGATTTAATAGGGTTTTCTTAGGCAAGAGGGAGTTTTGCCAGTTCCTTCCTCTGAAATATTGCCTACAGCGCCTGATATTCATTGACAGTCTCCTGCTTACTTTCCAAGACCAGACAGGATCTGGTGCCTTTAATGTATTTAGGCCAGCTGTAGGACATGTTAGGCAGGTCTATATAAGGCCCACCCAAAGTCTCACAGGTAGAGGTCCTTTTGTGAGAGTTCCAGGCTTCTGTAAGATCTCCAGTCTCATAAAAACCTTCAAACCTCTGGAAATCTCGCAATGGCAGGTCAGCAACCATCATGGTGGGATGAAATTTACTGCTGCCAGGCCAAGTCCACTGCTCAGCCTCAAATTCAAAGAGGAGGCAGTGTCTACACTCGCAACAGACCCCACAATATTTACTTTTTACTTTGAGGGCCACATGCTAACCCCATAACTGAAAATACAGGATTTTTTTTTTTTTCATCCTATGTAACACTCACATGAGACAAGCTTTCTGGCCTTGAATAAGGGGCATCCCTTACAACAAGAGACACCTGGCAGTGAAACCTGACATACAGCAGTTGTGGAAGAGCTTTGCTCACAACTGTTGTTGTCGTGTCCCTTTAAGTAATTTTCGAATTATGGTGGCCCTAAGTTCACCCTACCCTCCAACCGTCCCAGTGTGATCTTCTGTTGTGCCACTTTTCAGCTGCTTTTAAAATGATCCAGTTTCCTCTTCTCCCACATTCCCCCCCCCCCTCATCCTAGCTTACTTCAACTGCTGCAAACAGTTCAAAGTGCAACCATAGTTTGAATTCAATGAACATAGGGATTGATGTGATGAAAGGAGATGGTGTGGTAATGCTCTTCTCAGTACATCCAAGCAAAAGCAACCTGCTCCAGCCTCTCTTAGCGTGTCTGTTCTTCCTCATTAATAATTTTGCCATCTTGACTGTAGCAGTATCTAATGCTGCTTGGCTACATGTGACATTTTGGAGGGTATGGTTTCATCCCCATCTCTAACTTTTATTTTGTGGGACTCTGGAAAAAAGATGGGCAAACACCAAGTGTTGTTTTATAAAAGCAAATTCAGCATGGTTGCTCTCATAGTGAATTTTGTTAGATCTGAAGCAATTTGGTCAAATCAATTTTACATTTGTTTTGAACAATATTAGCAGGCTGAGCAGGAGCTAGAAGCAGGTAATATCAGTAGACAGAAGGAAACATTGGAGTTTATCACATGGGAGGAATTTCTCCAAATTTCGAAGGGAGCCAATTCGAATTGACGTAAATTTGCTAGTTTAACGAATTTATGTGAGTTCTAGTTGCATTTGGAATGCGTCTGGAGTGACTTCCCATTACCCAAAAATGACCCCCCATTGCCCAAAATTGCGTGAGATAAGTTATCACGCAATTACGTGAAACCCCATGATTGCGTTTGGAATGACTTCCCATTGCCCGAAACTGCATGAGATAAGTTATCACGCAATTACGTGAAACGCCATGATTGCGTTCAGATTGCCTTTGGAGTATACCCCCAAATTTCCTCGTGTGATAAACTCCATATTTCCTCATCTGTGGAGAGGCTCCTCCATCCTGCACAACATTAGTGGCTATCAGAACTAGTGGGTAACAGGGAGTTGTTTTAGAACAGGACAGCAAACATGTGGCCCTCCAAATGTTAAATTTCAGATCTTTCCCTCTGGACTATGCTAGCTAGGGATGATAGGAACTGCAAACCAACATTTGGAGGGCCACAATTTGCCTGCTCTTGTTCTAGAGAAGCAGCTAAAAACAGTCAGGAGGGAAGAATTCAAAAGAACCACAATAAGAGCAAGAAATTTAAATTGATTGGTGAGGAGTTATCTAGCTATGGACGTTATCAGACGACGGAAATTGGAAGTAAAATCCAATGGCAATCTGAATGCAATCATGGGGTTTCATGTTCTTGCATGAAAGCCGATCACACACATTTTCGGGCAATGGGAAGTCCTTCCAAACGCAATTATGGGGTTTCACATTATTGCATGAGAAACTATCACACACAATTTTGGGCAATGGGAGGCAATGTCGGGCAGTTCCGAACACAATGTGGCATCAATATGCGATCACGTAAATTTGCTTAAATAGCAAATTCACTCATTTCCAAACTGGCCCCACTTTCATTTCTTTCGAAATTGAGAGAAATTCCTCCTGTGTGATAATGTCCTGTGTTTTTATACATGCTATCACCTATCTACAATACTTGTATCCACTTCTTACCCTAAGCTGTACAAAACTTTCCAAATAATACCCACAGAAATCAGATTACCTTCCAGCAATCATAGTCAGGATAGGTCTTTTATCCTTGGCTGAGGCAGGCGTAGTTTTAACTCCATTGTCAATGATCATTCCAGCCTAGAGAAAAAAGGAGAAGAGTTTATAGACTATCTGCATGTTTTACAATTTTGCATAGGTCAAATCCTTGAGATAGTATACTAACTTATTTTCATGTTGGTCACTGTAATGTGACTATTTACTCCAGAATTGGAATTTGCCAGAATTTGGCACAAAACATATCGGTCCATCATTTCATTTTCACAAGAGTTCTTTTTTTTTGGGGGGGGGGGGGGGAAATGTTGTTTGGCTTTTTATTTCACACATTTACTCTGAGCCCAGCTCTCAAATAAAGACTTGCTACAACAATATTTTAACTGGTTGGGATTAAACTGTTTGTTCTGAACACAGGGCCTCCATGCCATTAGAAAATGCAGCCCCTCTCTGGATGCAACTCAAGGGTAGCAAATCAATGTATTTATTGCTGATAAGGATAACCATCCAAGGGAGCATTTAGCTGCTGTGTCAGATAGCACAGATATCATCTCACACCGATGTGCTTTGTGGTTGCTTAGCAAAGTCAGAGAGCAAAGGACTCCGGTCAGCCTGGACATGAAATAATATACAAGTACATTTTAAAAAAGCATACTTATGAAGGAGAAAGGGATGCATAGAAAAATCTTTCTAAAAACAACCTAGTTCCTTGTTCCCTATTCACTTTAAAGGCCAAACATAAACATGAATTAAATGAGTGATCATATTTAACATACTAAATTAACAAATATCTTTGTTGTTAGTTGATGTCAAGCCCTGTATTAGCGGCCCTGCTCATATCTTGCAAACTCAGGGTCAAATAGTAACATGAAACAGTGCATTGCTCAACTAAGGCTGTGTCCACACTGGAGAAATAACCTGGTTTGGCACCGCTTTAACTGCCCTGGCTCAAGGCTATGTATTTCTGGGAGTTGGAGTATGTCGTGGAGTCCAGAGCGGAGTGATGTTATAAAGGCTGCATCCAGACTAGAGAAATAACCCAGTTTGGGACCGCTTTAACTTCCCTGGTTCAAGGCTATGGAATTCTGGGAGTTGGGAGTTTGTTGTGGGGCGCACAACAAACTCTGGGAGCACAACAAACTCCAGTTCCCAGAATTCCATAGCCTTGAACCAGGGAAGTTAAAGCGGTCCCAAACTGGGTTATTTCTCCAGTGTGGACACAGCCTAAGAACATTTTTAAAAAAAGAAGCAACACCTAGTTTGGCTATTATTCGCCGCCAAGAGGTGGACATCAGCATTAAGAAAAATGGAGCTTGCAGATTAAAATTCTGGAAAAGCATTTGCTTTTGATTTTATGGAAGCAAGAATGATGGCCAGTAATAGCTTTCAGACTTTGGCGTTGGAAGAAGGGAAACAGCATTAAAAGTAAGAGAGAGAGAGAAAGAGAAGGATTCCCATTGCATGCATACTCACTCGATAGTTGGAATGTGCTCGATTGTTATAGAATGTTCCCATTGGAATGTGTTCAGAGTAGCCAGGAGGATACATTCCTATTGAGAGTCCTGTTGGTACATGATGCAAAACAAACCAAAAGCCCGTTTCCTGCAAGAGACAAGAGCTCCAGCTTAGTCAAGAATTTGGTCACTTGGTTAATTTTTAAAAAATTAAGTATTTTTGGACAAAAGTAAAATAAAGTTTCTGTGCACATGTGTGTACAGACAAGCAGAACCGTTCTTCTTCAGACAGCTAATTCTAACTCTTTCACGCTCTCCAAGCAACACTTTTCAGGTCTTAAGAGCACTTTTGATTTTAATGGGACGTCAAAATACCATAAAGGCATCAAATCCTGTCTGATCTTGGAAGCCAAGCAGGGTTAGCACTTGGATGGGAGATCTCCAATGAACACCAGATGCTGTAGGCTGTACTTTGGAGGAAAGGACTGGCAAAATTACATCTAATTATTCCTTTCCTAAGAAAACCCTATGAAAAATTCATGGGGTTGCCATAAGCAGACAGGCGACTTAAAGACGCACACAGAGAGAGACACAATCATGTCTCTTAGCTCTCAGAAGTTTACAAAACAATGGGTAATTTTTAACAAATGATTGTCAGACAGTGGGCAAAAGGAGACAGAATATTTTTGCCCCATTTCAAATTGGATTAAATCATGGCGTTCGGCTTCCAAGGCAGTTTCAAATGCTACCGACACTTTTGTTCCAGCAACAACCAAACTGCCAACCAACCAACATTTATCCAAGTTGCTCAAAATGTTTCCCGTCACAAAAAGAGAAGCCTTCATACTCACTTCGGATCCCGCAGCTGCACAATTTATAAGGTTGTTGTGTGGATTGGCCAACCAGAAAGTGGACACGGCACTGTTGGATAGACAACAGAGACAAAAAGAAGAGGAGAGAAAGAGGGATCCAAATTTAGAGAACCAAACCAGGTCAATTAACACAGCAGATAAACCATCACTTTTGTTGTGTATATAGTTGTATAGTAATAGTTTCTTTCTGCGTCCCTCCATTTCACAGCATTCAACCTTGTCTACAAAGCAAGCAAACACAGCCCTGTCTTGAAAGCCTTAAGGAATTCCAGGATGAATTTCAATTGAAATTTCAAGCTAGTTATGAAGCTGTTACATGTCACCTTTTATGGGTGTGATAAGTGCTTCCCTCTATAAGCCAGCACAGAACTATAGAAGGGGAAAACCCTACACTTGCCAGACACAAGGAAAAAGTGGGCTGTTTTTCAGTTTTTCACTGTGTCTGGACTTTTTTGAGATTTTTAAGGTACTGCGAGCCCCTCCAGATGTGTGTGTGTGTGTGTGTGTGTGTGTTAAAAAACCTCTCACTTCTTTCTCTTCCTCACCTCCAGCAAACAGCTTATTCTTCATGGCAAGTATTTTTTAATTTGCAGAGTCCTGGCTGATATCAGAAATTTCACCTATTTCATTATTAACTGCCTTTATTGCCGACTGGATATTTTTACTGTCATTTTGTTAATACTGTATATACTCATGTATAAGTCTAGAAATTTAGGTCAAAAAATTGACCCAAAAAACCTGAGTCGACTTATCCATGGGTCAATGTAGGCGCTGTACTTTAACTCTCATTTTTTAAAAAGAGAACCATCCCCTGGTGAACGGAAAGAGTATAATTTGTCCTGTTATCACTGACCTACTCTATCCTCTCATCCATCCAGCCTTTAAAGTGAACACAAAGTTATACCTGCTGGAAATTTGTAAGTTCTTTGGCATTGTTCGCCTTTGCTTCATCCTTTAGATCCTTTGTTACATGCCCCTGGGTTTTACCCTCGACTTATCCACGGGTCCTATCAAAATCCATAATTTTGCCCCCAAACCTGCCCTCGACTTATACATGAGGTCGACTTATAGTCGAGTATATACGATGTCTGCTGTAAGCAATTTTTTTCCGTGCCGTTTGGTTCTTTGGATAAGACTATGATCTTGAAAGGTGATTATGGAATTAATTCATTAATATCTGAGTTTCTGTGTGAAGTGAGAGGATTACTACTGTACTGACTAGGAGAGCAGGAAGGCTCAGTTGCCACTGGCTTTAATCTGGAGAGGGATCCAGGGTGCTAAACATCTTCCTCCAAGTGGGCAAAAGTGTCTTTTCTGCTATAACTGCGTTTCTCTTCCAATTCCAAAGAGGCAAGCGAGAAATACTGGCAACAACAATCTAGATATTCTAGGGAAATGCAGTTAGCATGTTTTCGCTCCAGCCGTGGGTTTTCCTGGAAGATACATGCCACTGCATTCATATTCGCAAATTAAATCTGTGTTGACATTCCATATAATAGTCATGCTTTTGCTGGTAAAGTCCTCCAAGTATCTCATAATTCTGTTTTTCTTTTCTGCCTGCTTTGGCCTCTTTGACGCTAAGCACAAATTAGGATGAGAGCAAGGGTTTCAAACTGTCATAATGTAATTCCAGGAGTGGGGGTTACGGTAAAAGAAACTGATTTGACCTACGTTTGGCATTATAATGAAGCAAGCTGCCAAAGAATGTAGCGAAGGGGAAACATGAAGTGATTATGATTTTGTATGATCCATGTATCATTTTGTATCATCTATGTCTTTATTTTAATTCATTATATCCTTACACCTAGTTTGGCCTGAGTGGATCAGGACCTTTCTACTCACTTGCAGTCCTGTCGAGGTTTTGGGACATATCCCGGGTAAGCGCCTTCTGTAATTGTCTTGCACATTCTTGTGTCCCGATCAGATGGTAGCAATGTGCTAGGCTTCACCACAAGTCCAAGACAGTGATCAAATGTGTTGCGCACCTCAGGCCCATCTTCTGTAAAAAAGCAGTGCCCCAAGGTATCGTACCCAACCACATCCTTGACCTGTGGATATAAATAAAAGGATGGAGAGGAAGTCAGTATTCCTAGCTACTCAAAACTGTGTTTCGCTTGATCATGGCTGGGGAATGGTTATTTGAACTTGGCTCCCACCAACCCTAGCATGGCCAAAAGAAAGAGACTGTGTAAATACATCTTAGTGAAAAACAGTGCTGAATTATCACCAATTGCTGCTGCTGCAAAGGGTCATTTCATATATATTTAAGTTCTAATGAAGGAACAGGGATCCTTTATCCAGATGTTTTCAAATACAGCATCTATCAGCCCAAGACAAAGGATTTCAGGAGCTGTAATCCCAAACTTTTGCAGGGCCCAGTGTTGAATCCTACCCCGATCTAGATGCAGTTCAAAAGTTTGTAGTGTTAACAACTCCAGCTTTAAACAGCTTGTGAAATAACGCCAGAAAAAGACTTCTAACACAATAGAATGCAGCAGAGCTTAAATCAAGCTAGTTGTCCATCTAAGGAGCTTATTGCTTGGCATTTTAAATCTGCTGCAGTTGGGACGTGAGATGAAGGTAGGGATTATCACACGCCAAATCACTGCCAAATCGCCGGCCGCCATCCCGGACTGCAGCTGGGACAAGGGATGGAGGCAGGGATTATCACACACTAAATTGCTGCTGAATCGCCAGCCATCATCAGCCCAGGTCCAAGCCGCACTCTGCCAGCATTATTTGGAAATCAGAAAGCCTTCTGACTTCTAAAAAGTGCTGGCAGAGCACAGCTTGGACCTGGGGTGATGACGGCTGGCGTTTCAGCAGCGATTTAGTGTGTGATAATCCCTGCCTCCATCCCTTGTCCCAGCTGCAGTCCGGGATGCTGGAGCCAATTTAAGATGCCAAGCGATAAGCTCCTAAGAGTGCAAATCTAAGACTGCAGTCCTACGGTAACTCTCCAAGGTGGGTAAGGGCCAGCCTAAGCCAATCCAAAACCAGCTGAAACTGTGCTGAACTTAAACCTCTGTGAGCCTGGAGATGCTGGGAATTATTTTAGGATTACCCTGGACCTGGGCTAACTTGAACTGGATCGGGTAATAGTTCCTCCCTTGCTCTGGCCCTCCTCCATACTTTCTGGAGTACCAGCAGATTCTAGTATAATAATTGTGCTATCAGAAACCTCTGCCAAGCTAATAGGTAAATACTGAATATACTCATGTATAAGTCTAGAAATTTTGGTCACAAAATTGACCCAAAAAACATGGGTCGACTTATCCATGGGTCAATGTAAATCCTGTACACATTCAGACACACACACGCACATATATGGTCACCTTCTTTTTCTGAGTAGAGAGGCAAAATGCAAGTTCTTTTTCCATCCTGGGAGCACCTAAAGAGAAGCACCAACCATCTCTACTCTCACAAGCATCTAGCCTTTATACAATATTTTATACAATATTTTAAAAATAATATTGTGCATGAAACAAAGTCTGTATACAATGAACCATCAGAAAGCAGAGGTGCCACTATCTCAGCAGTCATTCCAGACTAATCTTGTATCTTTTTTTTTTTTTTTTTTTTTTGGATAGAGTCATAAGTTTGATAGATGAAGGGAATGCTATGGATGTAGCATATCTTGATTTCGATAAGAGAAAGCTAGCAAATCATTGCAAAAAAAAAAAAACCTAGTAAAATGTGGGCTAAACAATGTGTCTGTTAAATGAATTTATAATTGGTTGACCAAAGGATACTCAACAATGGCTCCTTCTCATTCTGGAAAGAAGTGATTATTGGAGTGCCACTGGGTTCTGTCCTGAGCTCAGTGCTATTTAACATCTTTATCAAGAATTTAGATCAGTGTTTTCCAAACGTTGGTCCTCCAGATGTTTTGGACAGCAGCTCCCAGAGACCCTGCCAGTTGGACCAACAATTAGGAATTGTGGGAGCTGACTCCTAAACATCTGGAAGGTGAACGTTTAGAAAACATGCCTATCCAATTTACAGATGATATCAAATTAGAAGGGGCTGCTAATACCACAGAGTACAGGATCAGAATTCAAAATGACTTTAACAGATTAGGAAGCTGGGCCAAAACTGACAAAATGAATTTCAACAAGAAGAAATGTAAGATGCTACATTTGGGCAGCAAAAATGAAATGCACAGATATAGGATGAGTGACACCTGGCTTCACGACAGAACATGTGAATGGGATCTAGGAGTCTTAGTGGACTACAGGCTGAACATAAGCCAGCAATGCGATACAGCGGCTGTGGGACCCCACTGGTCACTTCCCTCCGGGATGAAAAGGAAGCATTGTTGTTCTCAAAGGGGACGTTTGAATCGATTCCAATCCGCATGTGGTTCACACTTGCGCAGATTAGATTTATCGAAAAAGAAGCATAAAAAATGGGTCTAGCTTTCAGAATCGCTTCAGTGATTTGGAT
This sequence comes from Urosaurus nigricauda, assembly GCA_034509955.1. Lineage (NCBI taxonomy): Eukaryota > Metazoa > Chordata > Lepidosauria > Squamata > Phrynosomatidae > Urosaurus > Urosaurus nigricauda. Next base: position 21,784,077 of record JAOEGL010000012.1, on the reverse strand, counting down.
TAAGTGGAAACCAGAGTTGTTTGAACCGGTTCAAACCAATTCACGATCCAATTCAAAAGGTAGTAGGAATGAGGCCTAAGACACAGAGCAATAGATTCAAGCTACCAAAAAAGAGATCCCACCTAAACATTAGGAAGAACCTCTTGACAGTAAGGGCTGTTTGACAGCGGAATATACTGTCTTGGAGAGTGGTGTCTCTTTCTTTGGAAGTTTTTAAACAGAGGCAAGATGGCCATCTGTCAGGAATGATCTGCTTGTATATTCCTGCATGACAGAGGATTGCACTGGATGGCCCGCGTGTCTTTTCCAGCTCTTATGATTTTATGATTTTATGATCTATGATCATTGGAATCCATTTCTCATCAGCCCAGCCAGCTTGGCAAATATCACGGATGCTTGGAATAAAGTCTTCTTCAATATCTGACCTGTATCACCACCACCCTACTCTGAAAAGACAACCAAGAAGTACAGGTTGGCTGGGAATGTTTGCTTTAGTTCTTTTACACACATGGGCACACATATAGAGTTTTCAGCGTAAACATAAAAAGATGACAAGACTTTAAATCACTGGAGTTCCTTAACTGCTTGAAGCCTAAATTTAGGTGACGGTTTCAGCTGGCATTGTGTTTTCAAGCAAAGCAAAAAGTCATGAATTGCAAATTGAGTTACTTGACGCCAGCTGCAAAGCTGCTGCAACTAGCTGGCACTGATGTGTATCCTCCCCTTGGTATTCTTCCTTGAAAACCTCAGCAGACAGGTTTTTAGGCTCCATTTAATTTTATCCCTGGTGACAGCTTCTATTGCAGAATATGCAGAGTATGCTGATCATTTCTGGCTTGACATACTGTCTCCATCTTTCTCTTCTGCAATAAACATCTTCCTTTCAGGGCAGAATTTAATATTGGGGGTTCCCTGTCTTGCAGTACATTCACTAGCAAGGTCCTGAGGAAAACTGAATAAACAGGACTTTGAAAATACTATGATGAGAGTAACATTTTCCCAAGGAAGGCAAGAGGAATACAAAGATGGGTCCGTGGCAAAACATAGCCAGGGAGCCAGTGGTATAAGGCTTTGAATTTTGAATAAAAAGTTATTGAAAAAGTAATTAGAAAACATTATCCATCACACACACAATAGCACTATTCCAATCATAACATTACTTATGAACCATGGGTTTGTTATATCCTAGGGGTTACCCACAAAAGTAACGTATTTACAATTGCCTATGTTGACTGAAACTCACCAGTTCCAAACTCTGAATTAGAAAGCAATTTCACAGTCTTGATATAAAAACATACATACATTTAGAAGCAATGTAAGTATAGTCAAGAAATCTATCTACGGCAAAATTATTACCCAACCATTACCACTGGCTATTCTGAGTCCTGACTATGGCTGATGCATATTGCAAATGAACAACATATGGAGGATCACCATTTTGACCATCCTTCTATCCTAAGGAAAGCCCAGTGTGGGGTAATTTACAAAAAGGATGTACGGAAACATCCTAACTCCTTTCGTTCCTGAGACCTGGGATTTAGAAGTATTATTGCCTTGTTGTGTCCATTGAATTTTCATGATGAATGACCTATTATTGGTCATGATGAATGACCTATTAGATCATGTGTGTAAGTTTAAGTTCTAGTGTGAAAAGAGCCCCCAGTTTAGGTGACTGGATTTCAGTAAAAACATTGTTAGCTAGGGTTGATGGGAGCAACATCCCTCTCTAGAGGGCATTAAATTGCTCCAGTTTAAACTGCGAAGATCACCTACATTTAATGGGAAGGGGATTCAAAACCTACATCCACCTGATCAGAGGAGGACCCTATCTTGAGCATGCTTTGAGAAATGTCTGTTTTTTGGGACAAGGGTGACTTCCTGCAAATTCTGAAGCATCAACAAAGACTGAGACACAAGGGAGTTTATCAGACATTGGAAATTGGAAGTATAATCCAATGGCAATCCGAACGCAATCATGGGGTTTCACGTTATTGCGAATGAAAGTATCTCATGCAGTTTTGGGCAAAAGGGAAGTCATTCCGAATGCAATCATGGGTTTTACGTTATTTTGTATTAAAGCATCTCATGCAATTTCGAGCAATGGGCAGCCATTTTCGGGTAATGGGAAGTCAATCTGAACGCATTCTGAACACAATGGGAATTCATGTGAATTCGCTAAACCAGCAAATTTACGTGAATTCGAATTGGCTCCATTCGAAATAGAGAAAAATTCCTCCCCGTCTGATAAACTCCATAATCATTCATAACTATTACATCAATGAGAAGCCATTACAGCCATGAAATGGATTCTGGCTTAATGTGTGTTTGCTGGGAGCATTCCAGGTGTTGCTACTTGCACAAGCTAGGCTGAGTAAACTTTGCATTATAAAACTCCTACAATGGTTTTGTTTGCTACCCTCTGCAGCGGTAAAGCACCCGATTCTATGTTTCTTACCAGCAAACCATTGGAGCCATGGATTGTGACACAACGAGAAAAGGAGTGATGGATGGACATGTCTTTCACATAGGTAGGTGGGTGGTAGCCGCCTTTCTCATCCACATCTCCAGCCATATGGAAATGGATTGGGTAGTGTCCCAGTAACTGCTGGCCCATGTATTTCAGCTCCAGCCCTTCCAGGTGGACAGCTTTAAATCCAAGACCAAACTGAAAAATAACAAATTGCAAGTCAAGCTACAGAAGAGAAGTTCCAAAACCTGTTCCCACGGCCGCGTATGTTCTATGCCTAAAAAGTGATCCAGTCAAAGCTAGGACTGTATTTAGTGGGAGAGATGTGAGTAGATACTAGAATCCTTCTCTTTAAATTAATTGGCTTTAAAAGCACTCCAGTAAGGCTGAACTATGCTCAGTCAGGGAACCCAAGACATCTTGTTCCCCAAGCCAGAAGGCAAGACTGTCTTTTTTTATTTAATTAATTAATACTCCACTTTTCTCTTTGCATGGGACCCAAAGCAACTTACAATCATTTAAAACAAAGTCCTCCTAAAAGTCTTACGTTGCAAATGCTAAAAAAAAATTAAACAGACATTAAAAACCACATGGATCTTGGTTAACAACATATAGCATATGTAAGACATGATTTAAAAACATGAATTAAAAAATGTAAAAGATAAAAATACACCATACCATTTTCAGAATGCTGTTCTACGACACAATTTAAAAGGCTTTCCTAAATTAAAAAGGTCTTGAAAGAGAGCAGAACAACTGGACCTCCCATAGTAGAGAGCTCCACAGCCTGGGAGCAGCTGCTATAGAAACCAACCATAGCTGGTACAGAAGCCAACTGGACTGGCAGCTGAGTCTATGACAAGACTGGCTGTGTGGAAGAGCTTTATTTTCTAAGAGATAGCAATAGTCAGGGGGAATAACATGGAGGTTACCCCTGATGCATCCAGAACCATCACCTTTTGAAAAAATTGATAGAAAGTTTGTTTTGATTTGTAGTTGTTAACTTATCTCTATGTAGTCACTATCTAGATTTACACATTTTTCCCAGCGTATCTTGACCCTCCGAATACCTGATATTGTAGAAGTCTGCAGATTGCGCCTTATGAGGGGGTATCGTAAAGTAATAATTATCACCCGGAAGTTATTATGGCATATTGATGAAATATGTTATCATTGTGTTATCATTGGTCCCTAAGTACACATTGCTGAGAAAACCAGCTCATTGTGTCCTTTATTTTTGTGACTGGCTCTGCCAGAAGTGACTCAGGTGTAAAATCCTCATCAGGCACAATCTGCAGGCTTCTACAATATCAGGTATTCGGAGGGTCAAGATATGCTGGGGATAAGTTAACAACTACAAATGAAAACAAACTTTCTGTCAGTTTTTTAAAAGTGATCATTAAAACTTTTGGATTCCCACTCGTATGTGTGTAATGGTGAGGCTGGCCATGCAACAAGTTCATATAATATTTCTCTACGAAGAATTGTGAGACTCAAGCATTACACAGAAGCTCTCCATCCTTTCAAGAGACCCATGAAGTGGAGATGCTGCAGTACAGGGGAACATGGCTGGAGGACCGCAAGTGATACCTTGAAATGGCCGCCAAATGTGTCAAAATCAAAGAAGGAGCACAGATCATTGTTGTATTCGTAGCATTGTTTCTCCATCTCTCCCATCACCACAATGTTCCGGCTTAGCAGGCCCACTTCGGCACGCATATCCACTCCGTCAATTACTTCTCCTGTATGAAGGAAGTTTGCTTTTCCTAAATGAACAAAACAAATTAAAGTTTATATAACAAATATTTACAACAACGAAAGATTATCTGAATGTTTGGACAGTGAGAAATAATAGACTAGGGACAGGATCACATGGACAAAAGGAGGGGCAAGTGAAAGATATGGAGAGAGGACTAGGATTTTTGCTATTAAATAGGCTGAGTCTAATTCTTTTTTTAAACAGTGGCCTGATTCTTGCCACCTTTTAAACCAGATTGCAGATTGGTTTGTTAAGGTTCAAATGACCCTGGTTCCCACTTAAATCGATTCGCTGAAGCCATGCAGTACACACATTTAACCCACGTCTTTTTGACGCTATTTTTTTCAGCTTCTTTTTGGACAAATCAATTCTGCACAAGTGTGAACCAGATGCGGATTGGAATTGATTTAAATTTGCCCTTTGGCCGGCTGGAGCGAGTCCATTTTGAATTGATTCGTTCATGTGAACCACAAGTGGGCTATTTTATTTTATTTTGCAGCAAGAAAATGCGATTGGGGCAAATGTATCGTGAACCACGCTCCAATGTCGAATTGATCGATCAATTTGAATCACACACCGATTTATTTCTAAGTGGGAATGAGGCCAGTATTACTTTGGCTGAGAATGTTTCAAGTGTGGATGGTCTGTCTAACTAGTATTTCAATTATTTTATTTGTTAAATTTATTTCTTCAACTGGAAAAAGATGCAAAAGTTCAGAAACATTTAAGAAAGAATTTCTTCTTGTGAAAAACCAAACAGAGGGGGAGCTTTAATAAATTTTTAGGCAGGTTATGAATAAACAGAACAAATGGCATGTGCATTTTCAGTGTTCGCTATGCTGCTTCTGTTACTGTCTTCATATGACTCCCTTACTTTATATTACACAGAAGAATATAGGGTCCACCAGATATTTGGGACTGATGCTCCCATGGACCCATATCAACTGGCCATTTGGTTGGGGTTCCTGGGAGCTGAAGTCCAAAATAACTATCGGACCAAATGACACCACCTCCAGAGTTATATCATAAAATAGATCAGAACGCACACCAGTGTGTAGTAATATGACAAGAGGTAGCCATTTATCCCCTTCTCTCGTAATAGAAGAACTCAGGACCATCCAAAGAGCAGGAGCTATGGAAACAACTAGCAGTAATTTTCAGGATAAACAAAGAGAACTTCTTCAGGCAATGCATATATTTAAGGCATGTTACTACCAGAAAATGCAGCAATGACCACTAACTTTGGCAGTTTTAAATAAGAGACTAGACATGTGTTTCATTGTATATTCTTACATGGCAGGGGGTTGGATTGGATGGACCTTGTGATTTATCCTAGCCTTATTATTCTATGATTCTCTGAAATTCTGGGAAGACGTGTCTAATGGCATTTTCCATAATCGGACGCAGTATATCTCTGAATCCCAAAGGAACAAAACAGGAAAGGACTGCTTTCTTCCTGCCCTGTTTGTATACTTCCTGGAAACATCTTGTTGGGCAGCAGAAAGATGGACTAACCAAGCCTTTGGTCTAATGCAGCAAGGCTTTTATATACTTAAATCCAGAATAAGCCTCAAAAAGGAACATCCCACATGATTATGAACATAAAGTGAGCAAATGCAGCTGTTCTTTTAGTACAGCTTGTTTCCATTTTTTTTTTTTTTAAAAAAAAAGTAAAGCTGGCTTTTTTAAAAATTGTGTTTCTAATTACTGTAAGCCAACCCCAATAACACAAGGGCATCAGAAAGGTGGGCCATAATGTTTTCTAAAACCAATAAATCAATAACGTGCATCGAGTTTCCAGCAGCCCCTTGCTCTGTGGTACAGACATGTGCCAGGATTTTAGAACAACAAAATGTAAGGCTTTGATGTGTTCTGAGTCTTGTACAGACATGCCAAGAATGTTAAACAGTAACAAGAATGTGGAATATGCACCAAGAGATCTCTATATAATACATTACATGCCGGCTGTTTGTTTTCGTATCATGATGTTGCTGGCTTACTGTATTAAAGATAAGGAAACAGTCTCCAGTAGTTGTGTTTCCTCTCTATGCACTCTTCCATGCTTTTAGAAGCATTGGCAACATGTTTGTCACGTGCATTAGTTTTACAGTGAATGCCTTGGATATTTCATAGCAAATACACACACGGCAAGCATGGCTAGAGGGAGGTCTATACTGATAACTTAAAATTCACATGACCAGAATTCTACTTATTTGTTTAATATCCTGTGTTTCTTCTAACATGGGACACAGATAGGGTTGCCAGTTGTCATAAGGCACAGTATTCCTGTCCCTTTAGTGGTTGCGTAGAAGAAGAAGTTCCAGCAGGTGCGGCTTGACACAATTTCGTTTTCTACAAAACTATTAAAAAGAAAGAAGCCCAGTCCTTTTATTTTTCCTGGCAATCTGAGACCTGGTAGCTGGACAAAATTAAAACAAAAAAGAGCCCAAACCTAAGGTATCAAATTAAAAAAAAAGTGAATCTACAAGTAAACAGGCTGTCCTATCACAATATTAAATTAATGTTAAATTGTTAATTAAAAATATAAAATCATGTCTGTAAGGATAGAAATGCAACACACACCATTCAAATTGTGCTCATAGTTCAAAACAAGGAGAGAGGGAAGGGGAGGATGGGGTGGGATCTTGCCCTTCCCAGGAGGCTCAAGCAAAAGCAAACTGCTGCAGCCTCTCCTCACTTGTGTGGTTTTGTTCACTAATATTTTTGGCCACTGTGACCACATTCTGATGTTGCTTGGCCACATGAATCCCAGTTTTCATCTGTGAATTATTGGAGAATAAGTTCTGATGAGAACCAGCCAAATAAAATGGCTGCCCCGGCAGTATATTTTGGAGGGGGGGGGTCATTAAAGAATACCAAATGATCATCTATTTAATCTTTTCAGAGACATAGAAGTTTATCACACTAGCAAGATCCCGTAGGAAAATATGATTTAAACGAGAGTTAAATTTAATTCGAATTTAAATAGAATCCACAAATTTGGGAAGTTTATCACACAAAATTGCTGCTAAAGTGAAATGACGCGAAGTTAAATGGAGAAAAACGACACCTTTTTACTTTTGGAATTTCCCGAAAGTAAAAAGCTGCCATTTTCCTCCAGTTTAACTTTGTGTTGTTTCATGTTAACAGCGACATCAAGTGATAAACTTCGGGCATTTCTGGGTTTTCTCTAATTTAACTCTCGTTTAAATCCCATTTACCCACGGGATCTCACTAGTGTGATAAACTCCATAGCTGTGTTAGTCTGGAATATCAGTATGCAAAGAGATCTTGCAGCACCCTTGAAACTAACCGCACGAAAAACGATATAGCAGAAGCTTTTGCAAAGTTACATCTGAGGAAGCAGACCAAGTCTACAGAAGCTTACACAACAACTTCTTTTGCACAGTTAATCTCAAAGGTGCTACAAGATCCCTTTGCATATTTAATGTTTTGTTATTGTATTTTTTTTTTTTTTTTACTTCCAGGGATAGGGAGAGGCATTTATAAGATTTTCTGCCTTGTGTGCCAAAAAAACCTTGGCCCCCAGATTTCATCTTGACTTGGAGAAGGGCACCATTTGTTACTCTCCCTTAGGCAGTTACATGTCTTTGGGCAGCCATCCCATGCAGTTCAGGGCGGGGGATCTTTTGCTCCTGCAAATATTTTTGAGCACATATATCCCATTGGCCATGCTAGATGAAATTTGGGGAGTTGGAATCCCAAATATTTGACGATCCAAAGGTTCTCCACCCCCGATATAGTTCATGTCTGGTCTTTGGAAGGCAGGAGAGAACTCATTTATTTGACAAAGCATTCCCTCCAGGAGTTTTTGGTGTGGGTGTGTGCTTTTTGGTGGTTTTTAAAAAATTAATTTATTTGTTTATTTTGCATAGCACTTAAGTTTTTAACAGCTTTTAGCTTTATGGAGGGAGGTTTTCAGTTTTTTATCTGATGTCCGTAAGTCACCTCAAGCCGAGGGAGAGGCAGGTTGTAAATATCTGAAAGACAAAAGTGCACAAGAGACCTGCAGTGGCAAAAACACTGTGCTGCACAATGTTGGCTAAGAAGCACAGCACATGCTGCCAACTTACATTAGACGCTTGACGTGCAGCCAGTCCATGGGGCATACTGGACACAGGTGCGGAAGAACTGCGCAATTTGTATGGAGGCAAAAACATCTCACCCAAAAGGACTGTAAATTAGTTCGTATGGCAGGAGCAAAATGGGATTTGCTTGAAAATCAGCTAAGCATGGACAAGCAGTTTTGATGCTTCCAGCCCTACTGCTAATATCAGATGTGGGGAATCTTTCTTACCCTCTAGACTATGTCCCCTTGTAGGTAACTTTCCAAAGACCACATGCCAGTTCTGGGTGGGGATAAAGCCATATGTTCACCCTCCATTCATTCACACATATGCATTTGAGCATGCATTTCGACACACAAATATCTACAGAGAGAGAGCAATTGAACCTATGGATCTTTATAAATCTTTATAAATCTCCAGCTGAAGTCCACAAGAGGCTTTTGAAAACCTAAATGTTGCACTGGATACAACTGTTGCAATGGGATATAAAGAGTACAGCTACCTTCAAGCTACACATCTGGGAAATGGCAGAGGCAGTTTCTAGATGTTCTTCTAGAGTAGTGGTTCCCAACCTTTGGTCCTCCAGACGTTTTGGACTTCAGCTCCCAGACTTCCTGGCCCGGTTGGCTGAGTCTTCCTGGATCTGAAGTCCAAAACAAATGGAGCAGCGGTTCCCAACTTGCCTTCCATTGTCCTTCAGATGTTTTGTACTTCCAGCTTCCCAAAGTCTGAGTCAGTATGGTCAATGCTCAGAAAATCTGGGAGTTGGAAGTTCCAAACACTTAGAGGACCAACATTTGAGAACCATTACTCTACAGTCAAGTGCATAAAACTTGGAGAAGTGAGATGTATATGTCACATGGCCAGCAGTCCCTTTAAAGTGCGCTCTAGGACAGTGGTTCCCAAACTTTGGTCCTCCAGATGTTTTGGACCTTGGCACCCAGAATTCTTGACTGTTGGCCAAGCTAACTAGGGCTTCTGGGAGCTGAACTCCAAAAGACCTAGAGGACCAAACTTTGGGAATCACTGTTCTAGGGTAAAGTATGCTACCTCGCTACCAGTTAATTGCAATTTCCATTAGCATCTTGATGCAAAATGGAGAAAGTGCCGTTTTGTCCTTTGTTTGAGACAGCAAAAATGTATTGAGTTGGGCCTAATTGGACACCAAGAGTTTAACTGGTTTGTATGTGTACACAATTAGCAGTATTGCCTAACACACACACACACACACACCAGCTACTTGCTGAGATAACCACTACGCATGGCTCACTTGGCCACAAAACCAAACTACAAATGATAGATACTGGTATTTGAGATCCAGCCAGCTCTACAAAAGGGAATGATTTGTTCCTTTAAGAAAAAGTACAGATGGACAATCCTTGGGAAACTAACCCGACTATCTGATTTGAGGAGCATCCAGCTCTGATGTACTCTCCTTGTGCTTTTGGATTCCCACAGTCTGAACATGGGCGCCTCTGTTGACAATTCCAGTTTGGTTCAAGATACAAACAGAGATGAACTGTAATCAGCCATCTATCGGATAATGGGCTGGTCTGAACAATTATGTGGCCCACCAGTTCATTCATGTTTTTATCTGGTACATTAAAAGGCTGTTGCATAATTCCTGCCCATTTGTGCAACGTTATCAGGGTTGGAAGTAGCTTCACATATATTCCCGTACTTTATAGATAAGGTTGGGGCCTTTTTTCTTCTTGTTTTTCCTTGTTTGATCTTCCACACTCTTAGTCCACCCTTCCTGCTTTCCTCTATCTGCCTGTATTATCTGTGTTTTTCTAATTCTGCATGTTCAGATGTAATGCATCTAAGTGTCTGAACTAATTCCCACAAGAGCAGGGGTGACAGGACAGACAATCTCAATTTCACACCCTCTGGGCATGTACATGGTTAACTGCATTCTGTCTCTGTTTCCATCTCTTTTTCTACATCAAAATTGGCCTTATTTCCAATTCGATGCATTTAGCACAGGGCAGCAGAAATAAAGTCTATTTTATTTCTTCGGGGCTACCCAGATTCTTTGTCATTTTATGCTTTTAGTTATGATAGTGCTATACAATATGATTTAAGGGAAACAGAAAATCACACAGGCCCAGAATATTACGCCATAAAAAATCACCATTGGCGAACAGGTGATGTTGTTTTGTTCTATATCAAGAATGTACAGGGGGATAGGAGGCCGTAAATGTTAATGTTTTCTTGCACAAACGAAGTAATTCACAGGAGCATTTAAAGCTCACTCCCCAACTGCCCAACACAGCCCAATAAGATGGTCAAGTTCACGACTGCATCTGCACTACAGAAGTAATCCAGAAATACTGCGCTTTGTAGTTTTATGAGATGTTTAGTCTTCTAGGAGTGCTCTGGTGCCACAACAAACTACAAATCCCAGGTACAAGTCCACAAATTTAGTCCAAATCCAAATGCATCTGAGGAAGTAGACTAAAGTCTACAAAAGCTCATGCTGCCAATTTCTTTCTTTCAGTTAGCCTCAAAGGCGCTACAAGATCTCTCTACGTACTGATTCTACAGACCTTCACGGCCATATCTTTGAATTCTACAAATGCCAGGATTCTATAGCATTGAGCCATGGAAGTTAAAGTGGTGTCAACATGGATTATTTCTGCATGGCGGATGCAGCCCCTGTCTAAAATTAATTAGCTGCTCCAGTCATTAGAAATACTCTAGCTCTCAATTCCTGCACAGAGCAGCAATTTAAACTAGGGACCCAGCCACAGAATTATAGCACCATTATTCCATTTTGACTGCCATGGTTCCATCCAAGAGAGATTAAAGTGCACTTAAAGCATCCCTCAAATAAAGCAAAAATGGCGAGTACTTGCGCGAATGATTATCACACACAATTGCGCAAATAAAGCGATACCAGAAAAGCATTGTTGCTGAAATCCCAAAAGTAAAAAGATGCACATTAATGCTTCTTTGTGGGTACTTTAACCGCGGGTTTTGTGCAAGGTTGTGTGAAATCATTTGGCACAATTACGCCAATTTTTCCGGCATATTCACGGGATAAACCCCCAGTCTTCTTTGTGTCATAAACTCCATTGCTTATGGAGAATACCTTATGCTCCATTCAGCTATAGCATACATGCTATTTCTGAATTATGGTGAACCCAAAACAAATATATCACAGGATTTTCTTGGCAAGATTTATTGAGAGGGGGTTCGCCTTTGCCTTCCCCTGAGGCTGAGAAAGAATATCTTGCCCAAGGTCACGTGTGCATAAATGTGAAAGAAAGAGAGCATTGGATTGCAACTGAGCATAACCAGATGTATCTTCCCTTATTGATTGTCAGCAGTTGCCCAGTTTCCAACTGTTCCTCTGAAATTCTGCTTATAAAGTAAGCACAATTTATTAACAGGAAGTGTCCAAAATAGCTCGGCTCAGCCAAACATCCTATGCCGAGTGTATGAAAATATTGCTAAAAGATGAGAACACAGATTATAATTAGATTTTTGCTCAGTCATGAGAGGTATTATTAAAAACCACAACATTATAGCATAAACATTTCTAGCTGTGTTGTGTCAAAGGATTTTAAAGTAGGCTAAAACTAGCCATAAAACACGTATCGTTGCCAATTTTATGACACTCCATTAGAGTCCCACGCATTCTCCAGCAGAGCGTCTTTGCCTTTGTTATTGTTGTGAGCCTTCAAGTCATTTCTGACTCATGAGGAGCCGAAGGTGAATCTATCAGGGGTTTTATTGGCAAGTTTTATTCAGAAGAGTTTTGGCATTGTTGCCCTCTGACACTGGGAGACTTCCCCAAGTGTTGGACTGGGACTCTGGGAGACCAGGGTTTGAATTCCTGCTCGGCCATGGAAACATAATCGGTTTTCATGGCCAAACACTTAAACCACTATGGAAAATAAAACCAGTAGATACAGTTTTTTTTCCAGCATGGCATTATAGTCATGAGAAATTCTTATGCGCTGATTTGCAGCCTACTATGCTGCTTTCTCTACCTGCCTTTCTCTATTTCTCTTGACAAAAATACTTGTATTTAAACCCAACATACTAAGCTGGTTCCCTGTGTTCCTCTAAAAACACAAAGTCAAACAAATCATAAAACAAATTCACGGATTATAGTCATGAAGCAAAGTATTAACAAACAAAGTTTGTAAGGAGCAGTAGGGATGAGAGAGAGAGAACTGTTCTTCATACTGACACTGATTCCAGAAACCTTGACATTAAAAGTATTAATTCCAAAACCAGGGCACTCCTACAATAGTTAGCTCCAAATCTTCTAAAGTGAGAGAGTTTTCTGGATCCCTAAACTTGTTGTTTGTTGTTGTGTGCCTTCCAATCACTTATGACTTGTGGTGACCATGGAGTTTCTTTGGCAAGATTTGTTCAGAAGAGATTCGCCATTGCTTTCCTTTGAGGCTGAGAGAGTATGAGTTATCCATGGTCATCCAGTGGGTTTACATGTCAGAACATGGATTTGAACCCTGGTCTCCCAGAGTGCTACTCTAACACTCACCTGGATCATGCTTACCTAAAACATCACCGATCAATCTTTCTCAAAAGGAAAAAAATATTATGCTGTTTTCAATGAACGCTAAGTGTTTTTAGGAACAAGGAAGAATTTTCTATCTGTACCATCTCTGTGGTCAAACAGTACATGTTGCTTTGCCCACTCGAGAGCTCATAAGCCACTTGCTACCTTGCAAGCCCTGCAAAGTTGCCATTTGATGCTTAACTCATTTTCCTCCATTTCGCCCTTCCACAACTTTCCCACCCCATCGCTTTTTTCAGATGCCTCTGGAACTTTAAAAATACATCCAGTTACAGCTTTATTTTCATTGACTATCTCCCAAAATTGCGCTCATGATGTCATCTGTGTCACACACTTTTAATGTAGTTTTTTCCAACCATCTAAGTGTTGCTGGGGAAAGAGAAGGAAAGGGGGAAAAAAACAATACTATATTTTGCCACGGAGAGCTGCCTGCCATCTATAGTCATGAGACTGTGATGCATTTGCCACCACAACAATATTTTTCTTGGCAACCACCATCGACTTCCTTCCAGCCCATTCAAGAATGCGCCAAGACGCTACAGCTCTTACTGATCCAGTTGCATCAGAGATAATGGAGCATGTTGTTACTGAGATAATGGGGCATGTTGTTACTCACTCTCACATTTGAGAGTGAGTTTTGGGTGGGATATGTTGCTCGAATTACTCTTTAATAGTAAAACTTAGGGCTTCGCTGCATGAGCCCTGTTCTTGCAACAATCACATCGGGGGTGAATGGGAAATATGTCACATTCAGTGCCCCAGTATCACATATCTTTGGAATTGTGCAACTGGGACTGCTGCCACCATTGCACTGCCTTATGCCCCCCTACCCAGGCATTTTGCTTTTTACTGTTTTTATTTTTCATTGTTATTTATTTGTTTTTTAGCTGATGCAATTCCAGATCTCTGCTACACTGATGTCAGTAAAAAGTTTTTAAAAAGAAAATAGGGGTAACTGGGCTGTTTGAGAATAGCAAACAGCGTAGGGGATAGGAGAGGACACTGACGCCACGTGACTGGCAATATCGCAACTGGCCCAATAGCGACGTTTTGCACCTGGACACTTGTGCTATTGACAGCTTATTGATGGGTTTTCCCTGTCAATGAAAAGGGATGCCATAACTATGTTGGGGGGAACGCCAGAAGCAAAGGACAAAATGGTGCCTGATTCTGATTCCATATACAGAAGGGAACTAGACTGGCAAGAGGACTTTATTCATGATGGGACAATTCCTGTACTGTACCTGAGGGCAGCAGATTCATTAATACAGGAGATGCACATCTCCATTTAGTTGCCCTAATGATACTTCTAGCTTTGGTGAGTTTATTTGTAAAATTTCTATATCCACTATCTTCTTCCTTTTCTTTCTTGCCTTTTTTTTCTTTTTTCTTTTTGGCCATCTCTTCCTCCTTGGCCTTTTAATTCACCTATCATTGTTCTTGTATTTAAACCCAACATATCAAGCTGGTCCCTTGTGTTCCTCTAAAAACACAAAGTCAAACAAATCATTTAAAAAATCCACCGATTATAGTCATGAAATAAAGTATTAACAAACAAAGTTTGTAAAGAGCAGGAGGGATGAGGGAGGAAGAGAAAAAAAACCCCTCTTCTTCATGCTGACACTGATTCCAGAAACCTTAACATCAAAAGCATTAATTCCAAAGAGAGAATCATACCTGCCACTTTGACTTCATGATGTCCACAGGCTCTGCATGGCAAGATCTGGAATTCTTCTGCTTGATGCATGGAATAATCGGTGCTGGCCACAACAATCGTATCTCCAACTTTCCACGACCGCACATTATCTGCCAGTCTCAAGATGGAGCTGTTTACATTGGTGTCAACAATGACAGTAAGCTTGGGTCTCACTGTAGAGAAAGGGCGAAAAGATGGGGAGACAGAGAAGAGAAATTAAGACAATTCTTCAATCACCAAGTTTCAATATCCCCCCCTCCACCACAATATTTCATAAATGCAAAGTGGGGTACATGTAGAAATGTAACATAGGAGTGTGGTCAAGATGATCAAAGTTATTAATGAGAAAGAACAGACAAACTAGAAGAGGCTGCAGCCCTTTGCTTTTGCTTTCACCTACTGGGAAGGGTACGATTCTGCCATTCCTCTCCCCTTTGTTGAGTTAATTCAGAGCAAGCTGCTTTTGCACTTTGAACTCCATATGCAGCAACTGAAGTAAGCTAAGGAATAAGCGGGAAAGTGGGATGTGGAGATCGAATCTGGGACATATTAAAAGAAGCTCAAGACGTGGGATGCAGAAGATCAATTGGGACTGTCCTTGCCAAATGAGGGCAGTTGGTGGGAACAGTTTTCACTTAAACTTACAGAACATTTTCGGTGCCGCAAACTTATCATGGTAGTCCTTGCAGTGACACAAAGAAGAGAACCTCTCTCACACACACCAGAGATCAGCAGTACATAGTATTGTAGTTTGTACCCTCTTCTAGTTTGTACCCAGTTTATTAGAATAGTATGAGAGTCATAGAATGATAACCTTGCAATATAGTGGTTAGTATGTTGGATTTGGCTGAATCAGGCTGGATGAGAAAGGCAAAGAAAGAAAGAAAATGTCCTCAAACAGCACAGAGCTAAAATCAAGATTTTCCATGAGTTTCTTTTCCCAGAAGTTGGGAAAACACTTTATCTCAAAACCAACCATCAACGTCTACCAGCTTTCATAGCCACTAGATCTTTTGTAAAGCCCAAGTCCTAACTGCAAAGACCAAGCTAAATAACAAATAGTCAGGGCAACCGATTGTGTACTTTGTGACCTCGGCACAGAGATAGCTCTTTCTAGTATTAAAAAGATCTGGATATTGGTGGACAAGTTGTTCTATCCTCCCTGAAGATTCAGGTAGCCATCCCTCCTCCCAAAAAAAGCAACTTCGTCTTCAAAGAAAAATGCATTTGTTGTCATTTTTATGCAACATGGCAGCTGGTCTAGGGTCAAGAAGGCTCTGGCATTCCCCTTTTCCATGCTACAAAAGGATTTGTTAGAATCAGGAAATATTTCTTATGTGGCAGATTCTGTTGGGCATGGCAAGAAAATGTCCTGGTTTGTTACTGAAGGTATTTTCATCCTGATCATTGCACCAGACGATACCGTACTGCATTCTTCTGTATGGAAAGACTTGTGATTCTTTTCCATGGCCAAGTAAGCATCATTACTTACATAGATAAAGCAAGAAGGATACTGTTTGTAAAGAAGAACAACATGCATTCCACTACAAGGAAGCCTATGGAGATTAGACCTTCCAGCACCAACTAAATAGGGTTGGGCTAAAATTTATGATAGGATTTGGACACGTTTGCAAGAATCAGCTATGCCAATATTTGATGTCCTGCAACTGCAAAAGAGATTGTAAGAACTGATGCAATTGCAAAAAGGACAAACTTCAATGTATTATAATGTGTTTTTTTTTAAAATAAAAGAAGTAGTAAATTACAGTGTAACCATCAGCTCAAATATGGACAAGGACACTGTTATTGTTTTTATTAAAACCTGTTCAGCTAGTAAATATTTAAATAATAATAAGTCAAAGTTAATGACACAGGACTAGGACATAAATGCTTCTACATTGCTTCATTTTAGTTTCATGCTTTTGAATCCCACTTTGGCACAAGGGTTGACAAATATTCACCCTTATGCATGTTATCTGTATTGGCAGAAAACTCCTACAATGTAAAACATAAGAAATATTCCCTGATTTAAACAAATGCAAAACAGTATCACTATGCAGACGTTGCTGATTAAAAGAGGTATAAAAGGAACTGAAATTTCAGCTATATTAATGTGTAGGTTTGTTCAAAGATATGGCCGTGTTAGTCTGTAGCATCAGTATATAGAGAGATCTTGTAGCAGCCTTGAGACTAAGTGAAAGAAAGAAGTTGGCAGCATGAGCTTTCATAGGCTCCAGTCTACTTCCTCAGATGCTTTTAGTGTTGGATTGTTGTACATCTTGCAGGTTCACAAATCTTGGAGCAAAACAGGTAATCCAATGCAATATTTCAATGCAGCATATAATATGAAATAAATAAGTTCCACCTCGTTGTCTCTTAAGATGCATTTCTGCATATGAAAAAAGGTGACTAGGAGTCTTTGGGAACATCTTCAGGGTCCAACAATATCCAGATTTATATTATTAAAATATTTATTAAAATATTATTTTAATAAAATATTAAAATATTCAACATTGTTGTAACAATATATTTTTTTCCAGAAAAATCAATTCTCGCAGCTACTTTGAGTGCAGCTAAATTCAGGGGGAACTACTGTGTTTCCCTGAAAATAAGACAAGTGTCTTATATTATTTTTTGCTCCCAAAGGTGCACCAGGTTTTATTTTCAGGGGATGTCTTATTTTTCCATGAACTAGAATTCACATTTATTGTTGAACAGAAAAATGGGCATGCTTTCAAACAAAAACTTTGCTAGGTCTTGCTTTCGGGCTAGGCCTTATATTTAGCAATTCAGCAAAACCTCTACTAGGTCTTATTTCCAGAGGAAGTCTTATTTTAGGGGAAACAGGGTAGGAAGCCTGAGCTGAGTGGCAAAGTAAAAGATCATTCCCACTATTTAAAAAGTCCAAGCACTGACCCTCCAAGGCCTGGTTCCACTGCTTTTCACATCAACCCTGCTTTTTACATCAACAAAAACAAATCCTTGCTTTCCACACCAATAAAACCAAGTGGCGGAATGTCCCCAGTTAAATAGGAGACGGATTCTGCAACCACGCTACTGGATCCGAGTTTGTTTTTTAATTGGTTCGCACAATTCAACAAGGACTACAAAATAGGACCCATTCATTCTATATTGGCAACCGTGTTTTTCCACTAACCCCTTAACTAAATTTAAATGCAGCTCTCCATGGCTCAGTTGCACCGCGCCCTTTTCCTCCCAGCATTTATGGCCACTCTGAGCTGTCATTTCAAGATGCTGCAGAAGCCAACATAATGACTATTTGAAATGCCAGTTAACAAAAACGAGCACCTTTTTTGACTCTGTAAGAAAAAGGGTAAAAGAACTGCATAGAACGATTAGTCTGCAAAAGTCGAAGTCTGCAAGAACAAACAAACAAAAAATGCTTCTTGAACTGGCGGGGGGGGGGATTAAAATATTAACTAAAATAAATACTTTGTGGGCTTGATGGAGCAGATAACTTTTGTGGGTTGTGTCTTCCAAGATAGTTTGGCTGGAAATTAGCAACGCCAGTATGTCACTCCGTTCCACTCCAGTTTGTTTGTCTTGGGCCCATTTCCATACACGGAACGGAAAAATGATCAGGCATGGTTCCTGATTGAAAATATCCCAGGCTCATTCCCTGGCATCTCTAGGGCTGCTTCTGGTCACTGCAAACCAAAGGAAGGGAAAAGTGGTCCGCTAAATGCGGTTGGACTCTATGTCCCACCAGCCCCTGCCAGCTTATCCAGTGCTGAAGGCAAAGAGTAGTACTTCATCAAAATGTGGAGTACCTACATCTTCCCCTCCAACAGCACAAAAGATGCTGAGTAGATGGACCAAAGTTCTGCCTTGCACCAAGCGAGCTTCCTAGGTTCTTGTGTAAAGATGTTTAAAACATATGGTTGCTCACAAATTTTCTCTGCTCATTGGGAAAAAGATAAACTGCAGCCTGATTTTTCACATTTTGGAAATGTTTGTCAAAAAAAAAAACCTTTTGTGCAAAAGAATAACATTCGTATGCAAAAAAACCCCCTGTGTCTCCTGAAGACGCTGTATTCTGGGCCATGATGTTGTTCCTTCTGAAAAAGGAGGCACTATACTGTCATCATGTTAAGTAGCCACTGACAGAACTAACTCATCCATGAATTTCTCCGGTACTTTGGTAGAGTCCAAAGAAGGCATAATTCACTTCACTTCAGACAAGAGAGATAATTCTTCACTAATTTTCTTCTCAAGGGAAGCAAGGAGCAATTTCAGCAGTATTTTTTTTCCTGCCGAGAAAATCTTTTGAACCACAGTTCTTACTCTGCACAGAACTTGCAAAATGTTCCTGTATTGCACAGAAACAGCATTTCCTACAAAGAAAATAACATTTCTACATAGAAATGCCATTTTCTGAACAAAACAACCATGTTCAAATTTTGTGCAGATTAAGTCCTGGACTGTGAAAATTCTCATTTTCAACTATTTTTCAAACATTAAAAAAAAAAAAAAAATCCCATATCTACTTCAGACTTTTGGTGGGAGGTGCCATTTCTGAGTTCCCCCTGTGAGCAAGAAAATATTGAGAAACATCAACTCAATGCAGGTAGAAAATTGGGGCATCAGGCCAAAAAAACCCACACAAACACCCCCCCTCCCATCAAACCCAACCTAGTGTTCTTGCTTTAGTAGTATTACACTTACATTGAGCTATTTGAAAGTTCCTCTAAACAAACAAAATAAAATAGTACCCTCATTTTTTTTTACCCGAATGAATAATAATAGTTTATATAGCAACCCCAAGTTCCTACCACCTTGTTCAGTTGCATATGTAGGCTGCATTAGCCTTTTGCTGATGCTGCTGGGCACTCACCCGGGCCTCCGGAGTGTGGCATGACCGAACACGGCTTCCTTACCTCTCCCGACATCTCCTCCCTTCTTCTCTTTCCAAAGGAGATAGCGGGGATATCCCCAAGAAAAACCTTCCCCACTATCGCCTTCGGCAGGAGAAGAAGGGAGGAGGTGTCGGGAGAGGTAAGGAAGCCACACTTGGTCATGCCACACTCCAGAGGGCTGGGTGAGGGGCCAGCAGCAGCAGCAAGAGGCAGCATTGTCTTCCTTCAGCAGGAGAAGGAGGAGATGGAGAAGGAGAAAGAGGAGGAGGAGGAGGAGGAAGGAAAGGGAACCTATCACAGGCACTGTTTTCCTTCAACAGGAGAAGGAGGAGGAGGAGGAGAACGACGAGAAGGAGAAAGAGGAGGAGGAGGAGGAGGAGGGAAGGGGAGCCCGCCACAGTCTCAAAGCCCTTTCACGTCCCTCTCACTCAGCCCCGATGCATTCGCATAAGCTGTCAACAAGCCGCAGCTCCTGATCAGAGAGAGGAGGCATGTTCCAATCACTGCCCACGATCCCTCCCCCTGGATGACCCGAACATGACCAGGGCCAAAATCACATTGGCCTGGCCCCGTTTTTTCCCAAAAGAAACGGGGAAAACCCCGGTTTCAAATACATCGCGCCAAGGGGCATTTGCTCCAGATCTCTTGTGCAAGCCCCCAGATCCACTTGTGAAAACATCGACGCCAGTGAGAACTTCCCACCTTTAATCTGGGTTGCAATTTGGTTCAAAAAGTAGTCTGAATGGCCCCTTAATGTGGAGAATGGGAAGTTGGTAAGCAGAAATGAGAAAGGGAAAGAGAAACCATGCAATTGAAACAGTTTCAGATTTTCATGGAAATCCTCCATTACAGAAGTATTTACAGTTCTGAGGCTAAGTCTAGCTTCCTTTATAATAAAGAAATAGGTCAGTAGAAGCAAGTTTCAGCATAGAAGTCTTTTTCCTAATCTTATGGTGCCCACAGTTTTTCAAAATGAGTCACATACCAGGCTTGCCGCATAAGAAGCGCACTCTGTAGTTATGGCAGCTTCCATGAGCTTGTTCGGGACCACGGCAAAAGAACCTATAATCTCGACCATTTTTGTAGAGAACTTCAGTTGTCAATTTAGCTCCATCAAGAGTGAATGCCTGGGATAAAAACAGAAATGCAAACCAAAAAGTTATCAAATGTAACAATTTAAAAATACAATAAGCCCTTGGTATTCACTGGGGTTTGGTTCTGTGATCCCCCATAGATACCAAAATCCGTGGATACTCATGTCCCATTAAATATGATGGCACAGTAAAATGATGTACCTTATATAAATGGAAAAATCTATATTTGCTTTTTGGAATTTATATTTTTGAGGAATGTTTTCAAGCCATGCATGCCTGAATCCATGGATAAAGAATCCGTGGATACAGAGGGCCAATGGTAAAAACAATATGCTTTGCCATACTTTGAGGTTAAGAAAACAGATGTCTGTGCGTTCTCATCAAACTATGCACTTACAACAGAAGAGGCAGAATATAGCTATAAATTACTGCATGACAATGGTTTTAGTTTTTGGCTTCAGCACATCTTTTCAGGGCAGTTTGTTCATGCACATGTTTTTGTTTCATGCCTTAATTGTTAAAAGTCCAAGTATTACTGATACATGACGTATGAGTCCACATAGTGACTACAACAAAGTCCTATACATCAGAAATGAGAAACATTTGCTCCCCTAAATGTTGCTGAATTACAGCTCCCAGTATTTCATTTCCATTTCAAATGGTTCAAGTTCAGATGAGAACTTTCTGTAATTCCCACATTTCTTCAAAAATGGAATGGACAGAATTTCCGGTTAAAAGCCTTTGAATTAGCCACTCTGAGTCCCACTCCTGGGAAAAGAGCGGGATACAAATAAATATAATTAATTTAATTAATTAATGGGAAGAAACAGGGGGAAAAATTTATCCAGCCAGGACCTGGTCTCTGAGTGCTTAGCACTTGGAAGTCTGGCTTTGAAACTCAGTGTAGTCAACCATATTTGAGGTACTGATTTAAAATTGCCATCCTCATCTTTAACAGCAACAAGGAAGATACAACATGGTCTTCTCCCTGCTTGGAATAGGGATAGTGACTGAACATCTTTGATAACAATTTCTGCAAAATTGCCAAGTCATTTATAAATTTGATGGAAAGAATGCAAAGAATGTAGGTGGAAAGCATAGTTGGCAATCCCAATCCATACTGGAGTACTGGTTCTTGAATGAGAAACAGGTATATTGTCCCATCTGCCTCCCCTTTAGTAGACTCTCAATGTCTACGCGCTTGACTTTGCTCTCTGTGTTGTGTGCCTTCAAGTCATTTCCAACATATGTGGACTCTAAGGTCTATCATGAGGTTTTAAGAGGCTGAGAGTGTGTGACGCGCCCAAGGTCACCCAATGCATTTCTAGGGATCAATGAAGAATCAAACCGTGATCTCCAGAGTCGGTCCAATGCTCAGACCACTACACCACATTAGCTGTCTCGCTCTAATAGTGCACTAAAAAGATAGCAAACCTTCAAAATGTTTGCTCTGGGGATTTTGTCCTCACATTCCCTACATCACCCCAATATACATGTATTGGAGCAGATATATGCCAGAGGACTGGGAATAAGCACTTGAGAGATCCAGGTCTGAGTCCATATTGAGCCATGAAACTCACTTGCTTTCAGTCTGACTTCCCTCACTGGGTTGTTGTGCAAATAAAATGAGAAAGTGGGATAAACTGTACACCAGTTTGAGCTCATGGGAGGAAAAGTGGGATAT
This sequence comes from Urosaurus nigricauda, assembly GCA_034509955.1. Lineage (NCBI taxonomy): Eukaryota > Metazoa > Chordata > Lepidosauria > Squamata > Phrynosomatidae > Urosaurus > Urosaurus nigricauda. The sequence goes on along the minus strand of JAOEGL010000012.1, from coordinate 21,761,860 downwards.
AAATCTAATACTAAATAGTAAGAAATAAAAAATAGTTAACCTTCTTTAAAGTCATGCTCTGCTAGGTTATGGCACAGATGTGTTCCAAACGTTACGCCAACAAAACATAAATTATGGCATATTCTACCAAGTTGCTAGCCTTTGGAAGAAGTTCAAATCCCAGCCAAGAACAGAGAGGAGGTCAGTCACAGCAACTAATGAATTAGTTACAGCAACTATGAATGCAACAGAAAGTGTGAAATGCTTACTAGCTGTTGTGCCGGAGGGGCTACCAGCATAAATGAAACACACATCTTCAAGGCAAAAGATAGTTAAAGGCTGACATACCTGGATATCAACAGGGTTGTCACAAACTTCTGGGTGAGCAGCTTGGAAGTCTGAAAGTCTCTCCCCACCTTTGGATTTGGATTTTTCAGGCTTTTCAAACCATTCAGTCCATGCAACATCTGGTGGGGAAGGAAAGCCGTTGATTCAACAAAAGGTCATTAGGACAGAAAACCCTTAACCAATGTGACAAAAAAAAAAGTGCTCCACAGATGTTGAGGCCAAACCCTGTTAAGTTTCTTCAGCTACTGCCCACTCCCTGGCATTCATTCTGGATCTGTCAGCTGCTATTTGAGGTTGTTACAAAGTGCATCGGACATGGAGAGGCATGGGAAGGAAGGAGAGGAAGCATTGTGCGGTTAAGAGCTCCATAAAGTCACATAGGAGTCACATAGTTTTTTGTGGAGCTTTCAGGCTATGTGTCCATGTTCTAGAAGAGTTCCTTTCTGACGTTTCGCCAGCATCTGAAGATGCCAGCCACAGATGCTGGTGAAATGTCAGAAAGGAACTCTTCCAGAACATGGCCACATAGCCCGAAAGCTCCACAAAAAACTATGGATGCTGGTCATGAAAGCCTTCGACTCCACAATAGGAGTCACAGTTACAATATAATGCAGCCTTTCCCAACCTGCCAACCTTTTGTACATGTTGGCACTACAAATCCTATACTGACTGGGGAAGACAGGAATGGCAATGAAGCCATGGATGGGGCTCAGCTGGGGAAGGCTTCCATGCAGCAATGCTCCAGTATTCTCTTTGTATGTTAACCAACAATGGAAAAAGAATGGCTGGATGCTCAAGCCCTAATATCTGGGATCACTCACTTGGTTCACATATGTACTCAGCCAGGGCTTCCATGTGTGGGGTCCAAATTCCAATTTTGATGTGGATAGTAAACACATACCAACATTGATTAAATGGCCCAATTGCTGCCATCTATCTTCCATAGCAAGGAAGATCACATGATCTGAGATAGTATGGTATAATAGTTAATGGTATAATGAGAGATCCAGGCTCAGATCTCCACTGAGCTTACTATTTATGCCAATCAATCTGTCAGTCTAATTATTGTGAGGATTATCTGGGGAGGAGAGACATATACATTGTATGAGCACCTTGGAGATAGATGGGATATAAATGAAAAACAAATCCATGTGAGGGCTATTCATTTGTGGTGTCCATACCTGCACTACCAGTGGAGTGATAAGTGTGCCCTACTGTTTCAAACTGCATGCCGTCTCCTACTGAATTTCATGATGTGTGCGCGTATATAAGCAGAAAACCAGTGTCATGCTGCCTCTGAGCAAATCTTGTCAAGAAGACCCCATGATAGGGTTGCCACAAGTCGGAAATGCCTTGAAGGCACACAGCAACAACAAATACAAGCAAGGTCTTTTTTTCGTGCTGCTGTTTTGGTTGGAGACAAAAACACACAGCTTCATTTATATACCACTTCATACCCTTAAGGAGTGTCTAAGCGGTTTACAATTGTAAGCTATTTGCCCCCCAACAATCTGGGTACTCATTTTAGTGACCTCGGAAGGATGCAAGCCTGAGTCGAGCTTCAGCCCTTTGCTGGTCTTGAACTCGCCACCTTATGGTTTTGAGTGAGTGGCTGCAGTACAGGCATTTAACCACTGCACCACCAGGGCTGACATCGCTAACAGAACCGGTTCTGACCATGATGGAATATTGGTTGCAAAAGATGATGATTTAATGTTGTAATTAATCTTCCATTTTACAGAGAATGAAGATGTCAACTTGCAATTTCCTACACATTTGTTAGCTAATCATAGGTCTCTCTTGTTTTCCGTATGTTACTTTTCCATCTGAACAAGTATGGGTGATAATGACAAACCATAAGTATAGTTAGAAAACAAGCATTACTGTTTATCAAACCTCTGGTTGGGTCATTGGAAGGCATACATTTCACTCTGTGGTAACAGAACAGCTTTCACTAAGCCCAAAGGAGTGATACAACAAGGAGGAAAATAATTGCAAATGTATTATTTAGCTCTCTGCATGTGTTCTCATTTTCAAACTAGCCAAGAGGAAGAAAGAGGAGGAAGAGGAGGAGATCATCTCACCTTGAACCCACTCACTGGTTGCAGACACGTTAAAATGCTCTCCATTTTCTGCTTGGAACACTTTGAATACTTTGGCAACTGCTGAACCTTTGCGTCCTGTCAAAAATAAAAACAAAAATTAATAGCAACTTGATAGCCATCTTGAAATATCTAAAGCAATGTCATGTTGAAGATGGAGCAAGTTCCAGAGACTAAGGGGTGAAGTGAATGGGCTAAATAAAGTGGTTTCCAGCCACTTTGAAGGCAGGGTGTTTATGCGACGCACACCTCAAAAGGGCTGTCAACTGGAACAAAGCTGTGCTCTGGGAATATAAACTGCAGCAAAAAGAAACCTGAATCGTCTGACTCAAGGCACAAAATATGCATCTTCGCTGCTGCATATAAATGCCCTGACACAAGTGTGAGGCTGCGGCAAATAAAAGAAATTAAAGTCTGGCAACTCCAATGGATGTAATTACAATATACACAAACCAGACAATCCAACAGTGGGGCATGGGGTGAAGTCGGGTAAAGGGAGCATCGGGGGCTCCATTATTGTGCTTTGCCAATGCATCATTTGCACACCGAAGCATTGATACAGACAGAGCATCGCGCATGCAACTGTGTGTCCGGTCAAAGGGGAGGCCATGCAATAGGATGGCATCTGGGTGGATGTGGGAGGTACTTGCTTTCTTTAGTCATAGTTTTCCCTTTCACCTCCACACAAAGCAGCTCACAAAGCAGAATTTGAAAATCAGAGTTTGCAGCTGGTCCTCCTGCTGCGTCTCAATTCAGGCTGCAGACAAATTCAAGCACAAGAGGCTTTTGCACCATACATTTATGAAGCTATGTCACAAATAGATGGAGTACAAACGCCGGCATATAATGCTACATCATGGCTTTTCTGCTATATATTTGGAAACTCATGCTTTGTGGGTTATTGACTATGATTTTGGGAACCTTTCTGGACACAATTGACTAATCTCGACTCCTACTTGCATAGCTGCCATTTTCTTCCAGTTACCTTGATATTCTATGTGGTCTTCAACAGAGGTAGAAGGACTTCCTTTTATGGTGATAAAGCTCCATGGATGCCTAGAAAAAAATGAAATAAGAAAATTACTGTATTTCATCACATGAAAAATGTGTGATTGCTTAGCATGCCCTTTTCATGACCACTGAACCAATCTCTGTTATGAGATAGTCACCTTATATAAAGCCATGGAGCCCAGCAGGGAGCTGAGCTCCTTCCCAAAACATTCTGGCAAAACTGGACCACTAAGATTCCTATGTAGTTGAGCCTCCTTTTGCCCCTCAAATTACAGAAATTGTAAATTTACAGCACTTTATAAACAAACCTATTATTATTATTATTATTATTCAATCAAAAGTCTTCTAATTGATCAAGCACTAAGAAATATGAAGACAGCTGTTGTCCAGGATTAATAAAGGCTGCCTTCCATCTATCCCATGCACAGATACTTGAGAGTAAGTTACATTGAACACATGGAAAGCATTTCTAAATGCACCCTGTACTTGTAAGAATATTCATCTTCATGAATGTTTTCATGACAATGGATGGGGAAAGTGTTTTGCTCTCCCTCTGCAAGTAATTGCAAGTAGGAAAATTAATAGCAACCTGGTTGCCAATATTGAGTACCTTTAAAAACAGCTGTAAGGGCCCTGTGTAAAGGTAAAATGCTCTTTTCATCTCATCCTTCCCCTATCAAAACCTGGAGCTGTTCAAACGCAAACCTTTTCCTTATCCAAAAGCACTGATTTTCTTCCTTTCAATTGACCATCACTTTAACTGAGGATTCTATTCTGCAAACGACAAAAAGGTACCTGGAATTATTTTGCTTTTGTTCTGCTCCATAGGGTGCATCCAGACGTATAGTTACCACAGCTTGATCCCACTCTAAATTCCCTGGCTCTATCCTTGGGAATTATGGAATTTGGGGAGAGACTTAATATTCTCTATTGCACTCTGTCTGGAGTTTATCATATGATGGAATTTGGGGGTATAATGCAATGGCAATCCAAACACAATTATGGGGTTTCATGTTATTGCAAATGAGTGTATATCACACAATTTCGGGCAATGGGAAGTCATTCCAAATGAAATCATGGGGTTTCACGTAATTGCGTATTAGAGTATCTCACGCAATTTCGGGCAATGGGGGGTCATTTTCGGGAAATGGAAAGTCATCATGAACGCATTCCAAACGCAATCAGATTTCACGTAAATTCGCTAAACTAGCGAATTCACATATTTGCGAATTGGCTCCATTCGCAATTGTGAGAAATTCCTCCCATGTGATAAACTCCTCTGAAAGCACCGCATTAGAGCTCTCTAGCAGAAAACTCTTCCATCCCTTCTCAAATGACAAATCCCAGGATTCCACAGAATGGAAACATGCCTATCAGAGCTGGATCAGATCACTTTTAACTGTATAGTGTGGTATCAGATACATGCATAGACTTTTAAAAAGGCACCATTTGACAAAACGTAACAAAATACAAAGGAAGCTTGGATGGGATTTTATAGAGAATTGCATTTTACTGATTAACTCACAATTTCTAATGGGATCAGAGGTTTCCTAGGCCTCTTGAAACCCTGAAGAGTTATGATTTATGGTTAGAGATTTAAGCCTAACTCAGATGGATAATACACAGGATAGTAGATTTTTAAAAATGGATATTAATGGAGGTTGGTGCACAAGAAGTTCTCAACTTAAGACAATTATTGCTACAGGAATATGGGTAATAAGTAATAGCCACACACAGCAAGGGCAGAATACTCTTTCTACCAATGGAAGTTGTTTGCTTTGCTGCTGTTTGTGACCCGTTTGCGTGACAGGTAAGAGCATCAAAAATAAAATCAACTTAGGGAAATTCAATGACAAGCAGATTTCTAAATCACACTCAAATGTTTTAAAAAATAAACATTCCGAACATTCAGATGACATATTATTCAGAGTACCTACTCCAACATTTTTCAGCGCTATACAAATTCTTAACTTGAATGTGCCACTATGACCCAAATCCTTCCCGACTCTATATGCACAAGGTGGATTAGCATGGCACTTTGGGTATTTACTGGGAAGGTAGAGTAAAATGGTGTCCAAAATGGTATTTACTGGGCTGGTAGAGCAGAAAAATCCATTAAAATGTGGGTTATGCCCATCACTGCCCAGGAGCTGCATAACCTGAAAATGACAAACAGTGGCTCATGTGGGAGAAACAACTGAATATGGGGAAATATTGTTTTTGTCTAAATAGATTCATTTTGTGTGCATTTTAATACAAGTGGAGCTTAGTCTCACTTCTCAAATTAATATGTGAACGTACATGAAATCAGCCTATGCTTTTGCTTTTCTCTGAATTTTGAAAGGCAATCCTGCACCCTCTAAAGGCATGCATTAAGGAAAAGTGGTTGCAAAAATACGTATAATTAGTGCACCTGGGTATAAATTTTCTTGCAGACTTTTTTTTAAAAAGCCACCTGAAACTATGTTGAAACAGGATCCAATGAACTTTACGTTTGGAAAATAGTGAACAATAGAAAGCCAAACATAGAATCATACATAGACGCAGATTTAAATGCATACATTTATATTACTGCACAGAACACAGACTTCGTAAACCTCCTGCAGACTATACAGGACCCAGAAATGTAACTTTTAAAACAAACATATAATTCTATGGGAAAATAGTAAATGGTTTTAAATAGTTTAATTCCGTGTTACACAATTCAGTTGCATAGGGTGCAGGAATAATAATTTTGTAAAAACATTAGCCGCTGTTTTTCTCTTTGAGGGCAATTTCCATGATGCTGACAAGAGCTGGATGGAGTGTTGAGTGACTGTCCAACCCAAGAAAAATGAAAGATGCATCTGATTAAAATCTACACCATAATAAATCTGTCATTTAAAAGATATTACACGATTGTTACCTGTGAAAGGTTGGTTATTTTTTAAAGTGGTTAGAAGAAAATACCTTTTCAAAGCCAAGATGTTTTTGAGGCAGGCCCATACAAATTGCAACAAAGGATGCTTAAGGAATTCTATTCTACCAATTCTAACATGAACTGACATGACCTCCTTGGACTAAAGTGAGGGTTAACCAGTTATTTTTGCATTTTGTCCATGTTCCATTGCAGCTCTGGCCTCAAAAAAATCATATCCAAATTAGTAGCCAACAAATCTGTCTATTTTATATTTTGTAAAGTGTATGTGTTTTCCGAGCACAGGTTTGCTCCATTCCATTTCTACATCAGATCATCTTTCTTTAAAAGTCTAAACAAAAATACACATACCATTTTGGACACAGTTTCCCATATTAAATGCATGCCTTGCAAAGGGTGCATGCCACCCAAAGGGTGCTTAACAATGGTTCCTTTTCATCCTGGAGAGAAGTGACCAGTGAGGTCCCACAGGGTTCTGTACTGGGCCCAGTGCTATTCAATATCTTTATTAATGCCTTAGGTGACAGAATTGGAGGCATAGTTATCAAATTTGCAGATGACACCAAATTAGGAGGAATAGCTAATACCCCAGAGGACAGGATCAAAATTCAAAATGTCCTGAATAGACTAGAAAACTGGGCCAAAGCTAACAAAATGAAATTCAGTACGGAGAAATGTAAGGTACTGCACTTAAGGGGGGGAAAATGAAATGCACAGATATAAGATGGGGGACATCTGGCTGAAAGAGACCACATGTGAAAGGGATCTAGGAGTTCAAGCAGACCACAAGTTGAACATGAGTCAACAGTGCGACAGCTAAAAAGGCCAATGTAATTTTAGGCTGGATCAATACAAGTATAGTGTCTAGATCATGGGAAGTAATAGTGTCACTCTACTCTGCTTTGGTCAGGCCCCACCTGGAATACTGTGTCCAGTTCTGGGCACCACAATTCAAAAAGGATGTGGAGAAACTGGAGCGTGTCCAAAGGAGGGCAACTAAGATGGTGAAGGGTCTGGAAACCATGCACTATGAGGAACGCCTTAGGGAGCTGGGGATGTTTAGCCTGGAGAAGTGAAGGTTAAGAGGTGATATGATAGCCCTGTTTAAATATTTGAAGGGATGTCATATTGAGGAGGGAGCAAGCTTGTTTTCTGCTGCTCCAGAGACTAGAACGCAGAACAATGGATGCAAGCTAAAAGATATTCCACCTCAACATTAGGAGGAACTTCCTGACAGTAAGGGCTCTTCAACAGTGGAACACACTCCCTCGGAGTGTAGTGGAGTCTCCTTCCTTGGAGGTCTTTAAGCAGAGGCTGGATGGCCATCTGTCGGGTATGCTTTGATCAAGAGTTCCTGCATGGCAGGGGGTTGGACTGGATGGTCCTTGGGGTTTCTTCTAATTCTACGATTCTATGATTTTATGTTTCTATGATTCTGACATATTCAGTTTTATCAAGCATTTAAAAAAATTGGAGAGCTATATCATAGAATTCAATGCAGTGTGATAACCAAAAGACATATTGGCCTGATACAGACCGGCAGTAAGAGGCGCCTGGGCAGCACCATTAGGGTTCGGGAGCGCACACCGTTTACACAATCCCGAACCCTAATGTGTAATGGCGCTGGCGCCATTACATAACACTATTTAGATGGAGTACATAATGGAGCCACCGCAACTGCGCAGGTTCCGCACGGAGCTGCGCAGTTGCGGTGGCACAAAAGTGCCAATGGTGCCTTTTTTCTTTGCTGTGCTGCAACTGTGCAGCAAAAAAGGAGCGCTCCTTTTTTGTGGCGCAACTGTGCCGCAGCATGAAGCTGCTGCAGCGCAGTTGCAGTGTTAAAAGAGGTGGCACCAGACCGCCCTTTTTGGGCAGTCTGTACCACCCCATTAGTTTGGAAAAGAGGGAACAATAGAATTTATAATATAGATTCATACATATATATTATATAAATTTTGTATACTAGAAATGCAAAAACATGATCCCCCCTCCCCCACTGTAACAAATTCCATTTTTAAATTATGGGGTTTGAAAAGAAATCCATTTCATTTATTTTTTTAAATGAGAATTTTCATGTAGACGTTTACAAAATAATATAAATGCACTAGATCTGATTTTGAAGGATAAGCAGGTTCAGCCCTGGTTAGTGCTTGGATGGGAGGCTGCCAATGGATACCAGGTGATCTCGGCTATATTCCAGAGGAAGGAACTGCCAAAAACACCTCTGAGTACTCCTTGCCAAAGAAAAGCTTAAGAAATTCATTGGATTGCCTTAAGTCAACAGGTGAATTGAAGACACACACAAACAGAAGGTAAAAACAAGGTAGAATTAAAGCTGAACCCATGCAGAAATAACATGAGCTAGAAAAAGTAGATTATTCTTACTCGTGACTCATGAACCCATAGATTGTGTGTCCTATAATACAAATTGCTGGGGCCTTAATAAACACCCATATCTGCCATTTGTCTACAATTGCACAAACTGGGACAGTTGTTAAGCAATTGGCAGGGCACTATACACGGCTGGAAAATTGTGTTTGGTTTAGTGGGTTGCTAGTTGCACAGCATCAACTTACCACGTTACCAATGGTTTATATAAGCCGACAGTTTCTTTTTGCACATTCAGCAACAAGTGAATAAATGAGCCGCTATGTTACGTGGTTCATCCACTTAAAGGAACATAACTGTGTGCAGAACACTTGCATTCGTAATGCTCCTATCCTAGAAAACCATGTCTGCCCAGAAAGAAGGATGAACTACTAGGGCTGAAAGTAAAGCAAATGTTATCAAAAACAAATGTTGTTGTTTGGGAGGGTGGGAGAATGGGTTTTATTGTGTATTAATGTATCCTGCGGGAGAGGTGGGATAAAAATAAATAAATAAATAAATTTATTATTATTATTATTATTATTATTATTATTATTATTATTATGACACTGTTAGCCTTTTGTCTTCATATATGGCAATCCTGAGTGGATGTCAACATTACTGTATCAATTTTGCTGTTTCACTAGAAGCCCAAATTTTGTCGCTGCTATTTTTAAAACGATTGGAGGTCAGAAAGCCTTGTCAATATGATGCAAATTGTCTAGAGATGTAGGAGTAGTTCTAAATAAACAGCATTTAAATCTGAACTTGTAAAGCTAACTTTTTGGACAACTCCCAGAATCGCACAGCAATTGGCCATCATGCTCATTGGAGAATTCTCGGGCGTTGTAGCCCAAAAATGCTCCCCAACTTTCATTAAAAAATAACATCCTAAACTGCAATTGTCACTTTTGCTCAAAACTGTCACCCCCGTACTCCACTCAAGATGGAGCAAGGTCTGATTTCGATTCTATGCAAGAAATGTAGGAGAAGCTTCTAAGGCAACTGCCAAATATAGACAGCAAGATTTGTCAAGGAGCCAGGTGTGACTGCTGGCACTTTCCCCTTCGGTGACATATAGGCAAAGGCATTTGGACAACTATGATCTCCATCCAAATGAGTGGGATGGACTAGCAGGAGAAACAGCATGCTGACTGCTTTGAATTGCTGGGAGGGTTTTGTTATTGTTCTCATATGCAGGCCTATCTGTTAAAATCAAAGCAATGCAAATGAAATCTGTTTGATAAACTTAATACAATAGGAAAACAGCATTCTACATAAACACACACAGACAGACACACACACCCTCAAAACAAGAAAGGTAAAAAGGTTCTTCATAGGAGTTTATCACACGACGGGAATTGGAAGTATAATCCAATGGCAATCTGAAGGCAATCATGGGGTTTCATGTTATTGCGTGAAAGCTGATCATACGCATTTTCGGGCAATGGGAAGTCCTTCCAAACACAATTGTGGGGTTTCACGTTATTGCGTGAGAAACTATCACATGCAATTTTGGGCAATTTCAGGCAATGGGAAGTCATTCCAAATGCGATGCAGCATCAATGTGCAATCACGTAAATTCGCTGAACTAGCAAATTCACTCAATTCACTCAATCCGAACTGGCCCCATTTTCATTTCTTTCGAAATTGAGAGAAATTCCTCCCGTGTGATAACGTCCATAGCCACCATGGAACAAAGTCTCCTGCAGTGTGACCCTAGGCATGTTTACTCAGAAGGCAAATTTATTTCTAGATAGATTTTATGTGATGTAGTGGTTTGAGCTCAGACAACAACAACCCTGCAGACCATGGTTCAAAGCCCCCTTCGGCCATGGAAGCCAATTGTGTGATCTTGGGCAAGTCACACTCCCTCAGCTTCAAAGGAAAGCAAAAGCAAACCCCTTCTGAACAGATCTTACCAAGAAAACCCTGTGATAGATTCACCTTAGGGTTGCCATAAGTCAGAAATGACTTGAAGGGACACGACAACAAATGTTTCATGGGACTCATGCAGCCTCAATTGCTAAGTCCAGAAGACAGAGCTGGGGCTGGGGGAGTACCAGCTGAAAATCTCTCTCTAACTGGCATGAAGAGGCTTTTTCGGGTGATTTCTCCAAATCAGGGCTTCCTTAATGTTTCCAGGTTTTGTAAATAGCAATAAAGGACAGTCAAAACTCATGGCATGCAGGGTTGGTAGTCAGGAAGTAGCTATTAATGAGTTTGTCTTTTACCTAAATATTAAATGAAAGCATTGATGTCAGTTAACCTAACCATGTATTTCTCTGTATAATTAACACATTGTCCACGTTCATAAATTACACAACACACACATTTTTCTCTTCACGAAAATACAGGGTTTGGCATCTCTTTCAGGCTATATAAAAGGAAAAGCTTTCCGGCTTTCAATTAGGAGAGATCCTTTATAATAAGGGGTACCTATCAACCAGACCAACCCTAGACTTTCCTCAATGAAGTAAAATTTGCTCACAAGAATCTCAATAAAACATCTGCAGCCAAGTTACTGAATCCCTTCCAGACATTAATGCCCAATGTGGAATGGAGGACATATTTTACAAACTGTGTGAGGACGTCTGTGCTGCCGGAAAATAAGCGGTATTATTTTAGCAACAGGAAGCAAACAATAAGGCCTCTGTGTTGTGCTGCCTTGACCAAGCAGGCTCCTTACCTAAAGCCGAGGTGGAGGAAATGCTTGCTGCCCAGTTTGGTCATTGCTTTCCTGGCTGAGTCATCCAAATTCTTGGATCCTTCATCGTTCACTGCAACTGACAGGATCATGCCATCATCAACCGCATTCAAATACTGGACAAGGCGGATGCTTTCGCCTTTGAGCTTGTAGGTGTCAAATCTAAAGAAATCAAGAGGAGCAAGTTAGCATGAGCAAGAGCAGCAACACACACTGCTACGTATAATTATCCATAGGTGAAGTGGAAAATAAAAGTTTATGGTGACACCTGATTTTTTTTTTTTTTTTTTTTTTTTTTTTTTTTTTTTTTTTTTGCTGCAGCAACTCATAGCTAAGCTCTGTCTATATCAATGGATGATACAGAGGGTTTAAGACAATGACGCTGTTCCAATACCATATTCTTGTTGACATGATGGGGAACCTCCAGGGATGGAGAACCTTCATGCCACTGACTCAATCTAGCCCATGGAGATAAGTCCATGGGAGGTTTGAGGCTCTCCGTCCATATTCTAACTCCCATTGCTTGGATCTGAGGGACAGAAGAGCAACCACACACAACTTCTTCATACTTTGGCCCAGCAGCTGGTTTGAAGCCCTCCCTCCAGGTTCCAAATTGCCATTGCTATGGCCTCTGAGAAAAAGAAGAGAAGCTAGCATCTGCTGGACTTAATCCCTTCCTCCACTGCCATTCCCCTTTCCTTCTGTGCCATGCCTTGTGTGTTGTGCCAGTTCCTAAGGGTAGGGAACTGTCAAATTAATGATTGGTAAGTCACCCTGGAAGACTTTTTTGTTGAAGGATTGGGATATAAATACTTTCAATCAAGAACTTTATAGCACCTCCCCCCCCCATTATGGGCACCAAAAGGGAACGCTAGGGTGCGAATGGGACTAAGAAAAAACAGATTTCATTGCACACCAAAACATCCTCAAAAGGACCCCATTCCGTCCCCGGTACCAAGCTGTCCCCATTCAGTACTGAGGAGCACCATTTTTGTCTGACTTAAGTTTTCTGTTGGACAAAACTGGCGTTCCTCAGCACTGAACGGGGATGGAATGGGGCACTTTTGAGGACGTTTTGGTGTGTGATAAATCCATTTTTTTTCTCAGTCATGTGCGCACCTGAGCATCCCCTTTCAGTGCCCATAACGGGGGGGGGGGGGGGGGGGAGAGGATGAGATAAAGTTCCAAGTGTGCAAGGCTTGGCCAGTGGACTGCATTTCACCTACCTGGGCCATTTTATTATTCCGCAAGGGGTCAAAAAAACTGCTCTGAAATGACTGCTAGAAATATGGAGAGCATTTCTACCATGATTGGTAGAAAGTTGTCGTCATCCCCCGTGCCCCTGCCATGCCTTCTTGGGTGCCAGAAAGGCTCGAAACATGGTGAGAATACCCCCATGTCCCCTAGAGCATAATAGGTAGAATTTGAGAACAATTTATTTTGCAAGAACGGGTGCAGTGGCCCACTTAGGTCTCCTAGAGGGCTAATGCAGTGTCCTAGCCTTCTGCAACTGCCACACTGCTGGAAATCAATCAATCAATCACTCACTCAATTGATCAATCTGTCACGTCCACTCAATAGTTATTGCTACAGAAAGACAAAGCCTCTCTCTAGTACTGGGTGAAGAAAGCCCACTTTTATTCCCCATCAGTGACCAAAATTTAAAACAGTGTTTCCCCACCCAGTGCCAAAAGGAAGGCAGCTTCTCTCTTACATTGACCTTCATGTCTCTCCTGTTCAGAAAAGGAGACTTTGATGAAGTGAGCAACCAGAGTTTCTCCATCTGGCCACATTCTAGAAGGCAATCTTCCCCTCCCAAAGGCAGAAGCATTTTCTTTTGAAATGTTATATTCAGTTGGCCTTTGAACACACATACTCTTCACATAGGAACTGTCACTGTGACGTTTCCTTACACCACTAGGCTCTTGAAACAGCTTACGGCAGATCTAAAACAAAATATTTCACACCAACACCAAAAGCTCAAGCAGGCAGTAATATAGCCAAAGCTAATATAGCATAATATATCCAAATAGTAATATATCCAAAACCCACTCCAAGAAAGATTCCACTAGGCTTTTGGATGTCAGGCACACATGCCTCTCACAAGATGAAAATGCTAAAGAGAAGATGCCGCAAGGAGATCCCCAATTTACATTTGTGGCAAAATACATAACTGGAAGAGAAAGACCCAAACATTGTCATTCAAGATCCTTGTAGCTTTCTACTATTAGCACACTCCTCAACTTTTGTTAATATGGCACTTCAAATATAACTCCGTACGAGGGTTTTCCATGTGCATGTATGGAGGATTTTCCTTTATGGCAGAGCTGGGAACTAACTGCTTAAAAATCATAATGACACCTTTTACTTTTCAAAACACTTTGGACAGTGGAAACATTTTCCTATAGGACATTTTGTGGGGGTGGATGACAAGCATGTTTGAGCTCCTAGATTGGTTCTGGACTTCCATAAGAAGTATTCTGGCAAGCCTAGGGCCTGACTGATGGAACAATTTATTTTGCAAGAACGGGTGCAGTGGCCCATTTAGGTCTCCTAGAGGGCTAATGCAGTGTCCTAGCCTTCTGCAACTGCCACACTGCTGGACAAACTGCCATTTGTCAACCATGCCTCATCTAGGTGATCTATTCATGTATGATCTTTTCTGACTTTTGCTGTTGCAATCTGTGCTTTGCTTTAGGATGGGAAGTTTAGCTTGGAGGCCACAGACTCACAGGCCTCTCAGCCATGCAAAAGACTCCTTAGCTGAACTGGAGCCATGATGGAGTGGGCCTGGTGTGATGGGAGGAGTAAGCAGGTGCAGGAGGTTGTAGGATCCTAATAATAATAATAATTAATATTAATATTTTCCCGCCTCTCCCTACGGATTGAGGCGGGATTATAGCATTAAAACATACATATTTACAACAATAAAATAGATTACCTTATAAAATAAAAATCTAGAAATCTAACAATGATCTAATTACATTCCAACAGAACAGAGGGGCATATAGCAGTCTCTTATAGGAGGTCAGATGGATATGATCGCCGGAAGAGATCCGTCCTAAATGCCTTTTTAAAGGCATCCAAGGTGGTGATAAGACGGATCTCTTCTGGTAAGCCATTCCAAAGTCTGGGGGCCACAGCAGTGAATGTTGTATAAGATGTCGTTTTTAACCTGGGTTTTGGGTGCTCCAACAAATTATTTCCGGATGTTCTAAGAGTGCGGGGCAGATTATGTAGGGAGAGGCGTTCCCTCAAGTAACTCGGGCTCAAGCCATGTAGGGCTTTAAAGGTAACAACCAACACTTTGTACTGTGCCCGGAAGCTAACTGGCAGCCAGTGGAGAGATTTTAAGACCGGAGTTATATGTTCTAATCTAGGTGTATTAGTGATCAATCTGGCTGCCACATTCCGAACCAATTGCAGCTTCCGAACTTGGTACAAAGGTAGCCCCATGTAGAGCGCATTACAGAAGTAGGATGCAAGGTACCAAGTGGGAAAATATTCAGGCTTTTGGGAAGATTGGAGTGACTTGCAGGGAGTTCTTAAAAGCAAAACCAATGCTGTAGCCTCAGATCTGGCGATGAACTTGCTACTGTGCTGAACCTAATCTTCATTGTTATGTTTTTAAATCTAAGAGTCTAAGAGAGAGTTTTAAATGATTTAACACTCTTTAAAATTTAATGGCTTTTTAAAAATGATCACTTATTTAATTGGTTTTTTAAAACTTTTTTTATTATTAGGTCCTAACTTTTGCTCGTTTCAACATTTTTATGTGACACCTTGAGTCCCAGGGCAGGAGAAATGTGGAACATCAATACAATTAAATAAAACGTACCTGTCAGAATGGATAACTGCTCCTGTCTTTGGATCAATGACATGGACAATAATGCCACGATGTCCCCAGCTACGTTCAAAGTAGTAGCCACCTTCCTGCATGCCACCTGGATTCAAAGTCTTGTTTAGAAAAGTCCACGAGAGCTTTTTCTCACCATGGATCTCTAAGGTTCCGCCATCGATGACACCAATATACTTCTTCCCAAATTCACTGTCTGGTTGGATGCCATCATCAGCACTATGATTTAAACAACACAAACCAACAGGATCATTACACTAGTGATGTAGACTTGAATGCTTCATCTGTTAACTAAAAGTGATTTCCAATGCAATTCCTTATATTCTAAGACTGTACAATTGGTTTTCACTTTAGCTTATATCTGTTTACCTATAAGTCCCATGGAACTTACCATTGAGAAGACAGTGTAAACACTGCAAACCTCTCAGTACTATCTTTGCATTGCATTGCATTCTTCTCCTGGGTGGAAAGCAACATTTCGGTATCTACATCTAGAACCTGTTTTTGATTCACTCTTGCCCAACCAAAACAGAGTGAGATTGGTTAAAATAAAGAAACCCACACTGTGATGTTCTGGACTTATGTGAAAGAAAATGTTGTGTATATTAAAGAAATTAAGGTAAAGTATGGGGATGTATGTAACATGTAATAAATGGAATAAGGCAAGTGATCTGTTGGAAGTGGGTACAACTTTGGAATGTGATGTGTGACTAGTGATCGACTGAGCATTTAAAGCCATTTTTAAAATGCTAGGAGAATCACACAAAGAGAGAGAGATGAGTGTCCAAGTTAGGAATATGAGTTATTAGTTAAACTCAGGTCAGTCGGAGTCTAAGAGAGAGCGACCCTGACATATGAGTGTCAGAGTTAGAAATATGAAATATGATTGGGAGATGTCAGAATGAGAAATGTCAGAGTTCATGTCAGTCAGGTTTTAAATGTTTTAAATAAGTTACCTTTAACTTTGTGTTGAATTTCTGTTGGATGCAATGTAAGGGTTATTAGAATTCTGGTGTTCACACACTTATCCCACGGAGGCACTTACATGGGCAAAACATTGCTGAAGTGTTGCAGAAGCACGAAGATGGGATCGTCCATCACGCTTCTAAAGCATAATTGAGGCTTCCTGCTTTCTTTCTGCTGACAAAGCGTTTGCGGAGAAGCCTCTTTTTTTTAATAGTGGGATATAACATTATTAAAAAAATGGCTTCTCCATGAATGCTTCATCGAGGGAAGGAAAGCAAGAAGCCTCAATTACATTTTAGAAGTGCGACAGACTTCTGAAACGGTTCTGCAACATTTTGCCCATGTAAGTGCCTCCATGTGATAATCCCCTAGGTATCTGTGGGGGCAACTATGATGGTAGTGTCCAGTCATGGGATTAGACAAATAAAAGGTCTCGCCAAGGGTGGAAGAAGAACTATTGGTATATTTCCACTCCCAACCAGCAAGTGAATCTGTGACAAGGACTTCTGATTATCTTAAGCCGAGTAGCTCGTGGGAAGGAGGTGGATACATTATCCCTTTGTACCCCCGTCACCAGTTGAATGCCTGAGCTGTTGCCCAATCTAGTACCTGGCTCTTAATGTGGGCTGGGGTGGCATTTATGTATGTTTCCAGTAAGACTATGTAGATTTACTACACTTGATTTTAACCGAAAGGCCATGAAACGATGTAGACATAGGGGCTGTGCACACTGACCATTAAGACCCCCAGAGTGATGTGATGCCATGCGCTGCTCTACATGGCATGCGGTATCACGGCACTCCTCTGACGCTGCGTCCACATGATGCAACACCAAAAGAGTGCCTTGAAGCCATGTGCTGCAGCTATTGCATCCTTTCCAGGACGCAAGAAGGAGCCACTTTTTGCAGCTCCTTTTTGCATCACGGAGAGGAGAGGTCAGGGCTGCGGTGTGTGGTTGCCATAACCCTGATCCTGTGCAGCTGGAGGTGCCCTTGGGGTGGTCTGCACAGCCTCTTACTGAAGATACCAGCTACAAATTCCTAAATGCAATATTGGATATCAGTATTGCTTGTGATTAATACAATTGGCCCTTCAATATCTGCAGGGTTCCATTCTGGACCTTGCTGTGGCAGATGAATTCCATGGGACCACAAGTCCCATTCTCCTCAACAGCAGCATGACATGTGTGTGACTGTGTTGGCATGGTGCATGCCATTGAAAAGAACAGGGCAGGGCCATTTGCAGAGGCTCCAATCCACAGATACCAAAGCCCACAGAAAGGAAGAGCTGACTGTAATATGCCTGCACCTCTGGATGCTTTCTTTATCTTGCCCTATGCTTTGAGATACTCTTTAGAAAGTCAGAGCCTCAAAGGCATAAACTTTGCACTAACAGCATCGTCCCAATTTCCTTCCCAACTGCACTAGGCTGATATATCAGGCTCTTTTTTAAAAAAAATGGCTTTGAAGGGCTAGTTTTCAAAATTATGGGATGATGACTGCTTAAATACATACCGTCCATACAAAATGATTGTCAGGTTGCTCCGGAAAGGGCAGCTCTCACTCCCAATATAGAGCGCTCCATCGTTTTCAATCAGAATGTGTCGAGTCCGCAAAACAATAGGGTTTGTCTTGTCCTTAATCACTAGCTTTCCTAAAGGGAAGGAAAAGGTTGTTGATTTAAGATTTTACCACATCAGAGTTAAAGAGTTTCCCTTTACCCTATCCAGGCTTGGGTCTTCTCATTGTGATGTTTTAATAGAGGCACAACTGACAATTTTTTTCAATCATATAAAGCTGGGACCTCTGGTTTTTCTTTGTTCTGTCAAATTCTTTCTAAAGTTCTTTGGGAATAAAGCCAAGGTTTTGTATATCCCACTATATCTATGCAATTTCCTTCCTAGTACAAATATTTGCATCCGAACAGTTTCAGGTTTTTAAAAACATCCCTAATACTTGTGGCAGAAATCTCCACAAGAGTCATCATTAATCGGAAATGTATACATTCTATGCTTACTATATAGATCAAAATTCTGCTAAGAAAATGTGAATTCTGAAACTCATATCATTATGAAATTTATATAACTATGCATGTTGCCTCTGCTAGTCATACAGGCAACCTACTCCCAGAGCTACCAAACATACTTTCTGATCATAGGGAAACCACCTCTATTCCACCAGCTACAACACCCAACTTTCTGAAGGTTTTAAAATAAAAAAAATACAGAAATTGAGATCCTCAACAGGCTCAATTCTATGTTTAGCTGTTGGTATGGAATACGAATATCTGTGACCTTAGATCCTAGTTCTTGATGCACTACAAGTATTAGAAGCTGAACTTGCATATCCTCGACTAACAAGGATGCTTGTTATACTGGTAATAATGGTGGTCATCGACATTGCTGTGTTTATAATAATTGTTATATTATGATGTTTTAATTGTATTTTATAAATTGTATTTTATTGCTGTTGGAATCCCGCCTCGATCAGATGGAGAGGCGGGAAATAGAAATAAATATTATTATCATTATTATTAGTAGTACAATTTCCATTATCCCTAGCTAACAAAGTGCAGGGATAGAGCTGATGGGAGTTGCAATCCAATTTCAGTACTATAGTTTAGAAGGGACGAAAGAACCAGAGTGTCCAACCTGCCCAGTAATTGTGCAGAATAATACTCATAATCTTTGTGTCCCGTCCCCCCATGATGAAGACCAACATATGCAAGTGATGTGTTATGATGTCTTCTATGTTCCATAATATGACGCACTGTTTTGCATCAGAGATGGCAAACATGGACTGCCATTCCCATGAGGTTTAGCCAGTTTAACCAAGAAGTATAATGAGAGCTGGAATCTAGCAATATCTGAGAGCCATACATTTGCTATGCTTGTTCTAAATCTAAACTGAGTGGTGCCTATACAGTAAAATCTTATAGAGACAGATAATGTATTCACAGTACTAGTCATCATCAGTGCTCTGTCTTCTTTTTTGTAATAGCTGCTTGGGCCTTTGCTTCTTGTAATTACATAGACAATGACTGATTAGAAGAGTGCTTAAAAAGGAAGCCACAAAACTACACAGCCATCAAATGCATTGGTTTGGCTTTCCCATTTCTCTCACCAAAACAACAAAATAAATTGAGCTACACACTAGGGAGTTTATCATACAACGGAATTTGAGGGTATAATGCAATGGCAATCCAAACGCAATCATGGGGTTTCACATTATTGCGTATGAGTGTATCTCACGCAATTTCAGGCAATGGGAAGTCATTCCGATCACAATCATGGGGTTCCACGTAATTACGTATTAGAGTATCTCACACCATTTCGGGCAATGGGGGGGTCATTTTTGGGAAATGGGAAGTCATTCTGAACGCATTCCAAATGCAATTAGAATTCACGTAAATTCACTAAACTAGCGAATTTACATGAATTCGAATTGGCTCCATTCAAAATTGAGAGAAATTCCTCCCGTGTGATAAACTCCTAGGAGGCCGTAGTATTTCCATAGTGTTTATGGGTGTGAAAACTAGACAGTGAAGACAGCTGAGAGCAAGTAAATAAACCCATCCGAAATGTAGTGCTGGAGAAGAGTTCTGTGGATACTACAGGCTGCTAAAAAGACAAATGAATAAAACTCAGAGCAAATCAAGCCTGACCTCTCACTAGAAACAATGATGACTAAACTGAGGCTTTCTTACTCATGAGATGATGTGAATCATTGAAATAGGTTATAATGGTTGGTAAAGTGAAAGGCAATAAGAAAAAAAAGTGAAAGGCACTGCAGATGAACTCATTGCCTCTGAGTTTGGTGGGGTCTCCTTCTTTGGAGGTTTTTAAACAGAGGCTGGATGGCCATCTGTCAGGAGTGCTTTAACTGTGTATTCCTGCGTGGCAGGGGGTTGGACCTGATGACCCCTGAGGTCTCTTCCAAGTCTACGGTTCTATTATTCTATTCTATATCTCACATATCTCAACAGGGGCCCTAATTTTAACTAAAAATAAGTTTATCCATATTGAATCTGATCAAGCGTTCTACTCAATAAGCTACATACTTATGCATGGCAGTTATTTAATGATTCCCCCCTTCCCACTTTTTTGGCAATAGGGAACACTCCAACACACACTTCCCCACAAATACAACGCTGCAGAAGCAATGTCCAGGAAAACAAGTACCACTTGATTGTGTTTGTATAAATGTGCCCTCGCTTTAAACATATGGGGTGGCTTTATACCCACCAAACACATTGACCAAAATGGTGCTATGCTGTCTCTTTTTTATTGTCATTGGCTCTCCAAACATCTGGCCAGAGAGAGATCTGCTCAGTCCTGCTACCTGAGACACTAGGGATACACGTTGTCCCAGAAAAAGTACAACAGTGACCTAGACAACACTCATTTTGTACAGTTTTTAATGCCTTCAAAAACAAATGGATAATGGAATGAGTATGATATTCATTATTTATATTTATACCCATTGAGGGATGGGGAGGATAGCTTAACTTTTTCTCCAGCAGCAGAGCCAAGTTTGGTTCTGAGCTAAATTCAAATTGGGTTTGGTTCTGGGCCTGAAGGCCTCCATTTTTTACTTTTTAAGAATGTTCAGAAAGTTGAATCATTCTTAGGCCTTGCTCTGTCTTTGTGTATGTATGTGCCTTCAGTTCACCTGTTGACTTATGGTGACCTCATGAATTTCATAGGATTTTCTTAGACAAGGAATACTCATAGGTGGCCTTGCCAGTTAATTCCTCTGAAATATAGCCTACAGCACCTTGTATTCATTGGCGGTGTCTCCCACCCAAGTACTAACCAGGGATGACCCTTCTTATCTTCCAAGATCAGACAGAATCTGGTACCTTTAGGGTATTTAGGCAGGAGGCCTTATCTTTGAGTGAAACAACCTCATATCACACATGCTAAAGGGGAGAGGCAAAGTTCTTTGTATACTCAAGAGCTAGTAAAATTACTGTATATACTTGACTATAAGTCAATCTCATATATAAATCGAGAGCAGGTCTGGGGGCAAAAATTATGGATTTTGATATAATCTGTGTATAAATTGCGGGTAAAACGTAGGAGCATGTAACAAAGGATGTAAAGGATGAAGGAAAGGGAAAATGATGCCAAAGCATGCTGCTATTTTTCCAAATAGGCGTTCAAAAAGTCCAGAAGCTGCAGTGCAGGGGAAAGAGTAGAGAGGTTCAGTGCTTCTTTTAGATTCTCCTGGGATGGAGTAAACTCTCACCTTCTGCCATTTTACTCAGAGAAGGGGATGGTTCCTTTTTTCGATACAAAGCTACACTGACCCATGGATAACTCAACCTAGGTCAATTTGTTGACCAAAATTTCTAGACTTATACATGATTATATATAGGACTTTTTTTGAACTACAGTTTCCAGAATCCCCCAGCATGATTATTGTAGTGGATTCTGAGAACTGAAACCCACATAACTGACTTTTCCAAGTTCTGGGCCCCATAGCTTGCCTTGATCATGTAAAGCGTTTTATCCACACTTGGTTGAACACAAGATCTACCACCTCATGTTTCAAGATGAGGGAATGAGATGGTTGGTTTCAGTATGTGCAGCTCTGTCACTGCCCTCTACATTAAGTGCTTGCACAACGTCTGAACTGTAGGTACCTGTTAACCAAGCTGTAACACATTACCTCCATTTGTGATGTGGATGGAATGGACAGTTGCAGAAGAAGACAAAAGGAGCTTTTGGCCTTGGCTGATGTTCACTCGATTATCTTCATCATGCCCAGGATTCCAGAGTTCCAGTTCTGGATCCAAATCAGGACAAGATGGGACTGTTCCTGCTGATAAAAGTGAAAAAGGGAAATGTCAGGGGAAATGAATACAAAGATACGACGGCTTTGAACATGAAATAAAATGTCAGCCAACATTTCACAGTTTGAAAGGGGGTACTTCTATGTGATCATACCTTTTCTCATATCCTTGTTCCCTGCCTAAGCATGAGTGTGCAAGCTGGTGAGAAAGAAATTAACCTTTTTTCTTCTTTGAAATTTACCACCCAGTTATGTGTGAATTGTATGTGTCTTTTCACTGATGGCTCCTCATTGTCTTTTCTCAGAAACCAAGAATACAGGTTCTACATTGTCTTGTAATTGGGCACCTTGATGGGAGCAATGTGCCCTGGCCAATTTTTCCTAGCATATAACCGAGGGTTGCATTCCTGGGATCCTTTAACACTATGCAAATATACGATTCAACTTTAACTGCTGTGGTTCCACCCTGTTGAACCCTAGGATTGGCAATTTATGGAATGGCATTTAGATTTCTCATCCAAAGAGCTCTGGTGTCTTATCTGGTGCCAATTAGTTTCCAGGCACAGTACAAAGTGTTGGTCCAGAGGACATTTTCTGCAACCGCTCCCAAGTTATGGAAGGGCCTGCCGGATGAGATCCATCAAATTACTAATCTAGACAGCTTTAAGAAAGCCATTAAGAAGGATCTCTTCTGGCAGGCCTTCCTGGAATAAAATACTCAGCCACACAAGACTCCCCCACACATGCGATGACTTGGTACATGGTTATCAGTTATTGGTATTGGTTATCGTTTTGGTTTTTAATTGTTTAATTTTACTCTTATACTGTTTAATCCTTTTTTAAGGTGGGGGAGATATTATGTATATAGTGAGATATTTTAATCTTTGTACGCCACTTTGATTGTCTCAACAAAAAGCAGGATAAAAATAAAAGTGTTATTATATTATTATCATCATCATCATCATCATCATCATCATCATCAAATACAAAGCCCAGGATTCTATCGGTTACATCCTATTCAGCCTACGGTGGTTAAAGTGGAACTACTGTATTGTCCTGTATTTGTGTTGTGCGGAATGGTCCCAGGGTTTCTCTGGGCCTAACAAGCCATTTGCCTCTTATAATGACGCTTCTGGGAAGCATATTGATGAAATTCACATTTCCTTAGAGCATCCAATGTGGATTTGTGTCCACTGTAAATATTTTACAATGGAGATATTCAAGAGACTCTACAATAACAGAGACACCTCTCTTGCTCTAGTTTCACAACACTAGTGGGATAAATGGAATTAAATAAACTCTTCCCATCTGCACTGAGTTTCCTGTCACATTCCAAAGAAGGAGTTCAGGGCTGAAATGAATACATCGGTGCACTGCCCTGTGGTTTCTTGACCACATCCTCTGCTGCACTTCTGACTTGGGTTACTATATGTAAAAGGAGGCCATTGTTCTTGTATCTTTCACTGTCATCTAAAAGAAGGGATTTCTACAGGTGTAGATGCTTATTAGGCAGAGATTAGAAAAACTAGTCGAGCCAGAACACCCTCTTCTATACAAAAACATTTTTCTGCTTAGCATATCCATGCATCACATTTCCATATGCTAATAGGCCTTCATAACGAAAACATACGAGGGGGTATCCAAAAGTTTTAATGATCACCTTTTTTAAAAAAATGACAGAAAGTTTGTTTTGATTTGTAGTTGTTAACTTATCTCTATGTAGTCACTATCTAGATTTACACATCTTTCCCAGCGTATCTTGACCCTCTGAATACTGTACCTGATATTGTAGAAGTCTGCAGATGGCGCCTTACAAGGGGGTACTGTAAAGTAACAATTATCACCCGGACGTTATTATGGCATATTGATGAAATTTTGTCAGTGTCCCTAAATGCACGTTGATGAGAAAATCAACTCATTGCGTCCTTTATTTTTGTGACTGGCTCTGCCAGAAGTGACTAAAGTATAAAATCCTCATCAGGCGCAATCTGCAGGCTTCTACAATATCAGGTATTTAGAGGGTCAAGATACGTTGGGAAAAATGTATACCCGTATATACTTGACTATAAGTTGACCTTACGTATAAGTCGAGGGCAAGTTTTGGGGCCAAAATTATGGATTTAGCTATGACCCGTGGATAAGTCGAGGGTAAAATTTAGGGGCATATAGGAAAGGATCTAAAGGATGAAGCAAAGCAAAACAATGTCAAATAACTTCCAAAAGTCCATCAGAGACATAACTCTTTGTGCTAATTCTTAAGACTGGATGGATGAGAGAGTAAAGGGGGTCAGTACTTCCAGGACAGATTATACTCTTGCTTTTCACCGGGGGATGGTTCCTTCTTTTAAATAAGAGTTAAGATACAGTACTTACATTGACCCATGGATAAGTCAACTCAGGTTTTTTGGGTCAATTTTTGACCTAAATTTCTAGACTTATACATGAGCATATACAGTAAATCTAGATAGTGACTACATAGAGATAAGTTAACAACTCCAAATCAAAACAAATTTTCTGTCAATTTTTAAAAAAGGTGATCATTAAAGCTTTTGGATACCCCCTCATACTTCGCAATACCAAATACTAGGGAGAAGCTTCAGGAGACAGGTATCTCCAACAAGATCTGTGTTCAGTTTCCCTGTACCATCTGGCTGGCCACAACTGAATGACTAAAAGCTGGGCTACCGGGAATACTGACCTGACAAAAAGAATGAATTAAAGACCATATACTGAGCTGAGTGGCCCATAAAAACACTTAAGGGAGCATCTGCTTTGGCTTCTGCAAGTGGATACACAGATGACTGAACAGAAGGGGCAATTGTAATAGCTTATTATAAAGACAGTTTAAAGAAATAATTCAAGCACTCAATGGGGGAATTTTACATAACACAGATGGTTGATGGCCAAGCTTAGGATACATCAGAGATAGAACTGCAAGCTCCAGCGATATCAGGGTGAATTTTATGAGGCATGTCTTTGCACATCATGTTCCTCAAACCTACTGTATCTATTTGACCCCATCATGGATGAAATTCCAGACTTAGATGTGCATTTCTTCATCTTTGGTGACCCAATTGTACTCTATTCTTCTCTTGTGCTCCTATCTTTGTGCTGAGAATAAGTGGTGTGCTTTGGCCTTTCTATATCTTTTATCATTTAATTAAATAAGAGACAGGTTTAACTGTAATTTAACAGGGCTCCAGTTCTGAATTCAAACCATGCACATTTGGAAAGTCAATTAAAAAAACAGCAAGTAAGCAAAGCAATGCAAACAGTGGTGAAGGAGAAAACAGTCTGTACATGTTCTTATCATCGTGATTATGGACCAAACCATATGATACAGTAACAGGGGTATCTTCTTGTTCCACTGGTACTCTCCAAAATTTCTTAAAGCCTGCCATAATCCTGCCAGGAGGACAGAAGCCTTAAGAGAAACTGGATTCATCACACCATTTATCCTGTTATTTTTTAAAGCACACATTTAAGAATATGCTCTCTTACAATTTGCTTGTTTGTGGAATCAAAGGCTTTCATGGCCATCAACTGTGGCCGGCATCTTCATCTTCATTCTCTGAAGATGCCAGATGCCACAGATGCTGGCAAAACGTCAGAAAGGAACTCTTCTAGAACATGGACACATAGCCCGAAAGCCCTACAAAACACTATAATGTGCTTGTTTGTTTGTTTGTTCATTTAATTTATACCCATTCTTCAAGGATGGGATCCAAGGCAGCTAAACATAATTTCTTTTCCAGGTTAAATTGTAGATTTGCAATGTTTCATTCCTATTATGTTCCTATTTTGGTACTATTTAATTTTTCCAGTCCAGTGTTTTATTTTGGAAGCTAAGAAAGATAACTTATTATTAAAAGGTGGCACTAAAATCTTGTAAAGACATTCAGTAAACTCTATAGACTTGCAAGAAAACTCACTCATATGCAGAGCAGGCAGTATAAACATAAAGAAAACGAAGCCAGTGGCCAGGGACATCTTTGGGTCTGAAGATACTCTTTGATACCCCTTATCTTCTGTAGACCTGCAGACAAGTGGAAAATAAAAGGATGAGAAGCTGCTCAATATATCTTGAGGAACAGGACTAAGTAAGATGAGGCTTAGCTGTCTGTATTACTGCAGACATGTTTACTTTCCTTAACTCTGCAGAGCCAAGGGACAAACTAGACAATACTAGCTAATCTTTTTATGCCAAATCTGGGACAGTGCTGCTAAAAGCAATGGTCCCTGGACCGGTGCTGAACTCCGAGCCATTTGCTGCTGGTCCCTGGTGGACTTCCAGGAAAGAAACAAACAATTGTAGCCAATGGACCCAAATACAGTACCAATCCTGACACATTGGGGGAAAATAATTGTCAGTCCACCAAACCACATCGCTGGAGAAGCATGCTTTAGAACAGGGATGGGGAAAGTGCAAGGGAATATTCCCCCCCCCATAAGAATTCTGCACCCTTATGAAATTTTCCCCAAATTTCTAGCATTAAATTTTTTAAATGCTCAAAAGCTGAGGATTTAAAACTACAGTTTAGGCATCCAAAGAAAAGGGTCAAGCAGAGCCCCCAGGGGAATGGAAACACAGCAAATAGAAGCATTCTAGAGGCAAAAGATTTGCCATGTTTCATTCTCTGCAAGGCTGCAAATTTGGGGAGTGAACAAAAATTTCATTTGGGAGGTCAGAATTCTTATTCGGCGAGGCAATGCCCTGCGGCTACGCCCCGGGAACACGTCACAAATGGCAACTCAACCCTCAAATCCCTCTGCACCCATACTTTTTTTAAAAAAACTGTGGCATGCTTTTCGTGTATTTTCATGCCCCAACTATGACCAAAGACCCCAAACCATGCATAAACACCACAAAGCATCCAAACATACCCATATCCATATTCACATCTCAATACCCAGAATACCTTTTTTTGGAAAATGTATCAGACCTATCACTTCTGTTCAACGTATTGATTTGACGTGTGGTGGAAAAAGGGTATTTTGGGAGAGTGGGCAGGTATCATACAAGGGGTGGTGAATTGGTACCCAGCTGCTGCTCATTTGCCCACCCTTTTAGAAAAGTGATTCCCAACCTTTATTCCTCCAAATGATTTGGACTTTTGTCCCCATAATTCCTGACCGTTGACCAAGTTGGCTGGGGCTTCTGGGAGGTGAAGTCCAAAACACCTGGAGGACCACAGAGTTTGGAAATAATTCCACTAGAATAACCACAAAGGAATAAATCTGGATCAGAATGCAGATGTATAATAGAAGCAGGGAGAAGTGTTATCAATAGTCTTTGGTTTAAGCAGTGATATCAGTCCTGATTCCTCCTATGTGTGCACTTTTTATTGCCAAAATGTGATTTATGGAAACAAAATGAACCACTTATTGTCCATAAAAAAAAAAAAAATCAAGTCCAGATACCCCTGATGCCACAGCCCTGAACTGGACTGGTTCACCTGCAGCTTTTTTAGAATAAGTCAGAAACCTCTGCTGTACAACTTTAAATTATTTATAACCTATTGACTCCAATATTATCAAGCTTGATTTCTTTTCCCTTCTACTGCAATCCCCCTTGGATAATTTCTTATGAAACTTAGCACTTGGGATAGAAAACACAGGCAGTACACAGAAACTAAGAAAACATCTTGCACGAGCGTACAAGTGACGAGAACCTGGCATTCATAAGCCTAAAAATGAAACCTGACAAAACTTACACTTAAGTTCAAATCTGACAAACTGGTGTCAGTTTCAAACATGCAAAACAAGTGAAGGCAATCATTCTTTCTATCTACCCAAGCAGGAGGCATCTTTTAAAAACTAGCTGGAAAGATCAAATTTAATTGACGCATGAGTACCCAAGAAAGCACAACACGAGTATACTGGTTTTTAAAGGGTGTTTTTATATTATATATACACATAAAACATTTTTTACTGCCTGGTCAGCTTATAAAAGGGTCACAAAACACAAAGATGACAACATTTTGCAGTGTTAAGAAACTGCAACTGATAAAAAAAAAACTTAGAAGTTAAATGCAGTGGATGATGATGATGATGATGATGATGATGATTTTGGATTGCCATTCCCTGAATCACAGGTCCTCATAATATGTGTACAGTATGTGCATATATGCCTTCAAGGAGCTTCAGCATGGTGTAGTAGTCTGAGTGTTGAACTTGGACACTGAGAGAACAGGGTTCAAATCCCTCCTCAGTCATGGAAACTCATTGGGTGACCTTGGGCAAGTCATACTCTTTCAGCCTTAAAGAAGGCCACAGCAAACTCACTCTGAATAAAAACTTGCCAAAGAATCCCTGTGATAGGGTCACCTTAGAGTTGTTATGTCAGAAATTGCTTCAAGTTGCCTTTGGATTTCATAAGGTTTTCATTGGAGTTTATCATACGACAGAATCTGGGGGTTTAATGCAATGGCAATCCGAATGCAATCACGGGGTTTCACTTTATTGCGTATTAGTGTATCTCATGCAATTTCAGGCAACGGGAAGTCATTCCGAACGCAATCATGGGGTTTCATGTAATTGCCTATTAGAGTATCTCACACAATTTCGGACAATGGGAAGTCATTCTGAATGCACTCCGAATGCAATCAGATTTCACGCAAATTCACTAGCGAATTCACGTAATTGTGAATTCACTCCATTCGTAATTGAGAGAAATTCCTCCCATGTGATAAACTCCTTACACAAAGAATACTCAAAGGTGGCTTGCCATTGCCTTCCTAGGAAACATAACTTCCAGAATCCTTCCAGCTTTGTTTCCAAGTTCCGGGGGGGGGGGGGGGGGGTCTGGTGCCTTCAGGTATTTGGGATAGTGCATAGCAAGCTCCATAAAATGGATACTTTAAGAGTAAGTAATTTGCCAACAGTCATTCTAAGAGATGACAGGTCCACCCCAAGCATGCAAATGGACAAGTTGGTGTAGGATAAAGCAATCTCCCTAGTTATGTAGATAGCAAAACTTCTTGGAATGGCTCTGCTTGCTATCAACCTTTGCTTTATTCTTTCCTGATATTAAAAATACCACAGTTACAAATTAAATAGCTAGAAATTGACTGCTCTTTTATGGAACTAAAGATGTGCTTCTCAAGTCGCATTCAGCCTAATGCTGGAGCTGGCCTTGATAATGCATGTCCCGCAACTGTCCCAAATTGACAGGGACAGCACCAACTGATCCGCTGTCACCCTTCTTCTCAGTTACTTTTAAAATACTACCACCCTCTGTTTCTCTCTCCTCCTCCCACCTTTCCTCTTTTGTTCGCAACTTACTTCAATTTCTGCAAAATGAATGCAAAATGCAAAAGTAGTTTGCACTCGTCTACCTCAGCAGGGAACATGCAGGAGTAGCTGTGTTGGCCATTTAGTAAATTCAAACAAAAACCCACCCAACAGTGATACCTTTATTGGCCAACCAAAATGCACAATATACTTGTTGCAAGCTTTCGAAGCTCTTCACCAGGCAAGATGTCACATACCAAAGAGGAGGGCAGAAACATCAAAATGCAAGCATCTTACCAACATCTCTAATTTTTCAACATCTTGCCTGACGAATAAGCCAGCGAAGTTTCAAAAGCATGCAGCAAGTATATTGTGCATTTTGGCCAGGCAATAAAGATAACTCGGCAGGGGAAAGAGGAAAGGTGGTGGTGGGATCTTCCTTTCCCTATAGACTCAAGCAAAAGAAATCCGCTGCAGCTTCTCCTTATTAATACCTTTTGCCATCTTGACCACTCTGATGTTGCCTGGCCACACATGTCCCAATTTTCAGCTGTGAAATGTTGGAGGTTATGGCAATGGATACAGTCGCTACCATTTTTAAAGTGCTGTACCAACATAAATAGCCAGGACCCTGAATTCAAACTGATCCCACAACCCATAATTTTTCTAGATGTCCCCCTTATCAACATTGAATACTTTGTGTCCTTGCATGATTTCTGTGGATTTCAAAGCCTGAACATTTCAGTGAGCATCGCTACTGATGCCGTAGAATTGGAGCAGCTGACAGAATACCTGCAAGTACAAGAAGAGAGTTTGGACTGAAGCCCCCAGAATCTTCCAGATACCATGGTGTATGGGAATTGTAGTTTAAAAAGGGAGAGCACACACATAGAAAATCTAGTACATTTACAAGCTATGAACTAAAATATCTACAAGCCACGAACTACTGTGTGGACCTTCAGCTACTGCATAGACATTTCCCGCAACAGTTGTCCTTCAGTCTTTGGGTGCTGAAGTCCACCTTACTTACATTACCGGTTGGGAATGGAACAAATCCACTCGTATCTTGTTTTCATTTGGGCTTTGCATGTCAATACAACACATCTCTCTACTTGCCCTCACCGTGGGGCTTGCTAGACTTGCTTTATAATAACAACTTTTCCCACCCACTCATTTCCATTCTGTCTGCACTTATGTACATCAGCCAGATTTTGGGATAATACTTTGGATAATTCATCCGGGGGAAGAAAAGAGGGCAATCTGCAGCCTGAAACCTTGCACAAGCTTGTAGCTCTTGGTTGTTTTTGCTGCAGTAATGTAACATGACCACTTTTCTGGAATTTAACATGTAAGTGCCTGAATCTTATTGTTCATCCCAACTAAAGCAGAGCCATTAAATCAATGTAATTTGCTTGTGTGTTGACTCACAATTCAGCGTTTGATTCAATGGGTCTCCTCTAGCCAGGACTAACCAACAGGAGTCTATCCAAGGTTTCCCTCCTATACAGTTTGAGAACACCCAGAATTATGGAAGGACATTTGTAGCAGAGCTATCGACATTATTTTAAAGAAGTAAACAGTTATACCGGTAGTTCCCAAGGTATACATTCCAAGGCTAAAAATAAATAGCTTCTGTGAACGTTGCATTTTTAACTATTTACTTCCTCATCTCTTCAAAAGAAATATGACTGTTACTTATTAAAGAAACAACCCAGGGGTACAGCCACTTAGGACCTTATCAGACGGGAGGAATTCTCTTTATTGTGAATGGAGCCAATTGGAGCCAATTTGAATTCACGTGAATTCACTAGTTTAGTGAATTCACGTGAATTCCAATTGTGTTCGGAATGCGTTCAGAATGACTTCCCATTACCCGAAACTGACCCCCCCTTGCCCGAAATTACGTGAGATGCTTTAATTCGCAATAACGTAAAACCCATGATTACATTTGGAATGACTTCCCTTTTGCCCGAAATTGTGTGAGATACTTTAATTCGCAATAACATGAAACCCCATGATTGCATTCGGATTGCCATTGGATTACACTACTTCCAGTTTCCAACGTCTGATAAGGTCCCTAGTTTCCACTTTCATTTGAGTGTCTACATTGCATTTGTAAATGATCAACTCAAGTGTTAAATTACAGCCATGCTAGAATTTGGGGAACTGAAGTAAAATTGCATGGTTTCAGGCTGCATATAAGAATCCTTATATGGGAGCAATGCCCTCATTTGCCCCACTGTCGCTACATCCTTGAAACAACCTCTGAGTATTTTGGCTGCATGAGATGCAACACTTAAACCAAGTGACATTCCTCTTCCATGCTGCAGTGAGGCCAAACTCCCACAAGCATAAAGTAACTTAAAAGTTACATTTACACTGAAAAAGGACTGATCTAATACCAACATTAAAATCATCAAAATCAAAATTGTAGCTGAATTGTCATCATTAGGGGAAGAATGAATTACAAGTAACTACTTATTTGTACAGTACATAGTTATTTCCAAGCTCTGGATTGGAAGTAATGAGAGTTCCTAGGGAGTTTATCACACGAAGGAGATTGGGAGTTTATCCCATGAATATCCCAGAAAAATCACATAATTACACATAATGATTTTACACAACATCACACAAAACCCGCCATTAAAGTGGCTACAAAGAAGCATCTTTTTACTTCCGGGATTTCAGAACAATGCATTCCCAATATCACTTTATTTGTGCAATCATTCACCATTTTTGCTTTATTTGTGGGATGCTTTAAATGCACTTTAATCTCTCTTTAATGCCAAAATTAGCCCCAGTGTGATAAACCTCTAGGACAGGTTGAAGCAGAGCGGATGTTTTGGACTCCTTTCTTCACAATTCCCAAAAACTCCTTTTGGCTGGGGCTGATGGGAGTTGTATTCTGGGGAACTCCTATTTCCCAAGTTCGGGAAGGGTGTCTCACGTTTCAAGTTACATGACGATTTTCCCCAAACAAGTCTCACCTTTTGGTGTCCTGCCTCAGACAGCTGGGAAAGTCATAGAAACCTGAACCGTTTCAGAGACACCAACCTTACACAGAAGGGGAGCTTGCCATGTTTTGCATTGCATGGGCAACATGGAAAGGTCATCACTATTATTCCTTGGCAAACCAGAACCACTTTTCAAAGGACGGACACAGTACATTAGAGCAATATGGAGGTATTTGGTAGGGAAAGGGAGGGAGACCCAGAAAGCACATTCTTTCAGATCTATTTATGAGCTCCTAAAGCCAAGAAGAATTTTAGTATATTGCCTGCTGCCAGCTGGCTATTTTCATGAGCTTGTAATTCCAGAGTCATGTGGAAATAAAGCAATTGCATTTTATCTTAACTTGAATAGCTGCCACCTTATTAGGATCTACTGTGAAGTAATCTTTTCTGTCATCACGAATACGTTTAAATTATTTCGGGAGGGCCAAACCTATACATGAACGCATTATATATTGGCACTGGCAATGATGGTGAGGAGGAAGGATGGGCAAATTAGTTTTTATGGAGCTTTCAGGCTATGTGGCCATGTTCTAGAAGAGTTCCTTTCTGGCATTTCACCAGCATCTGTAGCTGGCATCTTCAGAGAATTCTCTGAAGATGCTAGCCACAGATGCTGGTGAAATCCCAGAAAGGAACTCTTCTAGAACATGGCCACATAGATCAAAAGCTCCACAAAAAACTAAGGATGCCAGCCATGAAATCCTTCGACCCCACAATGGGTAAATTCATGGTACCTTGTCCCAGATCCCTTTGCCTCCAAAGTCCAGGGAGCTCTATAACCATTGGTGAGACTATTTTTGCTTGCTTTTACTACAAGGATGCAACAATTAATAAAACCTATGATTACTTTTCTAGGACCATCCCAGGTTATGAGATTTTGGGATGATCCCCCCCTTGTAATGTCACAGGGGCAAATCCTAGTGATGTTATAAACGCTGCATCCACACTAAAGAAATAACCTGGTTTGGGACCACTTTAACTGCCCTGGCTCAAGGCTATGGAAATCTGGGAGTTGGAGTTTGTTGTGGGCCCAGGCCTTGCCCTGAGCACTGGAGACCCAGCAACATGAGCAAGTCAAGATGTTTTGGAATTACGGCAGTGGTCCCTTACCTTACAAAGGGGATCCGTCCTGGAACCCCATCCCCACATAAGGCAAAAAAACATGTATGCTTGAGCCCCATTGAATACAATGGGGCTGGTGCTCGTAGTGCGGGTACACCAATCATTTTATTACAGTGTGGCTTCAGAGTAAGCTGAAAGCCGCGTATGGCACGGGTGCACTGTATTATGTTTAAAAGCTGGTATTTGTGCACTGTATTATGTTTAGGGCTGATAGCAATTGGAATCTAATAATAATAATAATAATATTTATTTATTTATTTATTTTTATCCCGGCTCTCCCTGTGTTGGATTGAGGTGGGTAACAGCAAGTGGGAACAGTTAAAAAAAAATGTGCTACAGCATTAAACACAATAATCTAAAATAGTAATTTTAAAAACATTAAATTAGTATTCACAATAAAACCCAATGGGGGGCAGTGAGACAGATGGACTGTTAAAAAATCTGAGGAGGTCAGTTAGGGAAGGCCTGCCGGAAGCAATCCATCTTTATTGCCTTCTTGAAGGCCTCCAACAATGTTATATGGTGGACCTCCTCCGGCAGGTCATTCCATATTTTTGGAGCAGCAGCAAAAAAGGTCCTCTGGGAGGTTGCCACCAGCCTGGTTTTCTTTGGTTGCAGTAGGTTCCTCCCAAAGGGCCTGAGTGTGTGGGAAGGATTGTATGGGAGAGGCGTTCCCTCAAGTATGCTGGACCCAAGCCATGTAGGGCTTTATAGGTAATAACCAACACCTTATACTGTGTCCGGAAGCTAATAGGCAACCAGTGTAGGGATTTTAAGATAGGTGTAATAGAATCAAATTTAAAACTCCCTGTAACTAATTCGGCTGCCATGTTTTGAACCAATTGCAGCTTCCGAACATGGCATGAGGGTTGCCCCATGTAGAGCACATTGCAGAAATCGAGACGAGAGATTACCAGTGAATGTACAACCGTTTCTAGGTCCTCCGGTTACAGGAAGGGTCACAGCTGGCGTATCAGCCGAAGCTGATAGCTGGCACTCCTGGCTCTCACATCCACCTGAGATGACAGGCAAAGCGACCAGTCCAAGAGTACCACCAGGCTACGAACACAGTCCTTTAGGGGAAGTGTGACCCCATCCAGGACTAATAGATCCATACATGATTCAACATCCTTGTTTTAAACATAGAGATCTACATCAGGAGTGGGGATTGGATGGCCCTTCACACATAGTACAGAACTAGGAAACCTATCATGTCGGACAGTCATTGGTGAAGAATACCATTAGTGCAGAATAAGAAGAGTTGCAGAGCGACAAGCTCTGGAAGGCCCAACCTAGCTATATCTTTTGCTCTCACACAGAGGAATCTAACAGGGGCATCATTTTCAAGCTTGGACGTTTGGGTGAGGAGGAGAGCATAACTAATTTTTAACCTAATTTTTAATTTAAATTTTGCCTGTAGAGCAGCTCTTGAATGCTCTCCTCCCCTATTCCACATTTAAAGGCAGCAGGCTTATCAGGCAGCCGATCCGGTGAAACTACTGAAGGCCGCTCCAGTTCCCTCTTCAAAATTGTCTACTGAGCAAGAAAATATAGCTGTTAAAATACCGTTTGGCAATGAAAAGAGAGTGGGATTTGCGTCTCTGATTCTGGCAAGAGGCTCGCTTTGAAAAAAGACTCCCAGCTGTTGAGATATTTCCAAAGAGCAAATATTAGCCAAGAATGCAAAAAGCAGATAGAGAACGCAGTTAGTCAGGGCCTTCACCAGCTGCTGACTGCAGGTGTCAATCTCCCAACATAAATTATTGCAAAGAGGGGCTTCAAATCTGTCCAATTTCGACTCAGGAAAGAAGACATGAAGAATCAATTAGCAGGGTTAGAGTCTCTAACAGTCTCCTAACACCCAGTTTGCAAATGCTCCTCTCACTCTGCCTTTTCTTCCTCCACAGCGGATGGTGCTGGGTTATTCCAGGAGGTTGGCGGCTGCAATTGTATTTTCTCTTTTGCACTCTGACATGAATCAAAACACATTTCAACACATTACAGACCAAAACAGACTGAATAATCATCACCATGCTTTTGTTGGCGAAGCAAAACCGATCTAAAGCAAGCGTGAGTTTTTTAAGGTGGAGGATCAAAACAGTTGTGCAGTAAAGGTATAGATTCAGCTACATTAAGGATGGGCAGTTGTGGAAAGCTAGGGGGCTGCATTATCACACACACACCCAGAGACTTTGGAGGGCCACACTTTTCTATACTCCTGCTCCTGCAAAAAAAGCCTCTTTCTTGCAACTCCAAATGCCCTCTAGGAGTACATGGAGCATTTTATTTTATTATTATTTTATTACTATTTTCACCATGTTTGGGTACCCAGCAGAGGACTTCTTTAAAAAAACATACAGGATGTACACAGAAATCAACTCCTGTTCACTTCTTGTTTTCACAAAGGGCTCATCTGTGCCTAAGGAGATTACCGGACCACCAATTCCTGCTGGGATAGATACGGGTTATAACCGTAACAGAGGGATCTTATTGGACAGCCGTGTGGCCTGGGTAGTAGGAAGCCTGTATCATATCTGGGCTTCTTGAAAAGCTACGGGAGAAGCCTAGATTTGATACAGGCTGTCTACTGCTTGGCCACGGGGCTGTCTGATAAGATCCATCCGTTACGGTTACAACCTGCGTCTATCTTGGTGGGAACTGGTGGTGCAATAATATCTATTGGCCTGGCCCGGGGGGGGGGGTACTTGAGATGCTCTCTAGAGGACATTTCTGGGCATTTGGGGGCAAAAAATTTTTTTACAAAATTTTGAAAAAATCTCAGGGGCCCAATAGACCCCCAGATGTGGTGGACATGTCCTCCACAAACCCAAGACTGCATTGGGGGCATTTGGGAGCAACACATTTTTAATCCATTTTTTAACCTTGACGGGCCACATTTTGCCCACTCGGTTTAGATGTATAAAGTAACTAAAATTGAGTTAAAGTAACAAGTATTTACTGCATGGTTTATTGTGCTAATCCCAGGAAAAGGAAACATACAGAACATTTAACATTACATTGGCAGATCCCCAGAAAATAAGCACCAAGCACACTCTTTGAATGCTTCTCTCCATGGATTATGCCCAAACATTTTCAAGCCTGTATTCCCACTTAAGAACCAGAAACATGCTTTGAAAGACAGTGGGAAAAAGTCCTGTGTAACATCAAAAAGACCTATGCACATCTATTAACATTCTTGGTCATATTTTAAGAAGTCTCTCTTTCTTTATCCTTATCCTTATTTTGCATTCTCAGAAAATGTTTTGCAAATTTATTTGATCTGATTTATCCAACCTGCAGCAAAACTGAAAGGGATTTTTTTTTATCGATTCCTCACAATCGGGGATAACCTTTGCAAATACAAAGTGCCAAAATGACATATACGGAAGTTTCAGATACCACAGAATGCTGTGGTTTCAATGCTATACAGAGGACCCTCCATTTCAGCAGACTTCAGATCTGCTAATATTGCCTGCGGATTGCCATGCTCCGTATTATTCAGCGGCAGCAACATGATTGTACATGCACTGAAACATTTGCATTCGCATCACTGCCATTGAATAATATGGGGTGTGATCATCCACATTTTTTGGCATCTGTGGGGATGCCTGGAACCAAACTCCTGCCAATACAGCCACCGTACTTTCTTCACTGGGAGTGAGCCCCACTGACTTCTATTCTGTCAGGGATGCTTTGATTTGGAGTTCCTGCATGGCAGGGGGTTGGACTGGATGGCCCTTGTGGTCTCTTCCAACTCTATGATTCTAACACAAAATAGGGTAGGGGGCAATTGGAGCAGATCCAGAGGCCCATTTGTTGGCCCTAAAAGACTCCAGAAGTCACATGAATCTCCTTTGCTACCCATGGCCAGAAGTCAAATTCTGATTTTGAAAAATGGACACTTTTAAAGACTAATGAACAATGCAGATGGAGGGTTGCAAACTATTTAAAAGATGAATCTTGGAAGTTTCCAAGAGAGACCATTAACCTCTTTTTTGCCATAAAAAAGGGCAAAGGGGAGAACTGGTCACTAAGAAAAACATTGGGGTCAATATGGGGTCCCGAACCCACACTTTGCCTGTCTGTGCAATAGTGCTCACTTCCAGATACACAAGTCTACAATTGTACCGCCTTGTTTTATTTGTCATTTTGCAAAATACTACTCTACTAATTTATTGTAGACTTGTTGTTCTCCTGTTACTTCTGAAAGCTGACGACAGATACTCTGCCCTGTGTGTGACATTATTTAGTCCATTGGCTTTGCTAAAACAGTCTTGCCCCCAATGGTTTCCCATCACTGGCCAAGATGAAATGAAAACCTGTCAGGGATGAAGCCTGCCTGTCCTGATCCACTCAGGGAACACATTTGGAGATGCATCTAGGTAGGGACGGGTGAGAATCTTCAGCTCATTGTTAAAGACCGGAAACTTACCCAAAGCCACCAAATTCAAATAAGAGAGAAAGCTAAACTGAGACTTGCCCATGCCTACCGAAATGTAACAATTGGAGACATACCTGCAGCAATCCCAGTACATTTGATTCTCTTCTACTGACTCTCTCTGGCTGACCAGATGGCTTTTTCCCCTCCACGGTGCAATGATCACCTTTCCACCGGCCCAGCAGGCTCGCTGCCGAAACCGCCTGCCATTTGCTGTTTTTGTAACTGCTTGCCTTGATGCAGCAGGGTGGGGATTGTTTTCTTTTGTGCCTCGGTGGCACCAATCTTGTTTACAAATGACTCCTCTCACCTTGCCTCCCCCTCTTTCAGCGTGGATTTGGAATATGTGTAATTTTCCAGAAGGTCAAGCTTATTGTTTCTTCAGACTTCTGTGTTGTCAGCTCTTCTGCCCTTGGCTGAAGAAGAAAATTTAGGGCATCATCATCATCTTGGTACATGAAGGCCAAACCTCTTAGATAGGGCAAAGGCGGGAAGAAGAAGGGGGGAAAAAACCCAAGTATGTTCCCTGAAAGTATTTCTGTTTAAACTGTTTTAAATTAAATCTCTTTAGTGGTGAATTTTTTTTCATGCTTCCACTCCTCCAATACAAAAAAACAAAGAAACAAAAAAAAAAAAAAATCTCCATGTCAAACTCTCCAATATTTTATGGATGAAAACTGGAATGTGTACAAGCAACTTCAGTGTGTAGTCAAGATGGCAAAAGTTATTAATAAAGAAGAACACACAAAGCTAGGAGAGTCTGGAGCAGTTTGCTTTTGCCTGAACCTACTGGGAAGTGCAAGCTTCCACCCTTCCTCTCTTCTCCCCGCTGCTGAGTTCAGTATAAACTTCTTTTGCACTTTGAACTCAGGCCCCATTCACACTACGAAAATAATTCGGCATGAATCCAGGTTATTTCCTTGGTGTTCATACTCGCCCAAATGCACTTGGTGAACTTTGGAGGGGGGTTACCACAAAACCCACTTAACCCTGGATATTCAAAACTGGTTTTTTTTTCAAGTTTTCCTGAAAGATCTGCATCGACCCACTTCCGAATCAATTTGGATCAGTCTGTATCATTCAGGAGACTGGAGGCAGCTCCATTTCATCCTGAAACGATGGCATGTGTGAATAACACAAAGGTCAAAATGACTCCGAGAGATTCGCGAACCCAAAACTTAATAGGAACAATGATCCTGATATGCATCAGCATGACAATCCACTGCTCCTCGGGACAAAAAACTGAGTGTGAATGCTCCCCCAGTTTGCAGCACCTGAAGCAAGCTAGTGGGGAAATGGAAGGGAGAGAGAGAAACTGGGACATTTTCAATGGCGCTGGAAAAGTGGGACAGCAGAGAATAAATAAAGACTGTCTCTGCCAAACCAGGGTATGTCATGCAAACTGTATCTGATGGGAGCAGGGAATGTATCTTCCACAACTGGCAACCCCATGAATTTCATAGGGAATACATGGCAATGCCATGAATTAAAAACAAAAACAGTTTTCTGAGGCGAGGAACACTCAGAGGTGGTTTTTACCAGTTCCTTCCTCTGCTTGCAGCACCTACTATTTGTTGGCAATCTCCCATTGAACTACTAACCAGGGCTGACCCTGGAATCTTTAGGGTGTTTAGGCCTATTTCATATTAGCGAAGAAAATGTCTTTGAGGTGAAGATAGTTATCATAAATACCAGCTAAAACTGCAGGCATTTCCACATTCTGCACCCAGATCCAACCAAACAAGATGGGCATCTTACCCATGAAAAGTCTGAGAACAGGTTGATATCGTTTCAGCACCAAGACCTCTAATCATTCACTTTACTGGACAAAAGTTATAGGAAATAGAGCATCTTTGGATTTTTTTTTCTCCATATGCCCAAAGTATTGGTAGTTTTGTAGGCATTCTACAGTTACACAGTAAAATATGTCATATGATAATCACTTTTACTTTGTTAAAGAATCCAGCAATTTCTAGTCCTCAGGCTTACACAGGTAAGCTTGAAAGGGAGTGAGCAACATGAACAAACTCTCAGACGCAAGACCACAAGGTTTTCTTGTGGTCACTTTTAAGACTTCTACGATCTACAGAATTATTGGTTTCCTCCCGCAGCTAGGTAAAAGCTAAACACATTCAAAAGGATATTATGAAACCTATTTCAATTTACCAAACACAGTTATTTCAACTAGAAAAAGAACTGGACTCACTGTGGAGCAGAATTTGAAACTGCTTATGGTAGTAGTCAAGTAAACCATCTTCGCTCACTGGGTTCATAGATGAGGCTTGGTGCCAGTGGGCCACGAAAAGACATACTGTACACATCCACACAGACCTAGTTTGCTTCTTTCCCTTTCAAACATTTAACCAGCAGAACTCTGCAAGCAAAGATTTGCCTGGCATGGTGCTACCTAGATTCCCAACACCTGCTGACTGCTGCTGATCCAGCTGTTCTCAGCAGGATTAAGGATTTGTTGGGGACAGAGATGTAAATTTAAAAAAGGATTAATGAATGTTAGCTTGTGATATGTTTATATAACCAATTTGTACTTCTGAGAGGGGGGGCTCTTTGTGGACTTGAAGGCCACACAGGTGCAAGAGCTATAATTCATACTTTTGTTAGCAGCCATACACCTAGAATGATTAATATGCAACTGTTGCAATTCTATCATGATATGATTTGTGTTATGCAAGAAAAAATAATAAAATAAACCCATGCTCAAGTATTCTGCAATATTCTCTCCAATGCCAGTTAAAAGAAAAGAACAACAGCTCTCCTACCTGCTACTAGGCAAACCAATCTTGGCTCTCCTTTCCTTGCTCCTCAAGTCTGTTTTCTCTCTGGCAGCCTCAGGTGTCCTTCTGCCACAGGATTCTCATGAAAACCCGCACTTTATTTGACATAGTTTTGAACTGCATTAGCAATTGATGCTCCGTGGTTTGGAAGTGACTCAGCAGCCAGCATGATGTCAGGCAGGCGGGCAGGCGGGCGGGCAGGACTGCCAGCTCAAGAAAGAAACCCGGGAGCAAAACTTTGGACAACACAGCTAACCTCAAAAGTGCAGAGGATCTATCTGGGTCTTAAGGCCTTTGGGCTAAAACAAAGGTACCGTTGTAGAAACCCTACGCTAAGGCAACCTTAGCAAGATCGATGTGCAGCTCAGCAGAACAACAGGACAGGGGTGTACCACACCGGCCTCAACAACCAATTAACGGTTTCACTTTACTCACAGCCACCTCACTATATAATTATACTGAAGAAAAATATTTACTCCTGAACGAAGGGTGAGCATAAGATCAGCCGCTTTTGTTCAAAACAAGCCTCAGAGCAGACAATTCTGTCAAGGTAACTTTCGATTCAAACAGTGTTCCAAAACAACTGGGGTTGGAATACACAAACTTTCATCAAATCCTTAAGTTTTCAGAACTGTATTCTCCCTCCGAAGAATCTTTCCATATCAGTTTTGACAGTGGACCCTCTGGCTATGCATTCTGAATTCCTGTCTCTTGCAAAGGGCAGGCTAAGAACATACGAAATGGCCTTATACTTAGCCATGTATGTAGCTGGTACTGTCTATATTAGGACAGAAGGACTGGTGGGTCTCCAGATATTTCTGGGCTTTGATAGCTAATGGTGTGCCAGGGATGAGAGCAATTATAGTTCAAATACAAGCACCTTCCCCCTTCCATAGCAATAAAAACAAAATATTAGTTCCTCTGTTATTACATCAAAATCAGTGATGAGGCTAAGTCACTTTGCTTAATGATATGCTTGCCTTGCTTACAGTAATTGATGTTCCTCTGTAATTTTGTATCCTAGGCTGGATGTACGGGTGACCATAAGGCTGGCTACATTCCTGAGCAAACAGGGATACAGCAAAGAACATCTAATGCAGAGGGTGTAGTAAGTCCCACTGAATTAAACAGAGCTTACCTCGAAGCAGACATGTTTGGACTTTCCCTGTACTACAGATCTCAAAGCAAAAGCACAGTGTGCTCTCAGACTTGTAGAACAATCTGTTAATACATGTGCTGGATCCCGAACTGGAAAACAATTAAGTTGTACTCCCCACCCTCAGTTTGTCAGATCAGAATATATTTTATTCACTGTAAAATGAAATTACTGTACAATTGCAGTTTCCTTATATAAACAAGAATGTTGGAGATATGCTCCCTCTTGCAAGCAAGGCAATGGACACAGCAGATCCAGTTGCACAGGTTTGCCAGGCTATGTGGAATAATGTCCTCCCTTAGTCTAACACAGTCTTAAAGTTTTGTCACATCAGCTGAGCATCCATATTCCTTCAGCCTCAGAGGTACATAATATTGGAGGGCAGCAGATTTCTGATGAGCGGTCTGGCTATGGATTTTAATCCAAGAGGGTCTGGGGTTTCCATTATATCCAAGCATAGCAAAACTGCCTGTGGGGAGAACAGAAGGGGGAGAGGGAGAAAAGAAGAAGAGAGGCAGAGGGATAGAGAAATTTGATATAATTAGTATTGAATCCTTTGGCAAATAACATATGATAAATCATTACAATTTGCGCAATGTTAGGTTCTTCAAATTCCAGTTGAGCCTTGCCCTCATTCTATGGAAAGTCCTATACAGATAGCTTTTTCTGAATTCGTGCATGCATTTCAAACGTACTTTGAAAGAAACCAATCAAGGATTCTCTGTCTCCTATCTCATGCATATTTTAGTTAACATTTGGTTTCAGATCCTGGGCATCGCTCCGCCAACTTGCAATCCAAGCTTCTTAACCGGCAGATCTGATTTCTGAGAACTCCTTACAAACAGGGTTGAATCTTTGAACCTTCAAGAGAAATATGCAAGGGGAACTGAAAGTAAAATCGCCACACATTGAAACTAAAATTGCTGGTAAAAACTTAATAAGTGGGTATCACTAATGAATTAACCATAGCAACCAGGCATAGCCCCATCATGCCTTGATTCCACTGGCTAAGGAATGGCTCTCCCTCCATCCCATCCCGCTATGAAGGAGAGAAGAGCAGTCAGCATTTGCTAGATTTTATTCCCTCTTTCATGGCCATCCCTATGTGTTCTGTCTTATTAGATAGCAAGGGCAGGGGATTGACAAATTAGCAACTAGCAATCTGCTTTGGGAGGCTTTTAGGCTGAAATGTGGGGTATAAATATTCTTTAAAAAATTATTAACCAGTAATAAGAGAGGAGACTTCTCTTAGGACACTGTGCAAAACATCCAGAGATGTAGTTGGAGTAGAGTTTCTCAAGCTCTTCCTGTCCAGATATTTTGATCTCCAGTACCAACAATCCCTGAGCATTAGTTATGTTCGCTGGACCAGCTGAGACGTGATGTCAAAAATATCTGGATGCTCAAAGTTTGAGAATCAGCGGGTTATTAGTATAATGGACTGAAATTTGGGAGATCCTAGCTTCTGGTATCATAAATTCACAGGGTTAATTATCAGTCAGTCTCTCCATCATGATGACCTGCCTCACAGGATTTATCAGAGAGAAGATACAAGTAAGAAAGGAGGAGAGCCATCTACATAGTTTTGAGCACTCTAGGACACAAAGGTGATTAACATCAACAATATGCCTATTTAGCAAATAGAGATACATAGCCACACATTCAAGATCCCACATCATGATCCTATTTGCCATTTTCACAATGCTTGGATGGCCTGGGCTGCAAGACATTTATTGGAAAGCTTCCCAAACAAGAAAGAGTCTGAGCAATTTTTAAACCAGGCAGTAGTATTCCTAATGTTCTCAGCATTGTTGTTACTGAAAGGTTAGAGAGGGCAATTCTGAATTTTGTTCAGTTCTATCCCTCGCCTGTGCCACTTTGTCCTGTATGCATTCATGCATCCGAGGTCACTTTTGCAAGGGTCCCATCTGTGCAACAGGAACACTGAAATGCATGCTGCAATGGAGCTCCACACCAATAGGCTGCTATCATGAATTCCAGTGCATTGCAGAGATGTGTGGGGCGTGAGAGCCAGGAAAGCTCCCCCCACTAGCATCACACATACAGACTGTCTATGTTGGGCTAACAAATCTACTAGTTGGGGAAAAAAGGTGGTGGTGGTGGGGGGGGGGAAACAGACTTTGTAATTATCCAGCAAACATTTCATCTCCGCATCCTGCTATGGCTACCTCCCAAGTGGAATGTGACGGTCCCTTTCCAAAAGCTATGCAATTAAAGAAGGTAAGGGCAAATGCCACATGCTCCGAAGCTGCCAAGGGACGGATTTTAATTAGCCCAACGGTGATGATCCGGACAGGAATCTGACTAGGACAGCTGTGGGTGGGTGGGGGTTAAACGCCCCTTGCTCTTTGGGAAAGTATGAAAGGAATAAGGCTGAATGTGATCAACCCTTCAAGCTCTCTCCCAGTCATGAATGGCAGGGCCCCACTAGACACCATGTTGAGGAATTTAGCCATTATTTGGAGGGGGTGGCTGCCTCTCCAATGTGCAGTGCCTGTTAGTTCTTTGGATTTCCAATAAGACAAAGCCACTTCTGTAAAGTGCTTTCTAACATTCCCCCTGCCCCAGACTGTGTATTTAATTAGCAAAAAGAACCAGAGGTGGAAAAGATTCTCACCCATTGCTGCAACAACAGATATCACTGACACATAAGGCTCAGAATACTGAATATACCCGGCCACAAGTTGACCTCATGTATAAGACGAGGGCAGGCTTTGGGGCCAAAA
Source organism: Urosaurus nigricauda (assembly GCA_034509955.1). NCBI lineage: Eukaryota > Metazoa > Chordata > Lepidosauria > Squamata > Phrynosomatidae > Urosaurus > Urosaurus nigricauda. Next base: position 21,717,310 of record JAOEGL010000012.1, on the reverse strand, counting down.
TTGTGGATTTTGATATGACCCATGGAAACGTTGATGGTAAAACTTACGGGCATATAGCAAAGGATCTAAAGCAAAAGAAAACAATGCCAAAGAACTTACAAAACTCCAGCAGGCACAACTGTTTGTGCTCACTCTTAAGGCTGAGTAGGTAAAAGAATAGAAGGAGCCAGTGTTTCCAAAGCAGGTTATACTTTTGCCTTTCACCAGGGGATCGTTCCTTTTTTAAAATAAGAGTTAAGATACAGTACTTACATTGACCCATGGATAGGTCAACCCAGGTTTTAGGGGGTAAATTTTTGACCTAAATTTCTAGACTGATACATGAGTATATACAGTATTTGTTGGTTTAAATAGCTCAAATGTGGACACAATATTCTAAGTGATATAGTCTATTCTATATATCTATATCTATCTATCTATCTATCCATCCACATGCACATATATATATACACACACACATACAGAATAGTAGTTCAGAGGTGAAAAATCCCAGGCCATGGACCCAAATTTGGCTCTCCTAGGGTCTGAATCTGGCATCATGGGGGCCATAATACCTTCTCTATGACACTATTGTCTAGTGAGTTCTCTCTTTTTTTGTATGGATTTTCTCCTTCTTTCTCAAGGTTTAATTCCTGGCAGAAAGAGGATTAAGCTAAAATATGCCAGTATTTGGAGCCTCACTCTTTTGCTGTTATATACCCCCATCTTTGAGAACACCTTTGCAGACCTTCGCACTGCAAAAGTTATCCTACTCTTTGGTTCTCTGATTCCTGCACTGATTCCTGTAGAAAAAAAAGAACTCTGCTTTCAGGGTGTTATAATTCAATAACTAGAGGAATATGGAAGTTGTAATCCAACACACCTGGTGGGCACTAGATTGGAGAAGGAAGGTGTTTTAGCCCTTAATTGGCTTTAAATTCATTAAGGATAACAAACCTATCATATCAACCACTATTAATATGATTTAAAAAATAACAACAAAGAGCTGTAAGTTACTTGGAGGATATCCAGTCCTGTCCAATCCTCTGCTCAAAGCAGAATCTTCATTGCAGAATGCATGTAATTCCCTGTTGACCTATGGTGACCTAATGAATTTATTAGGATTTTCTTAGGCAGGGAATGCTCAGAAGTGATTTTGCCAGTTCCTTCCTTTGAAACACAGCCTACAACACCTGGTATTTGTTGACGGCCTCCTATCCAAGTAGTAACCAGAGCTGACCCTGAGTAGCTTCCCAGATCAGACAGGTGAGTGGTATTTGTTTCCTTCCAATTATATCCATTAGATCTAATCCTGCCTCTAGAGCTACAGAGAATATGGACCTTGTCAGATGGGAGGAATTTCTCTTTATTTCGAATGGAGCCAATTCGAGCCAATTCGAATTCACGTGAATTCGCTAGTTTAGCGAATTTACGTGAATTCCTATTGTGTTCGGAATGTGTTCAGAATGACTTCCAATTACCCAAAAATGACCTCCCATTGGCTGAAATTGCATGAGATACTTTAATTCGCAATAACGTGAAACCCCATGATTGCGTTCGGATTGCCATTCGATTATACTTCCAATTTCCAATGTCTGATAAGGTCCTATGTCTGTTCCATCTTCTGTATTACATCCCTTCAGATAACTGACAACAGTTAACAACTCTTGCCCCAGTATCTAGGCTAATCATAATCAAACTTTTTCAAGTGTTCCTTGCAGAACCTGATCTCTAGACCAACTGCTATACTGGTTGGCATCCCCTGGATAATATCCTTTTCTAAAAATGTACTCAACTGGACACAGCCTGACTAGCACATAATGGAGAGGAACCATTCCCTACTCTGAGCGGAACATCATGCTATGATCACTAAATGAAAGCTCCACATTTGAAAGGAAGAATCTTCCAAAATACTGTACAGACAACAAGGGAGAGGTGTCAGTATAAGAGCAGTGAAAAACACCAGTCTGTTAGATGGACTTCATTCAGAACCAGCACAGGAATTCCTACCCTCTGGTTTAGATTTGGGAAAGTGAAGTGACACTAGTGCAGTGAACCGACATGTGAATAATTACTTTACCAAAGGCAGTCTTGGCGGCCGTCATGTTCAAACACTCAAAAGTCAAGGGAGCCAATTCTGTCCAGACAGAGTTATCTAAAATTGTCTGTTCCACTTTGGTTTGGAAGTGAGCCTCTACCCCAAACAACTTAAGGATACAGCTAAACAAGAACCTTGCATATGATCAGCTGGAATGTCTGTTCCTAGCCTTGAGAAGTGAAGGTGGAAGTGAATGTTTTATTCAGCCACACGTTTTGGGAATGGCTTTTAACTGCTGACTGGCTTTCACTCCTTCTAGAAAACAACAAAAAAGGTCAGGTGTCCTTTTCTTTTCTTATTCTTCCATTACATACTTGTTTCCAAATGACAGAATTTCTTACTATACCAAGAGTGTGGGTTTTTTTTTTAAAGGCAACAATGGCGATATATATTTTGGACTAGTCAGAATAGCAATGGACACTTTGCATATGTCAGTTTAATTCCATTTCTAAAAACAGCTGCACTTTCATTTACTTTCTGCCTCTTCATTCATTTTGCTTTGAACGTTCAAGGTGGATATCTAGGGTTTAGTCAAGCAATAATCTATTGGGCCACTGAAAATAATGGCCACTTAAATACAGTTCATTTAAATACTGTTATATGGGATTCACTTTTAGATCTGAGTATTTTTCATAATCCCACCCGATTATTTTACACTATCCATGAATCAGCTTCAGTTGTCCACAGCAGCAACAATTAAATGGCAATTGGGTAGCTTTAACTTTTTCAGATCCATTAAGAATCCCAGTGTATTACAAGGGATTAAAAAGCCCCATATCCTTTATGGTCAGAATTATTTTAAATAAACTGTTTTGTTTTTTTTAAAAAGCCCCATATCCCACAGGCGTGTTTATGGGGATAGAATGAAGGGAATTCCACAACTCCTAAATATCCAGAGTCTGAAATATTATGTTCACATGAGATAGATTGGTTTCATTGAGCTGTCAAATCCTTTTTTCTGTAGAAAAAAAATATAACCACCAATTTCTGTGTCCTGCTGTTATTCCCAACAAAAAACAAAATACATCCTTTTTCAAAGCCCCGAAATTCGGAAATGGACACAAACTGGAAAGGAAAACAGTTGTTTTGATTTATTGGCAGGAAGACCTAGCACTAAAGGTATCATGAAGTAATTTCCTACCCCAATAGCAAATAGTTCCTGCTGCGGAAAATGTCTCCCAGTGAAGGTCCATTCAACCAGAGGATTTCACTTGGATGGAGCATGGTCCTTACAGGCACCTTTTCCACTAATGGTTTGCTGTCTACTGGCCTTCCTATCCATTCCCCTACTCCAGAGGTAACACTGGAAAGAGGGTGCTTTTATTCTGATCAAGGTGCCAATGTAGTTTAAATCTTTCATTAGCTGACCTTCTGTCATTTCTAATTTGGGGGGGGGGGGGGGAGTCTCAAAGCCATTTCAACCACTGAAGAAATAAAGTTCAATTGACGTTGAACTAGTACTGTCATCAAGGCTGCCTGCCCATGTAAATCCTTCAGAGGATATGATGTCTTAGCATCCCAGCAGTACAACACTATTTCGTCTTTGAACTCAACAAGCTATTCATCAATGGTTAGATCCATCACTGGTGTGTACTAAGTTCAAAGCTCCTCAACCAACACAGTCCACATGTCCTGAAAGGCAGCCAGTTTATCAGCCACTCTATGCATCTCTGTCATTTCCTTGCTGTCAGACGTCAAATACCTTGTGAATGTGCAAAGCCTCTTCAGGCTGTGGATTGGCAATGCCCTGAGGCTGGATACCACAGTTCCTCCAGAGGTTCTTGTTGCTTATGATGCACCAGGCCAATGTATGCCTTAATCTCGGTAAGGTCAAAGGGCTTCTACCCTTTGAACTAACAGGGTTCCTCTAATTCTTTCCACAGCACTCTGAATCCATGCTGTGTTTCTCTATTTGTGTCACAGACTGTGTGGCAAAGAATGCTTCCCATGGTGAAAAGTCCAAAGATTTCTAGCCCTATTTCTTTGTCTGCATCCTTTTTTGGGCCTGGGCACTCTCAAATGGAATATCTGCACCAGATGCTTTCATACCTGCCTCTCATGATATCAGTACCTCCACTTATTCCTTCCCGGGCAGGATCAAGCAAGCATGTGCTTATTGCATGATCACCATTGAGAAGGAGAAGGGGCTATTTCTCATCCGAGCACCTGCACTGCCATATTTTGACCACAAAATAGTGAAGAGCATTTGTTTTTTTTTGTTTTTTTTTTTTGTTTTTGTCCCAATGCATTAAAACATGTTGAGCACAGAAATACCCTGCTGGTAAAATACAAAAGATTCATTGTCACAATTTGTCTGCAAACAACTACAACTGTAGTTTGTGTGACGCTGGGAAGGGCAGATTGATTTGCATGTGCTTCCCAGGGTCACACAGTGTGTATATATCCAACTCTTTTCTAAGCAAGCATTATCTGAAGATGCTGAAGATGCCACAGATGCTGGCGAAACATCAGGAAGAAACTCTTCTACAACATGGCTGCATAGCCCGGAAAACCCACAAAAAACTATGGATACCAGCCATGAAAGCCTTCAATTACAACAATACATGGTAGGTGGTTGAAACTTAGGGGTGTTGTTTTAAACACTTTTGGTGACAATGTCATACAATGATTTATCTCTAATATATTTTATGTCAAACATATTTTTTAAAAAATCCCAAAAAAGCAAACCTTGATTTTGCCATTTTATACAAGGGATACCATTTTACCAGCCCACTGTGTATAATGAGACTTGAACAGCCATGGATTTTGGTATCCGTGGGGGATCCTGGAACCAAACCGCAGCAGATACCAAGGGCCCACTGTAATTCATACAGCAACAAAAGAATCACCTGCTGAATAGAAGGTTATGTGATTCATACAGTCACCTTTTTTGTGGAAGACAACAGGCTTTGCAGAACCTAACTTTGTAAATACGGGCATCTCGTAGGCTGCCATCACATCTGTGGTGTCTCTAGTACAAACAAGAACAATTGATCTGGAAGAAAAAAAGAAATGGGGGAAGGGGAGATACAACACTGTGAATGGCAAGATCAATGCCTACTGTCTCTACACGAATCTATTAAGAAAAGACGTAGCCAACACTTTCCTCATAACAAGTGGTCAAAATACCCCAAAGGTGCCAGATCCCATCTAATCTTAGAAGCTAAGCAGGGTCAGCCTTTGTTACCACCTGGATGGGAGACTACCAATGAATAACAGGTGATGTGAGCTCTGTTTCAGAGGAAGTTGCTGGCAAAAACACCTCTGAGGATTCCTTGCCTAAGAAAACCCTTTGGCACATCATCTCAACTGGTCATCTCAGTGGGCAGCTGACTCTCAGGCTTCTATTACTCTTATAAAGTTGACCTCAATAAATGGACCATCACATCTCTGAACCTTTGTTTACCTGGAGAGGAAACGTTTTGCTCACCTGTGTTGCCCAGATAATGGGAGAGTAAATTAAGACATACCCTTAGATCAGTGGTTCTCAACCTTCCTAATGCTGCGACTGTTTAACACAGTTCCTCATCTTGTGGTGACCCCCCAACCATAAAATTATTTTCATTGCTACATGCAAATATGTGTTTTCCAATGGTCTTAGGTGACCCCCCCCCCCGTGAAAGGGTTGTTCAACGCCCAAAGGGGTCTCAATCCACAGGTTGGAAACCACTGCCTTAGACCAAAAGAGGAGCCTATAGTCCTCTGAAAACTTTGGATTTTAGCTATCCAAAGCCCCTTTGAGAATGTGAGAACTGTAATCCAACACATTTCCTACTCAATGTGACCTTAGAACAAAGATGGGGGGATCTATGGCCCTTTGGAGAAATATTGCAATGCAATTAAGGTTATTTTACAATTAATGTGGAATGGGGAAACCATGTTGGGATCTAACTCGTGAGAGATAAAATTTCTTTCATTTTAGGTAATAATGACTAAGGTCTTTAATCAGCAATTTAGTGCTTCCAGATATTTTGAAATATAACTCCCATAGTTCTATTCCATTAGCCATGCTAACCTGAGCAAGTGGGAGTTTCAATCCAAAACATCTGGAGGGCATCATACAGCATTCTCGGGTTAATATCAACAAGATGCTAATAACCTTTATTTTTGTTGCTTGCCTTCAAGCCATTCTGACTCATGACAACACTAAGGCAACCCTATCACGGGGTTTTATGGCAAGATTTATTCAGAGGGGCTTTCCCTTTGCCTTCCTCTGAAGCTGAGAGAATGTGACTTGTCAAGGTCACCCAATGGGTTTCTATGACCAAGCAGGGATTTGAACTATGGCCAAGCAGAAACTGGAAAAAATCTGTAGAAATTTAAAACAATTAAAGTATATAGAGTCATGCAATAGCTTCAGAGCATTTGGGGTCTGTGTGGTCATGAACTAATTTGGAATGACTTGGATGTGAAATCTGTTTTCAGGTTATTTGACCTGCTTTTGCTAGCAGCCAAGACTTTTGTCTATAAATCTCTGTTGTTTCATGTTCATGCGGCAACAGAGAAAACCACAAAGAATGTGGAACAGCTGCAAAATGGAGAGGATCCAACTTTGCTGCTGAAAACATATCTAAGTCATAAAGTATTCAGCATACATATAGATAAGTCAGTGAGTTACTTGCTTTTTTCAAAAGGGGTAAGGTATACCATCAGGTTCATAGGATAGTCTAGCAACACCTTTGATTCTAATCTGTCACTTTAAAAAGTGGGAAAGGAGAACCTGGAGGAAGAACCTGGCCAGAAAAAAATAGGCCAAGTATGAGAAATGGAAAAGGGATTCATTGGCTGCCAGGAAATAGCAGTGATTTTCAGCTTGGGTATTTGGTAAAGGAAACAGTAAAAAAAACAAAATCTTATCTAATGTTTGGTGGAAAAGAAACCACTAACTTTAAAAGTTTCAGCCAGCTTTCCAAGGTTACGTTTCCATGTGCTATGACATACGAGGGGGTATCCAAAAGTTTTAACGATCACCTTTTTAAAAAATTGACAGAAGGTTTGTTTTGATTTGTAGTTGTTAACTTATTTCTATGTAGTCACTATCTAGATTTATACATTTTTCCCAGTGTATCTTGACCCTCTGAATACCCGAGATTGTAGAGGTCTGAAGATTGTGCCTTATGAGGGGGTATCGTAAAGTAATAATTATCACCCGGAAGTTATTGCGTTCTTTATTTTTGTGACTGGCTCTGCCAGAAGTGACTATCAGGCGCAATCTGCAGACTTCTACAATATCAGGTATTCGGAGGGTCAAGATACGCTGGGAAAAATGTATAAATCTAGATAGTGACTACATAGAGATAAGTTAACAACTACAAATCAAAACAAACCTTCTGTCAATTTTTAAAAAAGGTAAACATTAAAACTTCTGGATACCCCCTCGTAGGATGCCGTCTTCACAGAGGGTCAAAGTTTGGATTAAAAAATTAGTAATTTTTCCTTTGTTAGTTTCTTTCAGATACATACTTTAGCTCCAAAAGTGTACTCCCTTTGTACTCCCAATAAAGTAACCCATCAATTTACTGTGAAGGTCTCACCTCTCTTTTATAGACATTTCAACATAATTGGTTACTGTGCTGGCAGCCTTTGCAGGACTAGCTGTATCAAAGTGCTGCCGACTCACAACTGTGCCAGAGCAGGCATCTAGAATCACAAAAAGCATCCCCCAGTTGTGGAATAAGAAGACTTCATCATTGATCTGCAACAAAGAAGATAGGCATTGTCTATGGGTGTCCTGCATCCAAATATATAATGAAAAACAGTGTCACTTTGCAGTCTGAGATGGAAAGTCTGCATGAAAGTCTGGAAACTGTGTATTTACTGTATGTATATCTGTATGCATGTGTTTATATTATGCCATATATATACTTCATTCAAAATTTCCTCTAAAGTACTCAGTATAGTACCTGTCCCCCGCTTTAATCCTCCCAGCTAACCTTGTGAAGTAGGCCTAGCTGAGAGATTGTATAAAGTTACTGAACAAATTAATTTCAGAATGGAAATCTAAGCCCAGTTCATGCTGGATCTATTCCAACAATCTAACCAACCGATGAACAGCGTATGGCTCTCCAGATGCTGGAGTGCAAATCCTATTATCCCAAAAAAGGATAGTCACTGGTGAGGGGAGCTGCCATCCAACAATATCTGAAGGACTAGAGGTTTCCCACTCTTGCACTAACTACTATACAACACCGGCCCTTGCTGAAATGTATGTTCTGGTTGCAAATGTTAACATCTGTGTATCTGTTGAAAATGTTAAGGTCAGACATACCTTAATAAAAGCCAACTTTGAATAGTTTTCCACATCTCCCCTCCTGGCAGACTGAATCTGAACACGAACATATTCAACTGATGGTGTACTAGTGATTGCAACCTGTAATGATAAAAGAAGAGTCACTTTGAATTCATCTATGGAACATGTTGCTTTAGGAAGTTGTAAGGTTTACAATCAGGGTTGGCTTTACACAAGGATTAGCTAAATGAAAATTCTGTAAACTACTCTGCCTACAGGACAAATAAATAAATCCCAGACAGTTTCACTGAGGCTAATGGGGGAAATAAAATGGCACGTGCAACAAAATACTGCAGTGTGCAACTCTTTTGACTAGGGATCCAGACTATTCTTCTCAGAACACTCCATCACATTTGTCCCTTTCCCACCATTTCGATGTAATCTGCTCTCCTCAGTCAGCATTCTGTACCAATGCAGTAGGTCTAGTTTTGGCTACCACACTCAATAATAATAATAATAATAACAACAATAATAACAATATAATAATGTTTTATTTCTATTTCCCGCTTCTCCCTACGGATCAAAGAGGGATCACAACAAGTAAAATCAACACAGTGCACACAGTTAGAATACAATCATATCATCTAAAATACATCTAAAATACCTCAACAAGAAAGAGTTGATGTAAATGAATATGTAGCGTGGAACGTCTGTGTTGACAATATCTTAGTTTACAGATGACAGGGAACTCTCTGAACTCTCTGAACTCTCTCTCTACAGATGACAGGGAACTCTCTGAAGGAATGACCCAGTTGCAATGATAGACAAACCATAGCAAGCAGGGTTATGTTGAGCCACCCACAGGTCTGAAATCCAGCACCCCAAAGCACCCATTTTGTAAATCAGGGCCTCCACCACACGGGAATTATTTCCACAGTTCCACAACCACATAAATCATGGTAGCTACCATTCAAGCGCACATTAGCGTCAGTTTATAGAAGCCTGGGTGGGTTGGATGTTTTCCAAGAAGCTCTGGGTGCTAGCTTAAAGCAACTGTCTAGAGACAACAGATTATTTACAGCAGCAGAGATGTGGGTGTGGGTGTGTTACATTAGTGTGGTTCTCCCCAGGGGTCTGGGTGGCTATCCACAGTTTGGAGGCGCAACACCAGGCCTTTAATCTGATCCATCATGGCAATTATGTTCTTAAAACTAAAGTCGGCAGCGTATCCTTAAGCAGATGGTTGAAGGATAACCATTTTTGTGCAACTGTAATTTGGGAAGCTCATGGAGTACAGCATTATTGTTTCCTTTAAGGAAGGAATGGGACCATCTCCCCAGCACCTCCGGACAAGGCAGAGCTTATCCCAATAACTGGACACACTTAAGTGAAAGTTGCAATTTGTTGTAAAACTGATCTTTCATTTGACTCTGGTTACTTTTCTGTCTGCTATACCAATAAGGGCCTTTTAAATGAATAATTGTGTTAGCTTACTGTAGCATACCACAACAACAACAATAACAACAGGAAGATGAAAAAAGGAATCTAGCAGCAGATTCACTTTTGTGACAAATAGATAATAATCAAGACAAGATAAATTATTTGCAGTTTCAATCCATCCAGCCTCAGAGGAAGGCAAAGGCTACCTCCCCCCTCCCCTGATTGGTCATTTTCACTGACTTCTGAGTTTGGTCTAGTATGAGATAAATACAGTATGAGATTGATACAGATTAGCACCTTGGACTGCATCTTTGCATTTTTCCTTGGGGTATGGCTATACGAACTGTCATGACAGTATCTGCAGATCAGTTTAGCACTACAAGTTGGCTCAAACGTGTCCTTCTTATCACAACAAAAAAGAATTTTGTACTGTACCCAAGGAGAACCACACTGACTGCAAGGCTGAGCCCGCTGCAAAACCCTCAACGGCTGTGAAGCTTTCTTCCACAAATCTGTCTCCAAAAAGGGATTTGGAGCACAGTTCCCAGGAAGGCTAGAGGACATAGAGGCCATTATTTTAAGACGTTCGCAGCCATGTTGAGAGCAGTAGCTGTGTCCCTTCCGAAATTCACGGGCTTGAAGGTGGACAAAGAGATACCTAGCAACAAAAACAGCATGGCCATAAATTAAAAACAACAACCAATTATTAAACACCGTCACCATTTGGAATCAGAACACTTCTGCCACTGCACAGATTTCCATTTACTTTGCTCCTGAGTACATGACAAGGAAAAGGTGACTAGTTTGCTAAAAACACAGATGCTAAAGATGCCAAGCTGCAAAAAGGCCCAGGAAAATTAATAACTCGCCATTGATTTGAGTGTATTCGTCTGATCATTGAAATGTGTCATTTTTCACACTGAAATTTTGTTTTCCATCAAAGCAACAAATATAGCTTTCCTCCTCTCTACTTAATCCCCAAAACAACGCTGCAAGATGCATTATGATAAGACAATGAATAACTGGTCCTCGTTGAGCAGAACCTGGATCTTCACAGTGCCTTCAAGTCATTTCCAACTTATGGCGACCCTAAGGCAACCCTATAATGGGGGGGGGGAGGGGGGAGGTAGCCTTTGCCTTCCTCTGAGGCTGAGTGTATGACTTTCCCAAGTAGGTTTCCAAGGCTGAGTGGAGATTCAAACACTGGGCTCTTGTAGTCCAATTCTCAAATCATTATACCATGCTTGCTCCTATCTCCAGTGTCCTAGACTAATAGCTTAACAACTATACCAGACTGGGTCTAGAACCATTTTACAAATATTCTTCCTGTAAGATGTCCATCCAGCCTCTGTTTAAAGACCTCTAAAGACAGAGAGTCCATTACCTATCCTTCAAGACAGTCTAGTCCACAGTTCTCTGCATGAAATATACTAATACGACTGAGAGAGAAAGCAAGCAAGCTTTAAACAAGATTGGGAACCTTAAGGCTTTTCAGATGCTGCTGGACTACATCTTCCATTTTCCCAGACTATGGCCATGCTGGCCTGGACAAATGTGAACTGAAGCTCAGGAATATCTGGATAGCCACAGGTTTCCCATCTCTAACTTAGAGGGCTCAGATCGCATTAAAATATTGATTTTATTCTTCATTCTACTAATGTTATATCCCATCTTCCTCCCAAGGAGCTCACAGTAGAGTTCTGTTCAATGAAGTTGCTCTATTTGCCCTTACAAAATAAAGGGAGCTGGTGGAACTGAGTGGAGTAGTTGTAAATTCTGAAACACATGCCCTCCTCTTAACAGTTCTGGAGTCACATCCCAAAAGAGACTAACACTGTGGCAGCTGAGTGAATCGGTATCAGCAAACCAGTTCTGGGACCACTAAAAGATATTTTGTAGAGTTAAAGGGTCTTCTTTGCTCATTAAAGACAAAACAACTTCAACATACTTTTCATTACAACAGGGATAGACAGCAACACCATGTTGTTGCTGGGAAAATATATATTTTCTTCAAATTATCGTAAGGACTGCAGCTAAGTTTAGAAGAAAGAGAAAAAGTAGAGTGGAATGGCAGACCATGCCATGTGTTCATTGCAAGTCCTAGAGCTCCTACCCTGTTTCCCCAAAAATAAGACATCCCCATAAAATAAGACTAAGTAGAGGATTTGCCAAATTGCTAAATATAAGGCCTCCCCTGAAAGAAAGGCCAAGCAAAGTTTTTTGTGTATATATATATATATATATATACAGTATATAATAAATGTTCCTTTTTTTGTTCAACAATAAATGTGAATTCTTCTTCATGGAAAAATAAGACATCCCCTAGAATAAGACCTAGCACATCTTTGGGAGCAAAAATTAATATAAGACACTGTCTTATTTTCGGGGAAACATGGTACTATGTAACCCCTGGATCCATTATGCCATTTGCTGGAATCCCTAGCCATCCCTGCATGGTACACTAATACCAGCATTTCATATTGCAGATTGACGGTTGAGAGATAGGCTTACCTCAGGACACCTAGAGCCAGATCACGATACTGTTATTCATACTTTGGCCTGGTACAGACTGGCACAAAGCGCCACCGTCTGCACATTCCCAGACCCTACCGGCGTCAACATGGCTTGCCCCCATCCACACGAGGGCCACCACGATGACGTACATGTGGCACAGTGTCCAAATGTCACTGCACCATGCACACGTCATCAGTGCACATGAGGGTGCCAATGGCGCCCTGCACGTGCCCTGAAGAGAAGCTGTCATTTGGTTGGTGCGGCCTCCATGTGAGGCAAAAATGGGCAGCTGCAGACTGCCCTTTCAAGGCGGTCTGTACAGCCCCTTTAACTTTGGCATGTACTTTTTATTTTATTTTATTATTTTCGTTTTGGGTTTGCCTGTTTATTAAATAGCCTCAGCACCAATGGGCGTCATCCTCTTGTGGGGGTAGGGGTTAAAAATCCTCAACTCAAACTGAATCTGTGGTGGGGACAAAAAGTTAAACCCCTGTATCCAACTTCCAAAGCTATGGTCCCAATCTGACTCTCCCTGCAATTGTTATTTGCCATCAAGCTGTTTGTTGTTATTTGCCATCATGGTGACCTTATGAACGAAAGACTTCCAAGAGCCACAGCCATTAGTAGGCCTGAATACATCTTGCAAACTCAGGGTTGTGGCTTCCATGTCTGAATCAATCCATCTATAATGTAGTCATAGCTGTTTAGTAAAAGGGGAAACACAGCAAAACAAAACACATCACAATATGTGAATCGCATCACATTGTGTTCGGCTTCTAGTGAACTCCTGAAAAGAAAAGTCAGAATTAGAACCAAGGGAATATTCTCATTTGTGACATTTTCTTAGCCTTTATACTTCCCTCAGAAAAGTAAATGCACGCTTCACTGTCATCATGAAATGTAAGCCGTGAAAAGTAGACTGGAAGAAAGAAAAAGCAGGTATTTGCTATATGGAAAAACCATTGAACCCTGGAAGGCCAAAGCCAAAACCCAGAAATAAATTGAATCAATGTTCTGAGTATTTAAAAGGAAAGAGCATTTGCAAAATGTCATTATGAGTCAATGCATGATGAAACTGCACATTGGTAAACAATCTGTTTACATAATTTTGCAGAAACATTTCAGGCAGCTTCACCAAGAAGGACCAGACGAAAACAATTGTTTCCCCAATTCCCACTGTAAAGGATGCAAAGTACAAGGCTCTCTTTTTGCATTCTGGAAAATCCGTTCCAAGGTTTGATGGGCCAATGATGATATCTAAATATACAGCTCAAGATTCTATTTTTAGCTCCCAAACTGACAGTTACAAACGATGAGGTTAGGGTTAAGCAATGCAGGGAAAACATGTCAGTACACAGTGTACACTCCCCCTGCCCCAACTTCAGCAGATAATTCTGCCGTATCCCTCCATATGGTTAGTTGTTTTTTTTTAAATTAACTACAAACATGTGGTCTACATTGTGGACAAACATATGTAGCTGTTACTATTTTTAGCTAGCTTTTTATTATCATCTGTACCACGGAAGCACCAAAAATTCATAACTGAGCTTTGGGACATATAAACAGGCACATGTGCAGTACGTGGGTTATGGAAACAGGGGGACTACTTTGGAGGGGTGTAGCTCAGTGAGAGTGAACATGCTTTGCATGCCAAAGGTCCGAAGTTCAATACAATTGTCAAGTACAGCTCAGGATAGGAGAAACTCCTGACTGAAGCTATATAGACCAACAGCCCATTCACATCACACAATTACGGTGATATGAATTCACGTTTATCTGCCATGGTGCCATCACATGGGTCCCTGGGATTTGCAGTTTAGGGGGGATAGTTAGAATTCTCAACCAGAGAGCTCTAGTGCTTCATCCAGACTAAAAAACAAACAAACCAGGATTTCATGAAATGTTGCCATGACAGTTCAAGTGGGATCATAGGGCTGTAACTGTACAGTTTGAAATGGGCTCTGACAAAAACTGAAGGCAGGGAAACCACAGATCTTTGCTCAGCCCTTCCAATTTCCCTGAAAAACAAGTCTCAAAAGGTGGGTCTTTTTTATACTCGGGCAATTCTCGAAGTGCCCATACAAAATAGGTGTTGGACAAGTGGTTAAATGCCTTGGATGTGGTGAGGTGGTGCAAAGTAGGCAAACACTCACTGAGGGCTGGGATGACAAAGTGTAGGAGCTTATCTCTTAGCATTTTAAATTGGCTCCAACCTCCCAGGCTGCAGCCGGGATACAAGGTGGAGGAGAGGATTATCACACACTAAGTCACCACTGAATCGCGATCCACCATCAACCTGGGTCTCAGCTGAGTTCAAGTCATGGTCTGCCAGCACTTTTTAGAAATCAGAAAGCTTTCCGACTTCTAAAAGGTGCTGGCGGAGCATGGCTTGGACTTGCGCTGATGACGGCTGGCAGTTTGGTGGTGATTTGGTGAGTGATAAGCTCCGCTTCCATCCCGCATCCGGATGCAGCCCAGGAGGCTGGAGCAGATTTAAAACACCATGTGATAAGTTCTCTCTCTTTAGTTGTGTTTTCAAACAGGGTACAAAGTCTAGGGAAAGTTACTTATTTGGATTACAAATCCCAGATTCTCCCAGGCAGCATTGCCACTGGTAAGCTTGGTCCAGCAAATAACTTGTCCAAGTGTATACAATACAACTATATACAACATAGGTGTCTGCAACTCACTGGCAACCCTAAAGACCAACACAGAGTTGCCACTTTCACTCACCCTGATGCGTTGTCAAAATAAAAGAGCGGTTTGTCATCAGTCCCATTCAACATGCCTAGATGGGAAGAAGCCGCCATGTAGTGCTTCACACTGTGCGCCTTCCCTGTCTGTTGATGATAAATGTCTCCCACAACAGTGAGCATGGTACCCTTTGGGTAGCACAAGGCAACATCAATCCAGTCTCCCCTGATGATGAAAGAAGAAAGGAAAAGGTTAAAGCGGGCAAACTGGCAGAAAGTACAAGGGCTATTAAAAAGGAAGGAAGCGTCTCCAGCTGAAGGATCTATCTTTAAGAGGAAAAAGCACAAACACATCTCATAATCCCCAATCCAGCCCACTCCTTCACACGCCATGCAAGATTCACATCTGCTTCTGGTTTTCATTACTGGACTGATATAACATCCACAGGAGCTGAAGGGCAGAAATGGCTCTTGATCTTCAGATTATGCCTCCAATTACTTCAGGAATGCTTTAAAACAGATTGGCTCTCATTGACCAGGATGAGCAAAAGGGTTTTATGTAAATCTCACATCTGGAACCAACCTTAGACATTTTGTCCTCCTGTAGCCTTGGAAAGGTGGTTGCACACAGGGGGGAATTCCCTATGTTAAAAAAAGTACTATAAACACAAAAAACAGTTCCCTGCAAATGAAAACTATACTGTATTGGAACGAATGGACTTCACTTAGCCTTTTTCCCATGTTAGCTTTCTGCATGGGGCCGGCCCTACCATTAGGCAGCAAGTTGTTGGAGGACAGAACTATGCACAGTATAATGCAGATGCTTCCATACTCCTTTCTGCTTTCAGAGGTAGCAAAAAACACTGTCTCGTTGCCACTGTTAAAGAGTGCTTCCTCTTGCCAGTCAACTCTATCTTTTCACATTAAATGAGAAGGCAAATACAATCTTGTTCTTTGCGATGAGTAAAGGAAATATTTTGAGCCTGCCCTGTTTCAACATAAATGGAAGTTCCATAATTCAGTGTAAGTGGCTATCCCCCCCCCCCCCCCAAAAGGGTATACCACAAACGTTGTCACTTTTGCATATGTATTTGGAACATCTTCAAGCTTAAGGACAAAGCACATATTTTCTGTACTGCACTCACACACCGCTAGACCAAACTATTAAGAAATTATCAAAAAGATTTTCCATAGTCTACTGCAGTCATTGATTTTCAAGGCATGCCAAAGAGTTCATTTTACTGTAATGCCATGGCACACTAATATTGGCATATTAACTCATATTTTGAATTAACGTATTTTGCAAAAGTCAGTCATTGAGTCTCAGTATTGGGTAAAAGGTGTGATAGATAGATAGATAGATAGATAGATAGATGTTTTGTTGATGAAAGTGATGGGATTGGGAGTAGAGAAATCAACTTTGAAGCCTTTGGTGTTTTTTTTCTTCTGTTACTTTCAGCATCACTATAGTTACTGAAACAAGGCATAAACCCTTGGCCAGGGCAATGACCAAGCTGTGAAACTTCAGCTACAAAAAATCCAAGCAGTGAATTTTTTCCAGCAAACGACTTCCCGGAACGCATGCTACCTGGAAAAGTCTGTCCAGAACAAGCAAGGAAGGTTGGAAGGTTGCAATTTGGGGGAGAAAAACCCAAATAAATTGCTTTGGTAATTTTTTGGCACCTGTTCCATTTTCAAAACAGTCATGACTCATCAGTCTTATGAATGTTCTGGGTAATAGCTGCAGTGGTAAAACAGTACTTGTTCTGAGAACAGTCTTCTCCATGAACCAATTTCTCAGTTTTCCTCTAGGGACAATCCTGATTTTCCAGTATTGACTCCAGATAAACTCTAGCACCATTTGTCCTTTTGAATCTTTTTGAATCCGTAGAGCAGGGATGGGCAAAGTGCAATTCAGAGAAAGCATCCAGGCCCTCCCAAACTCCTCTACGCCTCCATCTTTTTTCAAGGGGAACATCTACACTGTCATTCCTAGAAGCTGGCAGGAGCAACAATGAACTTTTATTAAAAGAAGGTAATGAGGTCCTTGGACTATTTTAACACTGCTAAATAGCTTTATTTCTCAAAACCGGAACAGGACCTCCAGTTTTTCTCTTTCTGTTCTTTGTCATTTTTAGCAATCTGAGTAGCCTGTGGTGGGTTCCAGGAGACAGAAATTTGGCCACTGGAGTTGATGAAGCGACCCATCCCTGCTTAAAAGAAAGGAGGCAGAAACTTCTTGGTTTTCCTAAATAAATCCATTTAGTTAGCAGCTGAATTGTTAAAAGGTGAGTCAACACATGGGTAAATCCAACTGACTCAATGGCTGTATTCTAGTCAGGACTAACTTAGATCAATGCTAAGGAGTTTATCACACGGGAGGAATTTGTCTCAGTTTCGAAAGAAATGAAAGTGGGGCCAGTTCGGAAATGAGAGAATTTGCTAGTTCAGCAAATTTACGTGATTGCGTATTGATGTTGCATCGCATTCAAAATGACTTCCCATTGCCTGAAATTTCCCGAAACTGCGTGTGATAGTTTCTCATGCAATAACATGAAACCCCACAATTGTGTTCGAAAGGACTTCCCATTGCCCAAAAACGCATGTGGTAGTCTCTCACGCAATAATGTGAAACCCATGATTGCATTCGGATTGCCACTGGATTATGCTTCCAGTTTCTGTCGTCTGATAAACTCCTAAATCATACTTACAGTAGATCAGCTGCAGATCTACATAAGCCCAATCCATGGCAATATATTCAGTCATATAACAGAAGGCGCATAGTGTTTTTTACATGTCACGTTTCCAATTTTATTTTACAGTTTAGCACAAAACTGACATATCCAGAAGCTCTTATGATTGAGATGAACAAAATGTAGGCAGGGTTGCATTGATTTGCTTTCCTCCCATATTTAGCAAAACTGCCTCTTTACCTCTCACCCGATCTTTCCCCTGCCAAAATATCCATTATTATGCAGTCATTTTCTGAGCCTATCTGGATGCCTTTTGCTTGCTAAAAACAAAACTGGACAAATATATCACACTATCATTTCTAAACATAGTTGCCAAAAACAAGCTATGATGAGGTTTTTAAAGTGTCGCCCCCCCATAAGTCAATTCTTTGGCCAACAACCTGAAGCAGTTGTAAAGGGAACGGTCTTCCCAGGGAGTCTTCATCCAGCTGTTCTATTATTATATCCCACTCCTCCACTTTCTACAGATTTTGTTTTTATTTAGCATTTTTATTTAGCACTCTGGATGGCAACGGTGCAAAAATTATTGCCAAATATGTTGCACTCAAAAATGTTATGGGCAGTTCCATCTTTAGTGAACTACACATGCTTACAATAAATAAAACAAATCCACACATTTTCTGTTTTTCTTTTTAAAAAAATAACAACAGGAAAATGTCATGGAAAAGGGACATTCTCAGAAATGCACAGACAAACAGATCTCTAGTAGCATTTTTTCCCCAGTGAAGCTAGTCCACAGCTGTGACTGCACATTTTCTTCATTTTCAGCAAATCACAACTAGTGTGGACTTGAGCCCCAACAGTTCTTGAAAAGGGACTCTCTTGCAGAGGCTGGGATGGATCTGATTTTGGGAGAAAGGAGCATGGATCTGATTTTGGCTTCTGATATCTAGAACAGCTTGTCCTTCCTTTTTTCTTCCTTGTAAAATGTGCTAGATCTGTTGACTTACATGATGGGAAAGCCAGATCACGAAGGCCTGGCTTGCACTTCCTCAACTGCTAATGCAGCTTCAATTGATGCTTTCAAACTTTCCATTTCAATAGTCATAGCTGTTTGCCTCCATTTACTTGTGAATACAGATAGTCAGAAACCAGAGCTTAGAAACTTTCCTTTTTGGATTACAATGCCCAGGAGTTATGAAGACTGTGGGGTTGTGAGTGCTGTAATCCAAAAGTAACTTTCTGGAGCTATGTCGGTAATCCTGGTTTAATAATCTGTTTGAGGCTTCAGCAGTAAACATGGAAAACATCAATTTAGAAACCCACAGGATGGACTTGGGTAGAAAAAGAGTTGGAAATAAGAAGGTCTTTTCCAGAGTAATGATTATTTGTGTGACAAGGTTGCCATTAAAAAAATTGACTCTGCTCCTGGACCTTTAATAGCAACCTGACTGATAGAAATGTAGTGGTTCAAGGTTTTTAAAATTACTTATCTTTGACACAGAAAAAAACTTAACTGACAGATGGCCTGGATGTTGTTAAAGACCTGCGTGTGGCCGTAATTTATTTTATTATAGTAAACCCTAAGGAAAACCCCAGTGTTCCCCTAATACATAGAATATCTGTTTACTTAAATTGATGTCAATGCCAATTTAATGAAACTATATTTCAGGGGGAAGCAAGCTGAGATAAGGACAAATCCCTCTTTATTGCCTAGTTGAGCAACATAGGCCAGTTTACTTGGCAATAACAATTTTTTTTAGCTTTTATTATCAGAAAGGTATTTTACCTTTCTGCTTTCCATCTCAAATATTTGTCTTTGAAGGAGAAGGGATCAGTGCAAACTTTTGCAAGGTTACTGCATTCCACGGCATGCTAAACATCTCCAAAAAATACAACGAACATCTTTTAAAATTCCAGAGGCAAGAATCTCAAGACTGCAGTCATCCTTGCCACATCTCTGTCATCCAGCAATCCACACTGTGTACCTCAGATGGTTTTCATGAATTGATTTAGCTTTGTTTACATCCTCTTGCAAATGACTGGGAGGAAAAATCTCATAGCCATTCTGTGGTCATTCTCTTTTCTTTCATTTTTTAAAATTACTTTTCACATTTGCAGTTTTGGGATCCTGACAGCACAAACACTCAATGAAAAGTGTGTGTGTGTTGTGTGTGTGTGAATGTGTGCATGATTTAGAGCTCTCTATACTAAGTTGGTTTCATGCGGAAATCTGAAGAAAGCACAGAAGGAAAAGCAGGAAAAGTATTGGCTATAGATTCCCAAGGAAAGTACTGAAAATGGCATGAGCCAGCTTAAGTACCTTGGGGCCAAGTTACCTAGGAGATTACTAAACACATTTTTTAAACCGCAATTAAATCTGAAAAACACAGGCTTTAGCAATTCTTAGGAGTTTATCAGACGGGAGGAATTTCTCTCTATTTTGAATGGAGCCAATTCGAATTCACATGAATTCACTAGTTTAGCGAATTCACATGAAATCCCATTGCGTTCGGAAGGTGTTCGGAATGACTTCGTATTAGCCAAAAATGACACCCCCCCATTGCCCGAAATTGCGTGAGATGCTTTAATTTGCAATAACGTGAAACCCATGATTGCATTCGAATTGACTTCCCTTTTGCCCGAAATTGCGTGAGATTATTTAATACACAATAACGTGAAACCCCATGATTGCGTTCAGATTGCCATTAGATTATACTTCTAATTTCCGTGGTCTGATAAACTCCTTATAGTACATTGGCTTCTCTGACCCATAGATGTTGTGCTCCCCGAAGGTATCCCTTTTCATTGATGAAGGAACCCTTTCAATGAGCTCTCAATCATTCTAATCCCATTGTGCAAAATGTCTCTGTTGGGACAGTCGTGATATTGGCAGCCATATGTCCGTGTCCCCTCCTCTCCCCTTTCCCTGCTCTGCCTTGCTATTCCCAAGCAGGCTGATTGTCTTAATTTTTTTCTATATCTGTTCTTTCAAAAAGTAAACTAAGTAAAAATAAAAATAAATCAAAAGGTATGTTGGGAAGGGCACGAGGCAGGGTTAAGGGGGAGTCAGGAAGAGAGTGCAATGGCAGCCCCAGTTGCACGATCAGAAAGACATGCGATAATGGCTGTTACACAAATAGGTCTATTTCCATTTTCATTGAAGAGTGCAATTGCAGTGAGAAGAGGGCTCCTGCAGTTATGTCCCTAGAGAGGCATTTTCTCTCATATTTACCCACTTGGACCCAAAGTCTTTCTTTGAGGCCCCTGCCAAATGCGGCACATTACCAGCCATGAAATTCATAGAAACACAGAATCATACAGTTTGTTAGAGATCCCAAGGGCCATCCAGTCCAACCACCCCCTCCCCCTTGATCTAGACACTATACTTCTACTGGTGCAGTCTAAAATCGCATTGGCCTTTTTAGCTGCCGCATCGCACTGTTGACTCATGCTCAACCAGTGGTTTACTAGGACTCCTAGATCCCTTTCAAACGTAACCTCCTTAAGCCAGGCCCCCCCATCCTATATCTATGCATTTCCTTTTTCCACCCTAAGTGCAGTACCTTACATTTCTCCATGTTGGTAGGATGCTTCAGACCTGCCTGAAGCATCCTAGTAGTAAAAGGTTGTGGAGGCAGTATGACTTTGGGAAACTAAGGCTTCAGCTTGGATGTTTATGTTTTTCATATGCAATTGTACGTATAAAATATGCAACGGAAATGGCAATACACATGAATTTATAATATGTAAGCCAAAGTGTGTTTACCTGGAAAAGACACTTTCCTTTTCAACTATAATTCCCCAAATCCCTCTCCCTCCCCACATACACAGACAAGTAAATGCAGCGTCTGTGCTGGCTGGAATACTGTATATACTCATGTATTAGTCTAGAAATTGTAGTCAAAAAATTGGCCCCCAGAAACAGAGTCGACTTATCAATGGGACGTACTGTACTTTAATTCTTATATAAAAAAGGAACCATCCTCTGTGAAAGGCAAGAATATAATTTGTCCTAGAAACATTAACTCTCTCATCCATCCTACCTTTAGTGTGAGCAAAAACAGTTATGCCTTTTTGTGTTAAGTTTTTTGGCATCATTTTCTTTTTCCTTTAAATCCTTTATTTCATGCCCCTAAGTTTTACCTTGACTTATCCATGGGTCGTATCAAAATCTCTAATTTTGGCCCCCAAATCTGCCCTCGACTTATACATAAAGTCGACCTATGGTCGTGCATATACGGTATTCTGAGAATTGTAAACCCTCAAAATAAACCTTTCCAAGCTCTCGGTTTTGTTTTGTTTTTTACTAAATTCAAGAACAAAGGTGCTATTTCTTCACCTTTCATGGTGTGCCCTTTGCAATCCCTCTCATGTGAGCTGGGGGAAATGGTACTTTAATGCTGATCCAAAATGAATGGAGAAGGGGGCTGAGCAAGCCCACCTGCCCCCCTTACCAAAAACAGACTTTAGGGAGAATGGACATTTTAGGTAGAACGATCAGCTGATGCTAATTGAAATTGTAATTGCAGACTGCACAACAACCTTCAATGCCTAATAGCTCTTGAGTCTGCCAAGAGTTTCTTTCATTCTCTTCCTCTTCTATCCCTCCCCACAGAGAAGATTGCTCATAAAGGTAGGTGCAGGCGGGGGGGAAGAAAATTAAAATAGTGCCTTACGCTGGGCATGCTTGCAACAGGCTTGTTCAAGCCTTGCTCCATTTATCTTCGCTTCCCACCAGAGTGCATCACTGGCAAGGAATTTAATCAGCGTTATGATTAACAGCTTAGGAAGCAAGAAAGAATAACACTTAACAAGGCGGGCGTAGTGGAGGGAGGACAGCTGAACCCACGCTGCCTGAGAGTATCAATTATTACGGCTTGCTCAAAAGCACAACTAGGCATTCAACAGAGAGCAGTGCTTAGGACAGTTCCTCTCTCCTGCTTTCCCCCCAGAAATACAGGTACAAACAGGGACATACTACAAGTGCATACTACATACCCCAGGACACTAGAAGGGACAAAAGGGTGGGTGCAAGAGGTGTG
This sequence comes from Urosaurus nigricauda, assembly GCA_034509955.1. Lineage (NCBI taxonomy): Eukaryota > Metazoa > Chordata > Lepidosauria > Squamata > Phrynosomatidae > Urosaurus > Urosaurus nigricauda. The sequence goes on along the minus strand of JAOEGL010000012.1, from coordinate 21,694,619 downwards.
TACCAAAGCACTGAGTACCAGCCCTTCCACCCGTCGCTTCAAAGTGCATTTCCCCCTCTCATTTGTGGCTCTTTGGCCACGAGCTCCAACTCTGTCCTTTCTATCTATGGTTCCCAAACTTTGGTCCTCCCAGAATACCTGATTGTTGGCTAGAGGACTGAGGATAAGTGTCCACCTGAAAATCCAAAATGCTCTAAAATATGAACATTTTGGACACGTGACATTTCAAAGTTCCAATTCTGGAATATATGCAGTATATTGTACCCTCTTTATCCACGGATCTTTTTCATCCGTGTGTCCAAGCATCCACGGCTTGAAAATATTTTTTTAAAATATACAAATTCCAAAAAGCAAACCTTGATTTTGTCATTTTATATAAGTGACACCATTTTGCTAAACTATTATACTGAATGGGACTTGAGCATACGCGGATTTTGTTATCCACAGGAGATCCTGGAATCAAAGTCCAGCAGATAGCAAGGACCCACTGTATGTACTGCATTTGAAAGGCTGGAGAACCAGTGTGTAGTTGTTTGAGAGTAGGACTTGGACCCTGGAGACCAGGGTTCAAATCCTGGTTCAGCCAAGTAAACGCACTAAGTGACCTTGGGAAAGTCACACTCTCTCAGCCTCAGAGGATGACAATGGCAAGCCCCCTCTGAAGAAATTTACCAAGAAAACCCTATGATAGATTCACCGTAAGGTTGCCATAAGCTGAACCCACTTGAAGACAGACAACAACAACAAATACACAAATGTCTGGAGAAAGACATGAGACGGGAGACTACAGAGAGATGCAAGAGACATGCAACTAGAAAGAGACATAGGAATCTCTGAAATGGTAAAAAGCATGGATTCACACCAAGAATTGTACTTTGATTCCCACCATTTTACAGATTCGCACATATCTCTCTAGCCTCACATATCTTGTGTCTCTCTCCAGCATCACATCTCCAGGCTCATAAATACAAACAGGTACATACTACTTTTTAAAATCTTTTCTTAAAAGTCCCACTTCCGAAATATTTCTGGTCCCAAATTTACTCCACCAGCATTCAACTGGCAGTCTGGTTGTAGAATGGAATATGTGTATAAAATATGAGAGGGGATACCATTTGTCTGTTGTCTCAAGGGCCAGACAGTAAAATGTTCTGAGATGGGTATGTGTCTGTGTGAGAGCCAGAGAGAAACGTTATCCCAATTCAACAAAGCAAATGATATCCTCAACCAAAACAAAGCCTGAGAAAGAGGTCGGGGAATGTACCTGCATAACATTTCATTTGTCTTGTTCATTCCTTCTTCCCTTGCCCCACTCCTATGCAAAGCTCCTCAAATACAGATGAGAAGATACTCCAGTATTATGTTTCCCAATAGCAACAGGATAGGGTTGCAATATCCGCTGTATTTTATCTGGATTCTAGGCATCCTACCCAGCAACAGTCTGGACCATAAGCGGGCCCAGATTCCACGCTTTCTGGACAAGCAATGGCAGAACTGCCCCCCACAACCTCTAGACTCCTAGTGGTTGCAGGGGAATAATGAGTAAAAAGCAAAATTGAAGTAAAAACAAAATAGGGGGTGGGGGGTTGAATCATAGATTCATAGAGGTGGAAAAGACCCCAAGGGCCATCCAGTCCAACCCCCTGCCATGCAGGAACTCCCAATCAAAGCATCCTTGACAGATGGCCACCCAGCCTCTGCTTAAAGACCTCCAAGGAAGGAGACTCCACCACTCTCCGAGGGAGTGTGTTCCACTATCTGACAGCTCTTACTGTCAGAAACTTCCTCCTAATTTTGAGGTGGAATCTCTTTTCCTGGAGCTTGCATCCATTGTTCCTTGTTCTAGTCTCTGGAGCAGCAGAAAACAAGCTTGCTTCCTCCTCAATGTGACATCCCTTCAGATATTTAAACAGGCTATCGTATCACCTCTCAACCTTCTTTTCTCCGGGATAAACATCCCTAGCTCCCTAAGTTGTTCCTCATAAGGCATGGTTTCCAGACCCTTCACCATTTTAGACGCCCTCCTCTGGATATGCTCGAGTTTCTCAACATCTTTTTTGAATTGGGTGCCATTTTTCATAGTATAGTAAGGGAATTGTGTACACCTGCTGTAAGCAATGCTCTGCTCTGGGACCACAACAAACTCCAATTCCTAGAATTCCATGGACTGAGCCAGGGCAGTTAAAGCGGTGTCAAACTGGGTTATTGCTGCAATTCGGATGGAACCATACCTCAGAGAGGTCTTTGGTGGCCAAAAAACATAGGGAGGAACAAAGGGACTAGACCTAGGAGATTATCACACAGGGGAAAGGATGTCCTTGTCCAGTCCTTTTTCCATCCTTACCACATGATCGCAAAAAGATTTTCAGACAACATCATGCTTATTCAGTCATTGTCCCATCACTGAACCACAGTTGACCACGATTGCACAAAAGACTTTGACATGACGTTGTGCTTGTCCTGTCATTGTCCCATCACTGAAGTGGAATTGTCCTCTCATTTTGTATTAAAGCAAGTACAGTACACATTAATACAATTCCACTGAAATGACGGGACAAAGTGCAACGTATCTGAAACACTTTTGCGTAAAGGTGATCAGGATGGGATAAGGATGGGAGAGCGATTTGCTTCACTCCTGACCCCATTTTGTCCCCATGTGATAATCTCCCTAGAAGTGGGTTGTTTTTAAAGTCCTTCACCACACATCCCGCTGCTTTAAAATAAATATTTAGATATTTAAAGGGGTTTTGTGATAAAGAAAATGTGAACACCCACTGGCCCATCCAGGTTAGTCAGTTACCCACAGGAAGTTAATAAAAATAGTGGTGTGATCTCCCCGCTGCATGCACTCGCCAGCTTACTGCCTCTGGTATTGGTACAATGGGGTATCCAAAAGCTTTAATGTTCACCTTTTTAAAAAATTGACAAAAAGTTTGTTTCGATTTGTAGTTGTTAACTTATCTCTATGTAGTCACTATTCAGATTTACACATTTTCCCCAGCATATCTTGACCCTCCTAATACCTGATATTGTAGAAGTCTGCAGATTGCGCCTTACGAGGGGGTATCGTAAAGTAATAATTATCACCCGGAAGTTATTATGGCATATTGATGAAATTTTGTTAATGTTATCATTGGTCCCTAAGTGCACGTTGCTAAGAAAATTAGCTCATTACGTCTTTTATTTTTGTGACTGGCTCTGCCAGAAGTGACTAAAGTGTAAAATTCTCATCAGGCGCAATCTACAGACTTCTACAATAAAGGTATTTGGAAGGTCAAGATACGCTGGGGAAAATATATAAATCTAGATATATATAAATCTACATAGAGATAAGTTAACAACTACAAATCAAAACAAAATTTCTCTCAATTTTTTTTAAAAAAGCTGATCATTAAAACTTTTGGATACCCCCTCGCACATCTTCTTTTCTTCCTGTCTCCCCCACATTACACTAATTCTACAGAACGTGGAAATAGTCTTACATTCTTCACTTTTACCTGCTTTTGCGAGTAGCAGCCAATGAAGGTGTGGAAAGGCTGGGAAAGTTGGAATATGAAAATGGCACGTCACATATTTTGAATTAATAGATCCTGGGTAGGGAAAGTAGAGACCAGAGGACAATGCAACCCCCAAGGGTGTTTTTGAAGCCCTTACTGGTTCTGTAAAAACAGATTGGCTTCAAAATGTTGGGGATAAGTTTGGGGACCATGGGAGCAAAGAAGGGGCAAATTCATGGTGTTAAAAGAAAGAAGGAAAAAGAGGGAAGGGGAGAAAAGAAAAATAAATGTGGCAACACCTTTAAAACTAACTGTTATTTATTTTCGCATGAGCTTTCGTGAATATAAATCCACTTCTTTGGATGCAGTACAGCGTGCTCTCCTAAGTACTAGAATTTATTATAAAACATTCGTTAACTCGCGCTAAGAGTGGCAATTTTTCATTTCCTCCCTTAAATTTAGTTCCGGCCTCAGTTACTGTACTACGCCAGCAATTTCTAGATGGCACTCTGTGCCAAATCCTACCACCTTAAAGTCTTCCATCTGAGGTCAACCCAATAAATCTAAGAATTTTAATATCTGCATTCCTTCCAGTCTTATGTTAAACATTCCTCCAGTTGCACTGCCAGAGCATTAAGACTGAACAGGCACTTAGAAGAATCTTTTTTGGCCTTTTGTTCTGCCCAGTTAGTTTTAATCTTAACTGACTTGCAGTGAACCAGCTAAGATAAGCTTCTTGCACGGGTCTCTGGTTAGTGTTGCTATTGTTGGTCCAAGATAGAGTATGAGCCTGCCAATTCATCCTGCTTGTCTCCAATGCCAATTACACTGCAGAGAAAATGACAAGGGTTTAGATAAGAATTAATGGCAAAACACTTTCGGCTCAGCCGACATTAACTGCAGCTTTCCATCCCAAGAGGTAGAATCATTACAATTTCTAGAGAGAAACAAATGATTATATGAATCTTTGCTAACAAAGTCAATTCCATAGCTGGAAAAGTTAGTTTTTTTGGAATAACACTCCTAAAATCTCCAAACTAACATGGACTTTTACAGACGTATTCTACCACTGGCCATCTCTCAAGCTCATGAGAATTAAAATTTAAGGTCTCTACTTCTGTGCAATGCAGTGTTCCCTCTACAGTTATGTATTTTAGTAACACAAGTCAACAACTTGTTGTTGTGTACCTTCAAGTTGTTTCCAGCTTATGACAACACTACAGTGAACATACATAAGGTTTTCCTGGCAAGATTTCTTCAGAGGACGTTTGCCATCGCCTTCCTCTTAGAATGACTTGCTCAAAGTCAATCGCTGAGTTTCTATGGCTAAGAGGAGATTTGAACACTCATCAACTGGAGTCCTAACCATTCAAATCACTATCGCTTCAAAGTCAACTACATTCATTTATTTGTAGCTGATATAAAAAAGAGGATGTTGTCCAATGTATTACTGGAGTGGGGTTTAAGCACACATACCGATCTTGGTTACCCCAGTTTCTTAGTTAAAATATAACATTAAAGCATTATTTGATATTATGGGGTTCAGCTTTGCTGAGCCTCAATTTATGCACTCCTCCTCCCTCTGCCAGTGCGGTTATAAGGAGAGACCAGAAGTTGAGGAGAGACTGTAGTTGTAACAACTACAGAAAAATTATGAAAATTAATCTGACAGGGGTATCTGTAGCTTTAAAACCTCTACAATTGAGATACATTATGTTTGATTATACCATGCTAAAGACTCAGGGCAAGCCTAAAACATTTTTCTGCCACAGATAGATCAGCAAATGCCACACGCACTATTGATGTTCCACCATGGAATAACGAGACCAGACAACAAACTGGCCCTAAAACAGGACCACTTGGATTCAAATCACCTATTCAAATCTATAATCCTGAAGACCATAAAGGGGGGAGTGACCTGGTTGGGGATCAGCTGGGGCAGGTCTCATTCCCCGACTACCTCCCCAACCTTCCCTCGGGCGAACACACCTGCCCCCCCCCCCCCGCAGGGCAGTCCGATTTGGTTGGACTACCTCCCCCCCCGGGCCAGACCTTTGGTTGGAAGGTAGACCCAGGCACCACAACCAAGTGCGCTGTGCAGCAAACAAGAGGGAGCACCGGAGGTCAGGGCCGACCCTAAATAGGCCTTGGCCCCGCTCCCCAGCATGACGTCGTGGTGCTAGCACCGCCCGTAGGTGGACCCCTGGTCTCTTCCATTGGTCCATCAAACAGAGCCCTTCCTTGCCATGCTGCAGGCAGCAGGCACTCAGGACCCACTTTGGTCAAGGTGCCCAACTATAGAAACAAAAGGTTGGAAGATACAGAAGGACCATATAGTCCAACCCCTGCAATGCAGGAATAGACAGTCAAAGCAAAACTTGAGTAGTTAAGTTATGCTGGCATCTGGAGCAGCCAATCATATAAGCATTCTTCCTTCTCCATGATAGTAAAAACGCAATGCTGTGATTAATTTACTAGTCTGGTAAGTACATGCAACAAGGATTCCTCTTTAGGAGCATCCCATAAAAACTGCAAGGAGAAAAGCAGAACACACAGCAGCCCCATGGAACAGAGTGAAACGCTCCTTGTTGCCTGGCTAAAGAGCAAGTCTGAGCACTTTTAGAAGGGTCAGAATATCTAAATGCCCTAAAGGCACCAGATCCTGTCTGATCTTGGAAGTGAAGCAGAGCCAGCTCTGGTTAGTACTTGGCTGCCAACAAATATCAGCTGCTGTAGGCTTGATTTCAGAGGAAGGAAATGGCAAAACCACCTCTGAGAATTCCTTGCCTAATAAAACCCTATGAAATTCGTTGGGGTTGCTATAAACTGACAGGCAACTTGAAGGCACATAAATAAACAGAGAGAGAGAGAGAGAAGAGAGAGAATATCTGCTCAGGCCTACACTTTTAAGAAGCTTCTTTGCTATTATAACCTTTTGATTCCTTTGCGTGGCACAATGACTGAATTCCCAATGATATTCTTAAATCTCAAATTCAGCATCCAGTGTGTAATAATGTCTCAATGGGTAGCCTCATTCCCATTTACATTTATAGCAATCCGAATCGATGGATCGGTTCAACAGCAGAGCATGATTCACAATGCACTTGCCCCAATCACATTTTCTTGCTGGAAAACAGAATAAAATAACCCACTTGTGGTTCACATTGACAAATGAATCGATTCAATTTAAACCGTTTTCTGTGGGAGTCTTTCAAAATAACCTACTTGTAGTTCACACTGGCAAATGAATTGATTCAATTTGAAGCGTTTTCAGTGGGATTTAACACAGGTTGTTAATTTCCGCTTCCCTACCCGGTGATCCCTTATCACATCATAGTAAACCAATTCTGTTCATACTGACACTGAATCGCTTCGTAAATTTAATTATGGAAATCGATTCTTGAAATCGATTCTGATCCGCATCTGGTTCACACTTGCGCAGAATCAATTTATCCAAAAAGACAATGGAAAAAAATCAGTGTCAAAAAGATGCGGGCTAAATGGGTCTAGCGCACGCCCCGCCTCCCGAATCGCTTCAGCGATTCGGTTCAAGTTCTAACCAGGGTCATTTAAATTGCTTCAAACTGATTTGCAAATCAATTTAAAACATAGTGGGAATGAGGCCAGGTATTAACAAAATGGATATACACCGTACAGCATTGTGTGGTCATTAGTGTTTCTGGAAAGGAAGGTTTCCAATCCTCACTCAGCTGTGAAGCCTTTCTCCCTGACCCCTCTCCCACACTACTCCACATTGTTGAGGGGATAAAATGCGGAGAAAGAATAACCATGCCTTTTACCCTGATAAAAATCCATATGGAGATACGTTTTCTACCTAGGAAGAAATGCCCAGAGGAGAAATTTGCAACTGCTTCTCCTTTAGGCAACTACTGTATATACTCATGTATAAGTCTAGAAATTTAGGTCAAAAAAATTGACCCAAAAAAACCTGAGTCGACTTATCCACAGGTCAATGTAAGTACTGCATCTTAACTTTTATTTAAAAGAAGGAACCATCCCCTGGTGAAAAGCAAGAGTACAATCTGTCCTGGAAGCACTGACTCCCTTTACTCTCTCATCCATCCAGTCCTAAGAATAAGCAAAAAGAGTTATGTCTGATGGACTTTTGGAAGTTATGTGACATTGTTTTGCTTTGCTTCATCCTTTAGATCCTTTCCTATATGCCCCTAAATTTTACCCTCAACTTATCCATGGGTCATAGCAAAATTCTGGCCTCAAAACTTGCCCTCGACTTATACATGAGGTCGACTTATAGTCGAGTATATACGGTAACATGCTCAGGCTTATTAGCAATAAGTCTCAAACATGCTCAGGCTTATTAGTAATACTGAGTGCTTAATGCTATTTACTGTCACCTTTCTGATTGCCAATGGCTAATACAGCATCTTCAGTCCTCTTACCATTTGAATCTGAAAGCATTTCAACTTGCACCTAGCTAGTATATCAAATATAAGAATACCAATTCAATTTTGTCCCTTCAAAACAAGCAAAGACAAAAGATCTCAGGCAAGCACGTCTTAGCTTGTTGTACCAAATGCTTACCTTGGGTTTGCTTCTTGGCCAGGTTTTGATCCAGCCTTGCCAACTGCACCTATCCACCTCTGCAAACTCTCCTTTTGGCAAACTCCTCTTTAACATGCTTAGTATCTATTGAGCCTCGCCATTTATTTTTAGTTTTCTTTTTGTGAAGTTACATTCCATTTAGGCAAGGGATGGGCAACTGTGTCAAGTCCAGGGGCCTTTGGGGCTCACAAACACCTTTTAAAATGCAGGGAAAACTAGAGAAAAATCTGTAGGCGGCTGGTATTTTACCTTTGATTCTGATATACTAGTATTTTAGTGCTTAGCAGTGCAGGAGGAAGGGAGCTACAATTTATTTAAATGTTCATAAGAGCTAGCAGTGGAATTGTGGAGGTTATAAATAAGGAATATGGAAACTGTCGACTTGGGGAAGCCAAAAGAAAGTACAAATGGAACCAATCCAGGACGTCGTCATGTCAGCTTGCTGTCCCACCAAAACTGCACTAGTTTAAGAATGGAAGCAAATCAGTTTGGCATCAATTTCTTATTATATATTTCCCCACAAAAGCACTTTGGGGATGCATGGAGCAATCGGAACTAGGCACGGATATTCTGTCAGTACCAATTAATAAAGTTATGCCAACTCAAAAAGTTCTTAAAATCTTTTCGAGTTCATTCCATCTTTACACCCTCCTGGCAAACCTCTCGCATCCAAGGACAATCGAGGAGTTAATCACACACACATCTTCAGTGTCAGAATTACAGATGACCTCAGGAACTGCCTAAATCCCAATGTTAAAATTCTTAATTTCCCCGATGATCTTTTCTTAGCCAATGTTGAATATTTCTTCCAGATACAGTATGGTTGCCGCTCCAAAAATATCCACATCCCCCGCTATCTCGGTCCACTGGGGTAAAAATAACTTCATTATGCTATCATGCTGTGCTTAGCAAGACCAAGAGATTACTATTAAACATGTCAGTCATGTCCCCTGGTTTTGCAAAATAGGCATTTTCTGCATTCTTCCCCATGTCAAATAGTTAATCATCAACCATGGGGTTTCTTAAAGTCCCATTCTGATCCCAACTCCTTTCGCTTAATAAAATGAGACCCAGGTGCAAGTGATGTTAATATGTTTAACCTAAGGGACATCCTCAAGCGCTTCCTTTGCCACTTCCAAGAGTGACAAAAATTGTCACCTAAAGCAGAAAAATAACAGTCACCTACTAGCAGGCAAACCATAAGGCAGCTGTAGATTGAGTCCCTTAAATTATCCTATTCTGTGACAACAAAAAGTGCTGCTACACTGTGGAAATAATGCAGTTTGTAGCTTTCCAAGGTCTGAAGAGAGTGCCTCACAAAGCTATAAATCAGTAGGATGGAGCCACAGCAGTTAAAATGGTGTCAAACTGCATTATTTCTACTGCATAGATGCAACCTAAGCTAGTTAGCTGCCTTCAGGCAGTTTGGAGGATGTTATTCCATCGACAGTGTTTCAGAGTTGGCTGCTGTGTTCCGAGTTTCTGTTTTCAGGCAATCCTGCATGAGTGCACAGATGTATTACCGAATGCCTTCTGGTGGGTATGGCTATCATTTTATTGCTTGCAAATACTGAAGGTGGATGCAGGTTCTACAAGGTTCTAGTCCATAAGGATTCCATGCTTTGCTCTGATTTACTCCTTGCCTATCCCAGCTCACTCACTTTCAGAATCCTGACCCTTTTTTGGGAGGAAAACACACAAGCCAACTCCACCAGTACAACACACAAACTGACTCCACCATTAACAGGTAAAAAAAGCCCTACTTCTTCCCAAGCAAGGGTCCCGCAGGTAATACATACTCCACACACTTCCATGCCACCACCATCTGAAGATGACAGCCACAGTTGCAGGCAAAACATCAGGAATAAATTCTTCCAGAATGCAGCCACATAGCCCAAAAAATCCATAGAAAACTATGGATGCTGGCCGTGAGAGCCTTCAACTTCACTCTTCTCTTCTCGTGTTTTCACGGACAGTTTAAACCTCTCCTTTAGACATGTGTGGAGAGACTAGTCTTTCTACTGCTTCCTTCTGGAATAGTCTTTACCTTAAACAGTATGCAAGATGTCAGTGGTCCCCTTAAGCAGAAGATGCAACACTCCACCGTATAATGTTTGCCACTATACTTGTGGAGACTATGTTGCTAATGACATTGCTTCATTGCCCCACATTTAAAGATCTCCCCCATTATCAGACGACAGAAATTGGAAGTATAATCCAATGGCAATCCGAACGCAATCATGGGGATACACGTTATTGCGTATGAGTGTATCTCAAGCAATTTTGGGCAAAAGGGAAGTCATTCCGAATGCAGTCATGGGTTTTACGTTATTGTGTATTAGAGTATCTCACACAATTTCGGGCAATGGGAAGTCATTTTCGGGCAATGGGAAGTCATTCTGAACGCATTCCAAACGCAATTAGAATTCACGTAAATTCGCTAAACTAGCGAACTTATGTGAATTCAAATTGGCTCCGTTCGAAATAGAGAGAAATTCCTCCCATCTGATAAACTCAGAGAGCTGACACCACTTCTCATATTACGATGTGACACGAAACAAAAACAAAATATTCTGGAGTACTGACTTATTAAAGTGACAGGAAATCCACACTGAAAATTTCACAAAGGACTTTACAAGACTGGACTATTTGTTCCCATAAACCAATAGCATCTGCTTGGTGTTCCAGTAGTTTTTATACATTAGAGGTAGAGGTGTCCACTAATCTATCCTTGATCTTTCAATTTTGTTGTGTATGGGGGTTTTTTTCCACTGAAAGCACCAGAAACCGAAACTTTCACAATAAAGTGGTCCCCCGGCTTACGAATCCCCCGGGTTGTGAAAACCCCGGGATCTGAAAGCCGCCGGACCGCTACAATATCCCCCGGGATCCGAAAGATCCCCCGGGATACGAATAAAAAAACCGCGCGGCCCCTTTAAATCGGCCGCGCGGTCCATTGAGTTTAGCGGTCCCCCGGGAAACGAAAGCTTCCGGGTTACGAAAGTAATCCCGGAACGGATTACTTTCGTAACCGGGGGGAACACTGTACACTGAAGGCACCAAGAATGGAGACCTTTTACAATGCCGCACATGCACTCTCCCACTAAATTTACCATCGTAACATAGACTGCACAGAAAATGCAATGGCAGGGTTAATGCTGAACATAAAGAACACAAAAATAATGACCATGGAGGATCTACACAGATTCAGCCTAGACAATGAGGACATTGGAATTGTAACATAGTTCCTGCACCTTGGATCAAATACTACGTTGCAAGAGCTGGACAGTGAGAAGAGCAGATAGGAGGAAAATCCATTCATTTGAGATGGGGTACTGAAGTAGAGTGTTGATGATACCATGGAAGCCAGAAAGACAAACAAATGGGTCCTAGAACAGATCAAACTACATCTCCCTGAAATCCAAGAAGATAAAACTGAGGTTATTGTACTTCAGACACATCATGAGAAGGCACGACTCATTGGAAAAGACAATAATGCTAGGAAAGGTGGAGGGATGTAGAAAGAGAGGAAGGTTGCATGAGAGATGGATGAACTCTATTAAGGAGGCCACGGGTATAAATTTGCAGGACCTAAGCAGAGCGGAGGAGGATAGAGTGTCTTGGAGGTTTCTCATCCACAGGATCGCTATGAGTCGGGATTGACTCGAAGGCAGTTAACAACAAACATTTAAGACCATCAGTGTTCCCCCCCCCAACCACAGCACAACACAGATGCCCCTTTGAAACAGGACACATCTTCATTAAAAACAACACTTCAAGAACATACACTTATCCAACTGCTGTTTACTGTCATGCTCACTACCTAAACATGTGTTTATCGTCACGTATGTTTCTGGCCAATGTTGTTAAAATATAATTGTAGTTTAATTGTGGCAGCCTTGAGCAAGTCAAGATCTCCCGGTATCGGAGGAAGGGAAAAGCAAAAACCACTCTGAAAAAATCTTGCCAAGAAAACACCATGATTGGTTTGCCTTAGGGTTGCTGTAAGTCAGAACCAACTTGGAAGCACACAACAACTGTTTCTGCACTTCACATTCCATCTTCAACCTCTGTTGTTGCTGCTGTTCAAGTTATTGTGATATCATCCCTATCACAGAATTCCTTGCCAAGATATTTCAGTGGGTTTTGCCATTGCCATCTGAAACTGAATAAGAATGACTTGCCCAAGGTCGCCCTGTGGGCTTCCATGGCCAAATGGAGATTTGAACCCTGGTCTCCGAGTCCTAGGCCCTTATCCGACGAGGGTTTTTGCGGCCCCAATCTAGAGTCACTCCGCATCCATCCAAGTGCATTCACATGAATGCGCATTGAATTATCACATGTGAACGCCGTTACTATGAAGCCAATCCAAAGCCAATCCAAAGTCACCCCAGAATTCAGTAAATGTGTATTGAATTATCACATGTGAATGCTGTTACTATGAAGCCATTCCAAAGCTATTCCAAAGCCAATCCAAGGTCACCCCAGAATTCAGTGAATTCAGTAACAACCGAATTCACAGAAATCAGTTCCAAGCTCACTTCAGATTCAATCCGAATTGGTCTGTTGTGATAAGTTCCCTAGTCCAGCACCGAAAACACTATATCACAATGGCTTGAACTTCTGAGATTATTTCTCATGCATCTGAGCAAGTGGACTGTAGACTGCAAAAGCTTGTGGCCAACACATACCAAAGCTGGGAATTTACTCCTTCCCAGATTTCATGTTCTTCTTATCTGATTTCTGTTATGTACAATTTAGAGGGTGTTTCATACTTGCCTTAAAGTCTTAAAAGTGCTACATCAGTCTTTGTTGTTCTGTAGCAATAGACTATCAAGGCCGACTCTCTGAAAATATTAAAATTGTATTACTTATACTTTCTCTTTTACAGCACTGTAAGGGAAAAAAAACTAGAAACACTTTCTGTTGGAATGTGATGGAATCTCCTTCTTTGGAGGTTTTTAAACAGAGGCTGAATGACCATCTGTTTGGGGTGATTTGACTGTGAGTTCCTGTATGGCAGGGGATTGTAATGGATAGCCCTTGGGGATCTCTTCCAATTCTATGATTCTGTGATTCTATGATTCCATAGAGTTTATCACACTGGGGATGAGTTCCACATTAAACAGAGATTAAAGCCCATTTAAAGCACCCCACAAATGAAGTGGAAATGGCGAGTAATTGTGTGAATGATTATCACACACAATTGTGCAAATAAAGCGATATCGGAAATGCATTGTTGCTGAAATCCTGAAAGTAAAAAGATGAGCATTAATGCTTCTTTGTGACCATTTTAATGGTGGTTTTTTTGCGATGTCGTGTGACATCGTTACGCATAGTTGCACGATTTTTATCGGATATTCATGGGATAAACTCCCGATCTCCTTCGCTTGATAAACGCCCATGACTGTGTCACATAAAATGCTGATGTGCATATGGAAAGGGGCTGTTTTTGCAGGGTCAGAGGTCACAATGCAAGGACTGAATTTTCTAAGACCTCATTTTCAGAACAGCCTATTTACCAAGCGCCCCCCCCCCCGCAAAAAAACAGTAATCTCAAATGGATTACTGTACTAACCAAGAATCTAATCAACTAAGGAATTATGCACAAAGTCTATTACACAGAGGGGAAAAAGAGAGGTAATAAGTACAAAACAGAAAAGCCTCCAGGCAAGTACTGAATACCTTCTAGGTTTTACTTAACAGAAAACAGAGAAGATGGGGTGGGGGGAAATGCCCAGTTTTGGTATGTGCTAGCTTTGAGTTATTTCAGCAACGAAAAGTCCTGGTTTTTTTTTTTTTTTGTTCTTTTAGCTTTATGTAACAGAAAAAGTAAATAGCAAATGCAATTTTTTATACTACTAGAGGGGAAAAACACATAACCTTGCAAAGGCATTCATCATAACCGCTGCTGCCCTTTACACAGAAACCGTGGATGGGAAATTAATCATGAGTTCATCAGCTAATGTAAACTAATGAGAAAGAGCATGCCAGGGATCCCTTGGATTTGATCTTGAAGCCAAGATGCCAACAGTAACTTAAATCTTGGAAGGAGAACCAGCTTTGCACATCAGAGAAACAGCAGCAGAAGTTAAAAGCAGATGCATTTTTTTCTCTCTTTTGTTAACATGTCGTTTTAAAAAAAAAATTAAGTAGGCCAATGTTTTCAGGAGTTTATAAATGAAAAATCAGGATCTCTTTCACGTCGAACCATTCTGACTCCACTTTAATAGCCATGGCAACATCTTATGGAATCCTAGGGCTTCTAAGGCAGGAGAGTTTTTGTGGTTGAAACTTTTGAATATCCATCCATAAACTGCAAATCCTATGATTCCATAGGATGTTGCCATGGTAGTGGATGGATATTGTAATCCACCCACAACGGAATCATAGTGCTATACTTGTGCAGTATGAAAGGGCCCAGTAACTACAAATAACACAATTTTTTAAAAAATCAGCAAAGACAAACTTCATCTAAAACACATATTGTCCTCCAGTTAACTACCTATTGAAGTTGACGGGATAAAGGATGACCTCCTCTGGTGCTCTGCCATCCCACTGGACAATATAGGCTTGCTCCAGCATTACCACAGGCTGGTATTGTTGGTACGATACCCCTCTGTTTACGCCCTGTAGCCTCAAAGGATGAGATTCATATGCAGCTCTGGCAATGGATAAGGTCAAATTCTCAGGACGCCAGGCCTGAATATAGAGCTGAAAGAGAAAAAGGGAGAGAAAAGGTTGCATGTTGAAGAGCCAACCAAGCTCAGCCTTCACATATGCATTTGATCAGCCGCATACCCTGTAAATATTTTTTTGTCAGCAAAAGAGTTCTCAGCATCCAGGGTTGAAAGCCAATGGAGCATTTCCAATGTAAATAGCGCAAGTGTGACACAAATAGCATTTAGCAGAGCTCTGTTCAACACTGAGCCATACAGAAATCACTGCAATGAAACCTGCAAGAAGTGGTTTATTACTCAACTGGTTTACAAAATTCTGGGGTGAAGATGGTGATATGGCAGTTACAAGATAAAGGACTGCACAACCTATGAAGCGATAGCAGAGAAAAATGTCTCTTGAAGAGTAGGATGAGGCTATGAGTGGCTGCAATGCTGAGGGTGCATAGTATTTCCAGGATCAGAGGTATTGTGTAACTTCAGCATAGGTTACTTAGTACCACTGATCCATAGGATGCTGAATACTAGTCTCTGGAGAGCAAAATCATAGAATCGTAGAGTTGGAAGAGACCCCAAGGGCCATCCAGTCCAACCCCCTTCTGCCATGCAAGAACTCTCCATCAAAGCATCCCCGACAGATGACCATTCAGCCTCTGGTTAAAGACCTCCAAGGAAAGAGACTCCACCACACTCCGAGGGAGTGTGTTCCACTGTCAAACAGCCCTTACTGTCAGGACGTTCCTCCTAATGTTGAGGTGGAATCCCTTTTCTTGTAGCTTGCATCCATTATTCCGCATTCTAGTCTCTGGAGCAGCAGAAAACAAGCTTGCTCCCTCCCCAATATGACATCCCTTCAAATACTTAAACAGGGCTATCATATCCCCTCTTAACCTTCTCTTCTCCAGGCTAAACATCCCCAGCTCCCTAAGTCTTTCTTCATAAGGCATGGTTTCCAGACCCTTCACCATCTTAGTTGCCCTCCTTTGGACCCGCTCCAGTTTCTCTACATCCTTTTTGAATTGTGGTGCCCAGAACTGGACACAGTATTCCAGGTGGAGCCTGACCAAAGCAGAACAGAGTGGCACTATAATTTTCCTTGATCTAGACACTATACTTCTATTGATGTAGCCTAAAATTGCATTGGCCTTTTGAGCTGCTGCATCACACTGTTGACTCATGTTCAACTTGTGGCCTATTAGGACTCCTAGATCCCTAGTCTAAAAAGGTCATTTTTCCACTCTCTGCTTCTCATTACCTTGTGATCTACCAGCAGGTCCTATTGTATTTTCTGTCTATCTGTAGTGTAGTGGACATAGGGAAACATGGGTTCAAATTCTAGCTTAGCCACAAAGGGCTGGAACAAATAATACCCCTTTCATAGGGTTCTTGTGAGGATAGGGTTCTTTAGCTCTTTGGAGTAAAGGCAGGATAAAAATTAAAGGAGTTACTGCCTTAAAGGACTGCCTTCACCTCTTTGGAGAAAGAGTAGGATATAAATTAAACATGACATAGGAGTTTATCACACAAAAGAGGCTAGGAATTTATCCTTTGAATATCCCAGAAAAATTGTGTAACTATGCATAGCGATTTCACACGACATTGCACAAAACCTGCTATTAAAGTAGTCACAAAGAAGCATTAATGTGCATCTTTTTACTTTCAGGATTTCAGCGATGATGCATTTCCGATTTCACTTTATTTGCGCAATTGTGTGTGATAATCATTTGCACAATTACTTGCCATTTCTGCTTCCTTTGCAGGATGCTTTAAAAGTGCTTTAATCTCTCTTTAATGTCAAAACCAGCCCCAGTGTGATAAACTCCATCGAAACATACTGCTCTTCCAATTGGACAACATAGAGTTTCTTCTCTCTATGTGTGTATTACGTGGTAAACTACATGCTGAAGAAACAACGGCAAACATGGTAAAATCATTATTCTGTATGGAGTTGGCATGTTCCCCTACAAGATGTAGGTCAGGAGACAGAACCTAATGATCATAACAAAGATCGATTCTGAAGTGCTTGTTACTTTAGCTATGAAAAACAGACAAAATCTAAATCAAGCTGTACAAAAGTAAAGCTATTAAGAGCATGTAGAACCTTGTAGAAGGAACATCCATTCCTTTAAAAAGCTCTTTTAATGAGGTGGCTGGAGAACTCACATGGATGGCATACTAAGATTATAGGAAAGTCAGATGCTCGATACACACACATTTGGGCAGAAATGGGCATCCATGTGAAAATTCACTCAAATCACTTCTAAAGCAAAAAAAACAACAACAAACAAACAAACCCAACAACTTATATTTTGGGGCTGGGTGGAAGGAAAGTAGAATCAGTTCTAAGCTTTTTTAAATTGGCAGTTTAATGCCTCTTTAAATGGGGTTGGGTCATAGTAGGTCAGTAGTAAAGAATATGCATTGCATGCAGAAATTCCTTGGTTCAATCCCAAAGATCTCCAGAATAATATTTTGTGGAGCTTTCGGGTTATGTGGCCATGTTCTAGAAGAGTTCCTTTCTGACGTTTCACCAGCATCTGTAGCTGGCATCTTCAGAGATGAAGATGCCAGCCACAGATGCTAGTGAAACATCAGAAAGGAACTCTTCTAGAACATGGCCACATAGCCTGAAAGCTCCATAAAATACTATGGATGCCGGCCACGAAAGCCTTTGACTCCACATCTCCAGAATAGCTTGGATGAAGCACTGCCCAAGACCCTGGAGAGTCTCTGTCAGTCTGTAGATCATGCAATGGGGAGAACCCACAGGCTACCCAAGCGTTTCCAAAAAACCTGCATCAAACTTCTGTGTGTGAGTTGAGGGTATTAGATTTGCTACAACAACTAATCTTAAATCCTTACTTCCAGACACAGTGAAGCAATTGAGAAACTTATTAATCCAGCCCCTTGATACTACTGCAGTGACTACTACTTCAAGGTTTCAAGACAGTTTGGGCAAGGATCTAATTCTGTAAACTGGCAGAGATTCAACAGATGGAGCTTTTCCTGGCAAGGAATGAAACTGCCGGTAGAGGGTCAGTTGTTAAATGTCTCCTTATCTTACAGTTGCTAAGAATCCATGAACTCCATTTGTGTTTGCGCACGCACACATTGACACATACATGTGCGCACATGCACATACGAATGACACACAAACACACACTGAGCAATAATCTTAGCTACAGTGGCATATTATTTAACTTTATTTATACCACGGCTTTTATGTCAAACGAGGAATTTTACTGGTATTTATAGCCACTACTTCATAACATTCAAATTGTGAGGAAAATATATGGATGTGCCTGACTCCTTTTTTGTGTTCTTATGATGTGTGTATGTGCGAACGCACACCTGGACCAAATTCAACCTAGAATAAGAATAATCAAAACACACAATGACTAAATGGTGATTTTACCATTCTCTAGTACTGGTGAACGCAGGGTCTTCTCTTCAACAGTCTTGTCACCCCGTATCGAGGTGATTCTCTCAATGCGTATTTACAAATGGTGTGGTTGTAATAAGGGTAGCTTTCCCTTGAAATTTTTTGCTTCAAGCAAAATAGAAAGCCCACCAATGAATATTAATAATGATATGGTAAGTGAGCAAAAGAAAAATGTGAGGGGCAGCTTTGAGGTAGGAATATTTCTCGATTCATTTCTAGCTTTATCCAACACATGTAAGATTTCAAGAATCATAATCATATCCGTGTTTCACTTTCCAACTCACTGCTTCCTTATGACAAGGCAACACTGAAATCTATATGTTACATTTTCACTACTTAGAATGGAAGCCCGACTTATCTTACACTGCAGGAAGGTAAAAATTGGCTGCAGGCATATGGAGATCCAAAGCTGACTTACTACAGGCTGGGTGCGAGACACGGATTTATGGAACTGTTTTTAATGCTACCTTTAAAAACATGACTTCTTTTGCAGGGCACTTCCAGTGCCTTTAATATCTGCCTATTCCTAATTTGCTTAAAATATTTTTATCCCTCCTTTTAATCGTAAAGACGCAGAGCCGAATTCACATTTTAAGTTAACAGAAGTGACAATAGACAGTTAACAAGAATATACAACAAGAACAGAAATACAGTGCAACCACACATGGGAGTTTATCACACAGGAGGAAATTAGGAGTTTAAACAGTAATTAACCCATGAAAATCTTGCAATTCACATTAAAACACAATTAAAATGACATGAACACAAGAGCCATTATCCCATGAATAACCAGGCAATAAACAGCAAAAAGTCATTCATGGGCTGCTGTTTCTTGCCTGGTTATTCACAGGATATAGGCCGTTTAATTATGTTTCATCTTAATGTTGTGTGAAAACCATTAGTGCAACTGCAGGATTTTTACGGGTTATTCACAGGATAACAGCACTTTGAACAGGACATTGTGTGAAAACCATTAGCACAATTGTGGGATTATCATGGATTAATCATCGTTTATGCTTCCAACTGTCCCCTGTGTGATAAACTCCATAGAAGATTTCTTCACACAGCAGGTAATTAAAATATGGAATTTGCTTCCAGAAGACATAGCTATGGTGGTCAGTTGGAACAAGGTTGAAAGAGAATTAATTAGGTTAACACAGAATAAGGTTATCAGTGGATACTAGTCATAACAGCCATGTTTTGCTTCTACTGTCAGAGGCAGCACTAGGAAACATGAACATGAAGCTACTATCGCACTCACATGCTCCTTGCAACTTAGGTTTCCCGTAGGGACTATGGAAACAACATGCTAAACTAGCAAGGCCTTTTGTCTGGTCAAACCGTTTTGTATATACACACACATACTGTGTGAAACTACACAAAACAACTACAGTTTCTAAACTTTCAAAATACAGTCAGCCCTCTGTATCGACTGATCCTTTATCCACAGATTCAAGCATCCATGGCTTGAAATATATTTTTTTTAAGGTTTAAACTCCAAATAGCAAACCTTGATTCTCCCATTGTACATAAGGAACATCATTTTACTAGGCCATTGTATTTAATTGGACTTGAGCATCCAAGGATTTGGGTCTCCATGGGGGTACTGGAACCAAACCATAAGGGCTGACTGTATTGTTTCAAGCTTTGACGATCAACAAGCCTGCTGAGGATCTTCTCCATAATCTTTAAGCACGCAGAGGATCCTTAAGCACTGGGGAAATACTCTGGAGTACATGCACACATCATCCAGCCTACTGACTCGTGGCCCACATTTTTCCCTGTGAATGTATAAATAATTTCTCCCCGGTGGCAGAGTCATTAGCTGTTCATCCATTACGGGTGGACAAACTTCAGAGAATTTTGGAGTTGGACGGTCATCTCGTCTAACCATCTGCTAAGCGAATGTACTTGTAGCTTTCCCAAAAATCTCACTCTGATAAGCTCTTGACAAATTCCCCAGAATACTATTCTAAGCCAGTGTTTCGTGTAATTCAAACAGAAAGGAAAAATGCTTGGATGTGTGTGTATGTGTGTCTATAATTCTTATGTATGTGTGTAGGTTTGCCTGCACCCACAACCACACACTCTTGGATCAAAGTCAAACCCAGCATAAAAACGATCAAGACACACATTGACTCAATGGAGATTTCACCTGTCGGGACTACGGATGAATACAGGGTCTTGTCTCCCGGAGGGGAAAGAAAAGCAGATTTAGTAATGGAGTTTCCAAGATCAAAAGGAACCAGAAGGTTTCACAGGCCTTCATGATTGGATTACTCCTTTTATGCCTTTTCTGGACTAAAATTCTAAGTCTGCATTATAACACCAGTCTGCCTGAAGAAAGCCAGGCAAGTTGGATGCTGCATTTAGGTCCTGAAACTGATGGGCATTTTTGAAAGCTAAAAACTGTGTTCTCCTTCAAAATAAATACCTCTCCTGTGCTAGTGCCAAATTCATCTATATTTCCTTAGCCTGGGCATGTTCTGAGCTGAAATATATCACCAATTTTAGATGTGGATTGAATGGGGAAAGCTGGCTAAAGAGAGAAGAGTCAGATGACCAAGAAAATTACTGTTGGTCCTTGCTTTAAAACTCAGCCAAGGAAAGTTTCTAGGATGGGGGAAAAAAGGCCTCGCTAAAGAAACAAATATATAAATGGGCCAAAAGGAAAGAAGAAAGAACAGCTCCACTTAAAAAAAAAGGCAGCCCTGAATTTAATGCAGGAGCAAGGAAAGTGTGGCCCTTGGGTGACAAAAGCCTGAAGGGCTTTTTCAATGGAGCCCCCAAATCTCCCCTTCTGGGGAGGCAAAAACACCCCAAAGATCTCTTACTAGTCTTGGAGGCTTCCAGGATAAGCAGATTTGATGAATATATCCCTAAGTGCATGAAAATGTGCTCGACACACCAGGACATCACAACCGGAAATTTCAATTTTCAGCGATAAAGCATATAGCCTGCTAGAGGCATGCAAGAGCAAAACGCCAGCATTATTGCAAGTTATCCAACCCAGCCTTAAATGCAGAAGCTCAGGTCTTTCCCCCACCACACACATTCTTCAGTGATTCACAAGTTGTCTAACTGATATAAAGTAGGCAAACGAAAGACGGCAATGAAATATAAGCATGGCCAAAGGTTAAGATTATCTGAAATGTCTTGCGGAAAACATGGGAGGGAATTGCACCGTTTACCCAGTAGTTCCCCACTTGCAGTTTTCTTCCAGGTTGAAAAGGGACTCTTTTGAGCTCGAAAGAGCCAAAGGGGATGGCAACAAATATGGCAAAATTGCCGTCCCATGTCCCTGAGAAGCTGCGGGGTAGCTCAGGGGTGCTATTTTTAAAGTTGGTATGTTCTCTTTTAAAGAATTTTCTTTTTTAAGGTTTAATGTTTTTAACTATATCACTTGTTTAATTGTTGTTGTTTTTAAATACAGTCAGCCCTCCTTATCCACGGATTTTTTTTTAATCTACGGCTTCAAGCATCCACGGCTTAAAAATATTAAAACAAAAAAAACATAAATTCCAAATAGCAAACCCTCATTTTCCATTTTATATATGGGAGGCCATTTTAATGTGCCATTGTATTTAATGGGATTTAAGGATCCATGGATTTTGTTATCCACAAGAGGTCCTGGAGCCAAATGCCAGAGGATAACAAGGAGCCGCTATAATATGATATTTTTACTTCTGCTGAAGCTTTTGTATAGTCTTATTTTTCACCACCATGACTCACATTATTGAGAAAAAGGTGGGATACTAAAGATTAAAACAACAACAACAACAACAACAACAACAACAATAATAAATTTAAAAATATATTTCAAATATTAAAAAATAGGGAGCAGGGGACATAATCCTGTAAGGCCCAGTGAAGGAGGTTGTGCACCCAACAAACCTTGGATAGTTGCCCCACCACCACCTTAAAACATTGCTCCATGGAGAAATACAAACATTTCCAGAGCTGAGACCCAACTTTAAATGTCTCCTGTGATTTTAGAAATAGTCCAGACTGTGGTTTTCACTTTTTTAAAAAAAATATTTACCCCATATCTTGTTTGGTGGACTTTGAATTGTGAAAATTAGTCAATAAACCACACATATTTTGCAAGAAATAAAGAAGCAAAATGGCATAGTTTAAAACAAAGAGTGCTTATATTTCACAAACGTTGTTTGAACTGAATTAAGACTTAACATGATTTTTGTAATTATGAAGCACACACCACACAAAAAACAGGCCACAATTATACATACCATCATTATCTAAAATAGCAGTTCACACCGTATACATTTCCAGTACGCACAAGGATGTAGACACTTCAGAATTCAGTATAAATTTATGCCCAAAATTACGAGTCAAATGTAAACATAGGGACAAAACTGAACATAACCGATTTCTTATAAAGTATGGACCACGATTTCTTATAAAGTAGGTATGCTGTTACATTAAATGTGTGCAGGTGACATGTTGGTTGTGCCATAGAAAGCATGTTAGCAGTTTTCACGTTGCTTCTGTGTGAATGAAGAGAAGAGGAAAAGTGGCCAATTTGCTCTCCTCTACAGAGTTTTCAAACCTCAAATTTCTTGTATCCTGAATATAAAGAAATCAGCAATTTTTCAGCTAAGCACTTGGCATACCCTTTCCCACATTCAAGTTTGTTTCTTTTCCTTTTTTTAAGTTCTGATATTCTCTCAAACGTGAATATGAAGAAATTTGCAAAGTTGGTCAAATTCTTACCAAAAGTGATCTGTAACAAAAATCTCCCATCCCAAAAGGAATGCAAGAAATCTGTCATAAGTGATGTTGTTAAGATATGTATCATTATTTAGGAGATGATAAAGGAAACAACGCAAAAACTCTCGGGGAAAAACAGGTGCTCTGTTCATGGCAGTCCACAAAAACTTATGATTATGGGTCCAAAACGTTGCCCAAAGGGTAATCGGCACTCTCTTATTCTCTCTCTTATATATACACACAAACTGTAAATTAAGACTCTTATATCTTTCAAAATAGAACACGTTTGCATCAAGACAACCACCTATCATGAACAGAGCACATATAAAGTGCTCTTTTCCCATGACCGATGTGTGCCCTGCACAAAAATAAAATCTTGCATCAAGAACCTGCAAAAAAAATAAAAAATAAAATAAATGCTAATTGTACATTGGCCTATATTTGCTTGCTCCATTTCCTGCTTGAGTGTACATAGTTCAGCAAAGACACTTGGGATCGAGCCATTTTTCCAAATTGTCTGATGGAGAGAATTCTTTGTAATTCAAAGTCTGGCACACATGAGAGACAAAGCTGCCTTTAAGTCTACTAAGATCCGTGTTGCCTAACTGGAGCTGGCTATCCAAAGTCTGAGACAAAAGGTCTACATTGATTCCTTCAATACAGATAATTGCAAAAAACAAACAAACCATGCTATACACACAGTCTCTGTTTGCACATAATATAAAGCAGGGATGGGGAAGCTTTAGAATGAAATCCAGTTTCGGAAGGGTCTTGGGAGTGCATTTCGGTACAAGTGGAGTGAATGCAAGTTAAGCAGGGCCAGAGGTAGTCATGATCAATTTGGACACTTCCTCATTAACAATACAAAGCTTTGGAGAGCAATGCTTCCTTATATCAGCATAAAAAGATATAAGGAAGCACTGTAGAACTTTTGAGACTAATAGAGAAAAAGTAATTTCTAGGATAAGCTTTTGTGGTCCATCTCATTTGTAGCCTCTCTGACAGACTTATATACCAGCAGGGCAGGGAGGAGACTGTCAAATGTAATAGAAACATAGCTCTAGGGGCTACATGTAGCCTAGAACCTGCACTTCTTTTACTGCTTTAACACTATACACACAAAAATAATGAACCTGTACAAAGTGCCCAGCGCAAGCATTCTCCTCTCTCCTCCTCCTCCTCCTGAAGAGTCAGTTGGAGAACTAACCCCATCAACTCCATCAACATTCAGTTTTACTTCACCTATTCTTTGGCTTGTCATGAAGTGCTAATGCAGAATCATGATTTAAAATAAATTCTGATTTTCTAAACAAGCTATATAAACAACCCAGAGCTTGTAGTTTGCTCTTTCTGTTTATTTTAAATCAGGGCACCCAGTTTTATACATAGTTTACAACGTAAAACCAACGAAAGATGGTTTTATTCCTCCTCCGGGCCATTCAAACAAAGCAAGCTTTTGTACCCGACTCTTCAGAGTCTTTTCTGCTCATACATGTAGCACAAAACTCCATGTTACCTATTCCATTGTGACTGTGACTCCTTATATATTCAGGGTCAACTACGATTCCTAATAACAGATTATTCCCATTCTGCATGCCGATGTAGAAAAGTGGTCCACTGCAGTGGATATTAAATGAAGTGAAGGATATTAAGCAGACATTAGCTGAGCCTAAAGTCTGATTTCATAATTTAAACTCCTCCAGTTACAAATTTTCAGCTGCTAATGAAAAAGTCCTGGGGAACATTAATCAAGTATCCAAGGATTTGAGAGACGGAGGGGAAAGGAGAAGAACAATGGCCCACACCCCATTTTTGGCAACTGTTAAGATATTTGGTCACGTTTCTGATGCTAACCAGAACTCGTAACACAGAAATGGGCCCACTGAGCAAAAGAAAAATGAAGCTACAGTCTTGATTTTAGCCAGCCTTTGGAAACATATGCTCACGGAATGCAGCTCAATTTAGCATCCCGAGAATCCTATAAATTAAAAGCAAGCTATTAATACTCATGGATGCAAAGGGAAAATAGGCTTAAAATATCTACAGTACTAAGATATCAGGAACAAACAACAACAAGAAAAGGAGCCAAGAAAACAGGTTTTAGTTGCAATGGTGCAGAGCTCCTACATTTTCTCTGTTCCTACTGCCCACCTGCAAACATAAGTAGCTAATGCAACAGAAATTTTTCTGGCTAAAACATGCAAGGCTCCTTCATAGGTGAGTTCTGGTTCTGATCTGGTGGCTCACAGCTGGTTAGCAATGTTTTGGGCAAACTATGGACTAGAAAGAGACTTTTTGTAGAAAGGACTTCTACCAATCATTAGAACTGTGACCAGCATAAGTTGAACAGCAACTTCTCTACACATTGTTGTTATGTGCCGTCACATCCATTCTGACTTATGGCATTCCTTAGGTGACCCCATCATGGGATTTTCTAGGCAGGATTTATTCAAAGCAGGTTTGCCATTGACTTCCTCTAACGTTGAGCGTGACTTGCCCAAAGTCACTCAGTCGGTTTCCACGGCCAAGTAGGGATTTGAATCCTGGTCTCCAGAGTACTAATTCACCACTCGAAGTACTGCACTACTCTGGCTGCCTATGCATAGTCCCTTGTTAATATGTCAAAAAGTGATCCAGGCTTGGAAATATTTACATAAATGCCAGGGAAAGAAATACAAAAGTGTTGTCCACAGTAAAACAGTCTCCATCTCTCCTAAGATGTTTAACACCGCCAGTGGTATCTTCTATTATCCTACTCAGCATTTGGCAACATCCCTATCTGCATACCAATAACTGAGTCTTACCTGTGCATATTTCTCAGTGCATATCATGCCATTCCACCTTGGAACAATTAGGCAGCCTGGGTGACGAATCAGATAGTTGTCTGCCCTGCCCACAAAGCTGTCCCGATAGCCTGTCACGGAACCATCCAAATCATGGAAAATCGAGACTTTGTCACCATCATTATTGTTGTCTCCAAACCACTGGCCTCGCTTGCCCAGGAACACCTTGAGGCCAACCTTCAGAGACAGGCAGACCAAAAGAAAATAAACATTGTCATTATTAGGGAAACAATAGCATTATTACTACAACCAACTGCAATCCAGTGCTGAAATGCAATTGCATTCCAATTCTTTTTCTTTCTTTTTTTTTCATCTGGCCAGTAAGTTTCTACAGTAGGAATCCCAGGCCAGAACACCTAAGTTCTTTAATGGCTACCTAATAGGCAGAAAGATAACCAACGATACTTCCCCAGCACTGCATTTCTGGGATGAAAAGGATGCAGCTGTTGAAATTCGGCTTCACAAACATAGCTGATCCCAGGCATTTTGCTGTTTAGATCAAAGAACAAGATGCTCCCAGATCCATGTTCAAAAACAAAACAGACTAGCAGTTGAGTTTTACTTCAACACTGGTGAAGTGACCTTACCCTCTGCCACACCTGAATGTTTGGGAGTGGAAGGACTGGTCTTAAAGGCTTGCAGAGTTCAGTCCTCCATCTAAAAGGAATGGTTAAAGGGCTCCAGAAGGGTGACAAGGAGACTTCAGAAACTGCCACCCAGCTTCTGCTGCCTGTTGTGTTTGCCTCACTTTACCCAATGATAGGGCCAGCCCTGTACACAGAATCGCCATGAAGAGTGAAAGAAATGTAGAAGGGTTGTCATGCTGGACTTTTATCTCTCTCCTCACATCCTAATTTAGGATTTTTGCAATGCACACTTTTCCCAAGTTGTTCAATTCAGTTGCCCCCATTCTACTCTCATGGCCACCTCACAAGATTGTTTAAGACAAGAATGAGCAAGGCTATTTACCCAATGCCAACTCTAAGGAGTTTATCACAGGCAGGGAATTGGAAGTATAATCCAATGGCAATCTGAATGCAATCATGGGGTTTCACGTGATTGCGTGAAAGCCGATCACACACATTTTCGGGCAAAGGGAAGTCCTTCCGAATGCAATCATGGGGTTTCATGTTATCTGTCTAATTTAACATTGTATGTACAGCACTGTGTAAATTTACAGCGCTATATAAATAAAGGTTAATAATAATAATAATAATAATAATAATGCGTGAGAAACTATCACACGCAATTTCGGGCACTGGGAGGCAATTTCAGGCAGTTCTGAACGCAATGCAGTGTCAATATGCAATCACGTAAATTTGCTGAACTAGCGAATTAACTCAATTCCGAACTGGCCTCACTTCCATTTCTTTCGAAATTGAGAGAAATTCCTCCCATGTGATAAACTCCTTTAATCCAAGGCTATTAACCCAATGCCAACTCTATGATTCTATGATTCTATAATAGCCAAAGTCTCTCTGGTCCAATTTCAATTGTCTAACCACACTTCCTTACTGTCCCCACATAGATTTATCTGAAATCTCAGATTGCCCTGGATACCTTCAGTTCAGTTCATCTTTATTAGGGTCATAGACCAGCACAGTGGATATCTTACTTTTTGTGGATCAGGTCATGACTACCTGTGACCTATAGTTCTTCTCTCCATTTACTTCATTATATTTTCAAAGGATTATAAGTATAGTAAAAGGCCATTTAAACACTATTTCAACAGTACTATTATTAAAAACATAATTCTGCTCAGGGGAAAAACAAAGGCACAAAAAGAGTTAGACTTTATGAAGATAGGCAGGTTCGGGCCTAGGTCCTATAACTAAGTCTTAATCTAGGCATAGATCTCTGGACAATTTGCAGGTTGGCAAGGATTTCTGACTCCCAACTTCAGGCATTATTCCTAATTATGCAATTTAAAATGTCTACTTCAATCTTTGATCTTCTGTTCAGGCTAATTAGAAGAGTTTTGAACATCACTTGAAAAAAACAATTAGTTACAGTTTCAAGGATTCAGCAGCATTGCTTTACTGTTAAAGTTAAAAACAAATCTTCCTTATTTTTCAAAAGTAACCAAATTTTGGGGTTTTTTTCCCAAAGGAGAATGCTACTAGCAAATGTGTTGTTGTAGTTGCTATGTGTCTCTTCAAGTCATTACCAATTTACGGCAATCCTAAGGGAAACCTATCGCAGGGTGTTCTTGGCAAGATTTGTTCAGAGTGGCTTTGCCATTGCCATTGCCTTCCTCTGAGGCTGAGAGAGTATGGCTTTCCCAAGGTCGCCCAAAGGGTTTGCATTGCAGATTGAGGATTCAGAGTCCTAGTCCAATGCTTAAACCACTCTACTGCATTGGCTCAGCGTTAGGTAGTCTATATTAACACACACACACTTAAAGAGTTAGAAGAAGGCACACTCCCTATAATTATGAAAGTAGAAATGGTTAGTTTTGCCCCGCAAAAAAAACCCTAAAAAGAAACAAAAGAAAAGCTCATTCTTTTACTCATTTACAAGCATAATATCAGTTATGTCTTTTCTTGTTTTTTTACAAAAGGACTTAATCACAAGTAACTCATCCTTTGTAACTATTACATCCACACATTGCCTGTTAGTATGAACAGCTACTCAAGTGCCTGGATGAGCAGCGGCTCATCTTGCGCTTCAGAGCAGATTTCAGAAAATTCACTCTGAATTAGAGCAACAAACAGCACTCCTTCATTACATAGGAATTAAAGAGGGGCAAGTTTGTTTTGGCACATAAGAGAAACAAAACAAAACAAAGCACACTTGCTTCTCTCCACTTCTGGTAGTAAAAATACAAAACAACAATTTAAACAACTATCAATTTGCCATCCTTTACACAATACCCAAAATCTGTGGCCTGGTCTACCTTGCTCTGCCTTACACTAGCGTTGGAATGTGGAATTGGCCATGTTGGTCTGGGAGAGAGTAGCATAGATAGTACAGCCCTGAAAGACAACCAAACATGAGCTTCCAAGGAGTTTATCACATGAAGGAGTTTATCCCGTAAATTTCCCAGTAATGATTTCACATGACATGGTGCAAAACCCGCCATTAAAGTGGTTACAAAGAAGCATTAATGAGCATCTTTTTACTTTTGGGATTTCTGCAACAATGCATTTCTGATATCGCTTTATTTGCGTGATCCTTCGTGCAATTATTCACCATTTCCGCTTCATTTGTGAGATGTTTTAAATGTCTTCAATCTCTCTTTAATGTTGAAATCAGCCCCAGTGTGATAAACTCCTAAGTAGAACATGGAGCAGACAGAGAGACAATTGTAAATGCCCTGCTTCTTACCTTCTCCACCCCATCTCCTCCTACCACAAAAGGTGGATGAAGGATGTGTGGCCTTGATTTGGATTTGCATTTGAAAGTGATTGGTTCAGCATTATCTGGATTCTTCTTTAAGTAGGGGGTGAAATCTGCAGGATCAGGCCTATACAGGGTACATAACCTTGTGCTCTTGCTTTGCACAGCTAACTCTTAGTGGCATATGCTCACAAGGATGATACACTATTGAATCAATCCTTGTCTGCCATCTGATTTAGTAGGAAATGTGTAGACAAGTAAGACATTGTAAAACGTGACTCTCTAAATGTAGACAAGTAAGACACTGTGAAGCATGACTCTCTAAGGTCAAAAAGATGTTTCCTTCACTACAAAGACACAAGAAATAGATGGGTGCATGGGACCTATCCATGTTTTGTAAACAACAACAATAGCAGCAGACTACTACACTAAATAGGAAGGTGCTGACCACTCAACATAGTTTTAGAATCAAGCAAACACTGGAATTCTGTATGTGATGCGATTTTATCTTGAAACATAGTGGTTCACCTACCTCTGTATTGTCAATACCAGATTGCTCGATTTGGTGCCCTCTGGATCCATTAGATGACAACTCCTATCACTTCCATGATGGTTGGAGATGATGGGGCATAACCAGATTAAGTATACCCATCTCTGTTCAGTGCCGGCAGGCGCCATTTTGTTGGGACGAAAGTCTTCCGACCAGAACATTTAACGCTTCTTGGCACTGAAAAGGGATGGGTACCGGAACGGGACCTTTTTGGGGATGCTTGCGTGTGCGGTAAAATCCATTCACGCTCGCCCCCGTGAGTCTCGTTCCCATCCCCAAAATGGTTTTAAAAGTTCATGCGATAAAGTTCCTAGTGCACTAGTTGTCTTTGTGTTTTAAAGTGTTGTCCCAAATTTGGCAGTTTTGAGATTCTTTGAGTTCCACTATTCAGTTGCTAGCTAAAGAGACTGGGATTTGTAATCCAACACATCTGAAAACTGCCAAGTTGGGGAAGGCTGTCCGGAAGCATGGTATGTGACAACCTGTCTATTGCATCTCCTTTTGTTCCTTCTCCACTTACTGTCAACATGTATGTTATTCTCTCTTCTATTAGATACTGTGCATTGTTTCTCTGGATTACAGGAGGTTAAAAGGAAATTAAAGACAAATCCCAATTAGAGTAATCCCCATTTAGCCATTGGATTAAGTCTGATGTTTTGGTTCCAGTCGCAGGCCACTGATCCAGTGCAACGTTAAATATTTCCAGCACTGAAACAAAATTTTGGCTTTTATTGTGGGCTCACAGGAACACGCACCTGTCAACTTTTCTGCACAAATGAATCTGGGCAGCTGGATACTATGTACAGTGGTCCCCCGGTTTACAAAATTAATTCGTTCCAGCACCCCTTTCGTAAACTGAAAAAGTTCGCAAACTGGGGGACCACTGTAATGTATTGGAATAAACTTTGCACCATTTGAATTTCCCGCCGCTTTTTTTTTCGTAACCAGGGTTTTTTTCCATAAACTGGGGCCGTTTTTCTGGCCCGGGCTCTTTCGTATCCCGGGGTTTTCGTAGGCCGGGGGATTCGTAACCCGGGGGACCACTGTAGTATGATATTCGTCTGTGAAAAAGGAACTGTGGAGAATGGCTGAATCAAAATGAATCTCCCTCCTCTTGGAGAGGCTTGGTTCTGGGCTAACTCTAAGCCATTATATGTCTCGGGTTATCTGATGGGTGGGACTAGTAGGTTGCTAGAGTAAAAACTGGGAACAGCTCTGGTACCTTTAATGGTTGTGTAGAACCATTGTGTAGAACAAGCAGCATCTGATGACATTTCCTGTTCTGCACCATTAAAGGTCCAGGGAACATCTCCAGTTTTCATTCGGTAACCCTAAGGTTACTAACATTATTTTTTTCCACTAATGTGCCAGGCACAAGGACCATATTTGTGACCACTGGCTACAAGTGTTCCTTGCTTTCCTGGAAACCCACCACAGACCAGCAGATGATGGCTCACAGACCAGCACCAGTACACATACCACCACTAAACCACAAGGAAGCAGTCCAAAGGCATGAGACCAGCTGAGTCCTTCCTCCTTCCTCTCTTCTTCCAGCAGCTCAGAACAAACAAGTGCAGAGCAAACAGAACAACGCAGACTATTTCCAGCTATGTGTGTTAAAGTTGTGAGTATTCTTGCTTACTCGATACTGAGCTCCATACTGACTGTGTTTATGTTTAGGTCTTGCTGGGCAGAAAGTTAGTTCAGAGTTGAGACTATGCAAATTAATTAATTTTTGACTGAATCACTTGTAAGATTGGTTACATTCAGGCCATTTGTTAGAATTCGGCCAAGTGATGTGTCAAGAGCTTCCCCCAACTACAGATCTGTACTAATCTAAAGCATTAACTGGTAAAATGGATAGCCCTCCCAGGACCATACAATCTCAGCACTGAAAGGAGGAATTCTCCAAAAGTGTGCCATGCCAAATTTCCCACTCTTATGTCAAAGTTTATCTCTGCAGTGAAAAGATAAATGAGAAAAAACTC
Source organism: Urosaurus nigricauda (assembly GCA_034509955.1). Taxonomy (NCBI): domain Eukaryota; kingdom Metazoa; phylum Chordata; class Lepidosauria; order Squamata; family Phrynosomatidae; genus Urosaurus; species Urosaurus nigricauda. The sequence continues at coordinate 21,662,968 of JAOEGL010000012.1, read as the reverse complement.
TCTTTTCTCACAAATGCCCCAGTTCAACAGGGGTATGGACTTTCTGAAAAATATGGCAGTGCTTTGAAACAAACTTTTCTACTGCATAAAACCAGAGATTATATAATCCTAAAAGAGCAAATGAGTGCTTGAATTAGCTTTTAGTTGGAGTCTCTTCCCTTACACACAACATATACACATGGATGCAAAACAAGCCCATTTTCATTCATTAACTTCTCTCTTACACTTCTCTCCATTCGGATCAGTGAGACGTTGTTCTGAGGACTTATTTGCCAGGCATTTTTCATGAAGAAGCCAAGCGCGCTTGCATGTCTGTCAGCAGTGGGAGCGAACTTCCTAAAAGTGCTTTTTGTCAACCTGACAGGGCCGTCATATATCTGGAAGCCACGGATGGGAAAAGTCCTATGATTAAAAAAAAGAAAAGAAAAGAAAAAGGAAACAGAAAGTGTAAATATTCTATGGGGCAGGGCGGGTTCCCAACCTTTGTGACTCACGGAGCCCTTTTAAGAATCAGTTTCTATAGTGGAGCCCCTAAGAGGCCTACCCTGAGTCTTACAGGTTAATGGAGTTTATGAGTAGTGTTACGGGGCATTGCTATAGGGCAAGGAAAGGGAAGCCACGAATTGTAAAGTTTTAATTATCTCCTTTAAAAAAAATTGATAGAAAGTTTGTTTTGATTTGTAGTTGTTAACTTATTTCTATGATGTCACTATCCAGATTTGCACATTTCCCCCAGCAATTCTTGACCCTCTGGATACCTGATATTGTAGAAGTTTGCAGATTGCGCCTTACGAGGGAGTATCGTAAAATAATAATTATCACCCAGAAGTTATTATGGCATATTGATGAAATTTTGTCAATGTCACAATTGGTCCCTATGTGCATGATATTGAGAAAATCAGATCATTGCATCCTTTATTTTAGTGATAGGCCATGCCAGAAGTGACTAAAGTATAAAATCCTCGTAAGGCGCAATCTGCAGACTTCTACAATAATAGTATTCGGAGGGTTGAGAAACACTGAGAAAAATGTGTCCATCTGGATGGTGACTATGTAGGGATAAATTAACAACTAAAAATCAAGACAAACCTTCCGTCAAATTTTTTTAAAGGTGATAATTAAAACTTTAGGATACCCCTTGTAGCTTGTTGGTGAAACTTCATGAAGAAGTATGGCCAGCCCATGACATTTGGCTGCCTGAGAAGACAAAATGATGTTCCTTTCCCATTCCAGGGACTGACAGATAAATCTTAGTTCAACACTCCTGATGGGCCACCATTTTCCATTGACCTGAGGGCAGCTGGTAAAATTTGGGAGATGCAGGGCAAGCACCATGATACACCAAGCTGTGTTCTCCTTGCCCCAGCAACTTGACCCTCACCACTCGCTACCTAAGGTAGCTGCCTCCACCTGCCAAGGGGTACAGATGAACCTCTGGACATGATACACTAACTTTCTCCACAGTGGCACCAATGGTTCTGTGCCATTTTGCATTCACACACAAAAAAGGAAAATAAATCATCCCCATCGTACACATGGAGACAGCCAGAACTCACACACTGGGAACTTCATGAATTTGCTAGAAATGTGAAAGGGGCCCTGTGCCAACAAGGATACCAGATCAAGTGAAGGAGTCTTATTTGAATACAGTCTTATTGTCACAAGCTTGGAAAGCATGACTGTTGGGGGGGGGGAGCTACCTTCATTTGAAGATATGAATGCAGGTTGAGCCTCCCTTACCCAAAATGCTTGGGACCAGAGGTCTTTTTGATTATTATTTTTTTAATTTCATAATATCTCTGTTTGTAGATAATGAGATATCTTGGAGATGGGATCCAAGTCTAAACACAAAATTCACTTATGTTTCATACACACCTTATACACAAAGCCTGAATGTAATTTTATATGATGTATTTTTAAAATAATTTTGTGAATAAACCATGTTTGTGCACACTGAACCATCAGAAAGCAAAGGTGTCACTATCTCGGCCGTTCATGAACAAAGTTATGAGTTTTGGAATATTTTGGATTTAGGGATTCTGGGTAAGAGAGACTCAATCTGTAGCAGCTTTGATACACTACAAGGGGTCAGCAACCTCTTCATTGTGAACATGATAAAATATAGAAGGAACTGAACACCGTAATGTTGAAGGAACTGCCTAATGAAGCAAAAAACCAAATGATGCTCCCCAATAAGTCAAGGTACACAGCACCAGGTTATTTTGATACATGTGGCAGGAAAACCCCTGAGCACATCTCTCCCTTCATAGCAGCAAAAATTCGATAAGGACCAATATTCAGAGGTTCCTATGTGGGCCATCAACAAAATACAACGAAATCCCAAATCCACAAAATGGTGATACCTTTGTTGGGTCAATGGCAAACCCAGTGAAGCTTCAAAAGCTTGCATGATGTATTTTGTGCTTCTTAGCTAGCTCAATAAAGGTGTCACCATTTTGTGGAATAAAGATCAAGTGACCAACAACTTGTTGTCCTTTCGTAACACCTAGATCTGCTCCCTGAGGAGCTGCTTCACTCTATCTAATGACTGAGCTGGCCCCAGTAATCAGTTTTTTCTCAGAAATGGCTAAGCCAAGCTGACAATATGTATCATTTTTTTATAGTCTGATCATGGGACATGTGGAAGCCCCGTTTTGGTTTGGTTTTTTGTTCTTAAAAAACACATATTGCATATTCTTCCGTTACACTTTGAAGCACATGCAGCACAACTTAGGGTCTTTTACTTATATTTTTTCTTAACTTTGCTCAGTGAACCCTTCCCTTCACTCAGTGAACTCCCTCTGTTAAGCTTCCCTTCAATCTGTTATTCCCTTATTGCCTTTTTTGCTAATTATTCCATCGACAATACTTGCCCTGGCGTCCTCCATCAACATCTCTGCCCCCCACTCACATACCCACACATGCACACACGCAAACACTTTGAAGATCTACTCTTCTATACTTTTTAGCACATTCTTACCTTGGCATTCCTGCTGTCTAAAGACATGCCACCTTAACTCCCTCCGGTGATATACAATTCCCAGTCTACTGTATACATTCTTGCACCATCATTTATCCTTACTGTTTGCATGACAAAAACCATTCCGATTTATTGAAGCCAGATTTTGACACCCCCCCCCCCTCCTGCTTTTCATTTTGTTTTTCAGCTTTCTCCCTTCTCACAGATCAGTTGCGCTCCTGGCTTTCCCCTTGGTCTACTGTTGCCCCCTGACAATTTCTGACAGGATGCAAGAAGCTAATTCATTTTGAATTAAACTATTGCTACTTCTAACCCTGTGCTGTTAACAATGATTGCAAGCAGCTCTCCAGAGTTTCACATTTGAGTCTTTCCATACCCTAAGTGGAGATGCCAAGGATTAAACTTGTAATCTTTGTATGTAAAACACATGTTGTACCTCTAACTACACCTCCTCCTTGACATGGAGAAGGACTTCAAGCTAGTTACAAGGGCTCTTTCACGCTCACTCATAGTCTTCCCCAATCTGGTGGTCTCGAGCTTCCACCGTCCCCAACCAACATTGCCTTTATCCTTGCACCAAGCTGGAGAAGGCTGCTGTAGTAGCAGTGAAAGGAACTACAGAAGATGGATTGATTGATTTTACCAAAGGTCTCAAGGTGGCTTACAATGAAATCCATTTAAAACAATAAAATAACAACAATTTAAAAGATTAATCATACACTAAATCATTTATCCATTAAAAACCAGACAAGTTAAAACCAATTAAAACAATTTAAAACTTGTGCACCCACAGCACATGTGCAGCCTGGATAAAATCAGTTTGGTCCCAAAGGCTTTAATAAAAAGCCAAGTTTTAACTTGGTGCCAAAATGAGACCAACGTTGGTGGCAATCGGGACTCAAGGGGAGGGTGTTCCATTAGTGGGGTGCCACCATAGAAAAGGCCCTCTTCCATGTCCTCCTACAATGCATTTCCCTTACAGGTGGGACACAGAGTTTTCAGTGGTTTCCTACCACTCCTTCCAATACCAACAAAATGTCAATGAAAGTAGCCCCAAAAGAGAGACACTAAGAAAGAAAAGGGAAGCATGAGCATGCTCAGGAAGTCCTTAAAATCTGCAGAAGGACAGTTAAGTGTGCACTGACACACTGGAAGAGTGTGCACACAGAGACAGATGCACAAATGCAAAAGGCGGTGAGGACTAAGAATGCCGAATAGTCACAGAACATTGAGCATCAGTTGGAAAAGAATTTGATTTGGTTAGAGATGGAATGGAGGATGCTGGAGGAGGGCTTTGCTGGCTAGAATAGGACTGAGTGACAGAAGCACATCGGTTAGAAAATTAGAATATAATGCAACAATTTGTTGCAGGTCTGAATTGCAGGGTTGTTCAGATAAAGTAAGTGAGCCATAGCCTGGCACACGCTTGAGATGCTGGCACCACCAGGTTCAGATAATCCCCCTCTTACTGTACCCCATTTCCAAACAGGGTAAAGATCATACACTTTCTTTCCAACAAGTTTATGGCTGCCACTCATGACATGGAGAAAAAATGAAATTTAGCACCATACTCAGGAATAACATTATAGGGTGGGAACCGGATGTGATGGAACTGCAACCCCCAGCAGCAGTAGTAATAGCCAATAATGATGAGTGCTGGGAGCTACAGTCCAATAACATCTGTAGGGCCACAAGATTCACACCCCTATTATGAAGGAAAAACTACTCCTCAATTCGCATGGGGTAATACATATGCTCTCCAGCCACCAATATATCACATACCATTAGGACGCAAGGAATAAATTTAAAGCATCTGGGATAGATTAGCTTTTCTTGTTCTCAGAGGTTCCAATTTCTTGTGCATTTCTTTTCACACTCATTTCCAAGGGAAACCACAATCTGCAAAATACTTACTTGTTTCGAGGCAGTGTTCTAGATTCTCCACCAGCTCCTTTCCCCCAGTAGCTGTTTTGTCCTCCCTGGGATCCAACGTTGCTGCTTTCACCAACAAAGACAGAGTGAGACACTTCTAAGCTGCAGCCTTCATCTATGGGGAAAGTTCCATCACTATAATTAGATGAACACGAAAGTGTCAGATGGATAATGTGCAACTTGGTTCAAAGCTATCTACCTGCAGAGCATGCCAATAGCCACTCAGTCCTATTCTGTGGTTAAAGAAGAGGGAAAGCCAACCATAATGGTCAAAGGCAGAGGTGGGAAACCTGTAGCCATTTTATGTTAGGCTACAACTCCCATCATCTCTAGCCTTGCTGAAGCTGATGGAGATGGATTCCAAAACATTTGGGGTGTTTATAGCTTCGAATATGCTTCCCCCACCTGGTGCTCTCCCACTGTGTTGGACTACAACTAAGTTACACTAGTTGAAATACATTATTGGTCTAAAGGCCATCTTGATTCAGCTAAGCCAAGACAAATGTAACGTTTTTATTATCTTCTTCAGCCATTTTTACCTTTTTAAAAAATGTTCCTGTTGTTCTGTGCCTTCAAGTCATGTCCAGCTTATGGCAACCCTAAAGCAAACCTATCACAGAATTTCTGGGTCTCAGAGTATGTGATTTGCTCAGGGTCACCCAGTGGGTTTCCACGGCCAAGCAGGAATTTGAACCCTGGTCTTCAGGATATTAGTTCAATGATCAAACCACTACACCACACTAAAGCAGAGTTTATCAAGTTAGTTTTAAAATTACTTTTACATCACAGTTCCAAGATCCAAAAAGCAGTTACAGTGGGCCCTTGTTATCAGCTGGGATTTGGTTCCAGGGCCCTTTCTTTATAACAAAATCTGTGTATGCTCAAGTCCCATTAAATATAATGGCACAACAAAATGGTGTCCCATATATAAAATGGAAAATCAAGGTTTGCTATTTGGAATGTATACTTTTTGGGAATATTTTCAAAATGGATCTCAAAGAGGCGGGGTACAAATAAATTATTATTAAGCCATGTATGCTCAAATCCATGGATAAAAAAATCCGTGGATAAGGAGGGCCAACTGTGGTTACTTTATAGGGGGTTTTGTGGGGGGATGCTTTCCCATTTCTCAAAATAACGTTTTAATGACATTCGTTTTTTTAAAAAATTAAACACTTTTACTTCAGCAGAACATGGCAAAACAAAAGCCAGTACAGTGGTCCCCCGGGATACGAATCCCCCGGGTTAAGAAAACCCCGGGATCCGAAACCGGCGGGACCGCGATTGTATCCCCCGTGATCCGAAGGATTCCCCGGGATCCAAAAAAACCCGATCCGGTGGATCGGGCTGCCCCTTTCTCTTAGTCGGCATCGAGGAGGGCCTCCTCAGAGAGAAAGGGAGAGCCCGATCCGGCGGATCGGGCTCTCCTTTTCTCTCAGCCGGCCCTTTCTCTCTGAGGAGGCCCTCCTCGATGCCGGCTGAGAGAAAAGGAGAGCCCGATCCGGCCGATCGGGCCCTCCCTTTCTCTCTGAGGAGGCCCTCCTCGATGCCGGCTGAGAGAAAGGGAGAGCCCAATCCGCCGGATCGGGCTGTCCCTTTCTCTCTGAGGAGGTCCCCGCCCTCTTTCCCCTGGGTTACGAAAATTTTCGGGTTACGAAAGGTAATCCGGAAGCTATAAACACCCCAAATTAGTTTCTTGCAAATCTTCCCTAAGTAACATAAAATGCCGTTCGGCTCTTTTTGTATGTTGCTTGGCAAACAGAGTTTCCAAAAGTTTCTGGCAGTAAGAATCACAGGAAGTATGGCAGATCATCTCAGATCTGGGGTTTAGAAGGTTACAAATCAAGGTTATTCTCTTGATTTGACTAAAACAAAGCCAGTGTGGTATAGTGGTTTGAGCATTGGACTATGCCTCTGGTGACCGGGGCTTGAATCCCTGCTTGGCATTGGGTGACCCTGGCCAAGTTGCACTCTCACAGCCTTAGGAAGGCAAAGGCAAACCCCCCCTCTGAACAAATCTTTCCAAGAAAACCGCTATATGGAGTTTATCACACGAGGGGCCAATTTCGATGTTAAAATGACATTGAAGTGGTGTTAAAGCAAACTTAGCCTTTGCGAATTTAAAGCAAATTTAAAGCGAATTTAAAGTGGAAATAACGTTATTTCACAATTAACCTTCATGCATGATTTTGCAATTAAAGCAATTTTGAATTTACACTTTCTATAGAGATCTGAACTTGAAAAGATGTGGATTAATCCTAGTTTAATTGCAGCTTTTTTCGCGACGTCATGTGAAATAGCATTGCTTAATCCTCCTTTAAATCTAGTTTAGCTATGGCTTTTTCGCAACGTCATGTGAAACAGTGTCGTGTAATTTTGTGATTTCTCCAGGATATCTTTGGATTAACCCCTTGATCTCTCTGGTGTGATAAACACTTAGGTTCACCTTAGGGCCACTAAAAGTCAGCAATGTCTTGAAGGCACACAACAAAAAGAGATTCCGGCTCAACTTTAGGGGGAACTTCCTGACAGTAAGGGCTGTTCGACAATGGAACACACTCCTTCCTCGGAGAGTGATGGAGTCTCTTTCCTTGGAGGTCTTTAAACAGAGGCTGGATGGCCATCTGTCGGGGATGCTTTGATCAGGAGTTCCTGCATGGCAGAATGGGGTTAAATTGGATGGCCCTTGGGGTGTCTTCCAATTCTATGATGCTATGAACAACAACAATAACAACAACAAAGGAGGAAACAACAACAAAGAGGGTGGAGCTTGTAGATTTAATTCAGCCAGCCACTCAATTGCATTTTCAACAAATACTCCCGTTTCAGAAAGAACAACTCACCTAGCCAGAGTTAGCCCAATCCCATTGTCTGAAAAGCTAGAAAAGAACAAACATACAAAAAAAAATGTGATGTTTTGGGGAATGCAAAATGCTCATCTTCCCTACTTAGCACAGCCACAAGGACCAAGTGACAATTCAGTCCACCTACCCACAGTGTTGGAAGATGACCTCTCCTCCCCTTGCCCAGGCTCCATGGTCATTATTTTTGAAAGCAACCAGGCCATCAATCACAGCAGGAACCCGAGGCTTTTGGGGGTCAGCATCCTGGTGAGGACGGAACCTGGGCCAAAGAATCAAAGTTGATCACCGTGATCCAGAGAAAATGGGAACACCAATTTAAATACTGCACGGTAAGTGTGTGCCTGTCGATCAAATGCTAACCATGTTCCCAGTTGAAACAAAACCACAAAATGTCAGTGTTTATGGCTACACGAATGCAAGCTGGAACACATCCCAAAAAGGGATTCTGATTTATGTTACTGCATTATGTACCACAGGTCTAAAACCAATAAAAGCGGGAGGAGCAGTACAGTAGAAAGAGACCTCCAGGCCATAAACTCTAAGGGACAGAGGTGTCTTATTGTTCTGGATGTTGTTCCAGGAAACTCTCCAGAATGTTCTCCTCTTCCCTTCTCTCACAGATCCTAATGCCAGGGGTCCATGCCTCCCCCCCTAAAAAAAATGGTTCTAAAACCTTTGGCTAGCTCATACACATACATATCATCATGGGATTTCGCTATACATCCACTCTGTGTAAACTGAATCCAGTGAAAAGCATGAGGTTTCACTTAATACACACATTCCATCAGAGGTGATTGGTCTGCAATGGCTTATTCAAATGAAGCAGTACAGAGTTTGAGACCCAGCACTGAAGCAACTTCTGCACACATCACTTTGGAAAGCATGTTATTACTGCCATTGAGAAGTGCACAACTAATGATTTTCTTTCCCCTAATGCACAACTGATTCTAGATTCATAATATGTTACAGAAAAAGAGAAAGAAAAAAGAGCATTTTGTTCATCTGGATTTTTTAAAATGCCTTCTGTTATTTTGCACTTTAAACTTCCTTAAATCACAAAATCGTCATGATTTCAGGAATAAAACAGAGTTTGCTTCTGTTGTCCTGATGCTAGGCACATTCATGTAGGAATAAGCCTGTTATGTGCCTTACAAGTAGTGTTGTGACAACCCTATTTTTTTGTTCTCGTCCATCGAGAACTAGATGTGATTTTTTTTTTAAAAAACAGTTGCAAAAGGTTATTTTTTTTCTTTCATAAATTTCTCGAATGAAAATAAAAGACAAGGGAGGTGAACATTTACACTAATTACCTGGCATTTCAAACTCAATTAATATGTCAAAAGAAAGTTTGGCAGAGGTTTAAAGAACATTCCTCTGCTAGAAAAACCCAATATGAATGGCAGCTTTATGCAAGATACTCAAATCCTGGCCATCGAATTAAAAACCAAAATTCTTACTCATTGATTGAGAAGTGTTCATAATTTCTTCTCTTTAGAAATCTTCGAATAACAGAAATTTCTTCTGTTTATCGAACTGTGACGAATATTCTTTACATCACTACCTAACAAGGTTGATGGCAGAACTGACAATAAAAATGCCTAAGGCACTGCACCAATGTGAAGCATGGAGAATGGTCTCTAGAAATCCTGAGATACTCTTTATTTTTATTGTTTGTTTTTTTTAATAGTGGGTTGAGCAATGCCTATTTTACATATAAGCCCAGACTAACATGGTCAAGAAGAAACAAAACCCAAAGTGGGGATAAAACCAGGGTTCTGTCAACATGAGGAGGTTTGAATGCAAATGGAAAGGATGTCCTAAGATTAATCCTGAGCCAACCATTTTCACTGAAACCTATGGATGCATGTCATCCTTCGCGTGCATCATGGGAAATCTAGACCTCATGAGGACAAAGTACATCACTATGCACAGCAAAGGTGGAGAAGTTGTGCCCCTCCAGATGTTAGCTGGCCAGCAAGCATAGTCAACAATGAACAATGATAGGGGTTGCATTTCAACAACATTTGGAGGGCCCCTCCAGGCAACTGTGGGGAGCTTATATATTGCCAGCTTTGTTCCATCTTTCCTATAAGGTGTTTCAGGTGGCATGCATGATTTCTTTCTCATACGAGGGGGTAGCCAAAAGTTTTAATGGTCACCTTTTTAAAAAAATTGACAGAAAGTTTGTTTTGATTTGTAGTTGTTAACTTATCTCTATATAGTCACTATCTAGATTTACATGTTCTTCACAACGTATCTTGACCCTCCGAATACCTGATATTGTAGAAGTCTACAGACTGCGCCTTACGAGGGGGTATCGTAAAGTAATAATTATCACCCGGACGTTATTATGGCATATTGATGAAATTTTGTCAGTGTCATCCTTGGTCCCTAAGTGCATGTTGCTGAGAAAACCAACTCATTGCGTCCTTTATTTTTGTGACTGGCTCTGCCAGAAGTGACTAAAGTGTAAAATCCTCATCAGGTGCAATCTGCAGGCTTCTACAATATCAGGTATTCGGAGGGTCAAGATACGCTGGGAAAAATGTGTAAATCTGGACGGTGACTACAAAGAAATAAGTTAACACCTACAAATCCAAACAAACTTTCTGTCAATTTTTTTAAAAGGTGATCATTAAAACTTTTGGATAGCCCCTTGTACACATACACACAATTTTGTTCTTAGAACAACTCTGTAAGATAAATGTGAGGAACAGTGAAGGTCCCAGATGACTTAGTGAACTCTTCATAGCTGAATGGATATTTGAATTCTTGGTAGTTTTAATTCAACACTGCACCAGGAATGAGGATAGCATAGCTCCTTGGATGCTCCTGGTTTGCAGCTCCCCTCAGTCTTAGCCAGAATCTCCCAATGTGAGAGACACTGGGCACTGCAATCCACTGAAATCTGGAGGTCCATACTTGCACTACACCACACTACTTTAATGTGCTCCAGTTATTAGACAGTGCTGAGCATTATTTTTTTTTAATCACACTCTTGTACCTTTCCAAGAAATGAAGAAAGAACCACTAGTAAGGCCTGGAAAGTCCCCTAAAGCAATAAAAATTAAACTAAACAAGCAGAAGTGACAGTGTGACATCTTGTTTACACACCTGGCATTATCCACCGTCAGATATTCTCGAGGATTTTCAGCACTAGCTTTCATTGTCTTGACTCCTTTCCCAATAAACAATCCAGCCTGGAAAATCATATACAGACATTATATATATGCGCATGTGGGTATGTGCGTGTGTGTGGTTTTCTCCATCTGAATCCAATTATTTTTGAACAAGCAAATTGTGCCTAAGTTGGCAAAGACATTCCAAAGTCGCTTTTTTAAAAATTTGTTTGCAAAAGCAAGATAATATTAAGCAGGGACAGCAATTGGCATTGCAACACAAAACACAGTACAAAGCAGTGATGGACAAACTATGGCCCTTTGGAGATGTTACTGAACTGAAATTCCCACCACTCCTTACCATTAGACATGCCGACTGGGTTGATGAGCACTGGAATCCAGAAATACTGTATCTGGAAGGTTATAAAATTCCATAACTCTGCACTAGATATTGAGTCACTAGGATGAACATGTAGTCCTCAAATGGCTAATAGTGCCTCCATAAGCCTTGCAGGGTTGCTATTGGTGATCTAACCCAATTTTGGGGTGGTTTGCCGCATTTCCATCCTTCCTAGAAACTTTGGGGCTGAACAAACCCACTCCTTTTTCTAGAGACTTTGGGGATGAACACTCCTTTTTGACTTTCGGGAAGTTCCCAAAAGTAAAAAAGGAACGGGATGTGTTGATTTTGCATTAGGATTAATATCGCGTTTTTTGTCATTGGAGTTTTCTATCGCACTAGCAAAATCCCGCTGAGAAACGGGATTTAGACTAGATTTAAATTTAGAAAGGAAAAAAAAAGCAAATGTGGGAAGTTTATCACACCACATTCCTGCAAAGGTGAAATAATATGAAGTTAAAGTGAAGGTAAAAGAGACAAAAATGGCAGCTTTTTTACTTTCAGGATGTTCCGAAAGTAAAAAGCTGCCATTTTTGTCCCTTTTGCCTTCGCTTTAACTTTGGTTTAATTCACTTTAACAGTAATGTCGTCTGATAAATATCCCGCATTTGTGGTGGGTTTTTTTTTCTAATTTAAATCCCGTTTCTCAGTGGGATTTTGCTAGTGTGATAAACTCCATAGTCTGAAAAACTACCAGCTTTTGCGGGTTATTTCTAAATTCTGTTCAGGTTAACCCTGAATGACGTGTGAAAAACAAACCGCTTTTGTGGCGTTTTTTTCACTTAAATCAAGTTTCTGCACGGGATCCATCCCGTGTGATAAATTATGTCTGAACAGACGTGGGGAATAGGCCATATGCTCTTTAAAATGTGGCTAATAGGAATCTTCCTGATGCTAAAGGAGAGTGAGTGGCCATTTGGCACTAAAAAAAATCAGGTTCCCAAACTGAGGATAGAGCATTCTTGGGACAGAAACGTGGACTGGACACTGTACTTTGTCCTCCTGTATTAAGAAATGCTTCAGTTGTAGTGAGAAAGCTTGCCAGGCTGAACTCAGAAGGGGGTAAAAACACAAAAAATATTGCCGTTTGACACAGCCTGGACCTCCCGGGTTTTGTCCCCAAATGCCTAATAGGGCACATGAATCATAGTTCCTCCTAACGTTGAGGTGGAATCCCTTTTCTTGTAGCTTGCATCCATTATTCCGCATTCTAGTCTCTGCAGCAGCAGAAAACAAGCTTGCTCCCTCCTCAATATGACATCCCTTCAAATATTTGAACAGGGCTATCATATCACCTCTTAACCTTCTCTTCTCCAGGCTAAACATCCCCAGTTCCCTAACTTCTTATTGTTTTTTAAAAAGAAAAGATTCTCCTGGTCCTAAAACAGACCAGCATGGGCCAAAAACTTGAGGAAAATGCCTCCATAGGTCCATGAGGGTATTTGGGAGCAAAGCCTTTATTGGAAAGCCGTTCTGGAACTTGCAGCCCTCCGTAGACTCCCTGGGGAGGCAGTGCAGCTTCCAAACTCCAGACAGAAAAATGCAGGGCAGAGATATTTTTTTTTAAGGGAAAAGTAGAGAAAAGTACTAAGAAACAAAAATCCCAGGATAGCCCTGTCTCCTCCTGCTTTAAAGGCTGCTCACAGCAATTTCTATTTAAAGCAATTATTCCTGAATTACTATGGACGCCTATAATGTGTAATGTACCAATTCTATGCAAATCTGTGCCCTCTTTTTGAGAAATAGGTCAGCTATGTGTAAGTAGCTACTCTACGGTGCTGGTAATAGTGCTGGCAATAGGGTTATAGTTAAGGGGGAGTCAATATAAAAACATTGACTCCCCCTCCCAATTCTGCCCCCAATGAAATGTCACTTCAATCCCCAATTTCTAGCATTACATTAACTTAACTTGTCAATTGAGCATCTAAATGTACAGTTTAAACATCAAAAAGCAAAGTGGCAGGCAACGGTGCCAAGGGAATACAAACACAGCAAATACGATAGTTCTAGGTATCTAAAATTTATCAATATCTCACACTCTTCGGTGCTAGAAATTTGGAGAATAGAGGAAAATGTCACATGGGAGCAGGATTCTTATTGCTTTTTTTCCCCCATGGCTAACCCTGGCAGTCAACGGAGTTTATCACACGAGGGAATTTGGGGGTATACTCCAAAGGCAATCCGAACGCAATCATGGGGTTTCACGTTATTGCATGATAACTTATCTCACGCAATTTCGGGCAATGGGAAGTCATTCCGAACGCAATCATGGGGTTTCACCTAATTGCGTAATAACTTATCTCACGCAATTTCGGGCAATGGAGGGTCATTTTCGGGGAATGGGAAGTCAATCTGAACGCATTCCGAACGCAACTAGAACTCACGTAAATTCGCTAAACTAGAGAATTTACGTGAATTCGAATTGGCTCCATTCGAAAGTGGGAGAAATTCCTCCTCATGTGATAAACTTCAAAGAGACACTGCAAGAGTTGAGAAAGAAGGTTTGAGGTTCAGAGGGAGTAGACTGGATAAATGTGCAAAAGACGACCAAAGCCAGAACCTCAAAGGAAGGAAGCTGGGTAAGAGAATGAACAAAGGAGAGCTTCACATCTTAATTTGTTTTAAAACCAGACATTCCAAAAAGCATCAGTGTTTACATGCCTTAAAGTTGGAATGGGCTCTGTTGTTGTAAAATCTTCCCAAGGGGGTCAGTTCGGACTGCCCTGCTGGATACTGTCCCTCAGATGCTCCGGTAGGAACCCAGTGGAAGATATACCATATTCCAACATGCTGGGGGAAAACAAACACAAACCAACAAATGCTGCAGTAGACTTCTCAAGTCCCATGAATACCACTCTCTGCCTGATGAACTCAACACACTTTATAGAGCTCACATAGACATTCTTACGTGCATTCAGACATTTCAAAAGCATTCCTATAATGCTAGATTTCAGATCATTCTGATCAGCCTATCTGCCTTCTAGCACTTTCTTAGAGAAGACTGCGATAGGGATACATGATCCTAATATGTGTCACCAGGTGAAAGCCAGTGTCTCTCATAAGATGCTTTAGACTTCTATTTGCTGTGTTAGGGATGGGAGATAGGGTTGATGAGGATAGTTGACTTCATGTGTTTAAACGGTTTTATGTGTTTTAATCTATGTTGTATCCTATGTCAAGCCTTGGAGAGAGGCGGGTAAAAATTATCATCATCATCATCATCATCATCATCATCATCTAATCTAGCTACTAGCAGCCCACAAAGCAGCTGATAGGAATTAAACATTAGAAACAAGTATAGGATGGAAGAAATCTGGGTTGGACACTATAGTCTACAACACAAGAGAGAATAACATTTCAAAGGGGGCGTCTAAAATTGTGTTTCCCTTATTTTCTTTTATTTTTTAGCAGAGGGGCCACAAAATCAGAAAGGGGTACATCATACATTGCAGGCCACATGTTAGCCCCCTTTGCAAAACCTCTAAATTCCTTTCCAACTGTGATACATCTAGCTTGGCTTATCGCAAGTTACACAGATCTGGGTTAGGAATTCTGAACAATAAATTCAAAGCTCTTCCCGGAAATATCAATTAAGTGTCTTATCTTGTGTATAAAAGGAGGAAATCCCATATATCCAAGTATTTTACCCAATAACATAGGAAAAGAGATGGAGTGCAACTTTTTAAATTTTGTGGCCCATGAGTAAAAATGCACAAGTACCACTGACTTGGTGTCCAGATTTTTAAAAAAAAAAATGGATTTTTTTCTTTGCATTTTTAATTATAGATCAAAGGCAGGCATTGTTGTTTAAGATTTTGTGCTGTTGTTAATTTTTCCCTGCGTAACCCTCACTACAAAGTAGTTGGCAGGGATCTTGCAGCAAGTTCTCGGCACTCCTACAAAACTACCATGTGCTCAGTTTCATAAGGTGAAGGGGAAATCCTTGGAAAGAGTAAGATTTAAGAGTAAAATGAAAAAAAAAAATACTCTCAAAGTTTCCTTTGGAAGGCTGAATACAGGATATTCTGTATATCGATTAGAGAACCACTATGCTTTGGGCTCTGTTTCCCTCTAAACCATGGAAATCACTGGAAGTAATCTTAGAACAGTTGTCCTGTCTCAGCCTGACCTACCTCACTGGGTTGTTATGAGAATAAAACTATGGAAGAGGAAGACATACACCATCTTAAGCTCTCTGAAAGAAAGAAAGGATACAAATGTAAGTAATAAATAACATCAGGTTACCTGTGCACCAGCAGCTGAATTGTCTATCAGATGATTATTTGGGTTAGCAATCCAGAATGAACTGACAGCCCTGGGGGAAAAAAATGGGGGTTTAAAAGGGGTTTATTTTTCAGTCACTAAACAGGAAGAAAATTTTAAAAATACAGCAGAGCACTACCTGGAGTTTAGCCATGATACTACCATTACGGTGTCGTGGTTGTTTTTTAACTGCATCATTCAATAAATGACACCTTTATGCAAAGTTAAATGCCTCAAATGATGTCAAAACATTTCGCAGAACCTCCTGGGGGCCACTTTCCAAATTACATTTCACAAACCGTTGGCATAAAAGCTGGACTGCGCTGAACAGAAATCTATCAAATAAAGATTCAATTGAAAGGGACTCCGTTGCTAAAGTACTCTTGGAAGTGACAGTCTCTCCACCTCAAGACAAAGCAGGAATAGCCTACGATTCCAGTGTCCAAGGCAGAAAATTCAACACAGGCCAAGCTACGTCATGCAAACCACTCTGGAATCTATTTTTCAGTTTACTGCATTCCATCATTCAGTTACGCATTGCCAACTCTGCCACCTTGAATGGGAACCAAATACCACCGTCTGATTTGGCCAATGACCCACAGCTTGGAACGTTTGCTTTGAAAATTCATTAAATACGATGTTGATAGTCGGAAATGCAGAAATTAATTCATTACAGCCAAGACCAAGAACTGAAATTGGTTGGTTGGTTACATTGAGGGTTGGGAGGGAAGGGGAAGAGAAACAGTTTAAAACAAAAAAACCAGGAGGTTTTGTTTATTCGTTTGTTCAAACCAGGTTTTTTATATTAATGTTTTAATGGAAAAAAATTGAATCCTGCCTGTTATATTAATACTGTGAAACCTTAATTCATTAATTAGAAAGATTGATCATGTTCTAATCCAACATTGGACTCTTTCAGATGTGGGAAATTGGAAGTATAATCCAAGGGCAATCCAAACACAATCATGGGGCTTCACGTTATTGCGAATTAAATCTTTGCACACAATTTCGGGCAAAAGGGAAGTCATTCCGAACACAATCATGGGTTTCACGTTATTGCGAATTAAAGCTTCGCACACAATTTCGGGCAATGGGGGGGGGTCATTTTTGGGTAATGGAACGTTACTCCGAACGCACTCCGAACACAATGGGAATTCCCGTGAATTCGCTAAACTAGCGAATTCACCTGAATTCGCATTGGCTCCATTCGAAGTTGGGAGAAATTCCTCCCGTGTGAAAGAGTCCAGAGTTAGGCTTTCATACGATTTAGATCTTTCAGGAAAACACCAGTTTTACTGCTTATTATTCATATTAAATCTGACTGTATGTAGACTAATAAAACATCAAGTATTCTCAGAGACAGATAAAAAAAGTCAATCATTAGTCCTCCTTATTATTTAAAATTAAATTTGAACAAATAGTAATACAAAAATACTAAAGCACGTTTCAGAGAAGTACACCCAAAAAAAGAAGTTAAGCATTAGCACTTGTGTCAAACTAATTTACAGGCCTTTCAGATATTCAAATGTTATGGGCACTAGCTTAAATAACAATTGTTCTTTAAAAAGAGATCTTTTAAAGCATGTTTTGGTTCAACTTATATTTTTTTTCCAAATGGCATTTCTTACACTATAAAAAGTGCTTTAAAAAAAAAGAAGCAACTGAATGGTCTAAAAATGCACAATTGCCAATAAATAGCTAAAGCTAAAATGTTTAAATTCAAACAGTCGTTGTTCCCATAAGAGGGATGGGAAACAGTAACAACATTAAAAAATATATTAAAAAATATATTAATAATCTTTTTTTCCCCAAAAAAACAGGCATATGTTTGTTTTTATTTTTGTTTCCCAGAAAAAGGCATTTAGTTTAACCAAGACTTAAACCAACCTGGCTTAAACCACAATTTAAAAAAAAAGTATGTTGTATACTTTATGTTGTCTATGTTTAATTTTATTTTAAGAGGGGATTGAGGGATTTGAATTGTATGGTTTTTTCCCCTTAATCTTTGTAAGCCGTCCCGATTGCATCTTGTAGAGGGGCGGGATATTTATTATTATTATTATTAGTAGTAGTAGTAGTAGTAAACCAGCCAACCCTGGCTTCATTATTATTAACTTGTTATTTCAAACATTATCTCTATGAAAGCTCATGCTGCCAACTTCTTTCTTTTGGTTAGTCTCAAAGGTGCGACAAGATCTCTTTACATACTGTTGATACAAGGTTTGAGAACCACCAGCGTAGATAATATCAAGTTAAAGAGACTAATGATCTGCCTCGATATAAAGCAGTTTCTTATAACTTCATAGTAGGGAAACCTATGCAAAGAGGCAGGATATCGGGAAAGTAGACCTGGGCAGAACAAAATAAAAGCTACAGAAGAAGAAGCATGAACATCTCAGCAGTAGATTCCCTCTACAACTTTTAATAAAGACTGCTAGAGCCAAAGAAGGAATAAGTATTCATCGGCGTATCTGCAGGATTTTGGATGCCATAAGAATGCTGGATGTCCTATGAGAAAGATTTTGGATGTTCTCATAACAACACATTATGCTCATATGTATATGTAGCTGTCCAAGGTTTCAAGAAGTAGCTTCCTCTACTATTCCTTGCCATAATCATTTAAACTGGAATGAAGAACGGTTGGCCTGCCTGAATTTTTTTGCAGCTGATGAGAGTATATTTTAAAAGTGCACCAAAGCTGAAAGTTTTTTAAAGTGGGTTTGCAAGGCCTAGTCTGAAAAGAAGAGTTCGAAAGTGAATGTAAGTCAGACCATTTGGCTGCAAGATGAATTTTCTCTTTAATTTTCTCTTTATGTTGTTTTATTTACGGTTTTACTTGTGACCCTTTTATTTTGTCTCTGTATATACTGTACATACTGCTCATATTGATTGGACCCGTTTTGTATTGTGACGGCTTTTAGCTTTTAACAATGAACTTACTTTGGACTCCTAGTCTGAAAAGGTAAACATTTCATTCTTATATAAAATGGTTAAAACCAACAAGGGGAAAAAAGTAAGGCACTTGATCTAAAAAGCTGTAAGAGATGGGCTGTATCCCACTTGCAAACCATGCAGCGAGCCATTGTTATATCCACATTGGAGCACTCTCTTACGTAAGATGAGTTGGCCTGGGAACAATTTTTCTGCTGGAGTTTCAAAGTCCGTATGAAAAAAGGTAAAAGGGGAACCACAGATCATACACAAGAAGGAAGATGAAATCTCCACTTTAAGCAGTCTCAGAGTCCAACTTACTGCACATACATCACTGACAATGCGGCAATATTCTTAGTCACTGCTGCTGGCTTGATAAGAATTTCCAGGAAATCCCCATAAAGAACAGCAGAGTCTTATTACAGACAGTATTAGGTTATAGCAGGGACTCTTATTACAAACAGTGCTAGGTTATTATCTGAAATCTATATATAGTGGCAGAAGGTCTGTGTGAATTCCCATTCAGCTCTGCCACCAGCTCATCAGCTGGCAGATGACAAAATTAATCCATTTTTAATTACTTTTTACCCAGTACACCCGTAGGCATGTGCTGTAGGATAACCATAAATGTGGCCTGAGAAACAAATTAATGGGTGGGTGCAGAATCTGAATCCGGGCCCTCCAGAAACTGATTAAACTACTTTTCCCTGCATCCTTCACCATTGGCAACAACTTCTGGAAATTCATAGGTCTCCCAACTGTGAATTAAAGTAAGATGTGAGCCCAAAGACCCAGGCTGCATCCACCCTGCAGAAATAGTCCAGTTTGACCGCCATGGATCAATGCTCTGGAATTCTGGGAATGGTCGTTTGGTGAAGCCATTCAAATGTATAGGGCCATTCTCATGGTGGCAAGTTGAGGCTGCACCAGGATCAGCTAGTCTCCGATTGTCCGCAGCTGTATGGTTGGCTTTAACCTTATTATTTTAATTTCCGAAGGTGTAGCCGTTGTCAGAGGCTAAAGCATTCGATTTGAAAATTCAATAGAAATTGAGAAATGAATTAACTATCGTTTAAAATTAATAACTGAAATTATTTAATTAATGGTAGCTGATTCGCCGCCTGAAGCATTTGTTTTCAGAACAGACTATGGGACTTGCAAAGAAATGGCACGGCAGTTGCTACTCTTGACTCCTAGCAGCACATTTTGTTATTGGCATCTTCAAAAAGTGCTCTTTTTGTTTGCTTAAAATTCCATCAAGCTGGGATTTTGGGGTGGTTGAGAAGACAGGGATGGCTTTTAGACTACATAATATGACTACTGGCTAGGCATGACGGAAATCCAGCATACCTAGAAACAGCTAGTTTGGAAAAGCATGTCCTAAAACATATTTCATCTTACAACCCATTCTCTCACTGATTGGTGTCTCTCTTCTTTCCATCTAATGTCACTAACATGTACCTTGTTCTTTGATCCTTCAAACACTTTATTGACTAAAAGATTAATAAGGAATTATGTTTAAAAGGTTAGTAAGGGGAGATGTGTTATTTCAGTTGGAGGATGCTGTAAATGCTGCAATAAGTGGCTGGCTGCAAAAAATGTCAGCGAAGCAAGGATGAAGAATGCTTAATCAGAAATGTTTGGAGTGCATCTGTATAGATGCAAAACATCTTTCCGTACAACTGAATTATGAATCCACTCTGCCTACACCCTCAGAATCGAGATGTGCGGTGTGCAAAGATCAATGGTCAAGCACATTTTGCATTCAAGAGCTAGGGATCGAAAGTTCAATCCGTGATATCTCCAGTTGAAAAGATTAGGTAGTTCACGGGCCCATTATTCTCTGCATTCATCTTATCCTAATACTTTTTATTTAGATTTAAATCTCTTAACCTTGAACTCTAAAGCTAAATAAATAAAGATTTTCATTCACTCATTCTGTTGATACATGTGAAATGTTTACAGCAAAGATTCAGGAGTAATCAAAGCAGTCCTGAATACAAGATCATTAAACCAACCCAAAACATTTACTCTGAACAGCTTGGTTTTGCTAGTCCTCAGTGGCCAAGTCCTAAAACTTCCTGATTCTTGCTTCTTGCCACCTAAAATGGTCTTCCTAGGAATGTATGGAGCAATCCTATAACCACCTATCTGAGAGTAAGCGTAACTGAATTCAGTAGGACTTGTTTTTGAGCAGATATATAGAGAGAGTGGAGTTAACTAGCTGAATCTTTTCACTTGATTATCCAAATAACTAGCACAGTGTGAAATGTACAAAACAGAACAAGGGGAATTCACTGCAGCTCATTCCAAATACCAATATCCAAAACCAGAAAATAAAAAGGATAACAATCAGTGGACTCTTTCACATGGGAGGAATTTCTCCCAACTTCGAATGGAGCCAATGCGAATTCCTGTGAATTCGCTTGTTTAGCAAATTCACGGGAATTCCCATTGCCTTCGGAGTGCATTTGGAGTAACGTTCCATTTCCTGAAAATGACCCCCCCCCCTTTTCCCGAAATTGCGTGCAAAGCTTTAATTCGCAATAACGGAAAACCCACGATTGCGTTCGGAATGACTTCCCTTTTGCCCGAAATTGTGTGCGAAGCTTTAATTCGCAATAACGTCAAACCCCATGATTGTGTTCGGATTGTCATTAGATTATACTTCCAATTTCCGACGTCTGAAAGAGTCCAGTGTGTAATTGAGGAGACTCACAACCATCTCCCATTCATCACCCAGACAGACTCCCCATAATGGACCTT
Source organism: Urosaurus nigricauda (assembly GCA_034509955.1). NCBI lineage: Eukaryota > Metazoa > Chordata > Lepidosauria > Squamata > Phrynosomatidae > Urosaurus > Urosaurus nigricauda. The sequence goes on along the minus strand of JAOEGL010000012.1, from coordinate 21,641,713 downwards.
CATCCCGAAAGGACTTGCTGTTTTGGAAAGAGTCCGGGCTGCCTGAAGGCCTGAATAGAAAGGTTTTAAACATGCCACCAAAAACACGACACGGAAGGAGCCGTCCTAATATCCCAGGGAAGCAGTCCCAAAGAAAGCCCTCTCCCATGTTCCCACCAAACATGCTTGCCATCAAGGCCTTGGGGACGAGAGAAGTGCCTCTACTGAGGATCTCAGAGTTTGAGCAGGCTCATATGGAAAGATGTGGGCCTTCAAATAGCCTGGATCTAAGCCCATAGAGGCTCTATAGGTCGTAAGAAACTTGCATTTTGCCCTGAAACAGACTGGCAGCTAGTGGAGCTGTTCTAACACAGGAATTTGGTGTTTCCTGTAGACAGCACCCATTGCCAAACTGGCTGCAACTCTTATGACCAGCTGAAGTTTCTATGCTCTCTTCAAAGGCAGCCCCATGTATAATGCAATACAATAATCCAATCAGAATGCAACTAATATACGGTTCACCATGGCCAGGTCAGGCTGCTGCAGAATTAATGCAGTTTGATACCGCTTTAAATGTCATGGTTCCATCCTGTGGAATCCTGAGTTTTATATTTTGTTGTGGCGCCTGAGCTCTCTGACAGAGATTTCTAAATATCACAGAGAGCAACAGATCCCAGAATTGTATGGCACTGAACCATGACAGCTAAAGCGGTGTCAAGCTGCATTAATTTTGCAGTGTAGATACAGCTTCAAACATCCCAAGGAACACGTGATGCATTTCCTTCAATATGAATCCATCTTTTCCAGGACCCCACCTATTTTACTGAACCTGACAGAGCGCTGAATTAGACAAATTCTAATAACCTCAATCAATTAATTTTAAAATGCACACATTAAGTCACACGAGGAGAAAAAAACTAGCAAAGTAACCAATTAACAAATTAATGAGCTTTTCCATGCCTTGGTTGTTCTGTAGCATCAAAGAGAGGACTATTTTAACAATGATGTTTTAAAAGATTATACATTATTCTTGTGAGGTTTGCAAAGCTTAACACATTATTATGGCATTACCTTTCCTGCCCTCAAAAATGCATTCTAGCCAACTAGGATTTTAGCTGTAATAAACATGTTTAGTCTTTAATGTACTAAGAGGCTCTTTGTAATATTGTTTTTGAAATATCGGTGTGTTTTTTTAAAAAAATTGAAGTTACTTTTCAAAGACTGATCTCCAGCTTGAACAACAGATAAAAGCCACCCCATTATGTAAGTGGAAACAAAAAAAGTTTTATTTTGCAGTGCTGTGACATGAGATTATTCCTTCCGCAAAGAATGAAAGGATACTCAGAGAACAAACAGGAGAACTCATAGAGCAAAGCAAGAAGCCTATGCCAAGGAACCAGCCTTTAAAAGTCAGGAGTTATATATGGAAGTGGAAGGAAATCATTCACACAAGCTGCACAAAGAAAGCCACTTAGATGCAGTTCTGCTCCAGAACATTATTTTGTCAACATTTGAGCTTCCCTGTTGAAAAGGGACTTGGGACCAACCAGAAAAAGAGTACCAGATGCAACAAAAATGCAGAGCATCCATTATGCAGCCCTGTATCTTGGTTACATCATTTCATTACAATGAAGTTCCCCAGTTTGCAAATACTGTGTACAAGGTACTAGATTGTTCCAATAAATGATTTGACAGAAGCCAAACAAGGGTAGATCAGACCCAAGAACCAATGCAACAGTTCCTCTTTTGTTTCCTACACTTACATGCAATCCCGGCTTGGTACTGGAACATAGTCTCCATAGACATTACCGCGCATAGCAAGGCACATGGCTTCATCACGATCTGTCGGCAAGATTGTGCCAGCCTTGGTAAGAAACCCCAGGTTGTGTTGGAAAACGTTCCGCTGCTCCGTCCCATCTTCAAGGAAGAAACAGTGCCCGAGGGTGTCATAGCCTATGGTATCTTTGACCTAAGAGAAATGTACACACACAAAAACAAGAGCGTCAGCTGTGAGCATAATGGAGTTAACATCTTTGGAGACAGGCTTGTATCCAGGAGAAATCTTGATGGGCTTTGCTTCATAAATATGTCAGGATAAAGTTTTTGTGGTCTGTTGTTGTTTAGAAAAGATTTCATAGAATCATAGAATCATAGAGTTGGAAGAGCCTACAAGGGCCATCCAGTCCAACCCCATTCGGCCATGCAGGAACTCCCAATCTAAGCATCCCCGACAGATGGGCATCCAGCCTCTGCTTAAAGACCTCCAAAGAAAGAGAATCCACTACACTCCAAGGGAGTTTATTCCACTGTTGAACAGCCCTTACTGTCAGGAAGTTCCTCCTAATGTTGAGGTGGAATCTCTTTTTCTGGAGCTTGCATTCATTGTTCTGGGTCCTGTTCTCTGGAGCAGCAGAAAACAAGCTCACTCCCTCCTCAATGTCACATTCCTTCAAGTATTTAAGCAGGGCTATCATATCACCTCTTAACCTTTATCTGATCAAAGACTGATGCAGATGTTCAGAGTCAGGAGCATGGGTTTTTTTTTCCCCCAGCTAAAAGTGGGAAGAGTTCGTTAGGGAAATGGCACTGCGATTTCATGAGCTTCCACCTTTTTCATTTCCAACCCTCGGCCATGATCCTCTTGATCAAGGTTCCCACTTGTGCATGGGACCATTTGGCTGTTTTATTTTAGCCTTTATGATGCTGGAAAGGTAGAAAGCAATGCCCTCATTGTAACTTGGCTACGGAATACCAGGCCTGGCCCCAACATGGAACCGAGTAAAACAACCTGATTTAGGCTGGAGGAAGAAACAGAAAAAGGTATGAACTGATCTCCAAGTGCTACTCCTGTTTCCCCAAAAATAAGACAGTGCCTTATATTAATTTTTGCTCCCAAATATGCACTAGGTCTTATTTTCAGGGGATGTCTTACTTTTTTATGAAGAAGAGTTCACATTTATTGTTGAACAAAAAAAAAAAAAATAGGCATGCTTCCAAACAAAAACGTTGCTTGGTCTTACTTTTGGAGGGAGGCCTTATATTTAGTAATTCAGCAAAAACTCTACTAGGTCTTATTTTCAGAGGATGTCTTATTTTAGGGGAAACAGGGTACACTGGTCTCCACATGTTGGTTATGGGGAGGGCATATATGAGCACTACTGAAAGCAGCAAAATGTCCCAAAATTGTAATAGAGAATGCTAAACCCAACTTGCTATTAATGAAAGTAGATGATACACTCAGTGTAGCCTTGTTTATTTGGCATTACTTATTCAGTTTAAAGCAACACACAAAGAAGTGAAAGCTTAGCCCCACTCTCCTATATCATCACTTTCTTCAGGTGGAATTTAATAAATGAAGAGAAGATCCTTCTAAACCTAACAAATAAATAACATGCTAAAGAAGTCTCTCTCTCTCTCTCTCTCTCTCTCTCTCTCCACTTATTTTTAATTAGGCTCCAGAGAAAAGTTTACATCAGTGCTTTGAGGATGGAGGATTGTCAGATAGGACCATGGTCCGATGGGGAAAATTACTCTCCTTTCGCCACCCAGCAAAGTTCAAATCCCTCTGGTAAGATACTATTTTAAACAGGATAGGACTCTAAAATGCACACAAGTATTTTAACGTATTTGTATTACATGTGTGCATATATTAAATATAAGCATTTGAAATCACACGGCACTGTTGCGTGGGAAATTTTACTTAACACATTTTGTGGCCATTCAACCCAAGCAACTTTAAAAGTCCCATTTGTTCTCTGCCCCATCACTCCACAAGGCACTCAGAACGATTTGCCCATTTTAGCCCTCGACACTTGTGTGAAGGGAGTTATCCGAAGAATGGCAACCAACCATCACCTGGGATGCCTCATCATTGTCCAAGGACTTGAACTCAGGATCAGATCCTCTATCAAATAAAATACAGAGCCAAGTGCTGTCCAGAGAGGTTTTGTTGCCTGGCATAACACCAAATAGCAACTCACCTGATCCAAGTGATCTAATACCCAAAGCCAACCCAGTTATTTTAACACGCACAAGGCAGAAAATCCAACAAGCACTGACAGTAAATATGTAACAACAATAAATCAAATTACTGATTGCCCTTTCATAATATCCAGATTCTCCTAGCTGAGGCAAATACCTTGCATTCCCTAATAGTGTAACCGGCCCTAAAATAGCCTGTATCAATCACAATAAAAGAAAAGCATTTGGCACTATTTTTTAAACTTTAGATATGGCATGGGGGGACACACATATTAACATTTGCTCAACGCTAACTTACCAACCCCTTTTGCTAGGTATCCTTCAACATTCATTAAGTACACATATCACACACCAGGGACCTTTTTGGCTACAGTCCTGGATGATATATTCTGAACACAATTTGGCCGGGTTCCTTCAGCCTCAGGTTGCACGCCAAAGCTATCCCTGATCAAGCATCACAGAACATTGCTGGAGAATACGAAGGTCATTTATTGTGTTGCCGAGCTATATATATACATTTATTATTTGGAAGGATCCCAAGCCATCTCATATTTAAAAGCCCAAAAGACATTTAGATTACTATTGGAAACAAATTTTAGGCACGCGCTAACCTAGTCACCTTGCTTTCCTCCCCCAAAAAATGTGATACAGGAATGCCAAAACCAAGACAAGCATTTCAATAATTATATTGCATTTTGATCTCCAACTCTCTCTGCAGAATCCAGACCCTATGGTGCATAGACACACACACGGAGCATGTTCAAATAATGTTACATTATTTAGGAGTGTGTATCAATAGGATTTAGTCCTATGTTTTGCCTACATTGGGATTAAGTACTTTAAGTATGATTAAGGCAATTTATAGAAGAGAGAGAGAGTTTGTGTGTGTATATATATTTATACACACACACTCTCTCTCTCTTCTATAAATTGCCTTAATTATACTTAAAGTACTTAATTTATACTTAAAGTACTTAATACTAAATATATATAGTATTTATACCCTGCCCTTCAGCCCTAAAGGCTCTCAGAGCAGCTTACAATTATTATATATGTTTAAGAAGGTTTTTAAGGCACCATATAATTGTTATAATAAAGCAGTTTGGAAAATCTGCTTTCCAAGGAAAACATAAAAGACTAACAGTGCAATTCCAATTCGAAAATTCTCATACAATTAGTAAGAGCTGGCAATATGTATGGTTCTTGGAGTTTCATGATAGTTTGAACTATTTCCTCATAGAAACAAGCTTCTAGTTGTCACATTTGCAGAACTTCAGGACTATATTGTGTGTTATAAGAGGAAGAACTCGGTTACTGAAATCTAATAGCCCCAAGGAGTTGTCGATATGCTCACACACGCATATGGAGGTTCTGCAGAAGCGCAGAATATGCTAGTTGATTTAGTGGATCGAAAAAGTTTGAGCCCAATCTCCAACTATTACTTCCATCTGCCAGATAAGACACTGCTTTCTTAATTCCTGCCGCACAAAGTTCTTCAAAAATAGCAGGCATTTGTTATTTATTTTTTATCTCTCTTTCCTACCTGCTGCCCAGAAAGGGAAATTTTATAGGAGAGAAGTAAGAGGAATACAATGTGACCCTACATGTAGTGTAGGTCTTCCGCATGCTGAATTCCACTTTGGCAACCATCACCAGCTGCAGGACTCCTAGCGTAACCTTCACAGCTCACTCCCACCTTCTATTTCATGGTTAGCGGAGAGCAGGGGGAAACCAGAAAAGCATCTGGCTATCTCCAGACACAGACTGGCCAGACACAGACTGAGGACATCTCCTATTGAGATCCACCAAGGACCTTGGAAGATCTCAGCAGATTATATCATCAGTCTACATCTGGCTATGGGGACATATCCGGACACTTCTCTCATCCGCTTCACCGGCAACAGAACGGCTATTGAGGGGCTACTGAAGCAACACAATGAGTCCTGAGTGGGTTTTTGGTCACTGTGGAGGGAGGAAGAGAAGACCAACCTTTGCAAGAATCCTGCCTCCCCCCCGCCCCCCCCCCAAAAATATACGGTTTTAAGGTAAAATTACATTTGTGTATATCCCTAACACCGCCCATATTTCACCAAAAAATGTACAAAAATTATTCCAACAGAGGGAACAGATTTTCCCAGACAACGTATCATTTTGAACTTGTCATAAAGAACAATATTGCAGAAGGGCTTGGTTTTGAATTAGTAACTAATGTCCATTAGCTTTGCAAAACACTTGTGCCTGATGCACACTGAAATTGCTAGGAGCAGAGCTTGCCGAAGTTACTTTTTGGACTACGACCCCTCCGAATACCCCAGAATACTATGCTAGCTGAAGAATCCTAGACCTGTGGCCCAAAATAGCAGTGTTTACAAGCTCTGATAGAACTGGTTTGTTGATCTGGATCAGGACAGTAGTCTGTATTTTTAGACTTGTGGGGTGGGGGGTCACGTACATGACCATGGGTGCTGTCATTATGAATGCCTGCACTTCAAAATTTACTGCTGCAACACTGCCGATAATGCCAATTCTTTGCCCAATGTTCAATGGAACACAAGCTGAAATACATTTGTTTCTACATTAACATTTGTCTCTAATTTTCTAATAAATCAAAAGATGGGGAAAGAAACCAAAACAAACTCCTACCAGAAGGCCATTGGTTCCATGGATGGCAACACACCTGGAGAAGCAGTGATGGATAGCCAGGTTGTCAAGGGAGGATGGCGGGTTGTAGCCTCCTCTCTCATCCACATCCCCTGCCAGATGGAAATGCACTGGGTAGCTGCCCAGTAGTTGCTGGCCCATGTTTTTCAACTCCACTCCTGCCATATGGACCGAGGTAAAATTCCTTTGGATCTATGGGGACAAACAGACAACCCAAGGAAAGAATTTGCAGAAGAGAAAGAAAACATAAATGATATCTGGACAAATATATTGCATATATATTTATATATACGAGGGGGTATCCAAACGTTTTAATGATCACCTTTTCAAAAACTAGACAGAAAGTTTGTTTTGATTTGTAGCTGTTAACTTATCTCTATGTAGTCACTATCTAGATTTATACATTTTTCCCAGCGTATCCTGACCCTCTGAATATGTGACACTGTAGAAGTCTGCAGATTGCGCCTTACGAGGGGGTATCGTAAAGTAATAATTATCACCCGAAGGTTTTTATGGCATATTGATGAAATTTTGTCAGTGTCATCATTGGTCCCTAAGCGAATGTTGCTGAGAAAATCAGCTCATTGTGTCCTTTATGTTTGTGACTGGCTCTGCCAGAAGTGACTCAAGTGTAAAATCCTCATCAGGCGCAATCTACAGACTTCTACAATAAAGGTATTCGGAGGGTCAAGATACACTGGGAAAAATGTATAAATCTAGATAGTGACTACATAGAGATAAGTTAACAACTACAAATCAAAACAAACTTTCTGTCAATTTTTTTAAAAGGTGATCATTAAAACTTTTGGCTATCCCCTTGTATTCAGTATATATACCGAAGTTCTGTTTGTGCAGAAATGTCTTCGAGAACAAAGCCTTGGGACAGATGGAAAATCCCATGAGTCTGAACCCATAGCAACCTGATCATGTTTAGCAGCAGAGGAATAGAAATAGTTGATGCAGAGGGCAGTAACAGTGGAGTGGGTTAAGAGCAAGAGCAGAAATAGCTCTTACCCTTTTTTTCAGTGTCTTGAAATAGTTAAAATGAATATACTGTATATACTCATGTATAAGTCTAGAAATTTAGGTCAAAAAATTGACCCAAAAAACCTGAGTCGACTTATCCATGTAATGTAAGGTCAATGAAAGTACTGTATCTTAATTCTTATTTAAAAGAAGGATCCATCCCCTGGTGAAAAGCAAGAGTATAATCTGTCTTGGAAGCACTGAGCCCCTTTACTCTCTCATCCATCCAGTCTTAAGAATAAGCACAAAGAGTTATGTCTGATGGACTTTGGGAAGTTATTTGACACTGTTTTGCTTTGCTTCATCCTTTAGATCCTTTCCTATATGCCCCTAAATTTTAACCTCGACCTATGCACGGATCATAGCAAAATCCATAATTTTGGCCTCAAAACTTGTGCTCGACTTATACATGAGGTCAACTTATAGTCGAGTATATACAGTAGTAATTATTTATTTTTCTCCCTATTCTTTCACACAAGGAAGCTCTCAAGAGGATTTAAAAACGCAGACAAAAAATGTATGTTTCTGCATTGTAACAATTAATTAACAGCTCATGTTAAAAAAACTGAATTTAAAGGAATTTAAAAACACAGCTGGAGGATGCACAGCCATTTTAATTATCAAAAACACATCTGAATAAAAAAGACATAACCAAGAGAAAGGCTCTTCAGAAGAACCCAGGCAGGCTGATATTTGGAAGTACAGTCCTTCAGAGACCCAGAATAAACTATACCAACTCATCTAGTAGACAGACAACACTGTATGTGCTTCCTTTCTTTTTGACCAGGTCTTTTGGAGTCAACCTTTTCAGGATCAGGATCTGGATTTTGTCAATGTTTATTGAAATGCACTTACTTTAATCTGTCCTCCAAATGTATCAAAGCTGAAAAACTGACAGTGGTGTGGTCTGTAACAGGAATCCTCCATTTCCCCTTGTATAAGGATATTTCGTGTCAAAAGGCCAACTTCTGCTCTCATGTCTACGCCGTCTACGATCTCACCCATATGAAGGTAAAGAGGAATTCCTGGGCGAAATAACATAAAATGAGATCCTCTTGTTTAAAATGATATATTCATAAATAGCATGTTAAAAAACATGTCCCAGACATTCCCGTAGTTTGCTGTTCTGTTGCCATGTTTGCAAAACTATATGACCTTCATGAAACTGTTTAGGGTTCAAGGAGAAAAGGGGACTGAGCAGGAGGAAGAGTTAACAGTCAGCCCTTGGGGGAGAAAAAATTAACTGAAACACTACATTGTCCGACCGGCAATTTTCCAAAGATCTTTAGTAAAGGGAAAAACAAATCATATTGTTCTCAACTCGAGCCTTTCCCATTTTTCTCTAGCACAGCCCTTTCAAAAGGAAAAATCAGTAGCTGCCCTGTCTATTCATATATCAATGGCACATGCAAGCTTTTTCTATGCCATCAGCATGCATCAGTTGTAAATGCTTTTCTTTTTTAGCTCTTTGCTAAATGAGTGACGTTCACTCATAAAAAGGGGAATCGAAGACACTAAAAACCTCTCTCGCAAAGGACAGTTCAAGCGTCTGGGTGGGAGATACCGTCAATCTTCACTTGGTTCTTCGGACATTCAGGGCAAGGCAGCAGGCGAAATTCTTCAGCTTGGTGCATGGAGTAGTCAGTGCTGGCAATGACAATCTCATCTCCAGGGAGCCAACTTGTCACTTCATCCACTAGATGTAAAATTACACCGTCCAGGACTTCAACTTTAAATCCATGATGAGGAACTCCTGGAGGGAAAAAGACAATTATTCTCATTCATCTTCACGGCTGTTTACCAATACTAGTGATCTATTCATCAATCCACTTGTCTTAAAGGGCAGCCTAAAAATGCCGTTAATACATGAATGAATAGAGTAATTGTTGCTGTATGCCTTCACATAGTTTCCGACTTGTGGTGACCCTAAGGCAAACCTGTCATAGGGCTTTCTTGGCAAGATTTGTTCAGATGCCATTTTGCATTGCTTCCCCCCTGAGACTGAGGTCTAATCTGCACAGCAGAAACGATGCAGTTTGACACTGCTTTAACTGCCATGGCTCAAAACTATGGGATTCTGGAATTTATAGTTTTGTGAAATGTTTAGTATTCTCTGTCAAAGAGCTCTGGTGCCACAACAAAATGCATTTCCCAGGATTCCATAGCACTGAGCCATGGCAGTTAAAGTGGGATCAAACTGCATTTATGTCTTCAGTGCAGATTAGACCTGAGAGCGCATGACTTACCCAAGGTCACCCAGTTGTTTGCAGGAATCTGTACCCTGGTCTTCTGGAGTCCTTAACTACAATACTACACCACACTGACCCTTTACATAGATCAGTACAAGCAAACAAATCCTGTCCTTTTAAAGAACCTCAGCAAGCACTTGTTCTCAAACTGTCTCAGTCGAAACCCAGGTCAGTGGCAGATAGCATGCTTTGTGTGCTGAAGGTTCAGTCCTCGGGCATCGCTAGTTGAAAAGGAACAGGCAGCAGATCATTGAGACAGACAGTGGAAAACTGCTCTCAGGCAGACTAAACAAAGCTCAGATAGATGAACAAAGAGCCTGGATGCAATAACGGAAATAAAACACATACCGATTTGTCCTGACTAGGGTTGCCAGACTGAAAACTAGAGAAGGCTTCTGGATGATTCTACAGAAGGGGGGATTTCAGCAAGTACTGTTTTTCATTCTGCCAGGGAACAAGCTATACTTGCTGGAAAATCCCTCTTTCACACAACCATTAAAGATACCAGATCTGTCTCCATTTTTTTTTAATTTTGGTAGCCCTAATCCCAGTGGACTGGGTCATGCTGGAAACCTGACTATCCAAGTGCAAGTGGGGTGGGAATAAGCATTAAAAACAGAAGCAGGGAAACATGCAACTCCCATCATCCCTGGCCACTGGCCTTGTGGACTGGTAGATATTGAGAGTCACAGTACAAAACAGTAATTTTTCCAAAGCTCTGGTGGGAGTCTGAGTTTGACCACCCTCAAAGGGCCAAATATTCCCCACCATCATCCTTCCTAACCAGGGATTGAAAGGTTTGCTTTAGAAGAACAAGGATCAATAAAGATTAACCCCTGTAAAAACAAAGAAACCTCTGGTTCAATTCTTATCAAAAGAGTAAAGTTAAATTCTAAGCTGCTATAGTTGTTTATCTACTGTATAATATTGCTAGTTAACAGATGTAGACTCGCACTACTGGCAATTGAGAAATCAAACAGTCCTCCTTGGCTTTAATCCCAGAAGAGCAAACAAACCGCCGTCTGCACACAAAGTCAATTTCTGATTTTGTCAGTCAACCGACAGCTCAAATATTAGCCACTAAAAGGGCAGGGTCAGGCACTGACCTTCGGATTTTAATAGAAATCAATTCCTTTCCCTTTTTTCCCCCAATGAAATCAAAAGCATGCAGCAAATGTATGAAATTAGAGAGCTTGTTTTTGAAGCCCTGGTATGGTGTCATGATAAGGGCAGCTGTGAGGAATGTGTGGCCCTAAAGAAGTTGTTGAACTACAGTTCGCCAGTGAGCAAACCAACTGTGAAGTATGAGGGGTATCGTAAAATGATCACCTTTTTAAAAAATTGACAGAAAGTTTGCTTTGATTTGTAATTGTTAACTCATCTCTATGTAGTCACTATCTAGATTTACACATTCTTTGCAACATATCTTCACCCTCCGAATACTTGATATTGTAGAAGTCTGCAGATTGCGCCTTACGAGGGGGTATCGTAAAGTAATAATTATCACCTGGAGGTTTTTATGGAATATTGATGAAATTGTGTCAGTGTCATCATTGGTCCCTAAGTACACGTTGCTGAGAAAATCAACTCATTGCATCCTTTATTTTTGTGACTGGCTCTGCCAGAAGTGACTAAAGTGTAAAATCCTCATCAGGCGAAATCTGCAGACTTCTACAATATCAGGTATTCGGAGGGTCAAGATACTCTGGGAAAAATGTATAAATCTAGATAGTAACTACATAGAGATAAGTTAACAACTACAAATCAAAACAAACTCTCTGTCAATTTTTTTAAAAGGTGATCATTAAAACTTTTGGATAACCCCTCATACATAGAAATGTTGAAATCCCACAACATTTAGAGTAGTCAATGATGAGGGGGTCTGCACTGTTTCCCCCCAGGAATTAGGAGGTCTCCACCCGCACCCCCACCCCCAAATATTATCAAAAATGTGAAGTCAAAGGCTTTCATGGCCAGCATCCATAGTTTTTTGGGCTACGTGGCCATGTTCCAGAAGAATTTATTCCTGATGTTTCACCGGAATCTGTGGCTGGCATCTTCAGAGAATGCTGGCATGGAAGAGAGTTGGGTATATTCTCTTCCATGCCAGCATTCTCTGAAGATGCCAGCCACAGATTCCGGAAAACGTCAGGAAAAAACTCTTATAGAACATTGCCACGTAGCCTGAAAAACCCACAAAAAACTGTATCAGTCCTCTCCTAGGTCTTTAAATACTCCTTTGCTTTAAAAGCAAGGTGCATTTCACCACTCCTGAGCTAGAGGATTATGAGTCCCCACAATTCAAGTTTTGAACTAAGATTAGGGAAAACTGAGATCAATTCTCTGGAGTTCACAGCACGACAGGGACCAGTCACTACTCCTCAGGTTGCAAAACTACCTCACATGTTTATTGTGAAGTTAAAATGAGACTGGTAAATACGGAATGCCATACTGGGTATCTTGGACAAAACAAAAGATGAAAACTGTAACTATAAAATAAAAGTATATAAAATAGCTCAGAAAGGATATGTGCTCCTGAATTAAGCCATACTGAATCACAGGAGCCGTAATCCACAAAACCCAGGAGGCATTCGTCTCAGAAAGGCTCATGCAGAATTTATTTGTCTAGTTAAATCATTTATGTTCACTTCTCAGCTCGCCAAGGCAATGGACAATGGATGAAAATAATTGTTCGAGTATATGATTTTTTAAAAAAAGACTTTAAAACAGACTAAACATATTCTTATGGAATAATTTTAAATGGAACAGTTAAAACAGCTAGATCCGTTTTAAGGATGAAAGCCAGGGAGCCAGCCTGACTTCTCATGGGAGGCAATGGCACCATTTGGGAATGTTCCAGAGAAAGCTTTCTCCTGTGTGCCACCAACCTACTAATCTCATGGGATGGTGGTGGGATGTGCCAACAGCATCTGTGCTTGGCATCTCAAGTTTCAGGAACGCTCATATGGGAACTAGGAAACTAGGGCGGCATCCACACTGCAGAAATAATCCAGTTTGACACTACCATGGCTCAGTGCTATCGGATTCTTGAAACTGGAGTTTTCCGAGACATTTTGCTTTCTCTATCAGAGAGTTCTGGTGCCACAACAAACTACAATTCCCAGAATTCCATAGGATGGAACCATGGCTGTTAAAGTGGTGTCAAACTGGGTTATTTCTGCAGTGCAGATGCAGCCTAGGAAACAGAATATACTTCATTCCTCCTGAACTCATGGTGCAATGAAAAAAATGCAGACTACCTTTGATCCATCCACTGTAAGCAGTTATTCTAAAGCCAATGCCATCATATGTCTCCATGTTTTTTGCTGCGATTGCCAATCTTGTCGTTCCATTCCCTGGAGGCTGTTCTGCATCTTCTATGGTGGAAGATGCCTCTCCTCCAAGGATCCCGATCAGAGCCCAAGGCTGTCTACAAGAGAGGAGGAGGAGGGAGAAAAGCACAGGCCCATGACATGGAGGCTAACACTCAGCCATCTAAACATTTTTGGCTAGTTTTGCATTCAGCATAAAGAAGAATACAGTACCTTTTCTTTTTCCTTGCCAAGTTTCACAGGGGTGGAAGCAAAATAATTTTTATTCAGTAACACTAAATTAATAGGTGTATATATAACGCACTGTAACATTAAGAAAACAAAAATAATGACTGCAGATATTTTACATAGCTTTAAAGTAGACAATGAAGACAACGAAAGAGTTCAAGACATTCAGTCATTAACCAAAACGGAGACTGCAGTCAAGAAATCAGAAGACGACTAGGACTTGGATGGCTGCTATGAATTTATTTATGTCATTTTTATGTCGCCTTTCTCCCAAAAGGGGACCCTAGGCGGCTCACAAGATAAAATGAAGGAACTAGCAAGATCCTTCTAACACACCATTTTAATTGATTCTCTTACTGTCAGATGTCATCACAATCCAGCTTTTGTCACCATTCATAGAAATTGGAATTATGACAGCATGGACAATCCTAACTTTGGTATTCAATGATACGCCTTTACATTTCATGATTACATTTCAGAATCATGTCTAGTAGGGCATATCATTGAATACTAAAGTTAGGATTGTCCGTGCCATCATAATTCCAGTTTCTATGAATGGTGACAAAAGTGGGACTGTGAAGACATCTGATAGTAAAAGAATCAACTCACTTAAAATGGTGTACTGGAAGAGAGTTCTGTGGATACCATAGACTGCCAAACAAACAAACAAACACAAAGAAATGGATCCAAGAGCAAATTAAGCTTTAAAGCAGGCTGAGATGACTAAACCTGAGACTGATGTGCTTTGGCCATAGGATGAGAAGACATGAATCACTAGGGCCCTTATCAGATGAGGGTTTTTGCAGCCCTGATCCAGAGTCACTCTGCATTCATCCAAGTGAATTCACATGAATGTGCATTGAATTATCACACATGAATGCTGTTACTATGAAGCCATTCCAAAGCCAATCCAAAGTCAATCCAAAGTCATCCCAGAATTCAGTGAATGCGCATTGAATGATCACACATGAATGCCTTTACTATGAAGCCATTCCAAAGCCAATCCAAAGTCACCCCAGAAATCAGTGAACGTGCACTGAATTATCACACATGAATGCTGTTACTATGAAGCCATTCTAAAGCCAATCCAAAGTCACCCCAGAAATCAGTGAACGTGCACTGAATTATCACACATGAATGCTGTTACCGTGAAGCCATTCCAAAGCCAATCCAAAGTCAATCCAAAGTCGCCCCAGAATTCAGTGAATTCAGTAACAACCAAATTCACAGAAATCAGTTCCAAGGTCACTTCAGATTCAATCCGAATTGGTCTGGTGTGACAACAATGGTAGCCATGACATAAATCACTAGGAAAGACAGCAAGGTAGAAGGTAGTAGAAAAAGAGGAAGACTCAATTACAGGTAGATAGGTTCAGATCAAAGAAGCCACGGCCCTGAGTCTACAAGATCGGAGCAAGGTTAATGATACAGTGACTTGGAGGTCTCTTATTCATGGCATTGCCAGAAGTCCAAATCAACTTGATGGCAGTTAATAACAACAACAATAAGAATGAGCAGCTGGAATATTGAACATTGCACCCTGAATCTCAGCGGTGATCCTGGGCCACCACCTCTGTCTCAGCCTGAACTACTGAGCATCCACTGCAAGATTGTTATTGCAAATGGCAGCTTGTGAAAAAACAGACTTTCAACATTTGTATGCTTTGAGGGAGAGTTCCTGCATGGCAGGGAGTTGGACTGGATGGCCCTTGTGGTCTCTTCCAACTCTATGATTCTATGATACTTCACAGCCAAATGGTTGTTGAGCAATATACACTTCCTTGAGCAAACCGAAATGTGGAACAGAAATGTAACTACAGTTGGACCTTGTTATCCGCTGTGACTTGGTTCCAGGATCCCCCGTGGATAACAAAATTCGTGGATGCTCAAGTCCCATTAAATATAATGGTAGAGCAAAATGGTGTCCTTTATATAAAATGGAAAATCAAGGTTTGCTATTTGGACTTTATACCTTTTTTAAAAATATTTTCCATCCATGGATGCTTGAATCGGTGGATTAAAAAAATCCATGGATAAGGAGGGCCAACTGTACTGTGATATACTTAGACTATACAATGCCCATAGAACTCTCATCAGTGGGCTGTTTAAAAATGCAGCAAGTGAACACATAAACAACTATCTTAAATACTCCCCCCCCCAAAAAAAACTCTGGCTTTCAGCTTTTATTTCTTATAAAATCACATTTCGCATCTTATGTATGTGAGCGCAGTACATGTTTACGCATTGGTATCTTTCACATTTGGTGCCAGACCTCTGAGGAATACAAACGTTGAAAGTCGGGTTTTTTCACAAGCTGCCATGTGCAATAACAACCTTGCAGTGGACAGCGGTACAACGGTTAGGAAAAGAGCTTGGGAGCTGTCCATGGTGGCTCTACAAGGTTTCAGCAGAGCTGCGTTGGAGAAGTTCAAACTCAGGCTCTCTAGTCCCCAGCCACAGAAGTTAAAGTTATGCTGGGGAATGCCCTACACGACTGTAACTGGATGTGCCAAACAGCTTCTCATTTAAGGAAGTTCGAAAGCTGTGGTTACTTGCGGGCTGACTGAAAGTCAAGGCAATTGGCGGCTATGTCTGAATATTTTGCATACAGAGTGTTAATTAACTATTACTTAGTGCAATTATGAGTGCAACAGGCACGCATTATTAGTCTTGACCCAGTAATACATTTTTATTACTATGAAAGTAAAGATGATTTCTTTTCAGAGCCAACAAGTCAAGTCTTCTTCCTTTGCATTGTGTCACTTGCTAACAGAACAACCATAGCTGCATCCACACTGGGGAAATAACTCCGTTTGGCACCACTTTAATAGCCTTGGCTCAAGACTGGAATTCTGGGAGTTGGTTGTGGGGCCCAGAGCTCCAAAGCTCCAACTCCCAGAATTCCAGAGCCTTGAGCCAAGGCAATTAAAGCGGTGCCAAACCGGGTTATTTCCCCAGTGTGGATGCAGCCCATGTTTACTTATTCCACGGCTGCCCTCTCCTTTCTTTACTGTATTGGCTGCTTTGCATTGCATTCTATGGACCTAGTACAAAGATAGTGCTAAACAGTCATCATTATCATCAACAACAACCAGTTAATCCTCATTGAGCTGGCATTAAAGAGCACGCACATGCACACATATATCAAAGCAAACAGAAAAGTCCAAGCAAAGCAAGTGTTACATAAGTAGACCCACTCTGTGAAAGCTTCTGCCACAAACATCCTACTCTAAGTTAGACTCAAAGGTGCAAGGTCTAGTTGTAGCACAATGGCGATCTAATGTAGGGGAAGCAGCAACATGCAGATCACATCTATATGAATTTTAGGGTACATCTGGAAGCTTTTGCAAACCCATTTGTCAGGAAGGTCCTTTGGGATTTTTTTCTCTTTTGCCAAAGAATTATCTCTGAGCAAAAGAGTCTAGTTGAACCCTGGAGACAAAAGCAGCAGCAGCAGAAGACTGGAGAGTGTGGTCTCTATAGCTATTTTCCTCTCAAATTCTCTAGCAAGTGCAAAGGACTTAAAGCAGTCAGGGGATTACAGCTGGCTAGTAAACCAAGCCAAGACATGTTCATCCTCATTGAGAATATTTTTCAAAGCCATGTCTCTAGTCCTCTTTGTTTCTGCAACAAAATTTGGACAAAAAACCAAAACAAAATGTAAGCCCTACTAAGCCAGAATGCCTCTTTTCTACTATATTGAAATCTCTAGCCGCTCTTAAGTTCACATATTAAAACTAGTAAGTGGACTGAATTATTGTATCCCACTCTTCCTCAGGGAGGTGTTCAGGCTGCATTTCTGGTTGAAGACACTGAACTAATGCATTATGGAGTTTGTCACACAAAGGGAATTGGAAGTATAATCCAATGGCAATCTGAATGCAATCATGGGGTTTTGCGTGAAAGCTGATCACACACATTTGGGGCAAAGGGAAGTCCTTCCAAACGCAATCATGGGATTTCACGTTATTGCGTGAGAAACTATCACATGCAATTTCGGGCACCGGGAGGCAATTTCAGGCAGTTCCGAATGCAATGCAGCATCAATACTCAATAATGTAAATTTGCTGAACTAGCGAATTTACTCAATTCCGAACTGGCCTCCCATGTGATAAACTCCTATGTATCAGCTGTAGTTGATCAGCTATTATTATCCTTCTTGCAGATGTTTGTAGCACTGCTCTGGGTCAAACTGCCCTTTTGAGACTCCTTGCTGAGATCCTCCATGCCTTTCCCCCACTTAAATCCAAACCCTCTGGGTCCCTTCAGACGGATTATTAATATCTTACTCCACTAATGGTCATGCTGCCTAAAATTAATGGGAACAAGAGTTCATGGCCAAAGGATCTCCCACCCGGAAATAAGCCATGCCTGGTTTAATGATTCAATTCACAGGAAAGCCGCACACCATTAAGATTACCTGTACTGCAGATGGAGAATCAGTTCACTATGAAGCAGGTTCTTGAGAAAGAATCTCATTTCCAGGGTTAGACTCTTTGCAGCGGAATCTCCCACCGCGATGGCTATCAGGTGTCCTGGTGACTGATGGGCAAGGAATTCCCTGAATCGCCGGCTTTCATCCACAAGGAGGTGAGTGTCGAAGCGATCGGCAGCCACCACTTGGGCTGTGCCTGCATCAATGATCCGAACGTTGAGGCCACGGCTACTCCAACGCTTTTCAGAGACGTAGCGGCCGTACTGGAGCCCACCCGGGTACAAGGTTTTAGCCAGAAGTGTCCAGGACTGAGGCTTCTTGCCGTGCAGCTCCAGAACGCCACCTCTACCCACGCCCAGGAATTTCTGGCCATAGCCTTCCACATCAGCTCCTTCCATGGATTTCCCATAGAGAGAGATGGTTGCCTTTGAATGGTACGGGCAATGTGCGGTGCCCACGTATAGCGCGCCACCATCCTCCAAGAGGATGCTCTGAGCTCTTAAGGTGATGGGCTGCTCGGGATCATCTGCAAAGGCAACAATCCCTGAAAGGAAGATGGACAGAAAACAGGATGGATATTTTTTCACCCAGATGTTGGATGAAATAGCATTTGGCCATCCAGATATTTTGAAGCATCTTTCAAAAAGCCAAGAGTAAGGAACTATGAAATAGTAATCCAAAACATCTGAAGTTCCTATAGAAACTTAACAAGGTCAGCTGTCAAGACCTTGGACTGAATCTCGTCTCTCTTATAAATTCACCAGGCAGCCTTTAATAAGCCACGCACTTTCAGCCTCAATCCTCCCATAGGGAATACAGGAAATGATAAAATTTGACAGAGTTGTAAGGATTATAGCTATATAATGGCAAACTTCCTCTGAACACAACTTGCCAAGAAAACTCCATGAAAGCTTTGCCTTAGGGTCACCATCACTAAGAAATGACAAAGGCACAGAACAACAAGAAATGAACTTTAAATATTAGAAAGCTCCAGTGGAGGAAAATCACTCTCTTCCTTCCCACTTTATTTTCATATTAACCCTATAATTTAGATTAGGCTGAGAGAAAGAGAATAAACAATCCAAGTTTATATAGTAAGAAGAGATTCAAACCTGCATCTCTCAAATCCCAGTCCAACATACCATAATAGCTATGTAATGACAAGTGTTATTTTGTTGTTGTAATTTGTCATCAGGTCAACTTCAGTTTGTTGCAATCCCTATGAATAAAAAAAAACCCTCCAAGATCTCCAGATGTCAACTTGCAAACTAGGGTGCGTGGCTTCCTTGGCTGAATTAATCCACTGGTAGTGCAGTCTTCTATGCATTGTTATTCTGCCCCATTTGTATGTTAAGAAGCAATGCTAGAACTGGGACTGAAAGGGGAAAGGTTAAGCAGAGGCTGGATGGCCATCTGTTGGGGATGCTTTGATGGAGAGTTCCTGCATGGCAGGGGGTTGAACTGGATGGCCCTTGGGGTCTCTTCCAACTCTATGATTCTATGATTCTAAGATCTCTATCTGCTGGCTCTTGCACGTTACAAGAACATACGCTGGGCCAGGTTCACACCTGCATGTTATCTAACTTTATATATCTGCATCTGGTGAGTTGGAGCTGAATGTGTGAACAACATGACCACAAAAAAAAAAAAAAGTTATGACAGAAGGAATGTACACTGGAATGTGAAAGTTCCTTCACATCCAAAGGTTACGCACATCTGACCCAGTCCATATGTCAAATTTGGCAGCTTCTGGCCTTCCAAGTGCTGTTGGATTGTAACTCTCATCAGCCCTAGCCAACAGGGCCAGTGGTCAGGGATGATGGAGAGTTGCAGCCCAAGGCAGCTCTGCCATCATGAAGAGTGAGGCAGTTGATTCAGCAAGATGCTGAGAAGGAACACTTGCGTGTGCCATGCATCTTGTCCAGCACTCCTTAAGTCAGTCTGCTATCTTTAGGTGTGGAAATAGGTGCCATGGCTTGTTCAGTTGTCAGTCCAGCTGCTTTCTGCATGGTCAAGGGAAATGGTGGGAAAGACCCACCATGTATTAAATGCAGAGGTGGGACTCATATTGCCCTACAGATGTTGTTGGACTGCAAACTGCAGCAGCCCTAGCCAACAGAGCTAGTGAGGAATAATAGGCAGTGCAGTCCAATAACATCTGGAAGGCCACACAGTTCTCACTTCTGCAACATCACTAGGGAGGATATATCTTACAAATTTCAGGATGGCAGCAAGTATGTATTGTGCAGAGTCTATGGACCTTATCACACAGAGGCACTTTCATTGCCAAAAGACTGCCAAACTGATTCAGAAACGCAAAGGAGGGATCATCCATCACACTTCTAAAACGTACTTGAGACTTCCCGCTTTCCTTCCATTGACAAAGCGTTCATGGAGAAGCCAGGAGAAGCCATTTTTTGAATATCCCATTATTCAAAAAATGGCTTCCCTGCAAACGCTTTGGTGATGGAAGGAAAGTGGGAAGCCTCGATTACGTTTTAGAAGCATGAGGGACGATCCCACTTTTGCACTTCTGAAACAGTTCAGCAACGTTTTGGCAACTCAGATGCCTCCGTGTGATAATCCCCTAAACCTTCCTTGTTATTTGTTTAAGAGAGAAGCCTGTTTTTAGCCCTGATCAGGAAACAATTTCTTCCCAATGAAAGTAGTACCTCTAGATATTGATTTCTTATCAGGGCTGCTTTGTTTAGCCCAACTCCTAGATCCCCTTCACAAGTAGTCTCTTTAAGCCAGGCGTCCCCGATCCAATATCTATGTGTTTGATTTTTCTACCCTAAGTGGAGAACCTTCCATTTCTTCCTGTTGACGTCCATTTTTTTTTAGCTTTGGCCCAGCTTTCTAATCGATTCACATCATTTTGAATTTGGAGCCACCTAATGAGATCTGTTCCAAGACCCATTGGTGTGTTTTTGACCCCCATGGTCAATGATGACATTCCTTTCCTAAGGGAACCCAGCAGCCAAGTGCCTCTCTTTCCTTCTTACCTCCTTCCTGGATCAACAAGGAGTGGAAAGTGGCAGAGCTCTCCAAGCGCAGGGCCTGCCCTCGGCCCACAACAGCGGCGTGGCTCTGGTTGTGTCCTGGATGCCACGGGACTAGAAGCACGCCTGGCAGCGAACAATTCCCTGCAAAAGAAAGAAAGAAAGAAAGAAAAAGACAGAGGGAGAGAGAGCTTCCAAAACCCTTAACAGCCAGGAAAGGCACCTAAAGGATAGTGAGGAGGGCGAAGGTGAGGTACCCACCTTGGTGCGTGCCATGGCTTCTTCCTTCAGTAGCTACTCATCCTGGCAGATGTGTCAGTCATCGAGGGTCCAACTTGGAGTAGCTTTTTTGGCGAGGAACTTTGTACCTGTTTCCTTTCTCTCAAGAATGTGAGGCAACAGGTGGAGGTGCAAAATGAGCCCTCATTTCCCAGTCCTTACCTGGCCTTGGCACCCTATTTGTTCTCTTTCTTTCCAGAATACCACCTTGACCAATCATCATCATCATCATCATAGTTGGCTCTCCTTATCCATGGACTTTTTATCCATGGATTTGAGCATGCACAGCTTGAAAACATTCCCAAAAAGAATACATTCCAAAGAGCAAACCTTGCTTTTTTTTTCCATTTTATATATGGGACACCATTTTGTTGTGCCATTATATTTAATGGCAGGGCACGTTTCTAGGATGGAGGACCACCGCCTCCCAAAAAATAGTACTCTACGGTGAATCTGCCACGGGTTAGCGTATGAGGGGCACCTCAAAGAAGAGATACAAGGACTCTCTGAAAAAACATCTCAAGCTTGGCCAAATCGATCACCAACAACGGTCGGCCCTGGCCTCACATCAAGAGGCATGGAGACGCACTATCCACAATGCCGCAGCCTCGTTTGAGAACTCACGCCGAACGAGTCTCGAGGAGAAACGACAACGCAAAAAGAACCACAACTTACAAACACCACCCAAGGAGACTTCCCGCTGTGCTTTCTGTAACCGGACTTGTTTATCCCGGATCGGCCTTTTTAGTCATCAACGCGCTTGTAGAAAGCGTGGGATCATGAGTCCTTCCTGAATCTTCGTTAGCGAAGAAAAGCCAGAGACAGAGACAGAGAGATTTTTAATGAGGCTTGAGCATCCACGGATTTTGTGATCCACGGAGGGTCCTGGAACCAAACCCCAGCGGATAACAAAGACCCACCGTATTATTATGGCTGTTACTACTGATGGAGTGCTCTCTCTCAACTGGTATCGTTGGAGAAGTCCACTCGCACTTGTGTCCACAAATAGATGTGGGGTTTTTGGACTATGTGGGCATGTTCTAGAAGAGTTTATTCCTGACGTTTTGCCAGCATCTGTGGCTGGCATCTCTGGGAGTTGGAGTATGTTGTGGGTCCCGAGCGGAGCATAGCTCCGCTCGGGGCCCACAACATACTCCAACTCCCAGAGATGCCAGCCACAGATGCAGGCGAAACGTCAGGAATAAACTCTTCTAGAACATGCCCACATAACCCAAAAAACTATGGATGCCAGCCATGAAAGCCTTTGACTTCACAAAGAGATGTGGGGTTTGGTCCACACACTAGTATCCTGGGAACGACTCCGCTGGTTGTGGCACCAGAAAAATGTTCGGGACGTTTCTATGTCCCTCTCCCCGTTTTGGAAGGGCTTTGGGCTGCGTCCTGATGGCAGGAATAACCCGGTTTGAGACCACTTTAACTGCCCCGGCTCAGGGCTCTGGCATTGTGGGGATGGTCCTTGGTTGTGGCACCAGATCCATGAATAGACAGGTAGATTCCCTTTGCCAGGATATAAAAGTTTAGCAAGAGGCAGGTCAGTAGATGATAGACAGGTCATAGAGAGAAAAAGATGATAGACAGATGGTTGATAGATGATAGATGATAGATGGATAGATAGATAATAAATGATAGATAGATAGATAGATAGATGATAGATAGATAGATAGATAATAGCGAGATGATAGAGATAAATGGATGGATAGATAGATAGATAGTAAATAGATGATTGAGAGAGGGAAAGATGATGAGAGATGAGAAAGAGAGAGGATAGACAGATGGTTGATAGATATATAGATAGACAGATGATAAATAGTTGAGAGAGAGAAGATGATAGTCGATAGATAAATAGATGATAGATAGACAGATAGATAGGTAGATGATAGAGAGCTGATAAGACTGGTAGTTAAATAGAGGATAGATGAAAAATGTTTGAGAGAGAGAGAGAGAGAGAGAGAGATGATAGACAGATGGTAGGTAGGTAGATAGATAGATAGATAGATAGATAGATAGAGACGATAGACAGACGGTTGATAGACAGATAGATAAGATTGATGATAGATAATAGAAAGACATGATAAGACAGATGGTAGATAGATAGATTATAGAAAACAGAGAGAGATGATAGACAGATGATAGATAGATAGATAGATAGATAGAGAGAGAGTTGACAGACAGATGGTAGACAGATGAAGATAGATAGATAGATAGATACATGAGAGAGATATGATAGACAGATGGTAGAGAGAGGGAGATGATAGACAGACAGTAGATAGATAGATAGATAGATAACAGAGAGTTGACAGACAGATGACAGACAGATGGTAGATAGATAGATAGATAGATAACAGAGAGAGAGATGATAGACAGATGATAGATAGTTAGATAGCAGATAATACAGAGAGAGATGATAGAGAGAGAGAGAGAGATGATAGACAGACAGTAGATAGATAAGAGAGAGAGGCAGATGGATGACAGACAGATAGATAGATAGATAGATAGAGAGAGAGAGAGAGAGATGGTCGACAGATAAATAGATGATAGATAGAGGAGAAATAGATGAGACAGACAGATAGATATGTAGATAATAGAGAGAGAGATAATAGACAGATGGCAGATAGATAGATAGATAGATAGATAGATAGATGAGAGATTGGAGAGAGAGAGAGAGAGAGATGAGAAATGGATGAGATAGATAGATAGATAGAGTTGGTGCCTTGAGCCTTGGGTCTCGTTCTCCTTGGGCTGCATCCACACTGGGGAAATAACCCGGTTTGGCACCGCTTTAAGTGCCCTGGCTCAAGGCTGCTATGGAATTCTGGGAGTTGGAGCATGTTGTGGGGTCCAGAGCGGAGCGGAGCTCCGCTCTGGACCCCACAACATACTCCAACTCCCAGAATTCCATAGCAGCCTTGAGCCAACGCACTTAAAGCGGTGCCAAACCGGGTTATCCCCCCAGTGTGGATGCAGCCGGAGTCTTCCTCCTTCCCCTTTCCCTTTCCTGGGAGGTGTTGCAAATCCCCTCCTCCCTCCTCACCTCCGGCTTTGCCTTTCACACCAAACGCGCGATTGTCTTCGTCTGCTTCGCGGGGAAGGAGGAGGCAGGAGCCCCTCTCTCTGGATCGGAGCATCTGGAGCCTCTTCCCGGCTTCGGGCCGCCTTTAAAGGCTCTGGGTGCCGGGGCTGCTCCTCCTCCTCCTCCTCCTCCTCCTGGGCCAGCCCCCGGCCCCTCCTCCTCCTCCTCCAGCCCCAGCCAGCCGCGTCCTCCTTTTCCCGGACGCCCGTCCTCCTTTTCCCGGACGCCCGTCCTCCATTGGGGGCAGCATGAGCCAGCGTGGGTTTGCATTTCCCTGATAGTGTGTCTCAGAAGGTGAGCAGGGACCAGGCGTCCTCCTTTTCCAGGACGTGTCCTCCATTTGCCCCCTTCTGTCCAGGAAAGCATCCCCCAAACGTCCTCCATTGGGAGCATCGTCAAGCATTTCCATTTCTCGGAGCGTCTGGCATTGATCTCAATATTGGACCTTATCGGACGGGAGGAATTTCTCTTTATTGCAAATGGAGCCAATTCGAATTCACGTGAATTCGCTAGTTTAGCGAATTTACATGAATTCTAATTGCGTTTGGAATGGGTTCAGAATGACTTCCCATTATCTGAAAATGACCCCCATTGCCCGAAATTGCATGAGATGCTTTAATTCTCAATAAAGTAAAACCCATGATTGCGTTCAGAATGACTTCCCTTTTGCCCGAAATTGCGTGAGATGCTTTAATTCACAATAACGTGAACCCCATGATTGCGTTCGGATTGCCATTGGATTATACTTCCAATTTCCGTCATCTGATAAGGTCCTTAGAAGCTAAGCAGGGACCAAACGTCCTCCTTTTCCAAGACATGTCCTCCTTTTCTGCCTTCGGTCCAGGACAAATTTCAGAATGTCTTCCATTTATTTGGAGCATCATTACGACGCACGGATTAACATTTATCCAAGTCTATCTTTTTTCTGGTCAGGTCCTCCGATTTTCCCGGAATGTCCTCCTTTGCGGTTGGGACACCCGGATCACCCTGACCCTGCTTAATCCGGTGAGCAGAGGTCCTCCTTTTTCAAAGACGCGTCCTCCATTTCCACTTCCCATCCGGAAAGAATCCCAGAACATCCTCAATTCGAAGCATGATTAAGAAGCGTGGATTTACATTGATCCGAGTGTCTTTATTTGGTCGGGTCCTCCATTTTTGTCCTGAATGTCCTACATTTTGAGGTGCCTCAGGCCCCCTTTCCGCCGAGGGCCTCTGGCCGCCCTGATCAGGGGTCCAAGTTGATGGAGAGGAGCGGGTTCGAGATTTGAGACCTGGGGCTCATTCCCACTTACATTTCGACCGGTGTGTGATTCGTCTTCGCTCCCTGTTGGTAAATCGACTCCAAAAGGAGTGTCGTTCCCACTATTAAAGCGGATCTTTTCATTAGACCTTATCAGACGAAGGGTTTTTGCAGCCCCAATCCAGAGTCACTCTGCATCCATCCAAGGGAACTCACACGAATGCGCGTTGAATTATCACACGTGAAAGCTGTTACTGCTTAAATTCTGTAAGCTGCTTCGATTGCTACGGCAAAAGGCGGGGTATAAATAAAAGTTTTATCACTATTGATTTACTGTGAAGCCATTCCAAAGCCAATCCAAAGTTACCCCAGAATTCAGTGAATGCGCGAATGCTGTGAATATGGAGTTTATCAGACGGGAGGAATTACTCTTTATTTCGAAGGGAGCCAATTCAAATTCACGTGAATTTGCTAGTTTAGCGAATTTACATGAATTCCAATTGTGTTCAGAATGCGTTCAGAATGACTTCCCATTTCCCGAAAATGACTCCCCATTGCTCGAAATTGCATGAGATGCTTTAATTCGCAATAAGGTAAAACCCATGATTGTGTTTGGAATGACTTCCCTTTTGCCCGAAATTGCGTGCAATACTTTAATACGAAATAACGTGAAACCATTATATTAACCTTCCAATTTCCGTCCTATGAAGCCATTCCAAAGCCAATCCAAAGTCACCCCAGAGTTCAGTGAATTCAGTAACAACCAAATTCACAGGACCTTATCACACCAGACCAATTCGGATTGAAGCTGAAGTGACCTTGGAACTGATTTCTGTGAATTCGGTTGTTACCGAATTCACTGAATTCTGGGGTGACTTTGGATTGGCTTTGGATTGGCTGCATGGCAACAGCATTCACGTGCGATAATTCAATGCGCATTCACTGAATTCTGGGGTGACTGGATTGGCTTTGGAATGGCTTCATAGCAACAGCATCCGCCTGTGATA
Source organism: Urosaurus nigricauda (assembly GCA_034509955.1). NCBI lineage: Eukaryota > Metazoa > Chordata > Lepidosauria > Squamata > Phrynosomatidae > Urosaurus > Urosaurus nigricauda. The sequence continues at coordinate 21,615,203 of JAOEGL010000012.1, read as the reverse complement.
ATTCAATGCGCATTCGTGTGAATTCACTTGGATGGATGCGGAGTGACTCTGGATTGGGGCTGCAAAAAACCCTCATCTGATAATGGCCATGGAAATCAGTTTCGAGGTCACTTCAATCCGGATTGGTCTGGTGTGATAAGGCCCATAATCCCCTCGTAATCTGCTGCTTCTTTTTTTGGCATGATTGTCATCCCCACTAGTATGTCAGTATACATACACACACACACACACATACCGGTATATTTATATAAAATAAATTGATAGAAGACTCAATTCATTGGTTTATGCAACCACTTGCTTCACTATGAGCTGCCGTTGGATTGCCCAGGTAATTGCAAGTAAATAAATAATAAGAAATCAAACTTTTATTTATACCCTGCCTCCCTGTTAATGACAATTGAGGGGGCTTACAAGTTAAAATTTCATATAACCCCACGTCCCGATGTCCCACCCTCCCCTAAAACATCACATCGTCCATCAATTTTGTATTCATCGGTTTTGCAACTACTTGCCTTACCGATTGCAAGGAGTTGCAAAATCAATGAATCAAATCTTCTAACTATTTTATATTTTATTTTTCAAATAATCATGGGGCCATAGCTCCCACTACAAGCACAAAAGCAGAGCTGGGGAAGAGGGTGGATCTACCAAAAACTAAGGAGGGATGCTAAAGACCCCTCTTCCGTTAGTCCCTCCGTTCCAGAATGATGCGATTCAGATCCGTCGTTCCCACTTGTTGAACTTGCTTCGGAATCGATTCTTTGCAAAAGAACCACCAAAGAGCCAGTGTCAGGAAAGAGCGGGGTTTGTTTTTTTGCATTTGCCTCGCTTCATCACAATCGAAACCGATCACCGTAGGGTTGGAACCAGTTTCAAATGGGAACAACGGTCATATAACCCCATCAGCAATTTGTTTTAAATCATAGAGGGAACATGGTCTAACTGAAAGAAAGAAGTTGGCAACGTGAGTCAAGTTAGCATCAAAAGTGTTACGAGATCCCTCTAATAAAGACTGATTCTACAGAGCAACACGACTCTTCTCTTTGAATTCTACTTTTTAGCAGGATAAAATAATCTAGCATGCCTGCCAGTAGAGGGACCCAGACCCAAAAGGACTCGGATCTCAAGGAAGCCACCGGATAGGTGTCAGGCGAGGACTTTTCTTTCCTGGCCTCTCATGACCTCCCTTGGAGGAGTCTTGTAAGGAGACCTAGCAAAAAGCCTCCCTTAGCTCCCTGGAAGAAAACTGAGGTCCAAAACACACTGCAGAAATACTCCTGTTTGAGACTATTTTAACTCCTCAGTGCCAGGGAATCATAGGGGGCCAGTCACACTTATTTTTATTTTATTTTTAGCAAAGAGATTCGCATCTCTGCGCCAATTCAGAATTGGTTCGGTGTTCCCGTTATGTTTACCACGATCAAATCTCTCCATGCCATTTTAAACCCTGTTGCCATTCACATTTGTCACCGTATCGATTTAAAAGGGAGGCATCTCCAGGGACAACGCAGCACGATCCGAATCAATGCGGTACTGTGGTCACACTACCGGAGATGTGGATCGTTGCGACTTTTTAAAAAGAACCGCTAAGGGGTCCGGTGCCAAAGGCAGCGATTTAAGTGGGCTTTTTAGTCACCTCCCCCCTCCTGAAAACTGCACCAAGTGCAGTCATGACAATTATGATCTTCACAGAAATAAACCAGTTCCTCACCAGTTTATTTCCGTAGTGTGAATGGGGCCATAGAATCATAGAGTTGGAAGAGACCCCAAAGGCCATCCAGTCCAACCCCTTGCCATGCAGGAATACACAGTCAAAGGACACCTGACAGATGGCCATCCAGCCTCTGTTTAAAGACCTCCAAAGAATCCTAGGTATTCTAGTTTATTGTGGCACCAGAGCTCTCTGACAGAGAAGGTTAAATGTCTCACAAAATTAGTTCCCAAAATTTATGCCCATGATCTCCTTGACCGAGTCCATCAGTCTGGCATGTGGTCTTCCTCGTCTTCTTCTGCCTTGTACTTTTCATAGGAGTTTATCACATGGGAGGAATTTCTCTCAATTGCGAATGCAGCCAATTCGCAATTACGTGAATTCACTAGTTTAGCGAATTTACATGCAATCTGATTGCATTCAGAATGCGTTCAGAATGACTTCCCATTTCCCGAAAATTACCCCCCCCATTGCCTGAAATTGCGTGAGGTATTCTAATACGCAATTACGAGAAACCCCATGATTGCGTTCGGAATGACTTCCCATTGCCCGAAATTGTGTGAGATACACTCATTCGCAATAACGTGAAGCCCCATGATTGCGTTCGGATTGCCATTGCATTATACCCCCAAATTCCGTCGTATGATAAACTCCATAGCATTATTGTCTCTTCTCTTGATCATGCCTTCTCATTATGTGCCCAAAGCACAACAGCCTCAACTTGATTATCTTGGTTTCCAAGGAGAATCCCAGCTTATTGTACCCACTAAGAAAACCGCAGAATAAAAAAAAATAACAGTCTAGCAATTAGCAGCACAGGAAAATGTGTGCTCTTGAGCCAGGAAACAGCAAAAGGCAGAGAGTGGAGCACCGCTGTTTCCCTGCACTGCTTGCCCCTGCTTCTCTCTGGTGCCACAACCAATGACCATTTCCAGAATGCTAGAGCCTTAGCCGTGGCAGTTAAAGTGGCCTCAAACTGGATCATTTCTGCCGTAAGGATGCAGCCCAAATTTCCTCCAGAATGGAGCAAGACGAGAAGGTTGTAGACAGTGCAGTGTCCCAAACGTTTTTGCTCTGGTGCCACAACCAACCACCATTTCCAGAATGCCAGAGCCTGGAGCCGCGACAGTTACCACGGTCTCAAACTGAGTTATTTCTGCCAAGTGGAAGCAGCCTCAAAGTAGGTCTTGTTGCTGACTAGACATTGTCCCCTGCAAATCTAGACAAGTCAGCTCAACGTTTGGTTTTATTTCTCTTTCTTTCTTTTTTAAGTACAAGTTTGACACAAGATTGGTAGCTCGGGCATATCACTAAGGGGTACAGGTGTGGGCACCACACCGGGGGACATCCCATGGGGGGTGTACAGCTAGTGGGACTGGCATGCTGAGCAAGCAGGAAAGTTTGTTGCCCTCCTTTCTCACGCAGCAGCCAACTGGAGGCCATGTACTGTCTTCCATTTTGGGGTCTGACATGGGCTGTTTGGAAGCCAGTGCACTGCCTCCCAGAAGCAGCTGGTGCTGGGGGTTGATGCCATCCATTTAAGGCCACTGATGGGGAGGTTGCAATGCCTTCCATCCAGATGCCTCATGATGCTGCGGGGGATCAGGGGCATCTATTCAGGGTCTGCTGTGGCTGCTGGGTGAGCAACCATGCCAGATCCTGAATGGACCATCTGGTAGCCACAACAATGTCCCCAGCAGCGGTCTGATCAGGTGGCAGCTGGCTGTCCAGGGAGATGACAAGTGACGCAGAGGGAGGGAGCAGGGGCAGTCCGTCCCTTCCCCTGAAGCTCTTTCTGCTTACCCACACCAGTGATATCAACCACAGTAATGCCACTGTTTCTATCCACTCATAGACACACCTACCGTAGTAATAGTTTTTGTGGGGGTTTTGGGGCTATGTGGCCATGTTCTAGAAGAGTTTGTTCCTGATGTTTTGCCAGCATCTGTGGCTGGCATCTTCATAGAATGCCTTCCATGCCTTCTCTGAAGATGCCAGCCATAGATGCTGGCAAAATGTCAGGAACAAACTCTCCTAGAACATGGCCACATGGCCCGAAAAACCCACATGAAAATTATGGATGCTGGCCATGGAGGCCTTCGACTTCACACGTACTAATGCTTTGCAATAATAATAATAATAATAATAATAATAATAAAGTCACAAGGGTGGAGAGACTGTGGCTGTCCAGACGCTGCTGAACTTTAACTCATATCATTCCTGCGTAGCTCATGCTGACCGGGACTGAGGAAAGGTGGAGTCCAAGAACACCTGGAGGGCCACAGCATCCCTAACCTGCATCAGAACTGAGCATGAAGCATATCACAGTCACCGTAATCCCATAAGGCTGTAATCTTACACTTATCTCAGCAGTACCTCCCATTAAACCCACTCAGTTTACTTCTGGGCAAGGATGAGTATGATTTGGCATCATGAGGAGTTAGAAGAACTGCAACTATTACTGCATAGCTTTCAATTAATATTTACTTGGTAAATGTTAATGTGAGAGCCAGAGTGATGTTGTGGCCTGAGCTTTGGACTACAACTCGAAAGATCAGGGTTCAAAAGCCCCACTCAGCCACAGAAACCCACTTGCAGACCTTGGGCAAATCACCCGCTCCAGACCTTAGCGAAAGACAAAGGCCACCTGAACAAAGGCCCCTCTGAACAAATCTTGCAAAGAAAATCTCATGATAGGGTCAACATAGGTCAGAAACTACTTGAAGGCCCACAACAACAGCAAAATGTTCCAGTAGCACCTACTTTTCCATTTTTACAGACTGCCAAAACAAGGAGCACACGGGATGCAATCTGAAACTCAGTCCCACAATTATTCTGCACGGCTCAGGGAAATGTGAAAGACACAGCCTGGTGTTAGTCTGTATCAGTATGCAAAGGGATCTACTAGGACCTTTGAGACTAACAGAAAGAATGTAGTCAGGAGTATAACCTCTCATATGAGTTTATCGCACTGGGGCTAATTTCGGCATTAAAGATTAAAGCATTTAAAGCGTATATAAAGCATCCTGCAAATAAAGCAAAAATGGCAAGTAATTGCAGACTATTGCACAAATAAAGTGATATCGGACACGCATTGTCGCTGAAATCCCAAAAGTAAAAAGATGCACATTAATGCTTCTTTGTGATCGCTTTAATGGTGGGTTTTGTGCGACGTCATGTGTAATTACGCAATTTTTCTGGGATATTCACAGGATAGAAATAACCCCCAAAAGGGGGGAGTATTTCAGACAACATTTGCGTCAATGAGAAATAACACGACATTAATCTGAATGCAAAGCCGACCAAATCCGTTCCTTTTGACTTTCTAGAACTTCCTAAAAGTAGAAAGGAGTGTGTTTTGTCGACTTTGCGTTCGGATGAATGTTGTGTTATTTCTTATTGACACAAATGCATCTGAAAAGCAACCTGCCAAAGCAGATTTTTAAATCCCGTTTCTGCACAGGATTTAACCAATTCACCTCCAATTTGCCTCTGTGTGAACACACCCTTTTTTGTTATTGAAGGAGAAGAACAAGAGAAATGCCTGGGGAGAGGAGAGGGACTGAGAATATAGGAGCAAGACATAAGGGCAGAAATGCACACAAATGGTTTAGATGTGATATTGCAGAAAGCAAGATTGCAAACAATGAAGGGAAATGACACAGAAGGACATAAGGGTAGCACTGCACATATGGTAAAACACGTCTTAGATTCTAAGGTTCTACAATCTTAGATTCTAAGATGTGTCAGAAACCTCTTTGGTGATACTTATGTTTGATTTTGGAGGCTTGGTTTCAGAAGCTTTCCCATAGGCTAAGTCTTTCAGAACAATAACAGTCATATTGTGAAGTGAAGTAATTGGATCACTTTGCAACACCAGAATGGTTAATTTCTATCCATAGATAGATAGATAGATAGATATAATATTAATCTTCATATACAGTTGGCCCTCCTTATCCACGGATTTTTTATCCACGGATTTGAGCATACACGGCTTGAAAATATCCCCAAAAAGTATAAATTCCAAATAGCAAACTTTGATTTTCCATTTTATATATGGGACACCATTTTGTTGTGCCTTTATATTTAATGGGACTTGAGCATCCACAGATTTTGTTATCCCCATGGGTCCTGGAACCAAACCCCAATGGATAACAAGGGCCCACTGTGTGTGTGTGTATATATATATATATATATATATAGAGAGAGAGAGAGAGAGAGAGAGAGAGAGAAAACTGTGGTGATTGGAGATGATGGAAGATGTAATCAAAGATATCTGGAAGTCATCATGTTCAGGACAGATGGCCTATTTCATGCCTGTCATAGTAGGGAATAGGGACACCTAGGAATGCTAATTTTAAGAATGCCACATCCCAAGGACTGTTTTTCTAAGACAGACTTGATTCTATACTTTGGCACCCTCTAGAAAATCAACTACACCTATCACTCCACATTCGCTGGGGTTAGGGGCACAGGGCCCCCATGAATGTGGAAGAACCGCAAATAACAAAAATATTATTTTAACCTGAGAACACCTCTCTAGGAGTCTCTAGGTCCTCCAGTGCAACTCTGAGGTCAACATTTGCCCAGACATTGACCACAGAATTGCTACAAATGAGGAGCTACTAATGTCTAGTGGAGTGTTCTTTCTAGGGACCTCTAGGTCCTTCAGTGTGACTTAAAGTTGACCATAGAGTTGCGCAGGAGGACCTAGATGTTCCTAGAAAGATAATATTAATAAAATCCACGAATAATCAAATCTGCAGATTCAAAGCCACAAACGTGTTCACTCATATCATCCAAATATTGTGAGAAAATGTCTCTTGGTCTTCTCGCAAAATGGCCCCAGGAGAGAACACTTAAACTGGCTTCTTGGCCAAACCCAGTCTAAATCTTTACTTGGTCATTAATCTGATTTATTTCAGAGTCATCTGTAGAGGATGTTTCAGATAAAAGTGTAGGAAAACCAAGGGCATATATACAGATCCCCACCTATCCTGTGCATAACACAAGCGATGATTCTAGTGATGGCGTTTCTGAGTAAGAAAAAAACTACAACCAGTTGCAGAACTGGAAACTAGCTCTCTGGGCTGTTTCCCACGATGCTACTCAACCTCCTTCCTGCAAAATTGCAGGCCGGAAAAGAAAGGAGTGGACCTTTCTATGGAAACAAGGCACTTTCCTCTCTGGTCCACTCCCTTCTGGCTGGCATCCTGTTTCCTCACTTCTGCCCCCATGGAGAAAGGAAAGACTAGCCACATTTTACCAATGAATGAATGAGGTGCACGGGAATCAAGTCAAGTTTAGTAGATATTCTGATACAACGCTTCTCAAATATCTTGCTTGTGTCGCTGCTGTTTTGCATTGAGATTTCCTTTCGAGGCTTTCGGCCCAATGACCCAGTTCCCACTGAATCCAGGTAACCTGCCAAGTAAAGGCACCTAGCATGCAAACTTAGTCTATTTTCTGCCCTAGATATGAGTGAGCGTACCAAAGCCAGCTACTAGTCTGCTTCCGGGATTAATCCAAAGTGCTGGATATAACCCATAAAGCCATATATGGCTTCGGTCTGGACTCTCTGAAGGAACAACTCTTGGTATATGGACCTACTAGAGTGCTAAGATCCACAAGGCTTTTTCTTGGTCCCACCAGCATCGCAGGTTCATTTGGTGAGCCTTCTCGGTGGCTGTTCAAGAAGGCTTTTAATGGAGTTTATCACACGGGGGACAATTGGAAGTATAAACGGTAATTAACCCATGGTAATCCTGAAATTGACTTTTGATTTCCATTTCGGATTACCTGCTGTAAGGAAAGCTGACTTGGTATCTACATGACGAAACTTTTTGTTTCATACCGAAATTGCGCTAATGGTTTTCACATAACGTCGCGTTCAAAGCACAATTATCCCGGGAAGAACCCGTGATGATCCCACAATTGCACTAACGGTTTGCACACAATCCCGAGAAGAAACGTTGATTAAAGTGCCAGTATCCCATGAATAACTGGGCGAGAAACAGCAGCAAATCAGGCGCAGGATTTTCCCTGGTTATTCATGAGACAATGTCTCTTGTGTTGATCTCATTTTAATTGCTTTTTAATGTGAATTGTGTGATCTTTCACAGGTTAATTACTGTTTAAGAGCGCACTGCTTATTGGGATACTCATGCCAGCATCCCGTTATGCATTTTCACAATTCACTGGCTGGGTTTCTTAGTGCCTCTGCTATGTATACCAGTATACACAAGGTTACCTGACACGGACCATAATAGAGGATTCTAGCTATTATTATTATTATTATTATTATTATTATTACTGCTACTACTACGAATCATTTCCTGTTAACATCTGCTTCATCCACACATGGTTTCTTAATTTAAATAGGTGAAAAAGAGTCATTTTGCGGTTGCTACTGTTAGGCAGGTGATTGATTTACTGCATACCACCCTGAGATCTTATAGAAAAGTCATTTTGATAAGTCATAGAATCACAGAGTTGGAAGAGACCCCAAGGGCCATCCAGTCCAACCTCTTGCCATGCAGGAACTCTCCATCAAAGCATCCCCGACAGATGGCCATCCAGCCTCTGCTTAAAGACCTCTAAGGAAGCCGATCTATAAATCACCCAGAAATCTACTTGCGGCTGCAGATCTATCTTCTCCTCAGCCTGACTTAAAGAACTCAGTCACTTCCTAGTTTTTCCATTCCCGCCTCCCATTTTTTCTTTTCTTTTCTTTTCTTTATGACACTTAGTTTCCCACAGTTCCTGAGCATGCTAAATCATCATTAAGTCATCATTAGATTGAGTTTTTTCCCACAGTTTGAAAACAAAGAATTTCAAGTAATGTTGGGACTATTTTGGGTAACGAGAGCTTATCACATTTTACGTTGACTTACATCACAGGTAAGTAGGAATTGGTTACTTGTTTTAAAAAAGAAGAAATATCCCACTACCATTATATCTTGCTCATTATATCGGGTTAGGGTTAGTAACAAATTATTAATGAATTCCCTCAATTATTGTTAATTAATATATATGAATTATATATATTTCAAATACCAAGATGGCCAAAAGCTGCCACAAATTGCCCTGAAAACAATGTTTTAGGAGTAAATGCTACTTGCTACACTAGAACATTAAAGCCCTTAATCAGTATTGCAATATATATATATTTTAAAAATACCTAATAACATTGTTATGTCCTCATAACCTCAAAATAGGATGCTCTGAAAGTAACTCTCTTACTTGACCTGGCAGAGACAGTAGCTTCTGATTCTCTGTTGTCACACTTTTCCAATAGCGGCTAAAACCTTCCACTTGCTCTTTGGTTCTCCACACTTTCTTTCCCCCTTTGCCCTTAATTTGCTTCAGGTGTTGTAAACTGAGTTCTAAGTGCAAAAGTAGTTTGCAATCAAATAACTCAGCAGAAGGGAGGGAATGAGTAACTCTACACACAAGGGAGTTTCTCACATGGGAGGAATTTCTCTCAATAGCGAATGGAGCTGATTCGCAATTACGCGAATTCGCTGGTTTAGCAAATTTACGTGAAATCCGATTGCATTCAGAATGCATTCAGAATGACTTCCCATTTCCCGAAAATAACCCCCCATTGCCCTAAATTGCGTGAGATACTCTAATACACAGTTACGTGAAACCCCATGATTGCGTTCGGAATGACTTCCCATTGCCCGAAATTGCATAAGATACACTCATTCGCAATAATGTGAAACCACATGATTGCATTCAGATTGCCATTGCATTTTACCCCCAAATTCTGTCGTATGATAAACTCCAAGGAGGTCTTCCTCATAGGCCAGGCACTACTATTTCTATACTTTTTTGTGGGTTTTTCGGGCTCTGTGGCCATGTTCTAGAAGAGTTTATTCCCGAGGTTTAGCCAGCATCTGTGGCTGGCATCTATAGTGGTTCCCCCGGTTTACGAAATTAATTTGTTCCAGCACCCCTTTCGTAAACCGAAAAAGTTCACAAACCGGGGGACCACTGTAATGTATTGGAATAAACTTTGCACCATTTGAATTTCCCGCCGCTTTTTTTCCGTAACCAGGGTTTTTTTCCGTAAACCGGGGCTGTTTTTCCGGCCCCGGCTCTTTCGTATCCCGGGATTTTCGTAGGCCGGGGGATTCATAACCCAGGGGACCACTGTATTTTTGATTTCTGAGTCATTTTCGGGTAATGGGAAGTCATTCTGAATGCATTCCGAATGCAATAGGAATTCACATGAATTTGCTAAATAGCAAATTCACGTGAATTTGAATTGGCTCCAATTGGCTCCATTCGCAATAAAGAGAAATTCCTCCCCACTGATAAACTCCATAGTTTGTCACCAGGTCTCACCCTCTACTCTGCATCCATCTTCTGGCTAGAAGCAAGTGGGTTGAATTAAAGTTTCATTATCCCTAAAAAGGTGATAAGGAATAATACCCTCATCTCACCTTGATCTTTGAACAGCCCATTTAACTAAGAGTTCAGTCTTACTTTTATAACAGGAAAATATGTCTGTATGTGTGTTTGAATGGCAAGCTGTGGGCAACTGTGACTGGTATTTAACATCAATCAAGATTTAGCCCAGAAACTTAAGGGCCTGGGTCAATTCTGAACTGGCGAACCTAATAATGCATTTATTTAATACTGGATTATTCTCACTTTTAAAAAATTGGCTTTATTACTATCTGTGTTATATGTTTGTTGTTGATGATGTTGGGTGCCTTCAGGTCATTTATGACTTATGGCTACCTTAAAGTGAACCTGATTTTTCTGGGGCAGAGAGTATGTGACTCGCCCAAGGTCTCCCCGTGGGTTTTATATGTTTCTGAATTCTTCTTTGTTTTCCTTCTCGCTATGAGCTAGCCTATGAATTCCAGGATGGCTTGTAAATCGTGTTAACAACTAGCACAATAAAAAGGGAAAGAGAAAAGGAGAGGAGTGGCAGTAATCGAAAAGCGGGACTGGACACAGAAGAAGGAGGAGTGAAAATAGGAGGAAGGAGTATCAACAATCTAAGATGCGCAGACGACACCATACTACTAGCTGAAAACATCACAGACTTGGAACAACTAGTAAGGAAGATCAAGGAGGAAAGTGGAAAGGAAACTGCTGAACATAAAGAAAACAAAAATAATGATCACAGAAAATGTACACAAATTCAACCTCGACAATGAGGAAATGGAAATATTAAATGAATGTTCATATCTGGGATCAAATATTGATCAGAGTGGGGACCGCAGTCAAGAGATCATAAGAAGACTAAGACTGGGGAAGGCAGCTATGAGAGAACTAGAAAATATCTTAAAATGCAAAGATATACAACTCAGCATGAAAGATAGAATCAAACAAGCCATTGTACGCCTTATTAGCATGTACGGATGTTGGACAGTTAAGAAAGCGGATAGGAAGAGAATGAATTCATTTGAGATGCGGTGCTGGAGAAGAGTGCTGAAGTTACCATGGACAGCCAAGAAGTCAAAGAAATGGGTCATAGAGCAGATCAAACTAGAAATCTCTCTTGAAGCCAAGATGACTAGACTGAGGCTGTCGTACTTTGGTCACATCGCGAGGAGGCACGACTCATTGGAAAAAACAAATATGCTGGGAAAGGTGGAGAGAAGCAGAAAGAGAGGAAGGCCACATACTAGATGGATGGACTCTTATTAAGGAGGCCATGGGTATGAATTTGCAGGACCTGAGCAGAGCCAGTGGAGCATAGGGAGTCTTGGAGATGTCTCATCTACAGGGTCGCCATGGGTCGACATCGACTCATGGGTACATAACAACAACAACAAAAGCTTTCATAGGAACAGACTAATGTGGTTCTCTCTTTATTGAATTATCAAAGGACCTTATCAGATGTTGGAAATTGGAAGTATAATCCAATGGCAATCCGAACGCAATCATGGGGTTTCGCGTTATTGCGAATTAAAGTATCTCACGCAATTTCGGGCAAAAGGGAAGTCATTCCGAACGCAATCATGGGCTTTACGTTATTGCAAATTAAAGCATCTCACGCAATTTTGGGCAATGGGGGGGTCATTTTCAGGAAATGGGAAGTCATTCTGAACACATTCCGAACGCAGTTGGAATTCACGTGAATTTGCTAACCTAGCAAATTCACGTGAATTCGAATTGGCTCCATTCGCAATAAAGAGAAATTCCTCCCATCTGATAAGGTCCATAGATCTTTCAGAGAAGGAAGGAAGGCGAGTTGAAGAAAAAGAGAGGAGAAGTCAGAGAAAAGGGGGAAAATCAGATGGGATGTTAAAAAAAGATTGAAGAAAAGAAACCCTTTCTCCATGTTACAGGTAATCCCTGGGTTACCGGGGCTGCGTCCAGACTGGAGAAATAACCCCGTTTGGAACCGGTTTAAGTGTCTTGGCTCAAGGCTATTGGATTCTGGGAGCTCTGCTCTGGACCCCACAACAAACCCCAACTCCCAGAATCCCATAGCCTTGAGCCAAGACACTTAAACCGGTTCCAAACCGGGTTATTTCTCCAGTGTGGACACAGCCCAAGTTTAGGAAAACGGAAGATGATAGTTTTATGGAACGGGCTGCAATTTCACTGTTACCAATAGAGGTCTCCTTGGCACTCTGATCGCACTACTAGGCTTTTTCCTTCTTGATCTCAAAGGAAATTGGCCCCTGCGTGTTTCACTTACTTGGAATTGCCAAAGCTTATACTTGGTGCACATAAATGCATAGACTGCCATGACTCAGAGCAAAAATACTGACAGTATTTAGAGGCAAACAGAGGTAAAAAGAGATGCGTGAATCTACAGTATAGTGACTGAAGTATCCATGTCATGCAATAGAATAATAATAATAATAATAATAATAATAATGCATTGCACTCCTAACTCCTATATACACTTGTCAGGCAGTAAGTTCTAATTAATTCAATAGGGCTTATTTTTAAATAGAGGCTATTGTGTCCCCCTTCTCTCAACCTGTTCATTTGGCAACCATAGGGAAATGGGCTTTCCAGGTCAGTTGGCAACCCTCTGCAAATTCCGGAAAATGTTGCATCACATCTGGCATCACTGCCACATCATGATGCGGGAACCAAAGCCCCTGAATGCAGAAGGATTTTCATTGCCAGATGCTGAGGAGCGCTATTGCTTGTGGGCTTCCAGAGCCATTCAGTTGGCCACTGTGGTAGACTAAATAGCCTTTTGATCTGCTCCAGCATGGCAGTTCTTATGTTCCTAATGTGCATGTCCTAACTTTATATGCTCCAGGGTGCTTCAGTGTTCCAGCTTCTGGAAGTTTCTTTATTGTGTATCAGTGGGCAGATGGATAAAGGCCAATTCAGTGCATCTCAGCCTTGCTCATTTGTGCAATCTGCCCATTGGGAATGAGAAATCCTTTTAAACCAGGTTTAACTATTGCCCCATCTGTCCAGCATCTGCGCTGTCCAGCATCTCTCCAACTTTGCACTGGGGTAAGAAGGCCTTTCCTGTCAAGTGTTGTTATAAACGAAAATTAAAATGAAACCCTACGAATGCAAAGCAGGGGTTATCCTCCTGATTTAATCCTCCCCAAAGAGGCAATGGATATAGTGGAGGTGACTAGGGATGGTGCAGGTGTACAGCTGAACACCAGGCCACAGGTTTATGTATCTGTCGCTGGTGGACCTTGGGGATTTTGGGGGGCTGGGGGAGACGTCCAGACAGTGGGAGCTGTTCGACAGTGGAACACACTCCCTCTTTGGATGTCTTTAAACAGAGGCTGGCTGGCCATCTGTCAGGGGTGCTTAGATAGTGAGTTCCTGCATGGCAGAGGGGTTGGACTGGATGGCCCTTGGGGTCTCTTCCAACACTATGACTCTGTGAGATAAGGGAATAGATCTGATAAACCCCAAGTCATCCCATCCCATCCCATCTGATGCAGAGATTATTGGACAAACACTCTCTCCTTGGGTACCTACTGTTCTGTGTTGTCGTAGCTGTAGCCGCCCATTTTCTTCTCTCAAACCTCTGCTTCCTTGGGAGAGTGGATATCTTGGATTGGTTCATTTTGACCACCACTCCCACTTTTCCAAACAGATGGAGGACCCAGTATAAGAATTCGGGCTTTACTTTAGAACGCAGCAGCTTGTGGAGATGGAGGCGGATTTGAGGCAGATCATCGGGATGGCTGCAGTTTTCCTGTTGAACAATTTCGGAAGCCAGCGTAGGTCCAAATGCTTTTACCAGTATGTATTGGGAAAAACGCAAGAGCTGGTCACAGGTTCTCTGTTTTCCTCCCATTCTTGCTGTTAGGTTGTGACTTGTCGACGACTCCCTTGGCTCCTCAGGACTTGGAGGGATGCCGCTTCCGAATAGATTTGTGAGTTTATGAGATTCAGGGGCCTCTGAGAGAATCCTCTGAAATAGCTCCTTATAATCCATATCCCGTGAGGTACTGTTAGGATTTAGGTTATTTTCTGAAACAATCATAAATAGAAGTAAGAATTCCACTTGTGACACCTCCTTGCCCTGAAAAGAAATTGGTTTCCTCATATGATTATTACAAGATGATTCCTTTGGACAACACCGTTGTGCGAACCCCATCCTGTTGGCCTTTTTTCCTAGCCTGATAGAGACATATTTTTATCTAGGCATAGGTAAGCATAGCTTGGCGGGAGCTGGAATACAGTGCATCTGGAGGGTCGCTAATTCTCCACCCCATTTTAAATAAATTTTCCAGGCCCAGCACACCTTTAAGAAGCACTTTCTCCAGTACTGGATAGGAATCATGCGGGTCTAAAGACATTTTTGTACTGCAAGTCCCAACAGCCTTAGCCAACATAGCTGATAGTGAGGAAGGCAGGCAGTCCAATAGCCTCTGGAGGGTCCCATATGTACATCCCTGTTCCTTAAAATGAATTCAGGGAGGCCCTCAAAATGAATATATCCACTCATGAAAGAAAAACCAAGGATCAAGGCAGTGATAGCGATATACCAGGTAAAACCCCTGGACCTCAATGTTGTGGCCTCCAAAGCCCCTGACATTTCCTAATTTATTGGAGGGGTAGATTGTAGGGGGATTTTCAGCCCAAAATGCATGCAAAACACCTGCAGATGATGTGGTTGAACTGGCCCACCTCCTGATCCACCAAAATGCTGGCAAAAACATGGATGCTAAACAGCAACTGGAACATCACTCCCAGTACCAGACACATAAGATTGCCCACTGGGTGGGTGCCGGGGGGGGGGGATGTGATCCCATCCCCTATCCAGCGCTCCTGCCCTACACGTTTAAAACGGTATCCTTCAAAGGCCAGGAATTCTCAACATTTGTTTCTGCAGATGTAGGGGACTTCAGCTTCCAGATGGTCCAGTAAGCATGGACAGTTAATCCAACAATTCTGAAAGTTGACATCCAGCACATCTGCAGAGCCAAAGAGAGAAAACTACTGCACTGTGCAACATCACTTGGTAGAATTTGTGAAGTCAGCTGGAAATGTAGAAGCAGTGTGGTGCTGTGGTTAAGGTTGGACTTAAGATCAGAAAAATCCAGGTTGAAATTCTTTCTTGTTGTGTGACTGTGGGGCAGATACTGTCTTGCATCCTTAGTGACCTTTCGGGGTTACTGGGGGGGCGGGGGGGAGGATACTAGCAATAGGACCACTTAAAGGGTCCATAAATAAGTAAGCCCATTATACATAACCTGGGCATAGCATTTTTCCAACTTCTTCACAATTTACGTGAAAAAGGCTGACAGCTAAGGAATGGAAAACATGGAGAGGTTCCCAAAAAAGGAGGGCTATGGCATATAGGGAGCTGCCTTACACTGAATCAGGGCACCAGTCCTTCTTTCTCGGTGATGTCTCTCAGTTAGCTCTGCTGGGTTACAGAGAAAGATTTCCCCTCTCCTTTCCAAGTCCTGAAAGTTCAGAACTGACAAAACTGGGCTAGGTATGAACAAATATATGTGTGTATGTTGTGTGCCTTCAAGTAGTTTCCAACTTACGGTGACTCTAAGGCGAACCTATCCCAGGGTTCTTCAGAGGGGGTTTGCCATTGCCATCCTCTGCGGGTGAGAGAGTGTGATTTGCCCATGGTCACTCAGTGGGTTTTCATAGTTGAGCCAGGATTCAAACCCTGGTCTCCAGAGTCCTAATTCAATACTTGAACCATTATACCACACTGCCTCTCTCTTTCTGAACAAATAGTCTTCAGCAAATACAAGGCCCCTTCCTAAACACGCATTCCCTCTTTGGTTAGCAACCCATCCCTATTCTCTCTTTGCATTGCAAGGGCAAAAATGGATAGGGACAAGGGAAGGGGCACGAGTCATTCCAATAATTCAGCGCTGCAAATGTTATCTTTATTACTCACTAGCTGTGCTGCAAGAAACAGAATTCGGGATGACATACAACACAGAATGATGTGTTGTGCTGATGCTGGCGACACACTGAGAACTTTGTACTGCTATGCAGCCCTATCTTTAAGCAGAAACAACTGTCTCCGTCAGCAATTGCTTAGGGACATCAGCCCGGTGGTTATTTCCCAATGTTGGGGGACTGAAATGTCTGGGTCACATAGTCATTTTTGCTCTGCCTACACTAGCAAACTGGGGAGAATCTTCTTTTAATGTTGTCTTGGACTGATCCTGGTTGAACACCAGCTCAGGCTGTTCTTGCTAGAGCCTAGAAAAGTTGCTTTTTCAGACAACAAGTCTCCAGAAATTGTGTTTTTTTGGACTATATCGTACATTCTCAACTATAAGTTGACCTCGTGTACAAGTTGAGGACATGTTTTGAGGCCAAAATTATGGCTTTTGATATGACCTGTGAATAAGTCAAGGGTAAAACTTAGGGGCATGTAAAAACGGATATAGAGAATGAAGCAAAGGAAAATGATGCCAGAGGATTTAGAAAATTCAAGCAGATGTCACTGTTTGTGCTCACACTAAAGTCTGGATGGATGAGAGAACAGAGGGGAATCCATGCTTCCAAGACAGATTAAGTTCTTGCTTTTCATCAGAGGCTGGCTTCCTTTGGGGGGAGTAAGAATTAAGAGTATGGTACTTACATTGACCTGTGGATAAGTCGACTCAGGTTTTTGGGGTCAATTTTTTGACTAAAATTTCTAGACGTATATGAGGGGGTATTGTAAAGTTTTAATGATCACCTTTTTAAAAAAGTGACAGAAAGTTTGTTTTGATTTGTAGTTGTTAACTTATCTCTATGTAGTCACTATCTAGATTCATTCATTTTTCCCAGCGTATCTTGATCCTCCGAATACCTGACTTGTAAAAGTCTGCAGATTGTGCCTTACGAGGGGGTATCGGAAAGTAATAATTATCACCCAGAAGTTATTATGGCATATTGATGAAATTTTGTCAGTGTCATCATTGGTCTCTAAGTGGACGTTGCTGAGAAAATCAGCTCATTGTGTCCTTTATTTTTGTGACTGGCTCTGCCAGAAGTGACTAAAGTGTAAAATCCTTGTCAGGCGCAATCTGCAGACTTCTACAATAATGGTATTTGGACGGTCAAGAAACGCTGGGGAAAATGTGTCAATCTGGATGGTGACTACATAAAGATAAGTTAACAACTAAAAATCAAAACAGACTTTTGTCAAAAAAATTTAAAGGTGACAATTAAAACTTTTGGATAACCCCTCATACATGCCTTTATACAGTAGTTGTCCACATCCCCCAGACTGCATAGCCAGTGCAAGGTCCCCAAACTGTGGTCCCCAAACTGTGCCTTTAAGAGATTTTGGACTTCAGGTCCCAGAAGCCTCAGCCATGTTGGCCAATTTTTCTGGGATTCTGGGAGATGAATTCCAAAATTTGGGAACCACTGGTATATCTATTGGGGGCAGGCAAAATAAGGGCATTGCTCCCCCAAATAAGAATTTTCCATCATTCTTCAGATTTTTTGTGGGGTTTTCAGGCTATGTAGCCATGTTCTAGAAGAGTTCCTTTCTGATGTTTCGCCAGCATCTGTGGCTGGCATCTTCGGAGAATGCCTTCCATGCCTTCTCTGAAGATGCCAGCCACAGATGCTGGCAAAACGTCAGAAAGGAACTCTTCTAGAACATAGCCACATAGCCTGAAAAATCCACAAAAAACTATGGATGCCGGGCATGAAAGCCTTCGACTCCACATTCTTAAGATTTCTAGCATTGCAGAGACGGAGACGCTGGAAATCATTCATACCTTGACCTCTTTTGTTCCCTGTGTTTGCATTCCCTCAGTAATGCCATCTTTTCTTTGGATGCCTAAATTGTATTTCTAAATATCCGGCTGAAGTTTTAAGATACTGCGATGCTAGAAATTTGGGGACTGAAGGGAAATTTCTTTTGGAGTGACAGAAATCTTATTTGTGGGGCCAATGTCCTTAGTCTTTCTCACCCCATAGCTGCACCCCTGGCCCAGTAGCCATGCTGGCTGGGGAACTGTGGTTGTTACAGTCCAAAAAGAAAATTTTTCTGACCATGAGGCAGGAGGGGAATTGGTGAATAGTTAGAATAAGGGGCAACATGCTCACTGCCTTAAGCTGAACATGGTTCCCCCCTCATTCTGGATGAGGAAAAAATAGCCAGCTACAGAATGTGAATGTGTGACGGTCACATAGCTGTCTCTGGTCCACTGATGGGCAAATCTCATTTCTTTCATCAGGAAAATGTGTTCTTATTAACTGGTGTTTAAACATCTTAAGTCAGCACCTGGCCAGCAAGTAGGCAGAGAGAGGAGAAGGACGAGACTGGCAAATGCCAGAAAACTGGAGACTGGTGCCAGGAGCTGCACATGGCAATCCACCTGGTCCTTCAGCTGAGTTCTTTGGCACCGGAGATGCTCCGACCCTCTTTCTTGCAGGAGGGAGTGTGAACTTGGAAGTTCCCAAGGGATGCGCATGGATCCACCCTGCAACATCTTGGTACAAGAAAACGATAGGCCAAGCCTAAGGAAACTCTGCAAAAAAGAAGAAGCAAACAGATGGCTGTCCATACCAACATTCCTAGACTTTCTTCAATTTTCCCTCTCTCCATAAGCACTAAGAATTGTCTGTTGATGAACCAGATTTCCCTCTGGGCTGATATTCAAGAACAAGGCTGAAATATATTAATGTAAAAGATGCATACTTCCAAAATAACCCGATGCCACCCACCCCAACAGATCGGCGAGGAGACACTGTGGTTTGCCCTTGTAGGAGAAGGAGAACCAAACTAGGGCCTCATGGCCACTACCTTTTAAACCGGATCGCAAATCAATTTGAACTGGTTTAAATGATCCTGGTTCCCACTTGAACCGAATCGCTGAAGCGATTCGGAGGGGGGGGAGCCATGCACTAGACCCATTTAACCCGCATCTTTTTGACGCTGATTTTCCCCCGCATTTTTTTTTGATAAATCGATTCCTCGCAGGTGTGAGCCGGATGCAGATCAGAATCGATTTCAATTTGCCCTTTGGCCGGCTGGAGCGGGTCCATTTTGAACCGACTCGTTCGTCAATGTGAACCACAAGTGGGTTCTTTGATTTGATTTTTTGCAGCATGAAAATGCAACCGGGGCAAATGTAGCATGAACCGCGCTCCGCTGCTGAACCGATCCATCGATTCGGATCGCAAAGTGAGAACGTGGCCTAGAGAACTAGTTGTTTAGGGAGCGAATACGGGGACCCCTGAGCATTTCCTCAGTAATAAACCTCTCCGAGGCCAAGGACTTTTCGGGTCCATTTGTAGTGACCTTCTCTGCGGGTTTTTTCTCTGCAAGATTTCATTAGAAGGCGTTTCTCCCCCCCCCCCGCCATTGCTTACCTGTGAGGCTGAGAGAGTGTGACTATCCATAGCCGAAGGGGAGCCTAGCCCAACAGTGCTCAAACCATGATGCCCCATTGGCCCTTAAGGACCAAGGAGACAGGATCCCAAATAAATAGGAATAGGATTTCTTTGAGAGAAGGGTGACCAGATGTCCTCACTGCAAAGGACAAAGCACCCCGAAACGTAGACCATTCAAGAACAATGTGGGGCGTGACCAAATAAAACCTCGAAACACTCGTATTAATGCAAATTCCTGCTTCTTGGGTCCCAAACGCACTGCAGAAATAATCCAGTTTGAGACTGCTTTTATTGCCCTGGCTCAGTGCTAGGGGATTCTGGGAAGTGTAGTTTTGTGAGATGTTGAGCCTTCTCTGTCAGAGAGAGCTCTGGTGCCACAATAAACTACAATTCCCAGGATGCCCTAGCACTGAGCCTAAAGAAAAATGCCCAGGATTGTATAGGATGGAGCCGGGGCAGCTAAAGTGGTCTCAAACTGGAATATTTTGATAGTGTAGATAGACCCCCAGAGCCCTCTGGTACAGTCATCCTCATTGCAGAAATAATCCAGTTTGATACCACTTCAACTGCCACGGCTCCACACAGTGGAATTCTGGGAAGTGTAGTTTGTCGCGGCAGCAGAGCGAAGCTAGGGAATTCTGGGAACTGTAGTTTGGTGAGACATAGAGTCTTCTCTGTCAGGGATAGCCCTGGTGCTGCAGTGAACTACAACTCCCAGGATGCCCTAGCAGCTAAAGGTCTAAAAGTTAAAGATCCAAAGCACACTACAGAAACAACCCAGTTGAACTGCCATTCCCAGAATGCCATAGCCTTGAGCCATGGCAGATATAGATCCAAAACACACTGGAGAAATAATCCCGTTTCAGACTGCTTGAACTGCCTTGGCTCAATGCTAGGGAATTCTGGGATCTGTAGGTTTGTGAGACAATTTATCCTTCTCTGTCAAGAGAGAGCTCTGGTGCTTCAATAAAAGGAGAGCTCCCAGCTTTGCCCAGCATCCACACTGAAGAGATAACCTGGTTTGGGACCACTTTAACTCTCTTTCTGGCTCAAGGCTATGGAATTCTGGGAGTTGGAGTTTGTTGTGAGCCCAGAGTGGACCCACAAGATACTCCAACTTCCAGAATTCCATAGCCTTGAGCCAGAAAAAGAGTTAAAGCTCTGCTCTGAACCCCACAATATACTCCAACTCCCAGAATTCCACAGCCTTGAGCCAAAAAGAGAGTTCAAGCTCTGCTGTGGACCCCACAACAAACTCCAACTCCCAGAATTCAATAGCCTTGAGCCAGATAGAGCTAAACCTTGAGCTCTGGACCCCACAACATCCTCCAACTCCCAGAATTCCACAGCCTTGGGCCAGACAGAGCTAAGCCTTGAGCTCTGGGCCCCACAATAAACTCCACCTCCCAGAATTCCACAGCCTTGAGCCAGATAGAGCTAAGCCTGGAGCTCTGGACCCCACAACATACTCCAACTCCCAGAATCCCATAGCCTTGAGCCAGAGAAAGAGTTAAAGCGGTCCCAAACCGGGTTCTCTCCCCAGTGTGGATGCAGGGAAGTGGGTTCTTTCTGCCCAGCCTCCCCCCTTTCCTCACCTGGCTCCTCTTCCCTGAGCAGCATCTCTGTCTGCCTCTGAAGCTGCAGCAATGGCAATAATACTGGAGCCAAGGCTCAGCATCAGCATCATCCCCCAAACAGGGACCCATTCATTCATTCATTCCCCTCCTCCTGGCCTTCCCAGATTGGTCCTCCTCCAGGCTTCCAAGCCTCTGCCCTGATGCTTGGCTTCTTCTTCTTAGAGCCTCTCTCCTTTCCCAAAAGGTTCAGGGAAAGGGCCTGAAAGCAATGACAGCCCTTGCCCCATAGGCAAACATTGGGCAAGCAGTCCCTATGGGGAAATATTCCCCCTTATGTATCTCTATGGGCAGGTATTCTCCAATGTTTCCCTATGGGCAAGGATTCTCCTAGGAGTTTATCAGACCACAGAAATTGGAAGTAGAATCCAATGGCAATCCGAACGCAATCATGGGGTTTCACGTTATTGCGTATTAAATCATCTCACGCAATTTCGGAGAAAAGGGAAGTCAATTCAAACGCAATCATGGGTTTCGCGTTATTGCGCATTAAAGCATCTCACGCAATTTCGGGCAAGGGGGGGTCATTTTCGGGTAATGGGAAGTCATTCTAAACGCCTTCCAAACGCAATGGGATTTCACGTGAATTTGCTAAACTAGCGAATTCACGTGAATTCGAATTGGCTCCATTCGAAATAGAGAGAAATTCCTCCCATCTGATAAACTCCCTATACAGTATATCTCTATGGACAAGTATTCTCCGATGTTTCCCTATGGGCAAGTGTTCTCCTATATATCTCCTTGGGCAAACATTCAATGCTTCCCTACGGACAAGCATTTTCCAATGATTCAAGTAGTTTGGGAGTACTCTTGGACTCAGCTTTGAACTTGGAGGCCCGGGTCTCTGCTGTGACCAGGAGTGCTTTTGCACATTTAAAACTTGTGCGCCAGCTGCGCCCGTTCCTTGAGAAGCCAGATCTGGCCACGGTGGTACATGCCTTGGTCACATCCCGTTTGGACTACTGTACAAGGGGCTGCCTATGAAAAGTGTTTGGAAAATTCAGCCAGTTCAAAGAGCTGGGGCAGATTCCAGAGACCATACAACGCCCCTCTTGAAACAGCTTCATTGGCTGCCAGTTTGTTTCCGGAAACAATTCAAGGTGGTAGTTGTCACCTATAAAGCCCTACATGGCTCAGGTCCACACTATTTGGCAGACCGTTTCTCCTGGTATGAATCGGCCCGGACTCTGAGATCCTCTGGAGAGGTCCTTCTCTCCGTCCCAACTTCATCACAAACACGGTTGGTGGGAACGCAAGAGAAAGCCTTCTCGGTGGCTGCCCCTAAACTCTGGGACCCCCTGATCTCCAGGGAATGGGTCAGAAGGGCTTCCTCCTTGATGGCCTTCCATCGGCAGGTGAAGACCTACCTGTTCACACAGGCGTTTAAGGAATTGCTATGAGGACAGGCAGGGATGTTGAACCATTTTTTAATGTTTTCATTGTAATGTTTTTAATGCCGTAAAGCCACTCTGAGTCTCACTCCTGGGAAAAGAGCAGGATACAAATAAATATCATAAATAAATAAAGTATTCTCCTACGATTCTCTATGGGCACGTACTGACATTTTAGTATGTCGTTTCATAGGAGAAGGCTACTAAACGTGTCAACTACGGGTTGTCAGAACTCGCCCTCGCTTCCAATAAAAACCATATTTAAGCTGAGCCCAAAAAAGAAGGCGAAGGGGGCCATTGGCTTGGCAATAAAGGCATGAGCCAAAACTACCTCTGTATTTGACACTGGAAGGGGAGCCTAGAGACCCTGGGACAAACCGATGGCTTATTTAAAAGTCCAAACCAAGGTTCCCACATTACCTTTTAGTCGGGGGTCAGACTAGATGCTCTCAAGGCGTGATTTTTCTATGATGAAGAAATATTCACATTTAAAAGCCCAAAGCCAATGGTCAGTAGCAACCTAGAGTTCAGCTGTATTGACGGTGGGAGTGAGGACAGTAAGAGCGGCAAGTGAGCTTGTGAGAGAAAAGGGCAGAAAATGGAATAAATAACGGAGGTCCAAAACACACTGTAGAAATAATCCAATTTGAGACCTCTGTAACTGCTCTGGCTCAGCGCTATGGAATTCTGGGAAGTGTAGTTTGGTGAGACGCTGAACTTTCTCTGTCAGAGAGCTCTGGTGCGCCGAACAAGAGCAGTTGGAGCAGTCTCAAACTGGATTATTTCTCCAGTGTGTGTTTTGGACCAAAGTCCCCAGTCTGGAAAACAACTACACAATACCCGTAAGTAAATTTTAACTTAGGACAGTTGTCTTGTCAAATGCCTCCCTATACTTAGGATCACCAGAAGCTCTTTTCTGAGCTGAGGCTGCGTTCACACTGGAGAAATAAACCGGTTTAAGTGCCATGGCTCAATGCTGTGAAATTCTGGGAATTGTAGTTTGTTGTGGGGTCCAGAGTGGAGCTCTGCTCCACTCTGGGCCCCACAACAAACTACAATTCCCAGAATTTCACAGCATTGAGCCATGGCACTTAAACCGGTTTATTTCTCCAGTGTGAACGCAGCCTCAGTCACTATCAGAGATGAGTAGCAGAGAAATAGGGAGCATTTTTGCCCAGGCTTTTGAGCATCTCTCCAAAATTCACTGGTCATTTGGGCACAAGCCACTGACTCAAGGCTTTCGACTTTGCCTGGATTTCTTTGGCTACTTTTAAACCTTTTAAATCCGGTTTTAGCCAATTTTCGTTTTGACGTTTCACACAGTAAGCCGCTCTGGTAATGGATCTGAACGGTGTGGTATTGTATAGATGAACAGACGAGCCAGTGTGGTGTATTGCTTTAAGCGTTGTTGTCATCGTCGTTGTTATTAATTTGTATCTCACTTTTCTCCCACAACTGGAACTCAAAGCGGTTTAGTCTAAAAACACAGAACAATTTTTTTAAAAAACTTACAAAAGTAACAATTAAAATGGAGTTAAACTACTGCACTGTTAAAATAGGCCATTTGTTTAAAATACAATACAATGTTACAGGCTGGGAACTACCCTGTTTCCCCGAAAATAAGGCATCCCCAGAAAATAAGACCTAGTAGAGGTTTTGCTGAATGGCTAAATATAAGGCCTCCCCCAAAAGTAAGACCAAGCAAAGGTTTTGTATATAAATATATATACAGTATATAATAAATGTTGCTTTTTTTTGGTTCAACAATAAATGTGAATCTTTCTTCATGGAAAAAATAAGACATTCCCTTACAATAAGACCTCATCTTTGGGAGCAAAAATTAATATAAGACACGGTCTTATTTTCAGGGAAACATGGTATGGCTCCTTCCCCTCACTGTATCATTTACTGTTTGTAACATTTGTGCAAAATGGACTAACCAATGCTGACAAACACTACTGTTGATTGTTAAAACTAATTCTGAATTGATACTTTTTTGGGGGGGTAATAAAGTCAGGGGAACCTCTCTACTATTCTTGTGGATTTGCAGCTTTCTGCATCATTACAAATGCAAGCTTCTACATTTCTTTATGTAATTACTGCCTCTACTACAAGATTGTTGTCATTTTAACAGGTTGAATTTTTAAACTGTATTGTATTTAATCCTGTTTTAAAGGGAGGTGGTCAATTTATTTATTAAGAGTATGTATTATTCCAATATATTTCAGTCATGTAAGCCGCCTTGATTGCTGCTGCAGAATGGCGGGGTATAAAAAAGAAAGTTTATTTTAATTTTTATTTTATTATTTTTAAAAAAACCACCAAACAGTGATCAACCAAAACACACAATATACATGTTGCAAGCTTTCGGAGCTTCACTGGCTTCTTCATCAGGAAATGTCACAAACCATAGAGGAGAGAAAAAAATTGAAGAGGTTAGTCACAGGCCTGCATTTTGCTGTTTCTCTTATTAGTTAAAGATGGTAAATTCCCTTACTTACTGCAACGGTGCCAATTTCTGCTTTTAAAACATGTTGAGGATGTAAGAATTTTATTTCTTTTAACCCCACCCATTTTATGTCACCCACACTTTGGATAGTACAGTTGGCCCTCCACATATTGCAGCTTTGACTTTTGCAAATTCGATTATTTGCGATTTTGATTTATTATGTTCCCTCTAGGAATCTCTAGGTCCTCCAGAACAACTCTGCCAGAAGTTGACCATAGAGCTGTGCTGGAGAACCTAGAAGTTCCTAGAGAAAACACTTCTCTAGACATTTGTAGATCATCCAGCATGATCAACGTCTGGGAGATGCTGACCACAGAGTTGCACTGGAGGACCTGGAAATCCCTAGAGAGATGTTCTCCTAGGTAAAAAGAATAGTGCTTTTTTATTTAATTTTTTCCACATTCACAGGGGTCCGTTACCCCTAATCCCAGTGAATGTGGAGGGACCACTGTATTCTTAAGGTACTTACCACAGGCATGAAGAGATGAGCAAGAACAAAGTCCAGTCCAAAGCACAATTTCCAGACTTTTACCTCTTGGGTTTTAATTTTCACCTGCTATTGATTCAAGGAGAGACTCATCATACTTGGTATTTAGTACTTCCATAGTTCTTGGGGATAAATCAGTGTGGCCTACATCCTACAGTTCCCAAGACACCTAGCTAAGCGGGAGTAGCCAATAATGTGGGAGTATGGAGCCAGCATGGCGTAGTGGTTTGTGCTGGCCATGGAAACACACTGGGTGACCTTGGGAAAGTCACATGCTCTCAGCCTTAAAAGAAGGCAAAGGCCAACAAGTTCTGCAAGGAAAACCCCACAATATGTTCCGCCTTGGGGTTGCACAAAACAAACGGATAAAATCACCAGAAATAAATTCCAGAATGGATATTCTGGAGCAGCGGTTTCCCACTTGTGCTCTGTGGAACCCTTAGGGCTCCGCAAGTCAAAACGTTTGGGAACCCCTCTTCTAGAGTCTGACTCTCGCAGTATATGTTGTGGAACAAGAAGAAGTGGTTTTCCTCTGTGTTTTCAGCATCGAGATGAAGATCCAACACTTTGTGGCTCTACTGTTCCATGAAAATCTGAGGGGGTGCCACAGCCAATCCACAGCGCTGACATTACTTCGCTCCATTCCTGTCACAGTAAGAGCATGAAATACAAGGACCAAGCTGTGACGCCAGTGAACACATAGCTGCCTCTGTACTGATCAAGTATCACCTACGTTCAGCTACATTAGACAAGTCAAAAAGTAGGAACAAGCTCTAGTATTCCTTGCAATACTGTACTTAATCATCACATTTTATAGCATCAGAGTGGCACAAGTTTGGCTAGGTAGATCAGCGTGAGGAGGGTTTGCAGTATTTAGTTCTAGACGATATTGGGGTTTGTCAACAGGAATGCTCCAATTACCTATTTCAATAATGATGACCATGTTTTCCTGAAAGAGAGCTTGCCACTCCATTATTGATCTTTCCCTACAGTTGTGGACATTCAGGGTTCAGGCAGTGTTGCCTTCCTTACTTTTGAGTTACACAGCCTCAAGCATGCCATTGTGCACAATGCACTAGGGTTACTGTCAATCCTATTATACAATGGATTAATTTGTGGAAGAAAGCCTTTTGGAACACACACCTTGAGACTCAGATCTCTTTTTTTAGATCAGTCCTGGTTGTGTGGGTTTCTAGAAGGCATTCTGTGTCCAAAACACATTGCAGAAATATTCCAGGTTGAGACCACTTTAACTGCCATGGCTCAATGCTAAAGGATTCTGGGAACTGTAGTTTTGTGAACCGTTTAAGCCTTCTCTGCCAGAGAGCTCTGGTGCTACAATGAAGTACAATTCCCAGGCTTTGCTAGCACTGAGCTGGGACAGTTAAAGCGGTCTCAAACTGGATTATTTCTGCAGGGTGTTTTGGACCTTGAATGCCACTGGTCTGGAAGATAATGATTTCCTGAACATCTGCATCTAGTGATTTGGTCAAAGCCTTATATTAAGTCACAGCACCGGTTTGTATGACTCTAAACAAGAGACTCGCAGCAGAAATGGAGCTGCAAGGGACTGAGCATCAGTTTCCTGCATTAGAAATTACGGCCAAAGGCACTTTCCAAAGATCTGAATGCCCCTGAGTTCACGCTTAGCACTATAACCACTAAACCATATTATAACACAAGTGCTCTTCATGCTCTCAGCCTTTGATAAATACAAACACATTAGTGCCTTTCGTATAAATCTGATTATAGAACAAAATGAAGTAGGAGCCAATATTCTTTACTCCATGCATCCTTTATTCCATTACAACCACTGTTGTTGCATTCTGGCAACAAGTACACAAACCATAATCAATCGCAATCCATTTTTACAACAATCAGAGGCTTACAGTACATTTAAGGCCGTTCCATATGGGGGGGAAAAAACCCCACAGGCCCCATAGTGTTATGATTTTTTAAGTGTCTTGCATATTCAGTGCGATTCCAGTGTCTGAGAATGAAAAATTTTCCCTAAACAAAAAAAGATCAGTTTTAATGAAAGTATCTTACATAAATTCATCAAAAGTAAATGTGTAATTTTTTTTTTAGTTGTCTTGGAAATCTTATAAAATTTTTAATAGCAAAATAATGCAGGGATAAAAACTTATAACAAAACATATTCATATACAAACCAGAATTTGTTAACTAGACTTAAATTTTAAAACTACTGTTCAGGAATTATGCATACTGTAAATTCACTTATGTACAATTTTCTTTAAAAACCTCTTATAAGGAATGCTTTACACAAAGAAATGCAAAAGTTAGCTCTTATTCAGACTGCAGACATCATCTGAATACGGGGGCTTAGTAAATGTACATACTTTTAAGTAAAAAGAATGAAAAGGGTTAGCCATGTAGTCATTATACCTTTAAGAATATTTCATTTTCTAAATACGCAGAAAATTGATGAAATCTTCCAGAATTAGCTCCATTTATAAATGATGAGTGTACTCAGGATTTATTAAATAATTTACTGAGAAAGGCAATAGTGCCTCAAAAAAGAAGGGGGGGAAAAGAAAAGAAATTCCCCAAACAACAATAAGAAATCACCACAAAAACGTTCCAGTTACAATAGCACAGCTAAAAATGTTACCTGGAGAGTAACATGATGCTCTTAGACCAAATCCATAAATCAAATAGGAAGCTGAGGTGCAGACTTGCTTGCATTCCAAATTGTGGGAAGAGTTTTCAAAAAATGAGACAAGCAACTTGAAAGGGAAAAGGTTGGAAATGTTATAATGGACTAGTAGTATCCTCGTGTTCAAAGCTAGTTTTCGTTCCACAACTCCATCTCTTTCTAGTGTTAATGAAGGTAAAAAAACAAAACAAAACAAAAAACATTGGGGGATTACAGTAGTGACTATTACAATAGTTTCCTGATATAAAAAAGACAGTCAAGATTTGCTTGGATCCACCCAAATGCGAGGGCATTTCTTCATAGTTATAAAGCTATTACAGCTAATCCAGTTAATGCGTGTGCAAAAACAGGTAAATTCTTCCATTCACAGTTAACTGAGGTAAAAAAAGAAAAAGAAAAAGAAAAAAGAGATCAAGTAGGTTTTCTTCAGGAGTTAGGGAGTTCATGAGATATGAACTGTTTTAGTCGTTCTAGGTACTGTGCATAAAGCTCTATGTCGTTGTGGCCAGCCCCTTCCACCCAGAGGGGCTCCACCGCTCGGGGACATCGCTCATACATTGCCAAACCATGTGAGAAATCTATTACTTCATCTTCGGTACCATGAATCACCAGCACAGGAGAGGTAACCTTAGAAATCTTGTCAATGCTGAGGAAGTAGAGAAAGAAAACCAAGAGACCATGACATGTTAGATCTGCCATCAGAAAACATGGGTGGGTTTTGCAACAGTTGTAGGGAATTCTTAGTTTCCTCAAGAACATGGGTGGGGAAGTTGTGCCAGCAGATGTTGGACTACAGCTCCCATTTACTGGCCATGCTGTTGGCCAAAGCCAAGGAGGGTTTGGGTACAACCAATCTGGAGAGGCACAGATTCTAACACCCTGTTCCATGGAAAGCAGCAACAGAAGGTACGAGGGGGTATCATAAAGTTTTAATGATCACCTTTTAAAAAAAATTGACAGAAAGTCTGTTTTGATTGGTAGTTGTGAACTTATCTCTATGTAGTCACTATCTAGATTTACACATTTTTCCCAGCGTATCTTGATCCTCCGAATACCTGACATTGTAGAAGTCTGCAGATTGCGCCTTACGAGGGGGTATCGTAAAGTAATAATTATCACCCGGAAGTCATTATGGCATATTGATGAAATTTTGTCAGTGCCATCATTGGTCCCTAAGTGCATGTTGCTGAGAAAATCAGCTCATTGCGTCCTTTATTTTTGTGACTGGCTCTTCCAGAAATGACTAAAGTATAAAATCCTTGTCAGGCGCAATCTGCAGACTTCTACAATAATGGTATTTGGAGGGTCAAGAAATGCTGAGAAAAATATGTAAATCTGGATGGTGACTACATAGAAATAGGTTAACAACAAATCAAAACAAACTTTCTGTCAAAATTTTTAAAAGGTGATCATTAAAAGTTTGGGATACCCCCTCGTAATTCCTGTGATGAGTACGCTCATTTACTCATCACTGGTATTTGCTAGCAACTCACAGCAACAGTAGTGTCAGGTGTGTTCTATGGCACCATTCTGAGATAAGGACAGGCGTTACCGCTCCCTGCTACATAGCCAAGAACCCTTTGCAAAATACACAAATTTTATGCACTCAAGTCGATGCCCATGTCAGCCATAAAAGGTCAAGAGATTTCAATTTCCTTGCTGTTTTTTTTTAAACCCTCCTGGGCCTACTCTAAAACAATATTGAAGGACAAAAACATGGTGCCATTGCCCTGCAAACCTCGTAGAGCAGGGCTTCCCAAGGCATCTGACATGGTGGACTAGAAGAGTTTTTTCCCCCTCAATGTGCCAGTGACTAGCACTCTATTTGTGCCCATGGACTACGATTTCTTTCCTTCCTGTAAACTTGCTACGATCAGCAGCCAATGACTTGCAGACTGGCACTGGTCCATAGACCCCACCAACACCACTTTGAGTAGTACACAGTCTTAAAGAGTATACATGACATTTTGAATAAAATGTTTTTTTTAGTTCACAAAATTGTGGGGTTGTTGCCTATGGAGCCCCTGGACCCTAGGAGCTATGCACCCCAGCTCTTTGGCTATATGCAACCGCCCAGGTTTTGGAGGCAACACATTTCTGAATTCTCGCTGACAGGAAGCAAAGCACACAAGGCTATTGCCTTCATGTCCTGCATGTTGCCTTTCCAGAGGCATCCGGTTGCCCACTTTGGGAAGCAGGATGCTGAATGAGGCAGACCTCTGTTGTGACCCAACAGGGCTGCTTTTCATTAAAAAATGGTTCCTGGAAGGGAGTTGGAAAGACTTTGGGATACCATCACCAAATTTTGAAAACTGTTCTCTGAATGCCTCATTCTCTTTCTAGAAGAGAATAATGTAATAGCCAATTCACTCTGGCTACTTTTGAAATCAAACAGGGATGTTATGGTACTATTACATTGGACTAGCTTCATGTTCAAAACATCACATGCCAAAATGTTCCTAAAAAGAAAGCCATTTGTTCATTCTTTACTGCCAACGCTGTCCAACTGTGCCTGGTATGCAGGCTGCATCTGCTCTAAAAAGGACCTGAGGTTTGCAGTGGATTTTAGAGGTTGAACACACACACACACACACACTATAAAACAAGGCAATTTCCCACTCATGGTTATCAAATTCTGAACCTTAAGGCAGCCATGCTAAGTAAGATTTAAGAACTTCTAACTGCACAAATTTATCTTGAGGAAAAAGAAAGCAAGTATTACACTCTCTCAGTTATTACAATGTAGGAATCGGTGCAGTGAAGCCAAATGGTGGGCAATTCAAAGCAGTATTCTTTACACAGACCATTAACCTACATCCCTCTTTATCAGCTGCCGGGGTATACAAGCAAGACGGCACTCCGGCAGCCACATCTGCTTGTGGGCTTCTCTGTGTGGCTGAGAACAGAATACTGGATTACATAGATCTTTGGTTTGATCCAACATGGCTCAGCCTATGCTGCGGTAGATAAAAGTGTGGCCATGGGGCCACATGTGTTTCCCCAAGGCTATTTGTGCTGCCCTCAACCCCCTGGATTGCTTTTTTTCTGGAAAAATAAAAAGAGAGAGGATGAACTGTTCCTCCTGGGAACCTCAGGAGTGGCAATTCCCTTTGTAACTGGAATGCAAGACTGGCCTCATTGTTTAGCATTAAAATATCTATTTTTTTCAAATCTAGAAGTAGAGGTCTTCCATGTCTGGTGTTGACGTAGTTTTCTTCCTGATGTGTTTTCTTTGTTTATTTATGTTTTTTGTTGTTGTTGTGGGCTGTCTATGTAACCCCTGCAGGGTTCAAGAGAACAAAAATTGCACTCCAGACTCACCACAGTTGCCCAGCCCTAACTTATCTTCAAATCAATTCATAACTTCTCAAATTATTAAGACAATCTTATGTTGTTACTGACTCATTTTTAAAAATCCTCTAATGTGCCAGTGGCATCTGTCCACTGATTCTGGTTCTCTTAATTTTGTCCCCAAATGGTGAAGTAAGGGATGGAATCCGTATCAATGAAGAAGAGGTGAGAGCAGGAGCCTCCCCTGGTGTTGGCTGGGAGGGTACCCACATATAAGATCAGGATTAGTAGGGGGGACAATAACACTGCACTAACCCTGTACTAGCAGTTTAAATGCAGGGATTATCATTTCTTCCAGGGCACTGGAGCAATCCTGAGTGGGACTGCTGCTATAATGGGTACAGAAGTAATGGATTGGGGAGATTATCCAATGCCATGGAATAATAAATTTGCTAGGAGACCATGCAAGAGCCTCTGGTCATGCACTACTGAGAAATCCTGGGTTACATATTACTAGACAGAGGCCTTTGCCCATATGTCAGAGGGAGTGGCCAAGATGCCTTGCGCATAGAATAGCAATGAGGGTTGGGAGGGACAGCTTTCAATTTGCCAGAGACTTATCTTGTTGGGTTGCTTGCAACTAACATCAGTGCAGCAATCCAGAAGGGAAAATTTATAAAGCAGAAAGGCTACTGAAAGCTGGAATAATATTTCACGTCACCACTTCATTAACATCTCATGGCAGGTTACAATAGATATTTATTTTCACACAGCAGCTGAGCAGATCAGTAAATTGAAGACTGTAGCCAATAGAGCACTACATTTGGGATTCACAGTGAAAAGTTTGGCTCTCAGAAACACTAAGTCTGCTCTCAGATAAGCACTCACCTGCAGGTTACATCTACAAAAATTAGCAGTTTTTCTGCAAATACGTACATAGGACTGAAAAAACATTCACTCACTAAATTCTATTACAGCTTTGCTCCAAGGAATTCAAGATTCTAAGTAATTTCCCCACTCACTTCACTTATACAACCACTATGCAAAGTAGGACTATGTTAAGAGAAATTTCCCCCAAACATAGTTTAAAATATCTCAACTACTATGACACTTAAGTCATGGTGGATAACTCTGGGAGGTTTGGGAAACAGTTTATCCTCTCCTTAAAGACACAGTGAAGGCCAAACTATCTTCTCCCAAAGAAATCTCAAGTCGCTGTCACTGGAAGTCCATTTCCAGGAGGCTTCTAGGTGTGTGATTCAAAGTGTTGGCTTTTTTAAAAGGAGGGATGGAGTGGATCTAGAGAGGTTCAGAAATGGGTGGTGGGGTTTGCATGCATCCGCCTGCTATGTGTTGCCTACTTCTAATAAGCACACAAGACAATGTGAGAAAAACAAATGAAAGTAACATATTTTAAAGGCAGCTTCATTATTTCCTCCAAGTAGAACACTCTCAGACATACATAATACTTCTGTCAAACTATGCATGCAGATATATTTTTATATCTTTGTAAGCTAAGAACTGATGCATATATTCCTCAAGTTTAGGAACCATGAAGGGGAAGTCCTTTCATTTTAGAACGCACACAGTTAGTGTCATTCAGTCCTAGTCAGTCATTTCAGAAAAACAATATTTCTAGCTTGCAAAACCACTGGAAGGCATCCCACTGCCAGCTCAGCTGCTCAGCAAGGCAGCATTCAAAGAGCACATTAACCTTACTTGGTATTCCTAACCACACCGCTCTGCAGCTAGAGGAATCTACAGAGACTACATTCTGATGGAATCCCAACATCAGAAAACACAAAGGGTGAATGCACAATTTTCCCTTCTACCAGGGCAGGCAGGCAGTCGTTAGAGTATCAAAATGTTTGATGTACAAACTGAATGTAAACTGTTAATAAGGAACAACTCTGCAGAAAATAACAAGGGGGGAGGGAGGGGGAGATATAATACTTCTGCTGTTAAGTTGGTCTCTACAACTAGTGTATTTCACCTGCTATTTGACTTGGCCCTTTTCATCCAAGCTCTGTCCCAAAGCCTTATGTGTAAGTTTTGAAAATGTAAATGCTCAGAGGAAGAGTTTGTCATACTGTAAATATTTGTAACCTTTAAAAAATGGGGGGGGGGGGGGAAGTAAAGCCAAAAAGAGACAGCAGTATACCATACCACTAAAACTACTTTGTGTGAACATATGAACTGCCGACTTAGTTATAAACTTTTGCCTACCTAGGGTTCTGACTGTCCCAGGATTCTAATTCTTTTTTTTAAATGGATTTTCCAGCAAATCAATTGACCCCCTGGATCATGACATCTTGAGACAACACTTTCATACTCTATGGGAAAGATACCACAAACATTTGGGCTAACTGGTGTTACGTGCTTTTTTTCAGGAATGAAACAGTACATTCCTAATGAGCTGGATGCCAGCTAGGGAGTGAACATTGGTTTTCAGAAACAAATTGTGACTACCGTATGTAAGTCAACTTCATGTATAAGTTGAGGGCAGGTTTGGGGGCCAAAATTATGGATTTTTATATGACCCATGGATAAGTCAAGGATGAAACTTAGGAGCATGGTGGATGATGCAAAGGAAAACCATGCCAAAGAACTTACATCTCATGTACTTCACCCCTCCTACTTTCCTCCCATCTAGTAATTGTTATTTTCTCCTGCATATTAAAAGCATGCAAAAAATAATTGTGAGGTGCACTGAACTAATTTTCAGCAGTTAAGTTCAGCAAACAAATCTTCCCAGATCCTCATTAAGCCATATCTAAGATACTACAGCAGTCTGCTGAAAGATCCTTGCTGAATATAGTCTATTAGACTATTAAAACACTCATGTCCTTCAATTCAAAGACTGTGAAGGGTACCTTCTACTTGTTTATCTTGACTGAAAACCTTGAATTGTACACTATGCAGCAATAGACCATCATTTATTATAGTATGTGACAGCTCTGAAGATTCTATTCTCTACCCCATGATGATTCTGATTCAGTAAAACTATTGGCTCTATCATTGCAGTTTTGGAGTTGTGGACAAATGTGTAAGATTTGTGTTTAACAAAAACACAAATAGAATCTACAAAATATCTAATCTCCAGCACAGTATCTATTCTCTTTATCTACATCTTCAAGAAAGAGAGGTTATTGGGAAATGAATCAATGCAGGAATGCCTTTATACTGTGACACCATAGTTGGAATATAGTGACTGGGCATTTAAAAAAAATATATCGCAGAGCAAGGAAAGATGCAGAAAATGGGCAGTTAAAATAATAATGATGGCTGAAGTAACTTCCCTAACAAGAAAAGGCACAACTGTCTGGGTTTCTTACTAAGGGCCAGAATTACTGTTAAAAGTTAGAAATGGGATGCTAGAAGATAGGTCCCTCTATCCTGGTACGAGGTACTACCTGTCTATATGCACATTTAGATGTACTGGTATATTTGTAAGTCTGTTTTTACTGGTTAATATTAATATATTTTTGAGATACTTTGGTCAAAGACCATAAATAAAATTGACTGCCTGAAGTACAAAGGTTTATTGTGATGTGCGAACTGGGCCAGTGTATGCAATCCAGAATTGTCAATAAGTTTGCCAAATATTTTCAGTGGAGGAATCAGATTCTGAAGTTTCTACTTTTTTCATAACATAATGCCAATAGTTATGAAAAAAGTAGGAACTTCAGAATCTGATTCCTCCACGGAAAATATTTGGCAAACTTATTGACAATTCTGGATTGCATACACTGGCCCAGTTCACAAATCACAACAAACCTTTTTATTTGTATCATTATTTGAAAGCAGTATTTAAAGATGATGCTTCACAACCTTTTAAAAGGTCGTGCTGAAAAAAGGTGTAACAGTGGGAATAATGAAGTCTTTTTGCAGAGCTCAGTAGTTCACCAGAGCCAACAAGTTCTAAGTAAGTAGGATGGTGACCACCAATATTACATATGGGCATGTGTAGTTTTATAAACTCCATAGTCGCTGTCTATTCCGACTGGAAGTGGCCCTCTGAACTCTCAGAGGCCATTTCCATGCTTTCACATAAAGTAACTTTAACTGAGAAATGTCAAAGGTTGAAACTGGAATCCTTACGCTTGCAAGGTTTGTGATCTGGCCTAAATTATGAATCACCCTCAGGCTAAGCATTCAAATTTTGCTGTGCCTGCTTACATAGGCCACCACATGTACTGTCAATTAGGTAAATGTGCCCATGACCTGGATTTTTTTTTAAAAAGGTACATATTCAATGCAAGTTTCATCAATAAAGAACGCTACCCTCAAAGAGAATTCTGCACATACCTTGGGAAAGCATCAAAGCAGTATGTTTTCCTAGTGTCCGGGAAAGCTACCCGCAACCCAGACATCAAGGGTGAATGAAGGATTACAGCTGCACACTCATACCGAGATGCCAAGTCCACAGTGGGAACAGTTCCGATACTTTGTCCATACAGAATGATGTTTTCAGGACTGACACCATACCTGCAAGGATAGGAAAGGGGGGGAAACAGAAGCGTATCTTGTTTGAAACAACTAAGGGCATTTTGAAAGTTGCAGTTAAGAACACTTGTTTGGGTCAAGAATACTTAAATGCTAAGGACTCCAGCTGTTTTTAAACAGTGCTGCATACATGTTCGTAGGTAAAAACCAACTTGCCATTTAGGATACAGTAACACAAAAATGTACTGGGAGGAAAAGGCAAAAGATGTGAAAGGCATCATCCATGATATCTGACCCCAAGCTGGTATTTTGGCCTTGATTTCTATACCTGGACAGTGACTAAGTCCACAGACTTCCTCATTGCACATGCAGATTTTAAAATATAACCACACCACTCAAAATAAATTTGAGGCAAGGCCCACTGATCCCACTGCTACCCACAGTGTTTGGGTTTTGGCCAAGTGCAAATGTTTTTTCCATGGTCACCCCAAAATGACTGGAGTCTTCAAGGACTGCATTGAGGTAGAAAAAAATCTAAAGAAATGGGCAAAGAAGGGAGAAAAGGAAGTGTAGATGGAACATATGATAATAAGCTAAGTTAGCAATACACATAAGGAAAACGGGTAACTAAATAGATGCACACATGGTGATTATTTGTTGTATGCCTTCAGGTCATTGAAGGGTGTTTGTATTTGCTTCCCTCTGAGGCTGAGAGGGTGTGACTTGCCAAAGGTCACCCAGTGTGCTTCCATGACTGAGCAGGGAGTTGAACCCTGGTCTCCATAGTCCAATGCTCAAGCCACTGTATCATACTTTTTTCCTCATGGTATATAGATCTGGGCATGAGGAAAAGATACATTAAATATTTAGTTCTTAATATTTATAATCAGGAAGAACACAGAGTTCTTTAACAACACACTGCAGTACTTTGACCAAATAACTCTTCCAGGCTCAGTTTTCCTTCTTGTAAAATGGGAACCATGATCCATTTTATACGTCTGTTATGAAGAGATCATTTGTAAAGGAAACCCTTTATAAGTTACATAAGACATAAATACCTGTGGCAAAAGAGATTGCCAGTTGTGTATCAATTAAACAAGATGGGGGGGGGGGAGGGAAGGTAGCTTTTATATACTTTATAATATTAAACAGGTTTCAGAACACAGTCTAACACAAAAATATTTGACCTGCAAAACAACTCTCTGCTTGAAGCGGACTGTCCCAGCCAGCTTCTTGGTGGTCTGTCTTGGAGTACACACTGGATTTTCAAGGAGAGCTAGGGAGAAGCTCCTAAAAATACCTCCTTTGAATCAAAAGAGTTTTTGTCTCCGGGAAAACAGAAAATCCTATGACTGAATGGAGCATCCAGGTTAAAATTTATGGGTATGCATCCAAGTTGCTCCTGCAAAGATGATCTCTTTAGAAGTATCCCAGGCACAACAGGATTGCGATCCCAGTTTGGGGATGGGAACATAGAGGAAACACAGTGGGAAGACAAGAAAAAGCAGTATCAGAATCAATCGGTTCAAAAAGGCCAGTTACACAATTCACTTCGAAGACAAAAAACACAAGGAATTTTCACAGAGTTTAGCAAGAGTTCAACGAGAGAACAGAAGGGAAAGGGAAAAGGTAGCCCAGGTTAACCCCAAATATGCAGTATG
This sequence comes from Urosaurus nigricauda, assembly GCA_034509955.1. Taxonomy (NCBI): domain Eukaryota; kingdom Metazoa; phylum Chordata; class Lepidosauria; order Squamata; family Phrynosomatidae; genus Urosaurus; species Urosaurus nigricauda. Next base: position 21,577,612 of record JAOEGL010000012.1, on the reverse strand, counting down.
ACTCTAAGGGAGCCACTGTGTTGCAGTGATTTGAACAGCGGACAAGAACTCCAGAGACCAGGATTCTAATTCCGACTCTGCCATCAAAGTGACACTCTCAGCCTCTGAGGAAAGCAACAGCAAACTTCCTCTGAACAATTCTTGCCAAGGAAACTGAGTCGGAAATGACAGGAAGGCACAGAACAACAAACAATGCAAATGGGTAATTCCAGTTCACATCAGCATCTCATAGAATCACAGAATCATAGAGTTGGAAGAGACCACAAGGGCCATCCAGTCCAACCGCCTGCCATGCAGGAACTCCAAATCAAAGCATCCCTGACAGATGGCCATCCAGCCTCTGCTTAAAGACTCCTAAGGAAGGAGACTCCACTACACTCCGAGGGAGTGTGTTCCACTGTCGAACAGCCCTTACTGTCAGGAAGTTCCTCCTAATGTTGAGGTGGAATCTCTTTTCCTGCAGTTTGCATCCATTGTTCTAGTCTCTGCAGCAGCAGAAAACAAGCTTGCTCCCTCCTCAATATGACATCCCTTCAAATATTTAAACAGGGCTATCATATCACCTCTTAACCTTCTCTTCTCCAGGCTAAACATCCCCAGCTCCCTAAGGCGTTCTTCATAGGGCAAGGTTTCCAGACCCTTCACCATCTTAGTTGCCCTCCTTTGGACATGCTCCAGTTTCTCCACATCTTTTTTGAAATGTGGTGCCCAGAACTGGACACAGTATTCCAGGTGGGGCCTGACCAAAGCAGAATAGAGTGGCACTATAACTTCCCTTGATCTAGAAACTATACTTCTATTGATGCAGCCTAAAATTGCATTGGCTTTTTTAGCTGCCGCATCACACTGTTGACTCATGTTCAGCTTATGGTCTACTTGGACTCCTAGATCCCTTTCACATGTGGTCTCATTCAGCCAGGTGTCCCCCATCCTATATCTGTGCATTTTATTTTTCCGCCCTAAGTGCAGAACCTTACATTTCTCCGCATTGAATTTCATTTTGTTAGCACTGGCCCAGCTTTCTAGTCTATTCAGGTCATTTTGAATTTTGATCCTGTCCTCTGGGGTATTAGCTACTCCTCCCAGTTTAGTGTCATCTGCAAATTTGATAAGTATGCCCCCAATTCTGTCATCCAAATCGTTAATAAAGATGTTGAATAGCACTGGGCCCAGGACAGAGCCCTGTGGGACCCCACTGGTCACTTCTCTCCAGGATGAAAAGGAGCCATTGTTGAGCACCCTTTGAGTTCGGCCACTCAACCAATTACAAATCCATGTAACAGTTAACTTGTCTATCCCACATTTTGCAAGCTTGTTTGCAAGAATGTCATGGGGAACCTTGTCAAAGGCCTTACTGAAATCGAGGTATACTATATCCACAGCATTCCCTTCATCTACCAAGCTGGTAATTTTATCAAAAAAAGAGATCAGGTTCGTTTGAACATAGTTTTCCATCTGAACATAGTTTTCCATTCAGGAGCCCTAGAAGCTGGAAAACCACCTCTCCATTAAGCAGTAAGTAGCCTTCATGGTTCGTATTCATCACACGATGTCAGTTGCATCAAGTGACAAGTTGGATTTGTATAGAAACCACTGCAGATGTAACACTCTAGACAGATTTGTGACGTTTCCTCAAGACAATGTTGTTCAATAGAGTGTCAGTTCACATGTTCAGCTGACATCCATCCCCTTCAAGCATAGAGAAAGCGACTGTTGATATTTTGTAATCTTGGCACAGGGAAGAGCAACTGCACAACAAGTACATGGAGTGATCTTGAAGCACCTTTGAGACTAACTAAAGAAAGATATTGGCAGCATGAACATTCGTAGATTTAAGTCTACTTCCTCAGATACATTTGGTGGAGTGAAAATGTCCATTTGAAATCAAAACCCTTTGTGTATGGAAATGAAATGGCAAGCCCCGTTTTAATTATGGCTGTTTGTGAACAAAGACATTGTAAATTAGCCTTTGTGCATGGCAATAAAGTGGCAAATCCAGTTTGGCAATAGAACTAGTCTGTGGTGACGAGAATATATGTGTAGGATACCCCCATAAGGATGGGGTCAGACAGTGTTGAAATATATGTAATGTGCCAGGAAGCCATTATCTTTGTTCGGTCCATAGTTGAGGGACTGTAGTTTGTGGTGAACTGTACCTCTGGCTGTTGATCTTTGCTTAGCAAGTGCTTAGAAACCAGGTGAGCAGCTTTGGGTTATGGGGGGGGGGGCTTAAGGGTCAAAACCAATAAAGTGCCAAAATATTTTCTTATTTTGAAGGATCTATGGGCTTTGGAGCCCTACAAGGCACCTTCTCCTGTTCTAGCAGATGTCAACTAGCAAAGCATTTGCAAAACCTCTCACTTCCATGCCACCATTCTCTTAAGAAACCAGCCACAGATGCTGGCAAAACATCAGGAATAAATTCTTCTAGAACATGGCCACATAGCTCGAAAAACCCACAAAAAACTATTTGAAAAATCTGTTGCTGTTCCCAGTTTATTTAATTAGCAACACAGTCTCTTTCCAGGTTCCACAGAGAGGTGCTTCTGTATTTCTTCAGTTATAGCTCTTGAGATGTCTGCGTAAACATGAGGATAAATCTCAGCATACTTATTAGCAAACATTTAACTTGTTATGATTTTCTTTTGCTGGGAAACATGCAAGGTTGGGCTGTGTGATGATCATATGTAGATTATCAGACTGTTCTTACACATGCTTGTAATATTCAAGTTTTACGAGGTATAAGTGAAGAAATTCAGAAAGGTCCCTCTCTACTGGATGTCACCAACAAAACATGAACAAGTTAGGGTTTCTTTTAGTCACATCCTCTTCATAAACAGTGTTTCTGTCCAAAGTACTTCTCAGCAAATTTTCTGGAAGATTATTGACCAGTCTCTTGGCCACCAGTGCTATGCTTCCGTACAAACACTCCCCTCTTAATTTTTCTTCTTATTTCCTGTTTCTGCATTGGCTTGGGGAGTTGGAAAGTACTTCTCAGTGGACCAGATCTGATTTTGATCTTTATGATATTTACAAAACTGATCGTGTCTGATGTGTTTGGGAAAGTATTGTTGGACCTAAAGGTCACTAGAACATTATGCTGAAACATCCTGGTCTTTCAGGCAACATAAACACAGATAATTCCCCCATTCAGATATCTATAATACTGCTGTTGTCAAAACATTTTCTACTTCATTAAGTAAAAATCAGAATGTTTGGACTGATACTAGCAGGCACCTCCTTCTCCTTTCTTTATTTTTAAAATATATATTCAGAGTGCAACAAAAATGTATCCAGAGGGGAAACTAAAAGGAATATAATGAAGAGATTTGATGAATACAAAAATAAGTTTACCCGAATATTTGATTGCCTTTCAAGAAATAAGACATTTCACAGAATTCATCGCAATTTTCAGATCACCTATACAGTATAGTAAAAATACCAGTAGTTGTGCTCCAAAAATTTTAGACACAAGTCTGCCATATATACTCGACTATAAGTCAAGCTCATGTATACCAAAGTCGAGGTCAGGTTTGGAGACCAAAATTATGAATTTTGATAAGTCAAGGATAAAACTTAGGAGCAATGTAACAAAGGATGTAAAGGATAAAGCAAAGGAAAATAGTGCCAAAGAACTTACAAAATTCTGGCATAATTGTGCTCACCCTAAAGGCTAGAATTTCAGTGATTCCCAAACTCTGAATCTCCAGGTGTTTGGGACTTCACCTCCCAGAAGCCTCAGCAATCTTGGCCAATGCCCTGGGATTCTGGGAGCTGAAGTCCAAAACGTCTGGAAGGCCAGAATTTGGGAATCACTGGCATAGATGAATGAAGAGGGAACTACAATAAATGGTGGCTGTGCAATGTGTAGGGGAGGTGACCAGGTGCGGGCGGAGCTCAGAAAATGTGCATGTCAAAAAGGATGAAAAGCCTTTTAAAAGCAAAGAAAATGACTATGTTAGCAGTGATTACAGCCCTTAATTCTAATGTGATAATTTTGCCTGATTTAACCCAGAAAAGATGACAGACATACACAACTGTTTTATTCAAATCCTTCAAAGCCCGATTCCTCTTGTCATTCCGTTGAAAGGAAACCCCAAAGAGCCGTTGCCATTTTCTTTCCCAGACATTTGAAAAGGCTATAAGTTGTGATGCCCTGGAGAGAGTAGATGGGGTTGGTGCTTCTTTTAAGCACTCCCAGGATGGACACTAAGCTCTCAACCTTTCGCCAATCTATGCACAGAAAAAAATGGTTCGTTTTTTGATAAGAGTGAAGATACAGTACTTACTAACCATGGATAAGTCAACCCAGGTTTTTTGTCAATATTTTCACTAAATATTTTGCACAATATTTTCACCTTCATGGTGTTTCTCCTTGCCAGGTAAGGCAAGGACAAAGTCAGTTTGAATGAAAACCTTGTCTTACAGATCACTAGGAGCAGTCAATTAAAGTGTAAACCCTTAAGCTAGGCCTAAGCTTCTTACAATGAATACAGAGCATAGTTTGTGTCATGTTCACTTACACAAAAACAGAAACCCTGGAAACTGGCTGCTGTTTCTGAGCTGGTATGTTAAAATGAAACTTAGTGTACTGTGTTTGATTCAAATCTATTTGCTCTATGATAGTTAGCATAACATGCATATTTACATTAGCTGCTTATTTAGGAAGTAGATTCAGAGCTTATTATTTTTGAGTTACGAGACAGCCTGAAAGAATGAGTAAGGTACTTTATTTTGCTATGAAATCTGTTTGTACATTAAAAAAAAAGAAATATATATATAGATGCTGGTGCTACAAGAAACCTGCTGAGATGTGACTAGACAGCAGAAGCCTGTTTATTCTGCTACATGAAAAGAGCCTGGTGGAAAGACTTCAATGGATTTTATTATTATTAGTTTTTTACAGTTCATGGTCAGATGAATAAGCAAGCAATGGTTAGCTTTGCTCACCCTCCTTTCCCATGAATCTTGCGCTTTGCATGCATGCCTCTCAGAGCATGCAGATATAAGATTTTGATAGTGATGCAGCAACAACAGAAGAGTGATAATGGTACTACGGTATGACCAAGCTGAGCAATGGATTGGCAAGCATCTCTACTTCAAATCTCAACCCAGTCAAACAAGTGCTTTCAGACTAGCTGCTATTCTCACAGGTAGATTGCTATTCTGGATTGCAAAAATGCTGGCCCATCCTACTGGGTTATTATACAGACTGAGAGATGATGAAGCATTCTGAGCAGTCAGGAAAATACACTTGTCCCTCCACATTTGCGGCTTTGACTTTGGCAGATTTGATTATTCATGGATTTTATTAATATGCTCTCTCTAGGGATATCTAGGTACTCCTGCACAGCTCTATGGTCAACTTTTAACCAAATGTCGCACTGAAGGACCTAGAGATTACTAGAGAGAACACTCCACTACGTACTTGCAGCTCCTCCAGCACAATTCTATGGTCAATGTCTGCCAGATGTTTACCACAGAATTGCACTGGAGAACCTAGTGTTTCTTAGAGAGGTATTCTCTCAGGTAAAAACATAGTGTCTTTGTTATTTGCATTTTTTCCACATTCACGGCAGTTCTGTGCCCCTAACCCCAGCGAATGTGGAGGGATGAGTGTACTCTTTACTTGTGGGGCAAGTATGCACCAGAATAAGCTTGCATTCCTCCTCTCATCCCTTTCTGAGGTGACCTCACCTCACAGTGAGAATGATACAGGAAGCAGAACATATTATATGCTCATTTCCATCCAATTTTTTATTCAGAAGGATGCATGAGGTGGCTTTTATAAATATACAATACAATAACAATGGTACTGCCTCTCACCCAGCCAAACATTGTTCTGGAGTAGCATATCCTCTTTTGCTTGGTGTCTGACAGAAGCAATTTCCTTTATGCAAAGACAAAGAAATAGGCTTTAACCCCCTGTCCAATCCCCTGCCATGCAAGAACTCCCAGTCAAAGCATCCAGCAGATGACCATCCAGATGACCATCCAGCCTCTGCTTAATGGAGATTCCACTACATTCTGAGGGAGTGTGTTCCACTGTCGAACAGCCCTTGCTGTCAGGAAGTTCCTCCTAATGTCTAGGTGGAATCTCTTTTCCTGCAGTCTGCATCCATTGTTCTGGGTCCTGTTCTCTGGAGCAGCAGTAAACAAGCTTGCTGCCTCCTCAATATGACATCCCTTCAAATATTTAAACAGGGCTATCATATCACCTCCTAAGCTTCTCTCCTCCAGGCTAAACGTCCCCAGCTCCCTAAGGCGTTCCTCATAGGGCACAGTTTCCAGACTGTTCACCATCTTAGTTGCCCTCGTGTGGAGTCGAAGGCTTTCATGGCCGGCATCCATAGTCTTTTGTGGAGCTTTCGGGCTATGTGGCCATGTTCTAGAAGAGTTCCTTTCTGATGTTTCGTCAGCATCTGTGGGTGGCCACTGGCATCTTCAGAGAAGATTCTTTGAAGATGCCAGTTGCAGATGCTGGCAAAACGTCAGAAAGGAACTCTTCTAGAACATGGCCACATAGCCTGAAAGCTCCAGAAAAAACCATTAGTTGCCCTCCTTTGGACACGCTCGTTTCTCCACATCCTTTTTGAATTGTGGTGACAAGCACTGGACATAGTATTCCAGGTAGGGCCTGAACAAAGCATGCCCTTCAACTGGGAGAAGAGATGAGATGACAACCTGTGCATCCATCTCTTTCAGCTTCCTACCCAGATCCTCGTAATCCCTTATGATATGCTGAAGGCTGTGCCTTGCAGTATCATTGGTTCCCACATGAACCAAAAGAAAAGGGTAATGGTCAGTAGGCTTGACAAGTCTTGTCAGCCTCTCCGACACATCATGGATCTTTGCCCAGGGAGACAACACACCTCCTGAGACATCTTGTCAAGCCCACAAACCACTGTTTCTGCACCCCTCAGCAAGGAGTCCCCCACTACCACCACACACCTCCTCCAAGGCCTAGCAGCGGCTGTTCCCTTTTGTGGTACTCTCAGACTCCCCTGCTCTGTCCCTGATGTCTGTCTCTGCTGCTTTTCCTCATCATCTCTGATAACAGAGAGAGATTCAAATCGATTCTGTAGCTGCAAGCTCACAGAAGGAACGTTGGTTTCCCTACTTCTGTGTGTGACATTCCTCCAACCATCTACTTCCGTTGTGTGTAAAGTGACTTCTTCCTCAGCAACTTCCTCTGTGTGTTTCCCATCCAAGACATTCCGGTCTGTTCTGTTCAGGAGAACCTCCTGCTCCCTAAGATGCTGAAGTGCAGATACCTGGGCCTCCAACTGCTGTACTTTGTCTTCCGAGAGGGCTACCAACTTGCACTTGGGGCAGGTGACATTCCCCACATCTGTAGGCAAGAAGACAAACATCGCACAAGTGTTGCAGGTGACTGCAGCTGGTGAACAATGGCAGCTGGATCTTTGGTTGCTTGTCCATATGGTGCTAATCCCTTTCTCCTAGGACTGCAGATCATCTTACTGTCAAAGGGCCATAGGTGCAGACCTCCACACACACTTCATACACTTATCCATACTTGTCCAGATCGCTGTACTCAATCACACTAGATGAGTTAAATATAGCAAATGTTCTACTTAGTCATCTAAGCAGGAGATAAGAATTGGCACAGTTTGGTGCTTGGTGGAATAGACTAACAAATGAACATATTTTTAAGCTTGTTTCCACTTAACAAAAATCTCTTGCTTTACAATCAGTCACAAGTATAAATAAAATGTGATGTTCCCTGTGCCTTGACAGACTCACATATACCCTCTAGTGAAACAGAAGAGCCAACTAGTTGCATTGAATCAGATTTTCTCAATTTAAAATGGAACTGACATGTAGTGCAAAGTGTGTGTCAGTAGCGCTGAAGATACTACAGTAGTTATAATTCAGAAAAAGAAAGTTGAGCTGTTGCATCTTTTATTGCATTCCTCATCTAAAACAGTGGGTTTACTCTTAGCAGCAAACAAGAAGATAAACCAAGCACAATAACATTTTGTACACCCAGCTTCGCCTAGGAAACTATCCAGTGCACTAAATTTACTTTAACTGAGTTAGTGGCATTTAATTAAGGATTCCCTGTAACAAAGAAATGTTGAAAATCTAAAAGCTTACTTATCATAGGCAGGAAGCATTTGCTGGCCACTGAAAGACTCCCTTCACTGACCAAAGCATTAATAATTCAGAACTAAGCTACACACCATTATATACTTTACTGGACTGCTGTGAGAGCTCTAAAGAACGCCAGCCTTGGGGGAATATATCTGCAACTGATACCCTCCACAGGAAGTTCTCCTCCCTGATCTTCAGGAAAGAACAGAAACCAAAATGTTTTCTGGAAAAGAAAAAAATGCTTTGCTAGATGGTTTTGCCATTTGAATGCTTTATAAACAAATTTATTCTGGCTCACCTCTATTGAATAAAAAGTGCCTCTAGAACACTAGAGAGGATTTATTTTTTACTCTGCCCTTTCATAAGCACCTAACGTTTTGTGCAAGCGCCTAAAAATATTAACTTCCTAGTTTATAGATAAACTGGAAAGCTGATACTTTCTCTTTCAAATAGCTGATGTTGTAAAAGTGACTAGGACTGAAGTGCCTGGGGCAGGCTAAATGAAAAACAAAAAACAAAGTAGTAAATTTCGTTGACTGTTCATTATTTGTGGAGCAATATCTCTTCAGTTTTTAATCTGAAGCCATTGCCTCAAAGTAATTCATAATCCAGTTGGGACAACAGGTTCAACGTCTGCAACCATCAACTTCCAGATATTTTGAATTACAGTTCCTTTCATCCTCATTCATTGACCATGTTAGCTGGGAATGATGGAAACTGTACTACAAAACAGAGAGGATGGCATATGCTCCTATGACTATATGATCAGTTTTGTTATATATTTACCCTACCTGTCTTCCAAAGAACTTGGGGCACCATCAAATTGCACAATAAATCATCACCGCCCAGAGACAAGATTAGACTGATGGAAAGTAATCTGCATACAGTCTCCCAAAAGAATAGGAACCTCAGTTCTTCACAATCAGAGTTGTTTGTTGTCTCTCTTAGATTGTACACCTGAGGGCAGGGAACCATCTAATTTATAAGATTGTATGCACAGCACTGTGTAAATTTACAGCGCTATATGAATAAAGGTTAATAATAATAATAAGCCCCAGTTCTGCGCTCCATACGGAAATGTGACAATGGGAAACATACAGCTTTCATTAAGAAAACAGATACTCTTTTAGATTCCCCTCCCCCCCCCCCTTTAATGTGAAAGATCCTTTCGGGAAGTTATAGCACTCATTAACACATCTATAAACAATAATATAATTGTCTGCATACGCATTCCCTTTCATGGGGGAGCATTTTTATTTGTGGAAATAGATCTCTCCACCTCCATCCTCAACAGCAGCTGTCACCAGATGGGATTTATTGGTCATATAAACATTCCTGACAAGTTAACACTACAACTCACTTTTTAACACTGTTATAAAGCTTGGCTCCTTATATAACAACTGCCTGATTAATCTGATTTGTTAACTAAGCACTTTACGTATGTTATTTTACTATCTAAAATTTGCATTCCCTATTTCTAGGGGCAAAGAGGAACATCTGCAAATGACAGATATTTAAACTCACACCATATTTTAAGTGCATTTACCCTAAACATATCTTATTTTTGACATTCACTTACAGCTTTTAATTTTTTAAAATCCCAAAGCAACTGACAGTAAGAACAACCACAGTGAAATGGGATTTTTTTAAAAAAAAAAAATTCCAAAATTCATTAAAAACTAGAAGTAACCAACAGATATAATAATCAGGAAAATAAACAGGAAACTGCTTGGATGCAGATCTTCCCAATGGATGCATTTAATGCTGGAAACCCACCAAATTACAGAGGAGAAATCATTGCCATTGGTGGGAGCCATAGAAGAATGCCCTCCTATGTACCACTGCCAAACAAGCATAAGTAGGCTATGGTATAATAAGCAACCCTCCCTGAAAACATATGGTAGCTTATGGCAACTCTAACATGGCAGGGTTTATTGGAAAGATTTGTTCAGAGGGGGTTTTCCATTACTTCCTCTGAGACAGAGCGAGTAACTTGCCCACAGTCCTCCAATAGGGTTTCACAGTACCGTGGGGATTTGAACCCTGGTCTCCCAGAGTCCTAGTCCAATACTCAATACAACACACTGATCCTTTTTACTATTATAGGCTGAATATCATTTATCCAAAATGCTTGGGACCAGTAGTATTTCATTTATTTCTAGATTTTGGAATATCTGTATTTGCATATGCATAATGAGACACAATGAAGCTGGAGAGAGACTGAGGTATCTGTGAAATGGCAAGACGCATGGATTCCTGCCATTTTAGACTCTTGTCTCTTTCTCCAACATTGCAAATACAGCACAGGTATAAACTACCGTATATACTCAACGGTTAAGTCGAAAAATTTATGATCCTAAAATCTCGGATCAGCTTATACATGGGACCTTGGTATCTGCTGGAGTTTGGTTCCAGAACCACCTGTGGGTACCAAAATCTTTGGATGTTCAAGTCCCATTATATACAATGGTGTCGTATATACAAAATAGCAAAAATCAAGGCTTGCTTTTGGAAATTTATATATTTTTAAAGATATTTTAAAGTCGTGGATACTCAAATCCATGGATATGGAGGGCTGACTGTATAACAGTCAATATAGTAATACTGTTTAGAAAGGTCCTGAAAGAAGCACACCCCCCCATGTGCCTTGGCAGTGATTTCTTCCTCACCTAACACCCCATTTAATTCAACTTTCTTCCCTTCCCAATCTGGGGTTAAAATCTTCCCCTCCCCTAATTTCTACCCTTGACTTATCCGCGTGTCATATCAAAATCCATAATTTTGACCCTAAAACCTTCCCTTGACTTACACATGAGGTCAACTTGTACATGAGTATATATGATATACTACTTGTGTTGTAGTTCAAAAAGTTTTGGATTTTGGATTATTTCAGATTTCAGAATTCCAGGTAAGGAATACTCAACTTGCATTACCATTATTAGGGCAACTCATAGGTTTTAAAAATGTGCAAGCTTTTCAAGCATATTCATTTTTTTTTATTATCGGGCTTGTTTGTTGTTTACATGCTTTCAAATTAACTCTGAATGATGACAATCCTATCATAGCCTTTTCTTGGCAAGAGCTATTCATTGGAGGTTTGCTAATGCCTTCCTCCTAAGTGTGACTTATCCAAGGTCACTTAAAGGTTTCGATGGCCAAGCGGGGATCCAGACCCTAGTTTCTCAAAGTCCCACCTGAACACACAAACTACTACACCATGCTGTCTCTACACAGATGGTTAAAAAGCATGCAGGAGAAATAAAATTATAGTGAGAGTTTTGCAGTTACTTTTAGGTAGTATGGAAGGTCTGTGTAGACCATAAAAGAAGAATATATCCCTCCATTGCCATCACTGAGCTGACTGGGGACAAAGGCAGCAACCAAAAGTCGATAAAGCTTGGTTCTCCAATACAAAACACCTCCCTGGATAAAGGCCCCTTCGTGGGAAGTGCTCCCTTCAAGTTGTCCTTAAAAAGCACAGAGCTGTCAAACAACCAGGCTGTGATCTGAAATTATGGTCTAAGATAATTTAAGCAACTGAAACCGGATGCAGAGATCACCAAGCTATCCATTTCAGCAAATTGCTGGGCTTTCGGAAGCTTGTAGCTAAGCAACATGAATGCCTGAGGAATCAAGACCACTCAACAGTCCTGTACATGGATTTCAAACAACTTACATACTGTTAGGATACACTTGCTGGTTTCTAGTGCACTGTCACACACAAAGAGTTGTGCTGCAAGAGTTCATTTCACGGAGCAGAAGCACAGAGAGCACCCAAACAGGGCTGCCAAGTATGAAATAAAATAAAAAGATCACAGCTCGGCTAATGAAAATTTCCTTCAGCTGAAAAGGTTAACGTTATTTCAGATTTTCCAAATGCCCTTTTGGACACCAATGATAAGCGGAACATTTATTTATTTATCTATCTATTTTTATATCCTGCCTTTTCCCTGGCATGGGACTTAAAGCATCTTAGAATAAATTAAAACATAGTACAACTTAAATCTTATTATACAGAAGTTTTTTTTTAAAAAAAAACCAGTGCTATTAAAAGCACAAATGTAAAACAATTTAATCTATTTTTTAAAAAATAACTCAAGTTAAAAGCACAGGGCATCGCTATAAATCAGCCTTTTGACACATGGTTAGGAGCCAAAGGTCTGCCTAATTTTTTAAATAAAAATCTTGGTTTGCCATTGGAAAGAGGGCTGGGGAGGGAAACAACTCTGCAAAAATGAACAAGAAGGGGAGAGTGACCTAGTCCTGCTCTCCATCATACCGTATATACTCAACTATAAGTCGACCTCATGTATAAGTCGAGGGCAAGTTTTGGGGCCAAAATTATGGATTTTGCTATGACCCATGGATAAGTCGAGGGTAAAATTTAGGGGCATATAAGAAAGGATCTAAAAGATGAAGCAAAGCAAAACAATGTCAAATAACTTCCAAAAGTCTGTCAGACATAATTCTTTGTGCTTATTCTTAAGACTGGATGGATGAGAGAGTAGAGGTCAGTGCTACCAGGACAGATTATACTCTTGCTTTTCACCAGGGGATGGTTCCTTCTTTTAAATAAGAGTTAAGATACAGTACTCACATTGACCCGTGGATAAGTTGACTCAGTTTTTTTGGGTCAATTTTTTTACCTAAATTTCTAGACTTATACATGAGTATATACAGTAGTTACACATGGAGTACACTTAGAGGACAACAGTCTACTTCCATCTCCACACGAGACGGAATACAGAAAATGAGACTTCCAACTCACACTGAGAATATGCATGCATTCATTTATTGCCGTTTGAAGCATTTCGATACTGCCCTTTAGTCAAAAAGGCTATCAAAGTGACTGTGAAGCTGTTATTTTGACCGTTTTTGCCAGAAGACCTAAAACTTAAATAAAACAGGACACCCTAGCAGCTAAGTCTTGGCATGAAGGAATGTGCCTAGCTGCTTGTCCTCTCCCTCTGCAGCCAGAGCAACACAGATGGAAACTGAAGAGAGGAGCTCTCAGCTTTAATTTGGTCCAGGCATAAGGGAGGCGAGTGCCTTGTTCTCTTCAAGGGATCTCTCTTTCAGCCAATTCCCTTAAATGTGTAGAAGGATAAGGGCACTGAGAATGGCAGAAATAGCTTGTGCAGTCTCCTTGCATATCGACTCAGTTGATGAAAAACTGACTGAATAGCCTTTTGTTTTTATAAATATGTAATATGAATATTAAAAAAAAAAAAAAGAAATTCAGCAGCTTCAGAAGATGGTAATCCCCGTGTACCCTGGAGACATACAACTCTAAAACACAAAAAGTACTTCTGCACCAAGAGCATGCTATTGCCATCTTTGATCCAAAACAGGCAGAAGAAATAATCCAGTTTGAGACAGAGAAGGCTGACTGTCTCACAAAACATTCCAGAATTCCCTAGCATTGAGACAGGGCAGTTTAAAGCTGTCTCGACCTGGATTATTTCTGCCATCTGTTTTGGATCTTTATAAGAAGACCACACAGGGTCCTGATGCAAATTGCAACTTGTGAATTTCTGATGACTTTTGATCCTAGCACCGAGACACTGGAAGTAGGAATCTGTTCAAATTTGTTCAAATTTTTGGCCATTTATGAAATGCTTGTATGTGTCAGTAGCCCCTCTGAACTGAATGGAGCTTACTTCTAAGTAAATATGTATAGGACTGCAATGAACTGATAATTTTAAGACTGCAATCCTCTTCCTGCTTCCCTCACAATAACTTCCATTAAACAGAGTAGATCTTACTTTTGATAAAATAAAACTCTGATTACTCTCCTACATTCATAAATGTTTAGCATGATTTTACACACTTCATAAAAACGTGTATGTATATATGTGTACATATACATGTGTGTGCATGCACACACACACAAATTCATTTTTTCCCCAGCATTTTCATGGCTACACATTTCTGGAAATTTTACACATATATCCCTAAAAAAAATTCTTGATGCTAGAAATATAAATCATATTCTGATTAAAGCCTAGTTTTTTAAATGAAGTTTTTGTCTTCTAAATTTAATAATTTCTCCTACTATTATTATCTGGAAGAAAGCAACTGCACGGAGTCTTCTTGGAACATGGTAACCTAAAATAATATAGCACAGATCTGTTATAAAGAGACTACTGGGATTAGCCTTTCCACTGATTTGCACACAGACAAAATTTTCCCAGCAAAGGATTTAACAGTCTGATCACATTTAAAGTGGCAGGTTTGGGTTTTCATTTTCTATTTGGTACAGATCTAATGCTAGTTAAATTTTAACATGGTAAGGCAATTACGAACATACTTCAGGTACATTCCAGGCTTCAGCTTAATTTTAATGCCAATCCTGTTGCAGGATTTGTCCGACACTGGAGCAAAATTCTGTGTGAATGTGCAAACAGCTTTTAACCCAGGTTCTAAAATCCATTTTAAAAGCAAAGAATAATCAGTGCAATGCTGTACCACAGTTAACACTAAGCAGGCAAAGGAAAACAAAAATAGAAACTGAGGAAAACAGAGCCCACAACTGTAGTCACTACATGCATGAGACTGTAAAGAGGCAATGGGTGACTTCTGATCAAGAAGGACAAAGGTATGTTGAAATGTCATGAGACCAACCTAAGTTTAATTTTAACACAGAAGTAAGACCAGCACCATAACAGATGGAGACAGCTCAGTCCCTTCTTGCATTACATCTTTCTATGAAAAAAGAAATAATCCAGAGAAATTATTAGCATTGATAGTGTTTCTTCTTCTAACAGGAATATGTAAGAGTTTGAGCCATCCGTAGCCCCACTTCTGGATGCTTTAAGTTGCTAGAAGCTCAAACAGGCTATTCAGTTCTGGTATCCCCACTTTCCCTTCACAAATGATACCCAGCAATCCACTATGTCTTAAAAGCCACTGAGCATGTCCTCATTGGATCGATCAGGTCTTTGTTCCCTCTGGAGAGTTTAAATGTGTTATGTACTTCTGAACACCAATTGTTTCCCCTAAACACACCAGTACCTTACTTTTGTTTCTCTATGCTGCCAATATGTTTCCAGTTCCATTGGTCAGCTTTAGAACTGGCCAATATGCTCAAATTAAGACAACCAATTAGCACACATGCTTTTAAAAGAAGTATGATTTTAAATAGATTTTATCATCCTTTACATTAAAAGAAGAATTATGGCTTTCCACTCCTCACTTGAAAGGTTTAGTAGTTAGCTTGTCTTCTTTTAACCTTATTAGAGTCAACCATCCACACTTGCAGCTTTGACTTTTGCGGATTTGATTATTCACGGATTTGATGAAAATGATCTCTTTAAGAATCACAGCTTCTGGGAAACCAACGTCTTTGGGTTGTGGGGGAAGTAGGGTTACCAAGCTGAAACTTAATAGAACTGACAGAAGGGCACAACCAGGAGTGGAGCTATGACTTAATTTGACTGAACACGGAAAATGTCACCCTGCTCAGATATGGAAAGGCTCTTCTTTAAAAAAGGGCACCACAATTCAAAAAGGATTTTGAGAAGCTGGATTGTGTCCAGAGGAGGGTCACCAAAATGTGCAATGAAAACAGAATCTTCAGTCAGTCTTTCTCCTGAAGTTGAATTTGTGATTTTTACTTTAGACAAATACATAACATATATAATTCATGAAAGTGGTTATTCTGTTCATGTAGCATTCAACTTTCTGAATTTGAAAAGTTTTTATTTTTGTCCTAGAACCAAAATGAACTGTACATAAAACTAAAGGAAAGTCTGTAAAACTTAGGTTAGAATTGATCTTGAGAAAAGAGCCAACATACTCAGAACAGGTTCATTTCTCACTATTTATCAAGACTATAAAAGGAGATACATTTGAGAGAAAATGTCACGGCCTGCTCACGGGGATAAGAATGTTTGCTTAAAGGGAGTATGGAGAACAATTACATGCTTAGTCATAAACCAGGACAGTCCCATGAAATAATGGGTTTACAATCCTCCAAACTGAATGGTGTTTGGACTGTTGAATAGTAAACAAAGGAAAGCTGAAAACATTTCGGATGAAAGAATTATGTGACGTTAATGATGCAATCCTATAGATACTTACAGTTAGTCCCTTTTTGTTCAGCAAGGCTTACTGCCAGATAAGTGGGCATAACCCGCATTCTTTCAAAATGAAGACGGAAAGGTCTTATATCCTAAGAAACTGCATGGGGAAATGAAAGGCTCTAGCCTTAAAGTCGACAGTTACCAACCTGAATAGTGTTAGCATTCATATGTAAGCCTGAATCTACTAGACTTTTGTATCCTATCAGACACTACCACATCATAAGTTGCATCCCAAGTAACATCAGCCATGTTTTTCTGAAAGAAACATGCAAAACACCACAAACTGTTTGCTAAGAATAACAAAGCTCCAAAAGTGAATACTAATATAACATTCAACTATGACATTTCATGTTACAAATGCTTTAAAAATTGCCTTACCTTTGTGACCCTCTAAAATGGAATTGGTGTGCGTGAAAGGTCATTGTATACATTTTATTAATGAGATCAAGGAATCTAATACCCCTGGCCTAATATCGGAAATATCTACCACCATGCTGAAGCAGCATCATAGGGTATGATATGAATTGTACCTCTTAGGTAATGTTACCAGTCTTATAAGTGTGTTTCAGACTTGTCATAGCTAACTTGTTGGATTGTTCAAAAATTCAAAAACATCACTCCCCAAACCTCTGCGTCTCTGATACCATATAGATGTTATGAGTACATACAATAGGCTAAGCATGCCTCATGCATTTTTAACCATTTCCATTTCTTTCACCACAATCATATAAGCAAGCCACTGTGACATTACTATAACCTCAGAGTAAAATTGCTTTAGGTACAATTAGAGAAACTTCCTTATTTCCCCACAATTTATTGCACCTAGTACAATACATTTTAGGTATGAACTACCTTTTACCATGTAGTCCTCTAATGCAATGCCACAAATTGCTTTTGAGAATGAAATCAGTTCTAGGAGAGACTTCTATATGAGGGACTACATGAGGAAACACTAGTTCTGTGGTGGCAAACCTATGGCAAATGAAGCCATTTCTGAGGGAACAGGTAGGGGGCCAAAATTAAAATAGGCTAAGCATCTTTGGGCCACAGATAGGTTTTAATTAAATACTAATTAATTAATCATATTAATTAGAATTAGTCAATATTAATTCCATTTTCCTCCTCTGCCCTGTCATCTCCCCCAGGAGAAAGCCGAGCGGCGGAAGAGCCTTGCCTGTCCTCCTCCTCCACCTGGACTTCTCCTCGGGAGAAGGTGAAGCAACACAGGAGCCTTGAGGGACCAAGCATTTGCCCCTCTTCCTTGTCTACTGCCTTCTCAGGAGAAAGTCCTTCTCAGGAGAAAGCTGGGCGGAGGAGCAGCCTTGCAGGGTGAGCGTTGGCCTGTCCTCCTTCTCCTCCACCACCATCTGGCCTTCTCCTCCGGAGAGAGGAAAGGTAAGCAACGAAGCGGTTTGTCCATCCTGCTCCTCCGCCACCTGGCCTTCTCCTCGGATGAAAGCTGGGCAGCGAAGAAGTCTTGAGGGGCAAGCATGTGCCTGTCCTCCTCCTTCGCTGCCACCACCCGGCCTTTCCCTCAAGAGAAAGCTAAGAAGTGGAGGAGCCTAGCCGGGCAAGCTTTCGCCCGTTCTCCTCCTTCCACACATGACCCTCTCCTCAAGAGAAAGCTGAGCAGTGGAGGAGCCTCAAAGTTGTTCCACATCTTAATGGACCACCCTAAATGATTTGGCGGGCCGCATGTGGCTTCCGGGCCGTACGTTGTGCATGCCTGACCTAGACGCTGCCTTAGGATCTTAGCAAAGTAGTCAGACAAGTCACCAGTACTTCCACGTGCGCCAATACTGGAACATCCAGCTGCGTTAAAAATGGAGCAATGTATAAACGTTTGGCAAGAAGCAACTAATTCAAAAAAGAAACAAACCGCCGCCGTTTTTTTTTAAAGGCAGTTTCGTCCAATGCGCGATTTACCTCGTTCTGAGGGCCTGCCAAGCCGCGTCGATATCCGCGTAAAGGTTTTTCTCCGACGGTTTTCCGGTGCTCACTCCGTACCCAGAGTAATCGTAGGAGAAGACGTTGCAGTTGATGCGGGAGCCTAAGCCGATGTAGAAGCTGCACATCTGGCCGAGGTCGACGGCATTGCCGTGGGAGAAGAGTAGCGTATACCGGCTGGAAGGAGCGCAGCGCACGAACATGCACCCCAGCCGGTTGTCCCTGGCCGTGCGCGAGAAGAAGACTTCCACGGCATCCAGCTCCCTCTGGGAATACTGCCAGTCTGCTCTCTCGGTCAGGTGCAGGCTGCAGCTCCCGGTTGGCGTCCCCACCGCGGACCCACCTTCCTGCTGCTCCGGCTGCATGACCGTGTAAGTGGGCTCCGGGGGCAGGAAAGCCAGCTTGGCGGCGATGCGGCTGGGGCACGGCGGGCAGCAGAAGAGCCAACACAGCTCGCCCAGGGAGAAACCGTTCATTCTGGGGCCTTGTTCTGGCATCAGAGACGCTGGACCGGGAAACCACGCCAAGGGAAGACGGCGAGCAGGTCGCGGGTTTGGAACCGACGCCGGAGGAGACTTCTCTACACAGAGAAGCCGCAGCTGGTACTACCGACACCGACGGACTTCTGCGTTAAAGTAACCCTAAACCAACTTGCAGTATCTAGCCCCATTCGTCGCTTCAACACCTGCCACCGAAACCCCTCTAAGGGCCTTTGCCTTCTGACAAAGTACAGGCACCGAAGGGCGGTCATTCACCTTATAGGCTGCCTATAAGGTGAAATTGAGCCTCAAGACCCTCCTCTTGTCACCTAAACCTGACCTGAAAGTCCAGCATGACTCCCTTCCCGCAAAGACTCTTCCCAACAAACACAACCCTAAATATGTCTAAGACGAACTCCTAAAGACACAACTTCTCCTTAAAGCCCAACGAAGACTCTTCCCTCTCGGGTCTTTTATTTAAAAATAAAATTAAGATCTATTTATCTAGATAGGTAGGTGGATCTAAGATGGACTCCTGTAGCCTATATATCTGCCCAAACCCAGCCTCTCCTTAAAGCCCAATGAAGACTCTCTCTCTCGGGTCCTTTATTTAAAAAATAAAATAAGAGCTATCTATATAGAAGATGAACTCATGCAGCTTATAGAGATGCCCAAACCCAAATTCTTCTTAAAACGCAATGAAGACTCTCCTTTAAACCCAATGAAGACTCTCCCTATTTTTATTGGAAAATAAACATGAGATCTACATAGAGATAGATAGATGTAAGATGAGCTGCAGCCTATCTATCTGGCCGATCCCAAATTCCCCTTAAAAGAATTATCCTTAAAACCCAATGGAGACTCTCCCTATCATGTCTTTTATTGAAAAATGAAAATATTATCTACTTATATATACAGATATAGATCTAAGATGAACTTTTGTAGCCTATCTATCTGCCAAAACCCAACTTTTCCTTAAAACCCAATGAAGACTCTCCCTATTTTAACTAAAAACTTTAAAAAAAGTACATAGATGAACTTTTGTAATCTATGTATATCTGCCGAATCCCAAATTCCCCTTAAAACCCAATGAAGACACTCTCTATCAGCAATTCTTACTGAAAAATAAAAACAAGATCTACATATAGATAGATAGATCTCAAATGAACCCAATGAAGACTCTCCCTACTTTTATTAAAAATTAAAAATAAGATCTATCTATCTATCTATATATAGACAGACAAATCACAGATGAATTTTTGTAGGCTTTATATTTATATCTGCTGAAACCCAAATTCCCCTTTGGGCTCTCCCTATTATTATTAAAAACTAACAATAATATCTATCTATCTATCTATCTATAGACAGACAGACAAACCTAAGACGAACTTTTGTAGGATTTATATCTATATCCGCCAAAACCGAAATTCCCCTTAAAACCCAACGAAGGCTCTCCCTATTTTTATTAAAAACTAAAAATAAGATCTGATATCTATCTATCTATATATATAGACAGATGAATCTAAGATGAACTTTTGTAGGCTTTATATCTATATCTGCCCAAACCCAACTTCTCCTTAAAACCCAAGGAAGAATCTCCCTCTCGGGCTTTTTGTTTGTAAAAGAAGGAAGATCCTAGAGCACCATAATATATATATATATAATATTTTATATATATATATATATATATATATTATATGATTATGTTATATTATATATATAATATAAATATATATATATATATATATATATAATATTATATATATCCCTCCTATATATGTTATATTATATATAATATAATTATATATAATATATGTAATATATATATATATATATATATATATATTATATATCCCTCCTCTCTCTCTCTATATATTATCTATATATATATATATATATATATAATCTCTCTCCCCTCCTGAGAGGGACTGTGCCCTGAAGGCCTAGTCTTCCCCTTCAGCTCCCAAAGGCCTCAGTCTTAGTCCCTCAAAGGCCTGTCAGAGGACGGTCCCTGAGGCCTTCAGCTCCATCCAGGAACAGGAGCCCCGACGGGAGAAACGGCAGCAGCCTCCGCCGCCATCATCATCCTCACGCCTCTCCTCCTCTTCTTCCTCCAGAGTCTCCCTTAGCCTCCCTCTCTTTCTCTTCCCCCCCCCTCAGGGATTCACTTCCGGGTCAACTCCAGAGAGCGTCGCTATAGGAACGCTTCCGCGATTGGAGGGAGGGAAGAGAAGGGGAGGCCAAGGAGCCAATCAGGGAGGGGAGTCTTCTGCGCATGCGCGCCATTCCGTCCCCTCTATTCCTCATTCTCGACCATAGAGTCGTGAGACATAACTCCGGCTGCCGCCGCTGTGTTTTGATTGGACGAGGGCCCTCGGAGGAACTGACCAATCGGCTTCTCCCAGGTGCTCTACTGGCCGCCTCGTCCGTGGCGCCGCGCATGCGCAGTTCATAAGTGGAGCCAGCTGCTGATGGGAGGGTGCTTCTGGAGTCTCCTCCTCCATTGTCTCCCCCTTGGAGCTTTATATATATATATATATATATATATACACACACACACACACATACATATACTAATATATATAAATTATATATTTTATATATTTATATAATATATATAAAATATAATTTGTTAATATATATATATATATATATACTTATATATAAAATATTTATTTTATTATTAATTTATAATATATATATTATAATTTTATATATTTAATTATATATAAAATATTATTTTATTATTATTTATATTATAATATATATTATATATATATAATTTATATATATAAATATATGTATTTATATATAAAATATTTATTTTATTATATATATGTATATATAATGTGTTAATATATATATATATATACACACATACATATACTAATATATATATAATTATATTATATATATTATATAAATATATAAAATATATAAATGTATTAATATATATAATATTTTATTTTATATATATATATATATAATTAATTAATATATATAATATTTATTTTATTATATATATATATATATATATATAATTTGTTAATATATCTATATATCTATATATCTATATAGATATATATCAGCACCTGGAAAACTAGATACAACACATCCCTATCTATAATATATTTGTGTAATATATATAATAAAATTACAATATATATTTTATAATGCTTGTTTCATATCTATAAATATAGATACAATATACATTGCTATAATTCCAATAATAATAGTAATTATTATTTATCTAATAATAATAATAATAATATAATTGTATATATAATAATAATAATTTTGTATTTATCTGATAATAATAATTTTATTTATATAATAATAATAATAATTAGGAGCAAAATCTGAGCAATAAAAAAGGAGTGAAATCTGATTGCTCAAACTATCGAGGTATAACACTGCTCTCCATTGCTGGAAAAATCCTTGCAAGGATACTCCTGAACAGATTAGTTCCTGCTGTTGCAGAAGAACTTCTCCCTGAAAGTCAGTGCGGCTTCAGAGCTAATAGGAGCACTACAGATTTGGTATTTGCTCTTAGACAACTGCAAGAGAAATATAGAGAGCAAAACAAAGGACTCTATGTAACATTTGTCGACCTTACCAAAGCCTTTGACACTGTGAGTAGAAAAGGACTGTGGCAGATCCTGGAACGACTAGGATATCCCCCCAAATTCCTCAGAATGATTATCTTGCTACATGAGGGCCAGCAAGGACAAGTCAGATATGGCGATGCTCTCTCAGAGCCCTTTCTAATAACTAATGGTGTGAAACAAGGCTGTGTTCTCGCTCCAACTCTATTTACAATCTTCAGCATGATGCTCCAAAGGGCCACAGTAGATCTCGAAGAATAAGACATCTATATACATTACTGTACTGATGGTGGCTTGTTTAACTTAAGCCATCTGAGGGCTCGCACTGCTTTTCGCTGACGATGCTGCCCTTGTTGCCCATACAGAAGCAGCTCTGCAGCGCCTAACATCCTCCTTTGCAACGGCTGCAGAGCTGTTTGGGCTGGAAGTCAGCCTGAAGAAAATGGAAGTTCTCTACCAGCCTGCACCACAGGAAGAGCACTATCACCCCCATGTCACCATCGGCAAATCTGTGCTTAAGTCTGTACAGCAGTTCACCTACCTGGGAAGTATCATCTCCTCAGACGCCAAGATTGACAAAGAGATCGATCACAGATTAGCAAAGGCATATAGTTCATTCAGAAGGCTTCACAAAAGAGTGTGGAGTAATAAACACCTGAGGCGAAGCACCAAAATCAGTGTGTACAGAGCCATTGTATTGTCCATCCTCCTCTATGGGTCTGAATCACGGGTCACCTATCGCCAACATCTACGACTCCTTGAACGCTTTCATCAGCGCTGTCTACGCACAATCCTAAACATACACTGGACGATGTGACGAATGTTGCTGTCCTGGAGCAAGCAGAGATCACCAGCATTGAGACCATGCTACTGAAAACGCAGCTGCGCTGGGCAGGGCATGTTTCTAGGATGGAGGACCACCGCCTCCCCAAAATAGTACTCTACGGTGAACTCGCCACGGGTCAGCGAAAGAGGGGCGCCCCAAAGAAGAGATACAAGGACTCCCTGAAACAACATCTCAAGCTCGGCAAAATTGATCACCAACAACGGTTGGCCCTGGCCTCACATCAGGAGGCATGGAGACGCACTATCCACAATGCTGCAGCCTCTTTTGAGAACTCACGCTGAACGAGTCTCGAAGAGAAACGACAACGCAGAAAGAACCACAACTTTAAACACCACCCAAGGAGACTTTCTGCTGTGCTTTCAGTAACCGGACTTGTTTATCTCGGATTGGCCTTTTTAGCCACCAACGCAATTGTAGAAAGCCTGGGATGAGTCCTTCCTGAATCTTTGTTAGTGAAGAAAAGTCAGAGAGATTGTAGATGTCAAGGTAATGGTGCAGTTGACAGGAGAAGAGTATATGTTTGTACTACAGTTGTTGTTGTTGTGTCCCTCCAAGTTGTTCTCTTTTATTTAGGGCAACCCTAAAGCCAACCTATCATAGATTTTTCTTGGCAAGTTTCTTCAGAGAGGGTTTGCCATCGTCTGAGGCTGAGAGAGTGTGACTTGCCCAAGATCCGGCGGGGGGAGCAGAAATCAAACTCTGATCTCCAAAGCCGTAGTCCAAACCACAGTTACTTTAGTTCAACAAGTAACTAAAAGAAGTCAGCTACTTTTGAAAAGCAGGAAAATAACATTTAAATTTTTATTTTTAAAATTATTTAACTATTCTTGTAACTGCTTGGATTATTGCAACAATAATTTTAAACTTGGGGGAATAGTTATTTTCCAAGCTGTTCAACACCAAAGGGGAGCATTGTTCTGTGCTGGATTTATATAGAATCACATGCACCGTTTTCCCTTCAGATCATATAAATCTTTCACCTTTTATATATAATCTTTTATATATAATCAATCAATTTTATTATTACAATCAACTGATCAGTCATTATATATAATATAAATAAGCTACTGTTTACAGCTTCATATGATGTGGGACTTCTAAACATGCACACATATACATTTAAACAGACTTCTTTGTTAGCAGTTCTTAATCTTAATCCAAGCATGCCTTTGTTTGTTTGCAAACAATCCTGGGGGAAACAGCGCAAAATATAATAACGGCATCAGCTGGCACAGCATCCTCTGAATGCTTGCAAACACCCCACTACCACAACTTAATAACTTCAACATGAAGTAGTCATTCTCCTCCTTCTCCTCATATTAGGGACCTTATCAGACGTTGGAAATTGGAAGTATAATCTAATGGCAATCCGAACACAATCATGGAGTTTCACATTATTGCGAATTAAAGTATCTCACGCAATTTCGGGCAAAAGGAAAGTCATTCCGAACGCTTTCATGGGTTTTACGTTATTTCGTATTAAAGCATCTTACACAATTTTGGGCAATGGTGGGGGGGTCATTTTTGGGTAATGGGAAGTCATTCTGAACGCATTCCAAACGCAATTGGAATTCACATAAATTCGCTAAACTAGCAAATTCACGTGAATTCGAATTGACTCCAATTGGCTCCATTCGCAATAAAGAGAAATTCCTCCTGTCTGATAAGGTCCTAAGAGATGTTGCCAAGGCTGACCTTAAATTTTCAGTTCCAGGCATGAGACAAGGGGGCAAATTCTCCATTTTTGGTGGGCTCAGCTCTGGTTGCTGACCTCCAGCTTGACTACCAGCTTGCAACAATTTGGAAGGATTCATTGATTAATGACTGCAGCTGGCAAAGATTCTCCAGGTGCTCTCTGTATGCTTCCTTGGTTAGCTTCCTCTTTGCCTTCCAGTCTCAGTGAATTCAAGGCTCATCCTCTGCCCTGCATCCACCTTCTGGCAAGAAGCAGGTAGGTTAGATTAAATATTTCTTATCCAGTCTCTTAGTTTAATGTCACACCAGCCTGTTGTCTCGCATCAGTAGTGTTTGTTCTGCTAGTTGAACCATACCATTATGTAACAGATCCCTTCTGGCTGGGCTTCTGCATTTGCCGTGAGCCAGCATGGTGTAGTGCTTTGAGAGTTGGTGACTCTGGAGACCAGGGTTTGATTCCCAACTTGGCCAGGAAACCATGGGCAAGTCACTTGTTCTCAGCCTCAGGGCAAACCTATTTATTTTATTTTATTTTATTTTTTGCTCCTGGGCTGCTGTATGAGGGGGCATCCAAAAGTTTTAATGATCACCTTTAAAAAAAATTGGTAGAAAGTTTGTTTTGATTTGTAGTTGTTAACTTATCTCTATGTAGTCACTATCTAGATTGATACATTTTTCCCAGCGTATCTTGACCCTCCAAATACCTGACATTGTAGAAGTCTGCAGATTACGCCTTACGAGGGGGTATTGTAAAAGTAATAATTATCACCCGGAGGTTATTAGGGCATATTGATGAAATTTTGTCAGTGTCCTCATTGGTCCCTAAGCGCACGTTGCTGAGAAAACCAGCTCATTGTGTCCTTTATTTTTGTGGCTGGCTCTGCCAGAAGTGACTAAAGTATAAAATCCTCATCAGGCGCAACCTGCAGGCTTCTACAATATCAGGTATTCGGAGGGTCAAGATATGCTGGGAAAAATGTATAACTCTAGATAGTGACTACATAGAGATAAGTTAACAACTACAAATCGAAACAAACTTTCTGTCAATTTTTTAAAGAGGAGATCATTAAAACTTTTGGATACCCTGTCGTATTTGTAGTGAGCCAGCATGGTGTGGTGGTTTGACTATGGACCTTATAAGATGGGAGGAATGTCTCTTTATTGCGAATGGAGCCAATTTGAATTCACGTGAATTCACTAGTGTAGCAAATTTATGTGAATTCCAATTGCGTTCGGAATGCATTCAGAATGACTTCCCATTACTTGAAAATTGTGTGAGATGCTTTAATTCGCAATAATGTAAAACCCATGATTGCGTTTGGAATGACTTCCCTTTTGCCTAAAATTGTGTGAGATGCTTTAATTCGTAATGTGAAACCCCATGATTGAGTTCGGATTGCCATTAGATTATACTTCCAATTTCCAACGTCTGATAAGGTTCTATGACTCTGGAGACCAGGCTGAGAGCAAGTGACTTGCATGTGGTTTCATTGTCAAGCAGGAATTAAACCTTGGTCTCCACATTGTTTAATACTCAGACCACTACACCATGCAGGCTCACTAGAAATGCAGCAGCCCAGAAGCAAACAAAGAGAAAGCTTTGCCCTGAGGCTGAGAACAAGTGACTGGCCAAGGTTTCATGGCCAAGCTGGGCAACAAACCCTGGTCTCCAGAGTCATAGTCCAACACTCAAACCAGCTTGGCCATGAAACTTTGGCCAAGTTGCTTGTTCTCAGCCTCAGGGGAGGTCAATGACAAACCTCCTCTGAACAAATCTTACCAAGAAAAACAAAACAAAACGTTCACTTTAGGAACAAAAAGGTTCACTTTAGGAACGCCATAAGTCAGGAACAAGTTGAAGGCACACAACACACACACAGTGCTGCATTTGTGTTGTTTTGACTGCCTGGGAACTGTTTTTAATTCCCACATTTGCATCAAAAATAAATGTAAAACCTAACTGGGAACAGATTAAAAAGATTGGAGTGGTAGGAACCACGATGTCCTCCTTGTCTGACTACCAGAAATGGAATTACTTCCCCATCCTTAGAATAGGGAAGGAGAGGAATTGCGTCTGCACGGATCCACTTGACCAGCTAATATTGGGATGAGACATTTGCACCCAAAGAACTGGATGGATAGTAGCGCTATTAGAATCCATTAATGGATTTTCTTTAAGGAGAAAATATTTTTGATTTCCGAGCCATCTACCTACAGTACAATGATGGGAAACCCACAACACTGTAGGATAAAGAATGGGCAAAGAGAGGACTAAGCCAGTGCAATTGTGCTCCAAACTCATTGTGTGATGATTATTGTTTTCAAGTCAGTGAGAAGGTATAATAGCCTCATATTACCGTGATCTGGGAACGGTTTCTTTTAACTTCCAAACAGGAAAATATGGTGAGTGGGTGGGTGCCGCTGTGTCTTTTTTTCTCCCCGGTTCTTTCTGGCTCATGTCCTCTTGTTCGGGCAACTGTCCAAGCAGTACAGCACTTCTGGCCGGCTGGAATGCCAGCTGGCTATGATCTTAAGAAGCGAGGCGCAAATCAAAATGTGCAACAAATTCAGAATCAGCAGAGATGAAAACCAACGCGGCAGAGATTAACTTCCAGGAAACTTGGAAAGGTCTGGTGGGGATGGAACACTGCCTGATTTTTGGAACTAAAACCTCAGCTTCAGTGGGCTGATCAGACAGCATTTAGGCTCCGCTGATTGCAATTTAAGCTGATTTATTTGCCAGGTAGCATGCGGCTGCTCTTCCAAATTAGAAAATAGCACTGTTTGGAAGGAGTTTGGCTAAGCTGGGAAGTATCACTGTCTGGCATGCATCGAAAAATCAGTAACAAGGGCAGGGATCCTCGGTCACAGGAGATTGCTACATGTGGCCGTTGTAAATTTTATGAGGATATCAGGTCAATTTATATTGTACCAAGAGCAGAAAAACAGCCGGGGCATCCAGATGATTTCTATGTGAAATACCTACTTCAGGCCTTAAATCCTTCTATTACATATAGGAGTTTATCACACGAGGGAATTTGGGGGTATACTCCAAAGGCAATCCGGACGCAATCATGGGGTTTCAGGTTATTACGAATTAGTGTATCTCACGCAATTTTGAGCAATGGGGGTCATTTTCGGGAAATGGGAAGTCACTCTGAACGCATTCCAAATGCAACTAGAACTCACGTAAATTCTCTAAACTAGCCAATTTAGGTGAATTCGAATTGGCTCCATTCGAAATTGGGAGAAATTCCTCCCATGTGATAAACTGCATAGAGTTGCTACATATTGTGTTGCCGCAATGAAAATAGGACAAATCCAAAGAAAAGATACCTCCCTATCTTAAGTACATTCTTATTTTAATTTGTTATCATTTTAATTTTAAAGTTTTAAAGAAAAATTCTCAGGGGAAATACATTCTTTGTACTCTAATTGATTTTATTGTATTGAAACATTTCAAAATCCATTGTTGTACGTATGTACTGGGCTTTGAAATGTTGCATAAATAAAGTAACTATGAAATGCATAAAACCACAGGAGAGTGTATTTTACATTGCTCCATTTTATTTTTATTTTAACTTTATTGTGTATCACTTGAAGTTTATTGTTACATTTTGTATTGTGCTTTGCATTGCATTTTTTATTTTTGCTGGTCATTGATCGAATAAACATATTCGATTCAATACATGTGGCCTATAAACCATGATTAGGCCTGGAAAAAAACATCATTGGCGATGTTTATTGCATGATGATGGCTCCGAGTGGTAGTGGCTCCGTCCCCAACCACATTCGGGGGGCCTCTTTTCATGGATGGAGAAATCCCGTCAATGAGCTCCCAATAGTGCAAGTGCTCAGGTGCAAAAGGTATCTGGTGGTGGGGCAGTTGCCATATTCACATGGTGTCAGTGTCCCCTCTTCTCCCCCCTTCCCCTCACTATTTCCAAGACCTTCCCCCTTATATCTTTTCTCTTTTAAAGAATGACACCTTTTTATTACTGACATTGCTGCTGCAGAGCTTGAGAACTGTATGAGTTAAAAGATAATAGTATAATAATAATAATAATAATAATAACAACAACAACAATAGGTAATAGGTGAACTGACTCTACTCTTGTGCCACAACAAACTACAGCTTCTAGAACTGGATAGCATTGAGCCATGGCACTGAAAGCGGTGTCAGACCAGATGATTTCTGCATAACATTGAGCCATGGCAGTTAAAGCGGTGTCAAACCGGATTATTTCTGCATAGCATTAAGTAGTGTCAAACTGGGTGATTTCTGCATAGCATTGAGCCATGGCAGTTAAAGCGGTTTCATTGAGCCATGGCAGTTAAAGCGGTTTCAGACCGGATGATTTCTGCCTAGCATTGAGCCATGGCAGTTAAAAGTGGTGTCAGACCGGATGATTTCTACCTAGCATTGAGCCATGGCAGTTAAAGTGGTGTCAGACCAGATTATTTCTGCATAGCTTTGAGCCATGGCAGTTAAAGCGGTGTCAGATCGGATGATTTCTGCTTAGCATTGAGCCATGGCAGTTAAAGTGGTGTCAGACCAGATGATTTCTGCATAGCATTGAGCCATGCAGTTAAAGTGGTGTCAAACTGGATTATTTATGCATAGCATTGAGCTATGACAGTTAAAGTGGTGTCAAACTGGATTATTTATGCATAGCATTGAGCCATGGCAGTTAAAGTGGTGTCAAACTGGATTATTTATGCATAGCATTGAGCTATGACAGTTAAAGTGGTGTCAAACTGGATTATTTATGCATAGCATTGAGCCATGGCAGTTAAAGCGGTGTCAACCCAGGTGATTTCTACATAGCATTGAGCCATGGTAGTTCAAGCATTGTCAAACTGGATTATTTCTACATAGCATTGGACCTTATCAGACATCGGAAATTGGAAGTATAATCTAATGGGAATCCGAACGCAGTCATGGGATTTCACGTTATTACGTATTAAAGCATCTCATGCAATTTTGGGCAATTGGGGGGGGGTCATTTTCGGGTAATGGGAAGTCATTCTGAACGCATTCTGAACACAATAGGAATTCATGTGAATTCGCTAAACTATCGAATTAATGTGAATTCGAATTGGCTCCAATTGGCTCCATTCACAATAAAGAGAAATTCCTCCCATCTGATAAGGTCCAACAAGTAATGGCAGTTAAAGCAGTGTCAAACCGGATAATTTCTGCCTAGCATTGAGCCATGGCAGTTAAAGCAGTATCAAAGCATATGATTTCAGCAGTGCAGATGCACCCAATGACAAGTTAATTTCGGAGCTCACTCACACATAAGGAAAGGAATTAACTGTAAAAACCAATGTTCTAGGTTTTGTCTCAGCCACGTTGTGTAGTGTGCATAGCTCTTCTCCTCTGGAGCCCTGGACAAACATTTGGGGAGGCTATAATTCTTGCCTTCCAGCATTTGCTACCTGAGATTATCACCTGAGTCTGCCAAGAGATAGGACTGATTGTTTTCTTTTTTCCTATTTCTACCTGCTTTGCCCTCTGTGCTGAAATCATAGACTTATGACGTCCATGGAAGGAGGGATGTGAAGCTGGAGGCTGTACATGGAGAGCCGTCTAAATTTCCCTCATGAAATGTAGTTCCCCAGTCCATTTGAATTATAGCTAAGGCTGCTGCCAGGTTGCAGAATTGGAGCAGTTTGACATTGCTTTAACTGTCATGGCTCCTTCCCATGGGATTTGTAGTTTGTCGTGACACTAAATAGTCCACAAAATCAACAGATCCTGTCATTTGATTGCATTGAAACACGACAGTTAAAGTGGTGTCAAACTGCATTCGTTCTGCAGTGTAGATGCAGCCTAAAACAAAGTTCTATGGTATCATAAGTTTATCTCCAGATTTGTTGATACATTATCATCATCCCTTGCATTCCCCAGCAATGGATGTTTGGGTTTCTCTATCCCTATATCCAGAGGCAGCAGGGCACAGAGGTTTGGGTGTTGTACTAGGAATCTGAAGTCCAGGGAGTTTATCACATGGGAGGAATTTCTCTCGATTGCGAATGGAGCCAAATCTGTTTGCGTTCGGAATGCATTCAGAATGACTTCCCATTGCCTGAAAATGACCCCCATTGCCTGAAATTGTGTGAGATACTCTAATACGCAATTATGTGAAACCCCATGATTGCGTTCGGAATGACTTCCCATTGCCCGAAATTGCATGAGATACACTCATACACAATAACGTAAAACCCCATGATTGCGTTTGGATTGCCATTGCATTATACCCCCCAATTCCGTCGTATGATAAACTCCCAGGATTTGAATCCCCATTTAGCAATGGAAACCCTTGGCTTCTCTCAACCTCAGAGAAATGCAACAAATCCTACCAAGAAAACCTTGGGATAGTTTTGCCTATATCTCCTTTTTGATTTAGCAAGAGAAAAATAAATGGCAGTGATATTCTCTGCATCTTCAGGTAATAAAAACTTTATCTATTACCAGGGCCCAAAACACACTGCAGAAATAATCCAGTTTGAGACCACTTGAACTGCACTGGCTCAATGCTAGAGAATTCTGGAAACCATAATTTTGGGGGGCATTTGGCCTTTTCTATCAGAGAGCTCTGGTGCCACAATAAGCTATAATTCCCAGGATTCCCTAGTACTAAATCAGGACAGTTAAAGCAGATTCAAACTGGATTATTTCTGTAGTGTGTTTTGGACCCAGGTGACATACATCCAGAAATAGAGAGTGGACTGAATCTGTATGTCCAAATCCAACCGATACCAGTCACTAGGCAATACTACCCTCACCCCAGGGGTAAAATTCCTATGGTTCACAGTTTAATTTAGAGAATTATTTAATTACATTTTGTTTTTCTTCCACAATTACACAATTTCCTCCACATAATTACATTCTGTTTTTCCTCCACAATTGCCTTTAGCTCTCCCGCAACAGAAGGCCTTCTCCATAAAATCTGGACGCTTGAGAATTAATTTCTCTGCCAACCTTAAAACTAAAAAAACTGTTGGATCTCTTCCTTGCAATGAGCAAAATGCAAAGGAATGTTCATGTTTATGGCCCAACCAACTCCTTCATATAGTATAAATATTTCAAAATATACTTCATTACTCTACTACTGTCTGTAAGATTTCTGCACCAAGGTTACCACCCGACCAAAATAACTGTGACCTGGACTTTATCTACTTCTGCAAATCCATAATACGCTCCCATTAAATCAGCTACATGGTTTTATCGCATCTTTTCAGCTGATCTTAAATCTCGGGACTAGAAGCATAAAAGAAGCTACTCATCATCTTCACATATTTGCTATAAACTTAACTGTCTAACAGATAGGAAAATAATTGGCTGAGGTCTAAGATCATCACAAATCTGTAGTTGTATCTAATGCATTTTGGACAAATGTTGATTTCAAAGCCACAGTAAGAGTTCTATGATAAGTTACATCTGACTGAAGTGCCATGAAGCTGCTTTGCACCTATTTCCTTGTCTGGTGTATTTATCTTTAATCTCTCCTGATCCATATTTTGCATATACACATATGCAGCTGAAAGTGTCAAGAAGAAGATGGTGAGAGATGACACCATATTAGATGTTTGCAGATGACACCAAATTAGGAGGAGTAGCTAATACCTTGGAGGAGAGGATCAAAAATGACCTTAGTTAGAAAGCTGGGCCAAAACTAACAAAATGAATTTCAACAGGGAGAAATGTAAAGTACTCCACTTAGGGTGAAGAAATGAGATGCATAGATATAGAATGGGGGACACCTGGCTCAACAGGACTATGTGTGAAAGGGATCTAGGAGTCCATGTAGACCACAAGTTGAACATCCAGATCGAGCGAAGTTATAGTGCCACTCTGTTCTGCTTTGGTCAGGCCCCACCTGGAATACTGTGTCCAGTACTGGGCACCACTATTCAAAAAGGATATGGAGAAACTGGAGTGTGTCCAAAGGAGGGCAACTAAGATGGTGAAGGGTCTGGAAACCATGTCTTATGAGGAGTGATATAGGGAGCTGGGTATGTTTAGTATGGAGAAGGTTGAGAGGTGATATGATAGCCCTGTTTAAACACTTGAAGGGATGTCATATTGAGGAGGGAGCAAGCTTCATTTCTTCTGCTCCAGAGAACAGGACCCAGAAGAATGGATGCAAGCTCCAGGAAAAGAGATTCCACCTCAACATTAGGAAGAACTTACTTACAGTAAGGGCTGTTTGATAGTGGAACACACTCCCTTGGAGTCCAGTGGAGTGTCCTTCTTTGGAGGTTTTTAAACAGAGGCTGGATGGCCATTTGTCGGGGGTGATTGTATTGTGTATTCCTGCATGTCAGAATGGGGTTGGACTGGATGGCCCTTGTGATCTCTTCCAACTCTACGAGTCTATGATTCTAAGTTTAGGGTGCGTCTGTTTCTCGGAGGGCAAAAGGACAGCAAACATAATGTTAGGCAATGAGCTGCTTGAGGACACGATACACATGCTGAAAGGGTATTCCCCCGGCCTGCCTTTATTTAATTCCAGCACATTGGACAAATGAAAGGAATAACTGAAATGTAGATTCAGTCATGGGTTTGTTGCTTAGTAAGCACTGGTCTTTCTGAGGAGTCTATAAGGATATTGCAAGCCAAGAAACTCAGTAACAGAGCATGTACGATAGGTCGATAGTTCCATGTTATCCCGAGACACGTTGCCACCTGAAGCTAAGGACAAAATAACTTTTGTACATCTTAGAATCATAGAATTATAGTGTTGGAAGAGACCCAGAAGGGCCATCCGGTCCAACCGCAAACCATATAGGAATAACACAATCAAAGCCATGGCTTAAAGTTGCTTTGTCTTCCAAAATCATTTTGAAAAAATCAAGCTTGGGAAAGTTATTTTTGCAAAATAGTTTTAAAAGAAGAAGAAGCAGAATCTGAGATTCTGGGAGTTTTACTCCAAAAAAAAAGAATGTCTCCAAACTCTGGTTAAGAGTGGCTTGAAGTTTGGACAAAACACTGAAGCAAAAGACTGCCTTTTCCCTTCAATTTGTAGTCATGATAGAGTCGCAAAAGACAGGTTAGCTTTTGTTACCTGAATTTTGGTGTCTGCCCCCCTTCAATGTGGAACGGTCTTCAGACAGAAATGTGTGGCCAATGCTATTTACATTAACACATGCACGCATAAAATTTAAAAATTGTGAAACAAAGCCATCCAGTACAACGTATGCATGTCGACTGAGAAGTCCCCTGTGGGTAGTTTCATATTTCGCTGCAATGAAGGGTGACGGAAAAGGAAGGATTTTTGGAGTGGGAAGTTGGTTGCACCAGTTAGATGTTGCCTCCTTTCAGTTCGAATCACTTTACTGAAATCAGTTTTACTGCAGCTCCAAAATCCAATCCAGTTACGAAGCAATTGCTAACAAAATCCCAAAGGTTCTTTAAGGGATTTCTCTGCCCCAGATCTCAGCCGCCTTCTCTCTGTGGTGGATGTTGATGCCTTCAGCTATTATTCCACTATTGGCAGTGGAAGCATTGATACGGACAGGAAATACAGGGGGTCTCTGGCGTAATTTGGAGGGTGTTGGCTTGCCCCCGTTTATCCTGGAAACTGGATTTATGACTGGACACAAAACCACAGTTCACAAAGGAAGAAAAGAATTGACGCATGAGTGTCTGTGTTGAAGGCTAGTCACCTAAACAAACAGTGTTTTAGGAAGAAGAGCCCCTTTGACGCCACAAAAGAAGGAAATTACTCATCCTTATTCTGCAGCTATAAGAAATTCAGGTTTCATTGATTTTTTAACTTCCACCAAGAGATGAATGATCCTTAAAGTTAATTTGCTCCGTTTAATGAAAGATTAGACGTAGAAATGGCATACACTTTAACTGCCCCAATTTGGTCCCAGTTGTTGTGCAACTCGTGAACTGATTATAAAATGTCCCTGCGTCTCTCCCTTTCCCCCTTGGTCCTCAGCTTACTTAAATTGCTGCAAGCTGTGTTCAAAGTTGTTTGCAAATGTTGTTTGCGCTCCGTTAACTTAGGCTGCGTTCACACTGGAGAAATAAACCGGTTTAAGTGTCATGGGAATTGTAGTTTGTTGTGGGGCCCAGAGCGGAGCTCTGCTCCGCTCTGGGCCCAGAACAAACTACAATTCCCATGACACTTAAACCGGTTTATTTCTCCAGTGTGAACACAGCCTTAGCAGGGAGGAGAGGAGATGGAGTCATGCCCTTCCCAGTTGACTCAGGCAAAAGCAAACTGCTGCCGCCTCGGATGGCTTACTTGTTCTTCCTCATTAATAACGTTTGCCATCTTAAACATGCTCAGATGTTGCTTGGCCACACGTATCCTGGTTTTTGTCATGAAATGTCGCAGGGGTATGTATAAGTATTTTGTTTTGGGTCATTTTGACCAGACTTTACAAATTTCTTCATATTCAGATTGGGGGGGAAAATCTGACATTAAAAAGAAAATCAAATGTGGAAGAAACAAACACTGACAGATTTGTCTGTCAAGCCCAGGACCTTTAATGTTCACCTCTTGCAAGTCTAGGTCTGAATCCCTGTCTATCCAGCCATATTAGTGCTGAATTAAGGGCACCATTTATTATTATTATTATTACTAATTATTATTATTATGCAAGGCTCCTTAACATCTGTCTAACAGGTGGATATAATATGGTCCTCTTCATGCAAGAAATAGATTTACCTATTGAAATTGGCCAGTGCTGGTGAGGCAGAGTTGCACTTCAGTTTGTTTGTGAAGATTTAACAATATGTTTTCAATTGTCTTCATATAAAATGACACGAACTATTGCATTCATTAAAGCTGTATTGATGTATTCGCCGTGTTCACTGATGAACACTTGCATCATAAACGTCTTGTATCTATTTTATTATCAGTGGCCAGAATGATTATGATCATGAGCCAATGTGGTGTAGTGGCCTGACCATTGGATTAGGACTCTGGAGACCAGGTTTCTGCTCAGGCATAAGACCTTATCAGACGGGAGGAATTTCTCTTTATTGCGAATGCAGCCAATTCGAATTCACATGAATTCGCTAGTTTAGCAAATTCACATGAATTCCAATTGCGTTCGGAATGCATTCAGAATGACTTCCCATTACCCGAAAATGAACCCCCATTGCCCGAAATTGCGTGAGATGCTTTAATACGAAATAACGTAAAACCCATGATTGCGTTCGGAATGACTTCCCATTGCCCAAAATTGCGTGAGATAACTCATTCGCAATAACGTAAAATCCCATGATTGCGTTCAGATTGCCATTGGATTATACTTCCAATTTCCGACGTCTGATAAGGTCCATAGAAACCCTTTAGGTGACCTTGAGCAAATGGCACATTCTCAGCTTAACAGGAAAGCAAAAACAAACCTCTGAATAATTTTTGTCCAGAAAACCCCATGATAGGATTTACCTTAGGTTTGCCATAAACTGGAAAGGGCTTTAAAGCGCACAACAACAATGATTATAGCTAAGACATGGAAACATGCTGAGAAAGTAGTTCTTCCTACATGGTGGAGGCTGTGGGATCTGGCATTAAATGTAAAGCTAACAACTAAGTGTAATGTTCCTAGAGGTGAAACTAGGACAGAGACATTTGTCATGATCTGGCACGCATTTGTTGTTTTAGCAAATAATAATTGTGATTTGTGACCACCTGGGTTCCGGCATAAATATTGGAAAGGTTTCTTATGGGACCCTTGATCCC
The DNA here is from genome assembly GCA_034509955.1 of Urosaurus nigricauda. NCBI lineage: Eukaryota > Metazoa > Chordata > Lepidosauria > Squamata > Phrynosomatidae > Urosaurus > Urosaurus nigricauda. The sequence continues at coordinate 21,541,126 of JAOEGL010000012.1, read as the reverse complement.
TTACTTTTTTGGAAAATCAAGTTTCAGGATTTTTCAGTGGAAAAAGAGGATAAGATTTACTTTTTTAAAAAAAAAACTGCTGGTTTCTCTTAAATTTATTCTGTTTTGTCATATGGGGGTATATTCATATTTATTTTTATGTTCCGTGTATATGTGCTGCAATTTTGTGTTCGTATTTCAAGTAAACTAATAATATTTAAAAATACAGTCAATATGTGGATGTATTGTGTTCAATACATACAGTACGTATTCGGTACATGCAATACGGAGAGTCGCTATAGTGTCATAGTTTGAATGTCGGACTCTTTGCCTCTGGAACCTCTGGAGACCAGGGTTCAAATACCCACTCATCCATGGAAACCCATTGCCTATCTTGGGACAAGTCACACTATCTCAACCTCAGAGGAAAGCAAAGATCCTCTGAAAATATTTGCCATGAAACCCCCATGAATATGTTCACCTTAAGGTCCCCATAACTCAGAAATGACTTGAAGGCACACAACAAACGACAGCAAACATGCAATCCAGTTTCTTCTCGGGTCTTCAAATCTCCAGACTCCTGCTTCTTTTTCTTCCCTTGGAGAAACCATGTGGCAAGATTATACAAAAAACCCCAGTCAAATTATCTATTAAGTGGTCAAGGTTTAGCAGACAATATAACTGACACAATAAAAGGATCACATTTTCCTGGAAGAAATACAGTTAAGATGGAATAATTTTCTCCAACCGTTTGGAAATTGAACCGGTTTTCTTTTTACAAAGTTCAGTCGGCCACCCAAGTTTGGACACCTGATTGTGTGGGAAAGTAGAAACCATTGGTTTGCAGACCAATGTATTTTTAATCCGTTAAAAAACAACATTGCACAGTGATTTCATTTGGGGGAAAAAAAACTGACTGGATTGGGAGGGAATTTCTGGAAGTTGCCTCCTGCCCCAAGGAAAAGGATAGACTAGAACAATATTAAAGAAAGATGAACGTAATTGCTTGCCAGGAGTTGAATGTTCCACTTTACAGTGCCTTTGGTTTGTGGACATTTCTCAACCTTAAAACTGGTTCACTTTGGAGTTTTTATTTAAAAAAAGTCTTTCTGAATCATATGAACTCTGCTTTACTCTTTTCTTCCAGTTATCACACTAGTTCGTACTTATAAAGAGGGGAGAAATGCTCAGCTGCTTTCCCAAGGTGCAAAATGTGCCTGTTCAAAATCAATTGATTTAAGGTGCTAAAGAGATATAAAGCAATCCTGTAGCATCCTGGAGACGGAAAGTAAGAAGTTTCTAGCAATTTTGTTGTTTCCTCTGCCTTCTTACTGGGCAAATTGGTTCCACCTTGCTTTCAAGTCATTCCCAGCTTCTGGCAATCAGAGGGCCTTCTTGGCATTATTTGTTCTGTGTGGGTTTGCCTGGAGGCTGAGAGAGTGTGACTTACCCAAGCTCACCCAGTGGCTTTCCATGACTGAGCAGGGATTTGAACCCTGGTCTCTAGAGTCACAGTCCAATGGTCCAACCACTACACCTTGCTGGCTGTGTTCCACCTTAACAGTTGTTAAAATGACTCTTCTTCTGGTTTATAGTGCATGCAGGTCACATTTACCTATCATCCAACCTCAGTGACAAAAGGTAGGATTATAGCCACCTTTGGTCCCTATGTTGGGAGAAAGGCGGGATAAAAGAAAATAATAGTAGTAGTAGTAGTAGTAGTAATAATAATAATAATAATATAGAATATGGCTAAAAAGTTGCCTCAGAATACTTTCAAAGTTCTGTGATAATATTTGCAAGTGCAGCACAGACTGGTAGGTTCTTGGCATGGATTCATTCCATCTGATGGCCATCCTTTCTTCTCCAGCTGAGCAATTTAAATTGGAAAAAAGACCCACCATCCTCTCTGAAGAAGTCTTGCCGGGAAAACCCTAGGAGACAGTCAGCATGACTTGGGACTCAACTTGCAGGTATATAAACACTAACAAATGGAAGTGTCCCACATGCTAAATTCTTCCAAACCTACAACCTGTTCTCTTGACCCTATCCCCTCCCATCTTCTAATTTCTATAACCCCTTCTTTTCTGACCTTGCTCTTCTATATCTTTAATCTCTCTCTCTCTCTTTGGACTCCTTCCCTTCGGACTTCAAACATGCTCTCGTTTCCCCAATTCTGAAGAAGCCCTCCCTCGACCCCTCTTCTTTGTCTAGCTGTCGTCCAATCTCTCTTCTTCCTTTTCTTTCTAAGGTTCTGGAAAGGGTAGTTTATTCTCGCTGTCTTGAGTTTCTCAAAGCCAATTCCATCCTGGACCCTTTTTAGTCTGGTTTCCGCCCACGGCACTCTACAGAGACAGCCCTCACCAAGATCTCAAATGATCTCTTGAAGGCCAAGGCAAATGGCCTCTACTCTATTCTCATTCTTCTAGATTTGTCTGCGGCCTTCAACACCGTGGACCACTGTCTCTTGCTTGACTTACTTTCTGACCTTGGGTTCTCTGACTCTGTTCTCAATTGGTTTAAATCTTACTTATCAGACAGATCTTTTGCAGTGGTCACAGGTGGTCAGACTTCCTCCTCTGTTCCCTTATCTGTAGGAGTTCCTCAGGGCTCTGGCCTGGGTCCCCTTCTGTTCTCTCTTTACACACTGTCCCTTGGTAAACTCATCAGTTCTTTTGGTTTCTCCTATCATCTGTACACTGATGACACTCAGCTGTATCTTTCCACCCCTGACCTTTCACCGGGGCTTGAACAGCAAGTTTCATCTTGTCTGGCTGCCATCTCTCATTGGATGCGGCATCGGCGCTTGAAGCTCAACATGTCTAAGACAGAGCTTCTCATCTTCCCACCTAAGCCCACCCTTCAATACTCCGTCTCTGTTGACGACACTTCTAGGTTCAGCAAGTCCGCAGTCTTGGTTTCATTTTTGATTCCTCTCTGTCGTTCACTCCCCAGATTCAGGCCACTGCCAAGACCTGTAGATTCTCTCTTTACAACATTGCTAAAATCCGTTCATTCCTCTCAGCCTCCATTGCCAAGATTAGATTATTGTAACCTTCTTCTGCCAGGGCTTCCTCTCTCTCACCTCCATCCTTTAATCTCTGTTCAGAACTCAGCCGCACGTATCATCACATCCGCTTGCCGCTTTGACCATGTTTCTCCTCTTTTCTCCTCCCTTCATTGGCTCCCCTTCTCCTTCTGCATCCAGTACACTGCTCCTTCCCGGATTCATCCCTTCTCCTTTCTATTTTTTTTTTTAAATGAACCTATCTTTGTTAAAATGCCTTGTTGGCTGGCAGTATACATATAGACCTCTTGAGCAAAACAAATCTTAAAAATGTACTTTACTACCCTTGACTGAATGGACATTTAAATTATTCCTTTCATTTTTCTATTGTGCTGAAATTAGGGGGAAAAAACCCTTTCAACATTTACGTTGTGTCCTCAAGAAGCCCATTGCTTAACACATTTGCTGTCCTTTTCCCCTCCGAGAAACAAACATGCCCCAGGCTCTGGGTGCGAGTCTTGTCTGCTGGTGCTCCTAGGAGAAAAGGACTGGAGAAGGATCCATCCTGTCCACCTATTGGCAGTGAGGACAGGCTCCTTTGAGAACCAGCACGGTTTAATAAGTGTTGGACTACTACTCTGGAGATCAGGATTTGATTCCCCACTTGGCCATGGAAACACACTGAGTGACCTCGGATGAATCACACACTCTCAGCCCCAGAAAATCCCATGATAGGTTTGCCTTAGGTTGCCATAAGTCGGAAATGACTTGAAGGCATGCAGCAACTTCCTTTGTGGGGCAGAGCCAAGGCTCCTCATTCATTTCGGTCCAGTGTGTTCTTATTGGGTTGGGTAGGCATACACAACAATGTTCTGCATCTACAAAAAGCATTTTAGGCAGATGGGAATCAAGGCCTCCTCGCAGAGGAAGATCTCTAAGCTCTAGGACTGTATGAGTTGTGGTAGTCCAAGTCTTATTTTGATACACTGCCTTATCCCTTACTCGATTCCCTGCTTGGCCATGGAATCCACTGTGTGAGTCACACACTCTCAGTAACAGAAAAACTGGCATAAGTTTTGTCTTAGGGTTGCCGTAATGACTTAAAGGCCCACAATAACAACAACAACAACAACAACAACAACACCAGATTGCATTGGCTCAGGCCACAAAACAAAACAAACAGCTTCATTTATATACCGCTTCATACCGCCTGAGTGTCTAAGCGGTTTACAACTGTAAGCTACTTGCCCCCAACAATCTGGGTACTCATTTTAGCAACCTCCTCGGAAGGATGCAAGCCTGAGTCGAGCTTGAGCCCTTTTGCTGGTCTTGAACTCGCAACCTTATGGTTTTGAGTGAGTGGCTGCAGGACAGGCATTGAACCACTGCACCACCAGGGCTCCAGATACATGAGTGCTTTGCACTTACAAAAAGTGTATGAGCTGGATGGGATTGATGCTGCCATACAGAGCAGGGCTTCTCAAACTAGCAAAAGGGGAGGACCAACCATTTTCTTTTTCCATCATGCCAGGGACCAGCAATAGCCCATTGGTTACAATTGGTCCTTTCTTGTCTGGAAAGTCTCCAGGGACTGGCAGCGGATGGGTTGTGGATCAGCAACAGTCCATGGACCGCCACTTTGAGCAGCACTGTCCTGGATATAAAGATGTACTATTTGGGTGGACCCAGCTTATAGCTTCATCTATCCAATTTGGACAAGGCTGGCAAGTGTTCTGGGGGGGGGGGGGGAGAAGGCTTTGGCAATATAGGGTTAAACGACTTTCTGCAGCCTGTAGAAGGGCAGAGTTTTGCATGATGCAGAGTTTCAGTCCCAGATTATTTTGAGCCTCATTTACCTGTTGTTGACCTGCGTTGGCACACTCGCCTCTGGGGCAGACTGCTCCATATGATCATCGCTGGTGCTGTCGGTGTTTGAGCTGCTGCTTTTTAACACACTGAACTTTTCTTTCCGACGTCTTTATTTCCTACATGGAGTTTTAATTTTAACAGGGTGATCATTCAGATACACAACCCCTTTCCGCTTGCAGTCTGAAGTGGCGGTCTACGTCCAAAAAAAGTCTTACCTCTTGAGCTTCTCTCCGTATGTAAACTCACCTTCTGAAACTGGAGTGACCCTGCAGCTCTCCCGCCAGGCAGATACTTGCTTTGGTCTAAAACACTTGGGGCTGGGCTGATTTGTTGTCAACGCAAATGGGCTTGTTCTCAGCATCCCCCATCTCTTTTTTATTTACACACCTGCCAACTTGGAGCATCTACACTCTCCTCTAGTTTGTGTTCTTAGTGAGTCAGCATTGTTCACACTCTTGCACCGTTGATCTGGACCCCAGGCCTGTTGCTCATACACTCTGATCTCGCATGAGAACAACATATGGGTGATGGTCCCATGCTGATAAATACATCTCTTTCAACGTTTGACAGATCAACATGGGGATATATTTCTTAGTCACCAAAGATGATGGGAACAGTTTCTGTTTTGTCAGTCACAACCTGTTTGAATCCACGAATGGTGATGAACTTTAACTGTGGTTTGTTTGAAAGAACATCACTTCAACACATGGCTTTGGTACTTTGGTTTCTTGGGAAGATTCTAGATTGATTTGCTCTTAGACCCATCTTAGACCCTTTTGACAGTCTCTGGTATCTGGTATCTCCTCCACCATCACATCTCAAATTGGTTCTCTTCCTCTCAGCATTCTTCACTATGCCACCTTCACACACAGAAATGGAAAATACAATGGTATGGAAGATCTTGACTTTGGAATATAATTATATATCTTTACACCTTTACTCTTTTCACTTGTATAGTTCTCTGATAGCTACCCTTCCAAGTCTTCTTCTGGTTTCTTGACTACAATATTGATTTGATTCATGACTAAGCTAAGGTGCAGGAATTCTTTCATTATTTCGTCGATATCCTCGACATCCACTTTAAAAATATGTAAATAATCTGTCATTATTTTTCTTAATGTTCAGCTGTAACCCTGCTTTTCCACTTTCTTCCGTGACTTTCCTCAATAGTGATTCCAGGTCTTTGCTGCTTTATGCTAGTAGCACGGCGTCATCTGCATGCCTTAAATTGTTGATATGCATTTTGTGCAAACAGGTGTTTCATGCTCCCTCCCCTCAAAACAAAGACAAACAAACATTGACAACGACAGTAAATCAGTCCTGAAATCTGAAAAAATCATCAGGAAAAAAATTATCTCATCATCTTGCCTAGTAGGCAGAAAACCTATTTTTATTTTATTTTCACATGAGAGCAAGGTGTTCTTTTCTAGCTGAGAAAAGCGTTTATGTAGCTCAAGGGTAGAAATGCTGGTGGACCTGAAGCTTTTCCATCCCTACCGCCACCACCACCGCAGCCCCCAAAGCCTTCCTCATACATTGTTTTGCTCCTGGAAGCCTCCGAGAGTGATGATTTTGCCTAAAAATAAGGGATACGTCTTTCCCGTACATCTTGTTGCCCTCCTCGAGTTTTTACAAAACTGTGAGTGGGCTCAGCTAAGGTTTTTGCTAGAGCTGGGAAGAGGAGAAGTGGGCACATTCAGCTTGATGAAGAGAAAACTAAAGGGTGAAATGGCTATACTCTTTAAATGCAAGAGCTGTCACAAAGAGGAGGAAGCAGGTCTGTTCTCTGCTGCCCTGGAGGGTAGCACCAGATCATGGAATCATAGATTTGGATCCAACCTATCTTTGAGACCACTTCCTTCCGTACAATCCACCCTGCACCGTCAGGTCCTCCGGGAGGAATGCAGCCTATAAAAACTAGGTTGACCGCAACCACCCAGAGGACCTTCTCGCCAACCGCTCCCAGATTATGGAATGGCCTGCTGGAGGAGATCTGTCATATTACCATCTTAGACCACTTCAAAAAGGCTGTCAAAACGGATCTCTTCCAGCAGGCCTTTCCTGAATAGAAAAACCTGGCCACTCTACCCCTCTGAATTCGCTATAATCTACTCATTTGATTGCTGATTTTAATATAAGTTTTCATTTGCTGATGGTTTAATTGGTGTTTTAGGGGAGGGTGGGATGTTGGGATTGTATGAATTTTCACAGAATCATAGAATCATAGAGTTGGAAGAGACCACAAGGGCCATCCAGTCCAACCCCATTCTGCCATGCAGGAACTCCCAATCAAAGCATCCCTGACAGATGGCCATCCAGCCTCTGCTTAAAGACCTCCAAGGAAGGAGACTCCACTACACTCCGAGGGAGTGTGTTCCACCATCGAACAGCCCTTACTGTCAGGAAGTTCTTCCTAATGTTGAGGTGGAATCTCTTTTCCTGCAATTTATATCCATTGTTCCGCGTCCTAGTCTCTGCAGCAGCAGAAAACAAGCTTGCTCCCTCCTCAATGTGACATCCCTTCAAATATTTAAACAGGGCTATCATATCACCTCTTAACCTTCTCTTCTCCAGGCTAAACATCCCCAGCTCCCTAAGGCGTTCCTCATAGGGCATTGTTTCCAGACCCTTCACCATCTTAGTTGCCCTCCTTTGGACCCGCTCCAGTTTCTCCACATCCTTTTTGAATTGTGGTGCCCAGAACTGGACACAGTATTCCAGGTGGGGCCTGACCAAAGCACAATAGAGCGGCACTATTACTTCCTTTGATCTAGACACTATACAGTGGTCCCCCGGGATCCGAATCCCCCAGGGAACGAAATCCCCGGGACCCGAAACCGCCGGGGGCAAAAAAAAGCCCCCGGCCAACGAAAAAAACCCCGGGTTGCGAAAAAAATTTGCAACCCGGAAGCTTTAAAACAGCGCGCTTCCGGCGCACTGTGCATTGGCGAAAGTGGTCCCCCGGGTTACGAACGACTTCCAGGATACGAAGGTAATCCCGGAACGGATTACCTTCGTAACCCGGGGGACCACTGTACTTCTATTGATGCAGCCTAATAGATTCTATGAAAATTTTAACTTGTAAGCTACCTCGATTGTCACTGACAGAAAGGCGGGATATCAATAAAAGTTTTATTTCATTTTATTTATTACCATAGAACCATAGGGGAGGTCTAATGGTGTGAACTTACACGAGGGTACATTTCATAGAATCATACAGTTGGAAGAGACCGCAAGGGCCATCCAGTCCAACTCTCTGCCATGCAGGAACACACAATCAAAGTATGACCAACAGATGGGCATCATCATCTACAGAGCTAGTTGTTCCCTTCCACTATTCTTCTCTCCCAATCTTGGCCTTACTCTTCAACTGGGAGGAGAGACACAATGACAACCTGCACATGAAGGTTCTTCAGCTTCCTACCCAGGGCCTCATAATCCCTTGTGATACCCTGAAGGCTATGCCTTGGAGAGTGTTATTGGTTCCTACATGGAACAATCTCTCCGTTACATCTTGGATTGTTGCCCCAGTGGGATAAACACTCCTCTTGAGACACCCTGTTGGGCTGAGGTCATTCCATGTGCAAGGTACCCTGTGCGTTGTCACATTGCTCCAAATACCAACCTCCCGTGTTTGAGAATTGACTTCCTTTTCAGATACATCCCTTGTGTGTTCCTCTTCCAGCACAGTCTGCTCCACTCATTCCAAAAAAACCCCATGCATTTCCAAACAAATTGAAGAGTAGATACGCAAGCTCCAAGTTGTTGGACTTTCTCTTCCAGCAGCCACGCTTTTCTCCAAGGAGAAAGGTAACATAGGACTCTTTCAGACGTGGGAAATTGGAAGTATAATCCAAGGGCAATCCAAACACAATCATGGGGTTTCACATTATTGCGAATTAGAGCTTCTCACGCAAAATTTCGGGCAAAAGGGAAGTCACTCCGAATGCAATCATGGGTTTCATGTTATTGCGAATTAAAGCTTCTCACGCAATTTCGGGCAAGGGGGGGGGGTTATTTTCAGGTAAAGGGAAGTCATTCCGAACGCCTTCCAAACGCAATGGGAATTCACGTGAATTTGCTAAACTAGTGAATTCACATGAATTCGCATTGGCTCCATTCGAAGTTGGGAGAAATTCCTCCTGTGTGAAAGAGTCCATAGGGAGGGATGGAGCTTAATGGGGACGGGGACCCAGGCATCATCGAGCCTGAATGAGTTCCATACTTTTAAACCCATTGATTTGCCAGCAAATTATTAAAACTGGCCTTGTTTGTCACAGAAGAGTATTCTAAAAGCTAGGATATTAGCTCAGATTCACGGCTGAATCTGAAGGTCAGGACACCTTTAGCCTCAAATACAAAAACATTATTTCATTTTGTTTCTTTTTCTCTTTTATCCCTCTTCCGTTCACCAGTCTGGAACTTTATTTCCCTGTGGGTATTTGGCATGGACAAGAAAAAAAGGAAGATAAAAGGGAGAAAGAAATGAAGACTTTGGGGAGGGGGGAGGGATTTGATGTGAAGGATCTGGTATCTTTTCTTTCCAAAAAACAATGATATATATTTACACAGCTGTTGGGCTACTGTTAAAATACTTTCCCATGAAGCATCGTAAGTGGTCTGGAAGCTGTCATGGATGAGGAGAGGAAGCCACACCAGATCAGCGTTGGCATCAGATATCTTTGGGCATATGCCAGGGCCTCAATGCCTAGTAGGGCTTGCTACAGTCAGTTGTCCTGTTCCTTGTTGTGTGCCTTCAAGTCATGGCAATCTTAAGCTAAACCTATCATCAGAATTTCTGGGCAAGATTTGTTCAGAGTGGGTTTGCCATGATCATCTTCTAAGGCTAAGACAGTGGGACTTGCGGATGGTCATCCAGTGGGTTTGTGTGGCCGAACGGGAATGTGAACCCTGGTCTCCCAAGGTTGAAGTCCAGCACTCAAACCACTGTGCCACACTGGCTCTCATAATAATAATGGGAAGTCCTTGCTCTCTTCTTCCCATTATTATTATTTTTGCAAAGCAATAAAACAGCTGGGAGCAACCAGTTAAATTTTCTACAATCCCCAAACTGTTGGGGGTTCTTGTGAGACATCAAAATGGCTCCCAGACACTCAGCTCTCGAATGAAGAGGAACAACTGAGGAAGGTGGGTATGTTTAGCTTGGAGAAGACTGAGAGGTGACTTGAGTCAGCCATCTTTAACTCTCTGAAGGGCTGTCATGCAGAAAATGGGAGTGAGCTTGGTTTTGGCTGTTTCCAGAGGCTAGGACGCCAACCAAATGGATTCATATTACAAGAAAGGAGATTCCCCCTAAACACGAGGAAAGAAAGGGTGATCAACTGCCTGGTGCTCCGGGGGAATGTGTGCAAGACTTTTGGTGGAAGAGTGAGTTGCAGGGAGTTCTTAAAAACTGAAAGCTAAGTTGTAGCCTCCGATCTGGCAATGAACTTGCTACTGTGCTGAACCTAATCTTCAATAAAATCTTTCTGGATTCATCCATGAAGGCTGTTCTAGGTAGAGGCAGGGCATTACACTCTCCATCCTTGGAGGTCTTTAAACAGAGGTTGACTGGGCATCTTTCAGGAGTGCTTTAGTTGTGTATTCCTGAATGATGGCTGCTTGTACTGCATGGCCCTTGGGGTCTCTTGCAACTCTTTAAGATGCTGTGATTTCTAACACAAGGATTTTTTTTCTGGATCAGTGGCAAAGTTTTATTACATACACACATACACACACCTTCTTTCATAATAGATTCATTTAAATAAACGTTTGCATGAATATAACTTTCTTTCCAGCCCGCTTGAGTCTCTTGCATCTCTTAGTTCGACTTGCCCAAGGTTTCATGGCTGAGCTGGGAATCATCCATATGTTACTGGGAGAGAAATGTCACTAAAGTGAGAGTGAATAAAACCAAAGATCAAAAATATCCCTTGTTTTTATACCAGAGCAAACATTAGCCTTGTGTCAGACATTATTAATAACAATTTGTGATGGTTTATTGTTTTAATGACATTTTAAAAGGCGTTATTAATTATACAGACACACAAAACTGGTTTTGCTATACAGAACACTTCGAGAAGTACAAAATACACTTTTATCCACAGCACAGTTCCACACTGACATGAAGGAGTTCCAACAGATATGAACGCAAACAATAAAACAATGTTAACCAAAAAATTAGCTGTATTTTTAGAGGGGGAGGAAAGGTAAGATGCGTAACCAAGAGCCATGGCTGAGGTCTTTCATGTTTCAGTGGGAGAAAGCGAAGCACACGGCCACCTCATTCCCGCTGAAAGTGACACGGATGGGTCCGTCAGAGTTAAGCTTACAATTTAAGAGGGGGTAAATGTTTGGATGAGAAAAGTACAACATTCTCTTCTTCAATTATGGCTAGGGACCTATCCCAGGATACAACCTGGCTGGCGATGGGAGGAACATGAAGAACTGGGATGATCAAACAATGCAACAGGGACAAAAACCAATAATCCAGTGGAGTCAAGATGCAACTGGACAGCCTGGGATGGTACTTAGGAATGAATGAGGAAAGCCATGGAAGAGTCAGCCAGACTCTTGCATTTACGAGAACTGATTACCTGGCAGAACATGAACAGTCGAGTAAACAGGGATATTTGAAGCACTTATGTAGCGCACCTTTTCCATGTCCAAATCATTGAATGCCTTACAAATGAAGGAACAATTATTACAGAAACAGCCCCTACCTACTAAATTCACGAACAAAAAAAAAGGTTGAGAGATCACAGTATGGCTTCATCTGATGACTACAACTGGCACATAGTTTGAAATACTGACCGACTGGTAACTCTAAGGAGATACCTTCAAAACTTTCTGAACTATCTCCCTGTTGAAATCGGTGGCCCTTCAAAAAGTTGTTGATTTGGCTAGACTGGGTTCAGCAGTATTAGATCACACCTGGACATGACATAAGCAAACTGGCCTCAAATTTGTTATCCTCCCCACAGACTGACCATTTAAGATATATTTGCTCCATAATCATAGCAGAATGTCTCTGTTTTACCCCTCCCTAATCTACCCGCATTTAGCAATACTGCCTCAGCTAAAACAACTAAACCCCATTTCTCAAAGCCAAACCATTCATTCATTTGCTATCTCATGAGGCAAGAAATCAGGTAATATGACATCGATAAGGCATTGAGGATTGCACAGCAGCCTATCTTTGGGAGAGGTGGTGGTGGAAGGAGTACAGTGTGTACAAAATACATCTTAGAACAGTCAGATCAGTACAACATTCTTCTTAGCATCACCTTGTACCAGAAATGAAAAAACAGGACTTTTCAAAATGTAGATGCTGCTTTTACAATTCCATACTGTCCTACTGCTTTATCACACTAGGGGCAAACAGGATTTAAACAAGAGTTAAATGAGAGTTAAACAGGAAATGCCTGATGTTTATCATATGACATTGCCTGTTTAACTCTCGTTTGGTTTAAATCCTGTTTGCCCCCTAGTGTGATAAAGCACTTAGTCTTGAGCAAGGAATGGCAAGCAAAACTAGATATGGACCATGACAACAGAACCAGGAGGTGGGACTATATGTTACACTTAACTGGGCATCCCTGCATCAGCGTTGTCTCTTTTTGTCCATAATGTGTAGGAATAGTTTATCCCTTGACACACTTTGTTTCTCTACCCATCACAGACTGCTTTTGTCTGGGATAGGCTTTTAGGGTAAGTGAATTTTAGTTAGAGGGGAATAAGGGGGGATTTGAATTGGTTCTGGCAGCACCCGTTGCTCACGAATAACACAGTGTTGCATGATATTTGTAAGCCTTTCCCAACTAGTCTCTTTAACTAGTCATTGAAGCAGACTAGTCTCTAAAATTACACAAGAGCGTGCCTCCTCCTGGAAGTTAACATGTGATTGTTCGAAAGCTGGCACCACAAAGTTGTTTGCATATTTCTTGCTTGGCTTATTTAAAAACAGAGGCTGGAATTCAGTTGGGGACTTACATTTTTGTAAATGGATTTATGTCTGCAGGAAACAGAGCAGTTTTACAACATCCATATTCTGCAAGAGGCCACTGTGACATTACTACGTAGGGGAGCCAGTGAAGTAACCATTGTGCATTAGGACTGTTGCACATTGGGACAAATGTACAAGAGGATTGAGGCACAGCTTCTTGTTTTTGTGTTTCAGAGACTAGCCTGTTTCAGTGACTAGTTAAAAAGGCTAGTAACCTAAGACTAGTACCCTAGGATACTGTACCCTAGGAGTCCTGTAACTGCTGGAATAAGTTAAGCAACAAAAGGATTTTTACTCTGCTTCTGCCTTCCTTCCACAAATCACTTCCAAAAAGAGTGTTGTGTGATGCTTTGTGTCAACTTGCCTTAAGTAAAATAATATGGGCCTTAAAGAACAGGATTTGTGGATCTGGGCAGGAAGGAACTCATAAAACTGGGGAAGGTGGTAGTAAGAGTGTCTTTTGGGCTTTGCTTTGTCTTTAAACCCAAAGAGAAAGATTTAATATTGAGATTTAATATTGTCACCTACCCAATCATCCTGCGCACTGGGCCCAAAAATATGAACTGTCCCTTAGGATCATGTAATAAGATTTCAACTATATTGCTACTTTGCTTTTCAAGCACACGTGCTTTATCCTTCATATGATGAAATAAACTACAAACACATACAAAACCTAGACCTCAATTAGCACAGTATGATATACAGATAGTACTGAAATGATCTGGATGAAAATGAGAATGGAGAGGTGCTAGAGTAGGGATAGACATTGTGGCCCGCGGACTGCATCTGACCGCCGAGGACCACTTTTATTTGTAAATTAGTTTAGTTCCAAAATCTCCTCCTGGGGGCATTTTCACCAAATCTTTGCCCTTGGGGCCATTTTAGGTCCAAGAGAAGCCTTTCTGAAAAACGTTCATTTGTTGTTGTTAATGCCTCACTTGGGACTCAAATGGCTTGGAGTGGCCTAAAATACATGATAAAAATGCCCCTGGCCGACTTCCACGGTTACCCACCCCTGTGCTGGAGGGTCTGTGTCCCATATTTATAGAAGGGATAGATTAGGGTGATATAATCTTACATTCAAACTGGTCTAAAATGACCATTAAAGACTGTAGTTTTTGAAGCTGGGAAAAAAACACACACACATTACTGTATATACTCATGTATAAGTCTAGAAATTTAGGTCAAAAAGCTGACCCAAAAAACCTGAGTCGACTTATCCACGGGTCAATGTAAGTACTGTATCTTAACTCTTATTTACAAGAAGGAACCATCTCCTGGTGGAAAGAAAGAGTATAATATGTGAGGCAACAACCCCTCTACTCTCTCATCCATCCAGTCTTAAGAGTAAGCACTAGAGTTATGTCTGCTGGAATTTTGCAAGTTCTTTGACATTGCTTTGCCTTGCTTCATACTTTAGACCCTTTTTGCTATATGCCCCTAAATTTTACCCTCGACTTATCCATGGGTCATAGCAAAATCCATAATTTTGGCCCCAAAAATGGGTCTCAACGTATACATGAGGTCGACTTATAGTCGAGTATATACAGTATGTTGGGTACAGGAAGCAAGGATGGAATTTCAGTAAGGCTGAGGGTACTTTACACAGGAATGTATACATGCTCCTTCCAAAGGAAGTAAGCCATGACTCACAGTATACTGGCCAAATAGTGAACCCTGCTATTAATGCTATTAATGTCTTTCTCCTTGTGTTCATCATTCTCCCCATTTAGAAGTCTTTTCAGTGAAGCAAAGAGTCTTGTTGATAAATTCAGCTAGTGACAGCTTGACCAAGTAGAGACTGCAATGTAGGTTGAGTTTTCCACATATGTTACAGTATGGCCACCTTATCGGTTTTCTGGGCATGTAGTCTACATGATTGTGTTTTCCTGCATGACAGGGAGTTGCAATGGATGGCCCTTGTGGTCTCTTCCAGCTCGGTGATTTTATAACCAGATCTCTCAGGATTGCTTATACGGTATATGCCAATCTCAGGCTTTGCACCAGGGCTCTCACAAAATAAACCACCCTTTTACAATGGGGTCTTGTCATCTGTGGGCTTGCCATCCATGGATCGGAGTATCCGTGGAAGGCAAGCCTTGTTGTTCTCAATGACGGCACATGCATGCTGCTGCACTAGTGGCCATGCACATGTTGCACTACCATTGGGGACAATATGACTTGAGGTCCCACGTTTTTTCTTATACATGGATGGGCTCCGTGGACACAAGGGGCTGACTCTACTTGTTTTGGGGGGTTGCAGTTTTTACATTATACACATCTTGGCAGCTCTCAGAAATTTGTTTGTGTGATGGGCCTTGTCTATTATTTTAACTCAAGTCAGAGGTGGTGATCATACAATCTTCCAGTTGTTGCTGGGCTGTTGCTGTCTAGGACTGCTGGGAGGCTGATGTTACAAACAAGGCTCCTATACCACAATACCATGTTTTTTCCCCTCCACAGTTTAATGTTGTATACCAGTAGGACTGCAATGCAAAGACAGAACAAGACACAAGATGATGCAGGAAGAGTGTCAGCAGCAACCCTTCGTGGAAGACTGGCTCAGTGCAATGCTTAGCCAGTCCTCCCAGAAATGATGTTATCACATTCTTGGTATCCTCACTTTGCTATCCTGAGGAGCAAAAAATGAGGATCTGTGGTGAAAAAGGTGGGGAAAATTAGATTAAACCTGCCTCCGTGGCCACCTCATATAAGTAAGGGAAGTGAACCAGATGTATGAGATTTTTTACTAAGAGGCAACACTTCTCACCTGTGCAAAACAGAGAGTATTTGGGGGGGGACTCCTTAAAAAAGAATGGCAATGCATTGTTATGTTCATTTATAACAGGAATGGCACCATGGCTTCATCAGCACCAAAGTAACTACTTGCAAATAAATATATTAACAGTAACTAGTTATTTCTATGATTTCCAAGTTCAGCTTTCACACTCCCAAGTCACCTCACAATGCATCACATTATATGCTAATTTGGAAAGAATGATCCAGTGAAAATAGATTACTAATCCAGTGAAAATCAACCTCTTATTCAACTGGGGGACCTGCAAAATTTTAACTGAGCTGTTGAAAATAGTTGTCCCTGGTCTCCGCTAATAAAGAAAAAGAAGTCATTTTAAAAGTTGAATGAGAGCACTCCTGCTCATCTCTGTTATTTTTCTGAACAGGAAACTATTTAGAGCAGCTTAGCAAACCCAAGGTGGTACTGGCAATTGTGACTTTTAGACAATCACGATAGGATTGGCAAAGTCCCATTTTTAGACCACTGAGATTTCTGGCTGGTAGACAGAACTTTCTCAAATAAAGAAAGTGGCCATTCCTTGCTTGAGGATGTAGTCTCTTATGATCCAGATTGGTCAGTTGAGCTAAAGTTATTGTTGAATTTATGTTGAGCTTACACACATCTATGATAAGTGAAATGCAAATGAATATTCATTTGAAACATATCATAATGCAATCTGAGACCTATTTATTGCACATAACTAAGGGAAGTCATACATCTCCTGCTGTGCATGGTCAACACCATCACATATTGAACTGAGCATGTAAATAGCATGTCTCCAGCCACTGTTTGTATTTTTTATCCCTTAAAGCCAGTACTGCCTCACATCAGATTTTTCAGGAATAGCACCATGGCTTCATCAGCACTGAGGCTGGGAACTTTCCCAGCTCAGTTAGCTGGGTTTGTTTCCAGTAGAAATGCCAAAGGAACTGAATGCAAGACTTCATGCATGCAAATCATTAGCTCTAGTCATAGAACTCAGTGCCTTCCTTGGTAAAGCAGACCATAGGAACTGAACTTGCTTCCCTTTTAGTCCATTCCAACCAAAAGCACTATGCTCAACCCCCGGAGCTATCCTTGCTCTACGTTCTGATGAAATCTAAAGAGTGTATTTTCAAGTAGTGTGCAAAAAAACCTGGAGTGCTTATTATTTCATTATCTATTTACACAAACAACTTTCTCTAAAAAGGAAAGTAAGAAGTGGTTCACATTCAAATGTTAAGAGCTTAGAGAAAGTTCACAATCAAAGTGCCTTCCCCACTACCCACCCCACCCCACCCCAAACCCCAATCTCTACTGTAAATGGGAATGAGATACAAAATGAATCCTCACATGAACCCCAACCAGGTAGCATTAATTATTTCATTAGAACTTGCATGTTCAGCATTTGGAAGGACAGCAAGTTATTCTCTAAACGATGAGAATGGATACTTCTTGTTTAATACTTCTATGATAAGTTAACACAGAAAAACCTACACCAGTGTGGGTTCTCCTCACTCCCTAGAACATTCTTTTAGAGGTTATCTAGCTAGATAACTTTATTCAGAAAACGGAGGAAACATGCCCAGATCAGCAAAATCTTCAATGTTGTAATTGCCAGTCCCCTGTGTTGGATCGCCTGGAATAGGTAACATATCCTGGAAGATAAAAACAAACCAAAGGATATGTTATTTTTCCTTGTTTTTCTGTCTTAGGCAAAGGTGGCCTTTGCTATTTTTCCTGTAAAACAAAATTTCTTTTCTTGCATAGATGTACAGCCACTAACAGCAAAACAGTAGAACAAACTGGAAAAGAAAGCTTGCAGTACAAGAAAACATACTTCGTACAAAATATCCTAATAGCTGCCAATGTTGAGCAGATAGAAGCTTACCAGTATTTGATATATGTCATATGTCCCTAAAGTTAATTTTTGGATCATAGTTCCCAGAACTCCATGGTGGCCATAGGAGTTTTAGGGAGTTCAGGGAATCTTAGATCAAAAAATAAAATTTCCAAGCTCAGCTGAGTACTAAATAGCAGCTGCCATTCCACTGCACCTCAGACTTACTTTTATTTCAGTACCAGTTACAGTCAGCAGTTTAAAACCGTATAAACAGCTGCTGCAGATCTTTCAGTATTGTCTGTACAGGTTCTTTGTGTCACATCAGTTAGAAGTACAGCTGCTGTGTTCTGAGTTAGCTGAAGTTTCCATATAGACTTCAAGGACAGTCTTGAAGTCCATATGGAAAGCACAACGGACTGGTTTGGATGCTATTATAAACTAGAGATCTGCAAAAACCTTGGCTGATTTTAATGTGCTGGAATGGGATGACTGGTTGTTCCACTTTAGGATTAATAACCAGGACTTAGGGTGCTTCACACTTGCATGCCAGTCCCTTCACCAAAAGAAGGAGGTAAGCCATGAAGTCTTGTGTCCACTCTGACAGCACACTGGCCAGCCAGTGAACCCAGCCATAAATGGCATACGCCACAAAAGACACAAATATGCCTTTCCAATTCTGTTAACCATTCTCCACAATCAGCAGGAATTGGCTAAATCAACCAAAGAGCTTCTCTTTATGGTCTGCTTAATGTATGTACTGTCTGAATCTGGTTGCAGCTCCCTCTCTGGTTTTATACTCCCGACAAATCTGAGAAGCAACCCATCGTTTTCTTCTCTAATTTGTTATGGGAGAAACAAACCAGAGGAGAAGCTAGTGTGTTTGGATAACACACTAAGCAAACCATGGAGCAAAGTCAGCTGCTCCCATTGCAAGTGGCACCAAATGGGCAGCGTTCGCAAGCACGTTGCTCACAACGGATATGTCAAGGTATCATTTGAATCAGGCCATTGTCATGATTCACTCAGAAAGGTCAATCTTTTCTCCAGAAGATAAACCAAGGACAGTTTTCTGCCTTTTAGCAGTAGCCTCCAAATCCACTACCACAGACAAAATGCCTCCATCTGCCTAACTCTCAACCTAGGAATGCATGGCACTGAGCAAAGCTGTCTTGTAAAATGCTAATCTTAGTCCTACCACCTCACCCTGGAAAGTTGATTCACTGATTCTTCTGATTTGTGCAAATGAAACAGCAGCCCAATTCTGAAAAGGGACTGCAGAGTGTTTTTCTGTTCTGGGCCCTTAAAGACTTGGAAAGGTTTGATTTTGCTGCAGCATGAACTGTTGTAATGGTGCTTGGACTCACCTGGAATACTTCTGTCTGGCTTGTTTGCTGATGTGGGTGCTGCTCACTGTTCTGCTGGTTATGATGCTGGCTTTGCCACTGGGACCACACCTCTGAAGGCCTCCCTTGAAACTGTCCACTGCTTTGGCTACTCTCAGCTGGAAGAATAAAACCCCCAAAGTTAAAAGAGTATCATTTTTTATTTCTTTTAAACCCCGTCCCTCATTGCATTATTATTCCAAACAAAATATTCATTCCTGCCTCTATTGAGTTGAAAGAGACCTTAAGGGCCATCAAATTCATGACTGACACAAAAGACAAAAGTGCGTTCCCATCACAGTCTACCTCCTCATCTTCGTGGCTGAATCTTGCACACCAGAGGCACCAAATTAGTTGTAAGTTTGTTTCATTCATCGCTACCTGGAAGGTTATGTGGCATACAAAGCCTTGGTCTCCAACAAAGGGGAACAGCTGAACAATTCCTAAGCAATACCTTTGAGACGGACTTTGCTGCACAGCATCTGCAACCTGAGGCTGTGATCATGTGTGTATTATTTTACCGATTTACAAATCAGTTGGTAAATATCTTGTCAAGTCAAATTTATTTGAGCACTGTCTCAAATAACAAGGCTCAGTTTTAAACATTATAAAAGTACAACAGATTTGCAATAAAACAAGAAAAAGACATATAGATGAACCCTGGGTGACTCACAAGGCTAAGGCATTGTAACTTACTGTGAGGCCATGCCTGGACAGACATGTCAACACAAGTCTTAGCCTGCCTTTTCAGTCACCGCTCATAGCAATGCTTTGTACAATGACGGTTTTTAAATATATGTCTGTATGTCTCTATATATGTGCGTGTGTGTGTATTACATTTTCCTTGTTTCTTTGGAATTCTTAAATTTAAAAGCTACTTTGGGCACTTAAAAAAACATTGGAAAAGAAAGAACAGAAATGTTGTAAACAGGTAAATACAAATATGAAATATGATACTCCTGCTAGTCTGAAATTAAAGAGAGGGTGTAAACTATATAGATTTTTTAAACGTGGGAATAAGCAGGAGCAATCTTAGTCCTATATTTCTGTATAGAAGCTCAATAGCTCATAATAGTAATAAATAATAATAATAATAATAATAATAATAATAATAATATAACAAGGCAGCCTTTAAAGGAGAGCCAGTGTGGCATAGCACTTTGAGTGCTGGACTGTGATTCTGGAGACCAGGGTTTGATTCCTCTTCTTGGCCATGAAACCCACTGGATGACCTTAGGCAAGTCACATGCTTTCAGCCTCAGGGGAAGTCAATGGCAAACCTGCTCTGAACAAATCTGGCCAAGAAAATGCCATGATAGATTCGCTTTAGGGGAACGACTTGAAGGCACACAACAACAAACCTTTTACACAGAGCATACACACAAGGCAGCTGTTTATGCTCTCCTGTAACATTTGAATCCCTCGGGGAGTACGATCCCAATAGTTTATTACCCTCCCTCCCCTTCCCTCCACACACACATTACCCTGTTTATACATCTAAACTCCCTCCCCTGCATCCCTGCATAATGCAGTTAAGTTGAATATGAACACCTTCTAGAAGATGCACAGCTTTGGTCTTTGGCAAGTCTCCACTGCAGAGGAAGAGAATTCCAAAGCTTAGAGGTAGTCATCAAGAATAATAATAATAACTAGAGTGTTGGACTCGGAAAATCCAGGTTCTAGTTCTCAGTGAGCCATGAAACGCTTTTGGGTAATCATGGGCCACCCAATCTCCCTCTGCTTAGCATACCTCACAGTTTGTTGTGAAGATAAAATCGAAAGGACCAGAGCCACATACCATAACCCAAGGTCACTGGAAAAAGGAGAGGTATAAATTTTACTAATAAACTGCAGTGCACCTTTGTTTTTGCTTACAAATTCTGATTTTGCACATGAACAATAAGCTTAGCGGGGCACTGTTGTTTCTGTTGTGGTTGGTGTGTGTGCTTTCAAGTCATTTCTGTTTTAGGGAAACTCTAAAATAATCCTATTATGGGATTTTCTTGGCATGATTTATTATCTTCTAAATAAATTGCTTCTACCTTCCTTTGAGGACGAGAAAGTAATTTGCTCAAGATTTAATGATTTTTACTTTTAAAATGGTTTAAACTAAGCTATTTTAACTTCTGTTTCAATATTAGTATATTTAATATTTTTTTAACTTTTGTAATTGATGTTTTAGTTTTATCTTTTTAATTTATTGTAAGCTGACTTGAATCTGGCCCTTTCAAATCTTAGTCCATCTCACATACCATTGAACCACACTAATTCTCTAAGAAGGCGCTACTGTTTATCATTCTTTTAAGGATCAATTTACAATCATTAATTAGGAGACTGATTGCAAGTGTCGTGAAGTCAAAGAAAAAGTTTTGTCCTCCTGGAAATAATCTCAGTTAATACTTGAACTCTTCCTTGTATAACTTTTTTTAAAAAATTAAAACCCAAACCTTTTGTTTACTGTGCATTTTGGAATTTAAGTGATCCCTCTTCACCTTTTGTTCTTGGCACTTACATTCAGGCTTCTAGAGTTGATTCACTGCCTGTCCTGAATTATCAGTTGGACTTGCTGGGCTCAAGATATTGCTTTTCAAGTTTGTTGACGCGAAAATACATCAATTGAAGTTTCCCTCCCTCTCAACAGTGTCTCCTCCAACTTGCAGACAACAGCAGTTTTTGAACTAATTTCCTCCATTCTGTTGAAATGTTGCATCGCCGACTGTGTGTTCCCCACAGCTCTTATTTCCTAGAGTTATTTCCTGTGGGACTGCCTGTCTACATATGTGAGCCCAGGCAAATCAAGTGAATCAATTTTGGAATTTGGACACTCTGCATTCCTCCTCCAACCCCAACCAAAGGCATTCCAGAACCATCTCATGCACAAGGCCTGTTGCTAAAGGTATCTACTCCCTTCCATCAAAGAACTGGCAGTAGATGCCATGAAATATTTTGAGACCACTGGTCTTTGACAATTTCGAGAGCCAATTTTAAGCCCCCCAAAAACTGCAGATGGCTCAACTACCAGCTAGCACCACCTGTATTCATTGCCTCCCTCTATCTTCTGGCTAACCAGGAATGGAACAGAACTTTTTTACAGAAGAAGAGTTTTGAGAGGACTGGCTTTTCGTACCTCTGCATCATAATCTACAAGTGTACCCCTTCTAGACAGTTTTATAGACTGGAGCTTTGGATCCAGCCATTGTGTTTTATTTCCTTAACTGCTCCCTGCCAACTTTCCTGTTTTTAAAAACAGAGACAGCTAAATAAAATGGTGGGGCTGCCATTCATGCAGCCAAACCTAACCAGACTAGAGCTACAATTAAGCAGAGTAAAGTGATTGCCTCAAACAGCGGATTTTGTATGCCCTAGAAGGGCAGTTATTTAATTTAGTGTACTTTAAAAAATATTCAGAGAGCAGAGAGAGGCACCTGTTTGATTTTCTGCCTCGTGCCAAAATAACTTTCCTTCAGTAACTATATAACTCACTTAGGTAGGTGCTATTTGCTTCTCCACCTCTAGCAGCAAAATTCCTTGGACTGATCCTGACCCTTAGGCTGAGATGTAGTTGTGGGGCCAGATATAACAGCTGATCTAGAATTCTTGTAAACTGCCAGGAACCATGAATTGCAAATTCTGCAATTATAGCTGGGCACTTTCACTCCTAGGCCTCAATTCAACATCCTCAGTATAGCATAAAGATCCACATGCAGACTTTATACTACACTAACCTATATACTTTCCCCCTGGCTTATTTTAAAGCCCTTAAGCAATCCCATGTAGGCATTCTGTGCTTCAAGGTAAGCAGGCAGGAACAGAGAAGGTCTGGACACCCACCCTCTCCATTGCTGGATGCACAACAATGGTATGAAATCTGCAAGGATCCTAAGGGAGGTCTGGCTTGGGGAGAGATTGGACACTTTTCTGATACTTTCTGTTCCTGCTGAAGCATGGAATGCCTGTTATGAGGGGCTTCCAGAGTGTTAAAATAAGTCAGGAGAGGGGCTTTGGGTGCTGCATGGAGAAGACAGAAATATCAACCTTGCAGCACCTGAAAAATCACATCCACACATGTAAGGGATGAGAATGGAGAACCTAACCTGAACTCCAGTCCTAGCAGAAGATGGGAGAAAATCAGAAAAGATAATAGTAGTATTCTTGTAAACTGTTAAGAACTGGGGATTCTGGCAATTATAGTTGGGCACTTTCACATTAACAGTAGTACTAGCAACAAATTTTCCGTTTGTACTTCCAAGAGTTTATACCAAATTTCATACCTACCAAATCCCGTGGTTCTGTTAGCTAGGCTGGAATAGGCATTCCCACTTGGAGAAGATGTGGCAGGACTAGACAGAGGGCTGTAGGATGCTGGATCAGCGGGATAGGTATGGCTGGTTCCAATCGCAAAGGGAGAAGACTGAGCCTTGCCAGATTGTGAAGGAATTTGCTGAAGAGGAGTGGGAGGTGGAGGTAAGCATAAAGACATGATTATTCTTCTGGATTTTTGACACAGGAAGTAAGTGGTGCAATAGAATTGTAGTGTCATCAAAGACAACATTGTGAAACAAGCAACTCTGTGAAGGAGGTTATTTCCACCTTTGTTATGTTGTAGCAATGTGCACTCAAGGCCAATTCAGTTCAAAGATTGCAAAGGGGTGTGCACAGCTGTTCCCTGAGATGACCCATTAATGCTCTCCGACACATAGGTTATTCATGGCCAGATCTAGGTTTGGTCAAAATGCCCTGAGCAGACCTCTTATCCTTGACACTATCCTCACATTATTCCTCTGTTCTCTTCCTTTGGGTCTACAGCCCAGGAGGAAAGAGCAGGAAGTGTGAGGACTGCTGCCCCATTTCCTTGGCAATATCATTTTTCACAGGCTTGGAAAGGACAACAACAACAAAAAAAAATGTGGGCCACAGGGTTGGAACCCTTTGCTGGGCTTTAGGTCTCAGAAAGTGTTCAACCTTTTCAAATACATTTATGGAGGCTTATGAAGCTGAATGTGGTGGGTTTTATGAAAAGGTACACAGCACAGAATACCAAAACTGAAGGCTTTAAATGCCACCTTGGGTGGCTTAAAATGGGAACCAGAGAAGTTTACACAGATGAAGACTGCTGGTGACTACTTCTTATGATGATTGTATATTACTTCTAACAGTGGAGGCAGCATGTCTCTAAATGCAAGTTTTGGGGAACATGAACATGAAGATGTTATTCTGTCTTATCTTGCAATGGGCTTCCCATATGTATCTGGTTGGCTACCATGTGAACAGGGCTTTGGTATGATTAAACAGAGTTCTTCTTAGTTTTTCCTTCACTCAAACCTCAATTTCCTGGTCATCATCCATACTTCAGCCTCTGGCAATTCAGCTTATCCAATGTATCCATTTACTAGCTAGAGGAAGCAATCATTCTGATGTGTTTTGGGTGCTGTATTTCCTGGAATTAATTCATTAATTAACTAATGGAAATTAAACTCTTGGCTAGATTGAAACACTGCAAGTGAAATTCAGAGTGCTCTTTTTCTTCACACTTAATAGAGTTTTGTGTTCTAAGGAAATGTTCTTCTGCCTCATCATGGACTGAAAAGAAATATAGAAGTTCACTGATAGCTTCCATATGCCCTGATGTGTGAAGTAAAGCCATTCACATGGAAGTTCCTTCACTATTTGCTTTGGTGAATATATCAGAAAGTGATATATACCATCAACATATGAAATGTTCTCTCTCTCATCAAGCAGATTAAAAATGGCCTCTGTAACTTTCATACCTGTCCGGGGAATGGAGGGCGACTCCCTGTCCAGGCCACTTGGCTCTGATTTAGCTGTCGCGATATCTGTGTCAAGTTTTGGCTTGTTGATGAAGAGGACTGAATGTCATTGACTCCAGGCACGTGGACCACAGATGAGCTTTTAAGAGGAAGAAAGGAAATGGATTTGAAGGCTCACGGAGACTCACTATACCTTTGCAGCAAAGGAAGTGTGGAACATTTTCTTTGTAGAGGTTGGTATTTCTTCCCGGTTAATCTTCCAGGGGCAATATGTTGTTGGGGAATGCAGTTAGAAGTTGGATAGGTCCATCATTCTCCATCCTCTACTATTATTATTATTTCTATCACACCTTTTCCACAGAGTGGGACTCAAACAGGCTTACAAAGATTAAAAACCATTGTTAAAAATCTACAAGATACAGAAGTTAAAACACAATCAGAAACAATTAAAACCAGCATTAAAACACGCATACACCAGTGCAACAATTAGTAATATACAGCAGGCCTTATATCATCACTCATCAAATGCCTGTTGGAATAGAAAAGTCTTTGCATGTCTGCAAAAGGAAAGTAGGGAGGATGCCGTCTAACTTGGCCAAGAAGTTAGACTGGGGGAGCTGCTGAGATGTACCTGTGAGGGTGGTGTGACCAAAAGAATGGCCTCCCCCAAAGATCTCAGAGCATGGGCTGGTTCACCATCCTGCAAATCCTTCGGGCCTGAGCTATGTAGAGCTGTAAAGGTCATAACCAGGTCTTTGAATTGTGCCCAGAAATGGACCAGCAACCAATGAAGCTGTTGCAACAAAGGAGTTGTGCTCCAGTTAACAACCTGGATGCAGCTTTTTGGACCAACTGAAGTTTCTAAGCTCTTTTTGAAGGCAGCCTTATGTAGTGTGCATCACAGTAATCCAACTAACATGTAACCAAGGCATATGTCACCATTGCCAGATCTGACATATCAAGGAACAGACACAGCTGGCATACAAACTTTAGTTGTGAAAATGCACTCCTAGCCACCACTGAAACCTGGGCTTCCAAACTCAAGAGTACAACCAAGCTGCAAACCTGCATCTTCAGGGGGAGTGTAACTTGATTTACCACAGGCTGAATCCCTGATATCCTTTTCGACTAACCAAGAGCATTTCCATCTTGTCTGGATTAAGTTTAATTTGTTTGTTCTCATCCAGTCCATTACTGACGACAGGCACCAGTTTAGGTCCAAAACAGCTTCCTTGGCTTTTGGCGGAAAAAAGTAATAGAGTTGGATGTCATTCGCATATTGATGGCACTGAACCCCAAAACTCCAGACAACCTCTCCCAGCGGTTTCATGTGTGTGGAATAGCATGGGGGACAGAAATGAACTTGTCAGAGGACAGGATTTGCAGAGTGGTACATCAGTGAGATACTACAGTCAGCCTCCTCTACGGTCAGGTAATTTGGGCTTGCTGGGAACTATCATTGCTTTATTGATTTATTTATCAATGCGTGCTCCTGTACACTGGCAGGTCATTTTGGGAATGCTAACATAGGAAGGTCTCAAGCCATGGCAACACTCAAGGAAAGATGAGATCAAAACAACTCCCCTCCTCTCTGCCCAGCATGAACCTTGCAAGCATTTTCAAACTCTGCGGTGTCCTGGCCTCCTTTCACACATACAGTGAACAACATTCTTCTCTGCCAGATCCATGTAATCCCTGTTCCTTCACTTTGCAGAGATCAGCCCAGATATAACTGACATGATTAATATATTTGGTATGCATCATGTTTTCTCTCTACATTGCTTTCGAAAGGAAGCTATTCATAAGAACTTGCTACACTTAATGCTTGCAAAAATATGTGCTATGCAGCCTAAAGGACATACTGTATCTCCTTTCTGCTTCCCATTTAATGTAGCCTCCATCCTTCCTTTACTCTTTTCAATAACAGTAAACTTGGAATATTTGTTAACAAATCTAAAGTATTTAAAGCAGTTTGTTTATAGGCATTCTCTCAATTAACCTGGGTGAGGTGAGGTGAGGGAGAGACTCACTGGGAGAATGCATGCTTTGCATCCAAAAGGTCCCAGGATCAATGCGCAGTATCTCCAGGCAGGGATGGGAAAAAGTCCTGTCTGAAAACCTGGAAAGTCATTTCCAGTCACTGTATACCAAGATAAGGAAATATTAGATTAAGATCTACTGTTTTGATATTTAGATCAACTGCCATAGATCAGCAAAGGTTTCTCACTTCCAACAGTTTAACAGGAGTGACAATACAAAAGCCTGCTAAACTAGACTGCTGAAATCAAGAAAGGTTGACTAAAACAATTTACATGCAAGCTCCACATCTGGCAATGAAAATAAAATCTTGTGTTGAACATGTTTGCAGAGGTACCTTGTTTCTCATTTTCTCCTTCCTCCTCTGCCACTTGGTGGGCTTCAAGATTTTAGTGAATGACATCGTAAATCCTGCAAGCTTAAGGCTCACCTGTTCCTAGTATATATAGTACTGAGCAACATGGATCAGCAGTTTGCTCCAACGTAAGGTGGCTATTTTTCTATCTAGGGCTGGTTCAAGACATTTTGGTGGCTGAAGCAGAGCAGCAAATGACTCCCTCCAAATTTCAATATTTTAAATATGTTTTGAGGATAGTTTTAAGAGTATTTTGCAGTAACCAAGATTAGGAGCATATTTCCAGCTGACATTTCATATGAAGCATGGGGAAACCTGCATTTTCACCGATATGTTTCATACTCTTCTTGTTGATCCGAAATCCTATCTCACTGAGCTATCAAGCTGGGGCTCGTGTGACTTCTAGTAGCTATAAAAGGGAAGAAATCCAAAAAGTGTACCCTTTTCAATCATGGAAACACAACAATGGGAAACAACACTAAGCACCCAAATCTAATGGTTAGTTCCACTGAATCAATAGGACCTGAATCAATGAAAATTTGCACAATCAGTGGAGATCTGAAATCAAAGGAAACATATCTAAGTTTTGACTTACCAAATCCCCACTGATTCAAGTCTCCTCCCTAGACGGGATGAAGAATTGGATTTAGACAAATGACAATAACATAGTATTATCTATATTGGTGGCACTTGGGGCTGCCTAGTGAAAAAACAAAGTGCTAACAGAGTTGCCAGGTGAAAAACAGATCAGAGCCCCTGTGCCTTTTAATAGTTGTGTAGAAGAGGGAATTTTAGCAGGTGGAGCTTGTTGACAAGCATAGAATCATAGAGTTGGAAGAGACCACAAGGGCCATCCAGTCCAACCCCATTCTGCCATGCAGGAAATCCCAACCAAAGCATCCCCGACAGATGGCCATCCAGCCTCTGCTTAAAGACCTCCAAGGAAGGAGACTCCACCACACTCTTAGGTAGTGTGTTCCATTGTCGAACAGCCCTTAATGTCAGGAAGGTCCTCCTAATGTTGAGGTGGAATCTCTTTTCCTGCAATTTGTATCCATTGTTCCGCATCCTAGTCTCTGGAGCAGCAGAAAACAAGCTTGCTCCCTCCTCAATATGACATCCCTTCAAGTATTTAAACAGGGCTATACATCCCCAATATTCCTTCTGTTGCTATTACATTGTTAAGAAAAGATAGACAGGCATTATTTGTCACTTCATTGATAGTTTTCTTTGCAATGATGTACAATACCTGAAAGATTTTCCAGAATGTCCTGGCTGGAAAGGGCTCCCTTGAGAGTAGATCTGTTGGTTTCCTCCAGTGGATGCTGAAGGCATCATCTTTTTATCTGCTGCAAGAACCACAAGAACATTTCAGAATAACCCTTGATGAAACAATTAATGAATGCACAGTGCAGGTGCTCTACTTGGTACCAGAAATCCCATCCTGGACAAAAAGATGGCCATTCACTAGACAAACAAAAAGCTGAGAGGGCTCCATTGGATGATGAAGATGGATGCTAATAGATTTTCTTCAGGTTTAGTGGGAAAACACAATTACGTCAGTTGGATTGCTACTAAATCAGTATCACAATTCAAAGCAGGGTAAGCAACTACTCAGGATGCAGAGACCAGTTTTCTTCCCTGTGTCCCTTGGTGGGATACACCAGAACATTTTATCACTGCCCGATGCCATTTTGGTCAAATTTTGTTGGATTTTGGGGGGAGAGGTTTGAAAGGGTTAATAGGAGCAAATTGCTCCATTTTTAGGCAATTTTAGAAGCTTGTGGCTGGCTTAAAGGCAAAAACAACACAACACAAGACAAAAACCACTACCACCTGCAAACCAAAAAATTAAATTTGGGAGGGGGCCTGGTAGGTTTCTGGAGGGGGTTTCAAGGGTTGCACTCAGGGGCCCTGAGAACTGCATAGGCTGCACTTTGCTGACCCTTGATTTTTCTGACCAAGATCCAACAGGACTTTGAGCGGAGCAGAACTCTCTACCCAAGCAGCTACATTGGTGCTCAAAGGTTCAAGGCTTTTTCCTCTATGGCTGCACAAGGCAGCTCTGCCTCTGGGCACGGACTGGTTACAGGGCTGGGTTCAGGCACCATCTCAATGCCATGTTGCACCTGAGAAAGAAGCAGTGGCTTTCCCCTTTTGCTAGGAATTGCACTCCAAAAAGTAACTTTTCTCACGTTCTGGGTAGCAGATGGTGGAAAAAACTGGCAGTGACGCCAGAGTGCTATTGCCAATTTCAATATCAAACTAGATGATAGGTAGGACAGCTAAATGAATAAGGAAATGGACAAATAATGTGACCAAAGTTCCTCTGATCCTGATTGACCTGGGGTGCTCTTTATCCTTGCCCTAGAAAGTTCAAAATATGTGTTTTCAGGGGAGAACTATGATGCAAGCAAACCAGAGTCAACAGTGTCTGCTTGGTGATCTCACCAGTAGTGTTACATGTGTTTTAAGTGTTACATTGCCCTGTTTCCTGTGGGAATGAGTCATGGGTAGACTCAATTCAGTGAATGGTTGCTGACCGAGGAAGCATACAATTCACTTTAGCCTTATTTGTCTTGGTCTTAAGCCATGTAATAAATTTCAGGGTTATAAAACACACTAAAAGCAACTGCAACATTATACGAAGCTGCAAATTCACAGAAAATATTGCAAAGCCCTTGCAAACCATTTTCTCTGAAATGTGTCTTCTGAACTCAGCTATCTAATTTGTAGTGTATGTGGGTAGGGAGCAAATAAATGGCTGCCAAAGCAAAACTAGCTATATTTTTAGAGTCATTGTAATGCAGTCGTGAGCAACTTGTGCTCCTATGATGTTGCTGAACTACATCTCCCATTAGGCCTAGCCAGCCTATCCAATGGGGAGGGATGGGGAAAGTTGCAGACCAGCAATGTTTGAAGGGTCACACACTACCGTTCCTGATGTAGCACAACTGTTAGAATGACAGAGTGGGGATGCATCAGATGGGTGAGGACCTTATGAATCAAAAGCTACTGCGGAGCCGTTCTGCCTTAATAGATTTCTGCTGGAGAAAGAAAAAAAAGATGGATGAAAAATAAGGTGGATGTTACAAGTAGAAAATATTGACTGATCACCTTCTAAAATTCTGAGAATCGGCCAGGGGAGCTGCATGATCACATATCATCTGGAAGCACCTTGGGACGAGACTCTCGTCACTGGAGAGATCCAGTTTTGAATCCCCACACAGACATGAAGCACATAAACTTAGCCCAGAGGCTAAGCTATGCCACAGGCTACTAATGTGAATAAAGTAGAATGCAGGAAAACATGTACACTAGTGCTACTCAAAGCAGTGGCCCCTGAACCAGTGCTGGTTCCCAAGCCATTGGCTGCCAGTCAAGAAAGAAACGGTTGTAGTCAACGGGCACAAATACGGTGCCAGTCCCTGGCATACTGGAAAAATAATAACTACCAGTTCTCCAGATCAGCCTGAGAAGAACTAATGTTCACCACCTTAAGGCTGCAGGAGAAAAGGCAGGAATAGTTTAAACTACTGAAATGGGACAAATATATTCAAAAACTACAGTTAGCATATCAGTTTCATTTTTCTTTGTTTAAGACTATTCCAAATTTTATGTAACAGATCAATATCATCAGAAATTCTTGGATTCTCTAAAAGTGGAACACCACACATCATTTGAAGAGAGAGAGAGAGAACTTAAGTAGTTTTTATACTATCTAGAAATTACTCCCAATCACATTTACCTAAAATTGAACCAGGTAAAGATAGTCCTTAATGCAGACCTTCCAGCAGTGGTAAATAATCTATGTCTATATTTAAAGCAGACATTCCACAATGATGTGGAAAAGTAAGGGTCAGGTAAGACTGAATAAACACATCTCATCCTTGTTTTCAATTCTCTCTTTGCAGTATGAAGTCAGTAACTCATTCTGTATGTCAAGGAAAAGCCACCTAGCCAGGTTTCCCTAGCAAATCTTATTTGTTTCCACATGGGCAAAGGACAGAGGATAAGTTCCTTATTTCTGAGTCTGGAGATTCTGTGAGTACAGGAAAACATGCACGCTCATGCACGCATACGCACACATCTCGTTTCTATCTTTTAAGACCTGCTGCATATAAACATTTGGCTGTGGCAATAAGAGATATTTTTCCTGCTAAAATACGTGCTTGACGGCTGCAGGGTGAATGTCCCCACCACGATTGGCTTCTCTGTGTGAGTTCCAACTGTTTACACAAACGGAACTAGAGAAACCCAGTCCAAAATCAACATAATACGAGTAATATGAAGTTTTGCCTGTACATCCGGGTTGGGAGACCCCTAGACCTCTAGATGGCTGTTCAGCCTGGCTTCTGGTGAGGGATTATGGGAGGTATAGTACCCAGAATCCATCGTTCCCAGCATTGTCTAGTGGGTTGAGCATTGGACTACAGCTCTGGAGACCTGGGTTTGAATCCCTGCTCAGCCACGTAAACCCAATGGATTGCCTTGGGACAGTCTCTCAGCCTCAGAGGAAGGCAAGGTCAAGCCTCCTCTGAATAAAGTTTGCCAAGAAAACCCTGTAACAGGTTCCCTTAGGACTGCCACATGTCAGATATGACTTGAAAGCACACAACAACAAACTTTAGTAATATATGACAGAGCAAAGGTTCTCCGCTCCCACTATATATTTTTTATGGATGTAGGATGGAAAAATAGTACTGTTAACATTTAAAAGGGAAAGTGTCACTGAATTCTTTTCATCACATCAAAGGATGGACAATCTTTGGAGTTCCAGGGGTCAATATCAGTCCCTTGGGATCCACTGCAGGCAGCACTACCAGGAAAAACAATAGTGTAAGTTGCTGAAAGTCCACTTCCAATTTCATTCAAGTTCCTATCTGTAGGTGAAACAAACCAGGCTATCTGAAGGAAATGACTCCTTCTTGACATTAACTTCTAGGTGTCTCCATTTATCGTATATACTCGACTATAAGTTGACCTCATGTATAAGTTGAGCGCAGGTTTTGGGGCCAAAATTATGGATTTTTATATGACCAGTGGATAAGTCGAGGGTAGAACTTAGGGGCATGTAACAAAGGATCTAAATGATGAAGCAAAGGAAAACAATGCCAAAAAAATTTACAAAATTTCAGGAGACATAACTTTGTACTCATTTTAAAGGCTGGATGGATGAGAGAATAGAGGTCGGTCGGTGCTTCCAGGACAATGATGGTTCCCTTTTTAAAAAATGAGGGTTAAAGTACAGTATCCACACTGATCCATGGATAAGTCGATGAGGTTTTTTTGGGTCAATTATTTGACTTACATTTCAAGACTTATTTCTGTTCCAGGAGAAGACAGGATATTAAATAATTAAATGAAGTAATTGTGTGGTGAGTGGATACTAGCAAGAGGATTTTTTCAGTGACAGTGCAGCTCATACCCCAGTAATGCAATGTTCTTCCTGCCAGATTCTAATGGCCTCTTCCTATACTATTGTGTCCTCATATTTGCTATGTGAGTGTAGGCAGGAGATACCCAACCTGAGATCTAACTGATGAAATAATGTTCTCCCTGTTGGAAACAAGATCACTCTGTTCCTAAAAAGGAGTCTCAGCAGGGGAACTATCTCAGTGTGTCCTGTTGCAAACAGTTGGATGTTTCTGCCTTAGCTGAGAGCTGCTTGCAAGATGATTAATTCATAATGAATGTAAAAACTTCATCCACAGCTAGGAAGGTTAAGAACAATAAACAGAGAAGAATGTCACGTTAAAAAATGATCTTTAAAAATAACTAGAAAAAAACAACACTCCTTCTCTCCCCTTCCTTACAAAAATGAGGGTTGTTTACTGATTAAAGCTTATTTGTACGAGACAAAAGTAGCAACCTTTGGGGAATGTTTGCTAAAAATAGCACAAAACATGTTTCGATGGAAGATCTCCATGGAGGATAAGGCTATCAATACACATCAAAGGTATCACAGGATGTTGTCCAAGCCTTACTCCTCTGAAGGAACATTCAGTTGGTTGACTTCATTGACCGGCTCCATCAGGACCTACAAAAGGAAGATGTGGGACTAGGTGTTCAGTCTGAGCAACCTGTCTTGGTGTGAAATGATACTCCTTTGGGGGTCTGGCTAACGTTGCATCCGCACTGCAGAAACTATCCAGTTTGACAACACTTTAATAACCATGTCTCAATGCTATGGAATACTGGGAGCTGTAGTTTTGTGAGACATTTAGTCTTCTCTGCCCGAGCACTCTGATGCCATAACAAACTACAATTCCCAGGATTCCATAACACTGAGCCATGGTAGTTAAAGTGGTGTCAAACTGGATTATTTCTGCAGCATGGATGCATCCTAAGCCTTTTTCTTTCCCCACATCACTGACACTGACCTTTGAATGGTGCTTATGACTTCAACCTTACAACCTGCCTCTCATTATACTGAACTGAGAACTGTTCTCCCAGCAAAAAACAGAAACCTGACTGTTTGGAGTCTGGCACCAAAATTCTGACAGCTTATGCCATCACTTTTCTGGCTTTGGTTTACAGAAAGCAAGCTGCTTTTGGGGGGAAAGGAATGGAAATGACAAATACTTGCTTGTTATGTGTGTTTGTTATGCAGTACTACACTTAAATTGATGGGGAGAGTGAAGATTTCAAATGGATAATAGATTTCTCCTCCATCATGTGAATTTGCCATTGAAGGATGTGTTTGGTTAAGCATCTTTTCACCATGTAATAGACAGTTACGAGGGGGTATTCAAAGTTTTAATGATCATCTTTTTAAAAAATTGACAGAAAGTTTGTTTTGTTTTGTAGTTGTTGACTTATCTCTATGTAGTCACTATCTAGATTTACACATTTTTCCCACTGTATCTTGACCCTCTGAATACCTGATATTGTAGAAGCCTGCAGATTGTGCCTTACAAGAGGGTATCGTAAAGTAATAATGATAACCCAGATGTTATTATGGCATATTGATGAAATTTTGTCAGTGTCATCATTGGTACCTATGTGCACGTTGCTGAGAAAATCAGCTCATTGTGTCCTTTATTTTTGTGACTGACTCTGCCAGAAGTGATTAAAGTGTAAAATCTTTGTCAGGCGCAATCTGCAGACTTCTACAATATCAGGTATTTGGAGGGTCAAGATACACTGGGAAACATGTATAACTCTAGATAGTGACTACACAGAAATAAGTTAACAACTACAAATCAAAACAAACTTTCCGTCGCACTTTTTTAAAGGTGATCATTAAAACTTTTGGACATCAGAATAAAAGAGAGTAACAATAACAACAAAACAGAGCAGAGATCTTTTACATACCAGTAGTTATGCCAGCAAACATCTCAGCAAATCTTGGATCCCTCTCTTGGGTGAAGATGGCATCAGGCTTCTCCACTGGCTTCCCACCCTCATGAACATTTGATTGTATACTTGGAACAGGCACCTATTTGTGACAGGCACAGAGAGAGAGAGAGTGCATCGCGTTTCCATTTATGGCTATATTTCCACCTGCCTATGTAGACAGTGTCCGTCTTCCTGGTTTGCTTTTATAATGAGCATTTCCCAGTTTGGGACCCTCCTGATATGATGGACTAGAGCTCTCATTATCCAGTACTACCAAAAGGATACAGCACGGGTGGGCAATGTCCAGAGGTCCATCTCACTCAGTGGGATACCCCTCTAAGTCCCCCATAAGCATCCCATTTTCTTCTCAGAAAACCAAACATATCATCTAGGTTCTAGAATCAAGGGGTTAGCCATTTCACCTCATTCCCTTCCTCCTGTTAATCTAATAAAGAAAGGAATCAGGGCTTGTAACTTGCTTCTGCTGTGCAAAATACACCACTTTTAACACAGCCTGCAGTTGTCCTTTTAGATTTCTTATTTCCTTTCTGATTTTTTAAGGGTCCAGACAAAGAATAGCCAGCCAGGTATGCCTCACCTGAGATAAGTCATAGGATGACAATCCATCTCTCTGGTGTACTTCAAGTTCAGCCTGTTGCTGCTGAAGTTGCCTGGAAATACAAATGAGAAACTATGACTGCATGTTCTTTTGCGACTGAAAGCTATATTTAAAGGACAGGAAGACTGCTTAGCTAGACCAGGTATTGCCATATTCCCTTTCCACTATTGTTCATATCTTCCCTGTTTAAAGCAAGAAAATGTGTATTTTCTTTATTTATAGCATTTATACCCTCCTCTATAACTGGAAAGGCTCTTGGAGGACATGACAATAAAAAATAGACAGATTCTGCCTTTTGCTTACAATCTAAAAAGACACAATATAAAAGGGATGGGGAAGGACACAAGGCAGCTCAGACACAAGGTGTTAATCTTACTGGGTTCCTCATCCAGATGAAAATACTTCACTGGCTGATAGGCTAAGAAGAAGTAAATTTATTTATTTATCTGACTTATATCCTACTTCTCAACCAGGACTAGAACTCAGGACAGTTCTCAACAAGATTAAAACCATATAGAGATTATATCAGGTACACACAAAAAGGCAAAAGGTTATGTTAACACAATTAAACAAATAATATTTTTAAAAATATCCTCCATACTGATGATTCAAATACAAAGGCCTTTACAATATTCATGATAAGACAATGATAGTTTTCTAAGGGAACAATCCAAGTCTTGCTGGGCCATTAATCGTTGGAGCCCTGCCCAAATCCTCAATAATCAAATAGATAGCTAGGCTGCTGTAAATTCTAGTCCTAACTAGTATCTTCTCATATTTGTTATGCAGGACCTAAATATCCTAAAAGGCACCAGATCCTGTCTGATCTTGGAAGCTAAGCAGGGTCAGCTCTGATTAGTACTTGGATGAGAGGCTGCCAATGAATGCCAGCTGCTGCAGCTATGTTTCAGAAGCAGGTAGTGGCACAACCACCTCTGGGTATTTCTTGCCTAAGAAAACCTTACAAAATTAATGGAGTCACCATAAGCTGAATGGGGACTTGAAGGCATATACATACATATTCATTATACTATAGTGCAACTATATACCCACGAACTGTGTCCAGGTAAACCTAAAATAAGAGTGAGGCTTATGTGTTAAAACAAGTTTATTTTTTTTTACAAAACCTGTTTTAAAAATACTGGTTATATGCCCCTTTCCCAGTAGCCAACTGACTGTCAAAACACTGCTTGTATATAAAGGTTGTTTGTCTGCTAATAGATTGAGCCAGTGTAATGTAGTGGTTTTTGTACTGGACTAGGACTCTGGAAACCAGGGTTGGTATTCCTACTCTGTCATGGAAAATCTTCTGGGTGAACAATGACAGGTCGCACTCTCTCAGCCTCAGAAGAAGGCAAAGGCGACTCCCCCTCTGAACAAATCTTGCCCAGAAAACCTGTTGAAAGGTTTGACTTAGGGTGATCGTATGTTGGAAATGGCTTGAAGGCATGCAACAACTGCTAATGGAAAGACACCAGGAAGGAAGATGCTCTAATCTTGTTAAATAGGGAGATGGCAGCAACTACCAAAATAGGTTCTCTTGATGGAGAAAGCAAGTGGAATTGGCTTTTCGGGAAGGATACTAATGGCCATGCCTTTCCCTTCCTCATTGAGCAGGGCCGCTCAATGGGTTAAAGGAATGCTGCAAAACTGACTCAGATAATTCCCTGAGGAAAGTGTTTTTATTGATGGGTCAGTGAAACTGAGCAAGGGAACTGACTTTCAAGGGCCATTTTCATTGGCACTTATCTGCTATCAGTGTAAAAGATGATCTTCAGACTAGTTTCAAATGAATTATTACAGCTATTGGAAGGATTGCGACACATGTGGAGGTTATGTCCTCTGGTATATTCGTTTTGGGACAAATGCTTCAAAGGAATTAACAATATGACCAAAGAAAACCTCACCAAGATTTCAGTACTGGCAATTTTGTATATTTTCCCCCAAAGAACTTACAGTTTATACTGCAGAAGATATTATTTTACATTCTTTAGCAGCAGTAAGAATAATAATTATGAACCATGGGAAGGTTCAGTGGGTGTCTCCGAAAGCTTTGTTTCAGAGGTTTTGGGATTATTTATTAATGGCTAAGTTCATCTCCACTAGTGTTGCTCAAAGTGGCAGTCCCTGGACCAGCACTGGTTCCTAAGCCACTGAACAGTCCCTGGCAAGTCTTCAGGAAAGAAAGAAATAATTGTTCCCAAAGGGCAAAAATTTAATAGAAACTGTGTGTTTGTGTGTGTGTGGGGGGGGGGGGGGGGATGCTGGTCCCTCACATCTCATAACTTGAGAAGCCCTGACCTACAACATGTGAAGGTTGTAAAAAGCCATGCAGACGCAGAGATACTTTGTGTAACTAAGCTACCCCATTTTAAGATTTTGCTGGCCTAACAGAAAATCATTTTGGCTCAAAGCTTTTCCACTTCTTGTTCTGAATAATAACTGAAGTTGTTGTGTTTTCTTGTTTTCTTTTTTTCCACCAGGCTACCTTTGGCTCATGCTCCCTCTACGGAACAAAACTGACATAAAAATAACCTCTAAAAAAGGAGGAAAGACTGCATGGCAGATGGGAGTGTGTGATCGATATGCCAGGAAAGACCAGGGTGGTGCTTCAACCATGGGAAACAGGTTTTTGCAGTCACAGGGCCAATGGTTCCTATTTTCTCCCCTTCAATATCATGGCAAAACATTTCAGCAATAAATTCCCTTTTCAATTTAAAGAAAAGCACATTACAGAAAAATGCTTCAGAACACTGAAGACGCAGCTTCTAGGAGATTTCTCAAATCTCATTTGAAACCTATCAAGGAGGAGAGGAAATAAAGTCATTTGAATGCATAGAGGTACCTTCCAGGCAATAGCCTTAATCCAATTATGAGAACTTTGGACATAAATTAAAATATGCAACAGCAATGGAGCCAACTTCAAAGGAAGTATACACATGCAGTATGGGAGCGTGTGAGATTAAATGTATTGGAAAGGAGACAAATCAATTTAAAATTGCCTATAAATTGTCCCAATTGCAGATATAATTTGCATGTAGTGTCAGGCACTGTTAGGGAAATGCCAGAAAAGAGTTGATTTGAAACCTTATTTTGGATTACAGTTCCCAGAATCAACAACCAGAAATGCCACAAACCATGCTCTACAAAAGATTTGGGAAGCTGTAATACAAAAAGTATCCTTATCAGACTTTGGGTTGTTAGGTGTGTTAGTGATTAAGAAATATCAATCTATTATTAACTTGCATTTCAGCTCACCAAATGAAGCTTAAAAAAACTTTGAAGAAGATGACATACTTTATTTTTAGATATGTACATACAATTGCAGTTATTTCCCACGCAAGCAAAGTCATGCTCAAAATTCTGCAGCGAAGACTCCTACCACGTAAGTCATCCCGGAGGTGCAAGCTGGAAGAGGCACCAGGGATCAGGCTGCAAATATAAGATGCATAATGGCGCACACCAGAGAATTACAAAAGAAAACCTGCATGTGCTTTGACTGCAAAAATCACACAAAGCTATGGTTTGCTCTTAGAGTAATGGGAGTGCCACATTATCTGACTGTCCTTATACAAAACCTGTATTAGAACAGAATACAGAGCAACAGAATGGTTCCCAATAGGCAAAGGGGCCAGGAAAGGCTACATGTTGTCACCCTATCTATTCAAACTGTATTCAGAAAATATTGTATGTTTATTTTATTTATTTATTATTTAATTTATTTATATACCGCCTTTCCAAAAAAGATCAAAGCGGTTTACAAAAGTTGAGCAAACTTAGTCTCAGAGGCAGGAATAGTAAAGATAGGAGGAAGGAATATTCTCTCTGGCTTTTCTTTGCTACCGAAGATTCAGAAGGGACTCATCCCCTGCTTTCTACAAACGCCTTGATGACTAAAAAGGCCAATCCGAGATAAACAAGGGCAGTTACAGAAAGTACAGCAGAAAGTCTCCTTGGGTTATGTTTGCAAGCTGTGGTTCTTTCTGCATTGTCATTTCTCTTTGAGACTCGTTCGGCATGAGTTCTCGAAAGACGCTGCAGCATTGTGGATAGTACGTCTCCATGCCTCCTTTATAAGATATGGAGACGTTTGAACCAAAGCTTCCAAAACAGCTGCTCGGGGCCATGCTGGCTGGAGAACCCTGGGATTTATAATCCAAAAAATAACTTTTACGAACGGTGTTTATCCTGAGGTTGGATTATTATGGCGTGCTCTATATGAGAATGTCTCTAAAATCTGAAGGTTGGATTATTATGGCATGCTCTATATGAGAATGTCTCTAAAATCTGAAGGTTGGATTATTATGGCATGCTCTATATGAGAATGTCTCTAAAATCTGAACAAGTTCAGAAACTTCAGCAGGTTCAAAATAGGAGGGCAAAAGGATTATCTAACATCAGAGTACTTCAAAACAGAGCATACCATGTCAGACCATTGCACTGGCCAGGTTTTGTCTGTTAAAAGTCACACAAAGTTAATAGAGAAAAGGAGAAGGCTGGGATTGTACATTGAACTTTGCT
This sequence comes from Urosaurus nigricauda, assembly GCA_034509955.1. Lineage (NCBI taxonomy): Eukaryota > Metazoa > Chordata > Lepidosauria > Squamata > Phrynosomatidae > Urosaurus > Urosaurus nigricauda. Next base: position 21,501,624 of record JAOEGL010000012.1, on the reverse strand, counting down.
TTGGAGCAAAATGTAACACAAAATGCAAAACACTAAATGCTTTGCCTCTCCAGGAAGTTCAGTTTGGATATCTGTGCCCAAGATAAACTACTCTTTTTCTTTTTTTTTGCCGGAAAATAAGTGAACATTTGAACTTCATGGTGAGTTGTCTTTCCACACAAAAATCCAATTTGGAAAGCTGATGGCTTGTAGGCAGAAGGAAATATCAAATAAACACAACCGCCTGCTGTAATGAGCAGCGACCCCTACAGTTCTCTGTTTTTGTTTTTCAAAACTATTTTTTTTCCAATTCATTCTATACTGTATATAGCACAATATCCAAAATTCACAAAACAGTGCTATCTTTATTGGGCCAACTGAAATGTATAAAATATATGTTGCAAGCTTTTGAAGCTCCACTGGCTACTTCATCAGACAAAGGTGTTAAAAATCATGCAGGAGGGGGAAAAAACGAGGATGTTAGTCACAGTCCTGCATTTTGTCAAGAAAATACTGATAATCTCTACATTTGTGGTTAACCGCCATTGACTTTGACTTATGGCAATCTTATGATTGAGAGGTCTCCAAGTAAGCTTATCAGGTCTGGTAGACTCATGGCTATGGCATCCTTGATTTGGTTTTAGCACTCTTCCTTTTTTCTACTGCCTTCTGCATAATTGTCTTTTCTACTCAGTCCTGTCTTCTCATGATGTAACCAAGAGTACAACAGTCTCAGTTTAGTCATTTTGGCTATTCGGGATAGTTCAGATATTATTTGCTCTAAGATTCATTTGTTTGTCTTTTTTAGCAGTCTATGGTAGCTGTAGAAGTTTTCTCTAACATTTCAAATGAGTTGATTTTCTTTCTTTCTTCACTGCCTAGCCTTCAAAGGCATACATAGTAATGGGGAATACTAGAGCATGGACCATCCTGACTTTAGTATTTAGTGATGTATTTTTACATTTCAGGATCTTGTCCAGTTCCTTCATAGCTGCCCTTCCAAGTTCATGTCTTCTTCTGATTTCTTGACTGTAGTCTCCACTCTGATTAAATATTTAGCCAAGGTATGGTAAATCTTGAACTACTTCAATGGCACCATTGTCTACTTCAAAATTATGTCTATTGTCTGTGGTCATTATTTTTGTTTTCTTGGTTGATAAATCCTTCAATGAACTTTCTTAAACTGTCCACTTCCCCTACAGGGAGCTCATGCCAGGTATATTCTCAAGAAAGGAGCCCAGGGCAAGCTTCAGCAGTTGCTCCGCTGGGGTGCAAGGAATCAAACCATTCAATTTAGCCAATGATAAAACCTGTAGGAACGGAGTAATTATACCAGTGGCACACTTAACTTCTGGGCCCCTAAAACAAAACAAAAACCATTGTGTACAAATACCAACCAAACAGCCTTTTTGTATTTACAGATAGCCCTCTCAAAAGATGGAACAAGATATGGAAATGATCACTATATGGCCATTCTAGCTCCTTCTGATATTTATAATTCTGCAGCTGCACTGCCAGCATCTCTCTAAAAAAGGAGGAATGTCACATCCCCTTTAACTGATTTCCTAGAAGAGAGCACTGACCTGGAGATGTGGCAGCGGCCAATCTCCATATTTGGATAATGTGACTGGCTATTTTGCTAGGTTAGGCTCATTGGGAGTGAATACAACAAGATCCAAGGAAGGCCAAACCCTTTCATTTCTCTCAGAGAGCACTGCAAGGCCTCTACGCACAGCCTTGAAAGGAAAACATTGGGGGAACAGAGAGCACTTGCTAATTTAAACATCAGTCATTTGAAGACCTCTGGATAATACAGAAACAGAAGATGATTTGTGAAAGAGAGATCCCCGTGCTTTTACATTCTGACCATGTGGAACAGATATTTATTTATTGTCAGATTTATAACCCTTCTTTGGAATCTAGTCAAACTCTGAAGATGGCTTCCAGACTACCACAACAAAACATTAAAGCAACATTAAGAAACACATGCACACATGCGCACACACAGGGATAAAAACAACTAAGCAAAAGAAAATATACTGCTGAAGTGAACCAATGGCGAAGGATTAAAAACAATCAAACACACAGACACAGCCACACACACACAAAGATTAGCCCTTCGGCTTGAGAGCTCTATTAAACAAACATATCTTAACCAGGTTCTTAAATGTTCAAACAAAACTGATCTGGAAGGTTTCCTCAGGACAAAGTTCAATTATGAAGGTACCACCACCAAGAAATCCCTGATCGTTTTGTATCTTCAATCTGGTCTCAGCTGACAAGGAGAATGCAAGCAGGGCCCAACTTGGGCATTAAAACAAAATAGAGGCGTTTCAAATAGGATCTGAAAATTTTGGTCTTGGCTTCATTTTTGATTCCTCGCTGTCATTTACTCCCCAGATTCAGGCCACTGCCAAGACCTGTAGATTCTTTCTTTACAACATTGCTAAAATCCGTCCTTTCCTCTCAGCCTCCACCGCCAAGACTCTGGTCCATGCCCTAGTGGTATCACGACAAGATTATTGTAACCTCCTTCTGACAGGGCTTCCTCTCTCTCATCTCCATCCTTTAATCTCTGTCCAGAACTCAGCTGCACGTATTATCACATCTGCTCGCCACTTTGACCATGTTTCTCCTCTTTTATCCTCCCTTCACTGGCTCCCCTTCCACTTCCACATCCAGTACAAGCTTTTGTTGTTGACTTTCAAAGCCCTCCACGGACTGGCCCCTCCTTACTTGTCTGACCTTCTTTCTCCTCACACTCCTTCTCGTACCCTCCGTTCTGGTAGTCAAGGTCTCCTGTCCCAGCCGAGGATTTCCACTGCCCCGTCCCGGATTCGTCCCTTCTCACTTGCTGCCCCTCACTCCTGGAACCTTCTTCCCCCACATGCGCGCCTCATCACTTCCCTAACCAGGTTCAAAACTGAGTTAAAGACTATATTATTTAGGGAAGCTTTCCCAGGACTGTGCCATCCGCCCCAGGATGCCTCCTTTTAACTTTGTATTAAGAAGCCATGCCCTCCCTCCTGTCCATCTGCCTTGGTCCTGGCCCCAGAGGGAGAGAAGAACCACCGGACCTCACCCCCTTTCCCATCACCTTCCCCTCTTCCTTTTGTGTTGTCTCTTTTAGACTGTAAGCCTGAGGGCAGGGATCCGTCTAATTTAAGATTGTATGTACAGCACTGTGTAAATTTACAGCGCTATATAAATAAAGGATAATAATAATAATAATAATAATAATAATAATAATAATAATAATATTTGTTTTTGGTAAAAGTAAATGGTATTTTCATCCTGTTCCCCCACCAAATATATATGTGTATTCTTCTGTCAACTGCAGATACCACGGCTGCAGTCCATGAAGCTAATGCATCCAAGTTTAAGCTTTAAGGTGCTGGAGAACATGCAATCAGAGCCTGGAAAACCTAGTAACTGGACAGGATGGCTAGGGGGATTCTGGGAGCTGTAATCCAAAAATTATTTCTCCAGTTCATGATTATAATAATTTAATGTTGCTGACCTTCTACAGCTGAAGAGAACAGAGTTTGGCAGATGGCTATGTGGCATATGGTTATTTGTCTTCCTTCCCGATGGAAGGCCTGAGTTAGAGAATCTAGCAGTAGGGTATAGTTTAGTCTTTGTGACTTCTGGGAAGTTTACAAATGGAAAGACATTTTAGCTAGTGATTGTTTCATAGTTTCCCTACACCAGGAGCAGGAAGGGATGTTGCAGCTAACCAGCCCAGAAGGACTCTAGTCATCCAAGCAGAAAACCAGGAATCATAGGATTTCCTCTCAAGTGTACACTCAGTAATGTGCTGGGATTTACTTTCATGCAACACGGCAAATGGCATGAAATACATCAACTGATGCCTACTGCAGATAGCATAAGTTTGTTTTAAAAGAGCAGAATGCAAAAGGAAACAAGGATATAATAAACAGATATATCTTATTGAGGAAGGCACTTGGGAAGTTTCAAAACACATACTTTACATTCGTGTTGGTGCATATGATGTATTCAATCTCATCTGAATAAGGATTCTGAAAAGTGAAGCTGCTAGTCCTGATTAACATCCATTCCCGGTTCTTGGTACGAAAACGATACATCACAGACAGCACCTGGCCTTTCAGTTTCACAACCTGCAGAAGCCATTGGAAAAGTCAAGGTGAGAAAATTGCACGTTGTGATGATTAATTAGGTGTATCTCAGCGGTGGATGTTCCACTTATAGGGTGTAACCCAAAAGTAGTTACAGGAGAGTCCAAAACACAACTGAGACAACAAACAGTTCTACAAAACCAAAAAAGAGGGTTAGAGCATTTACTATACAGCAGTTCCTCACTTATTCTACAGTTTAGGGACCAGAGCAAAAAGTGGATAGAGTTGAAATGCAGAACTCATATTACTGTATATTACATTACTGTATAAGGACAAATATAAATATGAATACCTGTACAGTACTATAAGCACACACCACCACTATGAACAACTTCTGCAGCTTGAGCCAGACTAGCTGGTAATGTGATATGATGGGAATCGTTAAAAAAGCATCCACCCCTGCTTTTTAAAAAAGTATTCCAAGTGCAAGTTAAAGTTTAAGAACCATAGAAGGCAGGAATGCAGAAGGTAGGTTGCATTGTTACCTTCTGATGCCTCAAAAGGAGAAGATGAAAAATGGGAAGATGCATCAAAATGATGCCTCAAATTGGGAAGATGCAAAAAAAAAATCTTCTCATGTTGAGGCATCATTTTCTATTTCTATTTAAATAATGGTAATGATTTCTAACTAGTTACTGCTCTCTCTCTCTTATCCTGTGCAAATTTTATGCAAATGTTGCCCTGTTTTGTGTGGCTGACACATTTCTTCTTTTTTGTAAGTGCCCACCCTAGCACCAACTTGCACAGAATTCTGTCTACTATACGTATCAGCTCTCTGGTTTGGTTGGTTAAGTGACTTGCTATGAATTGACTGGCAATCTACCGGTCAGAACTTGAAAAGTTATTTTTAGAAAGTAATTAGTTACACTTCTAGTTCCATGCACCACCAAAGGAGTTTGTTATTAGGCTTACCAAATTGTAAAAGAAAAGCAAAACAATGTTTGATTTTCCATTTCCTAAAAGAAACTAGAAACTTTAAACTCTGAATGCAGCAGTGCAAGGGACATTAGGAACCAGCACTTGACCCATGTAGGATTTCTTCCTCTAACCCTTACTCTACAGGCCATATTCTTTTAACTGTTGTTGTTCTGTGTGTTCAAGTTGTTTCATACTTCTGGCAAACCCAATGTGAAACTATCATGGGGGCTATCTCAGCAAAATTGGTTCAGAATGGCTTTGCCTTTGCCTTTCACTGAGCATGTGACTTGCCCAAAGTCACCCAGTGGGTTTTCATGCCTGAGCGACGATTCAAATCCTGGTCTCCAGAGTCATAGTCCAATATTCAAACCACTACATTACAAAAGGAACTATAAAAAAGATATGAAACAAAAAGAATGCGGTGGCCCTCCCTAAGTTATAATAGCAATTTGATTTAGTTATACCTTGGTTATTGGAAAAAGGAATTAATGACTAGTAGCTTGCTGTTGTTTTTGTCTCTCTGCTCCAATAATAATAATAATAATAATAATTATTATTATTATTATTATTATTATTATTTCTAACCCACCCCTCTGTCCAAGCAATCGGGGTGGGGTACAACAAGATTAAAACACTCAGCAGTTAAAACAATCCCTACAACTCAAACCTTAACCTCCCACCCCTTAAAACAGAATTAAACTAACATGAGTTAAAAACAAGCCAAACAGAAAATACAAGATAATAAAACACAATAGAACCAGTAATCCTTAGGCGGGCTAGGTGGTGACATAGAGGTCCACAGTACTGGGAACTAGCTAGAGAACTCTAAGGTTTAATATTGGAGCCGGGAAAGCTTAAGCAGTTTCCGGGAAGGCCTGCCGGAAGAGATGCGTCTTTACAGCTTTTTTGAAGCAAACAAGGGACGTAATAAGACGGCTCTCGTCCGGCAGGTCATTCCACAGCCTGGGGACGGAAGCAGAGAAGGCCCCCTGGGGGGTTTGTGACAGCCTAGTTTTCATATGGGTTGAAGCAGATTTCTCCCAGAGGACCAGAGCATGCAGGGGGGATCATATGGGAAGAGGCGGTGCCTGAGATAAGATGGACCCAAGTCATGTAAGGATTTAAAGGTCAAAACCAACACCTTGTACTGCGCCCGGAAACTGATCGGCAGCCAGTGGAGAGACTAAAGAACAGGTGTTATATAGTATCTCCTAGACAGCCTGGCTGCCATATTTTGAACCAACTGGAGTTTCCAGGTTAAGCACAGGGGTAGCCCCATGTAAAGCGCATCGTAGTAATCCAAGCGTGAGGTTACCAGAGTGTGTACCACAGATTCCAGATCCTTCATGTCCAGGAAAGGGTGCAGCTGGCATATCAGCCAAAGCTGATAGCAGGCACTCCTGACCGTCGCATTCATCTGACTAGTCATGTGAAGCGACGAATCTAGAAGTACCCCCAGGCTGCAAACAGGGTCCTTCGAGGAGAGTGTGACTCCATCAAGGACTGGGAGCTGTATTCTCAACCTTGGTTTCAGACCTGTAACTGTCAGTATCTCTGTTTTGTCTGGATTTAGCTTCAACCTGCTTTTCCTCATCCAATCCATTACCACTCTGAGACAGTCATTGAGAGGAGAGACACCATCTGAAGTCTGGGCCGATGATCTTGTCATGGAGAGGTATATCTGAGTGTCATCAGTGTACTGATGAAACTGGGCTCCATGCCTCCGAATGGTCTTACCCAGCAACTTCATATAGATATTAAACAGCATCGGGGACAGGATGGCACCCCGAGGGACGTCATAATTAAGCTCAATTTTGGAGGAGAAACTGTCCCCGAGCCTCACCTTTTGGGACCAGCCAGAGGGGAAGGAATGGAACCACCACAATGTAGTGCCTCCAATTCCCAACTCCCTCAGCCACTCCAAAAGGATGGAATGATCTATAGTAGCGAAACCTGCTGAGAGATCCAAGAGCATGAGCAGGGTCACATTACCCCTATCAATGCTCAAGCGGAGGTCGTCAGCCAGAGCGACCATGGCAGTCTCAACTCCATATCCTGTCCTGAAGCTGGTTTGAAATGGATCAAGATAATCAGTTTCATCCAAGACAGCCTGGAGTTGGGAGGCGACTGCTCTCTCGATCACTTAGAAAAGGTAGCAAAGAGACTGGTCTATAGTTTTTCCTGTCCAGGGGTCAAGGGAAGGTTTCTTCAGGAGGGGTTTCACAGCTGCCTCCTTCAGAGAAGATGGTACAATGCCTTCCCTGAGTGACGCATTGATTGTATCCCGAAGGAATACTCTCAATGCGCCCCCGCCCCCGGACAACCAGCCAAGATGGACAAGGATCGAGAGGGCAAGTAGTCTTCCTCACACTTCCAAGGAGCTTGTCCATGGCATCGGTACTCACAGATTGAAACTCATCCAGCAAAGTGACAGCAACAGAGTTGCTGGACGCCTCACCTATGGATTCTGATGAAACACTGGCATCCAAGTTGCTTCCAGGCTCTGCTACTTGTGAATAATGGTACCATAATGGGTTGCTTCCAGGCTCTGCTACTTGTGAATTGGAATCTCAAGTGCCACTATGAGAAGCAAAAAGGAGGAGGCTTTTACAGTTCTCAGAAATCCAGAGTCATGGTGAAAAAAGAACCAAGAGAGAATGTTTTATTTAAGATAAAGCCCTGACTTCAATCATATGAGACATATCCTTTCAACAACAACTCTCTATCGCCACACCCCAAGAAGGGACCATAAATGAAACAGAACTTGTGTGTAAATGACCAGCTGAAGAGTTTCCTAATGGATATTAGACAGCAACCCATTCCAACCTTGATATAAAAATCTGTTTGTTGTTCTTGGCCTCCAAGTGTTTTGTCCAAACTTAATTTTTCCCACCCCAAATGAATGACTTTATCTTCTCCAGGAAGTGAAAGCTTTGTAACAGATACTGGCAACTGGCCAAACACTGCAAAACCCTTCCCTGGATGGGTTTGCCTTACAAGGTCAGCAATTCAAGAATGCCCAGTTTTCAATGGCCTATCACACGCCCATCACTCTTGGAGTAAGGCATGAATTACCAGGGGTTTTGATGGCAGAATCTCAATTTTATTTTACAAGGCTGCTGGAATAATAAATCACAGATATTACAGCCATGACAACTGCCAGGGGGAAAAAACCAGTGCTTATGATGAGGAATAGGGAGCCACTGGATCCCTGCCACTGATTTTGGGAAGCAAAAAAGTCAGATTTATTACAGACAAGTATCTCCAATACAAGAAAAGATTTCTGGAATCTGCAGGATGGGGGATTTTAAAAAGAATGCAATGTATAGTGTTGCTCTTCAATCTCCCTGCCTAACACTAGACTGGGGGCTCACTAACACTGCACTGTTATAGCACTATATTTCACTTTATCTGCTTTGGCAGCATTTCATGGAATCCTAGTATTGGAAGTCTAGGGGAAGGGCTATGTAAAATATTCATCCAGGGAACTCTAGTGCCCCACTAAACTACAAACCCTGGGATTCCCCAGGATATTGCTATGGTAGTTAAAGAGGAAGATAACACTCTCTGCATGGTTGACATTGACATTCTCACATACCTAGGGCATATATACGTCTGTGCCTGGCTTACCACTCCACTAAATGCATCTGAGGAAGTAGACTTAGGTCCACAAAAGCTCATGCTGTCAGCTTCTTTCTTTAGTTAATGTCAAAAGTACTACAAGATCTCTTTACACGGTCTGTGCACAGTGTAAATGGGCCTCCCAGAAGCAACAGAACAGCATGGGAAATACTCAGTACTGAGTAAAAGAGCAAAATGGTCAACAATTTGAATAAGTAAATAATGATGAGCAATAACTTGGAACAGTAGTAGTGTCAAGAATCAGACTGAGGACAATAATAGGCTTACTGTTGTTGTTGTTGTCAAGCATCTTCAAGTCATTTTCAACTTATGGCACCTTAAGATGAACAAATCTATTATGGAGTTTTCTTGGCAATATTTTTTTTAGAGTGGGTTTGCCAGTGCCTTTCTCTGAGGCTGAGAGAGTGTGACTTGCCCAAGCTCACCCAGTAAGTTTCAGTGGCTGAGTGGGGATTTGAACCCTGGTATCCCTAAATTCTAGGCCAACATTCAAACCACTATACCATGCTGACCCTGTGAAATAGCCAGCCAGTCAGCAACATGAACAAGGATGATGATGATAACTGAGATCCAAAACACACTGCAGAAGTAATCCAGTTTGAGACTGCTTTAACTGTCCTGGCTCAGTGCAAGGGAATCCTGGAAATTGTAGCACCAGACCTTCCGACACAGAAGGCTAAATGTCTCACAAAACTGCAGTTCCCAAGATTCCCCAGCACTGAGCTAGGGCAGTTAAAGTGGTGTCAAATTGGATTATTTCTGCAGTGTGTTTCAGCCCTAAGACTAAAGTACTGAGCTTGGGCTTAAGTATGAAATAAATGTTTGGAAAATCCCACCCCCCGTGAGATTTACTATATCTCCTTTTGACAATAAATATCCTTAGTATGCAAGCAAAATATTTAGGGGAAGAAACTCAGATGATTTTTCAGAGTTCATGTATAACCTTTTTAAATTAGCTATCAGAATTTCTACAAGTAAATTAGTCAGGTTTGAATTCCAGTAATGAGCAATATGACTCACTGCTAAATATAGCAAGAAGGGCATCTGGAAGGTGTTCTGGGTCACATGCAAAACTACTCGGCCAAACTCGAATCAATTTGTCCTGCAATGACAAGAATTCTGATGGTACTCTGGAAACCCAAAGCTAGAATGGGAATTGCTTCCATATGTTGGTCTGCTTCTACTGTATGTTACACTTGAATTATTTGCATCCAGAGCCAAAGCATGCAGAAATAATACATTTATTCTGTGTGATTTTAAGTAAATAATTTGGAAAATATTATTTTTACTATGGGTGGTATTTTCCAAAGTAGTTAATTGATAACTTAAATATATATAGCCTGGTAGAAAACAGGCAGGTAAACATGCCCTGAATTCTGGGATGAGAGTTGAGCCAACATTGTTATGTATCTGAAAACCCTGCCTATGTCTGAAACATAGTAAGTGGCAATATGGAATAAGATCTTCTTCATGGTAACAGGGAAGTGATCCAACTGTCTATGGCAGAGGTGGGAACTGCACAGTGCTCCAAATGTTGTTGAACTACAAGTCACAACACTTTTTACCATTGGCCATTCTGTAAGCTCTGCTGGAAGTTGCAATATTTCAACACAAAGAGGGACACAAAATTCTCACTCCTGTCCTAGAGGGACATCTACCTACCTGCTTCCTCAAACTGCTTTAGCAGATTCTGACTGATATTTTATGGCAAATCTTGATTTTTGTTTATTTTACTGTTGCACTTTAAGATTTTTATTTCAACTTTGTACAGCCTTTTGTTGTTGTTTTGTCCAATGATGAAAAATTCGTAAAAGTATATGCTATGTAGAATAATGGGAACGAATGTGCAAGATCTAGAGCTGTTGTATTTCTTGTGCTGCTCTTGCTGTTAAAGTTATCTTCCAATGAATGTATTATTAATGTTAATGTTTGGTGTATAATAGCAGACTGCTACATAACAACAACAACAAAAAATCATTAACATATAAAAGCCTTGGAGGTTGTATCCATACATTTATCAACATGTTATATGAGCGGGTGCTGAAAAGTTCTTGGCCCTACCAAGAAGGGAATGACCTACAGCCATGAAACTTACATGCTGTTGCATACATTCACGCCAAAGTTTGATGCCCTTGGCACATCCTTTCTCAAGTTTCTTTAACCCTTCCAAATAAAATAAATAAATTCTGATGTTTGGTCACTGAAATACTGCTCTGAATATCACATCAGAATCATTCAAAAATTTCCTTCCTTTTAAACTCTTTAAGGTGTGGAAACAAGAAATAGTCAAATGGAGCAAGATCTGGCGATTAGGTAGATGGTCTATGCATTCAAACCCCAAATTCTTCAGAACATCCACCATCTTGCAGCTTTGTGAACGGGCGCATTGTCTTGCAAAACATCTTTATGCTGCCTCCCTCACCATTTTTCCTTGAATGCCTCCTTTAATCGGCACAGCAAGTTAGACTAATATTCTGCATTAACTGTTTGGCACTTCAAAGATAGTCATCAAAATATCCTTATCCCAAAAACTGTGGCCATGACCTTTCTTGCTGACATCTGAGTCTTGAATTTCTGCAACCATAAACCACCACTTAAAGGACCGTTGTTTGGAACCATGTTTTATCAAAAGTAGTGATGGAACCATGTTTTATCAGTGATGGAACCATGTTTTACCAAAAGTAGTGACTTGTTCCAAAAATATCACTAGATTGCTCAAAAGGCTGAAAAATCAACTTGGACGTATCCACTCAATTTTGTTACCGGTCAACATTAAAACATTTTGGCACCCACTTGGCTGACAGCTTCTCATAGCCTGTTGCTCATGAATTATATTCCTGGGATATCTCTAGTATCTCAGCAATTATTTTAGCTGAAATTTGTCAATCTGCCCAAATCAGACAGTGAACATGTTCAACAATTTCAGGCGTTGATACTGTTGATGGCCTCCCAGTCCCTGCTACATCTTCATTCTCAGAATCTCCAGTTGCATATGGTGGGCATTTGTTACTCAATGTTTGTTTGCATCATACACTCATGGATTTTCTTTGGAGTTTTCTTCTGAAGGAACAGGAACTTTATGACAGCCTGGAGTTCAGCACTTGAAAAATTCCATACTTTTCGTTGACATGGTTCTATCAATGATCTGAAAAAATTCAGAAATTAGAGCAACGATCCTGCAAATTGGCAGCTTACAATACAAAAGAACACTCTTTCAAACTACAGTGACAAAATTATGCTCAGATTTTGAGAAGTGGGTTGTGTTAAGAATTTTTCAGCATCCCCACATAGTTCAACTGCATAATTTAACAGCCATTGTATTAAAATACATAAGAAGGGGCTGAAGGCAGAAGGGTGAATGCAATGAAACTTAATAAAGCATTACCTGTTGGAAGCTCTCCCTCAAATGGCTTTGATCTTCTGGATGGCAGAATTCTAAAATGTCTTTCCCCAAAAGATCCTAATAAATCATCCACAAAAAGAGAAAAAGGGTGGTAAAGAAGCATACAAAACACTACAAAACAAAAAACCTATAATAAAAGACTTGCCAAATGCTTCAAGGCATCAGAGAACCAGTTTTGGTAAACTTCAATATGTGTACAGCACTTTTAATAATCTGGTGCTCTCTATAGAGATTTAAGGCTATGACTCTCTTCATTATCAACCATTAGCCATGTTGCGTGGGGCTGATGGGAGCTGTGGTCTTGGATATAGGAAGGATAGCAGGTTGGGGTAGATTAGTGTACCACTTTACAATGTGGATACAGTTCCTGGGCCTGCCAGAGGTTTATGTGTGGATAAAACAATGCACAGGGGCTGCGTGGATCTAGTCCAAAGATGCAGACCGAAACCAAATGTCCATTAACCATTGTAGACAATAACATAGTGGTTCACAGCTGGAACAGCAGCTCTTTAGAGCAACAAGATTTATCTGATGCTCGCCTGGTAGTATAAAACAGTACAATCTGTATTTCATATCTGAGCAACTCATTTGCCGGAGCAAAAGTAAAGGCAGCCTTGCTTCATGCTTCTGGCCCTTTGATTCTCAACTGCCCAACCTGGTCCCTGTCAATGCTTTTTCAACAGGTCCTCCCTCTTGTTTTCCGTAACAAACTTAATTATCACACTTTGCAGATTGCTCCTGAGACTGGTACAGCCATTTTTAAAAATGACAATTACAACACAAACTCAGACCAGGGTTTGTGTTTCTGTAGCTACTTCCAACCTCAAAAATATGCAAGAGAATAACACTAAAGAAGCAAATAAACTGAAATCTATTTCTCAGCAACCTGAATTAGAGCCTTAAACCTGGAAGCTAATACAGGTTTTCATCTTGTTAATGCAGGGATGCCAGAATGAAAACCTGAGAGGGCTCCTGTACTTTTAGCAGCTGCATAGAAGAAGAAAGTTAGGCAGGTGGTTGCTGATAACCAACATCTGCTGAAATGCCCTCTTCTACACAGCCACTAAAGGTACAGGAGCTTTCTCCAATTTTCACTCTGGTAATGCTATGACAGTGACTTACATGCCTGCAAATGTAAGTGGTTTACACATTAGTTAGTCCCTTTTTGGATGGAGAGTGGAAACCTATTACTTTACCCCTGGCCTCTGTCCAAAAACCTCCCACCACAGCAGCTGTCAAACTGTGGAAAGGGCTCCTGCTGCTGTTGCTTTCAGGCAGGGCTGGTTATTCCAACTATGAAAATGTGGCTGCTCTGGGCTCCCAGTGGAAGGAAAAGGCAGGTGAGGTCAATTTGAGAGCACACTTTAATTTGTGAAGTTGAAGGCTTTCATGGATGGCATCCATAGTATTTTTTGTGGGTTTTTCGGGCTATGTGGTCGTGTTCTAGAAGAGTTTATTCCTGATGTTTCACTAACATCTGTGGCTGGCATCTTCAGAAAATGCTGGCATGGAAGAGAGTTGGGTACACACACACACACACACACACACACACTGTGTGATGCTGGGTAGGGAGGAGTGATCTCCATGTTAATCTGTGTATTGTTCTGTTTTTGATGACACTTTAATTTCTCCCTTCCCAGCCTCACTTAGCTGAGGTCAACTTCTCCATGGTCTGAATTGCCTCTGCCCTACCTCCCTTCCTCCCCCATTGGTAAAGCCCAGCAAGATATCAAAAGGGCTGTGAGAGGATGTAAAATGGTATGTAAGATCTCAGCCATATTTACACAAATTTGAATTGGCTCCATTCGAAATTGAGAGAAATTCCTCCCGTGTGATAAATTCCATAGCTTTAAACTTCTGGAGGGGCCAAGTGGCCATAAGTTTACACACGAATTTGGGATTAGATGCCATTTATCTTCACAGAAATTATTTCTGAGTAGATATGTAACATAATTTAGCGTTAGAATTGTGTCCCCACCTCTCATTTTCCACTGTGTCTCTCTGGAATCACACTTTCTTGTATTTGACCATGACCCTTCCTTAAAGAAAGAGATAGGAGGCGAACTCCTAAATGTTCCACCTTCTGTAAAAAAGAACAAACCTGAGGTTGGTAGCCAATAACACTGATGCATCTTGGATCAACAAAGGTGATGATTCCATCTGAGTTGTGCCTAGATAAGAATTCTGTGGGGACCGACATGCCATTCATGTCCATGCACACTGGAGAACTGGTCACCTGGAAGAAAGAATTGGGGATGCTCAGCAAAAAGAAATGGGGTGGAAAATCAACACATCATGACTGTGTTTATTCTAAAGAAATATAAAACTGTATCAGTATGAGTCAGCTTTGAATGCTAGGTTTAAAAATTAATGCATTAATGTGAAACATTAGAGACTGGGAGACTAATCTATTGCCATAAATGGAATCACTTAGTTGTTGTTGTACTACTACTACTACTACTACTACTAGCAATAATTTGTATTCTGCTCTTTTCCCAAAACTGACCCAGAGCAGCTGAAAATACTTTAAAAAATTACAATTAAAAGAAAAGTACAATTGACATCCAATACTAAAAGAACAGCACACCTAAAAACAGATAAAAGGGATACATTAAAAGAGAATTAAATTATTAAAATAGATTGTTCATTAAAAGAATAAATTACAGTTAAAATGTTTAAAACACTTTAAAACAATACAACACACCAGCCCGTTCTTTAAAAACCTTCTGTTTTAAAAGCCTGTCTGCATAAGAACATTTTAACCTGCCAGTGGAATAGGCCATGGGATTCACTGAGAATGGCTGGGAGGTTGTCATTTTTAACCCTTAGGGACTCAGGCTGTTATTGGCTCCTTCAAAAGTGCTCTTTTTGCCATTTTAAAGTTTCTACTTTCTCCCAATGTAGATACTTTTTTTCCATGTAGCCTCAAGCCTCAAAATACAAATTGCTTTGGGATGGTGGGAGTCCATTATATCTGGAAACTATAAAATTGGGAAAGGCATGGGATCTCAATTGAGTTTTGTCACAGATTTGCATCTCTCTTCTGTTCTTTCCATTTCCCCCAACAGCATGTACACCATTCACTTAACTCATCAAAACCCTTGCTTGTTAAAGGAGTGGTGTTTCAGATTAGTACAGTGGTACCTTGGTATCTGCAGGCTTGCCATTCTAGGATTTAAGTATCCGTAGATGACAACCCCCATTGTCCTCAATGGCAGCATGTGCACGTGGCTGCACTGCCATTAGAAATAGCCTCCATTGTCCCCAATAAGGACAATGGATTTCACCTGAAGTCCCACTGTCCCTAATGGCAGTATGGGGACAATGGGACTTGAGGTCCTGCAGATTTTGGTATCCATGGGATGGGGTGGGGGTCAGGAATGGATCCCCCACAGATACCGAGGTCCCACTGAAAGGAACAATTTGTTCATTTCCGGTATGTAGCATGCCTGCTATTTTGTACAAATCTTTAATATTTATTAATGAATTAACTTGTTTAATTTTGCATTGTAATATTAATGAAACAAAACGATTCTTGCACTCATTCATTTTATCTCACATGTGTTTTACATAGTATTAGAAATGGAAGTAACATGGAACAAGTAAATGGAACTACAACCAGTGAATTAAATTTCAGAGTTCAGTGGATCTTACTTCTGAGAAGAAATGAGCGAGGGCATGGGTTAAGCTACTTGAAACTTTTAGCTCCAAGTTTACCAAACCTTTCAAACTATGTGAGCTACTGAAGCAGGGGTGCGGTGCGGGTGGGAAGCAAAATGAGAAAGGGAGAGAATAAAAAGCCAAGAGAGGAGGAAATGGTGGTGATGGTGAAGAAAATGGTTAACTTAATTACCCAAGCGTCCAGCCCTATGTGAACAATAAATGTACTAAAGGAGTACAAATGGGTTCATTGCATTTACTATATGCTAATAAGTATATAAGAACAAGACAATATAATTTGTACAAATTAAAGGAAAACTAAAAAAGTCACAGTGGCTACTCCTTACTCCACAAGACTTCCCCAATGACTTCTACACATGCTAATAAAGGGATGGGGAAACACCAGCCTCCAGCTTTAAATGGCCTGACACAATGAAAAGGCTATTATTGCGGGGATTCCTGCTGAGCGCAGAATTCAGCCTCAGCCACATTTGATCCATCCATCCCCTCACTATTTTTTTTCTCTTCTGTGTTCTCATGTTTTAAAAATGCGTAAAACAGCAGGCATCTTAGAACAACAAATCGGCACAGAGCCAAGTGATGCATTTCCTTCAGTTTTAATCCTTCGCCTGATGTCTCCTGTCTTATTCTTTCTGGGAGTGAGAGAGCCACCCATCTTCTAAAAGAATTCCAAAAACCTAAAATCATTCTTTTGTTAAACTGAAGGATTAACTTCAGTGTTAATCGGTCAATCTGTGAAGCTGATGGTTTTTTGGGGGAGTGGGGTTGAATCTGTGCAATAATTAACTTATTTTCCTAAACTATGGCATGACACTAGTTTCAATACACCCAACTGGGTGGCACATTGGTGAAGAAATGGGCAGCTAGAACAAACCTCATTTCAGCCATCATAGCTTCCTGATATTTCAGGGGTGAAAGTGAGCTCTGTGGGCCACATGTGGCCCCACGCCCCACTTCTATGGATCCAAAAGCCCTCTGTCAGTTTCCTGGAGCCTCGAGTTCCCCATATTTATAATTGATTTTGCCAAAAAAAACCTTGCTAGAACACCCTCCAAATGACTGCAAATTGCATGCTCATCCAACGCCTTCATAATCAGCAATACATTGGAAGGTACCCTTTGTCACCCTTGGACATTATTTTGGGTGATATATGTACACCTTGGCATGGAACAAGTGGGTGCAGCTCGTAATGGCATATATGGAGGGGGAAAAAACCTTGCCCCAGTTGCCCATTCTTGTGCTATATGAATGAGCAAGGATGAGCTCTTACGTTCCATTCCCCCTTTGCCCTCTTGTAGACATGCAGGGAAAATATCCTATATGTCTGACAATAAGTCAACCTCATGTATAAATTGAGGGCAGGTTTTGGGGGCAAAATTATGGATTTTAATATGACCGGTGGATAATTCAAGGGTAAAACTTAGGGACATGTAACCATGGATGGAAAGGACGAAGCAAAGGAAAATGACGCCAAAGAACATACAAAATTCTGATAGACATAACTGTTTGTTCTCATCCAAAGGCTGAACGGATGGGGAGAAATCTACAGTAAATGGTGGCTGTGCAATATGTGGGGAAGGTGAACAGGCACAGGCAGAGCTAACAAAACATGCACATGTCAAAAAGGATGAAAAGTCAAGGCAAAGCAAATGATAACCACGTCAGCAGTGATTGCTTTAACTTTAGTGTGATAACTGCCTAATTTTAACCTAGAAAACCTGACAAGTATACACAAATGTCTCATTCAAGTCCTTCAAAGCCCAGTTCCTCTTGGCACTCCTTGGAGGGGAAGTGCCAAGGAGCTGCCACTACTGCCATTTTCTCACCCAGCCATTCAAAAAGGTCAGAAGTGGCTCTGTGAACAGAGAGATTAGAGGGGATCAGTGGTTTTAGATGCTCCCAAGATGGATTAAGATCTCGCCATTCACTACTCTACACAGAAAAGGGAATGGTTCCTTTTTTTTTAGAAGAGTTAAAGTGCAATACTTGCATTGATGGGAGAAAAGTTGACACAGGTTTTTGGGGTCAATTTTTTGACTACAATTTCTAGACTTATACATGAGTATGCATAGTAGTGTATCACAACATTTAGTTTCCTCTTTGAACCAATCCCTTTTTTCCCCTCTGTTACCTGCAGACAGCATAAGCTAGCCACGATAAAATCATGGTTTCAGACAAGGTACAATCTCAGTTTCGACATGGCTGAGAATCACATTTCATTTAAAACTGAAGATGGACCGATGTATTTTATATCTTTCTGTGGCATCTCCAAAAGAAGAGGGAAAGAAAAACCTTGCAGATTGTGCATGAAGCAGAAAACTAAGGGCTTTGTATACTTTACATTAAGAAAAAGAACAACGATTTTTGAGCAAAGTACTTAAACGCTGCTGATAGTATATTCTAATACTTTAAGTCAGAACTCTGAAAAGTTGGTTGTTTAAAAAATATGACTCTCAGAATCCCCAGCCAGCGTTCCCAGGGTTAACTTTTCTGAGCTCTGATTTAAGACCAATGCACCTAATTCTTGGCCACAGTGAGATGGATCCTGGCAAATGGAGAGAGTACTGACAACAGTGGAGACTTTATGAGAAAATCTGTGAATTCTTCTCCAGGCTGCAAGCAAGATCTCTTTTCTATGACCTCTCCTCCACACCCCACAGTGCCAGATCAGTTTCTCAGGCACAAACAGCACGTATGATGTTTCTTTCTTTTCTTTATCATTGTCCCCTGAACAGCAAGAGTGTCAGGATGCCAATCTGAGGAGTAAGAAGGTCACTGGCTTCCAGCTGGATGATTTACTTCCTATAGGGAAAAACAGTCCATAACTTATGCTCTCCCCATCCCCTGGCAACTTCTTTATGATTAAATCTACCCATCTCCCACTGTATGCTATGACCTCTTCAGTCACTCACAGCATTCCTTATGTAAAACATGTTTGATTGCTCCATATGCAACAAGACCTATTTCTAGATAATAGTTTATTTTGGCAGCTGTTATCATCTGCAAAAGAAACTTCTTAGTCCACGCATCTCCACTCTCCTTGGGACTTTTTAAGCTTTGAATTTAATTGGGATTATGACTGCAATGCAAAGATGAACAAGGAAGTTGGCCTCAACAAAATCATGGGGACTATATCCTGAACCACACACTGTAGGTTTTCTTGTATACATGTATTGTAAACATACACTTAAAACATTCAAATGGGAACATGGGAGATAAACAATCTGTGTTCCCACATGTCACTGTGCCACAACTGGTCTTGGTGCATGGATTGAGGGAAGGCTTTTCCCTCTGAGGCCACAGCAGTTTCAGTTGGAATGAAGGGATGGCATTTCATTAACTGCTGATGCCTATTTCCCTAATGATAATTGGGAATTTAAATGAAATTCAACCATTCACAGTATTAATTTACTGAAGCTTTAAAAATATAAAATTATCTTTACCTGGAGTCTTCCTATTGCCACCAGGCAATATTTGCTGCCCTGTCCCACCTCGGCATCTTCTTCCGGTATAGTCATTCCTACAAACAACCCAAAAATTAAAAAGGAAGAGCTTTATATTAAAAATGTTGTACTTCCCTTGTATTCATTTAAGGAGCAAATTACACACTTATGTATGAGTTTCCACTGCTATTTTTTCTCACAACCACACTACTCTCATGTCCCCCAGTTAATGGGATGTGGTGGCTTAGCGGTTAAACCACCAATTCTGACAATTGGAAGATCGGAAAGTTGGCAGTTTGAGGCCTGAGTGCTGAATGATGGGGTGAACTCCTGTCACTAGTCCCAGCTTCTGCTAACCCAGCAGTTTGAAAGCATGCAGATGCAGATAGATAGATAGGTATCACTTCAGTGGGAAGGTAACAATGTTCGGTGCAGTCATGCTGGCCACACGACCATCAGAGCAGTCCTTGGACAAAGCTGGCTCTTCAGCATAGTAACGGAGATGAGCATTGCCCCTTACAGTCGGTTGCAACTAGACATTCATGTCAAGGGACTACCTTTACCTTTTACCCCCAGTGAACTTATACCTGAGAGGATATCTGAACCTAGATTCAGTGGTGCTATCTGTTCAGGATTTGGAGGCAGGGGTCTAGGAAAGAGCAATGCGGAAGGCACAGGCAACTGAGTTGGCTTATTACATTTTCAGTTCAGTGAAGTAATATATATTATTACATAAAGAAGAGGAGCACCTCTTTGCCCAGTGCCCAATTACTCAACTACATAAATCCTTAATTTTCTTCATTCCAAGTTCACATCTGGATAGCCACTAAGAGCATGTCACATGTTTTTGTCCTGCAGCCCATTGCCAGGATCTCACAGAAATTCAGTCAGCATAGCCAACGGTTAAGAGAGCTGCAATACTTGATTTATTTGATTTGTTGGGACTCAGTGCAGGGAAATCTGAAAACACCTAATGGGTCAATGGTTCCTCAGCCTTCCTTTAAACATTAGGGTTTAATCCTTGGTATCTCCAGGAAGATGATCCCAAGACCTGAGAGAATCACCATCAATCAGACTAGACAATGCTCGGTGAAACAGAAAGCACTCTCGCAAGTACAGGGTGGGAATTCCTGTCCTTAAGTTGTGGTTGTAACACACTCACACAATCTCTGGCCAGGGTATCCAAAAGACAGCCTCTTTCAATATGAGACCATTCAAATGGATTACAACCAATTTTGGAGAATAACATAACCCTTTCACAAACTCTGGGAGGCAGGCCTTTATTGGAATACAGACAGCTCCCAAATCTTAAAAAGCTACTCAGTTACAATAGGATATATAACATGGATACATGCAGGAACGAAACCCTGCCTCAAACTCAGATGCCAATTCTGTCCCCGTATCTTCTCTGGGAGCAATATTACTGGGGCCAATAATATTACCCACAATATCAGAGGTGCATTTAATTGCTCTTCCTCCAATGTGATATATGCCAGAAATGCCTCCCTACACCCTACATCAGACAAACAGGGCAGCCTCTACACAAGATCTGACATTAGAAATAGCAGTAATCCAAAACCAGTGGCAGAACATTTCAACTTTCCTGGACAGAATTGCAGTCCTTGAGCTAGTAAATTAGAAAGGAAAACTAGGAAGCAAAACTCCTGAACTGAAATATATTTACAAATTCCAATCCATTAGCAGATCTATGAACAAAGACAATGTCTTCATGGCATGCTACAGTACATACAGTGGGACCTTGTTATCCGCTGGGATTTGGTTCTAGGATGCACTGTGGATAACAAAATCCGTGGATGCTCAAGTCTCATTAAATATAATGGTACAACAAAATTGTATCTCATATATAAAATGGAAAATCAAGGTTTGCTATTTGGAACGTATACTTTTTTGGAATATTTTCAAGCCGTGTATGCTCAAATCCGTGGATAAGAAATCTGAGGGCCAACTGTATATTAATGCAGGACTCCTCACTACTGCATATATAACAAAAGGAATCTTCTGAGAGATTCCTGAGAGAGTGTTTTGAGCCCCCGGGAAACTGACTTTTGGTAGGAGGATTTATTGCTTTCACACAACACCACTAGCTGATCACTGTAAAGATCTGAAAGGCTTGTATCATATTATGCAGCCCTCTAAAAGTTTAGGAGAAGAGTCATAATTTGCATCTTTCTGTCTCCTAGTACATTCCAGCCCACTCCCACAACTATGTAAACATGCTGGAGCATTTTATTATCACTCTGTACTCATCCAAACAAGTGGATTTATATCTATGAAAGCTCATTTGAAAATAAAAACCAGTTAGTCTTAAAGTGCTAAAACATTTCTTTTTCCTTTCTGCCCCCTTCCAACTACCCTTTAGAAGATCGGAGTGTTTCTTCTTTCTCCTTCCTGAAAGAAGTAACTGGGCTCATACAGGGTCCTTCCAATGGCTGCCTGTTTATTTTATATTTAAAATAAAATGCTATTTATTTTATAAATAAAATCTTGATGTATGTCTTGCACTGGCCATACTGGGTCGGGTAAGATTCCTCTCCCTCTACTTCCCTCCACAGTGGAGTTTGGAAAAGAGGCAACTGAGTGCAAGATATGTAATTGATTGTAAAGCCAATGAAGTTAGCTGTAAAGTTACTTTAGGGGGAAAAAGGGAGGAGTAAATCTGGGATTTCTCAAGTGTCTCACTTCTCTGAGAAGTTAAAAATGGAGACTACAAAGGACTAGGAATGAGTTTCCTGGCCAATCCTGTCGGAGGCTATGTAATTTCAAGTGGCCATTTAAAAATATTTTAAACATGTCTCGATTTTTTTAAAAATGGTTGATGATTTCACTCCTGCTCCTTAATTTTATTTCTTAATCAATTGGTTTAATAGTTTTGTTGCTTTGTTTCTGTTTGACGCCTCGGGGGCCTTATTAGAGCTGAAAGATAATTGGTAAATAAATGTACAAATTAAACACAAAAGTTGAAATGTTATTCATTGATACCACCACCCTGGTGGTATCACCCTGGTGGTATCACCCTGGTGGTATCCCTCAATAGTTTTTTGTGGAGATTTCGGGCTATGTGGCCATGTTCTAGAAGAGTTCCTTTCTGATGTTTCGCCAGCATCTGTGGCTGGCATCTTTCTCTGATTTGCCCCTTGCGCATTGAGAGATACAGATTTGAAGTCCACAAAAACGGAGGGACAACTGTACTTGAAATACCACACACACTCCTGACCTATTTTTGTGGCCCTCAAGGCCTCCCAGTTTTTGGGGGTGGGAGGGAGAAATTGACCCAAACTTTTTTTGCCCCCAAATGCCCCCAAGAAGTATCAGGGGAAATTTTGGGCATATTTTGTTAAGGCAAGGAGCATGGGAATTATAGTCATAGAAATGCAAAGCTGTATGTGGGAACCAAAGTCTGTAAATTTCCAGCACGAGGTGAGATAGTGTAGTGAGACACGTACACAACAACAACAGATGTGAGTGTAGCCATAACACACAAAGGAATAACAACATTAGATCCGGAAAGGAAGGTCGTGTAAAGGTAAACAACGACATCACTGAAAAACATCACATGAGTGATTAAGTCATAGTAAGAGGTTGGACTATGGTATGGGAAAGTGTGGAACTAACCAATAGTATTGTTTGTATACACCCAGTACACACCCAGTGCACACCCAGTGGGTGGTAACCAAAATTGAACTATTTCTGTATTGTTCCGGTGAGCCATTGCACCTCCTTCCTACCCCCCAAGAACCAAGAATGTAACCTGAACCTGAACCTGTAACTAAGTTTTTTTGTGCAGGAGGAGATGTGGATGTATATAGCTTGATTAGTATAGCCAGAGTGTGTTTAGCAAGAAATGTGTTGCAAAGATGTTTATTGTTTTATTATAGATTTTGTATTATTCAAGTAGCCAATAAAGATAGTTTAGTGTACAGCTCGTGTGGTTTGTTGACTGCAAGAAGAGGGAAGCAGCAACAGTGATTCCAGAAGTTCCAGAGCTGATGTTTTTGTTCCTGAGCCGCTTCATGGGCAACTTTGCTACTTGCAACACATCACACCATTGATCAGTTCTGATCAGCCCAGCTTTGACCAGATGGTGGTGAGTTAAGTCTGGGGAAAGTACAACACCTCCCATCATCCCCAACATATTTCCCCCTTCACCTTGGTTTATTCTAGGGTCAGAAATGGCTGTTTTCTAACAGGAAAGGACTGGAAAGTTGGCTTACCTGTCAATCTGGCAAAACTGCCTTGAGAGGGCCAAAAATACAGTGAAATTGTTCCCTGTGCTCAATAGGGTGTTGGGGTGCATTTAATGTTTAAAAACAACCACGTTTTTCCAGCCTCTTAATCTGTGACAGTTGCCCATCTCTTTCAGTGCGTATGAAACACTTAGAAAACTGTTTTAGGAGTATCCCCACAGTGACCTTGTTTCATTGCTTTCAACTGTAAAATAAGTACTCTGGATTTTCTCTTTAAAAAACACACACACAAAAACAAATCAGCAACATATTTTGTCATACTGGAAGGAAATAGCAGAGTGAAAAACATGTGGGTGTTTCATTATGCTTTATATGTTTTAACGTTTTAGTGGGATTTAATGTCATAAACATGAAAAGAATACAAAGACATGTCAGAATACTATTTTTGGTGCCTTGGGGTTGCACAAACATCAGTTGTTTGGTACATCTGTCTATTGGTCTTTTAAGTAATCAGATTTCCCAAACTGAATTTTGTAGCCATAAACTTCCTATAAACGCCTGAATGATTTTAAGCTTTTTAAAACTCTGTTTCCCCAGAGTATCTTGGATTGATGTCACACCACAGTGATGCATCACTGAAAAACATATTTTGGCAGATTAGTCAGTTTAAAAAGAAAGTAAACTAGTGTTTTTCCCCCACTGCTATTTAATTCAAAGGATGTTAACCTCTTCTATGTAGACAGTGTTCTCTCTCTTTCCCTGTAGTCAGGAAACAGATCCAATACATACTCAGGAGTTATCAACATTGACATCAATTAGGTATTAATAAGACAGAGATGAGCAATTCCAGGAAAGTTCCAGGAAAGACCTGGAACTCTATTCCTAGTTTGCAGATTTGGGCTAAAATTTCCTGGGAGTGTTTTGGGTGCATATGCAGGCCAAAAATGACTTTTGGCCCACTTCTGTGTAAAAAAATGCATAGGATAAAAATACTAGTGATTATAGTTTTCAACAATGATTATTTATAAAGCACTTAAGGTTTTCCAAAAGCACAGTCCTTACCTAAACTTCAAATCTAAGGGCAAGTCTACACTAGGGACAAAAGTCCAGATGGACGGCTTGACCTGGTAGTTGGTTAGTTATACTGTATACACATGTCAGGAAAGGTTTTTTGCTGTGGTTGGTGCACAGTTGCTTGCTCTGACTTCAGAAACCCAGAAGCACCAAAGAGGGAAAATTCTTTCTATAACAGGGAAATGAGCGGGACTCCAGGGTAAATGGCAGTGGTTGCCAAGCAGCGATCTCTCCTGCCTCCCCATTTCCACCTGGAATCCAGGGCAGATCCATTGTCCACACTACAGGAAACATTGGAATATCCTGCTAGCTCTGGGCTGGAGCAGACAGGCATGAAAGAACGACCCGAATCCACTCTGTCCAGAAGCGGATCAGGACCCCGCTGTCCACACGGCCTGCTCCCAAGTGCTCACAGTGGCTGATCAGCATGATTTGGATTATCCTGGCTTCTTTTTTCTCCAGTCCAAAGGACCAGAATGCAGCTTCCAGCCCAAAGGACCAGAGCGCAGCTTCCGGCCACTTTGGAGGCATGTGTCGTTAAACGACACACATCTAAAGCAGCCAGAAGCCAATTCATTTGGGCCATCTGTTTCACCCCTGTCTTGAAAACTGAGGTTTTAAAACCCAGATTAAGGTGGTATAACCTGAGTTTGGTGTAGATAGGGCCCCACATTGTATAGCCTTATTGCACCGATCCAGGGATAAGCCTGAACATCCTGCGGCCTTACAGCGGCTTTGTGGGGGCAGGCAAGTGGGTTTTCTCCCTTGTGCAGACAAGCCCTAATTTTGGGGATAGGCAGACGCCAAGGCTGCAGGATATACGGCACTTTTTAAAAAACTGAGAACCACTAACCAGGATGTGCTGCAAAAGAGAGAGATGATGATGACCCATACCCTGCTTTCTCCCCCAAATTGGGATGCAAAGTGGCTAAAAGATGTAGAATTAACAAAATTCTGAGCCCAGGGTGATGACGATTGTTTACACAACTAAAAATGAATAAAGTTTAGAGTCTTTCCAACCAAAACTACTTTGTCTTTCTTGATTTCAGCACTACAATTCAGGGCAAATTACTTTTTGGGGCCAGGAGTTGTTCTTATTAATATAGCAGATCATGGT
The DNA here is from genome assembly GCA_034509955.1 of Urosaurus nigricauda. NCBI lineage: Eukaryota > Metazoa > Chordata > Lepidosauria > Squamata > Phrynosomatidae > Urosaurus > Urosaurus nigricauda. The sequence goes on along the minus strand of JAOEGL010000012.1, from coordinate 21,476,005 downwards.
TTTCAAAAAAAGAGGGGAAAACATAGTGAGAAAAAGAACCCATGACCAAGCTCCTATTCTTCATAGTCACATAAATGTTTTATGGCAAAGAGCAAAGTCCACTGGGAGAGTCGTTTCTGGCAGCAGAAATGGTATATAGTGGTAAATTGTGGCCGACAGACCAGTACTTATCCACAAGCCACTGTCTTCTGGACCACAGTGATTTTCTCGAATATGACGAAACAGTTGTAGCCAAAGGCCAGAAATATAGTTGGGTGTGGGGGGTAAAATGGCCTGTGTGCCTTCAAGTGAATTTGGTGTGCAGGCAAGTAGGGTCAGGCCCAGTTTGGGAGCTACTGGATGTGGTTCCAGATGGTGGGGAATCACATAGTGGCTTCATCCCCAGTAGATTCCATAGCTCTCGTTCTAAGTTGATCTCTGGCAGGCGTACCAATGGCGGTGTTGGGCAAAACCAAAACATCAGATTGCTATCCCTTCCTGGAAGACACAGAGCTGGAAGGAATATTGTAACTCTGCCAGAAAGCTAAAACAAACACAAACATGCACACTTTGATAAAAGGAACCCCACCCTTCCAAGCCACTGCACAGTAAGTTGGAAAAATGGATCATCTTTATTGCAGACAGGCATTTTAATAGCCAAGAAAAAGATGACAGTAACTATTTTACCTGTGCATGCCCTAAACTACACAATCACAATAAGGCTTCCAGAATGGTTAGGCTTGCTACGTTTTTAGCACTTTTATTTTTGTCTACTGTCTTTTCAGTTAGCTTAGGAGCAGCATAATAATCTAATGCAACATCAAGAAGTTCTTGGTTCTCAAAGGCACCTGGCTACAATTTCCCTTCCGCCTGTTTAGCAAATTTTCCCCTTTCACAGTTTAATGATCTCAGCAGTTAGCACATTCCAGGAGCTTGTGAACTTGTGCATAAGCAACATGGTTTCCTAAATGCAAATGTTCCTTGGCTTGGTTTTGGCTATGCAACTGAATACAGATTTAAGGCTTAAGAGTTTATTATCCATCCACTAGATGCAGGTCTTATGCCTGGCCAAAGATATACTGCTCTTGTGAATAAGGCCGTGGCCTTTTGATCTCCAAATAGATCATAATGGCTTGTCTTGGCTCCCTCCACTTATAGCAGCCACCTACCATTCAACCTGAAAACAGGCAAGCTTATTAAAAAGCCCGATCCATCTAAATCCAAAGCAATGGGAAACAATGTCCAGAATTAAATTTAGCTGAGAAATGAGATTCTTGATAGGCTGAATACTGGGGCATGAAAAAAGTGTAGGTCTGAGTACACAGGTAACATTAAAGCTATAACATCCCACAAAGAAAATTTATTAGCTGTGCTATCCCATCAAACACATGAGTCATAAGAAACTGGCTCAGAATTAATCAACTCATGACTTAATAGACTTACTAATATGCCATAAATATGCCAAAGTGTTTTGTCACAGCTCAGGTGCTATTATTGGTAAGAATCCACTGTCTGCTTCTGGTGTGAATACAAAGGATTTTCTTTTCCGTCTTGCCAACACTCACTAAGAATCGTGTTGTCTATTAACAAGAATTTTAGAATTATCACTTTTGTGGTGTTACACATGCAAGGATATATAGGCACAGTGAGAAGAGTGAAACTGGTCATAATTTCATGTTAACAAGGGTGAACACAATGGGCTCCTGAATTTCACAGCCTTACATAGTGGTAAGAAAGTTTGTACGGAGGGACAGGACTTATTATTAGCAATCTTGATGCTCACTCACAGACATATCCAACCACTTCCTACATTGGTTGAAGCTGGTAGGAATTGTAATGTAAACATTTGGATGGGACAATATTTCCTACATGCAGTATGGTTAAGGTACAGGAGTAGTTTGGACTACATTTCCCAACAGCAGTTTGGACTACAAATTCCATCAGCCAATGTTAGAGACAGATAATTATTATCGACTGGGTGTCTAGAATTTAAGAGAGTGAATTATTGGACTATAATCTATTCTAGTTTTGGGCAGCTGTGCTCTACAAAAGGCAACTTTTCCAAGCTACCTGTCTATAATGTGTAATCTAAAGAAAACCAACTTTTCTAACTTGTGTTACCTACAATCTATGCTTCACCAGTTGCAATAAGCAGAGTCTGGACAGCTAGAAATAAAACAAAAGTAAAGAAATGAAAGGGAAACGAACACCAGGAATACAGTATGGATTTTTATTGTTACTTGTTTTTACTGAAAATCCCTCTAAGACGTGCACTAGACTAGTTCTCTAGACCACAACACTTGTCCTGTCTTCGATTTAACAGTTATAAAAATTCTTGAATTCTCTCTCTTTCTATCCAAATGTTTTCCATCGATTGTTATGTGATGAATCAAACTGATTGGCGGGGGGGGGGGGGATCATATGGACTGAATAAAAAACGATTTCCTTCACAGAAATATGAGAACATTTAATTGAAAGAGAAAAGTCAAGGGGCAGAAATATTTCTTTAAATTCAATTTAGAACTAAAATACCAAGGAGTGGGAAGAATGCATTTTATTTGCCTACTTCATGAGTTGTGTTAATGTAAGCAACACCTAATATGATATAAGATAAACAGAGAGGCAATAGACAAAGCAAGCCTGTGATCAAAGGTTTGCACACAAGATGCTCCCTTGCAGTGTGGCAAAGTTTCCTTCTTTGGAGACTTTTAAACAGAGGCTGGATGGCCATCTGTTGGAGTGCTTTGATTATGTATTCCTGCATGGCAGAGGGTTGGACTGGATGACCCTTGTGGTCTCTTCCAAATTTATGATTCTAAGATTCTAAGACTTGTTTCAAACAGGGTGTCTCCTCCTCCTAATGCTACAGTATTGACTTACCTAATTTATTATAATATACATTATCCATACGAGAGCCAGCATGGGGTAGTGGTTTGAGTCTTGGATTAGGAAACTGGGAAAGCAGAGTTCGAATCCTTGCTTGGCTATGGAAACCTACTGGGTGACCCTGGACAAGTCACTCTCAGAGGAAGACAATAGCAAACCCCCTCTGAACAAATTCTGCCAAGAAAGCCCTGTGAAAGGTTTGCCTTGGGGGTCACCATAAATGACCCTAGGCACAGAACAATAGCATTATCACATCCTAAGAAGGTAAAACTTCTGGAAAAATGAATTTTAATGAAACAAGTTCCTGATAAACTTTTAGGGAACCCGAGGAGTTGGATGGAAAACTGTTCTAAAACCCAGTGCCACGGTGCAATGAGCCTTTGTTGCATTTATATTGGGTTTAGTCTGGTACTAGAACTACGTGAACATGCTACTTACATGGGCCAAGTATTAAATTCTGAAGTGCAGGAAAAGATATTCTGCTTAAATATTCAGAAATGTATCCTGACATTATACAATAAAATCCAAAATCCACGAAACAATGATACAATTTTTGGACAAACTAAAAAGCACAAAAAAAGAGAGAATATATATATATATATATATATATATATATATTTAAAAAAAAATAATACAGGAGAAGAAAAGCAATGATGTTAACAGTCACAGGCCCATTTTGTATCAGGTGTTGTTTCTGTTGTAGTTGGTATGGAGGGATCACAATGCAGGCAGAGGACACTCCGTTTCTTTGGCCATGTGGAGACAGAGACAAAGGGCAGTAAAATTTTAATTTCACAGGTCCTCATGTCTCTCTCCAGTCTTGCAAATACGGTATGTATGCATTATGTTACTTGGATTAAAAAATCCAAAATATTCCAAAATCAAAGCTTCAAAGCATCATAATGGTACTCAAAAAGCTTTGAATTTTGGAGCGTTTCAGATTTTGGACAAGGGATAATCAACCTGTAATATTATATATTCCTTCTCTCATTTGAGGTGGTTCAATTGTTTATTATGGTCTTGTTTGGTATGAATGGCCTACAATTATGCTATATGTGTCCACAACGTGGATCTCCAAATTCTTTAAGACAAACTTGAAACATCTGCGACCTTTCTTTTAAAAATAAAAAAATAGGAAGGCTGAAGTAATCACGAAGCAGTTATGGAAAGAGTTGTCACTTTACAACTCCTTCCACTCATGGAGGAGGACTTCAAGACTGCCAACCTTTTCTCAAGAAGGATAGACTAGAAGGGGGGAAAAATTCTTTTTTGGAGGTAATGACCTCTAAACAAAGAGTGGTAAAAGACTGTGAAATGAGATCATCTGTTTGCTCACTAGAACAAGCATCCTTGTGACTCTGACCTCAGGATGAAGGCAAATTCAATGGAAAAGCTAAAAAAGCCAAAACCAAATCAAACGATAATCTTCCTGCAAAGTGTAATTTGCAGGAAGGGGAGATCTCTCTTTTTTGATCCCCCAAATTCTTATGAGCTGCTGTGGCATTGCTGAACAGCTGGATGAACCGAAGGCAATGAGGTCTGGTTTCATTTAGTTCTGAGACATCTGTTTGGTACTACATAAATAAATAGCATAGGACCTTGAGGAATGCTTGGCAGGCAAAAATGAAAAAAGCTTAAGGGAGCAGAACGGTAAGATTCTGAGAGATCAACATAATGTTGGGTGGATCTGGACACTAATGATCAACAGTCATGAAATGGACTAGCAACTCCACGTCTGAGGAGTTCCTCAGCACCTCTGGTGGGCTTCCTTTCTATCCATGGTCCTTCCTCCATAAGTCCTAGCCGCTTACCTGGCAATGGGTGGAACAACAGCACACTGATAAGCAACAACTTGTATGAGATTGCCAATGAATATCAGGTGCTGTAGGCTATATTTTAGAGGAAGGAACTGGCAAAACCACATCTCAGTATTGCTTGCCTAAGAAAATCCTTTTCTTGAGGTTGCCTCAAGTTGATTGGGGACTTGAAGGCACATGCATACATATTACATTTTAACTATAGTGCCTTTTGTAGTTTAAAATTAATGTTTTTAATATGATTGTTCATTTAATTATTTTTAAAATTTACATTATCCATTGCATTAACTGTATTTTAACTTACACTGTGAGCCACCCTGGGTCCCACATTAGGAGAAAGTGGGATAGAAATTAAACCAATAAATAAATCAACCAATAGTTGTTGCTGTCTAGGTACTAAAGGACCAGCAGCTATATGAGAATGCAAGGAGTCATTCACAACACCGCTGAAACATATAGCAATTGAGGCAGAAGACAGTTGAGGTAGCAAGACTATATACTGATTCAGACTGTAGACAGAGAGGTCCACTTATCTGAAAGTTCACCTACGCAGCTGTCTAAAACAGAAAACTATCAGAATGTGAAGGGATCTAGGAGTCCTAGTAGAATTGGCAAAAGGGTGGGATAGAAACTTCTCCCGTGTGATAGCTGTCTAGTTGCAAGAAGGCTTTGTTTTCATATGAAGCAGCATTCAAAAGTAAAATTCCACTTGCATTCTGCAGTGAAGCCTTCTGTTAACTACTTTCCTCAATACATTTCCTACACAACACCAAGTTTGTATATGATAGAAAAATGTACTGGAGCAGGAAGTGAGTACAGGCAAAGCAAGAAAAGAATGGGAAAAGTTAGGAAAGCAGGAATGAGCAAGGAATGGGCAATGGGTTAGAAGCATTTAAGATGTGTGGATTCACAAACAGCAAAGATATCTAGATCCTTCTACCTAAGAGAGTCAGAAGCCTCTCTGGTACAAGTGTGAGAGTGGACAAGTCTGAGAGGGATTACTGTGTCTCATATTGATCTGGAGGGACAAAGCTCTTAACCTTGGAGACACCTATACTGGACACAATAATCATTCCTGCAAAAGAAGTTCTAAACATGATTTGCTATATAGTATTTTTCCTAAATAAGACATTTTATGTGTACTGTTTCTTAACATCAAAACAAGCCAGTTACCCTGCTGATCTCTGTACAATAGCAGAAATTTTTCCAAGTTCTTGAGCAGAGAGTATTCCTAGATCCTTCCACTTGATCCTTTTAAAAAAATATTTTTTTTTGAGTTGTTGGGACCTGAACCTGGGACTTTTCACATGCAAACTATGTGCTCTGCACTAGGCTATGGTCCTTTCCCATTACTATTTGAGGTAGCAATTTTGGGACTTTGTCCTTGGGAAACGGTGTATCTTTTTGCAAAGCATATGGGAAGAAAATATTTTAACTTGATGACTTGTATTGAATACTTTTGAGATAATATGATACAGTATGCAGCTTTTGCTTGCAATAACAGTAGCAGTTACAAGAAAGCTATTCAGATATGAGAGGTTTTATTTTGAATTCCTCAAATTTCTGGTGCAAATCCAAAAAATGTATTGCTACGAAGCCTATTTTCAAGTTACTGGTCTCTGCACTCAAAACAGGTTGTCCTAAACTGTCCTAAAGGCTCACGCAAAGCAAGCAAAAAACTGTTTTTCCCCATACCTGATCTTAACAGGCATAATTTCATTATAGGGCAGAGGAATGTTAACAAATTCAATTTCCTTTGCACGCAACATTATATTTCGTGTGTTTTTACTCTTCACAGATGTCACTATGCCTGGACTCTGGCTCAAAGCTACATAGCTAAAAGGGAAAAACCAAGTTTCCCACTCCTCTTGTGCAATTTAAGGTAAAGACAAGGAGCTGTGTGGCACTCTCTAGAACACAAAAAAAGCAAAGCATGGTTAAACATATAAAGTGTGGCTTAATAATCAAGAAATGACGTGGTAGAACATAATGTTAGGGACAAAACTTTTTACTTATACTAAGGCTGGCTACTGAAGATGCCAAAGATCAGGCCTTCTCAGTCATTCTTCCTTCTGAGCTAGATGTTCCACTGTTGAGATTTGTCAGAGCACAGGAATGCATTCTGTACATGTTTAGGGACATTCATATGTACTTATTTACTAGCCTAATGTCTATCAAATGGTGGGAATATGTGTGAAGCAGTAGTAATAGTTACCTTTTATATACTCCTTCTGGACACTTGCCTCCTATATTCTATAAGACATGGAAAATATTTGTCTCTTTCCTTAATTTGAAGAACTCTTTAGTTGCTGGTTATGCAAAAAGATTGAGAGGAGAGAATTTGCTGTAACAGCTGCTGATGTTGTAAAAACTCCAAGAGTTTTTCTAAAACAGGATAAAGCACAGATATATCCCAAACAAAAGTCCCTAGTGAGAGGGGATGTGCGGCTTTTGCTTACACGTACAAAAGGGTGCTGAAATGTACTTTGCCCAAACCACTTCCCAAAATCTGAGCATAATTTTGTCACTGTAGTTTGAAAGAGTGTTCTTTTGTATTATACACTGCCAATTTGCAGGACTGTAGCTCTGATTTCTGAATATTTTTCAGATCATTGATAGAACCATGTCAACAAAAAGTTTTAAAATTTCAAGTGCCGAACTCCAGGGTATCATGAGGTTCCAGTTTCTGCAGTAGAAAACTATATATGTTCTATATGTTTATATGTTCGCCCAACCCAGAATTATTAGCTTTTGCCTCATTTTTGTAGAATGCAGTAGAGAAAGAGGAAGGCTGCATTACGGATGGATAGACTCAATCAAGGAAACCATGGACCTGAATCTGGCAGTAGGGTTGTTGATGAGTGACTTGGAGGTTTCTCATTAATAGGGTTGCTGTAAGTCGAAGTCAACATCGTGACAGCTAACAAGAACAATTTGTCACCTTTCTGGCAGATGCTATTTATGTGACAACTCTTGATGAAATACTCTCTCCCCTGGAACTATTAAAGGGATAGGGTCCCTGCCCCTTATTTCACCTGAGAACTACAACAGAAAATAATAGTAAAACCAAAACCCAAATTGTGATAAAAAGTGGTATAACCCAGCCTGGCAAATTTAAAGAAATGTCAGCACTCAGCTCCCAGCTCTGCTCTCCTACACCCAGGTTGGGAGGTTCTTCCTGATAAGAAAGCAGAGCTGCACCCTATCTGGATAGTTTCCAACTTCCCAGGAGCTTGATTTAAGGAAATGGGATGAGGCTGTCGACAGGATGGTCAACGCTTGTAGTTGATTGCTTGCTAGCTAAGCATTACATTGTGTTTGTGGATTTAACCCTCGATTTCTATTTCAATTTTTCTTTGTGAGCAAAAGTGAGGAGCTTGTTGCAGCCTGACAGCTGAATTCAATTTCAGAGAAATCCTCAGGGCCTCATCACAGTGGTGGTTGGGGCCAAGGTGGTTGGGACCTAAGAATAATGGCATATTATAGTTGAAAGCTCTTGCTGACAGAAACTGAGCCTTAAATAAGGCATTTCAGTCTTTCAGAATGGGAAAAAAACAGTGCAGTGGCCTTATGGTATCCACTGGAGTTTGGTCCAGGACCCCCCCCCCCCCCATGGATACCAAAATGCATGGATGCTCAAGTCCCATTCTATAGCTGGATGACACTCTATGATGTTCTGGCTTCTATAGATCATTGAACTTGCAAACAGCTTCAGCTACTGTAAGTGCAGTTGCTGACAGTGTTCTGTCTCTAATGATAAACAATACGCTTACTGCCCTTTAGGAAACACATATGTAACTTTGATTATCTTCATGCTCTTGATGGATTTTCAGTAATGAGAAAATTTGAGTGATAAGAACCTTTCCACAACACAAGGACACTATGCTGTAACAAGGAATAGGCTAATAGGATCAAGCCAAGGTCCATAGTGGTCATCCTCAAGGAAGTAGCCAGCCTTGGAGCGGCAACGTCTAGTCACTGCAGTCTCACACCAATCCAGGTCAACTGGGGCTGGAATATATTTGACCCCATAGATAATGACACCTTTGCTTTCTGATTGTTTAATGTACACAAACATTGTATCATGTACAAAATTATTAAAAATACCATATAAAACTACCTTCAGAATATATGTTTAAGGTGTACGTGAAACATAAATCATTTTTTTCTTTAGATTTGGGTCCCATCTTCAAGATCTCATTATGCATATGCAAATATTCCAAAATACAAAAAAACCCAAAGCACTCTGGTCTCAAGCATTTTGGATTACGCATTTGGATTATGCTGATATCATGTCTTTCCTCCAAAGAGATCACAACATCATATGGAATCTCCCCCACTCTGTTATATTCTCAAATTCTTAGAAGTTGGGTCAGAATAAGAGAGAGTGACAATCACCCAGCAAGTCCTATGGCCCAAGAGAACCTGGACATATCTGGCATTTATTATCTCACACTAGTTTTCAAAACGTTCCATATTTTAATTATTATCTCACACTGGTTTTCAAAATGTTCCATGTTTAGCTCCTGGTATCTCAAGTCAAGAGACTCAGCAAATGATCTAAACAAACAAACAGAGAGCCAGCATGGCATAGTAGTTTAAGTGTTGGACTGTGATTCTGGAGACTAAGAGGCACACAACAAACAAACAAACAAACAAAAACAACCAGAGATAATACCAGATCAAATAGAAAAAGACCTATGCTAAGGATAGCTGCTTGCATTCCAATATTTTTTTGTTGATTCTTTCTTGAAAAATGAAAAGGAACTGTTTTTGTTATTTACAGTAACTGAAATGCCTTGCTAGTGCCAACTGGATGTGCAAAAGAAGAATTCTGGGCTAACTCCACCACCGCTCCCACATTTTATCTTGCTACCATGTGATATGAATTAGGGTAATTTTGTTTGCTTCTGAAGTGCCAGAAAAATACACATCATGTCCACAGACGCACGCAAAACAAATGCACTATATACCACAGAACTGTCAGCGAGGCAGACAAGATTATGCCATTGATCAGAAATATGTACAGCCATGAACTAAAATCAGCTTAAAGAGGCATATGATTTTAATATGATTGGATTGTAGGCACTAACAGCCCATGGGAGAGGAAAGAAAAAAAAGACCACCATCACTTATTAATGTTTGTGGTTATGTTACATGCAGACAACAAAAGGAGCAAGACAACTCATGCTCTGATTCATATCAGCAGGAGATGTCAGGGGCAAGAAAAGTTTTTCAGTCCATTAAATGGTTAGGTCAGCCAAACCATCCCTTAACAACCTTGGACAGGATCTCCTCTCTGTCTCCTGTTGTTTTCCACATTTTCCCAGATGTAAATATCCCCATCTGCAATATTGAGTTACTGGGGTGTTTTTAGAAGAGTGCAATTAGACCAAGAAATGAAATGTCATTCCCAGCAACCTTTGTTCAAAACAGGAAAAGCTTACTCAGGAGATGGAATATACAATGGATGTGATCCAACAACTTGAGTGTATGGTGTAGGATTGCCTTTGAACAACAGTTACCACTATTGCCCTGCCCCATTCTGTTATTACAAACTGTTTTTGAAACTCCCTTCAGCTTCAGAATTGGTTTACTGTTCAGGATAATGGCTGCTATCCTAAAAAAACAACACCAAAGATATGGAAGATTAAAAATTATGCCTTGCCTATTTTACCTGCCGGAGGCCAGGCCTTGATGTAACCAGTACAGTGGACCACTGCATACTGGGCTTCTCCTTCTTTCACTGGACCAAGGCCATTCCTAAGAAGAAATAAGACAAATTATATATTAAATCAGCAAGGCTGTCAAACTCATTAACTATGGTACTTTTAAAAATGTTTTGAGAATTAAATTGCTCTATACTTTCATCCTTAGAATTACAGTGGGCTCTTGCTGTCTGCTGAGGTTTGGTTCCAAGACCGCAACCCTATATCTAAGTCCATGGATGCTCAAGTCCTATTAAATACAATGGCATAGTAAAAAGATGTCCCTTATAAAAAATGGCAAAGTCAAGGTTTGTTTTTTGATTATTTTTTTAAATTTAAATTGTGGATAGTTCAACGCACTTAGGGCAGAAAAATGAAATGCACAGATATAGGATGGGGAGACATCTGGCTGAATGAAAGTGAAAGGGATCTAGGAGTCCAAGTAGACCACAAGTTGAATGTGAGTCAACAGTGCGACGGGGCAGCTAAAAAGGCCAATGCAAAAATGTGGAGAAACTGGAGCGGGTCCAAAGGAGGGCAACTAAGATGGTGAAGAGTCTGGAAACCATGCCCTATGAGGAAAGACTTAGGGAGGTGGGGATGTTTAGCCTGGAGAAGAGAAGGTTAAGAGGTGATATGATAGCCCTGTTTAAATACTTGAAGGGAAGTCATATTGAGGAGGGAGCAAGCTTGTTTTCTGCTGCTCCAGAGAACAGGCCCCGGAACAATGGATGCAAACTGCAGGAAAAGAGATTCCACCTCAACATTAGGAGGAACTTCCTGACAGTAAGGGCTGTTCGATAGTGGAACACACTCCTTCCTTGGAGTGTAGTGGAGTCTCCTTCCTTGGAGGTCTTTAAGTGGAGGTTGGATGGCCCTTGTGGTCTCTTCCTACTCTATGATTCTATGGATAAAGAATCTCTGGATAAGGACAGTCAACTGTATAATGACAATAATGATATTTAATCATATCAGTTGTATGTTTTAATATAAATGAACATTACAGTGGAACCTTATTATACACTGGGGTTTGGTCCCAGGACCAAATCCATGGATGCTCAAGTCCCATTATATATAATAGCACAATAAAATAGTGTCCCATATTTATAAGGGAAAATCAAGATTTGATATTTGGAATTTATACTTTTTTGGAATATTTTCAAGCCGTGTATGCTCAAATCCATGGATAAAAAAATCTGTGGATAAGGAGGGCCAACTGTATTATATAAGATGTTTGTGTTTTTTATTCAAAGTGTCCTAAAGATAATATATATATTTAATAAAAAATATTTATTCCTATGCTTCAAAACTAGATTTAAAATGCAATCCTGCACATGTCATCTTAGAAGAAATTCCCACTGCATTCAATGGAATGGACTTCCAGGAAACTGGGCCGCTCTAAAGGAGAATTAAACAAATTCAAAAATATAAGTGTACTAATGGCTAGGGGATAACTATGTTTCCATATATCAGCTGCTCAATACTATAAGTAGGAGGTTTTTATTGAACAAATGTTTTGTTCTTGCACATCTACCTGGCTGCTGTGCCATTTTGCAACTAACTGGCTGCTGTGGGAATAAAATGCTGGACTAGATCAGACCCTGGAAAGCTACTTGTTAAATGTAATTACTTACTGTTCTAAGCCATTGGCCATAGTTACAATTATAGAGTAACTCTTGCTCCTCAAAAGTAAGTCCAATACTAATATTTATTATGCAAAAATACTTTAAATATTTTGCAAACGAACAGGACTTTGAAACAAAACAATCTTTTTTCTTACTTTAAAATAGAACAGGAAAATGCTACACACTGTTGGCTCATAGTACGAAACACACTCAAACAGTGAGCCTACATACTTTCACTATGAAAGTAACTAAAAATGGTCATGACGAAAGGAGAAAGTCATTCCTCACAACACTGCAATTGGATATAACTTATCAATGTTTACGTTTCTGAAAAAAATAATTTTACTTACAGGTTAATGATTTGTAATTAGATATCTCCAAGCTTCGGATTAAAACTTTGGTGGCTTTCATGTCATTGGGATGGTCAATCCACTTTGGGTTTGAGTTCAACCTTTATTAAGTGGTAACATAACCTATGTTAAAAACTAACCTATAGTCAAATAGGTACAGTATCTTGGATAATTCCTTTAAAGTTTGGGCTAAAAAAAACCAGAGTGGATTTACCATCTCACTGACCTGAGAGCCAGCAGCCACCATTGGGGCTGATCCAGAAGTGAGTTTTTCTTTTCTTCTTGTGCATATAGGTTATTATGACAACTCAAATTTAAATCTGCATCTATGGACAGACAGCGGGTCAAAATACAATCAACAACAAGAACAGAAAACAATTGAGACCATTCTAAACATACTTATAATCCTGTAATACACAAAAAACAAAAACATGCAGGCAGCACTAAGACAAATTGTGGTTTACTAAGTAAAAACATGAGCGGCTTTCTTTCTTCACCATAATTCCATTCTTCTGCCAATTTCTTAATTCAAATGCTCTGTTGAAAATCTGTCTGCACCTTGGCACAGCTATAGAATTCTTTCACCTCTATACATCAAGTATTAATCCCATCTTGGAAAAGTGGCTATTGTGTCTATGGGGTAGTGTGAACTGTTGTCCAAAGAAGTGACCTTTTGACATTCTGGTGGTGGTGGTTGTGTGTCTTCAAGTCATTTCTGACTTATAGCAACCCTAAGGCAAACGAACCTATCACAAGATCTTCTTGGCAAGATTTATCCAGAGAGGATTTGCTGCTTCCTTCTATTGAGGCTGAATAAATGTGACTTACCCAAGGACACCTAGTGGATTTCCACAGCCAAGTAGAGATTTGAACCCTGTTCTTCCAGAGTTTTAGTCCAACCCTGAGATCACTACACTCTGCTGGCTTTTTCTTTCTGGTGCTAACATCCTTCCCTTCAGCAGGCAAAGTTGATTCATGGGCAGCCAAAATATGAATGTAGACTTGTGATATGCTCCAAGAGGCTATCACTGGCCTACAAGTTCTAAAAGATTGTCTAGTCTGTGAAAGGACCTAAAAGGATTGCCTAACATCTCTTGGGTGTCAGACCTAATGACATGAATAACTAAAGAGACCCATGTCAAAGTAGGATAGATACCTACCTGTATCTTTTTCGCATGGTAGTTATTCTGTTCAGAGGTAAGTGATCTAGTGGGGCATTTCCACACCTGGAATGGAATGAGAACATCAGCAAAATTCAGTAACAACACTAGATTGCATATGAAAAAGAGAGGAAATAAGAACAGTATCTGCAGCCAAGAAAAAAAATTCAGATGGTTTTAAGTCACTGTAGTTAAACTGAGAACAGTAAGTTTTTTAAAAAATAAAAAAGCCACCCTCTTTCTTTCTATTATCTTTTTCTTGATCTCTTTTTTCGTTACATCCTGGATATTCTTACTCAAATTAGGAAGGGTGTGCCTGACTCATGGGAGGGGGCGGTATATATCATCATATGTAATAAATACATGTTATCTATTTTACAGTGCATCCAGAGCAAACTTATAAATGAACACCTTTGAAATTAACACAGACTAGGAACAGAATGCCCCATCAATTCCTGCTTCATAGGCAGAGTCCTGGCTAACAAGACAGTTCTGTACTTAAAGTTCAGTACATTAACACTGAATATACTTATTGAGAAAGAATGAACATAAGGGTTGAAGAATTCCAAGTATTTTTTTTTTTTAGGCCAAAAAAGAATTAAACCACAGCCCACAAGCCCTAAATAATCTTAGTTATTCCCACGTGATATGACTGAGAAAAAAGTAAAGACAGTTTCCAGACAAGTTTAAAAATTGCAAAAATGAAGATGTTCCCAAGATTTGCTCATGTGACTAAAATTAATCAGTGATTGATTCTTTTCCTTTCAACATGCATTTTAAACAAATAATATTGTTTTGTTGAGAAACAAAAATAACCACAGTTCCATTCCATTGTGAAATGTTTCATTCCAGAAGTACTGTTTTAAATAATCACAAATTAAGATGACACAAAGGATCACATTCCAGTGGTTAATGTGATGTCGGGTTTTTCTAAGCAAGGACAGGGGAAAATTAAGCTCTGATAAACAGAGTTGTGGAAAAGCTATGAGATGGCAATTTCTTCATTAACTGGAGGGGGGAGAATCAAAATTTAAATTTACTGGCATGTTAATGAAAACAAGCACAACCGAGTCTTCTTTCTTTCTTTTTAAAGAACAAAGTTACTTGGGGGTTGGCAATCATCCATCTCTATTAATAGTGTACATTTGTAGCACATCTCAATATAAAAACAAGGATGAAGTATGTTTTCCATGATCTGCTAAAAAGCTTGGATAGTGATATAAAAAGTGATGCTTGAACAAAGAAACCTGCCTTATAGTTAGTCAGCCCATTTACAGTTAAGCTCTATACTGTAGTTGACCTACAGTGCCACCAGTTCTCAATATGTCCTCTGGGGTCAGCTAGCTTAACCATGGATTCACTGGACATCTTAGATCTTAAAACATGGTTAGGGCAACTACTGGTTATGCATACAGAGGCAATAGTCAGAAATCTTTCTAGGAACAACTGGTTTGATCAAAGAAGATTGTACTGAAAGAATTACTGCCTACTGAGGTATGGAAAACGGGAGAATTTCATCTTTATGCACTCCAGATGCACATTTGTCTTAACAAATGAACAGATAAGTAGACCTATAACATAGTCCTCTAAGATCCTGATATATATGCAGGGCCAAATTCTAGTCATTTGCCATCCATGGACTACATTCCAGAAATAAAAAGACCCCTAGGGCCACAAATATCCTGTCTTGTAAACACAGGGTACATTTTAGATGCAGGCGAAGTAAAACATGTAACAACCAATGTCCCATTCCTCTTCTTTTTGGCCAAATTATGATATAATAATGGGAACCTTGCATGGAAATGACCACACCTCTCTTGGGATTCATTATAATGAGGAAAGGGAAAGTTGAGGGCAATCATATATGAATTCTGATGTTTTAAGAAAGCTGGAGTCAATAAGCTTAAGGATACACCGGGTGAGATTCCATGGTCAGAAATACTAACAGAAAAGGGAGTTTATGATGGATGAGAGTTTCTTAAATTTGAAGGCAATTCATAAACAATTATAACAAGGAACAAAATTGGGAGGCATCCAAAGCACAACGGTTGCGTAATGAGCTTTTGAATGAGTTGAGATTTAGCCAAACACATGTAGAAAATGGAAGGAACAGCAAATCATCAGGAGGAGTACCCAGTATTTGGAAGGAGACTGTTAGGTCAGCTAAAGCTAAGAATCTGGGCTTGCAAGAGAGGTTACAATAATTAAAAAGGGAGCTTGGGGCTATGTTTGGAGGAAGAAGAACAAGGAAGCATTGGGTTAGATGCATGGAGAAGACAGAAAAAAATCCACTGGGCAGAAGAGAAAATGAGTAACTGCTCAACTCCTACTTTGCTTTCACCCTCTCCTAAAAAGAAATCAGTACACAATCTGGTAAATGTAGAATAGGTGAAACAGGAAAATGGGAGCAACCCAAGCTGTGTAAAATGTGATAATGAGGACAGCTAGCTACTTCCATAGATCAGGTATCATAGAATCATAGAGTTGGAAGAGACCACAAAGGCCATCCAGTCCAACCCCCTGCCATGCAGGAACTCCCAATCAAAGCATCCCCGACAGATGGTCATCCAGCCTCTGCTTAAAGACCCCTAAGGAAGGAGACTCCACCACACTCCGAGGGAGTGTGTTCCACTGTCAAATAGTCCTTACTGTCAGGAAGTTCCTCCTAAGGTTGAGGTGGAATCTCTTTTCCTGCAATTTGCATCCATTGTTCTGCGTCCTGTTCTCTGGAGCAGCAGAAAACAAGCTTGCTCCCTCCTCAATATGACATCCCTTCAAATATTTAAACAGGGCTATCATATCACCTCTTAACCTTCTCTTCTCCAGGCTAAACATCCCCAGTTCCCTAAGGTGTTCCTCATAGGGCATGGTTTCCAGACCCTTCACCATCTTAGTTGCCCTCCTTTGGACATGCTCCAGTTTCTCCACATCTTTTTTGAATTGTGGTGCCCAGAACTGGACACAGTATTCCAGGTGGGGCCTGACCAAAGCAGAATAGAGTGGCACTATAACTTCCCTTGATCTAGAAACTATACTTCTATTGATGCAGCCTAAAATTGCATTGGCTTTTTTAGCTGCTGCATCGCACTGTTGACTCATGTTCAGCTTATGGTCTACTTGGACTCCTAGATCCCTTTCACATGTAGTTTCATTCAGCCAGGTGTCCCCCATCCTATATCTGTGCATTTCATTTTATCGCCCTAAGTGCAGAACCTTACATTTCTCTGCATTGAATTTCATCTTGTTAGCAGAGAAATGTAAGGTTCTGCACTTAGGGCGGAAAAATCAAATGCACAGATATAGGATGGGGGACACCTGGCTGATCAGGAACATAACACACAGGAAAAAAGGTTTTTACTGTAAGAACAGTTCAACAGTGGAATAAGTTGCCTCAAAGGGTGGTGAACAGCTCATTTTTGAAGGCCTTCAAATAGTGATGTGATGGCCATCTTTCAAGAGTGCTTTCATTGTATATTCTTGCATGGCAAGAGGCTGGACTATATGACCCTTGTGGCCCGTTACAACTCTATGAATCTTGTCCCAGCCTTCAAAAAGGGAGGAAAAAGAGAATCCAAGCAACATTTAATTGGCTAAGTTGAAAGTGATAACCAGGAAAAGTTCTAGACCACAGCATTACAGAGTTGGACTGTCAGCACTTGGAAATGAATGTTATGATTACTGAGAGATAGTATTGGTTTCTCAATCCTACATCATACCGCATAATGTTATCTCTTATTCTGATAGAGTTAAATGCCTGGCAGATCTGGGAGTATTGTGATGGAGTGTCTCTGGATTTCAGCAAAGCTTCTGAAAAGTTGTCCTGTGATATATGTGTGGACAAGCTAGTAAAATGTGGAGTAATTGTACTGGTAGATTTCTAGCTGGTTGCTGGATCATATACAAGGAATGCTCACCAATGGTTCCTTATCACTGGAGTGTGGTGGAGTCTTCTTCAGAGTATTTTAAACAGAGGCTGGATGGCCATCTGTCAGGAGTGCTTTGACTGAGTCTTTTTGGACGAATTCCTTGATCCCATGCACATTCTCACTGACCTTCTTTCTTTACTATCCTAGTCTTCAAATCCAGAATCTCCCCTAAAACATCTGGAGTGGGAGAGAAGAAGAGATGTGGCCTCTTCCAACTTTATAACTACCCTGAAGAAAGTGACAAGTGGGATGCCACAGGAGTCTCTCTTGGAATCAATGTTATGCATCATGTTTATAATTAACTTGGATCCAGGAGAGGTTGATCCTTAAATTTGCAGATGGGATCAAATAGGGAGGTAGCTAATTCTTTAGAAGACAATCAGGAATCAAGATGACTTTAATGGACTATTGAACAAGGTAAACCACTCAAAATGAATTTCAACAGATACATGTAAAACTCTAAGTGTGGGGGGGGGGATGTATAAATACATGATTGATTGCACCTGCCTTGACAACAGTATATGTCAAAAAGATCTAGAGGATGAATAGATAACAAGGTAAACATGAGTGAACAGGGAGACGGATTAGCAAAACAAGCTAATACCAATTTAGCCTGCATCAAAAGTCCAGTTAAGTTTATGAACTTAATTTAAGGAATGAATAGCACCAAAGGAACCAATATAATGAAGTAATAGTATCAAGAGAAATATCAGAGGAATTAGGAAAGGCAATCAACAAGTTGGAACATCTCCAGGAGAAAGTCACCAAGAAGGTAAAGAGTATGGAAACTAAGCCCTAAATTGAGTGGCTAATGAAGCTGTGTATATTTAACCTGCAGCAGCTGAAGGATTTACAGTCTTCAAATATTGTATCACAAAGGTTGCTACATGGAAGATGGTGCTGCTCCAGAAGATAGGATATAAACTAATTCAAAATTACAAGGAAGGAGATTCTGACTAAGCATTACAAACAACTTCCAGACAAGTAAAAGCTGGTCAACTCTGAATGAAGTACTTTGGATTTTGTTTCCCTTAAGGTTTTTAAACAGAAATTGGATGGTCATCTCTCAAGAAGGCCTTAATTGATTTCTGGAATGACGGGGTTCAAATTGACCCCTTCTAATTGAACAGTTCTACACATTGTGCAGATAGTATAAATAGCCTGTCCCATATTCTGGTTTATAGACTATAATAGTAAAAAGAAATAAATAGTTCAGCAAATGATTGATTGGAACCGTATACCTCATTCTACAGATGAATGAACGCCTTGATCCCATGCACATTCTCATTGAGGACTGCTGGCCTTCTTTCTTTACTGTCCCAGTCTTCAAATCCAGAATTCTCCCTAAAAATATTCAGAGAAGGAGAGAGGAGAGAAAACAATAAAGAATGAATGAGTGAGTCTCAAATGCATCAATTTCAGTCATTATGTCCATAATCCAAAAACAGATGACATTCGGGTGGTAGCCATGTAAGAGTCTATCTGGATGTGATAAAGGAGTGCAGACATATTTCAGAGTGCAAATGCCACAGATTTGAACTGTATTTTTCTCCAGTACAAAATACTGCACTTCATGTTCCTGCAAAATGTGATAAAAGAAAAGCACCACTTTAAAGGAAGGAAAGGAGCCAGTGAATGAGAAACACACATAGATCAAATGAAAAATAGAAAGAAAGAAAGAAAGAAAGAAAGAAAGAAAGGTCATCTTAAATATTTAGATTTCAATTGCAAACCCCACTACAAACTTGCAGTGGCCATATGTGTGCAAAATGAATGGAAATCCTGAAATTCCCATCCTCGGACAAAACATCATAAATAATTTTGCATGATTTCCTTTTTAATTTTGCACAGCATAACTGTATACATGCACAGAGAACTACAATGCTGCAACAGTGAAAGCTAAAAACCTCATTTTAACTAGGGGTGCTTACCAAACACTAGATTTTGGGGTCTAAGGGATAGTTGGGAAGTTTTCCATTTGATTCCTTGGCAAAGACCTCTCTGAAATACCATATATACTTGACTATAAGTTGACCTCATGTATATGTCAAGGGCAGGTTCTGAGGCCTGAATTATGGATTTTGATAAGACCCATGCCACACTTAGAGGCATGTGATGAAGGATGTAAAGAATGAAGCAAAGGAAAACCATGCTAAAGAACTTACAAAATTTCTGACAGCCATAAATGTTTGTGCTCACCCTAAAGTCTGGATAGATGAGGGTCAGTGCTTCTTTTAGGTGCTCCCAGAATGGACTGAGATCTCGCCTTTCACCTCAGTGAAAGGGCAGTTCCTTTTTCTTTCTTTTTGGATAAGAATTAATGTCACCTACTTACATTGACCCCTGGAGAAGTTAACTCAGGATTTTGGGAACATTTTTGACTAACATTTCGAGACTAATACATGAATATATACAGTAAACCCCACTGTGCAATTGTCACTGGATAAGAAACCGGCCTCAGGTCTGAACAAAGACAGTTCAGATTTCTGGAATGGCATGGATTCCTTGTCAATAACACTGACCAAATCTTTCTTACACAGACTTAGGCACACAAAGACTGCTGCTAAGAGGGACCTACATCTCAAAACTAGAGATGTGTGGGAAATCCAGATGATAATAACAACAACAACAACAACAACAACAATAAATTATTTATATCCCGCCCCTCTACAAGATGCAGTCTAGGACGTTACCCAACCTGCACCTTTCAAAACACAATTTATTCCATTTCCAGGCATGTGTATATTTTGATATGTTCACAGTGAGTAAGAAAATAAGCTGATAGCCACTCAAATTGGTATGAAGTAAAACAAAGAGTCTCTGATTTTATTTAATAGAAAAAAGTTCTAGCCTGTTTTTCAAATTAGTGGCACAGTGGTTTATAAAACTTATTTAAAGCGATAGAGTGATCTGAAACAAACAGCTAGTTCCTCACATATGGAACTAAATGAAACAAACCAGTACAGATCAACAATGGATATCTGCACAGTCATACATATTCACATAAACAGGAGAAAAAGAACCAAACCAAACAAGTGTATGTTTTGTACAGTTGTATCAACCCATGCACATTCTTGCAATAAGACTATGAATTAGAAAAACAATTCCCAGTAATGGAAAAAAAAAGTCTTTCACACAAGCAAAAAAAAATATGCTTAATGCTATGATCAAGTCACATTCTGGAAAATGTACATGGCTCCCTCCTGCTTTGCTCCCACTGCTAGACAGTTATGAAAGACATAATTGTCTCCATGTGACAGATATTTTGGCAGGCAACACCTCAATGCAGCATGCTACCCACTGCCATATTTTTGACCGTTACATCTTCACTTTGGAATGTCTTTAGAAGACGTCTCAAAAGTATTAGTGCATGAGCTAGGTCTTGCCCCCAAATTATACTCCACTGACCTACATGATGTGACTCAGAAGACTATTTATGGTGAGGGAAAGGATGACAGGGATCTCAAATAATTCTTAGTTGTTAATGTTTGTTGAAACACGAGACACAGAGGGCTGATTCTCATTATACTCAATGAAGACAGCAATCATCAAGCCATCATGCCACAGAAGTCCCCCGAGTATAAACACAAGCTTAGAAGGATGTGATATCTACCATGATCCCTGCTCATAATCTTGCAGTCATCTTCCAAGTTTCATCCCCCTATGGATGTAGCTTGGTTCCAATGGAGAATATGCAAAGCACACGATTCTACTTTAGACTTTGACAATACACTACTTTCTTTCTTTCGATCTTATCATTTCCCAAGTAGACAAATCTGGCCAGATGGGTGCATCTTTCATTATCTAATCAAGCAGGAAAGGATGTTGCAGAAGGAATGGAGTGGGAGACAGAATGGCAGAATAATTCCTCTGGCATATATGTCTGATTGGGTAATGCCTTTGGGTTGTAACCTAGCAATTCAACAGCTATTTCAAGCACTAACTCAGAACCGGATCTCCCTCTTTCTCTGTTCTCAGAAAACTGTATTTTGTCATCCCTACTTGACTGTGGCAATCCTCCTCTGAGAGGATTTCTTCCATCATCTTTCCAAGTCCAGGAGACAGCCTATACCTCTATTTCTTTTGCAGCATTAGCATTGGGAGGATGGAGAAGGAAATAAGGAGAAAAGTAAGGAGTGTTGAGTTACACAGCTGTGTGTCTGCAGTAAAGAAAGCAAAGCTTGACCTGGGAAAGAATGGAATTCTGCTCTATTGTAGTTGTGTGTGTTTTTATGTACAACATGTAAAGTAAACATCTGCCTCTAAAATCAGTCAGCTCCAGAATTACTGAGTATGTGTGAAGAGCAAAACAGAAAGAAAAGGGAGAAGCAGATTAGCTGGCCTCACCAGTTGCCCTAGTATCCTGAAAAAAGCATAGAGCTATACATTTCACCACCAAAATGGAAATCATAAGAAAAGGTGAGGCTGTTGAAAGAAAGAAAAAATCACCCTGGCATGCATTTTGGAAGAAGCTTACAAGTGGTCTCTAGAAGATTAATTTTTTTTGTTTACTTATGCAAGGCTTACCTGACTAGTTTTTTCCCCTTTTCATGTCTTCTGCATACTGTTAGTTTTGAATAAAATATTTGTTGAAACATGTTGACTTGTTCTTCTTTGTGGGAGTGTAGGAACCAATCCGCATTCTTCCCCAAGATCAGCCAGTGGTTTCATGGCTCAGTGGGGATTTAAACCCTGGTCTCCAGAGTTGTAGTTCAAACCGATACATATTAATATGGGCCTAGTGCAAGGACAGTAGAATAAGAAGGTGCACAGGTAACCCGATTTGTGATATTGTATTTCTATTTAAATTTATAACCATTATTTTTAGATTCCAATCTATAGCTATAAATCAACACATACTAATTTTATTCTAGAAGTCTGGGTCTTCTATTTTGGTGACAGACTTTCTTTTTCAGTGATAAATGTTCTTCTTTTTTGTGCCTGTGCGCAACTAGCTACCATACAATTTACTATATGATCAGATTTAATTCTCTTTTAGTCTTTCTTTCTTCCATTGTTAGCCATACCTTTGGCCCAAATGACAGGTCTTTACATTAGGGTACCAGGTATGTTCATGCTGGAGTTGGGTCTGAATCCAGGCCCTCCTGGATCACAACTCCCTTAGCCACAACTCCATGCTTTATGGCTAAAACCAGCCAAATAACATTTAGGCAAGGGCATCCAATTCATTCCAGCAAGTGTTCTATTGCTTTGCACAGTAGTCAGGAATTTTTCTCAGTTTTTGACCTCTGGCTCTGGCTCATCTTGATACAAGGGAAGGAGATCTTCAAACAGCATGTTGACATTTATAGGCTGATAATCAAATACAGTCCAGTTTTTTTTTGGCTGTTTTCCCATTCTCTTTGACAATTCCCACTGGGCAACTAAATCTAGCCCCTAATTCAAAACCAGGCTTCTATCTTTACTTGTTTAGATTCCTAAATTCTATAGTGACTCTTCCTAGAGCCAATCCCCCCCCCCCCAAAAAAAAAATTGGAGAGAGAAAAATACAAAATATGCTTACTCTAAGCCAATTTTCACTGGATTCTCAAAAACAGTACATTTATTGCTTATATCCTTGTTCCTGAAAAAGAATCTTGCAATTTCAAGATGGCCTGGAACTCAAGTGGTAAAATGAATGTTTTGCATGCAGAAAGTCCCATGCTGATTCCCTGGCATTTCCAGATAAAGCTAGGACAGACCTCTGACTGCAGTCTTGGAGAGCTGGTGCCTGTCCAGGTAGGCAGTAATGAGCTGGATGGACCAATGATCTGACTTAGATTATCTCACAATTCAGTTTAGAGCAAAATGTACCATAAAAATACTGTATATACCTTCCACTGAAATGTGTGTGTGTGTTTGTGCACACACACGCATGCGTGTGCATGTAGGTAGAACACTCCTGATTCTACAATGGAAGCACATGGCATACATTGAGAAAATGCACATGATAATTTTTATGCAAAGAAATCTAGCGCCTTTGAAACTAACTGAAAGATTTAGGTTGGGGGCATCAGCTTTCGTAGACTTGAGCCTCTTCAAGTCTACAAAACCTTCCTGAGGAAGTAGGCTCAAGTCTACAAAAGCTCATGATACCAACATCTATCTTTAAATTAGTCTCAGAGGTGCTACAAGATTCCTTTGCATACTGATTTTCCAGACTAACATGGTTATCTCTTTGAATTTTACCATGATGATTTTTGTTTACATAATTTATGCCAGCATGGAGTAATGGTCTGAGCGTTGGACTCTGAAGACAGGGTTCAAATCCCTGCTTAACCATGCAAACCCACTGAGTGACACCAGGCAGGTCATATACACTCAGCTCTCAGCTTCAGAGGAAAACAAACCCCTTTGAACAATCTTTGCTACCCCCCCCCCAAAAAAAACCAAAATTAAAAAACTGTGCTCCGTTTGCCATAAATTGGAAATGACTTTGAAGGCCCATAACAGCAATTTATTTTACGACGTTTCTGTTTTGTGATCTGCTTTGGTGGTAACGGGGCTCTACGCAAAGGACTGGTCCCATTTCCACAGACTGCAGATCTTACCTATCGAGCATTCTGGCTTCAGAATGTTTATTGCATTTCATCAGACACCTGTACACTCTCAGGCATTCATCACCAGCCACAAAGGCTAGAAAGTTGCTTTAAAATAGTAAGACAACGAAATTAGAGATGTTTGGGAAGTGGTGTTCTCTACCAGGTGTACCATTTATGCTTCCTTCCTTCTTTGTGTGGCACATATGCATACATTAGTCTTGCACAGGAGCACTTGGCCATAATCCTGTTGTCTCTGCTGACAGTGTAATTAATCCAGCAGAAGTGAGAGCAGCCAAAAACAAAAAGGCTCTGACTCCACTAACAATAAGGGAGAAAAAAGAAACAGCAAGAGAAGGCTGCCTGCTCTGTTCTACTTAATTCTTAAATGCCTGCTTTTTAGAGTGGGGAGTGCTTGAAGCCAAAACACTCTGGGAAGAATGGCTTGGACAATCTTTTCCCCCAGAATGTCTTGAATCCAAGGAATCCTGGAAGTCAGGCATTCTGAAAACAGGCAGCAAAGAGCTGACAGCCTTCTCTTGTCCTGCTACCAGTGACTGCCTCTGCAAGTGCTGAAAATGTGCAATGGAGTGCACAAACAATCATGGATGTAGTGTGCACCAACAGGATCCTGGTCTTTATGTTCACAAATACCTGCTTCTTAAATACTCCATTTCACTGCACAGATTCCTCCAGTAAAAACTGTTATGCCAGAACCAATAGCTGTTGTTTCACAAGCAAGAGGCCTCTGGCTTCAATCCATGCTTTCACATTCTGGTGTGCAGCTAGATTTAGCAACAGTTGGCCATGTTTAACATCTACAGAGAGTAGATGCTCTCTGTATTTGACAGTACTCTATCAGAAGCCAGTCCTTCTAGTGAAGAATGCGGTGTTTCATTAACTCAAGAGAAAATGGAACCTTCCTTCTGCTGTCCCCACTCACCCCTGCTGCACCCTCCTGATTTCTGTCCTACAAGCTTTTCCTTCCATTGAAATAAAATCAACCAAATAGTTTGTCTTGGGCAAGATAACAAGAGATGGCTTTAAACTCCAAAACAAATACTCCACAGGCTGCTCAGAAAAGAAAACAGAAAACAGGAATTTAAAAGTTAGTAGAAGAAATCTTGGTAGAATCCAAAGACATATTTCTCTTGTAGGAAGAAAAGGTAGAGCATATGAGAAAACCATAAGCAACAAGAGACAATTAGTAATAATTTGAAGCAAAAAAGCAAAAAGAAGAAAAAGAAGAGGAAGAAAAAGAAAAAAACTAAAACTACCCCATATGGTCCCCATTAAAAGCAAATCTTTCATGTACAGTTTGAGCAGAAGTTGGTAAAGATCCTTGTAAATAGTGTTCTAGTTAGTCTCCAAAGACAGGTCTTGTTCTTAGGCTTGTCATAAGATCAAACATAGACTTAATGCAATACCATTTAATAGCAGTAACAGCCAAAGGTGGTGTGGAATCAGCACATTGGTACTTACTGTGAAGGTACATTTTCTGCATTGATGGGAAGAAAATCCTGCATCTGGGTCTGGGTCTTGTTATCTGTCAATCAACCTTCCCATCCTAAACCCCACTTTCCCAATGATGTAATGACAAAGATGGAGGATTTTTTTTAACCTCTAGTGGTATGAAACCAGGTGACTAGCTTAGGAAGGAATCCTTCGCCACAACTACAGAAAAAGAACCTTATCAGTAAGTACCAATGTTGCATTCTCCTACTGTGTGGGGAAGCCATACTTCATTCTGGGTCCTACACAATGGTCACCACATCCCCAGAGTGGGCAACAAGCTATTACAAAGACACAACCTTCTTTAAAACATGTCTACCACAAGATGCATCCACTGAAATAAATTTGTTAAGTGTTTAACAAAAAATGGAGAAACTTAAGTGGCTGCTCTACAAATCTCCACCAAAGAAGCAACCATGGAAAAGACTGGAGAAGTAGCAACAATACAAGTGGAGTGAGCTTGACTCCCTTCTGGAACCAGTTTTGGACTGTGGACATAAGCCAACTCAATACACTGTCACAACCAATGAGACAAGGTAGTAGAAGAAACCCATTGGCCCTTAGTCGGCTCTTGCAAGAAGGCAAACATATAATCCTATTTATTGAAAACTATAGTCCTGTCTAGATAGAATTTCAAGGCTCTATGCCTATCAAATCTGTGCCACCCTTTTTCCTGTGATGCCTTAGGGTCTAAAGGAAGAACAATCTTCTGACTACTGAATAAAGAGTTTACTCTGGCAATAAATGAATGGTCCAAATGAAGAACAACCAAATCACTATGAAAAATACATAATTCCTCCAGAGAATCTGAGTACCAAAGTAATAGCATCTCAAAACAAATCTTGAGAGGCTAGGAGCAGGAATAGTTGTGCTGTGTGGCCAGCAACCTAGGCCTAAAGATCCCAGAAACAGATCAGTCAAATCACTGAGAGTGATGTCGCATGTGGCTTTTTCCAGTCATTCCTGGCAACTCACGATTCTTGAAGACTGCTTAACTGGCAGATGGCCCAAGATTGTATTTTTCCATTCATGTGTAGCTCTCCTACATTAATATCTGCTTGGCTCAGCTTGCTTTGCTTTGGACTGCTCAACTTTGTCCTGGCATTTGGAATGAACTGCTGTCTGCTAAGATGTAGTTATTTGACATTAGGTTGACCACTTGACCCTACTGATGGTCTACTGTTTCCCAAGTAAATGACCACTAAACTTGACCAGATGGTTAGACTGTCTTCTCTTGATGCAGGACAGATAGGCAGTGTGTGGCAGCTAACAAAGCTGTCTCACAGGAATACCTGTTCCTCAATACCATTAAAAAATCTCTAATAAGCTCCAAGGTAGCCTGGAGATCTCAAAATACAACCTAAAAGGCTACTGATATACATGGCCTGGAAACTTTAGGCACCAATTCTTCAATGTGAAGATGAGAAGTAAAGCAATATGCATTCTCCTCAAGAGAAAGCTTGCCTACTGCCTTCCTCTGTAATGTACAGCAATGGACTAAATATGATGTGGACTATGGATCAAGGAGTCACAAAGCTAATAATGATATCCAGGTGGGACATTGGGTGTTCTGTATCTATACCTGACTGAGCACTTCAAACTGGCTAAGAAAAATAGCTAGAGGTTATCTGAGTTCTCTCCTACTCCCTGACCCAGATCTCTGGTAATTTCTGAGTTGAACTTTGGAGAACTAAGCCAGTGCAGTTCCAAAGCTGTACAAGAAGACAAAGACTATAGAAATATTCCTGTATAGAAAGGGGGAAAAAAGAGGTTACGCATACAAAGCAACGAAAGAACTTTTCTTACTGGAACAAGGACAACTGGCCAGTGTGGATGGAAACTGTTGCTTTTTTATGTCTTTTAAATTATGAAACATGCCAGAAAAGTTCACAGGGGCCCATAGCTCCACTCAAAAATAGGTATCATGTGCTGATGTGGTAGTGTCAAAAAGAAAATCAAATCCCTATGTATCTCATGGCTATAAATGGGCCATGACGGGCGACTTTTCCAGCCAAGAGACAAAGAGGGGGGGGGGGCAGAACAAAAAGAAGGAGGGAGAGGAACAGAAATCTGAATCCTTAAACAGTGACAGGCAACTACCAAGGGTCAGATAGCTCCACCTCTGGACATCAGGAGGCCATACAATCCGCCATGCTCATTTTTTTAAATTTAAAAACTATTGTTGTTCTGGTTGTTCAAAATTACGTATGGCTGCATTTTGGTTTTCTGTGTGCCTTCATGTCACCTCCGACTAAAGGCAACCCTAAGGTGACACTATCATAGGATTTTCTTGGAAAGATTTATTCAGAGGGGGTTTGCCATTGACTTCTTCTGAGGCTGAGAGACTGTGACTTGTTCAAGGTCATTCAGTGGGTTTCCATGGCCAAGCAGGGACTCAAACTTTGGTCTCTCAGCCTAGTTCAACACTCAAACCACTACACCATGATGGCTGCATAATGGACATCAATATTAATACAAAAAAGCCCAACTGTTTGTGAGATCCAGTATTAGCAACACCCCAGTCATAGCAGCAAGCAAAGTAATTAAAACACACCATTATGTTGGTGCAAGGAAGAGAGCAAAGGTAACTTGACAGAAATCACAAGCAGGATATTTCCGAATCCCAGAAAAGAGATGAGATTAAAGGGGTAAGGACTGGCACTACACCAACAAACCACAGGGAGCATTGAGACCAGGGAATAAAATATATAATATGAAATGTAAGAAGGAAAGAGACTCCTCCTTGCTAAGACCAGTGGCTTTGTATGTGTGTGTGTGTGTGTGTGTAGCAGCTGGGAAAGCTAAAATGAATGGCATGGATAGGAACAGGAGGAGAAAACCAAAGGTATCTTTTACTGCTCTGCATTTTAGGAGGATTTAAAGTGGAAAGAGATCCCTACCAAATTACCACAAGGTGTGTTAGAAAAGTGAAGAATAAGGGAGAAAGACAAGGGGAAGAGGGATCTTCCTCCCACATTATCACCACCGTCATCAAAGGGTCTCCCCATATAAAATAAAAAAATTCTGCAATCACCATGCTTACCATCAAACAGATCTCAAAATGTCTCACAACACTCTCAATTAGCATCTTTTATTTCCGTGTGAAGGTACTCAGGGTGTGCGTTTTATGTTGGAGGTAGGCGTGATAAATGCCACTCGAATGGTGATGTATGGTAGAATGAAGCTTTTTCCTCCCTAACAGTCTGCAAGCCTATTAAACCATTTAACAATTAAAATGAACTAAAAGAGTCTACAACTGCATACTTTTACAGACGTTATGATTTTTTGGCATGAAAATGTTTCATGAAGCACTCTGGGGCACAATTTAAACCAAGAACTTATGACAGGGTAGAGTGTCCTGGAGCTGAATATGGCTTCTAAGGATGCTTTTGTATGGTCCCTGGATATCCTTTTTCTCGCAAGAGTAAGTTGCCTTTCTGGGGGCATTTTCAGCATTTCTAGTGGCCTAGAAGGAGAAAATTGACCCTTCGACCCAATGAAGCCACTTACCACTACTATTTAGGAGCCAGAATTCTGATGCACAGTGCATGCTTGAATAAAGAATTCTCATTTTGTCACCTCTAGTTTTCATTTTTTTAAAAGGATCTGATCGTGAGTGATGTGACATAACACCAACCAACAGTCCAAGAAACAATATTGGGGTAGATGGAGCAATAGTCTGAGGTTTACTACCAGTTAAAAAAGTACAAACTGCATTGGGGCAGACACACCACTTATCTGGCTGAATACAATCGTGTTCTGTTCTATGAAAGAAAAACAATCATGCTTCAAATGTGGATTCTCACATCGCCACCACCCAAAAAAGAACTAGTTGTGCATAAGACGAACTTATCAAACAATCTGGAGGGACCTTAATGTTTGCAGAAAGGGTGGGACAATGCAAGACTGACCAACAAGGACTAGGTATGTTCAAGGGCTACAGAATCCTGTCTCTGTGTTGAATAGGATATTGCAGAAAAAAGTACAGGCATATTTGAGTTAACAAAACCTCTGACAAGGAAGCTCCTTTTTATACCCAACCAGTCTGCCTTTCCTCCCTATCCTCTGTCTAGCTGGATTTTTTTTAGTAGCATTTGCATTGAGGAGGATGATGGTGGATTGGAAAACACACTTTTCGTCTTGAATTGTAGCAGTTTATCTGCAGTACACAATGCAAGAAACAAAGCCTAAGCTGAGAAAACAAGCTGTGTGTGCTTGCCTACAACAGACAAAGCAAACAGCAGTTGCCTGCAGAATCACTGGCAAAAAGGAGGAAATGGGGGACAGAAGACAAGCCTTCCTCATCAGCTACCCCTACCATATTATATATAAAACACCACAGATCTGTAAGTTTGAACACCAAAATAAAATCATAATAAATCTAGAGTCTGTGAAAGAAAAAAAAGTCATCCCTGGATTTTTTGTATCAAGTGTTTCCTTCAAACATTCCCTAGAAAGTTCACTATGTTTATGTTCGCTTCTGCAAGGCTTCTCTGAACTGTTTGTTCCAAATCGCATGTGGATATTTGTTTGCACAAAAAGTTGCTAAAACATGAACTTCTGCGGTGTAGGAAACTATCTCGATTTTTTTCTAGCTTGTTTCTGCCTGTTACCCATTGTCTGTTAAAGAAATAATGCCCCCAAACCCGTCGTTTTTGTTAACAAAAATATATCTGGACTCTGGAAGAGGGCATGGCTGGCTGGCAGGCAGGCAAAATGAATAGGAAACTGCAACATATTGTCACACGTATTCCCTAATATTAAACTAACCATACTTCATTACTACAGAATACAAAGAGCCTATTTTTGCTTGTCGACAAAATAGGATTTTTAAAAAGTAACCTTCTAGGGAAGGCATTTGAATGATTATTAAACATGCACACACACACACACAACAATTCAGAGGAGCAAATGTGGGAGAACAGGTTGTGTCTAATGGGAAAGAGATTTTGTCACTGTTCATCAGGTCATTACCCTGAGACTTTGCCAGAATGGAAAAGATACGCAGTGACAAATGTTACATCTTATGACTTTTGCCAGTTGTCTTCTGCCTTCAATGGCAGTGTATTTATCAAAATGAAACAGGCACTTGCTATTTGAGAGGCACTTCCCACTATGATTATGACACTTTGAAGCAGAACAAAACCCAGGAGAGATGCCAGATAATGCCCAGCTCTGGAATTAATCCCAGTTCGAGCAACAATGGTCCAAAGAGAGGATGCTTTTGATATATGCGAGGCCTTGTACTTCAAGCCACAGATGGCCATATGATAAAAGCAGTTTGCTGATATGATAGATCTACTTGGGTTGCCTATAGTTCCCTACAACAAGTCATAGGGTGGAGTAGGGCAATGTGGGGGTAACTAGGGCTGCATCCGCACTGCAGAAATAATCCAGGCTGACACCACTTTAACTGCCATTGCTCAATGGTATGGAATTCTGGGAATTGTAGTTTTGTGAGACATTTAGCCTTCTCTGTCAGCGCGTTCTGGTGCTACAACAATTGGCAGTTCCCAGAATTCCACAGCATTGAGCCATGGGAGTTAAAGTAGTGTCAAACAGGATTATTTCTGCAGTGCAGATGCATCCTAAATTACATTTCAGAACATAAAGTATGCATGGAAGACACATTAAATGGTTGAAAAAGAGGAGTAACTAGAAGTAGTGAAATTCTACTTGGTAAGAGCATTTTTAGGCATTTGAAGATTAATTTTTACAATGTTACAATGTTCAGATAACCTGGGGTTCATTCACATTAAACAGTTATAGCACTGTTACTCTACAATAACTGTCATGGTTTGTCCTATGAAATCCTGGGTTTGGCAGTTCAGGAAGGAGCATTTGGAATACTTGTTCAGAGAGCTCTAGTGTTTCCAACTACGTATACTATAAACACCAGGATTCTATAGGAGGGAATCCTGGCAGTTAAAGTGGAATGATAGTGCTTTAATTATATAGTGTGAATGGGCCCCAGTTTCTTTATCTTTTCAACAGAAAAGTAACAAAGGAGCAAGAAGTAACATGACAGCTAAGCAAACAATTATTACATTGTCAGTGTTTATGCAGGTGTGCTACTATGGGCTCTGTTAAAAGTTACATGACAAATTACATTTTACAAAATAGGTTTGCTAGATTGGGGTGATGCAACATGAACCTTAACATTTTATTTGCAAGGGAGTGTGAAGAAGTCTACGGTTTGCTTCATCACTGGAGAAGGAGGATGGTTTAGTAATGGAAAATATATCTGCAAAAAGCCTGAGATTCAGATGTAGTACATCTGATTTTTTTTTTTAAGGGCCAGGTAACAGGAGATGAGAAACACTCTGATACATGATTTATGCATGGCAGGGGGTTAGACTGGATGGCTCTTGTGGTCTCTTCCAACTCTGTGATTCTATGAAACAGTACAGATGGCCTTCCATATCTATGGATTCTTTATCCATGGATTTAATCATCCATGGCTTGAAAATTGTAATAAAAAAGTGTGGAGTCGAAGGCTTTCCTAGTCGGCATCCATAGTTTTTTCTGGAGCTTTTGAGCTATGTGGCCATGTTCTAGAAGACTTCCTTTCTGACGTTTCGCCAGCATCTGTGGCTGGCATCTTCAGAGAATGAAGATGTTTTTTCTGGAGCTTTTGAGCTATGTGGCCATGTTCTAGAAGACTTCCTTTCTGACGTTTCGCCAGCATCTGTGGCTGGCATCTTCAGAGAATGAAGATACTCTGAAGATGCCAGGCACAGATGCTGGCGAACTGTCAGAATGGAACTCTTCTAAAACATGGCCACATAGCCCAAGAGCTCCACAAAAAACTAATATTAAAAAAGTCCAAAAAGCAACCACTGGTTTTGCCATTTTATACAGTGGTCCCCCGGTTTACGAATACCCCGGCCTACGAAAACCCCGGTTTAAGAAAGAGCCAGGGCCGGAAAAACGGCCCCGGTTTACGGAAAAAAAAACCCGCTTTAAGAAAAGAAAGCGGCGGGAAATTCAAATGGTGCGGGGGCTGGTTTAAGAGGCCCAGGTTTATGAACTTTTCGGTTTAAGAAAGGGGTGCTGGAACGAATTAATTTCGTAAACCGGGGGACCACTGTATAGGGGACACCATTTTACTATGCCACTGTATATAATTGGGCTTGAGCATCCATGGAGTTTGGTATCCACAGAGATCCTGGAACTAAACCTCATCCAATACCAAGGGGCCACTGTACAAACCTAGATGGACAGGTATCTTTCTTTGTTTCTATGTTCCTTGCTTTCAGGCATAATGATGAACTACAAATGCTGAGGATTCTTATTTATTCACAAACAATATGCTCGCAGACACTGCTTGATAGCCTTGGCTTGGCTCCTCCTATCAGCAGACAACTCTTATCAAACCAGAAAGTTCCTCATTTGGTTTCAACTTGGACTTCAAGTTGGTTATCCTGCTAACAAACCAGAATCTGAAGGCAGATTTGAAGTTGGTTTCTTGTTCTTGGATTGTTAAGCAAACTATGATCTAGGATCCATATTTGAAAGTAATATTAAAAAAAATCTGCTTCCTCATTTGTTTCTATTTTTAAGCTGCTTACGCTGATGGAAGAAGTCAAACTGTGGTTGGGAGATTGGGCAGCATGCTGAAACAAGCTGTTCTTGGACCCTAAACCAGAATTCTCAGATAACAGATTAGAAAACTGGGCCAAAACTAGCAAAATGAATTTCAACACGTACTGTACTTAAGCAGAAAAATGGAAATGCATAACTATAGGTTGGAGGACACCTGGCTTAACCAGATTACATGTGAAAGGGATCCAGGAGTCCTTGTAAACCACAAGTTGAACATGAGTCAACATGTGATGCGGCAGTTAAAAAAGCCAATGTGATTCTAGGCTGCATCAATAAAAGTATAGTGTCTAGATCAAGGGAAGTAATAGTGTCACTGTATTCTGCTTTGGTAAGGCCTTGCCTAGAATCCTGTCTCCAGTTCTGGGCATCACAATTCAAAAAGGATGTTGAGAAGCTGGAGCACGTCCAAAAGAGGCTAACTAAAATGGTGAAGGATCTGGAAACCATGCCCTCTGAGGAGAGACTTAGGGAGCTGGGCATGTTTAGCCTGGAGAAGAAAGGGTTACGAGGTGACATGATAGCCCTGTTTAAATATCTGAAGGGATGTCATATTGAGGCTGGAGCAAGCTTGTTTTGTACTGTTCCAGAGAATAGGATCTGGAACAATGGATGCAAGCTACAGGAAAAGAGATTCCACTTCAACATTAGGAAGAGCTTACTGACAGTAAGAGCTGTTCATCAGTGGAACATGCTCCCTCAAAATATGGCAAAGTCTCTTTCTTTGGAGTGTTTTAAACAGAGGCTGGATGGCCATCTGTTGGGATTTCTTTTATTATGTGTTCCTGCATGGCAGGAGGTTGGACCTGATGGCCACTGAGGTCTCTTCCACCTCTATGATTCTCAGTATTTCTGGCTTATTGTTACATCCAAAGATAGTAACTGTATAAAGTGGCATTTGGGAATAGGAATCTGGGCTACTATTTCCACAGCACTAAACATTTAAGGCAGAAAAGAACAAAGAGAATGAAAGGGAGAGACCTTAAGGGACCTTATATGATCTTTCTAAAAAAAGGAAATCAGCGCTATTTCTAAATTTTCATCTCTTCTGGTATTTATTAAGCAATGGCCAAAGATATTTCTGTATCGCCTCCCCCACTGCATCTTCTTTCTGGCCTGATGTCACACACTACTCCAAAGTGGTTTAACAGATTAATTAATCTTCTATTGCACTCAGCCGGTCTGTTTCCAACAAAAACATCTGGATTCTCTCCGGGTGTGCAAATTTTGCTTGCTACCAGCATTCCTTGCAACTGGACATCAAACTGAACCCCTGCACAGCTGCTGAAGACATCAACATCTGCAGATCTTATGGCTTCCGAATGGTAGGTTTCCCCTCTTATCCTGATTTTTGAAATCCCTGTGGTTTTACAAGGCTCATATGCCAATATTACAGTAGACTGATTTTCTGCAGTATCACTGCAGTACTTATACTCTTTGATTCAATAAAAAGTAACATAACCAAAATAATCCAGTCTGCTCTCTATCACTGTTTCCATCATCATCATCATCATCTTAAAAACACATTATTTTCTGTTATGGCCCCTCACAAAATAATTGTGTAAACAGAGGATACAATCATGCTGATGCCAAGTGAAATAAAAACAGTTACATCTGCTTCGTCATGCTTTTCAGTTGCACAAGACGAAAAAGAGCATGGATAGTTTCTGCCTTTGATCATCTGTTTTTCTGAAATGTAGACGTATCAACATGTCTCCGAAGAGACAATACTTTCCCTAAATTGATTAGGGAAAAGTTCACCAAAAACACCACGTTGTTTTGCTCCAAAATGAACCCAGATGGCATAAAATCATAGCCGCATATACTAATTAGAATTACTGTTCTTTCCCAGTTCTTGAAAACCAGGAAATGGCATTAGTGAGTTTTAAAGGAAGGATGAAAAACTCCTTCCCATCCTTCAGAATTGCACACATGACAGATGAGAGCCAGCACATGTGTGACCAAGCAGGTTCACAATGATCACAACAACAACACTTCTTAATGAGAAAGAACATACAAGCTAGGAGAAGATGCAGCAGTTTGCTTTGCCCAAGTCTACCGAGCAAGACACGATTCCACCTCCTTCTCTCCAATCTCCCCCCATACTCCCAGCTCAGTTAAACCGAGTGCAAACTATTTTTGCTCTACAAAGTCAGTCCGAAGCAAGTGAAGTGAGCTAAGGACAAAGGAAGAAAGTGGGAGGAGGAGGAGAGAGAAACTGGGACAGGTTTAAAGCACCTGGAAAAGTGGAAGGCCGCAGGATTAACCAGGATTATTCCTTCCAGATTGGGAGAGTTGGAGGGTATGTGTCTGTTCTCTTCTTTGCTGAGGATTGTTTGTAAATTGCATTTTAAAAATATTGTAAGCCATCTTGTGAACACTTCTCAAGTGAAAGGCCATCTGTAAATGTAGTCAGTCGTTAATAGTGGTAGTAACATGCCTACCCTCTGTCAGTCAGCACTTAAGAGTGTAATGGATAAAGTACAGTCTTCCAGATGCTGCTGAATTGAATATTCTAGCACTCTCCATTGGCTATGTTGGCTCTGGTTGTTGGGAGTCACCAGTCAACCACATTGAGAAGGTTGCACTTTGTTCACGCCTGACTTAGGGCATGTCATCCAGACATCCATGCCAAAAACAGGGTGCAGGCACAGAAAATATTGAACCAATAGCAAGTCAAATGAACAACTTTTGCCATCCAAAGTCCCTTTCATTCCTTAAATGGCCCTGGTATTGGGCAGCATTGTTAAGCACATTCAAATATCCAGCTGGCCGTGGAGAACTAGCCTTTTTTTTTTTTAAGGGGGGGGGGAATGCCAAAAGCAAAGCAAAACAGCTGGCTACACCACAGCATGCTCCTCTTTCAAGGCTTCCGATGACCTTTCTTTTCCCTACAAAAACTTGTTTCCCTAGAAAAGGTCTTGGGGCTGACCAAATTGCTTGCCAAGTTCTGAGTTCTTCCCTCCCTCTGCCAGCCCTGAAAATAATTTTATTCAATATTGTAAACAGAGCCTGCTTCTCTTCACTCGTTTGCCAAGCCATACAAGAAAAATGTGAAACAATACCATTAAAAAACCAGAATGCTATCTATTAAATGTTTCAGCCGTAACTAGGACCAGAAAGTCCCAAATCGATGCTTCTAGCTCACAAAAGGCTTGCTGGAATAAAGATATTTTATTCTTTTCCTAAACGTCTGCAATGCCAGGTCTAAGCAGGTTTTCATACATGAAGGAATTACATAACTGTGAGCCATGCTATTTCCCCGAATTTATGTTCTGAGATAAATAAATGTAGTTCATTGCAGCTCGGGTGCTGCAACAAATTCCACAGCACTGTGCTATGGAAGTTCAAGTGGTATGAAACCAGATTATTTCTGCAGTGTGGATGCAGCCTAAATTATTCATTCTCCTTTCCAGGTATGAATCACTTAACATAGTGCGATCCACTATGATTCTTCCTACGGTATCCTTTCTGAACCCAAGAAATGTAAGGCAATTTTACCATGTCTCTTAATTTACCATTTTGCAGTCTAAAAATATCACATCCCATCAATATGAAGATATCACTGAATGTGGTGTTCCATATGGCTCTGTGATTATTTTTTAATGGGTAAAATGGGCAAGTTCAGGGTCACTATCTTAAGGCAAAAGAAGTTAAACCCAGAAACAGAATATGGAATCATTAGAGAAAAAACAGAGAGAGAGAGGTCCAGAAAGGCAGCAGAAATACAATAGGCAAAAACAGCTTAAATGGAAATTTAGCAGCACAGCCAAGTTGAACAGTAAGCAGCAGCCAAAACAAAGTTGAGACAGTGGCTAAGACAAAAAAAACACAATGATAAACTACCTACATCAGCATTATACTACCAGCAACAAAAGATCTTTTTCTTCAAAATAATATAGTCAGTTTTTGTACTCTTTGCATGCGCCATCAAAGACCAAAAAACATTAAGTGTAGCTTGGACCTCAGACTGCCATTTTAAGCATATGTTGTTGCTGTTCTTGTTGTGTGTCCTCAATTAATTTCCAATTTACAGTAACACTAATGCAAACATATCACAATGTTTTCTTTTTAAGATTTGTTCAGAGGGGATTTGTCTTCCTTTGAAAGAGGCTGAAGATAGGAGGAAGGAATATCAACAATCTAAAATATGCTTATGACACCATACTTCTAGCAGAAAGCATCACAAACTTGGAACAATCACTAAAGAAAGTCAAAGAAAAAAGTGCAAAGGCAAGCCTAATGTTAAACTTATAGAAAACAAAAAAAATAATAACCACAGAGAATTTATATAAATTAGACCTAGATAACAAGTCTAGAAATAGTTTAAAAATTCCCATACCTTGGAACAAACATTGATCAGAACGGAGACTACAGTCAAGAAATCAGAAGAAGATTAGGAAAGGGAAAGGCAGCTATAAAAGAATGAGACAGAATCCTAAATTGTAAAGATATACAGCTGAACACTAAAATTAGAATTGTTCAAGCCAATGTATTCCCTATTACCATGTACATCTGTGAGAGAAGGACAGTGAAGAAATCAGATGGGAAGACAATTGATTCATTTGAGAAGTCTGCTAAGGATACCATGGACAAACAAATGGCTCCTAGAACAGATCAAGCCTGAACTCTCCCTGGAAGCCAAGATGACTAAATTGAGGCTGTCATGCTTCACCCACATAATTAGAAGCCATGACTTACAAGAAAAGACAATGATGCTGGGGAAGGTAGAGGGCAGTAGAAAGAGATGAAGACCATGTGCCAGATAGATAGACTCAAGCAGAGAGACCATGGGCCTATACCTGCAAGATCTGAGCAGGGAGGTAAAGGTTACGGGGGCTTAGAGGTGTCTCATTCACAGGATCGCCATGAGATCAACTTCAAAGCAGCTAACAACAACAAGACTGAGAGAGTGTGATCTGCTCAAGGTCACTCAGTGGATTTCCATGGCGGAGCAGGGACCCAAACCCTAATCTCCAGAATCGTAGTCCAATGCTCCCAGAAATTATACTCACTGCAGTTAGTGGGACTTCAATCTGAGCAGATATTAACTGGATTAACTGGGTCCTGTCAAGATAGTGAAAGTGGTATAATTGTGCCCCTCCAAATATTAGGGATTTCAGCAAATGTTAGGGACTTGTTTGTACTGCAGTCATCACCACACCCAACAAAGAGGGCTAATGGGGAGGGATCAGGTGTGCTAAAGTCTCTAACATGTGGAGGGACACCAGGGGCTTTTTACACTACACAATTATGCCATTCTCATCCCACATTACGTGTCATAACACCATGCTATGGAATCCTGGGGTTTATAGTTTGGTGAGGCACTCTCTGGCACCATGTATGTGTATGTGTGCAAGTGCACCTTCAAGCTGCTTGTTAATTTATGGTGTCCCCCTCATTTTCACTGGGTTTTCTTAGGCAAGGAATACTCAGAGGTGGTTTGTCATTACCGTCCTCTGAACATGGCCTACAGCACCTGATATTCTTTGGTGGTCTCCTGACTGTGCTTAGTTCCAAGATCAAACAGGATTGGGCGCCTTCAAGGTATTTAGCCACTTACTCCTCTCTAAATTGCAAATTCCAAGGTTCTATAGGAAAGAACCATGACAGTTAAAGTGGTATCTGTGAAATGGCCCCTGGGTGAAATGAAGCAGAATTGCTTTTCTGAGCTACACCAAGGAAAGATTGGAAGGCTATGCTGATGAATCAAATATCCAACTTTATTGAAAGAAAAGCATTTCTCTCCTACATTCAGAAAGACCAGAATCTGAACAGAAAGTGAGCCCTGAGCTCACATCTCATACACTCTAATATTGTATTATAAAAGTTGCCAAGTCATTCATACATTGCACATACATATCCAACTAACATTCATAT
Source organism: Urosaurus nigricauda (assembly GCA_034509955.1). Taxonomy (NCBI): domain Eukaryota; kingdom Metazoa; phylum Chordata; class Lepidosauria; order Squamata; family Phrynosomatidae; genus Urosaurus; species Urosaurus nigricauda. The sequence continues at coordinate 21,437,021 of JAOEGL010000012.1, read as the reverse complement.
CAAATGAACATTATGTTAGTGCTACTCAAGTGGTGGTCTGCAGTGCCGATCCCTGAGCCATCTGCTGAAGGTACCTGGGAAGCTTCCAAGAAAGAAACAATACTAACCAATGGGCACAAGGATGATGCTGGTCTCTGGTGCACTGGGGAGAAAACTGCTGGTCGTTCCCATCAGATAGCTTGGAAGCAATGCATTAGGGAATTTTCATAAGCAACATCAGCATTATTACAGCCTTGTAAAAACAAGGAGAGTCACCCCTCAAAAGAAAGCTGACCTGTCATTGAATTCTCGGAGGTGCAGAGCTGCTCCCTCAACTTCTCCACATCATCTGGATGAACCTGCTCATAGAGGGTGCTGCCAAACCACTCAGACTGTGGCTGGTTCAGAACAGGAGTAACAGAATCAGACACATAGATCACTCGGCCTGTTTCAGCAGCTACAACAAAGAGAAAACCATCTGCAGCTTCGAGGATGAGGTGTTTCAGCTCCTAGCCAAGAAAACAAAAAGGAAGTATTAGAGAGCCAGTCAAATGTGGAACAATTTTAACAGGGCTGTGAAATGTTGCTGTTGTCACTATATAATTCAATGAATTTTATTAGCGGGACCAGATTTCACTTCCTAATATGTTAAAATATATATATTTTTAAAAGAAAAAAAAATGTTTTACATTTCCAATGACACTTCTGGATTTTAATTTCTCTTTCTTTCACTCATCTCCAGCTGTTATTTTTGAGATTCACGGAGCATATATCATTATGGATAGCTGTTATTATCTCATTCTTCTGCAGAACACAACACTCTAGTTCTGCGGGGAAAGTAAAATGAACACTGCCATGGAAGGCTGCACAAATAGCTGTTCTGCACACTCCTCAAAGGTAAAGGCCCCATTTGCTCCTCAGAGCTTTTTAGAATGAACACACCCTTTGCTATATTTGCCAGGCTCTTGCACTGCCTGCCTACCTACTAGGCCTTCAGTCTTCATTCTCAGGGATGTATATTTCCTGTTTCACATGTATTTAACTCTCCAAGGATGAATATGTAGGGAATGATAGGAAACATGACTTTCTCCTCCATCTGAGGTTTGCCAGCTGCCACTGTCGTTTTCCTTTCCCCCCTGAGAACATTTGAGTCTTTCAAGAGAGGAATTTCCTATGCTGCATGGCTATGTGCTATTTTATTGCAATTCGATTTTTATATTACAGCTTGACCAATCTTGTATGCTGCTTTGATGCCTGAAAGTGAAGATTGGCTAATAAGCCCCTGAAACAGTGCAGCCCCATACGTGCTTTCTTCTAAATAAATACACCTTAATTTCATGGGGCTTAATCTCAGCAAATTTGGCAGTTTGATTCTAGATAATGTCTAGGTTATGCCCAGATCATTTAGCAGTAGAGACCTAAGGGTCTTTATATAGTACTTTTTTTAAAAAAAATCAAAATTATCCAGTTACGTAACACAATTTTAAAAATCAAAACATGGCTTTTTCAATATAGTTCGATTTTAAAAATCAAAACTGTCTATTTTCACTTACATTGTATCTCAATCAAGCTTTGAGTCATTCCATAGAACAGACCATTGTCATTATACAGAAAGCAGAAAGTTAAGGGACAGCAATTTAATTCAGACATAATGCTTGACCACACTGCAATACATGGGACATTATCCTTCTCCTCCTCCTCTTGTAGAAGGGCAAGCACATTTGAACCTTGTGCTTCAGTGTTATCATCTAAGCCTAGCTGATGATGTCTGACACTTGCTTGTTTCCCTCCTGCTCAGTTAACAGCCACATTTTGTCTTGTCTCTTCCTTTCCTCATCCCCCGAACACACACCAAAAGATACACATCAATGCATTCAAAGGACATTGTGGAGTTATTCTGCCTTTTCTTTCTTCTACCATGTGAAAGTCAAAAGTGGAAAAGGTCTGTAGTAGCCTCTCACAGACAAAATTCCATGAATGAGGCAGGCTGAGAAAAATCTCATTAAAACTTTATCTCTTTCTCTCTCGCACACACACACCAGCACACACACAATCCTTTCTTGTCACTTAAGTCAAATGGTCAAACAACAGCTCAGAGCCATTCCTAAAGGGCCCTTTCACCCTACACACAATTATAGCATTATGATTCCACTTTAACTGCCATGGTTCCATCCAACAGGATCCTGGGATTTGCTGTTTATGGAGGGGAGCATTTAGAATTCTCAGCCAGAAAGCTCTAGTGCCTCACCAAACTATAAACCCCAAGATTAACTGCTGCCACAGCAGTTAAAGTAAAATCATAGTGATATAACGGTGCAGGTGTGCAAGGGCCTTAAGTTTCTTGCTTTCTGTCTCTCTACCTCTCTCACACACATACACCTTAATTATTTTTATTCATCAATTAATATTTGTTTGAACAAATGTTAACCATTTAGGAGTAATTTGTAAATGAGTTATATACCAATCCAAGCCAAATAAATACTAAAAAGGCCTTGTGGCACTTTTGTAATATGTAGACTATCATGGCTCTTTTAGGTCTTACTTTCGAGGGAGGCCTTGTATTTAGCAATTCAGCAAAACCTCTACTAGGTCTTATTTTCTGAGGATGTCTTATTTTTGGGGAAACAGAGTATGTAGACTATCATGGTGAATAAATCTCCATGGGAAGGAAGTTCCACAGCTAGGAAGTAGGGTGTGGAAATTCCATGGTCACACAAACAATTCTTTATGACATGCAGTGTTTTTAGGATGTTGTTAAGATGTTATTGTGCATTCTGCTTCCCCACCCCATAAATAAAGTATAACCCCATAAATAACGCTACACATTGCTCTAAACACACAAGCAAAAAGACAGACACTGCAAAAAGACACATACATAAAAGTCTTCCCTTTCTTTGATAATATTTAATGCAAGCAGGACCAGCCCAAGGTATTTTGCTGCCTTTAGCAAAGGAAAAAATTCTATCTCCATCCTCTGATAGTTAAAGCTTGCCATTGGTACATGTGACCAAAAATATTACAATTACCTTTCCCTTCCTCTGGCATTAAAAACATAGTAATGAAACAATTAACAATTTGCTTGCCTTTTCACAAAATCCAAATTTGCTGTCTGAGACTGTTAGTACAGTTTTCCCAATGGCACTACCGGCCCTGAATACAAATATGTCACATATTTTGACATCACAACGATGCGGACCTTCCACATCATGCCCCAAAACAGATTAAGTAGATGAAGTTGACGGCAGGAAATTTGACACACAGAGTAGGTTGCAGTGAATAATACAAAGAAGCAGGTGGAGGGAAAATGCAACACTCAGCTGCTGTGTTTGGTTACAGAAGTCACACGTTTTGGATAGAGGCCTTTAATAGGACTGTGTATGTTTTAACTGTGTTTTGTATTGTTTTAGCTTTGTGTTTTTAACTTAACTGTGGTTTAATTGTGTTTTAAAGTTTTGTACAAATACTTTTTTAGCCATATCATGTTTTTAATTGCTTTGAAGTTATCCTGAATCCTGTATAAGGAGAAAAGGAGGATATAAATAAAATAAAATATGTAGCTCCATACCCTTCCCAAACAAGATAAAATTCAGCCTGGCTACAATACAACCAAGTTTACATCTTCAGTACAGCTTCTTGAATACAATGGTCAATGCAATGTGTGAAACTGCCTTCAGCACTTCCATACCCATGAAGCCACCCACCTGCTCTGTTAGGAAAGAAGGCTTATATGCTCCATCGGTAGATTTGTTCCCAGTGCCCCTCATAGACTTCATGTGTGACACTGCCATGCGGAGAATGGTCAGCTTGTCAGGTTTGCGCGCCAAGGCGCTGCAGGTGGGCACCATGTCAGAGAGCTCGGTGATGTACTGGGTCATCTTGTTCCTCCTGCGTCTCTCGATCTCACTATGGTTCTCCCTAAACACACATGAGAAGGAGCAAACCGAGAGAGAAAGCGAGATGCTGTCGGTAAAAGATGTGGTGCTTGGAAATCATTACAGTTGATCAGAATGTATTAAAAAGGGTTGCGTCAAACAGTAGCATGGCCAAGAAATGGAACCCAGAGGGCAAGTCTACGCAGAGAAGAAGGATCAATTACCAACAGCTCCCATTGCGTTATATGGGATTGCTACATCCTAGCTATCGCTTAGTGGTTTTACTTTGGATGGACACAGAGAATTGCACTGTAAGTCTACTGCAGCATATAGAAGTGTTAGGTTATAGTTAGGCAGTTTTAGACACCTATCCCAAACAGAACTTGGGTATGTTTCTGTCTTGGACTGGTATTCCCAGAATCCCACAGTCAAAATGGCCAGGGCCATGTTCACTGGGGAAGTCTGAGCACCATAGTATAAAACTGTTGCTTTTCAAAAGTTCAGTGGCCCGAAATTTCATACCCTCCAGCATTTCACAGATGAAAACCAGGACATGGGAGACCAAGCTGTGGTCAAAATGACAAAAGTTACAAATGAGGAAGAACATACAAGCCAGGAGAGGCTGTAGCGTTTTGGTTTTGGCTGAGCCAACTGAGAAGGACAAGAGTCTGCCCCCTTTTCTCACCTTCCCCTCCTGCTGAATTAATGGGGTGCAATCTACTTTTGCATTTTGAGCTCAGTTTGCAGCAACTGAAGTTGACCAAGAAGACCAAAGGAGAACGTGGGAGGAAGAAAAAGAAACTGGAGTGTTTTAAAAGCAGCTGAAAAAATGGAACAGCAGAGAGTTAATCAGGTTTCTTCCTGTCAAATCAGAACATTTGGAGGGTATGACATTAATTCCATTACAGAGAGAGTAGGGAACCTCTGGCGATCTAGATATTGTTGGACTACAAGTCCCATCTTCCTGGATTATTCACTATGCCTATTGGAGTCTGATAGGATTTGAAGTCCAACAAACCTAAGTTTTCCATCTTTTCTCCCTACGAAAAGAACTGAAGACCATGGAACAATGCTGCATTCATGGGGGTGGTGTGGGGGTGGTAAGAGCTGTCCCAAATTTCCAAAAGTGGCTAATCAGATTGCTATTGAGAAATCCTTCAGGGTGGAGTGGGTGATGTACAAAGAATCATTACAATTCCTTCTCTCCCCCAACCAGGTTCATGTCACAGGTTTCCCCCAATGCACAGTCTCTTTCTCTGCTCATCACAGCCATGCCATTATGTTAGTGAATACTTTATGATTAGCATGGCATTTCTCATGCACATTAAGGGCCAAGCATCACTGCCTTCTATTTGCCAGCTCGGAAATCTAAGGCAAGCAACCCCAAGCCCAGTGATTTCTTACAGGCACAGAGCAAACCTGAAGCTCCCCTGCCCACAAAGCCTTAAATTGCAATGGAGGAAACAGATCCACTTTCACATTTCCTGACACAAGGCAGATCTTCCTCCTCCACTGAAATTAACAGAGTGGGTCTTTACAGGCCGGAGAGCTTCATGTATGCATTGCAGTACACAGGAGCTCTGCACGGAGGCAACAGATTGCTTAACACTTGTGTTATGTCCCACTGCAAATCCAATCTCTTCTTGACAGCAGGCAGAGGATGAGCAAAAGCATTTCAAAGAGATCACTGTAAGATCCCAAAGCTGGGAAACAAAGCCTTAAGAAAGTCAACGGTCCCATCCATCACACAGCAAGTCTGGTTAATATACTATAAGTGAAGTTGTTCCCACAACTGAACCACTCTGCTCAGTCAATCTTACCTCAGAATCATACCTTACCTTATATATCCTACATTACCATACAACATATAGGTTTAGTCTCCCTTATCCAGATTTCTGAAATCTGAAATATTCCAAAATCCAAAACTTTTTTCATGGATGGCTGAGATATGGTTACACTTTTGATTTCTGATGACTCATTGTTCACTAACTTTGTTTCATGCACAAAAGTATTAAAAAAATTGTACAAAGTTACCTTTATGCTAGTGTATAAGGTGTATATGAAACATCAATTTTGTGTTTCGACTTGGATCCCATCTCCAAGATATGTCATTATGTACGTACATGCAAATAACAGATATTCCAAAACATACAAACAAACAAACAAAAACACCCAAAATCCAAAAGACCTCTGGTCCCAAGTATTTTGGATAAGGGAGAATCAACCTGTATCTAAGCATCCTAGCTAAGTGTGCTATTTTAATGAATTAATTTAGACCCAGGGAACACAAGTTCTGCAATGAGAAAAGCTGGATTCTCAACATGCCTTATGATAGCCATAAGTCAGAAACAATTTAAAGGCACACAACAATGAATGGACCCTAAGACATGAGCCAATGGATTCAAATTAAAGAAAAGAGATTCTACCTCACCATTCTGATGGTACTTCCTAATGGTAAGAACTATTCAGCAGTGGAATAGTGCCTTGGAGATGATGGGTCATCCTTCTTTGAAGGTCTTTAAAAAGTTGCTGGATGGCCTTCTCTTGGGAGTCTTTTAGTTGTATGTCCCTGCATGGCGGGGGTACATGGCCCTTGTAGTCCATTCCAGCTAACTGACATAGATTCAAAACACACTGCAAAAATAATCCATTTTGAGAGTGCTTTAACTGGCCTGGCACAGTGCTAGGGAATTCTGGGAATGGTAGCTTCTTGTAGCACCTACGCTCTTTGATAGAGAAGGCTAAATGTCTCACAAAACTAGTCCCATAATTCCCTAGTATAGAGCCGAGCCGGTTAAAGCAGTCTCAAACTGGATTATTTCTTCAGTGTGTTTTGACCCTTAGACTTAGAACTCTGTGTGATTAGAGTTATCAACTGTGCTGGGAGCTACTGTATGTCAGACCTTCCCCACATGGAAGATGAAAATAATAGGTGATGGAGGTAAGAAGGGGCTCAGGGCCAGCAAGTGAACCCATTCCCTTACTCAGAGGAAAATAAATCCTTGTGTGGTGGTAGAAGTCAATACAGAATTATTAATTAATGGTTTATACATGTTTCTAATGTGAGAGAGATAAAAAGTGACTGCATCTCAATAATGCTGAATATGTGAACATTCAGTGTACATGGTCTGGCCCATCTTTCTCACATACCCACCACCTTAAGTGATACCTTAAGGCTAAAAGAGGTCTGCCAAAGCCCACTGCAAGCAAAGATGAGCTCAGCTGCTGCAGTGATTTTTCTGCTGCAAACATTAAGACATATCAGCCAGTTTGGGATGCTGTTTGTTACATTTTGCCTTTGAAATATAGGAAATCATGTGCCTCCAAGAAAATAGTGAAACACATTTAGACAGTGAATGCAGAATAATTTAGAGGGTGTGACAATCTGTTCATAGCCCCAGTGGCAATGAACACACTACAGGCAACACAGCATGTGCATCAATAAAGACCTTAATCAGCAACTCAACTCCAGCTTTTGAAGGTGAGGTGGTTGACTATTGGTGACAATCCCAGTAATAGTGGTGACAGATTGATTGTACAGATCCATCCTTTAGCAAATTTGCCGAGTGATGACCAGAGCTTGCAAAAGTTATATTTTTGCACTATACATATTAGAATTACCCATGCAAACTGGGCAATTCCGGGAGCTCTATCCAAAAAGGTAACTGTTCCTATTTCTGGTGCAGACACTGCTATCTTTCAGAGTTCTAGCCAAAAGTTCCCCTGTTAGCCCTGACCTTTTAACAGGAATGTACAGGTTGCTTACCTGTAACTGTGTTTCTTCGAGTGGTCATCTGTGCCCTCACACAATAGGGGTTTGCGCCTGCGCAGAAGCTCCATTCGGAATGCTGAAAAGCTGAGCAGATTGGCGGGAGCCCCGCCCCTCCCATTCCCTGAGCATGCCCAATCCCGCCAATCTAGCTCCTCCTTCAGTTCAAGTCCGCCGCAAAAAAGGCAGGGACCTGACCGAGGGGAGGTAGGGCGGGATTTGTGTGAGGGCACAGATGACCACTCGAAGAAACACAGTTACAGGTAAGCAACCTGTACTTCTTCTTCGTGGTCTCTGTGCCTCACACAATAGGGTGACTGAAAAGCTTACCTATGGAGGTGGGAAGGTCACTGCAAGATCGATGAAAGAACAGCACGACCAAAACTGGCATCTCTCCGGGACCTGCAGTCCAGCCGGTAATGCTTCACAAACGTGGATGGTTGAGACCACGTGGCCGCCTTGCAAACCTCTGGCAGTGGAACACCTCTGAGGAAGGCAGCAGATGAAGCCGTGGCCCTGGTGGAATGGGCACGAACACCAACCGGGAGAGGGCGTTTAGCCAGTTCATAAGCTAAAGAAATGGTTTGAGCAATCCATTTTGCAAACCGTTGTGATGAAACTGGGTTGCCTTTTCTGGCACCACCATAACAAATAAACAGTTTATTGGATAATCTGATCTCTTGAGAACGCTGAACATAAAAAGCCAAAGCACGGCGAACATCCAGGGTGTGCATAGTCTTTTCCAGAGGCGAAGAAGGATCTGGATAAAAATTAGGAAGCACAATCTCCTGGGAGAGGTGAAACTGAGAAACCACTTTAGGGAGAAAGGAAATGTCCGGTCTGAGGACCACCTTGTCCCTATGAAAAGTCAAGTAAGGCTCATCTGAGCGTAGGGCTGTCAGTTCAGAAGCACGTCTGGCTGAAGTTATGGCCACAAGAAAGGACACTTTAAGCGTCAGCAGTCTCAAGGAAGCAGAGCCCAAAGGCTCAAATGGAGGTCTTGTAAGCTGTGTAAGCACTAGAGAGAGAGACCAGGCCGGAGCCAGTGGTGGCAAAGGTGGATAAAGGTGATGAAGTCCTTTGAAAAACCTCTTTAACGTGGGTGACGTGAAGAGACGAGCTGAACGTGAGCCGGGTGGCTGGTTGGCTACGATAGCCGACAGGTAGACCTTGAGGGAAGAAAAGGCCAGGCCTTGATCCCTGAGGTGTAACAGAAAATGCAAAACAGTACTAAGGCTCACAGGTGAGGAAGGTTCAGACCTAGCCTCCGCGAAGGCACAGAAACGCTTCCACTTATATGCATAGGATCTCTTGGTAGAGTCCTTTCTCGAGGCAGACAGGACCCTGAGCAAGTCAGGAGACTCTATGGCTGGATCCTCCACGCCGTCATCCGTAGATTGACCAAGTCCGGATGTAGGACCGCTCCATTGGAGTGGGACAACAGGTCTGGCCACTGGCTAAATGAAGAAGAGGAGTGAACCAGGGTTGTCTGGGCCAGAACGGAGTCAACAGTATAGCGTTGGACCGGTCCCTGGTCATCTTGGCCACCGTCCTGGAGATCAGAGGAAAGGGGGGAAACGCATATAGAAGATCTCGACTCCAACTGCGAAGGAAGGCGTCCCCCACGGATCCCCGTCCTTTGCCCGCTCTGGTGCAGAATACCTGGCATTGGGCGTTCTCTGGAGTGGCAAATAGATCCACTGAGGGAAATCCCCAACGAGACGTCAGGAGATTGAAGGCTGGGCTCGACAGAGTCCATTCGTGCTGCAGCACTTTGTCCCTGCTGAGGGAGTCTGCCAGCACATTGTCCTTTCCTGCCAAGTGAATGGCCACTGGGTGAATGGATCGGTGGTGGCACCACGTCCACAGCTGCTGGGAAAGACGCAGGAGGACTGGAGAGTGAGTTCCTCCTTGCTTGTTGATGTACCAGACAGTGGTTGTGTTGTCTGATACTACCTGCACAACTCTGTGGAGGAGATGATTTTCGAATGCCCTGAAAGCTTTGATGACTGCCAACAGTTCCAAGGCATTTATGTGCAGTTCTGCCTCCTGAGCAGACCACTGTCCCTGCACACACAAGCCGTTGAGATGTGCGCCCCATCCTGACATGGACGCGTCCGTAGTGACCACCCTGGACGGTTCTGGCGTTTGGAAAGGCATCCCCTTGAGGATGTTGGAAGGAGACATCCACCACTTGAGAGAGTCTCTGACATGAGGTGGCAACAAGAGTCTCTTGACGGATTGTCCCTCAAGTGATCGAAGGCAGCCAGGAACCAAGCTTGGAGAGGCCTGAGCCTGAGACGAGCCAGGTAAGTCACCGCTGTAGTTGAGGCCAGGTGGCCTAGCAGTCTCTGAATGTCCTTTGCAGACGGACGGTGAGAGTGAAGGACAGACCGCAGCTGTTCCCAGAGGGCCTCCGCCCGTCTGGTGGGAAGGTAGGCTCGACCCATCACAGAGTCCAGGGACGTGCCTATATAGTCTATCACCCTCACGGGGTGGAGAATGGACTTTGGCAGATTGACTTTGAGTCCCAAGTCTGCTAGCAGATCCAGAGTGTACTGGACGTCTTTGTACAGTCGTGTTTTGGAGGACGACACCAGCAGCCAGTCGTCGAGGTAAGGGAAAATCTTTATTCCTTGAAGGCGAAGGTGAGAGATGACCACCGCCATGCACTTTGTGAACACTCGAGGAGCGGTGGAGAGGCCGAAAGGAAGGACGGTATATTGATAGAGATCTCCATCTATGGCGAAACGGAGATACTTCCAATGTTGAGGTCTGATGCTGATGTGGAAGTAAGCATCTTTTAGATCTATAGATGCAAACCAGTCCCCTGGGTGCAGGAATGGCAAGATGGATTGGAGAGTGACCATCTTGAACTTGCGAATCGTGATGTATGAGTTGACTCCTCTCAGGTCCAAGATGGGACGGAGACCTCCCCCTCTCTTCGGAACTGTGAAGTACCTGGAGTAGAAGCCTTGATGTTTGAAGCACGGTGGAACACGTTGTATGGCTCCTTTGTCGAGAAGGGAGGAAATCTCCTCCAGCAGAGGAGGAGAGGAGGGAGTGGAACAGAAAACGCCATTTGGTGGAATATTTGAGAACTCTATGGCGTAGCCCAGGCGGATGATGGTAAGCACCCAGGAGTCCGTGGTGATCTTGGACCAGTTCTCGTAGAAATGGCGAAGTCTGGGAACGGAGGAAAGGGAGACTGGCAAACAAAAATTGGGTGTCGCCTCCAAGAGCCCGTCAAAAGTGCGACTTGGAGGAAGGCTTTCTAGAAGGCTGTTGCTGCTGACGCTGCTGGCCTTGCCTTTGCTGTTGCTGCTGTTGCTGCTGCTGTTGAGGCTGTCTGTAAGGCCTCCTGTTGTAAGGCTGGGTCCTATAGGTGGAGGACGGAGCCGAACGAGAGCGGGTGAAGCCAGGGTCGTATGGCCTTTGGCGCCACACACGAGTGGATGAGGGCTTGCTAGGTGTCAGCCCAAGCCTCTTCCTGTTCAGACGAGCCTTGGCCATGATGTCCAGGGATTCGTCAGTTTTAGCAGCGAATAGGCCCTCACCATCGAAGGGGAGGTCTTCAATCTTGGCCTTAGCTTCCTCAGAGAGAGAAGTAGACCTCAACCAGGCGAAACGGCGGAGTGCCACAGCACCGGCCATCACTTTCGCAGAACAGTCCACGACATGTCTAGCCGAGTGCACTTCCTGAGCAATGAGGGAGAGTGCCTCAGCGTAGAATTCCTGAGCTGCCTCTTGTTGTGCCTGAGGCAGATAAGGAATGAAGGCAGCCACACGGTCCCACAAGAACTTCTGATAGCCGGCCATGCAACCTTGCATATTGGCGACCTTTGCTGCCAACACCGCGGATGAGTAGAAACGTCGGCCAAAGATGTCCATCCTTCTGCCGTCTTTGTCCACAGGGGCAGAATGGGACTTGCCTGTAGACTTACAAGTAGATTCCACCACCAAAGAGTTGGGAGCTGGGTGAGTGAACAGGAAAGGTGCCGTATCTGACTGCACCCTGTACAGCGAATCGAGCTTTTTAGAAGCGGGCGGCGTCGAGGCTGGTTTGGTCCAAGAGGCCACCATGATGTCCGAGAAGGAAGGCAAGAATGGAATGACCGCTGGTTGCTGGGGACGTACCACGAGGCCATCGATGGGGTCCCGAGGGGGCTGGGCCGTCTGGGCCGTCTGGAGGCCTACTGCCCTAGCCATCCTGTCGACAATCCCAGTAAAGAGATGGAGGTCTTCGACAGGCGAGCCCGGTGTTTGGTCCTCAACTTCCTCATTGGGAGAGGAGATGGCAGGCTGTGGGGAGTCAGGACGGTTGTCCGTCTCTCCCGTAGACTCCTCCGTAGACTGGGAGGGTGGCAACTGCGGATCCACATAGGGCTGTGTCGGCGCCGTACAGAAGGTCGACGTCGAGGCGTCCGCGTAGCTGATCGGAGCAGAGACCATCGACGTCGAAGTAGTAGCGGTAGCTGAGGCCGAGACGGCCATAATGGCGCTCGATTCCGGAGGTTTCAACACCGTAGCTGTCGAGGCCGGTGGAGGAGATATGGCTCTGTATTCGGTCCGAGACCGAGAGGGCGAGCGAGATCGAGACCGAGATCGAGAGAAGTCTCCGACGTGGAGGTCACGAACATGGTACCGATCCCGGTACGAAGGAGAGTAGGAGCGGTAGGACGGATGGCGCTCTCTCCAATATGATTCAGCCCGATGTCGCGCCAAAAAGGAGGCCGACGAGTGGGGCGAGTCGAAGTAATGCTCCTCAAATGGCTCCGGAGACTTCCGGGGTGGAGGAGATGGGAACCGCAGCCTGTAAATACGCTCCGAAGAGGCTAGGATTTCCTTCGGTGGCACAGAGGTCGGAGCCGAGATCGGCGAAACAGTAGAGGCCGAGGTCGAGACCGTCCCCGTAGGGGCGAAGACCTGGGTGGATGCAGGCTGAAATGCGGGTTCCAGAGTCTCCGGCGCCGAGTCTAGTACAGTGACCGGGGCCGGGACTGAGAGGTCAATGGCCGAGGGCTGTCTAAGGAAAGACATGGCCAGGTCTGCCTGGGCAGCCGCCGAGGCAACCGAAGTGAGGACCTCTTTATTCTTATGTTTTTTCGCTTTCGGCTTCTCCAGCTCGACGGGAGGAGGCCGCTTCTTGTGCTCCCTGTGTTGCCCTTCAGGGTGAGGCATAGTAGTCGTGGCCGAGGCCGGTGTCGAGGAGGGTTCCGTCGGGGTCGAGGTCGATGTCGACGCCGGTTTTTTGATTTTCGGGATCCTCGGGAACTTAGAGATTGGAAGGCGTCCTAGGGGGTCCGTGGACGGGTCCGAGGAGTGGGAGACTGAGAGGGCCTTCTCCCACAAGTGGGCCTTGAGCCAGTCTGCTCGTTGGCGGAGCATGGCGGGATTAAAAGCCTTGCAATGCTTGCATTTCTCCGGAATGTGGGAACTGCCTAAGCAGAAAATGCACTTCGAGTGTCCATCCACAACCGGGATTTTAACCGCCACAGTCGGAACATTTCTTGAACGGGGCGGCCATAAGAGGCCGGTCCGATCGCGAGGGGCCTGTCCGGGCCAAAACCCTCGAGTTCCGACAAAAAAGGGGCAGCTCAAGGAAAAAAACGGGAGAAAACGAAAAAGAACAAAAATAAAGTAAAATAAAGTAAAATAAAAAGAAATAGACAGAGTCTAGCTACTCAGCTTCCGTCGCGATGAAGAGCACTCCGAAGGAGATGTTACTCTTGCGGCGGACGAAAGAGAACTGAAGGAGGAGCTAGATTGGCGGGATTTGGCATGCTCAGGGAATGGGAGGGGCGGGGCTCCCGCCAATCTGCTCAGCTTTTCAGCATTCCGAATGGAGCTTCTGCGCAGGCGCAAACCCCTATTGTGTGAGGCACAGAGACCACGAAGAAGAATAATAATTTACCTGCCATCCTATTTCTATTCAACACCTTCTCTTTAGCTGATCTTGGCCACTCAATTAGCTTTCAACTTGTGTTTATTTTAAACTTTTTTACCTGGAACTTAAGATGCTGCCTTATATCTAGTTATACCATTTCTCCATCAAGCCCAGAATGATCTGTTCTAACTGGTTGGACCTTTCTAATATCCTGAGCAGAAGAATCTTTCCAGTTATTTGCTCTGTTTTAATCTGTTGGGTCTCATATTTGGAAAAAAGGTAAGACATATATTAAATAAATAAAAATAAATCAGTCCCTGAACCTTACAGAAGAGACATAGATGCCACTGATTGTATCTGAGACTTTCTAAGTGCAAAGCTTGGGCTCTACTACTCAGCTACAGCCTCCTCCCTTGAAAGTATAAGCCACCTTGAAGTCTTTTGTAACAGAAGGAGAGGCTGGAGATGTGTGCATGTTCAACCATGGGTTTGGATTGCAAACAACTGTTACCTAGATTAAAGCTGAGGTGTTCTAACATCCTGAGATGCACATGTTATTCACTTCCATGGAATCCTCTTAAACGTCAGGGAGCTGAAACCATTGTTCACACTCTTCCCATGTAAATGCGCCAAAACTGACTCTATTACAAACAGGCTCTGTTTTCATTCTACAGAACAGATCCTTCCAAGTCTGCACCTTCCTGATAGGTTCTTTTCCTCCACGTGGCTATTCTTTTCTGGATCAGCCATCATTTTGACCACACAAAGTGCAAACAAGAGGAACCTCAGCTTTCTAAGCTAAAGAGCTAAAGCCTGAAACATTTGGTTTTTGTTTACGGTAGCATTATCCCTCACTGTTCTCTCAGCGCCTACCTTGCATATTTTTCCTTATCACCAGAGATTTCATCATCATACCTATAAGACAAAAGCAAGAGCACAGTAAATAGATGAGAAGATTCACCAGGATCTAGGACAGCAGCATAGCATAGCAAAATGATGACAGCTTATACTTACGTACTGAAGTGTATATATAAATAGCAGTCTTGAAACAGAAGATGTTAGCCCATTGGAGGCTCAAGTTCATATGTTCCCCCTTCCTCTTTTAGGGAAACCATGAGAAGAAAAACAAACTTCTCTGTTTCTAGTATAGCTCACCACTATGTCTGAACTTGGGGAACTGTTGCTTGTTTCATACAGAACATGAAAAAGTCTAGGGGATGACAGTTCCCATAATCTACAACAGTATGGTCAATACTCTTGCTGGCTGTGAAATTCTGGGAAATGTGGTTCAAAAAAGTAACTTTCCTAAGCTATGGCTTAAAGAAGAGGTGAGCCACTACATGGGGGGCAGGGACCATTTTCCCACCATGTACCAACAGTCCAGTCCAAAATTTGTATCTGGGGAACAAAGGTTTTCCATAGGGGAACCAGCCCAGTAAAGTGACTGGGAGACATCACCTAACAAAGGTTTCAGACTTTGTCATAGTGGTGTAGTTAGAGTCACGAAATGAACAGTGGCAAAAACTGAGCAGAAAACCAGCATATGAGAGGCTGTTTTCATGAAGTCTACTTTTAGGACCACAGATATGTCAAACTGACACATATAGGTGACTGATAGAAGAAGACCAAGGAAGCTGTTCACATAAATACTGCTTTGTTAAATTCATTTCAAGAGAAATTGCTGATCCAGGTTGTGGGAGGACTATGCAATAAAACCACAGTGATAAATGCTTACAGAGTTTGACATATTATAAGAGGCACCCTGGTCATTCTGTCTTACTTCCTAGAACAGCCCAATATACTGCAGCGCCATGCGTTGCCAACACAAGAGAAAAATTATTCTAGTATACAATCAATCTACTGCCTTGACTTGTTCTATCTTGGCACTGGGAAGGAAGGGCATAAATTTCCTAATAAAATCAACACTTAAAAAATAGGGCTGCAATGTTGAATTTTTATTTGCTATTATAACAATTATAAACCATTTTGATCTACAAAAAAAGAGTTTCATTCATTCAGGAAGAAATTATTTTTTTAAAAAAAATATAAAAATAAAAGCAATGATAAAAACTAGAAATGACATTACCATCTTAGAAGAGGCTTTATTTCCAAGTGCTTGAGAAAATGGCAATGCCTTTAAGAGGATTTCTGCTACGAGAGATGCATCCAGCATCAACAATTATTCCACATGTAGGCCTGCAGGCAGGACTCATCCTTATTTTTACATTTTGTACAGTACCAAACAATATTAGGTATAAGACTAACATTAGCAATTATGCAAATGCATGTAAACAAGACTTACTACATTTCATATGATTCATTGGCTAAAATGCCTTAATCAGATGACAACCTTGCTGTTAACTATAAGATACTTCAGCACCACCTTGACAGTCAAATATAAATATCTGATCTTGACCTTACCTTGAAAATTTGCTGGGTCCTTCACCATCTTCATCATCAAAGTCCATTCTGAAAAATGTTAAGTATTCTGAATGAGTCAATATCAATTAAAGAAACAACATGCTTTATTTCTGCTGGGTAGCGTTCCCTTCCTATTTTCTATACTACCTCTCCTTTCAATTGCTTTTTTGGCTAACTGGACAAGATTTTATAAGTAGCCTTGTTCTTAATGAACTAATTTGAAAGAGGTGCCATATGATTGTATAAAGCAGTAGTGGGGAACCCTGGTTTTCCAGATGTGGTTACCCAACTTGTAGAATTTCCTCTACATAAGGTTTGGTCATCCACTGTCTACTCTCCTTCTGCTGGAAGGCAGAAATATTTTTATACAGGTAAGTCTTTGGTTTTTAAGTTAAGAGTGGCAAAACAATCTTTTTAATGGGGGCAGATTATGTTTTAATATTTTTTTCCAAAGTTTTAATGTATTTTCACTGTTGTAATTTAGGGATTTTTAAAATGGAACTATTCAACCCTTTTTGAACTTTTGTATCAATTACATTTTTCGTGTACAGTTGGTTCTCCACATTTGTGGCTTTGACTTTTGCACATGTGATCATTCACTGATTTGATTAATATGTTGTCTCTAGGAAATTCTAGTCCCTCCAATATAATCTATGGCCAACATCAGCCAGAAGTCATGCTGGAGGACTTAGAGATTCCTAGAGAGATCACTTCTCTAGACATGTGTAGGCCCTCCAGCTCAAGTCTATAGTTAACCTTTAGTAGATACTGACCACAGAGTTGTGCTGGAGGACCTAAAGATTCCTCGATGGGGGTTCTTTCACATTAAAAAATTAATGTTTTTGTTATTCCCAGTTTTTCCACTTTCAGAAGAGCCCTGTGCTCCTGACCACAGAGAATGTGGAGGACCCCACTGTATTGTGCTTTGTTCGTAACCTGATGTGAACCACCTTAGGTCATGTTCTGGGGACCTTATCAGATGTTGGAAATTGGAAGTATAATCTAATGGCAATCCGAACGCAATCATGGAGTTTTACATTATTGTGAATTAAAGTATCTCACGCAATTTCGGGCAAAAGGGAAGTCATTCCGAATGCAATCATGAGTTTTATGTTATTGCGAATTAAAGCATCTCACGCAATTTCAGGCAATGGGGGGTCATTTTTGGGTAATGGGAAGTCATTCTGAACTCATTCCGAACACAATTGGAATTCACGTAAATTCGCTAAACTATAAATTCCTCTCGTCTGATAAGGTCCTGGGGGAAAATCAAGGACCTTATCAGACAGGAGGAATCAAGCTCCATCATCCCCAGACAATATGCCCACAGAAAGGGATGATGGCAGTTAGAGTCAAGCAACATCATCTAGCTAGGCATGGGGGAAGAATACCATCCTCCTCTCTTTTAGAAAGCAAAATGTGTGGCTACCTTTGATTTTCTTCAACTCCATTCTTCCAACAGCTTTTTATTAAAATGGGGTATAACTGGTTGTAAGCCAGTTAACATCTCTTGGCTAGAGCTTTGCCTGTATCTAGAATTTGCTTCTTAATTGTACTCTGGCTTGACTTTCCCTCATTATTTCTCAGTCTTTTTTGCTCTCATCTTAGAATCTAGATAAGACATTCAAATCCCAGTCTACTTGATGTTTCCTGGTCACTAGATGGTGGCATACATGTCAAAATCATACAAATCCAGAATAATAATACAGAAATCTTATAACCACTACCCAGCCTTTGCTATTTCCTTTGTGTTCTTAATTGTGAAAGAACATTCACATGCATTTGGCCCGATTCAGCAGGACAAAAGCTACATATACGCCTGTACAGACATCAACATTCCTGACCCACTGCCACCAAGACAAGACTTCTGATAGTGGACGCACTTAGTCATTGTAGCTCTCTAAATATTGTTAGATTGCAACTCCCATCAGCCCTAGCCACCATAGCCAGTGGCGAAGTCTTGTGAGAACTGCAGTCCAACACATACAATAGGGCCACACATGCTCCTTTCTGTCTTGAGCAGTACTCAAATCTCTTCACTGGCTGCATATTAGTTTCCGGGCACAGTATAAGGTGCTGGTTTTAACCTTTAAAGCCCTACATGGCTTGGGTCCATCTTATCTCCGGGACCGCCTCTCCCCGTGCGATCCTCGCTGCACACTTCGATCCTCTGGGAGAAATCTGCTAAAGCCTATCAAGACCAGGCTGACACAGACCTCCCAGAGGGCTTTTTCTGCCACCGCTCCCAAGCTCTGGAATGGCCTGCCAGACGAGATGCGTCTCATGACATCTTTAGACTGCTTTAAAACAGCCTTAAAGAGGCATTTTGGCAGGCCTTCCCTTGAAACCTTTGACCCCGGCTCCGGACTTAGACTATGCTTTTCGCCTACTCCCACGTCTCCGACCCTCAACTTATGACGTGGCCGCATAAGAAGGGGTCGGGATATACCTATACTGTTTTTAGATCTTAGTTTTTAATTTATTGCTGATTTAATTTATTTTTAATGGGAGGGAGGTTGGGATGTGGGTTATGGGACTGTTTTAATTTTAACTTTGTTTTAATTCATGTCTTTTAATATGCTGTATTCCGCTCCGAGTGTTCTTACAGAGGAGCGGATTATAAATAAACTATTATTATTATTATTATTATTACTCTACATTCATTTATAATATGCCTTCACACTTCGGCTGGACTATGCCAACTTACAGCCATTATTTCTTGGATGGGGAGATGGGGAATGGCACATTATTCATCAAATTCAGAGTTCTTTCCCCTTCGTATATGTTGCTTCTTGTTGTCATATATTGGTGGAGAAAGAGTGACCTCCAGTGGCTATTTTGGCTAGCTATAAAGTGAGCTCAGTTCACTCTCAATTTCTCTGCAGAACAGGATATTATTCAAAGGCTATTCCATCAACACAAAGATTTCTGAAGGCACATCAAGTCCTCTTCTTGTAAGTTTTCAATCACTGTCACACTGTGTCTACTAGGAACATATAGGTTGTTTTTCTGTACGTACTTTCTTCAAAACAAGCCCTCTTTCAATCTCGTCCTTACACAAATTAGGTTTCGCTGTCTCTCTTGTATGAAATATACATCAATTTATATATTGATACACATTTTCTCCAACAATTATTCTCAGAGGAAAACATAAAAGAAAAAAATTGTTATGTTAATACATGTTCTGATATAGGGATATTTGTGGTTTTTTTCCTTCTTATAAAGGTGGGCCATGTGGATTCAGACACAGAGAGGCAGAAACCCAGGGACACCCTTGGTTTAAAACAGTGGTTTCCAAATTTTGGACCTCCATATGTTTTGGACTTCAGCTCCAAAAGTCATGGAGCGAAAAATATTTTGATGTAAGGGGGGGATTTTGGAAAAACTGGAAAATGAAATATTAACAACCTTTACAAAATGGAAGTCACTTTGTTATTTTCAGAACATAAAATTATTATGAGTAACTTGACTCGCATAAAATATCATGTCACTTGACTTGCATAAAAGTACAGTATTACCGTAACCTTCTTTGCATTTCTATCACATGGTGGCGTAGCACATGGAATTTCTAAGTTTCCATGGGGCCAAGTACGCAAATTATTAAGGGAATCGAATGAGAATTAACTAGGTTGAATCTAGGATCTGTCTTCTACAAAGATTTGCCTTACTTCTTATCACACAGAGCCCTTCCATCTGATTTTCTGAGCCAATGCATGCAAAACAGTTAAGAATGCAGTCAGTCTTTTTGTTGAAGTCTCTAATCCTTAGGGTAACAAAAATATGTATTTCAGTGAGCGCTGACCATCTCAAAAACCAGAGAGATTTGTGAGCAGGATTTGAGTATCTTGTATAGCTCCTTGCCCCTTCACACAAACAATAAAAACAGAGTTTTTTGTGGGTCTTTCGGGGCTGTGTGGCCATGTTCTAGAAGGAATCTAGATCTTTTAGAACATGGCCACATAGCCCGCACCACCACCCCCCAAAAAAACCTATGGATGCCGGTCCTGAAAGCCATCGATTTCACAATGGAAACAGGATATTTCAGCAAATTCCCTCGGTCTGTTGCAAAATCCACCCAGACTAATTCATAAAAAATATCTGTTTACTAGCACAGATTATATACAGCCTTCTAACTTGTTTGTTCCCAGATTCTCTTAGAATATGAACTAGCACTCCTTATGTGGTTTACAATGTGTAAGCCAATTGCTCCCAACAAGCTGGGTACTCATTTTCCTGACCTACGAAAGGATGGAAGGCTGAGTGGACCTTGGAGCCCTCATCTAGGATTGAACTTACAATTTAATTACTAATTATTTGCTGTTACAGTTGGCCTTCTGTATGTGCAGATACTTTGTCCATGGATTCAACCATCCATGGTTTGAAAATATTTTTAAAAATATAAAAAGTCAACCTAGATTTTGCCATTTTATATAAGGGACATTATTTCACTTTGCCATTGTGTATAACGGGACTGAACATCCATTGATTTTGGTATCCGTGGAGGGGGGGGGAGCTTTCTGGACCCAAATCCCAGCAGATACCAAGGGCCCACTATACTTCAGGAGACTGATAAATGACTGTCTGAAGCAGCCACTTCATTCTGTCTAACCCCAGGGCCAGCATAGTCTGCATTTCCTCTGTATATGGATAGTTTGCACCTGCATAAGACCCGAAAGGAACCACTGCTGACTCACTGCCCACACCAGGGATGTTTGCTGCTTTCAAGACCTGCTGGCTGAAAGGACTTCCAATATACAGGCTATTATTTATGCGGAGTATTTATATCCTGCCTTTTCAGTTCATAAATCAAACCATTCAAGGGAGTTAAACCAAGGTTAAGAAAGCATACTCTGAAAAAAAAAAACATATTAATACATATAAAAAGCAGCAACTAGCATATTTTTTTGAAAAGGACAAAACAAAGACATTGAAAGGAATCATCAATATCATCCAGGCCCAAGGTCTGCCTGGTAAGAAAAACACTTTCAAGGGCCTATGAAATGCCATCAGGGAGTTGGTTTATATGGATCTCTTAATGCAAGGAGTCTAAAGGACTAAAAACAATGTTGTTTTACATGTTCTCATGAACCAGCCTCAAATAAGGCTGGGATACACAATCTCTCCTGACAATCTTAAGTCACTCAAAGAGATAATAGAGGAGAAGGCTTAACTATCCTACTCTTGCAGAGGTGCCTTTTATTGTCTATTTACACACCAGATTCCATCTTGCAGGATCAGGACAGTCCCATGTTTAATAACAACAGCCACAGTTAAACCTTTCTGCTGCTGTTCATTTTTTCTGCTGAGGCTGGTCTTCCAGTAGCTTCACTCATTTGCCTAGAAAGGAATAGTGGCTGAGATATGACATCAGAGTATAGCTTCCCTTTGTCCCCGCAGAAATCAAGTCTTGGGAGGAGATACAGCTTTCTGGTAAAGACGGGAGGAAGGGCAGAAGCAATTCAGACCAAGTAGTAGTGGGGAGGGGGATACATGGTTCAGCGGTACTACATGACAAAAGGATTTTAGGATTATTGTTGATCATAAATTGAACATGAAGCCAGCAGTGCAAATGCTATATTAGTCTGCATTAAAGGGACCACAGTTTCTAAGTCAAAGTAAGTGACAGTCCCACTATATTCTGTGCTGGTCAGGCCTCATCTGGATTACTGTGTTCAGTTGTGGGTGCCTCCTTTTATTAAGGATAGGAATAAGCTGGAGCAGAGTCAGAGAAGGGCAAAAAGGATGATAACAGATATGGAGAACAAAACACATGAGAAAAGGTTGGAGGAGCTGAGCACATTCAGTCTGGTGAAGAGAAGATAGACGGGTGACACAACTGCACTCTTTTAAACACCTCAAGAGTTGTCCAGAGGGTTGGACCAAGTCTAATGGTTTGGAGTTAGAGAAGAGTAGATTATGACAGAACATTAGAAAGAGTATCTTCATAGTAAGGAGGAGCCTGAAGCCTTCTAGAAGCTCCCAGCATCCCCTGCAAGCCCACACCATCGGCAGCAGAGGAAGGGAGGAGTCTGAAGACTTCCAGAGGCTCTACTAGAGCTAGGACTGGACTGGGTTTAATTGGCTTGTTTTCAACCCTCTTGTGAGCATGGAGCCGGGAATAGCCTGGGGGCTGACATCAAGGTTGTGCGGGGGCAGGGAAGGTATGGCGGCAACAGAGTGAACAGATGTTACAAAAGAAGTAGGGATAGATGTCTGGTATCTATCTCTTCTTCAGTTCACTCTGTTTCCCAAGATAAGGCGGAGAGCGCACCATCCATTCCACAATCCCTTAACCTGCTCCTTTGCAATGTCAGGTCGGCCAAGAGCAAGACCCATATCATCCACGACCTCCTTGTGGATGAACAGGCTGACCTGGCATGTTTTACCGAGACCTGGCTGGGTGATGCCAGCGCTGCTACGTGGGCGCAGGCTCTCCCAGCGGGTTACACGGTCAGTGAGCAGGTAAGGGAAAGTGGGCGGGGGGGCGGTGTGGCTATAGTCCATAAAACCAACCTAACCTTGATCAGGAAGCCTGTCCGGAAAACAATCCACATCGAGTGCATGTACCTCAGCTTGAAGTCCAGGGATAGCTTGGGGATTCTGTTAGTCTACCGGCCACCCCGTTGTCTAGCAGACTCCCTATCCGAGCTGACTCAGCTGGTCTCTGAGTTGTTGTTGGAGACACCCAGACTTTTGGTCTTGGGTGACTTCAACATCCCTCTCGAGACCAGCCCTTCTGATCTATCTGGAGCAGCTCGGGAGTTCATAGATACCATGACAGGCATGAACCTATTCCAATTGGTCAACGAGCCGACTCATTGTGCTGGTCATACACTCGATGGGATTTTTAGTACGGAACAGCAACATCCGTGGGCAGAGGTAACTAAAACCTCTGCCTTGTCATGGACGGACCATTTCCTGATCAAGCTGGAGCTAAAAGCCGCTATCCATTCCCCCGGGGGTGGCGGACCCATTAGATCGGTCCGCCCTCGAAGGCTGATGGAACCAATTGGTTTCCAGAAGGCCTTAGAGGGTTTAATGGTTGGCAGTGCCGGTGATCCCGTCGAAGCCTTGGTCACCACCTGGAACACCGATCTTCCCAAGGCTCTCGACGCGATTGCCCCCGAGCGTCCTCTCCAGCCCGCTCTTAACCGTAAGCCCTGGTTTACAGAGGAACTTAGGGAGATGAAGCGGGTTGGACGACGACTAGAGCGCAAGTGGCGGAAAACTCGACTCCTATCCGACAGAACTCGCCATAGGCAGCATCTTCGTGCCTATCGGGAGGCTTTGCGTGCAGCGCGAAGAGCCTTCTGCTCTGCACGCATTGCGTCTGCAGAGTCCCGCCCAGCAGAGCTATTTAGGGTGGTGGGGGAGCTAACACAGGTCCCTCCTGTGTCAAATCCCCTACTTGACCCTACGACGGCCTGCTGTGACGCGTTTAATACCTACTTTGCAGATAAAATCTCTCGGATAAGGGCCGACTTAGATGTCAATTTTCCACCAGAACCAATAGATGAGGCGTCCAACAACTCCGTTGATGTCATTTTGCTGGATGAGTTCCAACCTGTGAGTACCGATGACGTGGACAAGCTTCTTGGAAGTATGAAAAAGACGACCTGCTCTCTCGATCCCTGTCCATCTTGGCTGGTCGTCCAGGGAGGGGACACACTGAGGGTATTCCTTCGGGATACAATCAATGCGTCCCTCAGAGAAGGCTGTTTACCATCCTGTCTGAAGGAGGCAGCTGTTAAGCCCCTCCTGAAGAAGCCTTCTCTTGATCCCCTGGACAGGAACAACTATAGACCAGTGTCCTTGCTCCCTTTTTTGAGCAAGGTGATCGAGAGAGCAGTTGCCTCTCAACTTCAGGTTGTCTTGGATGAAACCGATTATCTCGATCCATTTCAAAACGGCTTCAGGACAGGACATGGAGTGGAGACTGCCATGGTCGCTCTGACCGATGACCTCCGCCTGAGTATCGACAGGGGTAGTGTGACCCTGCTGGTGCTCCTGGATCTCTCGGCGGCTTTTGATACTGTAGATCACTCCATCCTCTTGAGTCGACTGAGGGAGTTGGGGATCGGGGGCACCGCACTCCGGTGGCTCCGGTCCTTTCTCTCTGGGAGATCTCAAAGGGTGAGGCTCGGGGACAGTTGCTCCTCCAAGATTGAGCTTAACTGCGGCGTCCCTCAGGGCGCCATTCTGTCCCCGATGCTATTTAATGTCTACATGAAGCCGCTGGGTGAGATCATTCGGAGGCATGGAGCTCAGTGTTTTCAGTACGCTGATGACACTCAGATATACCTCTCCATGACCAGATCGTCGGTTCGAACTTCAGATGGCGTCTCTCCTCTTAATGACTGCCTTGCAGCGGTAATGGATTGGATGAGGAAAAACAGGCTGAAACTCAATCCAGACAAAACGGAGGTACTAGCTGTTACAGGCCCGAAACCAGGTTCGGGAATACATCTTCCGGTCCTAGATGGAGTCACACTCTCCTCGAAGGACCCTGTTCGCAGTCTGGGGGTGCTCCTTGACTCGTCGCTTCACATGACGAGTCAGGTGAATGCGGCAGTCAGGAGTGCCTGTTATCAGCTTCGGCTGATACGCCAGCTGCGCCCCTACCTGGATCAGAGGGACCTGGAAACAGTGGTGCACGCTTTGGTAACCTCACGCTTGGATTTCTGTAACGCGCTCTACATGGGGCTACCCTTGTGCCTAACCCGGAAACTCCAACTAGTTCAAAATATGGCAGCCAGGCTTGTTAGCGGTACACCTAGGAGAGAGCACATTACACCTGTGCTTAAAGCTCTCCACTGGCTGCCAATTAGTTTCCGGGCGCAGTACAAGGTGCTGGTTTTAACCTTTAAAGCCCTACATGGCTTGGGTCCATCTTATCTCAGGGACCGCCTCTCCCTATATGAACCCCCCCGCACGCTTCGGTCCTCTGGGAGAAATCTGTTGCAGCCCATGAAGACTAGGTTAGCGCAGATCTCCCAGAGGGCCTTTTCTGCTTCTGCTCCCAGGCTATGGAATGGCCTGCCGGACGAGATGCGTCTCATTACATCACTAGACTGTTTTAAAACAGCCTTAAAGACGCATCTCTTCCGGCAGGCCTTCCCTGAAACTGTATAATCTACCTGGCTCCTAAAATCTTTCAGCCAATTCTCAACTCCTTATCCCCCCCCCCCTCTGTATTTTATTGCTACCCATGCTGTGGCCAGCATTGCGGTTTTGTGTATCATGTTTTATTGTACTTTTATTGTTAGTAATTTAATTTTAAACTTAACTAATTTAATCCGATTTTAAGGGGGGGAGGTTGGGATGGAATTCTTGAATTATTTTAATCTGCAATCTGTTTTTAACCCTGTTGTACCCCGCCTCGATTGTTTTACAGAGGGGCGGGTAAGAAATAAATATTATTATTATTATTATTATTATTATTGTAAGAGTGGTTTGGCAATGGAACCAAATGCCTAGAGGGATGGTGGGGTCTCCTTTTCTGGACATCTATAAAGGGAGTCTGGATACAAAGGATTTCATGGCCGGCATCCATAATATTTTGTGGAGTTTTCAGGCTATGTGGCCATGTTCTAGAAGAGTTCCTTTCTGATGTTTCGCCAGCATTTGTGGCTGGCATCATCTGAAGATGCCAGCTACAGATGTTGGTGAAACGTCAGAAGCGTTCTAGAACATGGCCACATAGCCCGAAAGCTCCACAAAAAACTATGGAGTCTGGATAGCTACCTGCTGGGGAAGCTCCAGCAGAAGATCCTGCATTGAACAAGAGGTTGGACTCCATGGCCCATGAGACCCCTTCCAACTCTATGTTTCAATTACTCTATGACTCTAGGTCACTTATTGGGGGGGGGGGAAGTCTAGGTCACTACCTGGGGGAGCAAGAATATGGCAAAATTGCCTCCACGACCTCCAGACAGGTGTGAGGGCAACAACATTTATAAAAATTATATATGGAACATGTTGATGAAACAAAAGAAAAATAGGAAAATATCGCATTGGAGCCTGGTAAAATAAACCACTATGCTGTCACTGTTTTAAGAGTTCAGAAGAAAAAGCTGAGCAAGGGAACATCTGGAAATTATTACAGAATATAACACTGGAGGAAAAAAAACTGTAGGATTTGTGTTTGCTGCTCAAAAACAGGTGATTCGGACCAGTAACATCAATAACATTTTCAGACATTAGCTACAGATAGTAAATACTATCTATGTAAAGAAACAGATGAAACTGCTAGTGAGTTCATGAAGCAAGACTGCACAGACTCAGATCTAATAAATACTGTGATAAACCAGCAGCTGGGGTACTTTGGAATCTATGCACAATTCACCAGCTGCAAATAAGTGATGGGATCATGCACCTGAAAAGAGTTGCTAAAAATGAGGTAGAGATTTTGCAGGATTTTAAGATTAAAACTGATATACCATTACAGCATCTTGTGCTAGATACAGTATAACTGTGACTGTGAAAAAGCAAATTTCCCTGGGGACAGCAGAATCGAAGACCAAATGATGAACATGCTTATGAAATATTGAAACCCGCCAATTGTGATTCTGCACCTCTGTGAAAGGAAACCAACCAGTGACTCCGAAACTGTTGTTGGGGAGGGAGCTCCACAGTGGCAGACAGTTACTAATTTTGCTTACTTGCATGGGGAGGGCAAATTATTTTCCCTATTCGTTGGCATTAAAATATCCTTCAATATGAAGACTCTTGCAAGCCCATTGTATATTTAGAGGTCCCTTCCATGTTTTCAGTATAGTTTATACCCAGGTTTGTGTGCACAGGATAGAGTACAGGCAACCTTTATTTTTCCTGGAAGGACTCAATGAGAATGGCTGTCATTATTTCCTAGTGCTTGATCATTTAGTACACATCTGACTGATAACTCCTGAGAAGGCTGAACTAAATAAGAGTCTTGGACATTCAATTCTGCCAGATGACTTCAGGGGAGGGAGCTCAATTCTTATAAGCTGGGGGCCTCAAGCCACCCTCACCCCCATTCCAGGTCCATGAGGTTACTTCTGTTTTTTTCAGTGATGTGATTCCAATTCTACTCAGGGTAAGTCCAAACAGACTGACAAAACATCCAAAAGATATTGCTAGATACAGGATCACAATAGCACAATTAGAAAAAACAAAGCTTTATTATCTGATGCCCAAAATTCCCACAACTAGGTGCTGTAGACTATATTTCAGTGGAAAGAGCTGGCAAAACCACCTCTGAGTACTCCTTGCCTAAGAAAATCCTAGGAAATTCATGGGGTTGACAGGTGACTTGAAGGCACATATACTACAACTTTTAGTAGACTGTGAAGCCAAGAGCAATAATGACTACAGTACTGATGCAAAGTCATTACTTTGATACAGTCATTACAAAAGCAGTAGCATTAATGCATTGACTATGCACTGCATTGACTATAACAACATTAATCATTATTAAGCATAATGATCATAATAACAGAAAAAACAAAAGAATAGCAACAGTACTACTCTTTTTGTAATACTGAAAAGCACTCCTCATAAACTGTCTTGTAAAGGGTGAGGAATCTTTGGTCCCTAAGATGTTTTGGAGTGCAACTCATACAGTCTGTGGTGAAAAGGCCTGACAGGTGTTTTGCAAATCAAAATATGTGCGAGCCAAATGTTTTCCCTGCCTGGAAAGAATTACATTAACAATTCTGTAAGATCAGCATTACTATTACCAATAATAACTGGTGAGGTTAAGACTGAAGTTGAAAGTAATTAATCTATTACAAAAAATTTGTTATTTGTAATTGCTTCACGCTATGCAATTGCCTATGGCAACTCTAGGTGTTGCCCTTTGCCTTAACAGTATGCACATAGAATAAACGTTCAATTTTACTTTGAAACCATGAAGTTGACTTACCCCGAGCGTCTCTTTCCTCCTCGAGCAGGCATGGATCCTGCCATTCTTACTTGCCCTGCAGCCATCGAAGCCACTGGCAATGTCACTGATCCAGGTATGTCTGATGCCATTTCTGTAACAGAGATGGGAAACAGAGGACCGGTTTAGCATAATAAACATATGCCTGAATGGTGTAGCGTCAGGTTATTGGACTCGGATCTAGGAGAACCAGTTTCTTGCCTCCACCCTGGATCAATCTTCCTCTTTCAGCCTGACCTATCTCACAGTGCTATTCTTATAAGAGTAAACTGAGGAGGAGGAAGGCTACATATGCCACCTTAAGCTAACTGAAGGAATGGAAAATGTAATAAAAATTAAGTAATCACATAATTAACTTGGGATGTCTGTATAGCTGGCATCCTGTTGGGAATATACATCATAAACCAGTCAACAACTGTACTTTTGAATTATGTGGTTGTGCAATGTCTGTATTCCCAAGAGGGAAGCATTACCAGAGCTGCAACAATGGAACCAATGCACAAGCACAGTGAGTGGTCACAGTGTGGTCATTGCACAACAGTCACAATAAGCAACAGTACAGCACCTTATGGGACGGGCTGTCCTTGCACAATGGCAAAGAGAGGAGGAGCCCCACAAAGCCACCTGGCATAGGTAACCCAGAACTGAAAGCAGTGAGGTCTTGCACCCAGCTGGAAAAATGGCCCCAAAATTTCATGATGCCCTATTGATGTTGTGGTTGCTCCCATTGTGGAGTGGGACACCTTGCGCAGTGCCCCATTGTGCCCTCCTGCAATTCTCTAACATGGTTGTGTCTCATGTCAACAATATAGCCCCATCACTGGAAAGTTACACGTTGCAGCCCATATAACACAATCTAGATCTGTGTACCTTACAGCTGGCCAGGGTACTTACCATATTGTTTTAATGATTAAATTACCAATTTTAATGGGACGAGGGGAAGCATTTTTTCCCCTAAGGCTAATTTCTAAAAAATAATTCTCACCATTTAACACCAGTATTTTCTGAACTGAACCAAAGAAATGGGATGATTCCATCATTTACTTCCACTGTGCCAGGGGACCTTCTTAAGTTAAGCTATTATGTACCTACCACAATTCACCACTGGGCATATTATGTATTGTCATTGCTACTGATCATTACTTTGAGGAAATTTGACTGGTACATTAGGTTTTATTAGAGAAACTTGTTGTCAGCCAAAAAAGCAACAGAGCAGAAAAAAATGAATCAATGTATTTTAAGAAGTAATCCAGGAAGGAAGATTTCTATTTATGCCCAGCCATGATATCTACCTGCAGCCAATCCAGAAATGCAAGCAGAATGTCTAACAGGTCAGTTATTTATAATGTATGTTACACCTGCAACTGAGATCTACTGGTGGGTATTTTCCATGACTGCAGTCTTCTAAAGAAAATTTTGCACCTTTAGAAAGTTGTTACAGTGGTCCCCCGGGATACGAACCCCCGGGGAACGAAATCCCCGGGACCCGAAACCGCCGGGAGCGAAAAAAAGCCCCCGGGATGCAAAGAAAACCCCGGGATCCGAAGAAGAAAAACCGCACGGCCCCTTTAAATTTGCCGCACGGTCCGTCCACTAAAGTGGTCCCCCGGGAAACGAAGATTTCCGGGTTACGAAAGGTAATCCGGAACGGATTACTTTCGTAACCCGGGGGACCACTGTATTTCATTAAAAAAAAATTGGCAACATTTATTCTCTGACCCAACAAGAGAGCTTTAGAGATTTACTTTTTTGGAATTCAGCTAAAATGCTCAAGGGATTCTGGAAATTGCAATCCAAAAAGTAAATTTTCCAAGCTTTGGATATCAGGGACTCCCTTCCTTCATTGGAAGGGTGACGTTGTTTTTGCCGTTGTTGTGTCCTTTCAAGAAGTTTCCGACTTATGGAGGCCCTAAGACTATTTCTTGGCAATATTTCTTCAGACAGGGTTTGCCTTTGCCTCTCTCTGAGGCTGAAAGAATGTGACTTGCCCAAGGTGACCCAGTCTGTTTCTACCTGGAATACTGTGTCCAGTTCTGGGCACCACAATTCAAAAAGGATGTTGAGAAACTGGAGCAGGTCCAAAGGAGGGCAACTAAGATGGTGAAGGGACTGGAAACCATGCCCTATGAGGAACGCCTTAGGGAACTGGGGATGTTCAGCCTGGAGAAGAGAAGGTTAAGAGGTGATATGATAGCCCTGTTTAAATATTTGAAGGGATGTCATATTGAGGAGGGAGCAAGCTTGTTTTCTGCTGCTGCAGAGACTAGGACACGGAATAATGGATATAAATTGCAGGAAAAGAGATTCCACCTCAACATTAGGAGGAACTTCCTGACAGTAAGGGCTGTTCGACAGTGGAACACACTCCCTCGGAGCGTAGTGGAGTCTCCTTCCTTGGAGGCCTTTAAACAGAGGCTGGATGGTCATCTGTCAGGGATGCTTTGATTTGGACGTCCTGCATGGCAGGGGGTTGGACTAGATGGCCCTTGTGGTCTCTTCCAACTCTATGATTCTATGATTCTATGGTCATGC
The DNA here is from genome assembly GCA_034509955.1 of Urosaurus nigricauda. NCBI lineage: Eukaryota > Metazoa > Chordata > Lepidosauria > Squamata > Phrynosomatidae > Urosaurus > Urosaurus nigricauda. The sequence goes on along the minus strand of JAOEGL010000012.1, from coordinate 21,406,638 downwards.
TGGGATTCAAACACTGGTTTCCAGACTCTTAATCCAACGCTCAAACCACAACTTAAACCAGTGATTCCCAAACTTTGGTCCTCAAGGTGTTTTGGATGTCAGCGGCCAGAAGTTCTGGCCAGTTTGACCAAAGCTCAAGTATTCTGGGAGCTGGATTCCAAAACATCTGGAGAACAAAAGTTTGAAAAGCACTGACCTAAATCCTCCATAGGCCGGATACCACCCTCCAAAGGCCTTTGGGTCAGAGATCCTTTCTCTGAAGTGCACGTTTCCTTCAGCTAAATCCCACTCAACTCAACAAACACATTCAAATGATCTTATTTTGGTGTACAATGAACCTTTCACTGACACATGGGCTTCTCCCGTCACAAAGAATCATAAAATCAGCTGCGATGCAGCAGCTAAAAAGGCCAATGCAATTTTAGGCTGCATCAATAGAAGTATAGCGTCGAGATCAAGGGAAGTAATAGGGCCACTCTCTTCTGCTTTGGTCAGGCCCCACCTGGAATACTGTGTCCGGTTCTGGGCACCACAATTCAAAAAAGATGTAGAGAAAATGGAGCATGTCCGAAGGAGGGCTACTAAGATGGTGAAGGGTCTGGAAACTGTGCCCTATGAGGAACGACTTAGAGAGCTGGGGATGTTTAGCCTGAAGAAGAGAAGGTTAAGAGGTAATATTGAAGAGCCCTCCCTCCTGAAGACATGATCTGGCCACCTAGAAGGGAGTGAAAGAGGCCTGGCAGCATCATCCAGCCTGGCCTTAAGCTGAAGAGCCCTCCCTCCTGAGGACATCATCTGGCCACCTAGAAGGGAGCGAAAGAGGCCTAGAAGCACCATCCGGCCTGGCCTCAAATTGAAGAGCCCTCCCTTCGTGACAACACTAGGAGGGAGTGACAGGAGAGGCCAAACTCCATCGGGCCTAGATTAAGAAGCTGAGCCCTCCCTCCAGTCCATCTGCCTTGGTCCAGGCGTCAGAGGGAGAGAACAACTGCTGGACCTGATCCCCTTCCCCATCCCCATTCCCTTTTCCTTTTGTGTCGTGTCTTTTAGATTGTAAGCCTGAGGGCAGGGAACCGTCTTAAAAAATAATAATTTTAAGCCGCTCTGATAGCCTTTAGGGCTGAAGAGCGGGGTATAAATAAATAAATAAATAAAATATGACATCTCTATTTAAATATTTGAAGGGATGTCATATTGAGGAGGGAGCAAGCTTGTTTTCTGCTGCTGCAGAGACTAGAACATGGAACAATGGATGGAAGCTGCAGGAAAAGAGATTCCACTTCAACATTAGGAGGAACTTCCTGACAGTAAGGGCTGTTCGACAGTGGAACACACTCCCTCGGAATGTAGTGGAGTCTTCTTCCTTAGAGGTCTTTAAACAGAGAGTGGATGGCCATCTTTCAGGGATGCTTTGATTGGGAGTTCCTGCATGGTAGGGGGTTGGACTAGATGGCCCTTGTGGTCTCTTCCAACTCTATGATTCTATGATTCATAGAGTTGGAAGAGACCACAAGGGCCATCCAGTCCAACCCCCTGCCATGCAGGAACTCCCAATCAAAGCACCCCTGATAGATGGCCTTCCAGCTTGTTTAAAAATGTCCAAAGGAGGAGGCTCAGCCATTCTCTGAGGCAGTGTATTCCACTGTCGAATGGCCCTTTTTATCAGGAAGTTCCTCCTAATGTTGAAGTGGAATCTCTTTTCCTTTAGCTTACATCCATCGTTCCTTGTTCTAGTCTCTGGAGCTGCAGCAAACAAGCTTGCTCCATCCTCAATCTGACATCCCTCAAAATATTTGAACAGGAGTATCATATCACTTCTTAGCCTTCTCTTCTCTAGGCTAAACATCTCCAGCTCCCTAAATCAGTCCTCATAAGGCATGATTTCAAGACCTTTCACTATTTTCATCACCCTCTTGTGGATATGTTACAGTTAATCCCTGAGGTCTAGTATTAAACACAGTTTTCCAAATGAAATGAATTGCGAAATGATGGCTACCAACTCCAGAGCAATTATGGCTATTTTGGTACACCAAGAAAAGAGCGGTGGCAAAAGAACAGATAAACCGTTTGAAGTTCACAGGACACATTTGATAAACTCTTCAAATTCTGCAGGACAACTGACAACACTTTAACATGGTAGACGCCACTATAGGATTTCTTTATTTTTAATAAATTATAAATATGTAATAGTTCATAGATTTCTGGTACCTAGGATCAAACATTGATCAGAATGGAGACTGAAGCGAAGAAATCAGAAGACTAGGAATTGGAAGGGCAGTAATGAAAAAAATTAGACAACATCCTAAAGCGTAAAGATATACAATGGAGCACAAAAGTGAGAACTGTATTCCCATCACCAAGTACAGGTGCAAGAGTTGGACAGTGAAGAAAGTGGACAAAAAGAAATTCAGCTCATTTGAAATGTGGCGCTGAGAATACCATGGTCAGCCAAAAAGACAAAATAAAGAGGGTCCTTGAATAGTTCAAGCCTAAGTCTCCCTGGAATCCAAAATGATCAAAGTAAGGGTGTTGTACTTTGGCCATGTCATGAGAAGATATGATTCATTAGAAAAGACAATAATGTTAGGAAAGGCTGTAGAAAGAGAGGATGACTGCATGCCAAATGGCTGGACTCGATCATAGGAATCATGGGCCAAAATCTACAAGACTTGTGCAGAGCAGTGAAGGATAGGGGGGCTTGGAGGTGTCTCATCCACAGGGTTTCCATGAGTCAGGGTCGAATCGAGAGCAGTTAACAACAACAAAGTATAGAGTTCAAATCCCTGCACGGCCATGGAAACACACAATATTACTATACCAAGCAATTCCTCAGCAGTTCCCAATTTTGAAGGGGGGGATCTAGAGAACAATGTTAGAATTCAAGCATATCGTATGTCATGCAAACTTCATCCTGAATTTTTGCACTGAAACAGGCTGAATTTACTTAATAAGGGGGGGACCCACTCTGGACATGTACTAGTGCCACCACATTGTCTCAAAAATGCTAAGACTTACCTTTTTGTAACGGAAGAGTTTAGAGCAGAATGTCAGGAGCTCAGACAGAAAATAAGCCTTGTCAATAACTCTGTAACAGTTACTCTGGCTCACATTATGGTGTTCATGTTTAAGTTGTATAGCCGCCGATAGTTTTTTGAAGCTCCTCACTCCACATATGAGTATTAGTAATCTGTAAGTTGTGTCAGCCTTAAAGACTGAGAAACTGACACTCTTCCCATTTACTGTATGTTCTGGACTGGTCCCTTCAAAGAGATGCCAAGTTACCAAAGGTGGCTAAGGAACTATTAGCCCTAATGGCAATATGCCACTGCATTGAGGGATAACATGGAGTATATATGGGGACGACCTGCCTATGGCATAAGTACCCATAGACATGTATTGTAACCCACCTTGAATCCCACGTTGGGAAAAGGGCAGGATATAAATCCTGGAAATAAATAAAATAATAAATAAATGTTCATCAGAGGCACTGTGGGAACAAGAAATTAATGAATGAATCCAGTAGGTTTTTATGGGTACAAAACTGTATTAAGTCAGAAATACCATGTTAACAGCCCAATCCTATTCATGCTTACTCAGAGATGAGCCCCACACATAGGACTGCAACATATGAGTGCATCTGTGGAGCATCCTTTTTGAAAAAAATGGAAGTTTTCTGCATTTCTGCACTCTCTGAATTGATCATTCATTTTACATGAATGCTAAGAAGAAATATGGATAAAGCTTCTAAGGTGAAACCACAATACAGCATTAAAAAAACACCCACTCTTCAAAGATATTGTGATTTGAACCACACATTTTTGCACAACCAAGTGATTAGCAAAGAGTTTTATCATCTAATACTAAATAATTTCTAAATGGGCAGCAGCAGGGAAGAATTTAGCAGAAAAGCCCTCACTAAAATGAAGCAGTATCTACTGTATAAGACAACTGTAAATTTAGTCACCTCCTGCTCACACAAGAATTATCAAAATAAAGTAAAAATGAACCCTGCAATGGAACAATGCACGGAATTCTTTATATTAAGGTTATTTTTGTGTAGAAACTTTGGAACGAAAGAAAATAAGCTTTAAACAATGGTCATGTCACACAGATTTTAGCAAATTCTCTCCCTTTCTTCCTCTCTCTCTCTGTCTCTCACACTCACATACACACCCACACACCCCAGACACAGCACAGCTATCCAAACCCCACATAATATCTCCCACCTGTATAGAAGGACGACCTCAATGATATCTTTTTATCCTTGAGACTGAATCCTCCTTCAAAGGAAATTCCTAAGAAATGCTGGAAACCTCTGGGAAGAAATGCAGTCACATTGGTATTCTGCTCAGAAAGTGTCATCACAGATCTGTTTACCTTAACTGTGGACCATGATTCATCTGGTGACAAATGTCTTGCATACTGATCAATTTATCGTGGGGTGGGGAGTTATCACCATTTTCTATGTTAACCACTTGAATTCTGGAGGTAGAAAGAAGTTTGGGCATGCATTTAGATGTTAGCTAGTTATGTAACAAAATTCAGTTATTTGCACATCCATTTGCCAGCAGTCCAGAGGAATCTAATCATTTGGCAAGAAAGATGCCCAATATTGCAGATATCTAACCCAAAATTATCATTTAGACTGCAATTTGAAGCAGTTACAAAGAAACATACCCTTCCAACTGGCCTGATTTGACAAGGAGAGTCCCACTTAATCCTCTGTTGTTCCACTTTTTCAGCTGCTTTTAAAATGCCCCAGTTTTTCTGCCCTCCTCCCATTTCTCTCTTTAGTCCTCAAGCTTGCTTCAGTTGCAAACTTGAGTTCAAAGTGCAAAAATAGTTTGTACTCATTTGACTGAAAGGGAAGGAGGAAAGGGGATCTTGCACTCTCCAGTAGGCTTAGGCAAAACCAAACTGCTGCAGCCTCTCTCTCTCTTAGGTCCAAAACACACTGCAGAAACAATCCAGTTTGAGGCCACTTTAACCGCCCTGGCTCAATGCTATGGAATTCAGGGAACTGTAGCTTTGTAAGACATTTGGTCACCTCTGACAGAGAGCTCTGGTGCCACAATAAACTCCAGTTCCCATGGCAGTGTGAGCAGTCTCAAACTGGATTATTTCTGGAGTGTGTTTTAGACTGTAGTTTCTGCTTGTTCTTCCTCATTTATAACTTCTTTTCATCTTTATCACACTCTGATGTTGCTTGGCCACAATGTGCCCTGGTTTTCATCTGTGAAACATTGGAGTAGCAGCGTATTCACTTAATACAGGTGCCATAACTATGCACTCTAATTTAGTGATTAGGACACAAAATTCAAATAAAGTGGGTGATATCACATTGTTATTTTATACTGAAGGATAAGGGGAAGATGACTGGGACTGTAATGAATATTTTATGAAAAAGTCTAGCTGAGTAAGCAAGCTGGATGTATTTTGCGTAACACCAGAATAAATGAATTGGTTTTTCATCTCCTTCTGAAGTCCTATTCAACATAAATAAGCAGATTCAAACCTCGGAAGTATAACCCTGGACAGAAAAAAAATACACACCCTATTTTTTACAATTTGCAAACCCAGATATTGTCGTTCACAAGATCAGTGAACTAGAGAGAAGGCCTCTGGAGGAAGGTGGCCACGACAACTTCTATTCACACATACATTGGTTATTACATTTGAAAGAACGGGAGACAAAAAATGGAGTTGCACATGCACTCTATCAGGAGTTTCATTCCAGAAGAAAACTGCCCAACCTAGTATACTACTAAAGCATCTAAACCAGTGGCTCCCAAACATTGGTCCTGCAGGTGTTTTGGGCTATGCTCCCAGAATCCCCGGCCAGCTTGGTCAATAGTCAGGGTTTCCGGGGCGGAAGGACAAATCTCGAGGACCAAAGTTTGGGGATCACTAATCTAAACAATCAGAAGACCAAAGTGTGCACAATTTACCAGTTGTAGGCTTTTGAAGCTCCACCGGCTTCTTCATCACGCAAGGTGTTAAAAACCAAACAGGAAAGGGAACTGAGGGTGTTATAACTTATAGCCCTGTATTTTGTGGAGTGGTTGTTAATCTACTGCTTACACTGTCTTCATTGTATAATATTTTTTATTATTTTAGAGATGTTTTCATTATAGAATGTTGTTTTAGACTGTACACTGCTTGGTTGGTTTTTATTCTTTTCCTTATTTTATTTGGTCCCTACTTTGTAAAGTGCTGTGCAAACATTACAGCATTTTATAAAATAATAATAATAATAATATCATCAACTGAAAGGATGCAAAGCAAGGAAGCTTTCTACTTCACTGGAATTCTCCTGGGCACCATAAATCAGAAACCATTTGAAGGTACCCAGCGACCATGATGGAAGATCTTTGTCTGAGACCCCAAAGAGCTGCCAGTCAGATCAGCCTACACTTGACTGCAAGTGGTGTGAATTCTAAAGCAGTCTCCTTCATTTATGTATGTGCCATCATAAGCAAAGAATGGTACTTTGTGTGTTTTCTTTTTGAATGATTCAGTTCACTTCTGCCAGTGCTAGCACCTGGAACGTCAGGACCTGCAAGATTGAGAATTCATTAGGTTGACTTACAATAAACTAGGGATAGGGGATGTGCAGTCCTCCAAATATTATTTGGACACCAGCTACTATTAAATCTATCACCACTGGCTGTGTTGTTCAAGCTGGTGGGAGCAGCAGTACAACAATATCTTTTTAAAAAATCTTTATTTATTAACCAATATTAAAAACAAATGAAGAGACATTGTGCAAAAATCTAAAAATCTAAGAACACAGGCAAAACATAAATACTTCCCTGCAGTGCAACAATATCAAGGGGGCATATGTTTCTTATCTCTAATTTAAAATACGACTTTTGAAAAAAGCTCCCTATTTTAATGGAAGTTTATATAAACCTGAAAATAGACAGCACCTTAGAAGCATCCATTTCCTCTCTCTTAAGAGCAACATTTCTCCTACAATATGCAACGGATACATATATGTTACAAATTAACATGTTAGAAATTAGCATGTATGTACAATAGATATTTATTTTTATTTACATGCACACACACATATACACATACACACATACATACAAACATGTTACAGATTTCTGCAATAGATATATACATATTAAAATTTAAGAAAGTGTGTTTTTTCCCTTTCAGGATTAGTATCTTTTCTCATATGTCAAGTTATACAGATTCAATTGACCAATTAAAAGTATAATTATTGATCTGACAAGACTTATTTAGTTGGGTGACAGCCCTATTATTCACATTTATGACAAATTCCTAGGTGCATAATAAAGACTAAAATGGCACTGGGAGAGTCTCAGGTAACATAATGAACAATAAATGTCTTTCATTAGCTGGCCTTTTTATGCATTTCTGGACATCTATATTTCCCTGAAGTCATTCCCAGAAGATTGTTCCCTTTGAGCAACCCCCAAAAACGTTTCTAAAGTGTAATACCTTCCAAAAAGAGCTGTTCTCTGTTCCCCCACTTCTATTCATGAACATAAAATGCAGGCCAGAATGCAGAAAATGAGGAAAGATTGGCTTTCTTAATGGCACAAGGAAATTTACTAGGTGCAGAGTCCAAGCCACAACAATGATATTGTACCTTCCAATCAATGTCACTGGACTGCAAATCGCACAACTTCTCATCATGGCCTATGCTAGCAGGTTGGGAGCTGCAGTCCAATATCATCTAGAAGGCCACATATTTCCCCAGTCCTAGGCTAAAAGGTGCATAACTTTCAAAAACAAAAGGACAAAAGCCACGTTTAATTACTAAGGTGTACATGAATGTGTACAATGGAGCATATCTAATCTGTCCTAATCTGTACTTTGTTGGATTGCCAGGTTTTACTCTGCTTTTTAAAAAAATATATATATGGATGCTATCCAAAGGTCTGGTTTTGAGTTTAGCACGATGGATCCAGGGTACTTGAAAGACTCCTGCCTTGCCTGATGTTGATCACAAGCTTCACCAAGAAGGTTAAAAATACATAAATCACCAAAATGGAAATCAGAAAAGCAGAGACTATTGGTGGGTGGGTTCATCCCTGTATCCATTTTGAAGAGGCTTATCAAATGATCTCTAGAAGGTTCAGAATGTTTCTCTTTACTTACATTAGGCTTCCCTGACCTGGTTGTTTGAGTTGACATGCGCATGTTTTTAGTTCTGGGTTGAAATGTTGACAGAAGAATGTTGAATTGCTCTTCCTTTTGGGGAGGCATAGGAACCTATCCCTATAAGAGCCAGTCTGGTAGAGAGTTGGCCCTCTACTTTGGCAGCTTTGACTTTTGCGGATTTGATTATTTGCAGTTTTGATTCATATGTTCTCTCTAGGAATCTCTAGGACCTCCAGTACAACTCTGCTCTAGAAGTTGGTGATCGAATTGTGCTGGAGAACCAAGAAGTTCCTAAAGAAAACATTTCTCTAAGCATTTGTAGGTCCTTCAGTACGATTCTACGATCAACCTCTAGCAGACGCTGACCACAGAGTTGCACTGGAGGACCTGGAGATTCCTAAAAAGGTGTTCTCTTACGTAAAAAGAATAGTGTTTTTTTATTTGTGTTTTTTCCACATTCACGTGTGTCCTTCAACCTTAACCTCAGTGAATGTGGAAGCTCTAGACTAAGGACCTTGGAAATTGGAAGTATAATCTAATGGCAATCCGAACGCAATCATGGGGTTTCATGTTATTGCGAATTAAAGTATCTCACGCAATTTCGGGCAAAAGGGAAGTCATTCCAAACGCAATCATGGGTTTTACGTTATTTCGTATTAAAGCATCTCATGCAATTTCAGGCAATAGGGGGTCATTTTTGGGTAATGGGAAGTCATTCTGAACACATTCCGAACGCAACTGAAATTCATGTAAATTTGCTAAACTAGCGAATTCACGTGAATTCAAATTGGCTCTATTCGCAATAAAGAGAAATTCCTCCCGTCTGATAAGGTCCTATGACTCTATAGATACCAAGGTTCAAATCCTTTCTCAGACATATACATTCACTGGGTGACTTTGGGTAAGTCACAGTCTCTCAGCCCCAGAAGAAGATAAAGGCAAAACCTCTGAACAAATTTTGCCAAGAAGCCCTGTGATAGGTTCGTCTTAGGGTTGCCATAAGTCAGAAATGACTTGAAAGCACACAACAACAACAACAACAACAACAACAACAAACCTATCTCTATTCTTTTAATGTTATCTCTGCCTCTGGCTTCCAAATATTCTGTTAAGGTAATGCCCAGAAACACACCCATTTCATTAAGTGAGGTGTATCTTTTTAAGATTACAACCTTAAATGACAGATTTTTCACCCTTGTTTGGTGATATCCTTCTTTTCTCTCCTAACCCTTTCCCTTACTTTCTTAGTGTTGGTTGACACTTTTTAAAATATTTGACTAACGCAACCCCTACCTTAGGCTTTTCTCAACTAGATTTGTTAACTGGAAATTTTTCATTGCCTTCCTCTGATGCCAAGAGAGTGCAACTTGTCCAAAGTCACCCAGTGCATTTCCATGGCTAAGTGGAAATTGAAACCCTGGCCTCAAGGAATCCCAAGTCCAATATTTAACCTACTACACCATGCTGACTCTCTGTGATCCTTTTAACTGCGTGAGACTTTCTGCATGCAAAGCATGAACTCATTCCCACTCTGGAAATACTTCTCTGCCTGAAATTTCTGGAAATGATCCTAGTTTATATTTACAAGGCTTCTTTTTTCCCCAAAGAAACATATAGAGAACACTTTTACAGATGGCATAAGCATCTGAGTGTAAATAAAATGCTATACACGAACTAAATTCGGCGCCATAAACCAACAAAAGATGCCTCCCCTCCTTCCCATATCTGCTGAAGAGTGTAAAAAATGCAACCTTTTCAAATTCAAAGCAAGAACATAAAAATATAAAAACCACGAGGGCTGTCAGATTTGGCAACCGCTTTCTTCTAACTCATTTTCAACAAAGGAATCCAAGATAATGACACAGTAAAAGATCTTGCTCTTGTCAAGAAAGCTTTTACAAAAAGAAATTGTGTGCAAAAAGTATTGAGTGCTAGCTCCAAGGAGGGGGAAAGGATTCAAAACAGAGAGAAAGGAAGCACTGAACAGAACACAACTTCATGATTTGCTTTAAAAACCCTCTGTAGCTTACAGTGGTATTTCTAAAATACCAACAAACCATATGCCCACCCTCCATTCCTGAAATGCCTATTGAAACCTCTTAATCCAGATCCACCTGCAATACATCACTGGCATGTAATTCCTTGTACATAATGTACTGCTCTCACCTCTGAGATGGTTCACACAACTGGGTGCATTTTGCAAATGTATGACTTGGGTTCATCTGAGCAAGATTCCTACGAGGATACGCAGCATTAGAAGTAGACTTTAATCCAAAACACACTGCAGAAGTAATGCAGTTTGAGACTACTTTAACTGCCCTGGCTCGCTGCTAGGGAATCCTGGGCATTGCAGTTTATTGTGGCACCAGAGCTCTCTGACAGAGAAAGCTAAATGTCTCACAAAACTACAGTTCCCAGAATTCCCTACCATTGAGCCAGGGCAGTATAAAGCGGTCTCAAACTGGATTATTTCTGCAGTGTGTTTTGGACCTTTGTGAAAGTCACTCACCGTATCAAGGAAATATTTTTAAAAATAATTTAATAAAAACTTAGTAAATAGATGCTACTATATACATGCAGAAGTTCTATGCAACCCCAGAATATAATTTAGGTAGACGAATAGATTTGCCTATCCGTGTGGAAACCCATGGGTGACACTGTCTCAGCTTCAGAGGAAGGCAAAGGCAAAACCCTCTCTCAACAAATTACTTTAAGGCACACGACAACAACAAAAAACAACAATTTAAGTTCTGGCCATCCTGCACTGAACTGCATCTCCACTCGCAACCCTAGTAATATTTTGGTGGCGTTAAAGGCCTCAAAACACTACAAATACCATATCCCTTGTAATCTTACAAGCTAAGGAGGATCAGACCTGGCTAGTAGTTGGATAGGAGACCACCAACAAATACGAAGTGCTGTCAGCTGCAATTCAGAGGAAGGAACTGGCAAAACCACCTCTGAATTATGATCTTTTTCCACATGGCAAGACCCCCTGGCATGCTATCTGGCCCACTGGAAAATAGTTCTTGCCTCAGAAAACACTATCAAATTCAAGGGGTTTCCATAAGTTGATAGGTAACTTGGAAGTGCATGCACACACACAGACAAATAGTTTTGTCTTTACCATATCTGACCTCTCTATGAACGGTCACATATCTGACACCTCCATGACACAGAAAAGTATTTTATTTTATTTTTTTGCAAAGTGGAACAAGATATTTCTAGTCAGAAACACTTCAAAGGTGAGCCCGCTCTCTGGGAATCAAGCACAGTTCTCACATTAGCATCCCCAATAATGGTTCTGAACTTCTAAATGAGGTTGTTCATGGGGCAGGGAGCAGAATTAAGCCGGGCTCGTAATGCCTGGCTCTGCTGCACCACTGCACCAAGACCCATAAAACGTGCTTTTGTCAGTAAAATGTGACTCAGAGGACAAAAAAGGGGCCATTAGTTTGCAGCAGGTAGATGCTATTTTTACGGCACATTTTAAGACCTCTAGAACTATTTTCCAGTGGGCCAGATAGCATGCCAGGGGGTGGGAAAAGATCATAACTTGGTACTACACCACACACTTTATAACTAAAAGATCCCAGGTTCAATCCCTGGTGTTTTCAGTTTACAAAATTCACAGAAAGACCTCTGATAAAGATCCTAGAGAACAGTTGCTAGTCAGAGCAAACAGTGTGTAAGGTAGAGTCCGTTGCAAATTCAGGAAATGGGTGTAATACTTGTTCATGCCATCTAAGCAAGACTTAGGAGCTAGAATATAATTCTATCTCAACTTTCTTCTTTGACTTTCTTTGGTAATTGTTCCAAATCTTTGTTGCTTTCTGCTAGTAGTATAGTCTCTACTATATGAACAAGTATTACAGCCATTTCCTGAATTTGCAACGGACTCTACCTTACACACTGTTTGCTCTGACTAGCAACTGTTCTCTAGGATCTGCATGGCTTAGATTGATGGTATCTTTCCTCTGATCTTCACTCCTCATTTTTTCCAGTTGGGACCCGCTTTGAGTATGATATTTTCTGCATACAGGCTGAACAAACAGAGTGATAAAATGTAGCCTTGTCTGACCCCCTTTCCAAATGGGAACCACTCTGTTTCTCCATATTCTGTTCTAACAGTAGCCTCCTGTCCTGAATAGTATGCAGTGGGACAATCAAATATAATGGTGCACCCATTTCTTTAAGATTTATCCATAATTTTGCATGATTTGTGCAGTCAAATGTTTTGCTGCAGTTGATCAAGAACTTGCTGGTTTTCTTCTGGAATCCCCTTGTGCACTCCATTATCCATCATATAATTTGCAATGTAATCCCTCACCCCTCTTTCCTGAACTCAACTAGCAACTCTGATATTTCTTGCTCCATGTATGGTAGGAGTCTTTGCTGCAGAATTTTGAACTTGACTTTGCTTGCATGGGAAATAAATGCAACGGTCCCGTAGTTAAAGCAATCTTCCACAACTCCTTTTTTCTTCTTTTTATCATTTTCAATCTGTGGGCTGCTGTTGCACTTTCCATATTAGGTGGCGGGGGGTCTAATGCCAAGAAGTCTTCATTGCCTATTCAAGATCAAGCCTATATCATACAACAGGGACAGATCACACCAATTGTCTATGAGGAAAGTGATCCAACCCTGCCAGTTCACAAGATAAAGGAGGAAACTGGCCTGAAAATGGCCACATAAGGAAAAATTTCCTTGTACGGCTTGGATCAGGTCAACAGTTGAAGGGCTTCAAGCACGTAGGCCCCAGCTCCAGAGCAACTCTGCCAAGGTATGCTGCTGTACCTCTGAATCTGAAGGCTCCATAAATTCTGCTGAACGACCATTCATCTCCTCACCTTGTTTCAGTGAATCCCATACATTATGTGTGTTAATATTAAACTTGTACATTAACTGTATGTTCTGTGGAGTAGTACTTCATCTGAATTCTATAGGTTCAAACTCAAATGCTGGTTATGACCTTTAAAGCCCTGTACAGGTTAGGTCCAGACTATCCAACAAGCTTTGGCCTGAATTCTATTTTAGTCCTGACCAGAACAGAACTATTGAATCCACTAAATCTAGGGCATCCTAGATCTAATTATTTATATATATATATATATATATATATTTAAAGCAGATTAAGATAATATGGTGACAACAACAACAAACCACTTATTTTATGTCATTGGCCAGTATATAAAAATGTACGGTAATGTTTGTCATTACATAAATAATGTATACAAATAATGAGTACAATCATTAAAACAAGTGACTTGTTTTGGTGACAACTATGTCTGCAAAATTCATAGTGGACGCTGTTTAAACAAGGCAAGGTTTTAGGAATGCTTTTTAAAGCTGTCAGAATGTTTTATATTGTATATTATATGAATTTCATTTAACTATAATGGTTAATGAAAATTGTAATAGTGTTACTTTTAATAGACAGAATACTGTGTTTCTCTTATAATCAATCACATGTGGCTTATGCAAATAAAAGGTATGAAATATTATGGCAACTCATTAGATTTACATGTTGACGCACCATTCAACAACTGACTGAATGAGTCTACTCTAGCGGAGACTACCCAATAGTATGCTAGACTCCACACATGGACCTGCTTGTGTTTTAAAATTTTCCAGGGAGGTCTTTCTATGTCCCACCACACTCATATGTACATTTGGTGGAAAGCAGGATAGGGCCTTCTTGGTAGCTGTTCCCAGGTTCCGCAACTCCCTTCCTAGAGAGATTAAATTAGCACTCTCTTTGTCCTCCTTCCTAAAGATGTGAAGATTTTTTTGTTTTTCTCAGCAGATCTTTAAAGAATTACTGCTCATGGGCAAAGAGCCTTTAATGACATGCCGTTTTGTATATATTGGTTGCTGTTTTCTTTTTAACGGCTATGTTTTTAAATTGCTTTTAATTTATATACTGACTGTTGAATTAACATTTTAACTGTTGATGGATATGTACTTTTAGCTGCATTTGTTTTAACTTTTGCAAGCTGCCATGAGTCCGAGGCAGGATATAAATAAAAAGAGGCAACATACCGTATATACTCGACTATAAGTCGACCTCATGTATAAGTCGAGTGCAAGTTTTGGGGCCAAAATTATGGATTTTGTTATGACCCGTGGATAAGTCGAGGGTAAAATTTAGGGGCATATAGGAAAGGATCTAAAGGTTAAAGCAAAGCAAAACAATGTCAAATAACTTCCAAAAGTCCATCAGACATACAGTGGTCCCCCGGGTTACGAAGGTAATCCATTCCGGATTACTTTTCGTAACCCGGAAATCTTCATTTCCCGGGAGACCGCTATTTCTGCCGGACCGCGTGGCCGATTTAAGGGGGCCGTGCAGTTTTTCTCATTCGCATCCCGGGGGATCCTTTGGATCCCGGGGGATGTTTTTTGGTCCCGGTGGTTTCGGGTCCCGGGGATTTCGTTCCCCGGGGGATTCGTAAACCGGGGGACCACTGTACCTCTTTGTGCTCATTCTTAAGACTGGATGGATGAGAGAGTAAAGGGGGTCAGTGCTTTTAGGACAGATTATACTCTTGCTTTTCACCGGGAGATGGTTCCTTCTTTTAAATAAGAGTTAAGATACAGTACTTACATTGACCCGTGGATAAGTCGACTCAGGTTTTTTGGGTCAATTTTTTTACCTAAATTTCTAGACTTATACATGAGTATATACAGTAAACTCAAAGAAAATAAAATGATTCCCCTGCCTGAATCTGGTCACTGCTTAAATTTAGTGAATGGATGGATGGAAGGCAACAGGAGGAATGGGAAGGCAAGGATAATGACAGATTCCCCATGAGCTAATGAAACTCTATGAGAGCTGCACATACACACTTGTCCAAGGAATACAGACCAATGTTAAGATCCATTCTGGACTGATCTTGAGCCAACCGTCAAATAAAACTGTATGTAGTGTAGTATTTTGCAAACCGAGGTGGTGTGTGTGCTGTTAGTGTTCGAGCACAAGGCTCTCTTCTCTTTCGGGAGCAAGCTTGCTGGCAGGCTCTCCCAGCTGAACAGAACTAGGATTTTTAAAAGTGCTGTTTAGCCACTCCAAAGAAGCTGTAGAACAATGTATTCATTTATATTTCAACAATGGTACCCAACCAGTGAGAACACTGCTGTTTTAGTGCTCTGCGGGTCCTTTTAGAAATTCTGGATCTACATACAGTAGCTGTAAAAAAGAAAAAGAAAAAGGATGGTTTTGATCAAGGAAGGAAGGGAGAGGGAATGAGGAATAAAAAGCGAGGAAAAAAGGAATGGGAGAAGAACAAGGAGATGGAGGAAACTAGAGATTTAAGCAAAGGGTCAGGGCTATATTTCAGCGGAAGGAACTGGCAAAACCACCTCTGAGGATTCCTTGCCTTAGAAAACCCTATGAAATTCATGGGATCCCTGTAAGTTGACTGGCAACCTGTAGGTACATACGCACACAAGAAGGATTAGCGAAAGGAAAAAGGAAATGAGAACACAGAAGAAGCAAGTTATGAAGGCGAACCTAGGAAACAGATGAAAGAATGGTGAAAGGAATACTGGGAAGCCTCTGTGTTTCATCAGGACGCAACAAAGTCTGCAAGATTTATTTCAAAGAGGTTTCCTTTTCCTATGAAAAACTACTATATTGTACTAGCATCCCTCAGTTAACAAAGCCTCTAACAAAAAAGCCCCTTTTTATAATAGCTTTTTATGCCTATCCAACCCCCTGGTTTTCCTCCTTATCCTTTGCCAAGCTGCATTTTTAGCAGTGTTGGCAATGGAAGGATGGTGAAAGAGAGACACAGGCCTTCAGTGCCAAGTCATAGCAGTAACTTTGCAATAAACCTTGAACTGGGACAGAATGGGATTTTATCCTAGACCAATCCTATAGCTGTGTGTGCCTGCCTACAACAGACAAGATAAAGAGCAGCCTCTAGGATCTCTTTGAGGATGCATGAACATAAACACAGAGAGAAAAGGGAAAGCAGATTTGCCTGTCTCACCAACTACCTTCAGTATGAAGAAAAGCGCAGATCTATAAGTCTGCCATATAAACGGAAATCATAAGTTGTTGATGATGGTTAAAAAAAAACCAAAAGTCTAGATGCATTTTGGAAAATGCATTCAGGTGGTCTCTAGGAGATTCAAAATATTTTTGTTTACTATTTGTTTGCTAGACTGACAAGAAAGCATGATAGACTGAAAGAAACAGCATCTCAGTGGTGGCACTTAAAACCATGGATTTTTTAAATTTTAAATTTAATTATTTTTTGTTTTATTTTATTTTATTTGGTGAAGACAGCTTATATTGGCAACTCTTTGACGGTTCTTCCTCATGTTTTGCCATCTTGTTTAAGCAGACATTTGTTTTAGGAATCAACAACTGTGTGATGCAGCAGCTAAAAAAGCCAACGTGATTCTAGGCTGCATCAATAAAAATGTAGTATCTAGAATTGATCAAGGGAAGTAATAATGCCATTCTATACCACTTTGGTCAGGTCTCACCTGTAATACTATGTCCAGTTTTGGTCCCCACAGTTGATGTTGAGAAGCTGCAGCCTGTCCAGAGGAAGGCCTCCAAAATGGTGAAAAGCCTGGAAACCATGCCTTATGAGGAGAGACTGAAGGACCTGGGTATGTTTAGCCTGGAGAAGAGAAGGTTACGAGGTGATATGATAGCCCTGTTTAAATATTTGAAGGGATGTCATATTGAGGAGGGAGCAAGCTTGTTTTCTGCTACTCCAGAGACCAGGACATGGAACAATAGATGGAAGCTACAGGAAAAGAGAGTCTACCTCAACATTAGGAAGAACTTCCTGACAGTAAGAGCTGTTCAAAAGTTGAACGCACTTCCTTAGAGTGTAGTGGGGTCTCCTCCCTTAGAGGTATTTAAACAGAGGCTGGATGGCCATCTGTCGGGGTGCTTTGACTGAGATTTTCTGCATGGCAAGGGGTTGGATTGGATGGCCCTTGCGGTCTCTTCCAACTCTGTGATTCTATTATTTTAATTTCAGCATAAAATAAATATACGAAAAGCACTCTCTATATATTGAGAAATACTTTGCTGTCTTTCGGGAGCCAAAATTCCTTAAACGTAGGGATATACTTGCTTTTGGGATGGTGGTGGACTACTAACTTGTCCAGAAGTCCACAGGTATATTGCCAGGGTTGCTATCAAACTGAGTAAGGAATCCCATTTGCCTTTGTGATCAGTGCCTGTATATTACAAACTATAAGCCATGGTTAAGATGAGCAAAGAAAAGGCTTGTAAGGGACAGGAGAAGTGTGATCAATCTATCTCTTTAAAGTACTTTGTCCAGAGTTCAGCGTAATTCTAAAGGGCTTTGCCATTTTAAAAACTGCATTCACAAAATTTTAGAAATAAGGGAAGGTTTTGGAACCCATGTTTCCCTTATTATAAATAATAATGATGATAAATCTGTAAACCCTACACTCCACTCTTTCATCTACCCTGTAAATAAAAAAAAATGTCAAGAGAAATAGCTGCCCTTTAGCACAAGTTATGGTTTTGCTGACAGTTTTAAAATTAAAAGCTATATCACTGGATGGATTGAAGTAACGCATGAATACCCCTCAATGCACAACCAAACACACACACATATAAGGAGAAGGAGAGAAGGGAGAAGAAGATATGTAACCGGATTAACAGAAGGAACAGTTATAAAATTCCTAGGAAGAAAACATTTTTTGTCCACAGCTTTCCCAGAAATGTTTGGCAAAGAAAAAAATCCCTTCTTTCATTCAAAACTGAGATATATTACAGTTCCTATTTCTTGTTACAGTATACCATTTGAACCCCAAGGACACTATTAAATGGATCTCTGGCCTTTATTACACAGCATGTACTAAAATGCCGATCAGACTGTTACTGCACAGCAGCTATAAAATATTTCAGTTTTCCAGCTTCTTACGGCCAAATCCGTACAGATAGGAAACACTATGCCACTTGAAGACCAGATTTAACAGGTTCCACCTACCTGCTCCTACCAACATATATATCTAACAGGATTTTTTAATACACCCTTTCAATATAAAGCTGCAACACGTTAAATCATAGCATGTCATAAAGTATTGTAACATTTTAAAAAAATAAGTATGCAACAAGCAAAACCAGTATCAATGCGTTTCCAGCTCTCTGAAGCCACACAGCAAAAGCTTTGGAAAAGTGTTATGGGTTCTCACAAAAAATGGCCTCAGGAGAGGGCTTAGCTACCTGTATATACTCGACTATAAGTCGAGAGCCAGTTTTGGGGCCAAAATTATGGATTTTGCTGTGACCCATAGATAAGTCGAGGGTAAAATTTAGGGGCATATAGCAAAAAGGGTCTAAAGTATGAAGCAAAGCAAAGCAATGTCAAAGAACTTGCAAAATTCCAGCAGACATAACTCTTGTGCTTACTCTTAAGACTGGATGGATGAGAGAGTAGAGGGGTTGTTGCTTCACATATTATACTCTTTCTTTCCACCAGGAGATGGTTCCTTCTTGTAAATAAGAGTTAAGATGCAGTACTTACATTGACCCGTGGATAAGTCAACTCAGGTTTTTGGGGTCAGTTTTTTGACCTAAATTTCTAGACTTATACATTAGTATATAAAGTAGTTATGGGGAAAAATGCCCAAAAGGCATGTTGAAAAGGTCAAAATGACAGTCCACTGGAGGAACTGAGTGCATTCTGGGATTCAGAGCCTCAAATAAAGTACAGTGGGGTCCTTGCTATGTGCTGGGATTTGGTTCCAGGACCCCCCCATGGATACCAAAATCAGTGGATGCTCAGGTCCCATTAAATACAATGGCATAGCAAAATGGTGTCCCTTATATAAAATAGAAAATCAAGGTTTGCTATTTGGAATTTATACTTTTTAAAATATTTTCAAACCATGGAGGCTTGAATCCGTGGATAACAAAATCTGTGGATAAGGAGGGCTGACTGTACTACATTTGTTACTGTTGCTGTTAACAGCCCTTGAGTTGGCTCCAACTCATGGTAACCCTGTGTACAAGACATCTCCAAGCTGCCCCGTCCTCCGCTGCTCTGCTTAGGGTTTGTAGGTTCATGTCCATGATATCCATAGGATCACAGCGCTATAATTCTGTATTGTGACTGGTCCCACACAAAGGGTTGTCTGGGAAGTGTGGAAGGGCTGCAGAAACAAGCTTAGTATTCTAGGAACAACTATGATGCTTTGATTGGGAGTTCCTGCATGGCAGGGGGGTTGGACTGGATGGCTCTTGTGGTCTCCTCCACCTCTATGATTCTATGATAGCCAGAGGCAAAAGAGAACAGACAATTCTTACTGCAGCAGCTATACCTACTGAATCTCTGTCCTCTATACAACTGTTCACAGTTAAGGAGTCTGATCCTCTTTGTGTATCTGTCCATACTAATCCCTAAGTCTACAGATCTTTCTCTCTTTGTATGATTTCAGAGGCTCTTCCACACCACATCATCATCATCATTATTATTGTTTATTTGTACAGAGCCATAAATTTACAAGACACTTTACAGGTACAATCAATTTAAAACAGTGAACTCTTCCCAAAGGCGTGCCATATAAAACTATATATTAACTATAAACAAATTAAGCAGGTAAAGTATAGTCCTATAAAGAACTATTTCATTTAATCAAATATGAAATAATAAATCAGTCTAGAAAATAGGAGTATCTTTAATTCAGATTTAAAACTAACCAACTATGATTTCAATTTAATCCCCATTGCTATAACTTGAGGCTTGCAGTTTGGGGAGGCACTAGAGCTCACTCACTATGAATACCCCCTCTCTAGTGGTTCAAGTGTTGGACTATGACTCTGGAGACCAGAATCTGATTCCCAGCTCAACCATGAAACCCACTTGAGTGACACTTTGTCAGTCACACTCTCTCAGCCTCAGGTCAAGGCAATGGCAAACCTCCTCTGAAGAAATCTTGCCAAGAAAACACCAGGATAGGTTCAGTTCACCTTAGGGTCACCATCAGTCGGAAATGACTTGACGGCACACAACACACACATAGAGACAAATTGCAGATACTAGGAATCTACTAGATGAAACCATGGCAGTTAAAGCGGAACCACAGCGCTACATTTGTCTAATTCTATCTTGGTGGGATTATCGGAATAGCGAGTCAAAATATATCCTTTCAAAATATTTTACTGATTTTATCAATTCATGATAAAGCAAAGTGAAGTGTCATATGTAAAGATCTTCTATCTACTGCATTGTATACAGCAAGGACATGGAAATATGGAAACACAGGACACATTAAAATCATCCAACATAAAATTTAAAATATACCATGTTAAAATTCATAATTTAAAATGGACTGGGTAGGCCTTCCAGAAGAGATAGATCTTTAATGCTGTTTTAAATTCAGACAGCATGTTTAGCTGTCAAATCTCTCCTGGCAGATCATTCGATAGTCTAGTGGCAGCTAATGGAAATGTCCTCTGGGTGACAGTTTCCAGGCTAGTTCTGTCCAGTTGAGGTAAATGTTCCCCAGAGGACCTGAGTGTACATGATGCATAACACAAGAGGAGGTGATCCTATAGGTAACCTGGACCAAAACCATGTAGGGTTTTAAGGTGATAACCAGAACCTAGCTGGCAGGCAATGGAGTGATTTTATAATTGTTGTTACATGACCCTCCCCTGATTCACACTGAGAGAATAGCAATAGCATATACATTTCTATACCACTTAGTAGTGAACTCAGCACTCTCCAAACGGTTTACAATCTGTAAGTCAATTGCCCCAACAAACTGGGTACTCGTTTTACCAAGCTACCAAAGGATGGAAAGGTTGAGTCAACCTTGGAGCCCTGGGATCGAACTCACAACCTTGTGGCCACCAGGGCCCCAAGGTTATTTGATTGAGTTATTTGATGATGATGATGATAATGATGACGATGATTGGTTATTTGATTGATTTGGTTATTAAATTGAGAAGGCAGAAAGGGCACATTATGTCATCAAAAAAAGGAACTGCCTAGGAGAATGAGAGGAACCAAGGCAAGGAGGACCGTTAAAACATTTACCTCTGGCTGTCTTGGAAGATCCTAGGAGATTCAAAAGGTCTTCCTCCTGCCCTGGGTGCAAAAAGTTATGGCCAGAGCTGCAAAAGCACCCTCAAAGGACCAGGGCAGGTTGCCTCAATCTTCAAAACCAATATACCCACCTCTCACTCAGCACATTGACAAGCTGGGCTTCTGCCCAGTCTGGATGAGCCCACAGTGGTTTTAAAAATCCAACATCTAATGTGTTCAATACGGTATATATAATATGCAAGCATTTACATAATATACTTAATTTGAATAATATGCGCATTTGGCCAGCCAACATTTTGGGAACAGGAATTCAACAGTAGGCTCTACCCATCCACCATTTTTATTTTCTAAGAATGCCACTGGCCCCTTTAACTTGATGTACCATAGTTTTTTGTGGAGCTTTCGGGCTACGTGGCCATATTCTAGAAGAGTTCCTTTCTGACGTTTCGCCAGCATCTGTGGCTGGCATCTTATGCCAGCCACTGATGCTGGCGAAACGTCAAAGGAACTCTTCTAGAACATGGCCACATAGCCCGAAAGCTCCACAAATAACTATGGATACCGGCCATGAAAGCGTTCGACTCCACATTGATGTACCATCTTTATCCTGTATGATGGATCGGAAGGGTGGAAAATCTCTCTTGAATGTTAATGCTGCGAAGCAATCGCTTCTCGGCCTTTTGGCTAAGATCAAGTGTAGAATGTTAATGCTGCAGGACAGAATGAGTAAATATCCATTGGTTGTAACCTCCAATATACTGTATGTCACCATTGGCTATGCTGGCTAAGGCTGATGGGAACTGTGGGTCCAGCAACAACTGGTGCACAGCACTTATCCACTTAACTGTTTTAGGGGCTAATCAATCTGTGTTATATACAAGTATACCTCAGTTAACAAACCATCTGAAAAAGAAGCTCCTTTGCATGCCTGTTGGCCCCTTTTCTTCCTCTCCCACCGTCAAGAAATCCTGATGGGATCTCCTTGAACAGGTGACTGGACAGGTTTGGTTCTCTGTACACATTTAACTCTCCTTCCAGACATGGCTGCATCCTTGGGGGTAACATTTTACAAAAGATTTAGCTCATCTAAATGGGTTTACCCAGAAGAAAACCTCACTCAGTCAAATGGGATCTTTTCCCCAGTTCGAGTGAAAACTGGAGAGGACTTCTGTGCCTTTAATGGTGGGATAGGAGAGGGAATTTCAGCAAGTATTGCTTGTCATCCAACAAAATAAGCAACTCCTAATTAAATTCCCTCTTCTCACAAACATGTTCCTTCAAAACACCTGTCAGTTTATGGTGATCCCATGAATTTAATAGGTTTTTTTTAACCAAGGTATACTCAGAGGTGGTTTTGCTAGTTCTTCTCTCTGAAATGTAGTCTACAACACTACAGAAAGTCAAAGAGGAAAGTGATAAGGCAGGCTTACTGTTGAACATTAAGAAAACAAAAATAATGACCATGTAAGATTTATATAAATTCAAGATAGATGATGGGGAAATTGAAGGAAGGACTATGCATCAATAATTGATCAGAACAGAGATTATAGTCAAGAAATCAGAAAAATAGGAAGGGCAGCTATGAAAGAACAAGAAAATGAGAAAAAAATATCCTAAGGTGCAAAGATATACAGTGGGGGCTTGGTATCTGCTGGAGTTTGGTTGCAGGAACGTCTGTGGATACCAAGGTCCATGGAGCCCCAAGTCCCATTAAATACAGTGACACAATAAAATGGTGTTCCTGGCATAAAATGGCAAAATCAAGATTTGCTTTTTGGAATTTATATATTTTTGAAATATTTTCAAGGCATGCATCCATGCATAAAGGATCTGTAGATACTGAGGGCACACTGCAAAACTGAATGCTAAAGTTAGGATCATTCAGGTCATTGCATCTCCCATAAACATATACAGATGTGATACCTGGACAATGAAGAAAGTGGGTAAGATCGACTTATTTGAGATGTGATGCTGGAAAAAAGTGCTGAGGATACTGCAGACAGCTAAAAAGACAAACAAATGGGCCATTAGAACAGATCAAGCCTGAAATCTCTCTGAAAGCCAAGATGCAACTGAGGCTGTTGTACTTTGGCCACATCATGAGAAGCATGAATCAGTGGAAAAGGCAATAATCCAGGAATCAGGTCGACCAGATGTCCTCACCGCCAAAGAGGACAAAGTGTAGGACATTCCAAGAGAAACATAGGACATTGCCAAATAAAAGCTAAAAGCACTCATAGAATATGTAGTGATATGATAGCCCTGTCTAAATATTTGAAGGGGTATCATACTGAGGATGGAGCAAGCTTGTTTTCTGCTGCTCCAGGGAACAGGACATGGATTCAAACTACAGGAAAAGAGATTCTACCTCAACATTAGGAAGAACTTCCTGATAGTAAGAGCTGTTTGACAGTGGAACACATTCCCTTGGAGATTCTGGTGGAGTCTCCTTCTTTGGAGGTTTTTAAACAGAGGCCGGATGGCCATCTGTCGGAGATATCTCAATATTGTTTTTCTGCATGGTAGGAGGTTCGACTGGATGGCCCTTGTGGTCTCTGCCAACTCTGTGATTGTATGAAATGTAAATCCATGATTCACAGTCATGCTGAAACTTGAGGACATTTGGAAATCCCTCCTGGACAGAAGGTTGAAATGTAGGGCATGTCCAGGGAAAGGAGGACGTGTGGTCACACTAGCTAGAGAAGGCAGAGGGTAGTAGAAAGAGAGGAAGACTTCATGTTAGATGCATGAACTTTATTAAGGAGGGCATGAGTATGAATTTGCAGGACCTGAGCAGAGCAGCAGAGGTTAGGCAGCCTTGGAGATGTCTCATTGAAGAAGGTACCACAAGTTGGGGATGGCCCATGACTGAATTTATTTATCACATTTATTTATTTATCACATTTATTTATTTATTTATTACAAGCTGCTTAGGGAGTGCTAGTTCACTGATGAGTGGTATATACTCAACTATAAGTCGACCTCTTGTATAAGTCGAGGACCAGAATTAGGGATTTTGATATGACCCGTGGATAAGTCGAGGGTAAAATTTAGGGGCACGTAACAAAGAATGTAAAGATGATGCAAAGGAAAACAATGTCAAACAACATACAAAATTCCAGCAGACATTAACTGTTTGGGTTCATTAAAGGCTGGAAGGATGAGATAATAGAAGGGGGTCAGTGCTTCCAGGAAAGTTTATGGTCTTTCTTTTCATCACGGTATGGTTCCTTTTTAAAATAAGTATTAAAGTAGAGAACTTATATTGACCCGTGCGTGTATAAGTCGACACAAGTTTTGGGGGTCAATTTTTTGACTAAAATTTCTAGATGTATACATGAGTATATACAGTAAATGTAGGACTAAAGCACACTGCAGAAATAATCCAGTTTTGAGACCGCTTTAACTGCCCTGGCTCAGTACTAGGGAATCCTGGGAATGGATGTTTATTGTGGCACCAGAGCTCTCTGACAAAGGAGGCTAAATGTCTCACAAAACTGCAGTTCTCAAAATTCCCTAGCATTGAGCCAGGGCAGGTAAAGCGGTCTCAAACTGGATTATCTATGCAGTGTGGCTGCAGCTTTGCATTTAAATTGGACAGGACTTCCAATGGATTCTATGGTTCAAATAATCAAGTTTGAGACCTCTTTAACAAGCCCTGGCTTACTGCTAGGGAATTCTGGGAAGTGTAGTTTTTGAAGACATTTAGCTTTCTCTGTCAGAGAGCTCTGCTACCACAACAAAGTACAATTCTCAGGAGCTACAATCCTGGGAACAGTAGTTTGTTGTTATGAACGTTATGTAGAAGTTATGAAGGGATACTATAAAGAAATAAGGATCATGCAACAAAGACGTAGCTGTTATTTTAACTCATCTATGCTCCAAATATTATTTTGTGTGTTTTGGACCAGACCGTGTTTCCCCCAAAATAAGACAGTGTCTTATATTAATTGTTGCTCCCAAAGATGCGGTAGATCTTCAGGGAATGTCTTATTTTTTCCATGAAGATGAATTCACATTTATTGTTGAACCAAAAAATGAACATTTATTATATATTGTGTGTGTATAAAAAACTTTTCTAGGTCTTACTTTCAGAGGAGGCCTTATATTTAGCAATTTAGCAAAGCCTATACTAGGTCTTATTTTGGGGGGATGTCTTATTTTCGGGGAAACAGGGTTGCTGCTATTGCCTACATTTGTATGCCACCTTTCAGCCACATGCATTAAATAAATGCAATACAATAAAATTTAAAACTGTCAAGACCATTCAAACACAGTATGGTTATGATTAGAGCTATTGCTCCTGCTACCTTTATATACTGTCTTTCTCCTAGGCTCAGTATATATATATAATAAAATTTAAAAGTGCCAAAATCATTTAAATACAGTATAAATTACATTAAAAAAATACACAAAATTGAATAGGCATGACTGAATCATATACAATGATATACATACACACTCCTGGCATGATTATGGTCCATGGTTATGATTCTTCTGTATTGCTACACACAGCTCACAATATACACAAAATAAAATTTAAAAGTGCCAAGACCATTTAAACACAGTAGAAAAATACATTAAAATACAACAAACGTTAAAAGCTATTACTGAAACACATGTGAACACATAGTCTGTAAAAACCACTCGTAGCATGATTTACTGTTATGGTTATTGCTATTGCTACTATTACATTTGTATGTCGCCTTTCTCCAAGAAAGAGACACAAGGAGGCTCACTATTACACACATATATAGTATTATATATATTATATCTTATGTATTATACATATATAATAAAATTCAAAAGTGCCAAGACCATTTAAATACAACATAAATTACATATAAAATACACAAAAGTGAAAAGGCATGACTGGATCATGTGCAATCATTTACATATACATTCCTGGAATGACTATGGTCCATGTTTGTTGTTGTTGTTATATTATTATTGCTATTGCTGCAACTGTATGCCACCTTTGTCCCAGAAATTGACACAAGGTCCCACATATATAAATAAAAACTGCCCAGACCATTTAAACTTATTATAAAATTACATATAAAATATACCAAAGTGAAAAGGCATGACTGAATTATATACAATTATATATGTATACATTCCTGGCATGATTATGGTCCATAATTATGATTATTACAATGATTATTATACATATATTACTATTATTATTATACATATACATTCCTAGAATGACTATAGTCCACGATTATTATTAGGATGATGATTATACATTTATTATTATTATTATTATTATTATAAATATTCACTCCTGGTATGACTGTGGTCCAAGATTATGATTATTAGGATGATGATTATAAATATATTATTATTATTATTATTTTATTATACATTCCTGGCATGATTATGGTCCATGATGATGATGATGATGATTATACATATACTACCATTATTATTATTATACATATATACTCCTGGCATGATTATGGTCCATGATTATCATTATTATAATGATTATTATACACATATAATAATAATATATTTATAATAATCATCCTAATAATAATAATCTTGGACCACAGTCATGCCAGGAATGTATATGTATAATAATAATAGTAATGGTGGTATATGTATAATCATCATCATCATCTTGGACCATAGTCATGCCAGGAGTGTATATGCATAATAATAATAATAATAATGGTAGTATATATATAATCATCATCATCATCATGGGCCATAATCATGCATGATTATCATTATTATAATGATTATACATTCCTGGCATGATTATGGTCCATGATGATGATGAAGATTATACATATACTACCATTATTATTATTATTATTATACATATACACTCCTGGCATGACTATGGTCCATTATTATTATTATTATTATACATATACACTCCTGGCATGACTATGGTCCATGATTATCATTATTAGGATGACTATACATATATTATTATTATATATGTATACATACATTCCTGGCATTACTATGGTCCAATATTATTATTATTATTATACATATACACTCCTGGCATGACTATGGTCTATGATTATCATCATTGCTATGGCTCTTGCTACCTTGGTATGCCGCCTTTCTCCCAGAAAGGGACCCAAGGCGGCTTACAACAGATATATATATATATATATATATGAATCATCTCCAGTCATGTTCATATATATACACTCCTGTCATAATTATGTGTTGGGTAAATAAAATAAAACAAAACAGTCTGCAGTAGCAGCATCCCTTTCATAGCAAGGAGTATTACTCCAATCCCCCAATAAAGAAAGACTCACCTGGAGGGTTAACCACAGCAGCAGCAGCTGCAGCCTGGGTTGCCATCTTGGTCCTTCAGTGGAAGAAGGTGCTGCTGCTGCTGTCTCAGTCTCTCTGTCTCTGAGAGAGTGAGGCTCTTTTACTCACAGCGCCCACAAAATGTCCGGTCTATGGAGACCTCCCTCTCCAGTTTTGGCTTCACATTGGCTACTGCGCATGCGCGGAGGGCCCTTCTCCTGGCAAGCGGAGGGCGCATGCGCGAGGAAGAAGTCCTCGGGACTCCTCTCCTTTCCTGCGCATGCGCAGATTGAGGGAATGAAGCCGCCTTGCCCTAACTCGTTCTGCCCTCACTCTGAGGCACCTGGTGGCTCCTCTCTCTTTCTCAAGTGCTATATACACTGCTGCTGCTTGCAATGCTTTGTTGCTATATTTGTGTATGCCGCCTTTCTCCCAGGAAAGGACCCAAGGCGGGTCACAAACATTTTTTAAAAAAATAAAATTTAAAAGTGCCAAGACTATTTAAACACAGTATGAAATTATATATTAAGATATACCCAAAGGAGACAGGAATATCTGAAACATATATATATATATATATATATATGATTGTATATATATATATGTGTGTGTATGATTGTATATGATTGTATATATGTGTGTGTGTTTGTATATGATTGTATATATATGTGTATGATTGTATATATCCATTGGGGTGTTGATATTGCATAATCAACACCCCAATATGTGTGTGTGTGTGTGTGCATATATATATATACACACACACACACACGTATATGATTGTGTGTGTATAGATAGATAGATAGTCCATTGGGGTGTTGATCTGGCATAATCAATATCCCAATGAACTATATATAAATATATATATACACACACACATTATATAATTGTGTGTATATATACAGAGATAGATAGTCCATTGGGGTGTTGATTTTGCATAATCAACACCCCAATCTACTATATATATATATATATATATATTACGGCACTTGGCCAGCACAAAAATAAGTAACACAAATTACAGAGAATCTGATATGTAACACAAGGATATTACATTATATTCTTAGTAAAGTGTATTTACCAATAGAAAATAAGAATACCCATAGTCTCACTTCGTAGCCTACAATCTACTATATATATACATACACGCACATGTATATGATTGTGTGTGTGGATAGATAGATAGTCCATTAGGATGTTGATTTTGCATAATCAACACCCTATTGGACAATACACACACGTATATGATTATGTGTGTCTATAGATAGATAGTCCATTGGGGCGTTGATTTTGCATAATCAACACCCCAATGGACTACACACACACAATCATATACATGTGTGTGTCCACTGGGGCGTTGATTATGCAAAATCAACACCCCAATGGACTATCTACCTATCCATCTATCTATACATAGTTCATTGGGGTGTTGAGTTTGCATAATCAGGCTGCAAGTAATAGGCATAATTATAATGATTTGGATAATGATTTAGATGGCCAGGGATGAGGAGCTGGAATATGGCAACCCGATGCAAGGACTGAGGTACTACTGAGTTTGCATAATCTGGATGCAGATTAGTAACAAGCATAACGATAATGACTTGCATAATAAGGATATTACATGGCCAGGTAGGAGGGACTTGAATATGGCAACCCCAGTGCAAGGATTAAGATGTTGAGTTTGCATAATCGGGATGCAAGTATTAAGCCTAATGATAATGCTTTGCAATATAGGAATATTAGATGCCCAAATATGAGGGACTGGAATATGGCAACCCCAGTGCAATGATGCATAATCAGGATGTAAGTATTAGGCATAACTGCCATGATTTGCATAACAGAGATACTGTATTAGATATCCAGGGATGAGGGAGTGGAATATGGCAACCCCAGTGAAAGGACTGAGTTGCTAAGTTTGCATAATCAGGATGCATATTACTAATAAGCATAATTGTAATGGTTTGCATAATAGGTATATTAGGTGGCTAGGCTTGAGGGACTGGAATATGGTGCCATGATTGAGGTGCTGCATTTGCATAATCGGGATGCAAATTAGTAACAACGCATGCTATTATTAAATTATAACAATTTGCATAATAGGTATATTAGATGGACCCCTCTCATAGTTGGTAGGGGAAAATAATGGTAGAAAAAAAGTAGGAGAGGCTGCAGAAGTTTGCTTTTGCCCTACTCAACTGGGAAAGCAAAAATTCCAACTCTCTCCTATCCCCATGCTAAATGAGTTAAAGTACTTTTTTTACTTTGAACTAGTCAGTTTGCAGCAATTCAAGTAAGCCGAGGACAAACGGGGAAGTGGGAGGGAAAAAATAAGTATTGCATAAGGGTTTGAGTGTTGGATTATTGATAATCCCTCACTTCCATACCAGCATTTTTTGAAGATGCCAGCCACAGATGCTGGCAAAACGTCAGAAAGGAACTCTTCTAGAACATGGCCACATAGCCTGAAAACCCCACAAAAAACTATGGATGCCAGCCATGAAAGCCTTCGACTCCACACACAACAACAATTGCCATTAACATCCTCTGAGGCTGAGAGAGTGTACCTTGCCTAAGGTCACCCAGTGGATATTTATACTTGAGCAGGAAATCAAACTCCTCTTCCTATTTAATATGGTCGTGGCACCATATTGCAAACATGCCAATATGAAGGAACCTGCTTTTGAAAATAGCAAATGTGTGGCCCCTTCCTTTCTGCAGAAAACACCATTCGCTGCCAACAAGTAATACTGCAGCTGAGCATGTTATTTTGCTGAAGGAGAAAGACCTACTCAAATGGGTAAGGAATGTAATTTAGGACTTTCATTTGTTGGATGAATAATCTAAATGTGGCTGGTCATTAAGATGCAAATTGGTACGGAAGGCTGCATTTCCTCATGCATACTAGGCCAGGTTTGTCTGAACAATAATGCACTGTTCCATTCAGAGAACACACTTAAACTCTTGCATCTTGATGGCTGATTTTCAGAAATGCTATTCTGAGAAAACCCTTAATTAAAAACGCTTGAATATTGTCTCGTAGCGCATTTTTCTGTGGTGCTCCACTCAGGAGGTCAATGTAAATTCCTTGACTTGCTTCTTTTGAAAATTAAAACAGAGGGAGAGAAGGAAAGAGAGTTTCTTCAAAATGAAATGTGGGTCTAATTAAGATCTCTCCATATGTTTGGAACCCCAGCCCTGGTAGAGTTTGGGGCAGAGGTCCTAGTCCATTTGATCAATCAAGACGGAGAGAGTCTGATCCTTGCCATCTCTGGATATTTTCTCCAAAAGACTTGCCAACTACATTGTACAAAGCAGAGGTGGAAAACCTTTGGACGTCCAGATGTTGTGGACTACAGCTCCAGCAATCCCTCACTATTTTTATTTTAATATACTTTAGTCAAAATAAAACAATTTCAATAACAAAATTCAATACAAACCATACATACATCAACAAAACGTAACTATGGGCCTGAACAGACAGGCCAAAATAAAGTTGCTTTGGGACACTTTGGTGGTATGCTGTTGAAATGACACACGCATCTTAAGATGCCAGAAGCTGAGCCAAAACTGCGCTCCAGTCCTTAGGACAGGAGCATGGCTTTGGTGCGGTTTCCAGCCTCTTAGGACGCATGCATCATTTAAACAGCATACCTTCAAAGTGACCCCAAGCAGCTTTATTTTGGCCTGTTCGTTCAGGCCTATATTGCCTAACACAATATAGGGGGGCTTTCTAGATTGGCAGGAAAGTGTGACATGAAGTTGCCTTTTCTTTAATGCTTAGCAGCTGCACCGCAGCCTTTAGATGGAGCTGTGCTGTTCCGCAGTTTTTAAAAACGAAGCTGGGAAAACCAGCACCTTTTTAAAGGCACTTCTTCTCCCCTAAAATGCAAAAAAAGCATTTTCATGGCACACTTTCCCTTTTTCTCATCTAAAGGCTAGAGTTTCATGCAGCCATGAACACACTTCTTTTTGCCAATCTAGATCAGGCCTTTATCACATAACATATTTATATCGAACAAATAACCGCAATAATAGTAGTATTAACGATATAACAACACTCATCCTAAAGACTGTCTCTTCTGAGCATGTATTCTCACAGTCACCTTCTACAACTTCTCTTCAAATTACCTACACCTTTTTTTAATTTATTCTTTATATAATTCCAAATTCCAAACTTAATATTACCTACACTTTTTACCTTCTATTCCCTTCTACATTCACAAACCTCATCATCATCCAATCATACAGTTTGTCACTAACATCCATTACCTTCTTCGCTTTCAACTCTTCTATTTTTTACCTTCTTACCTTCTTATCTAACTTTCTCCTTCTCCTTACCATACCTACCTATTCTTGCATCTCACATCTTTCTTCCTAGTTTAAATGTGGAGAAGAAATTTTACACATTGGACAGTCGCCCAGAGAACAGCCACCCTGTATGGAAAATTCAAAGAAATTCACTGTTCTTTAGGAAATTCAGTGTGCAAAGGGATCTTGGAGCACCTCTGAGATTAACTAAAAGAGAGAAGCCAGTAGCATGAGCATTCATAGATTTGAGTCAACATCTGCTTCTGAAGAAATAGACTCAGTTCTACAAAAGGTCATGCTCCTCAGATCAATTTTGGAAGGACTAAGGTTTGGGGGCAAAAAACAGGCCCAATGGGATCTCAATGCATCCTTCTGGTGTCCTCTTTAAAAAGTAAGAATTGGAGTAAGCAGTAAATTCAACCTACACCCTCTACTACGTACTCAAAGCCTTCCCTTACTTACCTAATCCTATCTTTCCATTCTCTCCCCTTCCGTTCTTCATGTCATCACACATACGGACTTCCTCCCTTGCCTTCCTTGAGCTATTATTTAAACGTGTTATGTACTTCTGACACCACATTTAACATTGGTACGCTGATGCAATTAACAGTGTCTTCAATCCCTCTGGAATTCTCTCTGTTTTCCTAATGAAAAATATTTTTGTATTTGATATCTCTCACT
This sequence comes from Urosaurus nigricauda, assembly GCA_034509955.1. NCBI lineage: Eukaryota > Metazoa > Chordata > Lepidosauria > Squamata > Phrynosomatidae > Urosaurus > Urosaurus nigricauda. The sequence continues at coordinate 21,374,173 of JAOEGL010000012.1, read as the reverse complement.
ATTGACCATGAGACAACCATCATGGCGTAGTGGTTTGAACATTAGACTATGACTAGAAAAATCCACAACACACACTACTATTTCAAGAACCAGCATGGTGTAGTAGTTTGAGTGTTTGACTACGACTCAGGACATCAGGGTCCACTTCCTCGCTTGAGCATGAAAACCCACTGGGGGAAATCACACATCTCAGCCTCAGAGAATGGCAATGGCAAATGCCCTCTGAAGAAACTTGCCAAGAAAACCCTATGATAGATTCACCTTAGGGCTGCCATAAGTAAAAAATTGCTTGGAGGCACACAATAATTGGCCATGATGGATGAAACTGATAGGAATAGTGAGCCAGAACAATAAATGAGCTACTATTCACCCTTAGTTTATGCAGCATGCTAACCTTTTGAAGAACAGTGAACCCTTAGTATCTACTTGGATTTGGTTCCAGGATCCCTGCGGATTCCGAAATCCATAGAATCATAGAGTTGGAAGAGACCACAAGGGCCATCCAGTCCAACTCCCTGCCATGCAGGAACTCCCAGTCAAAGCGTCCCCGACAGCATCCATGTTCCATTATATACAATGGCATAGTAAGTCCCATTATATACGATGTCAAGTCCCATTATATACGATGGCATAGTAAAATGGTGTCCTTTATGTAATGGCAAAATCAAGGTTTGCTTTTTGGAATTAAAAAAATTATATTTTCCAGTCATTATGGATGGTTGAATCTGTGAATGCTGAACGCATAGATAAAAAGAGTTGGCTGTATCTTTATCATGCACCCCAACTCCTCAGGCTCAACTTGTAATAAAACCCCAGCGACTTGCTATGAGAACACTATTTATTTTATAGTCTATTGATTATATTGTGTTTATCTTGTCTTTCCACTCCCAATAGCACTCAAGCCAGGTAACAAACATTATTGAGGACAAATTAAAAACAAAATAAGCAAGCCAAAATCATTAAAACAATACATTATGGTCTGAACATTTTTAATTGGAATTTTCTCCTCTATACTAAACCGATGTTCCCATTTTCTTTAAACAGCTTGAGTCAAGTTCTTCTTGCCAGAAACAAGCCCCATATAAGTAATAACATTTGAAAAAAATTGGCTTTAATTGGAACTCTGGATCCCTATTTTCCTAAAATCAATTGGAGTATGATGCCCATGACATTTCAGATGTAATTTGAAATTCGGTTTAGTCTTGTAGATTAAAGGAGTGACAAAACCTCAAACAGCAGCAACCTGGCTTTAATCAAACCTTTGACTGGGGCGTTTGATCTGAGAAGACTCTGGAGTTTATCATATGATGGAATTTGGGGGTATAATGCAATGGCAATCCGAACGCAATCATGGCGTTTCATGTTATTGCGAATGAGTGTATCTCACGCAGTTTCGGGCAATGGGAAGTCATTCCAAATGCAATCATGGGGTTTCATGTAATTGCGTATTAGAGTATCTCATGCAATTTCGGGCAATGGGGGTCATTTTCGGGAAATGGGAAGTCATAGGAGTTTATCACATGGAAGGAATTCCTCTCAATTGTGAATGGAGCCAATTCGCATTATGTGAATTTGCTAGTTTAGCGAATTTACGTGAAATCTGATTGCGTTCATAATGTGTCCATAAATTCCATTCTGAACACATTCTGAATGCAATCAGATTTCACGTAAATTCGCTAAACTAGCGAATTCACGTAATGGCGAATTGGCTTCATTCATAATTGAGAGAAATTCCTCCCATGTGATAAACTCCTCTGTTTACAGCTGTGGTTTGCATTAATAGGGGAGGCAAACTGCATGGGATACAGCCATAGGATCATAAAAACTAGACCAGCTCAATGCTAAGATTCTGTGGTCCAGCTTCCATACCTGAATCTTGCCATACCTGACTCAAGTCCCATTAGATAAGATGCTTACTTCCTTCTGGAATCAAACCATCCTTTTGCCACTAGTCAAAAATGCTCACTTAGACTGAATCCAGACCTACTATTCGACGATTCTGAGTGTCAAGGACAAAACTTCACCCACTGAACCAAAAGATTAATTACCCTCAGGTTTCTAATAGAATAATTGAGATATGAGGCCACAAGCCATGCTTACAAACTATTGGAAAAAGAATCTATAACATCTGGATTTGATGTTCTGCCACCCGATTTTTATCCATTCCCTCCCCCCTATTTTTTTCAGTGAATGCATATATAACTATAAACTTTCCAGTCAGTATATCCAAAGCAGGGACTTAAAACACCCAAAAGTAATTAGGTGAGACTTTGCTAGCCCAATAGGAAGACAAATTGAAGTTCTCTGTTTGAATGAAGCCCTAACATCCACAGCTTTCAATCTTATTTAAGGTATAAATTCTATGGATGGCTTTCTACAAGTCATCACTCACGCATATAGCTTCCATTTATCAGACAGACAACTACATTGATGAAAATGTAGATTTCCATGTGCAGGCGCTCATTATTACAGCCCCTATAGACACCCCCCCCCCCAGAATCCAAAAAAGCAAGACAACTGTCTTTCGATCCGTGTTTGTGTTATTTAAATGTGTGAATAGTAACCCAGCAAAGGGTTTGTATACTAAACTTGAGAACTTGAGTACATGAGAAAGGAAAGGTGAACACAGTACAGTCAGCCTTCAACCATCCAGGGTTTGAAAATACTGTGGGGGGAAAAAAACTTCTATAAAGCAAAGGTTGATTTGCTATTTTATATCAGGGATACCATTTTGCTACCCCATTGTATTTAATGGGACTTGAGCATCCACGGATTTTGGTATGCACAGTGTCTTGGAACCAAACCCCAGCAGATACCAAGGAGTCGGACACACTGTACAGTTGGCCCTCCTTATCCACGGATTTTTTTATCCATGGATTTGAGCATACACGGCTTGAAAATATTCCCAAAAAGTATAAATTCCAAATAGCAAACCTTGATTTTCCATGTTATATATGGGACACCATTTTGTTGCGCCATTATATTTAATGGGACTTGAACATCCACGGATTTTGTTATCCATACCAAACCCCAGCAGATAACAAGGGCCCACTGTATATCCTAAAACTGAATAAGATTGTGAGCTCGAACCATTTCCAGAACCTTCTTTTCCTAGCCCAGCTCCAAAGAGAAACATATTAATCGGAGTCCAAAAACCATTTCTATCAGTCTTCAATTCCAACAAGTTGTTTTTGTGTGACTTCGAGCAGTTTTCTAACTTATGGAGCACCTAAGGCAAACGTATCACAGGGGTTTTGGGCAGATTTGCTGAGAGGGGCTTCACCATTGCTTTAGCTGAAGCTGATAGAGTGTGACTTCACTTGCCTAAGATTAGCCAGTGGATTTCCATAGATGAGCAGGAATTTGAATCCTGGTCTCCTGGACCCCTAGTCCAACATTCAAACAACTAGCCACACTGACCGAGTTCCAACAGGATCATGTCTTTTATAAAGCTAATAGACCTTTATTGCCCATTCAAGATCGGTTTCTGGATAAATTTGGTTAGTAGTATGGAGGAACACCACAAAACAGCACTCGACGGCATCATGCCCGCTTTATGACAGTCAGCATGAAAACTATCCTATACATAGTTAACTGTCAGTAAGCTCAATTGTCCTCTATAGGGCTTTTTTTCAACTTCATCGCTTCCATCATATAAAGTACAATGAGCTTTTGTCTTCCGCCAGGTTTTTAGTTATCTGTGGGGGGAAATCTTGAAAATAGTGTTACTACTGAAACTAACAGTTTATTGGACAAAAAGACATTTTGCTGCCAGAGGTCAATCAGCAAATGTCCAGGACAAGGTATGTAGCATCCAAAGCCAGCTAAATAATTTCACAACATGAGATAAATACCTTGAGCATCCTTGGCAGTAAAAACACAATAATAATCTAGCTAGCTAGTAATTTGCTGCTCTTTTATTCAAAGAGACAGCTATGTTTGTCTATTTTAACATAAGATGACATAAGAGTTTATCATACAATGGAATTTGAGGGTATAAGGCAATGGCAATCCGAACGCAATCATGGGGTTTCACGTTATTGCGAATGAGTGTATCTCACACAATTTCGGGCAATGGGAAGTCATTCCGAACGCAATCATGGGGTTTCATGTAATTGTGTATTAGAGCATCTCACGCAATTTCGGGAAATGGGAAGTCATTCTGAATGCATTCCGAATGCAATCAGATTTCACGTAAATTAGCTAAACTTGCAAATTCACGTAATTGCGAATTGGCTCCATTCACAATTGAGAGAAATTCCTCCCATGTGATAAACTCCATAAAGGAATCCAGTAGCACCCTTAAGGCTAAGTGAGAGAAAGACATTTCTAATATATGTTTTCACTGACAACAGTTCACTTCATGACAGCAATCAAAAAGTACACACCTGTAAATTAATGTGTTACCTTTAACCGGATCCTGTTTGAACACATGTCCTCCAGTTTTAAAGTGAAATCATTTCTTGGTAAATACCCAAAGACTTTAATGTGATTTTAAAAAGCAAAGTAAACCTTTTTACTCTGCTGTTTCTTGGGGGAAATGGTTTTTGAGATGTATGCCCTGTGCCTTCAACTGGAATTGGGGTGGCAGGACAGATTGGTGGGCATTTACTAGGCCAGGTGCTCATTTGATCCTTTCCCACCACAAGAAGGTTAACTCCATTGTTTGTATCCACATCCAGTGAGTCAAGCAGTGTTGCCATTTTATTAAATTTCAGGTTTTGTATGCAGATACCCATATATCTGCATGCCAGGCATATTGTACCTTCACAAATTAGCATTTAAACTTGCCATATGTCTTCACTTTATAGAATGCCAGATGCCCTTTTGAGCTGAGGAAAAAGAGACAGAGGTGTCTTGTGGAGCACTGGAGAAACTAATCTTTTGCAGTAAGGGAAAAACTGACAGGAACAACTCCAATGTGATTTCCACCTCAATCCCACAACAGGAGACAGTGAATGTGAGTGACCACGTTTATATTACATTACATTACATTACATTATGATTACAGATTATGGAAGGAAGATGTGTGAGAGCTAAGGTAAACTCCCCAAGTATAGTCCTGGTAATGTACCAAGATAGGTGCTATCCAATGGGCAGTGGTGTCCCCATGCTAGGTATCAGCTGATGTGAGGTAGCTGCTGGGGGTGGTGGTGGTGATGGCCAAACAGGCATGCTTCTTGTGACTGGAGCAGCCAGGAAGAGCACATGTGTGCCTAAGGGCATTCATGCACCACTCTGTGGGCCTAACTGGGTGTCACCCCTTTTACGGGTGTCATCCGGTGCTGCCCACACCCCATCCGTAATGCCAGTGCCAACAGGAATTCAGGTGGATGATAAGAATGCTGGGAAAACAAGAAAGGCAGATATCCACATGTATGAAATGACCGAAATGAAACAAAGAACCTGAAGCTGCTGAGGTCTTGTGACCTAAAATAATCTGATATAGTGAATACGTGCATATACAACATCCACCCAAACATCCAAAAAGAAAAGGAAGGAACATTGCCATTCTTGAATGTCCTGGTTATCCTAAAACTGAACCAGCAATCAGGCCACACAGTATACAGAAAATCTACACACACAAAAAGATACCTATACAGGAGCTCCAACCATCACCCAGGACAAAAAAGAAGCATAATAAAAACACTGGTAAACCAGGCAAGAAGGATCTGTGAACTCCACTTTCTGGAAGATGGATTGAAGCACCTAGACTGGGATCTACAGGCAAATGGTTACTCCAGCTCAGACATCAGAAGAGCTGCCAGACTCAGAGAAAACCACAGGAATGAAGATAAACAACCAACCAAACGGAAAGTATTTTTTTACCATACCCTACCGCACCATTTTTTCCCAGTAGATCATTAAGTAGGCCTTGCCATTCAACATCAGAACAATACACAGATTAACATCCAAATCACATCCTCTCAACCAACAGTATATATACCCCACTCTCTTTCATGCCAGCATTCTCTGAAGATGCCAGCCACAGCTGCTGGCAAAACATCAGGAATAAACTCTTATAAAACACAGTCTCATAGCCTGAAAAACCCACAAAAACCTAGGGAGTATTTGTACTCTTTTCTTCCACCTGAAGATAACTCAGAAAACCTGGAGACTCTTGAGATCTGGCAACTCTAAAGACCTGAAGTATGACAGACCACCTCTAGATGTGCTCATTTTGTAGAAGAGAGCATTCAGACAGGCACAGCTTTTCTCAATCTGGCAAGCCAGGATGCATCTCTTCTGTGCAATTATTGAAGGTCAAAGACCTCCACTTCAATTAATCATTCTTACAAACAGCCAGTAGGCAGAGGGAAATGAATTAATAAAAACACATTAGTGAGATTTATTGAGGAATAAGAAAACCATAATATAGGTAATATTCTTTTCGTGAGTGATTTTTAATTAATAATTACGTTGGACCTATGTTGCAGGCATTGCTAAAGGTGAGGAAGATCTGAGTTCTACACCTTGCATAGAACTCGATGGGCTTTTGGAGAAGAAAAGTGCAGTCATGTAGAAATGTAGGTGTCTGTCCCTCTGCTGCCAGCCCCCAGCTAGTTAGTACATTTTAATAAAGACTAGTATCTTTGGGAGATGCAGCCTAAATGCAGTAAAAGGCATCAGAATCCTGTCTGACCTTGAAAGCACAGGAGGCTGAACCCTGGCTAATACTTGGATGAGAGAATACCAACAAATACCAGATGCTGTAGGCTAAATTTCAGAGGAAGGAACTAGTAAGGCCACTTCTAAGTGTGTGTGTGTGTGTATATATATATATATATATATTTGGCCTAAGGAAACATTATGAAATTCATAAGTCAACAGGCACAGACACACACAAGGATGCCATGCATTGCTGTGCAAGCTAAAGCTGAAGAGCAGTTAATATTTTTAATAGTAACAGTCACCACAAAACAGCTGTCTAGTGATCAATAGTGGCTGCATGAAAACTGCTATAGCATTAGCACGGTATATATGTATTCAAAAAAAGGAATATAGCACTACCAATATTATCTTTCTCTAATCTCCAACATATCTTAGCAGAAGAGTGTCTTTGCATATGTCACTTTGTGAGAGGCATATAGATTTCCTGCTAAAGTATAAAAATTGAGCCTATATCAACCTGAAGAAGTTACTGTTGGTAATTCCCTACCTGACAACACACTGATACGTAATACGTGCAACTTGGCTCTCTGTTTAGTCATCCGCTTCTCTCACAGCAATGAGATGTTAAGATGCATTCATCTGTTCCATTTGGCAAGAACATTGTGGGGCTATAGAAGGTGGGAATTTTAAAGCTCAATAGCTTGAATGAAAATGAGCCCATATCTGCTTATACTTTCTAAAATGACAGGTATGGGGCTTTTTAAATTTTATTTTAGAGAGACTGTGGAGCTGTAGAACAGCAAGAGAACTTATTTTGGGCTAACAGACATGTACCAAGCATGTGGAGCATGAAAAACAAGGCTATCCATGGCTACAATCACTATGGCTATATATTACCTCTAGCATCACAGACTCTCATAGTAGTTGGGGAGGAGCACAAGCTAGAAGGTGATATTGTGTTTGTGTCCTGTGATTTGCTATAGGCATCTAGTTGACCACTATAGGAACTGTACTGGGACAGGTAGACCTAGTATGGCTCTTCCTCTCATTTTTTCATAAGCTTATAGGGTAGTGGTTAGTGTCAGAATAGGAGTATGGAAATCTAGATTCAAATCCTCATTTAGCCCTAAAGACAATTTTGTAACCGTGGGCCAGTCACTGCTTTTCAGCCGATTCTTTCTTACAGCGTTGTTGTGAGTCAAAAAACAAGACTAAGAAAGAACCATGCCTTTTTCATCCAAGGATGAAAAACCAGGATAAAATGCAATGAAATATGTACAGTTGGGGACAGTTTGAACATAGAAACCTAGCTTACACTGTAAGTCCCTTCAGTACAGTATTGTCCTCTCACATTGGCAAGAGCACTCGAGGACATCAGGCAAAGGTGTCCCTGTTCTGATGCTCAAGATCTCTTTAAAATCTCAAGGACCAAATGTGGGGCCTTCTGCATACAAAGGATGTGCTCCATCCCCAAGCTGTATGGCTCCTCTCCAAATATTGATTTGAACTAACTGTCTGTAGGTCTCTGGTGACTTGGAAGATGTAAAGTCTTCTGCCTGAACTGTAAAAATATAACACAGTGTGGCCTCATTTCAATAATTAAGAAAGATTTGCCCTTCAGTTCTTGTATCATCCATAATGCAAAATTGGATGGAAATATAGAAGGGAAAATAGCTTTTGGTTTGGCAAGGTGGGCAGGCAATGGTTCATTCCCATCTCCTTTTCCATTTCATGGAGAATGTAATAAAAAATCACAATCAAAAGGGATAACATTGTTTCTATGGAAGTTATCACACAGGAGGAATTTCTCTCAATTTTGAAAGAAAGGAAAGTGGGACCAGTTAAGAAATGAATGCAATTTTGTGAACTTGCTAGTTCACCAAATTTACATGATTTCGTATTGATGCTGCATTGCATTTGGAATGACCCTAAATTGCTTCCCATTGCCCAAAATTGCTTGTGATAAACTCTCACGTAATAATGTGAAACCCCGCGACTGCATTCGGAATGACTTCCCATTGCCCAAAAATGTGTGTGATAGTCTCTCACGCAATAACATGAAATCTCATGATTGCATTCGGATTGCCATTAGATTATACATCCAATTTCTGTCATCTGATAACATACTCTGAAATCTTTTTTCCCACGATTGGACTCTTCTTAGGTGTGGCCAGGTGTTGGGGCTCTGGCTACAGTTTCAGGGAACCTCCATATTTCTCTAATTTTCCAGGCAGAGAGATCAATCTCAGGGTACCATAGTACTGGAGGAGAAGAAAGAGGAAGAAGAGTAGTAGAGGTTCATATTTTGTATGTGAAATGGATTTAAAGCTTCTGCCCATTCCCAGCTGGCACCACAGTTCTCTGGTTTGGTGCGAAGGTGTTTCTGTGTAGCATTAGTACAATGTCAGTGTACCAAACAGCCAGAAGTGAGGGTAGCAATCTGGGGAGAGAAGTGTCAAAATGTAAAATCATGACATTCGAAGCAAGATGGGGAATGGAGGGTCACCAGCATTGTGACTGGTGAGCCTCTTGTTATGCATGCCATGGTAGCAGTGATGCATTGCTTGAAAAAACTCTGTATGTCATGTGTTGCTAAAGGTGTGAGATGTACTTAGATCAGAGGCAACTGTTGTACCAGGGGTGTTGGGCAGGGTCCCCCCCCCAACTCAGGATTTTCATTCAGGTCAAGTCTCTTTCATTCAAAATGCCTGTCACCAGAAGTTTTGGGACCCAAAGTCAGACATGACATCCATTTATGTTTCATATACATCTTATAAACATTGCCTGAAGGTAATTTTATAAACAATATTTTAAATAATTTTGTGCATGAAACAAAATTTGTGTAGATTAAACCATCAGAAAGCAAAAGTGTGGTGGTTAATTTCTCAGCCACCTGTGTGGACAATTTTGAAAGTTGGAGTATTTCTGATTTCAGAATTCTAGATAAGGAAAACTTAACCTGTATTACCTAACTGGTTGAGTATTTCCAGATTCTGGGCTCATGTATCCAAATTCTCTTTATGCCTGTTTCCAGAATCAGCTGACCCAGAAAGCAATTCTGTCACCCATGTCAACCCTTGACTGCTATACCCCAGTGACATCTCAGAGGTTTCCAGTTTGGGCCTTGAAATCTCACAGAATGGGATGCTGCTGATGTTGCAACCCTACTTTCATGACACCACAGTTCTGTCACAGATTATAATTAACTTTGTTTTTCTGAATATTTGAAAACCATATATATGTTGGTCTAAATAGTGCAGTACTTCCTATGCAACACAATTTTGCATGTTGCTAGATATTTGCATAAGAAGTACTCACAGGAAAATATGCATACAGTGTGAGGAAGGAACCACCAAGAGCACTGGATGATGCAGGTGGGGATGTGTGCCTCAAGTCTGGTTTATTAACCAGACATAGCAATGGAGCTGCTATGGATTCCTCTGAAAACACAGCTGGAACACAGGAGCCTGAACTTTGCAGAAATGGTGGGTTACTTGGGTTGGGTGGTGATGCTGAGTGTTGTCCCAGTTCATGTTTATGGAGTTTATCAAACGGGAGGAATTTCTCTTTATTTCGAATGGAGCCAATTGGAACCAATTCGAATTCACGTGAATTCGCTAATTTAGCGAATTTACCTGAATTCCAATTGCGTTTGGAATGTGTTCAGAATGACTTCCCATTACCCAAAAATGACACACACCCCCCGCCACATTTGCCTGAAATTGTGTGAGATGCTTTAATATGCAATAACGTGAAACCCCATGATTGCGTTCGGATTCCCATTGGAATATACTTCCAATTTCCGTTGTCTGATAAACTCCTATGTTCCCTTCTCTGCCAAGGAGACCTCAGCTCCAGACCCTCAACATCTTCATCTTCATAAGATGCAATCACAGCTACCAATGAGACGTGGTAGTTTATTTCTCTAGTATGCAAAGAGATCTTGCAGCACCCTTGAGACTAAATGAAAGATATAAGTTGGTAGCATGAACTTTTGTAGACTTGAGCCCACTTCCCCAGATGCTCAGGTGGAGTGGACAGCCCAGGGACAGACCTATATAGCAGTCTGTGTATGAGAATGTCTGTAGGAATGTAAAACTGTGTGGAGATTTGGGAAGATTTGGGGCCTGAACAGACAGGCCAAAATAAAGCTGCATTGGGTCACTTTGAAGGTATGCTGTTTAGGAAATGAAGACATTTTAAGAGCAGCTGGAAAAGTGGGATGACAGAGGATTGATTGGGACTGTCTCTGCCAAATCAGGACAATTGGAAGGTATGCAAATAATTAAAACACCTAGAGCAGCCATCCCTGGTTGTAAGGACAAAAGTCGATGTGAAGGAAAATAGCCTTAACTGCCCATTGGAAACTCAAAAGGGTGAATCCTGCTTGAAATCCCTTGGGGAGAAGTTGCACCACCAGGGTGCAACTACAGAGAAAGCCTTGTCATGCGTACCTTATTCTCTTCGAGTGGTGTGTTGGGACAATGCCTCACTGATCCAATGGATACCAAGGCCTCCATTTCAGTTAACTCAAGCAGATTATGAAAACGTAAGTTTCCACTCTCCAAACGCAGACTAGAAATATGAATCTTTTACTATTAAGAGAGTTCTTGTCAAGGTCAGAGTTGTTGGCAGGAGAGGGGGGAACCTACTGAGTTGACACAACCTGCTTTACCAGAAGGCGTAGAATTTTCCTTTCCTTCCTGTCAAAATATGATGAACGCTTTCCCAGTGACAAAGAGTGTGAGCATCCCTTAATATAGAAAAGAAGTCTCTTCAGCCCCGTCAGTCCTAAATTCTTCCATTGGCTGAGAAATGGTTATCTTTCTAACAAAAAGAAGATCAAATATGTGCATTTCCCTCCATTCAGCCTAAGGTAACTCTTGCCTTCACCTGCAATTCTATGTGCATGTTTATCCTTCCATCTCCATACTGTGGTTTGCATCTGTTCTCACTATTCTGCATTGAAATTTAGATTGGTAAAGATCCACCTTTTGTAGCTATTTTCATTCACACGCATACATGTTCGCTCTGTTGCCTCATAATGGTGTGGAGGCGATTCTGGGCTTCTGAGAACTATGACTGGAGAACAGATGCTCTGAAAGAGCTGACAAGGCTTTGGTAGTAGACAGTTGTGGTTTAGTGGTTTGAGTGTTGGACTGAGACTCTGGAGACCATGGTTCAATTCCTCCATTCTCCCATGTAACCTACTGGGTCACTTTGGGCAAAGCACATGATCTCAGTCTCAGGGGAAGACAATAGCAAACCTCCTTTGAACCAATCTTGCCAAGGAAACCCTTTGATTGGTTCACCTTAGTGTTGCCATAGGTCCAAAACGACTTGAAGGCACACAACAACAACAACAACAAAGTGGACAGTAAACCTGTCATCTGAGAACCAGCCTAGCTAAAGCTGCCCCGATTGCATCTTGTAGAGGGGTGGGATATAAATAAAATTTATTATTTTATTATTAATATTAATTATTATTATTAAATGGATAGAAACTTGTCACCAGAAGTATGGCTATCAATCAGTGGCTATTACGTGGAGCAGTTTTAATCTACATTAGTGAAGAGACTACATGCATTCAGGGTGCACACACACACACATCTGTGCATTGCCAGGCATATGGATGAAACTCTAAATATGGTGGCCACATCTAAAAAAAAAAAAAACTACCAAAAAATAGAGGACACAGCACATTCTCCAACTGATTTGTATGACGTTGTTGTTATTGCCATCATCAACTTTGACGTATGGAAACCCTATGAATCTCCAAGTCACCTTGTCATCTGCAGCCCTGCTCAGGTCTTGTAGACTTGGGGTCATGGTTTCTTTGATTCATTTTATCCACCTGGAATGTGGTCTTCCTCTTTTCCCTACTACCTTCTACCTTACCAGGCTTCAATGTCTATTCTAGTGAGCCGTGCCTTTTTGTGATCTGCTGAAAAGATGGCAGTTTTAGTTTATATATCCATGAATAGCCACGTTTGCCATAGAGCAAAGTAAAATAACATCCAAAATCCACAAAACAGTGATAGCTTTACCTGGACCAACCAATATGCAAAAAATTCACAATGCAAGCTTTTGAAGCTCCATTGACTTATTCATTAGGTCAAAGGTGTTAAAATCATAAAGGACAGGAAAATATGACGTTAGAGTCACAGACCTACATTTTGTCAAGATGTTCTATGACATGGAGGGATATCCAGGCAGTGAGAGGTCATTCCTTTTGGCCACATGAGTTCTAGGAGACAAAGTCTTAAAGTCCAGACTCTCACAAATGCTATGTTTGTGCATGGCAGAGGGTTAAACTAGATGACCCTTGGGATCCCTTCCATCTAGGATTCTCTGATTTTACCCCAGGTTTCCAGTGATCTCTCTTCCAGAAGGATGCCAGAACCTGTTAAACACTGTTCCCTGCCATTATTACTACTCAGAAAAGTAACAGTATATTTATTCATGCTTAAAATAAAGCTTCAGTGATAAACATACTTGCCTGGGATTAAGCCTCAACTAACAGTGAGATTTACAAACATGAAAATGAAATACATAGAAGGACTTTGGTGTAAATCCACAAAGGGCTAAACACTTGTTATATTTTTCACAGTCATTCAGAGCAGAGTATTTAGGATGGTGGAATGTTATACAGAATGTTCTTCCCCCCACCGTACTAGACATGTTCAGATAATTCTTATTTTTATGGCCCTATGAAAGACATATCTATTTTTGCAAGTCTTCATGGTATAGGTCAGCCTATAATATATTTTATGGATCATGGAGACGTCATATATTAGTTGCATGTGTTGCTTTATATTTTATGTTTATGAGAGCTGCACACTGCTTTGAAACCAGTTGATGTAAATGGTTTATAAATATTCTGAAATATTCACACAGAAAGAAAGAAGATGAGCATGATCAGGACTCTCTCTTATTTCCCTTTTAAGATAAAGGTAGCCAGTTAGCACACACTTTTTAAAAAATTGTGTCTCATGTTCTTTATCCTTTTGACTTTGGATTTCTGTTTTAATTTTTGAATGGCATCTCCCCTCGAATGCTATCTCCCTCCCGCTATGACCCCAGAATGCTTCCTTCAGCACACCAGGCTACAAAGAGATAACTTCTAATTCCTTGTTACCTCCATATCCATGCATTTAAATACTGAACACCTTTCCTATGCCTTATTATTGCATTAGAAAACGTGCTGGCAAATGTAGCTTCCAAGAGCAACTTGCAAGTTGCAAGAGGGGGGAACACAGAGGTTTAAAAAACAGGTAAAGTGCCCTTCAGATGGTGCAAGAGTGCCAATTAGCTTGTGCAAAACACACACACCCTCATCCTTTCTTATCTAATCTTCAGTGTTGTTCCTCTCGATTTCTTTCCCAGTGGGCTGTTTGCTTAGTGAAAACCAAAACCTATGGCTGGGGCAAACAAGTGACCACAGCTAAGACACTGGCATGAAAGTGATTGTCAAGATCACGCAGATAGTCAGGAGGCGAATTGTGTTGGACAGAAGAGCAGGGAGCCCTTCTGGCTCTTGACACAAGCAGGTGTTGCTTGGAAAACCAGGCACTCTCTCACGCCACTGTGAAAGCAATGCAGTAAGCGATTCTGATATTGCAGCAGACACAGTTTTCTGTGATTAGTTAGCAGCAACCGGGGAAGCCTAGCTGCTTTGTAGCAACAAAGCAAGTGAGAGAGAGGCGGTTTCCAGACCTGGATCAGTGTCAGAGCAGAAGGGAATCTCTCATTGGTCCTCTGGGGTTTGGGAAGCAACCCGAGGAATTTCATCGCTATGCAAGGATGCTCAAAGATTGTACATCGTCTCTACGCATCGCAGGGGAGGGCTCGCTGCTTTGATACTCCTGGACTGAACAAGTTCTGATAGGTTGGTAACTCCGTATTTTCTGGCTGTTTCTTAGAGGGAGAAGGATGCTTCACAGACTGCCGGCTTTGCTCACCTGTACACTGCATTTGCAATAATGAAATCTATTGGCTATGAAGAAAAAAGAAATAAATAAACCTGCATGTGTAGATTGAAATTGAGCTTTTAAGACTCTACAAGGACTGTTTTGCTAGAAAAAGGAGGCACTTAAGAGTTCCAGTAGTCTACATATGGATTATTTGATAGAGATTGAGATTCTTTAATTGACTGTAAGTGGCTTTGTTCAGTTTCTATTTAGTTTTACCTGAGATTCTAGGTTGCAGGTGAATTTTCTACGAAGCTGCATCCTTCCCCAAATGTGTATGTGGTTGTGTGTGCCTAGGCAAGCACATCTGTGTGCAAATGCAAATGTGCAGAAACATCATACAAACATTTTGATAGAAAGGTGACTAATGGTGTGATATTAAAGTTTCACTTTGTCATGGGGTAAAGGGTTTGTGTCTAATCGATGAAAAAGAAGGCAGGAGACAAGTGTTTGGAATCTGAAAAGATACCTGCCATAGGAGCTCCAGGCTCAATGGGGTCTCTAATTCTGAAATGATATATTGAATCTGCTATCATTCTGGTATTTTTTGTGGGGTTTTCTTTTTTTAATGTTGTCAACTCATTGCAGCAGTGGATTTTTGCAGAAACAAATAAATGGAGTTTCGGAGGGAAGTACTGCCAGTACTTTGGATGCTAAAGAACGGTCAAGTTCATATATTGCAGTAATATCAGTCATGAATTGGTTATCGTAAGAAATGCTCTAATTCAGGGAGAATCAATATTCACAGTTTCAGCAGGTCTTTCCTTCTTGCACAGATTTTTTTCTCAAGTGCCACCACCGATTTAATAATCCTTAGTTTTGCAGAAACCAAAGGAAATCATAATATAGTCATCAGCATCACAGCATGGTAGCAAACTATCTGCATTTATTGTAACAATCCAAATCTATTTTTCATTTTTCCATTTACATTCGCCATGGAGCATTAAGTTTAGGAATACCTCTACGTTGTCTATTGGACAGAATTGGCTATGCGATATTTGTTTTGCTTCTCTCCATATATTTTTGGGAGAGGATGTTTAAAACTTCTTCTGAGCTTTATGGCTTTCATCTATGCCTGTTTATTTGGACAACAGTCTTATTGTGTTCAGTGGTATTTACTGGAAAGTAACAATTGAAAAAGCCGTATTTTGAATCTTTGCAGCCACAAAGGTACTGAAATTACATGGCCAATGGTAGCAAGTACACTTTTTAATATGCTGTGAGCTAATGCCAAATGTTATTTAAGCAGAAATCCCCCCCAAGCTTTTCCCTTTTGATGGAAGAATTATAACATGTTTCCCATTCAATCTTACGTTGGATGGCATTATCAGACAAAAGGAATCAATAGCACAGTCGTGTACATGTTTACTTGGAAGTAAGCTTCGCTGAGTACAGTGGGACTTTTTTGGCATAGGATTGCATGCGTAGATTTCCTTGCAAGAAAAGAAAGAAAGAAAACCTGTGCATTAAACTTATTCTACTGTAGACTAACTGAAAATGTGACAAATCAGAAAAGATGAGATTCTGAATCGAAATAAACCCTCTCACCATGGCTTTCCAATCTGGTTCAAAGGAATATGCTAATTTCCTGGGATTTATGAATACAAATCTGGAGGTATTATATGTAACTCGAAGTACAATTTAATTGGTATGTATCAGCTTCCCAAACAATGTCCTGCACCTTCATTTCATAAAACCACGGATCTTAGAGCTGCTTCAAAGACCATTTTGTCCTCTATCACGACACCACCAAAGCACCCTGATAGTCATCCAGCCTCTGCTTAGAAACCTCTAGCAAGGAAGAATTTATTACCTTCTGAGACAGTCTGTTCCCTGGTCAATGCAATACATACATGACTTATAAAGCACACTCTTGCTACACCTATTGTTGGCGCCTACCTTAAGAGATTTCGAAAATGGATTATTCATCTCTATGGATTATAGGCTTTTTACCATTAGACGAAAACTCTAGATAGCTCACTAGATCAACAAGCAGAGAAGATACCCTTACCATCACACTGGCTTCTCTGGGGTACCAGTGTTTGTGGACCAGATTAGATAGTCTAAAAAAGTGTTTTTTGAGCTATCTGAGATCATAGAATCACAGAGCTGGGAAAGGCCCCATGGGCCATCCTATCCAATCCCCTGCTGAATTCAGGGTCTTCAGTTAGAAGCAGTGATTCCCAAACTTTGGTGTTGGACTTCAGCTCCTAGTATTCCTGGCTGTTGACCAAGCTGGCTAAAGCTTCTGGGAGTCGAAGTCCAAAACATCTGGAGGGCTAAAGTTTGGAAAACCCTGAGCTAGAGCATCCCCAGCAGGTAGATGTCCAACCACTCTTTGAAGATGTCCAGAGGAGACCCCGCCACCTCTGTAGGCAATCGATTCTATTGCTTTCTTACTATCAATAAGTTCTTTCTAATGTTCAGTTGACATCTATCCTGCTGTAACTTCAAACCATTAGACTGGGTTCTACTCTCAAGGGTTATCACCTCTCTGTGATAACCCTTGAGGTATTTAGAGATTGCAATTATGTCAAATTTCTATGATTCTACCCCCAGCTCTTTCAACCTCCCTTCATATGTTTGGTTCTCCATACCTCCTTATCATCCTCATTGCCCTTCTCTGAACCCGCTCCAACTTATCTCCTTCTTAAAATGTGGCATCCATAAATGAACATAGTACTCCAGATGAGGCCTGCCCAGCACAGAATATAATAGGGATATTACTTCCCTTGACTTGAAAACTATGGTTTTATTAATGCAGGCGAAGATAGCATTTGCCTTCTCCACTTTGTCATCACATTGCTGACTCATGTTCAATTTATGATTAACAATAATCCCAAGTTTCTTTTCACATGTAGTACTGCTAAGCAATATATCCCCCATTCTATACCTGTGCTTTTTTTTCTTTTTGGCCTAGATGTAGAATTTTGCATTTCTCTCTGTTGAATTTCAGACTGAGACACTATGATCTGTTGGATTCAAGACTTTAATGGGAAGGAATACTATGATAAAGGGATTGTGCTGCATAAGATTTCCCCCAAAAGAGCTTGTTTGAAAGGCAAATCAGTGACGAGAAAGAAGAGTTAGAAAATCCAGATAAAATGGTTTATACAGAGGAAGGTATCCAAGTGGGGGAAGTAAAGTGTGGAAAACTGAAGTCATAGGAAGAAAAAGATAACAATCTTCACTGACACTACCTTCAGACTACCTTTATTTGTCTTTTTACAAACATAAGAAAAAGAAGAAGGCCTGCACTGGATAAACCCAGCAAACCCATAGGTCAAATTGATATTATCTTGTATACAACCAGCACATACCTTCTCCTGATGCAGCCAAAACAGAATTGTTGTTCCTACTCAAGAGGGAACTCCAGGTTTTGCAGAAGTTGTTGTTGTTGTTGTTGTCTGCTTTCAAGTAATTTCTAATTTAGGGTGACCCTCAGGCAAACCTATCACTGGTTTTGCTTGACAGAATTTGTTCAGAGGGGTTTTGCCTTTGCCTTCCCTTGAGGCTAAGAGAGTCTCACTTGCCCAAAGTCAACCAGTGTGTTTCCATGGCTGAGCAGGAATTCAAACCTGGTCCAACACTCAAGCCACTACACCACAGCATGCTGGCTCTCTTGCAAAGGTACAAGTGCATATATATATATATATATATATATATTATATGGTTGTAGAGGGGAGTTCAACATGTAGGGCAAGGACCACCTATGAAGGATGAGGATGCTCAGTGGGCATAAAATAATGATTTACTGTTTCTGGAATAAAAAAACCAAAAAATCATAGCAAGAAAGGGGTGAAATTATCATGAAAAACAGCATGGCTGTCTACATGGGACCCAGAAGAAGTGCACATCACATTTCGTTTCAGATCCCTCTAATATCGTTGCCCCAGTATACTCTTGAATTCCAAGATATAGCCCTGTTAGTCCGTGGAATCAGTACATAGAGAGATCTTGTAGCACCTTTGAGACTAACTGAAAAGAAGAAGTTGGCAGCATGAGCTTTTGAAGACTTCAGTCTACTTCCTCAGATGCATTGGTTGGCCTGGCTTTGACTCCACCAGATGCATCTGAGGACGTAAACTGAAGTCTACGAAAGCTCATGCTGCCAATTTCTTTCTTTCGGTTGGTCTCAAAGGTACTGCGAGATCTCTCTACATATTGGTATACTCTAGTTACTCTGGTCATTCCTGGATGGGTCAAGGTCAAAAAGTGATAGTGGGAATTATTTCTACAATGCAGATATAACCTGAGTGTTGGGCTAGAACCAGTGGCATCACTAAGGGGGATATGGTGGTGCTGCCGGCATTGGGTGACACCTCAGAAGAGGGGTTGCACCCGATGGGGCTATCTTCCCACAGGGGAGAGGGGCAAGCATGCCCGGCCCTGCTTTTCCATGGTGGTGGCAGTCTCCTTATGAGGAGGTTGCCACAGCCATGGCGAAGGACAAGGCTGAGGGTGCCTGGCGTTGATTCCCTGTGGTGGTGGCTGTTTGCTCACAAGGAGGCCACCACCATCACCGCGGTGAAGGACAAGGCTGAGTGCACCTGGTCCTGCTTCCCTGTGGCAGTGGCGGTCTTCTCATGAGACTGCCACCGCAGCGATGCAGCGGTGAAAGAAAGGGAGTGGGCATGGTATTTTGACCATGCCCCTGATAGCCCCGTCCCCCACATTCCCCCACATTGGGATGCCGCTGGCTGGAACTCAGGGAAACCAGGGCTGAAATCTCCACTCAGCCATGGGAACACACTGGATGATCTAGGACAACTTGCGCTCTTTCAGCCTCAGATGAAGGCCATGATGAACTCTCTCTGAACCAATCTGGTCAAGAAAACCCCCATGATAGGTTTACTTGACTGTCACCATAGTCAGGAATAATTTGAAAGGCTGCAACAACAACAACAACGTGGCCTAGACATAGGATAGCTTACAAACTATCTTTTCCCTTACAATGGAACTGTAGAGCTGGAAATAATCGTAAGGGCACTTGGTCCAGCTTGTCTACTCAGTGCAAGCATCTTACAGCTCCAGCATCCCTGCCCCTCTAGTCTTTGCCTAAATACCTCCAGCACAGGAGAACCTACCACTTGCAAAGACAGATTGTTCCATTGACAGAGGACCAGGAAAATAGGGTCTAGTGACATGCTCATCTTCCCACTTTTTTATGTTCGCTTCACATGATTCACATCCTTTCCATAATAAAACAACAGTCATTCCCAGCATCAGCAGTACTTTGTTTCTCTTTGCAGTAACTCTAATAACTTATATTGTCCTGATTACACCTGCTTCCTGTTTCCATGTATTTCACAATACTGTGAATGACCACATTCTTGATTCTATGGTGACTATGGCCTTTTACAGACCATCCTGAAAGGCTGGCATGGGGTGCAGAGTTGGGGTGTATTGTCCTCATGATGCATGCCCGACTCCACCCCCCCCCCCTCAGGGTCCCCTGATGCTGTGCACTGCTCCATAAGGTGCGTGGCATCATGGTATGCCTCTGGCACTGTATGCAGATGATGCAGCACTGAAGGAGTGCCATATAGCTGCTCCGCCATGGCTATGGCACCCTTTCGAGAGTGCAAAAAGGAGCTGCTTTTTGCGGTTCCTTTTTGTGCCCTCAAAAAGCCGGATCTGGGTCGCAGTGTGAGGTTGCTGTGGCCCTGATCTTGCTAGGAAAGGGGTGGCTGGAGGCTGCCCCTTAGGGGTTGTCTGTTGAGCCCCTACAATAACATGGTGGATGATTTTTGTATGCGTAATTCCATCTTTTCTACTGTCCCTCCTTCATGCACACCTCTGACTTAGAAAATTTTAGTTAGAAAATTTTCAGTTTTTCTGGTGAAGGGGACTACTATTCTGTGCTGGCCAAGTGCCGTAATAAATCTATTTGGAACTACTATTCCCTTCTCATTATGGGTGACTCATCTGTTTCGCTAACATGGCCAGTGGATACTTGGTTTCTCTGGAACAGGTACCCAAATGTGATTTCAGAGGAATTATGGACTACCAACTGTATAGCAGTACAACCAGTCACACATGCTTAGATGGGACTGATGTCAGAAGCCAGAAAACTTAATAGGAAATCCACATTCATATACTTGTTTTGGATTTCCTCTCTGAATCGGGACTAAATTTTGGCTAGGCGTGAAGTACATTGGAAGTCGCAATTATGGTTGTGTGTCTTTGAGTCCTTTCCGACATGGCAACCCTTAGACAAATCTATCACAATACCTCAATCAAAAATGAAGAAAATAAATTATTTTTCAAAGAGGTAATCTCAAAGAGGACACTATCTTTATAGAAACATCACCAAGGTTTTGGGTTGTTCTTAGCTTGCAGAAGTGTGTGTATGTGTGGTGTTCTAATGAGTAAGTAAAAAAGCAACCCAATGCCTTCCGCCCTGCAGCTTGTATCATTTTCTAGTAATGATGTTTGTGGCCTCAAGACGCACTCAGATATTTTAGATGACTGCAATATGTGGCTGAAATGCAATAATAAAAGAGCATGCTGAGGATAATAAATTTTTAATCCAGTTATCCTACTCCATTCAAGATCTTATTACAGCTGCTCAGGAAACCAACCATTGTGTTTATAGATATGGGACCATTGCAAACTGCCTTCCCAAGTGATATCCCTGTGACACATGCTAAAAAAAATAAATATTTAATGCAAGTGAAGCAGTTAAACTGCCGCCCCAAATTTGTACTAGTTTTCAGATTTGTAGTAGCTGTGTTAGTCTGTTGGAGCATAAAAGAGAAAAAAGAAAGAGAAGAAACAAAGAAATCCGGCAGCACCTTTAAGACTGATTTTTTATTTTAACATGAGCTTTCATAGATATCAAAGCCTCTCCTCATTTGCAATGACTGAGCGACATTAGCTTCAGGTTATTAAACATATTTTTATACAGTTGTGGGACTTGGATAGAAGGTAATAGGATCCAGAATGAGGCAAATCATGAATCGCACCCTAAATTTTCAAAGGACTGCATGAGCTTCACAGAACACCAACCTTTCAGATCATTATAGTGGTCAGTTAGTATTGAGATGTGGAAGCATTAAATCTACTTGCCTTGAGGTCAGAGCCTTCTCGGACAAGAGTCCTTTTGTTATGTGTGCAGTTTTGAGGACTCACAGATTAATATATGTACTGTGCCATGAAACCATTATCTTTGTTCATGCCTCAGCTGTTTCTCTTTCCAGACTTCCTTTGTAATTTCCTTGTCTGAGAATCACTACTTGTAAATCTCAGATTGCATGTCCAGGAAGGTGGAAATGCTCAATAACTGGTTTTTGGTGTATTGCCATTTCTAGATTTGGGTCCATTTATCCTCTTGTGTAGAGATTGTTTGTCCAATGTAGAGTGAAGGCATGCATTGCTGACAGAGAATGGCATCTATCACATTGGAGGATAAGCAAACAAATGTGCGTCTGACATTGTGGGTGATTCATTAGCCCCTGTAATATTGCTCTCAGAGTAGATTTCATCACATACAATACATACAATGTCATCCCACCCCTAATCACTCTGTTTGATGGGAAAGGACCATATCAACAAGGGGGCTGGGAATAGCCTCTAGTTATTCATTGGAAAAAGTACGGAAGCTTCCCAGAACACAAATGTAAATAATAAGGGTAATTTAATATTAGTTTATATGAAAAAAAGGCAAACTCTGGAGTTTATCACATGGGAGGAATTTCTCTCAATTGCGAATGGAGCCAATTTGCAAATACATGAATTTGCTAGTTTAGCGAATTCACGTGAAATCTGATTGCATTCGGAATGCGTTCAGAATGACTTCCCATCGGCCGAAAATGACCCCCCCCCCATTGCTCAAAATTGTGTGAGATACTCTATTACACAATAACGTAAAACCCATGATTGCGTTCGCACTGATTTCCCTTTTGCCTGAAATTGCGTGAGATACTCTAATACGCAATTACATGAAACCCCATGATTGTGTTCAGAACGACTTCCCATTGCCTAAAATTGCGTGAGGTACACTCATTCACAATAATGTGAAACCCCATGATTGCGTTCGGATTGCCATTGCATTGTACCCCCAAATTTTGTCATATGATAAACTCCCCTGTAGTGGAAGTTTTCAAAAGTATGCAAAGCATGTATCTCTCTGTTGTGAAGTCAAAGGCTTTCCAGACTGGCATCCACAGATTTTTGTGGGTTTTTCAGGCTGTGGGTTTTTCCCAGCAGACAATGGACCACTAATTAAACAGATACAAATCCTGTTTGCATACCCTCCCATCCTTGACATTCAACAACAGAACAATACACAGATTAACATGGAAATCACTCCTCCCAACCTAGAGTCACACAGAATATATATATATATATATATATCCCACTCACTTCCTTGCCAGCGTTCTCCAAAGATCCCAGCCACAGATGTCAGAGAAACGTCAGGAACAAACTCCTCTAGAACATGGCCACATAGCCTGAAAAACCCACAAAAAACTATCTATCTATTAATCCTAATATTAAGCAGAAATATTGCTGTTACTACCCATTCTAGCAACTAAAACTAATGGACGAAAAAAATTAAGGGATCAGTGCCATTCAAATTCCATGATTCTATCAGAAATGCTATGCTTTATCAGTATTACAGATGTACTGGATGGCACAAGAGGTAGGGCATTCTCAATGTTGATGGTAAAATCATGGAATGCCACCAACTGAGGTGCAGAACATCTCCCTATGCTTTTCAGTAGACTGGTAAGGTATCTGTTTTTTCAGCTATAGTGGTTTGGTTTGGTTCCAGGACACCCTATGGATACTAAAATCTGTGGATGCTCAAGTGTCATCAAATACAATGGCATAATGAAATGGTGTCCTTTATATAAAATGGCAAAAGAGAAAAAGGGTTGCTCTTGGATTTTATATTATTTTTGAGTATTTTTGAGCCATGGATGGTTGAATCTGTGAATAAAAAATATCTATGAACGCAGAGGTCCAACTGTAATTTTCCGCTGTATTTAATAGTGTATGATTAACGCTGGTGATTATTTCTGTATGATATTTAAATATTTTCTCAACCCAGATTATTTTAAGTATTGACACTGAATGGTTATTTGGTCGCTGTTTTGAGTTTTGTAAATAGAAAAGCAAGATGCTTAAAAATAAATATAGTGAAATGAATATATTGACATAGTGACATGTTGAATATATTGGCATATTGAGATATTAAAATGAATGTTGCAGACAAGAGCTGAGGAAAAGCATTTCCCATAAATAATCTAATGATTTTACAACAGTGGTGAAATATGAACGTGGGGATTTATGACTGTAGATAAGTCAGAAATGACTCAAAGGCACAGAAGAACAACAAAGTTCCGTAGGGCACATCCAGACTGATTGAAAAATCCCAGATTTTGTTCCTACTCTTTCAAATTTTATACTGGGTGAAAATAAACCAGGGGCCTAAATGCTCTAAAGGCACCAGATCCCATCTGATTTTGGGAGCTAAGCACATGGATGAGAGTAAGCACCTGGATGAGAGACCATCAACAATTACCAGATTGGTTGCCATAAATTGGAAACAACTTATTAGTAGGCTATAGATCAGAGAAAGGAACTGGTAAAATCACATCTGAGTATTTTGTTTCTAAGAAAACCCTATCAAATTCATGGGGCACCTGTCACTATACGGCAACAGGCAACTTGAAGGCAACACAGACACACAAAACCAATCTGAAGAATTGGTATAAAGAATCTCTGATCACACTGACAGCTGACAGAAAATAGTCTGGGATAAATAAATCATGCATAATAATCATCCAGAATAAAACTGGAAAGAATAGTAACAAAATCTGAGATGTTCTGGTCTATTCAATGATTTTGGGTGTGCCCTTAAAAACAGGCCTATTCATATCATTGGGACTTGTTACAATTTATTAACGTGTCCCATTGATCACAGGGAATCTGCTCCAACTAGGACATAATCTGTATGCAGTCATATGTGTATAATGCACCTTTCCCCTGTGGTGCTCAAGATAGAATAAACTATGGTCCAAAAGACACTGCCGAAATAATCTAGTTTGATACCACTTTAACTGCCCTGGCTCATTGCTAGGGAATCCTGGGAATGGTAGATTATTGTGCTACCACAGCTCCCTGGCAGAGAAGGCTGGGCGTCTCACAAAACTAAAGTTCCCAGAATTCCCTAGCATTGAGCCAGGGCAGTTAAAGCAGTCTCAAACTGGATTATTTCAGCAGTGTCATTTGGAGCTATGGCTCTTCCTCCATTTTATCTTCACATTGCCTCTGTGAGGAAGACTAATGGCTGGCCTGTGATGCACTCTGACTTCCATTCACCTTTTGCCAGAGAGAGAAGAAAACGATATATTTGTAGTGTTTATGGCATCTCGAAGGCAATGTTTTGTCTTAACTGGGGATAAAGAACAAGCTAGGATCTGGCTAGTGATGCCAGATTGGAAACTGGAGAGGGCTTCTGTACCTTTAATGGTTGTGTAGCAGAGGGAATTTCAGCAGGTGTTGCTTGTCATGCAGCCAGGTAACAAGCAACACCTGCGGAAATAGCCTCTGCTACACAACCATTAAAGGTATAAGAGCCGTTTCCAGTTTTCAATCTGGCAACCTTAGATCTGGCTTATTTGAATCATGGTCTGATCCTGATTTCTACTGACTAACCATAGTTTAAAGTAGGGATGGGCAACTTCCCAAGGATAGAGTCTCTCTGCCTAGAAAGAGACCACGGTTTCAACCAACAGTTTGCAGTAGATTGTTTCTTCCGTCTACAAAAAGGGAAGTTTCAAAAGTTAGGGAAGGCTATTTACAAATTAATAGTCATCAGGTCACCAAAAATCAGATGACTTTTTTAAAATGGGGGGGAAAAGTCATCTGATTTTTGGTGACCTGATGACTATTAATTTTCCTCAATTATTTTGCCAGATAGTAGGGAACGTCCGCAGAATTTTACAGTCATCAAGGATATTTGGGTCTGGGGAGATATTTGTAAAGCCAGAACAGTATAGTGGTTTGAGCATTGGACTAAGACTCTCAAGACTAGCATCTGTTAGGCTGTTTTTATCTATGTTTTAGTTGTTAGTAGTGTTTATTTTTAACTTTTGTATTCAGTGTTTTAACCTTGTATTTTTTGATATATTGTGACTCGCCTTGAGTCCAGCTGCAGGAGAAAGGCGGGATATAAATTTTGGAAATAAATAAAGATTCTGGAGACTAGGGTTTGAATCCCCACTCAGCCAGGGAAACCAACTGGGTGACATAGTTTTTGTGGGTTTTTTGGGCTATGCGGCCATGTTCTAGAAGGGGTGCTGTTTCGCCAGCATCTGAAGATGCCAGCCATAGATGCTGGCGAAATGTCAACCCTTCTAGTACATGACCATATACTGTAGCCTGAAAAACCCACAAAAAGCTATGGATGCCAGCCATGAAAGCCTTTGACTTCCCACTGGGTACCCTTGGGCAAGTCGCACACTCTTAGCACTCTCTGAACAAATCTTGCCAAGAAAATCCAGTGATGGGTTAACCATAATTTGGTTGCCATAATTTGGAAACAACTTGAAGACACATAACAATAACAAGGTTTTTGTAAATATTTAACGTCATCTGCGGAGCCTCGATTGTCACTGCTTTTTCTCCCACATCAGCATGTTCACATTCTTTATTCCAATATTTCTAGGAATATGCCTGAAAAGGACATTTGCTTTCTTCAAAAATAAGTGTTTAAATATAGGTGAAATGCACTTTTTTCATTTTTAAAGGGGGGGGGGGAACCCTATGACAAGGAGTGTATGAAACAGCAGTGCAGTAATGTTCAAGGAGGATTAAAGGACTCCAGCTGAACATTTCCAAAATGTTGCTGACTGAGTAGTTTTCCCTAAAGGGAAGCAAAAAAATAATAATAATTTACTCTCCATTTTCTAAAGTGAAAATTGTAGCATGGCTTAGAAGAACCGTTCATCTGCAAGAAAAAGAGAATTAAGGAAAGCCTGTTGAAGGGATGGGTACTAATGATTCCTGAGCGGTGTGCATTGTACAACAGTGATCTGACCTTCAGAGGAGAGATGGCCATTATTTCCTAAAATCCAGGTTTTTTACAACTCAAATGGTGCTTGTTTTCAATGTGGTACCGGAGGCAGGAATTGCAAGCAAGTTCAGCAGCTTCAGCACTTTTTTCAGAGCAGGATCAATGATGTCCCCAGACAGAGCAAGCAAATTACAAAGTAACATGGTTTCGAGGTTTTACTGTTTTTGTAATGTGTTGTCACGTAGGAAGTCACAGAGTTCAGAAATGAGTTCAGAAGAGGTTGGATGCTTTGCTCCATTTCTTTGATGTAGTTCTTACCTGATGTTAGTAGCTCATAACCCGAAACTGTTCCAGTCTGTCAGGGATAGTCCTATAATCCTCCGTCATCCTTCTTTTTAGCTGCTTTTAAAAACTCGGTTTCTTTTCCTCCTCTCACTTTCTCCTTTCTCCTCTGCTTACTTCAACAGTTGCATACAGGGGCCTCATTCCCTCTACCTTTTAAACCGGATCGCAATTTGGTTCAAACCGGTTCAAACAACCCTGGTTCCCACTTAATCCGGACAACTGAAGCGATTCCGAGGGGGGCCATGTGCTAGACCCATTTAACCCGTGTCTTTTTGATGCTGATTTTTTTTTTTTTTTGCTTCTTTTTCAATACATTGAATCTGTGCAAGTGTGAACCACATGTTGAACAGAATCGATTTAAATTCTGTTCATCTGGCTGGGATAGGTCCATTTTGAATCGATTCATGTCTGAATGTGAACCACAAGTGGATTATTTTAGAGGGAAAAAGTGCAATAGGGGCAAATGTAGTGGGAACCATGCTCTGTTGTTGAAGTGATCCGTTGATTTGTATCGCACACCAATTTATCTGTAAGTAGGAATGGGGCCTGAGTTAAAAGTGAAAAAATACTTTGTACTCCATGACCTCCACAAGGAGGAGAAAAGAAGAGGGGCAGAATCTTGTCCTTCCCAGTAGGTTTGGACAAAAGCAACATCCGAATGTGGTCAAGATAGCAAAAGTGATTAAAACTTGAGTCTTAGGAACTTGTGGTGTCACAGATGGCAGGCTCTGGGGATGCATACCCTCCAACATTTTTCAGTCTGAATGCAGCACTAAAGTAAGCAAGGATGAATGGGGATGTTTGGAGGGTGTGATATCTAATCCATATTGTTTGTGCCATCAACTGGGGAAAAACGAGTAAGGACAAATGCACAACTGTTGAAGGGAAGGATC
This sequence comes from Urosaurus nigricauda, assembly GCA_034509955.1. NCBI lineage: Eukaryota > Metazoa > Chordata > Lepidosauria > Squamata > Phrynosomatidae > Urosaurus > Urosaurus nigricauda. The sequence continues at coordinate 21,346,328 of JAOEGL010000012.1, read as the reverse complement.
TGGGTTGACCCTTTGGTTCTGTAAATTAAAAATCTTTTAAAAGGGGGAGCATCGCAGAATGAGGAGGAAAAATCAATGACACCAAGCTTCACACTCAGAACATGGCCTCGGGGTGCTTAGAGTGAAATATGGCTTTATTAACATCCTCTCAGTTTAGGAAGATGAATTCAATTTCTGGGAAGACTTTCCAGCTCACAGTTTATGGGAGTCCTCTTATTTGTATGAGACCATCTTTCTGCACTTTTAAGCTAGCATCAGCAAAGTGCAAATGGCTACTGTTGCTGACAATTAAAGGCCAGGAAACAAATTGCATTGCTTTGGTCGACCAATGACCTCCCCCTCATGTTCTCATTTAATGAGAAAAGACCTATCTGGTGGGAATGAAGCTGTGAGCTGCAAGCTGTTTCTCTTGTTTCCTATGAGTTTGCTGTTATGTTGACTGATAAACTGCATTCATAAGCAAACCCTAATCACAGCCAGTATCTAGCAATCCCACATTACTATGCCAGTGCCACAGTGGCAGTGCCACAGGGAACTTTGGAAATGATCTAATCCATGTCCTTTCTCAATGAAAGATCTACAATGCAGGATGCAATCCTAGCATTCCTGAAAGCAGAGATGTTTCTGGAGGTGTGTGGGGTGTCTGGATTGTGGGTGTCCGAGGGTGGTTTCTGCCTTCCAGTGTGGAGTGTACTGCTCTACCTCTCTGTGGGTAGAATCATAGAATCATAGAGTTGAAAGAGACCACAAGGGCTATCCACTCCAACCCCTTTCTGCCATGCAGAAATTCCCAATCAAAGCATCCCTGACAGATGGCCATCCAACCTCTGTTTAAAGACCTCCAAAAAAGGAGACTCCACCACACTCCGAGGGAGTATGTCCCACTGTTGAACAGCTCTCACTGTCAGGAAGTTCCTCCTAATGTTTAGATGGAATCTCTTTTCCTGAAGCTTGCATTCATTGTTCCGGGTCCTATTCTCTGGAGCATCATCAATAGGGTAGACTGGGACTTCTGGAGGTCTTGCAAGGACTTGGTCCATCTGCCCAAACGCAGAAGCTTCTCCCCTCACTGAATGGTGCCTGGAGCCTTTTGAGACTTGCAAATAGGGCAGGTAGACTGGAACAGCCTAGGACACAGGGAGTCCCTTCAGGTCTCCCAGTCCATCAGGTATTGGCAGCAAGTAGACCAGAGCTGTTCTCTTCCAGATTTACTCCTGAAGTACCGTTGGGCAGGAGGCTTTGGCCCTTGGGGTAACAGCATGAATTATCACACTGTAGTGATAGCGATCCTAGTGATGCCACTGCCTGAAAGGCAGGTCTCCACCTGCTGTTTAAATACCTATAGTGCAGGAAGCCGTCAGTACATTCATATGGCGGAACATGGATGTAAGCAAGGCCTAAATATGCCCGAGTCCTTGAATAGCAGACAGTGCTTGCATTTATTTTGGGGAATGTCTCCTTACTTCCCCAGGTCATGCCCTGTTAGGGGTCAACCAGACTGCCTCAAAGTATCAAGGGTTTCCAATCCTTTTTGTTTTGATTGTACCTGCATATTCACAGGTTTCTCATGACATATTCTGGGTTTCTCTTCCTCTCTCTCCCCTGTATCCTTCCCCTTCCCAGTGGTTGCATATCACATTCAGTCTAACACAACATTTGAGAAATTGGTGTTCACCAATTTCTACTGATTTTTTTTTTAAATTAAGAGTTATAGCCAAAGTGTTAAAGTGCTTTAGCAATATTATGCTAGTTAAGCATTAGGATCGTTATGTTTTAGTGCTAACATTCCTCTTTCCCTTGCTTTATTTCTATTGAACCTGTCTCCTGCAAACAATAGCTGTGTTTTCTTGGCAACCATCTTTATTGGGTCTGAGGCAGGAGAAGCATGTAAAGCTAGTAACCATTGCATTTCATTGTGGAAAGTACTGGTTTAATTTAAACCGATCCAGTGAATGGGAATAAAAAGTCGTTGGTAATGCTGGAAGCTCCTAGGAAATACCTCTGAATGAGGAAAACATCATATACATCTCCAAAATAAAAATTGGTTTGTACAGGAACAAAATCTGGGACTTCCAGAGACCTTTTCTCTTCTGCAATTGTACCAAAGGGCCACCTTCACCCATATTAACCTGCCTGTACTCTGGAGTTGGAAAAGATCTTAACAGCCGTCAAATCCAAACCCCCGACCATGCAGGACTGTACTTTCACCCTTGAAGTCTGATCATTTATTCTGATTATCATTTAATAACGGCTTCATTCTTTCATGGATTTATTGGAAATGTTTACAGTACTTCTTTTGTGGAAACCTCTCCCAAAGAGAGCTCTCCCTGGGAGAGATTTCCACAAAAAGAGGCCTATAAACATTTTCAATAAATGTACAGTATTTCCTGACCATAGCTGTATTGGTTGTATATGTGATTGCCGCTTCGTCGGAGAAACATGACAGCATCTCTTATTGTGAGATGGGCTGGCTTCTAGGCATGTGGAGGGTTCTGGAACAAAGAGAAGAGCCTCTCCTGATGATCCCAGTGCTCTAGTGAGCTCATAAAGGGAGATACGGTCCTTCAAAAAACTTGGATCCAAGACGTATAGGGATTTATAGGTGAAAACCAGCACTTTGAATTGTGCCTGGAAATGGGCTGGCAGCCCATGGAGCTCTTGTAACAAGGGAGTTGTGTGCTCCCTATAGCCAGAATCAGATACTACTACTACTACTACTACTACTACTATCCTGTTTCCCCAAAAATAAGACATCCCCATAAAATAAGACCTAGTAGAGGTTTTGCGGGATTGCTAAATATAAGGCCTCCCCCGAAAATAAAACCTAGCAAAGTTTTTGTATGTAAATATATATACAGTATATAATAAATTTTCATTATTTTTGTTCAACAATAAATGTAAATTCATCTTCATGAAAAAATAAGACATCCCCTGAAAATAAGACCTAGTACATCTTTGGGAGCAAAAATTAATATAAGACACTGTCTTATTTTCGGGGAAACACGGTAATAATAATAATAATAATAATAATAATAATAATATCCTTCCTATCTGTATAGATCGAGGCGGGTTTCAGTAAAAAATTGAAAACATATAGCAGAACATAATCAAGACTACACAACACAACCCTCCACCAACATCAATATAAAACAAACACATTACAAGTTCAAGATTAAAATTAGTTATAAAGCAATTAAAAGATGGGCAACTGGAGTAGGATAACTGGAGTAGTTAACAATCTAGCTGCTGCTTTGGGGGCGATAGAAGTTTCTGAGCATTTTTCAAAGGCAGCCTCGCGTAGAGTACATTACAGTAATCGAAATGGGATATAACCAAGGCATGTAGCATTGTCGCCTGATCTGACTTTTCTAGGAATGGGTGCAGTTGGTGCACTAGTTTTAACTGTGTAAAAGCATTGCTGGTCTCTACGAACAATGTATAGTAATTGACTACTAAGTACTGGAGGAAAGTCACGCAGCTTACTTACTTGCTTGTGTTGGACCTCTTACGACAACGGTGTGCTCTCTTACGAGAGTTGAGGTGTCAATGAGTTGGAGGGAAGTGGAATGTGTTTTGTGCCACAGGTTAGCACCTTGTAGCATTCAAATGTTTTGAAAGTAACTTTTTGAAAAGTACAGTATACTGTAGTTGCTTTTGATAAATGGGGAAGCAAAGAGTTTCTTTTTAAAATAATTACTTTGACAGTAACTAAGTAACATTTGGGATCTCAGAACTCTTAATTGTAGCTAATTCCTTTTAAAGGAACTTATGAGCTTTGGCGCTGAGCACCCTGTGCTCCTAAAGAATCTTCTTGTAGAATCCAAATGACTTATATTCACCTTCTGTTTAGAACATTCCAAATTATTCACATGGGAATCAATCTTACATGCCAAAGTAACTACCACACAGAGTGAGAAAATCCATATTAGAGACACTGAATGGGTACACTTGGAGGCAACTTTTGACAAATCTTATTTCCAGTTGCCTTCTCTCTGTGATAGATGGCTTAATCTTGCCACATTAATTGGCAACATCAAACAGAATACATTTGTGTCCTTGTGATTTGTTCCTCCTTCTCGAACCACTTGCAGCCCTCCTCCTGTAATTGGATTGGAATTGTCTAAAATGCGGCAGTAAAAACTGGGTGTCTCATTTCGTCTTAAAATTGTTTCCAAAGGCCCTGGGCAAAGTAGACAACTTGCTGGTCTCTGGATTTCTTGCCAAGTTGAAGGGGCTGCTATATCGAGTAGCTGAACATAAAGAAAGCAAAAATAATGACCACGGAGCATCTGCACAAATTAAACCAAGACAATAAGGAGAGCAAAATAGTTAAATAAGTGTCGTACCTTGGATCAGACATTGATCAGAGACTCTGCCCACGCCTCACCTCACTGCTATGCTGGGATAACTGAGTACAAACTATTTTGGCACTTTGAAATCTGTTTGCAGCTACTGGAGTAAGCTGTAGAAGGTGGGAGGAGGAAAGAAAACTGGGACGTTTTGAAAACAGCTGAAAATTGGGATGGCAGAGGATTAATCAGGACTCTTCTTATCAAACTGGGATAGTTGAAAGGTATGAGAATACCCACCCTGTCCACATAAAGCTTGAATAGAAAACATCTCTAAAAATAAAGTAGATGTCCCCTGTTCAGTGGCAGGACAAAATCATCATCTTCGTCGTCATCATCATCACCAGGAAGGCCTTCTGAAGTGTTCCAGTTGCATACTCCAGATCAGATAGGATCAGAGCCCAAACAAGGCCACTAAAAGAAGGAAAGGGAAGTTTTTGCATGTCTGTGAAAACTCGAAGGGTTACAGAAACACCAAAAAGCTTTGAGAAATGAAGCCTAACAGAATAATGCCATCCCTACAAAGTCAGCTCAAAGGGGACTGAGTGTGATCAGTAGCTACAGTAGGTTAACTAGGAAGGAGGGGAAAATGAAAAAAGAAGCAGATGGGAGACAGATAGGAGACACCTTGGAGAAGGGCATTGCTGGCCAACTAGGGCCCTGAACATAAGTGTCATAGTAGGGCTGCCAGAATGAAAACTGGAGAGAGCTCTTGTACTCTGAATGGTACTGTAGAAGAGAGAATTTCAGCAGGTGTTGCTTGCTACCTGGTTGTGTGATAAGCAACACCTGCAGAAATTCTCTCTCCTACAGAACTAATAATAGAACAGGAGCCTTTCTCGAGTTTCCATTCTGGCAGCCCTATGGAAAGGGAATCCACGTGTTAACATTTTTTTGTTGCAAGTCCTGCCTATTTTCTTAATAAATACATGGAGCCGATTCACACTAAACAGTTTTGTTCTTAAATGCTGTCAAGCTGATTTCAGCTTATGGTGACCATATGAATGAGAGGTGTCCAAGTCACTCGGCCATCAACAGGCCTGCTCAGGTCTTGCAATGTCAGGGCCGTGGCTTTCTTGATGGAGTCTATTCACTAGTAATTTCATTTTCCTCTTTTCCTGCTGCCCTCCATCTTACCCAGCATTAATGCCTTTTCCAGTGAATAATGTCTTCTCATGATATAACCAAAATACAACACTCTCTGTGTAATCATCTTGGCTTCTAGGGAGAATTCCCTCTAGATTTGTTGTAAGACCATTTTATTTGTCTTTTTGGTAGTCCAGGGTATCCACAGAACTCTCCTCCAGCACTTCAAATGAGTTGATTCTCTTCCTATCAGATTTCTTCACTGTCCAGCTTTCACAACCATATGTAGAAACTGGAAGTACAGTGTCATGGACAATCCTAACTTTGGTAATTAATATATCTTTACACTTCAGGATCTTATCTAGTTCCTTCTTAGCTGCCCTTCCAAATTGTACGGAACATCTTCACTGTAGAGATAATGCACTTTGCCACCACTTTAAGTGCTGTAGCTCCATCCTATGGAATCCCGAGGCTTGTAGTTTTAAAAGGTCTTTAGGCTTTTCTGCCAAAGAGTGCCGGTACTTCCCAAAACTACAGATCCCAGGATTCTATAGGATGGAACCATGATATTTAAAGTTGTGTCAAACTATATTATTTTTACAGAGTATATGCACCCCTAATCTATTTTGATTTCTTGACTGCAGTATCCAGTTTGATTAATGACTGAGCCACAGTATAGGAAATCTTTTAACTGTCTCAATGTCTTCACTGTCTACTTTAAAATTATGTAAATAATCATTATTTTTGTTTTCTTAGCGATCACCTGTAAAGCTGCCTTTGCACTTTCTTCCTTGAGTTTCTTCCACTGTTGTTCCAAGTCTTCACTATTTTCTGCTACTAATATAGTGTCCTCTGTCATATCTTGGGCAAGTCATACATTCTCAGCCTCAGGGGAAGGCAATGGCAAACCTCCTCTGAACAAATCTGGCCAGGAAAACTCCATGAATCAGAAACAACTTGAAAAGACACAACAAAAAAATTGTATGTTAACTGCCATAGTTCCATCCTATGCAACCCTGGGGTTTGTAGTTTGGTGAGGCATGGGAATGGTCCAGCTGAGAATTCAAAACCCTCCTCCTGAAACTACAAATTCTAGAATTTTGTAGGATGGATCCCTAACAGTTAAAGTGGAATGATAGTATATAACGGTGTAATGCAAATGGTCCTGTGTCAGTCACTGTGACACAGAACTAAAGGGGTCCTATTAACAGCAGAGATGGGTTTAGGTTAATCAATATCTTGGGAACTAGGAATGGCAGTGGCTTCTTAGCTGACTCAGATAAAACCTCCATTTCCATAAAGAACGCTAGCAAACAGCAGGGGCCAAGTGGTAGGCCATGGGTTAATGTCTGCCCCTTCCTGGCCAACTCATGCTAAGCTTTCTCCAAACAGTTATCTACCCCCCAATATAGCTTCACGCTGCTAAGTGCCATCCCATGAATTACAGCTTTCATTGAAATTTGACATACACCATGCAGATTTGGTTTAATGATATTGGAATGGGGCCAGTTTTGAATTTTAGATGGGCTGCATTATTTATGTACTTTTGTGCCACTAACCAGTTACAAATGCTTCCTAGTACTGGCAATTAGTGCAGATAAAGCAAACCCCAAATTATTAACATTTCCATCATCAAATTCATTTAAAACAGTTAATGGGTTGAGGGTAATTTAATGAGCAGAACTTTTGATACAGCAAATAGTGCAAGTTGTTGTAGCAGCGCTGCCTGAATTCATAATTTTAAATTGCAAGCTTGGAAAGCAAGGAGACTCATTATCAAGGTTTCCCCAAAGCATAAATCCGAATGCAGTACTTGGTCCCAACTGTTCTGATTCAGCAGGTCCCAGTTCATTCTTTACAATCCCACCTTTCCAGCTGTTTCTAAAGGTCTCACTCTTCCACTTTCCCCCTTTTGTCCTCAATCTAATTCAATTGCTGGAAACTGAATACAAAGTGCAAAAAAAGTTTGCACTCAGTTAATTCAGCAAGGAAGAGTGGAGAAGAGAGGCAGAATCTTATCCTTTCCAGGGTACTCAGGCAAAAGTAAACTGCTGCAGCCTGATGTATGCACTTCCTCAGTAAGATCTTTTGCCATCTTGACCACGTTCTGATGTTGCTTGGCCAGGTTTCCTCTACAAAATGTTGGCAGGCGAGCATGGCATAGTGGCTTGAGTGCTGGACTATGACTCTGGAGACCAGGGGCGCGCATCGATGATGTGGCTTGTGCACTGCATCAAAATGGCGTGGTGCATGAGGGATGTCATAGCGCCGCTCCAAGACACTTATGTCACCTCTGTTGTGGCAGACAAAGGAGCCGTGTTTCGCAGCTCCTTTGGAGCTCCCTTTAGCTGGGGGCCCCTGAGGGGTGCCCCAGTTGCCCTAACCTATCTACAGGCCTGCCACCATCTTTTCTTTTTCTTTTTTAGTTGCCTTACTTATTGATGACTGATTAGGTATTTGTTTGTGATGCAATGTCCATTGAAAGCCCTGTTTATTCTTTACAGGTTTACGTCGGTTAATAAAGCCTCTGGCAAAGAAGGTCCTTATTACAAAGTCTTTTTATGCCCATTTAGGTCCCTCTTTTCCTTCCTGTTCTCTATCTTGAATTCTTTTAGCAGTATCAACACTGGGAGGATGGTGCAGGGCTGGAGAAATAGAAAGTTTTAGTGCCAGTTGGAAGCACCATCTGCAGTAAACAATGCAATAATGTGTGAGCTGGGAAAGAGTGGCATTCTTCTCTGTAGTTGTGTGCGCCTGTCTACTACAGGCAAGAATTCAAAGATATAGCCATGTTAGCCTGTAGTTTGTAAGATCTCTCTGCATATTGATTCTAAGTCAAGGTAAACTGTAGCTGCCTCTAGAATTCTTTACTAAGCATGAATGAACAGCAAAAGCAGGTAAAGGGGAAAGCAAATAAGTCTGCCTCATCACCTACCATGTTAAAAATAAGCATAGATCTTTAGGTATGGCCACCAAAATAGAAATCAAAAGAAAACTGAAGGCTGGTGAAAGATCATCCCTGGATGGATGGAATTGAAGAAGCCTTCCAGTGGTCTCTAGAAGGTCCAAAACATTTTTGTTTTGTTAGGAAGTCTCTTACTTAGGGGAATTATAATTAGCTCTGATATGCAGAGAGGAAGATCCTAACAAAATCTAGTCCCGATATTGTCTACTAGAGGTCTGCCAACAAACCCCAAGAGAGATGACGCTAGTCCAAATAAGTCCAATTAAAATGCACAGTTTATTGGGAGGGCATAAATACCACACACAGCACAAGGGCACACACACACACATATGTTCAATGCTAGGAAAAAGGAGGGGTGAGATTGGGAGTTAGGTTTGAGAGAAAAGAGATACCACTGGAATATGTACCATAGAAGTCTTCTCCTAGAAGCCGGATGGATGTGGATAATGATGATGGACACGACCGCCAGGATGAGGGGAGATTGGCCACGGGAGCTATAGGCAGAAGTCAAACTGGTGTGGACCAGCCTGTCCTCTGAGAATAGCGTCGGGGAGTGGTTCAAAGAGCTGAACATATCCTGAGGCTAGGTATCAAGGCTAGACAAAGGTGTTGATTGCCTGGGCTTACTTAAGACAAGAGCAAATAATCTGTGTACTATGTGCTTAGGTTTGGACACAATTCAGAGGGGAAGCTGTCTTAATGGCTGAGTTGTTAAGTCAATCACTGGCTCATCAGGAGCGAGGCCAGGGCTATTGTTTTATTCTGGAGGGCAATGGCAGAACTAGTCTGGCGACTCCCAACTTCCTCTAGAGAGCTGCTTACTATGAACTCAATTCTTCCAAGTGGGGCCTGCCTATGTGACCTTCTCGCTTGGGACTTATGGAGGGCCTTTGAATAGGTCAAGCAGGGGTCATGATACAGTCCACATGCTCCCAAAATTTTATATTAAAAATAGATATCGTAACAGTTTACTTATGCAAGGCTCATTTGAACTGGTTGCTTCATTCTGCAAGTTAGTCTTGTATTAAAAATTGCTGAAACATATTGAGGTGCTTTTCTTTTTTTTGTAGTATAGGAGCCTATCCCTATTCTTTCCATGTCATGTCTGGAACCCAATTTCCCATTAAAGCAGTAACGCTCAGGAATGCAGCTACTTTTCTAACTAAAGAACTCCTGTAATGTCGTGCTAGGCATCTTTAATTTATATCCCTCCTTTCTCTAAAAATTGGGACTCAAGGTGGTCCACAAGACAACACATACTAATACTAATACTAATAAATTTTATTTCTAACCCGCCCCTCTGCAAAGCAATCGGGGCGGTGTACAACAGAATTAAAACAATCAACAGTTAAAACGTTCCTTCCACCCACTCCCTAACCTCCCTCCCCTTAAAACTGAATTAAACTGACACAGAATTAAAATAGCAATCAAAGACAAAAATACAATAAAAGCAATATTCTTGAGCAGCATAGACAATGGCAACAGGGGTTCGATAAGCCGTTAAGCTGGGGAGTTTAGCCATACGCTTTCACACACTATATAGAGGAAAACACAATTAAATTGAAGTAGTTAATTAACAGAAAATGAAAGGGAAAGTAATAAAATATGCATCACCCCCTAGTTAACAGCTGCTTCTTCAGCGTCCAGTCAGTTGCCAAAATGCAAAGGTCTTAGCCTGTTGTTGAGAGGGAAAAGGGGAGGGAAGCAGCCTAACCTCTTTTGGAAGGGAATTCTGCAGACTCAAAGCAGTATCAGACACCACTCAGAAGGCTCCTATGCTTCCTCAGAGAGTGCTAGGTCCAGGACCACTACCCAACTGTGAACGCTGTTCTCAACTCAATCTAGGATTGAGCAGCCCTTCAGCTAGAACAGAGATGGGAATATTTTGCCATAGCCTTCAGCATTTCACAGATGGAAACTAGGTTGCATGTAGCCACACATTAGAGTGTGGTCAGGATGGCAAACATTAAACGAAGAAGAACACACAAGGTAAGAGAGGCTGCGGCAGTTTGCTTCTGCCTGAGCATGTTGGGAAGGGCAAGATTCGGTTGCAACCTCGTCTCTCTGCTAAATTAATTGAGTGAAAATTTCATTAGCACTGTGAGCTGAATTTGTAGCAGTTGAAATAAGCTGGGGACATAGATGAAGATGAAAGAGAAACTGGCATGTTTTAAAAGTATCTGGAAAAGTGGGATGGCAGAGGATTATCGACACTTTCTCTGCCAAATATGGACAGTTGGAAGGTATGCATTGCCATCATGCAGCTTCGTGGCCAATTTTGGTATGCATGGCTGCCACCAAAATCAATGATGCCATCAGTGCCATAGACAGAATGGTGGAGTAATATAAAATAATGTGATTTTTGTTTAAATCAAACCCCTTGGACTTCCTCTTACTTCTGGATGCAGAGGAGATGCTTTAACCCACCAGTTTGCAAGACTGCCAGATGAAAGAGCAATCTGGATTTTTTCCTGCTCCGTAGAGAGCTACCATACTTGCTGTTAAATTATTGCCATTGTCAGGATCTGAGTCCCCTATATTTTTTAACATAACTGCTTAGTGACTTTGTCTGCTTACAATTTTATTTATGAAGGGTGATGGGATTGGATGGGATGTGTTGAGTATGTTATTGAATGCTTACATTCCTCAGCATGGTTAACAAGCACATATGTGGGGGATGGCGATTTCATTGGGAGCTTCAAAGCTTGTCCCATGAGAATGGCTGGTACAAGGTAGGAAAGGAAAAATGCAAGCATGTTTGATTCTTTGGTGAATGGGATGCAAACCCATTCAAAGTTTGAATTGTTGTGTGCTTTTATTATGCTGTGTAACTGCCATTACTTCAATCTGGACAACATAAGTATGCTGTGAACATCTTTAGCTTCTGAAAAATTTTTCCTCCTTTTACTGTGGATGCCTGGACTTATGAACTGAAGTAATCTTGTACATGACACCAGTAAAAAAAAGCCAGCCATTGACTTGTAGGAGTTTATCACATGGGAGGAATTTCTCTCAATTGCAAATGGAGACAATTCGCAATTACGTGAATTCGCTAGTTTAGCAAATTTACATGAAATCTGATTGTGTTCAGAATGCGTTCAGAATTACTTCCCATTTCCCGAAAATGACCCCCATTGTCCAAAATTGCGTGAGCTACTGTAATACACAATTACGTGAAACCCCATGATTGCGTTCAGAATGACTTCCCATTGCCCAAAATTGCATGAGATACACTCATTCGCAATAAAGTGAAACCCCATGATTGCCTTTGGATTGCCATTGCATTATACCCCCAAATTCCATCGTATGATAAACTCCGTAGTGACAACTCCCGGGTGGCTGAGGGTGGTCATTCCAGCACAGGCTGCAGACACTGGGAAGTTGCCTGTCCCTAAACTGGAAGATATTTTCAGACATTTTCAGACAGAGGTTTCTGTCAGTCCTTCCAGCAGAATATATGGCCACCCTAGATGTAGAATTCCAATGAAAAATGTCCTCAACATGTGGCACAGAGTAAATGGAGATGTAAATGAAGTTACTAGCCATTTGTGAATGTGTTACATACATGTTGTCCTACCATGTAGGTAGTTAGAGGACAGAATATTGACACATTTCAGTACCTGACCCAAAGTTGGTTGATAATTTTCGACCTTAGGCTCAGTGGTCTCATGGGGGTGGGAAGAGAGTAAGACGGCTATATTGTATTATTTCAATTGTGAAGCACACAACTAACAGCCTAGAGAGATGGTGGGGTCTCCCTCTCTCCATGTTGTTCATAGAAGCACAGAGTTGGAAGAGATCCCCAAAGTTCATAAAATCCAGCTCCCTGCCATGCAGGAATACACAATCAAACCACTCCCAACATATGGGGTGGAATCCTGTGCTTCCCAGTAGGCTCAGGCAAAAGCCTCTCCTAGTTTGTGTGTTCTTCCTCATTAATAACTTTTGCCATCCAGCCCCTATTTTAAAATCTCCAAAAAAGGAGACTCCACGACACTTCAAGGCAGAGTAATCCAGTGTCAAACAGCTCTTACTGCCAGGAAGTTCTTCCTAATGTTGAGGTGGAATCTCTTTTCCTGTAGTCTGAATCCATTGCTCCAGGTCCTGTTCCCTAGAACTGTGGAAAATAAATATGCTCTATCTTCAGTATGACATCCTTTCAAATATTTAAACAGGGCTGTCATATCACCTCTTAACCTTCTCTTCTCCAGACTAAACATACCCAGTTCCCTAAGTGCTGTGTGCCTTCAAGTTATTTCCAATTTATGGTGACCCTAAGGCAAACCCATCACAGGGCTTCCTTGGCAGTATTTGTTCAGGGGGTTTGCCGTTGCCTCTCTCTGAGGCTGAGAGTATGTGACTGTCCACCTAGTGGGTTTCTATGGCTGAGTGGAGATTCAAACCCTAGTCTCCAGAGTCACATCTAGTGTTCAAACCACTATACCATTCTGGCTCTCCTATCTTAATATCTATCTCAGGTATTATTACGGTCAGCCCGATGTATACATGGATTCCTTATTGATGGATTCAGCCATCTATGGCTTTAAAATACTCAAAAAAATACATCAGTTCCAAAATGCAAACCTTGATTTTTGTCATTTTATACAAGATACACAATTGTATCATGCCATTGCATTGAATGGGTCTTGAGCATCCATGGATTTTGGAATCGGCGGTGGGTTCTGGAACCAAACCCCAGCAGATACCAAGGGCCCACTGTATTAGTTGGGAGTAAACCCCATTAAACTAGTCTCATGCCTTAAATATATTATCTTTCTAATTTTCTAATTTACTATTTGCTGATCTGTCACAAAGAGTACAAGATGTAGTGCTTGTTATCACCTCATTTGCTTGCCACAGCAAACAATAGTCTGTTATACTTAGTGTTCTGGCTAATGTCAAGGCTTCTGCTCTGAAAAAAGCCCTGGGACTATGCTGCAGCTATGCGGCTTTCCCCCTCTTCATATTCCTATCCCATTACACAATGGGAATGCCATTTAGTAAATGGTACCTGCATTTTCATAAATATGCTTTTTTAAAAATTAGGATTACACTCTGCATTGTACAACACCATGCATTTGAAGTTTCTGTCCCTTTTTCACTGGCTCTGGAATAATCTTGTGAAAGTCTTCTGGAATATATCCCCTGCCTAAGGCTAACGCAATGACATTTGAAGCAAATTCATTTTGACAAAAGGTGTAACCTAAGATGTAGTGGAGACATCTCACACTGAACCAAATTGTACACATGGGTTAATGTCTGTAGATTGCTTTAAAAAAAAAAAGATATCTGAAAAGGTGCTGCTGGATGTGTTTCAAGAGAGAGATTTTTTTGGTTTTGCTGCCTTCATGCCAGCCGTTTAGATCTATGCAATTAGGGCAACTGCCATGATCTCCTCCCTGGAATTGCATTATTAAATTCATGATTGATTCAATTAACTTTAGAGGAAGGGAAACTAAAGGGAGCATTAGTGCTACGAAGACATCACCACCTCTTACGTCAAAGGACCCGTTGAGCATAGACCACCTATAGGGACGACATGCCATAAATAAACGGAGCATTCCTGCTTGACTTCTGCATGAAGAGTAGGGTTTGTGGATTTCAGGGCCTGGCCTCTCTTCTATAGGTAAGGGGAGCAAGTGTCTTTGAAAGTGTATATGCGCTGAGTACAAGGCTGAATACAATGACTAATAATAACTTGTCTGTAAAGTTTTCAGAAATATAAGTACAAATATAATTGGAAAGTGCATATGTGCTTTCCTCATTATTTATTTGCTGTTGTTTTGTGTGCCTTCAAGTAGTTTCTGACTTATGGCAATGCTAAGATGAAGCTATCATGAGGTTTTCTTGGCATGATTTGCTCAGAGGAGGTTTGCCATTGCATTGCATTGCTTTCCTCTGAGGCTGAGAGCATGTGACTTTCCCAAGGTCACCCAGTGGGTTTCGTGGCCGAGCTGGGAATCAAACCCTGGTCTCCAGAGTCATAGACATTTGTGATACATGATGTCATACTCTGAGCAACTTTGGTTATCTTTACAGCATAGGTGGGGAACGTTCATTGTAACATCACACATACCCTTCAACTGTCCCAGTTTGGCAGATACCGTCCCAAAAAATTCTTTGCTGTCCCACCTTTTCAGGTGCCTTTTAAATGCCACAGTTTCTCTCTTCTCCTCCCACTTTGCCCCTTTGTCCTCATCTTACTTCAATTGCTGCAAACTGAGTTCAAAGTACAAGAGTCGTTTCCAATGAGTTAATTTAGTGGGTAGCAGTGAGAAGAGGAGGTGGTGGAATCTTGCCCTTCCCAGTAGGCTCAGGCAAAAACCTCTCCTAGCCCGTGTTTGCTGCTTCCTCATCCATCACTTTTGCCATCTTGACCACACTTCTTTGGGGGTTTTTAAACAGAGGCTGGGTGGCCATCCGTCAGGAGTGCTTTGATTCTGTGTTGCTACATGGCTAGAGGCTGGAGTTGATGGCCCTTAAGGTCTCTTCCAGCTCAATAATAATAATAATAATAATAATAATAATAATTTATTTATACCCCGTTCTTCAGCCCTAAAAGCTATCATAGGGGCTTACAATTATTATTTTTAATTAGACGGTTCCGTGCCCCCAGGCTTATAATCTAAAAAGACACGAGACAAAAGGAGAAGGGAATGGTGGAGGGCAAGAGGATCAGGTCCAGCAGTTCTTCTTTCCCTCTGAGGCCTGGACCAAGGCAGATGGACTGAAGGGAGGACTGTGCTTCTTAATCTAGGACAGGCCTGATGGATTTTGGCCTGCCCTTTCATTCCCTCTTAGGCCAGATGGTGTTGTCATGGAGGGAGGGCTCTTCTACTTGAGGCCAGGCCTGATGGAGTTTGGCCTGCCCTTTCACTCCCTCTTAGGCCAGATTGTGTTGTCATGGAGGGAGGGCTCTTCTACCTGAAGCCAGGCCTGATGGTGTTGCCAGGCCTCTCCTTTCATGCTTTCTTATGATTCTATGATGTTGTTTGGCCACACATGTCCTTGTTTTCATCTGCAAAATATTGGAGGGTTATGCATCACCAACCTAGCAGTTTGAAAGCATGCAAATGCAAGTAGATACATAGGTATCACTTTGGTAGGAAGGTAACAACATTCAGTGCAGCCATGCTAGCCACATGTCCACCAGAGTAGTCATTGGACAACACTGGCTCAGTAATGGAGTTGAGCTCTGCCCCATACAGTCAGTTACGACTAGGCATTCATGTCAAGGTAGTTTTCATAACATGGAAGTAACAGCTCACCTGTCTGCAGAACAGATGCTGTTAAAAGCAGGGCTTGGCCAGCTATGTTTTGAAAGTCAGCTGGCAACCTCAGGGGCAGATTATGATCTGCAGTTAAACTTCTAAGTAGTGGGTATATTTATCTTTGCTCAGATTCAGCATATAGTATTAGCAAAATATTCTAGCTGTATAAACTTTTTTATCTTAATCAACCGTGCCAATCCAATCTGTGGACGCAACCCTGACGAAAATATAAACATCACAGAAATCGGAAAGAAAGGGGAAAGGTTTAGGTCATCCCTTTCCCCCTTGCCACATTGCTTCTAAACCTGCAGCTCCCCAGATGAATTAAATACTTTTGCACTATGCTCATTTCCGAAAGGCTGGCTCCACTGTAGCCTAATTATACAGAACTTCCAAGGTTTCCTAGGCAGGTAACCTTGAAACATTATTAGCAATTTAATGTAGAATTAGACATGACTGCCATAAATCTGCTTATCAGCTTACAACACAAGTCCAATGTTTGGCGGTGTATATTTGCCCACCATGTACCAAAAGACCGAAGGGACATTGAATGAGAAAGACCTGCTACAATATCTGTAGCAGAGTGTATTATAGTTATAATGATAATTGTTGAAGTTCAGGCACTCATCGCGACAGTCCCCATAGCTATTTTTCAAAGGACAGTTTAAAAATGCAGACAGCTGTACCCATTCGTCTCAACAAACCAGTTCTGGCAGTTTGAATTTTCGTACTGAACAGATCTTTTGTAAAGCTAAGGACTCTTAATTGTCCTTTCAAGACCAAGCCACTGCAAAAAGCATCCCAATGCAATAATGGTATGCAAAAATATATTATTGCTAGCAAAATCCTACTCCTACCCACACTCCAAGCTATGATGAAGATTTCATCAAAGCTCAGAGGGAACCAAAAATTAATCTGGGAGAGTGGTAGATCTGTCATTGTCCCTTGAATCTGACCTACAAGGCAACACAATGCTAGAAGTTTGTTGTTGTTGTGTGCCTTCTAGTCATTTCAGACTTATCGCTATCCTAATTATATGGTTTTCTTATCAAGATTTGTTCAGAGGAGGTTTGTCATTGCCTTCCTTTGAGGCTGAGAGCATGAGACTGGCCCAGAGTCACTCATTGGGTTTCATGGCTGACCGGGGATTCGAACCTTGGGTTTCCATAGTCATGGTCCAACACTCAAACCACTATACCACAGTGGCTGCATACCATTCCTCCTAAGAAGAGTGCTTTTGTGAGCATGATCACCATACTGTCTTATATAATCATGCACACAGACAGGTTCCACCAGTGTCCTCTTGGTTTTAAATCCACACGTAGATAGTTCAGTGGTATAAATAAACTTGTAAAATCCTGTCACCTCCTTCAAGGGTGAAGGATGCATTCAGTTGACACATGTTTTGACAAAAATGTACAAGGACACTGGCTCGGCCAGAGATGCCTCCAGGCACTTGGAACACAAACAGCTCTCATTTAGCCTCTTTTTGGCCCTATGTGCCACTAACCTTCATAAGAAGTAAATGGGTCATGTCTCTGTTCAAGTTGAATTTTTTATGAGTTTTTTTTTTAAACGAATGTTCCCTCCAATCTGTTAAACGCAGACCTAATGCAGACTTCACTTGGATATAATGTTGTCATTTCTTGTTGGAGTTTATCAGACGGGAGGAATTTCTCTCTATTTCGAATGGAGCCAATTTGAATTCATGTAAATTCGCTAGTTTAGTAAATTTACGTGAATTCTAATTGCATTCAGAATGCGTTCAGAATGACTTCCCATTGCCCAAAATTGTGTGAGATACTCTAATATGCAATAATGTAAAGCCCATGATTGCATTTGGAATGACTTCCCATTGCCTGAAATTGCATGAGATACACTCATACGCAATAATATGAAACCCCATGATTTCATTTGGATTGCCATTGGATTATACTTCCAATTTCCGTCATCTGATAAACTACTTTGTTGTGTGCCTTTCCAACTTATAAAGACCATAATGGGTTTTTCTTGGCAAGTTTTTTCAGAGGGGATTTGTCATTGCCATCCACTGAAGCTGAGAAAATGCAACTTTGCCCAAGGTCATCCAGTGGGTTTACATGGCTTTGAACCCTGGTCTCCAGAGTCCTAGTCCAGCACTGAAACCACTATGCCACGTTAGCTTTCAGATATAATGTTGCAAGAGGGGGAAAGATGCTCACCATCCCTGCCAGAAAAATCTGCTTTCCATTGATCAGGTGGTAATGCAATGTAATCCTCAAGGTGTTTCTGAAATATATAGCTTTTCTGCTCATAGAGGCATCCTGGCTGTGGGATTCTGGAAGCTGTCATCCAAAAAAACCCTAACTTATTTCTACCATGTTTCCCTGTAAATAAGATAGTGTCCTATATTAATTTTTGCTCCCAAAGATGTGCTAGGTCTTATTTTCAGGGGATGTCTTATTTTTCCATGAAGAATTCACATTTATTGTTCAACAAAAAATGAACATTTATTATATACTATATATATATATTTATATACAAAAACTCTGCTAGGCCTTACTTTCAGGGGAGGCCTTATAGTTAGCAATTCAGCAAAACCTCTACTACGTCTTATTTTCAGAGGCTGTCTTATTATCGGGGAAAGAGGGTAGCTTGTCAGTTACCCATATATCAAACATTTCCCCTCATTTCTTTACACATCTGTCTGGAATTTGCAAATACTGTATATACTCATGTATAAGTCTAGAAATTTAGGTCAAAAAACCTGAGTCGACTTATCCACGGGTCAATATAAGTACTGTATCTTAACTCTTATTTAGAAGAAGGAACCATCTCCTGGTGGAAAGAAAGAGTATAATATGTGAAGCAACAACCCCTCTACTCTCTCATCCATCCAGTCTTAAGAGTAAGCACAAGAGTTATGTCTGCTGGAATTTTGCAAGTTCTTTGACATTGCTTTGCTGTGCTTCATACTTTCGACCCCTTTTGCAATATGCCCCTAAATTTTACCCTCGACTTATCCATGGGTCATAGCAAAATCCATAATTTTGGCCCCAAAACTGGGCCTTGACTTATACATGAGGTCAACTTATAGTCGAGAATATACGGGTAGTTAAGTCATGCATTATGTTTTTTTAACTGATGCCCTCACCTGCTTACACATCTCAAAAGGTAAAGTAACTGAATATGATTTGCAGAGGCTATCATTTCTGCATTCCAGGTTGATATTTTACCATCCCAGTTCTGTTTTTGCTTAAAAGACTTGACTATCATGCTTCAGCCTGAGAAATGTAGCATTGCTGGAAGATGGTCTGGCCAATAACAAGCTGTGCAGAGTGGACTATTGGGGGCTCGGCATTAAAAGAACATTAACCTTGGCTTTGCAGCTGCGCTTCATTTATCCGTAGATGAAGCTCTGCAGCTGCCAGTATACTGACAATTTGATGCTGCAAGCCTACCTGCAGATTGCTCATGCAGAAGTCCCAGTAAGGTGGAAGAGCTTTGCTCATGTGTACTCTATGGATGAGTAAATGAACATCCATATTCCTGTCCTGTTTGTGTATCCAAGGCAGAAGATTCTGGGTGCAAGTTCTAATTTGTACCATTACTGGCATTTCCCTCTTCCAGATTGTGCTTGTTGTGAAAGAAAATATGATCTTGTGGGTGATCAGCATCATCTGATATTAAATACACTGGTGACGAAACCCAGCCAGATACAGTTGGGCCATTTAGAACATAAGAATCATGATGGATCAGACTAAAGGTTTATCTAGTCCAACTGCAGATCTATAGGGACCAGTGAGACATCTGTGGGTGCCATTGAAACGACTGAGCATGTCTTTTTATACTGTCAATTTTATCTGCCATCTATTGATTACCCTCCTCTTAAATAAATTCCCAAGTAACACTGATTCTTTTCAGTTACGTCACCTTTTGGATAATCGCGACCCCAACATACTCCACAAGGTGGCCAAATTCTGCTATATTGTGTGTAAAGTACATCCACAACTGATAAATGGAAGCTACCAACTAATATTTCCCAGCGACTTGTATTATTTTTTAGTAACCTTTATTTTCTTTCTTTCCTCCAATGAACCCAGGTGGCATATATGGCTGTAATCCAAAATTAAGTTTTCCAAGATCTGGGTTAGAGCCTTGTTATTTTTTTTTGGAAGGCAGAATCTTCCAGCCAGTGTGGCCACTGGAGTAATATCCCCAAATATGGAACTTTCTTAAACTCTCCTCCAAACACTATATTGCAGTGGCATATTGAGCAACATACTGCTTCTGATCCCAGAGATAATATTTAGCTATTGTGACTAGTAGCCATTGATATGCCTACCTACAATTAATTGGTCTAGATCCATTTTAAAGCCATCTAATAATTTGTGCAGTTCTCATCTGAAGCTGTTCAACTTGGTAGCCATAACTAATTTTTTCCCCCTCCTATATGGTTTTTAACACCTTGCCTGATGAAGAAGCTTCAAAACCTTACAACATGTATATAGTACATTTTTATTGGCCTAATAAAGTTATCACTGGTGGATTTTTGATGTCACAACTTCTGTTTTTAGTTTTAACTAGGGTAGATGCCGTGTAAAGACACACATTCCTTTATCTCTCCTGAATCTTGTACTGTTCAGATTCACTGGTTGACTCTGTCCGTATTCTGAAAGGAGGAAAAAAGCAGGACACCAATAATAATTGCTAATAATATTTGCTACTCTGCCTCAGACAGCAAAAGAGTTTGGGTTTGCTCCAGACTGATGCTATGCTTGGTGTCTGGTGCTGGCACATCACTAATACCAAAATAAGATGGAACCACTACTCCAAGCAGCTTCTGTATGTAAAATGAGATATGCATAACTGTGTCATTCCTCTTAAAAAGCAAAACATCTTGAGCCCTGAGCCCAAAGTTGATTAGATCCAATAATAATAATAATAATAATAATAATAATAATAATAATAATTTATTTATAGCCCGCTCCTCTAATAAATACTCGGAGCGGGCTATAAATAAACTATTAAAAAAATCTCTTAACTAGCAATGACCAAGGGGTCTGGTCTGATAGCAAAGGAACGGAGCAGAAGATGTGCATGCTAAGGAAAACAAAAATGATGGGATGGCAGATACAAGATATATATGTGTGTTCCCTGTTTGGTGAGAATTTCCTAGAGTTTTTACCACAAGGAAAATTAATGCAAGGAAATACTAAAGAAGAACCCCCCCCCTTGTCTTCTCTCTTTCAGAATGACTGCACTTTCCAAAGTAGTGTTAAAAATAATCCTATTAAAGTGTTTCCCACCCAACAAAACGTCTAGACTGCATATCCAAGGTAGCAATTTGAAATTAGTAAGTCACCTTGAGATTTAAACCTTTTTTCCTGAGGCCAAGATAATGGCTCCATAATTTGAATTTCAGGACCAAATCGTGATTATTGTAAACACTATGTAATTGGGGAACTGGCTAAATTTACTCTCTAGCCTAGGCACTGTGATGTCGAAGGAACTCAAGATGCTGTCCATACTATGAAATTAGCAAACAAACCATATATCAATACGAGAGAGGGACAGAGAGGTTAATTTTGACAAGTTGTGTAATGTGCTAGACTTAAATAACAGTCTGACAGCTTTGCTGCTTGAATGGTTTTGAAATATAGAGACGGAAATCATATTATGAATCACCCCAAGGATTATTAAAATGCAAGCACCAGATTGATTGTGATATATGGACTAGAGCCCATAACTGACATGAAAAATTGTGTCAGGAAAGAGACTGACAGCATTGGGCACTAGACCTGACAGAAGGAGAAGGAGAATTTTCAAACAAATCTTATGAACATTGACCACAGAAATGTTAAAATGTTTTAAATGCCCGCTCCAGTTTCTCTTTCTAAAGATGACGGGAGTTATTCAAAAGTAATGTTAAGATAACAACCAGTTGGTATAGTATCTTCAGGGTTTGACTATGATGCTGGGAGATCAGAGTTAGAGTCCCTGCTTAGCCATGGAAACCCATTGAATGACCTTAGGCATGTCACACTGAGGCTGCATTTGCACTGCAGAAATAATGCAGTTTGACATTGCTTTAACCTCCATGGCTCAGTCCTGTTGAATTCTGGGATCTGTAATTTTGTGAGGCATTTAGCCTTCTCTGTCAGAGCCCTCTGATGCCACAACAAACGAAAAATCCCAGGACTCCATAGCACTGAGCCATGGCAGCTAAAGTGGTGTCAAGCTGCATGATTTCTGCACGGCAGATGCAGCTTCTTTCAGTCTCAAAGGAAGGCAATGGTGAATGTCCTTTGGACAAAACTTGCCAAGAAAATCCTGTGATAGGGTTGCCCTAAGTTACAGTTGGCACATAATAATATACAAGAACAATGTTAAGAACAGCTTTCCAACATGGGTATTTTGACAGATAGTAGGGATCTGAATCCCTCAAAGTTCCTTTCATGTTTGTTACTCACTTAGGAGTTTATCACATGGGAGGAATTTCTCTCAATTCTGAATGGAGCCACTTCGCAATTACGTGAATTCGCTAGTGTAGCAAATTTACGTGAAATCTGATTGTGTTTGGAATGCATTCAGAATGACTTGTCATTTCCCGAAAATGACTCCCCATTGCCCGAAATTGCATGAGATACTCTAATACACAATTACGTGAAACCCCATGATTGTGTTTGGAATGACTTCCCATTCCCCGAAATTGTGTGAGATACACTCATTCGCAATAGCGTGAAACCCCATGATTGCGTTCAGATTGCCATTGCATTATACCGTCAAATTCTGTTGTATGATAAATTCCTTAGGCTTTGCTCTCTTCCTGTTCTATTTCATGTTGCTGGATGCTGGGATATACCATAGGAGTTTATCATACGACGGAATTTTGGGGTATAATGCAATGACAATCCGAACACAATCATGCGGTTTCACATTATTGTGAATGAGTGTATCTCACACAATTTTGGGCAATGGGAAGTCATTCTGAACGCAATCATGGGGTTTCACGTTATTGCGAATGAGTGTATCTCACACAATTTCAGGCAATGGGAAGTCATTCTGAACACAATCATGGGGTTTCACGTAATTGCGTATTAGAATATCTCACGCAATTTCGGGCAATGGGGGGGGTCATTTTCGGAAAATAGGAAGTTATTCTGAATGCATTCTGAATGCAATTAGAATTCACATAAATTCACTAAACTAGCAAATTTACATGAATTCAAATTGGCTCCATTAGAAATTGAGAGAAATTCCTCCCATGTGATAAACTCCATACTGGTGATGCTGGGTGGAAGGGAATGGTTATCTATCCTGAGGATGGCTAATGCTCAGATGTGAAGGAGATGATAGGCGCTAGGGACTGCCACCAAGTCAGTTCTTTGGGGGTGCCTGGTACAAGAGACAACAACCCTGTGGTGTGAGCAAATAAAAGATTTGCTTTTATGACAAATTAGGTTTGAGCACATGAAAAGGTTTGAATTGCTTTGTGCTTTTAATGTACTGTGTAACTGCAATTGCTTTAGCCCTAACAATATTGCCATACCATAAATTGATTGGGCTTTTGAATAACGCTTGCTATTTTACACTGAGCTAAAGTCTGCTAACGCACAACATACAATCTTCTCTCATGAGAAAAGAAAGCTGGAACAGATTGGAGTGGGACTTGCTTTTAAGTAAACATGTACAGAACTTGGTATTAAATACCATCAAAAATATTGCAGTGTGTTTCAGCAGTAGACCCCACTGGGTTTCCTTCCTTTCAAGGGTTTGCATAGATATTTATTTTTCCTTTTTAAAATATTTATATTGAACGTATTAGGACTTACCTCTACGTAGCTATATTCAGGACTGCAGCCTAACTATTATTGAGATCAACGTATTACATTGCCTCAAAACTTTATTCACAAGTGAAGCATTGGCTACATGAATCATCTCCATGGCACAGGTACCTATGAAATCTAGAAAATATATCTGACCCAAATGTCCTTTTCTTCAGCCAGTTTGACTGTAGCCAAAGTCTCCAGTTATACCGTAATTACCATTACAATTTGATAGCAGCAATATAAAAAGAAGAAGAGTACAAAGAATGGAAATGACTGAGAGAGGGTCCTTTATTGCTTGAGATAAGACATTACACTGATGGCTAGCCAGTCTGAAGAGCTTAAAAGGTAATGGCAGACGCTTATATGGGTTACTTAATGAGAAGTGTCTTCATCAGATGTTCTTAAAGGAATTCAGGCGCTATGAATTTCTAACTGTGGAAAAGACGAAGGGATATTTGCTCAGGCCCCACGATTCCAAGACTCCATGTTAGCCAAAAGGTTTTAAGAGGGAGACTTGTGCTTCTTTCATAATGCACTATTATAGTGCCATGATTTTACTTTAACTGCAATGCCAACATCCTTTGGAATTCTGGGATTTTTAGTATAGGAATGAATATTTAGAATTCTCAGTGCTAGTGCCCTAACAACAAGCCCCAGGATTTTATAAGACGCAGTCAAGGCACTTAAAGTGGAATTTGTTGTTGTTGTTGTTGTTGTGTGCCTTAAAGTCATTTCTGACTTACGGTGAGCAAAATAACTCCCGGTTTCCTCTGGTTCAAGCCAGAAAGTGTGCACTGTCACACCAGTGTGCAGATTGCATGATCCTGTTGTGGACATGCAGGAAGACCCAGGCAGATGGCGGAAGTGGCCCAGAGCATGTCTCCAGAGCCTGGCCTGATGCAGCTGCCAGACCATTACTCGCCATAGGATTTTTATTTTATTTTGTTGTCACCTGGTTGTGTGTTGAACACACCGGTGCAGGAGTGCTCAGATGCACCAATGACTCATTGCACACCCGATGCAGTGAAATGATGACAACCATGGCAGGTGGCCACCAATGCAACGAGTTTAATAAAAAAAACATTAATGAACTAGCTGGTCCAAAAGGCGACCATGGTGCAAAGAGAGGAAATAGAGCATCCACGGGAGGCCTCCGTCATCATGCTATGTCACTGCGTCAGGTGGTCAAACACTTGTGTGACTATTGTGGCTGGTAACGTGGCCAGCCACATTGGAAGTCCAATGGGTGGCAGCTGGGCAGGGCAGGGCAAGGGACACAATTGTTGGCTACTGGCAATGCACCCATGCACATAAGCGCGTGCCTTTGGGGTAGAGCAGAAGAAAAATAATGGCACAGTACACTACCCCATTTTGGCAGGTTCATCTGCCTAGAAAAATGGGGGCAGTGCAGACTCCTTGTAGATATTGACCCATTCTGGGAGTGGGCGGTGCAGACAGCATTTTCTCCCTGTGAATCAGAAAACCCTGGAAGTAAGCCACATTGTCCCCTCCATCTGTTCAGGCACTATGGAGTTTATCAGACGACAGAAATTGGAAGTATAATCTAATGGCAATCCGAATGCAATCATGGGGTTTCACATTATTGTGTATTAGAGTATCTCACACAATTTTGAGGAAGTCATTCTGAACGCAATCATGGGTTTTACCTTATTGAGAATTAAAGCATCTCACGCAATTTCAGGCAAGGGGCAGTCATTTTCGGGTAATGGGAAGTCATTCTGAACGCATTCCGAACACAATAGGAATTCACGTGAATTCGCTAAACTAGCAAATTCACGTGAATTCAAATTGGCTACATTCGCAATAAAGAGAAATTCCTCTCGTCTGATAAACTCCTATGATTGTTTTCTGCCTTCCTATCAATGTTTGATCCCAGATTCAATCATACTTGAAGAGGACTCCAGGGTTGGGTGAATTAACAGGATTTTATTTGGAAAATTGCAGAGTTCAGTCACACACAAAAGCAATCCACACAGACACAGCATTCAGAGCTAACCGAAATGGAGATATGGAAAGTGTATAGTGGTGTTTGAAGGCTTTGCGGTGTATGTGTGTGCATCTGTGTGTGTAATAGCTACCTGTCCAATGAGTCCAAGCTGTCCAACCGTGGAAAGCTGGAGTGTCTCAGACTGGGCAGTCTGAGGATGACGCAGAGCACAGAGGTGTATGCCAGCAGTGTGTGAAGAGGCTAGGTTTTGAGATGGATGTTTAATGTTAAAACTGAACATGTCACCTCATCTCCACACCCACAAAGTTTTGCATTCCTAAGGACATTCTCATACACAGACTGATATATAAGCCTGTCCCTGGGCTTTCCACTCTACCCCATGCATCTGAGGAATTAAGCTCAAGTCTATGAAACCTCATGCTACCAACTATCTCTTTCAGTTTCGGAGGTGCTACAAGATCTCTCTGCATACAGTGTTTGTTTGCTGCATTTTGTAATTGCAAATATCAAGATTTTATTTGCCCCTCTCTCCGCCCCCCCATGAACTCTGTATATTGTCTCTTTTCTTATATTTCTGCTTGTATTTGTTGTTTTGCTCTTTTTTGCTCCTTATTTTGAACTTTTCATAGTGTATTTATTCCCAAATGTTGTGATTCAAATGTCTTCTATAATTCAGGTTCACTATGCAAGGGAAAGGATGTGTTAGAACCACCAAACCATGGATTCTTTTAAACAGGGAGTGCCTGAAGGACACAAAAGAGCCATTTTTACAAAGTGTTCCCTTTCTAGACTACTGATTTGTAAAATTCCATTTTAGAACAACACTATAAATATCCTTTGATTTCAAGAAGGACCACAGGCTGAATGTAGTCTTGAAGATAGAAGGAACTCAAGAATTGTCATGAATTAAATGGGGCGTGTAAGAGCTGATACAGCTCTCTAAATTACATAATTAATAGAAGGAACTAAAAGAAAAGGAAGAACAATACACAAAAGGAGCAGAAGAAAGATGGACAAAAGAATTCCAGGGATGACGTTGGTTTTTCTGTTGCAATCAGAAGTAGTTTTCTTTTCTTTTCTTCTGGCACGAATGTTAACAGAAAAGGACAATTAATAATTCCGGGCAAGCATTGCTTTCTAGGCACATCCCAGTTACCAGCCTGTCCACATCCGTCAGTACTATTTCATTTCATAATCAAAGAAGCAAGAGTTTTTAAATCGAACTTGGATGGCTATAGACCTTGCAGCATGATTAATCACTGTAGCCGCTGTTTAATGGACCTAGAACTGAAATTAGAAGCAATTGCATTGCTGTAATTTTGAAGAGGTGGCAGATAATTGAGAGGCTCTTGTACTGACTCATGGGGAAATTTGTTTCATAGGAATGTGGGGATCAGGTGGGGTTTGCTAATATCTGGGACCTGTCACACTGCAGAAATAAAGCAGTTTGACACAACTTTGTCATGGCTCCATCATGTGGAATCCTGGGGTTTGTAGTTTGTAGTTTGTAAGGTATTCAGGCCTGGTCTGTCGGAGAATTCTGGTCCCTCGCCAGACTACAAATCCCAGGATTTCGTAGGAGAGGGTCATGGCAGTTAAAAGCAAGGTCAGACTGCTTTATTTCTGCAGTGTGGGTTCATCCATCATGTCAGAAGGTTGTTGTTTTTCTTCTGTACGCTGGTGAGAGATCTGGAATTGTGGCTTCTAAAGTATTTCTTGAGATCGATGGTTTGAAACTTAATCAGGTACTTCAGTGGGAAGAACTTTAATAGAGGACCAGTTTGTCTAAGAACAGCTTGCTTATAGCAGCTGATCGTCCCTTCCAAAGCACAGTTCAGAGTGTGATGAGTATGTTGGATTATGTCTATGTACAGAGCTCAGATTCCTTTGTTTTTGTTATAAGGGCAGGCGGTAACTAGATTGGGATCTACTTGCCAGAGCTTGGAAAGTTATGGAATTGTTTACAATCACAGTTGTGAGGCCCCCAAATGCAAGCCAGAAATATAAAAAGTAATTTATATTAAAGTAAGTAACTTACTTTCCCGTTACCCAAAAATTAACAAATTCAGTTGCTTGAGATTGGTTTTCACAAGACGAGTCTGGAGATTTGTCGTTCCCTATCGTAAGGCACATTATGAGCCAGCCTTTGAACTTGTGGCACCTTACTTGTCATATTTCTCTAGGATGATGAGAAATCATTGATGAGCACTCTTTCGGCATGGTCCATCTATTCTATTGAGAAAAGCAGGACAAACTTACAAACCACCCCTTCTTCCTTTGCGCTTTTCCTCGCCTTGTATCTTGTACTTGTGACTTGCATGTTGCATTCTCTCCCTGCAGCTTTCACCCTCTCTTTCTTCCACTTGTCCGTCTCATCCCTTCTTCCCTCTTCCCCTTCTTTTGCTTGCACTTAATTCTGCCGTATTTCTTGAGCTCAGTGTGGCGAGAGACGTCCTTCTTTTCCAGGACATGTCTGGCATTTCAACCTTCTGTCCTGGAGGACTTCCAAAATGTCCTCTATTTTGAGTCTTACTAAGAAATCCATTGAATAATGCCATGTTTGCAGTTCCTCTTTGAGAAATTTCTCTACTTGGAAGACTGTCCTTGCTGCAAATAAGAGAACAGGATGGATCCTTTAAAAGTAGGAGAGGAAAAGAACAGCAAACATGTTTGGAAGTGGGCTGCTTGCGGACACAATGCAAATGTTGAAAGAGTTTTTTTCACCTTAATTTCAGTACAATAAAAAACAAAAGGAATAATTTAAATGTTGACTAAGTCAAGGGTCTGTTGCTATTAAAGTACAGTTTTAGCATTTCTCTTGCTTGCTTGCTCAGAGTTCTCTAGGCCTATTGCAAGCCGACCGGGTACTTTAATGAAGATAAGTGAATCAGAAGAATATGATTGAGTGCATAATAAAATATAGTTTATGTAATATAGCTATAAAGAAACTCGATGAAATTAATTTATATTTATACTTGTGTTTCTAGCTTTTATTGTGTAGTGCTGTCCATTTTTCTTGAATGTCGTACATTTTGCGGTGCCTTGTCCACCTTTGTGGTTAGAGCATCTGGTCATTCTGTTTGATATCATCCACTATACCTCCTAATCTAACCCTACCTCTCTTCTGGCTCCTCCTTGCTCCATGCCATGCTTCCTTCCTCTATACCAATGGTAGTAGTGCTACCATTGATACAGAACAAGGAGTAGAAGGAAATGGAAATAAACAGAAGGAGAATCAATAGGGAAGGAAAGTAGTCAAGGGACAGGCGAGAATAATGAATCATAGAATCAAAGACTTGGAAGAGACCACAAGGACCATCCAGTCCAACCCCCTGCCATGCAGGAACTCTCCATCAAAGCATCCCCGACAGATGGCTATCCAGCCTCTGCTTAAAGACCTCCAAGGAAGGAGACTCCACCACATTCTGAGGGAGTGTGTTCCACTGTCGAACAGCCCTTACTGTCAGGAAGTTCCTCCTAATGTTGAGGTGGAATCTCTTTTCCTGCAGTTTGCATCCCTTGTTCCGGGTCCTGTTCTCTGGAGCAGCAGAAAACAAGCTTGCTCCCTCCTCAATGTGACATCCCTTCAAGTATTTAAACAAGGCTATCATATCACTTCTTAACCTTCTCTTCTCCAGGCTAAATATTGCCAGCTCCCTAAGGCGTTCCTCATAGGGCATGGTTTCCAGGCCCTTCACCATCTTAGTTGCCCTCCTTTGGACACACTCCAGTTTCTCCACATCCTTTTTGAATTGTGGTGCCCAGAACTGGACACAGGATTCCAGGTGGGGCCTGACCAAAGCAGAATAGAGTGGCACTATTACTTCCCTTGATCTAGATGCTGTACTTCTATTGATGCAGCCTAAAATTGTATTGGCCTTTTTAGCTGCTGCATCGCACTGTTGACTCATGTTCAACTTGTGGCCTATTAGGACTCATAGGGGCTGTACAGACCGCCCAAAAGGGGTGGTCTGTCAGCTCCCTAAGAAGCACTGGGATGGGGCTAGGGCTGCCTCACTGGCAGCCCCAGAGGCCTCATCCCAGTGCTTCTCCAGGCCATGGCGAAGCAGCTAATTGCCGCTTCTCCATGGCCTGGAATCAGGGTTCAGCAGGAGCGCTGGATGTCTGCTGCACCCCGCAATCCCTGGCTGTCCCGAGAGGAGAAAGGGGTGGCCGCTGCAGCCCCTTTCCCCTTGGGGTCCTTGGCACACTCATGTAAAGGCTGTGCCAGTGAGGCAGCCCTGGCCCCATCCCGGCGCTTCTTAGGATGCTGACAGACCACTCCTTTTGGAGGGTCTGTACAGCCCCTAGGAGTCCCAATAGGCCAGAAGTTGAACATGAGCCGTGTAAAGGCCGCGCCAAGGACCAGCCAAAAAAGGAGCTCCATTTTGGAGCTCCTTTTGGCACTGCTGAAAGGGTGCCCTAGGCGCCCTCCAGCAGCGCCATGATGTCTGGCGCGCTCAGCGGTGTCATGGTGTGCACGTATGGACTATGCCATTTTAGAATGGTGCCATCCATACGTGCTAGGGTTAGGGACATGTACATGTTGTGCCCTCCCTAACCCTAATCACACCGCACAGATGACCCTTTTGGGCTGTCTGTATCAGCTCCTAGATGCCTTTCACACATAGTCTCATTCAGCCAGCTGTCCCCCATCCTATATCTATGCATTTCATTTTTCCAGCCAAAGTGCAGTACCTTACATTTCTCTGTTTTGAATTTAATTTTGTTAACTTTGGCCCAAGTTTCTAGTCTATTCAGGTCATTTTGAATTTTGATCCTGCAACAACAGCACATTTTCCCCCCACATCAGGCAATAGGATATCATAAAATGGAATACGATTTTTTTTCCTGGACATTTAATCAAGTG
Organism: Urosaurus nigricauda; assembly: GCA_034509955.1. Classification (NCBI taxonomy): domain Eukaryota; kingdom Metazoa; phylum Chordata; class Lepidosauria; order Squamata; family Phrynosomatidae; genus Urosaurus; species Urosaurus nigricauda. The sequence continues at coordinate 21,316,007 of JAOEGL010000012.1, read as the reverse complement.
CATAATATTAGTACCTAAAGCAGGTCATGAAAAACAGTAGACTCCATGGAACCTAAAATACCAATCATTCTATTGCAGCTTTTACCCTGCTTTGCTTCTTTTCTCTTCCTTCTCTCCTCTGGCCCCATTGCTCGCTCTATAGTCTTTGCAAGGAGCTTTGCAAAACAGACTTCTGCTAGATTTTCCTCAAAATGCTGAATTTCCCTCCAAAGTTGTAACTTTGACCTCAGGAGTTAGAAACTGGAATTGGGAGACAATGGGTCACAAATGTCCTTCATAGGTATGAGACTGGCTCATTGGCTAAACACACTGAAAGGTGAGGAAAGGCTTGTTTCTCACAAAACGTTGAAGAACGGAATGATAGGAATATTTTGCCCCCGATTCTATCCCTACCAGGGCTAGAGGGTTGCTTGTTTTAAAATTAACACTTGGAATCCAGGCCAAATGATGATCCAAAACAGGCACTGGGTGATCCTAGAAACTAGGAGAAACTCAACCAACTGGATGTCACGGCTGCTCTATCAAAGCACTGTATAAGGCAGGGAGGGGAGAAGGAATAATATTGATCCAGTCATTAAAATTGGTTCATCTAACTCAGCAGTGCCTGCACTAGCTTTCCCTTATTTTGTACCTGCCAGTGCTTTTCCATTCAACATTTTTAGCTAGGTGGGTCTGATGAAAGCCACGGTCCAAAGCACCAGCTGGAGGGAGGCTGGTGAAATGCAGATTTTAGATTTCTTTTGTCATTTAGAAAATACCTAGAATTGAATTAGAGACCTTCTGTATGAAAAGCAGATGCTCTTGCACTGAGATAGGTTGCTGTACTTCATTAAAAATGTTTGCATATCATGATGCTCATGTCTGTGTGTTTGTGGAGAGCACCCGGGAGAGATGTTTGAAAGACATCCTTTAGGCACCCCCTTAAGAGAATGGATTTTAATTTTAATTTGCATGCATAAATGAGAATTAATTTTAAAACAAACAAGCAAAAACAAAACACTATCTATATAATGCCATAATTTCTTTTAGGTCTCTGCCTTTATGAACCTTCATGAAGCCCCAAAGCTATAACAGCTGACAAGAGAAGTCAACCGATAGGGTAAGTGGCCCCTCTAGAATATTGGATTTTGGACAGAACTTGGAAAAAAGTTACCTTTTGGACTACAGTTCCCAAAGTCTCTCCATAGCCAGAGTCACTAGTGGAGGTAATGCCTTAGGGATTGTGGGAGCTGTAATGGAAAGAAATAATTGTCTAAAAATACTATTATAAGGTTGTGTTTACTGTATTACTGCTTATACTCATGTATAAGTCTAGAAATTTGAGTCAAAAAATTGACCCCCAAAACCTGGGACAATGTAAGGACTGTACTATATACAGTAGAGTCTCGATTATCCATCCTTCAGTTGTCCAACATTCTGGATTATCCAACGTCGCGGCTGCTGTGATTTCTTTAAATTTTCTGTGATTTCTTTAAATTTTCAGAGGACTGAACTGTTTATACTGTACACCACAATGTTGATCAGTGATTTCTTTACATTTACTTTTACTGTTACTGCAATAAAACTTCAGTGCATTTGCAATTCATCGTGATTTCAAGGCTTTTCTTGGACCTTCTGGATTATCCAACATTTTCGGCTATCCGACTATCAGCCGGTCCAGTTTATGTCGGATAATCGAGAATCTACATCCATCCCCTTTCTCTGAATATAGTGGTAAAGGCGAGAGCTTGGTGCATCCTCTGAGCACCAAAAAGAAGCATAGACCCCTCTACTTACTCATCTATCCAGCCTTTAGGGTGAGCACAAACAGTTATGCCTATCAGAATTTTCTAAGTTCTTTGGCATCATTTTCCTTTGCATCATCCTTTACATCCTTTGTTACATGCCCCTAAGTTTTACCCTCGACTTATCAAAATCCATAATTTTGGCCCCACGACTTGCCCTCGACTTATATGTGAGGTCAGTTTATAGTCGAGTACATATGGTAATTCAAATGTACACCAACCTTATCTGTGGATTTTGCGAGCAGAAATGCAATGGAATCTACATTAGAGTTGGCAGGGGAGTGTGAGAGGAAATGGTGCAGTGGTTATTGAGGACAAATAGGATTGATGGATTATTGAACAGCAGTAGGGATGTTTCCAACATGACAGATTGCTGTTGTTGCTTGGGGATTACAGCAAAGGGCCTCTTTTTCCCAGACCTAATTTCCACATATTTGTGTGGGAATTTAAAAAAACCAACCAACCAACCTGTATTCATATATAACCCGGACATTTCCTGAGATCAGCTTAGCTGCAGCACCTTAGAGTGTAAGGAACGTCTAAAACATTTTGTACCAGAGCAGAGGGCCTCAATACACTAAAGAAACCAGAATTTGATCTCAAAGGATTCCAAGATTGACTCAGCCTTCTATTCTTTCATAGGTCGGTAAAATGAGTACCCAGCTTGCTAGAGGCAATTGGCTTACAGACTGTACGGCTTAGAGAGTGCTGAATTCACTATGAACAGTATAGAAATGTAAATCTCATTGCTATCTATCTATCTATCTATCTGAGTACCCAGCATGTTGGGGGCAATTGGTTTACAGATTATAAACTGCTTAGAGAGTGCTGAATTCACTATGGAGTTTATCAGACCACGGAAATTGGAAGTATAATCTAATGGCAATCCGAATGCAATCATGGGTTTAACGTTATTGCGAATTAAAGCATCTCACACAATTTCGGGCAATGGGGGGTCATTTTCAGCTAATACGAAATCATTCTGAACGCCTTCTGAACACAATGGGATTTCACGTGAATTCGCTAGACTAGCGAATTCACGTGAATTCGAATTGGCTCCATTCGAAATAGAGAGAAATTCCTCCCGTCTGATAAACTCCTATGAAGCAGTATAGAAATATAAATGCTATTGCTATTGCTTTAACATTCACGCTAAGCCCCCAGCCCCCAGTATCTAGCAGCTAAAGACACAATTCTTGCTATTTTCTGACCTGGAACACTCCCTTGACTCTCATATATATATATATATATATATATATATGACCTAGATCAGTGCTACTTTAAGTGGTGATCTGTGGACCAGAGTTGGTCCACAAGCCACTAGCTGCTGGTCTGGGGCTAGTTTTCAGGGAAGATAGAAACAGTTGCAGCCAATGGGGAAAAAACATATTATCAATATCTATCATATTCAGAAAGACAAATGGCCAGTCCACACATCCAATAGCTTGGCATAGATGACGTAACACTCCTAGCTTTGTGTCAAGATTAGCTGGATTCAATCTGCATTCTCATGAAACGACTCAATGACCTTGAGATAATATTTAATATTTAAAATAATATTAGTTATATAATATAATGTTTAAATATTTAATATAATATAATAATGTTATAGTAAACATTGAACAAATATAAATTAACAGTTAACTAAGCCAAATAAAATTCATGTATACCAATACCATATTAAAATACAAAGTTTAGAAACAGCATTAAGAGAGAATAATGGTGTGGGATAGGAATAGCCCTGAGGAAAAAGAAATCCATGAATGATAAATTGACCGATGAAGAAATCTGGTGGTTACTTAATTCCCAAGGTTATCCATTAGGAGACTGCAATGGACAAGGTGACTCTCACCTCCTGAAATTCCTGACTATTGGCTTGGTCCCTTTTGCAGCATTTCCTTTTCTTCTCACAAATTTTAAGACAATTCAATACCCATCTCTTCCAGTTTCAATTTCAACTCCAAGACTGCACGCTGGTCACCTCTCCCCCGAGAAGATCTGCAAGCCCAACCAAACTGAGCAGGACTTACTTATAAGCAAACATGCAAAGTAAATCTTGCTCAGTTTGGTTGGGCTTTCATAGGGTTGCTGCTTAAAGGTTTGGGACGAGAGAGGTTGCAGTGGACTTGCAGGTTAGAAATTCTCTTCTCCTGCTATTATTATTTATATTCTCTGCCTCTTCCTATGGACTGAGGCAGGATTACAACATAAGTAAAAGTGCAAAAACACAATAAAAGGTTACAATTAACCCCCAAACTCTCCCAACATTATACATAATAAAAATTCAACAGTTAAAATAATAATGTATCAATAGCATAATCTAAAATAATCAAACTGGAATGGACCTTTAAAGGCGGATGGGGCTGTCCTTTTTTGGGAGGTCAGTCTGGGAAGGTCCACCAGAAGAGATCTGTCTTAACGGCCTTCTTGAAGGCATCTAGGATGGTGATAAGACGGATCTCCTCCCGCAGGTCATTCCACAGATTGCAAACCGCTTAGAGATGACACATGCCAACATGAAAACACAATGGGTTGGAGTATGTTTTTGTGGTCGCAGCAAAACTTAGACATATTTGTATGTAGCCTGGAGTGCATCTTTCGTTGTTGTTGTTATGTACCTTCAAGTCATTACCAGCTTAGGGCGACCCTAAGGCAAACTATCACGGGGTCTTCTTGGCAAGATTTGTTCAGAGGAGATTTGTCATTGCCTTCTCCAGAGGCTGAGAGAATGTGACTTACCCACATTCACCCAGTGGGTTTCATGGCCAAGCAGGGAATCAAACCCTGGTCCCCAGAGTTTAAGCCACTACACCGAACTGGCACTACATGATGGTTTATAGTGGTTTCATACCTCTTTAGCTGCTGTAGCTCCATCCTACAGAATCCTGAGATTTGTAGTTTGGGGAAGGTGCTAGAATTCTCTGGTAGCAGGTTTGAGTGCACTCATCTAAAGTACAGCACTAGAGCTTTCTTTCGGAAAATTCCAAACACCTCGCAAAGCTACAGATCCCTGGATCCCACAGTATGGAGGCATGTCAGTTGAAGTGGTATCAAACTGCTACAATGATATAATGTATATTAACTCATAAGGGGCCGGTTTGAATGTTGTCTAGTGAATTATTTACATGCTTAAACTCATTTGTTTGGTGAGAGTAAGTGAACCAGGGAAACAAATATTGTCTTCATAACTGAAAAATTTTCATGTAATAATCAAGATATGCAAAGAGAAGTAATGCTATATTAGTGCAAAAGATCTGGGCTCTTTTTTAGACTTCTGTCATTGTGAATTAAATGGATTTTTCCCCCTTTTTTCTATTTGACCTTGTGCTTTTTAAGTACAACATTTTTGTACTTGTCATTTCTAGGCTCCTTGAAGCAGGCTAGAATCTGATGTAGTGCTCTCTTTCTCCGTGTATATTTTAAAGCCACTGAAATATCTAATGCCAGACTTATCTTTGTAAGACTGTAATAACTGTATATGTGAGCAAGGGATTAGTACTTTTCAGCAGAGAGGGGCCATAGATAAGTAAAATGGAGGAATGTGATGTTCATCGCTAAAACTGCAGGAGATATTGTAAAAGTAACCTTAGCATTTGTTCTTCTTTTACCATAGGGGTCCCAGCCTTCACCTAGCAGCCTGATTCAGAGCGTATGACAAGGAAACATTCTTTACACAACAGTAGCCCACCTTGTGGATCAGGTCAGTTCCTTTCTGTAGCCTTAAACCTAGAGGTGGACAGTGGTGTGGTGGAGCCACATCTCACAGGACTCTTTCACACGGGGCTGAATTGGAAGGTTAAAATAGTGCCAATTCGGTACTGTCATCCGAATTCGCGTTATTATACAAAAGACGTTCATGCGTGATTGCTGGTAATGCGGGGCCAATATGAAGGCATCCATGGGTCATTCCGGGTTTAGGTAAATTCGGGCAACCATCGAAGTTACAAGTCTGTTTCCCGTGCGTATTTGGGGTCCATTCGAATTAGCATTGGTGTGGAATTCATTTTCCTTCCTGCCCTGGGATTCCCCTCCCTGTCATTGGAAACTTCCTGGTTGCCTAGAGACTTCTCTGGAGGGGAAGGACTAATGGCAAAGGGGTGTTTACCATCCCTCCTCATTTTTTGGAGATGTCATCCTGTCTGGGATGCCTAAATTGGGAGATCTAGGCATCCCAGGGGCTTGGAGAAGGGGGGCTGGGTTGCCTAGATCGGGAGATCTAGGCATCCCAGGGGCATGGAGAAGGGGGGGGGCTGAGATGCCTAGATCAGGGTTTTGCAGAAGGGACGCCCCTGGGATGCCCAGATCAGGAGATCTAGGCATCCCAGGGGCTTGGAGGGGCCCTGTCAAATGTGTCAAACGCTATAACGTGAAACAATGGACAAGAAGGAAGGGGGGGTCACCCGGAAGTGTACAGAGGTTGGGACACGCCTCTGGGCTCTCTGCACATGCTCAAAGTTGTTAATTCGAAGTCTGGAAAGTGTGGGGAAGGAAATGATATGAAGATTTCCTGCGAACCTGCCCTGGATTACCTTCGCAGGGGCTGCTGTTTAAGGGTTTGCGTATGATCAGTAATCACATTATAACTCTAAATTTCGAATTGACCTCACTTTTCCCTTCATTCGGGATTGAGGGATATTCTCCAGTGTGAAATTGTCCACAGGGTTTCTGGGCTAGCTCTCAGCAGCTGGAATCCTGTTTGTGACACTGGAGTAGTTCACACATTGCTGTTTTTTAGCGCGATGATGCGAACCATCTCATACATTCTGGGTGTGTTATTCACAATATGGAACCGTATCAATCCACATCTCTCAGTTGTTCAGTTGTTCACATGTGCAAGCATTCAAATAAAGATGTTGCTGACAATGGGATTGCATTCAGAACCTCCCTTTTCTTGTATGAAGCATTTAATCCTGAGTCTATTTAGGTCTATTCACGCTGGTTATTCACACTACCAATGATGTGGATCTTTAAAAAAAAAACTTGGGGGGAAACTCGATATCCATGATCCCAAATTAAGTGGGGGGTTTTGGCCTCCAAATTTAATCCAGTACATTTGGGATCCGGTGAACAACAAAGATTTAACCCAGATTCGTCCTGGATTATTTTCACAGTGTGACTAACCCCACAGGCACATGTAGCTTTGATTTACACACAGGTATGTCTGGTTTAGGGATGCTGCATGAGGACTTATTGATTTGCTCCTCACACAACCTCCAACTCCTGCCTGCTCATGGCCTTGGCAGTGCTAGCCTGGACCTTATCAAACATTGGAAACTGGAAGTATAATCCAATGGCAATATGAACGCAATCATGGGGTTTCACGTTATTGTGAATTAAAGTATCTCACGCAATTTTGGGCCAAAGGGAAGTCATTCCGAACACAATCATGGGTTTTATGTTATTGCAAATTAAAGCATCTCACGCAATTTTGGGCAATGGTGGGGTCATTTTTGGGTAATGGGAAGTCATTCTGAATGCATTCCAAATGCAATTGGAATTCACATAAATTCCCTAAACTAGCAAATTCACATGAATTCGAATCGGCTCCAATTGGCTCCATTCGCAATAAAGAGAAATTCCTCCCGTCTGATAAGGTCCTAGGGAGGTCATCAGTCAAAGCCTCCCTCATCTACAGTTCTGTAGCCAAGAGCAGATAGATAAGGTGGCCCTTGTCACAGATCTCCAACGGTTCACTGGAGAACTGAGAGACCGGTCTCATTTCTCTTCTTCTGCAAAATTGGAGTTAGGTGCTGCCTGGTTGTCTTCTTTTTCCTTCCTGTCCCAGATGATAAACAGTCATAGTTGCACCTTTTTCAGGGTAGGGAGGAAACCCAGGGTTGTATGTCCAGAGCATTATGTCCTTCATACTTTCATCTCAGATCTCAGCTTTTGACTAGCAGGCACAGATAATGGTATTGACTGCCACCCACACCTCAGAATTCCCCTTCAGCTAAACCCAAAACTCTAAAATCAATAGACTAGTAGGACAGGGGATTTTACTAGAATCACAGAACCAAAGAGTTGGAAGAGACCACAAGGGCCATGGAGGAATACACCATCCAAGCACACCCGACAGATGGCCATCTAGCTTCCATTTAAAAATCTCCAAAGAAGGAGACTCCAAAGCAGTGAGTTCTATCTCTGAACAGGTCTTACTATCAGGAAGTTCTTTCTAATGTTTAGGTGGAATCTCTTTTCCTGTAGTTTGCATCCATTGCTCCATGTCCTAGGAGATTATCACATGGGATAAATGCTGTAACGATAACGATAACGATATCACATGGGATAAATGTTGTAACGCTCCCATCCTTACCCCATCCTTTTGGCACGATCACACAAAGATTATCAGATGACGTCTGTCCTTATCCCATCCTTTAGTTGTTCTTATCACACAATCATGATAAGATTATCAAATGATGTCACGCTTATCCTGTCCTTCTGCTGTCACTGCAGTGGCATGGCCCCATTACTTTGTATTAATGGTTATTCCTTACCCCAGCCTTATTGCATCTGTGCTTATCCCGTCCGTCTTCCATCAGTGGCATCCGTAATTGTATTAATGGGAATGACCATTAATACAGTTACAGGTGCCACTGATGGAAGAAGGACATGATAAGGATGGACACAATAAGGCTGAGGTAAGGAAGGGAGCAATCCCTTCTTACCCTGTGTAATAATCTCCCTAGTCTCTGGAGCAGCAGAAAACAAGCTTGCTCCACCCTCAATTTGACATTCCTTCAAATATTTTAACAGGGCTATCATAGCAACTCTTAACCTTCTTTTCTCCAGGCTAATCCTAGTGAATTATAAACTGTTGGAATACAAAATATTATGGGTCTCAAGGTCTGTTCACTTTACAAAAGTCTGTTCACTTTACAAAAGACCCACTCTTGGTGGAGGTGGAAACTGCTAGGATTAGATTGCTGGCAGGAAGCAGAACTGCTTCCTATGTTTTTGGATTGTCCTTGGGAAGCATGACAATGGCCCGAAACAGACGGGCATGAAGAGGCGCCTGGGTGGCGCCATTTGGGTTCGGGAGCGCACAGCATTAGCACACTCCCTAACCCTAACCTGTAATGGTGCCAGTGCCATTACATAATGCCTTTTAGATGGCGTTCGTAATGGCGGCGCAGCAGCTGCGCACCTGCTAGATGCAGCTGCACAGTTGCGGGGGCAGAAAGGCACCCACTGGTGCCTTTCCCCCCACTTGCGCCACAACTGTGGCACAAAAAAGGAGCAGGAAAACCCTGCTCCTTTTTTGCAGTGCAGCTTCACCACAGCATCTAGCTGCTGTAGTGAAGTTGTGCTGCAAAAAAAGTGGTGCCAGACCGCCCCTTTTGGGCGGTCTGTACCGCCCCAATGTCGTAATGACAAATGCTTGCACTTCAGACACTTATAATAACGCTACTAGAGGTCAGCAAATATCAGTGTTGTAGGCTCTTTATTTTTTCACCAGGACTCTGAGGTTCAATAAACTGAACCAGCTGAAAAAATAATCAAACCACATGCAAAGGAGGCTCACAGATGAAAAATTTATACTATAATATATATGTATTTTAAATTAACTATTACCTTAGAGCCTTTGGAACCCTGCCACTGGACCCCAGAAGACCTCATTGGATAATGCAATCATTTTACGTCTGGTTGCAGGGACTTAGCCATACATTTCTCTGATATTCCCCTATTCTCCACCAGGCATAGAATGTCCATCGGGGACAGGAGCTGCAGGAACCCCAGAATAAGTCTATGGGTCATTGAATGGCCAGTTGTAGTATAGTTTCTCATTAGGAACTGCTATACTATGCTGGGCCATACAAGCATCGCTGGCCATATATTCTGTATATATATTCTGTCTATTTAGCTCAATGTACAGACTTCATGGATTAAAACAAAAAGAGTTTATTAAAAGTCAGAATTAGCAGAGGCTGGATGGCTATCTGTTGGGGGTGCTTTCATTGTGTCTTCCGATATGGAGGGTTGGATTGGATGTAGTCCCTTCCAACGCTATAATTTTATGAATACAGAAGCAACCTATTGCCAGACCTGAAGATACAAGTTAGCTTTCATTTCTGTAACCCTGTCAAATACTTCTCTCACCCAACTGCGGACATTCTTTCCTACTCACTAGTCTACCTTTATGATGGGCCAAAGAGCAGGACTCCCAAGGCCAACCATAGGCCAAGGCAGACCATTTATAGGTATATGCATGCATCTTCAAAAATAAATAATTGCAACAACTTGTCCCATGGATTTTACAGCCTACCTTGCTCCTGGTTATCACAACTTTCTCTATTTATTTTTTTTTTTGCAGGTGTAAAATGATGGTAGCAGTAGAAATTAAACCTGATGTGGAGAGACATAAACAATGGAAGGACCTACACCCGAACCTGCCTTTGTTGATGTGGACAAGGGACTAACCTTAGCATGCTTTGTCTTCCTTTGCCTCTTCTTGATCGTCATGATTATCCGTTGTGCAAAAGTCATCATGGACCCTTACAGCGCCATCCCAACATCCACTTGGGAAGAGCAACACCTGGATGACTGACAGGCCAAGAAGGCAGGAAAAGAGGCAGACAACAGGATGTAACAACATGGACCAAATGGAAGCTTGCGCGAGACAGCACAATGTGGAGGTCCACTTCAATTGTGGAGGGCATAGAATATTCTCCTGCTTGCTTGAGATGCACAGGGCAATGGCAATTCACCTGAGGACATACAGATGAGTGTTTTCTGCATAACCTCAATGTGTGATCCTCCAGCCAATTTCTATGTAATGACCTCCAGATTTGAATGAGAAAAAGGATTGTGATTGTATATCAAGTAGCACAAAAGCTCTCTAGGCCCTAGCACTGTCTTCCAAGCTTTTTCTAATATAATCTCTAGTAAGCACTTTCTCTCTGTTTAGATCATTATTTCTAACTGAAATGAGCAATAGATGCTAGTGTATGTACACCGCAAATACCTAGGCATAGATACCAGCATATAGACTTCAGGAAATAAGGGTCAAAGATGCTACTGTTGGCGCCAGTGAGTCTATTTTGGAATAGATTGGCAATAAAAGGCTGTCAGATTTTTTCCCCCTTCAAATTTAATAAGCTATATGTTGCAAGCTTTTTTTAAAAAAAGCAACGACAACCATATTTTAATGATAGAAGTATAAAATATGAGACAACTCTCATATTCTCTGTAATACAAAATCATGGATGTCCATGCTGGAGCCAAAATAAGACTGCTGGACTTCCAGTCAAGTAACGTAAAGGCACAAGATCATATCCAGTCTTGGAAGCTAAGCAGGGCCAGGCATGGTTACTACTTGGATGGGAAACTGCCAACCAATACTGGGTGCTGTAAGCTATATTTCTTTTTGTAGGTCGGTAAAATGAGTACCCAGCTTGTTTGGGGTAATTGGCTTACACATTGTAAACCACGTAAAGATTGCTTAGTTCAATATGAAGCGATATAGAAAGGTAAATGCTATTGCTATTTCAGAGGAAGGAACTGGCAAAAGCATCCCTGAGTTGCCTGAGACCCCCCCCCCCCTAAAAAATTCATAAGTTGGCTAATAACTTAAAGGCACATAGGCACACATGGCACAAGAAGGAAGTGTGACCAGGTTCCAGTGAAGGCTGAGTATGGAGAAGCACAAAAAAGAAAGCAGGTCACCTTTTGATAGCAGAAGGAGGGCAGAGGACAGAACAGTCATGAACTGGGATGTACTGGGATGTAAGAGTAGAATGATGAGGGGATTGGCACACCAAGAACCACCCTTCCCCCTTGTGTCATAGTACAGTAGGCTCTCCTTATCCACAGATTTCTTATCCACTGATTTGAGCATACACGGCTTGAAAATATTCCCCAAAAGTATAAATTCCAAATAGCAAACCTTGATTTTCCATTTTATATATGGGACACCATTTTGTTGTGCCATTATATTAATGGAACTTGAGTATACACAGATTTTGTTATCCACGGAGGATCCTGGAACCAAACCCCAGCGGATAACAAGGGCCCACTTGTACTATGTGGGTGGTGGTGTGAGGAGTTACTTTATTGTAACTTGTCATCAAGACAGTTTGGACTTATAGTGATTCCTGCGAATGAGAACCCCCACCCCCCACCCCAAACAATCAACAGTCCTGTTGAGGTCCTACAGAGTCAGGGCCATGGCTTCCTTGATGGAGTCTATCCACCTTTAATGTGGCCGTCTTCTTCCTCCTACTGCCTTACATGTTCTTATTATTGTCTTCTTTAATGAGTCATGTTGTCATCTGTTTGGTCATTCTGAATTTTTTGTATCGTGGGTCCTTGCTCAGCCCATCTTTACTTGCTAAAATCCTGTCTGTTGTTCTACCATTGAAGGCATGGAGACAGAGTTGGCAACTTCATCGGTGGCAGACACGGGATGTTCCTCTCGTCTTCCTTCCTTCTGTGAGCTGGGAAATTTTCAACCCCAGCTGGGTAGCACACAGCGAAACAAGTAGCTCTTTGGCCTTCTAAGTACCTCACCCCTTGGATTCTTCTGGATATGCTTCCACATAAGATGCCAAGATATTTCCCAAAGTCAACCCAGGTTGTAGACATTAGAAGGCCATGGTTAATTTTACCTCCACTGGGGCAGCAACTTTGGGCTGCGAGACAATTCTGAACTGCATGAGACCAAGTGCCTCTGCAAATTTTATTAATTTCCGGCTTTTAAGTAGTTCTGTCATACCGGTTCCATCAGTTAACTTACTCTCAGAGAAAGAATACCTTGCAAAATCCTTGTTGCAAATTATTATGTAATGCAATAAATGCCTGATGGAAAGTTGTTTGTCATCTGTTCAGTAATGTAAATACCAAGCCAAACCAAAATGCACTTAACTTTTTTTTCTACATGGTTTATCATCTGTTCTTTTTATATATCCCACACCAGTTCCCCACTCACAGATGCTGGTGAGCTATAGTGGACAATGTGTTGCACTAGGACTGTGGAGATCCAGGTTCAAGTCCATGCGCTGCTCTGAAGCTTACTCTATATCACAGGATTGTTGTCAGGATAAGATAGAAGAGAAAGGGATCATGTTGGTACAGCATAATGTTCTGGCCACACTGTTTTGCGCATACTTGCCCAAAGAAGGAAACTCTTAGGTTCTGGAAATACTGCCCTAGCTTTTTATGGCTGGAAGAGAAGATGGTGTCCTGGCAGCTTCTGATTATGATTCTCCAGTTGAGAGTAGACAGCTGACATTGCTCTCCTGTATCTTCGTCAAGTTATTTCTCAGTCCCCAACACTGATGTCCTCTGATCCTCAACCCCAGCTGATAAATGGCTCTGGTCATGTGCTGTCATGCTTGAAGCTGCCTTCCACAGGAATGGAGAGCACCATGCAAGGGAGTTCTGAATAACAATACAGTTGGTGAAACGTCAGAAATAAATTTTTCTAGAACATGGCCACATAGCCTGAAAAATCCACAAAAAACTATGGATGACGGCCATGAAATCCTTCAACTTCACAATGTTGTTGTTTTTTTTTTAATTTGCGGGTTTTCCACATTCACAGAGTAACCCCAGCAAATGTGGAGGGACCACTGTACTGTATATACCTATGTATAAGTCTAGACATTTTAGTTTAAAAAAATCAACCCAAAAAGAATCATTCTGTTCTCTGTGTAGAGTGGTGAAAGGTGAGAACTTAGTCCATCCAGGAAGAACTTAGAGGAAACACCAACCCCCTTGACTCTCTCTGCCATGGCTCCACTTCTGGCCTTTTTTGAATACCTGGGTGGGAAAATGGTGGCATTGGTACTTCCCCTCAAAGGAACACCTAGGCTGCATCCACACTGGAGAAATAACCTGGTTTGGCAATGCTTTAACTGCCCTGGCTCTAGGATATGGAATTCTGGGAGCTGGAGTTTGTTGTGGTGCCCAGATCGTAATCTCAGTTATGTAAATTGTGCAAATCCATGTTCTTCCCATTACTGAAGCTTGGAAAAATCTGGTCTTAGATATCGTGGTTGCTTACATCTTGAATGGTATTACTTAACTAATGCCACAAAGTATTCCAGGTGGCTTTAGAGGCCCTTCCATCCCTTCCCTGCGGAACTTGACTTTGAAGCCTGGCAGGAAAGGGAAGGAAAATACCCAGCTTCCCCTGTCCTTTCCCTGGCAGGCTAGACTCTCAAATAAAGAGTAAAGCCACATGGATCAAGGACAGGGGATACCGGGACTTCTCCCTCCTTGGCCCCCATTGGTTGCTCTAAAGTAGTGCCTCATGGGGCTGGGAAGGAGGGAAGGACCTCTTTTGGATCGACTCCCGAACCCTGCCCCCACAAGGCCCACGATGTGAGACACAACTGGTTCAGACCATCTTAGAGGAAGATAGCCCTTAGGCTGAAACACTGTCGAGGGAAGCAGCTATTGGTGCATTCCTATTGTGTGATTATCTGATTGAAAAATAAATTACCTTCAGGCTATCTGCAGAAGGCATATAAGGAAATGCATGAATATCCTGATTAGACTTCCAAAATGTCTCATTATGTCTAGCAAACATTTCAAAATCTGAACAAGTCTGAAATCCAGAACACCTCTAGTCCCAAGCAATTTGGATAAGGGAGACCCAAATCGTCACAATCATAATCATAATCAGAATTTCATAGAATCATAAAATCACAGAGTTGGAAGGGCCCATTCTGTCATGTAGGAACTCCCAATCAAAGCATCCCCAAGAGATAGCCATCCAGCCTCTGTTTAAAGATCTCCAAGGAAGGAGATTACATTTATATGCTGCCTTCCTTGTGGAGTGGGAGCCAACTTTTCCAGTTTCTGATGTAAAGAATTATTTCATTCCATTTCTATTCCAAGCGGAACAACAACAACAACAAAAAATCAGCTAAAAACAATGAAATTTTAAAACACAATTGAAATGATCCCATTTAATGCAAAGTAACCCATCCATTTGGCCCTGGTGGGGAAATGGTCAGATGGGGCAAAATAGAATGGAACTTGTTTTGTTTCTGTGGAGATCATGGAGAATCTTGGCCAAGGTGAGAGTTGCGTCAGTTGAGGCTGAGAGGAGATTGAGAGTTGGAGAGACCTCAACAGACAGGAGCCACTTCATTGATTTGGTTTCTGTCTTATACCTCATTCGCGCAGTTCTGTTGCCTTCTTTGCGTATTTCCTATTTATTGTAAGTACTTTCAATCCTGACTTTGATTTAGTAGAACCTACTACTGCTCTGTGAAGGCCTCACTTTAAACAAGGGGGACTGCTTGATCTCACCTGATAGCATCTTTCTTATTAATTCATTCATTAGTTACGTTCATTGAACTGTATGGTTGTGTTATTTCTTATATTTCGTCTCACCTTTCTCCTATGAGTGGGTCTCAAGGTGGTTTAGAATACAAAATATAGAATGAAAGTAAGCATTTTTTAAAAGTAAACATGCTGGTTAAAGAAAAGGATGGTGCTGTTCCTTCAGATGGACGTTAGTTCTCAAAGATCTCCACAGGATCATCTCCAAATATTAACTGGGAGGGAAAGAGGAGATTGGAAGCCAAGGGCTTGGAGATAGTCCCATAGACAGTAGCAGCTGGTGACTCCCATATTAGTGAGTTGGTGAATTTGCTCTGTCTTTTAGTCTGAACTGTGGTGCTGAATCTGTCTTGGAACTAGGATCCAGCCCCATGGGCTAAAACTTAATGCCCCAGTAACATGGATGTCAGAGTGTGCCACAGTGTACATTAGCTGTATGCAATGTAACTTTTTGTTTCTTTTTCATCAGTCCTGAATGTCCCAGCTCCAATAAATGACTCCAAGTTCAAGTAATAAGAGAAAAGGAGAAAAAAGTATTTCAGTAACATGAAAGTCGGAGTCTGCCACAGTGTACATTCACTGTATGCAATGTAAATTTTAGCTTCTTTTTTGACTGTCCTGAACATCCCGGCTCCACTAAATGACCCCAAGTACAAGTAATAGGAGAGAAAGAGAAAACTGTATCTCCTTCCACTGTCTCCACCCCATGCAGAAATTCATGCACCTCTCTCATGGTCATCCATATTCACAGTTTTCCTCCCTTTCACAGAAGACATATGATTTGGGAGTTAATTCAAGGAAAAAAAACCCTACCAGGTTTATAGGGTGCAGGAGGCCAATACCCCCCTTTCTCTTATGCCATAGAGCATAGTAGTGGAGGCTAAGTAGGGGAGTAGTAACTTCTGGAAGCCATTTTGTTGATCCTTCTTAGCTCTTGCAGGGTCAGGCCCAGAGAGGAATCTGCAGACCTCATCTTGCTCACCAAGCGAGACAATGGATGATGCCAAGAGGCCAAACGACCAAGCGACGTATCAGAGGATCCCAAAGAACACAGTGGTAGGTTTCACAGATGCTGAACTCAAGAGGAAAGAAGAGGTCAGTTGTGCAGAAAATCCAGGGGAGAAGCCAAGAGAGGTTAGATCGGGTTTTGGCCTTCAAAAGAAGTTGTAGCATGAGCTTTTCTAGGATTGATCTCCTTCCACAGATGCATGGAGTGAAGGGCTGCCCAGAAAGGACCTTAGGTCACTCCCTGCATCTGAGGAAGGAGACCAAGTCTACAAAGGTTTATGCTACAACTTCTTTTGCTCAGTTAGTCTCAGAGGTGCCACAAGATCTCTTTGCAAATTAAAACAAGTGTGATTTAAGTAGGCAAAAACCGTATTTTAAAATATGGCAAATTAAAACACAAGACCATAAGGCTTGTTAAAACAATTGGAAGTCAAAGGAATGCTTAAATGTGACTTAAATCCAAAGGTCCACTAAAGGATCAAACCAAAAGTCATGTTTTTACTTGGCACCCAATAAAACAAATGTTGGTGTGAACTGGGCCCCTAAGGTGCCCAGAAGAAAAGGCTGTCTCTCACATCTTCCCATCATGTACGGCTCCCACTGGTGGGACACAGCATGTTCTCTATCGGTTGAATTTTCCGGAGCAAGTATGAGGGTAGCCCCATGTAGAGTGCATTACAGAAATCTAGACGGTAGATTATCAGAGCATGTATCACGGCCTCAGAGCCCCCAACTTCCAGGAAAGGGCTCAGCTTGAGTATCAGCTGAACCTGATAATAGGCTCTCATGACCGTCATTTTAACATATTTGATTCGACATCAGGAGCAATGGATCCAGAAGCAGCCTCAGACTGCAGATACGGTACTTGGAGGAGAGGGATATGGAGTAGGTAGAGCCAGCACTACATGGATGTTTAAGCATTAAACCAGGACACTGGAGATCAGAATTCAATTGCCTGATTGAACATAAAAACCCACCGGGTGACCTTGGGCAAGTCACACACTCACAGCCTCAGAGGATATGAAAGGCAAACCTCCTTTGAAGAAATTTGCCAAGAACACCCTAGGACAGGTTTGCCGTAGCGTCTCCATTAGTCAAAAATAACTTGGGGACGCACAGCAAAAAGACAAATAACAAGGCAAGGCCATGTGAACTTCCCCTCCTTTCTTTCAATGGTCAGATCCCAGATTTTGTCACATCCCTGATTTTGCTTTACAACTGAGCTGCCCGTTTTTCTTCTTTCACAGCCCAAAGCCATAGGAGACAAAGGGAAGCCATCACAGGGCCCTGTGGCCATCCCTTTGGCAGGAAAGGCCAAAGAGGTGGGAGAAGAGGAGGAAAATATGGATATGGCGACGTTTGACACCGTAAGTCCTTCCCCTTCCCCATAGTGCAAAGAAAGTGTGCAGTCCAAGGTATCTGTGACACTCTTCTCAAGCATCACATATCAGATGAGCTGATTTCCTTCCTTCCTTCCTTCTTTCCTTCCTTCCTTCCCTCCCTGTCCAAGTTATTAGGCAGGTTTGAAAAAATTCCTCCCACCTTCCCTGCCACTCTTCACTTGCACAAGGCTAATGTGTAGCTTCTGCTCTCTGTTTATTCTCCTCTTCAGTGCAGACACTGGATGCAGCCAGTCAAGGAGGCCCTGCAAAATATGGGCAATGGGCTATCGGAGGCAGAAGAGGTGGAGCAGATGCGCACCCCTCTGTTGAAAATCGGCGACCACATTTGCGACTGTGAAAGTTTTTACTGACAGGAAGGACAGGGTACTCTGGCGATGGTAAGCTTCACCTCTGTTCCTGTCAGGCCTTTTGCCATGGGATCGAGTGACCAAGAAAGAAAACCCAAGTCAAGGCTACAGAAATGGAGCTTGTTTGGCTCTCGGTGGCTCCCCATGAGATCCAACGGACACAGCAGATTGCAGTCTGGGCCACTGTTAAAGGGAAGAGAGCAATGATGGGTCAGCGCTTCCATGTCAGGGATTCATTTAACCTACTCTCATTTTTATTACCCTCTAAGATGCGAAATTTGAGGGATATGATTCAACAGCATGGACAGTGCCCTTAAAACCTGAATGATGGCCCTGATTCAACACTTCCGTGACACTGAAGCCACTATGGTTCAATGAGGTTCATACCTGCTTTTGCTTGCCTCTTTGGGTATAGAAGCTTCTGCCCTGTCTGCATAGAATTCCTTCCTTATGTCTCAAAGGTTTGTCCCTTTTGGTGCTAGGAGCCAGAAATGGGATCTGCAATAACATTTTGCAACATGGAGTAATAATTTGGATCATGGTACTAACTAGTCAGATCCTCGTCCAGAATAACCCATTCTACCGTCATCAATCTCTTGGCTGCTCTTATTTCCCATTGGGTATTACTCCTATTGGGCAGTGATCCCCAAACTCCAGTCTTCCAGGTGTTTTGGACTTTGGCTCCCAGAATCCTAGACCGCTGGCCAGGATGGCTGAGGCTTCTGGGAGTTGAAGTCCAAAACATCTGGAAGACCACAGTTTGGGAACCACTGCTATAGTGGCTGAGATGGCATGGGAGTTCTTTGCCCATGGTAATTTGTGGGAATTTGTGGCAAAGGCCAGATTTGAACAAGGTGACCTGACTTCAATTTGACAGTCTGATAGGCTAGCTCTGTACAGTCAGTCACTGTAGACCAGGGATTCTCAGAATTCCAACCTCTGGATGTTTTGGACTTTAGCTCTCAAAAATCCTGACTCTGGTTCAAACTTCTTGGGGATTCTGGGAGTCGAACCTCAAAACAAGTGAAGTACCAAAGTTTAGGAATTAGAGATCTAGACCAAGATAAAGTAGCCTGGAATTTTGTTGTCACATGGCTGCTCAGCACTTGACAGGCACAAAAGGAAATCATAATTCATTTCATTTCCTAGGTACCTCTGGGTGTTTGCATCTAAGTTTACCAAATCTTATGCGATAAAGTTGCACTGGCTATACAAGATGGGATGCAGCAAGCGGGCCAAGGATGAGGAGGAGGGGTACCTCAATTTCAAGTACGACCGAGTCTGCCTTTGGGTCCGGGAGCAGCAGAGGTTGGAACGCTGGTATAAGGAGCAGGGCGAGCCTCACTGCAGCTGGGCCAACTATGATTATCAGGCAAACGGTCCATCCCGCAAACGGTCATACAGTCAATGCAACACTGACCAAGACCACCCGGGCCACAAGGACGATTGTAACAGGTGAGCTCCTACTTTCTCTTTTAGGACGTACAGTTTGTGTTGTCCAGCAACCCAATTTCTCCTGTGTGTCGGATGTTTTTGTGCATTCCTTCCAACACATGTTGCAAACTAGGAGGAGCCGAGGGCTCAAAGTATTAAACTTTTCATAGCAGCTGAACCTGGGCAATTGTGCATCCCATACTTCGACTGTCCATTGCCTATTGTGCGATTGTTAGGTGCACAAACCATTTTTCTTGTTGAAGAAAAGAAGTATCCTGTATAAGGCTGGCATAGCATGATTCCACTATTAAATATTTTCTCTATGCTGAGATAGAGAATGCATCATCTTGACCAGAAAGCACCAGCTTCCTTTCAATTCCCTATTTATGCCAGGAGTGAAAATGGTGCAGTTCTCCAGATGTTCCTGGACTGCAACACCCAGTGTCCCTTGGCCTCTGCTGTGTTGACTGGGGTCTCTGGGAGTTCGATCCAACAATACCTGGAACTTGATTTAGAGCAAAAACCTGAACATATTTAATAAGACTCCCAAGAACAGGATGTCTTCTTCTGAGGTGACACCTCTCTGTGATTGTCTCTTATTCTGTCCAGGTACGAAAGGAAATCCAAAAGGAGAAGATAAACTGAATGCAATCATCATCACCTGCACAATATCAGATGAATATCTGACCCCGGGACTTCTGTGAGCTTTCCCAGCCAGGGGCCTTCAGAGACCATGCTGTAGACCAGGTGGGCAGGACAGGACTCTTTCACAAGGCGGCAGATGCCTGGTCACTTCCAAAAGTGTGAAATGGAGGATGGACCTGCAAAGTGAAGGGGTGCAAAACCCCGTGTTATTGTCCTTGGGTTTTGGAAAGGTTTAGGTGAACCTCATCCCAAATGGAAGACATGCACTTCTTAATCATAAGTATGCAATGTGGAATTTTGTGAAAGAATGTGTAGCCTAAGCTTTCATAGACTTGTGTGGCTTCCTAAGATGCAAAGAATGAAGTGTCAAAATGATTGACAGCTCTCAAACTGACTTAGCCCCTCCCCCATAAATGTGACCGTTCTCCAAATCTGCCCACCCTCTTGACCAATAGAAAACAGTGTGTACAGTCCCCTCCCCTGTTTTCCTCTGGGGGTTGGTTCCAGGATGCCCCATGGATAACTCAGGCTGGTCCATTTGCTGGTCTGATAATCTTCCATATGTTTCTAAGAGGTCCAAAACCAGTTCCTAAAGGTCAGATCTGGTAGGGTGAATTTGAGGAAGGGTCGTTTGACCCTGTTCACACCAATTGGACCATGTGTTGCAAATCTATCCCAGTTGGATGGATGGACAGGTCTGAGACCAATTTGTACTTATCAAGGGTTGCAGGGCAAGACACAGGGGACGTCATGAAACTCCGCTGAGGCCAATTGGACCACTCACTGGAAATGTACACAGTTGGATGGCTCAGACCACTGGGAGGGGTCAAGTCATTTTGACAGCTGTCAATCATTTTGGAATGAGCCACACCCCCTTCCTAAGTGACACTTCACCAGAAGTATGTCATCTCTATGAACGCTTAGGCTACAAATTCCTCTCCTTGTGTCATCAGGCTCTTAGTGTCAAAGGTAGCAGAAGAACCCTTTGCATACTGATGTTCTGGACCAGTGGTTCCCAACTTTTGGTCCACCAAATGCGTTGAACGTCAGCACCCAGAATGCCCAACCAGCTTGGCCAATAGTTAGCATTTCTAAGAACAAAAGATATGACTGACCAAGGGTCTGGAAGTGTTCTTCTAGATGGACACGGCTATGCCTTTGACATCTAAATTAAATGCGTCCAAATGCATCTTTGATTCTAGTGTTAGCCAAGAGAGAAACATTCCAAATAGGGTTTAGAGACCTTCCAGAAAGACTCTCTCTCTCTCTCTCTGTTTTTTGCAACTTGCAATCCAGAGCTTGAAGTACATTTGCTCATTAAAATCTTGGATGTAAAATGGGAAGACCAACTAGTCTTGTTGTCTAAAATACATAGAAACAAACAGTACGTCACTTTAATTTATTTTTGTGATAACACTTTACCAGTGTCCTAGTGGTTTCTGATGTAAATATCTTGTTTATGGACTATGTATTATATTTTCCTACATTGTAAAAAAACCCCTGTACTTTGGATTCTTCTCTATTAAAATGTGAGATGGATATTTTCACAAATCTGGTTGCTGCCTTGTGCTTTTTTGGTTATTTGTTGTGTCTTGGCTATTTATTTATAAATGTATTTATTTCTTGGTGAGTAAAAGGGAGATGCAAACGGTGGTTATTATGAATTCTTGTTAAGCTCTTTGCTGGACAGAATCAAAGTTTGGCATACGTGGATTTTACATTGGGTTGTTTTCAAGCTCTTAACAGGAAAAAGATTGCAAAATATTTCAAACGCAGACAGCCTCCCTTGCCTTAGAGATCAGTTGTAAACTACATAAATAAATAAGTAAAAAGATGGGGGCCATTTTCCATACAGTGTGCTAAGGGATCCTGGAGCATTTTTGAGACTAACAGAAGAAAGAAGCTGGAAACATGACATTTTGTAGACTTTATTTCTTCAGATTCAGATGTTGACTGAAGTCTAGTAAACTTAACACTACCAGCTTCTTTCTCTTTCCAGCATCTTCTCTCAAAGGTGCTTCGAGATCCCTTTGGGCACAGATTTTCCAGACTAATAGGGCAGTCCCTTTGTATTTTCCATACAGGATGGCAGTTCTCCGGGGGACTGTCAAATTTGTAAAAATTCTTCCCCTCCTTTGAACACAGGATACAATTAAACTAGGTCTTACGTGTATTTGTTAGAGTGAAAAACACGGGAGATAATGAAGAGCAAGTCCCTTGATGTCAACATCTTTGAAAAAGTGTTTAATATCATCTGTCAAGGGTCTAAAATCTAGTCTGTGGAACATTCTAAAATCTGACATTTTAACCTAATCCTGGCTGATCCTCTGTGCCTCAAGCATTTCCTTGTTTAGATATTTTCCTGACTGATAGACAAGGTAACTCTTACATGAATTGTAATTGGTTGACCGGCCGAACCCAATGGCTCAACAATGGCTCCTTTTCATCCTGGAGAGAAGTGACCAGTGGGGTCCCACAGGGTTCTGTCCTGGGCCCAGTGCTATTCAATGTCTTTATTAATGACTTGGATAACAGAATTGGGGGCATACTTATCAATTTTGCAGACGACACCAAGTTAGGAGGAGTAGCCACAGAGGACAGGATCAAAATTCAAAATGACCTGATTAGACTAGACTGGGCCAACACTAACAAAATGAAATTCAGCGCGGAGAAATATAAGGTACTGCACTTAGAACAGAAAAATGAAATGCACAGATCTAGGATGGGGGACATCTGGCTGAATGAAACTACGTGCGAAAGAAATCCAAGTAGGAGTCCAAGTAGACCATAAGTTGAACATGAGTCAACAGTGAAATGCAGCAGCTAAAAAGGCGAATGCAATTTTATTCTGTATCAATAGAAGTATAGTGAAAGGAATTATAGTGCCACTCTATTCTGCTTTTGTCAGGCCCCACCTGGAATACTGTGTCCAGTTCTGGGTACCACATTTCAAAAAGGTTAAGGAGAAACTGGAGCGTGTCCAAAGGAGGGCAACTAAGATTGTGAAGGGTCTGGAAGCCATGCCCTCTGAGGAAAGCCTTAGTGTGTTGGGGATGTTTAGCCTGGAGAAGAGAAGGTTAAGAAGTGACATGATAGCCGTGTTTAAAAATCTGAAGGGATGTGACATTGTGGAGGCAGCAAGCTTCTTTTCTGCTGCTCCAGAGAACAGGACCCAGAACAATAGATGCAAGCTCCAGGAAAAGAGATTCCACCTCAACATTACGAGGAACTTCCTGACACCTTCCTGATCCTTTGAGATCAATCAGGGCAGCTAACAACCATAAAATACAATTATAAGGAGAAGTCCACCGGAAGGAGAGAAGTGAATATCATCTTTAGACTTGTTCCCTTTTTCTAAGATGTCCCTTTATGTCTAAGCAAACATTTCAAAATCTGAACAAGTCCAAAATCCAAAAGACTTCTTAGTCCCAAGTGTTCTGGATTTTATTTTGTTTTGGCTATTTATTTATTTTATTTCTTGGCCAGTGAAAGGAAGATGCAAACGGTGGTTATTATGAGTTCTGTTTTAGCTCTTTCCTGGACAGAATTCAAGTTTGCATATATGATTTTTTATAGCTGGTGGTATTCAAGCTCTTCATGGGGAAAAAAAAGTGGAAAATGCTTAAAACACAGATCGTCTTTCTTGCCTTAAAGATGAGTTGTAAAATGCAAAAATAAATAAATAAATAAATACTTGGATGCTATTTTCCATACAGCTGGCAACGGTATTTTGTAGAACTTTTCAGACTAACAGAATGAAAGAAACTGGTAACATGACCTTTTGCAGACTTGACTCTGTTTCTTCAGATGCAGATGTTGACTCCAGTCTAGGAAAGTTCATGCTACCAGCTTCTTTCTCTTACCAGCTTCTTCTCTGAAAGATGTTTCCAGATCCCTTTTTAACACTGATTTCCGGACTAAAATTACAGTCCCTTGAATTTTCAATACAGGATGGCAGTTCTCTGGAGGACTGTCCAATGTGTATTGTATTGTGAATTGTATTGTATTGTGAATGTTTGAGAGAGTGAGAAACACAGGATATAATGAAGAGCAAGTCCCTTGGTGCCAGCATCTTTTAAAAAGTGTTTAATATCGTCTGTCAAGTGTCTAAGATCCACTCTGTGGAACAGCCTAAAATCTGACATTTTAATCTAATCCTGTGCCTGTCTGATCATCCATTCCTCCAGCATTTCTGTGATCACACTTTCTGTGGATGCTCAAGTCCCATTACGAAAATGGGATTGTATTATGGTGTCCTTATGTAAAAAGGCAAAATGAAGATTGGCTTTTGGGTGGTGTATATATATATATATAACAGAGAGAGAGAGCGCAATGGATGGCATAATCCATGGTTGCAGAATCTGTGGATGTGCAGAGCCGACTGTATTTTATTGAAAAAATGGGGATATTTCACACATTTCTTCAAAAGAGTACAAAGTGGCTAAGAAGAGAAGGAAGGGGTTTGATAGTGCTGTACTGTTTTAAAGTAAGTTTTAAATGGTTCTTATTCTACTGTTCGTGTAATACAGGTTGGGCACCTTTTATCTGGGATTCCAAAATATTCCAAAATCCCAAAATGTCCACAGGGCTGGCTGAGAAAATAACACCTTTGCTTCCTGATAGTTCAATGTAAGCAAACATTATTTCATACACAGAATTATTAGCCACTTTGTTTTCTGGCCTGGGAGAAAAGTGGCAAATAAGTAAATAAATAAATTATAAAGAAATAAAATAAATAAAATGTGTATAAAATTACCTTCAGGCTCTCTGTTGAAGGTGTATAAGGATGTAAATGAATATGGTACCATATTTAGACATGAACCCCATTTCTAAAATGTCTCATTATGTCTAAGCAAACATTTCAAAATCTGAACAAGTCCGAAATCCAAAACACTTCTAGTCCCAAGCATTTTGGATAAGGGAGACCCAAACTGTCACAATCATCATCATAATCATAATTTTATTTATATGCTGCCTTTCTTGTGGAGCGGGAGCCAGCTTTTCCAGTTTCTGATGTAAAGAATTCTTTCTTTCCATTTCTATTGCAAGTGGGACCCAAGGTGGTTCAGAAAAAGAATCCACTAAAAACAATGAAATTTTAAAACCCAATTGAAATCATCCCATTGAATGCAATATAACCCATCTATTTGGCCCTGGTGGGGAAATGGTCAGATGGGGCAAAATAGAATGGAACGTGTTTTGTTTCCGTGGAGATGATGGAGAATCTTGGCCAAGGTGGGAGTTGTGTCAGTTGAGGCTGAGAGGAGGTTGAGAGTTGGAGAGACCTCAACAGACAGGAGCCACTTCATTGATTTGGTTTCTGTCTTATACCTCATTCGTGCAGTTCTCTTGCCTTCTTTGTGTATTTCCTATTCATTGTAAGTACTTTCAATCCTGTCTTTGTTTTAGTAGAACCTACCACTGCTCTGTGAAGGCCTCACTTTAAACCAGGGGGACTGCTTGATCTCACCTGATAGCATCTTTCTTATTAATTCATTCATTAGTTAATTTCATTGAACTGTATGGTTGTGTTATTTCTTAAATTTCTTCTCAACTTTCTCCCATTAGTGGGCCTCAAGGTGGTTTAGAATACAAAACAGAGAAAGAAAGAAAGCATTAAAAAAAAAGTAAACATGCTAGTAAAAGAAAAGGATGGTGCTGTTTCTTCAGATGGACATTAGATCTCAAAGATCTCCACAGGATCATCTCCAAATATTAATTGGGAAGGAAAGAGGGGATAGAAAGCCAAGAGCTTGCAGGGAGTCACATAGAGAAGAGCAGCTGGTAACCCTCATGTTAGTGGGTTGGTGAATTTGCTTTGTCTTTTAATCTGAACTGTTTTTGATGCTGAATCGTTCTTGGAACTAGGATCCAGCACCATGGAATAAAACGTCATGCCCCAGAAACATGGAAAGTCAATGCCCCAGTAACATGGAAGTCGGAGTCTGCCACAGTGTACATTAACTTGATGCAATGTAAGAATCTCCTTTCACAGATGCATGGAGTGAAGGACTGCCCAGAAAGGACCTTAGGTCAATCCTTGCATCTGAGGAAGGAGACCAAGTCTAGAAACGTTTATGCTACAACTTCTTTTGCTCAGTTAGTCTCAAAGGTGCCACAAGATCTCTTTGCAAATTAAAACAAGAGTGATTTAAGTAGGTGAAAACCATATTTTAAAATATGGCAAATTAAAACAGAAGACCCTACATCTTGTTAAAACAATTGGAAGTCAAAGAAATGCATAAATGTGATTTAAATCCAATGGCCCACTAAAGGATCAAACCAAATGTCATGTTGTTGCCAACTGGGCGCCAGAAGGTGCCAGAAGAAAACACCGTCTCTCACATCTTCCCATCATGTACGGCTCCCACTGGTGGGACACAGCAGGTTCTGTATCGGTTGAAGTTTCTGGAGCAAGTACGAGGGTAGCCCCATGTAGAGTGCATCAGAGAAATCTAGTCGGGAGATTATCAGAGCATGTATCACGGTCTCAGGGCCCCCAACTTCCAGGAAAGGGCTCAGCTGGAGTATCAGCTGAACCTGATAACAGGCTCTCCTGACCGTCGCTTTGACATATTTGATTCGACATCAGGAGCAATGGATCCAGAAGCAGCCTCAGACTGCAAACACAGTCCTTTGAGGAGAGGGATACGGAGAAGGTAGAGGCAGCATTGCATGGCTGTTTAAGGATGAAACTCGGACAAAGGAGATCAGAATTCAATTGCCTGATTGATGATAAAAACCCACTGGGTGACCTTGGGCAAGTCACACACTCTCAGCCTCAGAGGATGTCAAAGGCAAACCTCCTTTAAAGAAATTTGCCAAGAACACCCTATGACAGGTTTGCCAAAGGGTCTTCATAAGTTAAAAATAACTTGGGGACACACAGCAAAAAGACAAATAACAAGGCAAGGCCATGCCCACTTCCCCTCCTTTCGTTCAATGGTCAGATCCCAGATTTTGTCACATCCCTGATTTTGCTTTATGACTAAGCTGCCCATTTTTCTTCTTTCACAGCCCAAAGCCATAGGAGACAAAGGGAAGGCATCAGAGGGCCCTGTGCCCATCCCTATGGCGGGAACGGAGACGGAGGTGGGAGAAGAGGAAGAAATGGATATGGAGACATTTGACATCGTAAGTTTCCCCCACTCAGAGCACACAGAAAGTGTGCGGTGCAAGGTATCTTTAGCATTCTTCTCAAGAATCACTTATCCGATGAGCTGATTCCCTTCCTTCCTTCCCTGACCAATTTAATAGGCAGGTTAGAAAAAAATCCTCCCACCTTCCCTGCTACCCTTCACTTGCATAAGGCTAATGTGTAGATTCTGATCCCTCTTTGTTCTCCTCTTCAGTGCAGACACTGGATGCAGCCAGTCAAGGAGGCCCTGAGCGAGATTCAAAATATCGACAATGGGCTATCGGAGGTCGAACTGTTGGAGCAGATGCATATCCCACTGTTAAAGATTGGCGACCACATCTGCGACTGCCTGAAAATTTTTACCGACAGGGAGGACAGGGCTGTCTGGAGATGGTAAGCTTCACCTCTTTTATTATCAGGTCTTTTGCCATGGGAAGAAGTGACCTCGGAAGAAAACCCAAGTCAGGGCTACAGAAATGGAGCTTCTTTGGCTCTCAGTGGCTCCCCTTGACATCCAATGGACCCGGTAGATTGCAATCTGGGCCACAGTTAAAGGGAAGAAGACAGTGATGGGTCACAGCTTCCATGTCAGGGGTTCATTCAGTCTACTCGCAGTTTTATTACCCTCGAAGATGCTGAGTAGGAGGGATATGGTTCAGCACCATGGACAGTTCCCTTAAAACCTGAAAGGTGGCCCTGATTCAACACTTCCATGACACTGAAGCCACTAGTAATCCCTGGATGGTGATAATGAGGTTCATACCTGCTTTTCCTTCCCTCTTTGGATACAGAAGCTTCTCTCCTGGCTTCATAGAGTTCCTTCATTATGTCTCAGAGGTTTGGCCCTTTTGATGCTGGAAGCCAGAAATGGGATCTCTGCAACAGCATTTAGCAGCATGGAGTGATTCTTTGGATCATGGTACTAGCTAGCCAGATCCTCGTCCAGAATATCCCGTTCTACCATCATCAAGCTCTTGGCTGCTCTTATTTCCCATTGAGTATTGTTGCTATTGGGCGGTGATCCCCAAACTCTGGTTTTCCAGGTGTTTTGGACTTTGGCTCACAGAATCCCAGACCGCTGGCCAAGATTGCTGAGGCTTCTGGGAGTTGAAGTACAAAACATCTGGAAGGCAAGAGTTTGGGAACCACTACTATAGGCACTGAGATGGCATGGGAGTTCTTTGCCCATGGTAAGCTGTGGGAATTTGTGGCAAAGACCAGATTTGAACAAGGTGACCTGATTTCAAGAGGCTACAATTTGATAGGCCAGCTCCATACTGCCAGTCAGTCTACACCAAGAATTCCCAGAATTCCACCCTCTGGATGTTTTGGACTTTTGCTCTCAGAAAACCTGACTGTGGCTCAAACTTATTGGGGATTGTGGGATTCAGGGCTCAAAACACACAAAAGACCTAGGTTTGTGAATTAGAGATCTAGACCAACAGAAAGTAGCCTGGAATGTTGTTGTCAAATGGCTGCTCAGCACTTCACAAGCACAAAGGGAAATCATAATTCATGTCTTTTCCCAGGAACCTGTGGGAGTTTGTATCCAAATTTGTTGAATCTGACGTGAAGAAGTTGTACAAGGCTTATAAGAGGGCATGCAAGAAGCGGGCCAAGGATCAGGAGGTGAGGTTGAAAATTAGATTTTTTTTTGTATCCAAATTGTCATGAAAGGAAGGAAGGAAGGAAGGAAGGAAGGAAGGAGGGAAGGTGGGTGCATGGGGGATGTGTATTCAAACTGTCATGGACGGAAGGAAGGAAGGAAGGAAGGAAGGTGGGTGCATGGGGGATGTGTATCCAAACTGTCATGGACGGAAGGAAGGAAGGAAGGAAGGTGGGTGCATGGGGGATGTGTATCCAAACTGTCATGGACGGAAGGAAGGGAGGAAGGAAGGAAGGAAGGAAGGAAGGAAGGAAGGTGCAAGGGGGATGTGTATCCAAACTATTGTGTGGATACTTGCCAGTGAATGGAAACAATATGGGTTTTCTGAAGAAAGAAAGAAAGAAAGAAAGAAAGAAAGAGGTAAAAAACACATCTATTAAACCTTTAATTGGATTTGTAAGAAAGAAAGGTGCCAGGGGATGTCCAAATATGCAAGGGGGATGCCACATCCACAAGTCGGCAAAAAACACATCCTCTAGGAAACCATCCATTTACCCCTTTTATTGTTTTTTGTAAACACGCTGTTGCTTAGCCGAACCCCCCCCCCCCACAAAACCACAAAATACTATGGAAGCTGGCCGTGAAAGCCTTCGACATCACACTTTCAATTGCTAGCTTCGAGACAGTGTTCCTCTTTTAGAGCTTCTTTTTCAAAATAAGACATACAGACATCCCTCTCCATATGCGGATGTGACTTTTCCAGATCTGAATTTTCACGAATTGTATTAATATGTTCTCTCTAGGGGTAAAATGGTCAATTTTTAATAAAAACTTGCACTAAAGGCCTAGAGATTTCTAGAGAGAAAAATCACTAGGCATTTGTAGCTCCTCCAGCGCAATTCTATGGTCAATGTCTGGCAGATGTTGACCGTAGAGTTGCACTGGAGGACCTAGAGATTCATAGGGAGGTGTTCTCTCAGTTCAAAATTGAATGTTTTTGTTAGTTGTGGTATTTTTCCCTTTTCCCCCACAGGACCTCTATTTCAAGTACCATAGAGTCTACCTCTGGATACAGGAGCAGCAGAGGTTGCAAAGCAGGAATAAGGAGCATTCCTACAGTCGATCCCGCAAGCGGTCATACAGCCAATCTAATAGTCACCAAGACCGCTCGGGCCACCGGGACGATTGTAACAGGTGAGCCCTTAATTTCTCTTTTGGGACCTCCAGTTTATGTTGTCCAGAAACTCAATTTCTCCTGTGTGTTGTATATTTTTGTGCATTCTTTCCAACACATGTTGCAAACTAGGAGGAGCCGAAGGCTCAAAGCATTAAACTTTTCATAGGTGTTGAACCTTGGCAATTGTGCATCCCATACTTCGCTGTCCGTTGCCTATTGTGCGATTAGCTGAGTGTTAGATGCACAAACCATTTTTCTTGTTGCAGAAAAGAGGTATCCTGTATAGGGCTGGCATAGCATGACTCCACTATTAGATATTTTCTCTATGCTGAGATAGAGAATGCATCATCTTGACCAGAAAGCACCAGCTTCCTTTCAATTCCCTATTTATGGCAGGAGTGGAATAGGTGCAGTCCTCCAGATGTTCCTGGACTGCAACACCAAGTGTCCCTTGCCATCTCCTGTGTTGACTGGAGTCTCTGGGATTTCGAGCCAACAATATCTGGAGCATGCTTTAGTGGAAAAACCTGAACATAATTCCTAAGTCTCCCAAGAATAGGAGGTTTTCCTGGATGTCTTCTTCTGAGGTGACACCTCTCTGTGATTGTCTCTTGTTCTGTCCAGATCCGACAAGGAATCCAAAAGGAGAAGATAAACTGAAGGCAATCATCATCACCTGCACGATTTAAGAATGTCTGACCTCGGAGGCGGCGGCGGCGCAGCAGCAGCAGCAACACCAGCAGCAGCGGTGGCGGTAGGAGGGGGAAGCAGCTCCACCTGGGCCTTAGAGGCCCCAATGTTCCTCTTCTGTCTCTGGCAGCAGCGCTATTGTAATTTCAATATCAGTAGCTGCAGCCCTCCTCCCTATTAAACATTGCAGCAGTGAGAAATTCATATAAGCCAATACGGTGAGGGTATTAGGGAATGGTGACTCAGGTGACTCTGTCGGAGGTTTCCAGATCCACACTTCCCTCTAGAGAAGGGAAACAGTGGGCTTGGATACCATCCTATAATCCCACTGGGGTAT
The DNA here is from genome assembly GCA_034509955.1 of Urosaurus nigricauda. Taxonomy (NCBI): domain Eukaryota; kingdom Metazoa; phylum Chordata; class Lepidosauria; order Squamata; family Phrynosomatidae; genus Urosaurus; species Urosaurus nigricauda. The sequence continues at coordinate 21,285,148 of JAOEGL010000012.1, read as the reverse complement.
CTCTGGGATCCTTTGGGGCTCAACGGGACAGTAACCAGTTTCTGGATACTACCCTAGGAGCAGCCATATCCCTTCTTCTTGGACAACTCACAGTTTGCTGGAAATTGAAGAATCTTCACTGCAACTTCTACCTCGAACTAAGCGATGATATAATGATGAAAAAATATTACAGCCTTCAAAAGTGATAAAAGGAGATGACATTGTAGAATGGACAGATTCTTTTTTGTGTATTAAATGAACTCTGGATCTGTTTATTATTTACAGTCTGACCTCAGTATCTGCTGAGGTTTCAGGAGCCCACATGGTAATGAAAATCCGTGGATGCTCAAGTCTCCTTACAAACAATGGGGTTGTAATATGGTGTCTTTACATAAAATGGCCAAATCAAGGTGGCAGTCCCCAACACAGGCCTCATAGATTCAAATTTTACTTGCAAAGTTTGGCTGCAAATAGTCTCCCAGTTTAAAATAGAAAGTATGGATTTAAATATGCTCGCTCAGAGGTGCAGTAAAAATAGAAAAAGGGGACTTCTTTTAAGGAGCTTTTCAATTATAAGGGGTGTTATTTCAGGAACACCTCTTACAGTTAAATACGTGTGTACTCTTTACAATGGATGGCCCGAAAGATGTTTTTCTGGAGAAAAGAAATAATATGAATTAGTTGTAGGAAACAATATACCTGCTGCCAATTGCCCTGTGACTACAAAAAGGAGGTGAAAAAACACTCTGGCTTGACTACAAGAACACTTGCCATTGTGTGTGTGTTTTGTTGTATATTTGTATCATTTCAAAGTGTCCTTGAAGAGCATTTGATTTGACTGCAGGCTATAAATCCAGCTTGGAAATTGCATGGGCAGAGCTTTTCTCCCTTTGGTCCTCATTCCCTCTTACAGTTGATTCGGTATCTGATCCAAATCAATGAATCAGATCGGTGGCAGGGTAGTTTGAATTGATTCAAACCGATTCACAATCCACTTTAAAAGGTAGTGGGAATGATGCCCAGTCAAAGTTCACATGATGGTGTCCAGGTGCATCAGAAGATGTCACTTCCAGCTATCTTTTTGCCCAGTTTGGGAAAGTATTTGCCCTATTTAGATGAGTTGGGAGGCAATATGGGTGCCCAAGATGACCCATCTAATCAGTTTTGCAAAGCGTTTGCTCTTTATTGAAAGCATGCGCATGTGGAGAACAAAAAAAATTCAGTTAGCTGTTTGTTTATGTATGTGTATGTTTATATGGAGTGTGATATTTGTGTGTTGTATACATGATTTTAAACTTCAATAAAAATTCTTTAATTAAAAAAAAAATTCTACTACACTTATCTCCCTCGATCTTTTCTCCTCCCTTCCCCGGTTTGGTTATGTGACTTATATATTAATGACATTTTCTTTCACATGGGGCAAATGGAAAAATGAAAGTGCCACGTTTGCAGATGTTTTAGGTGGCTATCGTCCAGTTGTTAGCTGAAAAGTCACCTTTTTTAATGTGCATATTAAGGGACTAGGGGATAATCATGGGCCGTACTTTCCCCACCTCTGGTATACAGCTTTCTAATAAATAAATAAATAAGAAGGACAAGTTGCATTATGGTTAATGGTTTTGTGCCATCACACAGCAGTAGTAACTAGGCCCAGTGGGCCAGAGTGCTCTTGATCCATTGCAGGAATCTGGTTTATGGCATCTCCCTATATTCCTAACAATGGAGTTCCTGTTTAGAATGCATCAACGGTTGTCAATTAATTGAGGTCTGAAGGGTAAATATGCCACTGGCCTTTTAGTATTGAAATTTTGAAAAGTTGTGAGGCTTCCCCCATACCCAGGCTTTACTTAAAACCTCCACTGCTGGGCAGTGGCATTTTCCAGCCAATACCTGACACAACCAAATCTCATGACATTGAAAGCTAAATATATCCATCACTTTGGGCAGTACATCCTTAAACATCCATACATTTGGAAATGGAATAGCTTTGCAAAGAGAGAGAGAGGAAGAGTGAGTCAGGTAGCTGTCCATCCTGTGGCAGTGTTGCTGGCACCAGCCATATGTATTAGCTGGCAAAGTTAAACTGATCGACGTCTCCTTTCTGAAGGGAACTTTTATCATTGCACCATTCTGGCATTTGCTGGAAGAGCTCATTCTGTAGGCAATGTTACAACTGAATTATCTGTTCTGACACATTCTTTTCATTAATCTTCATTTTAAACACATTTTTTAGATGACAAAAGGTCACATGCGGCATAAGCAAATTTGAACAGGGTTGTCCCCCCTTCCTGTATTCATGGGTTAGAATTAAAGAGTACCAGGGCTAAACAGTTGGCAAGGAACTAGTCTTCCTCCTGGAGTCCAGAGCTAGAAAATGAAGCTCAGAGTTGAGAATCACAGGATGTAAAGAATATTCTAAAAGTTGCTCATCCCAACGAGAAAGATGTCTGAATAAAAATAAAGCTGCATTCATCATTAAATTGTTCATCCCTACATGAGAGTAAAAAGATTGCACTTTTTTGGGGTGTGTGTGTGTCAGGAGCAGCAATAGAGAGAAAGAGAGTAAGAGAACACAAAGTATAAAATAGGTTTTCAGGGTCACAAAAAACAATTCTTTGCACAAAAGCAATCACCAATATCCTAGATTACGTACTTGGTCACAGGGACAAAACTCAGTATCATCTCCTGACTTGATACCTACTCCCCCTGCTTGGCCACATCAAAAACCAGTTGTCAGATCAGGAGGCCCATTCAGCTTCAGATTGCGGGGCAAGGAGGGTGGCTTTTCCACTCTCCTCTCACCAGCAAGTGAGGCTGTGATAATGACTTGCAACAGGGGTCCTAATAGAATCATAGGAGTTTATCAAACGACGGAAATTGGAAGTATAATCTAATGGCAATCTGAACGCAATCATGGGGTTTCACGTTATTGCGAATTAAAGCATCTCACGCAATTTCAGGCAATGGGGGGTCATTTTGGGGTAATGGGAAGTCATTCTGAACACATTCTGAACGCAATTGGAATTCACGTAAATTAGCTAAACTAGCGGCTTCACGTGAATTCGAATTGGCTCCAATTGGCTCCATTCGTAATAAAGAGAAATTTCTCCCGTCTGATAAACTCCCATAGAATTGGACCACAAGGGCCATCCAGGCCAATCCCTGACATACAGGAATATACCATCAAAGCACTCTCAGCAGTGGATCATCCAGCCTCTGCTTGAATATCTCCAAAAAAGGGAGACTCCACCAAACTCCAGGACAGTGTTCCACTGTTGAACAACTCTCACTGCCAGGAAGGTCTTTCTAATGTTTAGGTTTGAGTTCATTGCTCTACGTCCTAGTCTCTGGAGCAGCAGAAAATAAGCTTGCTCCAACCTCAGTATGACATACCTTCAGGTATTTAAACATGGCTATCATGTCACCTCTTAACTTTCTCTTCCCTAGGCTAACCATACCCAGTTCCCTAAGCCACTCCTCATAGGGCTTGGTGGTTTCCAGGCCTTTTGCCATTTTGATTCCCCTCCTTTGCACACACTCCAGCTTGTCAATATCCATCTTGAATTGTGGTGCCTAGAACTGGACACAGTATTCCAGGTGAGGTTTGATGAAAGCAGAATATTTCCCTTGATCTAGTCACTACACTTTTGTTGATGCAGATTATATTGGCTTTTTAAACTGTTGCATCACACTGTTAATTCATGTTCAACCTGTGGTCTACTAAGACTGCTAGATCCCTTTCACATGTATTGTTGTCAAGCTAGGTGTTACCCATCTGAGCCTTTCATATATTGTGCTTAAATGTAGTACCTTGCATTTCTTTGTGTTGAAATTCAGGGTTTTGCTTGTGGTTGTCATAGCCTCACTAGTTTTATGAGATATTTAGAATTTTCTGCCAGAAAGCTCTAATGCCTCACCAAGCTACAAACCCCAGACGTTCTAAAGACATCCTGATGTATAGATTAACATGACTGTATGTGCTCCAAAATGGACAAAGGACTATGATCACCCACCAGGCCATAAAGATTTATTGTGTTCGATGCACAAGTCAAAGATGCATCTGAGGCATAATTTCAGGCACAGGAATCGAAACAGGAGATGGTGGATTCCCGTAAGACAACAAGGATGTCACTGTAAGCAGAAACCTTTATTGATGAAACAGTGAGGAAAATGTACCTGCTGGTATTCAGTTACTGGTGCTGATGACAGAGACCTCAAAGTCCTGGTAAAACATGGATTCAGCTCTAGGAGGTTCCCAATCAATTCATCACAGCCACAGAATTGTGTGTGTGTATATGTACATGTGAGAGAGACAGAGACAATACAGAAACAATTGCTTTTCAAACACTACAGGGAGCAACAGAAAGTTTGTGTGTGTTGTGTTTCTTCAAGTTGTTTCCAACTTATGGTGATCCTGTGACAAAACTATCATGGGGTTTTCTTGGCAAGAGGGGGTTGCTTTCCCTCTGTCTGAGTCTGAGAGAGTGTGACTTGCCCAAGGTCACCCAATAGGTTTCCACCATGGCCGAGTGGGGATTCAATCCCTGATCTCCCAAAGTCCTCCCAAAGCACTAAAACACCTTCACCAAACTTGCTCTCTATAATGGGAGGCAATTATTTTTAAAATTATTTTCCAAACTCTGATACTGTTTCTGCTTTGTTTTTTCGTGTGATAAGGCTCATAAAATTGGAATTGCTCCCTTACATAACATTCATTTTCTCAAGAGGGGACAGGAGCTATAGTTTTGCCATCAGGACTATTGCACTAGATAGGCTAGCAGCGCCACTGTACAACAATCTCAAAGCACAAATATCCAATTGGGCAATGGGAGCACAACAGTGCAATAGGAAGTCTTGAACAGTGATTGCATTTTGTGTCAGAAACATTATCACACTAGGGTCAATTCCAGAACCGTCCCACCATTACCATCCTACAATTGTTCCATTGCCAATAATGGGATATTCATTGCCAATAACGGGATGATTGTGGGATGGTTCTGGAATTGACCCTTGTGTGATAATCTCATATTGAGATTATCACACTAGGTTGTGGTCTTAGTTTGGTTTTAAGTGAAATATTTTCCTAGCAAAAACTTTCAGAGGTGGGGGATGTCTGGAATAATGCTGTGGAAGTAAGGAGGCTTTAATTCCTTCTCTCAATCAGCTGTTGTTTTGCATGGGAAAACAATTTCCTTCCCTTATAGGTGCAGAGCCCAAATTCAGATTGAGAACAAAGTGTGTTCATGTGGGGGTAGGTGGTAAAGGTAAAGGTACATAAGGTAAAGCCCTTATTCCCACATCCACATCATCATCATCATCATCATCATCATCATCATCATCAGGCTTTATTTATTTAGCTCTGTAAATTTACACAGCGCTGTACATACAGTCCATTGAAATAGACGGTTCCCTGCCCTCAGGCTTACAATCCAAAAAGACAAGAGACAGAAAGGAGAAGGGAATGAAGATGCTGGTCTGGATTACCCTGCTATTTATGGAAGGAAAAAATTCTTATCCTCAAGGACAAATCAGAGGATTAATATGAAGCAATTTGGTCATCCAGGGAAGGAAGGATGGGAGACGTGTAACACATTAAAAATGACCAGATTTATTGTGACATAGGATTTTGGAGACTAGACTTTTATCAGATGCATTGGCTGTGGAGGAAAATAAGCGCGAGCAGTGTTATTACTTAGAAGAGGCATTCAGGACATCTTCAGAAACATGATCATTTCCTGCAAATTTCTAGATGCCAAGAAAGCCATTACATGCTGGTATCTGGTAATCTATGGGAGTATCCACACCACAGAAGGAAAGCAGTTTGACACCACTTTAACTGCTCTATCCTACAGAATCCTGGGCTTTGTAATTTGGTGAGACACTAGAATTCTTTGACAATACAGGCTGAATAGCTCACCAAACTCTAAATCCCATTATTCTGTAGGACAGAGTCATGGCAGTTACAGTGGTGTCAAAGCACTTTAATTCTGCAGTGTGGGTGCACCCCGTGACATTTTTAAAAGAGCTTTCAGGATCCAGATGTAGCTTCTTTAATAGGTTCTAGTTTCAATTAATGCAACCTAACATCAAGAACTAGATTCACTATTCAATTGTGCATTGTTAAGACATATTATTGTCTTATATGTATGGTTAAGACATGTTGTTAAGATGCAGGGTATAGGCCAAGAACGCTGGGTTCCTGATAAAGCCACAGAATTTTAGCAATTTAATACAGAAAATATCTACCCAGAATTGTTGTTTTCTGCTTCTTCATGCCCCCACAAAAGCGACATAAACTGGAATCCTTCTTCCTCCTTTTTTCCATTAGGATGCCATCTAACGAACTTTAGATAAGTCTGGCTGGGAGAACTTTTCCAGAACATTCACCAAAGCCAATGAGGTAACCATTTCCCTGGCAATAACCTAAGGAAAGAGAAATCACATATTGATCATCAACTATGGACAAATATGATTGGAAAAAAACATTGCACATAATACAGCAGGTGACTATGCATGAGCCCTATGATTAAGAAAAATATTATTTGCCGACAGGAATAGGGTCTTTCCTACTGTGGCCCCAAAGTTGAGGAATTAACTACCTATAGATGTTTGATAGAATGCTTGTTTTCATTTAAAAATTAATGTTTAGTATTCAGAAAGACTCTTCCGGTTCCAATAGAAGGAACTATATTTTATTGGAAACTGACTTACCCTGCTGAGTATGGAAAGTGGGAGTTTATGGAAATTGTATAATCCACAAAGTAATATCTATTCCCTGTAAAAGCAATGCAGTTTTCTACTTTCCAGCCATCGTGCCACCTAAAAAGGCTCCTTTGAATCCTCTGTGCTTTACAGCACCCAAAAAATTAATTGGTCGATCCTCTGTCGAGAAAGACACTTAACCTTTGCAAAGAGTCAATTAGATAAGCCACAAACTATATATCAAGACTTTGGCTAGTTAGCAAGTTCTCTGGCTGTATTTATTTTCTGCTGAAGTCTTTTTAACAGTTATTTCAGGGCTGCTTTTCAGGAGTGTGACTGTGGTTTTTTTGTGACTGTGGTTTTTTTGTTGTTGTTGTGAAGTACTGTGAAGTTGATTTTGGTTTATGGTGATCCACCATAAAGAGGCCACTAAGATCCCTGATTATCTACTGCCCAGTTTAGGTCATGCTAGCTTATAGCCATGACTTCCTTTATTGAATCAATCCACCTGTAGTGCAGTTACCCCTTGTCTTACTGCATTCTGCTTTTGCTATAGTTGTTGTTAACTGCCTTTGAGTTGTTCCCGACTCATGTGGATGAGACACCTCCAAGCCTCCCTGACCTCTATGGCTCTGCTGAAGTCTTGTAGATTCATGTCAATGCCTTCCCAAATTGAGTCCATCTGGTGTGTGATCTTCCGCTCTTTCTACTTCCCTCCACCTTTCCTAGCATTATTGTCTTTTCTAATGAGTCCTCCCTTCTCATGATGTGGCCAAAGTATGGCAGCCTCAGTTTGATCATATTGGCTTCCAGGCAAATTTCTGGCTTTATTGGCTCAAAGAGCCACTTGTTTTGTCTTTTGGCTTTCCATGTCATCCTCAGCACTCTTCCTCAGCACCACATCTCAAATGAGTTGATTTTCTTTCTATTGGCTTTCTTCACTGTCCAGCTCTCACATGGTGATGGGGGAATGCAATGACTTCCTATAGTGTTCAATTGTATATCTTTGCACTTTAGGATTTTGTCTAGCTACCCTTCACAGCCCTAGTCTTTTTCTGATCTCTTGACAAAGGACCTTATCAGACGCTGGTAATTGGAAGTATAATCCAATGGCAATCTGAATGCAATCATGGGGTTTGCAAATTAAAGTATCTCACGCAATTTCGGGCAAAAGGGAAGTCATTCCAAATGCAATCATGGATTTTACGTTATTGTGAATTAAAGCATCTCACACAATTTCGGACAATGGGGGGGGGGTTATTTTCGGGTAATGGGAAGTCATTCTGAACGCATTCAAATGCCATTGGAATTCAAGTAAATTCGCTAAACTAATGATTTCACATGAATTTGAATTGGCTCCAATTGGCTCCATTCACAAAAAGAGAAATTCCTCCCATCTGATAAGGTCCTCAGTCTCTGTTCTGATCAATATTTGATCCAAGGTATGGGGAATATTTAACTATTTTAATTTCCTCATTGTCAAGATTGAATTTGTGCAACTCCTCCATGGCTGCCATTTTTGTTTTCTTAATGTTCAGTAGTAAGCCCACCTTTGCACTTTCTTCTTTAATTTTCCTTAGTAATTGTTCCAGGTCTTTGTTGTTTTCTGTTAGTAGTGTGGTGTTTTCTGTATATCTTAGTTTCCTGATATTCACCTCTCCTATCTTCACTCCCCCTTTTTCCACGTTTAAACAACCTCTGCATATGATGTTTGCGTACATGTTGAAGAAGTAGGATGACAGAATGCAGCCTTGTCTATACTCCCTTTGCCTATTGGGAACCATGCTGTTTCTCCATATTGTGTTCTGACAGTAGCCTCTTGTCCTGAGTACAGATTTCTCATTAGGACAATCAAATGTATGGGGGCACTCCCATTTCTTTAAGAGTGTTCCATAGCTTTTCATGATCTATACGAAGACTTTGCTGTAATCTATACGAAAACGTTGCTGTAATCTGCTGGTTTTCTTCTGGAATTCCCCTGGTATGCTCCATTATTATGTTTCCAATGTGGTCCCTAATGCCTCTTCTTTCCTGAACCCACTTGTATCTTTGAGATTTCTCTCGGCATATATGGTGGGAGTCTCTGCTGAACAATTTTGAGCATAACTTTGCTTGTTTAGAAGATTAAAGCAAAGGTCCTGTAGTTGCTGAAATCTTTTGTGCCTCCTTTTTGGTGTGTGTGGATAAGAGGGTTTCTGATCTGTCAGCCACTGTTTTGTTTTCCATATTTGCTGATAGAAGTTCTGTTGGACTATCACCTGTCCCTGGCGATTTATTCTTCCCAATTGATCTGAGTGCAGCTTTCACTTCACTTTCCAAAATTTGCATTCATCTTTGTATGATTCTTCTTCCCATGTGTCATTTACCCTTTCATCTCTTCTATATATCAATTCTTCATATTGCTTTCATCATCTTTTTTATTTTGTCTTGGTCATATAATATATTCCTCTTTTATCATAGAGTCCCCCCCCCCGAACTCTTGATATACCAAAATGCATATTAAAAATAGTATATTTTAGGCTATCGTGAATAAATTAAGTGCATACACAAATGTGTACACTGAGGAAAATATGTACAAATGTGCTCTTTTTTACAGAACTAATTTAAAATAAAATAAGATTTGTATTCTTATTAACAATAACAAACATCATAGGCTGATATGAAAGCAGAGCAGAAAGGAGCTATGGATGAACATGTGTGAACTTGATAAGAACAGGAAATATAGTAGATTTTCGATTATCCAACCTTTGGTTATGTAACATTCTGTTATTCCTTTAAATTTCCTGTGATTTCTTTAAATTTTCAGAGGACTGAACTGTTTATACTATACATCACAATGTTGATCAGTGATTTCTTTACATTTACTGTTACTGCAATAAAAACTTCAATACATTTGCAATTCATAGTGATTTCAAGGCTTTTCTTGGACCTTTCAGATTATCCAACATTTTTGGTTATCCAACTATCAGCCAGTCCAGTTTATGTAGGATAATTGAGACTCTATTGTAGATTGATTCATCCATCTCTTTGAACTAAAGTCATCAGAGCCTTTCAGTTAGTATGGCCATAGGGAATCTAGGAGTAGCAGTCCAAAAGAGTAACTTTTCCAAGCTCTACAGCTATCTTCCCCCAACACACCCGTGCCAGATATCACATTTGTTTGGAATGCTGCATGCAGTTTATTGGCTTCAAAACAAAGCCAAACAGCTGAAACAAACCTACCCACCCTCCTCATTGCTGTAACTGTCTGCCATTTTATTTAATCCTGTCTCTCTGAGATCGCACCACTCATAAAACTGTAAGACTATTGCTACTTTAGGCAAGGACACTGGCATCATTAAAAAGAAGTTTTTTTTATGACAAAACAGACTAAAACAGCTAGCCCTTCTAAATTTGTCTAAATCAGGATTTCAATGCCAAAATGTTTGGCTGCTTCTTTTGCAAATGGAGTGAAACCAAAAGGCTTTCATGGCCTGCATCCATAGTTTTTTGTGGGGTTTTCGGACTGTGTGGTCATGTTCTAGAAGAGTTTGTTTCTGACGTTTCACCAGCATCTGTGGCTGGCATCTTCAGAGAATCCTGGCATGGAAGTGAGTGAGGTATATAGAGGAGTGATTTCCATGTTAAACTGTGTATTGTTCTGTTGTTGAATGGCAAGGCCTCAGGGTGGGAGGATATGCAAAGAGGATTTGTGTCTCTTTAATTAAGAGATCCATTGTTTGCTGGGAACCCCCCCTGACCCAGCAAATGCCAATGAAAACCACCAAGGGTCTGGGGTTTTCCCAGCAAACAATGGATCTCTAATTAAACAGACACAAAGCCTTTTTGCATACCCTCCCACCCTGATGTCTTGCCATTCAACAACAGAACAATACGCAGATTAACATGGAAATCACTCCTCTATATACCCCACTCACTTCCACGCCAGCATTCTCTGAAGATGCCAGCCACAGATGCCAGCGAAACGTCAGGAATAAACTCCTCTAGAACATGGCCACATAGCCAGAAATACCCACAAAAATAAATTCAAATGAAGGAATTTAAAATCAGGATTTGAGATGTAATTGGTTTGGCACATAGTATAATGGGGCTGCATGGTGTAACTGTTTGAGCATTGGACCACATTTCTAGAGACCAGGTCTGAATCCTCACTAGGCCATGGAAATCCTCACTAGGCCATGGAAACCCATTCTGTCAGGTGAAGTAGTCACTTTTTGTTTATGGACTCCCTGACTCAGGATCAGCTCAAGACATTTGGTTGCCCGCAATGGGTGACAAGATAGCACCTTCTCCTGTTCCATGTGCAAAAAGTCAACTTGACTGACTGTTCAATCTTCCTTCAATGATGAAGATGGGATAGCATCTTCCAGCACACATGAAGGTAGAAAGGCATTGCAGGGTGTGTCAGGACAAGTGGAATCTGAACGTTTTGTACTACAGGCCAGTCTTGTGGCATTCAAGTTTTTAAATGAAAATAATATGTATGCAATTTAGTTGTTTCTGAGAAACAGAAAAGAGTTACTTGTAATAATCACGACTACTTTGGAGACTTTAGAATTATAGCTGTCTGCAACTATAGCTGTCTGCAACTTAGACTAAATGCCTAAGTTTTGTTCAAGATGTCTCTTAGGAAATGGCCACATTAATTTCCTCCTATGCTTTCGCCTAAGGCTACATGGGGTATTGTGGTAAACTGAAACAAAGTGATTACAAGCTGCAATCCCAAGTTATCCCTTGTGGTTGTCCAGTATCTGAATAAGAAAGACAGCAATAGTAATCAGGTTTGACATTACTCTTCATTTCCCTTGCTTTGATCTTCACCACTTACCTGTTATAATGACTTCATCTCCGTCTTGTAGAAATTTACGGGACTGGCCATTCCCAAGGTCAATTGCTTTTGTTCCTTTCCATGACAATTCCAGCATGGAACCAAAATTCTCAGGATCCTTCAAGCAGAAATTGAAACAAGAACTCAGCATCAGCTTTCTGCCTGGCTGTCCTACAGCTAAACCTCTGGCATCCTCGAGAGTGGAATTCTGCCAAATACAGTCATTGATTCTGTCCATTGACACGCTAGGCTTAGTCATTTGGCTGTAATTTAATCTTTTTATTCCCTAGAAGATGTGATTGCCTATAGAGTGGGTTGGGATTTTTGCCTAACGCCTTCAAAATCTTGGAGCAGACTATTAAAAATAAAACCGAGCAAAACACTCCCCAAAGAATCCTAATTAAGTACAAACAGGGGACAAAGCTAGGACAGTGGCACCTTTCAGGATTCTACCTCTCTGTGCAGAAAACAAAGCTTGGCACCATTTCCTTCTTCCATTTGATACTTTTCATTACTTACTAGAGGTGAAAGGAGGGCAGCGAGGCTCCGCTTATGACTACAACAGCCCCAGATTTAACTATATGCATGTTGAATCTGGGGACACTAGGGACCTTATCAGATGGGAGGAATTTCTCTTTATTGCAAATGGAGCCAATTTGGATTCATGTGAATTTGCTAGTTTAGCAAATTTACGTGAATTCTAATGGAGTTCGGAATGTGTTCAGAATGACTTCCCATTACCCGAAAATGACTGCCCCTTGCCCGAAATTGCTTGAGATGCTTTAATTCTCAATAACGTAAAACCCATGATTATGTTTGGAATGACTTCCCTTTTGCCCAAAATTGCATGAGCTACTTTAATTCGCAATAACGTGAAACCCCATGATTGCGTTCGAATTGCCATTGGATTATACTTCCAATTTCCGACGTCTGATAAGGTCCTAGGAAACAGGGGGGACTTCATTTTCCATTGGTCCCATATTCCCAGGTAGATGAGACATGATCTAGGGCTTTGGCATCTTCTAGAAAGACAGTGTGGCATAGTGGTTTGCATATTTGACTACAACTCTGGAGAGCAGGGTACAATTCCTGGATTAGCCATGAACCCCACTGTATGATAGGTTCTCCTTATGGTAACAATAAGTCAGAAACAACTTGAAAGCGCACAACAACAAACAACAACAACAAGAAGTCATTACTAGCAATGGATGCTTCTCCATCTCCATTAATGCTCACTTGTTCAGGTCAGATAATTTTCTTCGACCCAAAGAGTTTCCTTTCCCTTCAGAACAGTTCAGCTTTGCATAATTTACCAGAAGCTTGGGCTTTTCAGTTCTGTGAGTCAATGATAAAGAGGCCAGAATCATCTATGGGAGCTATGCTTTTGCAAGTGGACTTATGCATGTGGGAATTAGAATTGGTCAGTTTCAAAAAAGTTCATATCCAGGAGAGATTTAGTAGAACCGAATTGTTACATTATTATGTAGCACAGCTAGCAAGGTGCCCAATATGCACTGTTGTGCATTGTTCACCAATGCACATTGCATGCCAATGCATATCACACAGTCTTGTCGGTGTCCCAATATGCATCTTTGCAATTCACTAACAGGGTTTTAGCTTAGTATCTTGTGTGTGCACGCGCCTTCAAGTCATCTGTTGACTTATGGCGACCCCATGGATTTCAGAGTGTTTTCTTAGGCAAGGAATACTCAAAGGTGTTTTTCCAGTTCCTTCCTCTGAAATATGGCCTTCAGCATCTGGTGTTTATTGTTGTTCTCCCATCCATGTCCTAATTAGGGATGACCCTGCTTAACTTCCAAGATCAGACAGCATACTGGTGTCTTTAAGATATTTATATTAAATTAAAGCTGATATAAGATTTCGGCAAACATTCATATACTGGGCCTGGAAGCTTCAATGGGCCTTATTGGGATCTATCAGTAGTTCAAACCAGATCAATTCAAACCAGACCTACCCCATGAACTGTCTGGGATCCTAGGCTCTTCACATCCATTTTAAAAATTGGGTTTTGTAGCATAAATGCAACTGTTAATCCCAATTAGAACAGTCCCACTGAATCAATACTTCTTATATAAGCCCTGACTTTACACATTTTTACTGATTTAATGGATTTGCTCTGGTAGGTTTTAATTGGATTTAGGTCAAAATAATTAAATGCTTACTGGTCCACTGATGGTTCCAGATGCCAGAAGGTCTCCTGGTCTGAGGTTGCAGCCATTGATTGTATGGTGAACGAGCTGTTGCTTCATGGTCCAATACATGTACTATGGACAAAGGACAAAATTCAGAGAGGGGGGATTCAGAGCACTCAGCATCCACAAAATGCATTATACAAGTGGATAAACTGAGTAGTCCAGTTCAGGATGCTCTATTTTTGTCTAATGTCTCAGCCAGAGGTTTTCTCATTATCTTGTCATTGACTCTTCTTGTTTGGAGAGACATTCAAATTGGGCCTTTCTAGATGGGAGTTTATCAGACGGGAGGAATTTCTCTCTATTTTGAATGGAGCCAATTCGAATTCACGTAAATTTGTTAGTTTAGCAAATTTATATGAATTCTAATTGATTTCGGAATGCATTCAGAATGACTTCCCATTGCCTGAAAATGACTTCCCATTGCCTGAAATTGTGTGAGATACTCTAATACGCAATAACGTAAAACCCATGATTGCGTTCAGAATGATTTCCCTTCTGCCCGAAATTGCGTGAGATACACTCATACGCAATAACGTGAAACTCCATGATTGTATTCGGATTGCCATTGGATTATACTTCCAATTTCCGTTGTCTGATAAACTCCATGCAAAACATGTGCCTTGCCACTAAGCTATAAAGGATTAGCTCCCAGGAACAACGTATTTTTCTAACTACAAGATTCCACGGCATCTGTAATTCCTTGCTTGTGATTATTTAAGATTGATCCATGGGAGTCATTGATTAGTTCTCCAGATTTGTGTCCTGACTCCAATCAGTTTATGTTGGGAAAGGTGCTAAGAGACTAACTGTGCCTTTCTCCCTATGGAATAGAATAGAATCTTTATTACAGTCATAGAACAACACATATAAAAAGGAGATGCAGAACAAAAAAAGGTAAGAACACAGGTTAAACATAGGTATTTAAAATACCCTTTCAGATTACACAGCTTCAGTATAGCAAGACAAGATTGGTCCTAGACTACTGTGGAGGTCATTGCCTAGATAATTTTAATCACAGCTGCGCAGGATCTGGCAACATTATAGGGCTGATGTCTAAAAGTAACAAAGAAGTGTAAAATTGATTGGTGTGCCCTTGGTATTTATGTAATAGAGGGGATACTATGGAGAATGCATTATTCCCCTGCTGAAATTTTGGGAGGAGTTGCAGCTTGCATTGGAGTGGCGGGGCACAAGTAGCCCTGCTAAAGTTACTCATTCGTGATCTACTGAGAGGGAGACTCTAAGTAAACAGATATATGAGCTGATGCTTTTGCACAAGAGGGAAGCCTGATAACACATGGGTTTGGGGGCCCTTTCACATTTCATAATTATACCACTATGAGTCCACTTTAACCGCCATAGTTACATCCAATGGAAACCTGCGAAGGGTATTTAAAATTCTCAACCCAAGAGCTCTAGTGCCTCCCCAAATAACAAATCCCAGGATTTCACAGGATGCCACAAGGCAGTTATAGTACCATCAGAGCACTATAGTTGGGTAGTGTGGAAGGGCCCCGGTGTTTACAGATACCTTTTCACATAAGTTGTCCACAGGTAAGACCCCTATATGCAAGCATTTTCATGCAAGCACAAACAGTAGGAGCTCAGCACAGCCCTTGTATGTTGAGTAAATACCACTCCAGGCAACCAGGTGACAAGGGTACCCTAGAACACCTATTGAAGTTAAGTGTGGCAAAGTCAAAAGCTGGTGCAAGTTTTCTGGGGATACCCGGCACAAACCTTTCTGAGCCACGAAAATAATAAACAAAAAGTGACAATGGGGGAAAAAAAGCATTTTCTCACCTTAAAGTTTGAACTGCAAATGTTAGCTGGTTTGCTCATTCCATCTCCTGAAATCAAATACACATTGTCTGCAGTGAATTTCCAGTGCAATAAAACACCCATACCCAGGTCACTCTAATACTGAAATCTGTATAAATAAAAATAAAATACATGTCTTCTCTGTCTAGTTATAGCCCATGGATTTCTAGGCAAAATATTTAGGTACAACTTTTTGAGTCCTTGGACCATTGTTCTATTTATTTATTAATTATTAAAGCCCTCTTTAAAGAAGATGAATCAGCTGGTGATCCATGGACTATAAATACATAATAAATAATAAATACATCAGCTTTCTTTCCTCCGTCCTGGATGGGCAAGTGTAGAAAAACCACTTACGTATTAGCAAAAAAACAACAACAAGAAGGCACAAGGAGGCAGAAATTTGCATGTGCTAATGTGTGTCCATAGACCAGACATAAGAATAATGGCCACAAACCAGAGCCTCAGACATACTGAAAGTTTAGATGGTGAATAAATGAAAGAGAGCTTTCTTTTAGTGTGAAACTTTCTCCCAAGGGATTCCAGGCTGGGCTCATTCTTATTGAGCTTCTGACAAGCACTCAAAACGGTTATTTTGTCATGCCCTTGGCATTGAAATTTTACAAAGATCTTTCTGAATTAATGTTTCCTTTTCGGGTCTGCTTTTACATCATTATTTTCTCCTGCATCACGTTGAGGGTTTTTTTGTACACAGAAAAGTGATGCATGAATATTTTATTAAGACACCTTTCAAGCAGGAAAAGGAATATAAGAAATAATAAAAAAATTTCATTCATCACATCACAGTGCCACGTTGGCTAGTGTGCTTGCCCAGGTGCTAAACGTTGTTGTGCAACATCCTATTTCTCCTTCTTATGGTCCTTCAACGTAAAGCAGGACTTGGAAACTAGACAGCCCATCAAAAAGAGGACTCCCTCTGTAAAATAGGACACAGGGTGACCCTCGCTAAGCATGTGATGTGACCCCAATTGCATCTCAGTGCCAAGAGACTGCAGCAGTCCCTTCTTCCTCTTCCATTTTCTAATTTCTTTATTTTTTTTAGCCAGCGTTACTGCAGCTGTCTTCAGCTGCCCATTTGATCAGACACCACACTGACAACAACCCTCTCTGTCACTGTCAAAACTTGCTGCATCCGGACTGCTGACAGTTGCAGGAACTACTTGAAGGGAAAGAAGAGGGCATGAAAGACAGGAGAGGGGGGAAAAGAAGAAGAAACAGAGGAAAGAAGACAAAGAACAGAAGGGTGCATACGGCGGAATTAATAAAACGGCACATTTCTTCAATGGTCATAGTCACCCCTTCTGCTTCTTTAGTGAAAAGAAATCACTTTTTAATGTAAGGGGAAGTTATCAGGCTTGTTTTTAGTTTACAACATTTTGTTTAATCACATTGACATATTCCAGAAACGGAAGGAAGGGCGGGTGGATTATGTGGATTATGGATTATGATTATGTATTAAGAAGCCGAGCCCTCCCTCCAGTCCATCTGCCTTGGTCCAGGCCCCAGAGGGAGAGAAGAACCACTGGACCTCATCCTCTTTCCACCAACTTTCCCTTCTCCTTTTGTCTTGTGTATTTTAGATTGTAAGCCTGAAGGCAGGGAACCGTCTAATTATAAGATTATATGTACAGTACTGTGTAAATTTACAGCGCTATATAAATAAAGGAATAATAATAATAATAATAATAATAATAATAGACCCCGTGCTTGGAAACAATTATTTGGGACTTACTCTATAAGCAGCTTACCTAAATATTCTGAAAGCGCCAGATCCCATCTGACCTTGGAAGTTAAGCAGAGTCAGCCCTGGTTAGTACTTGGAGGGATGACCATTAACCAGGATCCCTGGTGACACAGTGGTTAAATGCCTGTACTACAGCAGCTCACTCAAAACCATAAGGTTGCAAGTTCAATACCAGCCAAGGACTCAAGCTTGGCTCAGGCTTGCATCGTTCCGAGGTCGCTAAAATGAGTACCCAGATTATTGTAGGCAAGGAGCTTACACTTTGTAAACCGCTTAGACACTGCTTAGGCGGTATGAAGAGGTATATAAATGAAGCTGTTTGTTTGTTTGTTTGTTTGTTATAAGCTATATTTCAGAGGAAGAACCTGGGAAAGCCACCTCTGATTATTTCTTGCTTAAGAAAATCCTATGAAAGTCATGGGGTCCCCATAAGTCAACAAGCAACTTGAAGGCACATATACACTCACTGGGTCAGGTAGGGGCGCAGTTGGCATACCAGCAGAAGCTGATACCAGGCACTCCTGGCCACCTCCTCCACCTGAGATGTCATCTGTAGAGACGAGTCCAGGAGCACCCCCAAGCTGTGAACTTAGTCCTTTAGGGGAAGTGTGACCCCATCCAGGATGGGTTGACAAACCTCCATGCCCAGACCAGGGGTACCTATCGCAAGCACCTCCGTTTTCTCCGGATTCAGTTTGAGCTTGTTTTCCCTCATCCAGCCCATTACCGACTCAAGACAGGCATTCAGAGGAGAGATGCCATCCTTGGTCACTGCTTCAGTCGGAGACACAGAGAAATAGATTTGGGTGTCATCAGCGTACTGATAACACCGCACTCCATGTCTCCGGATGACCTCTCCCAGGGGCTTCGTGTAAATGTTGAAGAGCATGGGGGACAGAATGGCACCCTGCAGGATGCCAGATGTCAGCTCTCTTTTACGAGAGCAGCTGTCCCCAGCATCACCATCTGGAATCTGCCGAAGAGATAAGAACGGAACCACTGGAGTACAGTGCCTCCGATACCTAATTCTCTCAGGTGTTCCAGAAAGATACCATGGTCAATGGTATCGAATGCCGCTGAGATGTCCAAAAGCACCAACAGGGTCACGTTTCTCCCGTCGGTGCCCAGATGGAGGTCATTGACCAAGGCTATCGACTGATAGTCTTACCCTTCATCTATGTATGGTTTGCATATTCACCTCTCTGTGGAAATTCTTTCTACATGGGAACCGTATGATATTAAAGCAGCGGTTAGATGATCAAACAAATTTGCTATGCTAACAACTTAGACTAATTTCTAATTTCAAGGGGGATTTCCCCCCCAACAAAACCTGATTTATTTATGAGATGTACCATAGCTGCTGAAAGCAACGCTAGTTTTAGTACATTAAAAAGGCAACACACATTAGGAAAAATATGGTTAACGTTCTGACACATATGACCTCTTTTCAAGCAAGGATGGGCAACTGTGGTGGCATGAGGACCAATTGCATGCTCCTTGAGCTCTCTAGGACCTTAAATTTCCATAAGGAATTTTAAAAAGGCCAAAGTGGCTGGTAATCCACTTCTGGTTTTGGAAAACAATTTTGTTGGGGGATATTTAAAGATATTAAATGGTGTCGCGAGGGGCTTGCAACATAATCAAACCAAGATTGCTGCTTTTGGAGACTACCAGGAAAATGAATTCACCAGGAAAATGAATTCTCCCAATAAGGATGGTCAGCTTGAGTTGCCAGATGGAAATACCTTTTATATATTTAATGACGGTTTATTAGATGGAATTTCAGTAGGTGCTGTCTGTTACCTGTTTGTGTGACAAGCAACACTGGCTGAAATCCCCTCTTCTACATAACCATCAAAAGTACAGGAGCCCTATCTGGGTTTCAACTTGGCAACCCTACAGTAAACAGAGTACAGTGGTCCCCCAGGTTACGAAATTAATCCATTCCGGATTACCTTTCGTAACCCGGAAATCTTTGTTTCCCGGGGGACCGCATTCTCTGATGGACCGCGCGGCAAATTTAAAGGGGCCGCACGGTTTTTCGTCTTCGTATCCCGGGGCTTTTTTCGGATCCCAGGGGCTTTTTTGTGGCCCCGGCGGTTTCGGGTCCCAGGGATTTCGTTCCCTGGGGGGTTCGTAACCCGGGGGACCACTGTATTGCATTTTCAAAGAACACGAAAACATCTCTAGGGTACTGCCTAGGACTTTTTCCACCCCTATCTTGAAGCCTCCCCCAAATATCTTTTTCAAACAGCACTTCAAGAGGCAACCTCAGCTGGAACTAAATTACAAGGGATACGTAGAAGGAAGTACTGTACCTTTAATAGCAACAAAGAGTTTTATGTCAAATGTATAAGGCTGATCATCGCAGAGGTAGGGCAGAGGCTTGGGATCCTTGGAAGAAGATAAAAAGTATTATTCCCTCCTATAGCAAACCCAGGAGGTTGATTGGAAATCAGTTTGCAAACAAAACAGAACCTTTCCCCCAAATTTATCTCCTTGAGTGATCTTCTAGGCATGCAGAAATATAAAGTCTGTAAACTGAAAGGAATTTTTTAAAACAGCTACAAAACTTCCTGTAAGATTATAAGAACCTATGAGTTTATAGTATGCTGGTGGTATTTTTAAGTATGGACTATTATAACGCTTAAACTTTAATCTGCATTCTATAAAATTCACAGGTTCTTATAACCTCACAAGTGTGTGTGTATGAGAGTTTTAGAAAATTATTATTTTATACGGGGTCTAAATACTCTGAAGGCACCAGATCCTGTCTGATCTTGAAAACTAAGCAGAGTCATCCCTGGCTGGTACCTGGTTGGGAGACTGCCAACAAATACCAGGTGCTGTAGGCTATATTTCAGAGGAAGGAACTGGCGAAACCATCTCTGAGTATTCCTTCCCTAAGAAAACCCTATATAATCCACGGGATCACCATCAGTTGACACACACACATACACACTAGATTAATTAACATACAGAAAAAAGGAAAGGAAAATTAATGATAGGAGAATTTCTAGAGGATGGAGTCATGGATATGATTTTGCAGGAACTAAGCAGAACAGTGGAGGGCAGGGAGTCTTGGAGATCTCTCATTCACAAAGCTGCTGCGATTCTCTCTTCTGTACAAACATTAAAGATACAGGAACCCTGTCCAGTTTTCAGTCTGGCAACCCTGATACTGGTAGCACTAAATTGCAACAGAGATCATTGGAAGCCCCTTCTTTCTCAAGAGTTAAGACTGATGGTTTTGGGAGCTGAGTCCCTTCCAGTGCTACTACAATCCCTCACAATGTAAAGAAAGGACCGTGGAAGCTAAATCCAGGCACTGTACTCTCAAAAGTCACCAAGACAGATTTCTAGAAGAAAAGAGTTCCTGTGCTGATCTGTGTTGCAGGTTTCCATCTTTTTAAGATGTGGTGTTCAGGAAGTAGGCACCTTCCAAATACTGGTACGAACAAGTATCCTTCTCATTGTGGCATCTGTCCTTTTAGGTACCACCCATGTGATCCCACTGCTCCCAACGGATGCATTTGCTCACATTTTCCTAACCTGGATTGGATTTGGCAAAACAAAAGGCATCAAAGCTTCCATGGTTACCACCCACGGAGAGATAGTTGTGCCAAAACTCTTGCCCAGAAAGGGACCGAGGGGGACGTATTCCCACTTCTGAATGTCACGAGCTAGTGGAGGAAAAGAGGAGATAAAAACAGAATTCAGATCAATATCATTTCTGCTCAAACGCTATGATCAGCAACTTTAGGATCTCAGTCTTTCTTTTTGAGATTAATATGTGGTGTCCCCAGAGCGTTGTGGGAATTGCTCTTAATCTGGAATCTAGTTTAAATTGATTATAACATTTAGCATGAATTTACTCCATGAACTTTGTTGCTGTCTAATGCTCTCTCCCAACTCCTTTTTTTTTTTACAATTAAGCATCATCATCATCATTTTCTTTACATTTTTTAAACACTATGAACATTACAAACATGGTCTTTCTTTCTTTTTGTATTTCTTAATACACAGTCATAGTACATCACACATAACGTTACCAACTGTTGTTCTTGAAAGATAAAACTAGACAAAACATATTCTTCTGCTTCTTCCTGAACATCCACTTGACTCCTTAGTAAGTGCAGACTTTCTCTCTAAAAATCTTCTGTCTCCCTTAAATGTATGTTTCATTTCTGAGTGGCTTCAGTGCATATGTCTATATATTATTTTAAATGCCATGTCACATCCAAGAAAAAAGAAATCTCTCTCTTTTTTTGTTTTGTTCTGTTATGGCCATCTTTCTTTGCAAAAGTCTAGGATTTTTTCCCCCAGTCTTCTTTCAAGGAATCCAATGCTTTCTCATGGAGCCTGTTTGTCAACCTGTCCATTTCTTAACTCTTTCATGCCCAAGACAATGCTAGATTCTTTGGAATCACCCTGGACAAAGGCTGTGTATAATACTACCTATTACAGTGCTGGAGTAGACTCTATTGTATATGTATTCTTTCATTGGAGTTTATCACACGGGAGGAATTTGTTCTAATTTCGAATGGAGCCAATTTGAATTCATGTAAATTTGCTAAACTAGTGAATTTATGTGAATTCTAATTGCATTTGGAATGCATTCAGAATGACTTCCCATTTCCCGAAAATGACCCCCCATTAACCGAAATTGCGTGAGATACTCTAATACGCAATTACGTGAAACCCAATGATTGCGTTCGGAATGACTTCCCATTGCCGGAAATTGCGTGAGATACACTCATTTGCAATAACGGGCAACCCCATGATTGCGTTCGGATTGCCATTGCATTATACCCCCAAATTCTGTCGTATGATAAACTCCATAGTGATTACTATCAAGGGATTTGGGAAGACCTAATCTTCCCAATTATTCACCTTTTCCCTGGGCATTTCCCTGAGCTCCATCTAATTATTTTACCCAAAGGCTCAGATAAGTTGTTGGCAGAGCAGGTAGCAAAGTTTTTAAATCTACCAAGGCTTAAATCTACCAAGGCTTACTAGATCACTAAAGAAGAATAACCTTAATTATATTTAATGTATAATGGAACGGTTCAGTTGGTTTAAACTTTAGACATTATTTTATCAGATGTGTCTTTTAATCTGAGGATATTATGGTCTATTGATTGCAAATAAAGATGATTGATAGAGCAATCAAAGACTACTCTGGTTATTTCAAATCAGCCATCGGTGCCTCAATCTGGTTGGCCCATGCATTTCTTTCTCTGCCTATTATATTACTCAGTCTTCCATTCCCTATGACACTGCATTCTTTGCTCTTTCATTCTGTCAGACTTTATTTGTCTTCTGCCTTTATTTTTGCCTTTTTTTTCCTACTTGGCTGCTGTCTCCTTTTTCTGCTCTTCCGTTTCTTGGCCCTTTTGCCTGACCTGCTCCTTCCGGCAACTCAAACAATGGCTGAATTCAGGTATCATGTTATGAAGGGGTAATCAAAAGTTTTAATGATGACCTTTTTAAAAAAATTGACAAAGTTTGTTTTGACTTGTAGCTGTTAACTTATCTCTATGTAGTCACTATCCAGATTTATATATTTGTCCCAGCGTATCTTGACCCTCCAAATACCTGATATTGTAGAAGTCTGCAGATTGCACCTTACGAGGGGGTATCCTAAAGTAATAATTTTAACCTGGAAGTTATTATGGTGTATTGATGAAATTTTGTCCCTGTCATCATTGGTCCCTAAGCACACATTGCTGAGAAAATCAGCTCATTGCATCCTTTATTTTTGGGACTGGCTCTGCCAGAAGTGACTAAAGTGTAAAATCTTCATCAGGCGCAATCTGCAGACTTCCACAATATTAGGTATTTGGAGGATCAAGATACGCTGGGAAAAATGTATAAATCTAGAAAGTGACTACATAGAAATAAGTTAACAACTACAAATCAAAACAAACTTTCTGTCAATTTTTTAAAAAGGTGATTATTAAAACTTTTGGATACCCCCTTGTAATTATGTTAAACTGAGAAAAAGGGAAAGTGTGCCATGAAAACGCTTTTTTTTTTTTTTTTTTTTTTTTGCGTTTTAGGGGAGAAGAAGCGCCTTTAAAAAGGTGCTGGTGTTCCCAGCTTCTTTTTTAAAAACTGTGGAACAGCGCAGCTCCATCTAAAGGCTGCGGTGCAGCTGCTAAGCATTAAGGAAAAGGCAACTTCATGTCACACTTTCCTGCCAATCTAGAAAGCCCCTAAGTGTGGTTTTCCAGTTCAAACACAGCAACAAATCACAGTCAGCACAAACCATGGTTTGCAAACTAGCTTCACCTCTGCTTGGAGAATCTTGTTTTACAGTGACAAAAATCATGGTTTATTACCTCAGATCCAGCTCTACTGAGAAACCATAGTTTAGCTTTGTATTATGTTTGAATGCAACCAATAACAGCCAGGGATGCTTATGCCTACTCTGTATCCAAGAAGTTCAACCTGTCACAGTCAGAGACTTCACTAGTAACAAATGTCTCAGACTAGTACTACCAATATAAATCTTTCTAAAACATTATTAGAATTCTCAGTGATCATGGCAAAATAGTACATAATAACTTGTATCTTGAAAAATTTGCACCATCCGTTAATCACAGTGGCCATGTTTGCATGTTATGCTAAACCAGTGGTTCCCAACCTTGGGTCTTCCAGATGTTTTTGGCTTCAGTTACTAAAATTCCTGACTATTGGCCATGTTGGCTAGGACTTCTGGGAGTTGAGGTCCAAAATACCTAGCGGACCAAAGTTTGGAGACCACTGGAATAACCATGATTTACTATGACAAGCATAAGCAGGAATGGACCACAATGAGCCTCTGGCTTATGTGATATGATCCCATGTGGCCCAAAGGAGGGTTTATAAGCTACTTTTGTGGCCATTTTTCATTAATCACAATAATTATGGTTAACATCAATTAGGGATAGTTTGAGCAAGTCAGTTTCTGTTGTTGTTTTTTTTCTTTTAAAAAAGTAACCAACATTTTATGCTAACCAGAGTCTGATGCTCCGACATCTTGCTTTAAAACAAAGCAAAAATTAACTTTCTCAAACTGTTCCTCCCGACTATGCAAAGGAAAAGTGGGAGTACATGAACCTGCGTTTTATTGAAGCCTGATACTTTTTTAAAAACACTTTTTACTTTTTCTGAACTACAAGTTCCATAGCTATTTCCAGGCTCTTAGGCTAGGTTGTGGTTTTGCATTAAATTATTATTATTATTACTATTATCATCTTACATCCTGCCTTTCTCACAATATAGGGACTCAAAGCAGCGAATGCAACCATGGCCACAGAGTGAAAGGATTGTAGGGTCTTATTCTTATGTCTATTCTCTTAAACAAATTTGGTGCACACTACTATGTGTTATGGCATTCTCCAATATAAAAATGTAGCTAGATGCATTAATCCATAGAGGAAAAAAGGGGTGTACACAATACCGCTCCAGTCATTCATGAGGACCATCCCGAAAATATGTTTGTGAGCTTCACTGATCGAGATAGGTTCTCCGAGTTTGTTTCCGGGACCGACAAAGAATGCCTGGAAAATGCAAAAGTATTTAGCAGATATGAGAGCCAACATCAAGAGCACATCTTGGCATTTTTTTGCACCAACAGGAAAATATGGTGGCCACTATCGACTTAGAGGTAGCAAAAGAAAATGAAAGCAAAGCAACTGTTAGTTCTGTGGAAAATGCAAGCCAAGAAGCTAATGAGGCAAGAAGACCAGAGGCTGGATGGTGCCGAGGGACTGAATTTTACATATTGATTTGAGCTAGCCAGCCAAATCGTTGGCTGGAGGATACTGTATTACTCTATGAATTAACAGGCATTAGACGTCAAGAAAACGCTGCCAAGTCTGCTGTGGAAATGGCACTGAACCAACGGTCCAGGTGTGGTATTCCTAGGAAGGTTCCCGACTGCCTCCTTTTAACCCTCTCCATTATGTAAAATAGGGAGGTGTCCTATGGCAGGAGGAATTCTGGGGAAGCTGGAAGTCGATCTCTATTACTTTACTTATACCATGCCTTTCCTCCCAAAACTGGGTGGAAAGTTAGCAAGCACCCAAGATGGCTGGGGAGACCACTGAGAATTGTGAGTTTATTTTGGATTGAGCCAAAAATGGGGTCTTATCAAACACAAACATTCAAAAAGCAGAGAGAGATCTTGTGCCTATACACTGTTTATCACATTCACTACATATACATATACATATATACACAGAACACACGTTTGCATGAGATAGATGAATGGAGATGCACCTGCACGGATCGATTGGTTGAGGTGCAAATTTGGATATGAATACAGTGGGCCCTTGTTATGCGCGGGGGGTTTGGTTCCAGGATCCTCCGTGGATAACAATATCTGTGGATGCTCAAGCCTCCTTAAATATAATGGCAAAACAAAATGGTGCCCCATATATAAAATGGAAAATCAAGGTTTGCTATTTAAAGTTTATACTTTTTGGGAATATTTTCAAGTCATGTATGCTCAAATCCACAGATAAAAAAATCCGTGGATAAGGAGGGCCAACTGTACTGCGATTTAAAAGTATTTATGATATGATACATCTAGGAGAGCCAGAGTGGGGTAGTGAGCACTGGATTATGACTCTGGAGACCCGAGTTCGAATCCCTGCTCAGCTATGGAAACCCACAGGATCACCTTGGGCAAGTCACATTCTCCCAGCCTACAATTCTCGCCAAGAAAAGCCCATGATAGCTTTAGGATCACCATAGGTTGGAAATGACTTGAAGGCCCACAACGACAACATGATACACCTCACCGTAGTGGAGAAGACTATGACCTTGGACTCATCCATACTACAGAATTATAGCACTATTATTCCACTTTAACTGCCATGGCTCCACTCTGTGGAATCCTGGGATTCGCAGCTTAAAGAGGGGCGTTGAGAATTCTCAGTCAGGAACCTCTAATGTCTCACCAGACTATAAAACCCAGGATTTGATAGGATGGAAAGACGGCAGCTAAAGTGGAAGAATAGTTCTAAGTGTGAATGAGTCCCAGGTGCTAACTGTGGAAGAACAACTCCTATCCCTCTTCGCTGTGTGCACATGCAGTCAGTGCACATTGTTAAAATCGCACTGACATCTGTAATGTTAGTCTGCTATCAAATAGATTATTTTACCTCAAGCAGGTTAAGACAGAGCTTGGCAGAGGAAAAGAGGAGACAGAGAAATACCGGGGGGGGGGGGAGGGGGGATATTTTTTTAAAAATCCTACCATTTCTAACTCAATATCCAAAAGTTTGCAAGCACCGAACACTGGAGGTTTAGCTGTGATGTAAAGAAAACAAATGCAAAAAGTGCATTAATTATTATTATTATTAAAAAAGGAAATGTAACGAAGCTTACAGTCTCAACTATGTGCCTTGCCATGCATATGCTGATGAAATGCTGTTTATGAAAGTGAAGCCACATTCATATGGGAAGCTGAAAGACTCACCGTCATCAGGTCTCATTTGTCCCACTGGCCTCCGAATTGGTGTCCCAGAGACAACAACAGAAGAGGCACGTCCATGATATCCAACTGGTAAGTGCAACCTTGGAAGACAGAAATATCAATGGGTTACGTTGGTTAGCAATGGGCAGACCTGTCTCATTTCTAAAAATGTCCTCCATCGTATGTTCGTTTTGCATGCTCAGTTTTAGAATTGAGCACTGTGTTACAAAATCTGAAAACTGAAGGCTATTTGTGTTCTGGTTCATGCGTTAATTCAGAAAGTGTGAATTATATCACTTTATAGTAAAATGCAAACTGAAATAATTGCTTGCCCATCCCTATGTACCGAGTCAGGATTTACCACACTTTTCAAATATTATCCCAGTAATTATTTCTAGGCAATAAGTTAGCTTAGAGGTACACTTAAGTGTTCCCAAGATACATGACACCAACTTGTGCTTTGGGGAAAACCAGGTACTGACCAATTGGGCATCAAAGCATTCTCCTTTCCTCTGAACATCACTCCAACGTTTGTAGCATGTTGCCGGGAGGAATAGAAATCAGTGTAATCTCCTGGAAAGAGGAGAATTTACAAGAGAAGATTGACTGATGGCACGGAAGAGCTCACGTGAAGTTTGAAACGCACACAGTTTTAAGAAGTGGAAGAAATCAGTTCTGACTATGTACAGATTCTACATGGTACTTCAGGAAAACAGACAAAGAGCTGCCTGCATTATCTCTGCAAAATTGTTTGCTTCATTTAGATTCATTGTAGGGTGGTTAAAAAAAAAAGACATTTGCACATGCCAGTGTCACAGAAATGTAGAAGCATCATGATCTGGCATGGACGCTCACAGTATTTTGTTGGTGGCATCTGCTAGTGTAAACTTCCATGGAAGCAATGAATATGTTTTTCAATGATTGTGGAAGGAGGTATTCAGTATCTATTTGTGCAACACCCCTCCCCACCCTATGTATTTGTTATGTATTGGTTAGGGATTGGAAAGGGTTAATTTATATTTTATTGTATTTCTGAACTGTATCTTTTATTGTTGTTTATCGCCCGGATTCCCTGTGATTGGGGGGATATAGATAAATCTATATTATTATTATATATGTACAATTCTAGCTCACCTATGCTCACTTCTATTCATTAATTAGCCAATCATTAATTAATCAGTCATTAGCCAGGTGTGACACATGGTTTCCGATTGCAGCTGGGAGAAAGGAACAGCCATATCCCTCCTGGATCTCCTTCTGAAACTGAAGGAGGTCTGAGAAGCTACCTCTTCCTTTCTCCTAGTTGCAAAACAGCAGCTGCATGTTATCCAGAACTGGAGTCTCCCATCCCATCTACCCCCCCCCCCCCAACTACTCATTGACTTATGGGGGTGAACCCTCCATAACAGCTCTGTAGAAGATTTATGCTTCACTAATGTGTGTTTAAAAATAGTATGTATTTACTGACTTAAAAAAAATTTGTGTTTACTATGTGCTCATTCCCGCCATCATCATTGTCATATCAATGGGTCTGCTGTAAGTATGACTAAGTCTGGATCTAACCATATGATTTAATGTGGGATCAAAGGCTTTCACGGCCAGCATCCATAGTTTTTAGTGGAGCTTTCGGGCTATGTGGCCATGTTCCAGAAAAGTTCCTTTCTGATGTTTCGCCAGCATCTGTGGCTGGCATCTTCAGAAGATGCCAGCCACAGATGCTGGCGAAACGTCAGAAAGGAACTCTTCTAGAACATGGCCACGTAAACCGAAAGCTCCACAAAAAACATGTGATTTAACTTTCAGTTATTTGCTACCAAAACACAGAAAGCAAAAAAATATATAAAAAAATAAAAAAATTAAAAATTAAAATAAAAAATTCTGCTAGCTATGCAGTCTTCTGATATTACCATGTTATTAAAATATGCAAACTCACTCCCCCAATTATTAGTAGTACTCATGGAGCATATACTATTCATCTACTGCCCTCTGGCGTCCTTCCTCAGAAACAGTACAATTGAAGTTTCTATCAAGAAGAGTTCTCCATACATTCATCCTGACATTCTACGCTTGGTTGAGATGTGCTTTTTTTGCATGAAATTTCTCCTGGAGGGCACTTTACCTATGAGCAAAGTTTGGACTACTTGAAGCCTCAGGAAGAGAACCACATCCCTCAACACACCCTTGAGTGGAAAAAATAAAATAAGATAAAAATAGTTTTTTGTGGAGCTTTCGGGCTATGTGGCCATGTTCTAGAAGAGTTCCTTTCTGACGTTTCGCCAGCATCTGTGGCTGGCATCTTCAGAATAAAAGCTATGGATGCCGTCCATGAAAGCCTTCGACTCCACATAAGATAAAAATATTTCTGCAAGTGAAAAAAACTAGCATAGCAGGCAGAAGACTGCCTGAGAACACTTATTTAAAACACGAATGGGAACTGTTGTTTTGCTTTAAATTTATCTATTTCATTTCATTTCTATGCCACCTTTCTCTCAAAAAGGGACCCCAGACGGCTCACAAGATAAAATGTGTGGGAGAACTTAAAATTGTGTGAGAGAATTCAAACCTGAAAATTGAAGCGGTATTTCCTCTAGAATCCCATTCTACATCCCATTCTGCCTCTCATTCTATTACGCATGTAACTGATGGTATGTTATAAATTCAATGGACTTACCAATTTCAGCTGGAAGATGCATCATAGCAGAAGCCTGAGGTATGAATGCTCTGGAGGAAGAAAAGACACCAGGTCTCAACAGTGCATTTTGACTATTGGTATTTGTATATCTGCGATTTGATAACCAGTGTGTTGTTTTGCTCAACTATCACACCCCTTTGGCTCCCGAGTATCTTATACAGCCAGCTATTTCACTTCTTACTTCTCAGATACGTCTTCGTCTGCCCTACCTCTTTTCAAGCATAGCTTTGCAACTAGCCAACTGGGTAGATTTTTTAAAATAAGCAAATTGTGAAGTTTAGAAACTTTTTAAAAGAAAAAAAACATACAAATTGGGTCTCTTAGGATATATATATATATATATATACTCAGAAGGAAGCTCTCTGCTGAGTTCTGTAAGGCAATGCTACTTAGGGCTGCCCAGTTTTTAAAAAAGCAATAAAGGAGACAGTTGAAATTCACGACCCGATGGAGTGGACAATCTGGAAATAGCCATTAGCATGGGGTGTTCTGTCTCAACAGCAAATAAACATTAACTTAGTCATGGGTTTTTCGGTATAATTAATATAATGTCCAAGTTCTCATCAACATAAATTACATGAAGCACAAGCTTCTGTCTTTAGAAAAATGTTTTAATGTGGATTAAAACTCAATCAGGGACCCTCAAGGAAGGAAGGCTCTTACCAAAAGGGATACCTAGCAACCCCAGTGCTACTCAAAACTGGTGGTTCATGGACTAGTGCTAGTCTCGAAGGAGTTTATCACATGGGAGGAATTTCTCCCAATTTCGAATAGAGCCAATTCAAATTCACGCAAATTCGCTAGTTTAACGAATTACGTGAAATCTAATTGCATTCGGAATGCATTCAGAATGACTCCCCATTGCCCAAAAATGACCCCCCATTGCCCAAAATTACATGAGATACTTTAATACGCAATTACGTGAAACTCCATGATTGCACTCGGAATGATTTCCCATTGCCCAAAATTGCAATGAGATACACTCATACACAATAAAGGGCAACCCCACAATTGCATTTGGATTGCCATTGTATTATACCCCTAAATTCCATTGTATGATAAACTCCTAAGCCACCAGTTCCAAATCACTAGACAGTTTGCAGGAAAGAAAAAAACTATTGCAGAGGGGAAAGCCAGTCAACCACATGAGACAGTTTAAGAAGCACTGCTGAAAAAATATACTCTCTCTAGGCATTTTTAGGTCCTCCAGAACAATTCTATGGTATGCTTCTGGTGAAAGTTGACCAAAGAATCACACTGAAGGACACCGCGATTCCTAGAGAGGTGTTCTAGCAATCTCAAGGTTCTCCATTACAACCCTATGGCCGACTTTCTCCAAAAGTAATTCATTTCAATAGATTTTGCTGTTATCTTCAGTTTTGCAATTCCACGATAAGTCTGGGAAGGCAGATACTGTATGTTCAAGTAAAAAGAGCATAGGATTTGAGCCCATTACTTTTCTGCAGTTATAGCACAATAGCAATAGCAAAACAAGTACATCTCTATACTGCTTACCAATGAACCAGCACTCCTTAAGCAGTTTATAGTGTGTAAGCCAATTGCCCCCAACAAGCTGGGTACTCGTTTTACTGATTTACAAAAGGATGGAAGGGTTGGAGCCCTCCTCTAGGATCAAACTTACAATGTTGTGGCTGCAGCACACACCTTTTCCTATTTGTTCGGCCTGTCCCGCACTTCTTTACCTTTTGCATAGCTCTGCATTATCTCTCAGAGTTGGCTCATTGGCAGAGAGCAACTTTTGGAGACGGGCCCTAGCTTCCTTCCATGCTTCCCAGCCGAGTGCCATGAAATGGTTAAGGGTTGGCTACAAACAAAGAGAAATGTGAGTGAACATATCCTTTCATGTAGACGCTTACATATAGTGTACAGTGGGCCCTTGGTATCCATTGGGATTCCAGGACTTCCCCATAGGTACCAAAATCTGTGGATGCTCATGCCCCATTAGATACAATGCATAATAAAAGTGGTGTCTGTTATACAAAATGGCAAAATCAAAGTTTGATTATTTGGAGTTTTTTTTTTTTTAAATATAATTTCAAGCCGTGGATGATTGACTCTGTGGATACAGAGGGTTGATTGTATTCTGCTAACAAATGAATGAAATCCCACATTTGTGTACAGTAAAACAAATCCAGTCATTCTTTCATCCCCATCTAAATGAAAGATTGCAATTCTACAACTTTAACTCAGGGGCAGCTTTCCATTTGGCAAGCTGACCCAATTGCCTTAGCAGATCATGAAGGTCGCCAAATCCAAATCACTCACACTCCGATCAGGAAGGTTCCAACCATAAAATAATGACTAAAATGGCTTATGTGCAGCCTGAGAATCAGCTGGACCTGGGTGATGGCAAGGGATGCAACAATGGTGGAAGGTGATGGCAGCAATTCTCTCCAATGTGAAGTTGAAGGGTTTCACGGCTGGCATCCATAGTTTTTTGTGGTTTTTGGGGGGCTATGAGGCCATGTCCTATCAAGACCAGGCTGACGCAGACCTCCCAGAGGGCTTTTTCTGCCACCGCTCCCAAGCTCTGGAATGGCCTGCCGGACGGGATGCATCTCATGACATCTTTAGACTGCTTTAAAACAGCCTTAAAGACGCATCTCTTTCGGCAGGCCTTCCCTTGAAACCTTTGACCTCGGCTCTGGACTTAGACTATCCTTTTTGCCTACTCCCACATCTCCGACCCTCAACTTACGATGTGGCCACATAAGAAGGGTTCAGGATATACCTATACTGTTTTTAGATCTTACAGTTTTTAATTTATTGCTGATTTAATTTATTTTTAATGGGTGGGAGGTTGGAATGTGGGTTATGGGACTGTTTCAATTTTAACTTTGTTTTAATTCATGTCTTGTAATATGCTGTATTCCGCTCTGAGTGTTCTTACAGAGGAGCAGATTATAAATAAACTATTATTATTATTATTATTATTATTATTATTATTATTTCCTAAAAGAGTTTATTCCTGATGTTTTGGCAGCAGCTGTGGCTGGCATATTCAGAGAAAAGTCAGCCACAGCTTCTGGCGAAACATCAGGAATAAACTCTTCTAGAACATGGCCACGTAGCCCAAAAATCCCCCACAAAAAAAGATAACCTCCAACATTTTGCAGATGAAAATTGAGGGACATGTGCCCAAGGAACATCAGTGTGGGGTCAATCTGGTAAATTTTATTAATATGGAGAAGCACACAAGCTAGGAGAGGATGTGGCAGTTTGCCTTTGCCTGAGCGTAATGGGATGCTGCCCTCCTTTCTCCCTGCTGAGTTAACAGAGTGCAAAGTACTTTTGCTCTCAACTTGCAGCAACTAAAGTAAGCTGAAGACAAAAGAGGAGGAAGAGAGAGAAGATGGGACATTGTAAAAACAGGTGAAAAAGTAGCATGACAAAGGTTATGGAATGCCAACGCTTCCAAATTTATCAGTACAGCACCAAGTAACCATATCAGTTTTTTAGATAAAATACCTGCTCAAAGACCTGCTGGTGCTTAGAAAGGATAGGTCCATTAAACAGATGCTTAATAGCACTGAGGTCCAGCACTTGGTCACCAATGGCGACTCCAATTCTGTGCCTGGGCTAGAAAAGAGAAAAGAGAAAAGGTGGAAAGCAGTGAATCAGAGGCATTAAGACTAAACGAAACACGGACTAAATGTGCAAAGCAGTAGTACTGTACAATGTTTAGCCAATATTTATTCATCTGTTAAATTTGCTCAGATTAGCCATAATAAATCTGGCAAGAGGTGGTTATTATAATTATTACTGATTTTCCTCACTGTACCGGGACTCAAGGATGATAATTTGTTTAAAATGTTTCCTCCACATATGGGTATTGCAAGTTGGGAAGCTAAGCAGTATTTAAATCCATTTTTGTGCAATTATATATTCACAAAAAAATATGGAAATGAGGCAAAACAGATGTATGAAATGAACGTATGAGAACTGATATGAACTGCAAATAGGCTGATGTGTCTATCTGTGGACTCTTTCACACTGGAGGAATTTCTCCCAACTGCGAATGGAGCCAATGCGAATTCCTGTGAATTCGCTTGTTTAGCAAATTCACAGGAATTCCCATTGCATTCGGAGTGCGTTCGGAGTAACGTTCCATTTCCCGAAAATGACCCCCCTTTGCCCGAAATTGCATGCAAAGCTTTAATTCGCAATAACAGAAAACCCATGATTGCGTTCAGAATGACTTCCCTTTTGCCCGAAATTTTGTGCGAAGCTTTAATTCGCAATAACGTCAAACCCCATGATTGCGTTCGGATTGTCATTAAGTTATACTTCCAATTTCCGATGTCTGAAAGAGTCTTGTGACTGAACTGGAAAGCAACAGAGAAAATCAACCTTCTGGAAATCCTGGTTTGTAGCATTTGTTGTTTCCAGCGGTTTGAGCGTTGGATTATGGCTGTTGGAATCAGGGTTCGATTTTTCACTCGGTCATGGAAATCCTCTGTGTGACCTTGGCCAAGTCACTCTCTCAGCCCCAGAAAACCCTGCGATAGGTTCACCTTAGGGGTATCATAAGTTGGAAACAACTTAAACAGCAACAAGTCTTCCAAGAAAATTATATTGGTTACATTTTTGTCCCATCTGTTTACTGAAAAAGGGCTCAAGATGACTAGCAAACATCATTAAAACAAAATCAACTGCAAGTCTATTACATTATCACAACACTAAAATTCACTATGCATCCAAAAAGGTTTAAAAGGACCCTTCAAATGTATGTTTAAAATTAGTTTTGGCTCCCTGTTCCATGAAAAGGGGTGCAATAGGCAAGCTTAGATCTTTCTAAATCTTGAAAAACTAATTCCCCAATGTTTGCTCAGCAAGAGTTTCTGCAAACAGACAAGTTAATGCGTAATCTGCAATTTAGAACTAAGGTATGCGTTCCAACTGTCTCCTGTCCATTTTCTGGTTTTCCCCTTAAAGCCATAACCTCCATTTTCTTTGGGGGGCATGCGCATGGATGCATAAAACCATGTTGCCTCTAATGCAAAAGTACAACAATAGTGACCGCTAAACCTGTAGATGAATTATAACACGCATCAGATCCATCCACAAAGGACAATGGTCAGGAATTATGCAAGATTAGATCCAAAAAAAAATCTGCCTCAGATGGGTATGAGTAATGACTCTGGTGTGACTGCACCTATGGCTGACTTATGGTTCTTTAGGTCATAATAGGGCTTTCTAGATTGGCAGGAAAGTGTGACATGAAGTTGCCTTTTCCTTAATGCTTAGCAGCTGCACCACAGCCTTTAGATGGAGCTGCACTGTTCCGCAGTTTTTAAAAAAGAAGCTGGGAAAACCAGCACCTTTTTAAAGGCGCTTCTTCTCCCCTAAAACGCAAAAAAAGCATTTTCATGGCACACTTTCCCTTTTTCTCATCTAAAGGCTAGAGTTTCATGCAGCCATGAACACACTTTTTTGCCAATCTAGAAAGCCCCATTCTTACCAAAGCACAGAAGCATGCATATCTGTTGAATGCCACATGAAAAAAGATGGTTTATTTTACTACTCTGCCACTCTATTCTGCCTTGGTCAGGCCTCACCTGGATCCCTGTGTCCATTGCTGGGCACCACAGTTTGATATGATATGGTCAAACTGGAATGTGTCCAGAGATGGTCAACCAACAGGGGGTCATTCACATGTCAATTTTTTGGCCGATGAGGCAAATCAATGTGAGGTACACATTCCAGGTTTGTTCTTCACACTATGGAACCACATCAATCCACATCCCTGCAAGTTCTCTTGTTCACATGTGAATAAAGATGGAGCCGATGATACAAATGCATTTGGACCCCCCCCCCCCTCCTTTTTTCTCGTATGCAGCATTTTATCCCAGGGGTATTTAGGTCTAATTGTATTGGTTATTCACACTACCGACAATGTGGATCTTTTAAAGAAACTCAGAGAAATGCCAATATTGATTATCCCAGATTAAGTGGGTTTTTTGGCAGCTACCCCCCAACTGAATAAGGTGCATTTGGGATGTGTTTGAACAATGGAGATTTAACTCAGGTTCATCCTGGAATATTTTCACAGTGTGAATAATCCCCGAGATGATCAAAGCTCTGAAAAGCAAGCATTATGCGGAAAGACCGAGGGAGGTGGGTATATTTGTCTGGGAGAAAAGAAGACTCAGGGGTGATTGTCTTTAAATAGTAGACACCGTGGCATAGTGGTTTGAGTGTTGTACTAGACTCTGGAGACCAAGATTTGATTCCCAGCTTGGCCATGAAACCCACTGGGTGACCTTGGCCAAGTCACACTCTCTCAGCCTCAGAGGAAGGCAATGGAAAACCTCCTCGGCACAAATTCTGGCAAGAAAACCCCATGATGGGTTTGGCTTAGGGTCGCCGTAAGCTGGAAATGACCTGAAAGCACACAGCAATAACAACCTTTAAATATCTGAAAGGATGCCATGTAGAAGAGGGAGTGAGCTTGTTTTTTGCTATTCCACAAGCTAATGGATTCACACTACAAGAAAATTGATTCCACCAAGACATTGGAAAGAACATCTTTATTATAAGAGAGTGGTGGGTGGTTGACCTTCTTTAAACAGAGCTTCGATGGGCATCTTTCAAGAGTGACTGTAAATTCCTGCATGGCATAGGGTTGGACTACATGACCCTTGGTGGCCCTTCCAACTCTAGGATAACATATTCATTTATTCAAGCATACTAAAAGAAAGTAAATGAGACATATATACAGTGTGATTTAGAGAACAGATGGTCTCATCAAATGTTGATTTAATAGCAGATTGAAGATTGAACTTCAAATTAAAATTATTAGGAGTTTATCAGACGGGAGGAATTTCTCTTTATTTCGAATGGAGCCAATTCGAATTCACGTGAATTCGCTAGTTTAGCGAATTTATGTGAATTCCAATTGCGTTCGGAGTGCATTCAGAATGACTTCCCATTACCCAAAAATAACCCCCCCATTGCCCGAAATTGCGTGAGCTGCTTTAATACGAAATAATGTAAAACCCATGATTGCGTTCGGAATGACTTCCCTTTTGCCCAAAATTGAGTGAGATACTTTAATATGCAATAACGTGAAACCCCATGATTGCGTTCGGATTGCCATTGGATTATACTTCCAATTTCCGTCGTCTGATAAACTCCTCTGTTAACAATGAGAGAAGGAGAAACAAGAAGTTCATGCTATACGTTTTCTAAAAAATGATATTACAGAACATTATTATTAATTCAAATGTATTTAGAGATTAAAGACAATAGTATGGTGTTGGTATTCGATAGAAGAGGAGATAATCTATATAGAAGGATGAGTAAGATGGAAGTGTAACGTATAAGCCTATTAATGCAATCATGATAGCAAACTATATACGATGTAAGATTGTAAATAATTTTCCTGCAACAAAAACAATAAAAATATTTTAAAAAAAGATAAATGTATTCACAGCAGAAAAGCACTGCAGAAAAGCACATAAAATGAATACCTGTAGAAGGGCAGGTGCAGAGGAGGCATGTAAATATCAAGAAACCTGAGACAAACTCTATGCACACTGTCCCTGGAATTGAGGCTAAAGGTTCTCCTGGTTGAACTGGAATTAAGGAGGAGTGAATGCAGTGCCAAGCAAATCCACAGCACAGCATGGATATCATTGGACTGCAATTCTCATCATCCCTCACCTGGCTGGGGTTTAGGGGAATTGTAGTCCACCAGCAGCCACATGTATCCCATTGCAGGAGGCCATTGAAGGGACAGAAGATTGTCTCCCCATTCCTAACCACAGCATCTCTGGAATACAATATGAAAGCTAACATACACTACTGTGCCATGAAGGTGAAGTCTTTGCAGGAAAAGGAAAGACGGAACAGATAGTGCCAGATTTGGAGTCATTAACTATCACTGTGGAAGCTGCCCTGCATTTAATAGAAGATATTGCAACACATAAAATAGCCCTGTGGAAATTAAGGGGGACCAGCCTGGTGTAGTGCTTTGAGTGGAGTTTATCATACAACAGAATTTGGGGGGTATACTCCAATGGCAATCCAAACGCAATCATGGGGTTTCATGTTATTGCGCATGAATATATCTGACGCAATTTGGGGCAAAAGGGAAGTCTTTCCGAACGCAATCATAGGTTTTACGTTAACGTGTATAAGAGTATCTCACGCAATTTCAGGCAGTGGGGGCTCATTTTCGGGAAATGGGAAGTCATTCTGAATGCATTCCGAACACAATTAGATTTCACATAAATTCGCTAAACTAGTGAATTTACGTGAATTCGAATTGGCTCAATTCAAAATTGGGAGAAATTCCTCCCATGTGATAAACTCCAGTGTTGGACTATGATTCTGGAGACTAGGGTTCAATTCCCAGCTCAGCCATGAAACCCGCTGGGTGACCTTGGGCAAAGCACACTCTCTCAGCCTCAGAGGAAGGCAATGGCAAATCTCCTCTGAACAAATCTTGCCAAGAAAAAAACCCATGATAGGTTTGCCTTAGGGTTGTTATAAGCTGGAAATGATTTGAAGACACACAACAACAGCAGCAGCGACAACAAAGTGACCTTGGGAAAGTCACACTCTCTCAGCCTCAGGGGAAGGCAATGGCAAACCACCTGTGCACAAACCTTGCCAAGAAAACCCAGTGGTAGGTTCGTCTTAGGGTTGCCGTAAGTTGAAGACGACTTCAAGATACACAACAGCAACAGCAACAGAGTGACCTTGATCAAGTCACACTCTCTCAGCCTCACAGGAAGGCAATGGCCTCTTCTGACCACATCTTGACAAGAAAAGCCCACGATAAGGTCGTCCTAAATCAGGAATGACTTGAAGGCAGACAACCACAGCATGGAAAGGATGGACCAGCCTTTTGCCTCTCTTGCAAGGAGCTTTCTGGCATGTCTGGCAGAGTTGGAAGAGCTCAGTAGGATGCAAAGATAAGCAAGATCATACTTACCTGGCAGGAGAGACACCATGATCAGGATGATGATGATGATAAGCAAGATCTTTGTCCATCAGGCTCAGCCCAAAGCCAAGCCAAGCCCATCACTCACCTCCTCCTTGGTAGAGAAGACCCCATAAGGCAGGTTCTGGAGGGGAAAGTGGGACTTCTCTTCTACTGGGATGAAAGACATCTTCCTTTCTTCTTGCAGGCAAAGAAAAACTAAAGGCTCGCCTGCTGCCAGATGTTGCCTTTGTGTCAGTCACTGTGGTGATCCCCTCCCCTTTCAGGATCAAATGGCCAATCAAAGCTCTCTTCCCCTGACCCACCCCTTTCTTAGGTTAATGACTTCCAGAAGTTGGAATGATGATGGCTCACCAGCTGTTAACCAGCTGTTGCCTGGAGAGAAAAGAACCAGCTGGAGAGGATCCTCAAGAGGAAAGATACAGAAGCGTCTAGATCAAGGGAAGTAATCGTGCCACTCTATTCGGCTTTGTTCAAGCCGCACCTGGAATAATACTCTGGGCACCACAATTCAAAAAATAATATAATAATAATAATAAATTTTATTTTTATTTCCCGCCTCTCCCACTGGATCGAGGTGGGATTCCAACAATTCATAAAAGCATACATACATTCAATATAAAATCTTAAAATCATTATCTTAAAAACCATTTAACAGCACGTATTAATATACTACAATTCAATCCGTCGTCCTAGTCAGTTACTGTCCGTTATTCCATTATTGATCAATTTCTGGTAAATCCTTGATAATCTCTTACAGTAAATCAGGTGGATAGGCCCGCCGGAAGAGATCCGTCTTTAGTGCCTTCTTAAAGGCATCTAGGGTGGTAATAAGACAGATCTCTTCCGGCAAGTTGTTCCAGAGTTTTGGGGCCACAGCTGAAAATGCCCTAGGGGAAGTTGACATTAATCTGGTGCCATTGCATTCTAGCAAAAAAGAGCTTGAGAAGGTGGAGTGAGTCCAGAGGAGGGCCGCCAACAAGGTGGAAGGTGTGGAAAACATGCCCTATAAGCAGCAGGATATCTTTAGCCTGGAAAAGTGAAGGTTAAGAGGTGATATGATCGCCCTGTTTAAATATTTGAAGGGATGTCATGTTGAGGAGGGAGGAAGCTTGTTTTCTGCTGCTGCAGAGAAATGGATCCGGAGCAAAGGATCCAAACCACAGGAAAAGAAATTCTATTTCAACATTATAAAGAACTTAATGATAGAAAGAGATCTTCAACAGTGGAATGCACTCCCTTGGAGTGTGGTGGAATCTGCTTCTTTGGAGGTTTTTAAGGCTGGATAGCCCTCTGTCAGGGTGCTTTGATTCTAAGTTCAAACACACAATCCAGTTGGACTGGATGGCCCTTGAGGTCTCTTCCAGTTCTTATGATTCTATAAGCACAAATGTTAAGAATAGTTCAAGCCATTGAATTTTCCATCACTATATATGGCTATGAGAGCTGGACAGTGAAGAAAGCAGTTAGGAAGAGAATCAACTCATTTGAGATGTGGTGCTGGAGAAGAGTGCTGACGCTACCGTGGATGCCCAAAAATGGTTCCTAGAAAAAGATCAAAACCTGACCAAATGGTTCCTAGAAAAGATCAAGCCTGAAATGAAGCCAAGATGATCAAAGTGAGAGTATCGTACTTTAACCACATCATGAGAAGGCATGAATCAGTAGAAAAGGCAATCCTGCTGGGCAAGTTTGAGGGCAGAAGAAAGAAAGGAAGACCCCACACCGGACGGCTAGATTCAATTAGGGACATCACAGGCATTAGTCTGAAAAATTGAAGCAGATCAGTAGAGAACAGAGGTTCATAGAATAGAATCATAGAGCTGAAAGAGACCACAAGGGCCATCCAGTCCAACCTCCTGCCATGCAGGAACACAGAATCAAAGCATGGCCATCCAGCCTCTGTTTAAAAACCTCCAAAGAAGGGGACTCCACCATACTCTAGGGGAGTGTGCTTCACTGTCCAACAGCTCTTATTGTCAGTAAGTTCCTCCTAATGTTCAGGTGGAATCTCTTTTCCTGTAGCTTCCATCCATTGCTCCATGTGCTGTTCTCTGGAGCATCAGAAAACAAGCTTGCTTCATCCCCAATATGACACACTTTCAAATACTTATACAGAGATATCATATCACCTCTTAACCATCTCTTCTGCAGGCTAAACATACCCAGTTCCCTAAGCCTCTTCACATAGGGCATGGTTTACAGACCCTTCACCATTTCAGGTGTCTTCCTTTGGACTTTCTCCAGCTTCTCAACACCCTTTTTTAATCGGGGTGCCCAGAACTGGACATAGTATTCCAGATGAGGCCTGACCAAAGCAGAATAGAGTGGTACTATTAGTTCCCTTTGGTCTGGTTCGGTCAGGATTTTGGAGATGTCCCATCCACAGTTTTACCATGAGTCGAGGTCAATTCAAGGGCAGTTGACAATGACAAGAAGCCTGGAGAAAAGAGAAGGAAAGGCAGGATGATGGAGGAGCACTTGGTGCAGCAAAGGCATATACTCCATACCCACGGATTATTTATACACAGATTCCACCATCTACAGCTGTAAAATATTCCAAAAAGATATAAATTCCAAAAAGCACAACCTCAATTTAGCTATTTTATATACACCATTTCACTATGCCATTGTATTTAATGGGACTTGAGCATCCATGGATTTTTGTATCCATAGGGGATCTGGAACTAATTCCCATCAGATACCAAGAGCCCGCTTCATATGTTCCTTCAAACCTAAGGAAGGTCTCCTTTGTGTTTGTTAACTGCCTTTGAGTCAACCCCAACTCGTAGCAACCTGGGGATGAGACATCTCCAAGACCTGCTATCCTCCACTCCTTTGCTCAGGTCTTGGAGGCTCAGCCCCTTGGCCTCCCCAACCATCTTGCATAGGGTCTTCCTCTGCTTCTCCTGCCCTCTACCTTTCCCAGAATTATTGTCCTTTCCAATGATTCATGACTTCTCATGATGTGGTCAAAATACAACGGGCAATTTAACCATCTTAGAGGTCTTTAAGTAGGGGCTAGATGGCCATCTGTCGGGGATGCTTTGATTGGGAGTTCCTGCATGGCAGGGGGTTGGACTGGATGGCCTTTGTGGTCTCTTCCAAATCTATGATTCTATGATTCTATGATCTTGGCTTCCAAGGCAGAGATTTCCGGCTTGATCTTTTCTTGAACCCATTTGTTTGTCTCCTTGGCCATCCATGTTATCCTCGGCACTCTTCTCCAGCATCACATCTCAA
The DNA here is from genome assembly GCA_034509955.1 of Urosaurus nigricauda. Classification (NCBI taxonomy): domain Eukaryota; kingdom Metazoa; phylum Chordata; class Lepidosauria; order Squamata; family Phrynosomatidae; genus Urosaurus; species Urosaurus nigricauda. The sequence goes on along the minus strand of JAOEGL010000012.1, from coordinate 21,243,462 downwards.
GTGAGTTGATTTTCTTTCTATCTGCTTCCTTCACTGTCCAGCTCTCATATCCATAGATGGTTAAGGAGGGTAAGAGATGTTTGTCAAAGGAACAAAGATAACTTCAAGGGATGGGCTAACCAGTATTTAAGGAGTGGCTAGGCAACCAAAGTATGGGATTTGCTATGCATGTAAAATTCCTGTCCTGCACAGGACTTAGATTCAAAGACCAAACTTTTAAGAATCTGTCTTTCCATTTACATATCTGTGCACTGGAGCCAAGATGCAGCTCTCTTCGCTGCATGGTTCCTTCCAAATAATGCTTTAGAGATTCAACTTCCTGGGATCTGGAGAAAAAAGGTGGGTCGGGTGATTCAGAGACTTATAGCACCCCAGGGCATGTATAGGCAAATCCACAGTAATTTTTAAAAAGGGGAACTGGAATGAAGAAATAAGATCAGCCACCGATGAAATAAGGAAAGCGGGATTCTGTGCTAAATGTTAATTTTAGTTGTTACACTCTCAGCCATAATAATCTCACCCAGACCTTGGTAATATTACTGAAAAGGGCTAATACATTGACAGTATAATACATAAAATGGGTTAGTCTCAGTTGCAATGTTGTTCGTTGCCTTCAGCTTAGCTTTGATATACAGTCAGCCCTCCGTTTTCGTGGGGATCTGTTCCGTACCCCACTGCGAAAATGGAGACACCCCGATATTCAAGCCCCACAGGCTTGAATTGGGTGCATGTCTGCAATTGTGCACGGGGGCACACCCCATTGAAATTAACGGAGGTCGGCCCTTCCGTGAATATTCAAGACTGTGGACCTCAAGTCCTCGAGAATGGAGGAGAAAATGTATATGGCAACCCTGTGAATGAGAAACCTCCAAGACACACTGTCAACTGCCCTGCCTCTTGCAAAAAATGTGGCTCCCTTAATTTCAGTCCACACCCTGTAACGAAGCTCCAAAACACACTGCAGAAATAATCCAGTTTGAGACCATTTTAACTGCCCCTGGCTCAATGCTAGGGAATTATGGGAACTGTATTTTATCGTGGCACCAGAGCTCTCTGAAAGAGAAGACGAAATGTCCCACAAAACTACAGGATTTCCCAACGTTGAGGTAGGGCAATTAAAGCAGTCTGAAACTGAATTATTTCTGCAGTGTGTTTTGGACCCCAGTCTTCCTCTTTTCCTACTTTACCAAGCAGCAGGATCTTTTCTAATGAGTCATGTCATCACACAATATATTCATAGTACAGTTGTTGTTATTGTGTGCCTTTAATTCGTTTCCAGTTTATGGTGACTCTATCATGGGGTTTTCTTAGCATGTTTTTTTCAGCGGGGGTTTGCCATTGCCATCCTCTAAGGGTGAGAGGATGTGACTTGACCAGGGTCACCCAATGGGTTTACATGGCCAAGTCGAGATTCAAACCTAGGTCTCTAGAGTCGTAGTCCGACACTCAAACCACTACACAATGCTGGCTTATCAGTTTAGCCATTCTGGCTTCTAGGGTCCAGAGGTTCTAGGTTTGATTACCTCTAGAACCCATTTATTTATTTTTGGGTAGCCTCTGGTATCCATAGAACTATCTTCCAGCGCCACACTTCAAATAAGTTGAGTCTCTCCCTATCAGCTCTTTACACCATCAAGCTTTCACAACAACAGATAGAAATCGTAATGTTTGGACAAGCCTGACTTTAAGGAGTCAATGAATACCTTTACATTTGGGGATCTTCTCTACTTCCTTCATAACTGTTTTTCCAAGTCCTAGACTTCTTCTGATTTCCTGACTCCATTTTTATGACTGAGCCAAGCTATGGAAAACCTTTTGATTGTTTTGACATCTTCATTATCAAGTTTAAAAGTATGCAAATTATCTGTGAGGGCACTTTTAAATCTAATCTGCACTGCAGGATTAATGCAATTTGACACCACTTTAACTGCCCTGGCACGGATGTTTTGGATAACAACACCCCAAAGTCTTAGCCAGCAAGATCAAATAACCCTTTCCTTTCCTTGCACCCCCATCTTTCCCTCCAGCCCACAGACAAGACACAAAGGAAGTTGCACAGTGATCTTGGAATCCCAATTTTTAAAAATTTTATTTTAATCAAAGTTAAAGACACTGATGAACATAAATACAATACAGTTAAAACTTCATCATTCTTCATATTGGTGTACATAAAGAACCCAATAACATAAACCCCAAGAAAACCTGCAGTCAGCCACAAAGTGCAGACAACTCTGCAACACACACACACTCAAAGAGCAAAATCCCCTCTCAAAGTTATTTTTTGAAAAGAAAAACACCACACAAACTTTAGAATTTCAACATTTTCTCTCTTTCGCTCCCTCATACACACACACACTCTCTCTCTCTCACACACACACACACATGCTCTCTCTCTCGAACTCATTACCAATGATTCATACATAAATAGGTAGTGGGTGCAAACAAGCTATTATGCTAAGGTATGTATAAACTTTGTTAATGGGAGAAACAAAAAACAAAACCCCAAGCAGCCATAATGATTAAAATACATTCAGTTACTGATCGCTAGTTGTGCCATATGAGGTGTTATTTAAAAAAACAAACAAGGAAATCGTGCTGCAGAGAAGGAAAAGAAAAGAAAAGCTATATACAAAGAAGAAAGGAAAACGGCCAGGTTAATGCATGCATGTTTAGTACTAGAGGGAAAAAAAAAACCAAAAGCACTGATGCCCTCCGAGTATATCTCTGTTTGCATTATAAAAAGCCCTCTGCATTCAACTAAGAGTAAAAATTATTTTTAAAAGGGTAATACTTTATATAGCCATGGTATCTCATTCAGCAGCCCCGCAGGGCTTCACAGAAGTGTCGACTCTTTGAAGTGTAAAGTTTACGTTTTGAAGTCTTTAGCTGTTGGTGGCCAGGGTTGATGGTGGTGGCGGGGAACGGTACTGCTTTAAAGTATGTGTTCAGACATGTTCTAAACAAGGGGGTGGGAAACCTATGTTTTCGGATGACATGCATGATTCGGGACACAGGTCCTGGTGTTCCTGATGACTAAAAGGGAAGGATGGAGAAGAGTGGAAAGTTTGTGAAGGGGGCGGTGGGAAGAAGCTCAAGTCAATTTCATCTGCAGATGGTCAATTTTTTTTTTAATATTCCAGCAAGAGCAGCAGTTCAAATCTTCTGGATCTTTTCACCGACAACTACAGGATTCTCTTTTCTGATTTTCTCAGCAGCATCAGCTTTGTAATTGTAAGAGCAACTGTGGACGTCTGAGTAACGGTGTACGCCGCAGTAAACATTTCCGCACCTGCATTCAAACCCTGTGGAGAGAACGTAAAAACGTAAAGCCTCCTGTTGGATCAGACCAATGGTCTATTTAATCCAATATCCATTCAGAAAGTAACCAACCAGTTACCCATGGGAAGCCTGTGAGTAAGACAAAAATACCACTATAACCTCCACCTTGCATTCCCCATAGCAATTGATATATAGACAAATATTGCTTCTGACCTGAAGTGATATATTAGCCATCCTGACTAGTACTTGCTATGGCCCTAAACCCCAGGAATTGAGCCATTTCATTTTTAAAGCTGTCCAAGGTGGCAGCCACGATTAAATCTTGTGACAGTGAATTCCACAGTTTAACTACTCCTTTTTCTTTCTTGGCTCTGGCACCATTCCATTTGAGTGAATAGTTCTTTTTTCCACATGGACAGCATCTCTGTCATGTCCGGCCTTATCCGTTTTTTCCCTAGCTTTAAACAGCCCTGTCCACTTGTAAATTTTTCTCATAGGAGAGTTGCTCCAGTCTCTCAATAACTTTGGTTGCCTTTTTCCTGTATCTTCTTTAGTTTTACAATATCTTTTCTCAGGTGCAGTGGCCAAAACTGTATACAAAAGCCCAGATGTGAGCTATACATATATATATATACACACATAACACACATATGAATATGTATGAGGGTGGTATGATATTGAAGGCTTTATTTTCTTTTTCTTTGCTAATTCTGCCTAGTCTGGATTCTCCTCCTGCTCACTTTGTAAGAGGTGTTGCACACATAACTGACATTTTCATTGAGGTATTCTTCACAATCCCAGGTGTTCTTCCTCGGTTAGCAGCTCTCAACTCAGATTCCATCAGTATATATGTGAATTAAGACTGTTTTTTGCCCCAACATGCATCACTTTACACTCATTCATACTGAATCGAATCTGTCATTTTATAACTCGTCCCCCAGTTTAGAGAGATCCTTTTGGTACAATCGCAATCTGATCCCCCCCCCCCCAAGTTTGGTGTTACCAACAAATCTGGCCAATTTGATTCTCAGTCCTAATTCCAGGTTATTTATGAACAAATCAAAAAAGCACTTGTCCTCTGAGGAGACACCATTCCATTGCGAGAACTTGCCATTAATTCTTGCTCTCTGTTCTTTAACCAGTTTTCAGTCTTTACAACAATTACTTACATTAATCTGCTAAATTTGCCTTCTGTAATCCCAAGTAAACAACATGAAAAATTGCTCCTGTCTGCACAGAATCATACAGTTGTGGAGCTGGAACATGCATCAAGCACCATCCAGTCAAACCATCCACGTTTATTGACCCTTCTAAACAACATTGAAAGGTCAGTGAAACTGGATTTATCTTTGGCAAAGCCATTCTGATTCTTTTTCAGGACAGCTCTCCTTTCTACATTGCTTTCTAACAACTTAGCCAGTACAGACATTATGCTAATTGATCTGTTATTTTCTACATCGCACTTGATCCTTTTTTAAAAATTGGGGTTATATGGTGGACCTACTAAAAGATATCCTTTCCTGCTGGCCTGCAATGTTATAGACAAAGCACAAGGACAAAGGAAATTGGAAAGAAGAGGAAAACATCTCCTTCCATGGCCAATGGATGGAGACAGACTGGTTTCCCTTTCCCTTGCCATGATTTTCTTCCTGGATGACAGGAATTGCTTGAGTGGTCATTTCTCATGGACGAATGTAGGATTTAATAAATAAATGAAGGGCCCATTCACACTGAAAAATGAACTGGTTCACAAACTGATATAAATTGGGGAAGTTCACACTTGTGTCAGTTTTTCTGGGGGAAGTTCACATGCACACTGGGTTTACCTAACCCAAATTTGGTGTGTGTGTGTGTGCAAATCCCCCTTAACCCAGGGTATTTTGAAACGGAGAATTCAGAGGTTCTTTTTTTAAAAAACGGGTTTTTTGTGGGAGCTGCCAATGGGAACATGCAAATTGATCCCATTTGGTGCCCCTCTTCCTCCCTCCCTGGCATCCCATGGCATCCTTCTCCTCTTCCTTCCTCCTCTGATCGCATCCTTCTCTTCCTCCTTCCTGATGGCATGCATCTCCTCTGACTTCCTTCCTCCTTGGCACCCCTTGGCATCCTTCTCCTCTTCCTCCCTCCTCTGATCGCCTCCTCCTCCTCCCCCCCCCCCGGCATCCCATGGCATCCTTCAGTGCACAGAAGTTTAAGATACCATTTTACATTGGCAAGCTATTGTAGCAACGCAAAAACTTGCCACCTTGGCTATGATCCCTGGCTGCTGATCAGCCAGAAGATAATTAGTGTAAAATATATCAGGTTTGCCTGGTATTTTTTGTAAAATTGGTGCTATAATACAATGCTGCAGATCCCGATAAAAAGTGCAGTACAATAAAACATGCCCCACAGTTTCTACCTCCCCAGACCCACAGGGACATAGATGTTCATTAAGAGCTTTTTTGTTATATCTTCCTGTAAGTAGAGCTGATGGAAGTATATTGAATTTGGCCAGGGTAAATAATAATAATAATAATAATAATAATAATAATAGTTTATTTATAGCCCGCTCCTCTGTTCATACACTCGGAGCGGGGTACAAGTAAAAGAAAAAACATAGATTAAAACAATCCCATAACCCGTTTCCAAACCTCCCACCCCTTAAAAATAGATTAAACCGGCAGTGATTAAAACAGTAATTATTTAAAAACATATAACAGCATCCTAACCCTTCCTTATGCGGCCACGTCATAAGTGGGGATCAGAAACATGGGAGTAAGCAGGAAATCAAAGTCTGGAACCGAAGCCGGAGATAGGAAATTTCAGGGGAAGGCCTGCCGGAAGAGATGCGTCTTTAGGGCTTTTTTGAAGCAATCTAAAGATGTCATGAGACGCATCTCATCCGGCAGACCATTCCAGAGCTTGGGAGCGGTCGCAGAGAAGGCCCTCTGGGAGGTCTGTGCCAGCCTGGTCTTGATAGGCTGTAGTAGGTTCCTCCCAGAGGATCGAAGTGTGCGGGGAGGATCGTACGGGGAGAGGCGGTCCCTGAGATAAGATGGGCCCGAGCCATGTAGGGCTTTAAAGGTTAGAACCAGCACCTTGTACTGTGCCCGGAAACTAATTGGCAGCCAGTGGAGAGACTTAAGCACTGGAGTTATATGTTCTCTCCTAGATGTCCCAGTAACTAATCTGGCTGCCATGTTTTGAACCAATTGAAGTTTCCGGGTTAGGTACAAGGGCAGCCCCATGTAGAGCGCGTTGCAGTAGTCTAGTCGTGAGGTGACCAAAGCGTGTACCACAGTTTCCAAATCCCTCATCTCCAGGAAAGGGCGCAGCTGGCGTATCAGCCGAAGCTGATAACAGGCACTCCTGACCGTCGCATTCACCTGACTCGTCATGTGAAGTGACGAGTCTAGGAGTACCCCCAGACTGCGAACAGGGTCCTTCGAGGATAGTGTGATTCCATCTAGGTAAAGGCTTTCCTATACTTTGAATTTGTTAGATTTTTCAAATATGCAGCAAGGGCAAAGCCTCTCCCACTATCTTTGTAAGTTGCTTCCACTTCATCTTGCCAGATTGTACTCAATACTACTGGCTCAAAACATTTTGGTGGAAACAGCAGAAGCTCTCATGATCATTGCACAACTCAGCCTTCCAGTGACTGCAATGGAAACTTACCAGTAAGACCAACTTTCTTCCGGCACATGAAACAGCGAGATTTTTTCTGTTTTGGTTTGTCAAGCGACTTGTCCTGTTCTTCAGAGGAAGGTTCTGCATTATCTGATGCTGAAGCTAGGAGGAAAGAGCGGAGTCGGGAAAAGATGAAAAGACAAGACAGGAGATGTGATAAATACAAAGCTGTTTTGCACATTTAAGATCCTTTGCACTTGGGGTTAACTTCTGTCCTCAAACGTTAAATGCGACAGAACTTTAATCAAGATTTTTTTTTCCCCATCAATAAGCTACAGAGAAGGATCTCATTATCTCTTTTTTCTCTTTTTTCTGTGTTCTGGGATTTGCTGGCCTGCAACACTTATTAGTCTTAGCCATCACAGCCAGTGGTGAAGGACTCTGGTGTTGCACTCCAACAACATCTGGAACAGTGTCCAACCATAACATCTGGTGTATACCAACAATCTTGCTGATCATGGGCTGCATTAAACAAAAGTGAAACTGAAGAGGGAGACAGGACTTCATATTAAAGGCAGTTAGAGTTTTCTTAGAAAGTAAAATGGTGACACTGTTTCATGTGTGAAAAATACTATAACAAAATAATGGTGCTAAAATAGGCTTATATCTGCTAGGAACAGACTAGCCATGTGAGTGGTTTGATAACACGAATCCCATTTTTCCTGAGTCTACAAAATCAACAGAGTGCATGCCCCAGGCAGAATGCTGTATATTCTTACATTTTAATATCCTTTTTTCATCTGTCGGATTTCATAAAAGGCCAGGTTCCATACCTGTAACTGTAGTGAGTGGTCACCTACGAATTCACACCAATGGGTTATCCTGCGCATGCAGAGTGCATCATTGGGAACCTACTAAAGTCTTACATAAGCTTTTTGGTGGTAGCCCTGGCTATGTCTAGAGCCTCTATAAAAGGGTCTTCCTGCCAAAACTGTCAGTTCTATGGATGCCAATGGAACGTTCCATAGGACTGGCAGGATATCACAAGGGGAGGATGGGTAAGGTTAAGTGATTTCACACATGACCACAAAAAGAACTACAATTACAGGTATGCAACCTGTCCTCCTCCTTTGTGATCTCTGTGACTCACGTGGATGGGAGACTAGCAAGCTACACAAGGAAGTGGGAGTTTCATTGCAAACAAAACATAAGATCACTGAAATATGAAACCAATGAAACACATTAAACATGAGCATAACACCCCCATATCAAGGCAAGGCAATGTCAGTATATAATAAGTTTCAGAAACAGAAGGAATCGAAGTGCAGAAATCAATCACCCTGAAACCGTAATAATACAATCACATAATGGAAGAAAACAATACAGATCTGCCTAATAAAGTGCTAGCTCAAGACCTCGAGTCCACTCTATAATGAGATAAAAGTCATTGGCTCTGAACAGGCAAATGTCCAACAAACGTCCTCAAGTGGTATATTGGCTAACAAAGCAGAAGACGTGGAAATAGTCTGCAAGGAATTGGCTCACAACTAATCTGGAGGGTCTTTATGAGCTAGTTTATAGATAAGATGCATGGTCAATACCACCCATTTTGAGAAGTGCTGCAACAGAACAGGCAGTTCTTTCTTGGTAGTAGACAAAGTGTTTGATGAAGTATGAAAGGCCACAGTCGTGTTGACATAGAAGGCCAAGGTGCTCCACATGTCAAGACAGTGCACCCTTCTCTCGAATGCAGAAATGCTGGGACCAAAAGGGAAAATTTGGGACCATTAGGCATGTTTCCCTATGGGGAAGCAAAGAAACCACTGGTGGGATGATCAAAATAAAAATATAGAAGTAGGCATCCTTCATGTACCAATTGCCCTCTTTCATCAAAGGGAAGATGGAGTTGAGGATCCCTATCCTAAAGTGTTGCAGACAAATTGATGCCTTGCAGATCTAGGACAGGATGCAAACCCATCCTTCTTGGTTACAATAAAATAATTACAATAAAATAATGGGAGAAGAAACTGCAATGACACCATGAAGGATAGATGAGTTAGATGCCCCCTTTATGCAAGACTGTGTCCAGCTCCTGAAGTAGTGTGGACAAAGTGATATGAAGGATGCTGGAGGGCAGATATTCTGGAATCTGATGGCATAACCTCTGGTGATGATACCGATGACCCACAAATCAGAGGTAATGGAAGCCCAAGCAGGCTGGAATTTCTTGCACCAATACAGGATAGCCCATTTGTGTAAGTCACAGAGACCATGAAGAAGAAAGCTATTTCCACAAAACAATTAGAACCTCAAAAATTATAATGTTCTGTCCCACTCATTGAAGATGCATTCAAATATCTGTTCATGTCGTGTCCCAGTGCAGTGGATCTCCAGTTCCAAAGTCCCAGCCAGTACGACCAATGGTGAGGGATTCGGGGGGGGGGGGGTATAGTCCTATGTCATCCAGAACCACTGGTTCACCTTGATAGTGCTGTATCTCAGTGGTAGAGCTCATGGCCCTTACATGCCAAAGGTTCCAGATTTGATCCTGGGCACATTGTGAGTTAGGGCTCAGACTTGCTGAAGTTTTGGAAAGTTGCTGCCAGTCAGCACAGATGCCACTAGACCAGAGAGACAAACAGCCTCACTCAGAAGGCACTTTACTGGCATCAGGTGATAGATCAGCAGGAGGCAGTATTATTAGATATGTTTATATCCCGCCTTTCTTCCAATGAGCTCCAGGTGACATTCACCACACTCCACCTCCCATTTTCTCCTTCCAAAAATCCTGTGGAGGCTGAGAAAGAGAGCAATTGATTTAAAGTCACCCACCAAGACTCATGATTCAGTGGGGACTAAAATGTAGAACATGCTCAACTCCCACTTCAAACCATTAAGACACCCTGGTTTTAAGTAGAATACCAGGCGAGAACTGGGAGCCATGCCTGGAGGAATCATCAAGGAGTGGGTAGTGCAGGCCTATCTGTGACCCTCCATATTTTGTTGGACTATAACTCCCAACATTCCTCACCACTGGATGATGGGAGTTGCAATCCAACAACATCTCAGGGGCCACTAGTTGTTGCCCCTGGTGTAGAAACTGGGATCATTTGCAGGCAAAGCAGGAGGCCACTCCCTGAGTTCTGGCCAGTATTCTTGAACATACAGCAGAGATAAAAAGAATCACGTTTGTACTTCTCAAACAACAGCCCCAAAGCCATGCTCATATGTCCCACAGTAAAAGTAGAGAAGAAGCAAGTTTTAGGTGCCACAAGACTTTCTTCTTTCGTTTCTTTCCAGACTGTGTGAACTGAGCCTAGCGACGGTGAAGCAGTGCAATTCAACAAGTTTCCCAATTTTGATTCAGCAAGGCCGAACTCTTCTTCTGCCAGAACGCTGTTTTCTTTGCTAAAGATATTCACTGTACTAGGGTCAAAGCCAAAAAAGAATGCCAATAATTCTAGACCCATCCTACATTCTGCAACTTTCTTGATTTCCTGCAGAACAGTAAACACAGAGCCTGTATATCAGAGGTGAGGAATCTATGGCCTCACAGATACTGTGGGATTTGATCAGCTTCAGCCAGCATAGGGGTGATGGGAATTGTAATCCAATAATACCTGGGAGGCCACAACCATCCCAACCCTGTTCTATGTAGTCCTATAGTGGTGGTGGGAGAAAAGAGCTAAGTGTCAGCAGGACAGTTAATGACCAACATGTTTCAGGAGAAAGAATAAGGCTTGCCTTTGTTAATATACAATGCAGGCAGTCCCCTGATTCAAATCTTGACAATCTGCTCCCTCTGAGCCTCAGTGCCCCACATCTGTAATATGGGGGAACAATAATACCAACATATCTACAGGATTGCTTAAGCATTACAAGGCAATGTACGTGAATCATTCTGAACACCTAGAAGAACCATATAAAAGTGTTACTGCAATCATTTATTATCGAGTAATGCTGCAAAAATAAGACATACAGGTGACCAGTAAACAAATTATGATGGTAATAAAGCACATATATTATAATAATCACCTACCTAAGAAATGTATGAATATGAATGAATTTTCCTATGTTTATCAACTAAATGCAGGCTTTTAAAAAATTTAGGAAAAATATAAGGTGTACCTGTGCAAGCCTACTAATTTCATGTTTTCAAAAAAAGAAAACGCAGTCTGAGGTGAGGAGAAAAATAACCCCTGATAAACAATGGACTTAAATCTCTCATTTCTTGTCTTTCTTTCTTATTTAGCCCCAGTGATCACTTAAAACTGAGAGTGGGGACAACCTGAGGCTTCCCAGAAATTATTGAATCTTTCTTCATCTCTCACCATTTGATAGGATGACTAGGACTGATGGGAGTTGCAGTCCCAACAATATTTGGAGGGCCACAAGTTGCCCGCTCCTACTTTAAACCAACAGCAGGCCAACCTTTAACAATTACTGCACCTGAACTACACCAGTATAACTTTATAGATGGCATATGAGTTCCATTCAAAATACTCAGGTGCAGCAATTCTGAGCTAAACTAATATCGTTTGTGAGGCCTCAAGTCTTGTGCCTTCAGACTTTGAAGATTAATTTTATGGAAGGTAGTTGCAAGAATATTCCCAAAGAAGAATGACTCTGCAACTGTGGAAACCAGTTGAGGACATCATACATTATAGGTTACATCATAAGTTATATGAGATCCAGAGAGATAAATACTTGCTAAGATTTTCCTGTAGCTGACATGAATGACAGGGGTAAAATTATATATTTACTACCTAGTCAAATTAAATTGGTCTTAGGTGATATATCTAAATGTGCAGTAAAAGTAGCCCATCCCAGAAATGCCCATGAGAATAATTGGGATTAATTATTTCTCATAAGAAATTGAGACACAATCAATGTATTTCTAATGTTTTGTATTTGCATACTGTCTTCTTGATATTTCAATACATTATTCAATAATTTTGTTTAAGCCTTCTCTTTTTATATTGTATTGTATTGTTTTATTACTACTGATTTTTTTTTAGCTATGGCCAAATTTTAATTATGCCTAATAATGGTAACATTAGAATTTGCCTCATAACAAAATTGGAAATTGGAAACCACAAGTGTGCCTGTGGCCATTCCTCCTGATATTTAAGTTTCCTGGGACAAAGAAGATAGTACTTCGCATGGAAACATGTGAACTCATGTGAACTGGCATTTAGCAACTTCATGAGAATTAGTCCCATGTGGACAACAAGGCTTTATCAATGAGATGGATATACAGTGGTCCCCTGGTTTACGAATCCCCCGGGGAACGAAATCCCCAGGACCTGAAACCAGCGGGACCAAAAAATATCCCCCGGGATCCGAAGGATCCCCCGGGATCCGAGGAGAAAAACCACGCGGCCCCTTTAAATCGGCCACGCGGTCCATCTCCTAATGCGGTCCCCCGGGAAATGAAAACTTCCGGGTTACGAAAGGTAATCCGGAACAGATTACCTTCGTAACCCGGGGGACCACTGTATCAGGGTGTATAAAGAGAGAAAGAAGTAATCTAACAGGTTTAAATACAGCTGCTAGCAAAGCCAACTGTTGAACTGTGTACTAAAATACTCCAGACAAAATAACCATCTCCAACTTGGCGCTCTTTTGCTGTGTTGGACTATACCTTCTAATGGCCAGGCTGGCATGGAAATGAGAGGAACTGCAGTGCAACACCACTGGAGAACACTAGCCTGTCTAAAGCGGCAAAAGCAGGGCTAGGTTTAAGTCTAGTCGCATGGGTTTCCAAAGAGGGCCACAATATCCTCTCCATGGTACCATCACTGGTGATTGCCCAACGTTGGTACAGACTTTTCCCCATTCTAAAAAGCTTTACACTAAAATCACTTTTGACTTCAGTCCTACCCAGGACTGGAATTACATCTGGACCTCGGTCTGAAGGAAGTCCCCCCATACTTGGGATAGGATATGACTTGAAAAATAAGCTTAAGATATTATTTAGATCTATGCTAAATCCTGCTAAAAGTGGGGTGATCTCTGCACAGCACTGATCTACCTCTCTTTCAATGCATTAGGGTGAGCAACCTGCATGCAACCCTTGGAAGCTATCTGTGCAAGTTGGACTGACTCAGATACATCCCCCATGTTGCTGCGGCCACCTGCTTCCCACCAACCATGCCATCAACGTCCCATCAACTGAATGAACTAGATGGATAGTTATATCAGGAAAATCCTGAAGAAAGGTAGAAGACCAAGACTCAATGGGATGAACTGTGCAATTTCTATGCAGTCAAAAGTGTTTTGGGGGGTTTATTTCTTTATACTGTAAAATTGCTATTTTGTTAAAATTGAATGCTTTGTTAAACAGCCTCCTCTCCTTCACAGGTTTAGAAAGACCACAGCTCAGTGTTAAAACCACAAGCTTACCATGCTGAAGGAATTGGTTCTGATCCCTGGCATCTCCAATTTCAATAGGATTAAGTACTGTGGAATGTGATACGAGTTCAGACTCTGAAGTCATAGTGGTCAGTGCTAGGTTAGATGGACACAAGGTGTACTGTATTGATGTGTACTGTAAAATATACAGTAGTCTGTACAGTAAAGCATAGGTGCTCTTAAAAGTGCTGAGGCTGGATGGGCAACTGCCAGGAAAGCTGTAGTTGCATGATTTCTACATGGAGCTGGGGGATGAATTAGAAGACTTCCTAGTACCTTTGGATGTAACTCTAAAATGCTATGGTTTGGTGACAAAGCATGTCACATGAGATAAGGAATCTAAAGAAGTTCTTTTAATTCTGGCTATTGATCCTATTTGTCTTTTTGTGTTCAGAAATGCATCTTTCCTTTTATTCCATAGTACAGTGAGATTCATGCTGGCATGTGTTGATGATAAGAAAAGAGAGAGAAAGAGACAGACTGAGAGACTACATCACAAAATCCCACAACCAACAGCAAGCACATTTTGGGGGGAAAAGAATGCTTGGAAAGCAAGAAGGGTGCAATTTAGTGGTCAAGGCATTTGCTATTTTGTCTGCAACACTTTGTGTTCTTTTTGGAACAGCAAGAAGTTGAAAGATCTGAGGCTGGAAAAGAAAGGCATGAATAGAAAAATATTAAGAAATTATTTGGACAGAATGGCGACATAGGAGGGAGAGATACAAACAGTTGAATGCAAAAACATGCAGAAAAGGTTGAAAACTGGTAAGAAGACTGGGGTATACTCTTTTTAGATGGTAACTCAATGAGAATAGTTTAAAACCCTGTAGGCACATGTAAAAAAATTACCAGAAGCAAAGAAAGAGACATTTACAAATAAAGAGAACAACATCCATACCAAAAGAGGAATGCAGTGGAGGAATGCAGAAGGAAATGGGTATGATTAAAAAGTGTTTGAGGTCAAGCTCTATGTATGATCGATACTATTCAAGCTCGACTCAGGCTTGCATCCTTCCGAGATTGCTAAAATGAGTACCCAGATTGTTGGGGCAAGTAGCTTACCATTGTAAACACTGCTTAGGTGGTATGAAGTGGTATATAAATGAAGCTGTTTTGTTTGTTTTAACACTTTTGAATTTCTATTCATTCAAATGTAAAAATTAACACACAGGTAGCTAGATCTCTGCCTGTGAAACCAGTGGTTTATAAACCTATATTGGTCTCATCTGTACTCACTCAGAACTAGGCGCTTCTAGTCTTTATTTTACCTGATTTATAAGCCAGCGTTTCCCAAACATTTGGTACCTCGGGCATTGAACCTCCCCACTTCACCCTGCCCCACAATTAAGCCTTCATGTTTGTTCAGAAACACACATTTATCAGTGCTCAGTGAACTTACAGAAAAATGGGGCAGACATCCTCCCTATGAATTCAAGAGGATACAGATCCCTTTTTGCCCACTCAGGCAAAGTTCTGGGATGGGACTGAACTTTCTTGATATCTCTGATGCTCCTGGGATTTGTCTGTTTTATCCTAGATATATGCAAGGAAGGGAAACATGCGCATATCCCCCGCCTCCCGTTAGATGGCAAATGCCTGGCATTCTTAATATTGGCTGTGTGGGCTAGGAGTTGCAATCCAACAACATCTGAAGGGCCCCATGCTCCCCACTCCTGCTGCCCTGGAAATCAAGGAGATGTGGAATGTTTTTACAACCTTCTTTCGAAACATATGGCTACTGACAGTGGTAGGAAGGTGGGCAGGTGGGAAGCAAGGAAGAAAGGAAGAAAAGAAGAAAAGAAACTTGTGATGGTGAGATTAGTGTTAATGTGGGCATCCCTGCCTCATCCAATATAATGGCTCTTTCCCCCACTCAAGGCATGCTCCAGCCCCTCTCATGGCACATTCATGTGTTCCAGCACAAAGCTGGGAATCACTGTTATAGCTACCATTAACAATGAAACAGACTTACCTACTGTGTTTAGCGTTACATCTGTATCACTCTTCGTTTTCACTCTTGAGCTCTCATCCGGGAAATCGGGATCGTCTATATTATTTTCTACGCTTGCATCATAATCACACTCTGTTTCTGAGCCCCTGGTAGTGTCAGGTAAATCTGAGTTATCCATCGACAATTCCTCTCCGGTACTGTCTATTGAAATTGTCTCGGCAAGGTCCACTGATGTTGATTCTATTTGTTCAATGGGATATGTATTTTAGGGATGTATTATTTTGGTTTTTTGTTTGTTTTTTTAAAAGCAAATATGTTGTGTACTCAGTTTTTAAATTATTTGCACTTTTTTTTACTGTTAAACAGGTGTGTCTGTGTTTTTTCAACCGCTTTCATTGTACAACTACAACAATGCAGAGCTTATCAACTCTGCAAACACATCAAGAATATGGCTGTATTACTAAGTGAAGAACGATTGTTTAGCAAGGGATGAGATTTTGACCTGCTCTGTTATAATTAGAAACAGAGAACAGGAAAGGTATTAGGAATATAGAAGAAAGAAGGGCCGGTATAAAGATATGAATGTTGGTTTTGTTACTTCAAAGTAGCTTGGGGGAAAAGGTCTTCTATCTCTATCCTGGCCCTCCCATATTTTTAGCTCTACCATTGTGTTGCCAAAGTGTATGGGGAATTAAAATGAAGATCCTTCTAGCACAGAGGAAATTGCAACTGAATGAACACTGAAAAGGGGAGAATATTAGAAACACCATTTAATATACAAGAAAGGCACAATGGAGAGCTTTTAAAAATATATATATATTGCCTTTAAGCAGAGCTGGGAAAAGTTTCTTTTCTAGATTATAGTTCCCAGGATCTCCTAGCCTACATGGTCACTGGAAACTGTAGTCCAAATAAGGATTTTTTTTCTAGCTCTGTTTCTAAAACAAAGGAGCACACTGACAAATTGCTTTGATATCTGAAAGCATGTTTAAAGAAATCTGTGTATTCTACTTCATGCATTAAACACTTTGAAAACTTTGTTAAAGGTAGCACATAAATGTGTCAAATAAAACTGCCCCACCATCCAACAATACAAAAAGCATTTTCACATAAGAAGTAAAATGTCCAGAAGTAGCTTATGATATATGACAACCCACATATTCCTTTGCTGAACGATCACACATGTGGTGGACAGACTGGAAGGCAGTCATGGTCTACCTATGCACATACACACAGCAAAGTGTACATCAGTAGTGCTGGCAGGTAAGCCACACAGGTGGAATTGCTTCCTATTAAAGAGACAAAAGGTGCCTTTAAAGAAATACTTAGGTCACATCTAAGGATCTGTTCACCACAAACCATATGGGATGATAAGAATGAATTGTCCAAAATCCCACCTCCAGGGATTTTGGGTACTAGTGGTTAGTTCCGTTGGTAGAGAATGTATACAACTCAACTTTAGTCCTTGTTACCTTCAGTTTAAATGCACAAATTTAAGGTATATGGAGAAAGATCTTGCAGAGTGACTTCTAATCAGTTAGATTAGATACTATTACACTAAATAAAGGATTCCAAACGTGTGGCACTCCTTAGAGATGCAAATCCTACCAACTAACTATAAAAAATGATTAGAGCTGCAGACGAAGAACATCTGGAGAATCACACATTGCTTATTCCTGGGCAATAAGGACCAATAGTAAACAGGATGGTCAAACCATGGGTCAATCTAGTTCAGTACTATGTATTCTTACTTGCAGGATCTTGGGCAGATCTTTCCCATCACCTGCTACTTCATCCTGTTTTAAATGAAAATGCCAGGGACAAAGCCTTGGACATTTTCTATACAAAGCCACTGAACTATGATTGGAACAAGCAGACTTCAGTTATCTGAGACCCAGCCCACACTTATATACTGCTACAAGGTTCACAAGAATGCAAACATATAGGTGGAATTGAAAGCTAAAGCATTTTCCACATACGTAATGTCACATAATTTGACATCTCAACATATCCAACTACGCAGCTTTAAACCCATGCAGGACACAACAGATTACTGTCTAGGTGAAATGGCTCTAGTCCATGTAATCATCTTATCCCAGGTAAAATGTACACCCAACTTTTCATGTTATTGCTGCTACACAGAATTCATGGCTGGCATTCAATCTTGCACTTCCAGATGTGTAACCTAGAGTAATCGATTCTGTATTCTGTAAGTCTATGTACTCTTACTATACTCTTATTATAGTACTCTTACTATGTACTCTTTACTTACTATAAGGAAATGCTACCAAAGATCACCTGAAAAGCCAGATTGGGCAAAGGAAGTTCATTCAGCCTCTGATCAGGGCACAAGGAGAAGGATGTCTCCACTCCTGCCTATTAGTGAGCAGGGCTGCAACAATCAGGATCTCTGTTGTAACCCCTTGTTGCAGTCTTGCCCAACGGTGGAAGGAGGATTGAAATGTCCTCCTTTTTGTGCTCCAATGAGAAGCAGAAGCTTTGCTCAATCTGACTGCTGGCTTTTAAAGTGGGTTAAGGGGAGGGGAAGGCCAGAAGACATTACAGTGGGACCTTGGTATTTGCGGGGGATCTGTTCCATGAGATGCTTCCCTCCATTCATCGGCAGCCATTCATCTGGTTGCAAAAGAAAGAGGAATGGAAGATCATCTGGACAAATGAATGGTTCTGTTGGAAAGCAAAAAGCACTGGGCTCCTTGTGTCTCTGAACTCTTTCCATTCCAACTAAGCATTTCTCCTTTCATCTGCTTCCCAGTCTCTTCTCTTTCTGTGTCATATCTTTGAGATAGGAAGCTGGAGGGCCCATGCTCTCCAATTACTCATCTTTGTAAGTCAGTCTGGAGGTTTCTTCAGCAGATGCGTGTGTACGGTGGTGGCGGCAGTGCATTAAATGACAAAAAAGATATGTGGACCAGATAGATATAATGAAAGGACTGGATTATAAATTCATCAATTTTAACTTAACAGTTGGACAATTTTTGGGTGTAGGATGACTTGGATTAATATGTAGTTGGGTGAAATGGCCAATGAACTCTGATAATAAAGGTCTGGCATTCCTTTTGGCCAAGCTTGTTTCAGTTTGCTTAGTCTTTTTGCTCCCTTTATTTTTTCTTATCTTGGGTTTATAACCTAGCTTTCCTCAACAAAAAGCTGAGCAGTACTGTGAGAGGGGTTGCTTAATGCAAGCATGTCTCCCAATCTACAATATGCCCCCTTGCACATCAAGAGGGTCTTCCATCTTCTGTGCGTGTTTTGTGTGTTCATCTGCATGCCTTGGGCATTCTCTACACTACATAGTTTTAACTTGTTGGAATCCTGCCTCGATCTGAAGGGAGAGTCGGGAAATACAAATATTATTATTATTATTATTATTACATGCTGTACCTAATACACTAAAACCAAATAGGCCCTTGTAACTAGAGAAGTCAGATCTGGTTATAGTGACACATGCATTGATTATATCCCATTTGGACTACTATGATGGGCCCTATGTAGGGATGCCTTTGGAAACTGTTCACAAACTTCAATGGGTCTAAAATGCTATGCCCAGGGCTGGTTACATGGGCTGTGTGACTCCTCTGTTGAAACAGCTTCAGCAAAGAAAAGTGGGATATAAATTAAATTTGCCTACATTCTTCAAGTGGTTTGTCACACTGGCACTTTGTTTTGTTGCATATTTATAGATGGCAAGCCCAGACTGCTCTAAGTGTTCTGTCAAATGATGAAGACTAGCTACAATTTAAAAGGAATCAAGTAGCAGGGAATGGGAAAGATTCTGCTGGAGATTCTGGAAAACCACTGCCTATCAGAGTATCCTGGATGGACAAAAGAATCGAACCTGTATAAAGAATGTTTCTTTTATTTAACTTCAGTAAATATACCCTCAAATCTGTGTTTTAATATGCAGGAAAGTAAAATATGGTGAACAGCTAAAAGCTTGTACTACGTTGCCGCTTCACTGATAAGTGTAAGAACAAGAGCTGCCATACTGGATCAGAGCAAAGGTCTATCTTGGTCCAGTATTTTGTTCACACAGGGGCCACAAGCATGGCTTTTTCACAGCTACAGATTCCAGTTCAACTGTCTTGATTCCATCCTATGGAATCCTAGGATACACAGTTTCAATGAAGCACCAAAGCCCTCTGCTAGATAATTTTGAATACCCCATGAAATTATAAATCTCAGGATTCTGTAGGATACAACCACGGCAGTTAAAGTGGGACCAAAATGTGTAGCATATAATAGACACCCCCCCCCCCCCGCCGCAAAGGGCATAAATGCATCCTCTATGCCATGTTCCACAGTATCTGACATACAGAGGCCTACTACCAGCGGTGATGACTCTTACCTCCATGAATTTATCTAAAGGCATCCAGGTAGAAAGCCATCACATCTTCTTCTGGTAATAAGCCTCACAAGTTAAACTATATGTTGTGTGAAACAAGTAATCAATGCACCGATATAAAGAAAACAAGGGAAATGAGATTCTCCTACATGGGATTGGTAAGCAAGAAGCCTCACAATGTTCTAAAACAGGGATGAAGAATGCTTTTAGAAGCTGTTGGCCTTTTAACTCCCATCATCTGACATTAAAGCTACACCTTATGACAGCTACAATCTAACAACTTCCTGAATGGCTACACATTCTCTATCTGGGGTCTAGTGACCTGAAAGAAAAGAAAAGCATTGTTTGCCATTTCTAGGGCACATGGCAATATGAAGAGTGCTCATTGTTATCTTAAGGCCCCAGTTCTTGAGTGTGCAACCCATAACTTGTTTCACTTGCAGGCCATCTGCAATGGCTCCCCAACAACATAAATAAGTAGATTGTGGTGGATCATCCATCACGATACTAAGCAAACTTGCTCACACTTTTTTTTTTAAAAAAAAGCAGCCATGCTTTTGAATTATGGAACTTCTCAAAGAATGCCATAAATGCCTCTTGAGCACAGACCATATATCTGTGTAAAGATGCACAAGAGAGCATTGTAACAGGATTAAATGCATGTTTTAAAGGTACTGTACAGCACAGTGTACAGTGTAAAGTTTTGGAACCCATTCCATTTTTAAGATCACATTTTAAATAAGCGGGACAATTTCTGCCAACCTCTCTCCATCTTTCTGTCTGAAGCACACAGAGATGCTCCTGGAGGACATTGTCAATAGAACATCAACTCACTTCCGTATAGATTTTTTTTAAAAAAGGAATGTTTATAGCTTAAAAACAATCACACATAAAGGCAGAAAATTAATAAATGTATAGTGTCAATGAGAAGGAGTGTGTTGATGCGCTTCTGGCATAAAATCTCACAAATCTATTAGCCTTTA
Source organism: Urosaurus nigricauda (assembly GCA_034509955.1). Classification (NCBI taxonomy): domain Eukaryota; kingdom Metazoa; phylum Chordata; class Lepidosauria; order Squamata; family Phrynosomatidae; genus Urosaurus; species Urosaurus nigricauda. Next base: position 21,222,860 of record JAOEGL010000012.1, on the reverse strand, counting down.
AGGTGTCCTGCTGCAAGACATCAACCTTTTGAGATTTATGTTATGTTCAGCACAGCTGACAGAATGCCCTTAGAGTCTGCTGCAGAGAAATACAGCTTGAGAAACTAAGCATTTTTCTAATGAAACCTGAAGGTACAGCTACTTACTTGTGCAGCTAAAACAGAGGGGAAAGTGAATGCCAGTTAGGCAAGGCAAATGAAGTTGGGGCTCTCATGTGTGGAGAGAGAAGCTGGGCAAGCCTGGTTAGAGCCAGTCAATCGCAGCCTTCAGGATATTTTGAGGCATACGAGTCCCCCCATATAATCTAGAGGCTTGTCATAGAAGAGTTAGTTAGGGCAGTCAGAGACAGAGAGAAGACGAGTTAGGAAGAGAGGAACTGATCAAGATATTAATAGGAGCTGGAAATGTGGAAAGAGTTCAGGGAGTTCACGCTTAACTACTCAATCTTTGTTTTGCTTTTTTACAGCTATCCCTTACTGTTTTCATTTAAGAAATGAAAGGGTGAACTGGTAACGCTTTACCACACTGAACCCATTGATCAACACAGCTACTTGTCCATAATAGCCATCACCTTGGGGTCTAAGTACCAGATCCAGGCAGAGATCTTCAGAGCAAAGGGACAATGTAAGCGACAGGAGCCCTAGGGGGGACCTGTAGAGTCAACCTGGATACCCATTGCATCACATCATTAAACAAAATGGATGTCTTACAAACATAGAAGTGCATGTCCTTAACCTGGGTATGGTCAGACTACAACAAGAAATCACAAACTCAGTTTGGCAATCAAAAGGTGCAGGTGCAAGGACGAGATTTGCTTTGTATTAGTTTAACTCTGAGGTCAAGATTTATGTCCTGGTAACACAGAACTACCCAGACCTATTTATTTATTTATTTCTCTTCAAAATATCTAAAAGGTGATGTTAGTAAAGGAGAAAAATTCCAACACACTGAATTCTGCCTTTCTCTTTAGCATGATCATTATCATTGGCATTTCAAGATTCTTGTTACCATTGAGCACATGTAATTTTTGGAAAGTGCAGGAAGACATTCCACAGAACAAAACTGTATCATGTCCACAATTTAGGAGGCCCTGTTGGTGTTGCCAGGCTTGTTCGTTTCAACTCTGGCTTGATGCAGCTTATTTTATTTTATTTTTTGATAGCCATCACTGGAGATTTTTTGTGAGCCAGCAATAAATCAAATAAGTCAACAGTGGCTTTTTTTTCTTTTTTTTTAAATCATTGTTCTTAGGCAATGCAGGAACACACAAAGCAAACAAACAAAAGAAAAAAAGACAGTGAAGGCATTTAATTTGCTTATATACTAACCTTGCACATCTTCTCTTTCGGGTCCTGCTTTATCCATTACGGCTGTACTTTCCACTTCACATGTTGCTACAGATTCTGCTAAGAGCGTTGATGGACTTGACACAGGGCTGGAAGGAAGAAAGATTTCCTTCACTGTTAGTAAGGCATTACTAACAGGTAACAAAAATGTAATGCTAGCAGTAAGCTTTATAACTGATGTCAAGCTCTGATAAGTAGTTACTCGTGTTTTCCTGAAAATAAGACAGTGTCTTATATTATTTTTTGCTCCCAGAGATGTGTTAGGTCTTATTTTCAGGGGAGGTCTTATTTTTCCACGAAGAAGAATTCACATTTATTGTTGAACAACAACAAAAATGGATCATTTATTATATACTGTATGTATATTTATATACAAAAATTTTGCTAGGTCTTACTTTTGGGGGAGGACTTATATTTAGCAATTCAGCAAAACCTCTACTAGGTCTTATTTTCTGGGGATGTCTTATTTTCGGGGAAACGGAGTAATTGCCTCTCATTACTAACACATTACTAATTACTAACATATTATTTTTGCATTTTAAAAAATTAAAGTATTAAAAATGTCATCAAACCTCCTAACATGTTACTCTAATGAAACTATGTATTTATTAGTCATAATATAATAATGTTGCTTTAACTTGGAATGCAGTGATGCTGGCATACTTCTGTTTAAAAAGCAGATGTAATGTTGTTATTGTTAAGAAATAGTTTCCAAGTTATAGAGGTATACCAGTACTTTTTTTTAAAAAAAAAATATACTTAAACAGAATAATGTCAGAGCCACTAAGGTCACAGTTCCAAAGATTTCTCAAAAAGGTTTAATATAATGGATCACAGAGACCCCAATTCAAATTCCCACTCAGCCATGAAATCTCATGGGTAACTTTGGGCTAGTTGCTCTTTCTCACTCACAGGATTGTTGCAAGGCTAAAAAGTAGATGAACTGAGTACTATACTACCCCAAGCTCCTTGGATGAAGCAGTATATCACTACCAAAAATTGCTACAACGGTCGGCCCTCTGTATCCACAGATTCAGCATCCACTGATTCAAACATCCATGGCTTGATTATTATTTTTTAACCAAAAAGCAAACCTTGATTTGGCCATTTTATATAAGATACCATTTTACTATGCCACTGTATTTATTAGGAGTTGCACACCCACAGGGATCCTGGAACCAAGCCCCAGCGGATACCAAGGGCCCACTGTTATTAACTTTTATTAAACTAATAAATTTGTATAACATTTGCCGTAAATAAAATGGTATCTCAAAGCAGTGTACAAAGTAAAATTTAAAAACTACAGCAACTGTTAAATTGCAAAACATCAATAAAAGCGTGAAAACACACACGTACAATCCCATGAGAATAGTTAAGAACAAGGGCTGAAAATACATTTCTTTGGTTGGACAGCTATCAGGAAAAACACTCTAATGTATAATTTTACATTTTGTCCACTTAATATGGAGATTTTTAGACTCGTGATTTAAAATTAGAGAACTACTTTTTCTCTCATCCCACCTATCATTATACCCCAAGATGGTGAAAAATTACATTCTATTGTCTCATGATTCACAGGTATTAATATTCTTTTTATTTTGCAGTTTTGAAATAACTATTTTAGTAGGAAAATGATGAGTAGGGAAGTGTGTCCTTTAGAGTAAATGATGCAGACTGTTTGGGTCCTCTTCCCACTCGGGCTTTTTTTATCACATTAATAACACTAACATAAAAAATGTAGCCCAATGGCTGTAATCCAAAAAATGACAGATTACTCATATCCATGGAGTTACCAGTTGCAAAGTTACAGGAACAATTGCAATCGACTGCCCACCCCCAGCATACCCCTAACTTCTACCTTGGTTGCACAGGTGGTACAGGTGTAGAGTCTAGTGTTGATGGAGCGTCCTGGATGCTGCCTTCAGTGCATTGAACTGGTAAAGATTCAGCTAGGCTATTAACAGTTGTTGCTGAAAGAAGAGGACCCAGTGTTAAATACCAGCATTGGAAGTAAAAGGTACTTGTAGTTATTTCTCCACCTTTAAAAAAGATAGGTACATTGAACCTAGACAGCTGCCTTACGACTCAAAATGTTGTTCTCTCTAGCCCAGTACTGTCAACTCCTGACTGGCAGAAGCTCTCCAATATTTCAGATAAGCTAAAGACAACAGAACAGTGGAGGAAGACTGGAAGTTAATAAAAGATTATTGGATCAAAAAAATAATAATAATGGTGAGGTCTTAAAAATATAGACACTTAAGGAAAAGCAAAGGAATAAATATTATCAGTAACAACAATAAGAAGTGATCAAGAATAAAAAATGGAATAAATATAGGAAGATAATTTATTATTAGGGGAAGAAGAAATCTGTAAAAAGATAGATTAAAGGAATATACAGCTGGTAAGTGAAGTTATTAGAGATCATCAAGAAATAATATTTTAATAGCAAAGATATATACTATACATTAGAAACAAATATTATTCAAATTGCAACAAATACTCTATTGTGTGTTGATACTGATTTTTGTTATTTTTTGTTTTATATTCTCTGTTAATAATAGAGATATGTTTGTTGCTTTTAAAATTTAAAATGTAAATAAAATCTTTTTTAAAAAAGAAGAAGAATCATAGAATCATAGAGTTGGAAGAAACCACAAGGGCCATCCAGTTCAACCCCCTGCCATGCAGGAACTCCAAATCAAAGCATCCCCAACAGATGGCCATCCAGCCTCTGTTTAAAGACATCTAAGGAAGGAGAGTACAAGTAGGAGTTATTTTTGGATTACATGTCCGAGAATCCCACAACTGTGGTCTAAAAATGTAATATTTCCAAGTTCTGGCAAGATGGTTTCTTAACCCGGCTCATTCTTTAGATAGAAAATCTCAAGGGCCTCCTCGGAGTGGTCTAAGATATCTTGTCACCTGAGGACTGAGATGGGACCCACCTGCACTCCATCATTCTGTATACATAAGCCACAGAATCAGCAGCTTACTCCTACTATGTCACTGTTAATGGGGAAGCCTCATGGATGGGCAAAGTGTGGCTCCAAAATCCTTTTTTTTTTGGCCCCCAAATGCATTCTAAGCAATGTGAGGGCATTCCACTTATTGTATGGATTGGGGAAATTGGGCTATTTTAGGCCCAGCAGAGGCTTATTTTGAAAACAGGCGGAAAAAACTTCCACTCACTGTTAGTTTTTAAAAAGCCCTTTATTGTGCCTAAACCATGGTGAAAATGCTTTCAATGTTCCCAAGAGGGCAATGTGGAGCAAACATTGATTTTTATTTTATTTTATTTTTTGCCTGGTGGTGCAGTTGCGGGTGTCCTCTATGATCAATTAAATGTGCCCCCAATAGTGGGCCAACGTGCCTCCCCACATAAGGCATGGTAGGTCCTCAGGTGGGCAACAAGATCCGTTGGTGCCACTTTGTCTCATGGGCTTCTGCATCAACAAAAGGAAGATCAAATCTCCACTTACCTGATGGGCTAATTCTACCATTACTACCATTCTGCCGTTGAAGGTGTTCTTTATAGCACACTGAACACATGCCGTTCGTACGAGGGTTTCCATAAAATCCGCATCCAGTGGAACAAAGCATAGGCACTTGGCTATGGTTGGTTTCTTGAGCCATATTCCTTTTCTAGTGACCTGTAACAAGAGATCAGGAATTCAGTGACTTCAGACTAATCTAACTTTTTGTATCGCCTTGACACATAAAGCCTGCAACAAGCTGAGCCCAGGGGACTTTATGAGACCAGTGTAAGCATGAAGAGTAGGAACACTGTTGAGTACCTAATGACACTTGGTGGAGTTTGATTCTGATATCTGTTCCTTGAATCCTGTTCTAATAATTGTACTGTACAATTATTATTTTATTATTATTTCATTTATTATTTTTATACTGGTCAATGACCAAATAAACAACTTACTTACCGTTAAGCATACCATGAATATACAAATCAGAATATCACAAAGACGCAGAGAGAGATGTTCACTGGTTACCTCTCAACTTTGGAAAGTTTCCTCCTCTAAAAAAAGCTTTAAGTCTATTACTTTCACAGACCTTCGAGAGCCAGCATGGCGTAGTGGTTTGAGTGTTGGGCAGTAACTCTGGAGACCAGGGTTCAATTCCAAGTTCGGCCATGAAATGCACTGAGTGACCTTGGGCAAGTCACACTTTCTCAGCCTCCTCTGAACAAATCTTGCCAAGAAAACTCCAAAACGGGTTTGCCTTAGGGTCACCGTAAGTTGGAAATGACTTGAAGGCTTGCAACAACAAATTTTCACGTATGGTACAACACACTTTCCTCAAATGTGGCTGTGAAAAGGGTGGCTTAAAGCAGCCCTCTGTCTTAGGATGGGAAAGGCTAGTAAAACCAATTGCATATATTACATAATATTTTGATAAAGTTGTATGCATGCTTTTACAAAGGAACTGGAAACTGGACCTATGTGCCAGAAGGTGGTAGGCATTTTCATGAGCATGGTGAACTTGTGAGGGGCACCTGTCTGAAAATTTCAACTGTTCCAACATGTGGTGAACAGATGACTAACTGGGGTATTACGAAATGTATTATTCTCATATTTCACCTTCTGCACAGGCTATTTACTTATTTCTGGGAGTGAGGTGAAGTGTGTATCTTGTCTTTTAGTGTTAGGGGCCGGGGCAACTTGGTCACTATCTGCTCCTGTTCAAACCTGTGTGAAAACAATGGCATCCATGGCTTGGCCCTCTCTCTTCTCTACAAGATTAAAGTATGTAGGAGATACCATCCTGACAGTGCCTTCTACGTTTTGACACCTAGATTGGGGGATTCCGTTTTGATGGCAATCCACCATCAGGCTTCTTCTTTTGCAGAAGTTTGTTGAATGTTTTTCTGTTTCATAAGCGTTTTTTTAATTGGTGATTTTATTCTGCCATGTTCAGGTTTTAGATTCTGGTTTTTAAAATGTTTTCCTCCGACTGTGTGTGTGTGTGTGTGTGTCTTTATTGCCCCATGCCATTCATTTTAATCCTTGCAAGATGCTTTGTGAGGTTTCTTTATAAATAGAAAAGCCATTACAAAAGGAAACACCAGTCTCTGTCACTGTAATTTCAGCCCATTTATACCAGCAGCTGCCTTGTGAGGTTTCCTCCAATCTGTCACCTTCCAGATTGAGCGACAGCAGCCATGGTTGTAGTGAAACATATCTGGAAGTGGACTATTGTATCATATTGACATTGACAAGCCTATGGAAGAAATTTGACCACTTCCAGGTCTACTGCTTTAAGTTATTTAAAAGAGAGGAATAATATATAGAATATGTGATTGGGACTTAAGGGGAAACAAGATTCTAGCCCCTGCTGAGCCAGGAAACTCACCGGGTGAACTTGCACTAGGCCATTCTTTCTTAGCCTGATCTTCCTTCAAATTGTAGTTGTGATGATAAAACAGGGAGGATGAGAACCAGTTATACTTGCTTTTTGCTCACCAAAAGAAAGGTGGGGTATGAATGTAATCAATGCTAAAATAAATAGGGAAAAGGTTGCTGGAATCACATTTTCCAAGGCCATTTTCTGTAAATGGCTTTACAAAGAGGGTGCCATATACATATAGATATACATATAGATCACTGAGAGCTGGCAGCAATGACTTGAAAGCAAACAGCAACAAGAACAAGATCCATAACTAGCCTCCACATAGTCACTGAATCATGACATTGGAAGGGATTAACATGATGTCCAGCTGAATGTACGCCTTAAGAGATGGTAATATATAAAATGGAGTAAATAATGACTTCCTGTTGCTGCAAGGACAATGCAAAACTAGAACCAACTAATGCAGGAGTGTCGACAGAGAATTCTTAAGGATCCTCAGAAACTTAAGCAGGAGTTGTTAAATGAATAAAATATTAAGGGTGATGAGCTTTCTGGAAAAAGAGCTTCGTCCCCACTGCTCCTGATGTGCCTTTCATTCATTATTGTTAAATAAAGTACAGCCATGCAGCTATATGAGAGTCAGCATGAGTGCTGGACTATAAACTGTATTTATTATATTTTTTTATATCCTACCTTTCTCTCAATAATGTGACTCAAGGCGGCTAACAACGTATTTTAAAACAATGCAAAGCAATTAATAAAATTATAAATATAAGACCTAATTAAAAAGTGATTGAATGATTTACAAAGTTAAAGCATTAACCATTAACAATGTTAAAAGACTAGGACTCTGAGAGAGTAGGGTTCCAATCCTTGTTCTACACTGGATGCCCACTCTTCCAGTCTCAAAGGGAAGCAGTGAGAAAACCCTTGAAGAAATCTTACTAAGAAATCCCTGCAAAAGGGTTGCCACTGATTAGAAATGACATTAAGGCACCAGATCACGCTGTTATGATCTGAGGGCACCTTCCAGCCTAGAACAGGGCCAGTTCCAAATGTGCACAGATCCTGAGCGAAACATATGTGAGCGCTGATAATTCCTATAGTGCCCTGGGAAAGGGCTGTATCAGAAGTCAGAAATTAAAATGGTAGCAACCAGAAACTACTTGTCGCTGTTGTTGTGTGCCTTCAAGTTATTTCCAACTTATGGTGACTCTAAGGCAAACCTATCATCAAGTTTTCTTGGCACGGTTGGTTCAGAGGTGGTATGCCACTGCCTTGCCCTGAGGCCGAGAGAATGTGACTTGCCCAAGGTGACCCAGTGGGTTTCATGTCCAAGCTGGGAATCGAACACTGGTCTCCAGAGTCCTACCCCGTTTCCCTGAAAATAAGACATCCTCTGAAAATAAGACCTAGTAGAGTTTTTGCTGAATTGCTAAATATAAGGCTTCCCCCGAAAGTAAGACCTAGCAAAATTTCCGTATATAAATATATATACAGTATATAATAAATGTTCATTTTTTTTTTTTGTTCAACAATAAATTTGAATTATTCTTCATGGAAAAACAAGACATCCCTTGAAAATAAGACCTAGCATATCTTAGGGAGCAAAGATTAATAGAAGACACTGTCTTATTTTCAGGGAAACACAGTAGTTCAGCACTCAAACCACTACTCCAGACTATTTATATTTCCCATAATGGCCTAGAACAAATGCTAAGACAGTGGTGTTAAGCGAAATGAAAATTGTCACTCCCAGGGTGCATCTACACTGTAGAAATAATGCAGCTGGACACCACTTTAAGTGCTGTGGCTCGAGGCTATGGAATCCTGGGATGTGTAGTTGTACAAGGTCTTCAGCCTCCTCTGCCAAAGAGTGCTGGTGCCGTACCAAACTACAAATCCCAGGATCCTTTATCATGGAAGCATGGCAGTTATAATGGTGTCAAGCTGCATTATATCTACAGTGTAGAATAGATGCACCTTCAGACACCATGAGGAGCCAACTGGTGGTTACTGTATCTCTGACTTGTCATAGGCAACAGGCCCAAATGTAGTGCTGGTGAGTGATAATACCGTGAACCGATGCCTAGCACGGGGGTTCCCAAACCTGCATCCTCTGGGCGTTTTGAAATTCAGCTCCCATCTTGGCTCTAAGAGTCAGGAATTGTAGGCAGTGAAGCCCAAACTATCCCAAAGACCCAAGTCTCGGAACCACAGACTTGGCACAGAGCACAGAATCGTCTACAAAAGGTTTGCTGTTGTTTTTGTTGTGTGCCTCCAAGTCATTTGTGACTTATGGTGACCCTAAGGCGAATCTATCATAAGAGTTTTAGAATCATAGAATCGTAGAGTTGGAAGAGAGCACAAGGGCCATCCAGTCCAAACCCATCCTGCCATGCAGGAACTCTCCATCAAAGCATCCCTGACAGATGGTCATCCAGCCTCTGCTTAAAGACCTCCAAGGTCCTTTTGGCATGGTTCTTCAGAGGAGGTTTCCCATTGCCCTCCTCTGTAGCTGAAAAAGTGTACCTCGCCCAAGGTCCCCCCGAGAAACATGGTCTCCAGAGTTGTAGTCCCAAGGCTCAAAGCACTACACCAGGCGTAGTATTTAGAATTATAGAATCACAGAGTTGGAAGAGACCGCAAGGGCCATCCAGTCCAACCCCCTGCCATGCAGGAACTCAAAATCAAAGCATCCCCGACAGATGGCCATCCAGCCTCTGTTTAAAAACCTCCAGAGAAGAAGACTCCACCACTTTCCACTGTTGAACAGCTCTCACTATTAGGGAGTTCCTCCTAATGTTGAGGTGGAATCTCTTTTCCTGCAGTCTGCATCCATTGCTCATTGCAGCAGCAGAAAACAAGCTTGCTCCATCCTCAATATGACACCTCTTCAAATACCTAAACAGGGCTATCATATCACCCCTTCACCATCTCTTCTCCACCCAATGCAAGATCAGCTTGTATAGAAACTGCTCCCTAAAGGTAGAAAGTCTAGAAACTATAGCGCTAACTGGATGACTGAATAACGAAATGTGATTTTTAAGAGCAGCAGCTATGTAAGGGAAGTGTGTGTGTGGAAACACCAGCACATACACACAAACTTCACCTAGAGGTGAAAATGCCACAACAGGAAAGACTGGATCAAGGACAGGTTGAGCCAGCCTTCAATTTCTGGGAGGCTCGGATATGATTCAGCAAGCAGGGGAACAACAACTCAGGAGACATTTTCTGCCTTTTCAGGGTGTCAGGAGATGTTTCGGTTTGAAAGGTGATTCAGATTAAGAAAAAGAACGAGGTGCACCACATTACAGAAGAACCAGTGAAATGTTAGCTATTAAAAGCTGGTAACAGTTTCCCTGATTTGACTCTCTTTTCAGTGTAAAGTAGCCTTGGATGAATGGGATGGATGTACAGGGAAGCAAGAAGGCATATGAAGTTGCTGCACATGTTGTCTTTTGGCCATCTGTCTGCTGAGAAGCCACTTTTCCTTTTCAGCATATATATAAAATCCTATATAGAAATAAAATTTATTATTATTATTATTATTATTATTATTATTATTAAAATCCTATATACCTCTCTCTGTCTAAAAACCCTCAAGCAAATCGATCATGGGGTTTTCTTGCCAAGATTCGTTCAGAGGAGGTTTGCCATTGCCTTGCCCTGAGGCTGAGAGTGGTGACTTGCCCAAGATCACCCAGCAGGCTTCAAGGCTAAGCTGGGAATCGAACCCTGGTCTCCAGAGTCCTATTCCAACACTCAAACCACTACACCACAGTGCACTCAGATATATATATATATATATACACACACACACACACACACACACACAACAATAGCACACTATGCTGTTACAGAACTATTATTCCACTTTAAATGCTGCACCTGCTTCCGGTGAAATCCTGGGCAGCGATAGCAGTTAAAGTGGAATAATAGCGCTATAACAGTGTATGTAGTGTGATACTGTACACACAGAGACAGAGAAAGAGAGATTGAAAGAGAGATTGGAGTTTATCACATGAGGGAATTTGGGGGTATACTCTAAAGGCAATCCGAACGCAATCATCAGGTTTCACGTTATTGCGTGATAACTTATCTCACGCAATTTTGGGCAATGGGAAGTCATTCTGAACGCAATCATGGGGTTTCACGTAATTGCGTAATAACTTATCTCACACAATTTCGGGCAATGGAGGGTCATTTTTGAGGAATGGGAAGTCACTCTGAACGCATTCCGAATGCAACTAGAACTCACGTAAATTCGCTAAACTAGCGAATTTACATGAATTCGAATTGGCTCCTTTCAAAATTGGGAGAAATTCCTCCCCATGTGATAAACTCCATTGTGCCTTCAAGTTGTTTGTAACGTATAGCGACCCCAAGGCAACAGGGTTTTCTCTGCAGGATTTGATCAGAGGGGTTTTTGCCAGTACTTCCCTATGAGGCTGAGAGAGTGTGACTGGCCTAAGGTCACCCAGTGGGTTTAACATATTATATACACACACACACACACACAAATTATATCTATCTTTTTTCTCTGATGAAATTATCACCCTCCTCTGGCTCCCTGGTTTGCTTTTTTTAACAGTTGTTGCACAACAGCTATGAGAAGGAGGACACTGTAGTGTTGACCTTAAGATGTGATGGTACAGGGACAAATTCGCATTTAGCAAGGAAACTCATGAGCAAAACCCTCCCTTTCAGCTTAATTTACTTTGCAGGGTCATTGTAATACCACAGGGAAAACTTCACATAGGCCTTATATGACATGCATTATCAACCACACAGGTTGCCTGATGGAGGTTGAATAGCAAAGATAAGGCCTTGCCAGGACCAACTTTCATTTTGGGTTGAGAGAGGGGAATACGAAGAGATGTCAGGAGAACATGGCATATAGATGCAAGAGAAAGAGAAGTTTACAGACATACTTGGCTTTCTTCTCAGTGGGACGGAAGGTCTGTTGGCTTTGAGAAAGCATTTAATAGACAGCTGGCACTGCATACACAGTCAGCTCTCCTTATCCATGGATTTTTTATTCACGGATTTGAGCATACGCAGCTTGAAAATATTCCAAAAAAAAAAGTATACATTCCAAGTAGCAAACCTTGATTTTCCATATTATATATGGGACACCATTTTGTTGTGCCGTTATATTTAATGGGACTTGAGCATCCACAGATTTTGTTATCAACGGGGGGTCCTGGAATCAAACCCCAGTGGATAACAAGGACCCACTGGACCAATGGTCAGCAATTTTAGAGTCTCTAAATCAGTGGTTCCCAAACTTTGGTCTTCCAAATGTTTTGAATTTCAGCTCCCAGAATTCTTGACTGTTGACCAAGTGGCTCTAATGCTCTAAATGTTTTGGACTATATAATCCTCAGCGCTGGCCATGTGGGTGTTGCAATCCAAACCTTTTAGACGGCACTAGATTGCTCACTCCTGGCCTAGATGATTCTAAGAGGAAGAAGTAAAGAAAAACAAGGGAGAATGTGGTGAGTCATTTAAGAGAGAAGGACACTTTCAGATGGCTGAGGACAACTGTATTAAAAGAGTTCAGGTAACAAACAGGGCTATATCAGTGACAGGAGGGTTAGGTTGTGGTATGCTTTAAAACAGTGTGTAGTATGTGCCAGATGCCAAGTTGAGAGATTTAAGAAGGGATATCATGTGGTCTTGACCTGAGCAATAACGAAAGAAATGGGTAGCTCACTGCATGCCCTTGGGCAAGTCACACGCTCTCAGCCTCAGAGGAAGACAACGGCAAACCTCTTCTGAACAAATCTTGCCAAGAAAACCCCATGATAGGTTTGCCTTAGGGTTGCCATATGTCAGAAACAATTTGAATGTTTATAGCAAAAGGAGAAGTGCACTCCAGTAACTAGCAAGATAAGTGATTTCATGAAATCTACAAAGATCTAGGCAAAATGACTGATGGATACATAAGCTTAGCTGCCTAGCATGCACCGATAACAAAGCAGTTGTTTTAATTCAACAGCACGGTGCTCGGAAAAGTTATTTTGGGGACTACAGCTCCCAGATCAAGATTCTGATACTGGCCAGGGAATTCAAGCAAGTGGAGTCCCCAAAAGTAATTTTACCTAGCTCTGATCACTAGCCTGCCTCCAAACCGTGTATACTCTTCTTAATTTTCCTAGGCTGCAGTTTCTAATTAATAAGGCTGACGATCGCTGCATTTAGTAGGATTAGTACAACATCTCAGCCTTTTAATCCTTCGGCACACAGAGAAAAAAGAAACTCGAGTCTCAGCAAACATGTCAATTAAGTGTTTGTTACACTGTAGCACAACTCATTTCAATGGCAACTAACCTTGCATTCTGACAACATCAACTCCTATGCAACCGATGCCAAGAGAAAGCAATTTCCGAGTCACTTTGTCCAATGTTGGGGAGCTCAAAAACACAGTGCAAAGTTGCCCATCAGAGGCGATAAATACAAAACGAGTGAATAGCAGCGGTCCAGAGTAATCCTCATGAGAAGAAATGAACAAGTAACAGATCAGCGAGTATTTCAAAATGTGTTTCCAGATGGATTTCCAGATGTGACCTAACTACAAATCCTAACCAATGTTCATAAAGGAACAAGGATGAAAGACTAACCAGCAACAAGGTAGTCAGATGGTTTTAGACAGTCAATATATGCTAGCCTAAAGAAATGGTACCAAGAAGGTGGAAAGCCCATGGGCATGATCAGAAAAGGAAGAGAGAAGATTTGCCAAGTTAAGTAAGGGACAGGATTTTTTATGGCACCATTGTATATAATGGGACTTTAGCACCCACAGATTTTGGTGTCCATGGGGGATCTTGGAAGCAAACCAAAACAGATAGCGATGGTCCAATGTACTGTGTTCAAATCCATATGTAGACAATCAGGAGTAACTGTCTGTGAAATCCAAAATGTCTTGACCTGACCTGCCCCACATCTTTGACTAAGCTGTGCTCAGAACATAGATAGATATCCAGCGGATTTTGCAATTCTCAACTGTTGCAATGCATTTCTTGGCAGCTTAAATACAGTCGAAGCTCCACATTTGCAGTTCTGACCTTTGCAGGTTTGATTGTTCACTGACTTGATGAATATGTTCTCTATAGGAATCTCTAGGTCCTTCAGCAGACTCTTTGCTCAACATCTGCTAGACCCTAAAGCAGTGATTCCCAAACTTTAGTCCTCTATGTGTTTTGGACTTCAGCTCCCAGAAGCCCTAGTTAGCTTGACCAGCAGTCAGGAATTCTAGGAGCTGAAGTCCAAAATATCCGGAGGACCAAAGTTTGGAAACTACTGCCCTAGAGGTTCCTAGAGTGAATGCTTCTCTAGGCATTTTTAGGTCCTCCACCACAATTCTTTGATCACCTTCTGGCAAATGTTGACCACAGACTTGCACTTGAGGACCTAAAGATTCCTAGGTCCAAAACACATTGCAGACATAATCCAGTTTGACACCATTTTAAATGCCACGGAATTCTGGGATTTGGTAGTTTTGCGTCATTTAGCCACCTCTGCCAGAGAGCTCTGGCACCATAACAAACAACAATTCCCAGAATTATTTCTGCAGTGCAGATGCAGCTTGAGAAGGCAGTGGGCAAAGAAATTCTCCTTGCCTTGGTATGAAATTCAGGGGGTTGGCATAAGTCGAGAGGCAACTCGAAGGCACATATGCAGACACACAACTAAATCCTAGCAGAAGCATTTCAACCTTTTAGAATGAAAAAAAACCCTATACAGAAGCTGAGAAATCTTACATCATGAAGACGACCATCCTGGCCATCTCAGAACTTCAGGAGGTATCACTTATTGGGAACAATTCAGACTGAATAAAGAAGGTAGACTGGCTCTCTTCCTGATGTTCTTCTGACAATAAGGGAATAAAGTGTTTATAGAGAAATAAAGAAATGTCGGAGTTTATCACACGGGAGGAATTTGTCTCAATTTCGAATGGAGCCAATTCGAATTCACATAAATTCGCTAGCGAATTTACATGAATTCTAATTGCATTCGGAATGTGTTCAGAATGACTTCCCATTGCCTGAAATTGCGTGACATATGCTCATACACAATAACGCGAAACCCCATTAATGTGTTCGGATTGCCATTGCATTATACCCCCAAATTCCATCGTATGATAAACTCCGTTGTATTTATGGGGAAAGGTCTTGTGATAATTTAAACAATAGTTTAAGAAAGCTAGTCCGTTCTGGCAGTGTTCCAAAATCTGGGAGCTGCCACTGGGAAGGCCCTCTTCTGCATTTACACCAAATATTGCATATGAAGGTTTCGGAGTAGAGACAAGATCTGAGAACAGGCTCACATGAAAAGATGCAGTCTTTTACAATGCCTGGACCTGAGGTCCTTACAGTCCAGAAATCATCAAGCAGCCCCTTCTGGGCAGACTAGAAGGGGAGAATTTTAGGGTTCAGCTAAACTGAAGTGAAGTTGTATATGCCTTTATAGGTACCAATTAGCCCTAAGGTTCTCCAACCGTGCTAAGCAGAATAATTCACATCTTACTTTAGGAAGATTTCCCTTCAATGCATGCTCTTCCATATATAGAACACTGAATAATTCAGTCACACTGGATCAGTAGTTACCACTTGTACACTCAAACTTGAGTGCAGCTGCTTTACAGATTAGAAGAACACCAGCTCAAAGTTCAAAAGATTATAAATGGCTAGGAAGCCATATGTCAATTGCCTGGGCTAATCCGAGATGGAAGATGGAAACGGGGGAAAAAATATCTTGTACCTGAAGTATTCCTAACAAACATCAGTGGGGAAAATTCAGCCCTTTTCTGTGAAAAGGATTCGTGACACACGTCTGGAGGCCTAAGTAACACTATTCATACAAGAGGCAATTCTTTACTCCAGCATAATCGCAGTAATAATAGGATATGGCATCATGAAAGGGATTCATAAAGAGGTGTTGTCACACAACTTATTTTATGGCATACTATTTTAACAGTGACTTAAAGTGTTGTAAACAAAATACAAGCCACTTGATCTTGAACTTGAAAGACCTGCATCCAAGTGACACTTCTGCAAGCAAAAGGATTTTCTACAAAGCAACTGACTGGGCTTTAAATTGTTTTGAGCATGCCATTTTATGCTGAAACATCTAACATATCTGTAAAAGTACAGAAGATTAAATGACACTATCCAAGACAGGATAATCAGAGGGACTGTCAGTTTCAAAGCAACCGAACAGATAAGACTGGATCATAGGGTACTGAAAAGTCTGAAACCTATGCTCAATAAATAATTCTTACAGGGGACAATGGACAGACTTTGTTGTGCTTGTTTGCCTTCTAGTGAATTCCAAGAATAAAAGATACCCTGGCCTCGCTATTTTAGTATTTTCCTATCTGAACAAGATACACTGGAGAAAAATCTAGTAGCAAAATCTAGTAGACAGATCCATAGGGATTAATGCAAATTGAATACAAAGCATGCAACCGTACCATAAATAAACATAATTTATGTTATGCTAAAACAAGTATTTGCTTTTAACACAAGCAATCTACCTCTCCTAGCAAGCTTAGATTCAATTAACTGACACTCTACATGTAAACAGAGTTTGCATCCAAACCAGCAAGCTACAGAGGAGCTAACAGGAGCTGGCTGTAGCTGCAAAATGAGCTGTGCAAAAAGGGAGCACCTGTGCTAACAGTGTTGGATCGAGACTTGAGAGATCCAGATTCTTATTGTACCATGCATCTCTTTGGCTAACCTTGGTCCAGCACTCTCTCAGCCTGACCTTCCTTTGCAAAAGGGTGGTGATGATGACCATCATCATCATCCGGCCTTTCTCCCAATATGGGACCCATGGCAATTTACCGCATAGGTTAAAACAAGTACAGATTTTAATATATATCTATATCTATATCTATATATATATATATATCAGCAATTGTATGAAAACATTGATGTATTCTCCCGTGAGGAGTTCCACAACCTCGGGGTAAACACCAAAACGACCCCCTCACAGGTTCTCACAAAACGTGCCTACAACTGTGGTGAACCTGTGATAAAGCCCTTGCCTGATGTCAGCAGCTCATATACAGTAGAGTCTCGATTATCCAGCCTTCGGTTATCCAACATTCTAAATTATCCAGTCGCGGCTGCTGTGATTTCTTTAAATTTTCAGAGGACTGAACTGTTTATACTGTAAATCACAATGTTGATCAGTGATTTCTTTACATTTACATTTGCTGTTATTGCAGTAAAACTTCAATACATTTGCAATTCATAATGATTTCAAGGTTTTTCTTGGGACCTTCTGGATTATCCAACTATCAGCCAATCCAGTTTATGTCGGATAATTGAGACTCTACTGTATATGAAGATAGAATTTGTCAGAAAGACTGGATCCAAACCACGTAGGGGTTTATGGGTCATAATCAGCTCTTTGCATTATGTTCAGAAAAAGACTGGTGACATTTTTTCCAACATGGGATGTACAATTTCTTTGCAACTAGCCCTGGCCACACACCATTTTGGTCCCGTCAATGAAGTCCCCAGTTTTCAAAGGCAAACCATGGTGATGATGATTGCAAGTGATGGTGCTGAGAGAAGGAGTGGAAAGCTAGCAGAGTATGGTCAAGTTTCTTTTTGGATAACTACAGCATACACTTTGAGGGTCTTCTGGAAGTTGTGGTTAAGAAGAAAAAAAGAACTTTTCCAAACAATGGGCACCGGCTCTAATTCCATCATCCATGTGGCTAAAATAATTATTTTTCTATTTTAGGTAGAGAATCTATTTGGTATACAGAGCTGCTGAAAGCACTGCAGCATGCAATCAGTGTTCCTGACATCTGTCAGCACACTGCCCAGTTGTGTCTTGGTCCTTACAACAGAGAATATCGAATACAATTCAAGAAGCTGCATCACGAAGGACTTCTAAGTAAGTAGTCACAAAACTCAGCTTCGACTGTAATGCTCATGGGCTCTCTCACATGGGAGCCAGTCCCTGAATCAATCGTATTGCACAAGTGAACACTGGAGATAGATGAGTTGATACCTGTGACTACAGTTCTTTGAGTGGTCATCTATGGAATCCCTCCAATTTGTTGAAGTTGAGTGTTCCAAACTATTGACTGCATATGTTTGGGTGAGTCACAGAGATCACAAAGAACCACTACATTTTGCAGAAAGCCACCAGTTGCTACCAGGTGGCTTATGCTAGTGTATGTGTGTGTCCCCCCATGAATTTCATAAGGTTTTCTTAGGCAAGGACCCAAGTAAAAGACTGGAAACCCTATTGTTCAAGCCAATATGCTTTTAAAATTTATGACACAAAAGTGCAAATGGTGGGTAAGAAACTCATTTAACTTGCTGGAATAGCATGTGGAACCCAAATGTCTCCTAAAAAAAGCAAACTCCTCATATGAAATTCATCACTTACAAAAAGCTTTGAACCCCAAGAAGGATGCTTCAGGGAGCCATTACTCATCTCTGTCCAGTGGTCCAGAACACAGTTATAAACTTCACAAGGGTCTTGTCAAATCAAACCAAGACATATCTTGCCTAGCATCCCTTACAAGATCCTGGACACCCAGTAGGCAGATTGTGGTCTACCACCACATTTTGACAGGAGCTCTCTAAATAAATTCAGCCAAATATAGTTATGTCTTTTTGGGGTGGGGAGAGGCTTTCTTGCAAAGTGACCATGTATTCGCTATACTGTATAGTGAGCCTTTGGTATCCACTGATATTTGGTCCCAGGACTCCTCATGGTTTACAACAATTTACAAAATCTGTGGATGTTCAAGTCCCATTAAATATAACACAGTAAAATGGTGTCCCCTACATAAAATAGCAAAATCAAGGATTGCTTTTTGGAATTAATATTTGTTTTGAAGCTGAGGATGGTTGAATAAAGAATCTGTAGATAAAAAACAAAGAATGGCTAAAGTATCCGTTGATACAGAGGGCGACTGTATTTTTTAACACAGTAAACCAATGCTCTCAGTTCTTTCCTTCAGAAAAATGCCTTGACCGAGATGACAGAACTCACGCAATACTAGCTGGTATGTAGTTTAGGAGCATCCTGACTAACATTTTCTGACATCTGCAAGCACAGAGACAACTGAGAATTCATTTGCAGCTTGGCTCTCAACACTGACTATTCCAGAAAAATTCTGGGTCAGTTGAAGTCAGCACTTCCCCTGCTAATATTAATTTCTGTAAACTCAGGCTCAACTAAGTCTTACTTGGACACCTCATTGTGGCTCTTGAGGGTTGTGCTACCATTTTACCAATACAATAAGGCTTTAAGTACAATGGAAAACATATGCTGTCCAAATGCCTGCCCAGTTAAGCTCATCACCTGAGTTACCAGGTGACAAATTACCTACAGGAACTATGGAAAAAATATAGTGTGAAATAGTTAGATATGCAAATTGGTGAAAGAATTATCCACATCGGTTAAATCATGGGTTTTCATCGTATTCAGGATAAATAAACTATTCAAGGGAAATGTTCATTCTGGGTCAGATCACTAGTAGCCTGGCACAGTTCTGTGTATATAGTAGTAGCTTCTTCAAATGCAGGCAGATTCCTTTTCCAGCCCTGCCATCCCAAATTGTTTGCACGGAAATAAGGACATCACAACCCTCCCTAACTTGCTGCCCTCTCCACACATGCTGGACTAGAATTCCCATCATCCCAAGTCACTGACTACGGTGGCAGGATTTGTAGTCCAACATATCCGGAAGGTTTCAAAGATATAGCCGTGTTAGTCTGTAGAATCAGTGTGTTGAGAGATCTTGTAGCACCTTTGAGACTAACTAAAGAAAGAAATTGGTGGCATGAGCTTTTGTAGACTTAAGTCTACTTCTTCATATCATCCAAATGCATCTGAGGAAGTAGATTTAAGTCTATGAAAGTCCATGCTTCCAACTTCTTTCTTTAGTTAGTCTCAAAGATGCTACAAGATCTCTCTACATACTATATCCAGAAGGTGTCATGTTGGAGGAAACTGTTATAATTGTAAAACATGTTGTTTGCCACTGAGTACTGCCTCTCCCCATATAACACCCCATCTGAAAGTGCTCCAACATTACTGCATTTGTAATATTTACCAAGAAGAAATATGTATTTCTATAGAAATCCGGTTAAAAAGATCAAGGGATATTGACACATTTATTTTAGTGAGTGATAAACATTACCTTTTTTAAAAAAAATGGAACCTCAATAGTAAAAGTATTTCTTGTCAAAGAGCAAGTGCTGTTCATACAAAAGAATCCCTATGCAGGAAATAAAGACAGATACTCCTGATTGCATTCACACCCACCAGATTCCTGCTAATGAAAGAGTACAATGATTTACATACACCGTTTGGCAGGACACCAATTTCCTATTCTGTCATATCTTCTTCACCAAGTCAAACAGCCTGGAAGGATTCAGACTGCATGGGAGTGTTAGCACGGAAAATGAGTACCTGTATTGCAAGGAAGAATTGCTTGCTTGCAGGAAGCCAAGATTGTTAAACACTTACTACAGGTATATGCAAAAGGCACCAGAGGATGTATTGAGACTGCTTCCTACTTTGCTCCTACTTCCTGCTTGACTCTCTGAAATTAATCCAGAGTCTATGAATAGGAAAAGAGAAAGGCAGTACTATTTTTGGAAGGAAAGGCTGGCTCCAAGTTAGAAGGAGAAACAAACTGAGCTGAGGTTCTGCAATGCTCAATTTTAAGAACAATCTTTTGGATCCTGACCATGGTCTTTTGAAAGCAGCAGCTCATCTATATCCAAGAGGACTTCCAGTTTCTGTTTCTTGAGTTTCCTGCCCCCAAGGCCCACACAACGCACTGCTTTTCAAGCTTAGAACATATTGTGGCAATGAGCATGTATCAACTATTAAAAGAGCATTCACAAGACTTGGGCATACCCAATGGTGTGGTGTGAATCTCCCTTAACATCACTCAAGGGTTTGCAAGATAGTTTAAAATTTCAGTGCCACTGCCAACGCACCAATGTTCCCAAACATGGTTCTCAGAACAGGCAGCCAAAATTGGCTGCTCATTTCCAAAAGATGTGATCTGGTTTTCTAAGGTTTGACACCACAGCACAAATTGCAGGTTGCATTCGTACATGGCTAATGCAATGAAGAGCTTGTTTTGGTTCTGTGAACAGAATTCAATAAACATCTAATATCTCCAAGTCAATGTGAGAAATACATCTTATCCTGGGATAACCAAATCAAACTAATTTTAAGTTAGATAAATGAGAAATTCACTGACTAAAGCATACCAATCCCTGGAGAATTGCAAGGTACATGTTGTATCAAGGCACAAAAGAAATGGATTGCAGGTAGTAAATATAATATAATCAAAATATAACTAAGACATCAACATTACAAAACATTATGACAAACAGCACTGTTGTTTATTGTTTCTATCTTGGTCACTCTAATGTGATATCATTCTGTATTCAACATTATACTTGTTACTTGCGTACTAGTTTCTTGTTCCGGCCTTCTCTTTCTACATATTTTGATTATATAGTATTTATTTATACACTTACAATCCCTTTTACAATTGGCTTTGGCAGCTTTGGTGCTACATGTACCCAGTAACCCCACAGGATGCAAAAGGACTGCCAACCCAAACTTTGCACATCTGCTCAGCAAACAGTAGTGCATTATGAGAGTTGGAAAGTTGTCTATTGATGTACTACACCCCAAAGACAATTTTCTTTTTTCACTAATGCAGTATTTCTTAAAAGTAAATTGCTAGTATAATGGAATGAACACAGTGGTAAGCAAATTTAAAATTCACATTGTATTTGACTTTTCTTTATACATAGTTTTTTGTGGGTTTTTCAGGCTATGTGGCTGTGTTCTAGAGGAGTTTATTCCTGATGTTTCGCCGACATCTGCAGCTGGAATCTTCTCTGATATATACAGAGATGCCAGCCACAGATGCTGGCAAAACGTCAGGAATAAACTCTTCCAGAACATGGCCACGTAGCCCGAAAAACCCACAAAAACTAAAGCCTTCGACTTCACAGTACAAATACAAATGATCCTGTGTAAAGTTTTGAGAATGTTGCTTTTGTTTTTGTTATTGTGTGCCTTCAAATCATTTCCAACTTATAGGGGCGAAACAGATGGGCAGGAAAAAGTGGCTTGAAGCTGCCTTTTCTTAAGTCACATTGAAACCCCACCAACCGCACCACCGGCTCCCAAGGCAGCTGGAGTGCTCATGTCATGACCACCTGACATGGCTTCAAGCCAGGAAGAAAAGGGGAAAAAGCTGCTTCTTTTTGAAATGGCTTTTCTCTGCATAAGGGCACTTTTCTGCTGGCATCAAGGCATGTGTCATCTAAACACCACACCTTCAAGCCAGCCTGAAAGCACTTCTTTTTGCCTGACTGTTTCAGGCCATAGTGACCCTAAAACAAACCTATCATGGGGTTTTCTTAACAAGATTTTAAAGGGGCAGTTTGCTATTGCTTTCCTTAAGGCTGAGAGCATGTGATTTTTCCAAGGTCACCCAGTGAGTTTCATGGTCAAGCTGGAAATCGACCCCTGGTCTCCAAAGTCAGAGTCCAACACCCTAACCATTATGCCATGCTGACTCTACATACACTCCACTAAATCTCCTCCCTTATGATCAAATATCAGTTCAATTATTTTAGCTATGTAAAACCTTTTCACGCATTTAGGCAGCACATAAAAATAGGCAAGGCTTTTTCATTTTGTGCAACTGCTTGCCCTGACAAGAACCGACTCAGTGAATCACTGTACAGTCAAGCCCTCTGTATCCACTGATGTTTTAATCCATGGATTAAAACATCCACAGCTTAAAGTTCTACACAGAGAGACATACACACAGTCCAGCTCAGCCATGCAACTCAGTAGGTGATCTTGAGCAAGTCACACTCTCTCAGCCTTAGAGGATGGCCATGGCAAATCCCCTCTGAAGAAACTTGCTAAGAAAACCCCATGATACGTTCGCTTTAGGGTTGCCATAGCTCGGAAATGGATGGAAGGCACACAACAACAAGTGTGTACTGTACGTGTCTATATATATACACACAAACATATATGTGTATGCATGTATGTTCCAATAAGCAAACTTTGATTCTGTCATTTTATCTAAGGGACACCAATTTACTACACTATTGTATTTAATGAGACTTGAGCATCCATGGATTTTGATATTCATGGGGGTCCTGGAACCCCACCAGATACCAAAGGCCCACTGTATAAATCAACATTTGAGCAAATACCATTGATTCAATGGATCTGCTCTAGTTGGGACCAGCAATTGGATTTAGACCCAGGTCTCCAGGTGAAGCACCTATTAGCTCCCTGGCTTGGTCACCCGCTGACAATTATCCTAGTCATATTAAAAGGCCTGGCCATGCCCCCTAACTTCATCTGCCTTGTTGGGGTGGTCCTTCAGTGGGTGGGAACCCTGCGCACCACCACATACCCTGATGTAATATCATGTGCGAATGCAGTCAATACATGCGTTCATGTAGGTAAGTGTTCAAAGCACCCATAAAAAACATGTATAAATCATCATGAAGAGCAGAGGCGGTACACTACCGAAAAAAAGAGTCAGTAATGGCATGCAATGCAAGCATTCGATGACACTTGACTATGACAAGGCATAAATAAGAGGTCAGAAGTTCCACATGACTTTGCAGCATGTCAGATTAGTCACAGTCTGAAAAAGGAAGAAGCCAGGTCAGATAATGAAAAGAAGCAGCGTCTGCTTCCTTACTTGGAAAGGATACAAGTAAGATACAGATCGATTCTTCCTTGATCAAAATGCTTGGGACCAAAACTGTTTTGGATCTTTTTTCCCCCAGATTTTGGAATATTTGCATATACATAATGGAGTGCACCGAGGAATTCCAGGGGGAAAAAAATCAGCATGGGCTTTATAGACTAGAGCAAAGCATTTGACTGTGCAGATCATGAAAAAACTATATGAGGCTCTGATAGACATTCTCATTTGATAGTCCTGATGAGAAACCTATATTTAGGACTAGAGGCCACTGTCAGAACAGAATATGGGGAAACAGAATGGTTCCCAATTGGCAAAGGGCTCAGGCAAGGCTGTATTCCATCTCCCTTATTGCACTCAGAAAATATCCTAAGTGGAAGCTTGGACACAAAAGACGGAGGAGTGAAGTTAGGAGAAAGAAATATCAACAATCTAAGATATACAGACTGACACCATACTAACAGCGGGAAAGATCATAGACTTGGAAAAACTAAGGAAGCTCAAGTGAGAAAGTGCAAAGGCAGGCTTACTGCTGAACATAAAGGAAACAAAATAATGACAACGGGAGAGACATATAAATTCAATCTAAACAATGAAGAAATTGAAATACTGTAGCGTTCCCATACCTTGGATCAAAGACTGATCAATGTTCAGTTCCAACTCAGCCATAAAACTCACTGGATGGCTTTGCGCTCACACCTTTGAGTCACCTGTTGACTTATGGCAAACCAATGAATTTCATAGGGTTTTCTTAGGCAAGGAATAATCAAGAGAGGGTTTGCCAATTCTTTCCTCTGAAAATATAGCCTACAGCACCTGATATTCATTGGTGGTCTTCCATCCAAGTACCAAGCGTGTGATATGTTTTTAGTGTATTGAAATTGTTTTTATTTTATACTACCTATTGCTTTTATGTTACTGAGATCTTTCTGACATAAAGCAGGGTAGAAATATTTTAATAATTGAATGAGTGAATATATAAATGTTTTGCTGGTTAACCTTCTGAAAGCATGCGGTTGGCTGTCATGCAAAAATCAGAAATTTCCTCCACAGGGCTAACTTTTACCTTCCTGAAGCTTCTTCCCCAGTGAAATAAACATTAGGTGTACACCTTGCGTTTTCAAGGGTGAGTCAGTCCCATACACATTATAATAGTTGTTGCGTGCCTTCCAGTCATAACGTAAGCTTGTCACTGGTTTTTTCAGGGGCTGAAAAGGTGTGACTTGCCCAAGATCATCCAATGGGTTTCAATGGCCAAATGGAGAACTGAACTCTGGTCTCTAGTGTCACAGTCCAATGCTCAAACCACCACCAGCTCTTTCAAATGACAATAGCAGTCCTAAATACACTGCTGAGGAATCACCGATTTGAACTGTTCAGACATGGCCTTGTGCTAGCAAAATCTGTTTTGTTGTGTGTGTTTGCTTTGGCAAACCAGGGCACACTCCAAGGGGCCCAGTCATTGCTCTCCTAGCAACGCAGAGGATTCCTGTCCCTACACTTTGATCAGAACACAAAGTTCAAGATTTGAAATGTCTGTGGACGCAGAGAAAGACTGACAAAAGTGTCATGAACAGCTAACAGGGAGTGGAGGAGGAAGGAGGCTTTACAGTACTTCTGTGCAATGCACAAGTCGGGAAGACCTTTGCAGCTGCATTATTTAGACAGGAGAAATTCAGGAAAAACAAGGTAAGCAATGAGAGCAGATGAAAGCAGAAAATGAAATGTGATTTCTACTTTTCCTCTACAACCCATTTAAAGAGAGTATTCCCCCGCTCCCCGCAACATATTCTTAAAACATGCCTACAATTCTTTTATGTACACATAAACACCAACGCAAAACTGACTTTGAAACATACAAGAAAGATTTCAAAAATCATATGCTAACCATTCTGCTTCATAATCAAGATGTAATAGTCAATTTTCACTCAATTGTATCTGCTACTATTAAAGACATACATTTTGAAAGAGCTTCAATCCCCATAAAACCCATTGGGTGACCTTGGGCAAGTCACACTCTCTCAGCCTAAGACAATAGCAAACCTCCTCTGAACAAATCTTGCCAAGAAAACCCCATGATAGGTTTGCTCTAAGTTAGAAACAAGTTGAAGGAAACACAACAACAACCACCAATAGTCAATTTTTCATCTATGATATCTGCTACTATCAAAGACACACATTTTGGCAACAAAACTTTTTACTGCCTTTGTTAGGAATGAATGAAATCCCCTTGACAAGGTTCACTATTGAAACACAATATTCAGTTTTTAAAAGACAAAAGTTTTGAGAAAGCAACAGGACAACACTGATGGCATACAGCACGTTTTTGTAGAGTCTGATGAAATTAGGGAAAGAAGCTCCAAATTTTTTGGATACCATCCATTCATTCAAAGTTATCAATCGGGTTTTGTTATGTTTGTTAACATAAGAGGTCTTCACAATTAACTTGTAAACAAAGATCCTGAAACTCACAGGTAGAACACAGAGGATGTTCTATAGAGCAACCCAGAAAGCTTGAAGACAAACGAGGATCTAGACTAGTAATAGCATTTACATTCTGTACCACTTCATACTAAACTAAGGAGTCTCGAAGTGGCTTGCAACGTGCAAGCCAATTGCTCCCCAACAAGCTGGGGACTCATTTTACCAACCTACAAAAGGACGGAAGGCTGAGTCAACCCAGGAGCCCTGCCTGGGGTTGAACTCACAATCTTATGGCTGCAGTATTGGCATTTTAACCACTGTGTCACCAGGGCTGCTAGACTAGACAAGAAACGCAGCAGCAGTACCCATCACTCAATCCATTGGGTCACTGTTGATACCTGAGACTCCTGATGCTCCAGAGAAAGCATCACCATAGAGGGAACTATGCTTTTATCCCTCATACTCTTGTTTGCACCTGGAGCAGATCGAAAGGCGACATCAGCCAGCCAAGCCAGGCTTTGCCTTGGTTCTTGTCATGATGGCAGGTGTTGCTCGCCTGTTCAGCCTGCCTCCTCCCTTGAAAGGAGCAGCAATGTGACAGGAGTCAAGGCAAAGGTTTCCTGGCTGGCTGGCTGGACCTTCACATTGCTATTCATTCCACTGTGACTGCAAGCTGGTGGAAAGAAGTAGAAGTCTCCCCCCCAACCCTAATCTGGTGCCTCCAAGGAAAGGGTTAATGGATGGTGTAATTGTTACTGGTTCAGTGCTTAGGTATTATTATTAGGGTTTCAAATATTGAGAGGGGGTCCTCAGCACCAAAAGATCTTTAAAGGGGATCCCAGGTAAAGAAAAGGTTAAGAACCACTGAGCTTGGGTGAGTAACTCAAAACACATGTGCTAGCTCAGCTGCTATTTGCACTTGCATTTCTTCCTCACCTCAGGCTGCATCCACACTGCAGAAATAATCCAGTCTGACGCCCTTTTAACTGCCTAGGCTCAATGGCATGGAATCTGGGAACAGTAGTTTGTTGTGGCACTAGAGGTCTCTGGCAAAGGAGGTTAAATATCTCACCACAATTGCCAGAATTCTACTGCACTGAGCCATGGCAGATAAAGGGGTGTCAAACTGGATTATTTCTGTAGCGTGGATGCAGCCTGAAACTGGTTCCAGACTAGATAACCGGCTAAAAAATTCCATCTCTGTGTTGTGTGGGTTTCATGCGTATACTACATCGGATCACTATAATGACAGGGGACAGCTGTAAACTAACTGGGAATCTAAATCCCACTTCTCAGACTTGAGATCTTCCCTGGCTTCTGATTGCAATGCAAGACTAGTTAATCTTTGTGTCAAACTGGATTATTTCTGCAGGGTGGGTGCAGCCTCAGGTTAGTCCTAAAATTTTTGATTCCCAGTTTTATCAAAAACTTTGATGGAACTTCTCTTGTTCATAGGCTGTGAAATCTTGCTTCCTGTATTACACTTTGCTGAGTTACACACTTTAAGAACTGTATCATGCAGAGAACTGAGCCATTGTTGGCCCTCCAAATATTCAAGATATTAAGGGAGTATCCTCCCATTTACTGGCTAGCTAAGCTAACAAACCTGTGCCCTGACTTTTTAAAAAGTAGCTCCACACGGAGGTAACCTCTAAAACCATCATCTTCGAAGGCGTTTTGCCTTCTGACATGAGAGGGGTGGACACAAGCTAAAATTTAAAATGATCATTCTGTGCTGCCTTTCATCTCAGGAACTCAAGGAAGTGAACGCTCTTCTTTCCTCTTCCAGGTTATTCTCACAACAACTCTGCGAGGTAGGTTACGCCGAGAAAAGCCACTGAACCAATGAGCTCCATGGCTGGGCAGGGGTTTGAAGCTGGATCTCCTCCATCCTAATCTGGGACTATTCTCTACAATAAGCAAAAAGAGGTGCATTTATGCATTTATTTATTTATCCACCTCATCCCCAAGAATGGGACTTCTAAATTATTAAACAAGTACAAATTAAAAACTATACAAAACCTTCAGTAAAAAATCTAAATATAAAAGTTATTTAAAGAACAATGACATCATCCGCAGAGTTAAACCCATTTAAAGACGCTATTAAAAATCAACAAAATAGCAGAGCACACCATTAAAAGCCCATCACAGTCAGTTCCTAAAAGCCTGGTGGTATAATAGAAATGTTTTTACTTCCCAGCAGAAGTAAAGCAAGGAGGGAGCCATCCTAGCCTCTTTAGGGAGGGAGTTACAAAGTTTGGGAGCAGCCATCAAAAAGACCTGTTCCCTTGTCCCTACCAAATGAGCCTTGGGATTCATCTGCACTGCAGAAATAATGCGGCTCGATAACATTTTAACTGCCATGGCTCAATGCTCACAAAACTACATTTGCCAGAATCCTATAACACTGAGCCACGGGCATTAAAGGGGTATCAAACTGAATCATTTCTGCAGTGCGGATGCACGCTGAGAAGGCAGTGGGCAAAGAGAAGGGCCTCTGTTGAAGACTACAGAGCTCTAACTAGCTCATAGAGACACATTTGTAGTAAATTTGATTCGGAGTGGGACCTTATCAGAGAGCAGGCTGATATTTTGCACATTTTGTTTCTCAGACACATCCTCAGTCACACGTACATCATCTCCTGTAGACAGATAAGATGCCCTGCATAAAGAAAATGAAAAAGACGAAACTTCTCCCTGATGTGCATTTTTCATTTACAAGCAGGAAGTAGTTTTTGGAGGTATGGTATGGGATGCATATTTGTTCATGTGAAAGGCCTCAAAACCTCAATCCTAGAATCATAGAGTTGGAAGAGATCCCAAGGGCCATCCAGTCCAACCCCATTCTGCCATGCAGGAACTCTCATTCAAAGCATCCCCGACCGATGGTCATCCAGACTGTTTAAAGACCTCCGAAGGTGAGATGGTCTGGAGCCTAATCACAGGATTATTTCCTCTGATGTTTGTAAAAGCTAGACTCTAGGTGTGAGGATTCTGGCCAAAGAATACTATTCACTCATCCTGAACATCCTTCTTAAGCAAACCCAAATGGTGATTGTCTAGCATTAAGTTCTTCTCCTTTATCATTCCCCACTAATGGATGGAAAATAAGGTAAATTAGCTCTGTGTTCACCATCTGAACACGGGTATCACTAGGGAGTGTGAACCCACCATGTGATACTGTATGGGGGTGTGTGTGACACTACTGATCCCCAAACATCTGTCTTTAGGCAGAAACAGGTGCTGGCATTTGTCTGCATTCTTTTAAAATGCTGGAGCTGAACAGAAAGAATGTCATGAGTGGAGCATGGCTTTGTGGGAGGTGAAAAACATCACTGTCTCACCAAAATTTTACTTTAATCACATAAACCACATGAAAAGTTGAGCATGAGTCAAAAATGTGATGCAGCAGCTAAAAAGGCCGTTGCGATTCTAGGCTGTATCAACTGAAGCAGAGTGTCTAGATCAATGGAAGTAACACCGTGTTTCCCTGAAAATAAGACAGTGTCTTATATTATTTTTTGCTTATGTAGGTCTTATTTTCAGGGAATGTCTTATTTTTCCATGAAGAAGGATTCACATTTATTGTTGAACCAAAAAAAATATATGAATATTTATTATATACAGTACTGTATGTATATTTATATACAAAAACTTTGCTAGGTCTTACTTTCGGGGGAGGCCTTATATTTAGCCATTCAGCCAAACCTCTACTAGGTCTTACTTTCCGGGGATGTCTTATTTTGGGGAAAACAGGGCAGTGTTAACCCTTAGTGTCTCTTCCAACTCAATGATTCTATAATTCTATGAAACTATGTACATGTAGACACATTTAAGCTGTGGGTATGATATTGCAATTTAAAGGTATTTAAAATCAAAGGTATAATTTTAACTTTGCTAGTTGTTTATGCCACAACTATAGCAATATACTGGAATTGTGATTTATGAGCAACATTAATTAAAAAAAAATAGTAAGGATTCCTTATGGTATGGCATTGGTCAATGGGGTGTCACCATGAGATATTGCACTAGATGACACAAACCCCAGTGATGCCACTACATCTGAACCTCCATGTTGAAATGCAAGATTCCCTTTAGAAATAGGTACATTATTTGTTTGCATTTTTGGCACAAATATGGCAAAACAGTGTTCAACAAGGCAAACCTCTACATAAATTCCTTACAAAAACAAAGGCATGCTCCCTCAGCAACATGAAGCCTTATGCAAACCACAGACTGCAAAAGTGATATACCGTATACACCCGACGATAAATCGGCCTCATGGATAAATAGAGAGCCGCTTTTGGGGTCAAAATTATGGATTTTGATATGACCCATAGCTAAGTCAAGGGTAAAAATTAGGGACAATATAACCAAGCATCTAAAGGATGAAGCAAAGGAAAATAAGGCCAAAGAACCTACAAAATTCTGGCAGGCATAACTGTTTGTGCTAAAGCAGTGGTTCCCAAACTTTGGTCTCCAGATGTTTTGGACTTTGGAATTAAAAGCTGGTTAGGGCTTCCAGGAGTTGAAGTCCAAAACATCTAGAGGGTCCAAATTTGGGAACCATTGCACTAAAGGGTGGATAAGAGAATAGAGGGGGGGGGGGGGTTAGTGCTTCCAGGACAGATCATACTCTTGCTTTTTGCCAGGCAATGGTTCTTTTTAAAATAAGAGTTAAAGCAAAGTAATTACATTTACTCCTGAATAAGTCAAATCAGAATTTTTAGGTCAATTTTTGACTAAAATTTCTAGACTTATACGTGAGTATATATAGTAATTTTCACCTGTCTCGGGTTTCCTAGCAATTTCAAGTTACAATTCCTGCTGCCCTAGCCTGGCTGACAATTGGGGATTATGGGAGTCCTAGTAAAAAAATAAACCCTGGGAAGGTTCGGGAAGGCTATTCTGGCACATTCTGTCGATATGCTAGAATGGCAAGACCTCTGCCAGTTTTCTATGAGGTTGAATAGAGAAAGGAATGTTTGTCCTCTTCCGAAGAGATGTTTTCCAGCCATGCCAGCAACCCAGTATGTTTATCTTTCAGGACAGACTTGCTTTTACAATTAGTTTGAACAGGAACGCAATCCATGCAAAGAAATTCTCCAGCAGCTACAATCAGTAGTAGCGGGAGGGAACTTTCCTAGACTTTAGTAGACAGTTCGACATTTCGCGATAACAAGTTGTATCGACGACCGATTCATCAAACCAAGTAAGACCAATTGATACAGAGTCAGTAATCACTTTAGTGAGAATGCCTCCTTGAAAAAGAAATAGAAAGCAATGGGATATCCCAAACAGATGACCAACACTTCTTGTTGCTACCACCCATCATCCATTCTTCCGCTTTTGAACTGGCAAATAGCTGGTGTGTCCCTCCAAATGCAACCTCCTTCATAAAATGGTTGCCTTGGCTTTCAACGGAGAGGAACCACATCTGATCTAAAGTCTGTAGTCCAAAACGCACTGCAGAAATAATCTGGGTTGAGACTGCTTTCACTGACCTGGCTTAATGCTAGGGAATTTTGGGAACTGTAGTTTTGTAAGACATTCAGTCGTCTCTGTCAGAGAGCTCTGGTGCCACAGTTCCCAGGATTCGCTAGCACTGAGCCAGGGCAGTTAAAGCGGTCTGAAACTGGATTATTTCTGCAGTGTATTTTGGACATGGGGTCAGTTACTTATCCTTAGTGTGTTTTCTTAATAAGGCACATTTCCTTGCAAAATTCAGATTCTCACTATCTGTAGAATAAAGTAGGCAGAGCAAGCTTGAAAATTCTACTTTTTAAAAAATCAGTTTAAAAAAACAAACAAATTCCAAGCTCAACCAACTGGAGCCAAGTGGCCCAGTCTGATGGGCATACATTAGGAAGTAAGGTTTATTATGGAAAGGGTATCTCCGAAAATCCTTTCAGACATGAAATTTGTAATCAGAATCAGTATTAAGCTTACAAATCCTTCATACAAATATCCATTCCAGGATTCCCACCAGCATTTTTTCTCAGCAATTTAAAGGAAGGGGTAGGTTTTAAGCTGTTTCCTGCAGCTGAGACAACTGGGCATAAAAATATCCCTTGTCATGCCAGTGAAAACCACTCAGAAATTGACCATCTGCCCATTCCTGATCTAGGATTGTGAAGCTCAGTGTTGGGCCGTGCCAAGGAAGGAGGACAGGTGCATCAGGAAAACCTGGAAAAAGGTATTTCACAGACACAGACACACACACCTGGTTCAAAACGTACATACCTAAGATACAGAAAGAAACCAGCGTCGAAAAACAAAGGCCATCGCATTTGTAAGAGTCATGTCGAGCTAACATTGGTCCCATAAAGTCTTCTATTTTAACATTAAATCATTCTATTAGATGCTACAATAGCTTGGCTAACTCTCCATCAAACAGATCAAAATTAATAGAAACCTAACAAGTGAACTTAGTAATGAAAACTTTTGAAAATTCTCACTCCATGGAGCATACAGATGAGAACCTATATCCTATTTTTCACAAGATCCCACTCTTTCTTGTAAGCAGACATGTCAAAAGGAGTATATTCAACTTTTCAGACATTATCAAGACGATAAATCCAGATTTATAGCGTCTCTAAAGTAGATATCTTCTCTTTACAATCCAAACAACGCTGCCAGATCCTAAGAAGTTAAGAGGTTAAAAACAGATCAAGGAGATTTAGAAGCCATATGAAAACAGCCCTGTGAGACTGGAAGAAAAGAAACATTCTCACATACACAGAAACCCCACTTTTCTGGATTTAAAAGAGGAAGTTGGAAACTGCAGATTCATGAAAAAATATAAACTCGGTCAAGTTTGTGTTTCGACACCTGATTTCCTGTCCAAAGATCCCTTTTGTTCTGCTTCCCTGCATAAATTTTAATGTCCTTACAAGCACCAGAAAAAAAAAAACCCATCCTGAGAAAAACAAGCTTGCCAGCGCATCCGCCCAAGTGCCTCCGAGCCAACGTGGGGAACTGCACAAACATTGCAACGACAACAACCGAAAAAGGGAGCCTACCCAACAAAATCTGTACAATTTTCTGTTTGCTTCACACCAGATTAACTTCACTTGAAGCTGGACTCCAATGCAACCTACCCTGAGCATGACGCTCCACCTTCTCCAATGCGACTGGCTGGACTGGGCAAACTCCACCTTGTTTGTGAAGCTTATAATCCTAATTGGTAAAAGCTAATATCCATTATTTAAAGAACTTTTTCCTTGCTAGCAGGGTAGGTTAAGCAGGTTAAGACACCCTGAGCAAGCTGGTTTCTTAAAGAAGCAGCACAT
Organism: Urosaurus nigricauda; assembly: GCA_034509955.1. Classification (NCBI taxonomy): domain Eukaryota; kingdom Metazoa; phylum Chordata; class Lepidosauria; order Squamata; family Phrynosomatidae; genus Urosaurus; species Urosaurus nigricauda. The sequence goes on along the minus strand of JAOEGL010000012.1, from coordinate 21,189,675 downwards.
TGATTCAGCAGAGGCAAAAAAAGAGAGAGAGAGCAACATTTCAATGAAACCCCCAGTGTCAAAACAGCAGGAACAAAACCAAACAGTTTGGACACACAAAAAAAAAAAACCTAAACAAAGGAAGGAAGCCAAGACAATCAGGGTATATGGGATCTTGAACGTCAAACCTTTAATACTCCCCAGGAAGCAGGACACGTTAAAGAGGAAGAGGAAGTCACCGCACAAAACACATGTGTGAAAAATGAGGTCAGTCGCTTACAGAGTTAGTGCCCTAGGTGTTATGCGAAACTTGGCAAACTGGGGGGGAAACAAACTACGTGGGTCCATCTGATCACAACTATGTGGGTCCATCTCATCCGGTTTAAGTTACAGAGTTGATGTGCAAAGTCTTTGCAAAATGTCAGCCACAGATCTTGACCAGGTTTTTCTCGGCACTACTTGAAAAATGGATTTCGCATAAGGTTTAGAATATGTTTCTCCAAAATGTATGCCCTATATCTAGATAGATAAATAGATAGAGGGTGTGCGTCATCCTATATATGTAGGATGTGTGTTTCTGGCACATGTGTCTGTCTGTGTGTATACATATCTCAGAAATATGCCTCCTATATCTATATATTTATATATCTATACAGAGAGAGAGAGAGAAAGAGAGAGTCAGCCCTTTGTTTTCATGGGGGATCAGTTCAAATCCCAACCCCCGTGAAAATGGAGACTCACCGACCTTCAAGCCCCATAGGCTTGAATGGGGCACATGCACGCCGCGGGAGGGGCACCCTATTGGAAATACCAGCAGTCACCCCTCCGTGAATATTCAAGATCATGGACCTCAAGTCTGCGAGAAAAGAGGGGCAACTGTACATACATATGTACAAGCAATTGTATTCCCCATTACCATGTATGGATGAGAGAGCTGGACAGTTAAGAAAATGGACAAAAAGAGAATAAATTCATTTGAGATGTGGTGCTGGAGAGGTGTGCTGAGGATACCATGGATAGCAAAAAGAACCAATAAATGGGTCTTACAATAGATCGAGCCTGAATTTGCCCTAGAGGCAAAGATGACTAAACTGAGGCTGTCATACTCTGGTCACGCCATGAGAAGACGTGACCCATTAGAAAAGACAATAATGCTAGGAAAGGTAGAGGGATACAGAAAGAGAGGAAGGCCACATGCTAGATGGATAGACACAATTAAGGAGGTCACGGGTATGAATCTGCAAGAGCTCTTAGAAAAATAGTGGAGGATAGAGACTCTTGGAGCACTGCAGGGGGAAAGAAAAAGAAAACCAGGGAGAGGAGGAGAATCGAGGACAGCTGAAATGCTCCACATTGCAATGTGGAAGATAGGACTCAACAGCAACTAGTCACTTATCTCGTACCTCCAGTACTGGAGGCTGTGTGCCTTCCTGTACCAGTTGCTGGGAAACATAATCATAGGCGTCTAGGTAGTCACTGTATGTGGCTCTTAGAATGACAGAATCATACAGTTGGAAGAGACCCCAAAGGCCATCCAGTCCAACCCCCCGCCATGCAGGAACTCACAAAGCCATCCAGCGTCTGTTTAAAGACCTCCAGAGAAAGAGACTCCACCACAATCTCCAAGGAAGGAGTGTGTTCCACTGTCGAACAGCTCTTACTGTCAGAAAGTTCCTCCTAACAATATTAAGGGAACAATTTTTCATACGTGGTGGACATGTGAAAAAGCAAAAAACGTTTTGGAAAAAGATTTACTTTGAAATGAAAAAGATTTTAAAAAATTAATTTGAAATTTGCGCCCAAAATCTTTTTGTTAAATATGTTAGATAATGACAAGTAATTGAAAAATGGTAAAATAATCTTTTACATGTTATCAGCGGCAAGAATGATTTACACCAAACACTGGAAGAAAGAAGAAATTCCATCAATGGAAGATTGGGCTTTTAAACTTCTTGACTTTTTGGAAATGGACATATTATCAAGAGGATTAAGAAATGAAAACACCCTTAAATACAAGGAAGATTGGAAAGAAATAATAGCATACCTACAAGAAAAATGGGGAGATACGACAATCAGAGGTTTGGATTAAATTAAGAATAACTGATGCAAAATAATCTCTTTAACTTTTTTTCTCTTCTTTTTTATTTAGTAATTAAAGTGTATCTGAACATTTAAAAATTGATTAGGTAAATATAAAATATGATTTAAATATTAAAAAGAAAGGATTGATGTAATTGATATCGCTTATACTTTGTTTACATCACTCTCAAATTTTAAGCAAGGTAGTAACGAGTATGAATGTAATGGAATGAATGTACAGTGGATATAATGAGTAACATCTTATTAATGTGTATATTATGTACTATATATGTAATTCATAAGTTGTTTGTGTATATGTGTATCATTCAATTTTAAACTTAATAAAAACTATTTTAAAAAAAGAAAAGAAAGTTCCTCCGAATGATGCCGTGGAATCTCTTTTCCTGTAGTTTGGATCCATTGTTCCGGGTCCTATTCTCTGGAGCAGCAGAAAACAAGCTTGCTCCATCCTCAATCTGACACCCCTTCAAATGCTTAAATAGGGCTCTCATAACACCTCTTCCTCTTAACATTTTGTTTGGATCTGAAACCCTCAACATAAAACGTTCCAATTTATCTCTCCCACCCCCTCCAGCCTCTCGGCTTTCCAGGATCTCCTCTTACATGCATCAGCTGCTCACTTCCATGTCTCTCTGCCTTGGCTCATATATTTATTTATTATATTTATTTGTATCCTGCTCTTTTTCCCAGGAGTGGGACTCAGAGTGGCTTCAAAACATTAAAAACAGTACAATTAAAACATTAAAAAAGTATTCAACATCCCCGCCTGTCCTCATAACAATTCCTTAAATGCCTGTGTGAACAGGTAGGTCTTAACCTGCCGATGGAAGGCCATCAAGGAGGAAGCCCTTCTGACCCATTCCCTGGAGATCAGGGGGTCCCAGAGTTTAGGGACAGCCACCGAGAAGGCTCTCTCGTGTTCCCACCAACCGTGTTTGTGATGATGTTGGGACGGAGAGAAGGGCTTTTCTAACGGATCTCAGAGTCCGGGCCGTTTCATACCATGAGATGGGACTAAACAGCTGAGGTGCATTAGAGGGTACCTCCAGGAGGTCTTTAGTGCTGTAGACACTAGGAAGCCAAGGGTGGGTCAATGAGTGGGTTATGCTGAAATCTCCTTAGTAGGGGAGAAAGTGCTCAGATTAAATGGATGCATCCAACTACCTTGTTGTTGTTATGTGCCTTCAAGTTGTTTCCGATTTATGGCAACCTCAAGGCAAACCTATCATGGGGTTTTCTTAGCAAGTTTCTTGCCATCACCATCCTCTGAGGCTGAGAGCGTGTGACTTGCCCAAGGTCATCCAGTGTGTTTAATGGCCAGGCAGGGAACCGAACCCTGGTCTTCATAGTCCAACACTCAAACCACTATGCTACACATCCAACCAACTATGCCCATCCAATTTAAGACCAAAAAGCCAGCAATCGAAATGCAGAACGTCAAGCAATAAATACCTCAAGCTAAATTTCTGGAGTTCTGGGCTAAATTTTCTGGGTTGCCAAGTGTCCCTTATTATATGGGATATCCCTTTTTACAGGGGATGTACTCTATCTGAGGGTTGAAAAGCTTTTTCCTTTTATATAGCCCAAAATCCAGTTTTTAAAGGTACAGGCCTTTCAGAAAAACAGAAATATGCCCATTGTGTGAATATGGACAATGTGTTGAGTTTACAGAGAAATAAATGGCTAAGTTAACTGCAGTCAAAACTTCCCTTTTGTTTTTAAAGATGTAATGGAAAAAAATTAAGGTATGTACTTAAGATTTGTAATCTAGTAGGCTGAAATTATTTTTTAAAATATTTTCATTGGGGTTTTATGTAGGACCAAAGCTTGTTAACAGCTAGTTCCTAATTGTCAATCCTGCTCTTCATGAATATTGGCTGTCCCTTACTGCTGATCTGACAATGCAATCCACTATACACAAATTGCTGCTTTGGGAAGTCCTTTGTGGAAGATGCAGCACCAGAAGAATGGCTGCCTTGTTGTCTGCAAACAAACGGCAACATATGGAAGCACAACTGGTATCAAGCACAGTGTCAAGAGGATTGAAGACAGAGGAGGGGAGAAAGGAGGCTGTCCAATCACACTGTAATAATGTTCGACAACCACAAAGATTAACTTGGGTCTTGTATTGCAATCAGAAGCCAGGGAAGACTTCAAGTCAGAGAAGTGGGATTTAGATCCCCAGTTAGTTTACAGCTGTCCTATCATTATAGCTATCCAAAAAATGAAACCTACACAACTCAGAGACTGGATTTTTACTTTTCAGGTAGTTATCTAGTTTGCAACCAGTCTCAGGCTACATCCGCACCAAAGAAATAATTTGATCCGACACTTTTAACTGCCATGGCTCAATGCTATTGAATTTTGGTAATTCTAGTTTTGTGAGATCTTTTCTCTCAGACAGTTGCGGTGCCACATCAAGCTACAGTTCCCAGAATTCCATAGGATAGAACCAAAGCAATTAAAGCGGGGTCAAACCAGATTATTTCTGCTATGTGGATCCAGCTTCAGAGACCAGTACATAGTCAGTTCAAATCCATTCCCAAAGATCCTGTAGTCCTAGATTACCCACAAGGAGGTCAGCTTTCAGCAGTAAAGGCAAATCTAGAAAATGGCTTGGGTTTAATCCTCAACATCTTCACTGAGAAAACACCTCGTCTCAAATTCTAAAAAGCTGCCTACAGCAAAGACAATACAGAGTTACTCGAATGTGTGTCCTGATTCAATAAATGGGAGCTTCCAGAGTTCTTATCATTCTAGGGAAAGGTTGCGTGATTTTAAAGTGAACTCTCATGGCTGCTTTCAAACATTCTTGCACAACCAAAAGTAGAACTGAAATCATCAAACACAATCCGAGGCTCTATTATTTGAGGGAAAGCACTTGGGGAATATTTCTCCCTAAATATTCTTTATCGCTCCTGCCAACATTTCTGCTAACAGGAGAAGGGAGAGTAGCCTCTCAGCCTCCCATTTGCTAATTGTAAGAAAGCCAAAAATAATTTCCAAGACAAAAACAAATAGGCTTTTCCGAGGGCACCTAATGCGAGCCTTGGCCAATTTGGCAGCATGCATTCTCATCTTAGGCCCATAATTTAGCTGAGAAAGGAGAGAACATAACCCCAGGACCTATGGCAAGGCCTAAAGGACCTGCCAGGTGCTATTCTAGGATATGGAAACTATTGGAGGAGGCCTTTTAGGATCATGCAATGGGGCAGAAGCTCAATTGTGCCTCTGTCCCATTCCCCCTGACTCCATGTGCAAAATGAGACAAGCTTCAGACTAGGCAAGACAATTAAGCGATTGCAAGCAACGCCAAAGCATGCCTAGATACACCAGCAAGCCACTCCATTATTTCGGAGCGCTGAAATTAACCCAGCAGGCACTAAGTTGCTTGGCACATTATGTCCTGACCCAACAAAACAGAAACTGGGCTTGAGGGTGACAGAGCAAACAGTTAAACCTCTCCCTTGGCAACCACAGGTGCCTACCTAGCAAGTTTTGCTTCATACCTGACAATCCCAGATGCATACTGAAGTTAGAGGTATGCGAAAATAACTGAAAATGACAAAGCAGTGGTTTTAAGATTGGTTCAGCTGCCCTGGAAATGTTGGGCGGTTGAACCAAAAGGGCCGAGAAAAATACTGAATAAATAATGCAAACACAGACTGGTTGTAAGCGATGGATGAGAATGTGGGTTTGGATAAGAACTTTCCAGAATTTCCTAAATTTCTTCATAAATGTCAAGAAGCTTGAAATGAAAATAATAATATTAATATGGAAGAAAAACTGATAAAATTTTCCACCTCCAGACAAAAGTCTTAAGAGTGCCTGGCTCTTCAAAGTCTGTTTTTGAGCTTCTGTGTATTAAACGATGATTTGCAATGTTGAATTAATTCTGCCAGATCTCTCCCATCTTTAATAGTTCCTTGGCATGTCGGCACATTATGGTTCTCTCCATCTGGAGAATGGCTGAATCTGTTTGGCCAACACAGCTAGTAAAGAATTTCAATGGGTTTGGTTGAAATAAGAGCTTTTAAAATTATTTAAAACTGTTTTATAAATTCCCCTTTTGCTACTTTTTTTTAAAGATCAATATTTGAGGCACAAAATTGACAGAATCATCCACAATTAAATCCTGTCTGAATAAGCCCGGATACCCCTGAGTTTCATGCACCGGTATGCAACCCCTTTGTATGAGTATGAAAACATCTGCAATTGACCATACCTTCCCATTATGTCCAAACTGGTTAATGGCATCTGAATAAACCAGAACATGAATGCAGGTTTTAAGGCTAGTTTCTGAACCCTGTCTTGTTTAGAAGCCATTAAGCTGGATGTACTGGGATATTATGGCTAATATATCCTGTTCTTTTAACCTCTGGGGTGGACAAAGTGTGGCCCATAGGCTATATGCAGCCCATAGGGCCATTTTTGTGGCTCTCTGCCATCCTAGAGGTCAATATCTTTGTCCCCAAATGCCATCTAGCGGTGTGGAGGGCATTTCCACCCCATTTGGAGCCCTCTACACCTCCAGAGAATAGGACCCAGCGCAACGGATTCAAACTAGAAGAAAAGAGATTCCATGTCAACATGAGAAAGAACTTCCTCACAGTAAGAGGTATTTGACAATGGAACATGCTCCCTTGGAGAGTGTTGGAGTCTTCTTCTTTGGAGGTTTTTAAACTGAGACTGGATGGCCATCTGCTCGGGATGCTTTGATTATATATTCCTGCATGGCACAACTATATGATTTTAGGATTTCCCTAGAAAGCATTTGGGGGCAAAGGTACATAGCGAAACATACAGCACTAAGGGCTAATCCAGTCCCCACCCCAGTTTATTTACTCATCAAAAGAAAGGACAAATGTGAATTCACTGACTTACTAAACTTGACTCTGATCACACAGATACCATCTCATCGCCAGGTACTCTGAATGTCTTCTGAGTCCTCTATTCCATCTTAAGGCATCATGCAGGATCAGATAAAGACCATGAAGAAGGATCAAGTCTACAGATTAAAAGTTCCTCATACTTGTTCCAGATTATTCGGGGGGGGGGGGGGAGAGTACCTCCTAAATGTTTCCTCAATATTTCCACCAAATTACTTCAAGCTATGTGAATCCCCTCCGTAAGCAGCATTTCCTTCCTCATCAGACAGCCTGAACCTTGAAGAGCAGCAGAAGGAGCTGCCCATCAATGCCTTTCAAATGTAATCCTCAAAGAATTCAAACCATGCTGAAGCATCTCTTGACCCCTCTGATTCTGCTGTATTCTGAATGAATGTGAAGTTAAAGGAGCTGTGGCGCATCTCTCACTACTAAGTTGAAAAAGAACCGGTTTCCAACATCTTTACATCCCTTTTGACATAAAATCTATCATTCCTTCTTGAACAACGTTCAAGAGATAGATTTCTAATCTAAGATATGTGCCAAGACCCAACGTTTCTAGACATTCTTGCACGTTTTAATGCTAGAGAAAATAAAAACCTTGTCTACAACACACAAACTGGTGGCAGTTGTTCCAGCCATTACTTCAACACAATGTTCAATATGACGAGGAGTCACACCAGCCTTGGCAAGAAATGACCAATGGCTTTGCTCTCAATGTGTGCATTTTTAACTTTTCGAAAGAAAAGGATCACAATGCAAGAGAACGGGTTTAAACCTTCCTTATCATTTTCCTCCCCAAATGTTTATCTTACTGCAGGAGGAAAAACATATTACAGGAGGGAAAAATGGCATTATTATGTTTACTTTTAATAAAAAAGACAAATACAATTAGCATCTCATCCTTTGCTTCTTTTAGCGCTCCACGTTTGCTAGTGAGGTTGACAAGAATTCTGGACCACACAGATGCACTTGCTCCATTTCTTGCGACAAATTCAATGGAACAGAAACATGGATGTGTCTTTTTCTCTGTGTTCCAATGCAATCATCTAAGTATAAAAGTTTGATTTCATATTGTGGAGACTGCATTGCCACCGAGAAAACTACAAGTACAGTTGGCCCTGCTTATCCACAGATTTTTTATCCACAGATTCAAGCATCCACTTTTTAAAAAGTATAAATTCCAAATAGTGAACTTTGATTTTCCATTTTATATAAAAGACACCACTTTCTTTTTCCATTGTATGCAATGGGACTTGAGCATCTACGGATTTTGTTATCCAGGGGCATCCTGGAACCAAACCCCAGTGGATAACAAGGACCGACTGTATATCAATTCAAAGATATAGCTGGGTTAGTCTGTAGAATCAGTATGTAGAAAGATTTTGGAGAAAGGTTGGCAGCATGAGTTTTCATAAATGTAAGTCTAATTCCTCTGATGCATTTTTACTTTTAAAAGAATATGGTTTACCTGATGTACTCCCTCTCACAAATGTAACTGACGTCTGATCAACAGACCAATTACTTGTTTTAAAAGGCTAGCAGTTGACCGATTAAAACATCCACCAGTTTCTCGGCTAACCTGGCTATAAGCCCCATTGACTTCCAATTAACCATATTTTAAACCTCTGGAACATGGACATACAAAACATTATAAGCAGTCTCAATCAGGAAAAAATATTCACTCATCCCCTGCAAAACACGAATGCGCTTTCATTTTATATCCTAAGAGCAGCTTTTGATTTCTGGGTGCCTCAGTGTCTGAATGATATTAACAAATGAGAAAGAATTTCAAGAGCAGCAATAGAAGTTACCAATGAGCTAAAGCTACGGAATAATTGAGGAATAAGTACAACAAGACTTAGGAGTTTATTACCCTGGGGTTAATTTTGACATTAAAAGCATCCTGCAAATAAAGCGAAAATGGCAAGTAATTACACGAATGTTTATCACACACAATTGCACAAATAAAGTGATATCAAAAATGCATTGTCGTGGAAATCCCGAAAATAATAAGAGGTGCATTGATGATTCTTTGTGACCACTTTAATGGTGGGTTTTGTGTGATGTCATGTGAAATCGTTTCGCATAATTATGCGATTTGTCCAGGATATTCACGGGATAAACTCCCAATCTCCTTCGTGTGATAAACTCCATAGAAATCGAACTCATCTCAAGCCCACAACCATGCTATCATGCGATAAGCATCTACAAATCTATCAAGAAACAAAGTTTATTCAAAAACAGTTTTGTAAGGATAACCGAAGAGGAGTTGTTTTTACTGTTCTATATAAGACTTCAGAGCAGATGTTATGAGTTTGATTATGTACCAGACTTAAACCACACAGTAGCCTCTTGCTAACATTACACAGACGTCTGCAATAGCAAAATACCACACTGACATATATTTTCTAGAAAACAACCCAACCTCTGCGCTTGGCTGCCTTCTCTACTCTCATACCACATGGGCAAAGCTGAAGTTAGAAACAAGTTCAGGCATAGATTTGGAAGTAAAAAGGCTGCAGAGTACACTTGTAAAAGCTGTGATAGTGTTGCCCGTCACCAGTCCTGTTGTCAACAAAGCACTAAGAACAGCACGTTATATACAACTGGCGGAAGAAATGTTCTCCAGCTCTGATTTCAAGATAAAAGGCAATGATGTAAGAAGATAAAGAATCCTCAACAAGCATGAAAATGCAAACAAGTCTGATTTGTGGCCTTGTTCTCTCTGAAGTGGTGAATATGGCAAAGATCAGGGCTGGGATCAGTAAAACACTCAACCACTTTTCCTTGTGGCTGTTGTCTTTTTTATGGCCTTCAATAAACGTGAAAAGAATAACAGGAGTGAGAAGGTGGAACACACCACCCTCTACTTCAGTGGTTTTCAAACAGTGGAGGTCCAGCTGTTTGGGACTTCAGTTCCCAGTAGCCCCAACCAGCTTGGCCAGTGGTTGGAGGTTTAGGAACCTGAAGTCTAAAATATCTGGAGACCAAAACCTGAGAGCCAATGCTCTGCTGGATTTGCTCTTTCCATCTGGGCATAGCACAGACTAGGTCCAGGCCAGTGGACGGCAGCAACAATGGCAAAGAGGAAACAGTCCCATCCAAAGGGGAAAGAAACTCTTTTTTGTTGTTGCTTAGTGTCATCAAATGGACTTCAATTTATGGTGACCCCATAAACGAGAAACCTCTGAGTCACCCTGGCATCAACAGACTCAGGGCCACTGTGGCTGCCTTGAATGAGTCTACGAAAGCGCATGCTGCCAACATCTTTCTTGAGTCTATCCAGGACAACTCCATCTCCGCTGTCCTTCTGGCGGAAGGTAAAGATGTTTCTATGCCTCCATGCTTTCACATGACAGGAATGCTGGGGTTTTTTAAAAGAATTTTAAACTTTAAAATTTTAATAATGTAATGTTTTTAATTGTTTGAATTGTTTGTTTTTTTAAACTTGTATTTTGCATGCTTTATAGTGTTTTAGCTTGGTCTATTTTATACAGTATTTATAAGCCGCTTTGAGTCCCTGTACTAGGAGGGAGGCGGATAGAAATAAATGTAATAATAATCCAACTGGAAGGTGGGCTTTCTCCTCTCCTACTACCTTCTACTTTACAATTTAATGTTTCCATGTTTGTTGACAGATTGTAGCTAGGAGCAGAGTAAATTCTGTCTCTGTAGCCTGAATTAGCTCTATTGGTATGCTATCTACTCCTGGTGATTTATGTCTCCCAAGAGCTCTAAGTGCAGCTTCACCTTCTAAAATTGTTGGTCAGCCTTGGTGTCGGTTCTTCATTGAATGAATCTGTCACCCTCCTGACACCTCTTTTATGTAGTTCTGTGCATTATTTCCATCCTCTATTCCACTTCTCCTTGATCATGTAATGTGTTCCCCTGCTGGGCACAGAGCATCCTCACTCTTTGTTTAAATTTCCCTTTGATTTTTCAGATCTTGTGGAAGAGGGTTTCTTGTTCTGCCTCTTTTTTGTCACCTTCATTTCTCTGCATTGATTATTATAGTAGCTCTTCTTGTCCTTGCACACAAGTCATTGAACAGTTGCATTCAAGGGTCTGACTCTATTTCGGTCCCCTTTTACTTTCCTTCTCAGCTGCGTTTAACTGCTTGAAGAATTTCATCTGTCATCCATTGAAGCTTCTATTTCTTTTTGGCTACAGATATATTGTCCTTTTGCATTCCTCCCTGACAATGTCCCTGGCTTCAGTCCAGAGTTTTTCTGGCTCCCGGTCATTTGGGGGACCCTCAAACCTGGGGCCAGCACTGGCGATAAGCACAATTTTGGTCGTACCTCTTCAACAGCTGGGAGAATCGCATTATTGAATGTGTCACCATACAAAGAATTTCCTTTGACAAAGAAAGCTAGCATGCTAGGGAGAAACAGTCTTGAACTTTTATTCCTCGCATGCTAGCTTTGGGCCCTTGAAAAGCATAGTAGGTAGACACGTTTCTAAAAAGCAACTAATCAACAGTTTGCTTATACTGTTGCTTCCAACTCCGTATCTGTTACAGTACGAAGGGAGTTGTGTGTCTATCCAGATGTTCTTGGTCTGAAACACCCAGCTGTCTTAGCCAGGACAGCCAATTGTGATGAAAACTGGGAGTTTCAGCTCAACAATATCTGAAGAGACCACACAATTCCTACCCTTGCTTTGTCGTTACTGTGTGCCTTCAAGTCATTTCCAACTTATGGTGACCCTATCTGGGGTTTTCTCAGCAAGTTTCTTCAGAAGGGATTTGCCCTTGCCATCCTCTGAGGGTGAGAGAGTGTAACTTGCCCAAGGTGGGTTTACATGGCTGAGCCAGGATTCGAACCCTGATCTCCAGAGTCTTAGTCCAATGCTCAAACCACTAAGCCACGCTGGCTGTCATACTCTTGCTTTTAAGGACACCAAAATAATGATAACATTTAAATTTTATTTCAATGTTTCCTTTTTATAAAAGAAATCTGCATCGGCTAACACTGTTCTCTCACTTTGCACAATGCAAGACTTGCCACCAAAAGAAGACAGTTGCTTGACTTTCTGTCACCAGCAAGAAAAGCACATGGAAATTCAAAAGCCACAAGTGGAAGATTACAAGGTACTAATGTTTGATCAATTCATTCCCTCACATGCATACACATCCTGAATAGAACTGGATGCAGTTCAGTTTGTGCAGATTTCTAACACGCCATCTTCACCAGACCTTTTTTATGTATATGTGTATACGTACGTACAGTTGGCCCTCCACATTTGCAGCTTTGACTTTTGCAGATTTGATTACTTGCGTTTTTGATTAATATGTTCTCTTTAGGAATCTCCAAGTCCTCCGGCGCAGTTCTGCTGCAAATTGACCATACAGTTGTGCTGGAGAGCCTAGAAGCTCCTAGAGAAAATACTTCTCTAGGCATTTGTAGGTCCTCCAGCATGAATCTATCATCAACCTCTGGCAGATGGTTGAGTTGCACTGGACGACATGGAGATTCCTAGAGAGGCGTTCTCTTAGGTAAAAAGAATAGTGTTATTTTATTTGTGGTTTTTCCACATTCACAGGGATCCTTCACACCTAACCCCAGTGAATGTGGAGGGACCACTGTATATTGCATTTCATGATCCACTAAAGAGCACCCACATATCCCCCAATGCTAGAAAGAGACTATGCCTCTGGACAAAGTTTCTTCTAAAAACTTCAGGGGACATCTGGATAGTCTGTTAACTGCTGGCAGTTTAGCACTGGATGTACTCCTGCTGCTGCAGGGCTTGTGCCTGACAAGACTTGGCCTAGTAGCAATTGCTAGTGGAAGATTTGGCAACAACTGACTGCTTGTTTAACCATAAGGTATTTGAAAACAGCACAGGGAACAAACAGGAATACACAAATTGAACTCTGTATTCCTGGACAGAAATAACACCAACCTTAATAAAGCAAAGGTACCAACTATCCCCTCTCTCCCTGCAAAAATTCCCTTTATGCCAGAGATTCATAGTTTGTCCTCCAGCAGTTTTGGATTACAGATCCCAGAATTCCTGACTTTTGGCCATGTTGGCTAAAGTACCAAAGTTGGAGGCGGGGGGGGGGGGGGGGGGTACAGGACCAAGTGCAATGACACTGGATGGATTTAATGCTGTTCAAGGTTTGTACAGTTTTTTGTTGGTTTTTCAGGCTATGTGGCCATGTTCTAGAAAAGTTTATTCCTGACGTTTCGCCAGCATCTGTGGCTGGCATCTTCAGAGAAGATCTTCATTTAGATGTCAGCCACAGATGCTGGCGAAACATCAGGAATCAACTCTCCGTAGCTCAAAAAACCAACAAAAAGCTATGGATGCCAGCCATGAAAGCCTTGTACAGAGTTTTGTATAGAGCTTTTAATGTATTTTAAAGTTTAGTGTGTAATGTACTTAACTTTTTTAAAAAATTGTTTGTTTGTTTAAAGTTTGTATTTACATTTTAGTGCTTTTTATTGTCTTTAACTCCTACTGTTTTGAATTTTCTTAGCTGCCTTGAGTCCCTATTCCGGGAGAAAGGCAGGATATAAATAAATAAAATTACCATATATACTCGACTATAAGCCGACCTCATGTATAAGTCAAGGGCAGGTTTGGGGGCCAAAATTATGGATTTTGAAATGACCCATGGATAGATCGAGGATAAAATTTAGGGGCATGTAACAAAAGATCTATGAAGGAAAGGAAAACAATGCCAAAGAACTTACAAAACTCCAGCAGGAATAACTGTTTGTACTCCCACTAAATGGCTGGATGGATGAGAGAAAGGGGTCCAGGACAGAGTACTTACATTGACCCATGGATAAGTCGACTCAGATTTCTTGGGTCAATTTTTTGACTAACATTTCTAGACTTATACATGAGTATATATAGTTTCATCATCATCGAGTTTACTTGATGCTCAGGAAGCCAACCTCACTGTGCCACATTTGGATTTCAGAAAACAGGATGAAGATACTTGTGAAGACTCACATACAGGCATTTTTATGCCCCCTTATCCCAGACAGGTTATATCATATTAGACCGTCTTCCTACAGGAGCTTTTCTGTAACAGGTTATACATTCATCAAATTAAACCCTATTGTTAAGTTATTTATTGCTAAGGACACAAGCTAGTTAGCCACCAGGATGACAAAGAGAATTGGGACCGAAGGCAAAGCTCCCAGTTCTAATTCTCTTCGAAACAGGCCTGCTGAATTTCATTTATGGGATTTATATAAAAATTGACTCATCGGTCAACAATCTCTTCAAAGGGTTTGTTCAGGTTGGGAATAACACACGATTCAGGCCAACATAAAAAATGACAAGTACTGAGCCTAAGAATTCTGGGATCTAAGCTCATTGAGATTGAAGTAACTTCTGAAATGGAGAACAGGGACCCAAAAACAATAACCAGGTTAGCAGAACTGAGCAATAAAGACATTCAACTGCAACCACAACAGGTCCTTAGCAGGTAACTATTTGGCAAACCTGTCCCTGCCACCCTAAGTAAGATCATGTTCTTGTTGTGTGCCTTCATATTAGCAAGGCACACTTTCTCAGCTTCAGGGGAAGGCAAAGGCAAGCCCTTTCTGAAGAAACTTGTCAAGAAAACCCCATGATAGGCTCATCACCTTAGGTTAAATCAGAAATGACTCGAAGGCACAACAGCAACAACAACAACAGAACTTTCAAAGCACAGAGAAACACACCAGACAAGTTAGGCTGAATTCAAGATGGCATAAGTGCATCCCTGAACCCTGTATTTATTGGAGTGACTTTAACACATCTAGAAATATTAAGGTGCAAAACCAAAACGCGTCGGTTTCTGCCCAGGTTCAATGCTAGAGAATTCCGGGAACTGTAGTTTTGTGAGACATTTAGCCTTCTTGGTCAGAGAGCTCTGATGCCACAATTAACTACAGTTCCCAGGATTCGCTAGCAGTTAAAGTTAAAATGGTCTCAAACTGGATTATTTCTGCAATGTGTTTTGGACCATTCTTGTTGTTGTTGCAGTGTACCTTCAAGTCATTTCTGATTTATGGTGACCCTAAGGGCCACACAATTCCTACTCTTGCTTTATTGTTGCTTGTTGTTGTGCGCTCTCAAGTTGTTTCCAATTTACAGGAACCCTAAGGTGGACCTATTGTGTTTCTTCAGAGGCGGGTTGCCATTGTCATCCTTTGAAGTTGACAAAATGTGACTTGCCTAAGGTCATTCAGTGGGTTTACACGGCTGAGCCAGGATTTGAACCCTGGTCTCCAGAATTGTAGTCAAACGCTCAAACCACTATGCCAGGCCGGCTCTGTGTAGGTCAGATCTCCACATCTGCAATTCAAGCACACAGACATTACTAACCAGGCTACTCCTTGTTTTCTGAATATTCAGTCATCTGATTGACTCACATAACCCCTTCAGGGCAGAGCAGCTGGGGACAACAGCAGCAACCATCTGAGGTGAAACTCACTTCCGTCAGCATGTTTATTTGTTGGGGGCGGTGAAGATGCACATCACCCCACATCCTCCTCCCACTCCCCACATCACAAACCAGTTTGCAACTCACTGACCTTTCCAGGTGGGGGCTAAGATTTGCCAATCCATACCTTATTACTCTTGCAAAAGAGCCGATGGACTATGGTCCAAAACACACTGCAGAAATAATCCAGTTTGAGACTCCTTGAACCGCCCTGGCTCAGTGCTAGGGAGTCCTGGGAATTGCAGTTTGTTGTGGGACCTATGCTCTCTGACAAAGAAGGCTAAGGTCTCACAATACTACAGTTCCCAGAATTCCCTAGCATTGAACCAGGGCAATTCAAGCGGTCTCAAATTGGATTGTTTCTGCAGTGCGTTTTGGACCTATGACTCCGGAGGACCAGGGTTTGACTCCCAGCTCAGCCATGAAACCCACTGGGAGAACCTAGGCAAGTCACACTCTCTCAGCCTCAGAGGAAGGCAATGGCAAACCTCCTCTGAACCTCTCCTTCTTTGGATGTTTTTAAGTAGAGTCTGGATGGCCATCCGGGGGATGTTTTAATAGTGTCTTCCTGCATGGCGGGGGGTTAGATTGGATGGTCCTTGGGGGTCTCTTGTAGTTATATAATTCTATGAAATCTTGCCAAGAAATCCCATGATACAGTCGCCATAAATCAGAAAGGACTTGAAGACACACAACATCAACAACAAATTACTCTTACAACGTTCCCCCCCCCCCCCCGATATATATATATAAACATATTTTCAGTAGAATAAGGGCAGACAACTTGTGACCCTTCAGGTATTGTAAAAATTAAAGGAAAATCCAACCAAGTTCTCCAAAGGAAGGGCAGGCACGGATAATATGCATGCCACTTACTCCACCCTTGTGTACCCCTACTACTAGGATCCTCTGTTCCTTATCTTGTACTTGAAACACACCAGGAAAAGCAAAAGATAAGATGACTTGTGTGTGCAGCCCGTGGTTAGCAGAGCTCTACTTTGTCATTATATTTCCTCCATTTTAAAATTCTCTGAAGAGAAGGACAGATTCCTATTGCTTTCCTGGATCCCTTTCAGTGCCAGCTCTCTATACTATTGGCAATAATCTTGAATTACACCTGGATCCGAACAGGAGGGTAAAAGATGTTACTTCTGTTGCTGTTGTGTTGTTCAAGTCCTTATGGAGACCCTATCACAGGGTTTTCTTGGCAAGATTTGTTCAGAGGAGGTTTGCCGCTGCCTTCCCTTGAGGCTGAGAGGATGTGACTTGCCCAAGGTCACCCAGTGGGTTTCCTGGCCGAGCTGGGAATCAAACCCTGGTCTCCAAAGTCCTAGTCCAAAGTGCAAATCACTACGCCGTGCTGGCTCTCTCAAAGGCGGGGTACAGTGTGTCAAAATGCAAAACACAATTAAAAACACATAAGCGCACAGTTAAAATACAATGCTGCACTATGAAACTGTTTAAATGTACTCATAAGAATACATACACAATTAAAAAGTCAAGATTTAATATTGACTGGTTGATGCTGGTATCAATCTCTGGGGAAAAATAAATAAATAAATAATGATAATAATAATAATAATAATAATAATAATAGCCAGTCCCATACCTTGGAGAGCTTCAAGGTGGACCTTCCACATATTTTGACCTACATCTTTCATAACCCACATAATGAGGCTGCTGGAAATTCAAGTCAAAAACAACTGAAGGACCCTAAGTTCCTCGCTTTTGCCCTAGTAACTTTTAGGCCATTTCAGGCCTATATCTAAGCCCTAATTGAGTTTAGGAAGGATAAAAATAGCCTAAAAACCTTTCATTATTATTATTAAAATATACTTTCAACCCATAATAAACAATTATCACACACCGCACAAAACATTTACACTTCAAGACGTTCTCTAACTGTTGAACTTGCTACGCACATAAAGATGCTAACCTCAAAACCTATTATTGCACAATAAGCTGTTATTAACTAAAAACAAAAACTTCCTAGTCTTTTGTTTGTTTGTTTTAACCATAAAGATTTTAAAATGTTTTTATCTCGTGAGACGCCTTGGGTCCAGTTCTGGGAGAAAGGCGACCTAAAAATGAAATAAATGAATAAATAAATGTCAACAGATGACCTGAAGGCCCATCAGTCTTCTCCAAAGAGGAAAAGGATCTGTTGTTGTTGTTGTTGTGTGCCTCCATTTCATAGTGTTGAGTGTTGGACTATGACTCAGGATTCGATTCCCAGGCTGGCCACGGTCACACTCTCTCAGCCACAGAGGAAAGCAACAGCAAACCTCCTCTGAACAAATCTTGCCAAGAAAACCCCATGATAGCTTAGCCTTATAGTCCTCATAAGTCAGAAATGACTCAAAGGTAGGCAACAACAACAAAGTTGGACCCGATCATGGAGGAAACTCCTTAGCAAGTTGCTTCAGAAGGGGTTTGCCCTTGTTGCCATCCTGTGAGGCTGAGAGAGTGTGACTTACTCAAAGTATGCTCTTCATATTCTCCTTTTTAACTTCTGCCTTTCCAGACGCCTTTAGGATTACAAATCCCATCCTTATCAGTGTAGTTCGCCCCAAACGTCCCTCCTATGCCTGCCTATTTTAAAAATTTTAAACTAAAAAAATTTCATAGAATTATAGAGTTGGAAGAGACCACAAGGGCCATCCAGTCCAACCCCATTCTGCCATGCAGGAACTCCCAATCAAAGCATCCCTGACAGATTTCAACCTGTTTTGTTTTATGTTTATCTGTTGCAAAATATTTAATGAATTTAAACTGTAATTCGATCACTCTATTTTTAGTTAAGGGATGAGGGATGGACTCTTAGTTTGGACACATTACGTACGGTTTAGGTATTTTACACATTTGCTTATGTAAATCGTTTGTGTATTTTTATGTATTTGTTTATGTAACTCTGTAGACCGCCTTGATCCTTTGGAAAACCTGTATATAAATAAAATTATATTGTTACAGTAGAGTCTCGATTATCCGACATAAACTGGACCGGCTGATAGTTGGATAACGGAAAAACGTTGGATAATCTGGAAGGCCCAAGAAAAGCCTTGAAATCGCTATGGATTGCAAATGTATTGAAGTTTTATTGCAGTGACAGTAAAAGTAAATGTAAAGGAATCAATGATCAACATTGTGGTGTACAGTATAAACAGTCCAGTCCCCTGAACATTTGAAGAACTCACAGAAAATTTAAAGAAATCACAGCAGCCGCGAGGTTGGATAATCCAGAATGTTGGATAACCGAAGGTTGGATAATCGAGACTCTACTGTATTATTATTATTATTATTATTATTATTTGGAGAACATGGAGGGAGAACCTGTGGCCCTCCAGATATTCCTTGGACTGTAAGTCCCATCATCCCAAGCCTGTATGGCCCAAAGTTAGGTAAACCCAACAGAACCTCTGGCCCTCCAGATCTTCCTTGTACTACAAGTCCCATCATCACAAACCAACACAACCCAAGGCTAGAACATGGGTGATCTTCTACATAATGGACTACAAGTCCCATCAGCTGAAGCCAGCATAACCCAAAGCTAGGGAACCCCCTTAGAAATTGGGGGTGGGGAACCTGTGACACTCTTATTTACTGGACTGCAAGTCCCATCAGCCCAAGTTAAAAGGCTTAAAATGTGGAGGGGTACCTGTGGCCCTCCAGATACTTCTTGGACTACAACTCCCATCAGCTCTTAGTCAGGAAAACTTCTTTAAATATTGGGGGGGGGAACCTATAGCCCTAAAGTTACTTCTTGGACTACAACTCCCAGCAGGTCAAGGTCAGGAAAACCTCTTTAAATATAGGGGGACTTGTAGCCCTCCAGATACTTCTTGGACTACAACTCCCATCAGCTCATAGTCTGGAAAACCCTTATAAACATGGGGGGACCTGTAGCCCTCCAGATACTTATTGGACTACAATTCCCATCAGCTCAAGGTCAAGAAACCCCCTTTAAACACATGAGGAGGAGGCCTGTAGCCCTTTAAATCCCTCTTGGACTACAAGTCCCATCAGCCCAAGGTCAGGAAAACCCCTTTAAAAACATGAGGAGGCCTGTAGCCTTTCAAATATCCCTTGGACTACAACTCCCATCAGCCCAAGGTCAAGAAAACACCTTTAAAAACACGAAGAGGCCTGTAGTCCTTTAAAATCCCTCTTGGACTACAACTCCCATCAGCCCAAGCTCAAGAAAAGCCCTTTGAAAACACTGAGGAGGCCTGTAGCCTTTCAAATATCCCTTGGGACTACAACTCCCATCAGCCCAAGCTCAAGAAAAGCCCTTGGGGGCACCACCAGGCCCAGACGCTGTGGCTGCTGGGAGTTGTAGTCCAGGGCAAGTCCCCTTCCTCTAATGGGGGGAGCAGCCAGAGTAGAACGTCGAGGTCCGCGCATGCGCGCTTTCTCTCTCACCTAGCAGCAGAAGGGTCCTGGGGTCCCACGTCCGTCCGACTCTCTTGAGCCTCTCTCTCTCTCTCTTCTTCTTCTTCTAAACTTTTTGCCCCGCCCTCTTTCTTTACGTCATAGCCCCGCCCCGTACGGAAAAAACAACAACACAGGCGAGCGCTGATTGGCGGAAGTCAGGCAGGAGGGCGGAACGCAAGAGAAGGCGGGGCCTGGCGTCTTATGGTGCTGCGAAGACTCGAGTGGCGCAGTTGGGTAAACGCCGGTACTGCAGCCACGAGGTTGCGGGTTCGAGCCTGGGGGGCTCCAGATTCGTTAAAATATAAAATATAATTCGTTAAAATATAAAATATAATTTAATATGAAATATAACATAAAATTATAAATGAAAATGGTGCTGAGTTCACTATATAAATATATTTAAAAAGTAGAATTCTCTATATATATGAACAGGAAAAAAGGGGACGGCGGGTGACGCAAAACAAAAAGGGCAGGAATAATTACCTCAAAGGAGTGATTCCCAAACTTCCAAGCCCTTTGGACTTCAACTCCCAGAAGCCTCAGCCATGGTGGCCAATGGCGAAGGATTCTGGGAGCTGAAGTCCAAAAAGACGAAAGGCTTTAAAAAAGATGGATAGAGAGAGAGAGACTGTATATAGGTGTGTGTGTGTGTGTGTATGAAAGGCAGTGTGGTGTAGTGGCTTGGGCTCTGGAGACCAGGTCACAAGAGCCTCAGAGGAAGGCAATGGCAAACCTCCTCTAATAATATAATATATTATTATATATTATAATATAAAATATAATATAAAGTTTACTTGTATCCCGCTTGTATATTAAATAAATAAATAAATAAATATAAAATAAATTTCTATTATATATAAAATGTAATATAAAATGTATTTGTATCCCGCTTCTTCAGAAGATCGAAGTTGCTAACACTAATATAAAATTATAATATACAATATAATATAATTTTAATATAATTTTAATATAATATAATTTTAAAATTATAATATATAATATAATATAAAATTTATTTGTATCGGCTTCCCCAGAAGATCGAAGCGGCTAATACTAATATAAAATTATAATATAAACTCTATTTGTATCCCGCTTCTCCAGAAGATTGAGGCAGTTAACACTAATATAAAATTATAATATATAATATAATATAAAATTTATTTGTATCCCGCTTCTTCAGAAGATCGAAGCTGCTAAAACTAAAAACAATACAGTATTTTAGTATACAGAATTTAGTATACAGAAAATATAGCATTTTCAAAGTGATTTTTCCCCCCAAGATCCAACTGATGTGATGTAAGATACTACTTTTACAATGTATCTGATTTTTTGTGTTTTATTTGGATCCCTTTTTTATGCAATGGCTTACGCTACACACAAAAAATTACTTACTACTAAGATACATAGATGACACCGTAATACTAATTGTATATAATAATACTAGCAAAAATATCTCCCAGACCTGGCAGACTTAATAATGTTGAACATAAAGAAGACAAAAATAATGACAAAAATAACAGGAGAGGACCTACACAAATGTTACTTAGACAATGGACCTTACCACATGGGGGAAATCAGGCAAAATCTTGGGTTTAAACAACAATTATTATTATTATTATTATTATTATTATTACTATATTTATTTATATTCTACCTTTCTCCCAAGACTGGGACTCAGGGTGGTTTACGACATTAAAAAATATCATACGGTTAAAAATGTGCACAAACAAAATGTTAAAATAGGATTAAATTACTACAATAACTAAAACAAATTCAATGCTAAAACATCAAATTATCCAATGCAAAATGCATTATCGCGATTCAGATTTTCACGCGAATTCGCAATAAAAACAGGCAATAAACAGCAACGCATCATTCACGGGGAAATCCCAAAAAATGATTTATTGTATTGCCTGTTCAATAGCGACGTCGTGTGAAAATCTTAACCATGATATCGTGAATATCAGCCATCTCAGATACGCAGATGATACCATAATACAAACCGAAAACCTCGAAGACCTGGAACCAACTATTAAGGAAGATAAAGGAACAAAGTGCAAAGAAGGCAGGCATTATTGTTGGACATAAACAAAACAAAAATAATGACCCAGGGATAACCGACACAAATTTGA
Organism: Urosaurus nigricauda; assembly: GCA_034509955.1. Classification (NCBI taxonomy): domain Eukaryota; kingdom Metazoa; phylum Chordata; class Lepidosauria; order Squamata; family Phrynosomatidae; genus Urosaurus; species Urosaurus nigricauda. Next base: position 21,167,692 of record JAOEGL010000012.1, on the reverse strand, counting down.
ATTAGAAATAGAAATAGTAAAAAGGATTCTCATCCCTGGGCTCAAACATTGATAGAAAGGGGGATTGCAGTCAGGAAATCAGAAGAAGATTAAGGAGTTTATCAGATGTCGGAAATTGGAAGTATAATCCAATGGCGATCCGAACGCAATCATGGGGTTTCACATTATTACTAATTAAAGTATCTCACACAATTTCAGGAAAAAGGGAAGTCATTCCGAACGCAATCATGGGTTTTACGTTATTGCGAATTAAAGCATCTCATGCAATTTCTGGCAATGGAGGGGTCATTTTCGGGTAATGGGAAGTCATTCTGAACGCATTGCAAACGCAAATGGAATTCACATAAATTCGCTAAACTAGCAAATTCACGTGAATTTGAATTGGCTCCAATTGGCTCCGTTCACAATAAAGAGAAATTCCTCCTGTCTGATAAGGTCCCATGTCTGGATGTGAGAGCTGGACAATTAAGAAAGAATATAGGAGGAAAATGAATTTGTTTGAGATTATGTGGTGCTGGAGAAGAATGCTGAGGATCCCATGGATGGCCAAAAGGACAAATGGGTCCTAGAGCAGATCAAGCCGGAAACGTCCCTGGAATCCAAGATGACAAAAACTGAGGCTGTCGTACTTTGGACACATCATGAGAAGGAAGGATTCATTGGAAAAAACAGTAATGCTAGGAAAGGTAGAGGGAAGCACAAAGATAGGAAGGCCACATGCCAGATGGATGGACTCTATTAAGGAAGTCATGGATATGAATTTGCAGGACCTAAGCAGAGCAACGGAGGACAGTAGGGTCTTGGAGATGTCTCATCCATAGGGTCGCCATTGGTCGAGATCATCCCAAGGGTAGTTAACAACAATATTGCCTAGGGTTTGATGGATTTATTTCCAAAAATTTTTTAACTAGTGGACATATCCACCACAAGCTGCACAGCCTCCTCTGTGGCCGCTCCCAGGTGTGGACCTTCCTCCCATGAAAGGTTCAGTTTCCTTCCTCAAACACGCTTTTCCCATCAGGATGCAAAGGCCTTTTTATTTTGATTGTGGTTTTAACGTTTGCAATTTTACATTGCTTTTCATGTGATGCTTTAATTGTTTTATTGTAATAGGTTTTTAAAGGTTTTTTATTATTATTATTTGTGAGCTGCCTTGGGTCCCTTTCTGGGAGAAAGGCGGCACATAGACATTAAATAAATAAGTAAATAATACATTTAAAACGTTTGTGTAATAAAATTTTGGCTTGGCTTTGTTTCCAGAAGAAAGTTGGGATAAGAAGGAAGGAAGGAAGGAAGGAAGGAAACCCTATATTGTCAATTACCTGGGAGTAAATCTTGCCAAAACCTCATGATAGGTTCACCTTAGGGTCGCCATAAGTCGGAAACAACTTGAAGGCACACAACACACACACAACCCTCTACTGAATTAAGTAGGATGTCCTCCAAAGTACCCACCCAGTGGTTAGAGTGTTGGACTAGGACTCTGGAGACCAGAGTTCGAATCCCAGCTCAGCCATGAAACCCACTGGGTGACCAAGGGCAATTCACACTCTCTCAGCCTCAGAGGATGGCAAGGGCAAACCACCTCAGAAGAAACTTGCCAAGGAAACCACACTATAGGTTCGCCTTAGGGTTGCCCTAAGTCGGAAATGACTTCGAGGTACACAACAACAACAACAACAACAACAATCCTCCCAGTACACATGAGTAGATCTGCCCTGTAATAGTCCAACAATGCTGTCCTAGGAGTTTATCAGAAGACGGAAATTGCAAGTATAATCTAATGGCAATCCGAACGCAATCATGGGGTTTCACGTTATTGCGTATTAAATCATCTCACGCAATTTCGGGGAAAAGGGAAGTCAATTCGAATGCAATCATGGGTTTAACATTATTGCGAATTAAAGCATCTCACGCAATTTCGGGCAATGGGGGGGGGATCATTTTCGGCTAATACGACGTCATTCCGGACGCCTTCCAAAAGCAATGGGATTTCACGTGAATTCGCTAAACTAGCGAATTCACGTGCATTCGAATTGGCTCCATTCGAAATAGAGAGAAATTCCTCCCGTCTGATAAACTCCCTATACATTGTGGCTCAGACCAATGGCTTCCATATTAGTAAGGTAATAAACTAGGACTAGCTTATAGTCCTAATTTTAAAGGAGCTATCCAGGGTGCTGAATCTCTTTGGGGAACAGGGATTAGTGCATTAGACGCATCTTTCAGATCAAACCACTGAGCAGAGCTACTGCCCAGTGCCATTGAAGACACCACTCAGCATGGTTCAGACATACGTCCCTGTCTAAATGAGTACACAATGGAGTTTATTGCACAGGAGGAATTTCTCTCAGTTGCGAATGGAGCCAATTCGCAATTATGTGAATTCGCTAGTTTAGCGAATATACGTGAATTCTCATTGCGTTCGGAATGCATTCAGAATTACTTCCCATTGCCCAAAAATGACCACCCCCATTGCCCAAAACTGTGTGAGATACTCTAATACGCAATTACGTGAAACCCCATGATTGCGTTCAGAATGACTTCCCATTGCCCGAAAATGCGTGAGATACACTCATACGCAATAACGTGAAACCCCATGATTGCATTCAGATTGCCATTGCATTATATCCCCAAATCCCATCATATGATAAACTCCAATGAGCACACTAAATGAGTACACAAATGAGTACACAATCCTTAGCACTGCTGACGTAATAAGAGGCAATATATTTCAATGGCCTAGCCAGAAATGTGTATACATATTATGCTACCTGCATGGTTTAGTGGTTTTAGACTATGACTCTGGAGACCAGGGTTTGATTCCCCGCTCGACCATGAAATCCATTGGCAAACCTCCTCTGAACAAATCTTGCCAAGAAAACCCCATGATAGGATGGCCTTAGGGTTACCATAAGTCAGAACTTGAAGCCACACAACAACAACAACAACAACTACAAATTGTTCACCTAATAAGGGGCAAATTAGTTTAATGGCCCAACCGGAAATACGTACAACTATCAAAATGGATCACGCTACCTGTTCAGCTTGATAAATACCTGTCTGACTTTATTAGTCATCGGAACAAAAGGAATTAGGTTTATTAGTCATTTGAAGTTAGGAACTAGAGATAGCAATAGCAAGCAAGTACATTTTTATGCCGCTTATCAGTGCACTTAAGCACTCCCTAAATGATATGATGTCGAAGGCTTTCACAGCTGGCATCCATAGGTTTTTTGTGGGTTTTTTGGGCTATGTGGCTGTGTTTGGTCAGGCTTAAGCAGAGGCTGGATGGCCATCTGTCAGGGATGTTTTGATTGGGAGTTCCTGCATGGCAGAGGGTTGGACTGGATGGCCCTTGTGGTCTCTTCCAACTCTATGATTCTATGAGTCATAGTGGGCTTACTGTAACCTTATCAGAGGGGAGGAATTTATTGCGAATGGAGCCAATTGGAGCCAATTCGAATTCACGTGACTTCGCTAGTTTAGCGAATTTACGTGAATTCCAATTGTGTTTGGAATGCATTCAGAATGACTTCCCATTACCCGAAAATGATGCCCCCATTGCCCGAAATTGCGTGAGATGCTTTAATTCGCAATAACGCAAAACCCATGATTGCGTTCGGAATGACTTCCCCTTGGCCCAAAATTGCGTGAGATACTTTAATTCGCAATAATGTGAAACCCCATGATTGCGTTCGGATTGCCATTGGATTATACTTCCAATTTCCAACGTCTGATGAGGTCCTAAGTTAAGGAACAAATGAGAAATAAATAAGTAAGCCTGGGCAATGCAGGCTTTCTTGCCAGCTGCTCTCTGTAAACACAGAGTGTCTCATGCTGCTCTGTGCCAGGTCCCTCTGACGTAGGGTTGCCAGTTGTCTCTTATTTGTAAGGGATGCCCCTTATTTAAAAGCCAAAAATGGTGTCATGTAACAGCATTAAACAGGAAGCCAGTGTTGTATACCCTCCATAATAAATAATATTTAATCAGCAGCTCCGTATTTTTTATATCATTCCGGATTTTCAGGTTACTTCCCTGCAGGCTGCCGTCGAGCAAGACGGTGACATTTATCACGAACAAAGATAACGGCATCTTGTTAAAATAAAATGCTCTGTGCATTCCTTCTTTATGGCACTTTGGGCATTAAAACACACAGTTAATTTTTGTGCAGCTTAATAATAAATATCTTCATGACATCCAAATCATTGACTTTGTCCATTTTATGATGTTATTTGTTTTTGTTTTCCGAATGCTTGTCTCCAGTGTTGCTCTATATATTTTGAATATCGCTTTAATGTAGTATTTTAGAAACTCATAGCAGGAAAATGATTAGTTCCCTTATCCTAAATGTGGTGTTGACTAGCAGTAAGTTAGCCCAGTGTAGGAAACATTTTTATAATTATAATTTTGTTGTGTGTGCCTCCGAGTCATTTTTTACGTATGGCAACCCTAAAGTGAACTTATCATAGGGTTTCTAGGTAAGGTACTTCAGAGAGGGTTTGCCATTGCCATCCTCTGATGCTGAACATTATATTATATTAATTTGTTGTCGTCGTGTGCCTTCAAGTCATTTCTAATTAATTTCTGGCGACCCAAAGTTTCACTGGGTTTTCTTGGCAAGATTAGTTCAGAGGAGGTTTGCCATCGCCTTCCCCTGAGGCCGAGAGGATGTAACTTGCCCAATGTCACCCAGACATATTTTAAGAACAGTCTTATATTTAAAGGTATTTTCTATTGCAAGAGCTGTCAAGATCAAGAACTAATAAAAAAAGCGGGGAGAATAGCCACCTTGAATCAATTCATCAAGAGTTCCTACCTATACATTAAACTAAGCAAGTGCACTTTCATCTGCTTACAGTCTTTTACTATTTTGAAATCTCTGTTGCATTTCTCTACCAACCTTATACTATTGGCATACTTCGATTAACAAAGCCTCTGACAAAGAAGTTCCTTTTTACATCTTTTGTTATGCCAGCCCAGCCCAGCCCCCTTTTTCCTCATTTTCTGTCTAGCTAGAAGGTTTTTAGCAGCGTTGGCATTAGGCACATGGTGAAGGAGACCTGGAGAAACAGAGTTTACGTGTCAGGTTGCAACAGCCAAGTATGCAGTATCATAGAATCATAGAATCATAGAGTTGAAAGAGACCACAAGGGCCATCCAGTCCAACCCCCCTGCCATGCAGGAACTCCCAATCAAAGCATCCCTGACAGATGTCCATCCAGCCTCTGCTTAAAGACCTCCAAGGAAGGAGACTCCACCACCTCCGAGGGAGTGTGTTCCACCGTAGAACAGCCCTTACTGTCAGGACATTCCTCCTAATGTTGAGGTGGAATCTCTTTTCCTGCAGTTTGCATCCATTGTTCCGCGTCCTAGTCTCTGGAGCAGCAGAAAGCAAGCTTGCTCCCTCCTCAATATGACATCCCTTCAAATATTTAAACAAGGCATGCAATGAAGATGAAGTGGGATACAGCTCTAGCCAATATTACTATAGCTGTGTGCACCTGCCTACAACAGGCAAGGAAAACAGCAGCAACTCCTTCCAGAATCCCTTACCAAACTTGCAGATAATGCAAAAGGGAAAGAAAATATGTCTTCCATACCAGCTCCCCATCCTCCCTGTGTTTGTGCGTCTGTGTGTGTATGTGTACACATGGAGGACAGGGAAATGGTAAGGAATGAATATATATATATATATATATATATATATGACCAGCAAAGTGGAAATCATAACAAAGATGAAATTTTAAAAAAATGTCCTTTGATGCATTTTGGAAGAAGCAGCCTCTTCCAAGCAGCCTCTAAAAGTAAAGGTAAATGTCTCCCATTTGACAAGGTTGTAGAAGAACCTGATATTGTAAAAGTCTGCAGATTGTGCCTTACGAGGGGGTATCGTAAAGTAATAATTATCACCCAGAAGTCATTATGGCATATTGATGAAATTTGGTCCATGTCATCATTGGTCCCTAAGTGAATGTTGCTGAGAAAATCAGCTCATTGCGTCCTTTATTTTTGTGACTGGCTCTGCCAGAAGTGACTAAAGTATAAAATCCTCATCAGGCGCAACCTGCAGGCTTCTACAATATCAGGTATTCGGAGGGTCAAGATAAGCTGGAAAAAAGGTATAAATATAGATAGTGACTACATAGAGGTAAGTTAACAACTACAAATCAAACTTTCTGTCAATTTTTTTTAAAAGGTGATGATTAAAACTTTTGGATCCCTCCTCCTATATATAGGACATATGTGGACAAAAGCATGTACTTAGATTCCTCCAAAACAAAATGATCTAGTGACAGCCATGTTCTAGAACAGTTTATGGCCATATAGCCCCAAAAACCAACAAAAAACTATCGATGCCAGCCAAGAAAACCTTTGACTTCACATTTCTAGAGTACAACACCCCTCTGAGCCATTGACTTTTGGTGGCTTCTTGCGGTTTACCCCAAACCTCCTTATTAGATCTTTGAACATCTCACCCTCTGTCACAATAAAAGGACTGTTGTCTATGCGGGAGCACTTACCGATCTCACATCAACCATTCACAAAACATGCCAGGCAGGACTTGGTACATAAATATGCAGGAAACATAGAGGAGAGGAATTTGATGGATGAAGATGGTACCATCCGTCCTTAACATCACACTTGCTGAAACATTTATGAACCACAAGTAAACTCTACAGCTAACATCTGGAGGTATGTGTCAGGCCTCTGAGGACATCAGATTTTTAGGGCATTCTCTCTCGTCTCCATCTTCCTTCCAGCTCTTCATCTTTCTTCCCTGTCTGCTTTTCACGTTCTTTTCCTTCCTTCTGCTGCATTGTGAACCGCTTCCTCTAAAGTAGCATAGCCGTGATGTAACCAGGAGCATTGTGACATGACAACTTTGTCACTCATCTCTGCCCTATCCTGGTCCTTCTCCTTCTTCCATCCTGATAAAAGAAGTCAGCGTGGCATCAGGAATGAGAGGGGTGGGCTTCCTTTTTAAAAAATTAAAAACGGTGTGGGCTATAAGGAGTTTATCACACTGGGGCCAATGTCAGCATTAAAGAGAGATTAAATCATATTTAAAGCATCCTGCAAATAAAGCGGAACTGGCGAGTAACTGCGTGAATGACTCTCACACGCAATCGCGCAAATAAAGTGATATCGGAAATGCATTGTCGCTGAAATCCCGATAGTAAAAAGATGTGCGTTAATGCTTCTTTGCAACCACTTTAATGGCGGGTTTTGTGTGATGTCATGTGAAATCGTTTTGCATAATTACGTGGTTTTTCCAGGATAGTCACAGCATAAACTCTCAGTCTCCTTCATGTGATAAACTCCTATGTCAGGTTCGATATTCTGCAAATGCAAATTGCAACCAGACCTTGGAAAAATTTCTTTCTTGAACTATGACTCAGAGATCCAAAACATGCTGCAGAAATAATCTAGTTTGAGACTGCTTGAACTGCCTTGGCTCAGTGCTAGGGAATCCTGGGAATTGTAGTTCACTGTGGCAACCAGTCTCTCTGACTGAGAAGGCTAAATGTCTCGCAAACAGTTCCCAGAATTCTCTAGCACTGAGCCTGGGCAGTTAAAAAGGGGTCTCAAACTGGATTATTTCTACATTGTGTTTTGGACCCAAGACACTCTCCACTGCCTCTGCTTGCTGAGGGTTTCTGCAAGTTGTAGTCAAAAAAAGTACCTTCCCCAAGTTTTGATCAAGATTTGTATCCGATAAAACAGATGTCTTGGCATGGTGGCATGCATAAATGTGCACAAGAGCACACTTTTGTATACACAGAGAGACATTTCTGTAGGCAAAAGAATCAGTGCATTGGAGGGGCCTGGCCCATTCTTTGTTTCAACCCCCTGACCTTAGCTACAAATGTCACAGGACCTTATCAGACGTTGGAAATTGGAAGTATACCGTAATCTAATGGCAATCCGAATGCAATCATGGGGTTTCACGTTATTGCGGATTAAAGTATCTCATGCAATTTCAGGCAAAAGGGTAGTCATTCCGAACGCAATAATGGGGTTTACGTTATTGCGAATTAAAGCATCTCACGCAATTCCGGGCAATGGGGGGTCATTTTCGGGTAATGGGAAGTCATTCTGAATGCATTCCGAAAGCAATTGGAATTCACGTAAATTCACTAAACTAGCGAATTCACATGAATTCGAATTGGCTCCAATTGGTTCCATTCGCAATAAAGAGAAATCTCTTCCATCTGATAAGATCCAAAGTAATTAGGTGACATGGGATTGATTTCTCAGGAACAATATATTTTGGGAACTACTCTGGTTTGAGTGTTGGACTATGACTCTAGAGACCTCAGTTAACTAAGCGTAAGTGTTCCTGAGCATTACTTCTTGAACTGAAATAACATGGAAAGAATGGGTATAGGATTCTACACTACACTACACTACACTACACACACACATGTTCCAATATGTTTTAACAAACTTTTTATTTAATACTAACATTTGCGCTTGTGAAATTACTGCTATTTGATTTGATTTGATTTCACTTATATTCCATTTTTCCCTCCAAACAGGACTCAGAGCAGCTTACGGTATAACTTAAAACAGAACATTTAAAGGAATACGGAGTACAAAAGTTTAGAAAGCATTCAACCATACACTCAACTGAAGCACTGTTTTTAAAACATTAGAAAGCAAAACACTTAGTGAAGCAACCAGATCAGGAAAGCCTTGCATAAGTAAGCAAAAAACATTTCCAACCTTCTCGCCAACCTCGCTCTAAGCAAATCTTGCCAAGAAGGCCCCACAATAGATTTTCCTTAGGGTCACCATAAAGTGGAAATGACTTGAAGGCACACAACACCACCACCAACAACAACAACAACAACAACAGGAGGAGGAGGAGGATCCTTAGAGCTCAATCTCATTCTTTCACAGGAGTTTATCATACGACGGAATTTGGGGGTATAATGCAATGGCAATCCGAACGCAATCATGGGGTTTCACGTAATTGCGAATGAGTATATCTCATGCATTTTCGGGCAATGGGGGGGGGGTCATTTTCGGGAAATGGGAAGTCATTCTGAACACATTCCAAAAGCAATCAGATTTCACTTAAATTTGCTAAACTAGCGAATTTACATGAATTCAAATTGGCTCAATTTGAAATTGGGAGAAATTCCTCCCGTCTGATAAAATCCTAAGTTTCATTTCTCTTGAATCATCCCATTGTCCAAGCAACTATTACAATCAAGTGCGCATGTCATATATGTTTTGCCACAAGCTCATATAGACCATTCTTTGTTCTCAAAGAAGCCTAAAAGTACAGTCGACTGTCTCTTATCTGCTTTGCTAGCCTACATGGTCAGTAAGAAACAGTCACATTTCATTTAGCTATTTTGAGACCGGAGTAGAATGCAGTAGAAAGCAAGCTAAATCTATTCAGGTTAACCCTCTCACATTTGCAACAAAAAAGAGAGACACTTCCTTTGGAATCCAGCATGCCTCGCTACATCATGCGCCTTTTGAAGGACATTTTGGAGGACATTGGACTTCTCAAGAAGCCTTCATGCATTTGCATCAAGGAAACTTTGGCTGTGTTGAGGTAAAAATGCCAGGCTTTATATATATCCTGAGTACAAAGAGGGGAATACAAAGAGGCCTTTACAGGTGAGCAGGAGCCCAGGAAACACCTCTATAGAGTTTATCAGATGGGAGGAATTTCTCTTTATTTCGAATGGAGCCAACTGGAGCCAATTCAAATCCGCGTGAATTCGCTAGTTTAGCGAATTTACATGAATTCCAATTGTGTTCGGAATGCATTCAGAATGGCTTCCCATTACCCGAAAATGACTGCGCACTGCCTGAAATTGCGTGAGATGCTTTACTACGCAATAACGTAAAACCTATGATTGCACTCGGAATGACTTCCCTTTGGCCCGAAATTGCGTGAGATACTTTAATATGCAATAACGTGAAACCCCATGATTGCGTTTGGATTGCCATTAGATTATACTTCCAATTTCCGTCGTCTGATAAACTCCTATGGTGACTGTGTGCAGCCTACCAGCCACTCACCTGGGGCCCCCCTCTCCCCACCACCGATTCACTCTCATCCCAACTGTAGGGTCATACCACCTTTTTAAAAATAGCAAAAAGTACACTTCTCTACCACTTGTCAGTGAACTAACACTCCCTAAAGCCATTTACAATCTGTAAGCCAAATTGCCCCCAACAAGCTGGGTACTCATTTTACCGGATGGAACAGCCAGTGGACCCTGGAACCCTTTTCTAGGATTGCATTAACAAATCATCCCCCAAACAGCAGAATAAGCTGTAGAGTTGTTAAAAATTGCCTTAAAATCTCTGGCATAAAATAAATAAATAAATAAATAAATAAGCATTTTCATGGTCTGTCCCTTCCATCAGCTGCTTGTTGTTTCTTTAATTAAAGATGGCAGGGATTGCATTTGTTAATTAGAGATGCCAGAGATTGAATTTACAGTCATCATCATGCAATGTTCTCCTTATGAATGCGGGCATGCAGTTGTAGCCATATATTTTCATCTGCGGCCTGGCTATGAAAGTTGAATGGCATTGCTGAACAAGGCTATGCCACCCCTTGCCCTCGGGCAACTCTCTGAATTGGATTTCCCAACAATTCATAATTCTTTGTCTTCAAAAAAAATTGTATTCATCTTGTTGCTGTTGTGTGTCTTTGAGCCGTTTCCAACTTATGGAGACTCTAAGGTCTCATTCCTACAAATCGCTTTGTGATCCGAATCAATGGATCAGTTCAGCAGTTGAGTGTGGCTCACGCTACATTTGCCCCAATCTCATTTTCTTGTTGTAAAATAAAATAAAATAAAATAACCCATTTGTGGTTCACGTTGACAAATGAATCGATTCGATTTAAAATGTTTCCTGTGGGAGCCTCTCAAAATAACTGACTTGTAGTTCATATTGGCAAATGAATCGGTTCAATTTGAAGCATTTTCAGTGGCATTTCTCCTCCTCTGTCCATCACTGCAATCACATTTATGTAATACCATACAAGCGTCAAAGGATGGGTGAACACCGGTTGTTAATTTCTGCTTCCCCACCCGGCAACCCCTTATCACGTCATAGTAAATCGATTCCAACCCGCATCTCATTCACACTGACACTGAATCGATTCGTGAATTTGATTCTCCAAACTGATTCTTGAAATCGATTCCAATCCACATCTGCTCCACACTTGCGTGGAATCGGTCTATCCAAAAAGATGCAGAAAAAAAATCAGCGTCACAAAGACGCAGGTTAAATGGGTCTAGCGCACGGCCCCCCTCTCCAAATCGCTTCAGCAATTTGTTTCAAGTGTGAACCAGGCTAATTTAAACTGATTTGCAAACTGGTTTAAAACGTAGTGGGAACGAGGCCTAAGGCGAACCTAGCACAGGGTTTTCTTGGCAAGATTTGTTCAGAGGGGGTTTGCCCTTGCCATCCTCTGAGGCTGAGCAAAGGTGACTTGCCCAAAGTCAGCCAGTAGGCTTTCATGGCCATGCGGAGATTTGAACCCTAGTCTCTGGAATCCAATGCTCAAACCACTCCATGATGCTGACTGTGTTATTTTAGGTGCATGTTTGTATTGCAAAAGTGTGCAGAGTCTCCACTAAACTTGCTTAATGTGAGGCTAATTCAGAAAAAAAAAATCAAATGTAAATTTTGAGAACTGGAGGGAAAAAATCCTCCCCAAGGCCTTGTGAGAGTCCCAGCTGTATTTAATATTTCATCCATTTCTGTACAGTTGTGCTCAAGACTGCCATAAAACTGTTTCAGGGAAGTGGGACATTATGTGGGACAAGTATTTTCCACACCAAATGAACTTCAATGGTTTGTGGGTTTTCCCTTCCAATGTGACTGTCTCGTGCTCTCTATATCGCACACTCATGTGCCATAAAATAGCTTTTAAGTTTTGCATCTCCTCTTCATTTGTGACTTAAATAGACAGCATATCACCTTTCTGTTTCTTTCTACTTTCTCTGCCAGTAATTTGGCATGCTAAATTTTAAGGTAAAATAGGGTGCTTGTTGGAGATGTTTGGGCTTTCTTGCTGCCAGTCGCAGTAACTCAGCTTTACTTGGTTGCCCAGAGCATGAGGCGATCATTGGGTTACAAGGGTTGTAAATCTAGGGAGACAGGAATAAACAGCATACCCTCTAACTATGGAGTTTATCACACTGGGGCTAATTTTGGCATTAACGGGAGATTAAAGTGCTTTTAAAGCATCACACAAATAAAGCAGAAATGGCAAGTCATTGCTCGAATGATTATCACATGCAGTTGCGCAAAGAAAGTGATATCGGAAATGCATTGTCGCTGAAATCCCAATAGTAAAAAGATGTCTGTTAATGCTTTTTTGTGACCACTTCAATGGCAGGTTTTGTGCGATGAGCGAAATCGTTTCACATAATTGCGTGATTTTTCCGGGATATTCACTGGATAAACTCATGGTCTCCTTCGTGTGTTAAACTCCTCTCCGAGTGTGGCAGGGTCATTCCTGATCAATCTTCTGTCCTCTCACTTTTTAAGTTGCTTTGAAAACATCCCAATTTCTCTCTCCTCCTCCCACTTCCCCTTCCAGCCTACCATCATTGCTGAAAATTGAGTTGAAAGTAGTTTGTACTCATCCAACTCCACCGCAGAGGAAGGAGGGGGCAGAATTTTGCCCTTTCCAGTCAGCTATGCCCTTTCCAGTCAACTGCCCCAACCTCTCCTAGCTCGTCTGTTCTTCCTCACCGATAACTTTTGCCATCTTGATCACATTCTTGATGTTGTTTGATCACATGCATTCTGGTTTTCATCTGTGACATGTTGTATGGTATGAAATTGTGATAGATGGAAAAAAACATTGTTTATATATATATATATATATATATATATATATATAAAGATCTTGTGCTTACACCACAAAATAAGAAGCCAAAAATTGGGAAGTACTGCTACCATTTGCAAAAAGAAGACTGAAGGACTAAACTGTTTATATCATTAACGGGGAACTGCTGAGCTTGCTGGAGAGATCCACGGCTGAATCACTTTTGGCTGAAAATTATTAATAACCCACTTTGTTCTCTGAGTTGAAATCAAAGTGCCAGGGATTAGAGATCTGGGTAGAAAGCTGGGGTAGGTGGCAATCGGAGTATCTTACACTTTGCTGTTAGACGCCAGCAGAAAAAGAGAACTACAACTTGCCCCTCTTAGGTAAGGTGTGTTGTTTGCCTTCAAGTCATTTACGACTTATGGCAACCCTAAGGTGACTCTGTCACAGGGTTTCTTTGGCAAGTTTCTTCAGAGGGGGTTTGCCATTGCTGTCCCCTGAGGCTGAGAGAGTGTGACTTGGCCAAGGTTACCCAGTGGGCTTCCGTAGCTAAGCCAGCATTTGAACCCAGCTCTTCAGTCATCAGAGGAGTTTATCAGACATCAGAAATTGGAAGTATAATCCAATGGCAATCCGAACGCAATCATGGGGTTTCACATTATTACAAATTAAAATATCTCACGCAATTTCGGGCAAAAGGGAAGTCATTCCAAACGCAATCATGGGTTTTACGTTATTACGAATTAAAGCATCTCACGCAATTTTGGGCAATGGGGGGTCATTTTCGGGTAATGGGAAGTCATTCTGAACGCATTCCGAATGCAATGGGAATTCACGTGAATTCGCTAAACTAGTGAATTCATGTGAATTCGCTAAACTAGCGAATTCACGTGAATTCGAATTGGCTAACTTCGCAATAAAAAAAAATTCCTCCCATCTGATAAACTCCAGAATCATCAAATTTTCTGAACAGGCCCTTGCTGTCCACTAGGGTTTGGTTCCAGGACAACCCATGAATACCAAAATCCATGGATGCCCAAGTTCCATTATATACAATGGCAGAGTAAAATGGTATCTTTATATAAAATGGCAAAATCAAGGTTTGCCTGTTGAAATTCATATATATCTTAAATATTTTCAAGCAGTGGATGCTTGAATCCTTGGATAAAAGATCCATGGATGAGGAGAGCTGACTGTAGTAGGACCAAAAAGAAAAGAAAGGGGGGAAAAACCATGAAAGAAGCAATGGAGAAACATGAGCTTTAGAAATGGAGAATGACAGATGTCTCCATGAACGAGGCACAATGATTGCACAATAAAAACTTATTATGGAATCACCCTCAGACTCTTTTTAGGGTAGCTAAGGGTGAAAAAAACTTTCCTTGCAAAATGGCAAATTAGAGCAGGAATTACTGAAGCAATAAACCTGCATCTGGGAAATGCATCTTTTATTACACTCATATACTTTAGAAAAAGTGAATTATTTGGCTTATAGAATTTGTTAAACTGGTGGTGGTGGGGAGATGAGAGCACTTTAAAAGAGCCAGGAGGGACAAAAACTTTACACAAACCGCTGCTGCAACAACCACGACACGACCAAAGTCGGAATAAAAGAAATACAGGTATACCTCATTTAACAAAGGACCTTATCAGACGGGAGGAATTTCTCATTATTACGAGTGGAGCCAATTTGAATTCACGTGAATTCGCTATTTTAGTGAATTTACATGAATTCTAATTGCATTCGGAATGGGTTCAGAATGACTTCCCATTTCCCGAAAATGACCCCCCATTGCCCGAAATTGTGTGAGATGCTTTAATTCGCAATAACATAAAAGCCATGATTGCATTCGGAATGACTTCCCTTTTGCCTGAAATTGCGAGAGATACTTTAATTCGCAATAACATGAAACTCCATGATTGCGTTCGGATTGCCATTAGATTATACTTCCAATTTCTGACATCTGATAAGGTCCAAAGTCAATGCATTCCTGGGCATGACTTCTTTGACAGATGCCAGAGGCAGAAATAACATGGAAGGAACAGCGGAAAGTTCCTACACCTTAAAAAAGCAGAGTAGTCCAACGTATTTCAGCAAACGTTTTCTTCCAAGCTGGCAATATGCACAGGTGAAATGGAACAACTAGACCAGGTAAGCGTCAAAGAAAGAACTTCTTGACAATAAGGGCTGTTCGACAGTGGAACACACTCCCTTGGAGTGTAGGTCTTTAAGCAGAGGCTGGATGGCCATCTGTTGGGGATGCTTTGATGGAGAGTTCCTGCATGGCAGAATGGGTTTGGACTGGATAGCCCTTGGGGGTCTCTTCCAACTCTATGATTCTATGATTTTAGAGATCACCTGAAAGGTTCTTCCAAAATAAATCCAGGTAGGATTTTTCCCCTTTCACTTTTCTTCTGATTTCCATTTTGGTAGCCAGTGTGCTGTAGTGGTTTGCGCATTGGACTATGACTCTGGAGATCAGGGTTCAAATCCCAGCTCAGTCATATAAACCCAATGGGTGACTTTGGGCAAGTTGCACTCTCTCAGCCTCAGACAGCAGCAATGGCAAACCCCTTTGAAAAAACTTGCCAAGAAACCCTGTGATAGGTTCGCATTGCGGTTGGCATAAGTCGGAAATGACTTGAAGGCATGCAACAGGACCATATGAGGCAGGTTTTGTTCACATTCCCATATTCACTCTGTTTTGTTGGTCCTTGCATGCTCAATAAGGGATTTTTGAAGGAGCTGCTGTTTAACAAGACTACATGTGAAAGGGGTCTAGGAATCCTAGAAGACCACAAGTTGGACATGAGTCAACAGTGTGTTGCAGCAGCTAAAAAAGCCAATGCGATTCTAGGCTGCGTCAATAGAAGTTTAATGTCTAGATCAAGTAATAGTGCCACTCTATTCTGCTTTGGTCACCTGGAATACTGTGTCCAGTTCTGGCACCACAATTTAAAAAGGATGTTGAGACACTGGAATGCGTCCAGAGGAGGACAACCAAAATGGTGAAGGGCCTGGAAACCATGCCTTATGAGGAGAGACTTAGGGAGCTGGGTATGTTTAGCCTGGAGAAGAGAAGGTTAAGATAGGATCGCCCTGTTTAAGCAAAATCCTACCAGAATCCTTGCCCAGCTAAGCTTTATTGCTTTGTTTTCTGCAAGTATGCTACTGCAACTTGACACTGAGTGCTAGTGTTTCTCCTCTTGGCCATGGAAATTCATTGGCAAGGCACACTCTCTCAGCCTCGATAGAAGGCAAAGGTAAACCCCCTCTGAACAAATTGTGTCAAGAAAACCCTGTGATAGCTTTGCCTTAGGATGGCTATTAGTCAGACTTAGGACGTTATCGCACGGGAGGAATTTCTCTCAATTTCGAAATAAATTAAAGTGGGGCCAGTTCGGAATTGAATGAATTCGCTAGTTCAGCGAGTTTATGTGATTTGTATTGACGCAGCATTGCGTTCGGAACTGCCCAAAATTGCCTCCCAGTGCCCAAAATTGCATGTGATAGTTTCTCACGCAATAAGTTGAAACCCCATGATTGAGTTTGGAAGGGCTTTCCATTGCTCGAAAATGCATGTGATCAGCTTTCACGCAATAACGCGAAACCCCATGATTGCATTCAGATTGCTATTGGATTATACTTCCAATTCTCGTTGTGTGATAAACTCCATGATGAGAAAGCACACAACAGCAAAGAATAAATGACTGGCCTGCACACCCTCATTCATTGCTGCTGCTAGGTGGCAGTGCTGCACAGAGCAAGGGAACACAAAGCTTGCAACTACACATATCATATACGACTCTTTAGCAAATCTAAACTGGCTTTATTAGGGATGAGGAGACCTAATGCTCCAGTACTGGGTACATGTGGGCCACTATAAATGCTTCTTATGCACAGCATTGTTCATAAACTCAAGCCTTAATTTGGGGTTAGATTCCAAAAGCTCTAGTTTTTCCGGTTTTCAGTGGCAGGTGTCGATCCTAAGCAAACGGTAGCATTTCAGATTTTATGAGACTTCTGTGTCTGTCTGTTGTGCATGAGGGAGATTTTCATTAATATCAAAGGTCTACTTTTAGATATTTGTTGATGTTGTTGTGTGCGTGTTCAAGTATTTTCAATTTGGCAACCCAAGGCGAACCTATCATGGGATTTTCTTGGCACGGTTTTTTGGAGGGGGGTTTCCCGTTGCCATCCATTGAGGCTGAGAGAGTGTGACTCAGACGTATTCAGCATTAAACTGGAAGGAAAAATACACAGTATTGTAAGAGCAAATGTAATCCCTGGACCAACATCCAGGGCCAGGTTATTCTTTGGTTCCTAATCATGGTTTCTTTTATTACTTCTCCTTCTATTTAAATGCCCAGCAACAGTTTGTACAACTTAGACATTGTAAGCTTTGTTTTCTGGACTCAAGATTACCTCTGTTTTAGATGTTTCAATACTTTCTAGTATCTTTTGAATAAGAAACTGCAATTTTTTGGTGCCATACTGTCAACACAAATGGGTCGCATGTTGGCAATTTTGGTGGGGGATGATAGTAGGGGACACATAAATAGGAATGATGGCAGCTTATATTCCACAGCTCACATGTTGCTCATGTTGCTTTTAGGGATGTCAAAAGTATTTACAATTATTCGTTTTCAGTTTTTTTAAAAAATGAATGTCATGACAGTCAGGTAACCTTGCTGAGAAGAATAACAGAGCAGTGAGACCTCTGATATTTTCTCTGAGGATCTGAATATTTTGTGGAGGAATTATTCTCTGGCGAACACATGGGGTTTTGCATTTTAAAAATCTTTTCTGCACAGAAAATGGGTCTCGTGGGCAGAAAACGCACTTTGTGCTGCAAGAAATATTTTTCTATGGAGGAAAAAATGATGACACTTTTTTTCTCTCCGCGCAAGAATTCCTCTGAAACACTTTGGGATATATGAATAGTTGAAGGACACCTTGGAGAAATACTCATTTTTCCCCCCTGCAGCAGAGAGAAAACGAAAACATGTCACCAAATGGTTGTGGATTTACATTCATTTCTTCTTTTTACAATTCACTTTGATGTACAAGTATACAGATCCAGTGGGAACAGGCGCTTAAGTTACCATAATAAGCCAACTGGACTCCTGAATTAGACCATCTCGGCAATAAAAGAGGCTGTTAAGCTAAGTTTTCATCAGCGCTATTGGTAGTTTATGGAAAGATTTATTGGAAAAGAGAACACTGGGAAATTCCGACTTCATATTATGTCAATACGTTCCCAGCTCAGGGCACAACAGTACTTATCTAACAAATGCAGAACTACCTGGATGCATTTACCACACTGTTTAGGCATGTGCTAGTCTGTTGTTTTTTTTTGTTCCCATAGAAGAGAATGAGAAATTGGAAAAAAAATCTTCCTCCTTGCAGGAATGCCTTTGAAAAGTATTCAGCGTTTGAAGACGTTTTTGCAAGTTGGAAAAAGTCCAGTCCATCCTTCCCTCTATGGCCAAACAGGTAGCAACAGTGGCAGAGGGGCAGCTGTATATAACCCAGCAATGGCTCTGATAGCTGATAATGGATATAAATGAGTCTTGCTCAGTTGGTTTTCCCTGTCACAGCCATAGCAAAGAGGATCATCTATCGGCGACCGTCTTCTGCCGCTAGCTATGTGGTGAGCCATACTTTGGTCAAAGACCATAAATAAAACTGATTTGTTGTGAGCCAGTGTGGTTAAGTGGTTTGACTGTTGGGCTATGACCCTGAAGACCAGGGATCGAATCCCCGCTGGCCATGGAAACCCAGCGGGTGACCTTAGGCAAATCATGTTCTCTCAGCCTCAGAGGGAGGCACTAGCAAAAATCTTTCTGAACAAATCTTGCCAAGAAAAATGAAATAGGATGGGGGACACCTGGCTGAATGAAACTACGTGTGAAAGGGATCTAGGAGTCCAAGTAGACCACAAGTTGAACATGAGTCAACAGTGTGGTGCAGCAGCTAAAAAGGCCAATGCAATTTTAGGCTGCATCAATAGAAGTATAGTTTCTAGATCAAGGGAAGTAATAGTGCCACTCTATTCTGCATTGGTCAGGCCCCACCTGGAATACTGTGTCCAGTTCTGGGCAACACAATTCAAAAAGAATGCAGAGAAACTGGAGCATGTCCAAAGGAGGGCAACTAAGATGGTGAAGGGTCTGGAAACCGTGCCCTATGAGGAACGACTTAGGGAGCTGGGAATGTTTATTCTGGAAAAGAGAAGGCTAGGAGGTGATATGATAGCTTTGTTTAAATATTTGAAGGGATGTCATATTGAGGAGGGAGCAAGCTTGTTTTCTGCTGCTGCAGAGACTAGAACGCGGAACAATGGATGCAAACTGCAGGAAAAGAGATTCCACCTCAACATTAGGAGGAACTTCGTGACAGTAAGGGCTGTTCGACAGTGGAACACACTCCCTCGGAGTGTAGTGGAGTCTCCTTCCTTAGAAGTCTTTAAGCAGAGGCTGGATGGCCATCTGTCAGGGATGCTTTGATGGAGAGTTCCTGCATGGCAGGGAGGTTGGACTGGATGGCCCTTGGGGTCTCTTCCAACTCTATGATTCTATGATTCTTCCCACTGAGCCTGGCCCCCTTATGCCATCTCTTCTGCTGAGCTCCAGAATTTTAATATGACGCAGGCAGACATCACAGCCCATTTTTGCCATAAGGCAGATGTTTGGGAAGCAGTAGTGTCACTTCTCCCCTGATCCCCTTAGTGACACCTTTGGATGGCACCTTTTTTGCTGTTCCATTTCAGTAACCAAAATTTCTTGGGCTGGGCCTGTCAAGAAACTCCTCTTTTAGGAAAGCTTTTTCCCCCTTGGCAGATCTTTTCAGCATAGAACCTCAGAGCAGTTCTGCGGCATGCCTTCCCCTGCCTTAGGAAGCGAGAGGTGAACAAAGCTCAGCAAAGGAAGCTGCCTTTCACAAGGCTAGAAAGTTTAGACTTTATCACATGGGGGAGAATTGCGGGATTCAAAAGACATTATCCAGGGAAAGTTGTGCGATCATGGCTAAGATTATCACACTCACCGTGATGAGAAAGTGCATATCCCTGGAATAACCAGCAACAAATCATTCACAGGATTTCCCTGTGAATGATTTGTTCCTGGTTATTCCCTGGTTATTCCTGGGATAAGTCCTCTCTAATCGTGACATCATGCGATAATCTTAGCTGAGATTGCACGACTTTCCCTGGGTAATGCTTTTTGAATCCCTCAATTTCTCCCGTATGATAAATCCTTTGTCCCTCTAGCCCAGTTTTTGTTTGCTCTGACTAGCCAAGTTTGGGGTGGAAAAAGTAACGCTTTGCAATAGAGCTACTCGAATCTCCCTTGTAGTTCAAAAGCTTTGCCCCAGGGTCTCAGGCAGAACTTTTCTCCATTACTTCCCATTTTGCCAGGGAATAGGGACTGAACATGGAACAACATGTTCCCATGTTGTGTTTGCCAGAGGCAGCCTTCTCAGCTCCAGTGCCTAAATTGCGATCCTATACCACACCTACGAATAAATCCTATTAACCCAATGGGGATTGCTTCTGAGTACCCATGTATAAGACTGGACTGTACATTTCCTAGAGTCATCTCTATAGATTGAAAGCATATGTATAAAATGCAAGCACTTAAATGAACAGTGGGCCCTTGGTATCCACTGTATTTGGTTCCAGGACTCCTGTGGATACTAAAATCTATGGGTATTCAAGTCCCATTATATACAATGGCATAATAAAATGGTTACTATTGTGTAAAATGGCAAAATCAAGGTTTGCTTTTTTGGGATTGAAAGAAAATATATTTTCAAGCCATGGATGGTTGAATCCATGGATGCAGAATCGATAGCCCTAACAGTGTGTGTATGTGTGTGTGAGTGATGAATAAAATGAATAATATAATATAATATAAATCAGATATCCATAGGATTGTCCTGTCATTTTCTACAAGTAATAATGAAATACAAATATTGGGTTTTACTGTTGCTTTCTCCTCCCTCCTCCTTACCTTGGGATGTGGTTGTAATCTTGAATACTGATACTAAAAGCCCGCTTACACATTTGTCTACTTGGAATCAAATCCCAGTAACTTTACAGAAGATCCCTTCTATTGTATTCCATGTATACACAGCTTCAATCATTATTCAGATGTATAGAAAATTATTTATGGCACTGATTTGTCGGCAACAGTTTTCATCATATTTTTTAATGTCATATTAGTTAAATGAAACCACCCCTCTCCCCCAGTGTGCTCAAAGTGGCATACTTGGCAGCTTCCATGTTATCCTCATAAGAAACCTGCAAAATAGATCCAGCAGAGAGATCAGGGAGGACTAGAAAATGGATCTCGCAAGTCCTAGTCCATCCGTTTCATCACTCAAAGTGCAAGAGACACATTGAATCTAATATCTGACATGGGGAAAAACATCAATGGAAGAGGAAGGAAGGGGGGGGGGATATTCAGTTACATCACTGACCAATTGTCTCAAACATGGGATTGAGTCATTTGATTTGGAAACTTCATCTTGCCGTGGTTTCTGAATATTTCCCCCTTTCTGCGTTGAGAGGAACAGTAAACCATTTTAAGGGAAGTCTAAGCTGCAGCTTGGTCCTCCCCACCTACATCATCACGAGGTTTCATTTCCAGTCACAAGAGTCATGTCAAAGTACACGTAGGTCCTTCTAACGTAATGGTTTTTGCTGAAACTGAGGCAATGAAAATGAAATTCCACCAGCCCTCCAGCGAGGAAACGACAGAGTTAGAAAGCTGGAGGTACTTAGTTCGGCTGTCAAGTCACAGACGGGTCCTTTTTCGCTGCCTCCCCAAGGTCAAAGTCTGAATTTTTGCCCCGTGCGCTCATTTCTCCATGGAAAGCAACAACTTCCTTTACGTTTACAATTTGGTCCAAGGTTACTTGAAACATGTTTGCCAAGAACCAGCGCTGGAACGGGCCCTGAGCAAGCCTGCCCAAGTCTTACGAAAAACTGCATCTTCGCTTCAGCACGAAGTTGAAGAAAACCTAAGACTGTATTTGGACTCGTTGGAAATCACTTCTGTTGATGATGCCCGGCGGATCTTCAGTCAAGTGATGGAAACGGAGTTTGCCGATGGGCAGATCAACTGGGGACGGATTTTGACCATATTCCTGTTTGGAGGAATTCTGACGAAAAGGTTACAAGGGTACGGAGTCCCTTTGACACAAGAAAATATGGACCAGATTTCTCAGTTTATGACAGACTATATTGTAAACACCAAAGCAAAATGGATCAGTGAAAATGGAGGATGGGTAAGTTTTCAGCTTCTTCGATCTGACATTCATTTTTGATAGGCTGAGATGTTTGACTGAAAGCCCACGGAAATATAGGAAAATAACATTTAATTGTTCTATGATAGGACCTTAGCAGATGGGAGGAATTTCTCTTTATTTCGAATGGAGCCAACTGGAGCCAATTCGAATGCACGTGAATTTGCTAGTTTAGCGAATTTACGTGAATTCCAATTGCGTTCGGAATGCATTCAGAATGACTTTCCATTACCCAAAAATGACCCCCCCCCCCAATTGCCTGAAATTGCGTGAGATGCTTTAATTCACAATAAGGAAAAAAGCCATGATTGCGTTCGGAATGACTTCCCTTTTGCCCGAAATTGTGTGAGATACTTTAATTCGCATTAACGTGAAACCCCATGATTGCGTTCGGATTGCCATTGGATTATACTTCCAATTTCCAACGTCTGATAAGGTCTATAGTTACGGCAATGCTGCACTGGCTTTTGCATTGTGCTTGTATTTATTTGCAATGCTGAATTTTTATCCTAACCCTCCCCTTGGTTGTTCTGCACCATGCATTTATGTTGATGTTTGGGAGTTTGTGTACTATTTCCTCGTAAGCCACCCTGATACTTTTACAGAGGGATGGCCTAAAAACCTTGTAGACAAATAACAAATAATTTACTTGTGTAATGCAATGGGAAGCCCCGCATGTGGTGTGCATGAATGGGCATGAATGGGTATGAATGAGATCCCTGTCAACAATAGCTTACTATAAAGAAGCAATCCTCCCATGCACATTTAGCTTAGAGGAAGTCCCACTGAACTCAGTGCAACTTAGTACTGTATACCATCAAAGAATTACATTTCTAGGAGGCATTTATCTATTAAAAAGCTCTGTCCTGCCTTTCCATCTTTAATGGGGCCTTCAAGATAGCTTACAGTCATCACATGTACATAAGGTCTCACATTAGATTGAATTTTGATTCCTTTGTAGAGGATGCAGTGGTGGGGGTGGCGATGACTTTAATTTCTTTGACATTTTTTTCTACAGATAAAAAAAGTATTCAAAAAGATACCTAGTATGATGAAGCAACGCATCTTCCACTTACAAAACAAATAGTAAAAGGAATATATTGGGCTAAAGCTGATAATAAACCAATTGGCCCAATCTCGTGGCTATATATGGAATATTTGAGGAAGCACATAAAAATGAAACAAAGTGCTCACTGCTGCTGGTGTTGCGTGCCTCCAAATCATGTCCAACTTATGGCGACCCTAAGATGAACCTATCATGGGGTTTTCTTGGCAAGATATGTTCAGAGGAGAAAATGTGACTTGCCCAAGATCACTCAGTGGGTTTTATGGCCAAACTGGGCATTTTGTGGTCTCTTCCAACTCTGTGATTCTATGAACCCTGATCTCCAGAGTTGTAGTCCAGGACTCAGAGTATTACGCCATGCTGGCTCAAAATACAGATAGAAAGAAGTAATCAGGAAAGACATCCGATTTGTTAATATCTGGCTTCTCTTTACTTCTTCCTCCACTTCTAACAACGGCAAATAGATATTCTGAGATGTGTAATGCAACCCTATATATAGCTACTCTAAAGTAAGCCCCACTGAATCCAATGGGATTTATTTCCAGGGTAATGGGCATAGGACTGCAACCCCACTGTCCCTTTTCACTAAGGAAGACTTACTAAATGGTCAGTAAGCCAATGACTGAATATACCCTATTCCCCCAAGTATACATGAATAAGAATTTATTTTCTTTTGTTTTGTTATAAGAACTGTGCCACACTGGCTCAGAATATTAACAGAAATAATTAATTAGGAAAGATTTGTTACTATCAAAAGCAAATATTCGGATCAATTCAATGGCAAGAACTTGAGACCAAAATACAGTAAATAAATGTGGAAGAAAATAAAATGAACAGACTTGACTATCCAGGCAGGGGCCTTTGAATATTTAGCAATTGAAACTCTTGCCTTGAATGCTTGTGTATCCAACCACATTTATGGTGCTTATTCACATGACAGAATTATAGTGGTATAATTCCACTTTAGCTGTCATGGTTTTATCCTATGGGATCCTGGGGTTAGCAGTTCAGGGAGAGGCATTTAGGATTCTCAGACAAAGTGCTCCAGGGCCACAACAAATGACAAAGGACAGGGTTCCATAGCACGCAGTTGTGGCATTTAAACCGGAACAATAATGCTATAATTTTCTAGTGTGAAAGGGTCCCAGGTTTGGATTTGCCACTTGCCAATTCTTTTTTTCCCCTGGCATATTCTTCATCTTTCACTACATGGCAGCTACAAGACAGGGGCATAGGACACAGCCCTCTCCATACTGAGGACCCATTCACACTATGAAAATATTCTGGGATGAATCCGGGTCGAATCCTTGGTGTTCACACATGGCCCAAATGCACTCGATACACTTTATGGGACGGCTGGCAAAA
This sequence comes from Urosaurus nigricauda, assembly GCA_034509955.1. Lineage (NCBI taxonomy): Eukaryota > Metazoa > Chordata > Lepidosauria > Squamata > Phrynosomatidae > Urosaurus > Urosaurus nigricauda. The sequence goes on along the minus strand of JAOEGL010000012.1, from coordinate 21,143,124 downwards.
CTCCCCACTTAACTAGGAATATTCAATACCACCACCTCCTGGGTTTTCCTGAAAGATCCACATCGATCTGCATTGTCGACAGTCTGAATATACTTCCAAATCAATTTGGATCGCTCTGTATCATTAAAGGAAGGGAGCTGGCTCCATTTTAAACTGAAACAACAGCATGTGTGAATAACACAAGAATTAAAATGACTTGACGAGATTCCCGAACCCAAAATGAAATGGGAACAACAACCCCGATATGCACCAGCACGGCAATCCACGTCTCCTTGGTACAAAAAATAAGTGTGAATGCCCCCCCTTCCCGAGAATTATGGTGCTCATTGAATTTGGCTAGTGTAGATGGTTGACAATTTCATTCAGCTAATTTTGTGGTTTTTTTAAAAAATATGTTTCTCCTCCCTCCCGCATCAAGGTGTCCAAATGCAGTTGCCAGAATGAAAACTGTAGATGGCTCTTGTGGTTATGTAGAGGAGGGAATTTCAGGAGATGTTGCTTGTCATGCAACCAGAAAGCTTATCAGATGGGAGGAATTTCTCTTTATTTTGAATGGAGCCAATTAGAGCCAATTCAAATTCATGTGAATTGGCTAGTTTAGCGAATTTACGTGAATTCCAATTGTGTTCGGAATGCATTCAGGAAGACGTCCCATTACCCGAAAATGACTCCCCCATTGCCCAAAATTGCGTGAGATGCTTTAATATGAAATAACGTAAAAGCCATGATTGCGTTCGGAATGACTTCCCTTTTGCCCAAAATTGTGTGAGGTACTTTAATACGCAATGATGTGAAACCGCATGATTGTGTTCGGATTGCCATTGGATTATACTTCCAATTTCCGTGGTCTTATAAACTCATTGGTAACCTGCTGAAACTCCCTTCTTCTGTACAGCCATTAAAGGGACAGGAGCTGCATCCAGTTTTCACTTTGGCAACCCTATATCCTTAGTCCAGTTATTTTGGCAAATGGAAGATATAACAATAAATAAATATATAACAATAAATAAATAATAATCGCTGCTTTTTCTAACTCATCAGGCGAATTCCTGAAGCAGCCGCTTCACCCTTCCTGATATAATGTGGGCCCTGAACCAATTCTTTGATGGGGGAGAGGGGGAAATCTTAATCAAAATGTTATTCTTTTTACCTGCAGGACAATGGCTTTGTCACAAAGTTTGAGGACCAAAGTTCCTGGCTGTCTTTGCACAACGTGAAGTCAAAAGTTATGGCCGTTTTTTCATTCTTCAGCCAATATTACTGAAGAAACTTGGTTAATGCTTCCATAATGATATTATTCTACAGTCAGATCTTGCCTGGAAAACAGAGACTGCTGCACTGAGCCAGAGAGCACTTCTTCTTCTTCTTCTTCTGTTTCTGATCTTATTTATATGCTATTTATTTGTATATACTTTTTGCATTGTATTAAAAATGCTGCAGATCATCCAGCTGGTAATAAATCAGGTCTGGTATACAATGTCCAAGCTATTTCTATCAGATTTCCAATGGATTATATAAAATATTTTCAAACAATCAGATTGCAGTTGTCTTAACATTTTCCCCATCTGTAACTATTAAAGCCTGTAAGTGAGTTATTGCAGAATTGTTTGGAAAACATCTTGCTAGAACTGTAAAGCTTTAGCACTATCTTGTCTGAACTTTGAGAAAAAGACGTTTGTGACTTAGGACGTTATCACACGGGAGGAATTTCCCTCAGTTTCAAAAGGCCATTTCAGAATTGATTGAATTCGCTAGCTCAGTGGATTTACATAATTGTGTATTGACGCCGCATCGTGCTTGAAATTGCGTGTGATAGTTTCTCATGCAATAACGTGAAACCCCACGACTGCATTCGGAAGGACTTCCCATTGCCCGAAAATGTGTGTGATCAGCTTTCACGCAATAACACGAAACCCCATGATTGCATTCAGATTGCCATTGGGTTATACTCCCAATTACCATCATGTGATAAACTCCTTAGGGTTGCCAGATGCCCCTTATGGTATGTCCCTATTTGAGACTCTTCAGAAAGAAAGAATGCAATTTATGAATATGGACAGTATGCTAATTTTGCAGAGAAATACTCATCAGAGTTAACAACCGTGTTTCCCCGAAAATAAGACAGTGTCTTATATTTATTTTTGCTCCCAAAGATGCACTAGGTCTTATTTTTAGGGGATGTGTTATTTTTCCATGAAGAAGAATTCACATTTATTGTTGAACAACAACAACAACAACAACAAAATGAACATTTATTATACACTCTCTCTATATATACAAAAACTTTGCTAGATCTTACTTTCTGGGGAGGCCTTATATTTAGCAATTCAACAAAACCTCTACTAGGTCTTACTTTCAGGGGATGTCTTATTTTCGGGGAAACAGGGTATAACCACTACTTTCATTTGGAATTTAGTACTGTATTTCATTTGGTATTTAGGTAAAACACACACTTGTTAATAGCCGCTTCATAACTCTCGACCTTGCATGTCACAAATTGCTTTTAAAATACCCCAAACACTAATGTGATTCCTTTCCTGAATCTATTATTATTATTATTATTATTATTATTAGTTTTATGTTCTTATATTTTGCCTTTCTCCCAACAAAGCGACTCAAGGCAGTGAATCTACATCAAGCTCTCCTTATTTTTCACTCCTCATAGTACAACCTCTTCCTTATTTTTTCCCTTCCTACTCTTACTGTAAAATGAAGGGTTTTCATATTATTTCCTATTTCGGTCTTTTGCTATGACAATGGACTCTCCATTCCAAGAATCCAAGCAAGCTGATGACTGAATTTTATCCCGACACTATTGACGAAGGCACTAAACAGATGGGCAGAATAGCATGGGGCAAGCCCTGGCACAGTCTCCCAGCCAGTGTGGCAATGACTATTTGGATGCCAGCCTGCTGCCATGCTACAGACCTGCTACCACTGCGCAACCTGTACCTGCCTTGCTGTCGGATCTGGTGAGAAGACCCTGGTTGAGGCCTGTGGGTGCAAATTGGGTGCCTGGCTGAACCCACATGGCCAGGCGTCCCATCTATCATCACAGGCCATGACGGAGATCCTCTCACCAGATGTGATGGCAATGCAGGTATGGGGCATGTGGGTCTGTCTGGTCTGCTGGCTGTTGTTACAGAATTTCCTAATAACTTCACATGAAGCAGCCAGTCTTTTTAGACCAGCTGAAAGCCCCAGGAAAGGATCAAATCCACTGGATCCCAGCCCAGGGCCAATGGCCTGCATTGTCTGAACAGAGCGATGGACCTTATCAGGTGGGAGGAATTTATCTTTATTGCGAATGGAGCCAATTAGAGCCAATTCGAATTCACATGAATTCGCTAGTTTAGTGAATTTACAGGAATTCCAATTGCATTCGGAATGCATTCAGAATGACTTCCCATTACCCCAAAATGACCCCCCATTGCCCAAAATTGCATGAGATGCTTTAATTGCAATAACGTAAAACCCATGATTCCGTTCGGATTGCCATTAGATTATACTTCCAATTTCTAACGTCTGATAACGTCTGATAAGGTCCGATGTGAGGTCAGGGGGAACGTGAGCCTTTTGACCTGTTCATATAGGCTCAAAGTAATCTACTTGAAGCAGCAGAGTAACTTAGGGACAACCCAAGAGAAACTCTTGGCTTGGTCCTACAGTACCATGCCAGAGCTCCCTCCCATCAACTTCTGCTACTTCATACAACTGCCTCACTCTTCCCAATGGTATCCATCTTTCTTCAACTTGTGTGCCTTCAAGTTATTTCTGACTTTTGGGCGATCCTAAGGTGAACCTTTCCTAGTGTTTACTTGGCAGAATTTGTTCAGACGGGGTTTGTCATTGCCATCCTCTGAGGCTGAGAGAATGTGACTTGCCCAAGATCACCCAGTGGGTTTTTATTCACAGGCAGGGAATCGAACTCCGATCTTCAGAGTCAATGGAGTTTATCAGACGGGAGGAATTTCTCTCTATTTCGAATGGAGCCAATTTGAATTCACGTAAATTCACTAGTTTAGCGAATTTACATGAATTCTAATTGTGTTTGGAATGTGTTCAGAATGACTTCCCATTGCCCGAAAATGACTTCCCATTGCCCGAAACTGTGTGAGATACTCTAATATGCAATAACGTAAAACCCATGATTGTGTTCGGATTGCCATTGCATTATACTACCAATTTCCATCATCTGATAAACTCCATAGTCTATGCTGACTGTCAGTATCAGTCTTACCATTATCTCTATTATTCATTTTATGTTAAAATTATTTATTACATTTCTGTTGTGTTCTTTAACTTATAGAGCATGAGCGCTGACTAAAATTAGTGAAAAAAATATAATCCAGCAATTACAGCATTGTGATATAATATCACCAATTAAAATTTAATGAGGTCAGGCCTACAGTTTCACAACAGTCCAATCCAAAACAGCAGCTATGATTATTTGGAAGTATGGAGTGATGTTTGGAAAATATTGCTTTGAAGGTGGATGTTCTTGAATGAGTTACAAAATGGCAGAGCATTAACAGCAAAATTGTGTTTCATAAGAGTAAAAGTTTTTGGAATGGAAGGAGTATTTAAGTTGTATTTTTTAAAAACGTAAACCGATTTCAGAACTATTAATAGACAAGTTGTATTGGACTGGTTTCACCCATGAGACAGATATTTTTGATAGCAGATGAACTTTTTGTTTTTGAAAAATGCAAAACTGATGTCAATTTCAAACCATGAGATCCTTGTTCGCAATCTCAGTGGGCCATTTAACTGATTATCTATATTTAAACTGAAAGGAATATTATGTCTTATAGCTGAAAGGAACAATTTAAATATAGCATAACTGCATCTTGTTATTTAAAGGCTGGAAATACAGCAAAAAATTAGTGCTCCATTTGAATTAAAATGGCCTTTAAATGTTCATTAAATATTAAGTACATTAATTCATTCGCTTATTGAAATTGGTATCATTTTTCCTTATGCAAACTGAATGCTTGCACACAAGTTTATTTAATCATACACATTTCTATACAATATATATATATATATATAGAGAGAGAGAGAGAGAGAGAGAGAGTAAGAGAGAAGTGTCTTGTGCTCAGAACCATGTAAAAGGTTCAGTTTGTATTTGGGACTGTTTACTTACCGTGTTTCCTCAAAAATAAGACAGTGTCTTATATTATTTTTTGCTCCCAAAGAGGCGCTAGGTCTTATTTTAGGGGATGTCTTATTTTTGCATGAAGAAGAATTCACATTCACATGTTGAACAATAATAATAATAATAATAATAATAATGAACATTTATTATATATTGTATATATATTTGTATACAAAAACTTTGCTAGGTCTTACTTTTGGGAAAGGCCTTATATTTAGCAATGCAGCAAAACCTCTACTAGGTCTTATTTTCTGAGGATGTCTTATTTTCAGGGAAACAGGGTATCAGGCCTTGCCCAGTTATGTAATGTCACCGGAATTGTTTTTAGAAACTGCACCTAGGAGTTGTTATTTTTTCCAATCCTTTCAGGTATAAGATCTGAGTTTCATATAGAAAGTCTAATCTGTTAAACTGTACACTACAAATCCTATCATCCTTCAACACGGACAAAAATAATACAGTCAAACAGGGATGCGCAAAATGGGGTTCTGGGGCTGGGAGTTTTTAAACAGAGGCTAGATGGCCATGTGTTGGGTGTGTGTGTGTGCTTTGTTTGTAAATTCCTGCATGGCAAGGAGTTGGACTGGATGATCATTGAGGTCTCTTCTAACTCTTTGAGTTTATGTGGTCTCCAGGTTGCCTTTGCAGACCTCAACCCCTCCAGACTCCCCAGCCATTATGCTGCTATCCCAACCAAGCCCCCATGAGTGACCCATTCACCCTTTAAAAATACCAGCTGCACTGTTTTGACATTTAGTAAAGTTGAAAAAGAGGAAGGCCACATTGACTCATAGGGGCTTTCTAGATTGGCAGGAAAGGGCAACATGAAGTTGCCTTTTCCTTAATACTTAGCAGCTGCACTGCAAGTCCCAGGTGTGTAATAAAAAGGCACAGGGCAGCTACACTGAGGAGGTGTGGGGACGACTTATCTGAAGTCTTTTCTGTTGCTCAGCAACTGCATTGGAAGCTGTCAGGATGCTAGAAACAGAGGCGGAGCAGCTGCACGGGTGGCAATGAATAGGGCTTTTGGCTGCACTGAACCTTTAATATTTTTTTTTGTTGCCGGCTGCGAACTGCGCAGTTGCACCAGTACATCATACAGGCAATTGTATTGCCAGCTGTGAACTGCGCAGTTGCGCAGGTACATCACACATGAACTGTGCAGTTATGAAGATCTGTCAAATTACCATTGTGGTTTCCCTTCCCTTTTTAAAGTGTGCAGTTGCATCGGTGCACCATGAAAGAACCCCTTTATTTTATAATAATAATAATAATAATAATAATAATTAATTACCCCACCCCTTTGAGATCAATCGAGGTAGCTTACACATTAAAATACTATTACATCAGTAAAACAAACTGCATCCCTCCCCCCTTAAAAAGATATTAAATTTGCTACAATTTAAGTTTATGAATAAACTTCTTTATTTTATGAATGAATTGACATTTTATGCACAGTTGCATAACAGTTACAGCATCCCAGAGTCCCTACTGCGCATGTCTAGGGTTCAGATTAGGGCTGGAGCTAGGGTTTGGGAGCTTTAAAAAACTGCACAGTTGCACTGCAGCATTTAGACGCAGCTGCTCTGTTACACCCTTTTTAAAAAGAAGCTGGGAAAAGCAGGTCCCTTTTAAAGCTGCTTTTCCCCCACTAAAATGCAAAAGAAGTGCATTCATGCCAAACTTTCAGTGTGGGTCATCTAAGGGCTACACTTTCATGTAGGCATGAACAAACCTCTTTTTGCCAGTCTAGATCAGCGCTCCCAGGGGGGTTTAAAAGGACTTTATCCCATGAAAATCATGTGATCAGGTTGAAGATTTTCACATGACATCATGATTAATGAGGACTTACCAAGTTTCCCCAAAAATAAGACAGTGTCTTATATTAAGTTTTGCTCCCAAAGATGCACTAGGTCATATTTTCAGGGGATGTCTTATTTTTCCATGAAGAAGAATTCACATTTATTGCTGAACCAATAATAATAATAATAATAATAATAATAATCATTTATTATATACTGTATATATATTTATATACAAAACCTTTGCTAGGTCTTACTTTCGGGGGAGGCCTCATATTTAGCAATTCAGCAAAACCTCTACTAGGTCTTATTTTCTGAGGATGTCTTATTTTTGGGGAAACCCAGCAATAACCAGGTACAGTAATAACCAGCAACCAATCCTTCATGGGGAAATCCCGTAAATGATTTGTTGCTATTACCTGGTTATTGCTGGGATAAGTCCTCTTTCATTGTGAGGTGTGTGAAAATCTCAAATGAGATCATGCAATTTTCATGGGATAATGTTCATTTAAACCCCTGCTTTCCCCGCTATTGCCCCTTGTGTGATAAAAGTTTTGTTAAAAGGTCTTCAAAGAAAGAGAGCCCTCCAATGCAGTCCATTCCTCTGTCAAAACGGCTCTTACAGGAAAGAGGTTCTTCCTCAAATTTGGGGGTTATTGCTCTTCTTGGCATTTGAATCCATTGGTTCCTGTTCTGGTCCCTGGAACAGCAGAAAAGAGGCTTGCTTCAACTTTTACAACCCATATGAATCCTCACAGAAAATGGACAAAACCGGCCGCTTTTTACTTTCGGGATTTTCCCAAAAGTAAAAAGTGACCGATTTCGTCCACTTTGTGTGCAGGTTAATGTTAGATTAAAGCTCAATCCCCCCCCCCCCCGATATGTCTTAAAACAATCCAGCTTTTGCAGGGTATTCCCAGAATTTAAATCCAGTTTCTGAATGGGATTTGGGCACTTAGCCTCCCGTGTGATAAACACCCTAGAGAGAACACATTAATCCAATGCTTAAATAAAATAAAATAATTTGAGGTGATTTTCAAGAAATACTTGTTTCTTTTTTTTAAAAAAAAGTTATTTTTTTTAAAAAATATAAGCTTTTAAAATATTCTAAAATTTAATAATTCAATAATTAAAATGGTACAACTTGAAATAATTTGTATGCTTTTAAAATACATTTACTGTATATTGTGGGTTATTTTAATTGTTTTCAATATTTTATTGTATGAGCCACTGCAGTTAAAATATGAGACATTTAGCCTTCTCTATCAGAGATCCCTGGCACCACAATAAACTACAGTTCCCAGGAACTACAATCCTGGGAATGGTAGTTTGTTGTTATCAATGTTACTTGTTGTTCTTGAGTCCTGACTTGGCCATGAAACCCAGTGGGCAAAACTTGGTCCAAGTCACACTCTCTCAGCCTCAGCCAAACTTATTGCGAACCAATCTTTCCAAGAAGAAAAAACTGTTGTGGGTTTGAGTGTTGGGCTACGACTCTGGAGACCAGGGTTCGAGTCCTGGCTTGGCCGTGAAACCCAAGTGTGTGAAGCTTGTTCCAAGTAGTCACACTCTCTCAGCCTCAAAGGAAGGCAATGCTATTGCCAACCCTCTTGTGAAGAAAGTGGCCAAAGAAAGCCCCCAGACAGAGAGAGGGTGGGGAAGGCCTTGAAAGAGCCTTTTTTCTGCTGCTGTGGTGCTGTTTTTGGCCAGGGGAGGCAGAGAGAGAAGGCACTGGGTAGGAGGAGACTAAGACTAAGAAGAGGCCAGGCCCAAACAAAATGGCGTCTGCCTCTTCCCTCCTGGCAGCCAAGAGAGCCTTGAGGGCCCAGCTGAAGCACCGCCTGAGGGCCCTCAGCCCAGCTGAGAAGGGCAGGCAGTCCAGGCTGCTGGCAGACCAGGTGGGCCCCCCTCCTTTCCCACTTTGAGACTGCTCAGTGCTAAGGAATCCTGGGAAATGTAGTTTTTGGGGGGGGAGGGACATTGAGCCTTCTTCTCTTTCTGTCTCTCAGAGGTAAGTAGCTCTCTCTCTGGGGCCACAAGAAGCTACAGTTCTTCCCAGGAACTACACTTGTTCTGGGATTAAGGGGAGTTTGTTGTTGACAACGTTATTTGTTGTTGTTGTTCATTTCTTTATATGAAACAGGGCAGTTAAAGTGGTCTCCAGATGGATTGTTTCTGCAATGTGTTTTGGACCTAAGAAATATAAGAAGAATACACACACACACACATATATATATACACACACATATATACTACCTGTGTGTGTACACACACACACACATATACACACATATACACATATACTATCTATGTGTATATATATGCACACATATACTATGTATATATATATATATATATATATACACACACACATACACACACATATATGATCTATATCTATATCTATATATAAACACACACATAAACACACATATATGATCTGATATATATATATATATATATACACTCACACACACACATATATACTTTCTGTGTATATCACACACACACATATATTTGATCTGTGCACACACACATACATACACACATACATATACACACACACACACACATATATACTATCTATCTATATAGACATATATACACACATATATATATGATCTGTGCATATATATATATACACACACATATACACACATATATTATCTGTGTGTGTATGTGTGTGTGTGTATATATATATATATATATATATTATACTATATAATATATATATGTGTACACTGAGACCTAGCAGCAAGGATTTCAGACTTATAGCACATAAAGCCAAGGGTCCAAATCACACAGCAGAAATATCTCAGTTTGAGACTGCTTTAACTGCCCTGGCTGAATGCTAGGGAATCCTGGGGAGTTGTAGTTTATTGTGACACCAGAGCTCTCTGACAAAGAAGGCTAAATGCCTTTCAAAATTACAGTTCCCAGAATTCCCTAGCATTGAGCCTTGACATTTCAAGTGGATTATCTCTGTCTGCAGTGTGTGTTTTGGACCTCTGAATTCTACCATTTTAAGAGTTCCAAAACACACTGCAGAAATAATCCAGTTTGAGGCCCCCTTTTACTGCCCTAGCTCAATGCTAAGGAATCCTGGGAAGCCTAAGAAGAATATATATACAATATATAGATATATACATTGAGATCAAGCAACAAGGATTTCAGGCTCCTATAGCACATAAAAGCCACAGTCCAAAACATACTGTGGAAATAATCCAGTCTAACACCACTTTAACTGCCTTGGCTCAGTGCTGGGGAGTCCTGGGAATTGTAGTTTATTGGGGCCCCAGACAGAGAAAGAGAGCTCAACATCTGACAGACAGTTCCCAGAATTCCCTAGCACTGAGCCGGGGAAGTTAAAGCATTCTCAGACAGGATTATTTCTACAGAGTGTTACAAATGGCATGAATGAAAGAATATAATAAATAAAAAGAATGTTATGAAATGAATGAATGAATGAATGCAGTAAACAATGTTGTGAATGAAATAACCAAATAATAAATAAACAAATTGGAGAAATGTGCAAAACGCCTGCAAAATAACATTTGGAGTATAGATAAGTTTGCCTAACAGCCGCTTTGGTGCACAATCCTTGTTTCTTTACCATGTCCATTCATAACTTCTGCACAACATTTCTATTGATAAACTTGGTGCTTCCCATATTACTGTATACTCTTGCTTTTCACCGGGAGATGGTTCCTTCTTTTAAATGAGAGTTAAGATACTTATATTGATTCGTGGATAAGTCGAGTCAGTTTTTTGGGGGTCAATTTTTTGACCTAAATTTCTAGACTTAGACATGATGATATACAGTACCCTTCCCCAGACTTCCATAGCGTTGATCCAGGGCAGTTAAAGTGGGCTCAACCCTAGATTATTTCTTCAATGTGGATATCGCTTTCTCTCCGCTGTCTCGGGCTGCATGCACACTGCAGAAACAATCCGGTTTGACACCACTTTAACTGCCATGGCTCAGTGCTAAGGAACTTTGGGAACTGGGAGACATTTACAGTAGCCTTCTCTGGCTGCATCCACACTGGAGAAATAACCCAGTTTGGCAACGCTTTAAGTGTCCTGGCTCAAGACTCTCGAATTCTGGGAGTTGGAGTTTGTTGTGGGCCCGGAGCGGAGCACAATGTTGCACATAATTTGTGGTTATTTTAAGTATGTTTTAATTGTGAATAGTTTAATTGTATTTTAGGGGTGGGGTGGGATATTGGGATGCGGGATTGTATGTTTTAATCTGTAAGCCACCCTGGTTGTGTTACACAGAGAGGTGGGATACAAATAAATTTTATTATTATTTTATTATGTGGATTGGAATTGGTTTCTAGAAAAGATTTGAAGACTTGAATTCAGGAATCAATTCAGTGTCAGTGTGAATGAGATGCAAATTGGAACTGATTTACTATTACGTCATAAGAGGTCACCAGGTGGGGAAGTGGAAATTTGCAAACTGTGTTTGCCCACCCTTCGACCCTCGTACAGAAGTACGTAAATGCGATTGCGGTGATGGACAAAGAAAAAAAAATCCCATTGAAAATGCTTCAAATTGAACCGATTCATTTGCCAATCTGAACTACAAGTGAGTTATTTGAGAGACTCCCGCAGGAAACAGTTTAAATTGAATTGATTCATTTGTCAATGTGAACCACAAGTGGGTTATTTTATTTTATTTTGCAGCAAGAAAACGCGATCGGGGCAAATGTAGTGTGAACCGTGCTCTGCTGCCGAACCGATCCATCAATTCGGATCGCAAAGTGATTCATTTGTAAGTGGGAATGAAGCCTACACTTTCCCTAGCATTAAGCCAGGGCAGTTAAAGCAGTCTCAGACTGGATTATTTCTGACGTATGCATGCAGCCTCGATTCCCCAGGGCAGAAATTCCCCAAATGAGAGGAATTTAGGTTCCATTTTGTCTCTGCTCCTCAGTTCCCTTTTTGCCCACAGTGCCAAAACTTCCCTTGGCCACCCGGGACTCTCTGAGGTGCCAGAGAACCCTTTCCCTTCTCATGCCTGAGGAAGGGGTTTTAATTTTATTTTATTTGGGGCCAACCGAAACCCACCCACTCCTCCGCCTCCCACTTCTTCTTTGAGGCAAATGGAGAAACTGTGGGGCTTCCCAAGCCACAACCCTGGTGTCAAACCAGCGTGGGGATTTTACATACGCATGTGCAAAAGGACTCCAGATGGTGGAAAGGTGTGGGCAGCAGGCTTCTGGGGCTGCATTCACACTGCAGAAATAATCCAGTTTGAGCCCCATTTTCACAGCCCTGGCTCAATGCTATGGAATTCTGGGAATTGTAGCGTTGTGAGTCATTGTGCCTTCTCTGTCAGTGACTTCTAGTGCCCCAACAAACTACAGGGTTCCCTAGCACTGAGCCAGGGCAGTTAAGGTGGGGTCAAACTGGATTATTTTGGCAGTAAGGATAGGCTCTATATTTCTGGATGGAATCCTATATCCAGATTTGCTCCAACAGGTATAGCCAGATGTGTCTGTCCTCTAGTAAAAGCCTATTGCCAGTGAGTAACTTGCTTGTAAAAAATAAATAAGTAAAAATACTCCCAAACCAGGTCTAAAACACACTGCAGAAACAATCCAGTTTGGGACTGCTTTAACTGTCCTGGCTCAGCGTTAGGGAATACTGGAAATGATAGTTTATTGTGGCAGCACAGCTCTTTGACAGAGAAGGAGAAATGCCTCACAAAACTACAACTCCCAGAATTTGCTAGCATTGAACTTGGGAGGTTAAAGCAGTCTCAGACTGGATTATTTCTGCAGTGGGTTTGGGACCTATGTTATTGGCCCCGCGGCGTCAACAACACCTGATATGTCAGTAGCAATAAATGCATATTTTGAAATATCTGTTAGTGAATGTAAAGACCAAATACTATAACCTCCAAATGGCATGAGAAATGTACTGTGAATTAATAAAATACAGTGGGCCCTTGGCATCTGCTGAGGTTTGGTTCTAGGACCCTCTGTGGATACCAAAATCCATGGATACTCAAGTCCCATTAAATACAATAGGATAGTCAATTGGTGATCCTTATATAAAATCGCAAAATCAAGGTTTGCTTCTTAAAATGTATATTTTTTGTAATATTTTCAAGCTTCGAATGCTTGAAACTATGGATAAAAAACCCTGTGGATATGGAGGGCCCAGTGTATACCAAAATTCACAGTACATTCTTTGATCCATTTGGAAGTTATAGTGTTCTGTCTGTCAGAGGGATGAGTCCCTGTATAGTGGGTGAAGAGAAACTGCAGCAGTCATTTGCAAAACATAGCCCTAGTTTTTTCCTCACCAAATATACAATTGTTAAAAGAAATACAGACAGACAACCAGGTGCAATATGACAGCGTACAACGTATTGTTGAATCGGATGGAAGGCCTGTCTAGTCTTGCCTTCTTTTTAAAGAGTAGCCCAGAAATTGCCTGATGTAACTCTCTCAGCATGACATGAGCATTCCTCAGCAATTGGGATACTGAAGCATGATGCCTCTAATACCAGAGATGATACCAGTAGCCAATAAATAATAATGGCTTTGACATCCTTTAAAGTATCTGATCCTCTTTTAAAGCCATCCAGGTTGGCAGCCATCACTACATCTTGCGGCGGTGAATGTCATACTAGTTTTAATGATGACCTCCCACCATTCAGCTTCACTTCAGAATTCTGCATTTTTGTATAAAACACAGTTTCCCCACACCATGCATGATTTTATACATTTCTGTTTTGTTTCCCCTTATGCAATGGTCTTACCCTTCTTTCTTCATACTCTCAGTTTGGAAGGATTCAAAGATATAGCAGTGTTAGTCTGTAGAATCAGTATGTAGAGAGATCTTGTAGCACCTTGCTGAAAGAAATTGGCAGCACGAGCTTTTCTAGACTTCAGTCTACTTCCTCAGATGCATTTGGGAGAGTGGAAGCCAGGTAGAGACCTATATCAATTAGGAAGGGACAATCTCTCCCAGTTAATCTTGTGCCATCCCACTTTTTCAGTTGCATTTAAAATGTCCCATTTTTCTCCCCACACACTTTCCCCCTTGTCCTCAGATTACTTCAGTTGTTGCAAACTGCATTCAAAGCACAGAGGTAGTTTGCATTCAGTTAACTCGAGCATCAGGTAGCGGAAAGTCAGGGAGGAATCACAGCCTTCCCAGTTGGCTCAGGAAAAAGCAAACTGGTGCAGCGTCCCCTTATTTATGTAATCTTCCTCATTAATAATAATCTTTGCCATCTTGACCACACTCTGCTCTTGCTGACCACATGCATCCCAATTCCCATCTGTAAAATTTATGGGAAAGTATAGGTCTTCAGCTTCCAACCCAACATTGGTCTTCTGTTTACCTTTGTTGAACGCTATTGTTGGGTTGTTTGTGGGAATTTACCCGTGCTTTTTTGCGCTTCACTTTAAACTCTTGTGTTTTATACTCCTTGATCAGGTTTATATGGCAGGCATTCCCTCTTAGAAGTTTATCAGACCACGGAAATTGGAAATATAATCTAATGGCAATCCGAACGCAATCATGGGGTTTCACGTTATTGCGTATTAAATCATCTCACACAATTTCGGGCAAAAGGGAAGTCAATTCGAATGCAATCATTGGTTTAACGTTATTGCGAATTAAAGCATCTCACGCAATTTCGGGCAATGGGTTGGTCATTTTTAGCTGATACAAAGTCATTCCGAACGCCTTCCGAACGCAATGGGATTTCACGTGAATTCGCTAAACTAGCGAATTCACATGAATTCGAACTGACTCCATTCGAAATAGAGAGAAATTCCTCCCGTCTGATAAACTCCTTAGTAGCGCTGTCAGGGCAGGGCTGACTGAGAACCATTGGCTTTACTGTAGTTTGAACATAATACACGTTGATGTCTATGGAGCCCCTGATTCTTTCCCTGCAGTACAATTACATTCAGAGTCTGACATTTTATACCTGCAGCCATGGTCCCAGTGAGTTCAGTGGCACTTATTGCCAATTACGTTGGCACACAGAACAGAGTTAATTTATGTGACGGTGACAACTAGTTCAGAGAGCTTTGCTTAGGCAGCTGAAATGAGCAACCCACACAATTCTCACAAAATGAAAGAACTGAGAGACTTGGGGGAATCTCCAGGTTTGCAGAAAAGTGCTGTGTGTATGTTTGTGTGTGTGTGAATATATATATGTGTGTGTGTATATATATATATATATATATACACACACACACGCACAGTGTGTCCCTCCCAAAATCTATACACCCTTTTACAGTTAATAGTAGCTGTGCTGATCATTTGAAGGCTAAGTCAATACATTTATATTGAAGAAGAAATGTTATAATAATGATTTAATCAGAGTTACACATTCCGTTTTAAATTACAGGCGTTCAGATTTTCATCCCTGTGCAGGAATGCATTGCTTTCATTGCCAAAGCGCAGAGCTGCAAACGTCACTTAAACATTTCTCTTGTCATTTCAAAACACTTCTCTACTATTATAATCTTTAATTCTTCAAATGTATTTAGAACCAGCGAGGTGTAGTGGTTTGAGCATTGGACTACAACTTTGGAGACCAGGGTTTGATTTCCACTCAGCCACAAAACCCATTAGCAACCTTGGGTAAGTCACATGCTCTCAGCCTCAGGGAAAAGCAACGGCAAAGTTCATCTGAACAAATCTTGCCAAGAAACCTCCATGGTAGGTTTGCTTTAGGGTTGCCATAAGTCAGAAACGACTTGAAGGCATACAACAACAACAGCAATGCATCCTTTTTTCCCCCATGTTCTTCCTCAAATGTTTCATATTCATTCCCAGGCATTTGGCTTGTGAAATAAACTTTATTTTTAAGGCATCCCCACAAGAAGATGATGTTAAGGGTATATACGTTTTGGGGGGATTGGTCTGTGTGTGGATTTTGGTCGATCTCTGTGTATATCCTTCATTTGGCCCTTCTAATAGCAAATCTGTTGCATTGTGAGTAGTAAAATGAGGCCACCTAAAAGGAGGGTAGGGATTTTTGCATGGTTGGGGGATTTCCCTGGTGTATTTTTGCATGGTTGGAGGAAATTTTGCATGGTTGGGAGATTTCCCTGACTAGTCTGAGGTTTCTGTTTTTGTTTTCAACATAATTAGGGGTAGTCCTGGTGAGGGATGGGCATGCTCATTGTCTCTCAAAAAGTAAATTTAGGGATTATGGGGGATACAGTCTGACACATTATAGAAATGTGAAATGTGAGAAAGATGAATCAGGGGAAGCCTGACTAAGGCTGCATCTGCACTGCAGAAGTAATGAAATTAGGCACTGCTTTAATTGCCGTGGTATTCTGGGACATGTAGTTTGTTGCGGCACCAGAGCTCTCTGACAGAGGTTAAATATCTCACAAAACTACAGCTCCCAGAATTCCATAGCATTGTGCCACTGCAGTTAAAGCAGTGGCGAATTGCATTATATTTGCAGAGTAGATGCAGCCGTAGTAAAACAAGATATGGAACATAACAACTTTGCAATAGTTGGGGTGAATGAGCCAAAGTAAAAAGGAATGGGATATTCTGAATCAGATAATTACAGTGGGGTGGTACAGACCGCCCAAAAAGGGTGGTCTGGCGCCACCTCTTTTAGCGCTGTAACTGCACCGCAGCTGCGCACCTAAAAAGTAACGGGGAAACCATGCTCCTTTTTAGGTGCGCAGTTGCGGTGCGATTTAATAAAAAGGTGCCATTTGGCACCTTGGCGCTGCCGCAACTCCATGTGGAAGCTGCGCAGTTGCGGCAGTGCCATTACGTATGCCATCTAAACAACGTTACGTAATTTTGCCGACACCATTATGTACTAGGGTTCGGGAACGTGTAAATGATATGCGCTCCTGAACCCTAATGGTGCCGCAATGTATCAGGCCATAGTGTTTTAACCAGGATATGAAAATCTAAAAAGAAATGGGGTGGCATTAATAATACTGAGAGATGTAGCAAAGGCAGTCAAAGAATATAATACAAAATCTGACCAAATAATGACACTTCAGGGAAAATATTGTTGATTTCCAGGGTAAAATAACCATAATCCAAGTTTATGATCCAACTAATTTTTTTAGAAGAAAAGCTTGGCATCTGGGCCAGAAGGGCCTAGGATCCAGGCCAAACTGTGGTATGGCAATCTTAATTGTGGGGTCTATATCTTATGATCCAAATTCTCTGCCTGCACACATCTCCCTCCCAATTTATGCTTGGGTTTGTGGCTAGACCTGCATATATTTCAGGTCACAGAACTCCAGTTGTCAGAACTCAGCAATCTCACTTGAAAACACAGACTTTCCAATAATTTATCTCCCAAGGCCACAGTGTAAGAAATTATGTATTCCAATTATTTTAAAATTATTTTTAAAAATCCTTATCTCTTATACATTATAGTAAGTTGCTGTTTTGGATTACAGTGCTTTTGTATCCAGTTGTTATTCTGAAGTTCTGTTTAAGAATCAGTGTCAGCAGTTCGTTCCTGACCAGTCCCTACAGAGGTCTGATTTGTGTTGCTGAGGTTTGCTTGAACTTTCTCCCATTGCTATGTAACATTCCTGCAGTGTGGAAATACAGGTCACCTTGGATTTGTGTACTAAACTACCGTAGGTGGGCTCAAGGAAGTGAATAATTGATCTCAGAGGCACAGAGCAGGCAGAAATGAGACAGCTAAGGGAGGTCAAATGCAGCTGGTCTATCTTTGTTTCTGTTCTTTCCTTCTGCTCTGTAGCCTGATGGAAGAGCTGCCGCTGGTTATTCCTGATCAGGAACAGCAGAACTGACCCTGACAGAAATGGAACGTATAACACTTATAACTTATAACACTTCTTATAGGTGGGGTGGAGAGCCTGTGGCTCTCAGGATGCTAGTAAACTATAACTCTTATCAGCTCCATTCAGTACAACCAAAGACCAGAGATGATCAGCTCCATTCAGTACAACCAAAGACCAGAGATGAACAGCTCCATTCAGTATAACCAAAGACCAGTGACCTTAGGGTGGGGTTAGCGAACAGATTTCCCTGTTCTGCTTTATATAATGGAAGTTAGTCCTTTTTCGACCATCCATTCTAGTGGATAGCAATAGCATATCATTAATATTTCTGTGCTGCTTAATAGTGAACGTAGCCCTCTCTAAGCGGTTTACGATCTGTAAGTCAATTGCCCCCAACAAGCTGGGCACTCATTTTACCGACCTACGAAAGGTTGGAAGGCTGAGTCAACCTTGGAGCCCAGGGATCGAACTCACAATGTTGTGGTTGCAGTATTGGCATTTAAGCACTGTGCCACCCGGGCTCTTCTTGTGGTTCTCTGGGTACTGTATACCAACTCCTTAAAGCTTTAACTACTACCATGTTTCCCCGAAAATAAGACAGCGTCTTATATTAATTTTTGCTCCCAAAGATGCGCTAGGTCTTATTTTCAGGGGATGTCTTATTTTTCCATGAAGAAGAACTCACATTTATTGTTGAACAAAAAAACTGAACATTTATTATATACTGTATATATATTTATATACAAAACCTTTGCTAGGCCTTACTTTCAGGGGAGGCCTTATATTTAGCAACTCAGCAAAACCTCTACTAGGTCTTATTTTATGGGGATGTCTTATTTTTTGGGGAAACAGGGTAGCCATGCTGGCTAGGACTGATGGGAGTCCAATAAAATCTGGAGGTCCAGAACTGGTTTCTTATGCCTGATCTAGAATTTCATTACCCTGAAACGTAGCAGGACAATGGCAATCATTGCATGAATGACACCGACACACCTCAAAGCACCAGCGGGTTGAACAGCAAGGAAATATAAGGGGAGTGGTGGAGAGAATAGTTATTTTGAATGTCTTTGTCTAGATACTCATTTTCCAAAGGTCTTAGTTTGAAATTGGAGTAACTGCACTGAGCTGACCTCCCCACTGTTGTTTAATTAGTCACTGGATGGCTTTGCTTGCTTAATGTTTGCTTCAGTGATTGAAGTCCTGCTGCTTTGCATGCTCTGATTCTGCAATAAGGGCCATCCTCTGATCCAGGAAGGCAAACGTATTTCCCTTTTGCCAACTTTTGGTGTCGTTTGCAGCCTCACTCACCGTGTTGCAGGTTGCGGAAGTTTCCACTGCATGTGTCTTATATACCTTCAGACATGATCTCTGTTATCTCCCTGGGGCAGTTGCGAGGAAAGCAATCCTATTTCAAAGCCCATTTAATTTAAATGCAAATATATTGGAAAACATGCAAAATTTAAAGTGGAATGTGGTTTGATATTGATTCTCAATAAAGAAGGAAGGTTTGGATCAGAAGCAAGGGGCTCAGAGGATTAAACCAATTTAAAATTGGTGCAGTGGTCTGGAGCAGAAGTCATTGTGGCGGTGTGTAAATTATTATTATTATTTTATTTATATAGCGCTATAAAATTACACAGTGCTGTACATACAATCTTTTAATTAGACGGATCCCTGCCCTCAGGCTTACAGTCTAAAAGAGACAACACAAAAGGAAAAGGGGAAAGTGGTGGGAAGGGGATGAGGTCCAGTGGTTCTTCTCTCCCTCTGGGGCCTGGACCAAGGCAGATGGATTGAAGAGAGGGCACGGCTTCTTAATACATAGTTAAAAGGAGGCATCCTGGGGCAGATGGCACAATCCTGGGAATGCTTATTTTTATTATTTTATTAAATCATGGCTTGCAAATGAGAGGTCAGCCCCTAGAGAAGGAGTGGACAACTGTGGAAGACTAGGGGTCCACATTAGCCTTCAAGGAGACCTTGGAGGGCTACATATCTCAGTGTACCTGGTTCCACCAAAAAGCAAAACAAAAGAAAAATAAAGATGCCCTCAAATGCTCTCTAAAGTTTTTGAACCCTGGGATTTTGCAATATTTTGTTTTGATCCCAGAGGTCCAGGGGGCTCCAAACATGGGAAGAATGCCTTCCACACCACCTAAGAGATCATTTCGGGCATTTCAGAGCAAAAAACAAAAAACAACGGGCCACACTTTGGCATCCTGTGATCTTTCCCTATGCGACTGGTTTCTTTTCCATTCTTGATTATGGGTCAACTGTGGTTATGGGCCAACCATGGATGCACATTACATTTGGGCAGAGCTGGAGAAAGGTAACTATTTAGCCATTAATTCCTGACAGTTGAGAAACCCCACGGGGAAGAATACTAGAGTAACAACTTTTGTGCTGTTTTCTCCTGTATTTATGGTAAATGTTCTGAAGTGTTCTGGAGGATATTTTCTGTACAGAAACACACATGGTCTGTTTGTACAAAACCTGCATTTTCTCCACTGTTTGCACAAAATCCCTACTTGCTTTCCGTAAAGAAAAACCATCTGGTATACTTTGGGACATTCAAATCTGGAGAGAGAACTGCACCATAGTATTTTTTTTGGGGGGGGGGGGGAGAAAACTACAGTAATTATTCATCCTGATATAAGAGTTGAGAATTCAAATCTCTAGGAGAAATATACAGATACTGATAAATTCTTCTCCATGGGTGGATGAATCTCCCAGTTCTAGTTTCTTTCATTTATCACTTTCCATTTTTAAAAATCACAAATCTTTTCCATATTGGATATGAAGTTATGTCCTGTCCACAGATATGGACAAATGCGAACAAGCTGAGCTTGTGCACTTGGAAGAAATTGTTTTAATAAGTTTTTAATTAAACTCATGGAAAAGAGGGGCTTTAAATAAAGTTGCTATTATTTTTTTCTCCCCTTCATAACCTCTAAATGTAAATGTTTCTTTTGCAAAAGCAGGTGATGCAACATGCTAAGTACCAAGCATCCCAGCGCATTGCAGTCTTCCTGAGTATGGCGGATGAGGTCCAGACCGAAGAAATCATTAAAGACATTTTTCACCGAGGCAAAGACTGTTTCATTCCAAGGTACGAAGCCCAGAGCAACCACATGGACATGGTAAAGTTAGCTTCCTATGAGGAAATTGCCTCTCTCCCTCTGACATCCTGGAACATACATCAACCTGATGAAAAGGATGTTAGGGAAGAAGCCTTGACTGCACCAGGTGAGTAGGGGCTGCAGGTGATGGTAATATGTTTAGGGTGGCCACTTATCCATCACCAAAAGTAGAGCAGGGAGGAATACATCACACATTGAAGGAATGTGCAGATGAACTTCACCGATTTGCTTATATAGGCAGACATGGACATTTTGGGGGAAAATATTTTAAATCATGGAGGTCAGCAACTTCTCAGTGCTGGATGGCACAACCCCAGTGCTGGATTGAATTAGTGTAACATAACTTTATGATACAGAATGGGAGCATAGTATCATCCCATCCCAGACTCTTTCCATATTGCCTTTCTGAAAAAGGACAGTGGGAAAAGGGGGTTGTTTGGGGACAGCAGTGCATTTCCAGTGGCAATAGCAGCTACACGACCAAACAGGCAAGTGGCATCATATGGCCCACAGGCTTCCTTTTACAGTCGGACCTCTGCATCTGTGCGGGATCCATTCCGGATCCGCCCACTGATGCAAAAATATGTGGGACCTCAAGTTATTATTATTATTAACCTTTATTTATTATAGAATCATAGAGAGTTGGAAGAGACCACAAGGGCCATCCAGTCCAACCCCCTGCCATGCAGGAACTCCACATCAAAGCATCCCCGACAGATGGCCATCAAGCCTCTGCTTAAAGACCTCTAAGGAAGGAGACTCCACCACTCTCTGAGGGAGTGTGTTCCACTGTCGAACAGCCCTTACTGTCAGGAAGTTCCTCCTAATGTTGAGGTGGAATCTTTTTTCCTGCAATTTGTATCCATTGTTCCGTGTTCTAGTCTCTGGAGCAGCAGAAAACAAGCTTGCTCCCTCCTTATATAGCTCTGTAAATTTACACAGTGCTGTACATACAATCTTAAAACACAAAAAGAGAAGGGAAAGGTGGTGGGAAAGGGGATGAGGTCCAGTGGTTCTTCTCTCCCTCTGGGGCCTGAACCAAGCCAGATGGACTGGAGGGAGGGCTCGGCTTCTTAATACATAGTTAGAAGGAGGAATCCTAGGGCAGACGGCACAATCCTGGGAACGCTTCCCTAAACAATATAGTCTTTAACTCAATTTTGAAACTGGTTAGAGAAGTGATGAGGCGTATATGTGGGGGAAGAAGGTTCCAGGAGTGAAGGGTAGCAAGAAGGGATGAATGCTGGACGGGGCAGTGGAAATCCTCGGCTGGGATGGGAGACCTTGACTACCAGAGCGGAGGGTACAAGTAGGAATGTAAGGGAAAAAAAGTACAGACAAGTAAGGAGGGGCAGAGGAAGGCAGTGGTGAACCGCTACTGAAGATATGAGATTTCTTACTGAAGAGACTGTGGAAGTCATTAGTAATCTTAAGCTTCTCTTAGGGGTTATGCTTCTAACAACCACCTTTCCTGTATATGACTGAAAAAAGCGTATGTTTTATGTTGTGATGAAATAGAATAAAAATAAAAGAGAGAAAAAAATATACAGAAAAGATTGAGGGGACAGGAGAAAGAGCAAGAGAAAGAGCAACTCTAACACGGGAAGGGTTGGAGAGAAATTAATTCATTTGCATACATATGCTTGAAGGTATAATGAGTGCGCAAAGTTAATCATTCTTAGAACGTCATTCCATGGGAGTTTAGTTGTCATTGGGAGCCCTGAAAAATTGCCCCGCATAGTAAATAACATTGCAGTAGCACTACCGAAGGATTTAAATAAGATATGTGCCAAGTGACAGATAGATGGAGTACATATGTTGGGAGCAGTATGATGTTAAATCTAACAGCATAACAGGAAAACAGGAAAACGTTCCAAACAAGATTGTAAAGTGTTTGCCAGGACTATTAGATTTTCCTTGCCTTCAGGGAAGGTTGATTAAAAATTTCCAGAACAATATATATCCAAGTGAGAGATTAATTAAAAAAAATATTTTAATGCCAGTCATAAAAAGACAATGGCATGAGACAAAATTGAAAACCAAGGCTTTGCTCTTAATGTAATTTGTTTTTTAATGAAAGGATTTCAGGTTTGGGGTGAACTCCTGCTCAAAGACACTGAGCCGTAGTACTTCAACACACGGAGCAAGATGGGATTTGGGTCTAGGGAGGTATTAAGTATTCTGGTGGAGGAGCCCCTCTGGGAGGAAGGGATTGTTTTGAGAAATGCCAAGTCTTGTCAAACGCTCAGTTTTCTACTGTAAATTTCACAGATGAAAACCAGGACACGTGTGAGTCAAGCAAGATCAGAGTGTGGTCAAGGCAGCAAAAAATATGAATGAGGAAGAATACACAAACTAGGAGAAGCTGCAGCAGTTTGCTTTTGCCTAACCTTGCTGGGAAGGGCAAGATTTCATTCCCTTCTGCTAATTTTCTGTCTAATTTAAGATTGTATGTACAGCACTGTGTAAATTTACAGTATTATATAAATAAAGAATTATTATTATTATTATTATTATATTATTATTATTATTATTATTATTTTGCAATGTGAACTCAGCTTCTAGCAACTGAAGTAAGCTGAGGACAATGGTAGGAAATGGAAGGAGAAGAGAGAAACTAAGGTACTTTTAAAACTACTGAAAAAGTGGGACATCAAATGATTAATCAGAATTATCTTTGCCAAATCAAGACAGTTGGCACGTGTGGGGTTTATTCCCAGGTAAATAGGCACAATCCTATAAGCATTTGTCTGTCAGAAAGTCCCACCAAACACAGTAGGAGTCTCTTCTGAATGGACAAGTATCTGATTTGCAATGCAACCCTCTTAGTGGGTTGATGGGACGTTCCATTTTATTTCATATATATATATATATATATATATATGAAGAAATTTGCAAACTTTGATAAGATATTATCAAAAGTGAACCCTTTATAAATTCTTACCCATTTACATTTAATAGGCACAGCTAATCCCAGCACAGAGAGCACTATGTTGGACCTCTCTAACATGTGTTTGTGTATGTGTGGCTATCAATTTACGGTGACCCCATGAATTTTGTAGGGTTTTATTTAAGGTAAGGAGTACTCAGAGGTGGTTTTGTCTGTTCCTTTCTCTGAAATACAGCCTATCGAACTTGGTATTCATTAACGGTCTTCCATCCAAGTACTAACCAGGGCTGACCTGCAGAATTGTTATCTAGGGAAGCAATGCCCTTATTCTCTTTCCCTTCCCATAGTTGCATGCCTAGATAGTGTGCAAACCCCAGCCTCATCCAAGTTTGCTCATAGCACACAGAACTGTGTTTTAGTGTTGAACGTTAAGTGTTAACCAATCCAGAGTTCATATAATTAAATCACATCCCTTTCAGATAAAATTGAAAAGACTCACCCACCTACTAATAGGGGAGACTCCTACTGTGTTTAGTGGGACTTTCTGCCAGACAAATGTGGCACCTACATGTGTTTTCAGCAGCATGCCCTAAAAAGCCATTTGCTTAAAAATGACCTATGCTACGGCACCCAGAAAGCTCCCAAGGATACTACTGACCTTTTGGAGACGTCTGTTGGGGTCAGTGGCACTGAGTCCATTTTAGGCCTTTTGTAAAACCAGAAGTAACCAGAAAATGTTTTGTTTTGAACCTCCCCAGTTGTGAAATCTGATTTCCCCAGCTGACCAAAATGACCAGCGACACCCCCCTGGAGGCTTCGGAGAGGTGCAATTGGATAGTTTTGGTCCAGACATTTTTAGGGTGAAGTGGGGGTTGAAATGGGTTAAGATGGTGGGACTTTTTGAGGTCTGGGTGCAGGAATGCAACTTCCTGAGGTCTGGGTGCAGCTCTTTAACCCATGGAAGTTGCTCACTGTTGGACCATGTGCTGCTTTGACAACATCCTTTTTATTGGTTTTCATTTCCAAAACCAGAAATGAAAACCACAGTGATGCTTGCAGAATGAAATATGCTGAGTCAATGAAATACAGGAACAGAACTAGTGTTTGGTGTAAAATGGCTCTGTGATATCAGAACGTGCGCAGAGGGAACTAGACAGATCTCTGCCAGTTTCCACCAGAGATGGAAACACTTCCCATGACCAGCAGGTGACAGTATACTATAGATTCAAGTGTGAGTGACTTTTTCCACGTCTGCTATAATTAAAATCTTGCTCAGTCATTGCAGCCACGTACAGAAGAGATCAGATGTTCTCAGGGAGGTCTGAAGGCTGCTATGATAGGTGCACACTTATTTTTATTAAGATGATTGTATTGAAGTTTTAAAAACACACATCCATGAAATGGACTGAAGTGGAACAGATGGACTAAGAGCTTGATAAAACTATGAATGGTGTGGTAGACAATATATGGGCATGTGCTTTGTGCGCCTACAAGTCAAATGAAGGTTCCCTGGAATCTGCATGTTTGACATTGGCTGCATTCACACTACAGAAATAACCTGGTTTGATACTGCTTTAACTGCCCTGGCTTAATGCTATGACATTCTGGGAACTAAAGTTTGTGGTGGCCTGAGGACACCACAGACTTCAATTCCAAGAATGCCATAGCGTTGAGCCAGGGCAGTTAAAGGTGTGTCAAACTGTATTATTTCTGCAGAGTGGATGCAGCCATAGTGTCCAGTTTAGCTCTATGACTCTAAATTGAACAGGGGTAGGTAGGCGGTGGTGGCTATCAATGTAGGCAACTCCTTTGGTAGCTATTTCAAACCAAATATGCCATCCTTAGAGCAGAGTAAGAGCTGGAAAATATCTGTTTGAATTAGATGTTTGGCCATTTGTGGTATATATGCATGAAGCAATTTTGGGGAGAAAATGGTTTTCTCGTTTGCAGATTCTGAAAGCTTTAATTCCTCCCCCTTATTATCTTCAAAGTACTTTTTCAATATTTGTTCAAAAAGTTCTTTGTTTAAGGCTGAGTTCGCACATTGATTTAATAGGTAAAGCCTGCAACTGTTCGTTTGTTGTACTGATGCTGTGTTTGCTTTTGAAAACCACTCCCGACGAATGCCATTAAACTCACTGGATCTCACCCCTGAGTAAACAAGCATATAAAGGTTGATTAATTAGTTAGATTAATTGTTTTCAAAGATATTTATCAACTAAGAGATTCCCCCAGATTAATCAGTTATTTATCCATTCAAAAATAAAAGCCAGAATTTGGAGAATTTATCTTTTTGGACCAAAATGTCCAGAATTGTCCGGACACCTGTGTTGGTTGTTCGATTCTTGGAATTCTAGTTCACAAAGGCAGTTCTTCCAAACTCTGAGTAATATAAGCCTAGTATGATATGTGTTAGGAGTGTTTGCTCCCTATTAGGAAAAGATGCCACTCCTATGTGACAAATAATCTATTTATATTTTTCTTTCTCTGCACTTCCTTTTAAACAGATAAACACAAAAGACTTGGCAGGAGATATGTGAGTGCCCCAGCAGTAATTACACATACGGTACTCACATAAAAACCCCTCACCGCATTGATACCAATATGCAAAATAAATTGCAACTCCCAGCGAGAAGCCTGAAATAATTAAGTGAGAGGGAATAATTTACTTCGGGCTGAAGACATTAAACAAAAAGGTGACTGGGGGAGGGAAGAGAAGGAGACGACTCGTGCATCCTGCCTCTATTCCTTTATGATCATATCAAAATAATATGATGTGGCATTTGGAGGATTCATTACCGTGGGATTCAAAGTTAGGCATGATAAAGCCTGAGTCTTTGTTATCCCAAATGCTGAAATCCAAAATATTCCAAAATTCTCTGGACAAAAGATACTTTCAATACCAGTTTGCTTAAGGAACTCTTAGATCTCATCACTGTATTTTTAAATTGACACCAAAGCTTTGCAGAGCACCTTGCCCTTAAGAATAGGCTTCTTCCACAATGAGGCAGGATGTTTCCTCTGATGTTTGCTAAGCCTAAAATGGACAAGAGGTGAAAACATGGTCAAAATGCCCCCTAGAGCTCCTAGGACCTTATCAGACGTCGGAAATTGGAAGTATAATCCAATGGCAATCCGAACGCAATCATGGGGTTTCACGTTATTACGAATTAAAGCATCTCATGCAATTATGGGCAAAAGGGAAGTTATTCCGAACACAATCATGGGTTTTACGTTATTGCAAATTAAAGCTTCTCATGCAATTTTGGGCAGTGGGGGGGTCATTCCGAATGCAATTAGAATTCACATAAATTCGCTAAACTAGCGAATTCACGTGAATTCAAATTGGCTCCATTTGCAATAAACAGAAATTCCCCTCATCTGATAAAGTCCATAGAGGTGGGGTAGAGAACATTTTGTGGGGAAAGCCTTTTTGTTTTGCAGTGAGGGATGTATGGTAGAGAAGTGCCACCCTTGTCCTCCGGAGGAGGTAATTCAGCTCCCTAGTTGCCCACTTCTTCTTTATAAAACGAAAGTCACAATTCTGAGTGGACTAAATCATGACCTACACATACAATGAGTGTGGTAAATAGAGCTTCGCAGTAAAGTATCCGCTGTACAAGATGCCCATGTTCAGTCGCAGTCACCCCAGTTAAAAGGAGCTAAGTTATTTCAGGCCCTGGAGATGAGCTGCCAGTCAGAACTAGTATTAAGCTAGCTTGAGAAATAGATTCTTTTCACAAAAGATACCAGGATGGTATACATATGGCCCATTTCTAATGCTTCTCTTCCTTTTGTTTTTTGTTTAGTTCTCTTTTCTGCTCTTGGTTTGTCATGAAATAGGATCCCTTATCCCCCAGGAAAAAGAAGTTCCTGAAGTTTTCTCCACAAAAACTAGCAAGATGAGACCTGTTTCAAAGGGCTGCGCAACTACTGCAAGCTCATTTGTTTCAAATGTCCCCTTGATGATTCCTCCGCCATATTGGTACAAAAATAGCAAATCTGTACGTTGGTTGTCTTTAAGCTTGGCAACAGTTCAGGATGGCAGCCCGTTCCCTTGTTCTGCTTGGCAGAAGCATGACTCAACTTAGTAAGCAAGATGGCTAGCAAAACCTCTCTCCCTGAGGGTGAGGTGTAATATAAATACACCATTCAAATTTAGAATATGCCCTGACCTTCTTTGTTTCCTCCTTTGCCAACAAATTTGACTGAAATACTGTTTTGCACCAAGGAAGCAACACTTGTTTTTCTGGACCATGTAGCCTATCCCTCTTTTCCTACAATTTGTCTTTAACAGTAAACTTTTCTTTAAATTAGTTTTGGGTTAGAAGATGGCTTGACACATCAGATCCAGTCTGCTGACTGCTCCCACAACAAAGGTGTATCTACTGATCTAGCTACATCTACTAGGCCACCTGAATTGTAAGCCTCACCTTTCCAAGTGGGAGTACAGTCCCAAGCAATAGCCATTAACTGTCCCTTGCCCAGCATCTAGTCCATCAAGTAATAATAATATTTTATTTATATTCTGCCTCTCAAATTATAACGAGGTGGCTGACAACATTAAAAGAAGATTAAAATACAATAAAACACAATATCCCACAAAGCCACCCACCTACAATAAAACTATATAATTAAATTATTAAAGCAGGCAGTCAATGGGAGGTGACTGAGATGCTAATCTGGGAAGGCCTGCCGGAAGAGATCTGTTTTGATCGCTTTTTAAAAAGCTGTCAAGATTAGCAATATTCCGGATCTCCTCTGGCAGATCATTTCATAATTTGGGAGCGGCAGAGGAGAAGGTCCTCCAGGTAACCGTAGCCAGCCTAGTTTGTGCTGGCTGCAGTGAATTTCTCCCAGAGGTCTTACTGAAAAGTATGACTTCCCCGTCACCTCTCCTGAGAGAACAGCTGTCTCTAGTATCAAGAAGATCACGGCCCCTGAGCCTACAGGACCTGAGCAGAGAGGTTGAAGATGGGATCTTGGAGATGTTTTATTCATGGGGTCACTATCAGTCAAAGTCAACAGGAAAGCAGTTGATTGTTGGGATGAAAAATGTACTGACACTGAAGTTTGCTTTTCTCTCCTCTTGTGCCCCTATCTGCTTTGCCTTGTGTCTTTTGAATGGCAATCTCCCTCTTGTTCTCACTCTCTAGATTTAAAAATCTGATCTGGATGAGAGCCAGCGTCGCATACTGGTTTGAGCAAAGGACTAAGACTCTAGAAACTGAGGATGCAGCAAGCTTGTTTTCTGCTGTTCCAGAGACTAGGACCTGGAGCAGTGGATTCTAACCACAGGAAAAGAGATTCCATCACAGCATTAAGAGGAACTTTCTGACAATAAGAGCTGTTCAACAGTGGAACACACTCCCTCAGAAAATGGTGGAGTCTCCTTCTTTGGAGGGCTTTAAACAGAGGCTGGATGGTCATCTGTTGGGGGTGCTTTGATTCTGTGTTTCTGCAGGGCAGGGGGTTGGATGGCCCTTGTCTTTTGCAATTCTATGATTCTAAATCAGACTTCGATTCCCCACTTGGCTATGGAAACCCATTGGGTGACCTTGGATGAGTTACACATGCTTGACCCCCCAAAAACCCACCGTAGGGTCGGTATAAATCAGAAACAGCTTGAAGGCACACAACAACACCTGATCTGGGATTATTTTTTATTATTTTGGTAGAAAGGTGGGGTAAAAATGTTTTCAGAAATGATGAATAAATACTGTACATACTCATGTATAAGTCTAGAAATTTAGGTTAAAAAATTGACCCCAAAACATTGAGTCAACTTATCTATGGGTCAATGTAAGTATTGTACTTTACCTCACACACACACACACACACACACACATATATATATATAGAGAGAGAGAGAGAGAGAGAGAGAGATCCACCCACTGGTGAAAGAAAAAAAAATCTGACCTGGAAGCACAGATTCTCTTCTACTCTGTCATCCAACCAATTTAGTATGAGCACCAATAGTTATGCCTGCTGGGATTTTGTAATTTGGCGTTGTTTTCCTTTGCTTCGTCCTTTACATCCTTCATTACATGCCCCTAAGCTTTACCCTTCACCTATCCATGGGTCGTATCCAAATCCATAATTTTGGCCCCCAAACCTGCCCTCGACTTGTATGTGACGTCGACTTATAGTCGTGTATATACAGTAATAAGACAGAACAAGAAGATGGTCTCCCAAGCTAACAAGTCACTGACCAAGAGCACCCCATCTTGTCAGGACTGAGCTTCGCCTTATCCGTGCTCAATCTGTATGCCCTCTTTCTGTGTACTCATCGTGACAACACTGACAGTTAGCTGCTGGGATCTTGAAATCCCGCAGCCAGGGGCCTGGCCTGTAATTAATCCTGTTTTTCCTTTTATCCTCTATGCTGCAATCCAAATGGACCAATCTGTAGTTAAAATGCTACCGTGGTTGTACAGCTGCCAGATGTTTCCCTTTGTTTCCCCAAGGAAAAAAAAAGGGGGAAATCGTGATTATTATTAAATGCACACGCTGGGTTTTCATCTTATTGATTGCACAACAGATCAACTGCAAAAATAATTATACCTGTGAAAACCTTGAGGGGAAAAGAAAAGTAAAGCACCCGCTGTCAAACAGTAAAAAAAAGAAAAGGAAAAAAAAAGGAACAGAATCAGGGAGACGAACCTATTCAAAAGAATTAAAACCAAACAGTAAAAGCAGAAACCCTCCTAAAAATGCCCTTGCTGTCAGACACAAAACAGAGAGAGGAAAAGGAATTAGGAACAGAAGTACCTTTTGTGAAAATATCCTTAAGGAGATGCTTAGGCATTTCAGGATCCAGATATTTAAACAGGCGTCCATAAACTCATATGTCTGAAGTGTGAAAAATGAATTATGGTGCTTATCTCCAGGCCTGTCACCAACCTAAGCAAATCATGGTCATTCAATCAAATGTGTTGTAACTGATGAATTAACCAATTACATCTGCATGGTTTAAAACAGTATTTTTTTAAATATTTTGATGCATGCATTCCTTGCAGCTAGCATCATAAGAATGTACCACATTCTGATTTAGACCACTGATCCATTAAATGCATATTGTCAAACTGATTAGCAGAAGCTCTCCAGGGTTTTGGACAGGAGTCCTTTCTAGTAATAGAATCATAAGATCTTAGAGTTGGAAGAGACCTCAAGGGCCATAATCAAACCATCCCTGACAAATGGCCATCCAGCCTCTATTTAAAAACCTCCAAAGAAGGAGGCTCCACCACACTCCAAGGCAGCATATTCTACTGTCAAACAGTTCTTACCATCAAGGAGTTCTTCCTAATGTTGAGGCGGTTTCTCTTCTCCTGTAGTTTGAATCCATTGCTCAACATCCTATTCTCTGGAGCAGAAAACAAACTTGGTCCATCTTCAATATGGTATCCTTTCAAATATTTATTTATTCTTAATTATTTACTTTACATCCCACCTTTTCCCCAAGATAGGATTCGAGGCAGCATATATATGTGTATATGTGTCTTGAAGACGTCTCATGACTTATGGCAACCTTATGAATTTCTTGAGGTTTTATTCGGCAAGAAGTACTCAGTGGTGGTTTTGCCAGTTCCTTCCTCTGAAATATAGCCTATAGCACCTGGTATTCCTTGGCGATCTCCCATCAAAGTATTAATTTGCTTAGTTTTCAAGCTCAGATGGGATTTGGTGTCTTAAGGGTATTCAGTTTAATTGTGTTTTAACTTTTGTACTGAGAGTTTTAAAAATTGTTTGGGCTTTTTAAAATGTCAATGTAGCATGTGTGTGTGTTTATGTGTTTGCAAGTCATCTGTTGACTTATGGTGGCCCCATGATATTTCAGATTTCATTTATTAGGCAAGGAATACTCAGAAGTGATTTGTTAGTTCCTTAATCTGAAATGTAGTCTACAGCACTTGGTATTCATTGCCAGCCTCCCATCCAACTTACTAACCAGCACTGACCCTGCTTAGCTTCCAAGATCAGCCAGGATCTGGTGCCTTTTGAGCAATGTTTAAAAACACAATATAGCCCCCTTTCCACTGGTGTTTAAAGCAGCTTATCCAAGATTTTGCAGCAATGTATTTTTTAATGTTTCCACTTGAGGGCGCATTCGCTCCTGGTTCCATGTTCCTTGTTTCCATTAGGATTCGCTGTCAATCTCGAACAATTCATAGTATATTGTCTTAATCCGAATTTATGTGGTGCGACTGCGGAGTTATTTGCCGCCACATTTCCAGCGCATCATTTGGGAAAATCCGGACCAGATCAGAAGCAAATCAGTGGAAACGAAACTGTGTCAAATGCGTTTTATTTTGACTGGGAGGGCTAATGTGAAAGGGGCTGGCCAGGGGATATATCCTTCTTTCCTCCTTCCTTCTTCTCCCGGCACCATTTTCATCCTTTCTGCAGTGGTTCACTGAACAACGGAGGCATAGCTGTTTTCCATTTCTCAAAATTGCAGTTGCTCTCTCCACACAGGACGCCTTCCTCTCGGACTGCATCCTCCAGAATCCCCTGGTCAGGATGGCCCTAAAGAGGGGATTCTGGGTGTTGCATTCATCCCTGAAGAGGAAACATTACTCATCCACTCAGGACACCTTCCTCTCGGACTGCATCCTCCAGAATCCCCTGGTCAGAATGGCTCTAAAGAGGGCATTCTGGGTGTTGCATTCATCCCTGAAGAGGAGGCATTGCTCATCCACTCATTGCTGCACCAACTGTGGGGATGTGGGAGCTATGATGCTCTCAGAGGAGATCTGATGCTTTCCCCCACGCGGGCCAAAAAAAGTGACCGGAAAAGAGAGCAATGGATTGCCAGAAATTCACTGTGCAAAATGATTGGCTGGATACACCGGAAATACCCTTTTTAAAATTGTAGTGGAAACGGGGGGAATGCATACTCCGCTTTAAAATAAAGCAGGACAATACATGTCACAGTGACGTAAAATCGCTTTTGCAAGAGATTGACAGCTCGCTTAAAAAAACACATGGAAAAACCGGTTTTGGGGCATCAGTGGAAATGATGGACTACATAATGCGGGATAAGATAATGCGGGTTAAAGGTAATGGAAATGATTAGGGGTAAATTTAATGTGGAGTACTTTATTACTCCTTTTAAATGGAAACGAAGAGGAAAATTCAATTTGCGTGCGAATTAGCCACTGTGTTGGATCGCATCAAATAAAATCCGCATCAAAATGACAAATGGAAATGGGGCCTATGATTAGCAAACATTTAGTACAAAAGCTAAAACAAGAGTTAAATTCAATGCCAGTTTAAACAGCACAAGTTAAAAACAGCATTAAAAAGACATTTAAAGCATAATAAATTAAAAACAGTATACACTACCCCCCCCCCCCATTCAAAGCTCTGTGTGCTGCGACATACTAAAAACCAAATGCAGCTTTAAATAATAAGATCTTTACCTGCCTGCAGGAAGACAGCAGGGAGGGAATCAACCAGACTTGTAAACATTTTCGTATTTGTAATGGGAAGAACTTGTTTGGAAATTACAAAGGCTTCAGTTAACCATTAGGAGAAACTTCCCAAAGAGCTGTCCAGCAGTGTAAAATACTACTGGGGTAGGGTTTGGCTCTACTTCACTGGAGTTCCTTCCTGAGATGCTGAATGGTCTTCTGTTATGGAGGCTGTAGTTGCATCTTGAAGTATAGTTTCTGCTTCCATCAGAGAGTTAAACTAGATGACCTCCAAGTTCACTTTCAAGTATGAATCTAAGAGCTTTTCATTCTTCCCGGCTTTCAACGATCAGCAAATCTCATGCTTCTTTTTGAAGTTTTATTTATTATTCAAGGCATTCTAACAGGACTGCAGAGTTGGTATGCCAAACCTTCGACTCAAACGCCTCTGTTTTAATGTTACTTGACTCTGACTTCTTCATGAATGGTAAATGTATATTGATTAGTAATAACAAATTTACTGTAGTAAAATGGTAGCGGAAGGCCCTTCATCACCACCGTGTAAATCATCAGGCAACTTGGATTGATAGAACATAAAATGTATTTGTTTAAGCACAGAATGTAAAAATGACATGTTTATTATGTATTATAATATTATATGTTTTTATTTTGGAGCCAGTGTTGGAGTGGGTATGTTTCTGCTGATTCCAACTCTACCCCCAAATTGTTTCTGATTCCATAATTCAACTCTGATGCCTGATTATAACCATAACATTTTATTTTTAAAATATGGCTTAGGGTATGTCAGGGCTGTCATTGGTGTGTGTGTGTGTGTGTGTGCGGGGTGCGGACCACACCACATGACACCTTAGGGGTGTGCGACACCACTGCTTTCCAAATAGCTGCCTATGGGCAAAAATGGGCTGTGGCATTCACCTGCATCCCTTTAAGACACCAAAGAGATGGGATGAGTGGGTGAGGCTCAGTGGGAGGAGAAAGAAGAGGCCCCAGCTTTATAAAAAATGAATTTTAAATTATAAATTTTAAAAAATAATTTAAAAATTATGGAACTATGTACAAACAGATATATTTAGGTGGTGCGTATGATGCTCTAATTTAAAGTTATAATTTTAATGTTCTAGTTGTTATTAGAGGATGTAGTGGCTTAGCTGTTAAGATACCAATTCTGATGGGAACGTTGGCAGTTCGAGGACCAAGTGCTGCATGATGAAGTGCACTCCTGTCACTAGTCCCAGCTTCTGCAAATCTAGCTGTTTGAAAGCATGCAAATGCAAGTAGATAAATAGGTACAACGTCTCAGTGGGAAGGTAACAGAGGGCCTAAACAGACAGGCCAAAATAAAGCTGCTTCAGGTCACTTTGGAGGTATGCTGCGTAAATGACACACTCATTGTAAGAGGCCAGAAGCTGTGCCAAAGCTGCGCTCCAGTCCTTAGGGCTGGAGCATGACTTTGGCGTGGCTTCTGGCCTCTTAGGACGCATGCATCATTTAAACAGCATACCTCCAAAGTGACCCCAAGCAGCTTTATTTTGGCCTGTCTGTTCGGGCCCAGTGTTTGGTGCAGTCATGCTGGTCCCATGACCACCACAGTAGTCCATGGACAACACTGGCTCTTTGGTTTATTAATGGAGATGAGCACTACCCCCTACAGGCATTTATGACTAGACATTCATGTCATGGGACTACCTTTACCTTTACTTTTTCAGTTTTTTATGCCACAATTGTTACCATTACATTCAGTGTGATATATGGGAATTCTGATTTATGAATAACATTAGTACAAAAAACATTACTAGGATTCTGTATGATGTGATACTGCATTGGTGTGATACTAAACTGTTGTTTGCATACCATGCAGGCTTATTGTGAAGCAGAAAACTGGGAAACATTTATATGTGTGTGTGTGTGTTCTTTCTCACATACACATGTTCTCACCCTTCTTAACATCTTCTTGGATAACTAGAAAGAAAAGCCAGGTTTGAAAAGTTCAGTGCTTTTCATCTGATATATGTATTTTTTTCTTCTTTACCAACAGAAGGTCTTGACCTCATTCTTATGCCTGGACTTGGTTTTGACAAAAGCGGCAACAGACTGGGAAGAGGAAAGGGGTACTATGATGCCTACCTTAGCCGATGTATGCAACACCCAAAAGGAAAACCTTACACAATCGCCTTAGCTTTTAAAGAACAAATGTGTGCAGCCATCCCCACGTCTGAAAATGATGTGAAAGTTGATGAAATCCTGTGTGAAGAAAGGGAAGACTGATATACAACTTTAATCAGCAGCTTTGATAAACAGATAGGAATTTTTGAAAATGGATTCCAAAAACACAATTTATACATGATTATTGACCTCCATATTGACTATGGACTGATGTGTGTGAATGGCTCATCACTACTGACTCAGACTTAATAGTTCCATTGAGTGCAGAGTAATCATTATTTTCTATTTCAAATAAAGAGCTATTATACTGCTGTTTCTTGATTTCATGTGACTGATGGTTGCCTATTTGCCTGTCTGTTTGTTTCATATCGAAAGCTTCATATTTTTTGTTGAATAAAATTTGTCACAGCTCTTTTTGATATTCATTCGCCCCCACACTTTTTTTTACTGCTCAAAGCAAATGTTTGATTCTAGTGTTAACTCGGGATAAAAAAGCTAGGAAGAGAGATGGACAGGTATTCGTTTCATTTTCTCCCTTATTTCATTTTTTAAATCTCAGGTGTTTTCTCTCCCACTTTTGATGATGCTGGAGCACTTGAGCAAGTTCTTTTAAAAAACTCTAAGACAGTTACAATCTGTCTGAGCCAGTCAGATCATTTAGGCATAACTATTCTTAGCATGGAAAGTACCATGCTGTACCTGACTGGTATGTACTTGTTAAATATGAGGAGTCCTGTTAGGGGGGGAAAAAACACCTAGCGATCCTAACTCAGTGTCCGGTGTAGTTTCTGAGATGAAAAAGCTGGTACTAGGCTGAACTGAGGAAGAGCTGACTGTGGGTTAGTGGTTCTAATGGTATATCAACTTTCTCCCATTGTATTTTGTACTTGAATGGTAGTACTGTATTTCCCCGAAAATGAGACAGTGTCTTATATTAATTTTTGCCCCCAAAGATGCGCTAGGTCCTTATTTTCAGGGGATGTCTTATTTTTCCATGAAGAAGAATTCACATTTATTGTTGAACAAAAAGAAAAAAAGAACATTTATTATATACTGTATATATATTTATATACAAAAAATTTGCTAGGTCTTACTTTCGGAGGAGGCCTTATATTTAGCAGTCCAGCAAAACCTCTACTAGTTCTTATTTTCAGGGATGTCTTATTTTCGGGGAAACAGAGTAGTAGTAGCAGTAGCAGCAATAGTAGTAGTAATTTATATCCTGCCTTTTCCCCCAGTTTGGGACTCAAAGTGGATTACACAGATTTTCCCAGTTTGGGACTCAAAATGGGTTACGCATAACACATAATTCACGATACAAAAGTTTAAACCAGATTAATTAATTAATCAATTAAAACCAGACAAAAATCTAGGTAATTAAACACACACACAAACACACATCAGGGCAACAATTAGCAAGATCCAGCATATTGTTTAGATGATTGATTTAGGTGTTTAGGTAACTGGACCTTAAGAAATGCCTTATACAGTCACTCATCAAGTGCCTGGTGGAACAGAAAAGTTTTTACTTGTCTGTGAAAAGAAATTATTGAGGGTTTTGAGTCTAACTTCTCTGGGAAAGGAGTTCCAGAGCCTGAAAAATATCATTTTAGGATGGGCATTAGATCTGCAAATATACATGGCATGTGCATGTGTCAAACTAATCCTTCTCTAGGCAAGAGAATAAATGACCACAATTTGAACATGAAGAAAAGAAACACAGAACAGCCCACAGGGGAGTGTTTGAATCACCCTATAGATGTCTTATTTCTCCTTCGTTCAGAAGGGTGACTTAGCAAAGTCAAACTAAGGGTTTTATCATCATGGATGCCTTTATTTGGCAAAATCATTGTAGTAGTATCTGAGTCAGTGCCAAATGTAAAACAGTTGCTGTAGACTTAGTTTCTGAGACTGTGCAGAGTTCAAGGTACTGGTAAATATCAGGGTAATGGTGGTGGTGGTGGTTACAGACTCTTAGCCAGGTGTCTTGTACCCGACTACAAGCAGTCTTAGGAGTTTATCACACGAAGGAGATCTGGAGTTTGTCTCATGAATATCCCAGAAAAATCACGTAATTACGCATAACGATGTCACCCAATGTCACACAAAACTCACCATTAAAGTGGTCACAAAGAAGCATTAATGTGCATCTTTTTACTTTTGGGATTTGTGCAATTATGTGTGATAATCATTTGTGCAATTACTCGCCATTTCTGGTTCATTTGCAGGATGTTTTAAATGCACTTTAATCTCTCTTTAATGCCAAAATTAGTGCCAGTGTGATAAACTCCTTAAGGATAATTTCTGTGAAATGCATCATGGTAGCTTCCACAGGCATGCCCCATGGAAAATCCAGTCATGCAAACAGGATAATTAAATCTGATAATGAATTTTAAAAGGCATGTACATAGTTACCTGGGAGTAAGTACCATCAACCTTATTCCCCCTGCCCCCCTGACTGTATAGATTCAACTTGTAAAACACATGTGGCTTTTAACAAAGATCCGTAGCCAGACGAAATTCAGCCTTTCATCCTATTGCCTGACAAGCAAGGTACCTTACAGATGATGAAACAGTCTTTCCAGGATTGCTTTTCTAGCATCTTTCATTTACTCAGCTTTGTCTTTTGAAGATGTGTGATGTACATTTCACCCCAGCTCTTACTCAGGCTAGGATTTGGAGAGTTGCATGATGCAAATTAGAATTCTGATGGCTGTGAAACCTTTCCAGAGTTTTCTTCCTGTCTGAGAAGCCATTTTGCACCAAGAGCGTCACCTGCGTCCTTGTCT
Source organism: Urosaurus nigricauda (assembly GCA_034509955.1). Taxonomy (NCBI): domain Eukaryota; kingdom Metazoa; phylum Chordata; class Lepidosauria; order Squamata; family Phrynosomatidae; genus Urosaurus; species Urosaurus nigricauda. The sequence continues at coordinate 21,104,961 of JAOEGL010000012.1, read as the reverse complement.
CTTGATGTGTTTGGAAGAAAAATATTTGTATCATATGCTGCTGAGCAACAAATGTCACAATATGCTTTGTCTCGCTGAATCAAAAGAGCCATTCAGATGCTCTCTTTCTTTTGCACAGCTAGTCTCAAAGGTGCTACAAGATCCCTTTTCAAGTACCGTGGAATTATCCTGGCTTTCACTTCACATTAGAGCAATTATCTTTGAAAAGTTTTCTCTCTCCTTAGCCATGTTTCCTGTCAAGGGAGAAGCAATGAAGAGTCTTTCCGAGCCTGCATTCAGAACTGCAGGTGGGGTTTCACCAGTTGAATCATCAGCCTCATGATAAGTTTTCTTCTTTGTAACAACAAATCTTTTTTTATTATTTGCAGTCAAGGTGACTTAGACATATGGCAACCTTATGAATGAGAGACCGCCAAGAGCCCCCCTACTAACTGCCCTCCTCAAATCTTGCAAACTAAGGCATGGCTTCTTGTATTGAATCAATCTACCTGCACTGTAGTCTTCCTCTTTTCCTACTGGCTTCCACTTTCTCAAGCATTGCTGTATTTTCCAGTGAGTCACTTCATCTCATTATATGTCCAAAGTATGACAGCCTCACTTTAGTCATGTTTAGTTCTAACAAGACTTTAGGCTTGATTTTCTCTAAAGATTCATTCATTTGTCTTGGCATCCATAGAGCGCCTCTTCAGCTCCACATTGCAAAGCAGTTGATTTTCCTGTTTTCCTCACTGTCCAACTTTCACACGCATACTATGGGAATACTATGGCTTGGATGAATCTGATTTTAATAATACAGTTGGCTCTCCTTATCCACGGATTTTTTATCCATGGATTTGAGCATACATGGCTTGAAAATATTCCCCCAAAGTATAAATTCCAAAATAGCAAACCTTGATTTTGCATTTTATATATGGGACACCATTTTGTTGTGCCATTATATTTAATGGGACTTGAGCATCCACTGATTTTGTTATCCACGGAGGGTCCTGGAACCAAACCCCAGCAGATAACAAGGGTCCACTGAATGTCTTTACAGTTGAATTAACAAAGCTATCCATCATAAATTTGATAAGAAGGGTGAATTGAACACAACTCAAAGGAAAATAGCAGGCTTCTGCAGGAACAAAACTACTGTTGCAACATTGATTTTTTTTAAAAAAAGAGCTGCCAGTTCAAGACCAAGGTTAAGACTACAGTCGCCCCTCGGTTTTCGCAGGGGATTCATTCTGGACAAACCCCCCCACCCATAAAAACGGAAATCCACAGAGATTCATGCCATATTGGCTGGAATAATGGTGCACCCCCGGTTTTAAGTCCCTCCGTTTGTCCCTCTTGAGTAAGTGAGGGACATGGATTCAAAGTCTGCACAAATTTAGGGACGACTGTATCTCATGCTGGTTCAAGTTGGCCAGCTGAATAAGCTCATGTTTGCTGACAGAGAGAATGCCAGCATGATATAGTGATTTGAGTGTTGGATTATGACTCTGGAGACCAGGATTTGAATTCCTGCTCGGTGACCTTGGGCAAGCCACACTCTCTCATCCTCAGATGAAAGCAAAGGCAAGCTCCCTCAGAACAACTCTTGTCAAGAAACCCTGTAATAGGTTCACTTTATGGTCAATTTAAGTTGGAAGTGACTTGAAGGTACACAACAACAACAGGACCTGACAGAAGCTCTCTCTTATCTCTCTTACATACACTCTTTTAAGCAGTTTGGCATGGGTTTTTGGGGGGGTTGTGCAAATGTCTTTTTGCATGGAGAAAACAGAAGGTGTAAAAACCCAAATGACTCCAGTTTTGCTGTCCTTCTGGCACCAGGTAAAATGTGGAGTTTATGTGTTTTTTTACACAAATCGGCACTTGGACATGGTGCAGATGGCAAAGTAATACAAGCTAGGAATTTGGTTGGAGTTTCCAACACCCTGTGAGTTTCTAGGACTATTATAAGAAAGCATGCATTGTCCAGGAGTACAAAAGCAGTTATAGATCTAACTGCAATTGCTAGTTCCAACTAAATCAATCTGTGACATTGAATCAATCGGATCTATGTTAGTGTTGACATATCATTCAGTAGTTAATTCAATGGACCATAGTGTTGGTAGAAAAAAAGGTTTTACTTAGAGAATTTTTTAAGGGATACAAAGCTTTGAAGATGCAGTCATGAAAAGGGAGTGGGAGGCATTGAGTGGGTCTCTTTGGTGCTAGGTAGAAAGTTACAAAGGTGCTTAGAGCTGTGTAGACACAGCTTGGTGTTTTTTAAAAAAGCTTTAAAGCTACTATGGCTTCCATTTTGAAAAACCACTGAACCTGTCCATGTTCACCTACAGAAATGGCTTCTGTGATACAATACTATGTATCTCCAGTATCTGTGTGACAATTGCTGGTACAGGCAACCTGGCCCCCCATCCAAATGTTGTTGAGCTACAACTGTCATAAGCTCAACTTCTTAGGGGATCATATGAAATCATATGGAGGGCACCAAGTTTCTTGTTCCTGGTGTACTATAACTGAGTAGGCAGTGCTAGGTTTTTTTGCTATTTCCTACTTGATCAAAACTCTCCTACGCACATCTTTGAAGGCACATCCATGCGGAGAAGAAAAATACAGGTCTTTTGTGCACAGGTGTATTCCAGGCCTGGCCACCTATGGCACCATTACTCTACTATGCAGCCTCACAACCCACTATCTACTATAATATATGTCTCTTCATAGGGAAAAAAAAAACTCTTGTGCACCTTGGTCTATACTGCATAGTAATATAATAATAATAATTTTTTCTTTAAAGCCCACTCTTCTGTGAAAACAATTGGAGCAGGGTACAACAAGATTAAAAAGACACAAGTAAAAACAATTCAACATCCCAGTACCAACCTCCCACCCCTTAAAATTAAATTCAACTAATAATAAGTTAAAACAAACCGCAATTAAAAACATAGTACATCCTTATGAAACAACTATTCTAGAGCGAGGTAGACAAAAGGAGCAAGGGTCAGAATGTTGGGAACTAGCAGTAGGTTAAACCCAATTTTGGAGCCGGGAATTTAGGAAGTTTCAGGGAAGGCCTGCCGGAAGAGATGCGTCTTTATAGCTTTGTAAAAGCAATCAAGAGAAGTGATAAGATGCATCTCGTCCGGCAGGTCATTCCAAAGCTTGGGAGCGGTAGCAGAGAAAGTCCTCTGGGAGGTCTGCGACAGCCGAGTTTTCATAGGCTGTAGCAGGTTCCTCCCAGAGGACCGAAGTGTGCAGGGGGGGTAACATGGGGAGAGGCGGTCCCTGAGATAAGCTGGACCCAAGCCATGTAGGGCTTTAAAGGTTAAAACCAACACCTTGTACTGCGCTCTGCCTGGCTGCCATATTTTGGACCAACTGAAGTTTCCGGGTTAAGCACAAGGGTAGCCCCATGTAGACCGTGTTGCAGAAGTCCAAACATGAGGTTACCAAGGCATGTACCACAGATTCCAGGTCCTTCATGTCCAGGAAAGGGCGCAACTGGCGTATCAGCTGAAGCTGATAACAGGCACTCCTGACTGTCGCATTCACCTGACTAGTCATGTGAAGCAACGAGTCCAGGAATATCCCCAGACTGCAAACAGAGGCCTTCAAGGAGAGTGTGACTCCGTCTAGGACTGGATACACAAGAGTGTATGGAGTGGCATTCTTGTGTTTCAGACCTGGAATTCTGCTTAGAGACACCCAGGATTGAATTTGGGGAACTAGTGTGGCCAGGTTTTCAGAACAGCAGTAATGGACAGTCAAAATTATACAAGGTTAGTAGTAGGAAAGTAGCTACTTAGAGACACCCAGCGTTGAATTTGGGGAACTAGTGTTATCAGGTTTTCAGAACATCAACAAAGACAGGCAAAATTCATGACATGGGGGGTTGGTAGTTAGGAAGTAGCTATCAACAAATTTGTGTTCTGCCTAAATGCTAGTGAACCTAGCAATGCTTTTCTCGGTAGAAATTAACATTCCAGATTCTGGAATTATTATTCCAGAAACTAATTGTCCAGATTAATAAATTACATGATGCATACATATCTATCTTCAGGAAGGGCTCATATCCCCAAATACTAGATTTCTTTGACGTCTTACTCATTCTGTATAAAAGGAAAAGCTTTCCAATCCTCAAATAAGGGGCATGTGTAATAATACAGGACACCTCTCAGCAATATAAGGGACAAACTTTCTGGCCCTCAGATAAAGGACATCCCTTATAATAAGGAGCACCTGGAAACCCTATTTCAGAGATTTTAATGCAAACCTAGGCCTCACTTCCACTACCTTTTAAATCAGATTGCAAATCTGTTTGAACCAGTTCAAACAACCCTGGTTCCCACTTAAACCAAATTGCTGAAGCGATTCCGAGGGGGGGGGGGATGCGCTAGACCCATTTAAGCTGCATCTTTTTGACGCGGATGTTTTCTGCACTTTTTTCAATAAATTGATTCCACACAAGTGTGAACCAGATACTGATTGGAATCGATTTAAATTTACCCTTTGGCTGGCCGGAGTAGGTCTATTTTGAATCAATTCATTCATGAATGTGAACCACAAGTGGATTATTTTAGCGGGAAAAAATGCAATCAGGGCAAATGTAATGGGAACCACGCTCCACTGTCGAATCGATCCATAGATTTGGATCGCACAACAATTTATCTGCAAGTGGGAATGAGGTCCTAGTATTCTAACACTGAGCTGCAACCACTTCCCTTAGATTCTAGGACTTTGGGAAATCCAGAAAGAGGAGAGGTCCCAAGGGAGGAAGCTTGGAGAAATGAGGAAATCCTCACAGTTGTCCAAATCTTGCTTGTGCTTCTCTTCAAAAGTAGAGCAAATTAATCTCCCCTAACATAACTCAGGCTCCTGTTACTGCTCAGCTCAAAGGGAAGGTGTCAAGGGTGTGAAGCACAAGCTGATAATTATTTTGACAGATGCATCACAAAAGGACCTGTCTCAGTGCAACCTTTGGTGTTGCAATAGCCTCTGGTAATTGGTCTGATTAACAGGAAGCTAATTAGAATGCATTACACATTCCAAACATAGATTTCACTTTTTCCCTCTCCCCCTTTTTTACCGTTTACATTTTTCCAGAAAGGAAAGAATTGTTTTTTTCTTTAAATAAAAGAAACAGTGTGGGGTTCCCTAAGGACATGTGGAGCAATTAATAGTACTTGTGCTCTTCTTAAGAACAAACAGCAGCTTCTCTTAAACCAACAAAATTAATTCATCAGTTGGATATATTAATTGATGTTAAAGATGGTGCAAGTTCAGAAATTTGTACACACTGAGATTGAGTGTATGCCGCACAAAGCAAAATGTGACCTGCAATGTTTCCCCACCACAGTATTTCAAATTATCATTGTGTTATTATTTCATAAATGAAAAGTCTGGCTAGGTTCATTGAGAAGGAAATAAATGACAAGAAACTACCATCTCAACTCACAAACCCTTACAGCAATATACTAGGTTTTTTCCCTCCTGTTGCCACAAATGCTATTTTTTCCAGGTTACTGGTGCCGAATTAGGCGGCAATTTTAGCCAGGCCAGTATTATCTCTCTTTGCTAGATGAGTTTGCATGAAGAATGTACAAGTTAGAGCAGCAGTTTGGTTTTGTCTCAACCTGAGAAAGGGAGAAAGAGAGAGCCAGCCACACTTTCTGCTGCCTCTCCACCATCCTCCTCCTGCCACTTCTCCTTCCATCGTCCTCAGCAACTGGGACATTGGGCAAAGGTTTCCAAAGCCATTCCCTTCCTTATCTACTAGATACTTTTTGTCTTGTGGTATTCAGGCAAGGTTATCTAGCACTGTTGGATATTATTTTGCTGCCTTTCTTATTGTCCCTTTTTTCCTGTTGTTTATTGGGCACTGCATCCATCCCTTCCCATGGCTCCACGCATCTCTCCCAATCTGATCCCTGTTCGACCTCTCCCTATCTCCCAGCTTCCATTTTTCTGCTCACTCTGGAACTGTCGCTCTGCCGCTCCAAAAGCCACAGCAATTCATGATCTTTTTCTTTCTGGATCATTTAATCTTCTTGCTCTAACTGAAACTTGGCTCCCGTCCCATGATACTGCTACCTCCGCTGCCCTCTCTTTCGGTGGTCTTTCTTTCACACTCACAAGCCGCCCCAAGGGTCAAGGATGTGGGGCTGGTATCTTGTTTTCTCTTGCCAGTTTCAACCCCTTTCTCTTCCCTATAGCTACTCTTTTTCTTCATTCGAGTCTCATTCTATTATACTCTTTTCTCCTTTGCAGCTTTGGGTTGCTGTCATTTATCACCCTCCTGGTTCTTCTAACCAATTCCTGTTAGACTTTGAGTCATGGCTCACATTTTTTCTTTCAGACTCAGTCCCCTCTCTAATTCTAGGTGACTTTAATATCCACCTTGATGATCCTAAGAACCCTTCAACATCTCGCTTTAGTTCTCTCTTAGCTTCTTTTGATCTTCAACCTCATTCCAACTCTTTGACCCATTTTTCTGGTCACTGTCTTGACCTAGTTCTCGCTACTAAGTGTGTCATTTCTGACTACTTGGCATCTGACTTATCCATTGTCAGATCATCATCTAATTTCTTTTACTCTTACTTATATCCCACCTCCTCGTCATGTTGTTCAACACACTTTTTGTAATCTTCAGTCTGTTAATACTGATCATCTCAGTCAGACCTTGGATTCTTCTCTCTCTTCAAGGATTTCTACTGCCCTGTCCCGGATTCATCCCTTCTCAGTTGCTGCCTCGCACTCCTGGAACCTTCTTCCCTACGCCTCATCACTTCTCTAACCATGTTCAAATGTAAATTAAAGACTATATTGTTTAGGGAAGCATTCCCAGGATTGTGCCATCTGCCCCAGGATGCCTCTTTTTAACTATGTATTAAGAAGTCGAGCCCTCCCTCCAGTCCATCTGCCTTGGTCCAGGCCCCAGAGGGAGAGAAGAACCACTGGACCTCACCCCCTTTCCCTTCTCCTTTTGTGTTGTCTCTTTTAGATTGTAAGCCTGAGGGCAGGGAACCGTCTAATTATAAGATTGTATGTACAGCACTGTGCAAATTTACAGCGCTATATATATAAATAAAGGTTAATAATAATAATAATAACCTACAGAAAAAGGCAAGATTCCACTCCCACCTCTCCTTTCCGTCTTGCTGCGTTAAAGGAGTGCAAACAACATCTGCACTTTGGACTCCTTTTTCACCAGTTGAAGTATGCCAATGAGAAAGGGGAAAAGTGGGAAGAGGAGAGAAAAACTGGTCCATTTTAAAAGCAGTTGGAATCAGGACCATCCCTGCCAAATTAGAACCATTGGATGTTATGAAATTATTCCCTCTATTTCTGCTGTTCAGACTGTGAATGACATTGCATATGCATCCAAACCACTATTGCCATCAAGATGTTCCATCTAAGGTTCCATTGAAGTCTATCTTCCTAGAACTTAAAACCATTAGACCTGGTCCTAGAGTATTTGGAAACCTAAGCAACAGCATTCAACACTGCAACATTTTGTTCTAGATACATTGGAAAGTGTGTGTGTGTGTGCTTACTCCATTAGACTGGGCCGCACATCTGTAAAACCTCTGTTGTTAACACAGCAGCAAAACATGAACCCATTCAGTTTTCCATATATGTTTATTGACAATTTCCCTGAAGAAGGGAGCAGGAGTAGCTATGAACTCAGAAGATTTATAAGCAATATGATAATGGTATAATGATTGTGGGTGAAGAAGCAGTAAATTATCTGTTGACTTTGGAAGTTGCTTTTGGGAAACAATAAGGGGGGGATGGAATCGGGATTGGATATAATGTATTTTAATATTGTTAGCCACCCCGATTGGTCTCAGAGGGGCAGGATACAAATAAAATTATTATTATTATTATTATTATTATTTATGTGCAAAGAAAACGGAAAATTTGGAAAGGCATATCATCTTCATGGGATTTCTATAATTTCCCAGTGTGTTCTGCATAAGCCTCAATTCTCTTTGTCATAATTCAGTTTTGGACTTCTATTCTCTTTGACAGCCTGATTTTGAATGTTAGTTTTAATATGCACGAATTCAGCCAAATCACATGGTAATAATCGCTGCAACTCCAGCATTATTTTCTTTCACTTAACCATGCGTGTCCAAGAATCCCACCAAAAGGTTAGCCCCTTTTTTCTATGTGTGAAAACAGAACAGTTATGAGAGCTGGAAAGTGGAAAGCATAAATCAGCAGAATGGAACGAACGTTTGCCCTCCTTTGCTTTCATCAAATCCATTTAAGCTAACTTTGCCATTTATCTTTCATGAGATTTTCATTACCTCTTTACTCACCAAGGACAAGATGAAATTGTTAGCTTTATCGTTCATTTGTCTAATCTTCCTTTCCCTTAATGGGTTACTCAGGCATTGGGCTGTGGCATGCCATTGCCAGAATTTCTGATGAATTTTATATCAGAACTATGCTGGTTTCTTCTCCATCAAGGATAAATAAATACATGTCCTTGGGATGGGGGAAACATCATTTGGGACAGGAGTAGATCCTCTGGATATCCTTCTTGTTACCAATTGCTGTCAAGAGAACAGGAGCCGTAACAACGGATGCAAGCTCCAGGAAAAGATATTCCAGCTCAACATTAGGAGGAACTTCCTGACAGTAAGGGCTGTTCGACAGTGGAACACACTCCCTCGGAGGGTGGTGGAGTCTCCTTCCTTGGAGGTTTTTAAGCAGAGGCTGGATGGCCATCTGTTGAGTATGCTTTGATTTGGAGTTCATGCATGGCAGGGGGTTGGACTGGATGGCCCTTGGGGTCTCTTCCAACTCTGTGATCCTACGGTTCTATGATTCAACAACAGTCTTACAATTGCTTCTTTAATTCAGATTGGAACACAGCCCTCTTTCAAAGAAGCATTTACAACCTCCACCACCAACTGGTCCGTCCTCCTCTGGCAACTTTAACTAGCCAGGATGGATACGAGTCTTACAAACAAGTTGTTGGCCTCACCTTTCCAAGCATCTTGTCTACATCATCATGTTGAACAAATGGAAACTCATCCATCAAAACCCCTACATGTCCCATTCACCTTCAAGACTCTACCTTCAATGTGGAGTCCAAGCCAGTATGAATCCAGCAATTTTTTCTTCACAGAATTTAGCAAATTTATCACAGTGCTTTTTTGAGAGCTCCTTATCAGTAGTCTGATGTCTAGGATATACTAGCCCTTTCACTGCTACAAAGTAGATTTTGAAATGGGCCTTAACCATTCACCCTGAGTCTTTCTCCATCATTACTCTTGTCATCTAGAATAATAATAACCATCTACCCAAGTGCTTCATTGCTCTGAGCTCCTCACAAAACCAATGAGTTCATGCATCCAGGTAAAGGACTCTTGGGAACAACGGTGTCAGTTGCCCAGGTCAACTCCCTATTCCACAGATAAAAAAAGAATCACCAACTCTAGCAGCTGGAAAATCCCCCAGAGCATTCAGGAATCCTTCTGGATCCAATAGTCTCTAAGGTGGGCCATTTGAATGAGTCCATCACCCTTTTTTGGACTCCCAGCATATCAAAACTGTATCAGGTTGTGGTAGGTCCATAGCAAGGGGATTCTTTCAAACTCCTCACTCCCTAGCAGCCCCTACACCATACCCGCCAACATTTTACAGATGAAAACCAGTACACCTGTGGCCAAGGTTATTCATGAGGAAAAACATGCCAATCCGGAGAGGCTGCAGCAGTTTGCATTTGCCTCAGCTGACTGGGGAAAGCAAGATTTTGCCCTTTCCTCTCCTCTTTTCCATCCTGAGTGTTTTGCACTTTGATCTCAGTTTGCAGCACCTGAAGTAAAGTGAGGAAAAGGAGGATAAGTGGGAAGTGGAGAGAGAAAACAGGACATTTTAAATGCAGCTGAGAAAGTGGGATGACGGAGGGTTAAGCAGAACTCTTCTGCTAAATCAAGATAGTTGAAAGGTATGTTAATCTGTTCCTGGATGAGGGCCTACTTCTTCAGCCTGTATGGGACCCACTTTCATTCGATTCCTCTCCTCCCAGAACTATCCCCAGCAAGGGTGAGGCTTACTGACAACGTCAAAGAAACATGAGCTAATGAAGATCTTTACATTAACCTGGTTTTAACAAGAATGTCTCGTTTTATTCCCACACTTCAGCTGACATCCAGTGCACATTAATAAGGGCAATGTCATTTGGATGAGAAACAGCAATGACTTGTGTAGTGTGAGAACATAAGTAAGATCTCTTGAGCTGCACCGAGTACAAACTGCTTTTGCAGGCTGAACTCAGTTTGCAGCAATTGAAGGAAGCTGGCAGGAGGAAACGGGGAATGCAGGAGAAGGAGAGAGAAACCAAGACATTTTAAAAGCAGTTGACAAAGTGCAATAAAATTAAAACAGAGGATTAATTGGATTGTCCCTGCCCAATTGGAAGGGTATGCTATCCCAGCTTTCACAACCACTTTCCCAGACCTACATCCCTTATAACCTAAGGGCCACTTCTGCTCAGGGTTAGCAAGAAGGCCCCAGCATTTTTCATGCCCACTGTTGTTACTTAACTTAGTTCAACTGTTTCAGAAAACATGGTAGGGTGTGTTCTTTTCTCTATTGTTTTATATGAAAAATTCTACAGCATTCGAAACAATACTCTCCTTATGCAACATATAGCGGAGATCATTGACAGAGCGGATGGAGCATGAAGAGAAATGGAGATAAAGCCAATGTGCATGGCTCCATGCCCCTTACTTAAGGTAACCTAGCTTATCCAGGTTAAACATAGGCAAAAAATGAATGGCAGTTATTTTGTGAAGTCGAAGGCTTTCCTGGCCAGCATCCATAGTTTTCTGCGGGTTTTTCGGACTGTGTTTCCATGTTCTGGAAGAATTTATTCCTGATGTTTCTCCTGCATCTGTGGCTGGCATCTTTAGAGGTAGGTGACATGGAAGTGTGTGGAGTATATATATATATATCCCTCTGAGGCTCTTGTTTGGGAGGAGGTGGTTTATATGTTAATGTTTGTGTGTTGTATTGTGTTGAATGGCACAGTCTGGAGGTGTGTTATGGGGCAGGGGGATCCGTAAGGGGATTTGTGTCTATTTAATTGGTAATGCATCGTCTGTGGGAAAACCCCTAGAACTTGGGTGGTGTTCATTTGCTTGTCTTGACGCTTCATTTTGGTGTTTTCCAGGACCAGTAGTTTTCAGAGTTTCTTCTTGTCTGTTGAAGTTGTCCAGGTGGTTATGGATTTCAATGGCCTCTCTGTGCATTCTGATTCGGTAGTTATTGGTACGGTCCAGAATTTTGGTCTTTTCAAATAGCATTCTGTGCCCCAGTTGGTTCATAACATGTTCTGATACTGCTGATTTCTCTGGCTGGCCCAGTCTGCAGTGTTTCTTGTGTTCCAGGATTCGTGTTTGAACGCTGTGTTTGGTGGTCTTATTCTATCTATCTATCATCTATCTATCTATCTATCTATCTATTATCACACCTTTCTCCTAACATGGGTTTCAAGGTGGCATGCAATGTTTTAAAAACACAATACAATTTAACAACTCATAGTACAAAAGTTAAGACACAATTAAATTAAACTAAAACACACATACACACACACAAGTTAAAAACACATTTTTTTGTTGGTTTTTTGGGCTATGTGGCCATGTTCTAGAAAAGTTCCTTTCTGACATTTCACCAGCATCTGTGACTGGCATCTTCAGAGAATGCTGGCATGGAAGAGAATTGGGTGTTTGTATATATAGGAGTGATTTCCATGTTAATCTGTGTATTGTTCTGTTGTTGATGGTAGGGCCTCAGGGTGGGAGGATATGAAAAGAGGATTAGTGTTTGCTAAATTAGTGATCATCGTCTGCTGGGAAAGCCCCCTACCCTGGGTGGTTTTTCATTTGCATTTGTCGAGCCCTGATTTTGCTTTTTTTCCAGGACTGGTAGCCAAACTTTGTTCACTCCAAGGGTTTCTTCTTTCCTGTTGAAGTTGTCCAGGCGTTTGTAGATTTCAGTGGCTTCCCTGTGCATTCTGACCTGATCGTTGTTGCCATGGTCCAGAGTTAAAAACAGCTTTAAAAATCCATTTAATAAAATAGAAACACTACGCCTTTAAAAGCTCTGATTGCTGCAACAATTGCTGCAACCAAAAAACAAATGTCTCCTTAAATACAAAGGTCTTTACTGGCCAATGGAAAACAGTACAGAGGGGGCCAGTTGGATTTCCCTGGGAAAGGGAGTTCCACAACTTGGAACAGCCACCGAGAAGGTTTTTCCTCATGTCCTCACCAAAGGTGCCTGAGACGGTGGTAAGACCAAGAAAATATCTTCCTCTCACAAATCTTAGAGCAAGAGCAGGGTCATATTAGGAAGATACTTTTTTCCCCCCAACATTTTTGAAAGCATGTTGAAAAAAATCTTTGAAAAACCCAAGTCCTATTTTGACACTAACAAGCATTTTTGTGACAAAGAAGGGATAGATTTGGATTAGCCTTGTTCTTGTTGTAAAAGACAATTCTCTCTTCTCCTGCCTGTACACCGATGTTTTCCTCCTTTTTTTAAAGCTCGGTTCATGATAATTTGGCACAAATCAGTCAATGTCCTGGTTATTCCCCATTTTTCTGATGGAATCAAATTAGAAGGAGCCCGAGATGACATTTCCAATTTTTTTGTAATGAGCTTTGGGCCCCCAAGTCTTTTTGCACACTGCTCAGTTGAGGCATGGAGAAATAAATCACCACCTTCCCCCAGTGCTCCGCTTGGCATTTTGCACTTTTCTGTGATAGGCAGTAATTAAATATCTTCGTGTTAGATCCGCGCAGAAAGCAAGCTCAGCTTTTACAATTATTTAGCCATGCCATTAAACAAACAAGCTGCTCATCAAAAATAAAATGCACAATATTCAATTAGATGCAGGACAGGCTCATGAGAATCTGTCAGTGCTACTTCACCAACAATCTGGGCATGCAATATGTGAGACCAGTTTTAAAACCGGCACCAAAAAAGATTAGACACTTCCATTTCATTCTTAGTCAACCTTCCAGCAATGGGGAATGGATTTCTTCTGCTGAAAATTTCAGTTTTGTTTTGTTTTGGGGGCTGGTTTTTTTGCTGCTGTTGTTGCAAGAATGAAGAACATCTGTTAATTATTCTTTTCTGGATTATTTTTTTTTGTGGGGGAGGGATACGATTTGAGAATTCTCAAATTCTTTCAGTTAATTCTTCAAAACTGAACTGAAGCAAAGTTTCTCCATGTTCGCACTGATCAAATCCAACATGTATAGCCATTCCTCACATGAATGGAGAGCAGCATGTTGCAACCAGATCAAAGAAAGCTACATATTTGGATTGAGAATCTCTGAAATCAGGGGATTCTAGGAGGTGCAGTACAAAAGTAACTTTTCCAAGTTCTGGGAAAATTTGTTCTTGTCTGTTATATCAATGGTGAACTTGAGGAGGGTCTCAGTGGGAAGTGGTAGAAACCTTAATATAGCACTAAACATAGTTCAATTCCACTTATTCTCCCTATACAGTCCGCCCCGCACACTTAGGACATCAGGGAAGAACCTGTTAGAATTTAAAAACACTAAACAGGTAACAACTTCCCATAGGGCTTTTTCTGCTGCAGCCCCGAAGTTATGGAATTACTTGCCAGAAGAGATCCGTCTTATTACCTGCTTTTAGGAAGGCACTTAAGATGGATCTCTTCCAGCGAACTTACCCACCTGACATGTTATAATGGATTACCGACTGCTGAGAGAAAAATTCTGGAAGAATGACACCAAGCGACTACATTGAAGGATGTTTTATTGTTGTTTATTTTTATTGTTAGTATTGTTGTTAATGTTGTGATGGTTTTAGGATAATGATTATAATATTTGATTGTGTACTATTGTATTTTATTGATTGCTGGAATCCCGCCTCGATCCGATGGAGAGGCGGGAAATAGAAATATATTATTATTGAAGACCAGACCTTTCAGAGTTAGCCTGCAAAACTCTGGCTCTAGCTAGACAACCCTCTCAGTGTAAATTTCTCCCACATTAGAATTGTCTAAATCTGAAGTTCTCTCCATCCCAGATATAAAGGAATTTGCAAGTGTCGGTAGCTTCTTAGCAAAAAACTAAACTGAAATTTCCACACCCATCCCTACTCTAGAACTGTGCATTGCTGTAAGAAGTACTCTTTAGGTCTCTCCTTAAAGCTTCTGCCAATTTTAATGAGCGGCTGCAAATTCAAGTAGTATGAAAAAAGTTATCCATTCTCACCATACCCTTCAGTGTTTTTGTAAACACCTACCATATTCCCCATGGATCGTTGAGCTATGGGGTCATTCCCATATGCTTATCTTAGAGCCTGAAAGAGGTCCTACAACTCCTCAGTTTTCTGAGCCAGCATGGTCAGAGAGACTATACTTGCTGGGGGATTCTGGGAGCTGTAGGAGAAACAATAATTTTCCCAAGCTCTGATGATGTGCAGGGAAGAGGTAATATTTTGCTGACCCAAATCCAACTATTGACCTGTCTTCTCTTGAAAGCGTAAGGGGTATCCAAGCATGAGAAATCATCTGGTGAACATCCAAAACAGATCTGAGATTATTGCTATTCAGCCTGTAGCTCACATGGTCTGCCTCAGGAAGTAGCAGATCCTCCTCACCCACAGAATCCATCCATTTGGTTTCAGAGTAACACAAGAACAGAAAGACTTTTGTTGTTAGCTGTCCTTGAGTCAATCTCGACTCATGGAGACCCTATGGATGAGGCATCTCAAAGACCTTCTGTCCTCCACTGCTCTGCTTAAGACCTGCAAACCCATGAAACTCATGACCTCCTTAAGAGAGTCCATCCATGTGGCCTTCCTCTCTTCCTACTTCCCTCCATCTTTTCCAGCATTATTGTCTTTTCCAATGAGTCCTTCCTTCTCATCATGTCTCCAAAATGCAACAGCTCAGTTTTGTCATTTTGGCTTCCAGGGAGGTTTCCAGCTTGATCTGCTCTAGGACCCATTTGTTTGTCCATGAGATCCTCAGCACTCTTCTCCGGCACCAGATCTGAAATGAATGGATTTTCTTCCTGTCTTCTTTCTTAACTCTCCAGTGCTCACATCCATACATGGTAACAGGGAATACAATGGCCTGTATGATTCTACGTTTTGTGCTCAATTGTATATCTTTGCAATTCAGGATCTTTTCTAGTTCTTTCATAGCCACCCTTCTTAATCTTCTTCTGATTTCCTGACTGCAGTCCCCATTTGTATCCATGTTTGATCTCAGGTATGGGAATTCTTTTACTATTTCTATTTCTTCATTGTCTAGGTTGAACTTGTGAAGGTCCTCAATGGTTATTAATTTTGTTTTCTTTATGTTCAGTATTAAGCTTCCTTTGTATTTCTTCTTTGATCTTCCTTAGTAGGTTTCCAGGTCTGTGAGTTTTTCTGCTAGTAGTATGGTGTCATTTGCATATCTTAGATTGCTGATATTCCTCCCTTCTATTTTCACTCCTTCTTTTTTGGTGCAAGCCTACTTTTCATATTCTATGTTCTGCATACAAGTTGAACGGATGGGATGAAAGGATACAGGCTTATACAAAAAATACAAAGGATACAGCCTTTGCTAGAAAGAAGCAAAGCTCAGTACTGGATCTGAAGGGAGTTCCAAGTTTCCAGATACCCTCTAAACTGTCCCAGTTTGACAGGGAAAAGTGTCAATTAATCCTCTGTCATCTCACTTTTTCAATTGCTTTTAAAATGTCCCAGTTTTTCTCTTCCCTTCAACACTTCTTCCTTTCCTTCTCAGCTTATTTCAGTTGCTGCAAACTGCCTTTGAATTGCAAAAATAGTTTGCCCCTTCACTGGTTTATTTAATATTGGTGAATAGGATCTTGGCCTTTTCAAAATTAAAGATATCACTGCGCCTTTTCTATTTCTATTTTCTATACCTGCTAGTTATTTCTTTCTGTGTCTATGTGCCTTCAGGTCACCTGTCAACTTATGGTGACCTGTTTCGGGGGTTTTCAGAAGAAATTCTCAAAGATGGTTTGGCCAGTTTGTGAAGTCAAAGATTTTCATGGCTGGCATTCATATTTTTTGTGGGTTTTTTGGGGCTATGTGGCTGTGTTCTGGAAGAATTTATTCCTGATGTTTCACCAGCATCTGTGCTTTCTCTGAAGATGCCAGCCACAGTTGCTGGCGAAACTTCAGGAGTAAACATTTCCAAAACACGGTCACATAGCCCCCAAACCATCCAAATGGCACCTGGCATTTGTTGTTGGTATTCAATCCAAGTGCTAGCCAGGCTGACCATGCTTAGCTTCCAAGATCAGACAAGATCTGATGCATTTAGGGTATTTAGGCCAATATATTACTCTGCGTCTTGCATAAATATTTAATACCCTTTTGATTCCTTTCTGAAAGCTTCACAGCATGGATTTCCCTCCCACAGCAGCTGCACATTGAGGCAATGTAGCTCACACTGCTGCTTCGTCAAGAAGATATCAGTCTGAACAACAGTATTAAAAAGGCAGCAGCAAAAGGAACGATGGAAGCTCAGCCATTCCGCTGATGCCAGTAAAATGTTCATAACCACCAACTGTCACCATTTGTTAGGGACACTCCTGATTAATCCTGTACCATCCCACTTTTCCATCTGCTTTCAAAATGTTCCATTTCTCTCAGCTTATTTCGGTTGCTGCAAACTGAGTCCAAAGTGCAAAGGTAAAGTGTGACTTGCACCAAGTCACCCAGTGGGATACGATCCATGCTTTCTAGAGTCATAGTCCAATGCTCGAACCAAGTGCAAGGTTGCTTTGGACTGGATTGCCTAAATAATGTAAAATAAAGGGCAATGAATGAACAAATAGTGTGAATTGCCTAAATAATGTGAAATAAAGGGTAATGAATGAACAAATAATGTGAAACAAGGCAAAACCACGGGAACCAGAAGGAAGCCCCACTGGAAGTGTAAAAAAAGACCACGATCCAATTCTGCCCTCACTGCGCATGTGAAGGGATGCTAATTCGAAATCTAGACTACAATGGGTATATACTCATATGATGATTATTTTTCATTTGCGTTGCTTTGGCTTTGGGATGGGAGCTGTGTTCTTCTGTGGTGCGATAATGATCCATGTAATTGCGTTCCCTTCCAAATTGGCTGCACTTTCTTTTCTTTCGAAAGCGCGAGGCATTCCTCCCGTGTCATATCGTCCTGGGTAACGTTGGACAAGTCACATGCCCTCGGCCTCAAGGGAAGAAATGGGAAACCGCCTCTGAATGAGTCTTGCCAAGAAAACCTGATTGATAGGTTCGCCTTAGGGTCTCCGTAAGTTGGAAGGGACTTGAAGGCACACAACAACAATGAAAAAGACTTGGGAGTCTAAACACAGGGAGATCCACTTTTGGTGAGGGGCAATGCAGACACATTCTTTCAGCACTCTACAAGTTTTAATCACTTGGGACTCTTTCAAACGGGAGGAATTTCTCCCAAATCCGAATGGAGCCCATTCGGATTCATGTAAATTCGCTAGTTTAGCGAATTTACATGAATCCCCATTGCGTTCGGAAGGCATTCGGAATGTCTTCCTAGTACCCAAAAATAACCCCCCCTTGCCCGAAATTGCGTGAGAACCTTTAATGCGCAATAACGCAAAACCCATGATTGCATTCGGAGTGACTTCCCTTTTGCCCGAAATTGCATGAGAAGAATTAATTCGCAATAATGTGAAACCCCAGGATTGCGTTTGGATTGCCCTTGCATTATACTTCCAATTTCCCACGTCTGAAAGAGTCCAAGGTAGGAATTTCTATGCCTGGTGACCAAAGACCTCTGTATCTTAGGGCCCCAGGGTTGGCCACTTGGCATCCCCTCCAATTCAGAATGAATGCTATCTACATCTTGTAGGGAAGATTTGACTTTTGGTCTCCCATGGGGACTAAGGATCCTCCTAATATTTCTGGACCCCATGATTCAGAATATTGCTCTCTGGGGTCTGGCTTGGGGAAATGTAAACCATCCTCTGACAAATATCAATCCAGTGGAGGCATGATGCCTAGCTAAATGCCTATCTTTCCTGCAACATCTTTGTTTAGAAGAGACTGTGGCTTCGATAGTCAGACTGAGGAGGGAAGTTTAGTTCTGGTTCATGTGAGGTCTAAATGAAAGCATGTTCTCCTGCTGGGCTCCATAGACTGCTGTTTCATCAGTTCATTTAAATCCCATATTTATATCTCCCCGGGGCTCCGACTCATGCATTATATATTTCAAAACAGAAAACAACGCCCTATCGGTGAGCATTTTATTTTATTTTATTCATCAGGCTGGCTGCATAACTGGTATCTCACATTATGTCCTGCCCAGATTCCCTACAAGGATCTTATAAACGACAGTCCTAAGTGTCATATCCTTTGTATTGGAACCTTGACTCAGTCCTGCCTGTCCTGGAACGTATGACTTATATTCTGACCCTTCTGATCTTTGGTGTGAGTTTGGAGGGACAACCAAGGGTGGACTTGATCCCGGTCTGCTTTAAATCATAGCATTCATCTACACAAGACCACCCCAAGAGATTTAGCTGCCTGAGCAATGGGCAAGATGACAGCTGCTTGCTAGTCTGCATGCAAACACTGACTGGACTGGCAACTGAATCAATACAGAATTTTGTATGCTGTATTGTATTCTGTATTTGTGTTTAGAGAACCATCATAGCGTAGTGGTTTGAGCATTGGACTATGACTGTAGTGTCCAGGGTTCGATTCTCAGCTCAGCCATGGAAACCCATTGGGTGACATTGGGCAAGACACACTCTCTCAGCCTTAGGCGAAGGCAATGACAAACCTCTTCTGAACAAATCTTGCCAAGAAAAAACGATGATAGGTTCACCTTTGGGTTGCAATAAGTCAGAAATGACTGGAAGTCACACATCATCATCATCAGCAGAAACAACATTTGTAGCACAATACAGAGCTTGGAAGTAACTTATTATAAGTACTGTGATTACCACACATTGTTGGATAACTCCCCAGCACTCTTTACTTGGGAGTTTATCACATGGGAGGAATTTCTCCCAATTTTGAATGGAGCCAATTCGAATTCATGTAAATTTGCTAGTTTAGCGAATTTATGTGAATTCTAATTGCATTCGGAATGCGTTCAGAATGACTTTCCATTTCCCGAAAATGACCCCCCACTGCCTGAAATTGCGTGAGATACTTTAATACGCAATTACGTGAAACCCCATGATTGCGTTCGGATTGCCATTGCATTATACCCCCAAATTCCATCGTATGATAAACTCCTTGGTGAGGCTGCTGGAAGTTGCAGTCCAAAAAATCTGAACTTTTACCTGAACACGTCACCTATCCTTTCTCTAACATGCTACTTTTAGTGTTGACAAGGGCCCGACAACATTCATTTTGCAAAGTAATGTGAGTATATTTCTTACTGTTTCTTTTTTGATAACTTTTTCCTCAATCCATTTTTCCCCCCACACTAAAACTATTTATTGAGGGGATTTTTTAAAAAGTCAAATTTCTTGCTTTTTGAAGATTGGTTCTTTCCCCATTGGAAAGAAACTAAAAATTAACAAGTAAAATAACAAAGGATGGGAAAGGAAGGGAGAGAAATTCTGTGTAGTGGGTTTGCTATTTGGAATATATTATATATATAATCTTTTCAAGCTGTGGATGGTTGAATCCATGGATGCAGGATCCACGACTATGGAGTGCTAACTGTACTTCTTTCTGTCTTCCAACAAATGGAGAGCTTATGAGAATAGCTGGGAAGCTCTCTCAGCTGTCCCTGAGTATCTGTGGCCTAAAATGGTTGATTTACTCTGCCTAATGATAGGACCGGTTCTGCATCTACACATCTGTTATAGAAAGATCAATCTCAGCCCAGAAACTAGATGACCTAATCCAAGCAGGCTCTTCCCGAATCTGTGACTTCAAGTCTACATAAATTGTGGCCGGCATCCATTTCAACAGTTATGACACCGTAAGCTAGACTTAGGCTATTATAATTGCTGGGAATTCACATTTAATGTAATGAACAATCAAGCATGACCAGAAAAACCTACTTTTGTAGACTGGTAGCACCCTGACAGAAGTGTTTCCAAGGTGCTGGAGATGTGCTGGATAATAATGTCCACAGTACACTTCCAGGGTGCTTTGGGCAATAAGTTGTGGCTGGACTCGAGGGGTCTCTAAAGCTACCAGTTGTCAAGGCATCTTTTGACCAAGAATGTGCTGCAGACAAGGAATTCATGATCATGCTAAAGCTATGCATTTGTAACTAGTTTGTACTCCTAACATTCAATAGAATAAGGAACGTATTGGTATCATAACAGTCCCCCTGTTCTGGACGTAATGGGCAGCAGCCACTGCAAATGACAAGGGTCTGTTCTCCTGTCAATTTGGATGCAGCAGACTGATGTTTCCACTCCCTTTATGAGCGATTCCCAGTGTGACAGTCAGAAACAGTATCTCTATCTTAATTTCTCCTTGCAATGGAGATCGCTCACAGGAAAGGGTTGGAAATGTCAGCCTGCTACATCCTTATTGACAGGAGAATAGACCTCTGTTGCTTGCAGCAACTACTGCAAGTAAGTCCGGATTGGGTGGGCCGAAACAGACCGGCCCAAAGGGGCAGCATCATGCCACCCTTTTGAGTGCCAGATCAGTGCCACGGCAATCACACGCCATGGCCCAGATCTGGCTTTTTGCATCAGAAAAAGGGTGCCCTTTCCATCGCTGCCACCGCTTTTAGATGTTCCCATGGCGTGCAACTTCTAGATGCACTGAAGTGCTGAAAAGCTGCTGCTGTGTAAATGGCCAGGCAGTTCCACAGCAGCTTCCTGGAGGCTTGGGGGCATGTGTCCTGCATACGCTTCAATCCCGAAGCCTCTGGGAAGCCAGAATATTTTGCCAGCCTGTTCCAGCCCAAAGTAGCTGATCTGGAATTACGTCTGTAATTTCGGGTTCCCCAGTATCCTGTGCCTCTGAGATGTTTCAATCAGGAGACCGCCAAGCTGCAAATGCAGGTTGTAACTATGTAGGTTGTAACTTTGTCACCATAGTGATTATGATGGATGATGATGATGATGATGATGATGATGCAGATCTTGACCTGTTTATTACCGATGAAGCCTTTTCTTTTTGGGCATTAAAGTACTGTATTTGTCAGTACTTTAAAAAAAATCAAATAAAATGTTCTACATGTTAGATGTTTTTCCCCATTATGGTAATGTGTTTTGATTTTCAGAATCCAGCATTTTTCATCAGCAGACGAAGCCTTTGAGGAATCTTTCTCCTGTCCTTTCTGCTAGCAAGGATGCATTGATTTGTATTCTGCTACTGGTTTTTGTAAGATAACAAATCTAGGAAAAAGAACATCAGTCTAAAGTCCCTTCCCTTTTCTTTGTCTATCCTATGGATTGGTTCTGTGCTGTGATTCATAACAGCAATTTGTTTTGCTGGATTAAGCAAGAGTTGAGCATTGAGTGGAGCCTTTTTAAACCTGCTTTGCTGGTACAAAGGTTCAATATGTTCCTGTTTCCTTTTCAGTCATAAATGAAGGCCATTTTCATAGGAACCATAAATGTACACAGTCTTAGTCCTCTCTCTTGGATGGGAGACTGCCAATGAACAATTGGTACAGTAGGCTATATTTCAGAGGAAGGAGTTGGCAAAACCACCTCTGAGTATTCCTGGCCTAAGAAATCCCTATGAAATTCATGGGGTCGCCATAAGTTGGCAGGTAAATTGAAGACACGTACACATGGGCACATTTTTAAAACTCTTTTCTCTCTCTTGCCCCCACCCACCACCTTTTTTTTTTTTTTTTTTTTTTTTTGGTCGAGAAAGTTTCAGTTACTTTAACAGAGTAACACTATAGTTACCCAGAGTGGGGCAAATAGATGGAAAATGGATGGGAACGGGACAATGTGGCTCTCCAGACTGTTGATAGGTCTATGGCTTACCTCAGGTGGGTATAACCGTTCCAAGGCGCTGACCCACTCAATTCCCAAGTCAAGTAAGACTTTTTTGTTAACTGTCTTCAAGTTGATTTTGACTTATGGTGACCCTATGAATGAGAGACCTCCAAGTCACCCTGTCCTCAAGCGTCATGATCAGCTCCTGAAGAGTCATGGCCATGGTTGGTAACTTGCTGTTGTTTGTAATGTCTTACCTTATATTGTAATTATATTGTAATTTTAGAAGATATAATTTTGTATTATTGTTTTAATCTTGTTGGAATTCCACTTCAATCCGTAGGGGGAGGCAGGAAATACAAATACAATACTGGGGATGTTTAGCCTGGAGAAGAGAAGGTTAAGAGGTGATATGATAGCCCTGTTTAAATATTTGAAGGGATGTCATATTGAGGAGGGAGCAAGCTTGTTTTCTGCTGCTGCAGAGACTAGAACGCGGAACAATGGATGCAAACTGCAGGAAAAGATATTCCAGCTCAACATTAGGAGGAACTTCCTGACAGTAAGGGCTATTCGACAGTGGAACACACTCCCTCGGAGTGTGGTGGAGTCTCCTTCCTTAGAGGTCTTTAAGCAGAGGCTGGATGGCCATCTGTCAGGGATGCATTGATTTGGAGTTCCTGCACGGCAGGGGGTTGGACTGGATGGCTCTTGTGGTCTCTTCCAACTCTATGATTCTATGATTCTATGATTCTATTAATATTAGGGAGTTTATCACATGGGAGGAATTTCTCTCAATTGCGAATGGAGCCAATTCGCAGTTACTTGAATTCGCTAGTTTAGCGAATTTACGTGAAATCTGATTGCATTCGAAATGCATTCAGAATGACTTCCCATTTCCTGAAAATGACCCCCCATTGCCCGAAATTGCATGAGATACTCTAATACGCAATTACGTGAAACCCCATGATTGCGTTCGGAATGACTTCCCATTGCCCAGAATTGCATGAGATACTTTAATACTTAATAACGTGAAACCCCATGATTGCGTTCGGATTGCCATTGCTTTATACCCCCAAATTCCGTTGTATGATAAACTCCTAGGTCTCTGATGGAGTCTATCCATTTGAAATATGGTCTTCCTCTCTTCCTATTGCCTTCCACGTTACCAAGCACTATAGTCATTTCTAGTGAGTCCTTTCTTCTCATGACATGGCCAACATATGACAAACTCAGTTTAATCATCTTGGGAGAGTTTCTAGGGAAAGTTCAGGCCTAATTTGCTCTTTGGCCTTTTTTAAACAGTCTAGGATATTATCAGACATCTCCTCCAGTACTACATCTCAAATGCATTGGTTTTCTTCACTGCCCAGCTGTTAAAATGAAAGGGAGCCACAGGTGCACCAAAACATTGGTTTATTATTTTGCACTTTTGTTGAAAGAAACATAACTACAAAATTCAACAGAACAATTTTTATTTTACAGCTTGTCAGCATTCCTTAACAAAACATGTAATGGAGGAATCATAATAAAAAAAGATAAATGTCTTTTTCTAGCCTCCAAGTTAAGATGCGACTCCAAAGACCGACGTGACAACTGGGTGGATCTAGATTTCCTATGTTTCTCTTAATAAAAGAAATAGCTGGAAAACAATCTGCAATAAAGGAATCATCGTGGAGAAACAGTCATCATGGTTTATAGATTACACAAAGGTGTTTACGTGGGATGCAGAAATAAAACCGAAAGGCAATGTTAGCAGATTGATTGCCCTTCAGCTGATTGAAGCAATCCTTTGTCACAGCTGCTATTCACTGGATTCTCTGTGATAAACTTGTAAAAACAAGATTTATATGAACTGAAGAGAAACCAGAGTGATAAACTAGATACTACCCCAGATGACTAGGTTCCTGGGCTGCGGTATACCATAGCTGTTTTCGCTCCCTTAGGACAAGAGCAAATGAATCGGATCCTTAAATATTGTCTCTCCCTCATCTGATACCTTCCCTAGCAAAAGGAGGCAAGAGTATTCCATTCTCAGTGGGCCTGGAAATGAAGGAATATTAAATATTCTATTCTATTATTATTAAATAAATATTATTTCAGAAATAATCCAGTTTGACAGCACTTTAACTGCTTTGGATTTCTGAGATTTGTAGTGGTTTTTTTTTTTTGGTGGCTCCAGAGCTCTTTGACAGAGAAGGCAAAAAGTCTCACAAAAGTACAAGTCCCAACATTTCATAGCATTGACCCATCACAGTTAAAGTGGTGTCAAACTGGATTGTTTGTGCAGTGTGGAGACAGCATGATAATTACAGTTGATAGTACAGTCGCACATTTCAGGGTAACATGTTCCTCTCCCCTGTACTATAAATCCCTGGAGTTGACCCTGATTCATGGCAACGCAGAAGGTGAGACACATCCAAGCCCCACTATCCTCCATAGCATTGCTTTATTCCTGCAAACTGATATCCGTGAGGAGTCGAAGACTTTCATGGCCAGCATCCATAGTTTTTTGTGGGGCTTTCGGGCTACGTGGCCATGTTCGAGAAGAGTTCCTTTCTGACCTTTCGCCAGCATCTGTGGCTGGCATCTTCGGAGAATGATTCCCCGAAGATGCCAGCCACAGATGCTGGTGTAACATCAGAAAGGAACTCTTCTCGAACATGGCCACATAGCCCGAAAGCCCTACAAAAAACTACGATATCTGTGACTTCTCTAATCGAGTTTATTCATCTGGCCTGCAGTCTTCCTCTCTTTCTACTTCTCTCTACGTTTCCTAGCATTTTTATATTTTCTAATATGTTATGCCTTTTCATGATGCATCCAAAGTACGACTGCCTCTGTTTAGTCATCTTGGCTTCCAGGGAGAATTCAGGTTTGATTTGTTCAAGGACAAATCAAGTTCCTTTCGCTGTCTACAGTATTTTCAGCGCTCTTCTCCAACACCACATTTCAATGTTTTTCTCTATTTTTCGGGTGCATTCTTATTTAGCTATTGTGTTGCATATTTTGTTATTCTATGCTTGTGCTATTTATGTAACAGCCTTGCTTGTGAGACTGTTGCTTCTCTTAAATGATTAGGCGAAGTTTATGTATTATTGAGATAAAGGTTTACTCTCAGAATTGGTTGCTGTAAACATTATCTGTACTTTGAAGATAACCCTTTTGGTTGAAACGGAGATTATCCAAAAACATGCTGTATTGTATATATGGTTTGATTATATTATTCTATATGTTGTATATGTCTTGAATATATTCTTCTATTCATACAATACCTCTTGTTTTTGATTTTGGCATCTTTGGTGCTTTCTCTGTTGTGATTCCGCACTGACATTTGTTTTTTTGGGTGTTGTTTCTGACCACTGGATGTTACCCTTCTACCAGCCCTTCTACCACTAAGTACTATTAAGTCATTAACACAGGTTGGTTTAGCTTCACATACAGTACTACATAAAGTACTACTTCAAGAATAATATATATATATATATATATATATATATATATTCTTCAGTCAGCAGACCAAGAAGCCTGATATCTTGGCTTATTCCACCATCCACTCCATATTGCAGCAAGATGCTCCTTGTTCCACATCAAAGCATCCATAGTATCGATTCCCAGAAAAGAAAAATAACTTTTAGGTAGAAAGCTTCAGGAGGGGAGAAATCAATATAATTTAAAGTGACTGAATGGAACTATTAATTCCATTACTAGCAGTCAAGGAGGGTTACCCTGTCCCATAATGTTTTGGTGTCTGGGCCTTTATTTTCATTAAATTTGTCAATGACGGAATGCTGACCTCCCCACACTGGCTTGCTAAAATTAAAATTAGAACTGTTTTGAAGAGATGGGTTTGATTTTGCAAAATGCAAGAAAGGCAAAGAAAGAAGATGCCATGGTATTGGGTACCTCTGAACTAGGACCATTCCAATGGGACGGAAAATATTTCTTGAAGTTTTAGAGACTAATCATCATCATCATCATCATCATTATCATTTTGATACAGTACCTTCAATGTTTATGGTGTATGCAGCATACATAATATACAGGAGAGCAGAGGATCTTCCAGTCTAAAATTTGGCACAGGCAAAACAACAAAGGAAAGGCAGAGAAGTAAGGGAAGGAAAATCCAGTTATTTCCGTGGCAGGTGCTTAGACGGAGGAGATCCATCATGGAGGAGATCCATCGCATTACCAGCTTAAACAGCATTCAAAAAGCTGTTAAGACAGATCGGCTTTTCCCGAATAGATAACCAGCCACCAAAGATCGGAACCTGTTACCCCTCTGAATCTGCTATAGCCACTGTTTGATTGTTTATTTTAAGGTATGTTTTAAACTGTGACTTGTTTAATTGTTATTTTAGTGGGGTGGGTGGGATACTGGGATTTGGGACTGTACTGCTTTAACTGGAAAGCCTCCCTGGTTGACTCAGACAGAGGGGTGGGATATAAATAAAAAAAATATTATTTATTATTTATTAGACTGAACTACTAGTCCAGTTAAAGTAGCCATTCTGAGATCTGCCTTAAATTTATATAGGGAAAGAAAGCAAGGCCTCTGCTTCCTGTCTCTCACCTTCCAAATTGGCCAAAATATGACATGTCAACCAGCAAGAGTGAGAAAAATACATGTAACTAGGGTGACCTACAAACATCTGGCAGCTTCTGCAAAGGAATCACAGCTTAGCAAAAGATCATGTGGCTAATATGCAGAAGGAGCCAAGGTCCATCTATTCTAGTGAAAAGGACCATGATGAGAAAGACCTCTGCAGGAGACCCTACTCTACTTCTAGTTAGTGTAGACTACAATGGTGTGGTTACGGTGGCCGTACAGATAGTCTAGAGTTTCAAATGTGGGGAATCTCTTTCGGCTCGAAGGCTACATTTAGTTTCTTAGAGGTTCTCAAGGGCTGCGTCACAGAAATGGATGGAGCCCAAAGCAGTACGTGGGGCCAAAATCAGCTTCAGCCTCCAGAAACTAAGCTTAAAGAGACACATTGCAGTTTTTTAAAATGGGGGAAATCCTATACCAAAATTGGGAAACCATCAGTCTATGAAGATTTCCACACCTGGCTGCATTGCTGCTAAAACGTCTGTCAAACGCCATTCAAAGGTGGAGGAAGCGCACATGTCTGGAAGCCAGGTGCACTTCCTCAATCGTCAGGGAATCGTCGCTCCCTCTAGTGTCCCTGAATCGTCGCAAAGGGAGTAGATTTTCTATGAACGCAAACTTTGTGTTTATAGGAAACTGACTTCCCAGGAATGATTCAGAGACGCAAAGGAGGGAGTGATGATTCCCTGACGATTGAGGAAGCGCGCCTGGCTTCCAAACATGCGTGCTTCTTCCACCTTTGAGCGGTGTTTGACAGAAGCAGGTTTCCTATGAACACAAAGTTCACGTTCATAGAAAATCTGCTCCCCTTGCGACGATTCAGGGACACTAAAGGGAGTGACAATTCCCTGACGATTGAGGATTGCGGTGGAAAGGAAAGCTTTTTTCCACCCCAAAAGAAGCGGCATGCCAGATCAGGGCCATGGTGTGTGGTTGCTGCAGCCCCGATCCAGCGATCAAAAAGGTGGCATCAAGCTGCCGTTTTGAGGCCATCTGTTTTTCCCCAAAAGTGAGCTTTTCTGACCCAAATGTGATGGAAACATCATTCGCCCATCATCCAATGTACAGAATGGAGCTCCTCTTTCCCATGCAGCTGATGCCTGGTGAAATAAGTGGGAGAAAGGAATTATGATCATGGCAAAACATGACTTAGTAGCGATTGTGAATACAGAAAAGTTATGGATGATTAAATCTAGGCAACTGTTCCATATTCACAATCACTGCTAAGTAACCAATACAGAATACTGGCCAATGTTTCCAAGGTCAGCTTGAGGGGCCTGAAAGATACGCAGGAATCTGCTAAGTGAGACAATTCATCTGTCTTCCCAGTGTTTTTAATGCTGCTCAAAGATGCATCAAATATTAGTTATTCCAGCCCATACCTGAGCATGGAGAAGACCTAGGGACCTTTATAGATGCCAAGGCGTGTTCTACCACTCAGATATACCTCCTCCCTAAGAAAGGAATGCTCTGTTCCTTTAACAACATGTTGCCCCACTGCTTATAATACAATCTCTCCATGACCAAGGACTCTGTCATACTGTATTCCCTGCAGAGTCGAGTACATTGTCAGCATCTAATCCATAAAATTAATAATCATTAGCCTGCCAGAATACATGTTCATCACCAGCAAAGTGAACACAGTAGGATGACATCAAAAGCATCTGCAGCCTGAAAGCAAAATCAGGTGGCTAGGTTGCTTGCTAGGAGAGGAGCTAAGGCACAAATTTCTTTCTGACATTTGCACCACTAGCACAGTTGACTTGTGAGCCTTGCGACTTTCAGTCTGCAACCTGACACACGCATGTTAGTAAAAGCTAGTGAGGTCCATTGAAGTCATGTCCTCTTCTTCTGGTTATATAATGTACCTTGGGGAGGTACTTTTTTTTAAAGAGCACAGCTCCCAGAATCCCCCATCCAGCTGTAGGATTCCAGGATTTGAAATCTTGTTTATTAAAAAAAATTCCCAAATTCTACACAGCATAAATTCTTCTCTTTCATTAAGAGGAGTCTTGTTTATTTCCTATGCTCTGTGCACTAGTAAAGAAACATCTAAGACTAGTTGCCTATTTAATTTTTTCCTCTTCCATTGTTGGGCTCTTGTACTATTTGCCTGGTTCTTTCTAAAACAATTGATGAACTCCTGCCCCCAAGAATACATAACTCAGTTTAAAGCCCTCTTGTTTGGATTTTTGAAACTTTTGGCAAAAACATTGCTGCCAATTACTGTGAGTTGCAACCCATCCCTTGCCAGAAGTTGATCCACTTGAAAGAATAGGCCAATGGCCATGGTCCAAGAAGCCAAATTGTTTTTAGTGGCACCATTTGTGCAGCCAGTTGTCCAGCTCTGTTATTCTTCTCTCCCTTCGGCTCTATCCTTGGAGTTTATCAGACGATGGAAATTGGAAGTATAATCTAATGGCAATCCGAACACAATCATGGGGTTTCACATTATTGCGTATTAAAGTATCTCACCCAATTTCGGGCAAAAGGGAAGTCATTCCAAATGCAATCATGGGTTTTACGTTATTGCGTATTAAAGCATCTCACACAATTTCGGGCAATGGGGGGGTCATTTTCGGGTAATGGGAAGTCATTCTGAATGCATTCCGAATGCAATTGGAATTCACGTAAATTCGCTAAACTAGCAAATTCATGTGAATTCGAATTGGCTCCAATTGGCTCCATTCGAAATAAAGAGAAATTCCTTCCATCTGATAAACTCCCTTGTCTCTATCTGCATCTGCTATTCTTCTTTCCTGAGACCATGTGCTCAGGAAGAGCATTTGGCCCCAAACAATAAAAACAAACAAACAACAAACCCCTAAAAAGCAGAGAGAAAAAACTAAGGATGACCCCCTCTAACACAGCTCACATTATTATTATTATTATTATTATTATTATTAATATAGTGCTATAAATTTACACAGTGTGGTACATATCTTCTGCTCTTTACTCTGTAACTCTTTGAGTGTTGACATATTTTATTCTGAAAACACAAATGCTCATTGCGTCGTGCCGTTTGATACCTTGGAGTTCAATGTGGGCATACAAAGATATCCTAGAATACCAGTTACGCAGATTTGTCTCCCTTCTATAGTAGGAGGTTTAAATCGAATCCAGAGAATCTTTGGCCCACCAGACATTGTTCATGACAACTCCCAGAACCTCGTGCCATTTGGCCTTGCTGGCTGGAGAGGTATTAGGAGATGAAGTCCAAAACATCTAGATGACCAAAGGTTTCAAACTCTTGCCTTAAATACAAAATAATGAAATAAGTGGTGGATATGATAAAGGCAGGCAAAACTACTGTATATACTTGAGTATAAGTCAGGTTTGGAGACAAAATAATGGATTATGATATGACCTTTTGTTGCTCTGCAAAATTTAGGAGCATGTAACAAAGGGTCTAGGATGAAGCAAAGGGAAACAATGCCAAAGAACTTACAAAAATTTCAGCAGGCATAACTTTGTGCTCACACTAAAGGCTGGATGGTGCTTCCAGGACGGATTATACTCTTTTTAAAATAAGTTTCTTTTTTTTAATAAGAGTGAAAGTGCAGTACTTACATTGATCTGTGGATAAGGCAACTCAGTTTTTTTGGATCAATTTTTTTAACTAAAATATTTGAGTATATACAGTACTCCTTTCCTGTGGGAAGAACTGGCAAGAATTGCAGGACCAATGATTTGTAAACTACCAGGCGCATTAAAAGGACTATTTATATGACTGGTACTATAATAAAATGATTACAGCAACAATTAGTTCCTGTTAATGTTAAATTGTAATAGCAGCACGCCTCCGATAAGATTGTCATCTTTTAAACTCGCTCACTTTGCTGTTCTTACACAATGATGCCGGGTGACTATTTTAAGATAATAATCAATAAATTTATAATAAGAGTATTTAAAAGAACTTCTATTACCTCTGTAGGGCAGGAGGTACATTTGATATGATCTGAATAATGCTTTCGCAGCTGAAAGTGTGGAAAGAGTTCAGAAACATTACTCTTGTCTGTAACGGGAACCAGCCTGAGGCTAGACGTTTATTTCATTTGCTGTAAATTTTATTGCTTTTATTTTCTCCTGGCCCTATCACATTACACTTTAACCAAGGCAACATTCTGTTGGATTCTGGGATTTGTAGTTTAGTGAGGCCCAGGAGATCTCTGGCTAAGATTTCGAAATGACTTTTCTCTAAACTGTAGACCCCAGGATTTCATAGGATTTTGCCACGGCAGCTGAAGTGAAATAGTGCAATAAGTGTAGTGTGATATTCTCCCATGTCTTTTGCCTGGATATTTCATATTAATAACAAGGAATACTAGTTATGGTTTACTACACTGAACCCACTGATCAGCACAGCCAATTATAATTGTCATCTTGAAGTCCAACTAAAAGATTCAGGAGCAAATCTTAAGGACCTTGTGAGTGATAGGAGCCCAAGGATTTGGTCACAGATGTCTGAGACAAAGAACTCCAATGGCCAAAATCCAGATATTTGTCAGAGTATTTTTTAAATCTCAGACGATTGTAGATTAAAAAACAACAAACATGGCTAATGGAAGAAAGCTGAGGATATTATTTAGTATTGTGCAGGTGACAACATTGTCAAATATTTATTTGTTAGTCTACTTTGGAGTTATCTTTGTAAAATAATAATAATAATAATAATAGTCAAAGATACAGTCTTAGGACCTTATCAGACATTGGAAATTGGAAGTATAATCCGAACGTAATCATGGGGTTTCACATTATTGCGAATTAAAGTATCTCACGCAAATTCGGGCAAAAGGGAAGTCATTCCGAACGCAATCATGGGTTTTACGTTATTGCGAATTAAAGCATCTCATGCAATTTTGGGCAATGGGGGGGGGGGTCATTTTTGGGAAATGGGAAGTCATTCTGAATGCATTCCAAACACAATTGGAATTCACATAAATTCGCTAAACTAGCAAATTCACGTGAATTCAGATTGGCTCCAATTGGCTCCACTTGCAATAAAGAGAAATTCCTCCTGTCTGATAAGGTCCTTAGTCTGTAGAATCAGTACATAAAGAGATCTTTTGGCACCTTTGAGACTAACTGAAAGAAAGAAATTTGCGGCATGAGCTTTCGTAGAGTTCAGTCTACTTCCTCAGAGGATTTTGAAGGAAGTAGTCTGAAGTCTACGAAAGCTCATGCTGACCGTTTCTTTATTTCAGTTAGTCTCAAAGGTGCTACAAATAATAATAATAATAATAATAATAATAATAATAGTGTTTTTGTCCTATGCTATGAAATAATGGTTAAGGGCCAGTTACAATCAACTCTACCTGCCTTGCCATCTAATTCGTCAAAAATATTCTTTACAAATTTTTACATAATGTTTGTATGAATATTTGATCTCAGGCACCAGCATTTGACGCCCAAAGGTTTCATCAGGAAGACTTAGAGTCCATCAGTCTTCTGATGCCTAGGGGTGTGTAGGAGTCAAGATGTGACAGCGGGTTTGGAATAGGAGCCATCATTTAACTGCTGACTTTGCAACCCAAACTGAGTACATTGTACATTAAATTAATTGCTGCCGCTTATTCAGAACAAATAAGCAAAGAAAAAGAAAAAAGATAGATGTTGCGTTCAGATTTTAGTGCCAGCTCCTTAGAGGTCTTTAAGCAGAGGCTGGATGGCCATCTGTCGGGGATGCTTTGATTTGGAGTTCCTGCATGGCAGAATGGGCTTGGACTGGATGGCCCTTGTGGTCTCTTCCAACTCTATGATTCTATGATTTAAATGCCAAATTTTGGCATTTGTTCTTAAGAATACAAAGTCCAGCCTCCTCTCTAGGCAATTGGTTCCATTGCAGAACTGCTGTTACTGTCCAGAAGTTCCTCCTAATGTTCAGTTGAAGTCTACTTCGTTGTAGCTTCAAATCATTTGACATGGTCCTACCCTCTGAGGAATCAGAGAACAGGCCTGCTTCCTCTCTGTCACAACCCAGTGCATGATTTTTGGATGTTATCATTTAGATATCTTTTTGAACTATCCTTTTATCCTTGCATCTGATAAAGTAGACTCAAGTCTCCAAAAGCTTATGCTACCCATTCCTTTCTCTGAGTGGTCTACAAGGTCCCACAAGATCCATTTTCATACGAAACGAACACGGTCTTGAATCATAGTCTTTGAATTTCTATAGGAGACTTTATAGACACCAAAAAGATTCCAAACACTTGTAAACCAAGCTCATGAAAAAGCAGGAGCAGGTCTGCCTCTGGATTGGTCCCAGAGGAAGACGATAAGCAAATGTATGGAGAAGAAAGAGGCAAAGAGGTGGGTTTACTCTAAAGAGAGCCACCAAGACTGTGTTCACACTGGAGAAATAAACCGGTTTAAGTGTCATGGCTCAATGCTGTGAAATTCTGGGAATTGTAGTTTGTTGTGGGGTCCAGAGCGGAGCTCCACTCCACTCTGGGCCCCACAACAAACTACAATTCCCAGAATTTCACAGCATTGAGCCATGGCACTTAAACCGGTTTATTTCTCTAGTGTGAACACAGCGTAAGAATATCTTTATCATCTCAGCATCTGGACCCAATCCTGGATCAAGCCCTGAAGATTCAATTGCATGATCCAAAATACAGTGTGAGTTTTCTCCCTGCCCCCAGCTTTTCATTTCCATGTATTATATTTCTTGGCTGTGCGAATACGATAGTTTCTAGGGCACATTCAAAGCTGCAGATGTGCACACTTTAGATATTTGAGGCTCAAGAAACTGACCTATCTACAGTAGAAAAAATGGCTTCCAGTGAAGTCACTAGGGCTGGCATCACCCGGTGGCAGTAACCTATTGACTTTCTTCCATACCACCCCACATGCTAATTTACTAATGTCACTCATAAATCATAATTCACGTATATCACTGAACCTAGTGTCAACAGCGGTGACATAAACAAGCGTTCAGACTTGTTTTCATTAGATCAATGGTTCCTATGCTGTCTGATAGAATCAGAAAGATTTTCCCCAATGTGCCAGGGAGTGGCATCATTTTGTGCCTATTGGCAACAACTTTTCCTGTCTTTCTTAAAAAAACTCACTATAGACGAGCAGCCAATGTTTCAAGGACTGATACCAGTCTGTGGATGGCTACTTTGAGTAAGAGTAGAAGAGCTTCCCTATAAGCTGTGTTGAATTTTTTAAAGAATCCCCTCTCCATTATAGGTTACCTAGATATTTCAGTTCTGTATTTGTATTAGAGAGCCAGAATGGAGTAGTGGTTTGAGTGTTGGACTAGTACTCTGGGAGATCAGGGTTCAAATCCCGACTCAGCCATGGAAATCCCCTTGGTGACCTTGGAGAAGTCATGTTCTCTCAGCCTCAGGGAGGGCAATGGCAAACCTTCTCTGAATAAATCTTGCTGAGAAAACCCTGTAATGGACTCACCTTAGGGATTGACGTGAATGCAAATGCTACTTTTGTATCAGGACTTCATGCTTTCCCTTCAAATGGAATTAACTGTCAAAAACCACACTTTGAACTAATGATCTAAATAACTTTCCTAGGAATAGGAACGGGAGCATTCAAAACTGGAGCAAAAAGACGAGGATGGGCAGACTTGCAAGAGAGGAGAACTAATTTTTATACTGAGTCCTTTCAAGTGATGTTTACAAGTATTCATTCTTTCCTTATCCTTTTTCTCCACACATTTAAAAATAGCCTCAGGAGTTTGCCAAGTCTGCTAATTTCACCTGGCAAATGGGCAAACAGCAGACGACTTCTGGAGATGTCTTCTATTTCCCTTTGTACTTTCATTGGAAATGGACTATAGGCGAAGAAAGCTGTATGTATTAAAAAAATTTACCAAGGTCATATTTGCTTCCTGACCACAAATTGTTGAGTGGTAGAATCCAGTCTTTATTGGTATTACAGTTGGCCCTCCTTACACACGGATTTTTTATCCATGGATTTGAGCATACACGGCTTGAAAATATTCCCAAAAAGTATAAATTCCAAATAGCAAACCTTGATTTTTCATTTTATATATGGGACACCATTTTGTTGTGCCATTATATTTAATGGGACTTGAGCATCCACGGATTTGTTATTCATGGAGGGTCCTAGAACCAAACCCAAGTGGATAACAAGGGCCCGCTGTATTCTAGAGGAAATTAAGAAGCACTCTTATAGCTACTAAGTGTTTATTTTAAGAAAAAGAGATGCTTAGGTCTCAAGGGAAGGTGGGCGTCTGGGTAAAAAATTCTTCTACTCACATTTACTTGACCTGAATCAGACTGGGAAAATGCAGCTCTCTAAAAGTTGCTGGACGATTGCAATTCCCATGCATCACAGCTAGCATAGACTAAAATGGGAAATGCTCAGTGCTACAGCCCAGTACTATCTAGCTAGTCATACATTCCCTTGTTAAGACTCAGCTAGAGTATAGCCACATAATCAACAGGATTTACGTAAATATTGACTTATAGTATGTGCCTCCAAAGACTTGCCTGTTGTCATAGGGTGATCCTATGGATTTTGAAATTTTTTTTTTAAGAGAAGGAATACTCAGAGGTGGCTTTGCCATTTCCTCCCTCAGAATATATCCTTTCCAACTAGTATTCCTCGGTAGTATCCTTCCAAGAACTAACCAGGTTTAATTTTGCTTAGCTTCTGAGATGAAATTTGATGTATATGCATTTGTATGTGCCTTCATGTTGCCTTTTGATTTATGGTGACCCCATGAATTTCATCGGTTTTTCAAAGGCAATGAACACTCAGAGGTGGTTTTGCCCGTTCTTTCCTCTTAGATATAACCAACAGCATCTGTTATTCATCACCAGTCTCCCACTGTAGTACTAACCAGAGCTGACCCTGCTTAGCTTCCAAGATCAGCCAGGAGCTGGTGCCTTTCAGGTATTTACCTTCGAGGTATTTAGCCGTACAGAGTTGATTTGTCTCTGTGCGTGTTCTTTCAGATCACTGTCTACTTATGTCAGCTCCATTACATTTCATAGCATTTTCACAGGCAAGACCGTTCTGTAAAAAGACAAATGAATGGGTCTCCGAGTAAATCCAGCTTGAACTCTCACACAAAGCAAAGATGACTAAACCGAGACTGTTATGCTTTGGATGTGACTCATTGAAAAAGATGATAATGCTTAGAAACTGGAAGGCTTGAGTAGGAGAGCTGACGATTGGGGATAGTTGAGACTGTCCCTGCCAAACCAGGACACTTGAAGGGTATGTCATTGCAGTTACCTTGCGAAGGGACTGAAGCTGTTCTGCATTAAATTACAACTGCAATGCAATGCTGCAGAAAGGAATTAATTTCAAATAAATAGATATTAACAAGTTCTAATCCATACTCCCGTCCTCGTATTGGTGCACGTATTGGTATATAGTCACAAGATCATCTAGTATTCTAAATAGCGAGTGGATTCCACTCACTCAAAAATGGAATAAAAGCTGAAGTCACTACTGATCATCTGGGGCTGGTGAGGAGGAGAGGTGCTGAAAAGAACTGCATTCATTTTGCTTGACTTGCAGGAAAAAAACAACAACCCAAAATCAATTTGCTCGATGCCATTTTAAAATGTCAGTGAAGGTTATCACCCAGTCGACATCCCTCGTGTTCAACTGTTGTTTGAAGACAGGTATGCTGCCGATAGATTGGCAAAGAATAGGCCAAGGCCTTGCGCCTGCTGTTGCTGCACCCTTTAAAGCAGGAGATTTTGCAGCTTGCCCCAGCCCAGAGATAGCTCTTGCATGCCCAACTGCTTGCAATGGGGAAATCATAGGTTTAGAAGGAGGACAGAAAGGGAAAATATTGGCAGGATGGGAGCTAAAATAGATGGAGTGAGAGAATGAACTTAGTGGCCAGATCGACTGTGACTTCTGACAATATACAGACCCTACAACTGTCCCAATTTGTCAGGGACAGTCCTGATTAATCCTTTGTCATCCCACTTTTCAGCTGCTTTTAAAATGTCCCGGTTTTATACTCCCACTTTTTCTTCAATGGCTGCAATTTGAGCTCAAAGTGCAAAAGTACTTTGCCCTTATTTAACTGATCGGGAAGAAGAGAAAAGAAGGGCAGAATCTTCGCCGTTCCAGAAGGCTCAGTCCAAAGCAAACTGTTGTAGCCTCTTCCAACTTGTGTGCTTTTTCTTATTCATAATTTTGCTACCTTGAGGTTGCTTGATCACACAGGTCCTGGTGACATGTTGGAAGGCATGCAGTGTAGCTCCTTGTGTTTTACTGGGTTTTGCCCATAGTCAGAGAGAGAATGGGAGTTGTAATCTGGAAGGTTTCAGGTTGAGGAAATGAGGCTTCAATTTTCCTCAAGGCTGGGGAAACCTGGCCTTAGGAGATTGCCCAGAAGGTAGCATAAAAGACAGAGCAGATGGGGAAAAGGATGTCCTTGTCCTGTCCTTTTTCCATTCTTATGGCGTGATCACAAAAAGATCTTCATATGATGTTGTGCTTATCCTGTCATTGTCCCGTCATTGAACTGCAATTAACTGTGATCGCGCTAAAGCATTTCAAAAGACATTGCAAGTATCCTGTCATTGTCTCATCATTGAAGTGGAATTGTGCTATCATTTTGTATTAATGGGAGTTTGCATTAATACAATTTCAATTCAATGACAGGATAATGACAGGATGAGCATGACATCTATGAAATGCTTTTGCACGATTGCAATAAGGGTGTGATTAGGACAAGAGAGTGATCCCATCCCTGTCTGATAATGTTCATACTTATTCATAGGACCTTATCAGACATTGGAAATTGGAAGTATAATCGAATGGCAATCCGAACGCAATCATAGGGTTTCACATTATTGCGTATGAGTGTATCTCACGCAATTTTGGGCAAAAGGGAAGTCATTCCGAAAGCAATCATGGGTTTTACGTTATTGCGCATTAAAGCATCTCACGCAATTTCGGGCAAAAGGGAAGTCATTCCAAACACAATCATGGGTTTTACGTTATTGCGAATTAAAGCAATTTCGGGCAATGGGGGGTCATTTTTGGGTAATGGGAAGTCATTCTGAACGCATTCCGAACGCAATTGGAATTCATGTAAATTCACTAAACTAGCGAATTCACGTGAATTCGAATTGGCTCCATTCGCAAAAAAGAGAAATTCCTCCCGTCTGATAAGGTCCATAGTTAGAATGTCACTGGCTACTATCTGGACATAACTGAAAGAGGAGGCCTCAGGAATATATAAAATGTGTGGCGTGTACAAGGGTGCCCATCAGTATTCTCTTTTTATATTTGAAAATTAACATAGTGCAAAACATCACAAATTCCCCAATTCTCCCTCCCCATGAGGAAATGGCCGAGCTGGGGAGAATTCCTTTTTAAAAAATAGTAACCACCCCAAAGCAATTTTTCCAAGCTCTGGGAAACAGGATCACTTCGCAACTATCCCTGAAACCGCCGGTTGTCTGAGAAGGTGGTTTTATGTATACATGTCACACCCTCCAATTTAACTCTAATGGGAAGCCTCTGCTATAAAGTGGGAGTGAGGCCTTTCAATAAATTAATGTGTAGATAGCATTTCCTGAGCACATCATGTTCTTTCCTGCTAATGGGAATGTGGTACATTTACAATTTGTTTATTGCAAGGGCTGCTGAACAATAGACTGGGGCGTCCTGGAAGACTTCCAGGTAATTTGAGGTAGTTCGGCTAGGGTTTCCTAATCCTGCTGTTTCAGCAATAGCGAGAACAAGATGCCTTTCGCTTTCTTCTAGACTAGGCTGCTGTAATTGAGAAAGAAGCAGAACCAGACAGGTGTGTAAAAGGATTTGGGTCATTCTGGCCCCGAAACCTGATTTCAAGGCTGAGGGAGGAGCTCAGAGCCACAGCGTTCTTCATTTCTCTGCATCCCTTCTTGAGTCATTAGCAAAGCAATGATCTTTTATTACAATCATAGACCAGCTATAGGACCTTGTCAGACGGGAGGAATTTCTCTTTATTGCGAATGGAGTCAATTTGAATTCACGTTGAATTCGATAGTTTAGCGAATTCATGTGAATTCCAATTGCATTCGGAATGAGTTCAGAATGACTCCCCATTACCCAAAAATGACCCCCCATTGCCTGAAATTGCGTGAGATGCTTTAATTCTCAATAACGTAAAACCCATGATTGCGTTCGAAATGACTTCACTTTTGCCTGAAATTGCGTGAGATACTTTAATTCGCAATAACGTGAAACCCCATGATTGCGTTCTGATTGCCATTGGATTATACTTACAATTTCCGACATCTGATAAGGTCCATAGTCAATCAAACCTCTTAAAAACATAAATAAAAAGAATAGATATAGATATACATAGACTAATATAAATAAGCATTATTGTGCTATTGTTGTTGTTGTGTGCCTGTACGAAGCATGATTTATGGCCACTCAAAGGCGAGCCTATAATGGGCTTTTTTGGGGGGGGGGGGAGTTTCCTCAAAGGGGGTTCCTCTGAGAAAGTGTGACTTGCAAAAGGGCTCCAGTGCATCTCCATGGCTGAGCCAGGATTCAAACTCTGGTCTCCCCAGTCCTAATTTAATGTCCAAACCACTACACCATCTCTCTCTCTCTGGCTTTTCTTCACTAACGAAGATTCAGGAAGGACTTTTCCCACGCTTTCTACAAGTGCGTTGATGACTAAAAAGGCCGATCTGAGATAAACAAGTCCGGTTACAGAAAGCACAGCAGAAAGTCTCCTTGGGTGGTGTTTAAAGTTGTGGTTCTTTCTGCGTTGTCGTTTCTCTTTGAGACTCGTTTGGCACGAGTTCTCAAAAGAGGTTGTAGAATTGTGGATAGTGCATCTCCATGCCTCCCTATGTGAAGCCAGGGCAGACCGTTGTTGCTGACCGATTTGGTCGAACTTGAGATGTTGTTTCAGGGAGTCCTTGTATCTCTTCTTTGGGGTGCCCCTCTTTCGCTGACCCGTGGCGGGTTCACCATAGAGTACTATTTTGGGGAGGCGGTGGTCCTCCATCCTGGAAACATGCCCTGCCCAGCGCAGCTGTGTTTTCAGTAGCATGGCCTCAATGCTGGTGATCTCTGCTTGCTCCAGGACAGCAACATTAGTCACATAGTCAGTCCAGTGTATGTTTAGGATTGTGCGTAGACAGCGCTGATGAAAGCGTTCGAGGAGCTGTAGATGTTGGCGATAGGTGACCCATGATTCAGACCCATAGAGGAGAATGGACAATACAATGGCTCTGTACACACTGATTTTTGTGTTTCATCTCAGGTGTTTGTTACTCCAGACTCTTTTGTGAAGCCTTCTGAATGCACTATATGCCTTTGCTAATCTGTGATTGATCTCTTTATCGATCTTGGCATCCGAGGAGATAATACTTCCCAGGTAGGTGAACTCCTCTACGGACTTAAGTACAGATTTGCCGATGGTGACATGGGGGTGATGGTGCTCTTCCAGTGGTGCAGGCTGGTAGAGGACTTCCGTTTTCTTCAGGCTGACTTCCAGCCCAAACAGCTCTGCAGCCGTTGCAAAGGAGGATGTTAGGCGCTGCAGAGCTGCTTCTGTATGGGCAACAAGGGCAGCATCATCAGCGAAAAGCAGCTCACGTACTAGATAGTTTAGAGTCTTTGTGTGAGCCTTCAGACGGCTTAAGTTAAACAAGCTACCATCAGTACAGTAATGTATATAGATGCCATCTTTTTCTTCGAGATCTGCTGTAGCCCTTTGGAGCATCATGCTGAAGAAGATTGTAAATAGAGTTGGAGCGAGAACACAGCCTTGTTTCACACCATTAGTTATTAGAAAGGGCTCTGAGAGAGCATCGCCATATCTGACTTGTCCTTGCTGGCCCTCATGTAGCAAGATAATCATTTTGAGGAATTTGGGGGGACATCCTAGTCGTTCCAGGATCTGCCACAGTCCTTTTCTACTCACAGTGTCAAAGGCTTTGGTAAGGTCGAGAAATGTTACATAGAGTCCTTTGTTTTGCTCTCTATATTTCTCTTGCAGTTGTCTAAGAGCAAATACCAAATCTGTAGTGCTCCTATTAGCTCTGAAGCCGCACTGACTTTCAGGGAGAAGTTCTTCTGCAATAGCAGGAACTAATCTGTTCAGGAGTATCCTTGCAAGCCTCTCCCCCACGACAAGGGGGCATCAATGGAGAGGACTACACCATGTATGCTCCTAAAATACTAGATCAAACACATTAACCATCAAATTCCGAAACTCAACTAGATATTCATTATTCTAGTCAGTAGTACAAGTCATCAACCAACAAATTTTAATCACTGCTGCACCGAATTTGGCGACTTTATTTGTTATGTCAGGGTTAGTGTCTGAGAACAAGAGGGAGACACAGAGCTGTTCTGTACATCCTGGGTATTTGCACAGTACGGATGTGATGAGACTAATATGTAAGTCCCTATGTATAAACACTTAAATAGCACATGTTATTATTGTTGTTGTGTGCCTTCAAGTAGTTTCCAACTCATGGCAACCCTAAGGTGGACCTATGGTGGGGATTTTCTTGTCAAGTTTCTAGAGTCACAGGAACATTGGCTGCATTCACGCTGCAGAAATAATCCATTTTAACACCACTTTTACTCGCCTGGCTCAATGCAGAGCTTTCGTGCCACAACAAACTACCATTCCTAGAATTCCATAGCACTGAGCTGTGTCAGTTAAAGTGGTTCCAAACCGGATCATTTCAACAGTGTGGATGCAGCCTCAGGTGAGTGGAAGGCAGCCTGCACAGCACTCACAGCACTATTCTTAGACACCTGACTGCTGAGATAAAGGCCTAATGTTGGGTAAGTTGTGTATAATGTTGTGTATAAAGGTATGGCCTATGATACACTAGGTTTCATTCTGTCAGCCCTGAGTTGCTGGGCACTGAATTTGGCTGCAGAAACATGCTACTCTTTCACACTGGAGGAATTTCTCCCAACTTTGAATGGAGCCAATGCGAATTCAGGTGAATTCGCTAGTTTAGTTAATTCATGTGAATCCCAATGGCGTTCGGAGTGCGTTCCATTACCTGAAAATGACCCCCCATTGCCCGAAATTGCGTGCGAAGCTTTAATTCGCAATAACGTGAAACCCATTATTGCGTTCGGAATGACTTCCCTTTTGCCCGAAATTGTGTGCGAAGATTTAATTCGCAATAACATGAAACCCCATGATTGCGTTTGGATTGCCCTTGGATTATACTTCCAATTTCCCACGTCTGAGAGAGCCGGCAATGCTCACCACAAAGACTCTGGGCACATCTTGATCCTTGTTTCTACAACCAGCTTTGTAAAAATTCCATGATTGTTATGAGAAGAAAGGAAGAAAGAAACGAATCCTCTTCTTATGGCGAATGTTGCCCCAAAAGTGGCTGGAGGGGAAGCACAGATGGTGATCTCAGTCTGCAAGCTAGCATTTCTCTTGAACAGCCTGCTGGGAAGGATTGATTACTCGGCTCCAAAAATGGGGGAATCAGCAGATGTTATTGATACTAGGCAGGCATTTATCCACCAGGCATGCTGTTGATGTGGAAAAATGCCACATATGGCATTTTTACACACACACACACACACACACACACATATATCATTGATAGAAAAATGTAAAAAGAAATCTTTCATTCCCAGTTGCAACTTTCTAGGCTCATTACCATTTTATTTTTGATCTCTAGACAGAGTGTGTGTATATGCAAACACACGCAAACTATGTTGGCCTAATAAGTGATATTTTCTATTTTTAAATCTTGCTCTTGAAGGGCTTTTGGAGGCATTTCTATGGGAATTTATTGAACTGAATGTTCAAATCAGCTCTAAGATCCCCCTCCCCCCCCCAAAGGTAATGAGTAATGCAACAAGGAATACAAAAAATTGATGGCAACACATTATTTTTAGAACACGATTTTTAGAAGCGGACGTTATGACTGGTAAAAAGTCTCACACTTTATTTTTTTTTAAAAAAAGATATGTTTTTGAGTATCACCTGAAATTGCCTCTGTTGAGCCTTTGTGGTTAGTTGTTTGGGCGCTGAAAACAAGGGCAACTTGAAGACATTGATATGTGATGCTAAAATTGTATTACCAGGCAGACAATGAATCCTAAGAACTTGATTGGCTAAAGAAGTTTTGGGGAAAAATACTAGAAAGTCTATGGGTAAGACTACTTATGTATGCGTTGTCATTGTGCTGAGTTGTAGTTGCTTGTCCTAAAGCTCTACCTATGTGCACATTGTCATGTGCCATCCAGCATGGCGTAGAAGTTTGAGAGTTGGACTGAGAAACAAGGGTTTGAGTCCCAGCTCAGCCACCTGCCAGGGCTTGAGTGAAGTCACTTTAGTATTTTATTGATATCACATCTTTTTCCTGCATGGGACAACATGCTGGAATGCTAATGCTTTTTTTTAGCCGTAACAAAAATGTCATAGCTCATAGAATCCTAGAATCACAGAGTTGGAAGAGACCACAAGGGCCATCCAGTCCAACCCCCTGCCATGCAGGAACTCTCCATCAAAGCATCCCCAAAGCTCAGAGTTTCAATGCATCAAAGTGTACTGTTACTACATGGGCATTTTGGGAAGCCTAAATGCAACCCCACCTAGAGCCCATGACAACATCATCTGGCCTAGGAGGGAGTGAAAGGAGAGGTCTAGAAACACCATCGGGCCTGGCCTCAAGTTGAAGAGCCCTCCCTCCATGACAACACCATCTGGCCTAAGAGGGAGTGAAAGGACAGGCCAAACTCAATTGGGCCTGTCCTAGCTTAAGAAGCCGAGCCCTCCCTCCAGTCCATCTGCCTTGGTCCGGGCCTCAGAGGGAGAGAAGAACTGCTGGA
The DNA here is from genome assembly GCA_034509955.1 of Urosaurus nigricauda. NCBI lineage: Eukaryota > Metazoa > Chordata > Lepidosauria > Squamata > Phrynosomatidae > Urosaurus > Urosaurus nigricauda. Next base: position 21,061,644 of record JAOEGL010000012.1, on the reverse strand, counting down.
CCTGATCCCCTTCCCCACCACCATTCCCTTCTCCTTTTGTGTCGTGTTTTCTTAGATTGTAAGCCTGAGGACAGGGAACCGTCTTATTAAAATAATACAGTGGTCCCCCGGCTTACGAATCCCCCGGATTGCGAAAACCCCGGGATCCGAAAGCGGCGGGACCTCTACTGTATCCCCCGGGATCCGAAAGATCCCCCGGAATACGAAAAAAAACAAACAAACTGCGGGCCCCTTTAAATCGGCCGCACGGGTCCGTTAGCGAAAGCGGTCCCCGGGAAACGAAAGCTTCCGGGTTACGAAGGTAATCCCGGAACAGATTACCTTCGTAACCCGGGGGACCACTGTAATTGTAAACTGCTCTGATAGCCTTTGAGGCTGAAGAGCATGGTATAAATAAATTATTATTATTATTATTATTATTATTATTATTATTATTATTATGCCATATATATTTCCTACATCACTCTTAGCTGCCTGGCAGTGACTGAGGGCATTGGCAATCATGAAGTTGCATCCCATCAAGTTGTTTCCAACTTATGGCGATCCTAGGGTGAACCTCTCACAGGCTTTTCTTGGCAAGATTTGTTCTGGAGGGTGGTGGTTGACTTTGCTTTCCTCTGAGACTGTGAGTGTATGACCTGCCCAAGGTTACCAAGTGGGTTTCTATGGCTGATGGAGATTCGAATGCTAGTTTCCAGGGTCATAGTCCAATGCTCATGCCACTCCCCATGCTGGCTCTTTAGGTAATGGTACCTGCTTTAGTTGCCAGGGTTAGGGAATTTTTAAAAAGTAATGCTGGCTGAAATATTAAGAGGATTGTATCTGTAGCTTTTCTAATCTGTGAACTACCAAAAGACACTTTGCCGAGTCTCCATACCAAATCTGGAGAGCTTACATTATCAGATTATCAGACGGGGAAAACCAGAGAAGAAAAAGGCATACTCTCAGGATAACTGTGCAGTTGTGCTAAAGATTTTCAGACAACATCGCACCTATCCAGGACTTTTCCCAGGAAGATCCAGGAATGCTCCAGCAACAAACAATTCCCCAGGGACTTCCCTGTGAATGGTTTGTTGTTGGAGCATTCCTGGATCTTTGCAGAAGAAGTCCTGGATGAGCATGATGTGTCTGAAAATCTTCAGCACAATCGGGCAACTTTCCTGGAAGTATGCCTTTTACTCCTGGCTTTTTCCCCCTGTCTGATAATCTCTAATGTTGTCTAAACCTGAAGCTTGCCCATACTCTCTCCCAAAATCAGTACATGTATGCCACATTTGATCTATATGTATCTGATGGCCATCGAGCACTCTTTTATAAGCTGTTATCTCCCCAGAGTTTCTTAAGCAGAGTTCACCAGAACCCTAGGGCTTTACAAGAGGTCGCTAAGGGTTCTGCAAGAGATCGTGATTGGAAAAAAAAAAGAGAATGTTTCAAAAGCTGTAGAAATAATATTTTTTTACGCACAGGTTCCCTGAGACCTGAAAATGATTTCAAGAGTTCCTCCAGGGTAAAAGGTCTGGCCTGCACTGTTGGCACGCTGATATATTTTGGCAGAACTTGGAAATTCACTTTTAAGAAGACTGAATCTGGTGAGATCAGGCATCCATAACTGAGCAGTAGCGGAATGATGCTCTGGGGCCCCAAACATCCTCCTAGCACTGTTCAATTATGGATGGCTTCAGCATATCATTAGATTCGTTCTTCCATTTTCCAGGCTCTACATTTTGGCTATATGTTGCTGTTCTTATCAGCCTTCACTGTATCTCATCTTGTCATTCCCTCCGCCATCCTATGCCATGCTTAGTTGGGCATAAGCCGCACTGGGACTGAAAGGAGTCAGAGCTTATTCTCAATAAAGAGCGGTAGGACCATGCTGCAAGATTTCAATCCTTTCCAAGCTCTTTGAGATGAAGATATTCTGCAAAGGCAACATCTCTTTTTATGTTCCTTTACATTCAGATTCTTTTGACAGACATTGCAACAATCCTGGGGCTTGTCTGAACTGGTGGGAAACACTGTACTCACCTTCTAGCTGCGGCAGAGTTTCCTAATCTGCTGTGACTCCGATAATGCTGTACCATACTGAGATCAGAGTAACCCAGAAGAAAAGGGTGATCCTATAAGAATCACGTGTCCTATGATGCAGAGTATGTCTGATGTCTTTTAATGTGTAGGCTAATTCTATTCCAGGAAGACATACCTTCAGAAAATCCAGAAAAGCTTTATTCTGTAAGGAGTTGATCACAGTACATGTTACAAAGCTTTTTTCAGGTGCAGAGTAAATTTAGAGTCCAAACAATTCATTGATTATAAAAGTCTTCATCCCATTTGTCAACAACTCAAAGCATACTCTCTTCTTATGTCTTACCCCACCTTCTCCCAGTCACCACCACCATACCAAGCTACAGCTTCCCATAAGAATCAACTTGTTCATTTGTAGATCATTTTTCCTCCCCATAAATCTGCTTATTATCCCAGGCTACAAATGATACACATTCTTTACTTTTCCCAGCATCACCAATAGCATCATCCTGCATTACCATACATATGCCCAAGCTCAACAATTAAACATGCTGGGACCATGTCCCTGGCGTATTCCCTACTGAATTAATAGAGTGCAAACTACTTTTGTACTTTGAACTTCATTTGCAGCAGTTAAAGTAAAGGAGAAAGTGGGAGAAGGAGAGAGAAACAGAAACTGGGACATTTTAAATGCAACTGAAATGTGGGGTGACAAATGATTAATCATTTTTAGGGTGACAAATGATTAATCCTTGTTAAACTGGGATAGTTGGAGGTATGTTATTATTAGTTACACTTATATTGTAACTCTATGTGCTCAGTGTGCTGTACCTGACTTTCATCTTTCTCACTATATCCTGACACCAACCCTGTTAGTGAGGGGAGTCTATCTTAGGAGTTTATCAGATGATGGAAATTGGAAGTATAATCTAATGGCAATCCGAATGCAATCATGGGGTTTCATGTTATTGCGTATTAAAGTATCTCACACAATTTTGGGCAAAAGGGAAGTCATTCCAAACGCAATCATGGGTTTTATATTATTGCGAATTAAAGTATCTCATGCAATTTTGGGCAAAAGGGAAGTCATTTTTGGGTAATGGGACTTCATTCTGAATGCATTCCAAATGCAATTGTAATTCACATAAATTCGCTAAACTAGCAAATTCATGTGAATTCGAATTGGCTCCAATTGGCTCCATTTGAAATAAAGAGAAACTCCTCCTGCCTGATAAAGTCCCTAGAGTAACAAGCTGGAGATCATTCCATGATTTTCTAGGAGAATTTGGATCACCCAGATCCCACACCAGCTTTCTAAATACAAAACCACATTGTCCCTCCCACCTTCCCCTTCTTCTACCCTCTTTAAATGTGGAAGCCACAAGATCAGTTGTTATCAGGAAGGGCTTTAAGTGAAAGGCGAGCCAAACCTGGAAATCTGAAGCTCCAATGGTCCTCAATGGGGATGGCCCAAAGTGGCATACATTATTCTGCACTGATGGCTGTAATCCACCAAGAGATCCCATCCCAATTGCTAAGGTGCTGTACATCACCAAGCCTGCTAAATTCAGCAGCCTCAGCTGCTGTGGATTTGAAGTAATAAAGGAGCAAGGCTCTGGAGGTTTCACTCACATTGTTCATTATAGTTTCACCTGCCTGGCAGGCTTTCAGTAGCAATTTGGAGATTTAGTTACAAAACAACAGCAGCGGTGCGACCATTTTGCAATTTGGAATAAATGGCTTTGTGTAACACTGAAGGCAAGGAGAGCTTAAAATTAACCGGCAAGGTGTTTTTCTTTTAATTTCATTTTATCTTAGAGAGCTCACCTGGTTTCTGCTGCTTAAGACAGTTAAAGCTAAATCATCCATCTCGAAGCATGGATAAAAAACTAGGCGAAAAGAAAGACTTGCAAAAATGACTATTGCAAAGTCTCTGAATAGGATTGGGCAAGGGGTGGCCCTCCAGTTGTTGAGGGACTACAACTTCCATCATCCCTATCCATCAAGGTAAAGGGACAAAAATTAGACCAAAGATACTAGGTGAAAAGAAGAGAAGGATCCACAAAGATGCCTATTGGAAAGACTGAACAAGGCTGAGCAATTGATGGCCTTCCAGCTGTTGAGGGACTATATCATTCCTATCCACCTAGGCGCAGGGTCCAAAAGCAGTTGAAAAGGAAGACTTGGAAAAAATGCCTACTGGAAAGTTTCACAACAGAGCTGGACAATTGGTGGCCTTCCAGCTGTTGCCGGACTATATCTTCCATCACCCCTATCCATCAAGACACAGGGACCGAAACAAGATGAAAATAAAGATTTGCCTAATGGAATGTGACATCTTTTCAAATGACGAAACAGAGCACCATCGGTGATGGGAAGCAGCAAAGGAGGAAAGCCAGCTGTGTAAATACATAGGCCCCTGCCCTCCATTTGTAAGTTGCATCAGCAAATGAATGAAGACTTGAAAACTGTCCTAAGGAGGTGCTCTCCTGGAGGTTTGCACAGAGCTCTTTCCTTGTGCCCGGAGCTGAGCCCATGCAAACTGGAGAATTTATATGAGATGATGGGAGCTGCAGTCTAACAATACCTAGAGGGTCACATGTTACAGTGCCTGGTCTTATTTCTTCTCGGCAGATCTGAATATGAATCCCATATTGTACTGGGGGGAACTTAACAGCTAATGACCAAGCAGGCTGCTCCCTTCTCCTGTTCCCCTCCCCTTGGGCTAATCATATTCAAGCACAGTTGGTGGCAGAAACAATTAGTAACTGCTAATCAGCCCAAGGCATTGAAGATTTCAGGGACAGAGAACATGTACGTGACATCGCCAGCTTGCTGTCTTTCAAATCACGCATCTCAGCAAAGACCCAGAATTACACAGATGGCTAGACTCAGTCATGGAAGCCACTGGCCCTGAGCCTACAAAACCTGAGTGGGGCTGTTGATGATAGGATGACTTGGAGGTCTCTCATTCATAGGGTCACCATAAGTCAATGTTGACTTGATGGCAATTTACAAACAAAAAGAATATTCTAGGTTCCCTCCCTTGCTGCATAGCTTTTAATATATATTAAAATATATATTGTAATCTAACCAGCTCTTATATCCATAGAAATAAAAAAAAAAACAAATATGCAGGTACGTGGAACAATGGATGCAAATTGCAGGAAAAGAGATTCCACCTCAACATTAGGAGGAACTTCCTGACAGTAAGGGCTGTTCGACAGTGGAACACACTCTCTCGGAGTGTAGTGGAGTCTCCGTCCTTGGAGGTCTTTAAGCAGAGGCTGGATGGCCATCTGTCCGGGATGCTTTGATTGGGATTTCCTGCGTGGCAGGGGGTTGGACTGGATGGCCCTTGTGGTCTCTTCCAACTCTATGATTCTATGAGATAGGGTTCTTTGAGCCAATTGTTCATAAGATGGACCTCATATGAGGCAGTGTTCTTCAACAGATTTTGTTCATACGATGAGCTGACAAACACTACATAGAGAAAGCAAACAGATGTTGCACAGTTCCCCCCATTTGCTCAATGGATGTGTGAGGCACTGCCAGGATTTAGGAACATGCACATGGATCACTCCTCTCCCACATTAAGGCACCTGGTAGCAGGATTCCATGGTAGCACCAGCAACTAGACAATATCATAGGGTAGTTTAGGAGTGTGGGAGATTTTATGTGCCACACAATTCTGCCCATCCCCTGTCTCATGAGATGGTTCCCCACTTTGCCTAATAAAATGAGTTATTCTTAGAATAAGTTAGGATTCCGCCCTGGCTTCCCACCAATATAAAGGACAGCTGAAAGAAAAGCAGATGATGTCGGTGTAAGTTGAAAGAAAAGTAGATGCTTTCGGTGTCAGAAACTGTAAGTGACATGTCCATACAGTACAGAATCCAAGAGGAACTCATGTGCGAGTGGCAATTTCCTAATTTTAATGGGTGCAAAGGCATTGTTGTCATGGCAGGTTACCAGTAAGCCCTATATAATTTTTTTCCTTGCTTTAAAACTCCAGGCAGCCAATCTATAGGTGAAGGATTGATTCTCTTGGCATTAGGATCACATTTGAAATAGGTATCCCGATTCATAATGATTTCTACCGCTGCAAGAAAATAGCGGCCCAGTCGGGATGGTGGGAAGTACATCCAGGACTGTAGAAAGAACAGCACGAAGATACTCCCTGCTATCTCTAAGGAGCTTATTCCACAAGGAAACAAAGCAGAGGTTCAGCAGGATAGTACTTCCATTCTACCTGCCTTACCACATGATGTTGTAGTTCTTCAGTTCTCTTCTCAAGAAAGATGGTCACATGAAGAACTACGACATAATGCATTAGGTATGTAGAAAGGCACTCCTATCTGCTGAACGTCTGTTTTCCTTCCTTGTGCAATGTGTTTCTAAATATACCTCTCTGATTGACATGACACACATTTTTAATTATCATCTGATACAGGAGATTATTTAGTTAATATTGGATTCGACGCAAGTCAGTTTCACCATTAAGAAAACTGTTCATGTCCTTTGATTATTCTTTGTTAGCATGCTTGGAATCGTTTTAAACAAAGGGAGATCTGCTATGTAAAGAAACCTTGCAAAGAGGAAGCATTTGCTTTTACTTTACAGCTGGTTGTTCCCCAGATCTGGGGCACGAAACTTCAGTTTCTGCCATTTGTTGTTCCTGCAAGCCCTCCTCCAAAAACTGCAATACATAAACATGGCAATTATTATTTTCTTTACATGCCCCATAGCCCAGTGAATCATCTCACTTAATTTAGCATGAGATGCTAGGAGCCGTTCAAGAATCTGTCTCCCACTGATGCATAGATTAACTGATTTCACCCAGCTGTAGTAAAATAAAGAGCTAACTTTAGCCCTCTTTCTCACACAGCAGCTAAATGTGGAAGTAAAATCAAGACACCAAGCTCAGAATGATTAAGATCTGGTTTCCAATGAAGTTCCCGTGTCATTTCGTTCTGCTTCTGCGGCTCTAGGAAACAGTGGCCATATCGCTTGTTTTCTTCCTCTTAAGTGCAATTACAGTTCTTCACAGTTGGGCCTCCTTTGTTTTCATTTTGTTCACTTATAAACACCCTGCGTTTCTTGGGGTTTTCGTCAGAAACCTAAATTGTATCTAAGATTATGAAATGTGATTAAATATCCTGTGCAAGACTATTGACTCTTTGCAAAAGTAGTAAATTTTAAGAACATACTGTGACATTTTGCAGCTCCTCTAGACCATGTGTGGAAGCCATTTAGATAATAACAATAAATAATAATAATAAATAATAGATGCTGCTGAATGGTACATAAATATTTACCATAGGCTGGTGTCATCATCCACTACAACTAAGGGCTGAAAACTAGTTTGGAGGGTGAAGGGAGAGCTGTATTCTACCTTATCACACGGGAGGAATTTCTCTTTATAGCGATTGGAGCCAATTCAAATTCACAGGAATTCGCTAGTTTAGCAAATTCACATGATTTCCAATTGCATTCGGAATGTGTTCAGAATGACTTCCCATTACCCGAAAATGACCCCCCATTGCCCGAAATTGCTTGAGATGCTTTAATTCGCAATAACGTAAAACCCATCATTGCGTTTGGAATGACTTCCCTTTTGCCCAAAATTGCGTGAGATACTTTAATTCGCAATAACGTAAAACCCCATGATTGCATTTGGATTGCCATTGGATTATACTTCCAATTTCTGATGTCTGATAAGGTCCCTCGAGAGGGTGAAGAGCTACAGGGCTGTTTCTGCGGTTTCCCCCAAATTGTTTTCTAAGGTTTTTGTCTCCAAGGATCCTTCTAATTTTCCATCTTTTCCATGCAGGATGGGCACAGGGAAAAAGGATGCCCACAGTCACCTTAGCTGTATTGCCAAGTTGTGCGGCTGGTTCAAGAATGCTTAAAAACTTGGAAGGGGAAATGCATATGCTGCTCCTCTCCTGTAGTCAGAGGCTGCTGCCACACTGCAGAAATAAAGCAGTTTGACAGCACTTTAAGTGCCATGACTCAATGCTATGGAATTCTGGGGTTGGTAATTTTGTAAGATATTTGCAAGATCATTTCAGGAGAGGGCAGGAGGAGGAGGAGGAGGAGGAGGAGTGATTCCAGTGCGCACACCTTCCTGAAACCAAATGCTGTGCACACATTCACACAGCAGCTGGCTTTGGAAGGCAGTTGCAGTTAGGATCACTTGTTCCCCCCACTTCATCCTGGAAGGCGGCATCTGTGAAAAATAGATCGTGCAACCATGGCTTGCCAAAGTGACAAAGTGACTTCACCAAAATAAAAAAAATAAAAAATAAAAAAGTGGGGGAAAGTGTGTGATAAGACATTATCATTTTGAAAAATCATGATGCCAGAAATGATGCCAAATTGGTATGCTTCCATTCTTAAAGTGGCACGATTATGGCAGGAGGGCAGACTGGTGTGATAAAGTCCTCAGGAACCAGTAAGCCATTGGTTTCGCCAAAGTGATGCCTCCAGCCCAGGATCCAAGCTGAACAATATACAGAGGGATTCTTTTTTGGCCAAAGGTGGGGAAAGAACTTTAACACTGTATGGCGCTAGTGAGGGACTAGGTAGCCAAACTTCTTCCTTGGCTCACTAATCCTTAAAACCTCCATTGCCACTTCTCTGCAGGAGAGGGCTGGCTCAAGGGCTTCTGCTGGCTCACACAGGTATTACCCAAATTGCTGGGAAGTTTATCACACGGGAGGAATTTCTCCCAATTTCGAATGGAGCCAGTTCGAATTCATGTAAATTCGCTAGTTTAGCAAATTTATGTGAAATCTGATTGCGTTCGGAATGCATTCAGAACGACTTCTCATTGCCTGAAAATGACCCCCCCATTGCCCAAAATTGCGTGAGATACTCTAATACGCAATTATGTGAAACCCCATGATTGCGTTCAGAATGACTTCCCTTTTGCCCGAAATTGCATGAGATACACTCATTCACAATAACGTGAAACCCCATGATTGCGTTCGGATTGCCATTGCATTATACCCCCAAATTCCGTCGTATGATAAACTCCTGCAAGATGGCACCTACAAATTAGGATATGTTTTGCACCACAAAATAATGCAGGGTATGCAGGGCATGCTAACACAGGGCACAAATGGTGCCACCCTCCAGCATCCCAGGTTGCATTGTAAGTTAGCCACATTATATTTGAACTTGAGAATGAAATTCCTTCACTGGCTACACATCCACATTTCATTATTGAGGTAAGAGAGCCATGCTTTCCAGCTATGCTATTCTCTGCTGTTGGGACAACCATAGTGCCCCAATATGACCATTTGCAGTCTCCATAGTGTGCAATACTTGGTTGGCATTCACAAGGAAGCATCAACGAGTATTATTAGAATGGTATCTCTTCTTCTTTCAGTTTTATTTATTAGTTACCACTATCTCCTGCCTTTATCCTAATTATTGCAAGGTGACATAAATGATAACTTCTCCCCATTTTCAGACATGACTTCTGCACAACAATCCTGCAAGGTATGTATGTCGAGACAGAATGGCTGTGCCAGAATCATCTAGTGACTTTCATGACTCAGTGTGCAGTTGAACTTGGATGTCACACATCCTAGTCCTTACCACACTAACTCTTCATATGTTTTGCTTTATCGGTTAATGTAACCCCACACCATACAATCCCTAAATCACATTTCCAATATGATTTTACATAACAATACATTGCTAAGATGCAAAATGTTCAGTATGCAATATGAAGCAATACAAATGACAGTTTCAATTTACTTCCATTTTGACAAATTGCTCCGAGCACGAAAGAGTAAGATAAGTGTGTATATAAATAAATTAAAATGAATTTTAAAAACTATTATATGTTCTACCTGTCTATTGTAAAAATATGGAAAGGGTGTACAATGTATGCCTGGTAGCAAAATTAGCAATCTCTTTGATTGGAAAAGAAAGATTACATTAAGATTGGTTTTACAGAAGCTTGGATGTCTGTATAATTGCATGCATTAATCAACCTTTTATGAATCAGAGGATAGTAAATAGATAAGCACTTTAGAGAAGGAAAAATGGTCACTCTTCATCATTATACTGGAATTATAAAGTCCATAATGTACAACCATATGTACTGTCTTTCCCTTGCCATGACGATCTCTCTGTTATTTGTCTTTTTATTATTCTTTTTTGGGAAATTAAAAAGAAGAAGATATACCATCCACAAAGATTACAAGCTCATAACTGATGCTGCTCCTCTGGTTTATTATGGTTTTGTGTGTGATTGGGACAGGGGAGATTTGATTTAATATATTTATGTATACATTTATGTGAGAGCCAGCATGGCATAATGGTTTGAGTGTTGGACTATGACTCTAGAGGCGAGGGTTTGATTCCCAGCTCAAGCATGAAACTCAGTGGGTGACCTTGAGCATGTCACATCCTCTCAACCTCAGGGGTAGGCAACGGCAAGCCACTCTTGATCTAATCTTGCCATGAAAATCCTATGATTGGTTTGCCTTAGGGTTGCCATAAGTCAGAAGCTACTTTAAGGCACACAACAACAATATATGTATTTTTGTACGTACGTGTTAATAAAGGCCATGATTCTAGATCAGCTATTTAGCTATATAGCTCAGCAGTATCTTCTCCCCTGCTCCAATCCTTGCTTTACTGAGCCAATTTGGCAATAGCGTCCCATCTTTTCTGTCATTGACTGACAACAGGAAATCCTCAGGCCTTCGGCATGCGAGGCACATAATTTCTATAATCCAATTTGTTGTTGTATGCCTTCAAGTCATTTTCTACTTATGGTGACCCAAAGGCGACCCTATCATGCAAGAAAGAGAAGTCATTTGTTCCAAAACAAATGAAAATAAAGGTGTACAAGAAAATCCCCTTCCAGAAACAAGGAGTCAAACAGGGTGCCTATGGCCAGCCTCAGCAGCGGTCCTGTTCTGCCAGAGCACTAGGGTTCCAACAGCAACCCATGCATGCCAAGTACTGTACCTGTGCCAGCCTTGGCTCAACCAAATGGATGATGCCTTCCCCAAAGTGGAAGGCTACAATCTTGCCACAACAATCATTTCACAATCTGGTCTTAACACAGGACTGGGGAATTATTTCGAGGTAGATTTCTATGGACTGGATGATATGAATGGGCAGTGTTAACATCACCATTGGCCCATTCATACTACACAATTGCCACGGCAAGGGTAAGACAGTGCTATTATTCCACTTTAGCTGCCATAGTTCCCTCCTATGGAATCCTGGGACATATTGTCTTGTTAGACACTGGAGCTTTGTGGCTGAGAATTAAATGCCCCTCCCTAAACTACAAATCCCAGGATTTCCTAGGATGGAACCACAGCAGTTAAAGTGGAATAACAGCACTAATGTGGGCCCTTGGTATCTTCTGAGGTTTGGTTACAGAATGTCCTGTGGATTCCTAAATCTGTGGATGCTCAAATCCCATTATATACAATTTAATGGATGCGCAAGTCCCATTAAATGGCATAGTAAACTGATGTCCCTTACTTCAAATGTCAAAATCAAAATTGGCTTTTTGGACTTTATATATTTCAGAAATATTTTCAACCAGTGGATAGCTGAATCCATTGATAAATTGAGTTAAAGTGGTGTCAAACCAGATTATTTCTGCATTGTGGGTGAAGCCACAGTCATTAAATAAGCTGCTGAGTTTAATATCAGACTCCATTTATGAATCTTAAAGTGTTTTTAAAGAATCCTCTTCAGATCCTAAGAGGTAAGGAACTGTCCAGGGATCACTATTTCACCACTCACTGGACAGCGGAAATGTTCAGTTTATATAGCACTATAAAATACAGACTTAAAACATTTTAACATGTCAATTTACAATTTTCTATCACAGGATAAATCAGCTGTGCAAAGTGAGAATCAAAGTCATGAAATGAGCCCCAGATGCAATAGAAAATAAAGTCGCTTGCAAGTTGAATAAACAGAGGGACATTTGTTTGTCTTTTTGGCTGTCCGTGGTATCCTCAGCACTCTTCCCCAGGACCACATCTCAAATGAATTGATTTTTCTCCTATCCACTTTCCTCACTGTCCAGCTCTCGCAACCGTACATGGCAATAGGGAAAACAATGGCTTGTGCAATTCTAAATTCCGTGCTCCGTTGTATAGCTTTACATTTTAGGACTTTGGAATCTGGAGACCAGGGTTTAAATCTGAGCCATGGATATCCACTGAGTGACCTTCGGCAGGCATGTTCTCTCTGAAAAAGTGGCATCACTTGGGGATGCAGGGGGTGCGGATCGTGTCACCCAGTCGGATGGTACACACGGAGGGACTGTCATAGCTATTGGGCAAGGACTCTTTCCCACTTGCCCAGTAGCCAAACTGGACCCTAAATGGACCCTCCAAACACCACAACACCACCATCACCCCCAGTAGCAGCATCTGCTACGGGGGCTGGATATTTCAAGAAAGAATTTGGATCAAAAACCATGAATATGCAGGTAAAATATAAAAATAAAATAAAGCCCTGGAAAATCTTGCTAGTTTCAGAGACCTTCCATCCTTCCAGATGAGCCCTATGGCATCTGGTTATCCTCCCTTGAGCTAGCTGTATCCTTCATCCTGGGATGGTGGTGGATACCTCAGTCAAAATTTGCCTTTGAATGGATGTTCCTGTGTGCCTTCTAGTCAGTTTGACTGACAGTGATCCTATCATGGGGTTTTCTCGGCAAGATTTTTGGAGAAAGGGTTTCTCTTTGCCTCTGAGGCTGAGAGAGTGTGACTTGCCCAAGGCCAGCCAGTGGGTTTTTATGGCCACTCTTGAACACTGGTCTCCCACTGAGTCTTAATTCAGTGCTCAAACCACTACAACGTAACACATGTGATTTGAGAAAGGAGACCCATCCTAGCTGATATGAGAACTCTAGCTGGGATGTTCTATTAGCATCTAAGCAGCCCATCATTATAAATTGTTATTTTTTAAAAAATAAAATAAATTAATATCCAGTATGCAAATGTCCTCCTTTGTCCCGTCCTGACAAGCCAGTTCCTTTTTTAGTAATTCATACAGATTTAAGAGCATATTATTATTCTGAGTAGAAAAGATAGGGACGTATTAAATGAGTAGAGGGCTTCCTGCCGACTGCAGTATTTAATAGACGTTAGTCTCCTTTCCAGAAATACTCAGAGAGGCTCCAATTAATGAACTGAATCTGTTTTGGGAAGGAAGGGGAGGGAGAAGACAAAACAAGGATAAAGAGAATAAGTTAAGAAATGCCATTGGCTTTTTGTGTTATGAGATAATGGTGCGTGTCTCTCCTTCCCTTGTAAGCAGATGATAACCAAAACAAGCTTACCCGGCAGCCATAATTTAGCATGTAAAATCATCCCGGTATCCGGCTGAGGATGAGAGCTTTGTAATACTGTACCTTGTTGCTATTATCAAGCAATTGCAAGTTTTTTTTAAAAAAAGGAAAGCAATATATCCAGCAAAATCAAGGCAGCCAAGCCTTCATATTGTGCTTCCCAGACACTTATTTTCTAAACTGAAATTAAGAGAAACATGCCACTTTTGTACCTGAAAACATTTTGGTTACAGAGAGTGCAAGATTTATTGATCCAGGCGGAATTGGCTCCTGGTTTGAAGGAGCTGTCAGATGGGGCTTCTACCTTTCTGGCTTTTCTTTGCTAACAATGATTCAGGAAGGACTCATGATCCCACACTTTCTACAAGTGCGTTGATGGCTAAAAAGGCCGATCCGAGATAAACAAGTCCGGTTGCAGAGAGCACAGCAGAAAGTCTCCTTGGGTGATGTTTCCAAGTTGTGGTTCTTTCTGCGTTGTCGTTTCTCTTCAAGACTCGTTCGGCGTTAGTTCTCAAAAGAGGCTGCAGCATTGTGGATAGTGCATCTCCATGCCTCCCGATGTGAGGTCAGGGCCGACCATTGTTGGTGATCAATTTGGCTTGAGATGTTGTTTCAGGGAGTCCTTATATCTCTTTTTTGGGGTGCCCCTCTTACACTGACCCATGGCGAGTTCACCGTAGAGTACTATTTTTTGGAGGCTGTGACCCTCCATCCTAGAAACATGCCCTGCTCAGCGCAGCTGCGTTTTCAATAACATCGCCCCAATGCTGGTGATCTCTGCTTGCTCCAGGACAGCAACATTCATCACATAGTCAGTCCAGAGTACGTTTAGGATTGTGCATAGACAGTGCTGATGAAAGTGTTTGAGGAGTCGTAGATGTTGGCAATAGCTGACCTATGTTTCAGACCCATATTGGTGGGCCTTCTATACTGAAGGCTTATCTGGTGAAAAGGGCTGTATGTATATGCCTCACATGTCAACATTCTTTCCCAACATCCGCATGAAGTACATGCTTGCTTTATCAAATTTCCATTATTATTTTTTTAAATACCATCTAACCTCTGTTATAAAATCTCCAATGAGGAGAGCATTCTAATGCCATGTATTCCCACCATTGAAGAGCTTTTTCCCTTAAGAAGTCCTTCTTAAATATGAAATATCCATTCGTCTAATTTGAATCTATTGGTTCAGCTCCTGTTCTATGGAGCAATAAAAATCAAGCTTGCTCCATGCTCTGTATAATAGTCCTTCAGATATTTAACAATAGCTACCGTATCATTGTTCTGTCTTTTTTTCTCCGAGCCAAACAGGCTTAAATTTGTCATAGGCCTTGGTTGCTAGACTTTTTACTGACTTAGTTTGGTCTCCTCCAGACATATTTCAATTTACTAAAGTCCTTCTTAAACTAAAGGCTGGCGTCTTTAACTAGATGCAGACTCTGTACACTGTAATTCTGTGGATAAAGGGTCTTCTTTTGGAGTTTTTCCCCACTGAGTCATTCTGTTGTTTCATGCTAAGCTTGTGGACTAGGAAGACCACTAGATCCTTTTCATATATATGACTGTCATGCCAAGTGCCGTCTGTCTGGTATCACTGTAATTCTTCCTGCTCAAATGTAGTATCACTTTTTTCTTGCTGGAATTTCTGTCTTTTTTTTTTTCATTTTGGCACAGCCTGCCATCTCCTAAAGTCATCCTGAAAAACCAATTTTGTCTTCTAATGTCTTAGCTGCTCCTTTTAGTTTGGTGTCACTTGCAAACTTGATGAGAATGCTCTCGGTTAACACTGTCCAAGAAATGATATCCAAAATCTACACAAGAGATTAATCAAGTTTACTGCACCAACCAAAATGCATAACAAGAGTGACAGGCCTACATTTTATCAAAATGTTGTTGTTCTCAGTTAAGATGATATGGAGGGATATCCAGGCAGACAGAGGCCATTCCTAAAGCCCACATGGCCCAAAGGCCTTTGGCTACATTGATATCCATCTGTACCATACTGAAAACAAAATCTACACCTGTGACTCTAATATCATATTTTCTCTCTCTCTTCCTGTATGATTTATTGCCTGTTGAAGAAGCCAGTGGAGCATCGGAAGCTTACATCATGTATTTTGTGCATTTTGCCTGGTCCGACAAAGGTATCAGTGTTTTGTGGATTTTGGATGTTTTTGTACTTTGCTGTATGACCAACATGGCTGGGTATGTTTTCAAGTCACTGATATGTTGAAGACATTGAACCCTGCAGCATCCCACATCTCTCTAGGATAATGAAGAACTCTTTGGTTTGGTCCATCAATCGGCTACAAAGTCACCTAACAATAGCTTTGTTTTGCCCATAATTTACAGCTTGTCTGCAAGAATCTTTTGAGAGACCTTGAAAGATGTCTTAGCGGATCTATCCCAGATTATATACAATGATGCTCTAACAAAATGGTTCTTAAAAGCTTGATTCACTTTAACTTTCTCATAAAACAAATATGCATGGAAGCCAAATCTAAGATCATGTCCTTCTAATTTCAATAGTTTCTTTTCTTTCAATTTCAACCACATACTTAACCATTCTAAAACACTTGCTTCATAATATATTTGCCCGAGTTTGTTGTGGGCCCAGAGCGGAGCAGAGCTTTATCTGAAATGCTTTACCTGAACACTTGGGAAGACAGTAACAGCTGTGAAGTGCAATGATTCCTTGACAAAACAAGGAAGGTTATTTTAACTGCAAGATACCTTCTGGCTGTGTAGGGTTTGGGAACGTTTCCAAATTGGATTCTTCAGAAGGGCGCTATCCATAGTTGACAATTGAACCAGATTGCCCTGCTTTTCTGACATCTGTCACAAAAGCTGCCACTGCCTAGGTGAAATGTGTTGAGGAAATGGAGACAATGAAGCTGCTAACACAGCGAAGGCATACCAAAGTTGTCTTATTATTTATTAAAAGCATTTGTAAAGCACTTTTCTGGTCATCAGAGCCCCAGAGGAAATGGACAATAAAACTACAATGTAAAATTACAACAAAAGTCCCTTCAAAGATTAAAGAATGATGGCGCCAACATGACATTCCCTGGAACATGTGTCAGCTACATGAAAGCAGATCTAGACTTCACCAAGTGTCTGCATCGAGGGAAGTAATAGTAACAGTCTTTTCTGCTTTGGTTGGATCTCACCTGGTGTCAGAACAGGGGTCCAGAATCCCAGACAATCAACCAGTCGGCTTCATGCAGAATAAACAGAACTTTATTGATGCTCCAGGATCAGCAATACCACACCATCCAGCTTCTTAGCTGAGACTGACCAGTTCCCACCCCAACACATCCAAACAGCCCCAGCAGTCCTACTCCTCCCCCCACTGCCAAAAGCCCATGAACTAACACATTCCATCTCTTTCTCATCTCTTTCTCATCAGTTTCTGTTTTCCCATCACTCCCTCCCTGCCAGCTCTCATCCCACCAAACACTGTTACATTCCAAGCCTCTGAGCCGGGCAGTTACAAGGTCAACTGATAACAGCCACCTGGCATAGTTATACACTCCTATACACACTAATACCTATCCTCCCCATAAGCACCCTTAAACACATATCTGGTAGAAGACTATAGGGATTCTAACACCTGGAATATTGTGTCCAGTTCTGGACACCACAATTAAAGAAAGATGTGGAGAAGGTGGGGTGTGTCCAGAGAAGGGCAACCAAAATAATAATAATAATAATAATAATAATAATAATAGGATTTATTTCTATTCTGTCTTTTCCAGTGGGGAATCAAAGCAGAATACAGTCAAACAAGCAGCTTCTAAGCTTACAGTTTTAAACCGCCTTAGACACTGCTTAGGCAGTTTACAACTGTAAGCTACTTGCCCTCCAAATCTCTTTTCCTGCAGTTTGCATCCATTGCTCCAGATCCTAATCTCTGGAGAAATAGAAAACAAGCTTGCTCCCTCTTCAATGTGACATTCCTTCAAGTATTTAAACAGGGTCATCATATCACCTCTTAACCTTCTCTTCTCTAGGCTAAATATCCCCAGCTCCCTAAGTTGTTCCTCATAGGGCATGGTTTCCAGACCCTTCACCATTTTAGTCACCCTCCTTTGGACCCGCTCCAGTTTCTCCGCATCCTTTTCGAATTGTGGTGCCCAGAACTGGACACAGTATTCCAAGAGGGGCCTGACCAAAGCAGAATAGAGCGGCACTATATCTTCCCTTGATCTAGACACTATACTTCTATTGATGCAGCCTAAAATAACATTGCAGCTAAAATAGCTGCAGCATCGCACTGTTGACTCATGTTCAATTTATGGTCTACTTGGACTCCTAGATCCCTTTCACACATAGTTTCATTCTGCCAGATGTCCCCCATCCTATATCTGTGCATTTCATTTTTCTGCCCTAAGTGCAATACCTTACATTTCTCCATGTTGAGTTTCATTTTGTTAGCTTTGGCCCAGCTTTCTAGTCTATTCAGGTCATTTTGAATTTTGATCCTGTCCTCTGTAGTATTAGCTACTCCTCCTAGTTTAGTGTCATCTGCAAATTTGATAAGTATGCCCCCAATTCTGTCATCCATGTCATTAATAAAGATATTGAATAGCACTGGGCCAAGTACAGAGCCCTGTGGGACCCCACTGGTCACTTCTCTCCAGGATGAAAAGGAGCCATTGTTGAGCACCCTTTGGGTTCGGCCACTCAACCAATTACAAATCCATGTAACGGTTACCTTGTCTAGTCCACATTTTGCAAGCTTGTTTTCATGAATGTCATGGGGAACCTTGTTAAAGGCCTTACTGAAATCAAGCTATACTATATCCACAAGCTGGTAATTTTATCAAAAAAAGAGATCAGGTTTGTCTGGCAAGACTTGTTTCTCTGAAACCCATGTTGGCTTTTTGTGATTATGGCATTGGCCTCTAAGTGTTCACAGACTCTCTGCTTAATGATCTGCTCTAGAACCTTTCCTGGAATTGATGTCAGACTAACTGGACAATAATTGTTGGGATCCTCTTTTTTCCCCCTTTTTGAAGATGGGGACAACGTTTGCCCTCCTCCAGTCTGCTGGGACTTCTCCTGTTCTCCAGGAGTTCTCAAAGATTATTGCCAGTGGTTCTGATATTACACTTGCCAGTTCTTTTAATACTCTAGGATGTAGTTCATCTGGTCCTGGAGACTTATATTCATTTAGGTTAACCAGGTATTCCTGTATTATCTCTTTACTTATTCTGTGCTGAAATTCCCCTATTCTGCCTCCTGCTCCTTTATCCTTAGGTTGAGCACTCTTTTCCTTTTCTGAGAAGACTGAAGCAAAGAAGGTGTTGAGTAATTTTGTCTTTTCTCTGTCCCCTGTTAACATTTTGCCATCTTCTGTACGCAGTGGCCCTACCGTTTCCTTCTTCTTCCTTATAGAAAACAATATAAAAAACAAACAAACCCTTTTTATTGTTCTTAACCTCTCTAGCCAGCCTGAGTTCATTCTGTGCTTTAGCTTTTCTGACTTTACCCCTACATGTGCTGGCTATTTGTTTGAATTCCTCTTTGGTGATTTCCCCATTTTTCCATTTCTTATACATGTTCCGTTTAAAACTTAGCTCATTTGAAAGTTCCTTAGTCATCCATCCTGGCTTCTTGAGGCATCTCCCATTTTTCTTCCTCATTGGAACTGTTTGAAATTGTGCCTTCAGTATCTCCTTTTTGAGAAACTCCCATCCATCTTGAACTCCCTTCTCTTTTAGTATTCCTGACCACGGGATCACCCCCAATGATTTAAGAAGGTTAAGAGGTGATGTGATAGCCCTGTTTAAATATTTGAAGGGATGTCATGTTGAGAATGGAGAAAGCTTTTTTTTCTGCTGCTGCAGAGACTGGGATACAGAGAAAAAGATTTAAGGTATGGGAAAAGAAATCCCCCCTAAACATTAGGAAGAACTTCCTGATGGTAAGAGCTGTTTGACAGTGGAATACACTCATTCAAAGTGTGGTGGAGTCTCCTTCTTTAGAGGTTTTTAAACAGAGGCTGGATAGCCATCAATTGGGAATATATTATTTCTGCAGTGCAATCAATCAATTAATGTTTATTGAATAGCCCTAGGGCTGTTTCAAACTACATCACATCATAGTATACAAACATAATATACAAACAATAACATTCTATGTAAAATCTATAAAAAGTATAAAAAGATAAAAATAAAAATATTTATACAATATTGATAAAATACAAAATACAGTACACATACAATGCAAGTACATATGAATACCTTAAACATGCACAAGTTGTGTGCACACTATAGAAATCTAA
The DNA here is from genome assembly GCA_034509955.1 of Urosaurus nigricauda. Taxonomy (NCBI): domain Eukaryota; kingdom Metazoa; phylum Chordata; class Lepidosauria; order Squamata; family Phrynosomatidae; genus Urosaurus; species Urosaurus nigricauda. Next base: position 21,041,983 of record JAOEGL010000012.1, on the reverse strand, counting down.
ATCTATCTAAATAGAAATGACAAATATAAACTAAAAGAATACAAAAGTCAGCAGATAAAATAAGGGAATTAAGACCATCAAGAAATGATATATAAAATGATTATGATAAGAAATAAAATGACAGTAAGATTGAATAGCAGACATCACATATCAAATGTCTTCATCACCCCTACACCCCTCACCCCCAAAACAAACAAACAAACAAACAAACAACTTCATTTATATACCGCTTCGTACCTTTAAGGAGTGTCTAAGCGGTTTACAATTGTAAGCTATTTGCCCCCCAACAATCTGGGTACTCATTTTAGCGACCTCGGAAGGATGCAAGCCTGAGTCGAGCTTCAGCCCTTTGCTGGTCTTGAACTCGCCACCTTATGGTTTTGAGTGAGTGGCTGCAGTACAGGCATTTAACCACTGCGCCACATATCTGGATCTGGACTGTATTGCTTTATAAGAACCTAGCAGTGGCAATAGATATCTTTTAATGTTGTCCACCCATAAAGTATGATAATCTGATCTGAGTGTCCCAAAACACTGTTCGCCTAATATAGGAACCAAGATAATGATCCCTTTCCTGCTGGTACAGATTGCAACTGAACAAAACATGTGCTAAATCTTCAATTTCATGGACACCACAGATACAGTGCAGATGCAGTGCAGTGCAGTGCAAATGCAGTCTGAGCTCAAGGTCAATCCCGGGGTTTCCATGGCCGAATAGGGATTCACACCCTGATCTCCAGAGTCATAGTCCAATGCTCAAACCATCACACTATATAGGGTCTATATGCAACAGATCATACGAATATACAGTGGTCCCCCCGGGTTACGAAGGTAATCCGTTCCGGGATTACCTTCGTAACCCGGAAGTCATTCGTAACCCGGGGGACCGCTTTAACCAATGCACAGTGCACCGGAAGCGTGCTGTTTTAAAGAGTCCGGGTTGCGAATTTTTTTCGCAACCCACGGTTTTTTTCGTTGGCCGGGGCCATTTTTCCGGCCCCGGCAGTTTCGGGTCCCAGGGATTTCAGATCCCGAGGGATTTGTATCCCGGGGGACCACTGTATTATGAATATGGAATGATTGTATATCTCTGAACACCACTTGTAGCAATGGCAAACAGGGTGATTCTCCTGTTCTCCTGTAATGCTTGTGAGCTCTCCATAGACATTCAGCTATCCTCTTTGGAGAAAAGAAAACTGGGCTAAATGAACCTTTGCTCTCATCCAGCAATGCTCTTTTTTCCCCCACGAGGCATCTGCTCTTCAGTTTTATTTCTCAGGCGATTCTCCATAAAAGCTAATGCCAACATCAAAATAGCCGTTCCATTTGAAATTCAGTTTGCACCCATATACTCTCCCTTTTCTTTCTCAGAGCTGCAGAAGGTCCCATGTTGTGCCGAAGACATTTTGTCGTAAACATTCATTGGAAAGTACATCAGAAAACATCCTGTTCTTTCCCCACAATTATACAAGTCTCAACTCAGGAGCGCAGAACTCCACTTTGATTGGAGAGTTCTGCAATAGAGCCTTGATTTGTCATGTACTTCTTAAAGGATGCAATAGAATGTAATAGCCGTAGCAGCTGGGTCGCTCAGTTTAAATGGTTCTAAAGGCGACAAATCTTCATATTTTCATAGAGTCATTTCCAAAATAGCCTCATTGATATGCTGCATGAGTAATGGAAAGGTTGTTCTTCTACCACATGAAACTTTGTCAGCCATCAATATTTGATCTGTGTTTTGTTCTCACAAACATCTGCTTTTCCTGACAACTGATTCTTCCTCCGAAAGAGATTGTGCCCTCCTGAATTTCATGTCCTTCTGGGGCGGCGTGGAAGGAAGTATCCAAAATGCGGTGACTTTGCCAGGTATCGTGCCATGGCACAATTACAAGGGTTTTCTTCAAGCCCTGAGCTTTGGAAAAGATTACGCGAGAGGCTTATTATTGTTTGATTATTTACAGCTGTACCGGCTGATCAGATATTTCAAGGGAGTAGAAGCAATCACAGTGGATAGACCCAAAGCTGCTTCATTTCTGTCAGTGAATTAATCACAGAAGCTTTTTTCTAGAAGATATGGGCCACATAAAATTTGCTGGGCCTGCAGCCCCTCAAAACCCCCAGACTCCTACTTTTAAAACTCTGGAAGGATAATTTATCACCTCCATTACTTTAAAGCACTGCAGGTTCCCCCTCACTTTGCACAACCTAACCAACAACGGTCAAGACAATGGCCAAAAAGCAGAAATGATGTAACTTCTAGTAGGCATTGGGTGTGCCAGTGTAGCTCTGTGTGTGTGTGTACTGGCATGAAAAATCGCCACAACAACTTCTGCCCTTTCTTCACCCCGGGCTAGGTCCTTGGAGTTTTTGCAATAACTTTCCGATTGCCATTTGATAAAAACAGGTACTTTGGCCTAAATCTCATAGTTAGTCTTGACTAGAGTAGGGCCACTGGATCAGTGGGACATACCTATCTGTTGAGTTCCCATTCAATAGCTGAATCATTGGGTCTGCTCTAGTTGGGACCAACTAATAGCAGTTTGGCCTCTGCAACCCCTAAAGACCCGCATCACATCATAGTCAAAACATGGGCCAGAAATGAAAATGAAAGTGTTATAATGTCACTTCTTGTTGTGCCGGGTATGCTAGTACAACCCTAGCTGAGGGGAGGATGTTCATTCTATGAAGAAGTGAAGCACACAAGACAAGGTAGTAGTGTCCGAACAAGTCAATTGAAATACGCCTCATTTATTACCAGTTGGGACTTCTGGAAAAGAGTTTTCAATCCACAGCAAGGTGGAGAGGGTGGATGACGGACTCTGGGTAGCCATTTGCCCAACAAACATGCAGATTTCAGAATGCTATAGTGAACTGGCCTGTCGGAAATCTCTGTTGTGCCTTTGCTCAATATCTAGAGACTGGGATGGGTATTTCTTCTTTTGAAAAGGTACTGTGTTTTGAATCTACTGTTCTAGGGTAAAGGCCCTGTGCTCCCCTTCCGATCCAGCAAAAGAGACATTGGAATGCCCTTTACTTTAGAGAACCACACTTGTTTAAAAACATATTTTTGCTACAATATATCCTGAAATAAAAAGAATAAAACTTCTATGATGGGGTATCCAAAAGTTTTAATGATCACCTTTAAAAAAAATTGACAGAAAGTTTGTTTTGATTTGTAGTTGTTAACTTATCTCTATGTAGTCACTACATATCTAGATTTAGACATTTTTCCCAGCGTATCTTGACCCTCCAAATACCATTATTGTAGAAGTCTGCAGATTGCGCCTGATGAGGATTTTACACTTTAGTCACTTCTGGCAGAGCCAGTCACAAAAATAAAGGATGCAATGAGCTGATTTTCTCAGCAATGTGTACTTAGGGACCAATGATGACACTGGCAAAATTTCATCAATATGCCATAATAACTTCTGGGTGATAATTATTACTTTACGATACCCCCTTGTAAGGCACAATCTGCAGACTTCTACAATATCAGGTATTTGGAGGGTCAAGATACACTGGGAAAAATGTGTAAATCTAGACAGTGACTACATAGAGATAAGTTAAGAACTACAAATCAAAACAAACTTTTTGTCAATTTTTAAAAAAGGTGATCATTAAAACTTTTGGATACCACCTTAGGTAGGTAAGGCCCCTGATGAAAGGCCCTACCACCATCCCAGATTCTGCCACTGTGTCCTCAGAGAGAGAAAAGAGGCAGGCAGGCACAGCTCCATCGTGCCAAGGCCCAGCAGCTAATGGAAGGTCCTCCCTCCATCCCAACCAACCTCCCTGGAGAAAATGGCCAGATACTTAAAGGATCCATTCCTGATTTAGCAATCTTTGACTTCCATGTAAACCCAGTGGGTGACCTTGGGCAAGTCACACACTCTTTGACTCAGAGGATGGCAATGGCAAATCTGCTCTGAAGAAAATTTCCAAGAAAACCCCATGATAGGTTTGCCTTAGACAGTCGCCATAATTCGGAAACGATCTGAAGTCACACAACAACAAACTACTACTTCCATGAGGCTGGAGGCACTACAAGGGACACGTCTTTTGAATATGAGAACAATCTCAAATTACGAACCAGTGGCTCTTCCTCTGAAAAGGTGGCTTGAACATCCTCCTCCTCCTTAGAGGCTTTTGTTCTGCACTGTAATGTCTCAGGGTTAGAAGTCACGACAGGCAATGTATTAGCTTGGTACCATCTAGAAAGCTGTCTCATGGCCTATTTAACATGCAAATCATATTTATGAGAGGAACGTTGCCTGATAACCTTAATGTATCAGCCAGCATTTGAGCTCAGGTTTCTCATATATCAGAAAACACTCACAGCTGTGCATACAATGATTACCAAAAACTGGAGAGATACCAACCTGTCTCTTGATAAACACGCCACCATTTGGATTGGCCAGCAAATCCAGGTGGATATTCAAATATGTCTATGAGGATCTCATATACAGTAACCAAGGGAGATAACTGGAAACATTCAAAGACAGAAGTAAGATGAAGCATAGTTGAGAAAAATCATCCATTCTTCCCTTCCAAGTTCACATGGCCTTTTCTCCAAAATAAAAAGCGCAGTGTTTATTTATACCCACAGTATGTTTTATGTTTGCATAAACAGCATTAATAAAGACCATTAACAACCACACAACTGTTCATTAGCTTTTGAAAACTCCTCAGGAGCTTCCTTACTGAAGTCATATAATTTTGTATAGCCGTAGTCTCCTGCTAAGCAGGACGTATTTTCAGCTCCTGTATTTGCATAAATGCTAATTTTGGAGGAAAATGACACCATTCAGAATTGTTTCCAGGAAGTCTTTAGGACGGTCAACTGACAGCTTTGACAGGCCAGTGAAATTTGCCCTGTCCAGAAATCAGCACATGCAATTGATCATAAATTCAAAATTAGTGCCTTCTGCTAACCGCCCTAATTACACATATTAGTAAAATGGAAATGAATTAGTTCATTCTACATCTGTTACATTGGGGCTGAAAGTAGTCATCTTTGGAAAGATTTATTTTCTGATAGAGAGTTAGATCAATCTTCCCAAACATGATAGTTTTCACCATACTTCCATCAAAACCAACCAGTGGCCAGGGAGGGGGACATTGTATTGGGAAAGGATTTGTGATCTGTTGCCCTTCCCTTTTGGCATGATTTCTAGCCATAAAAAAACTTCGTTGGGACAGCAAATAAAATAGACAAAAGAATTGCCCTATATGCAGTTACAAGAGCCCCTAAGAGCTGGCTTTCATGTGCGGTGGTAAGCTGGCAGCCATTAGTGGGCCTGGATCCCACATGGATGCTTCTTCCCTTGTAACTAACTTCTTGAAAAAGGGGAAAGTGACATGTGCAAGTAAGAAGGAAACAAAAGTCTTGAGTATATAGACCAAAGAAAGCTACAGAGAGGTGAAACGAAGGGCAGGCATTATCTAGACTCAACTTTCTTACTAATCATGTTATACAAGCGTCGATTCCTCTTTGTTTCCAACAGTCCATTTGGGATTAAAGTGTAAAGTCTTGCACAAGAACTAGAAAACTATTTGTAAAGTCCCCACATATGCTGCCATAGCTGTGGGACAAGTGGAGGTCCCTGCAATTGGTGGCAGACGTGAGGGTAAATAGAAGTGCCCACATTTGGTAGCAGTGGTGGGATAGGTGAATGTCCCTACACTGGATGTGAATGCATCTAGTTTCTTGGTGCCCATTTTGACTACCGTTTTGTTGGCGCTCACTAGTTGAGCAACCACGTTTCCTACAGGAATAGTGCCACCGAGGATGTCATCTGGACTTGCTGAGTAGGTGGGAGGCAAGCTCTCCGCCAGTTGAGTGAGTTTTTATTTAGTGCTTTAATGAAGTACTAAATTTTTATCTGTGACGAAAGCATTCGTTGTTCGATTGTGCTGATTAGTTGAGTATATTTTAGTGTTCGGATCATAATTCCTGTATGCAAAGCCCAGCTCACTCTCCGGTCTGCCTCATAGCACTCAATTATGCAGGGTTTAAAACAACATTAAAATTAGTCTTTCTCTTCAATCGTTTTGCTCAGACTTAATAAGTGATCATTGACTTGGGTACTGAACTTCAATATCCAGATTTTTGCCCCTGCCCTTGTCTCTCTCTGTCTCTTCTTCTTTCCTCATTCCTATTTTATACACATTGAACACTATTTATTTCTCACACTCTGGCTCACTGACTTGTAAAAATGATGTTTCCCCTCTCTTCCCCCACCCCCATGTATCCATATTTCATTTCTATCCCCGTCCCAAGAGAATGAGATACTTATTGCATGCAAATGGGGAACAGCGGCTTAGCTGCTATTCCTATTATTGCTAGTGACATTATGTAAAGCAAGATAATGGTATCAGTGTGAGCTTTTGTCGGAGCAGAAGCAGAGCTTGGAAATGTTCCTTTCTGTTGCTGTTTTGGACTGCTGCTTGGGAGATTCAAGCGGCTGTAGCTCCAAGAAAATAACTTTTACAAGCTATGAGGAGAGGCACAAGAGATACAATGCAATAGGCAAAATGAGCCTCTGGCTAGTATTGAAATCACAATAAGTGGCTGGCTGCATTTAACCACTGCACCACCAGAGTAGCCATGTGGGACTCTGAAAGTTTGCAGGGGTCTGGCCGGGTGGGATGGGAGTATAGGATCAAAGCATCACCCCCCCTTACACTGGGTGACACCAACCCTAATGACGCCACTGGCCTTAGGCAAGATGCAACAATGGAGTTTAAACAAGGCTTACCACTTCGGGAAGCTAACTAAAGATTCACAGGAAGCTAACTCTAGCACCAATGCACATACTTAAGTTGAGGCGATAGCAATCCATGGGGAGAGATGGGTAAGAAATAATAAACCAACCAACAAACAGATTTATTTCCTGACTCTTCTCAAGGCTCGAGATGGGGTAGAAGTCAAAAAGCAACCCGACTTACACCTGTGTGTGAGCATGGTACTTTTTATGGTACAGATACCATAAAAAGTAGTTGTGTGGTTACTCCCATCTATGCTTACTCCTGGGTACCATAATGCAGAAGGAGGCTGTCCGAATACCGTCAAGGGTTGGGTATCTTGGATTGATATTGTGGGGCATCTGGTTGTTTTTACGCTCAAGTAAAAGTCCTACTGTTGGCCTGAAAAATCTTCCAGTGATGTGTGTAGGGAGATGGAGGTCTGGTGTAAAAGGATGCTCAACTAACTCTGTGTGCTTCAGGCCTCTCGCTATTTCAAAATTAATACTTTAGAGGGAAGCTTTTTGGTCTATTCTTCTCTGACATGTTGGGTTCCTGAATACTGGGACCCGTTTTTCCCATGGGAATGTCCCCTCTCTGCAATAGCCTTAAGCATTCAGTACAATTTGCACCATTTTGTGCTGAATATTATTATGTTTGAAGTCCGCAGCACTTTTGAAAATAGCCTAGAAGAGGCAAATAAAAGACAAACAACACTAGGGGCATTTCTTAAACAGCGCTGCAAAGAAATGGAGGGGAAAAGAATCCCACAGAACAATGCAGTAGGGTTTAAGGAGGATTCCAGTTATACTCTGAGGGCATTGCCCTACTTTCCTTATCAAAGCAGACATAAACATATTTTAATACGGTGGAATCCTTTTGATATTTTGTGCTTGATGGTGTCCTGTACTAGAAAGACGGCACGCCTGCTGTTATTTTAGATATCTTATGATGGCTGGAAAAAAGGAAGAAAGAAAAAGGAAGCAGTCTAAACACCTTAGCTAAGGGCTTTGCCCCACACAGTTTTCTTGAGGGACTTCATTAATTCCAAGAGAACTTGATGCAGTCTCTCTGAGCGCCTTTCAGTACATCATTTATGCAAGCAACATCTCCACACTTCCTCCACGGATTGCATTTTATAGATTTCTAGATCCTAAGAAATCCAAACAGCAGCTTGGGGTTTAAAAATTGTATAACTTCCTATTTACGGCACAGAATAGGCTCCTCTATTCTAACAGCACTCACAAATTTCTTTGGCCATGTTAACTCCTCAGATTGCCTTGAGGTTGGGCAACCCTAAAAGTTTTACTTTCTCCTGTATTTATTTTTTTTTTAAAAAAACCCTCCAAATTGTTTACATTCCAAATGTACAATTTTCAGATGTTGAGAAATGCTTTAAAAATGGAAACAAAATTCTCCTCCATTTGTTCCAGCTAATTTCAGTTTGTGTGTATGCCATCAAGTAGCCCATTGACTCATGGCAACCCAATGGATTTCATAGGATTTTCTTAGGCAAGGAATACTTAGAGGTTCCTTCCTTGGGAATATAGCCTACGATACCTGGTATTTGATGCCACAGTCAGGAAATAAGAAGAAGACTAGGAATGGGAAGGGCAGCTATGAAAGAACTGGAAAAGATAATGAAGAGCAAAGACATTCAACTGAGCACTAACGTAAGAATCATTCAGGTCATTGTATTCCTCATCATCCCCATGTATGGATATGAGAGCTGGACAGTGAAGGAAGCAGACAGAAAGAAAATTGACTCATTTGAAATGTGGTGCTGGAGAAGAGTACTTAGGATACCATGGACAGCAAGGTAGACAAACAAATAGGTTCTTCAACAGATTGGACCAGAGTTTTCCTTGGAAGCTAAGTTGGTTAAGCTGAGACTGTCATACTTTGGCCACATCATGAGAAGGCATGGATCAAAACAATAATGCTAGGCAAGGTTGATGGGAGAAGAAAGAGAGGAAGACCACAAACCAGATGGATAGACTCAGTCAGCGAGGTTATTATGGGCAAGGGCTTACAGGATTTGGGCAAGGCAGTGGAGGAGAGGGATTCTTGGAGCTATCTCATCCACAGGGTTACTGTGAATCGGAGCCAACTCAAGGGCAGCTAAGAACAACCTGGTATTCATTGGTGGTCTCCTAATTCATGTAGTAACCAGGGCTGCCCCTACTTAGATTTCAAAATCAGGTAGGACCTAGCCTCTTTATAGTGTTTAGGTTATTTTCACCATCATGTCTTTGCCTGTCTGCCTGCTGTGTAAATGTTACAGGCGAGGACCCTTGGAGGAAAAAGAGACAGCAACACTACTTCAGTATTAACATGGTTGAATGGACAGGGATTCAAATTCAGGGATTCAAACTATCAGACGAATACATCCATTGACCTGGAGGTATTCGTCTGATAGTTTTGTACTGTTCCCTTTAACTGCCATCACTCCATCTTTATCTTGGGATTTGTAGACTGGTGCAGAACTTAGAATTCTATAGGGCACCCCCTTGAACGACAGTACTAGAATTTTCTGGCTTAGAATTTTAAATACAAAATTACAAATCTCAAGCTTCCATAGAAAAGAGTCAGGACAATTACAGTGGCACAAATAACTGATGAATCCTTAGTTTCTCCCATAGCTGATTTTTAAAAACCAAGTTTCGTCTGTTCTAAATATGAGGAAATGTGCAAATCTGTTACATTGCTAAGGAGTTTATGACACAAAGGGAATTGGAAGTATAATCCAATGGCAATCTGCATGCAATCATGGGGTTTTGCATGATTGCATGAAAGCTGATCACACACATTTTTGGGCAAAGGGAAGTCTTTCCAAATGCAATCGTGGGGTTTCACGTTATTGCATGAGAAAGTATCACACGCAATTTCAGGCACTGGGAGACAATTTCAGGCAGATCTGAATGCAATGCGGTGTCAATACACAATCACGTAAATTTGCTGAACTAGCGAATTTACTCAATTCCGAACTGGCCTCACTTCCATTTCTTTCGAAATTGAGAGAAATTCCTCCCATGTGATAAACTCCTCTAAGAAAACCAAACTGCTCAGAAATGCTCAACCATCACTCCAATTAGACAGACAGACTAAACACTGTCTGCCATGCAAAGGATGAATGAACCAAGTATATTTAATTTACAGAAGACTAAGGACTAAGAAGACAGGATCTCTTCAAATGCCTCCTAGGGCTGGAGGATAAATTTGTTTAGTTTTTGGTTCTACATCAACTAGTCTAACATGTATTTTCTCAGCGAATGTATGAATCAGAGAGAATTGTCCTGAGTTTCACATTCTAGGAATTTTGTGAGCTCTTCAAGTCACAGACTGAGAATATGGGGGGAGATTCCATACACAAATATTCCATGAGGGAAAGGTAATACAAAGCAGATTTGTTCAAATAAATCACCTGTAAAGAAATTGCCAATATTTAGAGAAAATGCAAAGAATAAATATGTACAATTTTTGAACAAACTTATTTAAAAATTGGCAATGAATAAAAAATGGCAGAACGAATTTGCACCTGGAGAAAATGCAAAAATGATAAAAAGCTTAATATTATTATTTTATTCATTTATACCTTGACTATCTCCCAACAATGGGACTGAAGGCGGCTAATAATACAGATTAAAAGCACTATAAAAATTAAATGAAAGTATAAAATATACAGTTAAAACAATCATATATTAAAACAATTAAAACATTAAAATGCATTGCAAACAATTAAGCACTATATACAGACCCTTAAAAACATCTCAACTAGACCGATTCTTCCATCTTTACACACACGCAAAAACACACAAACACACAAAGTTTTCTTCTCTAAAGTTCCAGGTGCCAGGTGATACAGGCTGCACACTGATAAGGGTTATAGTTGCAAAATTTAAAACCCAGAAATGTAATGAGTTTATAAAGCATTTGTGTATTTTGTAATCTACAGACATTACTAAGGCACTGGCTAATTCTGGGCATAAAGCCTACATAACTATAAACAATGATATAAACAGTAAATTGAGCAATAATGAACTCAAGAAAGATGCAGTCCCATGTTTGATGTAATCTGACAGCTGTCAGTTGTACCTGGTATGATATCGTCTCTAATAATCTGATCGGAGATGTGGGGCTTTTTATTGGCAATGATCTATCACTGTTCAAATATTTGAAGGGACGTCATATTGAGGAGGGAGCAAACTTGTTTTCTGCTGCTGCAGAGACTAGAACGTGGAACAATGGATACAAATTGCAGGAAAAGAGATTCCACCTCAACATTAGGAGGAACTTCCTGACAGTAAGGGCTGTTCGACAGTGGAACACACTCCCTCGGAGTGTGGTGGAGTCTCCTTCCTTAGGGGTCTTTAAGCAGAGGCTGGATGGCCATCTGTCGGGGATGCTTTGATTGGGAGTTCCTGCATGGCAGGGGGTTGGACTGGATGGCCCTTGTGGTCTCTTCCAACTCTATGATTCTATGATTCTACGTAATAGTCAGGAAAGATATAAAACAAGCCAAGAAAAGACTGAAGGTAGACTGATAGACTGTTAATCTTCAGAGAAGATAAAGCTGCTGTGCAGCTTCTTATGTTGCACTGTTCCTACTTCGCATCTTATAACTGTCAAGATCATGCTAGTAAGAGAAGAGAATCCCTGGTCTCATCTAACCATGGACTTTATCACACAGGGAAAACGGGGGGTTTCCACAGCCAATTATCCCATGCAAAACGCAATATCGCATTTACGTTTTTCAGACACATCGCTATAAAAGAGGATATAAAGAGGCAATAAGCAGCAACAAATCATTTTCAGGATTTCCCCATGAATAATTTGTTGCTATTTATTGACCCTTTATAGCCTCTTTATTCCCTCTTTAATAGAGACATTGTGTGAAAATCTTAAACGCAATACAGTATCACATTTTGCACGGGATAATTAGCTGTTTAAACCCCAGTTTTGCCCTTATCTCCCCATATGAGATAGTTCTAAGCTACATAGATGCATTTCCCATTATGCTTACAAATGGATGCTGCTATATGTAGCGTATATAACAATGTCTGCATATTCCTTCTACAGATGCTTGTTTAGAGAGGAGAGTGGTATTTCTCAATAAATAAAGGGGTAAGAACATCTGGAGGTTTACACTTTCCACACATCTGTTTCCAGCACAAAATGTTCCAAATGCGAGGTACATTGCAGAGGGGCCCTTTTTTTTTCTTTAGCAAAATTGACAATATCATCAACACATTAAAACAGATAATAATATGTATGATAATTATAGGACATGTCAAAATGAGAAGGGAGGAAATGTTGACTTGGCAAGGAGGTTGCTTTGGACATGGCCCAAACAGAAACACACAAAATCTCTGTGCTTTTTTTATTTGCAAGGGGGCAGGCTGGCTTTTTGCTCAGAAGGGCTGACAGGCGTCTTGAAAGACCAACAAAGATTTGGAGGCAGGAAAGGTTTTCAAATTAGATCCTTGAACTAATAGGCTGTTATTGTCTCATAATTATATTTGACAAGATGCTCGCCTCTCATTTCAGGAGGGAAGAGAAGGCCTTGTGTTGAAAGCAAGCAGGAGGGGAAAGCAGAGCTAGCTATTATCCTGCAGAAGATGCCAGTCAGGATTTAGTGCACCATGCACTACTTAGGTTGTCTTCATTTTTGGTGCCAATAACAAAGCTGGAGATAAATCTCACAGCTGAGATGTGGGCTGAAGATATCTCCTGGTGCTGTGTGTGTTAAGGCACTTTAATTTCCTCCCACATTGGCAAAGACCTTGGTTCACACAACTGTTGCTTACATGCCAAACTTAGTGCGAGTTCGCCATTATCAGATCAGGTTGTTGTCACCTACCAATATTTCACCAGTCCAAGCAATGGGGTGAAATTAAACCAGAACAGAGACCGAACAGGGTAATTTTGGTCTCTAGCCTCAGTGGTCTTAACACTATATCCAATATCTTATTGGTTCAAACAGAATCATGATCAGCACAAAATGGTGCAAACTGTACAGAATGCGTAAGCGGACTGCAGAGAAGGGATATTGCCATGGGAAAAAACAAAATAACAGAGCCCTGCACTTAGGAATTCAGCATCTCAAAGCTGAACAGTCCAAAAAGCTTCCCTCTTATTATGAGTGAATGGGAAATTGACACACACATACAGAGTTAGGGGCTGTACAAAAAGGGCAGCTTGGGGCTGGGTTGGGGACGTGTGAGCCGCACGCCACGCCTCCAACCCGCTGGCAAAAGAAGCCCCGAAAAGCAGCAGCTTTTTCCAGCACTACAAGGGTGCCATAAGGGTTGCGGCATGCCCTTATGACACCCCTCATGTACAGCACTGTTTAGACGCTGCTCATGAGTGATGTCATCATGGCGCATGCCGTCTGTATGGGTGAGAACCAAGAGGGCACCCAGGGCATGCAGTAAGGAGGGTTTCTGAACATGAGCCCCGTAGTGGTTAAATGCCTGTACTGCAGCCACTCACTCAAAACATAAGGTGGCGAGTTCAAGACCATCAAAAGGGCTCAAGCTCGACTCAGGCTTGCATTCTTCCGAGGTCGCTAAAATGAGTACCCAGATTGTTGGGGGCAAGTAGCTTACCATTGTAAACCGCTTCGACACTGCTTAGGCGGTGTGAAGTGGTATGTAAATGAAACTCTCTGTTTGTTTTGTTTGTAAACACTCAGCCCCCATGCAACTGAAGTTCAGGCCCAGGCTGGCACAAATTGCCAGTCTGTCCAGGCCCTTAGTTCAGCATCCTTCATCCTGACTCTCTATCACACAACATATATCACATAACTTCCAGCATTTCACAGATGAAAGCTGAGACATGTGTGGCCCAATGACATCAGAGTGCAATGGCCATAAAGTTATTAATGAGGAAGGATGGAGAAACTAGGAGAGGCTGTAGCAGTTTACTTTTGCCTGAACCTATTGGAAAGGCATGATCCAGCCCTTTCTTCTCATTTCCCTCCACTGAGTTAACTAAGTGCAAAGTATTTCTGCACTTCGAACCTTTGAACTCAGTTTGCAGAAATTTGAGTAAGCTGAGGAGAAAGGAAAAAGTGGGAGCAAGAGAGAAATACTTGGACATTTTAAAAGTGACTGGGAAAAAAAGGGATGGCAGAGGGTTAATAGGGACTGTCTGTTCCAAACTGGGGATCTGGAAGGTATGGTACACCACTTCTACCCAAAAATCTTCTTAGTCTAGTCTTTTTAGATGGGAATGTGTATTACCTCCCCTTCCTGGGGAGTTTTAGGTAGGCCACTCTTTAGCTCAGGGATGCATAGTTTGTAGTTTACTAGATGCTGCTGACTGCAACTCTCTTCAGCCCTAGCCAACAAAGCACAGCAAATGGTGAGAGATGATAATAGTGACATAGCAGCATAATGGGTCGTCCAGTCAGTCAATATAGTTAATTGTGGGAAATATAGTCCAGCCCTGTTTGGAAGGACATATTTTGTCCATCTCTGCTTTAGTAAGGAAGATTACTAAAATATGAGAAGACTGTGTTTGATCTGAATCCACCCTTCTGCTCCTTTTACACATTGAAGCATTGACCCTAAAAGTCCTATTGTGATGGCAATCCTGGCCCAGGTAGCTAATATACCAAAGATGGGGAGTATATCATTTGCTGGGATGCAGCTTCCACCAGCCTGTATGGCCAGTGGTGACAAATGATGGAAAATATAATTCAACAACATCTGAAAAGTCACATAGTCTCACTTGAATCATATGAATGAATAAAGTTACCTTACCTCAGTGGTCCCCAAACATAAGTCTCCTGATGATGTTGAAGATACTACTATCCCAGAATCTCTGACCACCAGCAGTAGGGGCTGGTGCTTATGGGAATCAAAATCTTAATACACCTAGGTAGTCAAGATTGGGAACTGATACTTAACAACCTTAAATTTAAATTTAAAACAATCCTAGTTGTTTTAAAAATGTCCCAATTTCTTTTTCCTCCTCTCACTTTATCCTTTTGTGCTCATCTCACTTCTGTGGTTGCAAATAGAAGTAAGGTGGAATCATAGTGATCATGAGTGGCAGTGAGGCAACCAGAGAATGCATGTGGGGGCAGCACTAGAAGCAGCAGGGGCAGGCAACGTAGAGGGAGGTGCAAGTTCAACCCTTGATGTGCCACCTCTCTTTCTCAACTGCCTCCTCCACCCTTATTATTGGTTGTCCTTCTCTTCACGTCTCCCCGCTGTAGCAAGACTGGCCAAGCCTGGATGGAAAATGAGATAGAAGAAAAGGTAGAATTGCTGGCACTTCAGCTCTGCCCAAGAGAAGGGAAGAGTCAAGGCACTAACAATTCCCTCTTTCCCTGGTGCCTCATTTTCCACTCAAACTTGAACACTCTTGTAATGCCAGGAGGAGATGAGCATTGGAGGTGCTCCTGGTCTGCCTGCTACATGTGCCCCGCATCCAATGTAGAGGAGAGGAGGCCGGCCATAAAGCCAGTGGCTGTGCCGATGGGGATGCATGTGTGTGTGGGGAGGAGATGTGGAGCGGCGCCTCCTACCACAGCACACCAGCTGCCCACCTGCAGCATACCAGCAGGCACAGCTGGTGCCCTTTGTTCTGAGGAGGTGATGGCACTGGCACCATGGAAGCTTGAGCCTCTTCTTGACTTTCTTCCCCACTTGGATGCAGTGTCACTCTTACCCCTGGTGTCACCCGGTGTGTGTGTCAGCTGCTGGAGGGAGCAGCTGTTGGCAAAAGGATACACTCCCAGCTTCTCCTTTGCTGTGATGGTGGAGGCCTCCTCTTGGTTGGCTCTCCCCTCCTTCATCTCTGCTCAGCTTCCCCATGAGGAGGGAGCTGGGCAGACTTGAAGCCAAGAGGGGCTGGTTCTCCCCTCCTTTGCATCTGCTCGGCTTCGTAGTGAGAATAGAACCTGGTGAAGGGGAAGCCAAGAGGGCTCACCCTTTCTTTGCTGCCTTATGGCTTCCTTGTGAGGAGGGAGCAGGGCAGTGAAGCCAGGAGGGACACACTCACTCCTTCTCCTCTTTGACTGACTTGACGTCCTCCTCAAGGAGAGAGCCAAAGCACCAGAAAAGAAGGGATGGGTGCTGGCGAGCACTGTAGTCCCCCCACAGCCGGAGGAGGGCCCACGAGTGTCACTTCTCTTCTGAGGTGTCACCCGGTGTGGTCTGAACCCTCCACACCGCCCCCAATGATGCCACTGCCTGGATGGTATCAACCCACTTGGAGTGACACCCAGTGTGGGCCGCACTCCCCGCACCTCCTGATGACACCCCTGATAACTAGGTATTTTTGTATCACTTAAGTAGAAAAGAGGGGTTTGTTTGTTTACTGTAACAGCTGTGGCTGCAGTTCATCGTTTTTCATTGTGTAACAACAACAGGCCGTCTGTCTGTTACTTATTATTGGGTATGTGTAGCAAGTGCTGAATCAGTCTGAGCAATGGCAAAAAAGAAGGAAGGATCACATGGGTGGCTGCCTTGTGCTGCTTCAGCTGGCAACAAGGACAAGAAAAAGAGGCACTGCCACAAGGGAGTTGAGATGCGACAGAGACAACATAACAGCATTAGAGACTCAGGTTACTTGGGGATCAATAACGACTACTTTTAAGCAGTCTGCTTTTCCTGATTTCCTCCATTTCGTCTGGCCCTGCATTGCTGCTGCCAGAAAAAGAAAGGAGGAGAGAGAAAGAGAAGAGTGCATGTCAGTGTGACTGCATGGAGAATTTAGGAGTTACATGCATCTCTTCCTTCTCCTTCCTCGAATGCTGAGAGAATGAGACCTTTCCTTCTTCCTGGAAGGCTGAGAGAATGTGAAAGAAAAACTGAGGATGAGAGAATGTCACTTACTGTAGACCACCTTCTTGAGTTCAATGAATACGTATGATTCCAAGAAATGGCAAAATTTGCATTCTGCAAAGTGCATCCGGAATGTTATATCTTTTAGAATTATCATTCCAAATGGATGTTTTCAAATATGGCAAATTAATTGAATTTCAAATCTCTGTCTTCTGTCTACTTTTTTTTTGTTTCAATGCTAATTTAGATAAATGAAGCTGAGATTTGCTTTCTAATCATGCGGGAAATTGAAGCTTTACATTTGTGCAAGAATACCTGAATGCTGCAGTGTTTTGATTCCTCCTCTCCACCACATTTTGTCTAGTTTGTTTTCTTTTTTTAAAATTCTTTTGTGCTTAGGCATGGGTTTATGACCTTCCAAGGAGAAGTCGGAATCCATTCCCAGAAGCTAATTTTGACACATTGGGGATGCACAGTGGAGTGACGTGCCTCCTGCCTAAATCTCTGAATAGCAACACTAGGGTTGCCAAATCTCAGCAACCTGGTCCTGAGTTTTTGGTTTTCATTGGTCATCTCACGGCAGGAGACAAGGATGCAGATTTTCTAGTTTTATGGGGGGTCATCTCCAGCCAAGAGGCAGGGGCTGTGTGCAAATCTCCAGCTCAGTTAGAGATTGAGCAACTTAATATGATTTGCAAGACTGAATTGATCCATTGCTGCAACCCTCCTCCATGTCTATGTATTTACTTGGTTAACCTCCTCCTCTCTTCCCATTGTGGTTCCAGGGCTCATCCTCTGCTCTGCACCCCCCTTTTGACTAGAAACATGTAGGCTAGATTAAATGTTTCTTATCCTATCTCACGAAAGTTAGAAAGTTAGATGCATGAACGTTAGAATCATGCAAGCCATTGTATTCCCTATTACCATGTATGGATGTGAGACCTGGACAGTTAAGAAAGTGGATAGGAAGAAAATTAATTCATTTGAGATGTGGTGCTGGAGAAAAGTGCTGAGGTCACCATGGACAACTAAGAAGTCAAACAAATGGGTCATAGAGAAGATCAAACCAGGAATCTCTCTGGGAGCCAAGATGACAAGACTGAGGCTGTTGTACTCTGGTCACATCACGAGCAGGCACGACTCAATGGAAAAAGCAATAATGCTAGAAAAGGTGGAGGGAAGCAGAAAGAGAGGAAGGCCACATACTAGATGGATGGACTCTATTAAGGAAGTCATGGGTATGAATTTTCAGGAATGGGGCAGAGCAGTGGAGCATAGGGAGTCTTTGAGATGTCTCATCTACAGGGTCGCCATGGGTCGAGATCGACTCGAGGGCAGTTAACAACAACAGCAATCCTATCTCTCTGTGTAACTGAGAATGAACAGCTCCTTTAGCTAAGATTTCTGTCTTAATTTCCAAACAGTAAAATATGTTCTCTTTCTCTGTGTGTATTTGAATACAGCTATGAGGAATAGTGGTTAGTAGTGAATGAATAAGGCTTAACAATATCATCAGGGCCATCCTTAGGTCTCAGGTTTTGGCTTGAGTCTTGGAGCTAGGATGATCCTGAAGTGGCCACCCTATTTCCGGGTCTGGAGGAGTAGGGATGTTGGTTCTAAAATTCTAATTTCTCTCCACCTCTATATACTTCCAGTGTCAGTGCATTCCTGAGACACATAGGAATTCTGAGATCTTTTAAAGCAACATCTTATCAAGAGATGTTTGATATATTTCAAGGGCAGAGGTTTATCTAATCCATCTTGCAGAGAAACCACGGTTTCTTTCTAGCATTTGTCGGAGTGGCAGAAATCTTTCCTTCTCATATTGGCAGCAGTTCCTCTTTACAAATTATATGGGCGATCTCTCACATTTGGGGGGCTAACTGGCTCTTTCACAAATGTCCTCTTTCTTTTATGCTGTCCCACATCACCTGTCTTCAGGCTGTCACCAGCGTGGCCTGCTTGCCAGCCTTTCCGCAGGATGCGGAGACCTCAGAGAGCTGAGATGAATGGAAAATTACAATTCTGAAATGAATTAACATCTTGTCATCTTATCAGATGACTTGAAATGCCTCACAGCCCCCAAGGTTGGAACAGGCTAAGCATCCCCAGTTCCCTAAGGCATTCCTCATAGGGCATGGCTTCCAGACCCTTCATCATCTTAGTCGCCCTCCTCTGGACATGCTCCAGTTTCTCCACATCCTTTTTGAATTGTGGTGCCCAGAACTGGACACAGTATTCCAGGTGGGGCCTGACCAAAGCAGTATAGAGTGGCACTATTACTTCCTTTGATCTAGACACTATACTTCTATTGATGCAGCCTAAAATAGCATTGGCCTTTTTAGCCGCCGCATCGCACTGTTGGCTCATGTTCCACTTATGGTCTACTTGGACTCCAAGATCCCTTTCCCACGTAGTTTCATTCAGCCAGCTGTCCCCCATCCCATATCTGTGCATTTCATTTTCCTACCCTAAGTTCAGTACCTTGCATTTCTCCGCATTGAATTTCATTTTGTTAGCGCTGGCCCAGCTTTCTAGTCTATTCAAGTCACTTTGAATTTTGATCCTGTCTTCTGGAGCATTAGCTACTTCTCTGATGGAAAGTAAAGGACTGGAAGAGACTGGTCTTCACTGCTGTTTTAAATGAAGATACCATATGCAGGGTGGATGAAAAATAATGGTGCAAAATAAAGGTGTTGTATTTGATTTTGCACCATTCCTCTTGAATCATCTTGCATAGGATTTCTGTCTTAATTTCCTGGCAGGAAAATAGAAAAATATCCTTTCCTTCTCACTCTCCCTTCTCTCTCTTTCTGTGAGTGTGTTTGAATGTCAAGCAAAGTTGGTACTTAATGCATAAAGCTTAGTGACATTAGCAGGAGCTGTCCTTAAGTTTTGTCCCAGAAACATCAGAAAGAGCCTTACTTGACAACCTTACATGCAAGTTGTAATGGGCCCCATGAGCTATCCTGTTGCATCCCATTTTGATAGACAATACCCCGTCACCAATGTTGACGTAGGATGCCACTGCCAGTCCAGTTTGTTTCTGTAAGTGAAATGGCGAGGGAGCATCGTCTCCCCTTTTGTTGCAGGCAGAAAAAGGTCTTGGGCGGATCAATCTTTTCCAGGCTCCAGAAGCTGCACATGGAAGCCAGAACATGCTTACATACCAGCAAATACATGTACATGAAGCCTGACCTCTAAATCACTGCATGGACTTTGGGCAACTTTTGCAGCATGTCAATGCTCCACATGTATGCCCGGCCCCATCTGTATTTATTTGGCTTGGTTTGGGGAGTTAATATTGAAGCCCCATATTCAGAATATACTATTCCAGCAGTTTTACAGACTGCAGCTCTCATACAACTACAGTCCCTGGCCTATTTGGGAGAATTTTGGAAGGACAAAGTCAATGAACATCTGCTGTTTTGGAGGGGGCATTGCAGCCCGTGTGTTGTCAGGCGGCCCTGGCTGTAAGTAGGAATATCCCTTATGGATGGAACATGAAGAGGACAACAATAACAACTGCAATAATACTTATAATAAAGTAAAGATAACAAGTAACTAATTGCCTTCCTTTCCTCTTATGATTAAAAAGTAGTTTGTATAACCAGATATGTAGGTGGGACATTTCCTGCCAGCTCTGGAGTTATACAAAATCTCATGCTTTCTGTGCAGTACAGTTAAAATAAGTATAACACTATTTCATACCTGCTTCTCCCTATGGATTGAGAGGCATGGAACAATAACAAATAAACAATGCACAACTTCAGTTAAAACATGTTAATTAAAACAAGCAATAGTTTAAAAGGACCAATAAGGCATACATGTTCTAAAACCATCCTGGAAAATTCTGCCTGTAGCTCTACCGAATCCTCCAATGTTTCACAGATGAGAAACGGGATGTGTGTAGCCAAGCAACATCAGAGTGTGGTCAAGATGATTTTGCATTTTGAGCTCAATTTACAGCCATTGAAGTAAACTGAGAACAAAGGGGGGAAAGTGGGAGGAGGAGAAAGAAACTGGGACATTTTAAAAATAGCTGGAAAAGTAGAATGGATTGGGACTGTCCATGGCCAACTGAGAGCATTGGGGAGTATGATAGTTTTGTGGAAGGCAAGGCTTGGGATGATCCCGAACTGGCAACTCTGTGCAGCAAGAACGTTGTCATTGTTTCCCATATTGGGAAGCATTCAACCCTACAATTCTCCATCCAGAGTCTGAAATCTTCCTGTCTAGGAAGGCCTATCTCACGTGTCTTTCTGGACCAGTGATGCAGAAAGGAAGAGGCAAAGTGGAGGAACACATAAGGCCAGACTACATATGAAGTTCTTACTTGTTATTTGTCTCATTTCCGAATGTGCAAGAACCACATGTTCGTAGCAAGGCAGAGGGCAAGAAGCGGATGAAGAATTATTCCATCACCGCCTTGTGTGCTCGCACTTGGCTAGGCCTTGTGAATGTCACCTTGCCCCTCTCTGTTGTTGTTCACACATTATGGATGATCAGGAGCCTGCCAACACCCCAAGGGGATGATGCATGAGTATCCCACACTCTGTGGGCTTCCTTCAAACCAATTTTTGCAGTTTTTATCATGCTTTGGCCTGTTATCTGCAGCCTTTCGCGTCCATTTACTTACCTAAATAAGGAGAGAAAAGGGAAGGTTGCTTATTAGGAAGATAGTACTCACTTCATAATTCAGCTGAGCCTTACAAACTCAGCTAGTTCATAAAACAAGCCGGTTTATTACAAAAGTCAGCAGCGTTACTGGAAAATACTTTTCAGGTAAATGCTAGAACAATGCTTTTGTGGCTAAATCGTAAGAGGCATGTAGCCATTTGTTCACTGACGCACAAAAAAAGTCAAACAAGATCACAGATTTGCTCATCCTTATTTATAGGCCTAGAGACAAATGTTGAAATACAACCATTTAAATAAAAATAAAACACATCCTTCCATTCTGGGGAAGCGTGAGGACAGGTGACCTATCTACTCTGCTCAGTTTCAGTATCAGTATCATTGATGGTAACTTCAAAAATCCACCTTCTCCCAAACTGGGCAAACTGGGCTGACCCTCCATATGTTGTTGGAATTCCCAGCATTCTCTGCTATTGGTTATATTGGTTAAACTGCGGTGATGTGCATTTGAACAGCATCTGAGTTCTGTGATTCCCATCATTGCCTTCACTAATGGAGGTCTTTAAGCAGAGGACTGTCCGTTTTAAATTAGGCCAAATGGATACACATGTTAGGAGCTGTGTCTGCAGAGACTGCATATACTCTTCTATAGGAATTAGTTTGCTCAGTTGTTTATTACTTCTTACATACCTTCCAATTATCCCAATTTGTCAGGGAGTGTTCCGGTTACTCCTCTGTCAATCCCATTTCCTCGGCTGCTTTTAAAATGTTCCAGTTTCTCTCACCTTCTCCCACTTTCCCCCTTTGTCGGTTGCTCCAAACGAAGTTCAAAGCGCAAACATAGTTTGCACTCCATTAACTTGGCAGGGAGGAGAGGAGAGGAGAGGATGGAGCAGAATCTTGCCCTTCCCAGTAGGCTTTGGCAAAAGCAACTTGCTGCAGCATCTCCTGGCATCTGTGTTCTTCCTCATTAATAACTTTTGCCATCTTGAACACACTCTGATGTTGCTCAGCCACAGATATACCATTTCTAATATGTGAATTTTTGACCTCATTCCCACTACGTTTTAAATCGGATCGTGAATCGGTTTGAACTGGTTCACACGACCCTGGTTCCCACTTAAACTAAATTACTGAAGTGATTCTAATGGGGGGAGGGCATGCTCTAGACCCATTTAACCCGTGTCTTTTTGACACTGATTTTTCTCCTTCTTTTTAGATAAATTGATTCAGCGCAAGTCTAAACCACAAGCGAATCAGAATCAATTCAAATTTCCCCTTCGGCAGGCTGGAACTGATTCACTTTGAATCAATTCATTGTTGAATGGGAAGCACAAATGGGTTATTTAGGTGACAGAAAATTACAGAAAATGCGATTGGGCCACTGTAGTGTAAACCACAATCCGATGTCGAATTGATTCATCAATTCAGGTCGCACACCGATTAACCTGTAAGTGAGAATGAGGCCTTTTTGTATTATTACTGTATTATATACAGTGAATTTAGATTTTTCTTTTCTTTCTTTCTTTCTTTTAATAAGAAATGCCTTATGAATGCCACCCTCACTATCTGCTTTATTTGCCTCCTGAATGCCACCCTCACTATCTGCTTTATTTGAAAGTAGATCTAAAAGTTTAAAACATGAGCAGAGAATCTTTGAGATATTTGGGACTGCAGTTCCCCAAGCCAACATGGGCATTGGTAATGGTTTGTGAGAGTTATCCAAAATATCTGGGGAGCCATAAGTCTCCAATCCAGTTTAAAAGGCATCCCATGCCATTTTGGCAGGAAGAGGAGATAGAAAAGATTAGCCGTGTAATCCTATCCATGTTGAATTGGAAATAAGCCGTCTGCCAGTTCTTGTTGTTGTTGCTGCTGCTAGGTGCCTTTAAATAATTTCTGATTTATGATGACTATAAGACAAACCTATCATTTTCTTAGCAAAATTTGTTCAGAGGAGGTTTGTCTTGCCTTCCTCTGAGGCTGAGAGCATGTGACTTGACCAAGGTCACCTACGAGGGGGTATCCAAAAGTTTTAATGATCACCTTTTTAAAAAATTTAAAAATGGACAGAAAGTTTGTTTTGATTTGTAGTTGTTAACTTATCTCTATGTAGTCACTATCTAGATTTATACACTTTTCCCAGGGTTTCTTGACCCTCCGAATACCTGATATTGTAGAAGCCTGCAGGTTGCACCTGATGAGGATTTTACGCTTTAGTCACTTCTGGCAGAGCCAGCCACAAAAATAAAGGATGCAATGAGCTGATTTTCTCAGCAACGTGTACTTAGGGACCAATGATGACACTGACCAAATTTCATCAATATGCCATAATAACTTCCGGGTGATAATTATTACTTTACGATACCCCCTCATATGGCACAATCTGCAGACTTCTACAGTATCAGGTATTTGGAGGGTTAAGATATGCTGTATAATGTATAAATCTAGATAGTGACTACATAGAGATACATTAACAACATTAACAAACTTTCTGGCAATTTTTAAAAAAGGTGATCATCAAAACTTTTGGATACCACCTCGTAGTAGGTTTTCAAGCCCAAGGAAGGAGTTGAACCCTGGTGTCCAAAAGTCTTAGTCCATCACCCCACCATGCTGTGTCTTACTGCCAAGTGAAAATGTTTTTCTTCAAATCACTCTGTGAATTTCATGAATTCACATGGTGGTGGTAGTGAGTTCAGTTTTATTGAAATCAGTAGAATGTACTTGATAGAATACATCTATAGCATTTCCCATAAAAACAGAGGACAATTGTGGGTGAGGCGAAGCATTGTTTAAAGTCTATTTACAGTCCATGCAATTAAAACCTAAATTGCACATTTATACCAGTGTCAGCTGCTCAGACATTACAAAGGAAACTGAATAGAAAGAAACATATTCCCTTTGTAAATGACCCTGCCTATCTGCACATTAGATAAACTTTCAGTGGTGGCAGCGAAACTAGATTTTCCCTCCTCTTTCCTGCCAAAGCAACGAGGAAAGCAATTCCATATCTGAATTCCTCGCCATAAGAAAGCCACAGCAGTGAGAAAATAATTTTTCCCTTAAATGCTCCAGTTGAGACACAATCTTGCATTGTGACATATTGCAACACAGGCTTCAGTGATCACATTACATAACGGGATGCCGGTTAATGATCCAAGATAATAAGAGGCAAAAACCGAATATATTTGCCAACACACACATACACTAAAATATGCAGAAAGGCATAATTTCCTTGAGCGTGAAATGCAAGGAGAGATTTTGCCTTCCCCAACAGTCTTAGGAAAATAGGGCACAGAATGTATATCCCCCAAAGTTATTCATGCAACTCCTATTGATCTTCGTGCTTTCAGTTGTCACAGGAACGGATTTTTAAAAAACCCAAAACTAAAGATGTGTGAGGAATTTGCTCACTTGCATTTTTAAAAATGGAATTATCCAGCACCTCCAAGTCAGAATGCAGTAGATGCAATTTGTGGTTGAAAATCTCTAGTTTCTAGGTTTACTATGCATATTGCAGGGGGGAAAAGCGTTCAGCCACACGCATGCATTTGGAAAATGTACAAAAGTACTGCTGATGTTTCTGCGCTATACGCAAACACATCTTTTCTCTCTGTTTCACACTTCTCTCTGTTTTTTGTGCATCCTCAGAAAGGGATTCTGGAGGCAGCAGCGGCTATTTATCTTGCCTGTTATAGGTGGCCACATATATTAACAGTATTTGTTTATTTATTAATTTATTTATTTATTATATTTTTATCCTGCCTTTCTCCCAGGTTGGGACCCAAGGTGGCTCACAACACACACACATATTAAAACAACACTTTTAAAAAAAACCAATTAAAATAATCCAATTAAAACAGTAAAACAGTAAAAAGTTTTCAAACATATGACATGCAAAATGGACTAACTAGATTCGAATTCTTGTCCCACTTAAATTTTATTTCCTTGCTTGCTGCAGACACATGGCTATAATAACCTGGCAGTCCTCTTTCAGGATCCTCCCAATGGTGCTAAAAGTCTTCCAAATAGACTGAGTATAAGGAAGAAAAGAGGGGCTGGTCCAGAATAAAATGTTTTTGCGGAATGATGCTTCATTGTCAGAGGCTTTGTTAACAGAGGCACGCTTGTAGGGAGGAAGAGAGAGCATGATCTGTAGGCTAGCTTTACACAGCAACATTTTGTTGTAGCTCCCAGAAGTTTATATAGTTCTTACATGGTATTGCCACCAGGGCTGGTTTTAGGCCCTATTGTTGTAGCTCTCACATTAAGTTCACGTATTTCTTCACTGGTATTGCGATTAGTACTGGTTTTAGGGCCAGAGAACTAAGCAACTCTCGGTTGTTAGACTGAGGGGTGCCTAGCACAGATCACCACTATCAATACTGCAGCAGAAATAACAGAAAAAGTCTATCTTCCCTTGGAAAGGTGCCACCATGGACCTCCATAGTCAGGACTGTATTGTTGTTTATTGGCATTTAAAATTATTTGTGGGGGAAATGCATAATGGCGGCACCAATGGTATACTGTTCGTGTGACTGTGATCTAAAGGATGTCTGCTGGTGCGCCATTTTCTGTGATTGACAATTATGGAACTAAAAGTGCAGTTAAAAAACCCTGAAATTAAAATGATAACATTTTCAGGTGCCAAGGATGGTCCCCATGGGCCACCATTTGGTTTAGCTCTGGTGCTGTGTGCACATGTAAGCCAAAAACAAAGCATGCATCTTTTCCTTTCATTACTGTTTTATTCATAAGCATGTTTGTGCGGACTGAAGCTATTAAAATTTTGGCGATTAATCCTCTTTAATTAGGTGACAATGCTATAAAAGCCAACAGAAACTACACAAGAAGGATGTGTAGCATGGTGTATCTTAACCGTTGTGATCATCGGGAGACATTAGGGATGGAAATGGCAAGGCATTCAATGGCGGTAGCCACAGAAGCAAGAAAGTGGGAGCTGTATAAATGACTGAGATTAATGGTAATAAAGGAGCTAAAGAGTCAAACAAATCACAGGTCTATCACCAGCATCTGTCATCTTTCGACAGCTATCAGGAGGATGCCAACACCCCAGAAGAGCACATTATTTGATGCCTTTTGCTTCTAAGCTTGGGGGGTCAGCATACCCGCCTACATTTCACAGATGAAAACTGGAATATTTGTGGCCAAGCCACATCAGAGTGTAGTCAAGAAGGCAAAATTTATTAATGACGAAGAACATACAAAACATAGTTAGTTGAGGCTGCAACAGTTTGCTTTTGCCTGACCCTACTGGAAAGGGCAAGATGGGTATCCAGAAGCTTAGATGGGTTATGAGAATTGCAGTCCAAAAGATAACTTTAACAACACTCTGACCTGTACCATTTGATTAAACTGGAATATTTTTCTGGGTCCGGCACTGCAGTGAGCATCCAAGACTTAACATCAGCAGCTAACATCCTTTGCCAGCGTCAATAATTTCAGCATTTTGCCAGGGTCCGTCATACCCTGGACCTTTGTTTCATGTTTACCTTCCTCCAGCACCCCCAGACAGATGGGATCAGCTGTTACATTAATTTCCCGCAGTGCCCCCAAGTTGTATCCTTCTGCCACACTCTGCGGGAAAAGATGATGGAGGTTCAACGCCACTTATGCTTCAGAGACTGTAATTTGCCTAAGGTTCTTTCATGGAGCTGGGCAAATAGTACAGAGCAAGTGACAGGTTCCTCCAGTTCTTGAAGTGTTCCTCGATTTCCCTTTCATCTAAAATTTTGTTTTGAATCTTACAAAAAACAACACTTTGCAAAAGTTAATTCACACCATGACATTTTAAGCAGCTGTTCGGCTGAAGAATTCTGTCTGTGTGCTGCCATATGGGCCTCGTTTCTTTGATGTGAAGATTACATGGGATTCTGTTTCATGCTCTTATCTTCCCAAAGTACAAAACAGCACTAATAACCCATAAGATTTTGACACATAGCATGTGTCGGAAAGCATCCCTATCCCCTCTATGCAAAATACCACTTCTCGGGCTGTTTACAAACCAAACAAACATAAAGACATTTTTTAGCAGTGATTTTCTGTGAGTTTTTAGATGTTTCAGCAAACAAACAAACAAGCATTGTCGCAGTTGTGCATTAAAACTAGGGAGGGAGTACTTTTCCATGTTGTTTACCCTTGATGTACAGCTAACATTCATGACAGGCAACAAAAGCAAGTATTTAAATGCATAAATACAATTTAGAAATATTATTCTAACTAAATTTCTGGGACATGAAATTTGTGTGTGATAAAAGTCTTAAGGATGCCAAAAGATATTGCAATAACGACAGAAAGAACACTCTCTATAGCAACGCAGAGGTAAATAGCCTGATAGCTGGAAAAGATGGGATCTAGGGTGATGCAGTGGTGGAGTGTTGGACTAGGATTTTGGGATGGTGGTGTCACTAAACGGGTGCAGGTGGATGGACTTTACTGGTTGACACATCAGAGGAGGGGTGATACCCAGTTGGAACCAGTCACTCCCAGTTGGCAGTTGATGGGCAGTCAGGTTAGTGAGTGAGTGGGAAGAGAAGGTGGGAGGGCAGGGAGGCTATTGCTGCCACCGCCACTTAAAATCCCTGTCAATGTCTGGTGGGTAAAAAGGACATGGTGCCACCTGATGCCACACAAAACATCTTGCAATCGTGCTGTCTCACTGCATAATGTTTAGACCTGTTTGCAAATGGACTCTCAAAGTTTTCTGCTCTATTTGCGGGCACAGAAGATGTAAAAGACATTTCACAAAACCTCTCCGGCACAAGGAGAAATTCTTCAACAGATTCTCAGGAGAGGGTTACATGATTAGCCGGGACAGTAAATGTAACTTCTGTTCTCTTTCCTGCTCCCATGTCTTCCCCTTTCCTGATGCACATAGCATCAGTCTTGACAAGCTTGGCCACCATTTTCTTCCTCTGTGCCCTGGGCCTAGCATTGGTCTGTGGCATATTAGATGTAAGCCTACATAGCACACATCTCCACATGCAGTTATGCATTAACTGTGCTAAGAACCCTGAAGTTGAATGGCAACACTGTACAGTTTAATGAAGACACCCAATGTGCATCTTCATCCATGTGCAATGCGCAGTGTACCTCTGCATGAGCAACACCACTGCACGTGTGACTACCATTTCCATAATCTTAAAGTGAATGAAGGTGTTCAGTTTCGGGAAAAAAACAGCCCAACATTTCACAAATGAAAACTGGGATACCTGTGGCCAGGTAAATCAAAACGTGGGGTCACGATAGCAAAAGGCATTAATGAGGAAGAGCAGATAAGCTAAGAGAAGCTGCAGCAGTTTCCTTTTGTCCGAGTTGACTGCGTAGGGTAATATTTCGCCACCCGCCTCTCCAGTCTTCCTCCACTCAGCTAAGCTGATAGAATAAAACATATTTTGGATCTATATTTGCAGTTTGCAGCAAGCGAAGTAAGCTGAGAACAAAGGGAGAAAGTGGAAAGACAAGAGAGAAACTGGGACGTGTTAAAAGCAGCTGAAAAAGTGGAATGACAAAAGATTCAACAGGATTGTCCCTGCCAAACTGGGATAACTGGAGGATATTCAAAAATACCCCACTGCTTCTATAGTAGAACAGACATGATTCTGGCCATTGTGCATGTATACACAATGGAGCTTGTGAACGAGGCAGCCATTTCTGGATAGGATGAAAAAGCAGCAAATAGTTAAGAAGGCGTTGTATTTTTACTGCCAGGGAGATAGAACAAGGTGTTTACAGACTTTTGTACTTCAGGTGCCAAAATCATTTTTTGTTGACTTTAAGTATTAAGAGCCATCTATTAAATAGCAAAAATGTCTCGGGGCTAGAGAGGGAATGGCAGCCACCATAAAAATGGTGGAGAATGTGTAGAGGAAATTTTGTGAAGTGTCATTCTTTTTCTAGGGGTGGCATGACAAAAGTTACAATGTGAGAAATTCTGGTGTGTGTGTGTGTATGTATGTACATATACATGCCGGCTAGCAGGCACAACTGTCAACATACAATACCTTATACCTTCTTTTCTCGTCCTCTTGAAAAGAGATTTCTTATAATGGCAAACTATTTTAGAAGCAGCCCTTGAATGACAGGCTGTTGGCTCTTGGCTGTTCCAAGGCCCTAACCTTGCCAAAATCTAGGCGCCCTCTGAAGCAACCTGTCACAGTAACCTATATGTTTGCTCTCAGCTTGCAAATACTGAATGACAGAAATAGGATTTTGCCATATGACACAGCTTGCAAGCAGTGGATTGGACTTTGCTTTGGTCTGGAATATCCCTTCAAAGCATATCGACAAAAGGAAAGTTGGATATTAGCCTTAGTGATGCCTGAGGGCAGCCATTCTTTAATCTGGTGAAAGACAGAGAAAGAAGTTATTAGCAGCACTATATTATATCACTGACATAAGATAAGACTTGTATAAAGCTCCATCAACTCAACTCAAATTTGCATTAAAGCAATGGCCATTACCATACTCTCCAATTGTCCCCATTTGACAAGGACAGTCCTAATGAATCCATAGTTGCCCTACTTTTTTCAGCTACTTTTAAAATGTCCCAGTTTCTCCCTTCACCTCTCATTTTCTCAGTTTGCTTCAACTGTAGCAAACTGATCTATGTAAAATTAAAATTTAAAAAAAGTTTGCACCAAATCAACTCAGCAGATGGGAGGAGAAAGGAGAGGAGGAGTGCAGGGTCCTGCACCTTCCAGTAAGTGGAGGCAAAAGCAAACTACTGCAATTTTTCCTCTTTTTTGTGCATTCTTCCTCTTTAATAATGTCATTTTGACCACACTCTGATGTTCCTTAACCACACCTGTCCTTGTTTTCATCTGTGAAATGTTGGAAGGTATAGGCTTGGACCAGTGGTTCCCAAACTTTGGTCCTCCAGATGTTTTGGACTTCGACTCTCAAAAGCCCCAGCCAGCTTGGTCAACAGCCAGGAATTCTGGAAGCTGGAATCCAAAACATCTGGAGGACCGACGTTTGGGAGTCACCAGCTTGGACTAGAAGGCCATTGAGGCAGAAAACTATCCTTTTGTAGGACACATAGGACAGATTCCTATTAGTTACATTGACAAGCCATCTGTTCTTGGACAAGCTGGAGCATTTCTAGAGGAGGGTGACTAAAATGGTGAAAGGTCTGGAAACCATGCCATATGAGGAGAAACTTAGGAAGCTGGGTATGTTTAGCCTGGAGAAGAGAGGGTTAAGAGGTTATATGATAGCCCTGTTGAAATATTTGAAGGGGTGTCATACTGAGGCTGGAGCAAGCTTGTTTCCTGCTGCTCCAGAGAATAGGACCCAGAGCAATGGATGCACATTGCAGGAAAAAAGATTCCACCTAAACATTAAGAAGAATTTCCTGACAGTAAGGGCTGTTCAACAGTGGAACACACTCCCTCAGAGTCTCTTTCTTTGGAGGTCTTTAAATAGAGGCTGGATGGCTATCTCTTAGGGGTGCTTTGATTGTGAGTTCCTGCATGGCAGAATGGGGTTCGACTGAATGGCCTTTGTCGTCTCTTCCAACTCTGTGATTCTATGATTGTATGATTCCCTGCTGTAATGAAGTGAACTGTGTTTCTATTTAAATTGCATTTTTTTTGTAAATTTACATCAGTGTGCATAAATTGCTAGAAGCAAATGTTGTGCACATCTGTATCCTCTTTTGTGCTACTGCTGGGCATCTTCAAAGCCTTTCTTTTGTCTTCATTTTAGGTTTTCATCTTTTAACTGGACTTTGCCTGGGGAGCAGGGGTCACAGGTTTAATCACCAGCATTTCCAAAGAAGGCTTGAGCAGATAGACATCTCTGAAATCCTGAGAAATGGAATCAAGTCTCAACAGTTATGAACTGTGAGAGCTAAGTATCTGATTCCGTATTAAGGTGCTTCTTATGAGATGGGTTTTCTAGTTCCTACATTGCTAACCACGATTGCTAGAGCAAGATAGAAACTCCCTTCTGACTTCACTCACAGGAGAGACTGATGTTGCTCGAGGAATCATTTTCTGCCATGTGAAACTGTACCATGTGTGCATCCTATAAAATGTCACACATAGACTGCACCCACATGGCAGAAATAATCCAGTTTGACACCACTTTAAATGCCATGGCTCCTTGCTATGGAATTCTAGGAACTGGAGCTTCTTGTGGCCCCAGAGCTCTCTAACAGAGAAATCTAAAGGTATCACAAAACTACAGTTCCCATAGCAATGAACCTTGGCAGTTAAAGTAGTGTCAGACTGAATTATTTCTGCAGTGCAGATGCAGCCATAGGAGTTTATCACACAAGGAAATTTGGGGGTATACTCCAAAGGCAATCCGAACGCAATCATGGAGTTTCACATATTTGTGTAATAACTTATCTCACGCAATTTCGGGCAATGGAGGGTCATTTTCGGGCAATGGGAAGTCACTCTGAACGCATTCTGAACGCAACTAGAACTCACGTAAATTCGCTAAACTAGCGAATTTATGTGAATTCGAATTGGCTCCATTCGAAATTGGGAGAAATTCCTCCCCATGTGATAAACTCCAACATCTCTTTTGAAATTCATGTTGTTATACATCCAGATCTTTTGTAAGAACCAGATTTCTACCAGCCCCCAGGGACTGATCAGAGAGAGGATTGTTCTTTTTTCAACATATGGTGGAAGAAGACTTTTCGAGGTGTGCCTGAAGAATTTTGCCTGTGCCAATGACAAAATCCCCAGTCAGTGGGTGCACCATCTGACATGCAGAACTTTTCCCCAGCTTCTGAACTGCTCAGGGCTATTGATTTTGTTCATAATGAGCCGTGGCTCTGCTATAGATAACTGTACTCAGCCTCCCTCCCTCTCATTCTTGGCAATCTATGGCTGGCTGTCACAATACTCCCAGATGCTATCAGCAGCCGGTTGTCCGTCTCTTGCTCCAACAAACTGTCACCACATGAATGCCAAGACAGGTGTAGGCCTGAGGGTACAGCAGGTGGTGCCACCTGTGCCCATTAAAGGCCTGCTACCCAGCTGTGACAAAGGACCATTCATACGCCAGGTAGGAAACACCTCAACTATTTTCCTTGCCTGCTTTTTGTCCCTGGATTTTTCAGTTTTAAATTACTGGAAGTGGAGCTGATGCATTAGGAATCGTCCATTATTCTGTGCATGTTTATTCATTTCCAGATTTTGTCCAAAGCACTATATACATGGGAAAGTGATGGTTCTACATGTTTTCCCCCTGAGGTTTTGATTCCTTGTCTTTTGCCCTGCCATGCATTGCTAGGTGAATAGTATAGCACATTGATGGAAAACCATAGCAGGACAGACTAAACTCCACGTTTCTAATGGCTAAACCACTCTGACAGTTTTAAATATGAGAAAATAGAGCTCTAATTTAGGGTGTCCCAATATTTTTGGCTCAGCGGACACATTTCGAAAGTTGACAAGATATCCTCATGTAATTGCTGCCGTGGTGGTTTTGGCTAGTCACAAAACAGGTACTACTAAAAAAATTAAATAAAACAAATACCCGTAAAATAAAATGTGCCCAGGAATCTTTGTACGGGTTAGCAGGTGCCCTGATAGGATGCAAATGGAAATCCCTGACCTGCAGCCCCCATCATCCTTACTTCATAAAAATACAACTTGTTTTTAAGGTGGGGTTGCTCAAGACTGGCAGGTGGATCATTATGAAATCTCTGTACTTGGTTTGAATGTTGGATTATGAGGAGTCGAAGGCTTTCATGCCCAGCATCCATAGTTTTTTTGTGGGGCTTTCAGGCTATGTGGCCATGTTCTAGAAGAGTTGGATTATGACTCTGGAGAGCAGGGTTTGAATCCCAGCTTGGCCGTGTCAACCCACTGGGTGACCTTGGGCAAGTCACACACTCTCAACCTCAGAGGAAGGCAATGGAGAGCCCTCTCTGAAGAAACTTGCCAAGAAAACCCCATGATAGTCTTGCCTTAGGGTCACCAGAAGTTGGAAATGACTTGAAGGCACAACAACAAGAACAAGAACAAAAAGTGCATAGGCCAGGACCCTGCATGGTTTTTAGATATATATAAGCATTGCAGTTATGGTACTGTACACTGAATTCCAGCAAAAGCCGCCCCACACTTCCCACTTTCTGGGTAGCAGCCACTGTAAGCAATGGGGGTCTGTTCTCCTGTTGCTTGAGAAGAAGCTGGATGTCATTTCCATCCCCTCCTATGTGAGATCTCCATCGTGACAGGTAGAAATAGTATCCTTGTCACAATTGCCCCTCTGACCAAAGATGGTTCATGAGTGAAAAGGGATGGACCTCCATTGATCAAGCGGCTGGTGGCTGGTAAGTGGAGACTGGGGGACATTCACAGTCTCTACATAGCCCCTAAACTAGTGGCTACATAGGGACCATGAATATTTAATAGTCACAAGAGCATAACTCCAGGTTACATGTTCATAACTGCTGTACTTTGCCATCCGTATGTGGATGACCCTCAGTTCTATTACAGTCATCCCTCCATATACATAGATTTTTTTTAATCCATAGATTCAACCATGCATGGCTTGAGAATATTTTTAAAAAAATATAAATTCCAAAAAGCAAACCTTAATTTTGCCATTTTATGTCAAAGACACTATTTTAGTATGCCATTGCATTTAATGGGACTTGATATCCACCGTGCGTGTGCGCCTGGAACCAAACCCAATGGATACCAAGGGCCCACTGTACTACTTTCTATCACAAACCAAGGAAGCAGTTTGATCCTAACCTGGTACTGTCATCTGTTGTGGACTGGATGAGAGTGAACAAACTGAAACTTAATCCAGACAAACTTTCGTAGACTTCAATCTACTTCTTCAGATGCTTTTGGAAGTAGACTGAACTTCTTTCTTTCAGTTAGCCTCAAAGGGGCTACAAGATCTCTCTACATACTGATTCTCTACAGACTAACATGGCTAGATCTTTGAATTAACCAGATAAGATGGAGGTGCTGTTGCTCAGCTTAGTGGAGCCATGACCTGTCATTGCATCTACCTCTTGTGGCATTCCTACATGTGGCGTGCATGGCAGAGTTTTATCCACATTCCATGTTTCATGTCTTCCTTCCACGAGGCAAAGAAGGGGAAGCAAATGTAAGTAGGAGTATGATAAATTGTTGCTGTTGTTGTTAATCACCCTCACACTGATCGTGACTCATGGTGACCCTGTGGATGAGACATCTCCAAGACCCCCTATCCTCCACTACTCTTCCTAGTTTCTTCAGATTCATACCTGTGACCTCCTTAATAGAGTCCATCCATCTAACATGTGGTCTTCCTGTTTTCCTAATTCCTTCTACTTTTCCCAATATTATTGTATTTTCTAATGAGTCGTGTCTTGTCAAGATGTGACCAAAGTGTGACAGGCTCTGTTTAGTCATCTTTGCCTTCAGGGAGATTTCTGGCTTGATCTGCTCTAGGAGCCACCTACAGTGGTCCCCCGGGTTACGAAGGTAATCCGTTCCAGATTACCTTTCGTAACCCGGAAATAGTTGTATCCCGGGGGACCGCTTTAAGAGACGGACCGCGCGGCCGATTTAAAGGGGCCGCGCGGTTTTTCCCTTTCGTACCCCAGGGTTTTCTTCGGATCCCGGGGGAATTTTAGCGGTCCCGCCGGTTTCGGCTCCCGGGGATTTCGTTCCCCTGGGGCTTTGTATCCCAGGGGACCACTGTATTTGTTCTTTTTGCTGACCATGGTATCCTCGGCACTCGTCACCAGCACCACATCTCAAATGAATTTATTTTCTTTCCCCCTTTGCTAAAATTAGCCTTGCTAAAAAAATGGAATGATGATGATGATGATGATGATGATGATGATTTATATGCCGCCCAATCACAGGGAATCTGGGCGGCTTACAACAGAGGGGATTATACAAGCAATAACAATAAACATGAATAAAAAAAAAACCAAATGGCAATGCATTAAACAATAGCAATAAAATAAGATAGCAGTTAATAATAACAATAACTAACAAAAATACATAACAATAGCAATAAAAATACATAGTAACATGTCAAAACATTCATTTATGAATTTGGGTGCAAAGAATAATAGAATCTTAACCTTGGAAAGAGCTGCAAGGACCATGTAATCCAACTTCTTGCCATGCAGGAATTCCCAGTTTAAGCATTCTTGGGAGGTGGCTGTCCAACGTCTGTTTAAAGACCTCCAGAGAAGAAGAGTCCACTACCCTTCAAGGTACTATCAACCAATTCTTACAATAAAGAAGTCCTTTCTAACATTCAGTCAGAAACTCTTTTCTTATAATTTTAATCCATTGGTTCGTGTTCTAGTCTCTCAAACAGCAGATTGACCTAAATACATTTTTCCTAGACTAATATGTGGATTTGAATTTGTCTATCATTGTTTGTACTTTCCGAATGTTCTGGTTCTTTTCTCAACTCAAAAAAAAAAAAAAAGTTATCGAAACACATTTTAAAATGTGTGTTTTGAGAGATAATGTGTTCCAACATACACACACATTTTCATGTGGATTTTAATTTATTTATTTATTTATAGAAAAATGCAAATCATGCCGAAACGGGACAGAACGTACTTCTGAGAGAACTCAGATTGGACATAGACTGATTCATCCCTCCGTGATTAAAAGGAATCGCTTCTAAAGTTTCAGTTCCAAGGCCATTTCGGGAATGACCAAGTTATTTTTGTGACATGAATGTATGAGTTTAATATCAGCCGTGTGTTTAATATCGGCCAAGCAGACTCCCCATCCAAGGTGAAAGTCATCTTCCAAGGGCACAAAGATCTCAGCCAAGTGGCCCTGAAGCACAGGAACGGAGAGACCCAAGGAGCCCTGAACTTTCTAAAGCACAACGGGAAACTGGATTATTTGTAGCGTTGTTGGGTTTGATTGCAGCAGCCGGGGAAAAGCAAAATTCATTTCATCGGCGGATGTTTTGCAGTGCTGCCAAGAAAGTATATTACCAAGAGATGTTACCTAACAAAGCTCACACAGCTTGGCCAGCCGTGAGTGAAGGCTTTATGAAAACAACTTGAAGGATCAGTAAATGAATCTGGAATTAGACGTATTTGTCAAAGCTCTTGACAAAACATCTGGGGCTGCAGTTTCTAAAGGTACCAAACGAGCTGGGTTTTTGGCTGGTGAGAAGCTCAACAACAGATCTCTGTCTGACAGGGCTTGACTTTTCCCTTAGACTTGTACAATATAATATTCATCAGTAGCACAAAAAACAAACCAAAATAAAAACCCATAAATATGCAAGAATAGGGCAAAGGCATGTAGGCTTATCAACATGTCTGAAAAACTTAAAGAATATTTCTCAGCTCTAACTCTCCAGTGACCGCCTCTATTGACAATCCAAATAATTATTTTAAAGATTTATACCTGCCTGCATTTCTTGTAAAAGATACCAAAAAACCTACGAAGAATGAACAAACAGATTAAGTTGAAGCCTGGGATTAAACAGGTCCGCATTTTTGTTGTGTGTCATCAGTAGCAAGAGGCAGGATATAAAATAATAATAATAATAATAATAATAATAATAATAATAATTTGAGCCAATGTGTTGTTGTAGTTAGAGCATCTGGGACCCATAGCTGCTCTCAATATTAAGAGTACAGTACAATTAAAAACATACAAAAGGGATACATTAAAATAGAATTGAATTATTACAATACTAAAATAAATTGCATACCAATGATATTATGGGACAATATGTGGATTAAAGAAAGGATTAAAGTTTACCTTAAATTAGTATTTGAGACAGAATTTTAAATAGAGATGTATCATTGGTATTTGACACCTGGCAATATTTCCAAAATGTACAAACGTTCTTCAAATATTTGCTGGAGATGTAAAGAGAAAGAAAGGGCTTTTAAAAACATATGTGGTCAACCTGCGATCTGGCAAAGAGATGATATAATAAGGAATAATGGAGTGCACTAGAGAGTTCCAGAAAGAAACCAGCATGCGCTTTATAGATTACACCAAAGCCTTTGACTGTAGAGACCACGAAAAGCTATGGATGGTTCTTAGAGAGCTGGGTGTGCCAATCCATTTGATTTTTTAAAAACTAGAAAACACATAAGGATAATTTATAACCCTTTCCCCCAGGAAACTACTCATCAATCACAATTCCCATATATCACTGAATGTGATGGCAACACTTATGACATAAACAAGTAGCAAAATTAAAACGACACCTTTAAATTACAATAGCATACACATAGCCTAAATGTATTTTCATGAATATATATGTGATTAAAATGAAAATTTGGTAAGATGTTGGGTTTTTAAAGAAAATTTTTAAAAATTTAAAAATTTAATATTTTAATTTTTTAAAAATATTTAATTAAAAAAAACAACAACAGAGGCCTCTCAGTTCTCTTCCTACAGAGTCTTGCTCCACTCACACTATGGACTCCACTCACACCATGGACTCTATCACACAGAGTTTCTTATTTAAATGTTGAGAGCATCAGTGACTTTCCTGGAGTCTCTCTGCAGTGGTAGGCACTGGTAAGCCTAGCTCTTCATCCGACGGTTGTAGTTGCAGCGGACTCTGCCCCGAGGGTTGTGGCTGATAGGAACTTTGCTCTTTGTGGCTGATGGGAACTTGGCCCCTCTGCTGGAGGTCTTTAAGCAGAGGCTGGATGGCCATCTGTCGGGGATGCTTTGATTGGGAGTTCCTGCATGGCAGAATGGGGTTGGGCTGGATGGCCCCTGTGGTCTCTTCCAACTCTATGATTCTATGATTCTAAGCCACGTGACGTGTCTGTATCTGATGGCAGATAATGGAGTTTTTCACACGGGAGGAATTTCTCTCAATTTTGAATGGAGCCAATTTGAAATCTGATTGCATTCGGAATGCGTTCAGAATGACTTCCCATTTCCCGAAAATGACCCCCCATTGCCCGAAATTGTGTGAGTTACTCTAATACGCAATTACGTGAAACCCCATGATTGCGTTTGGAATGACTTTCCGTTGCCCAAAATTGTGTGAGATACACTCATACGCAATTAAGTGAAACCCCATGATTGCGTTCGGATTGCCATTGCATGATACCGCCAAATTCCGTCGTATGATAAACTCCAATGGAGAGATGTTTCAGGATAGAGCTATGTAGGCCAAAGAATCTGTTCTGAATCTCCCAGGCCAGTCTTCTCCCCTTAGCAGGACACTACTGTATCGCAAAGTGGTGGGAAAAGATTCTGTTGCCAATCCAGTCAGTTTCTGTGTCTGGAATGGGGAGTGGGTGCCATCTTGTCTCTCCTTCCCCTCTGACATCTAGACCCAGTCCTGCTTTCCCTACAGGAAAAAAATAAAAGTGAGTACATGCCTCTCTCAAATGGCCATAATTTTTATTTTAAACATCTTTAAGCGTTGCAAATCGCTTGTCAGAGCTCCTCACAAAAGCTAACAAATTACTGTTTTGCTGAGAAGTGGTTTAAACTGTGTAAATCAGATAAATAAAAGTGAGGGTTGCGCAGTCCCACTCTTCCTGAGGCAGCTGGAGACGCGCCCGAAACACGCACATTGCAATTTTCCAGAGCTGCCAGCTCTTTGGGACCATTAACCCATATCTATTAGGAGCAACAACAGCATAACTGAATCTCTTTATCCTTCCATTTTATTCTCAAATCACAAAAGAGAGAGAAATTCCAGAGAGAAATTCCTCCCCCCACCCATGCAATATTATGCAAATGCACACATGTACCACACACACATATCTATGTATATAGCAGTGATTCTGGAATCGGATTATTTTCCCATGTTATTCTAGAATATAGGAAACAGGAACTGGACTTTAAAAAAAATCTTGATAACCACATAGCCCTCTTCTACCTAAAAGTCTTCTGCATCATTAAGAGCATAGGAAGCTCTGTTATACTGAACGGACTCTGGGTCTTGTCTTGCTCGGTATTATTTACACCAGCCTTCCACAACCTAGTACCTTCCAGATGTGCTTCATTGCAACTCCCATCAGCCCTAGGGGATTTTCGCATTTACTTTTTTGTCTGATCCAGGCATGGGATGGGATCGGGATGGAACGGATGAAAATGGGTGTTATCGCACACTAAATTGCTGCTGCGCTGCCAGCTGACCACCACCCATCCCCAAGCTGGCCGATTTTGAAGGATGGAAAGCTCCAGTATTCCCAAAATTGGCAGGGTAAGCATGGCTCGGGAATAGGTGGTGGTGGGCTGGCAGAGCAGAAGCAATTTTGTGTGTGATAATACCTATTTTCCCCCATTGCAGCCCGATCTCATCCATGCCCAAATCAAGCAAAAAATGCATGTGAAGTAATCTCCCTAGCTAACATGGCCAATGGTGAAGATCATGGGAGGTTTTTAAAA
The DNA here is from genome assembly GCA_034509955.1 of Urosaurus nigricauda. NCBI lineage: Eukaryota > Metazoa > Chordata > Lepidosauria > Squamata > Phrynosomatidae > Urosaurus > Urosaurus nigricauda. Next base: position 21,002,445 of record JAOEGL010000012.1, on the reverse strand, counting down.
TTTATTTATTTATTTAGAGTATTTATGTCCTGTCTTTTAGACAAAAAGTCTCCCTGAGTAGCTTACAGATCATTGGAATCATAAAATCATAGAGTTGTAGGAGTACACTACTAAAACATTCCTGAAAGATGGTCATCCAGCCTCTGTTTAAAGTCCTCCAAGAAGGAGAGTCAAACTGGATGGCCGTCTGTTGGGGATGCTTTAATTGGGAGTTCCTGCATGGCAGGGGGTTGGACTGGATGGCCCTTGTGGTCTCTTCCAACTCTATGGAGTTTATCACATGGGAGGAATTTCTCCCAATTTCAAATGGAGGCAATTCGAATTCACGTAAATTTGCAAGTTTAGAAAATTTACGTGAAATCTAATTACATTCGGAATGCGTTCAGAATGACTTCCCATTGCCTGAAAATGACCCCCCCATTGCCCGAAATTGCATGAGATACTTTAATACGCAATTACGTGAAACCCCATGACTGCGTTCGGGTTGCCATTGCATTATACTCCCAAATTCTGTCGTATGATAAATTCCTATGATTCTATGACCCCCTTTGAGGCAGTCCATTCCACTCTCAAACAGCTCTTACAGCAAAGAGGTTCTTCCTAACGTTATGGTGGAACCTTATTTCTTGTCATTTGAATCTATTGGTTCATGTTCTAGTCTCTCGAGCAGAAGAAAACCATCTTGTTCCATCTTCTACATGATGACCCTCCAGCTATTTAAAGATAGTTATCACGCCAACCTCTCAGTGTTCTCTTCTCCACACTAAGCATACCCAGCTTCATAAGTCATTCCTCCTAAGGCCTGGCTTCCAAATCATTGATCATTTTAGTCAGCCTTCTCTGGACACATTCCGGCTTGTCAATATCCTTTCTAAACTGCAGCATCCAGAATTGGACATAGTATTTCAGGTGAGACCTGACCAATTAATTTGACACTTACTGTGTGTGTTAATACATGAGGTCATGTGAAAATGATTCTGCTTTTGTGGGATTTTCCCGTTTTAAATCCCGTTTCTGCATGTGATAAACCCCATGTGATAAACTCCATAGCTATGCATTTGTAACGATGTTTGCCATCTAGGCTTTAGGGCATTGTATTTTGTAGAAAACACAATGCTTTTATGGAGAAATGTATTTTGCACCAAATACAATGCTTTTTGCACAAAAAGCAATGCAAACCAAAAAGTGCTGATCTCTTGCGCTGTTACTCAGAGGCAAAAATCTTATGTCTGTTGACAATGTTTTTAATTGATGTCTTGATGTGTTGAAACATCCATTCTCTTCAAGGATGAGAAAATTTGTATTCCTAGGCATATATTGTAACTATCCCAGCCCTGATATCATGTATCCCCAAATGCAGACAGCTATTTGGGTCTAGATCAACAAGCCTATTCTACCATTAATTCAGGAGCAGAACTTTTGTAAAGCTAATGGGCGTTAACTCTCCATTTATGGCCAATGATCACAACAGGGATTATTCACAACAGTATTTTGTTGTTTCGAAAATTCATTTCCTCTCCAACTGCTGTTTGAGTTGCAGCTTTGCCTAGAGAGAATAGACAAGCTTCTGGGGTATGGTAAATGATGCCAATTTCCTAGGTAATAAAAAGTACTGTTGTTATGACTTTCTGAACCCTGGCTGTGTTACATCGTTGCTATTCCCCATGTGGCCAAAAAGCCAGGAATATTCTTTCTATGGATGTAATAAGAGGCTGCCAATACTTGGACCAAACACAGTTTTCAAATACACTCTCTTTGCAGTTCCCAAGTGCTTATTATGACTACCTGTTTTTGCATCTCATTCTTTCCCTAAGGAATGCACACCATTCCCCTTTTCTTGTCTCCACTAAGCCCATGATCAGCTAACAAACTTTGTGGAGACAGCGGAGTTTATCATACGATGGAATTTGGGGGTATAATGCAATGGCAATCCGAACGCAATCATGGGGTTTCACATTATTGCGAATGAGTGTATCTCATGCAATTTCGGGCAATGGGAAGTCATTCTGAACGCATTCCAAATGCAATCAGATTTCACGTAAATTCACTAAACTAGTGAATTCATGTAATTGCGAATTGGCTCCATTCGCAATTGAGAGAAATTCCTCCCATGTGATAAACTCCATAGGAAATTGACCCCAAGGCTCCATCCAGCCCTTCAAACATTATTTCATACTACCTCTGGAAACTCATCACACTGGATGGTAGAAGGGAAATAACTAATCGCCTCTTACTTGAAAAGAAGGTCTGTTTTTTTGCAACAGGAAGGTCGCACAAAAGCCATTGAGCATGATCTCAGTCCACTGAAAAATTCTGTACAAACCAAAGCACCTGGCAGGGTCAGCTCTTTGTTAATGAGAACCAGAAGGAAATAACAATATTGGGGCATTGTCAGAGCATATACTACTGCTCCTTCTCCACGTGATGATTAAATATGTGAAAGGGATGCCTGAAAAAAAAAAGGAAGGATATTGTTTTATTTTATTTATTTTGTCATTACAGTGTGCAAGTATACCGTGATTTTCTCTGGAGCAGGCAACAAACCATGAATGACAAATCCACCAATCTTTCCATTAAGCATTAGCAACATGTGCCGAGGATTCTCAAAGCACAGCAAATGCAGCAACGACAATGGCTTTCTTTGCCTGTATTCTTTCTTGTGTTGCTCCTAAACTATATTTGAACTGAAAGTACATTGCTGGAGGGTGCAATGGTGCCGAGGCGGGGGGTGAAGAGTCCCACGCTGACAACCGTAAGGTGAAAAAGAGCTTAGACGATGAAAAGGAGCCAGAAAAAGATTACCCTCACTCTCCCTGGGCTCATTTAGGAGATTAATCCAGCAAACCTTACATTGCAGCCTTAATGCTGTCTTGCACCCATCTTTTCCTTTGAGTGCACTGGTGCGGAGTAGCACAAGCCATTTAAACACTGAAATAGCAAGGCTTATAGTATGTTGCTTATGCTACAGAAACTTCTCACTTCATGGCTTTCAGTCTTGGAGTTACTCTCCTCCTTGTCCTTTTTACAACTAAGGTTGGTTTCCCAAATACATTCAACTGCTTATACTTTTGGTCCAGAGCTTGGAAGTAACTTGTTACAAATAACGAGTTACTCGAAATTCATTGCTTGTGGCAACAGCAAAGGTAATGTAACATACTGTAGTCATGTCTGAAATGTTGGAATTAATTACAAGTGACTTGTTGGATGAGATACTATGTTGTCTCAATGTAGGATACATTGGCCGTCTGATTATAAGATTATATGTACAGCACTGTGTAAATTTACAATGCTATATAATAAAGGATAATAATAATGATAATGATAATAATAATAATCCTATTCCACATTGCCCAATAAAGTCAGTTCACACACATAGTACGACTTACACTTGCTTAAGTCACCAACAGGATTCTGGTCATTTTTCGCAACAAGTTGGCCGGCATACTGGTTGCAAAAACCAACTTACAATAGTGTAAAGTTTAATTGCACTGTTGCCCACCTTTTATATTATCATGAGGGAAGGGGAGATCAATAGAAGTAGAGTGTCTAATTCAAGGGTCTGGAAACCATGTCCTATGAGGAGAGACTTAGGGAGCTGAGTCTGTTTAGCTTGGAGAAGAGAAGGTTAGGAGGTGATATGATAGCCCTGTTTAAATATTTGAAGGGGTGTCATTTTGAGGAGGGAGCAGGCTTTCTTTCTGCTACTCCAGAGAACAGGACCTGGAGCAATGGATGCAAGCTACTGGGGAAAAAATCCACCTCAATATTAGGAGGAACTTCCTGACAATAAGACTTGTTTGACAGTGGAACACACTCCCTTGGAAGGTGATGGAGTCCTTTGGAGATGGTTTGGGTGGCCATCTGTCAAGAATGTTTTGCTTCTGTTTTCCTGGATGGACCTTGTGGTCTCTTCCAACTCTATGATTCTATGTAGCTACACCATTGGGACCATGGTGTGAGTGGTGCCAGCAGGCTGACCTTCATGCAATGGTCCTATTGTGCTATGGGCCCATTGCACAAAGGGGGCTCTCATCACATAATGGGTTGTTTTACGTGGTGCCCCAATATGCATCATTGCAATTCACTAGTTGTACATTGTGTCAGACGAAACTGTATGGTATAGTGGTTCGAGGGTTTGCATTGGGACTCTGAAGACCAGGACTGAATTCCTTCTCAACCTTGGGCAAGTCACACAGTATCAGCCTCAGAGGACAATAAAGTCAGCCTTCCCTCCGAACTGATCTTGCCAAGAAAATTCTGTGATATTTCGCCTTACAGTCACCATAATTCAGAAATGACTTGAAGGCACATAACAATGACGGAAAGAAATTAGAACCAGAAACTCTCTTCATGGTAACCAGATTGCCACCCACGGCATTAGCTTGTGGCAGGGGAGAGGCGTGAGGACAAAATGAAGGCCTTTCCCCCTCCAAATAGGAATTCTGTCCCCTCAAATGAAATTTCCCTTCAGTTTCTAGCATTTCTAGCATCGCAGAGAGCAAGCTAGTGCAAACCTTGATATCTAGAATTATTTTGTTTGCTGTGTTCACAGTCCCTTGGTAGCATTGCCTGCCCCCTTTTGTTGGATGCCTAACCCGTATTTCTGCATGCTCAACTGAAATTTTAAGTTATCGCAATGCTAGACATTTGGAGACTGAAGGAACATTTCCCAAGAGAGGACAAAATTCTTGTTTGGGAAACAATGCTATCATTTTGACTTCTCCCCATAACTACACCCTTTGTGCCAGCTACAGTCTGAGGAGCTTTAAGTGGAGGAAGGGAGAGAGAAAGTGGCTAGATGGATCCCTTGCAAAAAATGTGTTTTTCTATGTACCTTCAAGTTGCCTGTTGACTTTGGGGACCCCGTGAATTTCATTCAGAGGTGATTTTTGCTCATTCCTTTGTCAGAAATACAGCCAACAGCATCTGGCATTTGTTGATGTTTTTCCATCCAAGTACTAACCAGGACTGATCTTGGTTAGTTTCCAAGATCAGCCAGGATTTGGTGCCTTTGCGATACTTAAACCCCCTGGAAAATATGCCAGCAGCCATGTTCAATTGACCCATAGCAGTAGAGGGCAGCAACAAATAGTATTTCTTTCCAAAGAAACATCCTGGGATTCCTTGTCATGCTTGGAGGTGCAAAGGATAGGAGACAGGCCCTGAGACTGAAGGCCAGACCCCAGAATCTGGGAATGCTTGCTATGTGTCATGCCATCTCCTGTTTTTCCTAAGCAAACCAGTATTGAGGAAGAATCAACTGCTAGGTCATTTAGTTTTGTGTATGTGGAATGAAAAGTGTCATCTTATCTTTTGCCTTAGGCAGCCAAACGTCTTGGGCCAGCATTATCCTTCAGTAGTTTTGCAGAACGATATTGTTATAATATGCTGATTTACTCCTTTTGGTTTCAGGGAGTCTAGATCATGCAAAATGGAAGCATTTTGGCTTCACTGTACGGTAGATAATTTCAATTCCTCTTAACAGCAATGACCCCAGCTTGCACTCTTTTGACATCTTCTGCATGTGGCTATTTGACATCTTTTATATCAAAATGATATTGAAATTCCAGTTTCATAGCAACTGGAAATGCCCGTCATGAATTATTCTATTATGAGTAACAAAAGATCATTAGGATCACTTCCAGAGCAATCTATCTCACTGTTGACCTGTTTTATGGCTCTGTAGTTCTGATGGCAAAAAGTTCTTGTTTGTCATTTAGAAGATGAACTTGGCAGACCAAATGGAACCGCTATGAGTTACTGAATAAAAATGGGCAAATATGTAGGGCTTTCTCTCCTCCCCACACACATGATTTAGTAAAGCTGGTCCAAAGCAAATCTTGTCAAAATGAATGGTACTCTCTTTTTTTTGCAGTGTGGGGTAAAAATAATGAAATAAGAACTGATCAGGATTTCCAGCACTGGCTCAAGACATTTTATATCCTGAAGCAAAGGATAGGATGGTGCTCATTATTTTCCCTTTACAGCAATATCCTTGGGTTGGCAATTGAATCTTATTTCAACATGGGCATATCCTCCAACTGTCCTGAGGGCACTAAGCCAGTTTAGGGATATGGGACAAGATGGGAGAAAAAGCCAAGAGGGAATAGTTGAGTGGCTTCCACTACAGTTGCCCCACTTTACCTAATGGCAGTGCTGGCCTTCAGGTTATCTCTTCAAAATATCAGCCAGTGCTCGAGAGGTACTTCTTATGGAAATCTACAGAGGTCTTTGTTGTTGTTGCAGAGGTAGCCAGGATAGTCAGGCTGAGTTTCTAATGAAAAATCTACATAGCATCAGTTTCAAAGGATTGCATTTTTCATGCAAACCCAAGCAGATACTCACATGCCAATGGTGCCATATTGTATGCGAGGAGAGAACCATGGCAAGGTAAGGGCAAAGCTGTATGTGAAGGCTTGGGTTTTGACTTCTCTTACAAAGATTGCACATTTATAAAAGCACCCCTAAATTCCCCACATCTAAAATGCATTGGCAGAGGTAACTGGATGTTTCCCCTTTTGCATTGCTTGGATATAGAAGCCTCTATGTGGGGCCTAAGGAGTTTATCATATGACGGAATTTGGGGGTATAATGCAATGGCAATCCAAATGCAATCGTGGGATTTCACGTTATTGCGAATGAGTGTATCTCACGCAATTTTGGGCAATGGGGAGTCATTCCGAACGTAATCATGGGGTTTCAAGTAATTGCATATTATAGTATCTCACACAATTTTGGGCAATGGGGGGGGTGTCATTTTTGGGAAATGGGAAGTCATTCTGAACGCATTCCAAATGCAATCAGATTCCACGTAAATTTGCTAAACTAGCGAATTCACATGAATTCGAATTGGCTCCATTTGCAATTGAGAGAAATCCCTCTCATGTGATAAACTCCTAAATGTCCCTGGAGAGCAGGCACGTTTCCTGATGACCCTGGCGGAGGGCAGGATGGGATGTCTCCAGTCTCCATGGGCCTGAGATAGCACATCACGTTCAAAGTGAAGCTTAGTTGGGAGTTGCAAAAGGAAGAATGTTTGGTGCATTTGGAACAGATTTATGACTTTGTGACACTTAGCAGATACAAGCTATTCCAGTATCAAGTGTCCTTTCCCATCAGCGAGGCTTCCTATAGATCTATTGATGTGTAAATTTGACTTTGTAGGACAAGAGCCTCTGCTGAGGACGCGACTAGGAGCCTATTTAAACTCTTGCCATTCCTTTGTTTGCTCTTCTGCCTTGGAGGAATCTCAGATGGGACCTCTGGTCATCATTTGGGGCTAGCTCTATGCAGTTCCAACCACCCTCCCTTACCCTTACCTTTTCCCTCTCCCAAGTCCCACATGGGCAGGTAAGCACTGTGCCAGCCGGCTTCTCCTGGCACCCCTTTCTTACCTCCTTTCATTGTGTTGCATCTACCTTAATGCCGAGGAACTATCTCAGATGAGTATTTTACTATCAGAAAGGCCTCGTGCTTTCTTTTCCACATTTCCTCCTTCTCTTCTATTAGCCTTGTATGCATGTCTGTGCATGTGCATTGTGTGCTTGAACCCCTGTATCAATAAAATAGACATTGAGTGCACTTAAAGCCTCTGTCCTATTTCTGGATTCCTGGCTCCTGGTATACACACCGAAGGGAGAACTCACAGGGTTGTTGTAAGCCGACCCCTCTTGCAATTTTGTATTTTGAATTCCTCAATATAATACTTGTGCTTAGATTTCCTTTGGGAGCCTGTCCCAAGCTTCAGGTGATGCTGTCATCTACAGAACTAGATCAAGAAATTTTGCTACCTGAAATTTTTTTTAAAAAAAACACCACTTTCTCTGATTACATATAAAGTCCAACCAGAGCAGCAGTTGCAGCGGGACTGTTAAAATACAGGAATGCTGTCCCACTGTTTCAGCTAGCTTATGGGATGCAGTGCAGGCTCAGAACACAGAGTTTTCTTTTTCAACATTTCACTGCCACCCTGCCATTGTCCAAAGTCTGGCATTTGAAGCAGTCAGTTCATTCCACTTAATGGTTGGAGCCAGCTCCACTCACCTGTCTCCACTTAATTGTAAACCAGAGAGGAATGATCAGGTTCTCTGAATGACAGATGCCTTTTGTAGCCTGGAGAAAACTCTCCCTATATAGTTGAGCTCAGCATTTGACAGCCAGGGATCAGCCAGCCCAGCATCAGACTCTCTGGAGTTTATCACATGGGAGGAATTTCTCCCAATTTCGAATGGAGCCAATTCGAATTCACGTAAATTCGCTAGTTTAGCAAATTTATGTGAATTCTAATTGTGTTCGGAATGGGTTCAGAATGACTTCCCAATTCCTGAAAATGACACCCCCCCATTGCCTGAAATTGCATAAGATATTTTAATATGCAATTACGTGAAACCCCATGATTGCGTTCGGAATGACCCCCCCATTGCCCGAAATTGCGTGAGATACTTTAATATGTAATAACGTGAAACCCCATTATTGCGTTCGGATTGCCATTGCATTATACCCCCAAATTCCATTGTATGATAAACTTCAATGTAAGGAATGGGATCTTCTTGGTTGGACTGGTTTGTCAACTGGAGAACAATTAATTAATTGGAAGAGTTGTTGGTACAGCATGATCTCCAGCTTCCAAAGAAGCTAAACTAGCTTCAAGGTCTCCCTTTTCCCCTCTGGTCCTCTGTCATCCTGTTGCATTGAACAGAATTTTTTTTTAAAGACTAATGGGGCAAATACCAAGGATCCAAGCAAGCTTACTGTCCCTAAAGGATCTGATGGAACCATTTCACCTATCCACAACGGAAGTTCCTGCAACCTCATAAAAGTGTCTGCCTACAGAAACACTGTAGAGGGGAGGATTACATTGGCAGAGAAATAAGTTTTTTTTCCTATGCCTTGGAATTACTTAGATTGATTGGAGATCTCTGTTCTCGCCCCAGTTTGGTGTGTGTATATGTGTGTATGTGGTCTTGGACTATTTCTGTGCTAATCCAAGAGTAAGTGGGATTGTTAACCCATTCCTATTTTAGCACTCAGTTAATTGTCATGGTTTCTCCCAAAGTTTTATGAAATTCATTTTTTTTAAAGTACAAATAATCCTTGGTCAAAAATCCCTTCCCCATCTTTTACTCTTGAAGTTACAGGCTGGAATACTCCTAGGTTATGCTTGTGTGTACAGTATGTGCTTATTTATGCATTGCATATGGAGGTATTCAGTACCTCTTTGTGCAACCTCTTTGAGGGAAACCAAGCACACTCCTGCATCCAGTCAGTGGCTGGTGCAGGGAATACAGAGCTGCACATGGGAATTGCCCAGCAGCCAGAGAAGAAGCAGCATCCATCACCCAGTTCCACCAGCATCACATAGGCTCATGGCCATTGTTCCCAAGTTTCTGCAGAGAATGACTGTTTGCCATCGTCTCTGTAGTATTTACCATCTTGTCTGTATTGCCAATGCTCATTGATTTAATTTTATGTATATACTTCTTTTCTCCCAAATGAGATTCAATATATCTAGCGTCTCTCTGTCTAGTAGTCTAGCCCAGAATTTTAAAAGAAAACATACATCTACACCGAAAACAACAACAACAACAACAAAATACATCAGGAAAAAATATGTTTCTCTTCTAGGAAATTGGTTTCTCACACTAATTTAGGACTTTATAACATTGGCCTGCTGTCCTGCCACAAATGAACATACCAGTTTGGCATCATTTCTTATCACACTTTCCCCCATAGTGGCACTTTGGTGATTGACGGTCGCATGATCTGCTTTCCGCACTGCCTTGGGAAGGTGTTGGCAACTAGGATTGTTCTCCTTCACCTGCCTAAAACATGGGGCTGCTGTGTGCACATTCACACACCAGCCCTGCACTTTGGGAAGGCGCAAGGGGACGTCAACTCACGCCACTTGACTTCCTGAGAAGTGGAACTGCAGTGGAAGGCACCTATCGCACAAAGGCAATAAAGGAATAGCAGCAAGATTGAAAGCCTATTGACAGGTGTTACCCTTCAGTGAAAAGGTATATGACAGTGAATTGAATGCAAGGAAGCAGCAGGACAGACACAGCATTTTGTGATAAGGACTGGCCAAATACAATTTTATCATAATAAAATTCTATTCTTCCAGCCAGTGTGATACAGTCCCTACACATCTCCTCCCCTCGTATTGACTCAAGCCACACTGGAAAGACAGCATGTTCACTGACATTTCAAGTTTCCTAATACAAGACATGAATATACCCCTCCAGCAGTCCTGAATTGGCAGGAATAGTCCTGCTTATTCTCTCTCATCCCACTTTTTCAGCAGCTTTTAAAATGCCCAAATTTATCTCTCCTCTTCCTACTTTCCTCATTGTCCTCAGCTCATTTCAGTTGCTTCAAGCTGAGTTTAAATGGAATAAGTAGTGGAAGAGGAGAGGAGGATGAAGAATCTTGCCCTTTCCAGGAGGCTCAAGAAAAATCTTCTGCAGCTTCTCCTAATTTTTTTGTGTTAATCATTTTCCCTATCTTGACCACACTCTGAAGTTGCTTGGCCACATGTTTTCCTCTGTGAAATGTTGGAGCATTTGCATGAAAGGGAGGGTTGCTACAAAACGTGAAACATGAATGCTTCCAGCGAAGGATACTCAGGGAGTGGGGGTACATAAACAGGCAAAAGAATGACCATGAAATCAACCCCAAGCCACAAAAATGTGACCTAAGCTAGGGTTAACTCCACTGTCTGTCTGCTGTCAGTAGTCTGGATACCAGATGGGAATACATACCTAGATATGTGAAGCTGAAGCCAAGATCTGGGTCAGATCACTGGGGATATGTCCTATCATCAGTAATTGCAAGCTTAAATAATTTTTCTAGTCAGTAGATGAGGAGTGATTAACATGCAGAGAAGCGTCCAAAGTTACCTAACAGAGGCATAGACGACAGCAGACAGAAATGATTTTTGGATGGTGCTGGCCGGGGGATACTGGAAGATGTAGTCAACAAGGGAACGTTTCCAAATCCCATTGTGCAATAATGGGTGTACAATGTATTTCTTCACCCATCCCATTTTTTATTTCATTTTTCTGCAATTAACGTATCTGAAAAAGGGTAAATCAACCTATCAATTAGGAATAATAAAAAAGGTGGCTGAACATCAATGAGAAAAGTCGCAAAGTAAACAGAGAAGATGAGCCATAATGAAAAGTTCAAAGAATATAAAACCATAATAAAAGGGACATAGATTTTAGATACATTGAGTTGTTTAGAAATGATCAAAATTTATTTTGCCACTATTTAAGTTGTGAGGATAGTGGGCGGTAAGGGGATATTTCTTTATGAGCAAATAAAACAAATGGCCACCAAATTGCCTGAAATGTGTCCTTTTGTATATGTCCCTTTTTATGTTTCCATTACTCTCATCTAGTTTAATATGACATACCGTGTTTCCCCGAAAATAAGACAGTGTCTTATATTAATTTTTGCTCCCAAAGATGCTGTAGGTCTTATTTCAGGGAATGTCTTATTTTATCCATGAAGAAGAATTCACATTTATTGTTGAACCAAAAAAAATGAACCTTTATTATATACTCTCTATATAGTTATATACAACAACTTTGCTAGATCTTACTTTCGGGGGAGGCCTTACATTTAGCAATTCAACAAAACCTCTTTTTCAGGGGATCTCTTATTTTCAGAGAAGCAGGGTAACATTAGTTCCCTGGTGCAACTATGTGAGACTTACACCACTCAAGAATTTTCAATTTCTGTTAGGATGAATAGGGTTTACCTGGTAACAGAAAAGGCATGACCATTTTTTTCTATTACTACTGGAAAGTTTAAAAACTGATGGCTTGTTCCAAAGTATTAAGGGGGGAAAAAACTCATTTTCTTGTTCTCCAACAAAGAAAATTGAAGTGGAGGGTACAGATAGTTTTCAAAAAGAAATCTTGTCCAGCATTCTACATTAGCTGCTAAGTATATTTAACTGTACACAAAGCGATCTTGTAGGAAGGAGACTCAAGTCTATGAAAGCTCGTACTACTAGTTTCTTTCTTTCTCAAAAGTGCTACAAGATCCCTCTGTACACTGATTTTCCAGACTAACACAGCTATGGACTTGATCACATGGGGAAAATCAGGAGTTTCAACATTGATTATCCCATGAAAATCATGCAATCACAATTAACATTTTCACATGACATCACGATTAAAGTGCCATTAGGGTATAAACAGGTAATAAACAGCAACATGATTTGTTGCTATCTATTGCCTGTTTATTCCCAGGATGGTGGCAACTGAATTGCAATGTGTGTAAAAATGTTAATCGCGATTTCGTGATTTTCATAGACAATTGATGTTTAAATTCCCCATGTGATAAAATCAGGTGTATATTTAACTAAGTAACTTCTCTGGGCCTGACCTCTCTTCCCCCAACTGCAAGCCTAATAGAAATGTCATTTGTCTGTGCTCTGATCACCAGCAGGATGAAACTTCATTTTTCCATGCAACTGATGCTTGTAAAAGAATTTAGGATGGGTAGTTGTTATTGCATCTGCAGAAAATAATTTTTGTTTTTGTTGTTGTGTGACTCCAAGCCATGGTGACCCTAAGACAATCCTATCATGGGGTTTGCATGGCAAGGTTTGTTCAGAGGAGGTTTGCAACAGCCTTCCCTTGAGGCTGAGAGCATATGAGTTGCCTAAGGTCACCCAGTGGGTTTTATGGGTGAGCCGGAAATCGAACCCCAATCCCTGGAGTCATAGTCCAACATTCAAACCACTATGCCACACTGCCTTGTAGAATACATACAGATGGGTAAATCTAGGTAACTGTTTTGTGTTTATGGTCACTACTTAGTCACAATTGTGGCACTATTGCCATAGTTGTAACCCTCCCATCCTACCTTGGGTGACTAGAGTATGAGAGAATGATATTTCGGTCAGGTTTGTGGATAGGGGAGTTGGGCTACCAGAGAATACCGATGTGATTTTTGCTTAACTAAGAAAATTCACTCTGGAATTAAAGAGAATTGAAAATTCAAATCGTGTTTGTACAAAAAGGCAATATAAATGGGCAGTCTTGTTTAAAATGGTTTTTATTACATGGAAAGACTTGCTCCAGAAGCAGCTATCTTATTCCTATCCTATATTTATCTTCTAATGGCTGTTCTGTTAGTATTGGTTGGTGCACATAAGCTCAGAAGGCCAGCTGAGATGTTAACAGCCTTACTGTAAGAAACTGTATGAATGTTGAGCCTGCGTGCTACACCTCACAACTCCTGCACAATTTTCAGATTTCTCTTTGTTAGTGCATTGTGACCAACACACAGTCTGTAGCCCACATATGTCCCTAGGTCATTTTTGTGGGTTCTGCTATCCCAAGGTGCTGTCAATGCTGTTTTATCTTCTTCTCCGGGAATAAACAAGGGGTTCAAACTGTGGTTTTAAAAACCAACCAAGGTGCAATAGGTCTTAGAAAATGGCCAATGGTCCTTTCGCCAGCCAACTTCATCGAGGCAGAAAACGGAACACACAAAGAACAAAACAGAACTAGATGTACACAGTGTAGTCACACTCATCATTCTGGTATCTATAGCTATGATCTCAAGGAGAGTCTAAAAATGTATGGAGCTACGTTGACTCATCTGAAAAAGAAACAAGCAAACCCAGTGCAGTATTCCACTTGAGCTACTTAGTTAAAAATGCCTAACTGAGTAAACTCTCCTGGCCTGATCCTGACTCTTCCCCAAAATTTGGTAGAAATGTCTGTCATCTGTGCTCTGATCACTTCTGAATGGACCTCCTTCTTGCCATGCAGTTAATCCCTGGTAAAATATACCTGGTGGAAGCGTATCACGATTGTGACTTAGGACCTTATCAGACGGGAGGAATTTCTCTTCATTGCGAATGGAGCCAATTGGAGCCAATTCGAATTCACGTGAATTCACTAGTTTAGCAAATTTGCATGAATTCCAATTGCATTCATAATGCGTTCAGAATGACTTCCCATTACCTGAAAATGACCCCCCATTGCCTGAAATTGCATGAGATACTTTAATTTGCAATAATGTAAAGCCCATGATTGCATTCGGAATAACTTCCCTTTTGCCTGAAATTGCATGAGATGCTTTAATTCATAATAACGTGAAACCCCATGATTGCGTTTGGATTGCCAATTTCCAACATCTGATAAGGTCCTTAGACCTTATTGCGTGAGAAAACAAAGCTGAAATGGAGTTGGGGAGTAGCGGCATTCTGCATATTTTACTGCATAACACTGTAGCACTGAAGTTTTCTTCTTGCATGAGACAGTTGTCAAAGTCAGTCTTTTGTTGAATGCATTTTTCTGGCTGTCCATCTCCTATGAAAGCATGTGGTAAAGCATAGAGAAAGCTGGTACTCTCTGGCTCTTTTTTGGCTTTGTTTTCTCGTGTGATAAGGCTCTTTGCAGCAGTTGTGAATATGGAATGATTACCTACATTTACTCATCTGTACCTGTTCTGCGTTCTGTGCTCATGATGGCTACTTACAATTTTGACACATTGCTATGCTCATGACTCCCCTCTCCCCCCATTTACTTTTCTGGGCATCATCTGCATTGGGAGAAAGAGGTCCATTCTGCCAGCAATTGGAGCACAGGTAAATGATATTTCCATTCAGTTTGGGGGTGGAGGTGCAGTCAGGCCAAGAGAGATAACAAAGCTAACTATACAGTTGGCCCTCCTTATCCACAGATTTTTTTATCCACGGATTTGGGCATGCACGGCTTGAAAATATTCCCAAAAAGTATAAATTCCAAATAGCAAACCTTGATTTTCCATTTTATATATGGGACACCATTTTGTTGTGCCATTGTATTCAATGGGACTTGAGCATACATGGATTTTGTTATCCACGGAAGGTCCTGGAACCAAACCCCAGCGGATAACAAGGGCACACTGTATTTAATTAAATAAGATATACTTAGTAACCTAACTAAATAGCTGATATAGAATATTGGCCACATTTCATACAGTGTTAGTTTCTGCCAGAAGTAAATTATTTGTAAAGTATATGGATATGAATTTTCCCTTCAAAATCAACCAAAAATACCTTGGGTAAACTGAGGGATGGCTCTGAAAAAATTACTGTTGCATGGAAAATCTCCCTTCCACCTGCTCTGGTACTTAATGTTTTCAAAATATCTGATTGTATATCAATCAATACCAATGGATCCTTTGCTGTTCATTGCATTTCTGCTCAATGTATCTTCTTTTACCTTTCTTCCTGAGCTCTAGGGGGATGCAAAAATATATATCTTGTTGCAACTGCTAGCAATCCAGATTGAAGAAAGAAAGAAAGAAAGAAAGAAAGAAAGAAAGAAAGGGCAAAAAAGAGACAAAAGAAAAATTCTAATAATGGAACTAGAGGAGACAGATTGTAACAGTCCATCTGTTTACCATTAGATTGGTGCTGAGAAACAAGGAGGCAGTCATTGTTTTACAAATCACTTGGGATGTGGCTCCTCTAAGCCAATCAGAGTTTGGGGATAGTGATTTTAAAATAAATTTAGCACAGTCGTGTGACTTGAGCATTCTTGGGTCGAACCAAGAGAACTGAAGAATGAGAAAGAGAGCAGTGGAAATCTTGTTGTAAAAGCCAGGCTAAAACTAGTCCTGGACTTTTGATCATCAGTTAAGTGAGCTGAGTATAGACTTGGATGGGGAGCTAATAAAGGCTGTGTATTTGATGGACTCATTTTTCTTTTGCACCTTTGTGGTATTGTGGTATAGCCTTTGCAGGATCTGAGTAAGGCAGGTGATGGTTAGGGATCTTTGAGGCCTCCCGTTCTCAGGGTTGTCATAAATCAAAGCAGGAGCACCAGCACGATGTCGTGATTTGAGCAATGGATTATGACTCTGGAGACTAGGGTTTGAGTTCCTGGTTGGCCATGGAAACCTACTGGGTGACCTTAGGCAACTCATACTTTCTTAGGAGTTTTTCACATGGGAGGAATTTCTCTCAATTTTGAATGGAGCCAATTCGAATTCACGTAAATTCGTTAGTTTAGCGAATTTACGTGAAATCTAATTGCATTTGGAATGCATTCAGGATGACTTCCCTTTGCCCGAAAATGACCCCCCATTGCCTGAAATTACGTGAGATACTCTACGTGAAACCCCATGATTGCGTTCGGATTGCCATTGGAGTATACCCCCAAATTCCATCGTATGATAAACTCTTTAGGGACAAAAAACCACATTATAGGTTTGCCTTAGGGTCACCATAAGGGTGGAAATGACTTGAAGGCACACAGCAAGTTGAAGATGACTTGATGCAAATAACAACAGCAAAGCAAATAACTTGAATATCATTCCTCAAGGCTACCGAGTTTGTCCGTGGTTTGGCATAAACCCCAGCATTAAAAAAACATCATACATAAACTGAAGCATCCTGATGCAAATCCAGCAGGCAGTCTTTCCCAGATCCCTTGGCAAGTGCCTATTATTCTCAATTCATTTTTCATCAGTTTCAGCAATCTTATTACTTCCCTGACACAAGTCCCATTAAAAACGCTGCCAAGGCAAGATAGGATGTGTCTTTATCCAACCTTCCACCATTTGAATGACACCACCTTCTTGATGTCCCTGGGAACAGGAAAAGTCACACAGCGATAAATTAATATTTCTCTTTCATTAGGCAGACTTCAGAGGGCGTGTACAATTTTTCAAGTTTATTTGATGGAATATTTCAAGGAACTAAAAGGCCACGTTGTACAGTAACTTTATAAAAGAAAGGCATCATTACATCGAATGGTAACCAAATGCCCTGTTCAAATAAATAAAAATGCATTAAAGATCCGGGAAGGAGCAACCTATCCTTCTTTTCTTACTCTTGGGAGCAAACCAAGTGAATTTGGTTTGATAGCAGTCACCCGATGAGAGCTTGGGGTGACTTATGTCTCATTAAAAGCAACTGGGTAGAAGAGACAGTGACTCATTTTTGCATTAGTGACAGTGGAATATGGTTGTGATGAAGTAGATCTGGTAAGAAAAGCAGGACTGGTTCTAAATGGTCATTTGACATTATTCATTAGTACCCTTTCAAGGAGTATATAACCATTACATTGATAAGGCATGAATAGAAAAAGAACTATCAATAGCTCGCCATTATTATTTTGAGTAATACTGTCTAGTACATGTTTTTGTCTCGGTCACACTAAGGATTATAATGTACCTATACTAATATATTTATCGGTATCGTCATCATCGCAATACAAAAGTCTATAATGTAGAATACAATATATATATTTTATATATATATCAGTTTTATTAACTTGTACACAAGATTGAATACAATATAGTTGCAGGCTACTGCTGCCAGATATTTCTATTGTACCAAAAAAAAAAAAATTATTCCACCTTCCCTGAATTTCACCATTCACAGCAAGGTTGAACTTTACTTATTATGACCCGTGGCATTTGTTAAACTCATTAAATATCATCCTCCTGACCCAGCAAGAGAGATCTGAATGTGTATGTAGAACAGAGTTTGGGAAAAATATTTTTTTGGACTATGACTCCCAGAATTCCCCAACCAGCATGGATCACTGCCCCAGGTAATTATGGAATTCTGAGAGTGATCCATTATTATTAATATTTTTAACAAACTCTGGTGTGAAAACAGGAGATATGAAAATGTACAAACATCATGATGCACATAGAAGTCCAACAGAAATGGCTAGAGGCCATCCCATTATGGACCACCAGATGATGTTTGAGTTGCCCAAAGATGCAGTTGGTTTGAGAGCCAGCATGGTGCGGTGGTTTGGGTGTTAGACTAGGATTCTGGATACCGCTCAGCCGTGGTAATCCACTTGGTGATCTTAGGCAAGTCACACTCAGTCTTAGAGGAACCCCTTCTGAACAAATCCTGCTATGAAATCCCCATGATAAGTTTGCTTTAGGGTCGCCATACGTCAAAAAGGGCTCGAAGGCACACATCACCACTGCCACCAACTGGATCAGAACCAAGGGTTATGGGAAGTCCCATAATGGGTTAAAATATTGCTTAACAGTACCAGAGAAATGCCCTGGAATTCAATACATATATGAACTGGAAGCTTGTTTGAAAGAGGCAGTTATTAGAAACCTTCATTAGCCTATCTACTAGACTGAGAACGAAGCATACAGGAAACTGTTTTGTAGTGTTTTGGTATCCAAAGTATTAGATTGACTTTTCTCAAGGTTCTTCCAAGGGATTAAATACATTTAGGCTAATCCACATAACAGAGACAGTTCCTGGGGATCTTGCGAGGCAGCTCCAAGTTCTTGGGAGCCTTGGGGAATTTGATGTAGCAAGATCTCTTGACTTTTGGGAACAGCAAAGTCAGTGACCGTGAAGGGGAGCAAAGAGGGAACACAGGGGGACAAAGTCTCAAAGACTCCTATGCTGTCATCAGAATTTATTTACATCACAACCCCATGCATGACCAATTCAAAGTAAATTTCATTTGCCTCAGTGCGGTTTGCTCCCATGATACTGGGTGCAAGATTGCAGCCTTTATTGGCAAAGTTCTTCTTTGGCCTGGTAATTGTGCAATTGCTTTTGACCCGATACGGAAGGAGGTGAAAGCCAAGAAACCAGTGTATTGCGTTCTTAACAGATCTGGAGTCTAGTTGTACAATTCTGCCAACAACTCAGCCATGAGAACAGGGGAATTAACACCTCAAGATGATTTGCCACCAAAGGCAGCAGAAGGGTGAAAGCAAGGATGTCTGACTTTCAAATGGACACTTGTTTGATTTTGCTAGACTACCAACTACTCTCATTGTTGAATTGGATAGTTCTTTTACACCGTAGAAATAAGGCAGTCAGACATGACTTTCAGTGCTGTAGCCCCATCCTATGGAAGCCTGGCATTTGTAGCTGTACTTGTAGGTCTTTAGCTTTCTCTGCCAAAGAGGCACAACCTACAAATTCCAGGATTCTGTAAAATGGGGCCATGGCAGTTAAAGTGGTGTCGAACTGCACTATTTCTACAGTGAAGATGCACCCAACGTGAGACCTTCCAGATGTTGTTGGACTGCAACTTCCATCGGTTACAGTCAGCATAGCAATGATGAGGGATGCTGAGAGCTGGCTACACTTCTGGAGGATTATGCTTCGCCCACCGCTATTTTGCTGAACCTGAATGGTGCTACAGGACCAAATCTGCCTCCTGAAAGTGAATGTGGTGTGGATTAGAATTTAAGAGATTCGTGTTCAGGTGCTCACTAAGCCATGAAGCTCATTGCATGACCTCAGGGCAGTCATGCTCACAAACAGGCTTACAAGGATAACCTGGGGAAGAGCATGGCTTCACACGCTGTTTTGAGCTCACTGGAGCTCATTCCATCATGCGGTGGAATTTAAAAGTGACAAGATAGATAAACAAAATAGATAGGAGACAGATTGGTTCTCCAGTAGCCCTGAGTTCACAGAAGGACAAAAGATTTGGCAATGAGATGTTTTCCGTGTGGCAGAAATGGACGCTGGCTAATTTTCATGTCCAACAAACCCAAGGAAAACCACACAAGGTACGGAATATATTAAAAATGAACAAAAAGAAAACCAAAGAACATAGGGAGAGTGATTACTAATAATATAATGAACTAAAATTACACAAGCCATCTCATATCAATAAACCAACAATGATATACGGAAAGTAAAAATGTTTTGCAAAATTAACGTTACTGACAAACAGTGCTTACTATACTAGTACTTAACTAAATTGCTAAAGCTGTTCATTTTTTGTATTATACCTTGTATGAGTTTCTTAGACACAGTTTTCTTTACAGAACCTCCTGGGTTTCTTTTGTGACAATAGTTCTCATGCCTTTCACCAATACTAGTTGCCAGAAAGGGATCTTTTAGTGGAGGAAAATCCATAAAACCCTGTTGCCACAAGGAAACGGCAGCATGGAGC
The DNA here is from genome assembly GCA_034509955.1 of Urosaurus nigricauda. NCBI lineage: Eukaryota > Metazoa > Chordata > Lepidosauria > Squamata > Phrynosomatidae > Urosaurus > Urosaurus nigricauda. Next base: position 20,982,523 of record JAOEGL010000012.1, on the reverse strand, counting down.
AACAACAACAACACAGCTTTGCTAAACTGCATGTTCAATCTGGCAGAAGAATTGGCTTTCCTTTACCAGCACACAAGTAGTAGGAAAGAGAGTGCATCTCCTGTGCAGGGAAAACATTTCAAAACAGGACCACCACTTTACAACAGCAACGCAACCATAGCCTCATTGTTCTTGGAAATTTATGGTGGATGCTGACAGAAAAGAAAAATAGTTGTGGCATAGTTACAAAATTTGCAAAAGTTTTTTTTTTAAGACTACAGTCCCCAGAGGTTTTCAGCTACCAAGGCCACTAAGCTACCAGCTAAAGGATTCCGGTAGCTGTAGTCCCAAAAGTAACTGTTTCCAAACTAGGGTTGCCAAATTGACAATGAGATGGATCTTTAATGGTTGTGTCGAAGCCAGAATCTCATCAGTTGGTGCTGTTCATGCAACCAGGTAACAAACAACAACTACTAAAATTCCCTCCCCTATACAGCTGTTAAGGGTACAGTTTTCAGTTTTCAGTCTGACAACATTATGGAGTTTATCATACAATGGAATTTGGGGGTATAATGCAATGGCAATCTGAATGCAATCATGGGGTTTCACATTATTGCGAATGAGTGTAGTCACGCAATTTTGGGCAAAGGGAAGTCATTCCGAACGCAATCGTGGGGTTTCACGTAATTGCGTATTAGAGTATCTCATACAATTTCGGGCAATGGGGGATCATTTTTGGGAAATAGGAAGTCATTCTGAATGCAATTAGAATTCACATAAATTCGCTAAACTAGCGAATTTACGTGAATTTGAATTGGCTCCATTCGAAATTGAGAGAAATTCCTTCCGTCTGATAAACTCCTGTGTTACAGTGGTCTAGCCTACTAGGTTCCCCATGCTGGATAACAACCACAACAGTCTGCTCCTACCCATTGCACAAACTGGCATCATTTATGAGCCAGGCAGTGATGGCTGTTTTTGGCAGAGATGGAGAGAAACAGAATAAGCAGATGTCCAACTTCACAATGATCAGTGTTCCCTTTGAAGGGCAGTCATAGTCCACTATTTGAAAATGTCTTTTATTTGAAGAGCTGTCTGATCCAAGCCCAGTTTGGAGAAACAACCGTCAGAAGTGGAACCAATTGAAGCTGGCCATCAACAATAAACACCTGGACAGCAGACTGAGAAGACACAGGCCACTTGCTCATAGTTTCCCCAATACACTGAGATGCACTCTATTTGAAGCATGGTGGGGAGCCAGTATGGTATAATGGTTTCAGCATTGGACTACAACTCTGGATACCAGGGTACGAATGCCCTTTCAGCCATAGAAACCTACTGGGTGGCCTTTGGTAAGTCACACTCCTCAGCCTCAGAGGAAGGCAAAAGAAAACCTCCTCTGAACAAATCCTGCCAAGAAAACCCTGGGTCACCTTAGGGTTGCCATAAGCCAGAAATGATTTGAAGGCACACAACAACAACTATTTCTAAATCTGGATCCATACGTGCAAATTAGCACATGGATGTTTTATCGAAATCAGTGCCCTCTTTTGTCTTGTCTTTTGGGAATGCTTTCTGTGAGAAGAGCGTTGATGAAGAAGTGGTTGCTCTAAAGCAAGAGTGGGCATCTCTGAGAGGCTAAGGGGGCATATTAGTCCCCTAGGAGACCTTGGAGGGCACACACACACTGCAAACAAAAAACAAAAATTGCTCCCCAAATTTCCCCCAACACCCTCTAGAGATTACGGGGGCATCTTTGCCATGTTTTAGTCCCTCCTCTGGACTATTTTAGGCACAGGAGAGGCCTTTTTTTGAAACAGGATGTGACCAGAAATTACTTAAAGTTTACTGTATATACTCACATATAAGTCTAGAAATTGTAGTCCAAAAACTGACCCAAAAACCCTGAGTGGATTTATCCATGGGTCAATGCAAATACTATACTTTAACTGTTTTAATAAAGCAACTCTCAGCTGTTAATGTACAAAAATGTAATCACTTTTGGAAGCACTCTACTTTCTCATCCATCTCATCCATCTAGCTTTTAGGGTTAGCACAAACAGTTATGCCTGCTAGAATTTTGTATGTTCTTTGACGTTGTTTTCCTTTACTTCATCCTTTAGATTCTTTGTTCCATGCTCCTAAGTATTGCCCTCAACTTATCCATGGGTCTTATAAAAATCTATAATTTTGGGCCCAAAACCTGTCCTCAACTTATACATGAAGTTGACATATAGTTGAGTGTATACGGTACTTACGTTTTGTTCCTTAAAAAGTCCTTTTAATGGCCTAAAATGACCCAGGTAAGCTCCAGAATGTCCTCACACCTCCAGAAAGCATTTGGGAGCAATTGTTTGACCCCTAGGGTCCCCAAAGCCCATAAAGACAGCCCCGGGGGCTGCATGTGGTCTGCATTTTGCTTGCGCCTGCTCTAAAGAAAAAATGTTCAAGCCACATGACTGGCCATTGCCACGAAATCTCCTTGTCATAAATATATCCTCTGCCACACAGACACTTGCATCCCCCACTGAAAGGTCTGCAGAGCTATATGAACATGGACAACATTTTCACATACATTATGTAACCGTTATCCTATTGCATAAATAATCAATATTTTATTCCCATTCGGATTTGAGGAATGGGCCCTTTACATAAGCACCTAATAGTTCCTGTTACTTGGGAAACATTTTGAAAAGACAACAGCAATAACAACTTGGCAACCCACTGATGTTAGGCAGAGCTTGGAAAATTAAATTTAAAAAGCCATTTCTTGCAGCTACACTTTTGAAATAACCTTCCCGTTTGTTAGCAGTGCTATAGCTACAATTTTTTTAAAAAGCGGATCTTCTCCATTGTTTCCCAGTTACTGGAAGAAAAGTGTACTTAAATAAATATTAAGTAAATTAAGTAAGTAAGTAAATAAATATATTTTAAATAAATCCTCTAAGCCACTGCCCTGTAGTACAAAATACAGTTTCTTTTCATCACCTCACTATCACAGCAGAGCAAGAGACATCAGCGCACATCATCCCTTAAGCCAAGTGACATTTCTCCTCTACCTTTCGGTGAGATAACACCACCCTAACTATAAAAATAGCTAAGCTTGCAAAACTATATCACAAAAGAAGTGATATTATCCTTGATTAATTTATAATAATAATGTAACTTTTTTTTAATGCTATAGTTAGCTGCTTACTTTGGCATAATGAAAGATTAGTACAAGAATTTTCACAGAAAACAAATATTCAGTGTCTTACGTGTCTCTCCAGCTAATCCGCCTGACCTTTCCTGAGGCCTCTTTTTCTTTTCTTTGTCACTTGCAGTAGCTAAAGCCACACTGCATCCTTGCCTGTGCAGAGTCAACAGGCATTACGGTAGATAGAAGTGGAGATCAACTGCTCAGGTCAAGAGGAAGTCTGCTCCAGGGATGACGGACAGTACTTTAAATCAACTTTCACCTGAGTCATTGCTACAAGGGCCAATTATGGCACAAACATAATGTGGTAAAATCCTTTTCATGACAGTGGGAGTATGTAACATTTGAAACTCACATGCATGTGATGTCTCCATGGCCATCAGTCAGTGGCAGGGCAGTGCTGGAATGGAGAAGTGGGCTCATATGAAAAGTATACGAGTTCAGAGCACTCTTTTGAGAGTTCGAAGCAATCTTTTGCAGCACTTTCCACATGCACTATAGAATATTTCAATTGTACTTCCCCAAAACTGGACTGGGACTTGGGAGAGCCAGTTTGTATTCCCCACTGAGCCATGAAACCCACTGGGTGAGTTGAGCCAGTTGCTCCCTTTCAGCCTGATCTACCTTAGAGGGATGTTGTGTGGATAAAGTAGAGGAAGGCTGCATATGCTGCCTTGGGCTCACTGATGAATGGCAGGATAGAAATGTTACTAAACAATAAATACAGTAACAACGTGGGAAGTAGAAGAAGAAAGCAAGCAAAGCATGAGACACACAGCCATCACAACTGTTTCTGACTAATTCCTCAAAGGGATTTAGCATACCATTGCAAGCGTATCCAAGTTCAATTTTGCATTGCATTACAGTTGGCCCTCCATATCCATGGATTCAACCATCCACTGCTTGAAAATATTATACACACACACACACAACATGATTTTACCAATTTATATAAGGTACATAATTTCACTATTGGCACTTGAGCATCCACGGATTTTGGATCCAGATGATGTCCTAAAACCAAACCCCAGAGGATACCAAGGGCCCACTGTATAAGGGGAAATAAACAATAAAGAACAGAACAAAAACCTGACCAAGAGACTGGAGCTCTTTTATGCACAGCCTTGGACTTCTTCATATTTAGATATTGCCAGGGACAATATTGTCACTTTGGCACTGGGTTGGTTTGCTCTTTGTTCATTACTGGAGAGTGGTTCTTGGGCACAGCTACATTCTGTGAGTTAGAAAGAGGCTTCAGAGAATTCTGGCAAAAGGTTGTAAAAAGCAGCCGTAGAGGCAGCATACTGCAATGCCAAGTTGGGAGCACGCAAGGTGGCGCCCAATATTTGTTCCTAATACATCCCGAGCATTTTTGTTTGTTTGTTTTTGAGAGAATGGCATCTCTCAAAATTCTCTAGCCAGAATCACCAGCAGCCAAACTGGCTGGGAGATTCTGAGAATCATGGCCTAGAGAAATAACTTTTCCAATCTCTAAACCAGAGATGGAAAGAATATTCAGAAATATTCAGAAAAGACAAGGGGAATCCTGGAGTGACTTAAGAATCTTCATAAATCAGGAATTGTTCTTTACAAAATTTACACAGAAAATATTTTCAATGCAGAAAGCAGTATTTTATGCACCAGAAATAATATTTCTGCATAGAAACATTCTTTTCTGCACAGAAAGTGCTGCTTTCTGGGCAGAAAATGCTTTTTCTGTGGAAATCAACCCTGTGCAAATTTTTCACAGAATAAGTCCTGAATTGTGAAGAGGCTTTTAAAAACCTGTAGTTTTCAACAACTTTCACATAATGGGATGGAAACTCTTAAAAGTCACCATTTTTTTTGTGGAGAATGGCACGGCGCGCATAAAAGCAGGGGGCCTGGCTTATGCCTCCTACTGGATGTCATTCATCCCAAACATCGTGCTATGCAAAGATGCATATAACCATGGGTGGTTTGTGGACATTTTGATGGGAGTTGCCTTCTTATTCAGCCAGTAACCCCACTCTATGCATGAACATATGGGATGGGGTATCATGCTTGTGAACTAGCACTGTCCAACCTTTGAGCTGCACCTTGCTTTGCTCCTTCCCAACGTACATCTATTGTACCTCCTATTTCAGTGGATTTAGCATCAAACTCCAATGGTGGACTGAGACAGCTTGCATGGCTTCTTCTGTACATTAATACAGAGGAAGTTGGATAGATCCTCCAGTCGGCCCTCTGTATCCACAGATTCCTTATCCATGGATTCAACCATCCACATCTTTAAAATATTTGAAGTTCCAAAAAGCAACCCTTGATTTTGCCATTTTATACAAGGGACACCATATTACAATGCCACTGTATATAATTCCATTTCCCGGAACGAAACCCTAGCAGATGCCAAGGGCCCACTGTATATGAGAAGTGGGAGATCTCTGGCCCCGTAAATGCTCTCAGCTACAACTCCCACAGTCCTTCACCGCTGGCCATGGGCTTCTTGGAGTCTACAATCTAAAGGCTCTGTGCTGTCAACGTTGCACAGTTCACTTCTACATGCTTTCTAAATATGAGGAGTGTTCTGAGACCACAGTTCACATTGCAGCACTACGATTCCACTTTAACTGTGATGGCTCTGTACTATGGAATCCTGGGATTGGTCATTTAGAATTTTCAGCCAGCGCCCTCTTTTAGGATCTCAGGGACTCCATAGGCTGCTGCCATGGCATCATAACTGTGTTGTGTGTGGTTAGAGTGGTCACTTGCACAATGCTGAAAAAGAAGAAAGGCATCACCAAAGATTGGATGGAATTGGGCACGGATCTGCATCAAATTTAAGGTGCTGGACAGAGACTGGACAGCTTTTCAAAGGGCAGAATCCTCCGTTTTGGACTCGGGAGACCCGAGACCATCTAGATCTTGTTAGAATACAATTCCACTTAGTTCCACCCAACGTGAACAAAATGATGGGAGCTATATTCCAACATCTTGGGAGCTATATTCCAACACAGGTTCCTCACTGCTGAGAGTAAGAATATCTTCAGAAAAGTAGACATCTAACAGCTCTCAAACAGAGGATGATGTTAAGCCCCATGGTGATGTCTTGCACATCCTCAGAGCAAGTCATCCTATTTTCTTTCTGCTTTTGGCTCAGTTCTTGCTCATTTACTCTTGCACAACTTCCCTTTTGGCCATTATGGTGGATTAAAAGTGCTTGGTCAGCATTTCACAGAATTGTGCTGTGATATCTATTGCTGCTGTTGTTGCTGTGTGCCTTCGTTTCTGACGTATGGTGACCCTAAGGTGCACCTATTACAGGGTTTTCTTGGCAAGTTTTTTTAAGAGGGGGTTTGTCACTGCAATCCTCTGAGGCTGAGAAAGTGTGGCTTGCCTAAGGTCACCCAGGAGTTTATCACATGGGAGGAATTTCTCTTAATTTTGAATGGAGCCAATTCGAATTCATGTAAATTAACTAGTTTAGCAAATTTGCGTGAAATCTAATTGCGTTCGGAATGCATTCAGAATGACTTCCCATTTCCCGAAAATGACCCCCCATTGCCCAAAATTGTGTGATATACTCTAATATGCAATTACATGAAACCCCATGATTGCATTTGGAATGACTTCCCATTGCCCGAAATTGTGTGAGATAGACTCATTCGCAATTACGTGAAACCACATGATTGCGTTCGGATTGCTATTGCATTATACCCCCAAATTCCATCGTATGATAAACTCCCCAGTGGGTTTCTATGGCCAAGCCAAGGCTCAAACCCTGGTCTCCAGAATTGTAGACAAATTCTCAAAACACTACACCATGCTGGCTCTCATACCCGATGTTCCAGAACTAAATATCATTTTATGGCAAAGAGAAAGAATGAAAGGGCAATAAGCTACTGCTTAATACCAATGTAGAAAGTACACACTTGATATGCTGAAATTGCCATTTTAAAATGGTTACTTTTATCATTTTTCAAAAATGACTAAAATATTTTTAGTTACTTTCAAAAAAAAAAAAAAGATCTAAATGCTACAAATCGTTGTCCTTTATGGTACAAAACAGGGTTTCTTCCCATCCACCTCTTGTTTCAACACACAAAACAAAGCACAAGGCAGCACTATAAACCAGCACTTAAATCAGATAATATTGTACCTCCGCCAGTCAATAAGATATTCTCATAACTATGAAAATAACTGACTGCTACGGTTGCCGTGCAAAAGGAATTGCATTCTCTCTAATTACGTTACTGCCGTAATGCAATTTTGCTCTAAGTCTGTCACTCGTAAAAGGAAATAATTGCAAGGAAGTATTTCTTTGTACTCTTTTAATTTGTTGTTTCCTAGCTCAGGGAAATTCACACGTTCAGGCCCAGATATTTATTAAGCCACAGTACCCAGACAGAAGACAAAAGGTGCAACGTGGCTTTTGATCTAAGCAAAGGGATGTCCATATATTGCAGTCTATAGGAACTGTGTACATATAGAGGGTAGAATGGGACTACTTCTTTTGGTGCTTACTGTAGTTACGATATCTCTGCTCAAAAGTTACATCCAGTTCTAAATATGATGGGAAATATTTTCTTTTCCTCTCCAAACTAAACTCTGTGATGAAGAAATGCAAATGTGCAGACAGATTTTTGTCCTTCCTCCCCTATTAATGCTACATTTGGGTTTAGAGTTGTATCCCTTTTATGAAAATCACATTAAAATATTGCTTCTATACGACAGTTTCAATTCTGAACATATATATTAAGAACTAAGAACTAAGTCCTACTGAACACAATGGAACAACCGAGAAAACAAGCACATTAAGCTCTTTCTTCCCCAAACCTGTTTTGCTTTGCTCTTTGCTTTTCATTGTTAGAGTTCCTTATTGCATGTAAATGCTTGGATTCATAACGGGATGCTGTATTGTTCCGAATCACCAAATCACAATACTTAAAATAAAGATAGTTTTAAAAGAGGGCCTAAGACACCACTGTAGAGCTTGGATAAGTGCCTAGGATCAAATCTCTCCACATCTCCCAGTCAACCTGGTCAACATTAGCTGGAGTTTCTGGGAACTGTATTCAAAGAACTAATTTTTACAGGCACTACCAATCCACTGCGTTCATGAACATCAACCAGGAGGGCCAGATGTTCCGCTTTCAAGAATACACTGTACTGGTACAATGTGCAAATAGTCTTGTAGAATTTAAAACTGAGGGCTATTTTTTACATTTTCCTACCCAGATTTTGTGGGTTAAGCGGGAAAACATGCCTGGCATTCTGTTCAGGACATAGTGTTGTGTGTGCATATGTCCTTTGTTGGGCCCTATGTGGGTTGATACTTCCATCTCACCTCTGCGGTGCCTAAAGCCTCTCCTATGACCGGCTCTGGAGCTCCCGACCTGGCCATTTTGTGGACAGCAGACAAGATCATAGACGTTTCTGGTTACATCCTTATAGTCAGATGCAAGTCGATGACATCTGCACTGAAGTCCACCAGCATCCCCTGGAGGTCCCAAATGCTTTTGTAGTCACAGGGACATAGTCAGATATTTCTGTGATCTCATCTGCTTCCGACAAAGCAGGGAATTCCCCAAGAAGCTGTGGGACTGTGATGGTATATGGCTCAGCCTAGTGTAGGTTGGTGTATAGACCTACTACATTACACTGAGCAATAAAGGATTGTAGCTATTGTGTGCAACACAGAGAAGGAGCGCTTTGCTGTCCAAATGTAACTCCCAACCCCCCTTTTTAATGACCACGTTGGGAAAAGCTTCTGGAGGTTGAAGTCCAAAACATCTGGAGGGCCAAAGCTTTCTCGTGTGAGAAACGCGTACATCATCACGTGTGTTAACCACACCAGTATACGTATGCCACGTCAAATGTGTCAAAATTGGGACTTATCTGATTTTTCACATATGATGATGTACATGTTTTAAATCATATATCTATGTATAATCATATATACCCAGATATAATAGAGTCATGTGAAATGGGCCTGACAGCAGTGGTGGTATACTGGAATTACAGGGGTGACTAGGATTACAGGCATAGGCTGCAATCCATGAGCCATAAATCTACTCTTACATGCAAATTCAGCCAATTTATTCTTCCCAGACTATTTGTATCAGAAGCTCCATATCTCCAGTGGGAATTAGATGTGTGTCACCCAGCTATTCGAGTATTCTTGAAAAGCATGTTCCTTGATCCAGCTACCATCGGTCTTGGACTAAATTAGTCTTCAAGCCGAAATCAGTTATGATTAATCTGGATGGAGGAAAGGAAATTTCAAAAACGGGTAGTCAGAGAGCAAGAAAATCTGCCATGTTCTATTTACAATTCAATAAAACTCTGCTGAACTATCAATAAACTGATTTAAATCAATGACATTTCACATTTTCCTTGTACCCCGGTTCGCAATCAGGTTTACACACAAAAAGGAACCACAACCAAATCCAGTTCCCCAAGCAAGCATACTCCTGCAATTCCCTTATTTCCACAATATTTGGCTCACTCATGGTATATGTAGGTTTTCACTTTTGAAAAAAGCTCAGATATACACATGAGAAAGCAAAATGTGAGAGCTAGAATTACTCTTAACCTGTTGGCGTGAAACTCTGTTTTGCTGTGAACTGAAACCCTGGAACAAAAGGAAGACCACGACACCCAAGAGCTCGAATTCTTTACACTCCAAAAGGCACAAAACACCTGTTGCAAAAAGATGAATCTACTCCCAGGTTCAGTGAGTGCACTAAAAGGAAGGAGTGGAGTCAGGCCTGGCAGCCACATCATCTGCCAATGTCTTCGATTGCCATACCCTCCAAGATTCATGAGGACCCCCTCCATGTACACCAACATGTTTGGCCCCAAATTCGCTCTGGAGTAGAGAAACTCTCCGTACATACTTTGGTACACAGGAAGGGCCCTCCCCAAGTACTCCAAATAAATACATCAAGGATATGCTTGAGGCCAGCACACTCCTACTCAGCATACAGGCAAAAAGTTGTCCTCCAGAAATGCCTCTCTCCCCAGTATTTCAAGGGAGTTCCTGTGCGTTTCCCTAGATTTATAATAATTTTGGTGATGTTTCCAAGAATCAGAACAGGCCAATGGAAATGTACTGGGTTTGTTTGTTATCGTCTGGCCAGAACGGAGTGCCAAAGATTTTGCTACAAAATTCTGCAGGGCAAAAATAAAAAAGAAAGATGAGAGCATATGCTGGCATTGGAAAAGTGATATCAACGCAATCAACCAAAACCTCAGATGGGAATTGCTTTTTCACCAGAATCTTTTTGGTCTATAGCAGATGGCACTTCACCTCTGTCAGGGATGGAGAACAGCTGCCACTCCAGATGTTGAGCCATAACCCCCCTCATCCATGAAGACTAGGCATGCTGGATAGGATGGATTGGATATGCAAGCCAGAGACATCTGAAGCGCTAAATATCCTGCATCCCTGACCTATGTACTCAGTGATAACAATAAGGCCTTACAACAAGACCAGGTTACAAAGAGCCCTTTTGGATGCCAAGTACAGGAACTCCCCCATCCCATGGCTACAGAATCTGCTTTCAAAGCTCCACAAACAAGGAGTACATAACAACCAAAACACACACACACACACACAAACAATACATTCAGATTTTTCAAATCTCAGAGAACGCTATCACAGCTTGTATCTCTCTGAAGAAAAGCGTACTGTACAGGAATTACTAGTCATCTATAACACCTCAGTAAAAAATTTCTATTAGTACATGGAAGAATAAAAGCCTCTCTCTTCCTCCATTTGCATTCTTGTAAAATAGCTTTATCTTCTCTTCAAAAGATTGTGGGAGGGCGGGGAAATCCACTTGTCATAATGTGTAAAATTTTGAACCATGTTGCCGTTAAGTCTGCGAAGCGCTTTGCGGTTTTAAAAGGACGAGCTTCTTTTAAAAAGGAAAAAGAAAAAAATACGGACCCAAAACTTCTTTACATGCTCGTATGATGAATTCCCTCGGAACATCCTTTCTGGTGAATGGTTACAAGATTTGCCAATAAGGTGGTTATTGAAAATACTGAACAGGATATCGGGAGCAATGTTATATACAAGGCTGCGATTGATTCATCCATCACTGGATTCATGATTTCATAGTGCATATGGGAACCACGATGACAAGGATAACTGTACAGGCAGCGGCTGCAATCAACGCAGCTATTTTGCAAACTTTTGCTCTTCGGAATTCAGCTTCTTTGCGCTTTAATAGTGAATCATAGCCTGGTGTATATATGTCCTCCATCCAGTATTCTAAATTGTTGGGATTTAAAGATTCTTGAGTCTGGAACCAAAAAGGAGAAAAAAAGAGACAAAAAATCAAGAAGAAGGAAACCATTAAGTTTTTATCTCTCTCTTATATCTCCCATTCAGAAAAAGAAAATCACACAGTTTACAAATGAATGGCAGGATCAAGTCAGAATTGATTCTGTCATATCAGGACTGGCTTAAGACTTTTAATATTTTACCACTCCGGACTGGTACCATTTTCACATTCAGGATTCCCAGGACTATTGAAGGTTTTCAGATTTCAGGGTTAAATCCTGAGATCTAGGGAGGCCCTGATGATGTCATTCAACATGCTACATGATGCATCAACCTCTGTTGTACAGATTATGTGACTCAGATCAGAAACACCAAATCTAGCAAGAGAAGAAGATAGATAGACAGACAGATAGATATTATTTTCACATTTTTCAAGGCATTGCTCTTGCCCTTGGATTCCTCCCTGTTGTCCTGAAATCTGAAGGGAAGAAGGGAAGCTCTGAGACCTGACAAACCTATTTCCACAGCATGTACTAAAGCCAAGATGATGCCGCTGGTCCTTATATTCAAAATACAGTTGGCCCTCCTTATCAACGGATTTTTTATACACGGATTTGGGCATACACAGCTTGAAAATATTCCCCAAAAGTATAAATTGCAAATAGCAAACCTTGATTTTCCATTTTATATATGGGACACCATTATATTTAATGGGACTTGAGCATCCACGGATTTTGGTATCCACGGAGGGTCCTGGAACCAAATCCCAGCAGATAACAAGGGTCCACTGTATGCTCAATCAATAGCTCAAAATTACATTAGTTTTTCATATAGCCAGGGCTGCTGCCTACATCATGTGAACAATATTAAAATGCTCTGTCTAGGCAATCCAAAGGAGCTAGAAAGCAAAGCTACATTTGGCAACAACTGTAAGTTAATGCAGTTTCAACTGTGGCATTAATTTTTTTTTTGGGGGGGGGGGGTAATGTTTTAATATCACTGGTTTCTGTTATGTTGTTGCCAGTGTTAACTGTTTGCACTGTCAAGCAGCTGGCAGAAAGGCATGGTGCAAACATACTAATGAAATAAATGAATCAAGTGGAGCACATTTTCAAAATTTCTATTAATTGTATTATCATAATCATTGTCATTATCATTGTAATAATACTACATAGTTATTTACATTTAAGGTTGCCAGACTGTACAGAAGATGGTTGTTTGGCAAGTGTTGCTTGTCACGCAATGAGCTACTAAGCAATACTTGCTGCAATTCCCTTGTCTGCACAGCCATTAAAAGTATAGAAGTTGCCTCCAGTTTTCACTCTGGTAACCCTAGTTACATTTACATTCTATTTTTCATCACAGCAGCCCTGCTGAAGTAGATTAGGTTGAGAAATAAAAATGCCAAGTTTGGTGCCCCAGCATTGATTTGAACCTACTTCTCTGCTATCATAAGCAGAATTTCGCACACCACAGCAGCCAAACCATGTGGCGTTCCTGTGGAGTAAAAAGAACCCAGAAAAAAAGAGGTTTCTTTTTACAGTGCATGGCACACGTCACAAGTGTGCCATTGGCACACCTGTGATGTAAGGGACACACAGCAACATCTGGACATTGCACATCCCTTACGTCTTGATGGAGGTGCCTGTGTAGACAGGGTTCAGGAGCGTGTGGTTACTGCACACCCTCGAATTCTAATATCAGTGGCAGCATGCCACTTTTGGCCTGTCTGTCCCAGGGCATTGTCTCTTCTAGTCAGTCATGCTTTGGAGGTTTTTAAATAGAGGATGGATGGCCATTTATTGGGGGTGCTTTGATACTGTGATCCTGCATGGCAGGAGGTTAATTGGATGGCCCTTGAGGTCTTTTCCAACAGAACTGGTCTATGATTCAGTAGTCTTCTCATGATAAACCAAAGCAGGACAGCCTCAAATTGTGTGCCTCCAAAGCATTTTTGACTTATGGCGAACCTATCATGTAGTGTTTTCTTGGCAAGTGTCTTCAGAAGGGGTTTGCCATTGCCATCCTCTGAGGTTGAGAGAGTGTGACTTGCCCAAGGTTATCCATAGGGTTTTTATGCTCAAGTCGGAACTGTAACCCTGATCTCCAGAGCCGTAGTCCAATGCACAATCCACTCCACCACACTGGCCCTCTAGACAAACCATACCATAAATTATTACCATGTCCTCCCCATATCTGCTCTCTCACCTTTTACAGCTAGGCACAAGTGTGCACAAGTGTGAGGCAATGGATTTGGGGTGCCACGAAATGGCAGCACACTATTAGTTATGGTTATGTTTCTAAGCACTGTCCTTCTTGGGGTGGGGTGGCCTTGCACTGGACAGAGGCAGCCTGGATCTCAAAGGAAGTTTCTTTTTCTTTTGCTAATATAGTTTAAATTTCATTTCCTAGACTTTACAGTGGAGTTTATCACACAGAAGGAATTTCTCCCAATTAGTGAATTTACGTGAAATCTAATTGCATTCGGAATGTGTTCAGAATGACTTCCCATTTCCCGAAAATGACCCCCCATTGCCCGAAATTGCATGAGATACTCTAATACACAATTATGTGAAACCCCATGATTGCATTCGGAATGACTTCCCTTTTGCCCAAAATTGCATGAGATACACTTATATGCAATTATGTGAAACCCCATAATTGCGTTCAGATTGCCATTGGATTATACCCCCAAATTCCATCGTATGATAAACTCTAGTGCTTTGTCTCCCAGAGCTTACATGGCCAAAAATCGGAGAATTGGCCTCTGCCTACTTGGATAACCCTCTGTACCATCTTGACCGAGAACAACAACAACATCTTGACAAAATGTAGGCCTGTGACTCTAACACTGTTTTTTCCTCCTTTCTCCTCTATGATTTTTAACACCTTTGCTTGATGAAGAACCCAGGTGGGGAGATTTGAAAACTTGCATCATGTATTTTGTGTGCATTTTGGTTGGCCCAGTAAAAGTGGCACTGTTTTGTGGCTTTTGGATATTATTGTACTTTGTTGCATGGCCAACATGGCTAGCTCTGGATATATATATTTTTTCTATTTCCAGTGAGTGAGATAGAAGTACTTGTGGAATTTTCTGCTTCAGGTGCCAAAATAAATTGACTAGCCTTGAGTACTATGTCCTTTGGCTGGGGATCAGAGGGAAAGTTGGTGAGGAGGGACTTGACTGCTCTAGCTGAAGCAGTGACATGTTTTCAGCAGGTTGTGGGGAGAAGCGAGAATGGGATAGAAGTGATTATAAATGAAAATGTTCCTTGTTACTGTGTTTTAAAAAGCGAGAAAGCAGGTTGGGTCTACTGAAAAATCCAGGCACTCACAATAAGCTTTCCAAAATGACTTCCTTTGCCTCTCTGCCTGTACATTTGCAAGAAGAAGACGAAAAGGCTTATTATAAAACTATTGCCTCATGCTCCCCTGTTGCAACGCTTCCCGCTATTAATTTGGCAGCCTGACTAAAAACAGACAAGATGTCCTCAAGACAAGTCATAGCAACACCTTACGGCTGAAAACGTTGACTGCTAAAGCCCTTGGGTCTCAGGATGGCTGATTAATCCTCAACCTTGCCACCTGCAAAAAAGCATCAGGTCTATGGGGAACTAGGGCAAGGGATGACAGTTTAAAAGCAGAACCTTTGTGGAATTTTGTACGACTGAAGGTTTGCATACCTGCTAACCCATCAAACTAAACACAGCTCACAAGTTGTGGATGATGGCCAGGGCTGGCATCATCTGACTTGAATGCCTGGGCAGTTGTCAGGGTCCCAATGTCTTGCCAAGGCACAATGCCCTACTGATCCTCATTCTCCGCTTCCCATGCTGCGTGCTTTAAAGAACCCATTTTCACCTCCCACAATACTCCAAAATACAATTGCATCAAGGACTGGGGTGTGTGTTGTGGGTACTTTTGGGTAGCCTCCATTTTGAGGCTAGTATGGAGTTGAAAAACAAATGGGAAAAATAATAGAAAATATTTTTTTAAATGGGGAAGAAAACATTTTTTTTTACGTGTCAAGAAATCCTGATGAGATGAATCCTGGGTTAATAATCACCATAGTTCAAGACTTATTATTATGAGCACATGGTTATTTTTTGGCATTAAACTGCATTTTTGTGTGGCCACCAGCATTTTTTTTTTTGTGTACAGAAAATAATATTTCTATACAGAAATATTTTTTATCAGGAAAAAGCTTCTGCAAAATTTGTGCATGGTTGAACTGCAGATTTTCTGTGCAGAAAACAGCTTTTTTTTGCACAGAAAACTATATCTGCATAGAAATTTTATTTCCTGTACAGAAACTGTTTTTTTTCCCCTGTGCAAAACAACTATGTACTAATTTTACACCAAATAGGTGTAATGGGGGGGGGGGGGGTTGTGGCTAAAATTACTCTTTGCTACTTTCAAGAAGAAAATGATATCTCTAAGTGAAAATGCTACAGCCCATCACCACCACCAAGGTATTTTGTCCTAAGTGACCTTAGACATGGTGTTGGTCTTGATCCCCGCTTCCTATTTTTTGCTGCCAGTTTCACAGAATCATAGAATCATAGTGTTGGAAGAGACCACAAGAGCCATCCAGTCCAACCCCCTGCCATGCAGGAACTCTCCATCAAAGGGAGTGCTAAAGTATAGAAATACACCCTCATCACAGATATAAGGAACTGGAAGGGTCCTGTGACCAACATTGCTCCACAGGGCACCTCCCACATGCAGGACGGCCTCAGGCAAAAGATCTGATGTTATTTGTCCTTGTTTTTGAAGGCAGCGGGTGGATGAGTTCTTCTCTTTGTGGAGGAAGATGAAGCAAAGGAAAACCAAGGCACTAACTAAAGATGTTATCTTTGGGTTCCATTTCCTCTATTGAGTTTATCACAAGATAGGAACTGGAAGTTTAATCCAATGGCAGTCTGAACACAATCATGGGGTTTCACGTTATTGCATGAAAGCCGATCACACACATTTTCGGACAATGGGAAGTCCTTTTGAATGCAATCATGGGGTTTTACGTTATTGCATGAGAAACTACCACACACAATTTCGGGCACTGGGAGGCAATTTCGGGCACTTCCGAACGCGATGCGGCATCAATCTGCAATCACGTAAATTTGCTGAACTAGCGAATTCACTCAATTCCGAACTGGCCTCACTTTTATTTCTTTTGAAACAGCCTCTCTCAGCCTCTGCACTAAGGGGATATTCACAATCCAGTCATTCTGGGGCATCTGCTGAATAGACTCTGCACAGTCACAGATTTACTAGTATAAGAAAAGTATGCAACTCACTTGTAGATCCAAAGAAGCCAGCTTCCCTTTCTCGCCAGAATTCCTTGTGTATTCCTCAATGGTCCAGGATGGCTGCGTCCGCTTGACTTCTGCAAGTTCTGTCAGCCGCATGTCCGTATAGAGAGGGTTGGTTTTCATGTGAGACTTGAGCGATGCAGGGTAAGGGTGGGGGCTAAAGACTTGCTCAATCAAGAAAGCGTCTTTGGGCGGTTTCGAGTGTCTGTGCGCCTGCGGGATTTCATACTGCCTGTCCACCTGCAACAAGATTCAGAAGTTCACAGAGGGAAAGAGGGAGATAACTCACATGGATGCTATAGCAAAGGGATGGAGAATGTTTGCCCCTCCAGTTATTTAGGCAAAAGATCCTCTGGAACCCTACCACCAACTATGTTTGGTGGAGTGTCAGGAAGCCGAAGTCCCAAAAACATCTGGAGGAGCAAAGGAAGCTGAAGTCCAAAATATCTGGAGGAGCAAAGGAAGCTGAAGACCAAAACATTTAAAGGTTCATCACCTCTGACATAAATGAGGAAGATCTCATAGAATCATAGAATCATAGAGTTGGAAGAGACCACAGGGGCCATCCAGTCCAACCCCCTGCCATGCAGGAACTCCAAATCAAAGCATCCCCGACAGATGGCCATCCAGCCTCTGCTTAAAGACCTCCAAGGAAGGAGACTCCACTACACTCCGAGGGAGTGTGTTCCACTGTCGAACAGCCCTTACTGTCAGGAAGTTCTTCCTAATGTTGAGGTGGAATCTTTTTTGAATGCTTAGCATTCAATATCAGCAAAACAGTGAAGAGGAGGAGTTTGACAGATCTCCTCTGGAAGGGAGTCCCACAGTCAAGGAACCACCCCTGAAATGGCTATATGTTTGGAACCATACAATCTGGTCTAAAAGATCAAGTTTTTGGACAGATCCACATAAGCCTATGTGGAGTTACTGGTAATTTTGTGATAGACTGCTGAGGGCTCTAAAGAGTAAATCCAACATTTGTATTGAACCTGGAAACAAATTAATAACCAATATAACAGGTATAAAATTAATGTAATATACTGCATATACTCATGTATAAGTCCAGAAATTTTAGGCAAAAAATTGATCCCAATTACATTGACTTATCCATGGGTCAATGTAAATACTGTACTTCAACTCATAGAAAAAGGAACCATCTCCTGGTGATAGGCAATAATGTAATGGGGCTTTCTAGATTGGCAGGAAAGTGTGACGTGAAGTTGCCTTTACCATAATGCTTAGCAGCTACATTGCAAGCCCCAGGTGTGCATTTAAAAGATACAGGGCAGCTAGACTGAGGGGTGTGGGAACGACTTATCTGTAGTCTTTTCTGTGGCTCAGCAGCTACATTGGAAACTGTCAGAACGCTACAAACACAGGCGGAGCAGCTGCACCAGCGGCAATGAACACGGCTTTTAGTTGCGCTGAACCTTTAATTTTTTTTCCCTTGCCGGCTGGGAACTGCGCAGCTGCGCAGTTCCCAGCTGGCAGCCTGCTTGGAATTGTGCAACTGTGCAGTTGTGCAGGTTTGCCTGCTGGGAACTGTGCAGTTGTTCAGGTTTCCCAGCTGCCGGCTGGGAACTGTGCAACTGCACAATTTGCAGCCGGCAAGGAAAAAAAAATTAAAGTTTCAGCGTCATTCCGGTTTCTCTGCTTTTTAAAAACTGTGCAGTTGCACTGGTGCATCATGAATGAACCCCATTATTTTGTGAATGAATTGACATTTTATGCACAGTAGAATAACAATTACAGCATCCCAGAGTCCCTACTGTGCATGTCTAGGGTTCAGGTTAGGGCTGGAGCTAGGGTTTGGGAGCTTTAAAAAACTGCGGAGTTAAACCCCAGCTTTTACACCTGCAGGGCATTTAGCATTTTAATTAGAAGTGAATTCCACACCACGCATGCTCCCAACTCACGATCCATTATGATCCGCACCTGTATCGCTGCCTTTAAATGGGCGCTTTAAAGATACAGTGGCCCCTTTAACTGCGCTACTACACCGCAGCCTTTAGATGGAGCTGCGCTGTTTCGCAGTTTTTAAAAAATAAGCTGGGAAAACCAGCACCTTTTTAAAGGCGCTTCTTCTCCCCTAAAACGCAAAAAAAAAAAAAAAAAAAAAGAAAGCATTTTCATGGCACACTTTCCCTTTTTCTCATATAAAGGCTAGAGTTTCATGCAGCCATGAACACACTTCTTTTTGCCAATCTAGAATAGGCCAATGTGTCCTGGAAGCAATGACCCCCCCCCCCCAACTCTCTCATCCATCCAGTTATGCCTGCCAGAATTGTGTAGGTTCTTTAGCATCATTTTCTTTTGCTTTTGCCTTTGTTGCTTGCTCCTAGGTTTTGCCCTTGACTTATCCATGGGTCATATCAAAATCCATAATTTTGGTCCTCAAACCTGTCCTTGACTTATACATGAGGTCGACTTATAGTTGAGTATATATGGTACCTCCTACTAGTTATCATCCAAGTGGCCATATTTTAAACTGCTGGCACTTTCCTAACATTAAAGGTAACTACTACATTAAGCACAATGGAGTTACTCGTTCAGTGGCATGAAGGTAGGTATGAGATGCAGGCAGGACTTGTACAATGGCCACCAATCTCACAGAGGCCATCCATGATGGCTTCCTAAAAAACTGATATTCTGCTATGCAGCCCCAAGGGCTTCTCCTCCTCAGCCTTACCTTAACATCCATTCTGGTTCAGGACATGCTGGAAACTGTAATCTCAAAAATAACCTTCTCAAGTTCCAATTTTCACCTCCTGTTAGTGTTTCCATGTTATGGCTCCAGCCAACCATGCCTACATCCATGATACTCCATTTCCCTCCACTTCAGTTTGCTGTTTACCCCTGCCCCAAGACATCAGAAAGCATTCTCTGGCCATGGAAGGAGCTATATCCTTGGTGGATATCCCCCCTTTTTTCTTGTGATTTTGCAAACTTTGGGGTGCCTCAAATATGCTAATAAAAACATATTGTTTTTGAGTGACTCCGTCTTGGCTACATACATCCAGAACATGAGCTTAGTACTAGACAGAGAGATGGAAGACTCAGTCATGGATCTCCGTTGTCTTAAGTCATTTGGTAATCAGATTTTTGGTACCTCTTTTATTACAGAATATAAGAGCACAGAAGAATCAAAAGTCTTTTCAGGAAAATGTACAATAACTTGCTAACATTCTTCCCCAAGGAGGGAGGAAAAAGAGCAAGCTTCAGGACTGAAAGCGTTCATGGTTCACTTCCGATGAAAATGTAACAGCATGTTTATTTTATGTGTCTCTGTTAAATACAGAGAAGTGTGCAGAAGTCAGAAATAAAGCAAAAACATCTCCAAAGATACAGATTGTAACTTTTCTTTATGAGCCTACGCCTACTTATTTGCAAGATTACCATTCCAATACAAGGTCAATTAATGATTATCTGTACAGTCAAAGTATTTGTGTGGACATATTTTAGTACATTTCACAGAATCATACAGTTGGAAGAGACCCCAAAGGCCATCCAGTCCAACCTCAAAAAGATTCATAACTTATCTCTCTTAATTTTATTTATGATTGATGATGATGATGATGATGATGATGATGATGAGTTGAAGCGTAGTACTTAGATGGAAGGGAAAGTTAATTTAGACTTCCATCATCTAACCAGTAGCATTTGAGAGGATGTCATGTGAAGAGCCAGGCCTGGAAGGGATAGATAGCAGTCTCCTTTATTTCTCGGAATTAAAAAGACTCTTCAAACACTTTTCTTGCCGTAGTCCAAGCACAGAGGGTTTGCTACTTTGCTATGAAAATTACAGCTTCAACCTTGAACCTGTCTAACCAGTAGATTAATACACTGGAGCTTTAGGTGATTCATCAGCAGGGAACCAATTTTATGCCATGGCCTTGAGAATTAGCAGCACACTTCTTTATAGTGACATGTGGTTGGCTTTGATAGGGTTACTGCAAAAAGAAATGAAGGGGGGAAACCTACACACACAAGTCCCTCACAATAAAGTGATACCTTTTATTTTGTTGAACTGGAAAATTAACTCCCAGTTTCATCAACAGGGGGGAGGGGGAGACACATGTACTGTTGACGGTGTTATCTGTAAGCATGTTTAACCTGAAAGTGCCAATGATTAAAATAAGATAATGTATTATGTTTTTATATTGCATTGAATTACTGATATTGTATTGCATATATTCTATTTGTTGTAATCCCGCCTTGATCTGATGGAAAGGCGGGACATAGAAATAATTTTTATTATTATTATTAAAACAGTTTAACACTTTTCCATCAGCAGTCAGCCCAAACAGAACCTTACAGAAGCAACACTGTGCTTCCAAGAAGAGGGCTAGCCCAAGATGGGTTGCTGCCCAGGTGAGGGCCAAGATGGTACCCACTTCAATCTACATAGCAGTGTTGTGTATACACCATTTTTCCTTCATCTTTGGCTTACCTCAATGGCTGCAAATTAATTTCAAAGTGCAAAGTAATTTGCCTTCACTTAACTTGCCAGGAGGGAATGGAGAGGAAAAGGTGATATCTTACCCTTCCTAAACTCAGTACATAAACTCCGCTTATA
Source organism: Urosaurus nigricauda (assembly GCA_034509955.1). NCBI lineage: Eukaryota > Metazoa > Chordata > Lepidosauria > Squamata > Phrynosomatidae > Urosaurus > Urosaurus nigricauda. Next base: position 20,961,188 of record JAOEGL010000012.1, on the reverse strand, counting down.
ATAGTATTTTGTGTGTTCTTCCTCAATAAACCTGGTGGAAGGTTGGATTAGGTGGCCCCTGTGGTCCCTTCCCACTTTAGGATTCTGTGATTCTGTGTTGCTTCTCGTTGCCTTTTGATGTGGTTTGTTCACATGCACTTTGGTTTTTTCCATCTGAGAAATGTTGGCGAATATTAATACCCTTGAATGTAGTTCATCTCGTCCTGGAGACTTAAATTAATTTAGATTAACTAGGTATTCCTGCACTACCTCTTTAGTTATTCTGTACTTTTACTTATTTTGTTGAAGAGTGTTGAAAAATAAACTGGGTGAGGAGATAAAATATTCCCTGATCACAGTGAGCCAGGTAGGGTTTGTTTATGGTGGTTACTCTGCCACAGAATCTCACTACCACCACCAACTGGGGAAATTTCACACTATATAGTTATAGTGGTATGATTCAACTTTAACTGCCATTGTTTGTTGTTGTTGTAGGGAGGAATTTCTCTTTATTGCGAATGGAGCCAATTGGAGCCAATTTGAATTCACGTGAATTCCAATTGCGTTCGGAATGTGTTCAGAATGACTTCCCATTACCCAAAAATGAGCCCCCATTGCCCAAAATTGCATGAGATATTTTAATTCGCAATAACATGAAACCCCATGATTGCGTTTGGATTGCCATTAGATTATACTTCCAATTTCCAACATCTGATAAGGTCCATAGTTTCCAATTGATGGTGACCCTAATGCAAATGTGTAGAATTTTCGTGGCAAGTTTTTTTCAGACGTGGTTTGCCATTGCCATCCTCTGAGGTTGAGAGAATGTAGGGTTCCAACCTATAAAATTGTGGGATTTGCAGTTGATAGAGGGGTATTTAGAGTCATCAGCCAGAAAGCTATAATGCCTCACCAAACTAGAAGCCTCGGGATTCCAAAAGATGCATCTATGGCAGTTAAAGTGGAATCACAGGCCTACAATTGTGTAGTGTGAAAGGAGCCAAGATTGCTCTCTCTATCCATTTCCTATACTGTGAAGTTTGTCATTTCAGTGCCTCGAAACAAGAATCACATTAAATTCTCACCAATCTGCACTGGTCAAACTGAATAGGTACATCAATTCCTAGCGTGGAGAGGACCGTGTTGTAACTGCCTGTCAAATAGTTCTTAATGAGGAAGCACCTCTCAGGAAAAAAAGGGGGCAGCCTAAGTTCAGCACCACAAATGTGGCTTATAGAAGGATTCAGAACCAGATGTAGAACAGCTAGGTACTTTGCACCCTCTTCCCGCATGGTTGAATCTATCAGTTTTGTTTTCTGTTAGATTGTAATTTCCTTCCCATATCTCAAGATCTTTCTTTGTGAACTTTCTTAAGTGTGTGTATGTACAGATGAAATGAAATTCACACCCGTTCCACTGAACCCATACAATTCTATGAGGGGGTATCCAAAAGTTTTAATGATCACCTTTTTAAAAAACTGGCAGAAAGTTTGTTTTGATTTATAGTTAACTTATTTTTATGTAGTCACTATCTAGATTTATACATGTTTCCCAGCGTTTATACATGTTTCCCAGTCTGCAGATTGCACCTGATCAGGATTTGACACTTTAGTCACTTCTGGCAGAGCCAGTCATAAAAATAAAGGATGTAATGAGCTGATTTTCTCAGCAACGTGCACTTAGGGACCAATGAGGACACTGACAAAATTTCATCAATATGCCATAATCACTTTCAGGTGATAATTTTTACTTTACGATACCCCCTTGTAAGGCGCAATCTGCAGACTTCTATAATATGAGGTATTCGGAGGGTCAAGATACACTGGGAAAATATATATACATCTAGATAGTGACTACATAGAGATAAGTTAATGACTACAAATCAAAGCAAACTTTCTGTCAATTTTTTAAAAAGGTGATCATTAAAACTTTTGGATACTCCCTCGCAATATGAATTTCTCAGCATTTAAGACATTGTATGATACACATTAGAATAAAGTGTATTAGAATACCTTTGGTCGGGGTCCGGAGGAAAATTGGTTGGACAGGCTACAATATATTAGGAAAAATGCTCACAGGTTTTTTTTTAAAGGTCACAACTATTATTTATAAAAGATAGTGGCTTGAAAAAAACAGGCCAGAAATTAATTGACAGTATTATGATTTTCATTTGGTAGGCGCTGGAATTCTATGAGCATTCCAACTCTGCTTCCCTTTGTGTCATCATGTTTTAAATATGGACGGGACTGAAACTGAAAAAATTACCTCTTTGGATTTTCTGTGCCAGTCTTTGTTTTCATCCCCGCCTCGGTCTTTCATCTCTTCCTCTGTGATGCCTGTTTGGTTGGTATACGTGATCGCTCGCCAGTCTCTAGGGGAGTTAGCGATGCTGGCAATCTTGGATTCTGTAGCGCTATTTTCTTCTGTCAGTGACCTCGAGGACCTCCTAGTGAATAAGCTTTTTTTTAAGGCTTTCACTCGAAGGCTTTCGCTGTTACTGCCGCTGGCATCTGAACAGCACCAGTCCGGATTATTCTCCAGTTTGCTGCCGTGTGAAGAATTATGGCATGAAAATATCCGAGGGGAGGTACTTTCTTCTGACTGAACTTCACTTGTCAAGGAATTAAGGTCTAGCTGGACGCTCACTTTCTCTGGCTGCTGGATTTTTTGATCCAATTTGTTTAGCTTCCCCAGGACTTGAGAAATTTCATCTCTGACACTTGAGAGAGACTCCAGTTTCTTTTCAATTTCCCCGATCCTTAGAACTAGTTTGCAAACACTGGTTTTCAGCTCGTCGTCTGAGCTGCCACTGATTTCCAAACGAGACACTTTGTCGAGCTTGTTAGTGGCAATCCCATTGGAAATTTTTGCTAAGTGATGCTCGGGGGAGCTTTCGCAGTCAGATTTGTGTATCTGGGAAAGCGAGCCAGTGCTGTTGTAGCAAGATGACTGCATCACTCCTGTAGACCCGCAGATGCTCATGTCATCCAAGAACCTGAAGATATCGCTGATATCATCACTTACAATTTCAGAGTCATCATCTGACTGCTTAAGAGAATGTCGTTCACCATACTTAGTCTGATTTGCATGGCCCATCTCCTTGCACTTCTTGTGCTCCAGCCCTTGTTGATCTGTCTGTGTCCCAACACTGTTAGTTTTGTCGATGCTTAGTAACTGAACAGAGGAGCAGTTAATGCTTTTATCTTTAAATTTCTTGATGGGCTCGTGCTTCTCCACTTCTAAAATGGAGGGAATGTCTTTGGATTTGTGCCCATTTGGTTTCACAGCATAGTTGGACTGCAACATTGGTTGCTGATCCTTGGGGCTAAGATAAGGCTGATGTCTCTCAGCAACAGGAAAATTGGAAGACTGGCCATTTGAACCCTGGTATCGAGATTTCTCTTCTGGTTGTTTCCTGTTAAAAAAAGACCTTTCAAAATCAGGTACTTCTTCAGTATTCAAGCTCCAACTCTTGACTGGCCATGGGGTTTGTTTGCTTGGTTTTCCCAACCACCGTTTGGTCTCTTGTGGTCCAAGAATAGTTGTTGGTCCAAAATAAGTAGATGCCTGGAGATCATCTAAGCTTTCATGCTTGACTCTCCTTTTATCGGGTACAGGGGAATAAATTGGGTTCAGATATTGACTGCTGTATGGCATTTCAAAACTGTGATTGAAGAATGGCTGCTTGGAGGTCTCCTTCCGGCTTGGAGGGTCTACTAGGTCATCGTCTGGTTTACCATTGGGTGATATCAAGTTGGGTGTGATGGTGATGAGATTGTGGAAGTCTTCCTTGAATATGTTACGTTTCTGAACACAGGACTGCATTATAAAGGGCTCATCATTCGAAATGAATGTCTCCTTAATGCTTGCACTGATAGGTAAAGAGTCTTGATCTGATATAGACTCGGTTTCTATGTTCATGGGAAAATAGGTACTCTGCATTTCACAAGGGGGAGAGCTGGCAATAGTATAGGATGCCAGGGCCTGCAGACGATCAAGGGAAGCTGCTCGGCCTTTCATTTCCTTATTGACCCCGAGCAAAAAGTTAGGCTCTGAAGCAGGGACAAACTGTGGGCAGTCTTTGCAATCCACCTTCCTGCATTTGGAAGCCCTCAGGTTTGAATACCCTTGGTTGAATTCTCCATCCCTCAATTCACAATTCAGTACACAGTCCACCATATCGCACACTTCTGGGTCAGATGGGCAAGCTTCCACCGATTCTTTCTTCCTCACCTTTTCTCGGGCCACCGGCAGCTTTTCTTTGGCCATGCCCCCATTCATCTGTATGAGGTTGAATATTGTCACTATGTCTGCCGCCACCATGATCTTCTTGGACTGCTGGTTGTTTACTGTACACCTCATTTTGTCCTTGAACAAGGTGGCGGGGAAATTAGGATCCAGGCAGGCGGTGTAGAAAAGCACACTCCTTAGCTTGGCCAGCTGGGACAAATCAAACCTGGCACACAATGATTTGCAGAGATCTTGATAGGAAACCGTGTTCTGCTTGGTATCCAGTTCCTCTAAAATGTTGACCAGGAACAGAGAAGAGTCCTGATTGGTCTCCATCGCCAATGGATTGCAAGCTTTGTAGTTTATCCCAACGGATTTATTCCAGCTCTACATAGAAAACAAAAGCAAAAGATATTCATCCTAATCTGTTTACAATGTATAAATCAGAATTATACATCATAGCTCATTCAATTGTCAATGTTATATTTTTTATGGTAGATAATGACCAAGAGGTACAAACTGGAAAGCTGTTTTTGCAAGACAAGGGAAACATTATCTGCTCCTTTTCTAAATGCTCTTGCAGAATTATTGCAAGAGTCAACTTGTTAAGGTCCCTGTTAGCTTCGTACATCAGGTGTGATCCAGATCTACAGAACAATCCTAATTCAGAGTCTTACTTCATCGGTTCAAGGAAATATGGATTAGACACTGATATCTTTTCCCCAGAGAAATGCCCTTCTGCCCACTGATCTCAGAGATTTGTCAACCTGCCAGCAGAGCTGGTCTGCAGGGCTAAAATCTGCAGGCAAAATAGCCAAAACAAAGAAAGAAGTGACTTGTGATCTAAATGCCCCCAGGTCAGAAACAAAGCCATGCATCTGACATAAATTTAAGGTCAAGACAATACTTGGTTCATATCCTAGTCTTGGGATAGCAGAAAAAAAGCTTGCTCCATCTTTTACATTATACCCCTTCAGCTATTTAAAGATGGCTATCATGTCACCTCTCTATAGTTGAGAAGGAATAATGGAGAGTTGCAATTACTTTACACCTGTAGAATTTGACTTATAGTCCAAAACCTCATTCCCTATAATTCTATGGCCCAAATCTCTGGTTGTTCTGAAGACCAATGAATAAAATACAGATTTTCAGGGACTAAACAAAGTAAAAATGCTATGGTCATGTTTAATACCGTTGGCCCTCCTTATCCATGGATATTTTTATCCACGGATTTGAGCATACATGGCTTGAAAATATTCCCCAAAAGAATAAATTCCAAATAGCAAACCTTGATTTTCCATTTTATGTATGAGACATCATTTTGTTGTGCCATTATATTTAATGGGACTTGAGCATACACAGATTTTGTTATCCACAGAGGGTCCTGGAGCCAAACCCCAGCGGATAATAAGGGCCCACTGTATTTAGGAAATAGTGAAATCTCAAAGGTGGACAGTTCTGACAAATCATGGACACATGATCATAGACACATGATCCTTCATGCAACCAGTCAAATTTAGGTGTATAACAGAACCCCAAAGTGAAATCAAAGAGATATCAGGAAAGACACCACAACCTTCTGAATGATCTTGGGTGAGTTTCACACTGTCAACCCAAGGAAATCCTGTGACAGGTTTGCCCATAGGTCGCCATAAGTCAGAAACAACTTGAAGGTGCATGCAACAAGAGCAACATCAGCAGCAACAACAACAACATTACACAATGGTTGATCTATACGACCTTTCAGCTTAATGCCAACACTGTGCAACCATCTGTGTATCTGCCAATGTCCCACTGCACACTAAGGAATGCACATTGGCTATGTTGGCAAAACTGGCACTTTTAAGGATTTGGCAAAAAGCTATAAACCATCCAAGAACATTCAAATGCATTGCTGGAATACCATCCATTAATCTTAACTAGAGTAGACCTGTGAAGTCAATTGTTGAATGGGGAGTCAACATGCAGATAGCACATCTCTGGTGCTATAGGAGCAGATCTTTTTGCAAAGTTGATAGCTTTTAACTTCCCACTCAAGATCAAGCCACCCAAAATATTTGAAAATACAAGGGATTGGGTACAACAATATATTGCTGGGAAAATTCACACACACCTTTCCCAATGTTGATGATGGAGGAAAAATGCACTGCAGGTGAAAAAAGGAAGAAGAAGCAGTCAAAATTTGCTCTCACAGATGTCTGCCTCGACATCTCCAAGATCTCTGCTGACATGCCAGAGTCTGCATGGATATCAGAAAAACACATGGCAAAACATCATTTAGATGTAAGCTGGATGCAAAAACACATCAAGACTGTTGTTGTTTTGTGTTGTTTTAATCAATGATCATATACTGGAAACAGGAAGAAGGAGTGCAATGCAATAAAATGAAAGCATCTAAAGGCACCAGATCCTGTTGGATCTTAGAAGGTATGCAGGGCCAACCCTGTGATGGGAGACCACCAATAAATAACAGGTCCTTTAGGCTATATTTCAGAGGAAGGAACTGGAAAAACCACTTCTGAGTATTCCTTGCCTAAGAAAACCCTATAAAATTCATGGAGTTGCCATAAGTTGATGGGCAACTTGAAAGCACATGAATTGCACACACACACACAACCCTGCTAAAACAGTTTCAGCTAGGTAGAAGATGACAAGGAAAGGGGGTTGGATGGGAATAAAAAGACTTTCTTAACTTCATTGCCAGAAGCTTTTAAAACTCAAGCATGCCTGTATAAACTCATCTCGAGTTTTGCAGGCAGAAAAAAGCTTGAATTCATGAAATTTATAGAATTTATATACATTTACCTTTTTAGGCAAAACAGGAAAACAGTAAGAACAAGAACCACCAACACGAAGGAATGGTATAAATAGATTGCTTTCATCTCTAAAAAAAACCAAAACCAAAAAATCCTTTGATTTGAGAATGTAGAGAATAAACTTGGGATCGTCGTATTTATTTATTTATTGGCTTTATATCCCACTTTTATCCCAAAATGGGATTCCGCATACAAAACATGTGCTGCTCCCCACTGTAAATATATATATCATTCGGTTTCTCTCCCTCTGTCTGTAGCAACGGTGGTAAATTCAGCTTCTGGAAGAACGTCAAGCTTGTTTTCTGCTCCTCTGGAGCAGAAAAGATTCAGCTCAAATGATAAGAAAATAGATTCCTAAACATTAGGAAGAATTACATTACTATAAAGGTGGTTTGACAGTTGAATGGATTACCTCAGGGGATGGTAGACACTCCTTCATTAGGGGGGTCTTTAAACAGGGATTGGATGGACATCTTTCAGGAGTGCTTTATAGTTGACCCTCCACATTTGCGGCTTTGACTTTTGCAGATTTGATTATTTGCAGTTTTGATCAATATGTTCTCTTGAGGAATCTCTAGGTCCTCCGGTGCTACTCTGCCAGAAGTTGCTTATAGAATTGTGCTGGAGAATCTAGAAGTTCCTAGAGAAAACACTTCTCTGGGCATTTGTAGGTCCTCCATCATGATTCTATGTGCCCACAGAGTTGCACTGAAGGACCTGGAGTTTCTAGAGAGGTGTTCTCTTGGGTAAAAAGAATAGTGTTTTTTTATTTGTGATTTTTCCATATTCCCAGGGCTCCTTCACCCCTATCCCCAGAAAATGTGGCGGAACCACTATATTCCTGTACTGGACTAAATGGCCCTTGCAGCCCCTTCCAATGAGTCTCTGATTTTACATGCTGAAGAATTTTGCATTAACTCAGATTCTTACATCAAAAGAAGTGGATCTGACAAAGGAAACTGCCTTATCTGTTCTGTACCACCTTCAAAATGAAGTGTCCTATATGGCTGTTCAATTAACAAGAAAGGATACGCTTTGTCTTTGAAGAAAGATCTGTCTCCAACAGATTCAATTTTCCCCAACTAGAACAAAGCAATCACATTGCAGTGTAAACATACACAGAATCTCACCTTACAGTTTACCAGAATCTCACAGTCTGGGTCTTTAATATGAGCTCCAGGCTTACCGCAAATCAATCTTTTGATGACCTCTACTAAGTCATGTTGAATATAAGCCATATCCCTTGTATTAAAGTGGGCAAAAGGAAAAAAAAGAAACCTTTAGCCCAGCATCTCAACTGTTGAAAGAAAAGACTGCGGCATTAATCATTCTGTTTTACCTCCCCAAGACTACCTTCTCCTAAGCAATGGGATGCTTTTGTCTTCCAAAAGACAGAGGGGGGAAAAGAGCCATACAATATTTTCTGATCCCCTCTCCTCCAAATTGGTAACACTGTTGAAGATTAAGCAAATTGGAACAAGTGTGCAGAATTTATCCCAACTGACAATTTGGGGATTTATCAGAAGAAGAAAAAATTAGGGGTTTATTGCAGAATGCCAGGGCTATAAAATACACCAAAATCCGAAACCCACAAAGGAGTGATACCTTTATTGGCCAACCAAAAATGCAGAAAATACATCCTGCAAGCTTTCAAAGCTTCACGGGTTTCTTCATCAGGCAAAGGTGTTAAAAACATACAGAAGAAGAAAAATGGAAATGTTAAATGCACAGGCCTATATATTAGTATATAGAGAGATCTTGTAGCACCTTTGAGACTCACTGAAAGAAATTGACAGCATGAGCTTTCTTAGACTTAAATCTACTTTCTCAAATGCATCTGAGGAAGTAGATTGAAGACTACAAAAGCTCATGCATTTCTTTCTTTCAGTGAGTCTCAAAGGTGCTACAAGATCTCTCTAGGTACTGATTCTACAGACTAACACAGCTATGTCTTTGAATTATACTGCTAGGGCTATATATAGTCTTAGTTGTTACTCTGTTGTCAATTAAAATGATATTATCTGACAACAAGGTAACACCAGAGACAAAATGTAGGCCTGCGACTCTAACATCATCACCTCCCTTGTGTATGATTTCTAAAATTTTGCCTGATGAAGCTCCGAAAGCTTACATAAAGTGCTTTGTGCATTTAGGTTGGTTTTCGTGGATTTTGTATTTTGCTGTATTTTTCTGCATGGCCAACATGGCTGCCCCTGAATGTGTTCCAAGGGCTACAAAGCAGATCTCTGGATAAGGCTAAGATATAATAACCTACAAACGAGTAAAGAGTTGGCACTACAGTACAAGTGACAGAAAATTATCACGTAAAGATTTACTATATTTTGATCTAAATATGATAGGACAACTAAGTTTCAACTGTGATACCCTTTAGGTGTGTCGGGGCCAACCCAAGAAACTTGGCTTCCCTTGGAAGAACAGTAAATGCTGCCCATTTTCACCAGGGTAAAGGTGTGCAGTATCAATCTGGCCATGTTCTTTGGGACTATGGGGCAGAGAGTCCCGCAAGCAGTTTTATTTTCCACAAGCACCATCTCTAGTAACATAAATATAAAAATAAAAAGTTATCAAATAAAATGCTGCCCTTTTATCTGCCCCCAAATCTGCTACCTGCTGTCTAATAGCAGGGCCATGTCCAAGGCATTTACATGCATGTCTGTGCATATGCGTGCAAACATGCAGCATGGTGTGGTGGTTTGAGCATTGGGCTATGATTTTGGAGACTAGGGTTCAAATAGCCACTTGGCATTGAAAACCCAAAAACCTTGGGCAAGTCATACTCCCTCAGCCTCAGAGGGAGGCAAAGGCAAACCCCCTCTGAATGACTCTTGCAAAGAAAACCCTATGATAATTTTGACTTAGGATTGCCATAAATTGGAATCAACTTGAAGGCACACCACCACCATCAGAACATATATTTTTCCACCATTTCTCACAGGACAGAGGCTCTCCAGTGTCTTGCTCTATACACTTTTCCAAGATCTGGTATTTGAAAGCATCCATGAAAACCTCTGGGTGATCTTGGGCACGTCACATTCTCTCAGTCTCAAAGGTACACTCCCTTTGAACAAAACTTGCCAAGAAAACCCCATGATAGGGTCCCCCATAAGTAGGAAATGGCTTGAAGGCACACAACAACAAAGTCCCCCAAAATAGTTCAGCTGTCATACTTCGATTTAAACACCTTAGCCCCATTCGTCATTCATGCCAATATGGAACCAGTCCCTAATGGGACTTAATAATGGGGGTTTGGGGGCAGAGGGAGTGCTATAGGCTACCATCAATCATAGAATCTTAAAGTTGGAAGGGACCATAAAGAGCATCTAGTGCCTTGCATAAATGCACAAGTACAGTACTCTTAACAGATGACCAACCAACCACTGTTTAAACATCTCCAAAGATGGAGAGTGCACTACCCTACATGTCTAATCTGCACTGCAGAAATAAAATAGTCTGACACTTTTTTAACTGCCGTGGCTCAATGCTATGGAATTCTAAGATTTGTAGTTCTGTGTAGTATTCAGCCTGGTCTGTCAGAAACCTCTAGTGCCACTGCCCACGAATCGATATCGACTCATGGCGACCTTATGGATGAGACATCTCCAAAACTCCTTGTCCCTCCATTGCTCTACTTAGTTCGAGCAAATTCATACCTGTAACCTTATTAATAGAGTCCATCCATCTGGCATGTGGCCTACCTCTCTTCCAACTTCCTTCTACCTTTCCCAGCATTATTGACTTTTCCAATGAGTCTTTTCTTCTCATGATGTGTCCGAAGTACGACAGCCTCAGTTTGGTCATCTTGGCTTCCAGGGAGGTTTCCGGCTTGATCTTCTCTAGGACCCATTTGTTTGTGCTTTTGGCTGCCCATAGGATCCTCGGTACTCTTCTCCAGAACCACAATTCAAGTGAATTGATTTTCCTCCCATCATCTTTCTTAACTGTCTAGCTCTCACATCCATACAAGGTAAAATTTCAGAATTACATAGCAGTGAGCCATGGCAGTTAAAGCAGTGTCAAACTGCATTATTTCGGCAGTGCACATTTGACCCAAGACAACCTATTCCACTGTTGAGCCAGTCATATAGTAAAAAAAAAGCTCTTCCTAATGTTTAGGTGGTATCTCTTTTCATTTAATTTCAATTTTCATTTAATGTAATCCACTGGTTCATGTCCTAGTCTCTGGGGCAGAAAACAAGCTTCTTCTACATGGCAACTTCAAATATTTAAAGACAGCTATCATGTCACCTGTCATTCTCCTCTTCTCCAAGCTAAAAAACCTAGTTCCCTAAATCATTCCATCTAAGGCTTGGTTTCTAGACCTTTGATCATCTTGGTCACCCTTCTATAGACACTTTCCAGCTTGTCAATTTTCTTCTTGAACTGTGGTGCCCAGAACTGGACACAGTATTCCAGATGAGACCAGGCCAAAGAAGAATTAACTGGCATTAATACTTCCCTTGATTGGGGCACTACCCCTCTGTTGATACAGGAGTTTGTCATATGACAGAATTTGGGGGTATAATGCAATGGCAATCCAAACACAATCATGGGGTTTCACGTTATTGCGTATGAGCGTATCTCACATAATTTCGGGAAAAAGGGAAGTCATTCCAAACACAATCATCGGGTTTCACATAATTGCGTATTAGAGTATCTCACGCAATTTCGGGCAATGGGGGGGGGTCATTTTAGGGAAATGGGAAGTCATTCTGAATGCATTCCGAACGCAATCAGATTCCATGTAAATTCGCTAAACTAGCAAATTCACGTAATTGCAAATTAGCTCCTTCCGCAATTAAGAGAAATTCCTCCCATGTGATAAACTCCTTCGTCCAGAATTGCATTGGCCTTTTGGCTTCATTGAATAACTGTGTCTGCTGCTTTTCTTGTAACAGGCTCAATCTTAAACAGAGCTAACACCAATGGAGCTCAATGGTATGCATGCCTTGGCAGGATTCCGGTGATAATTCCATTCTCGAGTGACTAAAGTCCAATTCATCTGGTTCAGGGGATAGTATCCTGATGTGAAAATGCGTGCATACACATCCATCCATGGGGAGGAAGGGACCCCTTGAAAGTGTGTGTGTTTATATGGGGGAGCTACAACATTTCATTTTTGTTTTTGGCCTGTTGTTTACATTCCTTCTCCCTTCTCTGTATCCATGCATATATATACTGGTCAGTAGAGGAGGATGCTGCAGTACCTGACAATATGAGCCCAAGTCCATAAAGACTTATGCTACCATAAATCTCTTAGCCTTTTAAAATGCCACAAGGAGACTCTTTGCAATGTGATTTAAACAGCCTATTTGCCCGGAAATAAATCAGTGTTAAAATCTAAATAGTAAACAGAACAAACATGCACATGGGATGGGGCTACAAGTCAGTTCTCAGACTCAGTTTCAAAAGGGGAAACCAGATTCATCTTTGCAGCAGAAGAGGCCACCAAGAGTTCTGTGGTAACTGGAAGACTAACACATTTCCTTGATTCACTACACAGCTGACTTCAACAGATGTGGGAAAAGTTGACAGGAATGGAGAAGACATAACACCTTGGCAGAGGTTCTTTTGCTTTGTGATCAAGTGAAAGAGAAAAAACAACAACAACACTTAGAGGTTTATCACACTAGAGGGCAAACAGGATTTAAACAGGAATTAAACAGGAAATGCCCTATGTTAAACATAAGGCATGTTAAATGTCCTATGTTAAACATAATTAGATGAGCTTTAGAAAGTCCAGTCCATGATATTCTTACTATTCCTCGCCCCTATCTCATTGCAGTTTTACAAATGATATTATCACACCGGGGAAATTGGGACTTTAGAATCATAGTGTTGGAAGAGACCACAAGGGCCATCCAGTCCAACCCCCTGCCATGCAGGAACTCCCAATCAAAGCATCCCCAACAGATGACCATCCAGCCTCTGCTTAAAGACCTCCAAGGAAGGAGACTCCATTACTCTCTGAGGGAGCATGTTCCACTGTCGAACAGCCTTTACTGTCAGGAAGTTCTTCCTAATGTTGAGGTGGAATCTCTTCTCCTGGAGCTTGCATCCATTGTTCCGGGTCCCAGTCTCTGGAGCAGCAGAAAACAAGCTTGCTCCCTCCTCAATGTGACATCCCTTCAATTATTTAAACAGGGCTATCATATCACCTCTTAACCTTCTCTTCTCCAGGCTAAACATCCCCAGCTCCCTAAGTCGTTCCTCATAGGGCATGGCTTCCAGACCCTTCACCATCTTAGTTGCCCTCCTTTGGACCCGCTCCAGTTTCTCCACATCTTTTTGAATTGTGGTGCCCAGAACTGGATGCAATATTCCAGGTGGGGCCTGACCAAAGCAGAATAGAGTGGCACTATTACTTCCCTTGATCTAGACGCTATACTTCTATTGATACAGCCTAAAATAGCATTGGCCTTTTTAGCTGCAGCATCGCACTGCTGACTCATGTTCAACTTATGGTCTACTTGAACTCCTAGATCCCTTTCACACGTAGTTTCATTCAGCCACGTGTCTCCCATCCTATATCTGTGCATTTCATTTTTCCGCCCTAAGTGCAGCACCTTACATTTCTCCGCATTGAATTTCATTTTGTTACAATTTGTTAGTGTTGGCCCAGCTTTATAGTCTATTCAGGTCATTTTGAATTTTGACCCTGTCTTCTGGAATATTAGCTACCGCTAATTTGGTGTCATCTGAAAATTTGATAAGTATGCCCCCAATTCTGTCATCCAAATCATTAATAAAGATGTTGAATAGGACTGGGCCCAGGACAGAGCCCTGTGGCACCCCACTTGTCACTTCTTTCCAGGTTGAAAAGGAGCCATTGTTGAGCACCCTTTGAGTTCGGCCAGTCAACCAGTTACAAATCCATGTAACAGTTAACTTGTCTAGCCCACATTTTACAAGCTTGTTTGCAAAAATGTCATGGGGAATCTTGTCAAAGGCCTTACTGAAATCAAGATATACTATATCCACAGCATTCCCTTCATCTACCAAACTGGTAATTTTATTTAAAAAAAAAAAGAGAGATCAGGTTTGTCTGGCATGACTTGTTTCTAAACAGTGATTAACCCAAGAAAATTGTGCAACTGACATTAAAACATGATTAAAATGAGATTAACACAGGAGCCATTATCCTGTGAATAATCAGGGAATAACCAGATAATAAACAAACAAAGCAAGCAAACAGCTTCATTTATATACCGCTTCATACTGCCTAAGGAGTGTCTAAGCTACTTGACCCCAACAATCTGGGTACTCATTTTAGCGACCTCGGAAGGATGCAAGCCTGAGTCGAGCTTGAGCCCTTTTGCTGATATTGAACTCGCAACCTTATGGTTTTGAGTGAGTGGCTGCAGGACAGGCATTTAACCACTGCACCACCAGGGCTCTTCATAAACAGCAAAAAGTCATTCATGGGAAAATCCCATGGATGATTTGCTGCTGTTTCTTGCCTGGTTATTCACAGGTTAATAGCACTTTAATCATGTTTCATCTCAACATCGTGTGAAAACCATTAGCACAATTGTGCGATAATAACGGGTTATTCACATGATAATATCACTCTGAACACGACGTTGTGTGAAAACCATTAGCACAACTGCATGATAATAATGGGTTAATCACCGTTTTCCAACTGTCCCTCGTGTAGTAAACTCCAAAGAGCAGGAAATTCAAAGATATATCCATGTTAGTCTATGGAATCAGTACCCAGAGAGATCTTGTAGCACCTTTGAGACTCACTGAAAGAAATAAGTTGCCAGCATGAGCTTTCATAGGCTTCAGTTTACTTCCTCAGAGGCATTGAGTGGAGTGGAAACCAAGAACAAACATATATGTTTCATTGGTATGTGAGAATGTCAACTCCAAATCAAAATCCTTTGTGTATGAAAATGAAGTAGCAAGTCCAGTTTTAACAACGGTCGTTAGTGAACAAAGCCATTGGGAACTGGCCAATGTTTACGGAAATGAAGAGGCAAGGCCAGTTTGGTTTTGGAAAGTAGCCTGTAGGTGGGGAGAATAAATGAGTGTAGGACCTCCATCTGAGGATGGGGTTAGATAGTGTTGTAATGTGGTTAGTGAGCCAGGAAACCCTGTTCAATCCATTGCTGAGGGATTGTAGTTTATGGATCAATTCCAGTTCTGCTGTTTCTCTTTCCAATCTCCCTTTGTAGTTCTTTTGTTCAAGGCTTGCTGTTCTGAGGTCTGAGATGGAAAGCCCAGAGAGACTGAAAGAGTGGGGAGTCAAATGAGTTTTGCTCCCAACCAGCCTGTGACACAATAGCATCTCTGCCGGCCCATTGGCTTGTGCTTTCAACATCTCTGTGTATCTCAACCCCCGGGGGCAGGTATGAGATACTTTGCTGGCAGGTTGCCTTCTTAATGTGATTTTTATTCACTCTTCTCCAGCCGATGGGTTGGGGGATGGGGAAGGGGCAATGAGACAATCCCACATAGCTTTGGAACCAATGCAATGTAATTTGCCAGAGGTTCATTCATCATCTCAAAGAAGCAATTTACTATAAAACTGCATTAAAAATTGGGGCGAGCAAATGCACAGAGAGCGCTCAGAACATTGACCAAACGCAATGGATTGATTGATTTAATGGAAGCTGGGGTGGTGGGGATGGAGGAGTGCATTGCCTCTGGCAGAGAAACACTGTGCAAACCTGGCTTTCTGCAAAAAAAAAAGAAGGTTGTGTTGGACACACCACTTGCAACCTCCTCCCTCCCTTACGCAACAGCTTCCAAGGAGAATGGGTTGTTTGTACTCCTCAACACTTCCTGATCAGTTTCTGACCCAAGTTCCAGAAATGATTGTTGTATAAGATACAGTTTTCCTTTACAGAGCAATAATTTCAATTACCTGTCCCCCTCTCCCTTCTGTTCTTTTGTTATGTAACTACAACTCTGCATTAGGCTGGTGCTCTACAAGTGTATCTCAGGGTTGGACTGAAAATTATAATGATAAAAAAACAGATTGCTGTTTGATTTATGACTGCATCACACACACACATACACACTCACACTTACACAAAGGATTATCATTTTACAATCCCTGTCAGAAACAGGCACAGCTCCCCTATGCAATCACTTTCCTATCCGCAAAATATTAATTAAAACCCATCCAAGTTAATTAAAAAGAACCCAGATAATCTGCAGCATACGAGAAATGCAGACGAATCCAAGATGGAATAAAGAGATTCTGTACCATTCATTGCCTCTAGAAAGTCCACTTTTCCTCTGTTTTACAGGGCAAAGCAAATAAAGGTGACTTGGCCAGAACTGACAATCCCATCCAACCCAATGTTTTCATCCTGCTTCTTCAACCAGGTTGGTTTGCAGGATTATTCCCACTGAGGAGGGAGCAAGCTTCTTTTCTGCTGCTCCAGAGACTAGGTTTCTCACATGACGGTAATTGGAAGTATAGGTTTCTCTTAGGGTTGCCATAAGTCAGAAATGACTTGAATTCACACAACAACAGCAGCAACAGCAACAAAGGAGTTTATCACACAATGGGAATTGGAAGTATAATCCAATGGCATTCTGATCGCATTCATGGGGTTTCGCGTTATTGTGTGAGAAACTATCACATGCAATTTCGGGCACTGGGAGGCAATTTCGGGCAGTTCCGAATGTGATGCAGCGTCAATGCGCAACCACGTAAATTCGCTGAACTAGCGGATTCACTCAATTCTGAACTGGCCCCACTTTCATTTCTTTCAAAATTGAGATAAATTCCTCCCGTGTGATAACCTCCTAGGACCCGGAACAATGGATGCAAACTGCAGGAAAAGAGATTCCATCTCAACATTAGGAGGAACTTCCTGACATTAAGGGCTGTTCGACAGTGGAAAAACACTCTTTCCTCAGAGTGTAGTGGAGTCTCCTTCCTTAGAGGTCTTTAAACAGAGGCTGGATGGCCATCTGTCAGGGATGCTTTGATTGAGAGTTCCTGCATGGCAGGGGGTTGGACTGGATGGCCCTTGTGGTTTCTTCCAACTCTAGGATTCTATGATTCTATGATCCTGTCTGTCCCCAACTCCAACATTTCCAAATTTCCACTCGAGCCTTTATTTTTGCCAGTTCTATGTCCATTCGGAGAAGGTGGCAGCAAACACCTTCAATTTGGAATTGTGTGAAAGTCAGGTGTGTGTGTGTGCCTTTGTGTCGTATGTGCCTTCAAGTCACCTGTCAACTTATGGTGACCCCAAAGATTTTACAGGGCTTTCTTGGGCAAGGAATCCTCCAAGGTATTTTTACCAGTTACAGTACTTGATCACATTCTGGTTAGCAATAACAACAGTTGTACCACTTTAGTTGTAATCCATCACTATTTGTCAGTACCTTTGTCAGCATTGTGTGTGTGCCTTTGTCCCCTGTCACTTATGGCAACCCCATGAAATTCATATGGTTTTCTTAGTCAAGGAATCCTCAGAGGTGCTTTTGCCAGTGCTTTCCTCTGAAATACAACCTACAGCACCTGGCATTCATTGGCAGCCTCCTATCCTAGTACTAACCAGGGCTGACCCTGCTTAGCTTTCAAGATCAGAAGGGATCTGGTGCCTTTATGGTAAATACTTTATCATTCAGAAACAAAACACCACCTCTGATTTTTCCTTGCGTAAGAAAACACTATGAAATTCATGGGGTCATCATATGATATGAGGACATAACACACACACAAAGAGAGGCAGACAGCAAAGAAGCATCCTTGCAGAAGTTGTTGTTTGCACTTTTGTGTCTGTTTCTTTTCCTTGGAGGCTGAAGAAGAAGAAGAAGAAGAAGAAGAAGAAGAAGAAGAAGAAGAAGAGGGCTAGATAGGCATGGTTCGGCCAAACACCAATGCCTTCCCAAGAGTCCATCCACACTGCAGAAATAACCTGATTTGACACTGCTTTAACTGCCATGGCTCAATGCAATGGGATTCTGGCCATGGATAGTACAGTAGTTGGTTGTGGCACCAGAGATTTGCTTTCCCTGGAGTTTATCATACGGTGGAATTTGGGGGTATAATGCAATGGCAATCCGAATGCAATCATGGGGTTGCCTGTTATTGCGAATGAGTGTATCTCACGTAATTTCGGGCAGTGGGAAGTCATTTCAAATGCAATCACGGGGTTTCACGTAATTGTGTATTATAGTATCTCACGCAATTTCGAGCAATGGGGGGGGTCATTTTTGGGAAATGGGAAATCATTCTGAACGCATTCTGAACGCAATCAGATTTCACGTAAATTTGCTAAACTAGCGAATGTACGTGAATTTGAATTCACTCCATTTGAAATAGGGAGAAATTCCTCCCATGTGATAAACTCCCCTCTCTCAGCGAAGAGCCAGACCACAATAAAAATTGCTAACAACAACTTCTGCAAGGATGCTCTTCTGCTGCCTGCCTCTGTGTGCATGTGTTTATGTGCCTGTCAGTCTATGGCAGCCCCATGATGAAGTTCACCAAAGGGTTTTCTTAGGCAAAGAAGAATCAGAGGATCCTGCCTCCTCCTGCCTGATCTTTGCTCTGGTGCCACACAATCAACCACCCTTCCCAGAATCCCCTAGCACTGAGCCAGGGCAAATGAAGTGGGGTGAAACCGGTTTATTTCTGCAGTGTGGATCAGCTCGGTCCAGCACCCAGGGAAAAAAACCTTTCTCGTCCTCCTCCTCTCCTTCCTTTCCCTGATGCCTTAAGGACCTTATCAGACATCAGAAATTGGAAGTATAATACAATGGCAATCCGAATGCAATCACGGGGTTTCACGTTATTGCAAATTAAAGTATCTCACGCAATTTTGGGCAAAAGGGAAGTCATTCCGGACGCAATCATGGGTTATACGTTATTGTGTATTAAAGCATCTCACACAATTTTGGGCAATGGGGGGTCATTTTCAGGTAACGGGAAGTCATTCTGAATGCATTCCGAACGCAATAGGAATTCATGTGAATTCACTAAACTATCAAATTCATGTGAATTCGAATTGGTTCCAATTGGCTCCATTCGCAATTAAGAGAAATTCCTCCCGTCTGATAAACTCCTTTAAAAGAGTCAGGAGCAAAGGAAGGGGAAATAAAAGTGGTGCCTGTCTCTTTAAGAGCGAATGGAGGGACAGGGGGCTCTTTAGGTCGGTAGGGCTCTTCTCGACCTGGTCCCAACCCGTTGACTCTTAAAGAGACAGGATCCCTTTTGGTGGTCATCATCCCAGGGGGAAAAAAAAGCCTGTGTACTGCATGCACCCCACCCATGTCCTCCTCGATCTATGGGGCAGGGCTGGATCCTTTCCCATCTCCCACCCTCCAAGATCCCCTTTTACATTACTTATGGAGAAGCTTCTCTCTCAAACCCCATCTCTGGTCCTAGACCTCTCCACCCTGATTTATAATTTTTGGTGCAAGGGGGGGGGGGATTTCTCCCCTTTGCTTCCTTTCCCCCCTTTGCTTGCCTTTCCCTCCAACTTGCCTTGTTGTTGGGATACTCCTTGGATCCTGCCACAGCCCCCGATCCTCTCTCTTGCTCACCTCCAGCTCTTGGGCTGCTCCTGATGCTGATGATGCTCCTGCAGCCAAGACTTTGCAAAGAGGAGGAGGATGGTGATGGTGATGATGATGACCAAGAGGTGCCCCTTAAGCATGGTGCCAACAAGGGAGGCAGAGAGAAAAGGAACGACAAAAGAGG
Organism: Urosaurus nigricauda; assembly: GCA_034509955.1. Taxonomy (NCBI): domain Eukaryota; kingdom Metazoa; phylum Chordata; class Lepidosauria; order Squamata; family Phrynosomatidae; genus Urosaurus; species Urosaurus nigricauda. Next base: position 20,941,469 of record JAOEGL010000012.1, on the reverse strand, counting down.
AGGGAAGGGTTGGGTGGCAGCGATGCAATTTGCAAAATGCCCAGTTGTGTGGCTCTTGCAGCAGCAGCAACGACAACAATAGCAAGCTCACACACTGCGACTGCCTCCTCTCTCTCTGCCTTGGATGCTGCTGCTGCTGCTGCTGCAGAGGATGCTGTCTTCTTGCCTTCCTCCTCCCAGCATCTCTCTCCATCATCCAAAGAGGGAGACCCAAAGGATGAAGGGGCTGCTGGAAGACATGCCTTTATGGACTTAAAGAGTACACTTAAGAGCTGATATGATAGCCCTGTTTCAAGATCTGAAGGGGTGTCACATGGAGGAGGGAGCAAGCTTGTTTTCTGCTGCTCCAGAGCAGTGGATGCAAGCTACAGGGGGAAAAAAGGTTCCTCCTCATTTGGTAGACAGTAAAAGATGTTGGACAGTGGCAAATACTGCCTCAGAAGGAAACTCCTTTTCTTTGGTTTTTAAACAGAGGCAGGATGGCCATCTCCTGGGGATGCTGTGATTGGGAGTTCCTGCATGGCAGGATGGGGTTGGAGCGGCTGGCCCTTGAGGTCTCGTCCAACTCTATGGAGTTTATCATACGACGGAATTTGGGGGTATAATGCAATGGCAAACCCCAGAATGCAATCATGGGGTTTCACGTTATTGCGGATGAGTGTATCTCGCGCAATTTCGGGCAATGGGAAATCATTCCGAACGCAATCATGGGTTTTCACGTAATTGCGTATTAGAGTATCTCACGCAATTTGGGGCAATGGGGGGTCATTTTCGGGAAATGGGAAGTCATTCTGAATGCATTCCGAATGCAATCAGATTTCACGTAAATTCACTAAACTAGTGAATTTACATGAATTTGAATTGGCTCCATTCGAAATTGGGAGAAATTCCTGCCATGCGATAAACTCCTATGATTCTGTAAAATGTGATATGATAGCTGTTGTTTAACATTTGAAGGGATATCATGTTAAGGATGGAGCAAGCTTGTTTTCTGCAGCTCCAGAGAATAGAACCCGGAGGAATAGATGAAAGCTACAGGAAAAGAGGTTCCACCTCATTAGGAAGATCTTCCTGACATTAAGATCTGTTAGACAGTGGAACACACTCCCTGGGAGGTAGTGGAGCTTCCTTCTTTGGTTTTTAAACAGAGGCTGGATGATGCTTGGGGATGCTGTGATTGTGAGTTCCTGCATGGCAGGATGAGGTTGGACTGGATGGCCCTTGAGGTCTCTAGAGTGTCTAGATCAAGGGTCTGGAAACCATGCCCTGTGACAAGAGACTTTATGAGCTGAGTATGTTTAGCCTGGAGAAGAAAAGGTTAAGAGGTGATATGATGGCCCTTTTAAAATATTTGAAGGGATGTCATATTGAGGAGGGAGCAAGCTTGTTTTCTGCTACTCCAGAGAATAGAACCCAGAGCAGTGTGGATGCAAGCTACAGGAAAAGAGGTTCCACCACCTCATTAGGAAGACCTTCCTGAAAGTAAGAGCTGTCAGTCAGTGGAAGATGCTGCCTCAGAATTTGGTGGAGGCTCCTTCTTTGGTTTTTCAAGAGAGGCTGGATGGCCATCTCATGGGGATGCCATGATTGTGAATTTCTGCATGGCAGGATGTGGTTGGACTGGATGGCCCTTGAGAGCTCTTCCAACTCTATGCTTCTATGAAATGTGATATGACAGCCCTTGTTTAAATATCTGAAGGGATGTCATGTTGAGCATGGAGCAAGCTTGTTTTCCACTGCTCCGGAGAATAGGATCCAGAGCAATGGATGTAATCTACAGGAAAAGAGATTCCACCTCAACATTAGGAAGAACTTCCTGACAGCAAGAGCTGTTGGACAGTGGAAGATGCTGCCTCAGAGTGTGGTGGAGTCCCCTTCTTTGGTTTTTAAACAGAGGCTGGATGGCTATCTCTTGAGGGGGCTTTGATTGTGAATTGCTGGATGACAGAATGGGGTTGGACTGGATGATCCTTGGAGTCACTTCCAACTCTAGGATTCTATTATCATCTCTGGTTGAGAGGGCAGAAGCTCCAGATCTGAGAAAAGATGGGCCTCATCCCAGCAGTGTCCTCAATTCTTGGGCAAAGCCAAGGCAGGAAGGACCCTGGTGGGGCAGTGGTTAAATGTCTGTACTGCAGCCACTCACTGAAAACCAGAAGGTGGCGAGTTCAAGACCAGCAAAGGGCTGAAGCTCGACTCAGGCTTGCATCCTTCTGAGGTTGCTAAAATGAGTACCCAGATTGTTGGGGGGCAAATAGCTTACAATTGTAAACCGTTTAGACACTCCTTAAGGGTATGAAGCGGTATATAAATGAAGCTGTTTGTTTTGTTTGTTTGTTTGACCCAGGGAGGGGGCACTAACCTACACACAGACAGACATACAGTCATACACATACACAACCTCTGGAGGGGTTGGAAAGGAAGACCCACACGCCCCACCTGACTTCTAGGTAAGTCCCAGCAAGGTTTGTTCAGAAGAGCTTTGCCATTGCCTGCCTTCCCCGGACAGTGTGTGTCTTGCCCAAAGTCACCCAGCGGGTTTCATGGCTGAGCTGGGAATCAAACCTTCCTCTCTAGAGACATAGTTCAACACTCAAACCACTACACCATGCTGGCTCTCATAGCCAGTGGCTATGGTGAACATAAAGAAAACAAAAATAAGGATCCCCAAGGAGCTACATACATCCAATCTAGAAAATGAGGATATTGAAATAGTTTAAGATTTCCCATTTGTTATTGTTGTGACTTCAAGTCATCTGCAACTTATGGCAACCCTAAGGAGAACCTATCATGGTGTTTTCTTGTCAAATGTCTTCAGAGGGAGTTTGCCATAACCATCCTCTGAGGCTGAGACAGTGTGATCTGTTTGCCCAAGGTTACCCAGTGAGTTTTTATGCTCAAGCTGGGATTCAGACCTGGTTCTCCATAGTCCAGTGCTCAAATCACTACACCACACTGGTTCCTTGATGAACATAAAGAAAATAAAAATAATAACCACTGAGGATCTACATACATTCCATCTAGAAAATGAAGAAATCGAAATAAAGATTGCCCATACCTCAGATCAAATGTTAGTCCACAAAAATGGAGACTGGACTCAAGAAATCAGAAGAAGACTAGGAATGAGAAGGCCAGCTATGACTGAACTGGACAAGATCTTGAAGGGTAAAGATATGCAACTGATCACTAAATTTAGAATCATGCAAGCCATTGTATTCCTCATCACCATGTACAGATGGGAGAACAGGACAGTGAAGAAAGCAGACAGGAAGAAAATACAATGTCCCCTTGGTATGTGCTATGATTCGGTTCTAGGACCCACTGTGGGTACCAAAATTCATGGATGCTCAGGTCCATTTGTTTGTCCTTTTGGCTATCTACAGTATCCAAAGCCCTCTTCTTCAGTACCACATCTCAAATGAGTTTACAATGATCCCTATGTTCCCATGGATTTTTTAATCCAGGGATTCAAGCATCCATGACTTAAAAATATTATATTTTTGGACACACACACACACACACATATTCCAAAAAGCAAATCTTGATTTTTATAAAATGGCAAAATCAAAGTTTGCTTTTTGGAATTTAAATATTTCATATTTTCAAGCTGTGTGTGCTTGAATCTATGAATAAAAAAATCCATGGCTGACGAAAGCGTTGCGGATACCGTGGTCAGCCAAAAGGACAAACAAACCCTGGGATAACTTCAAATTTTGCTCGTGTGATAAGGTCCAATGACAAGTCAATGATGGTAGGAATGTTGGAAGGCAGTAGAAATTGATACTAGATTCACTTATAGGAGTTTATCAGACAGGAGGATTTTCTCTTTATTTTGAATGGAGCCAATGGGAGCAAATTCGAATTCACATGAATTCGCTAGTTTAGCGAATTAATGGAATTCCAATTGTGTTCGGAATGCATTCAGAATAACTTCCCATTACCCAAAAATGAACCCCCTATTGCCCAAAACTGTGCGAGATGCTTTAATACAAAATAACATAAAACCCATGATTGCGTTCGGAATGACTTCCCTTTTGCCCGAAATTGCGTGAGTTACTTTAATACGTAATAATGTAAAATCCCATGATTGCGTTTGGATTGCCATTGGATTATACTTCCAATTTCCGTTGTCTGATAAACTCCATAGAGGTCACAGGTTTGAGCCTGCAGGACCTGAGCAGAAGAGTGGAGGACAGGAGCTCTTGGAGATGTGCCATCCACAGGGTCACCAAGGTCACCTCAAGGGCAGTTAACAACAACACACAGGGATATTTTACAACAATATATTGCTGGGGAAAATCATCCCACCTCCATGTTGAGGATAAATTTAGGGAGGATAGGGAAATGGGCGGGGGGGGGGGGAAACCTCTCTGGCTCTTGCATTAGTCTAGTGCTGTTGTCTACCTTCATGTCATTTCTGACTTACGGCAACCCAGCGGTGACCCTATTATGGGATTTTCTTGGCAAAATTTGTTCAGAGGATGATTTCCCTTTATCTTTCTCCGAGACTGAGAGAATGTGACTTGCTCAGTGAGTTTCCACTACTGAGGGGGGATTGTAACCTTGGTTGCCGAGTGTCCTAGACCAACACTCACATCGCTACACCAAGTTCCATCTAGATGATGCCATTCATTCATGCTAAGTGCAAGGTTCCGGCTGGTCAATTTTGGCTCTGCTACAGTACTATCATTAGTATCTGCTTCTTGGTTGGGTGAAGAACGTACTGTATTTCATTTAAAACACATCATTTTCTCTGGGCTTCAAAGTGCCACCCAACAACAATCCTCAGCAACTCAGGGGATACACAAAATACTGGCTTACCTTACAAGGCTGTTGGGAAGGTTACACAACAGCCAAAGGCAATCGCTTCACAGCACACCAAATGTATTAATCCAAAGGTCCTCACTGCTGCATATATAACACAAGGAATCTTCTCAGAGGGTTTTGAACCCTGGGAAGCTGACTTCTGGTAAGCAGATTTATTGCTTTCACACATCAATGCCAAGTGACCACTGTAAAGATCTGAAAGACCTATATCATTTCCTCCAGGCCTTTGACAATTTAGGACAAGGGACATGATTTGTATCCTTCCGGATCCTATTACTTTTTATTGTACTCCCACAATTTATCTGAAACTATGAACAAAACATAACAGAAAACACAACAAACCTAACAACTAAACACCTAAATACAAACACTGCTAATGTCCCCTTCCTTAACTCACATTTATATCCCCCCCATTAACAACACTTTCTTTGAACAATATATACTGTTTACAACTACTATATAAAGAAAGTTTATTTTACAAAATATTTTACATTCAATTAACTATGGCTGATGTATATCCCCAAAGTGATTTCAAAAAAAGAAATAAACAGAGAGAGGATATGGTGACTTTTGGGGCTTTAGGCCATAGTAAATGGATCTAAAGAGCCAATTTGGTGTAGCGTTTTGAGTTCTGGACTAGGATAGTGAGAGATCAAGGCTTAAATCCTGGCTGAGCCATGGAAACCTATTGGGTGACTTTGGGCAAGTCACACTCTCTCAGTCTCAGAGAAAGGAAAGGGCAACCCCCTACTGAACAAATTATACCAAGAAAACCTTGCGACAGGTTCACCTTAGGTCCAGAACTTATTTGAAGACATACAACAATAGTTGGATCTTTAATCCGAACCTGCAGGATTCGTTGGTGTTAAATTGACAAAATAAAATAAAGTCCCTTTGTTGCTAAGCAAATTCAGGGAAGAAGGGAGCTTTTCTGGTTTTAAAATCATAGGGTTCAACAGATTTCACCCCCAGACCTATTTCCATGCAACATCATCTCTCATTTTGCAGTGGTGCAAAAAGTCACAGAAATATGTGGTCTTTGTTGCTATAATGGCGTGGGATCTCTGAGCATGGGCAGATTGCCTTACTGTATTCACACAATTGGGCACGCAATCTATATGTGGTATCGGGTGAGGGATGAGGGGGTTCAGTGGGGAAATGGTACAGCCCTTTCCCCATGGTTTCTCTTATACTCTAGAACTCTCTTTTTGGGAAGGCTGGGTTGATTCCATCTTTGCTAAGTTCTCACCATCTAGTGAAGACTTTTATATTTCAGCAGGCATTTGGGCACTGAATCTTTTATATCTATAGACAGTTGAGTATTATTTCAGTGTGAACCTTCCATATGTTTTTAGCGATATGTGGTTATACTTGTAACTCTCCTTATTCTGCAAGTCATGTTGAGTCCCATTATTTTAGTAAAAGGCAGGATATAAATAAAAAGGTTGATCGATTTTACCCCCTTCCCAGAACGAAAAGGTATGGAATTCAAGGCAGATGCGGGTATGACCTGCATAGTCCCACTAAATTCTGCTTCAGCTGCTTTAAGAGTTGTGCAGCACAGTAACATCCAAAGCAAGCAGAGAGGGGAGGCAGAAAGAAAAAAGAGAGAGCGAGACTAGTCTCACCTAAGCAGACCTTACCATTGCCTTGGAATTACAGTGGAGGTAATTGCATCCCTGTGCTGAAATCGTGACCAAAGTGTACCAAAGAACACATGGCTCACTGGAGCAATGTGTTTGGTTTTTTTGTTTTGCTAAATCTCTCACTCCTGTGGCAGACAAGCATTAGTCAAAGAACTGGCTCTGGTATTAAGGGAATGCACCTCACTCTCAAACATCCATTCATTGATCTTGCAGGGCATTACTTAGCTCCAGTGCTGGTCCAAGGTTCAGGGTGGAGCGGGCAAGGCAACTCACCTTGGCAAGGACCTTCTGCTCCGGGCCATAGACACGAGGCAGGAGCAACATTTTGAGTCGACGCCAGCTGCTGTTTTCACTATTTACAAATTCCCTGCCATGTATGTTTCCCCCCTCCCCACACACACACACACCTTTCCTTTGAGGAATGGTATCCTCTTAACACATTGCCAGAAAAGGAAAGCACACCATCCAAAAGAGGATGCTAACTTGCATGAGATTTGCATGTCCTAACATAGGACCTTATCACACCAGACCAATTCGGATCGAATCTGAAGTGACCTTGGAACTGATTTCTGTGATCGATCTGCCTGGTGACTCTAGGCATTAGAGGCCGATTCGGACCTTGCCAGCTATTTTGGCTTCTTAACACTTAACACTACCCCTAAGAACTGCATTCACAGCTTGGGGGTGTTTCTGGACTTGTCAGCACAGATAGATAGAATCATAGAATCAGAGTTAGAGGAGACCACAAGGGCCACCCAGTCCAACCCCCTGCCATGCAGGAAATCACAATCAAAGCATCCCCGACAGATGGCCATCCAGCCTCTGTTTAAAGGCCTCTAAGGAAAGAGACTCTGCTACACTCCGAAGGAGTGTGTTTCACTGTCGAACAGCCCTTTCTGTCAGGAAGTTCCTCCTAATGTTGAGGAGGAATCTCTTTTCCTGGAGCTTGCATCCATTGTTCAGGGTCCTGTTCTCTGGAGCAGCAGAAAACAAGCTTGCTCCCTGCTCAGTACTATGGAGTGCCTGTTATCAGCTTTAGTTGATATGCCAGCTGAGACCCTTTCTGGAGCAGGGGGACTTAGAAATGCTGGTATATGCACTGGTAACCCCTTGTCTCAATTTCTGCAGTACACTTTACATAGGGCTACTCAGGAGACTAGGTTCAAATTTTCACTCAGACATGGAAACCTGTTGGGTGACCCTGGACAAGTTGCCCAATCTTATTCTCAGAGGAAGGCAAAGGCAAGCCCCCTCTGACCAATTCTTGGCAAGAAAACCTCATGACAGCATCACCTTAGAATTGCCGTATGTTGGAGATGACTTGGAAGGCACACAACAACAGCAATGGACCAATCCAAAGACGCCATGGTGTGAAAAATCTTTGCAAATCCCCCTCCTCTCCAAAAAAGGAAAGGCTTCCACAAAGAAGAGAAAAGAGGGGACAGATCTGCATAGAATGTGCAGGTGCTAATTGATATGTATTCAATCAAATTTAGAAATAATTAGAACAATTCAAATAGAATTTAAATGGCATTTCAATTGCTACAATTTAAATAGATACACAATTAAAACTGAGACATTCTAAAAAAATTAGTTTCTGGTGTGTGTGTGTGAGAGAGAGGGAGAGATTTTAATAGCAAGGTCATTTTGTATGTTTCCATGCAGATTTGATTCCAGGGGCAGAGGAGTACAAACTATTGTGCATTTCCATCCTCTCTTTAACACATTTTTGTGTTAAACTTTCTTCTTTGTTCCACTATCCACATCAAGCGCATGGTTTTTCAGAGGCAAGTTGTGTCTAGGTTTGCTCTTGATTCTGGGAAGTTCTGATGGGTTGGATCCATAAGAGAAACACAGTGATACAAAATCTCGAAATGGAATTGTCTACATTTCATCACAGGAGGTTACCGGTGTGCAGTGGCTCTGCCAGATGCAAACTCTTGATGGGCAAGTTCAAGGCCCAGTTTTAGAGTTCTTGATCTTTATTTGAACAGCCCTTCAAAGCGAGGATTATTCCCTGTAAAAGCAGAATAAATCGCTATCCTGCTGCCATATGATGCTGCAAGCTCAGGGGACTTTGGTTCACATCCAGCCTTTATTTGGTGTTAGGTTGGTATGTATGTGGGACAAAGCTTTCTCAGAAGTGGGACCCACACTTTGGAAATCTAGTGTCATTGATCCAATGTCATTCCACATTTCCAACTCCTTTTAAAATGTCTCTTTTTCTTTCTCATTCTCCCCTAATTTCAATTGCTGCAAACTGAATTCCAAGTACAAAAGTAGTCTGCATTCAAATAGCTGATCAGGAAAGAAAGGAGGAGGAGAGGTCTTGCCATTCCCAGTAGGCTCGAGCAAAATCAAACTGCTGCACATCTCCTAATTTGTCTGTTCTTCCTCATTAAAAAACCTTCCAACATTTCACAGATGAAAACTAGGATGAGGAAGACACAAACTAAGGACGTTATCACATGGGAGGAATTTCAATTTTGAAAGAAATGGAATTGGGGCCAGTTCGAAATTGAGTGAATTCGCTAGTTCAGTGAATTTATGTGATTGTGTATTGATACTGCATAGCATTCGGAACAGCCCAAAATTGCCTCTCAGTGCCCAAAATTACATGTGATAGTTTATTGTGCAATAACGTGAAACACCATAATTGCGTTCGGAAGGTCTTTCCATTGCCCAAAAATATGTGTGATCTGCTTTCACACAATAATGTGAAATCCCATGATTGGGTTCAGATTGCCATTGGATTATACTTCCAATTCCCGTCGTGTGATAAACTCCTAAGAGAGGCTGCAGTAGTTTGATTTTGCCTGAGCCTATTGAGACAGACAAGATTCTGCCCTTTTCTCTCCTCTCCCTGCTCCTCTGTTGAGTTAATCAATTACAAACTACTTTTGCATTTAAACACAGTTTGCAGCAACTGGGAGTAAACTGATGAAAAAGGAGGAAAGAGGGAGGAGGATGGAGAATCTGGGACCTTTTAAAGATAGCTGAGAAAGTGGGATGGCACAGCACTAAATGGGACTGTCAAAGCCAAATCAGGACACTTGGAGAGTATGAAAGAACCCACCTACCCAATACAAACCCACTTATGGTATTCTGCAGTTTAACTGTAACTTTTAGTTACTTCTATAGTTATGGTACAAGATCTAATTGAAATATCTGTTTTGAGTGCTGGCTCAAACTGTCTTTTGTGCTGCAGAATATATATGTAGAAAGAGAGAAACAGAAAAGTGGAAAGAACTAAAAGTACCTATTTGGGGACTTTTGAGAAACATTAATAAAGTTTTCATTTTTAAAATTGCAATTATAATGGTAAATGATTACTCCTGCAGTATGGCAGCTCTTGATCCAAAACTACAGGTATTTAGGTATGTAAACCTTGGTTTCCTGGAGTCCTGATCCAGTATTCAACCCCATTGCACCACAATAGCTCTGTTTTGGGTAGTATTTGCTGGTTTTATTCCCACATCTACTCTGGCAATACCATTATAAGTCCTAACAGTGTCACTTATAACATCCAGGGTTCATTCACTTTCTTGTCTTGTAATGTGATATATGCTGTCCTCTGCCTGAAGTATCCCTCTGGCTTTTGCACAGAGGAGACAGAACAATCTCAACACACAGGAATGAAAGGATGAATACCTGGCACCAGAAATTGCAAAACACAGAAAAATGTGTCAGAACGATCCACACTCCCAGGACACTGTGTCACTCATCTCAGAGTGGCTATTTTGGAAACAAGGGACTTGAAGGGAGACAGCTGAATTCAGATACAGTCACAAACTGCACTCAGTAGACGAAGGTTTGAACAGAGGCAGTGGCTTCTTAGGACATTACACCAGAGATCCTGCATCTGAGGCCATGACATGTAACTTTATGAGGATGTAGCAATATCCCTGACACGATATGCAACCCCAATAGGGAATTGTGACAAAGTGTATTGCGATGTCTCACACAGCATTCCAGTGTGCCATTGAACCCATATCATTAAGATGACTATTGTGCAATTTGGCCCATTGAGGAATAAACACACTGGAGTTTATCATAAGATGGAATTTGGGGGTATAATGCAATGGCAATCTGAACGCAATCATGGGGTTTCATGTAATTGCGAATGAGTGTATTTCACACAATTTCGGGCAATGGGAAGTCATTCCGAACACAAACATGGGGTTTCACGTAATTGCATATTAGAGTATCTCACGCAATTTTGGACAATGGGGGGTCATTTTCGGGCAATGGGAAGTCATTCTGAACGCATTCCGAACGCAATTAGAATTAACTAGCGAATTTATGTGAATTCGAATTGGCTCCATTCGAAATAGGGAGAAATTTCTCCCATGTGATAAACTCCACTGCTAGATCCACTTGTATCCTCATCCTGAGAATATGAACTTTGTCCAAATGGTGCACTTCACCTTTATGTGCTCATTATGGTGTAAATACCAAAGGCTGGGACTTTTTTCTTCCTTCCATATCTGGTGGACATGTGATAAAACACATGAAACACTGGAGGACATTTTAAAAACTAAAATGCAGTTTAAAACAGAGACTGTTTTTAGTCGGAATGTTGGACAACCAAATGCCGAAGAAATATGGAAGGATATGATAACAGCGGCAAAAATTGTTTATGCTCAGAGATGGAAGCTGTTATTCCAACCGGAAAGGATCAGTTGATAAAGACCATAGAACTGGCTGAAATGGATAAATTGATCATTCAGATTAGGGAGAAAATTGTAAGAAAAAGTGGGAAATGTTTATTTCCTCTTTACAATCATATTGGGGAATATATATCCAGTTTAGGTATTGTAAAATGAATTAAGAAACAAAAGATATATAAATTGTTTAGTGGAATTTAGAACATGGGGGTTTTAACATAGGGGGAAGACGAAACCACTGGGGTATATGGTTAGCTGTTAGATTTGTTGTTATGTTGTATAATGATATGATTTGTTTGTGGTTTGTTTATAGTTTTAGGTTTATATATAAAACTTGTTTGTGTGTTGTTTTTAATGTTTAATAAAAATGATTAAATTAAAATGATATAAATACCTAACAAGATATCAGTTTACATTTCTTTCTTTAAAAAAACAGATTGGCTTTAGTAGAATTTTTTTTTTAAAAAAAAAAAGTCATTTCTTTAACACTTCAGAGCCAATTAACAACATAGCAGCCTCATTTACTAACTTATAGAGGCCAGGATATTTATGCTAACTAGCACTTTGAAAGGTTATGACTTTCTGAGCCATCCCCCTGGCAGCTCTTCACATGGTCCTTCCTGCCAAGTGGCAAAGACAATTTAACCGCTTTCACATCTGCCCAGATCTGGAGGGTCCTCTCCCCTTTGAAGATTGTGCCACTTAATGACCTTACAGAATGCTTACCTACTTACTGTCATAAATTAGCACTTGCCAAATGATTGTCTGTAGTCTATTTTACAGTGAAAGTGAGAGATCTTTGTCTGTTTGCATGCACCAAATCCTATCAGCTGCAGTCTGGCCAGTCATAAAAGAACCCTGGTGGGCACAGTGGTTAAATGCCTGTACTGTAGCCACTCACTCACAAACCGTAAGGTTGCAAGTTCAATACCAGCCAAGGGCTCAAGCGTAACTCAGACTTGCATCCTTCCAAGATTGCTAAAATGAGTACCCAGATTGTTGGGGACAATTAGCTTACACTTTGTAAACCGCTTAGGGAGTGCTTAAGTGCACTGATAAGCGGTATAGAAATGGACTTGCTATTGCTACTTGCTATTGCTATAAAGGATTATTATCTGGTATATCTGGAGGACCAAAGGCTCCTTAAAGGTACAGATTTTCTCTTGACATGAATGTAGGGAGTGGTGCTCATCTCCATTACTAAGCCGAAGAGCCAGTGTTGTCCGAAGACAACCCTGAGATCATATGGCCAGCACGACTCCATGGAACACTGTTACCTTCTTACAAAGTGGTACCTATTTATCTCCTTGCATTTGCATGCTTTCAAACTGCTAGGTTGGCAGAAGCTGGAACTAGTGATGGCAGCTCACCCCTTCATGTGGCACTTGGGTTCCGAACTGCCAACTTTCTGAACTTCCGATCATCAGCCACCACATCCCATTAGACCATATACTAACAGCATTTCCAGCTATGTGAAGGTCACTACTGACTTCCTGCAGAAATTACAGTCCATCCACAATCTTTCAGGGAACACATCTTAGCCAGTATGGATGTGGAATCCCAATATAGTGACGCCCTACACAAGGATGGACTACAAGCTATCAAGAACATAATTCCAAATGGGACCTTGGTGGACATAGCCACCAAGGTCTGCTACTTTGTTCTCATACATAACTACTTCTCCTTTAGTAATAACTTATAGCTTCAAGTTAACAGTACTGCCCGGGGCACATGCATAGCACCACAATATGCCAGCAGATTCATGGCTGACCTAGGATAATCCCTGTAACCAGAAACATCTCCTCTACCTGAAGTATACTGATGATATCTTCTTAATTTTGGATTCGTAGAGAGGATGTACTCAAGACATTCAACAACTTCCTCCCTAACTACCATGTACCCCAACCTGGAACCTGGCCTCTGCGCTTGGACATAAATCAGACAAATCAGACATTAGGAATGTGAATGCACAAAAACCAGTTGTAGAATACTTCATTTTTCGGGACATTCCACCCCAGACCTCAGAACAGTAGTCCCCGAACTGAAAAAATTCAAAAGAAGATTGGAAGATTTTATGTAAATATTCCAGCAGAACTGGATATACAAGTTCCAGTCCATCAACAATGGGTTGAATAGAGACAATGTCAAACTACACATATCATAACTCCCCAAGACTCATGAGGACTCTCTTGGTCTGTTCATCACACCTCCGTTCTTAGTTCCTTGCCAGCATGACATTACATTACACCTGCCCTTTTGCCTGACAGAGGCAAGGATCTGTTACCTGCTTTTACCATTCACCTGTCTATTGCATTGGTTGGTTTTAATAGCTACTGCTTTGTCTGCCCAATATGGGAAGAACGCATTTCCTAGAGGAGTGAGTGAGTGCACAGATTCAATGAGCAGCCATTGGAGTCATTACAGGGCAGAGGAAGATACAGAGGGAGGAGACAATTGCTATATTATGGAAGAGGAGAATTGCCCTCAAACTGTCTCTCAGCAAAAATAGCCTGGATTGCCTTGGTGGCAGCCCTGCTGGGTTGGAAACTGCGGCTGCTGAATGCTAGGTCGGCAAATGGAAAAAGAAGTGCTATTCAGAATTTTGATTCTGGATGATCATGCCAACCTGGCCTGTATTAAAGAGAGATGGATGGGTGAGGCTGGGGGTGTTAATCTTTCTCAACTCTGTCCAACAATGTGGAGTCGAAGGCTTTCATGGCCGGCATCCATAGTTTTTTGTGGGGTTTTCAGACTATGTGGCCATGTTCTTCCATGTTTTTCTGTGCAGCATCAGGTGAGACTTGGGGGTGGGTGGACAGGTGGAGCTGCAGTGGTCTATTGTGATCCTATCCCATAGTCAATTTTGAGTGTGTTTACTTAAAAGGTGGGTAGCCAAAACAGAATAGGGATTCTGTTGGTGTACTGCCCAACCACTGCTCAATAGTCTCTCTTCTACAACTAGACACGATGGTCTCATGGTTGGTGTTGGAGTCCCCACAGCTAGTAGTGCTATAGGACTTCAATACCCTTTTTGAGACTTTTCTGTTGGGAGTGGCTCAGGAATTTATGGCCACCATGACAATCATAGGTCTGCCGCAAGTGGTATCTAGCCCTACTCATGCCTCTGGGCACATTCAGGACCATATTTTCAGTGATGGGTGGGGTGAAGGTGAACTTGGTGTGGAGGAACTTTCTGCAGCTCCATTGTCATAGACAGATCATTACCTGGTCAAGGTTAGACTCACTAGGGCTTGGAAAATTTGCAGGGCTTGGGACCTATTAGTATGGACCACCCCAGGAGGTTAATGGAGTGAATGGATTCCTGATTCCTGGTGGATTCCTGATGACTCTTAGGATTTCCCAATTCTGTTGAATTTCTGGCTGATCTCTGAAATGTGGAAGTGGCCAGGGTAGTGGACACAACATGCTCTTGAGTATCACCTCCAAAAAAATGAAGCCAAGCCATCCCCCATAGTTTTCCAGGGAGTTGGCATTGCACTAGCTTTGCATTTCTATCACTATTTACATCACATGCTTATAAAGGTCTGTTCTTGTACACTTCACTCCATGCATCTGAGGAAGTTGACTGAAGTCTACAAAATCTTCTGCTACTAACTTATTTTTTCTCAGTCTAAAAGGTGCTAAAATATCCCTTTGCATACTGACCTAAATCCTGTATAAGCCCAAGGATTGTTAGATGTCTTTTTTCTCTGCAAAACTTTACAAAACCCCAGTGTTCAATATGTGACTACTCAGTGCCTATTGTTTGGTACATCAGAGGCAATTAACAGCTTTGAATATTAGTTTATAAATGCCAGGGTGATGATGCTCACTGGTCTGCCCTTCCTTCATTCCTTTTATATCTTACCTGTCTCTAGTATGGGACCCAAAGAGGCTGACAATCATTTATTTTAAAGATCAGCTAAAATTTTATTTTTCCAAAGTATTAAAAACAATTAAAATTATACACAACATGGTTAAAACACTTGAAACATAATTTAAAAGTTAAAAAACAATAAGAGCATAGTACATCACTTTCAAAACACCTTGTTGCCACGTGGTTGAAAAATCAAAGGCCTCCTGTGGAAAAGAGTTCCATAACCTGGGAGCAGCCACCAAGAAGGCTCTCTCCCAAATCCACATCAGATGTGGCTGTTATGGTGGCAGGACTGAGGAATTTATCATATGACAGAATTTGGGGGTATAATGCAATGGCAATCCAAATGCAATCATGGGGTTTCACGTTACTGCGTATGAGTGTATCTCACGCAATTTCGGGCAAAAGGGAAATCATTCCGAACACAATCATGGGGTTTCATATAATTGCGTATTAGAGTATCTCATACAATTTTGGGCAATGGAGGGGGGGTCATTTTCGGGAAATGGGAAGTCATTCTGAACACATTCCAAATGCAATTAGAATTCACGTAAATTCGCTAAACTAGCAATTTACGTGAATTCAATTGGCTCCATTCTAAATTGAGAGAAATTCCTCCCGTGTGATAAACTCCTGAGAGAAAGCCCTCTCCTGAAGATCTTAAAATTCAGGCTGCCTTTTGTACAGAGAGATACGATCTTTTAGATAGATCCAAGCCATGTAGGTTTTTAAAGGTCATAACCAGTACTTTGAATTCTGCCCAGAAATGAATCAAAGAAGCTGTTTCAAAAGAGGAGTTATGTGTTCCCTGTAACCAGCTCCAGCAGCCTGAATGCAGAATCTTCCATTGGCTGAAATTTCCCCACAGTTTCAAAGGCAACTCTAAATAGAATGGAAAAACATGTTAGTCTGGAAAATCAGTATGCAAAGGGATCTGATAGCACCTTTGAGACTACCTGGAAGAAAGATGTTGGTAGCATGCACTTTTGTAGACTTGAGCCTATTTCCTCAAAACATGCATCTGAGGAAGTTGGTTCAAGTCTACGAAAGCTCATGCTACCAGCTTCTTTCAGTTAGTCTCAAAAAGTGCTACACGATCTCCAGATAGAGTATGTTAAGTAATTCAATTGGATTGTAATCGAGATATGTGTCACCTTTGAAGGTTTAATGGACTCATCTCCTGGCTGATGCTGCATCCCTTCCAGTCATTTCTGATGTACGGAGACCAAAAGGTGACCCTACCATGGGTTTTCTTGGCAAGATTTATTCAGGATTTGCCATTACCTTCCTTTCAGGGGGAGATTTCCAGCAGTCCACAAGGGGCTAGGGAATAATCCTTATGCACTATCCAAAAGAAACATACATACACATAATCTCAGGTTACATGTGTGTGTCTCACTGTACTATCACAAAGGAAATCTGAGCTGAATTTGCAAGACCTGAGCAGGGCTGTTGGTGACTGGGGCTCTTGGAGGTCTCTCGTTTGTCAGGATGCCATAAATCAAAACCGACTTGATGGCAAACAGGAACAACAATATTACTAATGCCTCTCCAAACATTAAGAAGATTCAAGTGTCTGTGTAGTGTGCAGTGTGCAGTGTATTAATATGAGGGTGATTGGTCCTGCAGACATTGCTGAGTCTTCCTTGCCATCGCCTAGTCTGGTTGGGTCTGCTAGAAGTTGCAGTCTAGCAATATTGGGTTTGCAACTCTATATTAACTTCTTCCTTCCAAAAATATTTTCTACACTTCCCTCTTTCAGATTTGGCAGGGACAGTCCTGATTAAGCCTGTCGTCCCACTTTTCCAACTTCTTTAAAAATGTCTTGGTTTCTCTTTGCCACTTTGTCCTTCAATTGCTGTCAACTGAGTTCAAAGTGTAGAAGTAGTTTCCACCCAGTTCAGTAGAAGAGGAGAGGAGGGCCAGAATTTTGCTCTTCCCAGTAATCTCCACTTCAGCTTCTCTTAGCTTGTGTATTCTCCTCATTAATATGTTTTGCCATCTTGATCACACTCTGATGCTACTTTGCCACACACATCTGTGTGAATATCAGGATTGTGTGTAATGGTGAAGTTCTGTGCTGATATCTGCCTTCAGGTCATTTCCAACTTTTGGTGACCCTAGGGCAAAACTATCATGGGGTTTTCTTGGTAAGATTTGTTCAGAGGAGGTTTGCCATTGCCTTCTACTGAGGCTGAGAGCATATGGCTTGCTCAAGGTCACCCAGTTTCATGGCCGGGCAGGAATCAAACCCTGGTCTCCAGGGTCATAGCCCAACCCTCAAACATTAAATCATGTTGGGTCAGTGGTCAAGTTCCACTTATGAACATTTTGAATGGGAGAATGCACACCAGCAACAATTGGTTAAAAATGTCCTGTCTATAAATATGGTTGAACCCACCAGTCCTAGCCAGCAGAGTCAATAATACTGAATAGTCAGAGATGGTGCCCTTTATCTGTGGGGCCACATTATGCCTCCATCTATAAATTAAACTGCATGATGGTGAGAGAAAGTATGGATCATACATACATGGAGACAAATGTTTTCACAGCACCTGCAAAAAATAATCACACAGTGAGATAGGCCTTTTTTTTTTTTAACACTGCTGACATTATTTGCAAAAAACAAGTAGCCAAAACAATCATTCATACCCATAATAGGACAAAGTATTCAGAGTATAATGCTGACAGGTACATTGACTATAATTCTATAGTTATGTCTTTGTAAGTGAACTTACACATGTGGGAATTAGAATTGGGCAGTTTTGTAATGTCCGTATCCAGGAGAGGGCGGCTGTCATGTTACTATGTAGTACAGCTGGAAAAGTCTCCATTGCACAATGGGACTGATTCACAATAGCATTGATATACAACAGAAGCAATTCACATCATGCACCAATGTGCATTGGGCATTGGTGTTGGTGTTCCAATATGCATCTTTACAATTCACTAACTACGGTATGTTTCTTAGCCCCCTTGCTATTTACCTAGGCATAAGCTACATTAAGTAAAAGGTGATATAGGATTCCTGTGATCCTTAGCAAGTGGAAGTAAATTAGTAGATGGCCTGGTGCCTTCAAATGTTTTGGACTACAACTCCCATAACTTCTGGCTAGGGCTTATAGGAGGCATAGGACCCTATCAGAAGTTCGAAATTGGAAGTATAATCCAATGGCAATCCGAACACAATCATGGGGTTTCATGTTATTGCGAATTAAAGTATCTCACGGAATTTTGGGCAAAAGGGAAGTCATACCGAACGCAAGCATGGATTTTACCTTATTGCGAATTAAAGCATCTCATGCAATTTCGGACAATGGGGGGTCATTTTCGGGTAATGGGAAGTCATTCTGAACACATTCCGAACACAATTGGAATTCACATGAATTTGCTAAACTAGCGAATTCACGTGAATTTGAATTGGCTCCAATCACAATAAGGAGAAATTCCTCCCTTCTGATAAGTTCCATAGACCATGTACCTGGAGGGAGAGCTTGCCTATACCTGGCAAAGGGCAAAAGACTGTTCAATAACTGTGCCTGGTTTATAACACTGCAGCCAGGCTATTTGGAGGGTTTGCTATTTGAAGGATATGACTCTTTCATATGATCTGCATTGGCTCCTGGTCTGCTTCCGAGCCTTTACTATATATATATTTTTAAAAAGAATCACTCAGCTCAGTAGCAGATAGATTTCCAGACTGCTTTGGTTAACCACAGAGAAGGAAGGCAGTCTTATGGTCAGAGTAAGGAGCACTTTTTCAGAGACAGGAAATATGGCTTCCATTATCCACTGCATTATTGGATGCTCTTCAAAAAGCTACTTAGGCCATAATCCCATCAGTGTTTTAAAAATAATAACAATTCAGCCTAAAAGCTGTAATGCCCAGATAATTCTACCAGCTTACTGAAGAAACCTAAATCATATCATATTTTAGAGGGATACCATTTAAATCTACTTACACTGAGATAACATTTCTTAGCGTCACTGGCATCAGAGGAATGATGGTTTCTCTGTCCCAAGAGCTCGCTTGGAATCCATAATTGCATGCCATGAAGGAGATCAACTGTCACAACTTTTCTGACTTGGAGAAGCAATGAAAGGAAAAGCTGCATGAGAAGAATGTAAGAAAAATACTCCAACATTTTACATCAAACGGGGATAGTTAACCTAATGTCCTCTAGATACTTTATTGGCCATGTTACTCTAGCTAACATGGCCAATGTCTGGAAATTATGGTAACTGAAGTCCAAGGAGTTTATCACATGGGAGGAATTTCTCCCAATTTCGAATTGAGCCAATTTGAATTCATGTGAATTCACTAGTTTAGCAAATTTACATGAAGTTTAATTGCATTCGGAATGCATTCAGAATGACTTCCCATTTCCCGAAAATGACTCCCCCATTGCCTGAAATTGCGTGAGATACTCTTATACGCATTAACGTAAAAGCTATGATTGCGTTCGGAATGACTTCCCTTTTGCCCGAAATTGCATGAGGTACACTCATACGTAGTTATGTGAAACCCCATGATTGCGTTTGGATTGCCATTGCATTATACCCCCAAATTACTTTGTATGATAAACTCCCAAGACATTTAGAGGGTACTAGATTGAAATACTGCATGTCCCATCATTCAAACAGGTTAGGTTGACAGGACCAGACTTCTTCTGCAGCTGCATCATGATTGTTGAACCCCTCCGAAGGCAAAGAAGACTAGGTCTATCCTTAGTGAGTTTTCAACCAGCAGTTAAAACAACATTTTATGGTGAGGGCTTTGCCTTTGAGAATTGTCTTTACCCTGTGTTGAAAGATTTCTCTGTTCTGTTCTGATTATAACTGCAGGTCCCTTTTGGAACCTTGATGGGAAAAGATGTATTTTATATACACGTCAAATAAATAAGAAATAACAATGGCTGAAATACATTAAGGAGTTTATCATACGATGGAATTGGGGGGTATAATGCAATGGCAATCTGAACGCAATCATGGGGTTTTACGTAATTGCATATGAGTGTATCTTACGCAATTTTGGGCAAAAGGGAAGTCATTCCAAACTCAACCATAGGTTTTACGTTAATGCATATAAGAGTATCTCATGCAATTTCGGGCAATGGGGGGGGGGGTCATTTTTGGGAAATAGGAAGTCATTCTGAACGCATTCTGAATGCAATTAGATTTCATGTAAATTGGCTAAACTAGTGAATTTACATGAATTCGGATTGGCTCAATTCAAAATTGGGAGAAATTCCTCCCATGTGATAAACTCCAATGTTGGTTTCAAATGTGTTACATGTTCATGACTGTTTCATGTTCACGATTCAGTTTAAGAGAAACCTGCTACAACCAATAAAAACTAACTGCCCATAGCACCTTTTCGGCTGTCTCTCCCAGATTATGGAACAGCCTGACAGATTAGATCCGTCATATAACCACCTTAAACAACTTCAAAAAAGCTGTTGAGATGGATCTTTTCCAGCAGGCCTTTCCTGAATAGACACCCAGCCATCAAAGAGAAAAATTAATGTACTCACCCTTGATTGCTGTTGCCTGTTTTATTGCTACTTGTTTACTTATTTACTGTTTTTAATTGTTATTTATCTTTAACATGTTTTAAATTGTAATTGTTTAATTCTATTTTAAGGGAGGGAGGAACTGGGGAGGGATTTTATATGGACATTTTTAATGTTGTAAGCCGTCCTGGTTGCCTTGTACAGAGGGGCGGGATATAAATAATTATAATAATAATAATAATTATAACTACTACTATCAAGGGAGCATGAAAGTCCTCCAGTGCCCACTTACCAAGCCACAACTGCTGTCAACAATGGGGCTCTCTTCCCTGTTAGGAAGTCTCTCTTTCTTAGGGGTAATTATAATTAGCTCAAATATGCAGAGAGGAAGATCCTAACCATCTTACGCCGAGATCGGTTCCCAAACTGTTTACGGGAAGTCCACCGACAAACCCCAAGAGAATTGACACTAGTCCAAAGAAGTCCAATAAAATATACATTTTATTAAGTGGCATAAATATCACGCAGCAATGGGGCACACACACACACACACACATTCAATGCTAGAGAAAAGGGGTGGGGTAAGAGTGGGGGTTAGAGCTGAGAGAAAGAGACTGCTGGAATAGCTACCATAGAAGTCTTCTCCTGGAAGCTGGATCGAGATGGATGATGGTGTTCGACGCAACCGCCGGAGCGAGGGGGGGTTGGCTGCGGGAGCTATAGGCAGAAGTCAAACTGGCATGGACCAGCCTGTCCTCCAGGAATAGCATCGGGGAGCAACTCAAAATGGGAGCCTTATATAGTACTGAACATATCCAGAGGCTATGCATTTGTGCTAGACAAAGGTGTTGATTGCTTGGGCTTTCTTAAGCCCAGAGCAAATAATCTGTGTACAATGTGCTTAGGATGGACACAATTCGGAGGGGAAGCCGGCTTAATGGCTGAGTAGTTAAGTCAACCACTGGATCATCAAGTGTGAGGCCAAGGCTATTGTCTTTACTCGGAGGCTAGTGGCAAAACCGGTCTGGCGACTCTCTGCTTCCTCTAGAATGCTGCTTACTATAAACTCAGTTTTACCAAGCCGGGCCTGCCTACGTGGTCTCTCCGCTTTGGACTTATGGAGGGCCTTGGAAAGGGTCATGCAGGGGTCATGATACAGTCCACATGTCTCCCAAAATTTTATATCAAATGTAGGTATCGTAACATCCCTTCTTGAATGGGAAGCACCTGAACAATAGCTGCAGACCCCTCACATAAATAGTCTCCAGGTCAAGGGGGAATTGTGACAGGGCCTGTCACATAGGAAAATGCATGTGGAGGGGATAGGACTATCAGTAATCTGGTTCCCGATTGACAGGACTGAATCCCCATTTATTGCATTGGCTCGATTTCTGATAATTGGGGATGGGACCAGGTTAGGCAGGGAGTCCCTGTGTATTTCAAAATCTAGTGCCTTCTAGATATCTCCAATTTCAATTGTCATGATTCCCAGACACTGACCATGTTGGCTAGAGCGGAAAGGAACTGTAATATAAACTATGGTGGTTACTAGTAGTCCAATTTTAGTAAAAAAAAATTGACCCCCAAAACTTGAGTTGACGTATCTAAGAGTCAAAGTACTTTACTTTAACTTTTATAAAAAAGAAACCATCACTTGGTGAAAGGCAAAAGTATAATCTGTCCTGAAAGCACTGACCTTGCCTTGCCCGCTCATCCATCCAGCCTTTAGTGGGAGCACAAACAGTTACGCCTGCTGGAATTTTGCTAAGTTCTTTGGCATCATTTTGCTTTGCTTCATCCTACAGATCCTTTATCATCAGCCCCTAAATTTTACCCTTGATTTATCCATGGGTCATATCAAAATCTATAATTTTAGTCCCCAAACCTGCCCTCGACCTATACATAAGGTCAACTTATAGTTGAGTATATGTGGTAATTCTGGACCCAATAGAGGCTTTCTCTGTGATGCAAACAGCAGCTCTGGAAAGGGGGACACTCTTTATTCAGATCACATAATGGGGGTAGATCATGCTGGGTGAGGGATTCTTGGAGTCATAGTTTTAAAAAGTAACTTTTTCAAGCTTGGAACCAGTCCCCCCCCCCACACACACTTTTTCTTGTAACATCTGTAAGGCCAATAATTAAAGCAGAGTTGCCCATATGCACACACACAGGTCTTTGCCATTTGTCAAAGAAGCTGTGTGAGCCAAGCAAGGCTTTGCAGGAGTGATATGATAGATGAGCCCATTGTAATTGAATTAGTTGAGAGGCATTGACCTTTCTGATGTATCATGCCCTGGAAAGGGAACAACAAACCCAAAGTAATGTTTTTGTGAATGCATTGGGTAAGGCAGTCATCAATCGGCTCATGATAAATAAGATGGCGTTCAGTTCGGAAGAAAGAATGGGTAATATACAAGCAGTATGTTCGACTGAAAATGTTCTACCTTGGGTGAAATCAGAGCAGGTCTCTGGGCATGCCTACAAGTTGGCTGTCGACTGATGGCAACCCCATGTAGCTGCCGTATTTCTAAGGCTGTGTCAGATTCAAGAATGTTAAACTAGAATAATGGTGATCAAGTCTGGCAGAATCAAAGGATGGAGAATTTCAAACATAAAGAGGAGTGGTTCTACTGGTTTGAAGCAGAACTGCTTTAGAGAAGTTACTTTTGGACTATCTCCCCAATCATTCCACGCCAGCTAGGTTTAGACCAAAGGTCCATCTAGTCCAACCTTTTCAGTCTTGGAAATGTTACCCTAGTGCTTCCACTGTCCTGAACACTGACCAGAGCTGGTCAGTATCATAGTCAAACCATCTGGAGGGACCCAAGATGGGGAAGGCTGAGGAAGTCTAGCACCCTGTTTCCAACAAACCCAAGACTTTAGCGGTCCTCAGCACGCTACCCCTGATAACCCAGACTTGATACCCACTTACCATATCACACCAATATTAAAATCACTGGTTGCCAGTTAGTTTCTAGATAAAGTGTTGGTTTATTATCTTTAAAGTCCTACATGGTTTGGGTCCAGGTTGCCCTGCATATTGCCTCTTCCCATATAATCTGCCTTGTACACTCAGGTCCAGTTAGGCAGGACTAAATTGGTAACTATCAGCTGGAGGACTTTTTCATCAACCACCTCTAAACTGTGGAAGGACCTGCTGAAAGAGATTTGACAGCAGAATACACTGTCTGCATTTTAAAACAGCATTGAAGACCAGTTTCTTCCAGCAGCCTTACCCATATGTTTTGTTTTTTGTTTTGTTTTTTTGCGTGTGTGTGTGAATTTTAAGGGATGTGCTTTATTTTTAAAAGTGGATTATTGTCCTATTCTTTTTAATTGATTTGTGTTTTTAACAGATGTGTATACAGAGGCAGGTAAGAAATAATAATAATAATAATAATAATAATAATAATAATTGTTGTTGCTGTCCTTTGTTGTTGTTGCTGTCCTTTGTTGTTGTGTGCTCAAAGCAGTACACCACGCTGCTGTCCCTACTACCACCCCAAACCTGTCTACTCCTCTGATGCCAATAGAAATTTCCACCTCAGTGGAAATAGCCATTTTGAAATGGGAAGCAATTTTACCTGGGCCACAGACAAACTTTAAACTTCCCTCTCCATCTCTAATGCTGTTTAGCTCCACTTCTCATATGTTTGTTAGTTGTATTCACACAATTCTAGCTTGGGTTTCAAGACAGTTTAGGAAGAAGAAGTATATGGAAGGTATGTGTGTGTGTGTGTGTGTGTTTGTATTCAAAGGGTTTTCCTAGGCAAGGAATATTCAGAGATGTTTTGGTCAGTTCCTTTCTCTGAATATAGCTTATAGCATATTAGTGGTCTCTTATTCCAGTACTAACCAGGGCTGACCCCACTTAACTTACAAGATTAGAGGGGATCTGGTGTCTTTTGAGGATTTGCCAGATCTCAAAGATGTCTAATCTACAGAGTTTATCAAATGGGAGGAATTTCTCTTTATTGCGAATGGAACCAAGTGGAGCCAATTCGAATTCACGTGAATTCCTGTTGCATTCGGAATGCATTCAGAATGACTTCCCGTTACCTGAAAATAACTGCCCATTGCCCAAAATTGCGTGAGATGCTTTAATTCGCAATAACATAAAACCCATGATTGTGTTTGGAATGACTTCCCTTTTGCCCGAAATTGCGTGAGATACTTTAATTTGCAATAACGTGAAACCCCATGATTGCATTCGGATTGCCATTAGATTATACTTCCAATTTCAAACATCTGATAAGGTCCTGTGTCTTCCAGATCTGAACAGATGTCATGCAAGACATGGAGCAAACACCTTCTTTGTTGCTCCAGACCACAGGAATTGAATGAATGGGTAGAAAATTCATGACAGCTAAACATCTGAAAAAACATCCTAAATGCTTGAAAGTGAAAACCTCCTTCCCTGGGAGTATTTAAACAGAAGCTGGGCATCCATTTCTCAGGGATGGTGAAGCATACCGTCCGACATTTCACAGATGAAAACTGGAATATGTATGGCCGAATAGCATCAGTGTTTATTAATGAGGTAGAAAATATAAACTAACAGAGGCTACAGCAGTTTGCTTTTGTTTGAGCCTATTGGGAAGGGTAAGATTTTGCCTCATCCTCTCCACTTCCACTTAACTAAATGCAAATTACTTTTGCACTTTGAACTTAATTTACAGCAATGGAAGCAAGCTGAGGACAAAGTGGAAAAGTGGGAGAAGAAGGTAGAAACTTAGACATTTTAAAAGCAGCTGAAAACGTGGGAGAACAGAGGATTAATCCAAACTGTCCCTGCCAAATCGGGACGGTTGGAGGGCACAATGAAGTTCCGGGGGGGCTGGACTAGTTTATCCTCTGAGATTCTATTATTCTAATTCCTGCTCAACCATCCATGCCAGGAAATGACTCACTGCATTTTTGCATGCCAAGAGCAGTTATGTTTACAATCCACCTTTTTCTTTAATGAGATGACAGCGGTACAGATGGCTTTCCTCGTTCCTTCTTTATCTATACCACAGTCCTCCTAAGAGATAGTTCCAGCAGAGGCAGGGAGTCACTGGGTTATGGTGAGTGTCATGGCCGAGCAGAGATGAATCAGGATTTCCCAAGTCACCGTCCAGCCCTGTAACCCTTGATGTTTAGAAACTTGGCACCTTTACTGCCTTTGGGCTTTATGGCTCTTTATGCACAACAATGCCAAGTACGCCTTTGGTCTGATGAGCTTGGCCTCAGAGCAATCCACCTCACTTATGAAGTTCGCACTTAACCAATCATGACAGAGTACGTTGCCAGAAATCTATGTTAATCATCTCCCCTTGATAGTATTGCAGTATTAGCTGGCAATGACTCTGTGAGCCCTTCTGTTGTTTGGGTAGTTCAGCCTCTTGCCCAGAATGGGATGTAGATCAATAGGTGTTGCCTTCCCAAGCAACTTATGGAATCTGATTAGATGGAAGATGTAATTAAAGAGAAAGATGGCATGCCGGCTGCTGTTGCTACTCGATCAGTGTCTCCGCTTGGGTCTATTTGGGCTGCAGCCACGGAGCAGTGTCTCATTGCTGTGATGAGCCTGGGAAAATGTAAATATCCATTTCTTCATGCTGGCTGCCCTTTGCCTGCTCTCCTTAGCCTACTGGCTGTTCTTGCTCTGTGGGATCTATTAGCCGATTATCCCTAGACTTGTGGCCTCAGGAATCCAAGGCATCTTGCGGGTTGCATCGGAAGTGAGCTCTCCATCATTCAGCCTGCTGATTGTTACACAGCAGGGCACAAATCTCTCTGATGTGCCAATCTGCCACCTTCCCCCCACCTCCCGAGCTTAGGAAGTTATTTTTAAGAAAAACGAATACCAAAACATCATAATGAATATAATGACATGCAATTGCCTTCTGTACCTGAGCTGTGATCAGCTGTTCTACTACCAAATTAAAAACTGAATGTGGATATCAGGATGATGGTCTTGGTCCCAGCATGATTTTTGCATGTTATAGTGACTTTTTGAAAGTAATCTTCCAGACTTTGCTTTCTTGAGCAGAGCTCTATCCCTTTAACTACTGCATAGTAATCAGGAGCCCAGCCACACTACACAATTGTAGTGCTATGATCTGACTTTAATTGGGATGCTTCCATCCTGTGAAATCTTGGGATTATCAATTTAGAGAGGGACTTTAAGAAATCTCATGCAGAGAGTTCTAGTGCCTCACCAAACAACAAACCCCAGGATTCCATAGGATGGAACCACAGTAGTTAAAGTGGAATAAAAGTGCCATAATTGTATAGTGTGAATGGGCCCTCAGCACCAGGGATTGCTGCTGCCCTAAACTGCTCAGGCCATGGATTGTATCTTCCCATAAGAGCCTGCCTGAACTTTAAGCTCTGCAAGGGAGGCACTTCTCTCTATTCCACTGCTATCACAGACACAGTTGATGGGAACATCGGAGAAGGCCTTCTCTGTGGCTGCTCCCACACTTTGGAACGTACTCCCTAGGAAAGCAAAGCAGTGGCATCACTAGGAGGTTTGGGGGTGCAAACTGTACTGGGCGACACCACAGATGGGTAGTACATTCTGGGAGGAGCAGGTGACTGCATTCCAGATCCCATGTGGCCATGGCCACACAGGACTCAGAAGGCCAGGAGGGTGACCAGCTGCTTTCTGGGTCCCATGCAGCTGCCATAAGTTAACAGGCAACTTATATAGGCACATATATATATATACATACAATATGCATGATCATCTAAAGAAGAG
The DNA here is from genome assembly GCA_034509955.1 of Urosaurus nigricauda. Lineage (NCBI taxonomy): Eukaryota > Metazoa > Chordata > Lepidosauria > Squamata > Phrynosomatidae > Urosaurus > Urosaurus nigricauda. The sequence continues at coordinate 20,914,191 of JAOEGL010000012.1, read as the reverse complement.
GATCCCCAAGACATTAACCTTGCTACTTGCATCTCCAACAAAAGAGATGGCCTCACATTCTGAAAAGCAAAACACAGTGCTATTTGAAGTCTTCCAGACTATTGCCTTTTAATTTTCTATGGCATGCATATTTGAGAATTAATGGGTGGGGCCCTTGGAATAGGGAAGACATTGAGAGGAATCCAATGGTGATTCCAAAATGACAATACTAAGAATCTAGTGCATAATTTAAAAAGTACTCCACAGTCAATATTTTTTGTTAACCACCAAGCCTTTTAGAACCACTTAGCTCCATTACAGGGCTGCCTGTCAGGAGACAACAAAAAAGACAGATTTGGATTTCTTTATTCTAGACCGCTGGTGTCTTAAAAAAACCCATCAAGTTCAAATACCTTACACATCAGTACGTTTACCAAAAGTGCTGGACCAGGGCTGCAGCATACCCTCCAAAGCTCAGAGAGTTCTTTCTGACAAGGCAGTTGGAAATAGCAGACCTTATTGTTGAAGAACCTCTCAATTACAAACACCTAGGATTAGCTGGGTTTTGCAACCATTAGTACATTCTGTTCTCGTCTCCTGACATCCACATGTGCATCTTGCTCTTGCATAGCTCTGAGATGATGAAACCTAGACAATCTAGATAAGTGCCATGGATATTAAGATGGTCCTATAAATGTATACAAATTATTCTTTTGTGTATGTTTTAGAAAAAAATAATTAATTGCAGTCAGTATGTGGCAGACCTTTCCTAATTTCTCCTAGAGATAAAGCTACAGTCAGGTCATAGATAATGATTTCTGCAAAGGACCTCTATGCTTTCCTTACCTGCTTCCTTCTGTGGGGCTCCAAACTACAAACAAGTAGCAGATGCATCGGAAAATAGAAAAATTAAGATAGGATAGGAGATGAATGGGCTGGATGGTACAAGCTGGATGGGCACTAAAGCTTGCGAGAAAGAAAACTGAAAAGGAGAGGAAAAGATGAGGAAGGAACAGAAAAGAAAAAGAAAAACAGAATGACAGAGGAAGAATACAAGAGTTTCTAACCCTTGCAAAGCTGCTAGCAGCATGTAGTCCCGATGCTGCTTAGTATCAAATATGCTATGAGCGAGTAAAACCATGAAACTTGGCATGATGTAGTTGTTTGAGCATTGGACTATGACTCTGAAAACCAAGGTCTGAATCACAGCTCAGCCATGTAAACCGAACAAGTCACACTCTCTCAGCCTGAGAGGACAGCAATGCCCGCTGCAGTCTACAGAGACAGCCCTCACCAAGATCTCAAATGATCTCTTGCAAACCAAGGTGAATGGCCTCTACTCTATTCTCATTCTTCTTGATCTGTCTGCGGCCTTCGGCACAGTGGATCACTGTCTCCTGGTTGATTTACTTTCTGACCTTGTCGAGAACCAGTCGAAAACCTTACTCTGTTCTCGACTGGTTTAAATCTTGTTAAACAGATCTTTTGCAGTGGTCACAGGTGGTCAGACTTCCTCCTCTGTTCTCTTATCTGTTGGAGTCCCTTAGGGCTCCCTCCTAGGTCCCCTTTTATTCTCTCTATACACACTGTCCCTTGGTAAACTCATCAGTTCTTTTGGTTTCTCCTATCATCTGTATGCCGATGACACTCAGCTGTATCTTTCCACCCCTGACCTCTTGCCGGGGCTTGAACAGCAAGACTCCTCTTATCCGGCTTCCATCTCTCAGTGGATGCGACATCGGAGCTTGAAGCTCAACATGTCTAAGACAGAGCTTTTCAACTTTCCACCTAAGCCCACCCTTCAATACTCCTTTTCTGTTTCTGTTGACGGCACTTCTATTCAACCAGTTCAGCAAGCCCGCAGTCTTGGTTTCATTTTTGATTCCTCTCTGTCATTTATCCCCCAGATTTAGGCCACCGCCAAGGCCTGTACATTCTCTCTTTACAACATTGCTAAAATCCATCCATTCCTCTCAGCCTCCACTGCCAAGACTCTGGTCCATGCCCCGGTGGTCTCACGACTTGATTATTGTAACCTTCTTCTGACAGGGCTTCCTCTCTTTCACCTCCATCCTTTAATCTCTGTCCAGAACTCAGCTGCACGTATTATCACATCTGCTCGCCACTTTGACCATGTTTCTCCTCTTTTCTCCTCCCTTCACTGGCTCCCCTTCCCCTTCCGCATCCAGTACAAGCTTTTGTTGTTGACTTTCAAAGCCCTCCACGGACTGGCCCCTCCTTACTTGTCTGAACTTCTTTCTCCTCACACTCCTTCTTGTACCCTCTGTTCTGGTAGTCGAGGTCTCCTGTCCCAGCCGAGGATTTCCACTGCCCTGTCCTGGATTCGTCCCTTCTCACTGGCTGCCCCTCACTCCTGGAACCTTCTTCCCCCACATGTGCACCTCATCACTTCTCTAACCAGTTTCAAAATTGAGTTAAAGGCTATATTGTTTAGGGAAGCGTTCCCAGGATTGTGCCATCTGCCCCAGAAAGCCTCCTTTTAACTATGTATTAAGAAGTCGAGCCCTCCCCCAGTCCATCTGCCTTGGTCCAGGCCCCAGAGGGAGAGAAGAACCACTGGACCCCATCCCCTTCCCACTACCTTTCCCTTCTCTTTTTGTGTTGTCTCTTTTAGATTGTAAGCCTGATTGTAAGCACTGTGTAAATTTACAGTGCTATATAAATAAAGGATAACAACAACAACAACAACAACAACAACAACAATGCCCTCTGAACAAACTTGCCAAGAAAATGATAGGATCACCATAAGCTGGCAGTGACTTGAAGGCACACCACAACACTGAGTGTCACCACTGGATTTTCAACCCAAGGTCTCACAGTAAATAGAAGAGTTCCATCCTTTACAACGATAAAGCCAACTTTGGGATCGATTTATCAGCAGGCAATAGATAGCTGAAGGGTGGTATCTGTCAAGTCTTTCCCCACAAATGTCAAAACTCCAGCCACCAAAAGTCTAGCTTCAATAAAATCAGTGCCTTAGTGACAGATTATCTTTCTTTAACTCACTTGGCAACATTCCATTGACCACAAGCAGCAGCTCAATTTGTGTTAATATTCTTGTGAGACACATTGGTTCTCTAGTCACTTGTCTGGACGTTGTTACCTTCCATGCTCCAAACTAGACTTTGAGAATACCAGGAAGCCGTGTGAAGTATATAGACAGATGCATCTGTGTGAATTTTTAGAGGCATTTTCTAAAGAAATCCAACTTATCATGACTACCTAAGAAAAGAAAAAGCAGCCAAACAAAAGCATAAACAAGCAATAGAGGAAGATAAAGAAATAAAATATGGACTGTTTTTATATTCAAGGCACATATTCTGAAGTTCCAACACAGTTTCCATTTATCTCTAAGAGCTTTTTCTGTGAGTGCGCCACATATAACTTTGGACACTGTAACCTGCTCCAAAGAGCCCACTCATGCCTAGGGTGGCCCTGTGCCCTATTTTACAGAGGACAGACCAATTTGTCCTTTTTTCCGACAGACTGAATTAACTGGTTATATCTAGCTTGGAAGAGAGAAGACAGAGGGGGAAGACAGTAGAATTCTTCGCATACTTGGACAATTATCACACAGAAGAGGACAAAGACTTGTTCTTTGCTGTCCCAAAGGGCAAGATGACACCTAATGGCCCTCAGTTGCAGGATCCCAGTTGAAGAATAGAGCAATATTTACTCATTATGTAAGTGCATTGAATCAACACATGAAGAGGGGGACATGCTAGCCCCTTCCCACCACCTCTTGTTTTGTTACTCTCCTGAGATTAAGGGCAATGAGTCTCAATAGTTTGTTGTTGTTGTTGTGGCGACCCTGTGGATGAGACACCTCCAAGACTCCATGTCCTCCACTGCTCTGCTTAGGTCCTTTAAATCCATACCCATGGCCTCCTTAATAGAGTCCATCCATCTAGCATGTGTTCTTCCTGTCTTTCTGTATCATTCTACCTTTCCTAGCATTATTGTCTTTTCCAAGGAGTCGTGTCTTCCCAAGATGTGGCCAAAGTATGACAGCCTCAGCCTAACCACCTTGGCTTCCAGGGAAATAGAAAGAGTCTGAATAGAACCTTCTCTAAATGTGGACATTGTCCATGCAATCAGAAAGAATCTCTGTCTCTCTCCTTCTCTTTATCGAAGGGTCACATTACATAGGAGTTTATCAGACGACGGAAATTGGAAGTATAATCTAATGGCAATCTGAACGCAATCATGAGGTTTCACGTTATTGTATATTAAAGTATCTCACACAATTTCAGGCAAAAGGGAAGTCATTCCAAACGCAATAATGGGTTTTACGTTATTGTGTATTAAAACATCTCACACAATTTCGGGCAATGGGCAGTCATTTTTGGGTAATGGGAAGTTCATCTGAATGCATTCTGAACACAATTGGAATTCACGTAAATTCACTAAACTAGTGAATTCACATGAATTCGAATTGGCTCCAATTGGTTCCATTCGAAATAAAGAGAAATTCCTCCCATCTGATAAACTCCATAGTATTCAGGGATCCTTTTACAAAACAAAATTATAATACAACAACAACAACAAATTTCTTACCTGCCTCTCCCTATGGATCAGGGCAGGGAACAACAACAACAAAAAAAAACAATGTACAACATCAATTAAAACACATTAATTAAAACATTCAATGGTCTAAAAGGACAAATAAGACATACACATTCACTTTAATAATATCATTTTTAACTTGACACCTACGTCTAATGGAATCCTGGGGGTTTGTAATGTTTTGGATTTTTGGTAGTAGAGGTCGAGTCTCCCTTTTCCAGAATTCCAAAATCTGAAACATTCCAAAAAGTTAGACTTTTTTTCATGGCTAGCTGAGATAGTGACACCTTTGTTTTCTGACAGTTCAATGTACATACATTTTGTTTCATGTGCAAAATTATTCAAAATATTGTACAAAATTACCTTCAGTGTATAAGGTGTATACATGAAACTTAAATGAATCCTGTGTTTCAGCTTGGGTCCCATCTCCAAGATAGCTCAATATGTATGTATATGCAAATACAGATATTCCAAAATACAAACAAATTCATAATCCAGAACAGCCACAGGGACTTCGGTTGGTTTGGTTTGCATCAGGTGGAGAGGATGGAGACATTCAGTTACTCTGCAGATTATATACAAAACCTTTTTACAAACAGATTCTTTCTTTGGGAAATTAAGTCATACTAAACAGGACACTACAGACTGGAACATTCTTTTGGAATTGGCCCTGAAACAAATGAGATTAGAAACCCACATGGGAGCATTGGGGGAATAGTGTGAAGCATAGATGATCCCAAGAGCTTTAAGGATAATAAAGCCTCTTGGTATGTAGTTTCTTTGAGAATTCCAAATTCCCCTTTTTAAACTTCCAGTCCCAAGATGGCATAGGATGGAACAATGGAGGCAGGTGAAGTGGAATCATAATGCAAAAACTGTGTAGTATGAAAGGGTCCCATGTATAGGGAAATCTCTCTAGCTCAGAAACACTGCTCTTAGTGCATGAAGAGCAAAGGAAATAGAGACGAGGTGGGGAAACGAATCAGTAACTGTCCCATTCACATACTGGTTCAACACATTTACATAACCAGTGTAAAAATGCATGTAAAAACATTCCCAAGAGAACATACCCTCCTCAGACACACACATGCCTTTCCTGTCCAGCTAGGATCCCAATTCCTGCGTTATTCATAAATCAGCCTGGAAAATTCATTTCTGCCTAGTGAGAGCATCAAATCCTATAACTTCCATTAATCTGGCATAGTTCTCATCAGCACATCTGGTAGGGATGTATTGATTTCTCCCCGGCAACCCTATGCCAAAAAGCCTTTAGCTGAACAAGAATTTGTGCCCATCATCAGTCATTTCTTGATTGCCACTGCCAGCTCAAAGGCACATCTTTCGAGACACGGTGCTCATGCACACTGGCTGCAAAGGCATACTTTAACTATATGGATACCCTAAGGAAATAGAATGATGAAGGAATGCAAGTAGGAAACCATTGATAAAAAACTGATGAGGGCAGGTAGCATAAGGAAGTGTGACTTGCTCAGGGCTCAGCGGGAACACTTTTTGCAGAAAGATCTGCTCTCTCTCACACACACACACACTGACCCACACACATACATGCAATTTTCCTTTGTCTGGAGTTTTTGTCTTCCTGGTGAACCAGACTGTGACCATTCAATTTGGAAATGGAATATGCATACCCATACCAAAGTGCCAGCGTGGTGTAGTGTTGCGCTACAGCGCTGGAGATCAGGGTTCGATTCTCTGCTCAGCCATGAAAACCACTGGGTGACATTGGGAAAGTTGCATTCTCTCAGCCTCAGGAGAAGGCTAAGGAAAACCTCCTCTGAACTTGCAAAGAAAACAACACATGATTGGTTCGGCTTAGGATCGCAAGAAGTCAAAAATGATTTGAAGGCACACAACAGCAACAACAAAAACTGTGGGCAAGGTACATTGCTCACAGCTGCAGGGAAGTGTCATAGCAAACCTCCTCTGAACAAATCTTGCCAAGAAAATCCCATGGTAGGTTGCCATATGTTGGAAATGACTTGAAGGCATACACAGAGAGAGAAAAAGAGAGAAAGAGGTTTATCACACTAGAGGGCAAACAGGATTTAAACAGGAATTAAACAGGAATTAAACAGGAAATGCCTTATGTTTAACATAGGGCATTTAACATGCCTTATGTTTAACATAGGGCATTTCCTGTTTAATTCCTGTTTAATTCCTGTTTAAATCCTGTTTGCCCTCTAGTGTGATAAACCCTAAAGAGACTTTGTATTCTTCTTGCCCTCTTCTCTCCTCTGTCCTACTGATCTGTATAAATGCTGTGGGGATTCTTCTTCTCATCAAATTCCTCAGCATCTCACAGATGAAAACTGGGACATTTGTGGCCAAACAACATCAGAGTGGGGCCAGGATGGCAAAAATTGTAAAGGAGGGAGAATGCACAAGTGAGAAGAGTCCAAAGCAATTTGCTTTTCCCTGACCCTACTGGGAAGATGCTTCTTTCCTTCCTTCCTTCCTTTCCTAGAATCGTTGAATCATAGAGTTGGAAGAGACCCCAAGGGCCATCCAGTCCAACCCCATTCTGCCATGCAGGAACCCCCAACCAAAGCATCTCCGACAGATGGCCATCCAGCCTATGCTTAAAGACCTCCAAGGAAGGAGACTCCGCCACACTCTGAGGGAGTGTGTTCCACTGTCGAACAGCCCTTAATGTCAGGAAGTTCCTCCTAATGTTGAGATGGAATCTCTTTTCCTTCAGTTTGCATCCATATTTCTATGTTCTAGTCTCTGGAACAGCAGAAAACAAGCTTGCTCCCTCCTCAATATGACACCCCTTCAAATACATGATAGTCCTCTTTAAGAGTGAGGAAAAAAGGTGGAAATGGGAGGAAGAGAGATAAGCTGGGACATTTTGCAAGCAGCTGAAAAAGTGTGACAGTAGAAGTTTAATTGGGACTGTTCCTGCTGAACTGGAACAGGTGGTGGCAATGCTCCATTTTGTTTCAGAAGACATTGATAAAATATCCTGAGATGTCATCTCAATATGTTTATGGTGCATTGAGCTGTGTGAAAACTGACAAAAAACCACACAAAGCCAATATCCAGAAACACAGAAGATCATTTTGATATTTGAATGATTTTTTTTTCCAGCAAACCAGGGTCATTGCAAGTTAATTGTGATGTGATTTTGGATCTAATCTTAAATTGTTTACAACTATATCTTCCTAGAAACAGAAAGAAACTATGTCATGATTTATTAACTGAACAGGATGATATTTAACCCCAGAGGTCTAGTGATATTAAGAAGGGTTTTAATCAATTGACAAATATTATTGTTAGTGCCCCAGTTACATAAAGCAATACAAAAAAGATTAAAGGTATAAATCCCCTTTTCTCAGGAATTGTACTTACTAAACATGACATCAAAGATCAAAAAGAAGACACAAAGAAATACTGTTGAATTATACTTCAGTAACAGCAGCGAGGCTAGTCATCACCAAACGTTGGAAGGTGGACAAACACACACACACACACAAACACCTGTCTTCCATGCCAGGATTGTCTGAAGATGCCAGCCATAGATGCTGGTGAAATGTCAGGAATAAAGTCTTCTAGAACATGGCCACATAACCCCCCCCCCCCCAAAAAAAAACCAAAATCAACCACAAAAACCTATGGATGCTGACCATGAAAGCCTTCGACTTCACATATCCAGTGAAAACTAGGTTACAATATGAGTAAAAGAATTTACTGTGTATAGAGGAGCTTATCACATGGGAGGAATTTCTCTCAATTGCGAATGGAGCCAATTCGCAATTACGTGAATTCGCTAGTTTAGCGAATTTACGTCAAATCTGGTTGTGTTTGGAATGCATTCAGAATGACTTCCCATTTCCCGAAAACAACCCCCCCATTGCCCGAAATTGTGTGAGATACTCTAATACGCAATTACGTGAAACCCCATGATTGCGTTCGGAATGACTTCCCATTGCCCAAAATTGTGTGAGATACACTCATTCGCAATAACTTGAAACCCCATGATTGCGTTCGGATTGCCATTGCATTATACCCCAAATTCTGTCGTATGATAAACTCCTAAGACTATAACCTGGTTTTCTCTGGATTGTTGTTGTTAACTGTCTTCAAGTCAACTCAGCTTATGGCAACCTTGTAAATGAGACACCTCCAAGACACTCTATCCGCAAAATATCTGCTCAGGTTCTGCAGACTCAGGTTCATCTTAGATTAAATCTGTCCATCTGACATTGTGGTCTTCCTCTCTTCCTATTGTCTTCATCCTCATAATGTGGCCAAGGTACCACAACCTCAATTTAATCATCTTGGTTTCTAGGATGAATTGAGGCTTGATTTGTTCTAGGACTCATTTCTTTGTGAAATGTTGGAGGGCACGTGAATGCAGAAAGTTTCTCAACTAGCAGCAAGCCAACATATTTGCATTTTATATTCTGATGACATGAACCAGCAGGCTACTAAGCCTGTGTCCCAGTAAGCCAAGGCGTATCATTGAATTTATGAGTGAATTTATCTCAAAAATAGTAAAAAAAGACTCCGCTTTCACAAAGCTTTACATTTTCCCTGTCATTTGTCTTGTTCTTTTCAGCTGGTATTCCAAACATCGCAGCAGAAGCTTATCTGAAATTACTGCAAACATCATATGGTCTAGAAATTCAGAAAACTAGATTTTGCATGCTATATCCCAGCTCACAGTGGTTTGCCTGTTTATTTTTGGAGTAGTGCCCCTTTGATCAGTGAAACTTTCTTGAAAGTAAATCAGTTCAGGACCACAAACAGTATGAAACCACATTTCTTGGCACTGTATCTTCATCGTTTGTTTAAAAACTAGGAAGAAAAAAGTTGCAATGAAGTAAAAAAACAGAACAAAACTGATTTTGGTGAAGCCCCAAATAAGGTTTACTTGTCATTACTCAGGTTGTTCATTTCTGTACTTATTTAATAGTACAGTACAGTACCCCGGCTTTCTCCCAAAAGGCTCTTGGAGTGGGTCAATAAGGTTATAATGTGGTATCTTGAAATTCAGAAAACATCCTAAGCATTACGCTTCCATGGATATGGAGGAGCAATGGTATTTTGCATTTCTCTGTCAGAACAGTGTTGCCACAAAAAAACCTTACAAATCCCAGGATTGCATAGGATAGAGCCATGACATGTAAAGCAGTGTCAAACTGCATTATTTCGGCAATGTGGCAACAGCCTGGGACTTTCTGATTAGCAGAGATGGTATAATCTACCCAGCTCAAGTTTCCCGCCTCACTCTGGGGAGTTTATCAGATGACGCAAATTGGAAGTATAATCCAATGGCAATCCGAACTCAATCATGGGGTTTCACGTTATTGCGAATTAAAGCAACTCACACAATTTCGAGCAAAAGGGAAGTCATTCTGAATGCAATAATGGGTTTTACGTTATTGCGAATTAAAGCATCTCACGCAATTTTGGGCAATGGGGGGTCATTTTCGGGTAATGGGAAGTCATTCTGAACGCATTCTGAATGCAATAGGAATTCACGTGAATTCGCTAAACTAGCGAATTCACATGAATTTGAATTGGCTCCATTCGAAATTGAGAGAAATTCTCCCTTCTGATAAATTTCTGGGTTTAGTTGCAGCCCTCACTTTGTCTGGGGATAGCAAGTGCCCCGGAATATCAGCCCAGATCTCTCCGAATGAAATGTCCTCAGTTCTGGAATGCCAGATGCTGCTGTGGATTGCAGGCTTGCCAAGTTGCCAGTGGTGTAATAAATGCCTAGGAAAAAGGCAGCTAGCATCGCTGTAATAGGGAGCGGTCCCACTCAGCATTCTTTGACTCATACCCACATTCTACCCTGCAACGGCTTTATTCCATTCTCTTTTTGGGGAGGAAAAAAACAAACATTCAGATTAATCTGCAACATTAGCAAATTCAGCCTATTGCTTTCTGCCGCGTTTGCAGCCGTCCATATACTCCGCAATGAGTTTTTGATTATTTGGTGGGTTGACTCTTATGCTGTCTTATTGCTTGGATGATAAATGAATGTGTCGACACAAACTCCCCTGCCTGCATTGTTGTTGTTGGTTTGTTTTGTTTAAAATCAAATGTGCCTGGGCATGGTTTGAAGAGCAAAACATTGCTAACGTATTGCAAAGGCATCTGAATTTTCTCCTGTGTCTCTCATTTTTCTCCCATTTTTTAAAAAAAGTGCTAACAGCTGTTTCTTTGTACATTTTGGCAAAACATTCACCTATTGAAAGAAGCTTCCTCTTACCAAGTCAGGTTTTGGTTAGCATCCATGCGTGAATGTTAGCATATCAGTGACTCTGACACAGGATATGTATGGTTGATATCCAGCATCAGGAGATGTAGCTACAGAAATCACATCACTATATCTTTCAGTGCTACCATCCACAAACCATATTGACTGAAATTCTTATGGGGAGCTGGTGCGTTTAGGTCTATGCAGCAGCCTTTCACAACATGCCTAGCTACATGAAAAGCCTGGATGCATCATTGATCAACCATTTGCTCTCCATCAACACAGAAATTTCCATGTTGGTTGGGGGAACGCATAGCTTAACTGGCATGTTTTGACTAAACTTTTGTACCTTGTTCTGATTCAACACTTAAAAGTGAATTGCAATGACAAACCGTATATACTCATCTATAAGTCGATCTCATGTATACATTGAGGGCAGGTTTGGGGGCAAAAAGTATCGATTTTTATATGGCCCGTGGATAAGTCAAGAGTCCAATTTAAGGGCGTGTAACAAAGGATCCAAACAATGAAGCAAAGGAAAACAATGCCAAAGAACTTGCAAAATTGCAGGAAGCATAACTGTTTGTGTTCACACTGAAGGATGGATGGATGAAACAGTCAAGGGGGTTTAGGGCTTCCGGGAGAGACTATGCTCTCGCATTTCATCAGGGGATGGTTTCTATTTTTATGAAAGTTAAAATACAGTACTTATTATTTTTGGGTCAATTTTTTGACTAAAATTTCTAGACTTGTTATACACAAGTTATATACAGTAAGTCAGACATGGTATTGAAACTGATGAACAGGAAGTCAGCTGTGTGGAGGGTTGGGGTTGGGGACTTTGGAATTTTAATATAATTTTATTTTAATCTGTATCCTGTTTTTACTGTTGTAATCCACTTGTATTCCCTGAGATTAAGCGGAATAGATTATTATTATTATTATCATCATCATCATCATCATCATCATCATCATCATCTAAGGCTGTGTAACCAGCATAGTCAGAGATGATGTATCATAGGAACTGCAGTCCAACTACATCTGGAGAACAAGCCCTGTAAGACATGAAAATGTATTCATTTGATGTATTTTTTTTTTTTTTGAACCAGTGTTCCTGACCAATTGAAACAGTTTGCAATAAATATCCACCTTTTTCCTTCTGATACTGGGCAAAATAGAAAGATTTTAATAAACAAAATAAAGAAGAGTCCAACACTCAACTCATGCTACTTCATATTGTTGGTTTCCCTTATAGATGTTTCCCCTTTCTCCTAGAACCTGGACTCAGTTCCCAGTTTTTCTCTCTCTCACTGCTGCCCATAATTCAGTCAATAATGCCATCTCCCTTTTCTCTGTATACGATCCACCCTTTCCCCCATTTAGATGCACCATCTTACTGTTTTAATAGATGCCTTTTCCCAGGTGTCGGAATCAAATCTGCTTTCATCTGCAGAAAATTTGGAATGTTTACTGCCGTTACAAAAAACAGGGTTAGCTTTTGCATAGAGATGCATTGGCAGAGATCAGAATCTGCATAAAGCTAGAAATGTCTGAGAGGCAGGTTCATGGAGTGTTAAAAACAAAACACCCATGCTCCATTATTCTTGGAACAAGATTAACAAAAAATCTTGTATATGATCTTCTGGAAATGGCATGGCTCCAGCTGGTGCAAGTGCAAGAAATCATACTGAGAAGAGAAAAGGAGGCTGCAGCCTACACTATAGTTTAAACATTAGATAATTGAACTAGAAATTAACATTTAATGTCTAGACAAGGACTTCATTTCCAAAATGCTTTTGAAAGCACCCAGGGTCATATGGAGAGGAGTTATCAAATAAGAAGCAGGGACAAAGCTAACAACAATATTGTTGATGTTCTTTTTTTCTCCCTGAATGTATAGAGAAATGCTGCTGATGGGCAGAATGGTCCTGTGTCTCTTGCTATCCATAGTATTTCCATAACTCTTTTAAACTGGAGCTGGTCCTGTCGGTGGCTCTAATCCCTAAATTTTAGACCAAACTTCGAAGGAAGCCATCAACGTGTGTGTACGTGCCTTCCAGTCACCTGTTGTTTTGTGGCAACGCCATGAATTTCATAGGGTTTTCTTAGGCAAGGAATATTCAGAGGTGGTTTTCCCAGTTCCTTCCTCTGAAATTTAGCCCACTTAGTATCCATTTGGCAGTCTCCCATCTAGGCTGACCCTGCTTAGCCTGCAAGATCAGAGAAGATCTGATACCTTCAAGATATTCAGGCCAATAGCCAAAGTGCTGAATCTGCCCAAAGGCTAGGTTTCAGCACCATGGCAAGCTCCATTAAACCCTGGACATGGCATGGATTCATCACTCCCTCTTATACAGAAACTACTTCTGGGATCCTGTGCCTTTGGCCCACAAAAATCTGCTGCATTTTATTTTCATGCCAGGATAAGCGCTACTTCTTAACTTCCTGTGTGTACGGGGGTTATGTGTATGTATGGAGTTTGTGGCAGAATGAGATATTTAATATCTCCTCGCTTATTACCATCTTCCCCACCTGTATTTCAGCAGCTTCCAAGCATGCAAGTTGCCATGGCCATGGGTGGGGGGGGGCACCCAGGCATAACCCAACCACTGTTCTAACATCATAGAAACATAGAGTTGGAAGAGATGCCAAGGGCCATCCAGTCAAACACATGCAGGAATGCACAATTACAACACTTCCGACAGATCACCATCCATCCAGCTTCTGTTTGAAAACCACAAAAGGAGACTCCACTGCTCTCTGAGGCATTGTGTTCTACTGCCAAACAACTCTTACTATCAGGAGGGTCTTCCTAATATTTAGATGGAATCTCCTCTCACCTGTCTTTTCCCAGCTAGACAACAGGAGTTGGGTGCTGTCTGGGCACCTCTTTCCCCATGGCGAGTAAATGGCTAGAATACCATGCTTGAGTGTCTGTGTGTAAGATCTTTGAGAGAGGGGTGGAGAACTGTGTGGACAGAGCATCATGCACCAGCCACACAATATAGGATGCCAGCCATTGCTGATAATGAAATATTCACTTTCACTGTTTCCCCATCCTTTCCCCTAAGATTGCTCACTGGAAATGTGAAGCCACATTATGGATGCTCGAAATGCAAAAAAGGTAACAATAATAATGAAACGTAAATGCCCTCATTTTAACAAAACAAAAACAAAACAAAACCAACCACAAGATAACAACAAAGCAAGCTAAGGGGAAAATGTTCATATGTACACAAGTGCAGAAGCTCAAGTTAGATCGTAGTAACTGAAGTCAGAGGAGTTTATCACATGGGAGGAATTTCTCTCAATTTCGAATGGAGCCAATTCGAATTCACATAAATTCGCTAATTTAGCAAATTTACGTGAAATCTAATTGCGTTCTGAATGCATTCAGAATGACTTCCCATTGCCTGAAAATGACCCCCCATTGCCCGAAATTGCATGAGATATTCTAATACGCAATTATGTGAAACCCCTCGATTGCGTTCAGAATGACTTCCCATTGCCCAAAATTGCATGAGATACACTCATACGCAATTACGTGAAACCCCATGATTGCGTTTGGATTGCCATTGGAGTATACTCTCAAATTCTGTCGTATGATAAACTCCAGATTCTCCACCATAATCAATACACTCTAAATAACATAAATAATCCCAATGAGTGAACAAAGTGTATATACATCAATTGTTCGTAACAAATCTATCTATCTATACATTAAAATAACAACAGTAATCAGTAATCCATGTCAACAAGGACACATGTGGCCAAGCAACATCAGAGTGTAGTCAAAATGGCAAATGCTATTAATAAGAAAGAACAGAGAAGCTAAAAGGGGCTGCAGCGGTGTGGTTTTGCCGAACGTACTGGGAAGGGCAAAATTTTGTCCCATCGTCTTTCCTCCCTCCTTGCACAGTTAATGGAGCGCATACTACTTTTGCCCTGTGAACTCTGGAGGAACTGAAATGAGCTGAATAAGAAGGAAGAAAGCGAGAGGAGGAGAAAGAAAGTGGGACATTTTAAAAGCAGCTTCAAGAGTGGAATGACAGAGGAGCAATTGTGATTATCCTTTCCATATCAAGACAGTTAGAGGCTATATTCACGGGCATTTTGATTATAAGCTCCTCTGTGTGTAGGGGGGGGGACGACATTGCCATTCTTCTGGACACTTGAAGTGGAGAAGACTAATGAAGCCAGAGAAACTCCGGTGCCTTTCCAAAACAGTTCTGGGAATGTTGCCAAGTGCCTTCGTTCACTTCGGGAGTTCTTTGGCTGAAAGTCTTTTTAAAGACTTGAAAGGGTGCATACTTATATTCCCCCTAAATGACGATGATGCAGTCTAGAAGTTTGCATGTGAAAAGATCAATGACAAACCACTACGTGGTTTTGATTTGTTTCAAATGCGATACCAGGTAGGTGCCCCCACAGGGCCTTTCTTGTAGGGTCCCTGATCACATTGTGACCAAAAATCATGCCCAAATGGTCAAACGAAGCAAATACCATGCCCGCCACCGACACGGACCATCCTATTCACTATCCCATCGGCTGCCCTATTTCTTGTCTTTGCAATCGTTCTAATGATAGTAATTGTATTTTATTATATTTATTGTTATGTTTGTACTTACTGTTGTTGATTTGAGGTTAAGGAGAGAGGGAGATTGTATGAATTTTATTGATATAAATTGTCTTGATCTTGTCGGAGAGGCAGGGTAGAAATTATTATTATTAATACCAGAAACCCAAACTAATTTTCATTTTGGCAACTTCCTAGCCAATTTTCATGTGATGCATCCTGCTGGAGATGGGAATGTGGACCTCAAACTCTCCGCAGTTGCTCACCCTGGTCTAAGAGATACTGGAACACAGGACTGTGCATATTTGGGCTCTATGAGATTACAGCCTTTTGGAGTTCTGGAGATCTGATATAGGAGCAGCAGCCTTCGGAATCTGTGGGCATGTTGAAGCTATAGACATCTACCGTACCCATTAATTGAATATTAAGTATTTAAAAGATGCAACATACTATAAGCAGCTATGTGATGAGATGACAAAACAAAGGGCATTACCCCTCAAAAAAAAAAAGTCCACAAACTTGCAGCATTGCAGTTACTTAAAGCTTCAGCTGAGCGTTTGGAATTACAGTACAGTGTAGGCTTCCAAAGAAAAGAGACCGGCAATGCTACCAAGAGAATATGGACACGGCAAACATAAAACTTCTAAGTGTGTTGGAAATGCCAGAGAGAGAGGGGAACTTACTATCATGCATGGTGGACATGTAGTAAAATTAAAGAATTTTGGAGAAAACACATAATACAATACAAGATATATTAAATATAAAATTTCCAATGGCACCAGATTTATACTTACTTAATATGACATCCTTTTTTGGGAAAAGAGAATGAAAGAAAGTATTGGCAATTATTGTTATATTTCATATCTGCTGCTAGGATACTTCTAGCTAAAAATTGGAAGTCAAAAAAATATACCAATGACAGATGATTGGGTACAAAAAGTATTGGAGATAAGAGAAATTGATAAATTAACCACAATATTGCAAAGTATAAATAATAAAAAAGAGAGATGGTGACCTTTTGAAGAATATGTAAATTTAGTTTGGGAAGTAAGAATGTAAAGAATAAACAATATACATTTGAAATTATTGTATATGAGAGGAAAAGATGAAATAAGATAATGGGGGGAGGGTTAAAGTGCTTCATTCAATTTGTACTTGAGACAGAGTATTGAATAAGAAGATGTTAATGGATGAAGATGAAGATATATGAAGAATCAATTTGTCACTACTAATTGTTATAATGTTATAATATATTAAATTATTACATTTAAAATATAATAAAAGGATGCAGATACCACAAAAAAAGCAACAAAAACTTCTAAGTGTGAATAGTTTTCAGTGCAATGTAGTAAACCAGAATGTTAAAAAAAGGGGGGGGGGGTGTTTGAAGGAAAATGTCGTTTTGGGGGCAGAATGCTTACCTGGTGGGGTCAATGCTCTCATTTCAGCCCACCCCTGTAGCCACACTCCTGAAAAAGTCTGAATAATAATAATAATAATAATAATAATAATAGCTGGGGAAGTCGATCAATATACTCTGCCAGCATGGTCAATCAGCACAGACTTGTTGTTCTTGGAGTTTATCACACTGGAGGAATTTCTCTCAATGTTGAAAGAAATGAAAGTGGGGCCAGTTCAGAATTGAGTGAATTCACTAGTTCAGCGTATTGACACTGCATCGCTTTCGGAACTGCCCAAAATTGCCTCCCATTGCCTGAAATTGCATGTGATAGTTTCTCGTAATAACACGTAATAACACGTAATAACACCCCTTGATTGCATTCAGATTGCCATTGGATTATACTTCCAATTCCCGTCGTGTGATAAACTCCTTTGTTGCTGTTGCTGCTGTTGTGTGAATTCAAGCCATTTCTGACTTATGGCAACCCTAAGGAAAACCTATCATGGGGTTTTCTTGGCAGTATTTGTTCAGAGGTTTGCCATTGCCACTCTCTTGGGTGACTTCTAAATATTGTAGAAACAGGATGCTGGGCCAGAGATGCCATTGGTCTGATTCAAGAGGGTTCTTCTGTTTCGATATTCTCAAGTGTTGCCAAGTGGGTGAGCAATCGACAACCCTCAAATGGTTAAGCAATGTATAGGAATAGCTTCCACTGCACTGCATAGGATTTCGTGATAAACATGCTCAGGATCGCACATCTTCCAACACTTCGTGGATGGGAACCAGGACATATGTGACCAACCAATATTAAAATACGGTCACAGTGATGAATGTTCTTAATGAAGTATAACACATAATGTAGGAGAGGTTGGAACACATTGCTTTTGCTTGAGCCTACTGGGAAGGACAAGATTCTGCCAATCCTGTCCTGTTCCTCCTACTGAGTTAATGGAATACTGACTACTTTTGCACTTTAAACTCAGGTTGCAACAGTTAAAGTCAATTGAGGATGAAGGGGGAAAGAGAGTGGAGGAGAGAAAAACATGACATTTTAAACGCAGCTGAAAAAGTGGGAAGACAAAAAATGAATTGGGACTGTCCCTAATAGATTGGGACAGTTGGATAGTATGGATTTATGCTTCTAATGTAGTAGGGAGTGGATTCAAGGCAGAAGAGAGCTTTTACAGGTATAGCAGGAAAGACACCTGAGTTGTTTGACGATAAAGGTAAATGGAGAAGCCTAGGATGACATCAATAATCTTCCTGAAGCTTACTGACATTTAGCTTAGATTGGTGCCTTGCTGAAAGGCTGTTTGGGGATGCTATGTGGGGGTATCCAAAAAATTTAAAGCTCACCTTTTTAAAAGAATTGACAGGAAGTTTGTTTTGCTTTGTAGTTGTTACCTTATCTCTATGTAGTCACTATCTAGATTTATACATTTTTCCCAGCATTTCTAGACCCTCCAAATACCTGATATTGTATAAGTCTGCAGATTGCGCCTTACGAGGGGGTATCGTAAAGTAAGCATTAGCACCCGCAAGTTATTATGGCATATTGATGAAATTTTGTCAGTGTCATCATTGATCCCCAAGTGCTCGTTGCTGAGAAAATCAGCTCATTGCGTCCTTTATTTTTGGCTCTGGCATGAGGGGCCTAAAGTGTAAAATCCTTGTTAGACGCAATCTGCAGACTTCTACAATATCAGGTATTCGGAGGGTCAAGATACGCTGGGAAAAATGTATGAATCTAGATAGTGACTACATAGAGATAAGTTAACAACTACAAATCAAAACAAACTTTCTGTCATTTTTGTTAAAAAGGTGATCATTAAAACTTTTGGATACCCCCTCGTAGGTATGCTGCCTTGATCTCTCTGGGGGACAAGCGTCATGTAAGTGTAACGGATTATAATGATGGTATCAAATGTAACTTCTTGGAAAGCCCTACATTTCCCCACTTCCCCCCTCCTTGTCTTTTTAATTGTGCATTTCTCAATTATCTCTTCTTCTAACAATCTTAACCTCATTATCTCCTGCAAAGCGGATGTTTTGTGTGATTCCCCCAGCCAACAAAAACATAAAAGTAATTGATCTTGGCTCAGACATCAGTTTTTTTATGGCTCCCCCCTTCCCCCCCTTTTCTACCCCCCCTTCCCCCCTTTGGAGTAGCACTGACTTGGCAACGAAGCACCGGATTCATTTAACATCCAAATGCTTACACTGTCAGGTGGCAACTCTATCAAAAAAGGTGGCAGGTGTTGAGGTCCAAGGATCATCTGGAAAGGGAAAAGCTGAAGAGCATTGACAACTAAAAACCCTCTGGACATGCAAAGGGTTTTTGTTTCCTTTTTTTGCTGGTTTGTTTTTACATCACCATAATGGCTAATAACCAAAGCCCTCTTGACAATTCACATAACAGAGCTTAAATCCATAAAATATAAGAACATAATGCACAGGATCCAATGGAGAATAAATCCCAGCCAAACAGGTAGTGTCAAATTTACAGGCAGTGTCAGATTAAGTGAGCTGTAGTTCAAGGTTTCGGGTTAGGAGGGGCTTCTAAACACAAAACAGATTACATATTAGATTTCATGGTTTTGTTAGAATAATCCACCTGGAGGGTGGGTAATGCTCTGTGCCTTTTTTAAAAAGAACATATTTTAGGGGTTTTAGCGTAACTTAGTCCAATCCTGTAAACAGGAATAAGGATTGATCTGATCCCTCTTTCCACTGCAGCCCTGAAATAACACCAATAACATAATCCCTGGTGGGCTGAGAACTCATTTGAAGGAGTTTTACCAAATGTGCGGAGGACTGCTAGGGAGAGATGGTTAATAAAATTATATTGCAACACAGTGTAACAGTAAGAATATAATCAATTAATTAATAAGGTAAATAAATAAAAATAAATTAAATGATAACAGAATAAATCCACAAGAAATGGGAGATTGCCAACAAAGAGCGGGTGCTGTAGGGTCTGTTTCAGGGGAAGGAATGGGCAAAGCCACCTCCGAGTCTACCTTGGCTAAGAAAACCCTATGAAACCAATGGGGTTGCCATAAGTCAAGAGGTGACTTGAAGACATACAAACACACAACCATCAATAGAGTGGAGAAGGCATTCACACTGTTTAGTGTTTATGAAAAACACTGCTCAGATTGGGACTATCAGAAATTTTTCATTGAATAATGGATAAATATTATTTATAATAGTGCAAAATGAATTTTGGAATCAACAAATAAAATACATAGATACAAATATGGTGCCAGTCCCTGACATAGTGTATGTAGGAAATAAATGCCGTGGGGATGAGGGAGTCCTCCACTTTAGCTAACCTGATAAGCATTACCCTAGATAACCATACTGACTACAGTGGTCCCCCGCCTTACGAATCCCCCGGGTTGCGAAAACCCCGGGATCCGAAAGGCGGCAGACCGGTTTCCTATCCCTTGGGATACGAAAGATCCCCCGGGATACGAAGAAAAAAACCGCGCGGCCCCTTTAAATCGGCCGCACGGTCCATTGAGTTTAGCGGTCCCCCGGGAAACGAAAGCTTCCGGGTTACGAAAGTAATCCTGGAACGGATTACTTTCGTAACCCGGGGGACCACTGTATTTAGTTTCTAGTGATCTGACCATGAAATAAAAGCTCCTCTAAAAATACCATCATACTATCCAGTTTTGATCTCAACACTAGGGAAGAACGCCCTAATGATCAGCCTTTCAACAGTGGGAGAGAAACTTTTCTGGCACTGTGGCTCCTATGGATTCCTAGGATATATAGTTTGGGGTGGCACATGAGCTTTCAGTCTGAGAATACTATGTACCGCTCCCAAAACTACAGGTCCCAGCAATAGCATCACTAGGGCTGGTATCACCCCAGTGTGGTAACCCATGCTGTCATCCCCAGGATTGGAGCCATCAGGCCAATGGTCCCTCAGGAATAGATCAGGCTGCTACGGAAGAGAAACGCTCCGGTCTGCAGGCCACCAACAGTTAGTGGACTGGGCCACTGTTTGTGTATTGGGTTGTTCCAGTCTACCCACCTTGTTTGCAAGTTCTGAAGAGATCCAGGTGCCATTTGGAAATGGGAGAGGACTCCTGGAGTCCACTATGGTGCACCAACAGTGTTGGTCTCCTTGCAGCCTCTGGGTAGATGGACTGGGTCCTTCCCAGGACTTTTCAGTCTCCTGCAGCTCCAGTCTATCCATGGAGATGGGTGGTGGTACACTCCACATGGGAAGACATACTCTCTGAAGTGTCACCTGGTGCGGTCAGCACCCCTAGAAACACCCTGGGTCCCATGATCCCGTAACATGTAGCCATGGAAAACAGAGTATAGTGCTATAATTGTGTTGTGTAAAAGGACCACAGGTTGCTAACTCAGGCCCGGTACAGACTGGTGCTTTGCGCTGGCCTGGGGCTGAAAATAAGGCTCAGGAGAGTGGAGCGTCCGCATGATCCCAAGCCCTACTGTGCACCATGGGTGCCATCTTGGAGTGCCACTGTTCAGAGGGTGTGCATGATGATGACTGCTTTGTGCACCACATCCGAATGGTGTGGCACACAAGAGACATCACAGTGCCATGCCAGGGTGCTTATGGTGCTTCTGTAGTGGCAGAAAAAGGAGATGTGTTTTGTGGCTCCTTTTTTGAGTGGATCATTGCCATGAAGTGCGGTTGCCGCAGCAATGATCTGGGGCAGAGAGGGGCAGCGTCTCACTGCTTCTTCCTGCCCATCTGTCCAGCCGCTCAGACACCAGCCTTTAGACTCCTATCACTCACCTCAGCCCTCCCAAACCAAAGGAAATCAGAGTGTTGTAACATGGTTTATCACACTAGAGGGCAAACAGGATTTAAACAGGAATTAAACAGGAATTAAACAGGAAATGCCCTATGTTAAACATAAGGCAACAGGAAATTCCCTATGTTAAACATAAGGCATTTCCTGTTTAATTCCTGTTTAAATCCTGTTTGCCCTCTAGTATGATAAAATAATATGTAGTGTTAAAGGGCCCTTGAGGGAAGGGGTGCTCTTTCAGAAGCTGCCTTTTCCACCCTACACTGGATTTTGGCTCCCTGCTACTTCCCTATCCCTAGTGGGCTATTGTAACTTGACGTAAGACAAAAAATGCCAATTTATATTATCGCTTTCAGTGGACTGGAGATTAATGGCAAAATCATAGCTGGGTGAAAGTGTAAATAATAAACCCAGATGATTTGATAATCTGAGCTTTGAAATAGTTCATTCAAGACAAAAGGTAACAGGTTATTCTGTTCTCATGGCATTGTTGGCAAGAAGACGTAAAGGGTCAGTTGGAAACACTGCCTGGAGGATGTGATTTGTCCTGCCTGCCATTCCAGGAATGAAAACTAATTGATGAAGACAACCACCTCTGCAGAGAGATCTTTTCCCTCTTTCACTTCATCATGTGTTTGTCTGCTACCCTTTGCAAACTGTTCTTGCCTTCATGCATCATGGTTACTGTCAAAATAGACCTTCTCTGTTTTAAATGGTCTGTGATGTCCTCAAAAGAAAAGGGAGGCAGAAAAAGAAGAAGCTATGTGTGCTTTAATCTTTCCTCCCCCATCTTTTTGGATTCTTGATTTTAGAAGATTTATTCTGTCTTTCTGCTATCATTTCTATGTATTTCCCTCTCTCTAATCTTTTAATTTAGACTGCCTTGTGAGGCCAAACCTTCCCAAAGCAGCTCCTGATATAAAAATTCACATTGTAAAATCAATAATAAAGTTAGAGCCCCCAAAGACCTTAAAAGATTCAGTTAATAAATAATAAGGAACCAGCAGGAGCACTAATCATAAACAACACTTAGCCCAGTAAGAATTGTAAAATCTGATCTGCAATGATCAAGTGGGGATGCATCTTCTCTGTTTATTTCTTTCTTCAATGTGTAGCCTTCTTTTTGCCTAAGAATGGGGCTCCAGGTGGCCTACCACTAAGCAGAATAAATATATTTTCAAAATAAAATAAACAAAATCATTAAAAAAAATAAAATAAAAAACACTTCACACATACATAATAAAAGAAGAGAAAAGACAGCATCTACCTAGATAAAATCCTGTTCCGTAGCAATCAATGCAAAAGGCCATTCCTTCCCAAAGAGAGAAGGCAGGGAGGGAATCAGTCTAGTCTCTCTGAAGAGGGAATTTCAATTAATAAAAACCCCATTGAATAGAAAGTAGTTTAAGTAGACGGATCTTGAGAGTCCCCTGAAAGATGTGCCGTGATGGGGTTTTACGCAAACAGCGTTCCACAGCTGAGGGGCCAGACTGTTTTCACATGGATGAGGCTGTTATATGTGAAGGTATACTTTGGACACATCACGAGAAGATAAGTCTCACTAGAAAAGATAACAATGCTAGGAAAGCTGGAGGTTAGTAGAAAAGAATGGAAGATCAAGTTGGCTAGAGTCCATTGGGGAGGTCATGGACATGAATCCACAAGACTTAAGCAGAACAATGAAGGATAGAGGGGCCTTGGAGATGTCTCATCCCTGACCCAAGGGCAGTTAACAACAACAACAACAACAACAACAACAAGGTCTTGTTTCAGTAATATAAACACATGCCTGTGTTATTCAGAGGTCATGCAATAATCAAGTGAAAATCATGAGTCTTAGCTTTTCTTCTTGCTTGTCCCTCCTTACCCTAGCAATTGTCACTGGTTGTACACATTATACAATCCTTTTGAAGCAGAAATTAAACCTCTAGTCCTCATGGTGGTGGCAAAGGTATGCTTGGGAGCAACAGGCTGCAACAGAGTAAACTGATTTGCTTCAGGTAATATGGTAGACCAAAAAAAATTTATAATAATAATAATAATAATAATACAAAAATGATGACCACAGGGGATCTACTTTTCTTTTCTTTTTTAATAATATTTTTATTGTCCTTGCAAAATCAAAACAATCAATATCAATATCAACACAATCAACACATTCACATTTCATGAAAAAGAATGGCTTTAACACATATAATTATCCTTTCCTTCTTTCTCTTTCTCTTCTTATTGGTCTTCCTCCTTCTTATTGCCTCTGTTCCCTTAGGTGTTGCTGAATCTTTTCTCCTTGACTCGTTGCTATTTTAAATTTACATTCAAACTCAAGTACACTAATTGCATTAATTACATCAACTTAATTCATTCCACTTACAATATTACCAAAATATTAGCACAATATCTTTATCCAATATTATTCGTTCAACATTCCCTCCCCTTATATTTTTATACTGAATGCAAGTTTAATGTATTCTCCTTATCCTCTTTTCTTCCCCCTAACTTTGATTTTACTGCATCTATTTATTTTACTTTGAAACAAAAAGAGAGGGATCTACTTTTCAACTTGCCAGGTATACTCAACTATAAGTTGAACTCAAGTGTAAGTCGAGGGGAGATTTTGGGGCCAAAATGATTGATTTTGATATGACTCATGGATAAGTCAAGGGCAAAACCTTGGGCCATGTAACAAAGGATGTAAAGAATGCCAAAGAACCTCCAAAATTCTATCCGGTATAATTGTTTAGGTTCACCCTAAAGTCTGGATGGATGAGAGAGTCAGTATTTCCAGGACCGACTGTACACTTGCCTTTCACCAGAGGACAATTCCTTTTTTAAAAAAAATTAAAGTACATTATTTACATTATCCAATTCATAAATTGACTCAGGTTTTTTGGGTCAATTTTTTTACTAAAATTTCTAGACTTATACACATAGATAATGAGGAAATTAAAATAGTCAAAGATTTCCCATACCTAGATTATAAAGAAGTAATGCCATAGAGACTCCCAAATAAATAGGGAGTGATGGATGGAACTTGTATTCCTCAGGATCATTTGTATATTTTTTAACTATCAGCAAGGGACACCTTTTTTGCTTACCTGTTCAGCTGTATTTAAAGAACTCAGCAAGTTCTTTAGTGTCTTTAATTAATTTCCCAGTGTGGGATCCGAAGCGAGAGAAAGGCAATAAAATAAAATAAACAACAACAACAATTTTAAAGATTGTATTATTAAATGGTTTGTTCTTAATTTTTCCTGGTGTGGTCAGATGCACATACAGCCCTATGCTTGCATCTCCTTCCTAGTCCAAGAGGATATGACTTATTACAGTAGAAGCAAGCAATGGGTTTGAAAGGTCTCCCTCCTACTTACTTTCCACAGTTATTTGTGAGTTACTTAATAAAGCTAACAACAACAACAACAACAACAATTTTATTTCTTACCCTCCTCTTGAGACAGGTTACAATATAGTTATAACACAGTCATTACATAAAATACTGTATATACTCATGTATAAGTCTAGAAATTTAGGTCAAAAAATTGACCCAAAAAAACTGAGTCGACTAATCCACGAATCAATGTAAGTACTGCATCTTAACTCTTATTTAAAAGAAGGAACCATCTCCCGGTGAAAAGCAAGAATATAAACTGTCCTGGAAGCACTGACCCCGTTTACTCTCTCATCCACCCAGTCTTAAGAATAAGCACAAAGAGTTATGTCTGATGGACTTTTGGAAGTTATTTGACATTGTTTTGCTTTGCTTCATCCTTTAGTTCCTTTCCTATATACCCCTAAATTTTACCCTCGACTTATCCATGGGTCATAGCAAAATCCTTAATTTTGGCCCCAAAACTTGCCCTCAACTTATACATGAGGTCGACTTATAGTCGAGTATATACGGTACACATATTAAACTGCATCTCTACCCAACATTTATATTGCAATATGTAGGGCAATAATTAAATATTGAATAATTAGATAATGAATTTCATGATTTTAAAAACAAAAGTCATATTTCCCTGAGTAGAAGGAACTTGCAGAGGCAGACTTATCCAAGAATCAGTTCCTGCCTGAAAGCAAAATGACCAAATGTCTAATATTTCTTGTGGATTGGGAAGAGAGAAGTGCAATGGAGGAGTGCACCTCTGAGACATATTTCAGAGCAGGAACGGTGAAGTCATCTCCCCGAGCGCCGGAATCATTTTGTTTAATTGTGTTTGCAATACTTTGTATTTCTAATTAAAGGCTAAAAGCTGCACTTCAGTTTTTCAGATTTTTTTGTTAAGTCCACATATATTTTACCAACCGTACATATTCTGTTGGAGGTCGGCATTATCCAGTCCAATGGGGCTTGCCTACAGGTAACTGTATGCAGTGTAAAATGTGCATGTTATGCATGTGTAAATTTTGTATGTTATACAATGTCATAAATTGTATAAGTCAAAATGTAGAAAGATCAGCATGACACCCATCCTTGCCTACAGGTAACTATATGCAGGATGGGTGTTGTGCTGATTCTTCTACATTTTTGAATTATGCAACATCCTCCTTCTCCTGTGGGCTACATGTGGATGTGTGGAGTGATCTTTGCTTGGAAATACCCTTCTGATTTCTAACAGCAAAACTATTCGTCTCCAGCTTCCATCTCCAACAGGTAAACATATCTCTCAATCCATCCTCGAAGACCATCAATGCTACTAACACTTTAAAATTCCAGTAGCAGCCTATTGATGTGACATACTATTTCCAAGGCCTGATCAGGAAATTAAAATGGTAACTGTGAGCCCACATTTCAGCAAATGTCATGTTCCCTTACTGTCTGAATTGACACCCATCCCCCAAAAAATATAAGGTATCTAAATAGGATCAGAAAGGATAAGGTCATTTGTGTTCCGCCCTGGTTTCAGATGTGTAGGTTTGCTTTGTTTTGCTGATCAAATAAAGTCTAATTATCTATACCCATGTGAGTATGCCTGTGATAACATGTGCTGCGGTACCTATGTAAGATGCAAATAAATTCAGATCAGAGAACTAGGATATATACATAAAGGGGGTTCAATGGGTACATCAGTCGAGCATCAATGGGTATTCAATGGGTGCATCAGCCAAGGAGGGGCCCATGAATTTCTTACAGCCCCCTCCCTGAAACCCTTTTACCATTTCAAAACAGTCCCCTTCCATTGCATTAACTTGGTGGCTCTCAAATAGTGAGATGGGATCCCCAAGTGTGTGTGAAAATTTGCTCAAGGGGGCATGAGACTTGGAGGCTCTGATCCCCTCTCCTGCTGCTCTTCCTAAACCTTTTTATGTACAAAATTTACACTTGCATTTTGAGTGACGTTATTTCCTTATAAAATGTTAAAATATGAATATACGTGGATGTGAGGATGAAGATACGCACAGGAAATAAACAAAATATTTTATTCATATACTATCTTGAGTAGCGAGGGCACAACGTCCACATCTAGATGCAAAGCGGGGTCTGAAGGGTAAAATGTTTGCATTACCTGATTAGGCTTATCGTTGCTTTGTATAAAGTATATTGCTATTTGGTCATTTTGGTGCACAGGAAATAAAGCATTTATGAAAATTTATCAATGGTCATATACAAATCACCTGAGATTAGCCCTCATGTTCAACTATGTTTTCGTAATCATCTATCAAAAGTGGTCTACTTTGTTCGTATTTTACCACAGCCATAATTCTCTACAAAGAAGGAAAAACTACAACTTTAAAAGTTCATGTTATACCATCATTTTTATTGAAAGGACTTAATTGAGGATTTGAGGTCCATTTGGATCTCAAATCCTCAGTTTTGAGAGAAGCTTTCCCCAGGGCTTGAAAGCAGTCTCATTCTGCTTTGCAAAATTTCTCTCAGAGGCCTTGAAAAAAAAAGGGTGCTGTTTTAAATGTAAATTATGGCATTTTAAGAAGTAATTGAGTCCACCCCGTTCTGTCTTCTTCCCCGCCCTTTGCATTTGTCAGCTTTTAGCTGTGCACTTTTGATTTTTTTTTAACCAAAGAATCTCTCCGACTTATCAGTCTTTTTCAAGCCCAGTACATCTCCAAGAGAAATTGCTCCAAATAAAAAAAAAGGCCAGCTCCAGAGATCATCAGTCACTTTGTTCTTGGTGTTAAAACATAATCAGACTCATGCACCTCTTGCTTAGATGGATCATCCGTAGGCCAGCTTTCCACAATGCTTCCTGACCCTGAAAAACCCTGGAAGGGAGGGCTCCCATTTTTCTTGTACAACCCGTACACAGGTGTCGGTGATCTCTGTACGCAGTTGCATGGCTATGAGTTAAGCACCCTTTCTCCTTAACAGGAAGGCTGAAACAGAGGTGGCCTTCCCATTATGAAGAGTAAGGCTGGTTACCCCAGTCAGAATATGATGAGTGGTGCAGATCAGGCAAAAGCAGAGCCACCTTCTATCTTCTCCCATGGGAGGACAAGATGCAGACTGTCTTGTGCCCCCTAAGCCAGCATTTTACCTAGGACTAAGACATTTTGATGCCTGAAGAACAAAGAGTACCCTCTTCCATTCCATGTGTAAAAATCAACTGACCTGGCAATGGAGGGCTAGTTAAATGTTGCATGCACAGTTGTGCAGATTTCTTTAGATACTGAGGCAAAACCCATGAAGCCTTTATCTGTGGGGTTTAAGGAGTCCCTCCATTTCCACCAAAAGCCCAAACTCCCAAATTGCATGCGGTTCAATCTCATTCTATTCACCTGGAATGAAGAGAATATTTTAATCATGTAGACTAGCCCCAAATCTTTCTTCAATGTCTGGCAATGAGACAGTTGCCTCTGCCACATCTGGAAGCATTTGGATAGTGCACAGCACAGCCTGGGTGACAAACACAGCTCTCCTCTCCAAAACTTGGGCTGCCATCTCCTATCCTGCTGCTTGAAATGACTATTTGTTACCCCAAAAGGTGGGGAGACCTGGGGTCCCCACCAACTGTGTCAGTGTCCCCTTAAATGCTGGGGGAATTGTTTAGCTGAGAGGAAGCCAGGGAGAGGTTGGGTAACCTAAAGGAATTTTTTTCACCTGTGTATACCAGTACTAACTGCAATTTGGGGAATAAAGAAGGTTTTTATTTAGAAATATACAAGAGGGCACACAAAAATACAGTAACAATTCAGTGTGAGAAACCATACAAGGCTAATCAAAATGGAGGTATGGAAATTGGATAATGAGGCTTAGAGTGAAGACAGGCTGATATTTATCAGTTTTGTAGAGGAATCAATGGAAAGCAGGGTATGGCTCAGGGTAATATGGGAAGAGGAGGTTCTGGTGGTTGTTCACAGCAATCGCAAACTGGACATGTGTAGGATGGATATTTGTATCCCATTTGGTGCCCTCAAATGTACCACATGAAGTACAATGAGTTTGACCGCTTTTTCATGGGATTGACAAAAGAGGTGATTCTGGTTGATGGTCTTAACTCCAGACTGACAAGACAATGACTTGGGTTGTCAAGGAAAGATGTCTGGGAACATGGTAGCAGGTAGGAAGGCGATATGGTCTTGCTTGCCCTAGTGCAATGGCACTGTCTTTGTCTCCAGTGCAAAAGGAAATGTGGAAAGCCTAGGAGTGCAGAATGATCAGCAAAGCCTTTATTTAGCCACATCTAGCACCCATTTAGCACCATGGGAAACTGCCTAGTGTGATCTCTTAAAACATTCCTGGTTCATGGTATCAAAATATGAAAATATGAAACCCCGTATACAGTGCAGGGGGTGCCGGGTATGCTAAAATACCTCATACTGCCAAATGGCCTGTTCCCACCCCGCTGCCCTCACATGAAATGGAAGATGCTGCCTCATCATCAATATTCAAGTATTATTTAACAGCTGATCATGTCAGTTCCAACAAATGGAATGGTAAGTGGGAGACAATATCTTGTCCTTCATCTCAAGCTTGGTCCAGATCTGGTTCAAGCAATCTTTCCAAACTCAGTTGCTGTCTCTTTAAAAGCCAGATACAACTCCTAAGGAGGCAGAAACTCCCCAGAAAGACTTCTGCCATAATTATTTGTTATTGCCAGATGCTTTCAGTATTCTGCTAAAATACTCAGCGCTATTCAACGTCATGGTCCCTGGATCAGTGCAAGCCCCTGAGCCATTGGCTACTAGTCTCTAGTAAGTTTCTGGGAAAGAAGGAAAGAACATCCAATGGGCACAAATATCGTGCCAGCCCCTGGCACGCTGGAAAAAAATAATTGCCCAGCCCCTCCATATCACATAGTCATCAGGGAAGCACTGCTCTAAATGCAAAGCCACTCTCCATGGTACTGATCGTTTCACCAGCTCCTGGAATAGTATCTACATTTTGTGTCAGATATTGTGTCTGTTGTAGTTCAGTGGGCCTGAAGGAATCTAATGTAGGCAAAAGCCACTTCCTTTTTTCCCCCATGTGGGGAATGGGGGAAAGGGCAATAAAAGAAAAGTAATAAAGTTTCAAATCAATTAGCAATATATGAGACAAAATGTAGGCCTGTGACTCTAAAACCATCATTTTTCTTCTCTTGTATGATTTTTTAAAACATCTTTCACCTGGTGAAGAAGCCCGTGGAGCTCTGAAAGCTTACATGATGCATTTTATACATTTTGGTTGGCCAATAAAGGTATCACACGTTTGTAGATTTGGGATTTTGGTCCTGAATATATTTCCTGGATTTGAAGGATTTGAAGATACTGACTTTTTTTTTGCAACAGAGGAAACTTTAATGAGAGGGAGCAATGGATGGGGAGTTGATTTTTTTGAGGTTTTAAGCACCAAAAAAGATTAAACCCTTTCATTTGGACTACAGTTGGCATGTTTTGCCTATGTGGCACCTAAATGTTTCTTCTGGATGTAAGAGTGCAGGGACTTCCTGAGAAATACAATGTTCTTTGCCTTAAAAGGGAGCGGTTAACTTTGCACAGGACAGGGACAGCCTGGATCTCAAAGTAAGTTACTTTTCTGTTGCTAATGGAGTTATTAACTCTTTTATTTCCCTTTGTCTCTGGTCCTCAGATGGCCAAGAAGGGGAGTGGCCTCTACCTGCATTGAGATTCCTCCAGAACAATTGAACGACAACAAAAATAACATTTGATACAAAATGTTGGTCTTTTGCTCTACCATCATCACTTTTCTTCTCCTGCATGATTTCTTAGCATCTTTTGCCTGATGAAGAAGTCAGTGGAGATTCAAAATCTTGCACGATGCATTTTTTTGCACGTTGGTTGGCCAATACAGGGATCTTTTGTGGACTTTGGATTTTGTTGTAGCTTGCTACTTGACCAATGTGGCTATCCCTGCATATGTTTCCTAGGATAGTACCTAGGATGCTGATACAGTCACTTGTCTCATGTTGTGCCTGTTTGCTTCAGCTGTTGCCCAGAGCAGATAAATGCATCCAAGTGAAACTAGAAAACATGTAAGCCTGCCAGCTTTAAAAACAAAATGAAACTTATCCCTATGACTCCTATATATTAACAGGTGATACTCCTCTTTATGAAATGAAAAGTTTAATTTATTTATCACTGTAGATATAGGAGATCAAAAACAACAACACCTGGTCAGCTTTTACAAACCAAGTCACCGGTGCATAAAACCAGCTGCATTGGCAGCCTATTCTTATCTGAACCCAACAGAAAGTGCTGGTGATGGCCAATGTAAATGGTTTGAGATCTGGCTTATCAGAAGAGGCAGCTGCACTCATATGAATCTGTCTGGACCTTTGAAAGGCCTATCATTAAGATCTATCAGGCACTGCAGACATGGTCATTTGACAGTGGTCCCATATTTATTGAATTAATTATTGTTGTCGTTGTTATATTTATTTACATCCCACCTTTCCCCAGTTTGAGATTCAAGGCAGCTTAGAGCAGATTTAAAAAAAAATAGAGTTAAACATTCAATTCAATACAAACGTTAATTAAGCTATCGGTAAATTAAAACCAAGAGAAAAAACATAAATAAAACACAGCAAAAAAATAACAAATAGAAAATCACATTGTACTAGGCCTGTCCTGCCTCAACAATCAGTCCTCAGAGACCGGTACTCAAGTCATTTCAATGGCTTTCTTTGGACCCGACTTGACTATAAATGACGCACTGACTTGACTTGAGACTTGTTATGTGTTTTTAGTGACTAACTTGCTGGCCTAACTTCATCCAGAAGCAGCACATACATTAAGCAATGGGCTTGAGACAGGTCTAGTTTGCAGCCTGTGCCCACTGCACATCAGAGGAGTCTTTTCAAGCTTTTTAAAAGCTTTAGAGGGATCCTTCCACCTCAAACCCATTGCCTCTTCCCCTTCCAGAATCATTTTGTTAATTTTGTGCATGTCTTCTTGACTTTCTAGTTATTGACACACCACTCGCTCACACACACACACACACCTCCCCACTACCACCTTTTTTTCCTGTTAAAGTTGGCTCTCAGATTTGAGACTCGACATGAAAGTATCTTTCAAGGACTTGAGACTCGACATGAAAGATCGACACTTGAAACTTGATTTGAGAACCGGAGAAAAATACTTGAATACATCACTGGAAAGCAGGGATGGGGCCATTCTGAGCTCTCTAGGGAAGGCATTCCAGAACCTGGGGCATTCACTGAGAAGGCCCTCTCCTCTGTTTCCACCAGAGGTACTTATTAAAGGCATTGGGACACAGAGAAAAGCCTCCCTAGCAGTTCTGAAAACACAGGCAGTTTCATAAGGAATACTTTGTTGTTGCTGCTATGCACCTTCAAGTCATTTCCGACTTATGGCAACCCTATGGTGACTTTATCATGGAGTTTTCTTGGCAAGGTTTGTTCAGAGGAGATATGCCATTGCCTTCCCCTGAGGCTGAGAGTGTGTGACTTGCCCAGGGTCACCCAGTGGGTTTCTATGGCCAAGCGGAGAATCAAACCCTGGTCTCCAGAGTCATGGTCCCACACTCAAACCTCTATGCAATGCTGGCTCTCAAATACAGTCCTTCAAATATCCTGGACCAGAGCTAGCTAGGTTAAAGTCACTCAAATGCATTTTGTTGATATTTGTGGTGTTCTGTGCTATGGTGTGTTTTCCTGCTGCTGTTTTAATGTTTAACTTTCTTTATGTTGGGATTTGTTGATCGGTGATGAATTATGCAGTATTGTTTGGGGTTTGATGGCAGCCACCTTGGGAGGTCTTTTGCTCTGAACGGCAGCATGCAAATCTTTGGAAAGGATGAATAAACTCTAGGCACAACTGGGGGGAATCTTGGGCTGGTTAACAAGTTTTCTTTCTTTTTTGGGGGGCAGGGGGGGCTAAGTGGAAAAACACTGGACTAAAATGCTGCGAAAGATTTATGTTGCTTTTGTTTGGACAGTCCCCAGTGAGTGCCTAATGAAGGGAAATGAGAGAGGATGGTGACTCCTTAGCAGATAGTTAATTGCTCTTAGAGAGGAATGTAGGCTCTCCATGAAAATCCACAGACATTTGCATTGCCAAATAAGCATATATTGCTGGAACGCCAACCCCGATTGTAATGCAAGGTGCCCTAGGCTCCAGTGACACAGCAACTGCACTTCTGTCACCACGTCCCATTGGAACAGCTGCTTTGTATTCCAAAATTCAGGAGCCTTCAGAGAAAGGGGATGGGTGACGTTTGAAGAGTTAGAAGTAGGGAAATATTATTCAGCCCAGACAGTGTGTTGGCTGCCAATCTATTCCTACTTCAGGCTCAATTTATCCTTCCTTGGAGTTTATCATACGACGGAATTTGGGGGTATAATGCAATGGCAATCCGAATGCAATCATGGGGTTTCACGTGTATCTCACACAATTTCGGGCAAAAGGGAAATCATTCCGAATGCAATCATGGGTTTTATGTTATTTCGTATTAAAGCATCTCACGCAATTTCGAGCAACCGGGGGGGGGGGGTCATTTTCGGGAAATGGGAAGTCATTCTGAACGCATTCCGAATGCAATTAGAATTCATGTAAATTCGCTAAACTAGCGAATTTACGTGAATTCGAATTGGCTCCATTTGAAATTGGGAGAAATTCCTCCCGTGTGAAAAATTCCCTTGTTTATTGCTGTTGAATCACATGCCAAACACAATTGCCTTGTGTTGCTTTCAAGTAAGTGTTCAATCTTTTGCTGCTTGGCTTTTCTGGATCAGAGGTTCTCATGTTCCATGATAATAGGATCCTGAGCTTGGAAATGTTATTTTTTTGGACTACACTCTCTCAGTTTTCCAGGCTAATAGCTATGCCTTATACTATGACAGACCATCAGGGCTACACAGCAAGGGGGGGGGGGCAAGAGGACAATTTGATATGGGCCCTTACAATGCCACAAAGAGCCAACTTGCCTTTATACTTTCTTCCTTGACCTTCTTTAGTAATTTTTCCAAGTCGGTGATGATTACTCCTAGTAGTACGGTGTCATCTGCATACCTTAGATTGTTGATGTTCTTTCCTCCTATATTATCTCCTCCTTCTAAAGTCTCCTTCTTCTAAAGTCTCAACCTGCTTTTCATGTGATATTTTCTGTGTACAAGTTGAACAAGTAGGGTGATAATATGCAGCCTTGTCTGACCCCTTTCCCAATTAGGAACCATTCTCTTTCGCCGTATTCTCTTCTGACAGTTGCCTCTTGTTCTAAGTACAGATTTTTCATCAGGACTATCGGATGTAGTGGCACTTCCATGTTTTTAAGAGTGTTCCATAGCTTCCCATTACCTATGCACTCAAAAGCTTTGCTATAGTCTATAAAGTACATGCATATTTTCTTTGGGAATTCATTGCTGAACTCCATTAGCCATCATATATTTGCTATGCCATACCCATAGGAAGCCAACCATTAGGATGCAAGTAGAATCATAGAATCATAGAGTTGGAAGAGGCCATGCAGGAACTCCCAATCAAAGCATCCCCGACAGATGGCCATCCAGCCTCTGCTTAAAGACCTCTAAGGAAAGAGACTCCACTACACTCCGAGGGAGTGTGTTCCACTGTTGAACAGCCCTTACTGTCAGGAAGTTCCTCCTAATGTTGAGGTGGAATCTCTTTTCCTGCAGTTTGCATCCATTGTTCTGAGTCCTGTTCTCTGGAGCAGCAAAAAACAAGCTTGCTCCCTCCTCAATATGACATCCCTTCAAATATTTAAACAGGGCTATCATATCACCTTCTAACCCTCTCTTCTCCAGGCTAAACATACCCAGTGCCCTAAGGCAGTCCTCATAGGGCTTGGTTTCCAGACCCTTCACCATCTTAGTTGCCCTCCTTTGGACACGCTCCAGTTTCTCTGCATCCTTTTTGAATTGTGGTGCCCAGAACTGGACACAGTATTCCAGGTGGGGCCTGACCAAAGCAGAATAGAGTGGCACTATAACTTCCCTTGATCTAGAAACTATACTTCTATTGATGCAACCTAAAATTGCATTGGCCTTTTTAGCTGCTGCATCGCACTGTTGACTCATGTTCAACTTGTGGTCTACTTTGACTCCTAGATCCCTTTCACACATAATTTCATTCAGCCAGATATCCCCCATCCTATATCTGTGCATCTCATTTTTCTGCTCTAAGTGCAGTACCTTACATTTCTCTGCATTGAATTTTGTTTTGTTAGCATTGGTCCAGCTTTCTAGTCCACGCTAACAAATGAAATTCAATGCAGAGAAATGTAAGGTACTGCACTTAGGGCGGAAAAATGAAATGCACAGATATAGGATGAGGAACATCTCACTGAATGAACAGCACCCTTGTGCTTGTGTTCCCCAGCAGCTAGTATCCAGACCATAGATCTTCTACTAGTGGAGTTACAGTTTAACCACCCTGACTAGCAGTCATTGATTGTTCTACCTCATTTCTCATGTACCTCAACTGTGTCTGTCTTTACTCACCTTACATGATCCTAAGGAGCATTATATCCTTTGCTTACAGAGGAGTTGCTGTAGCCTCTAGGTATTTGTCCTTTTCTGCAACTTTTCCAGTTCAGCTATTTTGTTTTCACTATTTCAGTATTCCAAGTGTAGTTGCAGGTACCACAGATGTGTGTTAGGGCAGCATGGTTTTGACTGATCTTCTATTTACTCCTTGGATGAAATTTCCCTTTCTTTTTTCTTATAGCATCTGGAAGGGGGGGGAGCACATGTACATTTATTCTTATTTATACTGATCTCTAAACTTTAGTTCCACAAAGCCAAAAAAAAAAAAAAAAAAAAAAAAAACCAGGGGAAGTCACTGAATATCTATGGAAAGTTATCTCCTCCTCCTTGCCTTTTTTCCCCTTCTATCCTTTCTCACATCCCTTTGTTTTGTGAGAATCAAATTTTCACATTGCAATTCAAAATTCCAGAGAGGGACAAAGGTAAAATTAGACTCATTTGTCAAAGCCAAAAGTAGAATAGAAAAGCATATTAATGAATAATGCATAAAATACAATAATTATTTCTGCAGCCCCTTGAGGGACAGTATCTCATGATCACTGTCCTTCTTGGTACACACTGATGTATGGGAACAAACTAGAACAATTAAGGAGAAAGTTCTCTTCCAACCCACAATGTAATGTAGCCATGTTTGAGACTCTGCAAAGGGCTACTATATCATGCCATCTCACACATAACAGATGAAGAACAGTATGGCCTTCCAGAGGGTGCTGGATCACATCTCTTACCATTGAATACGGTAGCTAGGAATGATGGAAGTTGCATTAAAAAAGTAGCTAGGGGACCATGCATTCCCAGTTCTGTTTTAGATTTTCAAACCAGTGAGGAACAATAATCCAAGAGTCTGAGTAAGTTTGTTTTCTGCTTTGGGCCACAGTTAAATTCTTCTACCCAGCGGATGTAAACAACTGGCTCTGTATATGGTGCTGCCAAATATGGTTTCGATTCTTGGATCATGGGCTGCAGTTACATGAAGGGGGACTTTTGGCAAGGGATGGGCTGCATCTCACGCCAGTTGGCAAAAACGTTTTTGCCAACAGTCTGAAGAATCTGATCTGGAGGGCTTTAAACTGAGTTATGTGGGGAAGGGAGACAGTATCCTGGAAGGCAAAAGGGCTGGAGAGAATAGTCAAAGTGGCATAGAGGGTACAAGGGAAACAGTGCAAGAACCCAACAGTGGGAGGCAGAAAAACTTGCACAGGCATCAAGTAAAGGGAACACTTGTTCTTCGATGTCTCTACACTAATGCACAGAGCATGGGAAATAAACAGGATGAACTTGAGCTCTTAGTACAACAAAGCAAATATGATATAATAGGCATCACTGAAACCTGGTGGGATGAGTCTCATGATTGGAATGTAGAAATAGAGGGATATAACCTTTTTAAGAGAAACAGGCCAAACAGGAAAGGAGGAGGAATAGCATTATATGTCAAGGATATTTATAGCAGTGAAGAGATCCAGGAAGTCAATACTGGAAGCCAGGTGGAGAGCATCTGGATAAAAATTAAAGGAGAGGGAAATAACAGGGATGTTACTGTGGGAGTCTACTACAGACCCCCGACTCAGGCAAAGGAATTGGATAATGCCTTTCTAGAACAGATGACCACACACTCAGATAGGAGAGATGTAGTAGTGATGGGGGACTTCAACTATCTGGATATTTGCTGGAAGTCAAACTCAGCCAAATCCTCAAGGTCTAGCAATTCCTCACTTGCCTGGAAGACAATTTCATTGTCCAAAAGGTGGAAGAGGCAACAAGGGGATCAACTATTTTGGATCTGATCTTAACCAACAGGGAAGACCTAGTTGATGGGGTGCAAGTGGTTGGATCCTTAGGTGGAAGTGACCATGTTCTCCTGGAGTTTGTTATACAGCGGAAAGGAGAAGCCAGGCATAGTCAGACACGCACTCTAGACTTTAGGAAAGCTGATTTCAATAAACTTAGAGAAATACTGGGGGTGATCCCATGGTCAGGAATACTAAAAGAGAAGGGAGTTCAAGAAGGATGGGAGTTTCTCAAAAGGGAGATACTGAAGGCACAATTTCAAACAGTTCCAATGAGGAAGAAAAATGCAAGATGTCTCAAGAAACTAGTATGGATGACTAAGGAACTTTCAACTGAGATAAGTTTTAAACAGAAAACATGTATAAGAAATGGAAAAATGCGGAAATCATCAAAGCTGCTCCAGAGAACAGGACAAGGAACAATGGACGCAAACTGCAGGAAAAGAGATTCTACCTCAACATTAGGAGGAACTTCCTGACAGTAAGGGCTGTTCGACAGTGGAACAGAGGTCTTAAAGCAGCGGCTGGATGGCCATCTGTCGGGGATCTTTGATGGAGAGTTCCTGCATGGCAAGGGGTTGGACTGAATGGCCCTTGTGGTCTCTTCCAACTCTATGATTTTATGATCCTATGATTTTATGTATACGCTGTTCAACAGTGGAATGGACTTCCTTGGATGGTGGTTGACTCTCCTTCTTTAAATGTCTTTAAATGTATTCATGAATGAAATGGGAATGGATGAGGTGGCCCTTATGGTCCCTTCCAACTCTTCAGTTCTATGATTCTATGCCATCTAGGGATCCAAGTGGGGAAAACTACTCCTTTGAATCATCAGGCTGAGATCCAGTGTGGACTTGAGCCTAAATACTTTAAGAGAACAAAGTAAATGATCAAAAGGTATGCCTATACATGATTAAATTTATGACACCTATTACATCCTGGAATCATATTAGCAGCAGCTATTTCAGTCAGTACACTAATAAACTAAAAGCAATCGATTTAGTTAATGGATGTGTGTAACGAATCAGCAAGCAGAAATTTTAACCAGTGGTACAAATTAAAGGTGTCCGACCAAATTTAATTATTTTGGGGGGGATTTGGGATTGCACAGTGTACAGTGAGGGAGAGGTAATCTTAGAAATCACCTGTCGGTACCAATGAAAGTTCATCCCCAAAGTTTCGTTGGCAGGTAGTGACTTTGTTGTGTATTTATGACTTCACCTGTGTTATATTGCATTGTGTGTGTCTGTGTGTGTGTGTGTGTGTTGGAAAGAGAAAGCGAGAGAGAAACCCTGAATTCTTCAGTATGCACTGCAACATTTCACAGATGAAAACTGGAACACATGTAGCCAACCAACATCAGAATATGGTCATGATAACTCCAGTTACTAGTGAGGATAGCATATGCTAGGAGAGGTTGCAACAGTTTGCTTTTGCCTGAGTCTACTGGGAAGGGCAAGATTATGCCCTCTCTTCTCCTCTCCCCACTGCTGAGTTAAAGGAATGGAAACTACTTTGCACCTTGACTTTTCTCCCTACTTAGATCTGCACAGCTTCAACCTAAAATTAAAAATAGTATTTATAAGTGACTTGATTCAGGCACCAGCCTCTTAGGGCCTTTTCACACTAAACAGTTATAGCACTATAATTCCACTGTAACAGATAGGGAAAGCTCCCTAAACTGCAAATCCCAGAGTTCTACAGGAATGAACAAGGGCAGTTAAAGTGGAGTGATAGCACTGTAACTGTGGAACGGGCCTTAAATTTGGTCTTTTCATTTCTGCAGCTTTAAAATTTAGAAATTGCTTAAAGGCTTCTTTACCATATACACTTGCGCATACATGGATAATTTTTTGTAAAAAATAAAATAAATCACTTGACTTATCCACAGGTCAATGTAAGTATTGTCAGATGGGAGGAATTTCTCTTTATTGCGAATGGAGCCAATTGGAGCCGATTCGAATTCACGTGAATTTGCTAGTTTAGTGAATTTACATGATTCCAATTGCATTCGGAATGTGTTCAGAATGACTTCCCATTACCCAAAAATGACTGCCCATTGCCTAAAATTGCATGAGATGCTTTAATATGAAATAACGTAAAATCCACGATTGCATTTGGAATGACTTCCCTTTTGCCTGAAATTGCGTGAGATACTTTAATACGTAATAACGCGAAACCCCATGATTGCATTCGGATTGCCATTGGATTATACTTCCAATTTCCAACGTCTGATAAACTCCTATGAATCACCCTTCCAACTGTGGCAAAAGAAAGATCAGACGAGCAACACATTTGATAAGAAATCATTGGAGGTCGTGTCTTTTTTTAAACAGAGGCTTATGAATATGCATTCACTGACTCACTACTACCTTCTCCCATTTAAGACAAAAGTTCTCACTGCAAGAAGCGAAAGGTGAGAAAAGTGGAGCAATGCTATTATTTACAATGAAGCTCAAGCAATTAAAAAGACAGTTGACTGGATCTATGTCTAAATTGAGCCCATTGAGACTAAACCCAGTCTTTGAAGGAGACCTGCGTTTTGAATTTCTTCTTGGGAACCTCACAAGTTCCCATCATTTATTGACGGGAAATATTCCTGATCAGAAGAACAGGAATATTCCTGTCTGATTTATGTTTCTCACGCCGAGGCAGGTCTGTCTAACAATATCAAATAATCATAAGGGGAAGAAGTGGATATATGAGCTACAGTTTAGCTTTCCTTTGATACAGACATGGGGACTCTGGACTTTGAACCAGGAACTTTATGTCTTATAGCAGAGGTAAAGGAGATGTGTATCCCTCCAGTATAAAATCCCTTAATCCCTGGAAATTTGCTATGCTGGCCGGGGCTGATGGGAGCTGGAGTCCAGCAATGTATGCCTCCCGGGGCAAAAGAATCCTGGTTCAAATATATCCTTGCACTAGGATCATTTGAAAGTACAGGACCAAAGTATAGGATCATGTGAAAAATCTAGGGGAAAGTCTAGGGAAGCCTGGTTCAAATACATCCTTGCACAACAATCATGTGAAAATATAGGGCCAAAGTACAGGATCATGTGAAAATACAGAGGCAAGTAAAGGGAATCCTGGTTCATATACATCCTTGCACAAGGATCAAGTGAAAATATAGGGCCAAAGTATAGGGTCATGTGAAAATATAAAGCCAGGTACAGGGAATCCTAGTGCAAAGACATCCTTGCACAAGGATCATGTGAAAATATAAGGCAAAAGTATAAGATCACGTGAAAGTATAGGGGTAATTATAGGGAATCCTGGTTCAAATTCAGCCTTGCACTAGGATCATTTGAAAGCATAAGATCATGTGAAAGTATAGGGCTATTTGCACATCCTAGTGCAAGGATGTCTTTGAACCAGGATTCTTCTGCCCTGGGGAAAGAATGGGAAAACCTGTGGCCCTTCATACATTGTTGGACTCCAGCTCCCATCAGCCCCAGCCAGCATAGCAAATAAAGCAGAGGTGGGCAGAGTGTGGAATACAAGTCACATACAAGCCCTTGATTCCAATGTTTTGGTCCTCAAAGCCCCACATTAGACCCCAAAGCCCTAAAACCCTATTTAAAAAAAAAAGAAAAGAAAGAAATGGTCTGATTTATGTCCTCCAACTGTCCCATTTTGACAGGGACAGTCCATTTGACCCTGAATTATCTTAACTGTTGCATATTGAGTTGAAAGCACAGAAGTAGCTTGCACTCCTTTAACTCATCACATTTCTTTCATGTTTTGAAACAACCTTTTATTCAATAAATCCGTTGTGATTGCCGTTGCTTGGTGTAATGATTTGAGTGTTGGACTATAACTCTGAAGACCAGGATTCAATTCCCAGCATGGCCATGAAAGCCACTGTGTGAACTTGGGCAAGTCACACTCTCTCAGCCTCAGGGGAAGGCAATGGCGCACTTTCTCTAAACAAATCTGGCCAAGAAAATTCTCATGCCTTAGGGTCACCATAAGTCG
Source organism: Urosaurus nigricauda (assembly GCA_034509955.1). NCBI lineage: Eukaryota > Metazoa > Chordata > Lepidosauria > Squamata > Phrynosomatidae > Urosaurus > Urosaurus nigricauda. Next base: position 20,872,932 of record JAOEGL010000012.1, on the reverse strand, counting down.
GAAGGACTTGAAGGCACACAATAACAACAAAATAGATTTCATTTCGAGGGAAGAAACTGAGGAAGTCTTTTTTTTGCTGAAGGTCAACTCTACAGTCTTTAGCTGTGGATTCCTGCACTGGCAGGGAGTTGGATTCGATGGCATTTGGGAACGCTTCCAACTCTACAATGATTTTATCTAAGTAGTTTGGCCCTCCTTGTTTCCACGATTGATGTATTGCAACAAGAAAAAAACACTCATGTATTCACCTATTTATAATAGTGCTTCTGGTGAAATTGATTGATTGATTGATTGATTTCTATGCCACCTTTCTCCCAGAAAGGGGTCCGAGGTGGCTCACAAATAAAACTCTTTAAAAACATATTTTAAGCAATTAAAATATTACCTAAAAACAATGGACTCTTTCAGACGTCGGAAATTGGAAGTATAATTTAATGTCAATTCAAATGCAATCATGGGTTTTACGTTATTGCGAATTAAATCTTCGCACTCAATTTTGGGTAAGAGGGAAGCTACTCCGAATGCAATCATGGGTTTTACGTTATTGTGAATTAACGCTTTGCACTCAATTTCGGGCAGGAGCGGGTTATTTTCGGGTAATGGGAAGTAATTTCTAATGCCTTCCGAACGGAACAGGAGTTCATGTAAATTCGTTTAACTAGCGAATTTACATGAATCCACATTGGCTCCATTCCGAGTTGGGAGAAATTCCTCCCGTTTGAAAGAGTCCAATATAAAATTGCAAACATTAAAACTGCAATAAAACCGCCCATTGTAGCAAACTGCAGCAGAGCTCTCTGAAAGTGAAGGCCAGATATCTCACAGGTTCATGTATGGTAAAAGTTCTTGCATTCTGGGCCAACTCCTATGAGACTAGGGAGATTAGGGAGTTTATCACATGGGAGGAATTTCTCCCAATTTTGAATGGAGCCAATTCGAATTCATCTAAATTTGCTAGTTTACATGATTTCTAGTTGCATTCGGAATGCGTTCAGAGTGACTTCCCATTACCCGAAAATGACCCCCCCATTGCCCGAAATTGCGTGAGATAAGTTAATACGGAATTACGTGAAACCCCATGATTGTGTTGGGAATGACTTCCCATTGCCCGAAATTGCATGAGATACACTAATTTGTAATAACGTGAAACCCCATGATTGCGTTCGGATTGCCTTTGGAGCATACCCCCCAATTCCCTCGTGTGATAAACTCCTAGGTGTGAGCGGTAGCTGTGTTGGCCATTTGGTGAATTCAAATAAAAACCCACCAAACAGTGATACCTTTATCGGCCAACTGAAAAGCACAATATACTTGTTGCAAGCTTTCAGACCTCACCTGGATTCTTCATCAGGCAAGATGTTACATACCAAAAAGGAGAAAATTAGAGATGTTAGTAAGATCCCTACATTTTATCATTTCTGTCCTTAGGATAGTATGGGGAGGGTAGACAGAAACAACAAAATGAAGCCATCTTGCTAACATCTCAATTTTTTCTCCTCTTTCATATGTAACATCTTGCCTGATGAAGACACCAGTGGCGCTTTGACAACTTGCAACAAGTATATTCTGCATTTCGGTTGGCCAATAAAGGTATCACTGTTTGGTGGATATTTGTTTGAATTTCCTATGAGAGGAGACGGTCTTTTGGATCTGCTGGCCAGAAGCCATTTCGCCTTCTGTTGGATGGATGGCGAGGGCATTTCTGTAAAAAGTTATAGCCGTATCAAGAAACATGCGTTCTATAACATCTACCGGGGGTTCTTGGGAACACCTATCATAAACATCTGCCAAAACACTGAAGGTTTTTTTTCCCCCTCCCTGAGTGCAAAAGCAGTCATAAACACTTCAAGTCCATCATACGCTTCATTAAGTCGGAGGCTTCAGAAAGGAACATGAGGGAAGGTGAGGGAATAAGGAAAGGAGCAAGGAAGAGGTCAGAGAAACAGAGCAGATGGAGGCAGATGAACATCAAAACTGACAGGGAAAAGATAAAAGAATACTCTACGCACTGAAGATGGAAGCAGGCAGCGGATATGAATGATCTGTCCTTAGCCGGCTAACCTGCCAGCTGGTTCTTCCTTGCCCCGCAGAGTTACTTGGCAAATGATTTCGGGGAGTGCAAGATTTACTCGTCTCCCTTTGGCTGCAGCTGCACTGCAGAATTGTCGCAGTTTGATACTGATTTAACAGCCATGGCTCGATGCAAAGGAATTCTGAAGTTTATAGTTTTGTGAGGGATTTAGCCTTCACTTTCAGAGAGCTCTGGTGCCACAATGAATGGCAACCCCAGGATTTCATAGGACTGGGCCACGGCATTGAAAATGGTGTCAAACGGCATTATTTTTGCACTGCAGATGCAGCCTTAATTACATTTATTATGTTTGAAAAGTGCATATTTTCTTTTGGAATTTTTTAGGGAGCTCCATTCTGAAGATGCCAGACACAGCTGCTGGTGAAACGTAAAGAATAAACTCTTCCAGAACACAGCCACATAGCCCCCAAAACCCACCAAAAAAATATGGTTGCCATCCGTGAAAGCATTGAACGTCTCCTGGTTAATCCTCTGGCATCACACTTTTTCAGCTACGTTTAAAATGTTCCACTTTCTCTCACTTTCTCTCTTTGTCCTTGGCTCACCTCAATAGATCCAAATGGATTTCAATGTGCAAAAGTAGTTTCCACTTATTTTACTCAGCAGTGGGGAGAAGAGAAGGCAGTCTGGCTCTTCCCAGTGGACTTGGCAAAAACAAACTGCTGCAGCCTCTTTTAGCCTGTATTATCGTCATTAATAACTTTTGCCATCTTGACCATACTCTGATGTTGCTTGGACACATGTATCAGGACTTTCTATCTGTGAAATATCAGAGTATGGAACTAAGGAGTTTACCAGATGGGAGGAATTTCTCTTTATTTCGAATGGAGCTAATTGGAACTAATTCGAATTCACTAGTTTAGCGAATTTACATGAATTCCAGTTGCGTTTGGAATGTGTTCAGAATGACTTCCCATTACCGGAAAATGACTGCCTATTGCCTGAAATTGTGTGAGATGTTTTAATACGCAATAATGTAAAACCCATGATTGCGTTCAGAATGACTTCCCTTTGGCCCGAAATTGCATGAGATGCTTTCATACGCAATAACATGAAACCCCATGATTGTGTTCGGATTGCCATTAGATTATACTTCCAGTTTCCAACATCTGATAAACTACTATGCTACTTTGACCTGGGATGCCTTCTTGAATATTTATGAAGAATAAGCCTTATGAAAAAGGGAGATACTTAGTTCAGAGTGCCACTGTTGATGGATCGTTGTTTGTGACTCAGTATATGGCAACTCCTTGTATTAGCAGAACTTAACCACACACTATTTCCTCCTCTTGGAATTTCCCTAAAAACTAAATTCACACTGGGCTTAATTCTCAGGTAGAGAATAGCAATTGCTTCCTATAAAAGAGGTCACAGAGCGTGCCATCGTAAGCCATTTCTTCACCATGGGATGTGACTTTAGCAGAAATTAAATAGATAAAACATCATTACATTTTTTAAAAGTGCCAATTAGTTTACTTCATTCTGTTTTTCAAAAAAACAACAGCACATGCAACAATGGATTAACATGCAGCTGGATGACAGCAACTGTAGGGAATAGCAGGAGAGTAATAAGAATGGGATGACTACTAAATTGGACACACTTTTAGGTACCTAACTGAATTTTAGCTTTATTTCTGGATTGGCCCTTTTATTTTTGCTGTTAGGGGCAGAGAAAAAAAACATTGCAAAAAAAGATAGCAATCCAGCCAGTCAAATACAACAGGTTTAGAAATAATAGCAAGTTACATCTAATAGATGTTAAGGAGAGCAGAGCTTAACCAAATGGTGTGAGATCTGTAGTGTGTGTGTTTGATAAATGGCACGTTGAGCAATCAATATGTAGTTTGACCTTTACGTTCCTTTGAATTTGGAAGTAGAAAGGGAACAGAAATATTTATGGTGCGATCATCAATTAATGCAATAGTGCATCATCAATAATGTATAAATTCAACTTCGTAAACCGTGCAATGATTTTATTTAAAAAGGAGGTAAGACAGATAATGTAATTGTTCTGCTATAGTTATGTTGCATTGGGAAACATGAAGCAGTATTTGACTGGCTGGATTGCTATCTTTGCTGGAATGGTTCTTCTCTGCCCTTAACAGCAAAAATAAAAGGGTCAGTCTCTTCCCATCATTTTACTTGCATCACCTCCCAAGCTTCACTTGCTGAATTTCAATGCGAGGGTGTGATTAAAGGTACAACATTAAAAACAAAACAGGAAAACAAAGAAACAATACACCTTACATTTTATACACACACACACACACACACACACACACACATGCTAAGGGTATGCACCAGTGATAATATTTGATTCAGGACCTAAGTTAACCATTCAGGATGGCCCGGTTTGTCTTGGGCCTGATTCAGAAATTCATTTTTGGTGCTTCCCATTGACAATAATCAGAAACCACCAAAAATGTTATAAATAGTGCTATAAATACATTGTGACTATGGACCAGCTATGGATGGATAAATCTAGGTAACTGTTTTATGTTCGTGATCACTACTTAGTTATAACTGTGACATTATTGCCAAGATTTTAATTCCACTCCCCTGAACCTATTTTTCCAGATATCAGCTGCATAGGGAAAAGGAGACACATTCTGCTGGCAATTTGGTGAATGGTGTTTCCATCAGGCTGAGTAAGGGTCAGGCCAGAAGAGGTTACTAGGTTAAATAACTGATACAGAATTCTTGACGGTTGGGGGGGGGGGAGAAATTAATTTAAATGATTTGGGGGAGTGCAAGATTTACTCGTCTCCCTTCGGCTGCAGCTGCACTGCAGAAATATTGCAGTTTGATACTGCTTTAACGGCCATGGCTCAATGCAATGGAATCCTGAGATTTATGGTATTGCAAAAGCCATTCATTTACATCTTTGGGGCAATGGGATTTGTGGTTTCAATGTACTCCTTAGCCCAAAAAGGAATTCAGCCAGGTAGTTCCCCACTTTCTCTGTACTCACAAAGTTGAAAAAGCTCCTGTGAGGATCAAAAATAAGAATGAGTCAAGGGTGAGTTCTTTTCATATGAGGCTACCACAATCCGCCCAAGTTATTGACCAGTAATAGAACTGCGGAGGCTTTCTTATTGAATTGCTTATTGCAATACTGTCGCTGACAGGTTACTCACACAGACTAGTGGGCTCCTGTCAGCTACCTTTCCTCTTCTCCTTTAAATCACTCTTAGATGTAATATCTAAGGTGGCTACAGCAACGGATTATGAAATGTACTCTTTCATGGGTTTGGGTTTCTATATGTTTCAATGAATCCTTCAAAAAGTAGTCCATCCCACTATCAAACAACTCTTACCACCAAGTCTTCCCAAAGTTTAGTTGGAATCTCTTTTCATGTATAGTAATTGTAACACGTTGCTTCAGGTTCTGTTTTCGGAAGCAGCAGAAAATAAGTGGATTTCAACTCCCACAGGGGTTTCAGATATTTAAAGATGGTTTTCATGTCACCTCTCAGTCTTCACTTCCCTGAACTAAACATACCCAGTTTCTTCAACAGTTCTGCATAGGGCTTAGTTTTGAGACTATTTACATCATGGTCACTTCCCTCTGGAAATGTTCTAGTTTGTTGATATCCGTCTGAAACAGTGGTACTCAGAACCAGAACCAGCGTTTCAGATGGGATCTGACTAAAACAGAGTAAAGTGGAGGTGACAGAAACAGTAAGATTCCAGAGTAGGATATGGAGGCTAGATACATACACAGATCAGTGCATACTCAACACCGATCCAAAAATGAGGCTGTTGGGAGGCATAGACTTGGCTTGAGGGTATCTTATCAGAAGGTCTCCTTACCTACAGGGACGTCTCCTTGGAAGCTGGGGATTTCTCTGGAATAGAAAATCTTCTCCAGATAGCGTGTCTCCAGGAAGACTCAAATTGCCTGAGCGCTGGGCATGGCTCAGGCAACCCACCTGAGTAGAGGTGGCCAAGAACAATGTTGTTCTAAAGTCCAGGCTCTGCCAGTCTTTCCTTGCATTCTGTTCCTTGACCTTGGACAGCACCCGACTTCTTGTTCCGAACCAAATTGCTTAGATCCTGGTCTGTTATTTGGCTTTGGATCCTCTTCACATGGCGTACCTGGCTCTCTGGTAGGACTTTTTATTTTGACTCTGGTGCTACTCTTGGACTCTGCCCCTAGAATGTCTTTGCTTGGTCTATTTGCTAGCAGTCAGTGTGGCTTTCCTGGTACTAACTCTGAACTGCTACACTCTTCTACTGAGGACTGCATGCCTGTAAACAAGACACAATGGAGTTTATCACATGGGAGGAATTTCTCTCAATTGCAAATGGAGCCAATTCGCAATTACGTGAATTTGCTAGTTTAGCGAATTTACGGGAAATCTGATTGCGTTTGGAATGCATTCAGAATGACTTCCCATTTTCTGAAAATGAACCCCCATTGCCCGAAATTGTGTGAGATGCTTTAATAGGAAATAACGTAAAACCTATTATTGCCTTCAGAATGACTTCCCTTTTGCCCGAAATTGCGTGAGATACACTCATTCGCAATTACATGAAAACCCATGATTGCGTTTGGATTGCCATTACATTATACCCCCAAATTCCGTTGTATGATAAACTCCGATGTGGCTTCCCAAGGTTTGCCTCTATATTGTGAAGATTCTCTGGTGTACAGCTTGCATTTTCCATTTGGAAATGCAAGGGGGCAGAAGAATCACATTATTATTTCTCGGTTTGAAGTTGGAAATCACAGCAGGACTCCTACTCCACTTGCATTCCCAGACTCAGATAGTGGTTATGTGATTCCTGATTGACTGGTAGCATTCATGTTGCTGATCCGGAAGGAAAAAGAAACGGCAGCACTGAGCAGTAGGAAGATAGAGGAAAGATGCATGTTCATAAAAACGTTTCAAAGACATTTCTTCTCCATCAAAACCATCAGTTCTGACCTGGAGCTCTCAGCTCCAACCTTATCAAATATTTACTTGGCTGATAAAATCTTTTTAATATATTTTTTTATGTCTAGCCTTTCAGCCTCTAGTGCACAAATGACTTTACCCAGGCAGTTCTACTGCCATCCCCCTGGGAAGCTGGGAGATTACAGTGTATCCACTTTTTAATGATGAATATGGCCTGCATATTCTCATTTTTATAGACACCCTGGAGGATAAAGGGGAGAGTAAACCATGCAGAATATTGATTTGCTCTTCACTAAAGCTCACAGTATTTTTAGGACCTTTAATACAATGTACTCTTCAAATAATATTTTGGGAATGAAATAAACATGCTTTGCAAATGACGGATATGGACAAATGAAAAACCTTTGCTGGGATCCTGTAGCCCACAGCTATATCAACATATGTAGTTTGAGGTATGTTGCAAAAGGAGATTTCTTATACCTTCTTGCACAATGCCCCTTGAACATATTCTAGTCGCATCTCCATCTTCCAGCAACCGCTGAGCTGCAGGCGTACACCAGGATTTATCCTGGCTGCCCTCCTGCACCTAGGATAGAAGGAGCATCTTTATAGTGTGAGAGACAGTGAAGACAGTAGTGTATATCACTGGTAGGGTAATGAACATTCGCAAGCAGAAGGTGAGCAACAACCAACTCTATACCACCACTCACCACCCACACAGGATCTAGTAGAGAAAATAAAGCAAGCTTAATCTTTTCTTGTCTTCTTTTGTAAAAAATCTATAAAACAACTTTACAAATACTTAAGATTTTATAACATTTCATGGTGAGAGCTCTGTAACATGTGCAGGAATGTGTCCAGAGGAGGGCAACCAAATGGTGAAGGGCTGGAAACCATGCCTTATGAGAAGAGACTTTTCCTGGAGAAGAGAAGCTTAAGAGGTGATGCGATATTCATATAAGTATTTGAAGGGAGCGATCTTCCTTTTCCAAGACATGTCCTACAACCTTCTGTCCATGAGGAATTCCAAAATGTCCTCCATTTTCAGTATGGTTATGAAGCCCATTGAGTAACACCATATTTGCTATTCCCCTTTGAGAATTGTGTCTACCTAGAAGTCTGTCCTCGTGACAAATGGAGGAGAGGATGGATCCTTCTAAATTCTTTTTTCCCTAAAAGCAGCAGCAGACAAAACTTGCACCCAGAGCTCAGGGAGCGTTTGTTTCTCAGACGGGGAAAGTGCAGCAAATGGCAATGGGCTGCAATACAAATGTTGAAAGGTTTTTTTCCCCCTTAATTTTGGCACAATGGACAAATGAAAACAATAATTTAACTGTAGACTCAGTCAAGGGTTTGTTTGCTAGTAATGTACGATTTTAAGCATTTGTCTTGCTCAGAGTTCTGCAAGTATATTGCAAGCCAACCAGACATTTTGATAAAGAAAAATACTTTATAATAAAATACAGTATATGTAACACAGCTGCAAATAAACCATATGAAATGAATTTATATTTATATTAGCTTTTATTTGGTAATGTCCTACATTTTTCTTGAATGTCCTACTCAGTGGACCTTATCAGACATCAGAAATTGGAAGTATAATCCAATGGCAATCTGAACGCAATCATGGGGTTTCACGTTATTGCGAATTAAAGTATCTCACACAATTTCAGGCAAAAGGGAAGTCATTCCGAATGCAATCATGGGTTTTACGTTATTGCGAATTAAAGCATCTCATGCAATGTCAGGCAATGGGGGGTCATTTTTGAGTAATGGGAAGTTATTCTGAACACATTCCAAACGCAATAGGAATTCACGTGAATTCGCTAAACTAGCAAATTCATGTGAATTCGAATTGGCTCCATTCGCAATAAAGAGAAATACCTCCCGTCTGATAAGATCCAGTGGCACTTATGGATAATGAGTCAGATTGCAACTTCTGCAAAGTACTGAGAATGGTTTCTGGAAACAGTGGGAAAGAATTATTGGTATGGAGGAGCGACTCAATGGCAAAATAACCTCCCCGTTTAAATGGTTAAACTGTGTGTTTTGAAATGTGAATAATGTTAGCAGACCTGTTTCATATTTACAAGGACAAAATGGGGCACAGGGTGCAAGAACCATGTTTGTTGCCTTGAGTTCCCCAGAGGAAAGTTGTGTATGTGTGTGTGGAGAGAGAGAGAAAAAGAGAGAGAAAAGAATAGATCTAAATAACTCCATTTTCCACCTCAGCTGTTCCACCGCTCTCTTTCCTCAGCCACATATATTTCTTTACAATCACTAGACATTGCTGTGGGGCGAGAGTGTGTCCTCTGATTTTCTAGTTCTCTCTTGACTTTGATTCAGTGACAACAATGGAGAGCATCAAGTGAACCCATTCCCCTGCAGGTTTAAAACAAAACCAAAAATGGATAGCAGTTGTTCAGCAAAACATTTTTTTAAAAAACCCCTTCCCTTTACAGGCAGACAGAATAACCTGGGGTTTTTGCAACCGTCTCTTGCCAAGCAGTCATTAGGCTTGGAGGTGAACATTTTGCTTGCTGACTAGTGATTTGTTCTCCAGGAGAGAATGAAAAGAACCCTACCGTACACAAAATCTCTCCCTCTGCAATGGAGTGTGCCTTGAAGACGATAACCTGGAAGCTGGGAAAGAGTCGGAGCATTTCAGAATTATTTTTGTATTTTGAAAAATATACAGACTGACAGCAGAGATTAAGATGTATAACTTTGTGGTGATGGAGCTATGTTGCTGATATGATATGCTACAATGGAGTTTATCATACGACGGAATTTGGGGGTATAATCCAATGGCAATCCGAACGCAATCATAGGGTTTCACATTATTGCGTATGAGTGTATCTCACACAATTTCGGGCTAAAGGGAAGTCATTCCGAATGCAATCATAGGTTTTATGTTATTAAGTATTAAAGCATCACACGCAATTTCAGGCAATGGGGGGGGGGGGTCGTTTTTGGGAAATGGGAAGTCATTCTGAACACATTCTGAATGCAATTGGATTTCACGTAAATTCGCTAAACTAGCGAATTTATGTGAATTCGAATTGGCTCAATTCAAAATTGGGAGAAATTCCTCCCATGTGATAAACTCCAATGCTAGTGAATTGTGAGGCTGTAGAGCAGGGCACCATAGAAGATATCCAGTTGTGAAAGGGGAGCTCCCATTCTCAATGGGACACCTTGTGCATTACACAACACACTCAACACCAAGACAACTTGCACAATGGGAGCTGTTGTGCATCAGACACGTTTGTGCAACAGTCCTGATGGAATAACTATGTCTCCACTCCACTCCTGAGAACATGAATATTGCACAGTTTCACAATTCAACTTTATATAGTTGTAAGCTCATTTATGATGATGCAATTTCCCAACAGGACACCAGCCACAATTTGTAAATACATTTAAAAAAAAAGTTTTCAGAAATAGATCCAAGGGAAGGCTTAGTTGCTTAGTAGTAGACCGAGAGCCAGCCTTATGTAGTGATTGAGTTTAGTACTAGGATTAAGGGATGCTAGGTGCTATCTTGCAATGCAAGAAAGACCTGCTAGTCTTTCCACAAATTGGCAATGGCTATTACTTTGATGGTTATAACTTTGGAATTACAGAACAGTGATTGGGTTTAGGACACCCCCAAGGTGATGGATGGGGATGTTGGCTAGGAACATGGCAGCGGGTAGTTAGAAGCATTGGCTTACTTGTCTTGGTGCAACAAGACTTTCTTTGTCTCTTGGTGCAAGGCTATATGCAGAGCGCCTGGGGGAAGAAGGAGTGATCAGCACACCCATTTAGCTTTTGTCTTGGTATTACCTGGGTCTTTCACATATCTTAGGTCTCTGTGTCCTTCTCATGGGAAATTCACCTGGGAACATGCCTGGCTCCAGGTATGAAAAATTTAGTTGTTGTGATGCAGGGTGTACTAACAACAATTGTGCTGAAGACATGTGTCTGTAGCCATGTATCTGTATGGACACTCCACAGCTATATGAATCTGATACCGTTTTAACTGTCATGGTTCTATTCTATCGAATACTGAGCTTTCATAAGTTATTTAGAATTCCCCACTAGAGAGTTCTAGTTCTCTAGTATAAGGGAATACACTAGAATTCACTAGCAGATAATTCTAGGTGTGCCATTAAACTACAGATCCCAGGATTCTGTAGGATGAAGCCATGAGAGAGTTATATTCACTTGCTATGACTAGTGTATAAGCTCAACACCACTTTTCAGGGATGCCATGGTTTCATCCTGAAAAATGGCTGGTCCTGTACTGAGTCCCGAAATAGCTTTCCTCTTCATTTGGGAAATAACGGAGGACTCCAATATAAAACACTGTGGGAGAGTATTGCCTTTCCAAAAGGCCTGAAATTGTGTTAGCTTGAGGAAGTTTTTTTTTTTTAAAAAAAAAAAGTGAAATAAAAATCTGTTAAACAATTGAGAGACAGGCTCTGGAGTCTTGCATTGATGGAAAAATCCACACAGGTTACGGTGGTGAGAAATAAATGGAAAGCATGTTCTCTTCTATGAGACACGACACCGCTTTATTATGATCGTAAATGGCATATATGTATTCCTCCAGTTCAAGAGAAATCCCAATAGAAAGACATCATGGGCTGATTCTGTCAGTATATTTATTAGGGGTGTCACATGGTGGATAATCCTGATTAACTTTTATGTTATATTTGCAGTTCCTGCTGTCATCAGCTCTGGGCCTCTGTTGTTGTTGTTTTATGATTTGTATTTTTTAAACTCTCCTCCCTTTCTTTGGCATGTGTTGGAGCATTTAAGCCAGGGATATTACTTGGATGGGAGACTGCCAATGAATGCCAGGTTCGATAAGGTTATATTTCGGGGGGGGGGGGGGGGGAGGAACTGGCAAAACCATCTTTGAGTATTCCTTGCTTAAGTAAACCACACGAAATTAATGTGGTCACCATGGATCAACAGGCACCTTGAAGATGCCTAAATGGACACACATTGCAGAGAAATCAAGTGCACACATTTTTGTCTTCATGAAGCGCTCACACCCCCAAATATGTATTTTTTTTCACCTCCTTCAGTCTATATAAAAGGAAATGTTTTCCAACCCTCAAATAAGAGACATCCCTTATAGGACGTTTGCCAGACCTATAAGGAACAAGCTTTTTCAGCCTCAAATAAGGGGCATCTCCTATAATAAGGGATACCTGGTAATGCCGCTCCAACTCCATGGCTCAAAAGCAAGCTTGTTTCATTTTAACACTTTCCCTATTAGGACTCAGTTTTTGCTTTTCCTTCTTCTAAACCTTTTCCCTTTGGCTGTGAAGTCGTAATAGATTTCAAAGCAGGGTGGAAGCTGTGGGAACTATAAACCAGAGGCAATAAAACCACTGTAGTAGCCACAGGTCTCACCTTCTCCATGAAGTCACTTGGTTCATCAATCAACAAAGCTACATGGGAATATATATATATATATATATATATAGACACACACTGCTGATCTATCTGAAGCATAAATGAAATTACTCTCTGTCCAGCATAAGGATATATTCTCTCGGCTTGCTTTGTGGTACACCGGACACCAATTTGTGCAATTTGATTGTAAGTCACCTGATGCCAGGGCCTTTTTAAAAGTTCAATTTGTCCAAAGAACTCGGCAATTGCTACTTACTCCCCCCCCCCTTTCCCTTTCAGCTTGTTCCCCCCTTTCTCTCTTGAGCTTGCAAAGAAAACCTTCAGAAAGGCATTTTCTCATGAGCACTTTAAAAGATTGATACTTTGCTTATAGACACAGATTCTGTATGGATGATGTTTTGCCCTGCCATGAAGGTGCAGTGATGAGAAAATCCGTGCATTGATTTTCACCTGCTATTGTGCTTTCAAAGGCATAGATCCTCATCTTATTTTATTTCTTTAAAAGGCAACAACACTATAACGGATGCACATGTTAAAGCCAGGAGATCTACCTGCTCCCACACTTCTCTGTCCGAATGTTGAGTTCTTTGCTGGAGAACCTCAAGGCTTTCAACAGTTCACAGCTGAAAATTGGGACACATACGGCCATTGAGCATCACAGTGCAGTCAAAATAGCAAAGGATATTAAGGAAGACAAGGGAGCTTATCACATGGGGAGGAATTTCTCCCAATTTCAAATGGATCCAGTTCGAATTCACGTAAATTCGCTAGTTTAGCAAATTTACGTGAGTTCTAGTTGCGTTCAGAATGCGTTCAGAGTGACTTCCCATTCCCCGAAAATGACCCTCCATTGCCTGAAATTGCGTGAGATAAGTTATTATGCAATTATGTGAAACTCCATAATTGCGTTTGGAATGACTTCCGATTGCCCAAAATTGCATGAGATAAGTTATTACGCAATAATGTGAAACCCCATGATTGTGTTCGGATTGCCTTTGGAGTATACCCCCAAATTCCCTCGTGTGATAAACTCCAAGGACAAAAGCTAGGAGAGACTGCATTTGGTTTGCTTTTGCCTGAGCCTAGTGGGAAGGGCACGGTCCCACCACATTCTGGTCTGTGACCAAAATAAATCTATTTGTTCAGTCAAAACTCCACTCTCTCCTTCTCTCCCTCCTGTTGAGTTGAGCACAACCGGCTTTTGAACTTTGAGTTCAGTTTTCAGCAATGGAAGTAAGCTGAGAACAAAAGTGGAAAGTGGGAGCAACTGGGACATTCTAAATGTAGCTGACAAAGTGAAACGGTGGAACTGTCCTTTCCAAAGGAAATTTAGAAGGTATGGAATATTTGCTGCCCTACCCCAGGAAGGAATTTTTGATGCTAGCACCCTGTTTGAGCAGATTTGTTTCTCCTTACCTTTCTACAAACATCTTTTTCTTAAGAACTTGGGCATTTCTAACTCACTTTTTCCACCTTTCCAATTGGGAGGCTCACTAGCAAAGGAAGGGAATGTTCATGTTTTTAGTTGTGGGTGTACATGCCTTCAAGTTGCTTGTTGATTTATGGTGACCCCATGAATTTCATAACATTTCCTTTGGTACAGAATATTCAGAGGTGGATGCACCAGATGAATATAGCCTACAGACTTACCAGATCTTCACTGGCAGTCTCCCATCCAAGTACTAATCAGGGCTGGACAATGAAGAAAGCTCATAAGAAGAGAATCAACTCATTTCAATGCTGGAGATTTTGGACATACCACTGATGGCCAGAACAAGAAATAAATGGATCCAAGAGCAAATGAAACCTGAAATCTCCCCAAAAGCCAAGATGCCTAAATGGAGGCCGTCAATATTTTGGATGATAGAACTATTCAACACATTCCTTGACTCAGTCTTCTCACAAAAGAAAAACGGTGCTCAGCCTGAGGAAAAGGGAGCAGATAATGGAGTTGGGGAAATACTGTATATACTCATGTATAAGTCTAGAAGTTTAGGTCAAAACATTGACCCCCCAAAAACCTGCATCGACTTATCCATGGGTTAATGTAGATACTGTCCTTTAACTTTCATTTTTTTAAAAAGGGAACCATCCCCCGGTGAAAGGACAAGAGTGTAATTTGTCCTAGGAGCACTGACCTCCCTCTATTCTCTTATCCATCCACCCTTTAAAATGAGTACAAAGTTATGTCTGCTGGAATTTTATAAGTTCTTTGGCATTGTTTTCCTTTGCTTTATCATTTAGATCTTTTGTTACATTTCCCTAAGCTTTACCCTTGACTTATCCACGGGTCATATAAAAATCCATAATTGTGGCCCCAAAACTTGCCCTCGACTTACACATGAGGTCGACTTATGGTTGAGTATATACGGTAGGTGAAGGGACAGTACAGGAATACCTGCTCAGTTTAAATGTATTCAAGTCTCCAGGGCCAGATGCACTACATGTAATGGAATTTAAAAAAAACCCATAGCAAATGCAATCTCAGAGCCACTGTCAATAATCTTTGACAATTTCTGGAGAACAGAAGTCCCAGCAAACTGGAGGAGGGCAAATGTTGTCCCATCTTCAAAAAGGGGAAAAAAGAGGACCCAAACAATTACCACCCAGTTAGTCCGACATCAGTACCAGGAAAGATTCTAGAATACATAATTTTCATCATCATCATCCAACCTTTATTAGGCATATACGCACTAATAATAGCAATTTCAATACTAATAACAACAAAAACTGTGAGCATTTAGAAAGGAATGTCATAGCCACTAAAAGTCTTCTTAACTCTCTCTTTTTTGATGAAATTATCGGCTTGGTAGATAAAAGGAATGCTGTGGATGTAGCATATCTTGATTTCACCAAGGCCTTCAGCAAGGTCCTCCATGATTTCCCCCCAAAACAAACTAGTAAAAGGTGCACAGGTGCATAGACTCAACCAAGAAAGTCATGGCTCTGAGTATGCAAGAGCTTGGCAGGGCCATTGATAACTGGAGGTCTTGGAAGTGTCTCATTCATAGCGTCTCCATAAGTAGAAGCTGACTTGATGGCAATTAACACAAACGAAGTATATTTTCTGTAATCTGGCAACTGGATTGATTATGAAGTGGAATGTAATTGGACTGAAATTAATGAAGGTCCTAGTGCATGCAGGCTGAATGACCTCATAAATGGAAGTAAACAGTGTGTGTCTGGTTTCAATGCTATTTTTAATTCTATGGGCTTCCTTGTCCAGTCTTAGGACATAATCACATTTCTGCTGGAGAAGAATGTGGAAACAGGAATTAGAAAACTCAAAGGGAATTAATTTGCTCGTTCATCAATAGAGTCCAAGGAGAAACGTTGCTTCCTGATGGCAACCCATCCCCTGGGTGTGCCATTGCTATAAGCTTACGTTCACCAAACTGAGAAAAACAGATCAGAAAGATTATTTTGAGACAGCCCAGGTGTAAACCCAGGAAGAAATATAGGTTAATTAGTGTGCCTGTGTATTTGTTGTGTAGTTGTTATTGTACGGTCCAGAAGACAGCAGTCTCTTAGCTGCGTTTGTTTTATTTAAAGATTGTTTTTGTTTTCAAAAAAAATTCAGGTTAGGTGGAAGTATTTATTTCCGCTACCATTAAATGTAATTAACAGTGGGACACGGTGTACCGTTGAGTCTACTCAGAGAATTTTCATTGGAAACTAAAGGGGCTGGTAATATATGTTGCCACTTGTGAAATGCTTCTATCATCAAATGTATTGCTTTCCTTTTGTACTCATTTTGCAGGCCTTCTAGTGGAGAAGGGAAAATATGGTTGTAAGATGAGGAATATAAAATAAAATATGAGGAAGATAGCATATCCCCTGACTGTCCTGATTTGGCAGGGGCTGTCCAGATTAACCCTCTGTCATTCCATATTTTCAGCTTCTTGTAAAATATCCCCTTTTTTCCTCTCCTCCTCTTACTTTTCCTCTTCCCCCTCAACTTACTTCAACTGTTGCAAATGAATTCAAAGTGTAAAAGTAGTTTGTACTCCACTGACCCAGCAGGAGGAGAGAAAAGGAGGTGGAATCTTACCCTTGCCAGTAGGTTCTGGCAAAAGAAAGTTGTTTCAGCCTCTCCTGGCTTGTGTGTTGTTCTTCATTAACATTTGCCATCTTGGACACATTCTGATGTTGCTTGGCTACATTCATTCTAATTTCCATCTGTGAAATGTTGGAAGGTATGAGACAGAAGCCACCATGTGAGAATCTGACAGGTATGTTGTCTTTCTAGTGCAAGGCTCAAAGATGTGACAGAGAAGCTACCAAGACTGGTCAACCCACTGACATGACCTCTTTCTTCAGGTAGGAGAAGAAATGACACTTTCAGACATTGGATTTATCATATGATGAATTTGGGGGTATAATGCAATGGCAATCCAAATGCAATCATGGGGTTTCATGTTATTGCGAATGAGTATATCTCATGCAATTTCAGGCAGTGGGAAGTCATTGTGAACGCAATCAAGGGGTTTCATGTACTTGCAAATTAGAGTATCTCACACCATTTTGGGCAATGGGGGGTCATATTTGGGAAATGGGAAGTCATTCTGAACGCATTCCGAATGCAAACAGATTTCACGTGAATTCTCTAAACTACCGAATTCATGTAATTGCCAATTGGCTCAATTCGCAATTGAGAGAAATTCCTCCCACGTGATAAACTCCATTGTCTTCATTGTACTGCAACCTCAAGTGAGTATGAGGCTCTGGATAAGAAGGTGTCAGGAGCTGAGTCCTTCAGTTTTCCTGCCATGGTTCAGAGAGTTTGATTTAATGGATATAGCTTTGGTGCCCTGTCTCTGCCTAACTCAAATAACAGACTTGAGTCTATAAATTTTTGTTGAAAATTAGGTTCAGCACAACAGCAGGTTTATTGCCAGATCTGAGGCTATAAGTTAGCTTTCATTTTTAAGAACTCTCTGCAGCTCATTACCCCTCTTAGAGGCCTGCATATTTCCACGCACCGTACCAAATTGTCCCAAACAGCTAAGCAGCTTTAAATCCAACAAACACTTTCTTGCACCTTCTCACCTTTCCCAAAACATCAGGCCTACTTCTATACAGCTCCCGGGCAGCTAACAGGCTGTACAGACCACCATTATATGCCGGCTTCAGGGCAGAGTGAGGGCATGGTGTCCACACAACGCAGGCCCTAATGCTGCCCTCACATTGCCCTGACACCACCCTGATGCAGCCCTGACACAGTGGGCGGCATCATAGTGCTCCTTTGGCACTGCGTCCAGATGACACGCCACCAAAGGGAGCTCCAGAAGATGCCATAGGAGTGGCAAAAGCACCCTTTCCACAGCACAAAAAGGAGACACTTTTTGCAGTGCAGATACGTCAGATTGGGGCCACAGCATGTAGCTGCTGCAGCCTCAATCCAGCGCTGAAAAGGGTGGCAGCAGGGCACTCCAAAGGGGTGGCCTGTTTAGCCCCTAAGTAAGCTTTTGTATGACTGAGAGACACGAATCTGATAATGAGCTTACCTTGCTTATTATCTGCTGACCTACAATGTAGTCCAGAGTACTGTTGCTATTGATGGGACGTGCAGTAGTGTGTTAATTTCTAAAACTGTTGCCCACATCCCTTTGTGGTTAATGGGCATGTGGAAAGGGGGTTGAGGCTGTGCCAGGAGATCCAAGATCAATCTCTTGAGAAAGTTGGTGTGAGAGCGGAAGAGGGTAGGAAAAGTATGTTTTGCTTTTTGGACAAACAAGAATGAAGCCTGGCTAAGATTTGAATTTGGGAATGCCTTAACTAGGCTTTTCTAATGTTGACTCTTTAGTTCCAATGACTAAGCTATGGAGAACATCTATAGCTTTCTGCATAAAGGTTTTCATTGCTGAAGCCTGGATTTCTGAACTAAGGGGTTCCTGGACATGGCAGAAGGCGAAGATGCTTTGGGCACGAGATGCTTTTTCATTAGTCCTTCCTGCTGAAGGTCAAAACCCAGGTACAGAGAGAAGTATTGCAAGTTAGCAACAGGATGTGCAGATGAGGTCTTCAGGGGGGGAAATGTGTCAATAGAAACTAGAAATTAACTTCAGCATCATGGTAAATTGGTGCATAAACATTAGCCTGAGCTCCATTTCAAACTTTTGTTGGAATAAGGAACTGGGAGCTAATAACCAGCTTTCCCCGCTTTCCGTCTTCATCATGTTTCCCTTTTGTGTCATGTCTTTTTAGATTGCTGCCTCGGAGAGTGGTGGAGTCTCTTTCTTTGGAGGTTTTTAAACAGAGGTTGGATGGCCATCTCTCTGGACCACTTTGATTGTGTATTCTTGTCCTTCTTTTATTCTGTATCCCCTTTTTACCTGTGCAGATCTATGACCGTAATAAAGATGAACTGAACTGTGTATTCCTGCATGGTAGAGGGCTGGACCGGATGGCCCTTGTGTTCTCTTCCAGGTCTGTGATTCCATGACTGTATACAACACAATTTTGATCTGTTCAAAAGCAAAAAACGAAACAAAAACAAAACAAATGCAGCTAAGAGGCTGCTGTCTTCTGTAAGCCTGGCAGCAGAAATTCTTGACTTTTTCATTTATATGTAAGCTACTCCAAGAACCATTCCAGCTGTAAAGAATGGGGCTTAGAGGCTATAAAATAAAGTTCAGCAAGGTGATTAAACTGAAGTGGAAGAATGAGTTGAAGTCTATTTTAGACACATCTTCAAGAAAATGACCCCTTCTCTAAATGAATAGTGTCTTTTGTTGAACCCGTGGTAGACCTAGAGCCATATTCTATTCCACGAACCTCCAAAATACCTCCAGATTAATACCTTTTCCATTCTAAATGTGAAAACTGTGATTTGATTAACTCCTCTGCCTCTGAGCTATCAGCATAAAAGTCCATCTTTTCAGCTATAAATTCTTCACATTTCTTCTTTCATAGATGGAGTTACTAATCTGTTCTTAAGAACAGGCCAGCCGAAGTAAAATCAGTGTGTCAAATGAATGAGGATAGGCCAACAGAAATAAACAATAGCCTTATATTAAAAGGCCTGGCAACACCATCAGGCCTGGCCTAAAGTTTAAGAGACCTCCCTCAGCCCCTCCGTGGCAACACCATCTGGCCTAGGAGGGAGTGAAAGGAGAGGCCTAGCAACACCACCGGGCTTGGCCTCAAGTTGAAGTGCCCTCCCTTCATGGCAACACCATCTGGCCTAGGAGGGAGTGAAAGGACAGGCCAAACTCCATCGGGCCTGTCCTAGCTTAAGAAGCAGAGCCCTTCCTTCAGTCCATCTGCCTTGGTCCAGGCCTCAGAGGGAGAGATGAACTGCTGGACCTGATCCCCTTCCCCTCCACCATTCCCTTCTCCTTTTGTGTCATGTCTTTTTAGATTGTAAGCCTGAGGGCATGGAACCGTCTAATTAAAAATAATAATTGTAAGCCACTCTGATAGCCTTTAGGGCTGAAAAGCAGGGTATAAATAAATAAATAAAATTATTATTATTATTATTATTATTATTATTATTATTTGCTATAATTTAGTGCTTACATGATACAAGCATGTGTAGGTATGTTGAAAATGTGGGGTGGAACTGGGTAAATACTGCTTAATTTCGTATTCTTAATGCATTTTTCCCATTTGTGAATTCAGATTTCACTCTGTTCCCTCAGATTCATTTTCAGCTGTAAATTAAACATGACAGAGTGTGGCATTCCAATACAAAATCCTTTGTTCTGTTAATTGACCTATTGCAGTGGTTTGCAAATTCCACCCCCCCCCCCCAGCTTTTTACACTGGGTCAATTTATTCCCATACCCCTACAATAGCAAACGAATGCTCTACCAGCCGTTTGCAAGAGCCCCATCCCCACCTTGTCGTAATTAATCTGTTTTTTGCAAAAGTCAGTAAAATTTCCATTGCTTCTGTGGCTACTCTAATATATAATCTATAATCCAATCTGTAAGGTAATTTATTACACTCTTAAATCGATAGCACATGTCAGTAGGCATCAAGGGTACTTGTTGCTTCCATGTGGATTCTGCTTCTAAAGACTGATTGTAGTTTTTCATTCTACTGTGTGTAAAGCAATGGTGGTATTCCCAGTTTTATACTAGTCCTGCAGAGTGGAGAAACAAGCTAAATTGCCACAAGCTTAAAAACTGAACCGCAGTCTTCCCATAAACTCAATTCAATTTGGATTTAATATTCTTCCAGTCTGATGTTCTTCTCAAAAATTAGTGCATGGGATCAGTGCTGTTTGATGTCCTTTTGTTTTATGGGCTGCTGCTGCCGCTTCTTGGCATCATTTCTCATCCTCTTGGCCCCTAGTATCCTCAGCCTCCTTTGCCAACACTGATATTGAGACTGATGGGACCGGCCACAGTCTTTTTTTCTAAACAGACCTCGGTGATATCATCGCCACAAACATAACATGAAATCATTGGACAAAGACAAGATCCCATAGAGTCCTACTGCCATTTACTACCTTCGCTTTGTTAGTTCTTGTCTCTGTGTGAGTGAGAGTGTGTTTGTGTGCATATCGATTTCTCTTGTTAATAAAACTACATCAATTTGGAAATTGCCTCTGGAGTTTGGAACCATTAGACAAAGGTGAGGTCCCCGCTTTCCGTTACCAGAAGCCTTCCCTGTTGAGCAAAACTAATTTCCACATTGAATACTATTAGTGGGTGTCCCTTCAGGATCCCTTGCAATTTCAGTAACTTTTTACTGAGGAGCCAGACTCAATGTGCCAAACAGTTACTAGGCGGTGGCAGCGGAGGTGTGTGAATGTGTGAAACTGGCAGAAGATTTGTCAGGGGCAACAGCAGTGGCACCATAATGTTGTACCGAAAGAGCCAGTTGGTAAACCTGTTATAAATCTTTTATCATGAAAGTTGGTAAACCTGTTATAAATATTTTATCATGAAAGCCCTATGATGAGACAATCCAAACAACAGATATTGCTAGAAGAAACTCCCAGGTCAGAAGGCACTCATCGAGCAACTGGGGAAGAGCAGCATACAAGTATGAGTAGCATTGTGGCTAATGATTCAACTAGACTCAAACCAAAAAGATGTTCAGATGTGATCAGAGGTAAAAGGAAAGTCCAAAGCTGCACAACACATATTATAGGAACATGGAATGTAAGGAATATAAGTCAAGGGAAGCTAGAAATAGTAAAGCAAGAAATGGGATGTATAAACATTGCAGTACTCGGAGTGAGTAAGCTAGAATGGACATGAGTGGGACATTTTGATTTAAGAAGAAATGGGGTGGCATTAATAGTGAAGAGAGATATAGCAAAATCGATCAAAGGATAAAATGCAAACTGTAACCGAATCATATCTATAAAACTTCAGGGAAAACCCATCAATGTAACTATAATGCAAGTCTATGCACCAACCACAGAGATAAAAGAAGAAGAAATTGAAATATTCTATGCTGGAGTAGAGGAAGAAAGTGATCACACACTAAAACAGTACTTATAAATCATAGGCACTGGAATGCAAAAGTAGGAAGCAGAGCAGAGTCAAGGTTTATAGGAAAATTCAGAGTAGGATGAAGAAATGAAGCAGGAAAGGAGCTGGTTGAATTTTGTGAGGCCAACAGTTTGTTCATTGCAAACACATTCTTCAAGTAACACAAGAGTTGACTGTATACATGAACATGTTGGGCAATACAGAAATCAAATAGACTCTATAAATGAAAGCAGAATATGAAGAAGCTTCATTCTCAACACAAAAACAAAGCCAGGAACAGATTATTGCACAGGCCACGAACTGTTAATATCAAAAATTAGAATAAAGCTAAAGAAGAACAATACAAAACCAAGCACTGTGCCAAAATACCAGTGGAAAAGCATGCCCATAGTATTTAAAGATGATGTAAAGTATAGATGTGTACAATTAAGTCTAATTGACTGGGAGTTAGAAGACTTCTGGACTGGATCTAGAGAGGGATGCAAAAAGGGACTATCTGCCACCAAAAAGAAAGAGATAAAATTCTTCAAGCAGTTAAGGACAGACAAAGAAGCAGAAGTAAAAGGTGACAGAAATAGGTTCAGACCCCTGAATGCAACTGTTCAGCAACATGAGTGCAGAGACAAAGAGAACTGCTATAATAATGAGAACAGGGAAATAGAAAACGATCATCTGGCATCCTTAAACTTAACTGTCATTGGTTAATGCATCCTTCCTCACTCACGATTATATCTTCCAGATGTTTTTGATAGCAGTATCCATACACATCTGCCAACATGGCTGATGTTCAGGCACGGTGTGAGTAGCAGTCAAAAATACCTGGAGCAAACCAAGTTAGCTAAGTCTGAGGATGCCTTTCTCTACATCGTTCAAGTACTTGTCTGAGTTGGATTGACAGCAGGCTGTCAGTAAATGGGGACGGTGAACCAATTTCCACAGAATTTAGCTTTAATTAAGAATCTGTGTAACCGACTGGAAAATTAAGAGCTGTCTTAGCCTCAGACTTATTAAAACTGAAGTGGTCTTTGTAAGATAACTGCAAACAGGCAGGCACACCAAAGGTAAATGATGGATTTGGTGAAGTTCTTCTCTTTTCTCCATGATAAGAACCCAGTAATTAATGACAATGCATTGTGCGCGATATTGTTTTGGGTGATGAACAATGGTTGGGGAACGGCTGTCATATTAGTCTGCTGAGGTTTCATTAAGGTGAGCTGAGTGCTACCAACAATGGCTTGTTCCCATTTATAACCCCCTTCCCACCCCCTTAAATAATGTTTATTGGGTTAAATAGAGACTCTTATTTCACACTCACGACGTTGCATGTTATAGCCATGGAGATGTCATTTGAAATATTAGCAAGGTTTTCACTGTCAGGACAAAGATGCATGGAAGTGAATCAGGCATGGAGCAAGATAGTGAAAGTGACTGCCTGCCCTGGAGTGCAGGCCAGGCTGCGACATGGCCCCCTTCACTTTACTCCCCAAAGCCCCCCAGGGAGACCTACCCGAACACAGGGGTAGACAACTGCATTTCTTTCCCAGGAGGCCATGGAGGGGGACCACCCTCCACTCTACCCCTACCTACCCCTACCCCTACACCATACAAAATTTCCCCCCACGTGCCCATGCAGAGCTTTTCCGCAATGTTTTGGCACACACGCAAACACAAAAATCATTTTAGGCAAAGAGGAAAAATGCAGAAAGTGGACAGGAGTCATTTCTTTTTCACTCTAAAGGCCTTTTCTGGGCCTAGAAATGGATATAGTGAGGCTAAATAAATAAATGGCCAATTTCACTCTTCTTCCTAGAGGGCATCTGGGGACATTTAAAGACCAAAAACGTATTTTTCTTTACCCTGGGAACCACAAATGTGGCCCGTGGACCACACTTTGCCCACACCTGACTCAGTACATGTTATTTCCCAAACTCTAATTTTACATAGGAAGGGGAAAATACCAGAAAACACTTTCTAGTCACCCTCAGGAAGAATCCAGCCAATCCTTATCTTATGTTCTTAGGACTTTATTATATGAGCCCTGTTCCTGCCGCAGTCACTCAGATCAAAGAAAACACATAAGAGATCATTGCACTCTGTTTAAAGCACCTTATCCCCAACAGGATAGAGGTATGTTTAATTTTAAAACATTCTTTTTATCTCATTCACCCATGTACATCCCGGATGCCACCCAGGCTTATCCTGCAGCTTTTCAAGAACGGGATTTTCCTGTTCTTCAAAAGCCACAGACTAAGCCTTCGTGGCATCTGGGCTGTATACAGGCTGCCTGGCTACAAGTGAATGTGATAAGACCCATTTTAAAAATTAAATGCACCTCTATTCCATTGGGGATAAGACACTTTAAATAGTGTGTGATAATCTGCATATATATTAATTGAAAAATCCCCTGGTGAAAGGCATCAGTATAATATGTCCTGGGAGGACTAATCCTCCCTCTACTCTCTTATCCATCCAGCCTTTAGGGTGAGCACAAACAGTTATTCCTGCTGGAATTTTCTAAGTTCTTTGGCATTGTTTTTCTTCACTTCATCCTTTAGATGCTTTCTTACATACTCCTAAATTTTACCCTCAATCTATCCAAGAGTTATATCAAAATCCATAATTTTGGCCCTAAGTTCCTTGATTTATACATGATTTTGGCCCCAAATCCCTCGACTTATACGTGAGGTCAACTTATAGTTGAGTATATACAGTAGCTTCTTGGGCAAGCCACTTTTCTTTTAGCTTTATCAATTTGCTTTCTGTAAAATGAGTGTTGCGACTGGTTATGATTATTATAACAAGTATTTTGTGGATAGACAGGTGACCCCCCCCCAGCCATTTTGTGAGAGTACCCATAAAACTGTCTTAATATTCCCAAAGCACTTCCTGGGCCAAGTAAAATTGGGGACTCCAGCTCTATGACATGCCAGTTAGTCATAAACAGTAGTCGTATTTCAAAGCTTTATTATTGCTTCATTCATTACATTACTTGTTTATTACTGCATTTATAGCTTTTCCATAATGAAAACTCTTTAACGAAGAAAGTGGGTCCAACTATGATTCAGTTACTGCTGCAACAATAGCACCATTGACTGATTGTTTTTGCACACCTACTCACTTCTTGCATCTCCTTCTAATCTGCAGTCAGTTTTCCTTTTCTCTCTCTTTCCTTCATAAATCTGTTTTATGCACAAGCAATATACTTGTAAATCTACTTTTATATGTTTTACAAAGAAAACTATGCATATTCATTTTCTCTGTTAGACCTTGGGTGAGTAGGTGGGTTTGGGTCTGGTTGTTGTTCAGCTTCTGCCTTGCAATTTGATTACTTTGCTAGATAGAGCTACTACTATCACTCATATTTACCAACAGGGACCTCTGAAAAAAGTCCCAGAGCTGTATTCTTACCATGTCCCCCACTTCACCAGACCACCAATGAGGAAGCAAATATAGCCTTCCTCAATCAGTCCTTTACTACTTACCTCCCAAATACAGTTTGGGGAAAGAGAGATTATAAATAATTCCTCTTTTTTGTGTTAGTCTCCCACTTGCTAGCCACTGCACCTGAAACACAATGATCCTCACGTATTCCCTCTCAGTAGGGAAAAAGATCAGTTCAGTAAATAGGATGCATCCGGAAATGGGAACATCAGCAGCTCCCGCTTTGGGAATAAATGGCCACTTATACTAAACTCTGGAAATGTGTAGAGAATAAGGTGTCCATCATATTCACTTTGTGTGTCTTGCAATTAGTACTGCTCTGTTGTGGTTCATGCAGTGGAATTGTAACCCATTCCAAAAGAAACTGAAACCGAAACAGCAATGCTAGTTGAACTTTAAGAAGCCTAATCCATCTATGCAGTAGCTATACAAAGGCTGGTTTACGCATCATGGTGCACCTCCTTAAAATATACAGTTAAGAAGGTGAGATTTCCAGCTCTTCGCCCAAGATAATTTATCTCCGGGACAGGTGGCAAAGCAGATAATTTGCTGCATTTATTTCTGATTCAGGGGCCCTTATTAAAGCACATTTTGTTGCAGCAAAATCCCAGGTGATGTGAGCCTGACTCCTCACCAGTGGACATCTGCCAGCCACATGTCAGTCAAGAGCAAAGGGAAATAATTGGTGAATTGCAAGTGACAGACTTAGGAGAGATGTTGACAGTGGGCAACTATTTTTTCCCCTTCACTTTCTGCTTTCTCTTCTTCACCTTCATTATTCATCTGTGCTAAGGCCAGATGTTTATTAAGCCAACCAAAAAGAGCCCAAAATGGTATGCAAGCTTGTGATGCCTCCCGGTCTTTTTCCTTGGGCTAGATGTTGTGGAAGACAAGAGTGGGAAAGAGGGAATGGGGGAAACAAACAAGCAAAACTGGACTTGTGAAGTCAGAGGCTTTCATGGCCGGCATCCATAGTTTTTTGTGGGTTTTTTCGGGCTATGTGGCCATGTTCTAGAAGAGTTTATTCCTGACGTTTCAACTGGACTTGATCTGGATGAAGGAGGAAGGGATGGCAGATATAAAAATATGGCTCCGTTGGGTGGTATACTGGTGTCAGGTTGCAACTGAGGTAGCATCTGTGCTTGTTGAGAACAAAAAAAGACAACCAAAATTTTGTCTTACATTGTTGTAGGCATATAAAATCCAGCTGAAAATGAAATGCTGTCTGTCTCCTATAGTAGTAGTGGCGCAATACAGATGGCCCTTTTGAGCCATCCCCACAAGGTGATTAGGGCTGGGTAGCATGCAGCATTTGCACACTCCCCAGGCCTAGCATGCAATGACGCCTGCATCATTACATAGAGCCGTTTATACGGCGTATGTGATGATGCCGTCGCAACTGCACAGCTTCTATACAGAGTTGCGCAGTTGCGACAGCAAAAAGGCACCCTATGGTGCCTTTTGCCTTCAGAGCATTGCAACTGCGATGATAAAAAGTACGAAAGGGGTGCTCTTTTTTTGCTGCACACCTTTGCCGCAGCATCTAGCGTCTAGGAAGGTATAGAGTCTTGCCCTTTCTAAATTCAATACATTTGGTAAATCCTAGGGCTTCTCTGCTTAAAACAACAGATTTGTGCATTCCTTGCCCAGAAATGTTCCACTTTTAATCTGTGAACAATTGGAGGGTATGGAACAACACTTTGCCCACCGCTGCTGTGAATTAACTATCCAGCTGTTGGAAAGAGGGTATTCACGTAGAACATTTGTTGGAAGCAGAAAGGTATTAATGCTTGGGCAAAGTGATTAATTAGAAAGAGGGGTCCAAATAAATCCTGCCCTTTGTTTCGTTTCTTTGTATCTTTCATTGGTCTGTGTACTCAAGCCTTTTGCTCCCTTCTTACCTGCTGAGGTCAGCACCTACTTTTTCAAGACGTTAATTTTTTGTTCCCTTTGTCTGAGCGTCTATGGGGCTCCAACCCAAATAATGGCTGCTAGTTTGCCCTCCCATGTGAGAACCAGCTTTTAGGGGCTCTTGTACCCAAGTACAGTAGGCTCTTGTTGTCTGCTGGGGCTTGGTTCCTCTTCCTCGCTCCCTTGGATACCAAAATCCATGGATGCTCAGGTCAGGTTAAATACAATGGCATAATAAAATTGTATTTATATAAAATGGCAAAATCAAGGTTTGCTTTTTGGAATATATATATTTATGTGTGTGTGTGTAGTGCACCTGTGCCATAGGCGGGTGTGCCATCCGCAGCTGAAGCCATGCTACGGAAGTAGTAATGGCACATGTGCCTTTGGTACGCATGCCATGCCAGGCCACCTGCATTAGCCCCATTGTTTCGAGTTAGACTATTATTTATGTCAGAAATGCAAAAGATTAGATGTTGTTCTGTCACGTTACTTGGGAAGACCGGATCATGTTCAAAACGCTTTAAATAAAAGTTTGCAGCAGGGCTAGTGCAATACAAGCCTGTGGTAGAAGCAGGAGTAACTCTTCTGTGTGCTTTTTAAGGTAAAAAAGGAAAGTTATGCCTATTGTCTCAGAAAATTCTGATCCCAACATGAATTTTCTGAGACAATAGGCATAACGTTTCTTTTTTACCTTATAAAAACACCCAGAATAATTACTCCTGTTTCTATCACAGGCTCATTTTGCACTAGCCCTGTTACACTTTGCTTAATGTAGACACCAAATATCCCTACAATATTAAATAACAAATAATAAAATCTTTATTTATATTTCCCGCCTCTCCCCATGGATTCTTACAATATTGACCCATACTTTTATTTAAAGCATTTGGAACATGACCCAGTCTTCTCTAGTATCATGACAGAACATCTAAGCTTTTGCTTTTCTGTCTGACATAAATAATAGCCTAAGAGGAACATAAAGAAACACCATCACAAAATCCAACACGTACTATGCTGCCAGAAGAAGCCCGCAGTTTTGTTCCAAAGACAAATGGATAGGAGGGATGTGCTGGTGAGGAATCGAATTAAGAAATACAGAAAGATATGACAAAACACTCTATTTGGGAATATCTCTTTGCCTCGGGGACGGCATCCATGGGGGAACTATATCTATTATAGATACACTCCAAAAATGATGGAATCTGTAGACCAGTTAAACCATTGGTAATAGCAGTTTTGTCATTTATGCTGTTCAGGGCAAATTTTGTACAGTGCAAGAAAATAAAGAAGGGCTCTTTTAAAAGAGAAAAAGCAACGAGGGTTGCCAGGTCTTGGGCTTTCATCTCCCATCCTCAAAGTGAAAGGGAAGACATTCAGGACAAGAACACTGCCTTGAAATGTCTCTCTGTGTGTTTGTGCATTAGCGTCATTTGTTAAACTTGGCGTTTTTTATTTGAATTCGGCTGTGCACAGGTTACTCAATGATACCACCATGGGCTCCCTCTTGCCACACAACCAGGGTCCAACCTCTGTGAACAAATCCCAACCCTAACCTTAACTGTAATCCTTCCTCAGCCTCAAAGGAATGGCATCATGCATGTGACATTGCAAGGGGTCATCCTGAGATAGTAGGTTTCAGCCTGAGATTTCAGGATTTCAGAGATAGTGCTTATGGACTGCACACCCGAAGAAACCACTAGGCTTGTTGTCCCTTTACTGCTTTACTTTGTGGAGCACAGTCACTCTGTAACTGAGTTGAGATTGGGGTGTTAGCAAAGACTGGGGTATTAGAAAATAGTTTTGCTCAAGGAAGAACTTGAATGAATTCTAAAATTAAAAACTCAGCCCCGCTCTCAGGACCAAATGAAGAATTCATATTTCTTCCATTCCTTCGAAGGGGTTTGCTTCCCCTTACTTCTCTAGATATGAGTGTTTCTGATTATAATCAACTCCTAGAAAATGGCCTACATCATCTATCCTTTAGGAAACAAAATGCATCTGAGGAAGTAGACTGACGTCTACGAAAGCTCATGCTGCCAATTTCTTTCTTTCAGTTAGTCCCAAAGGTGCTACGAGATCTTTCTGCCTTTAGGAAACAGTAAGTTTCTAAACAAAGTTTCCAAATACTTTGTTATCAAACGTTTCTGAAGACTGTTTGAGTATGGCTATTTTGCTGCACACCATTATCTGAATTATTATGAACTATATGATGTTTACATAAATATATTTATGTGTTATTCTGTTATAGACCCCAAAGGGCTCAAAATATTTATAGGCCGAAATACTTGTTGCATTTTAATCGCAAAACGTCTCTGCATAGCAACCTAAAACATATCTCTTTCATATGTGAGTCTGAATGCGTTCCAGTGGGCAAAAATGAGATATATTCTTTGGCTTCACAAAATCTTTTATTTAGTATGGTGGAGGGCAAAATTATTGCTGTAAACAATTTTATAAGCAGGACTTGGCCTTCTGAGAACAATAACACGAGGGAGAAAACATTCAGGAGTAATCTGTATTGGTCATGCAGCAAAATACAACAAAATCCCAAATCTACAAAACAACAATACCTTTATTGGATCATAAAATGCATAAAATACATCATGCGAGCTTTCAAAGCTTCACCGGTTTCTTCATCAGACAAAGATGCTAAAAATCGCATAGGAGAAGAAAAATGAGAATTTTAGAGTCACAGACTTACATTTTGGTGTTTGTCCAGGCATTTCTCTGGTGCTCCACCAAACTATATTTCCTAGGATTTCATAGCATTGAGCCATGGCAGCTAAAGTGATGTCAAACCAAATTATTTCTTTAGCGTGGATGCAACCTATTCCCATTCTTGGTCATGGGGGGACCAGGAGAAAATGGCAATAAAACACAGGCAATAACATTTTGAATCCATTGGCAGCAGCACAGTAATTTATTGATATCATTCTAACATTGGGATATCCATGTTCCTTCTCCTGAATGATGTTGACATTTTTATCTGACGAGGAATCCAGTGGAACTGCAGAAGCTTGCATGATGTATTTTGTGCATTTTAGTTGATCCCATAAAGGGGACAATGTTTTCTGGATTTTGTCGTGATGAGCTAGAAGAGTCAGCAATGTTAAAAAACATTTAAAGCACAAAGGGAAGACCAAAGGGCACAACTTGACTCCAACACAGCGCTGGAAGCATAAGTAAGCCAAAGATGATCTTTCTTAACTTTGAAGACACCATTTGTTTTCAAAGTTTATTAAATCAAAACAAATTAAGCGTGGGGTTTGAAGTCAACGGGTTCATTTCATCTTGTGGAATAATCAGATTATGTGTACACTCTATTTGTCCTCCCGGATAAAGGCAAGCATTCTAAGGACCCCAAAAAACTGGCAGAGAGCTACAGCAAAGCAATTAGGTTGTCTCAGTATTGGCACTCTGTCAGCTCTCAAGGTGTCTGTCCTTAGCTACAAAAGACTCTTCTGAGAATTATAATGAGAATCCCTTATAGGATTCAGCTCAATCTGATGCCACCGTGGATTTTGCAGGGCCATACTTTCATCATGGTTTCTGAACTGGGGGATTCTTCTTCAAAATTGGGACAGAAAA
Organism: Urosaurus nigricauda; assembly: GCA_034509955.1. Lineage (NCBI taxonomy): Eukaryota > Metazoa > Chordata > Lepidosauria > Squamata > Phrynosomatidae > Urosaurus > Urosaurus nigricauda. The sequence goes on along the minus strand of JAOEGL010000012.1, from coordinate 20,842,132 downwards.
TTCATACTATAAATCAGAAAGTAGAAATAAGTATTTTATCATCATCATCATCATCATCATCATCACTACCACCAACATAATCGTCTGTTTAATTTGCATGCTACCCTTTTTCCCAGAGTGAGATCCAAGGTGGCTCCAAAAAACCTGTTTTTAAAAATTAACAATAATTTTTTTAAAGAGAATTTTAAAACTTCCAGATTAAACAGTATAAAATCATTCAAAAGATATACAAAGGTTTAAAAATAAATAAAGGACACATCCGAATAAGAACCTTCCCCGCTTGCCCATTAAAAGCCTGCTTAAACCTCCTTGTTGCAACTCTTTGAAATTGTGCCTTCCATATTTCACTTTTGAGTAACTCCCATCCATCATGAACTCCCTTCTGTTTAAATATTCCCGATCATGGGATCGCCCTAAGTTTACTAAAATTAGCCTTCTTAAAGTCTAGAATGCATGTCTAACTACACATGGTTTCCTCTTGCTGTTGTATAGAGCCCACATGATGTAGTGGTTTGAGTGTTGGACTAGGAGCCTTGGAGAGAAGGGAGTTTATCAGATGACGGAAATTGGAAGTATAATCCAATGGCAATCCGAATGCAATCATGGGGTTTCACGTTATTGCGTATTAAAGCATCTCACGCAATTTCGAGCAATGGGCAGTCATTTTTGGGCAATGGGCAGTCATTCTTAACGCATTCCGAACACAATTGAAATTCACGTAAATTCACTAAATGAGCGAATTTACGTGAATTCAAGCTGGCTCCAATTGGCTCCATTCGAAATAAAGAGAAATTCCTCCCATCTGATAAACTCCAAGGGCTTGAATGCCTGCTCAGCCATGAAAACTCACTGGGTGACAGTCACACTCTTCCAGTCTCAAAGGCAACCTCCCAGAACAAATCTTGCTGAGAAAACGCCATCACAGAGTCACTTTAGGGTCTCCATAAGTTAGAAAGGACTTAAATGCACAACAGCAACAGGCAAATACTAAACCAAAGCAACAAACTTTTGACATTCCTGATGTTTTGGCCTAAAACTTTCAGAATACTAGAATTGGAGTTGGAAGAGACCATAAGGCAATCCAGTCCAACCCCTGCCATACAATCGAATCACTCCTTGTCATTAACCCAGTTGAATGGAACTAATGTGAGTTGTAAGCAAAAACTTAGAGAATGCAAAAAGATTCCACCAATGCACTAAACCAGGGGTGGTCAAAGTTTGGCCCATGGGCCACATGCAGCCCCTCCAGGGTCATGTTTGTGGCTTCCAGGGTCCCCCAGGGGTCAAAATGCTTTTGCTCCAAAAACCTCCCAATGACCTCTAATGGTGTGGAGGTCACTTCCACCACATTTGGAGGACCCTGAGCCTTTCAGGGAGGAAGCTATTTCTCCAACACAGAAGAGAAATCCATGCGTGAAGCATAATAATGGTGAGGTTCCTTCCCCCAAAAAGTAGCAAGGTGTAGTAAAATTCAGGATCTCTACCATGAATGGCTGGAGTAGATTAATGCAGTGTAAAGAAGAAGTGTGGTAAGGCCCCTGAATATTTCATGTCTTTCCCCTTTGAATTCTGACCCTCTTATATGTCACTAACCAATGACTTTATATTATGTTCTGCTGTAATGTTGATAAGAAAATCAAAAGAACATCAGAGAAAACTTCAATTGTAAATTAGCAGGACAATTTTCATCTGGCCAACACACTCATAATGACAGAAGGTGAGTCATTTCTCTAAGTATAATAGTATATTAATTTTGATATAGCTTGTCTTCATTGGAACGCTGCATTATTTTGGCCATTGCCCGTTTAATGGAATGAAACAACTTGGGGATTTAGCTGTTCGTCACAGTCAGCATCAATGCCCAACCTGTCCAAAGTTAGTGCATGGTGATGCATGACATTTATTTTGTAATTCATGGTCGATAAACATTTGCTTTGCAAGTGTGATGCACCACCCAGAAAGCCGAAGGAATGAGAGATGCATGACCATCATGCTTCAATCGGTATAAATTACAGTACGCGTAAAGGATAATTCCCAAGCAGTTGCTGGGCAGCGATGTCAGTTATGTGACATCTGAAACACCAAGTCGCTGTGCAGCCCATGGGAAATAACAGATTAAGTTATTTACAGTTCTCGTGGGGAGGTTCTTAGCTGACACTTGTACATTTACAATGGGTAGAGAGTCCAAAAAAACATCCAACTCTGACCTGGCTGGTTTTTAACATTCAGTGCAGCAACAATAACAAAAATACCGCAGTCAGCACAACTGGTTCCTGCAACAGTTAAAATGCTGTTTTTTCCATACTGATGCAAACACTGGGGTGGGGGGAGAGAAAGGGGATGCATGATGTGATGAGTTTGTGTAACTGGTTGTTCATTATTTGTGCAGTATTTTACCAGTGAATGAAAGGACACACTGGTAAAACTCCAGAGCCAACATTTTCTGCCAAATACCCCAGATCTGAGTAAGCTGGACAGGGAACACATGTGCCATGCCTCGCTTGCCCTCTGAGTCTGAAGAATTGGAGGAAGGAGCTGAGAGCCCAGGGGACATGCCAAAGCAGCTACAGGAGGCGAGCCTACAGCCAACACAGGCACCTAGCTCTCACCAGCAACTAGAGTCAAGCTCACCACAGCCTCCCATCCCAGAGGATAATAATACACATATTACCATATATACTCAACTATAAGTCAATCTCATGTATAAGTTGAGGGCAAGTTTTGGGGCCAAAATTATGTATTTTGCCATGACCTGTGGATAAGTCGAGGGTAAAATTTAGGGGCATATAGAAAAGTATCTAAAGGATGAAGCAACGCAAAACAATGTCAAATAACTTCCAAAAGTCCATCAGACATCCTTATTTGTGCTTATTCTTAAGACTGGATGGATGAGAGAGTAAAGGGGGTCAGTGCTTTTAGGACAGATTATACCCTTGATTTTCACTAGGGGATGATTCCTTCTTTTAAATAAGAGTTAAGATACAGTACTTACATTGACCCGTGGATAAGTAGATTCAGGTTTTTTGGGTCAATTTTTTAACCTAAATTTCTAGACTTATACATGAGTATATACAGTAAGTTGCACCTTTATGCAATATTTATACTACAATACATAGGACAATAATTAAATATAAAATTCCTGTTTCAAATTTATGATTAAAAACTTCCTCGATAGGCCTGCCAGAAGAGAGAGATCTTCAAATGTGGTTTATCTTCCAACAGCTGGTTTAGCTGTCGGACCGCTTCCAGCTGGCCATTCAACAGTCTTGGGGCGGCCGATGAGAAGGTCCTATAAATAACGGCTGCCAGTCGGGTTCTTGCAGGCTGCAGCAACTCAGTGTTCTGGGCAGATTGTACGGGACAAGTTGATCCTGTAGATAACCTGGACCTGAACCATGTAGGGCTTTAAAGGTCAAAACCAACACTTTGACTGGAAACTAATTGGCAGTGACTTGAATATGGGTGTAATATGTTTACTTCTGGATGTTCCTGTAACCAATCAGGCTGTCATTTTTTGGACCAACTGAACTTAGCACAAAGGTAGCCCAATGTAAAGTACATTGCAGAAGTCCAGCCTTGAGGATGAGCCAGACATACAGTACCTACCCCCACAAAGAAATTCTAGGAAAGGGAGAGATACCAGCTCATCTTCTGTGGAAGAAGCCTTCCTAGTGCCCTGTTCTTGAATTGGTTGCTGGTTGCCTTGAACATTGCCTGGACTCTGACCAGTCCTTCTGTTTATCCCATTGGACTGCTGTATCAGACTGACTGCAGACTTGTGAAGGACCCAGACTGGATTAAACAGCCACTGCTTTCTCTTCAACTGCATTAGAACTGAGCTACTTGCTTCCTTGCTTAAGATACTGAGAACTGGGAGTTTGGTTAGCTTCTCAAGGGCAAAACAGGATAACATGGAAAACTCTTCTAAGTGCAATGTGCTTGCACGAGTTTTCATGTTTAAAAATATTTCAGTTATAATGGTGGGGAAAGTAATACAGTGGGACCTTGTTATCTGCTGGAGTTTGGTTCCAGGACCCTCCGTGGACAACAAAATCCGTGGATGCTCAAGTCCCATTAAATATAATGGTAGAGCAAAAGGGTGTCCCTTATATAAAATGGAAAATCAAGGTTTGCTATTTGGAATTTATACTTTTTTGGAATATTTTTAAGCCGTGTATGTTTGAATCCATGGATAAAAAATTCCGTGTATAAGGATGGCCGACTGTATGTCCTTTCCCTGAAAGTAGGCAAGCGGAATAATAACCTCTCTTCCAATGATGAGCCCCCTGCCCCAAAAAGTCACTTTCAAGATGTTTGTTCCAATAGTTATGTCTATATAGCCATAAAAGTCCAATGATTTTTCCCCCCTCCAAACCTTTGAAAAGACCACAGAAAAAGTATAAAATGGAAGACAAGAACCTTACATCCCTTTTTTTAAGTTACATGATTCAGATGACAGAATAAAATAAAATAAAAAACCTCACACCCTCAGAGATTGCCCTGGGGTAGATGGTGGCATCTGACACATTCTTTTTTTCCCTGTCTCAGAAGATTATGCAAAGCAAGATGGCAAGAGGCTGGGAGGGAAGAGGGCATGCTATTTCCATTTCCATGTGTTCACTACATCTGCAGAGTCTGACTAGCAATCTCTGCAAGACACTTTGTTCCTATGCTGAAAATAAATGATTATTAATTATGCTAGCAAGCCTACAGGCATTTTCCTCGTTGTTGTGTTAAGATGAAACCCTAGGCATCTTACAATGAAGATATACCGTGTTTCCCCGAAAATAAGACAGTGTCTTATATTAATTTTTGCTCCCAAAGATGCGGCAGGTCTTATTTTAATGGAATGTCTTATTTTTTCCATGAAGAATTCACATTTATTGTTGAACCAAAAAATGAACATTTATTATACACTATATATATATATATATATATATATATATACACATACACACACACAAAAACTTTGCTAGGGGGAGGCCTTAGCAGTTCAGCAAAACCTCTACTGGGTCTTGTTTTTGGGGGGATGTCTTATTTTCGGGGAAATAGGGAACAAAAGTAAAAAAAAAAGTATAAGAAAGGTCACATACACACCCCAAATCCTGAAACCACACACTGAATCATTTCTCTCCTTTCTGATGGTGACTTGTGTTCATTTTAAAACTATTTATTTAAAACAGGTTCTTATGTTGTTGTTGTTGTTGTGTGTCTTCAAGTCATTTCAGACTTAGGTCAACATTATAGTGGGGTTTTCTTGGCAAGATTTCTTCAGAGGAATTTTGCCATTGCCTTCCCCTGAGGCTGAGAGAGTATGACCTCTACTGAGTTTCCATGGCTGAGCAGAGATTTGAACCCTGGCCTCTGAGAGTTCTAGTCCAGCACTCAAACCACTACACTAAGATAGTTCTGTTGCTTGAAAATATAATATAATTTATGATATCTCCTATATTCAATATGAACCATCTCATATTTTCAAGCAACAGAGCAATGTCTCTTTATCCTTTTGCTTGAGAAAAGCAGTTTGTCCATAGACTTCCATTGAAATATATGGAGTTTTCAACTGACGCTCTGTAGTTCCATCATGCCATTTGTAGCGGAGCTTAATACACCAGCTTTGTGTATATTGCATAGCAATGCATGGCAATGACAAGAAAAAAATGATAAGTGTACTTAAAAGAAAGGATCGTTTGGTTTTTTTAAAGTATTAGACACATAAAAAAGAATAAATTAGAGAATGAAAAAAATTACGATGACAAAATCATTTTTAAGTTATTAATTTTTGCCAGGAATAATGCTCTATTTTGTATTCACTAGGTTTTGGAAAGTCCCTCTGGGACTGAAAAAGCTGTGACAAGGAGGTGGAGAAAACTTCTCCTCCCTTCCAAAGTTTGCAGATCTAAATCCGGATCCAGAAGAGGGCATTTCAGCAGGTACTTCTTCTTACCTGGTTGCATGACAAGCAACAGCTGGCAAAATCCCTTCTTCTACACAACCATTGAAGGTACAGGAGCCCTCTCCAGTTTTCACTCTGGCAACCCTAATACGAAGAGCGCCTAAGCTTAAGGAGGCATCTTGCATGGATAGAGTATTTCCTCAAGTGGAGGAGCTCCCCATGGCCATATCTCAATATTCTTGGGGAACTCACCTTTATAAACTTCTGTTGTGTGGCCATCAGGCAAAAAAGAAGGCTGAGTATGGTTTGGGGCAAATTTGAATCATTTTAGTGAGGAGCAAAATTCGGAAGAGGTTGGGGGGTGACATGCTTTTTCTGGGAGCAGCAATTGATGCTCCCACATCCCACATAGGAGTGTGTTGTTTTGTTGGTGGTTGTGTTGCTGTTGTGGCTACTATCTGACCCAGGAGTAGAAGAAGCAGCAGTAGCTCCCTCAATTTCTCATAACACTGCCCCGGATGCAGAGTCGTTCTGGAACGTTTGGGATGTGATAGAATGACGGCTATGGCTTTGCCTTGGAATGCCCTAGAACAAGAGTGAGCAAATTGTGGGCCATGAACCGCATATGGTCCTAAGATCCAATTTTGTGGCTCCTAAACTCATAGAATCATAGCATCCTAGAGTTGGAAATGACCATGAAGACCATCCAGTCCAACTTTGCAGGAACTCACAGTCAAAGCACTCTGACAGATGGCCATCCAACCTCGGTTTAAAAACCTGCAAAGAAGGAGTCTCTATCACTCTCTTCGGGAGTGTGTTCCACTGTTGAACGGCTTTCACCATCAGGTAGATGGAATCTCTTTGCCTGTAGCCCAGATCCATTTCTCCATGCCTCAGTCTCTGGAGCAGTAGAAAACAAGCTTGCTCCATCCTCAATATGACATCCCTTCAAATAGTTAAATACGGCTATCATGTCACCTCTTCACCTTCTTCACCAGGCTAAACATACCCAGCTCCCCAAGTCACTCCTCATAGAGCTTTATGGTTTCCAGAACTTTCACCGTTTTTGGTCATCCTTCTCTGGACATGCTCCAGCTTCTCCACGTCCTTCTTGAATGGTGGTGCCCAGAAATGGACACAATATTCCAGGTGAGGTCTGACCAAAGCAGAATACAGTAGTACTATTATTCCAGCAATACCCCAAAGGCTTCCAACCCTCTTATTCTTTCCAGAGGGGAAAAATGGCACATTTTCAACATTTTTTGCCACAAGCAGAAACTGTATTTCGGCCTAGAAGATACACAATTCACCAGCGATTACAGTGGTAACAGACATAGACATGTGGTGATCAGTCCTGTGGGGAGGAAGGGACCTGAATATTATCCATCATGTGCAGCTGAATTTAGGAATCCTACACTACAAACCAGCCTCTTCCCTCTTTAAATATAAATCTGCTGGCTAACATGATGTTGCTCCTTTGCAGTTGGTCAAGATTTGTATGTATTACATCTCTCGCTTTTGGAGTCTATCTCAAATTGACCAATTTTTCAGTATTCTATAATCATCTCTTCAGGGAAGAGCAATTGTTTCTGTCTGGTTCCCGCTGTTCTTCTGAAAAGGCTGCCCTACCCTCTTTCATGTTGCAAAGAAGGAAAGAAAATCCCTGATAAAACCATTCAGTCTCCTTTTAAGTTCCTCTTCTTTAAATCACTCTGTATCACCCCTCGGAATGCTCCATGTAGTTTGCATGCCTTTTAAAATATTCCTGTTACTAAAAACAAGCAAAAGCAACTTCTTAAAATCATGACGAAATAAGGTCACCAGATGAGATCAAGGGCAGGGGTCCTGTACATTTAATAGTTGTGTGGAAGATGGAATTGCTCCTCCTTCTGCAAGCAACACCTGGAGAAATTTCCTTTTCTTGATGACCACTAAAGGTACCATTAAAGGTAAATTGTCTGATCTACTTTGTATTTCCTGAACTGTTATGTGAACCAGAATACAACTATGCTTCTATTTTTGCAGTTCTCTGAATTTGGAGATGCAGTTATTCATATATATACATACAGTGTGTATACACACACACACATATATATTAAAGGTATGTGTGGACGGAGTGTACACAAAGCACAAGAAATGAACTCCCATAAACAGCATTGCCAGCTGAGACTTCTGGGACTTAAACATCAATACACGGGGAGCACCAGAGGTTTGCCACATCCATCTTAACAAAAAAGTGCTTATAAATAATATTCATTTGGGGGGAACCTGGATACAAAAACACATATGAACTTCCATGTGGACTTTTTAAAAATTGCTCTCAAAAGTGGGAACATGACAGTACGAATCTTTTCATGGAAAAACAACAAATGAAAGTTATCCAGCATCACTTAAATAATTTCAAGTGATTTTGCATTTAAGAGACCATCACCAATGTATTATTATTATTATTATTATTATCTGCAGGCTGATCATTGGAAGTGGCCAGTGAGTACAGTTCAGAACAGCACAAAGAGCTCTAAAAGAAAAGGTGTTCAGTTTGCATGTGCCACATAATGTGTTCCCCCCAGCATCTCTCTGCTCAGTAATTACAAAACAGAAATGTCATCTCTGTCAAATGAGATAAGACACCTCATGCATCAGGACACATGCTGCTTAAAATCAGAACAGGGAAAAGAAAGCATCTGGAGTGAATATGCATTGATTACACTTGCAGGCATTAATCGCTTTGAATCAGAACTGAATTCCGTCAGGGAGGTGGTAAACATTCAAAGAAATCAAAGATGGAAATCATCACTTGGCAAAGCTTTATTCAAGCTCCTATGGCAAATAAGCTTGTAGAAGGACAAAATATCTCTGGGGGGAACTCTTTAAGTAAAGAGGAGGAATCTCAAAATCAATTCATTCAGCATGCTCTGGGGCCACAAACTCTGGCTGTCAGGAGGCGAAAAATGCAAAACGGCGAGGAACAGGAAACGGAGTGTGAACGATTTTAAATAGGGAGAATCAAAACTTGCAACATTTAAACCAGAATCCTGTTGGCCCCTTATGTGTCCATATATTCCCCTGTGGAGACAGCTGGATGTTTTTGTCCAATTCAGAATATCCAGGGGCAGTTTGAGATGGTGGAAACAGATGTCCATGCAGATGTTTCTTGTGCATGAAGGTGCATTGCACATGGACGTTCATTGCATTTGTGTGTGGATGTGCATTGGGCATGGATGAGCTTTACATACAAATGTGCAGGTGTTTGTGCATTTGATAGCACATTTGGTGCTTTGGTTCAGCTGAGCAACTGTTGCCAATCATAAAATCATAGAGTTGGAAGAGACCTCAAGGGCTATCCAGTCCAACTCCCTGCAATACACATTCAAAACACTCAGGACAGATGCCCATCCAATCTCTGTTTAAAAACCTCCAAAGAAGGAGACTCTACCACCCTCCAAGGCAGTGTATTCCACTGTCAAACACCTCTTACTGTAAGAATACAATAACCTCCAAATGGATCAAGGAAAGTACTATGATGGCATACTCTTGAGAAGTTTTAAATCTATAAGTAATTTCATTTTGATAACGTCTTAATGTTTCAGTTTAAAAACATATCACTATTAGGTTTGTTTGTTTTTTAGATTATCAGTGTAGATCTCAGTTACTATGCAGTCCCTTTGAATGAAAAAGAAAGAATATTACAATATTGATTTAACATAACCATTTGAAGACGACCTACTAGATTGAAATGTCCAACTTAAGATCCTAGGAACGGACACCATCATCTTATTTGAGTTGTTTGTATCATTATTGCATCACATCTGAGCTCCATGTGTCAGTATATTGAGTCATTCTGGAATTTATTGTTCTCAATTGCCAATTATATACTACATTGTGTGTTGCATATCTCTCTGGAAACACCTGAAGTGGGTCAATTGAATTTCCATAAATAGTCTTGATTATTGTATAAATACATTTTTTTTGTATCTTTATATTTTCATAGTATTTCCCTTGATCCATTTGGAGGTTATTGTGTTCTTACTGTTAGAGGGGTGAGTGCTGGGGGTTCCCAGTGACTGTTGTAATTGAACAGTTCTTAGGGCCTTATCAGACGGGAAGAATTTCTCTTTATTACGAATGGAGCCAATTTGAATTCACATGAACTTGCTAGTTTAGCAAATTCATGTGAATTCCTATTGCATTCGGAATACATTCAGAATGACTTCCCATTACCCGAAAATGACCCCCCCCCCATTGCCCAAAATTGCATGAGATGCTTTAATTCGCAATAAGGTAAAACCCATGACTGTGTTCGGAATGACTTCCCTTTTGCCCGAAATTGCGTGAGTTACTTTAATACGCAATAACGTGAAACCCCATGATTGCGTTCGGATTGCCATTGGATTATACTTCCAATTTCAGATGTCTGATAAGGTCCTTACTGTCAAAAAGTTCTTCCTAATGTTTAGGTGGACTCTCTTTTCCTCTAGTTTGAATCCATTGCTCTGGGTCCTGTTCTCTGCTCCATTCTCAATATGATATTGTTTCAAATATTTAAACAGGGTTATCATATCACCTCTTAACCTTCTCTTCTCCAGGCTAAACATACCCACCTCCCTAAGCCATTCCTCATAGGGCATAGTTTACAGTCCTTTCACTATTTTGGCCGCCCTCCTATGGACAAACATGAGGGTTGTCTAGCACCATTGATACATAACCCCACATATGAATATTTACACAATGCAACCCCCACATAGGATCTCAGCCCTTGTTTCAGGTCCCACATGTCATGAGTAATAGCCATTGACATAAACCCCCCACCACCACCACCATTAAGTAGTTTAAACCACATTTAGGCTGGTGTCATCATTGCATCAAGTGGAAGCTTTCGTACAAACTCCAGGGGATGTGATAACAGGGACAGGTGAAAATATTACTTTCTTTTGGAAAGAGTTTTAGATTTTAGTAATGTGCGAGAAACCAAAACTGGCAGATTTATCCATCCTACTTATTTAGTAATTAGCTTTATGTCCCTCTTGCCGTCCCATGAATCAGACTCAAGACATCTTACAATAAAACTGAACTAATGTTATTAAACCATAAATGAATGAAATCATAAAAAAATAAAATAAATTAAAACATGATTTTAAAAGACCCCAGAAGAAGGGGAAATATCCTCAAATTCACTTTGTTTTTAAGCAAATGATGCTCTTCCTCTTCTCGTACGTACATAGAGCAGATTAATCATAGTCACAATGAACAGATTTTGTGAGCAATAAAGTCGCTGGAGATCTGATGTATCAGGTGTAATTTTCATGGCAGTGTCAATTTCTCCCCTGGGAAGAAATTTCATTGCCAGCCTTTTCAGGACTGCTGAGACATTTTTCATTTCCCACACGCTCACTCTTCAATCCTGTCCACTTTCAAGCAGCGGAAGGTAGGCTCTCTCCTGGCAGGACGCTGCAATGGATATTCTGCAGATAAATAGAAAAGCAGTGGTTACATCTCATATCAGCATCACAGATTTGCAGGACTGTAGAGTTGGAGAGGACTTGGAGGGCTACCTGATCTAAACAAACACACCCATGTAGAGTCGGACATACCCATGTTGCAGAAAATTTATAGTTAAAGCATTCCTGACAGAGGCAATCTAAAATCACTTTAAATGCCTTGAGGGAAGGAGAATCTGCAGTGTCTTTTGCAGAAGTCTATTTCAGTGTCAAACAGTTCTTACTTTAGGTAAGGTAGACATTGTAAAACAAGAAATGGAACATATAAACACTGCAATACTCTGGGTGAGTGAGGTAAAGTGAGGAAGAATTGAACATTTTCAATCAAACAATTAGACAATATTTTACTAAGGAAATGAAAAGGGAAGAAGAAATGGGATGGCCTTAATAGTGAAGAGAGATAAAGCAAAAGCGGTCATGGGATATAATGCAAATTCTCAGGAATACTTACTTACTCATTGTCTAAATTTACACTCCAACGACAGAGGCAGAAACTAGATGAAACTGAACGATTCTACACTGGAGCCCAGAGGAAACTCATCACACACCAAAACAGAACTTCTTGTTAATCATAGGCAATTATGCCAAAATGCATAATCAAAAGTGCAAAATAATGCATTGGGGGGGAAAAAAAGAAACATTGCAGGATACTTTTTTGTGAGATCAAGAAATAATGCAGGGAAGTGACTGTTCAAATTTTGTGAGGCCAACAATTTGTTCCATGTAAATACATTATTCAGGGAGCTAAAGAGATGACTGTATACATAGACTAAGTTGGAGAGCACACTGAGTGATCAAGGGGAAAAAATAAACAGATGATTGGAGGCACTACACAGAAAAACTATGAAAGGATGACAGAATTAATCAAAGAAAAACATTTTGTCAATGAACTTACAGTTCATTAGAAAGGGAACCTGAAACCACTCTCAAAACCCTTGGGAGAAGTAAATCATCAAGTATAGATGGCCTATTAATAGAGTTGTTTCAAGCTTCAGAGACAGAATTCATTCAAAGTTTAACTAAAATCTGCAAAGAAATATGGAAAACAAAGCAATTGTCCACAGTTTGAAAACATTCAATATACATTCCAATCTCCCAGAAATGGGATACCAGGGATAGCACTATCAGACCATTACATTAATCTCCCATGCAAATAAAGAGATACTAAAACCAAGTTTTTTTCCCATATATGGAGTAAGAAATAAGAGAGTCCCAAACTGGGTTCAGAAAAGGAAGAGGCACTAGAGATTATATTACAAACAAGTTGGATAATGGAGCACACCAACAAATTTCAGAAGAAAATCAACCTGTGCTTTATAAATTATAGCAAAACCTCTAACAGAATGGCTGTGACCCAACATTTGATTAGCCTGATGAGTTGTACTTAAGATGAGAAGCCAGTGTAAGGATTACATATGGAAAACAGAATTATTATTGATTTATAAATACACTGTTTCAAGTTGGCAAGGGGTTCAACTGGGGTCAACTGTTTGTTTAATTTATATGTAGAACATTGTTTGGAAAGTTGGATTAGACTCAGAGGAAGGAGGCATCAAAACGGGAGAAAAGAACATCAACATTTTAAGATATGCAGATGATACCATACTTTCTCTACCCCACCCCAGCACTGAAATAATTGAATGCAAACTACATTTGCACTTTTAGTTTGCAGCAAGTGAAGTAAGTTGAGAACAAAAGGGAAAAGTGGGAGGAGAGGAGAGAAACTGGGACATTTTTAAAGCAGCTGGGGGGGGGGGGGAATGGGATGACAGAAGATTAATCAGAACTGTCCTTGCCAAATGAGAACATTTGGAGGGTATTCCGCTAGAGCCCCAAAGCAACTAGATCAAACCATTGCCAGCCCCTGGCCTGCCTGTTTATCATCGTCATCCCCAAGAGGTTCAGAGTGTGTCTGTGCAGCTCTGCAAGAAATTGCAGGTCTGGTGAAAGTGGTCCACAGCAATAGCTAGCAGCAGACCAGTCCTATCAAATGAGTTTATCACATGGGAAAAATTTCTCCCAATTTCGAATGGAGCCAATTCAAATTCATGTAAATTTGCTAGTTTAGCGAATGTACATGAAATCTAATTGCGTTCGGAATACGTTCAGAATGACTTCCCATTGCCTGAAAATGACCCCCCATTGGCCAGAATTGCGTGAGATACTTTAATATGCAATTACGTGAAACCCCATGATTGCGTTCGGAATGACTTCCCATTGCCCAAAATTGTGTGAGATACACTCATATGCAATAACATGAAACCCCATGATTGTTTGGATTGCCATTGCATTATATCCCCAAATTCTGTTGTATGATAAACTCCAAAATGTCTCTGACATAAAATTTACACATGTGGCATAGCTTGTAACTGATGGCTTGGTCCACCTTTCAGGGTCATCTGCTTTGTTGAAGATCACCTCTTGCATGTAGCAGGGGCTTAACTCCTCTAATTGTGGCTCCAACCTTCTCAATGGAGATTATCGCACACAATTTTTTTGCCTGATCCGGGCACGGGATGGGATCAGGCTGCAATGGGGGAAAATGAGCATTATTGTACATGAAATTGCTGCTGCTCTGCCAGTCCACCACCACTCATCCCCGAGCCGCACTTATGCCGCTGATTTTGGTAGTATGGAAGCTTTCTGTCCTTCAAAATTGGCTGGCTCAGGAGTTTCACACATGAAAACCAATACCTGTGTAGCCAAGCAACATCAGAGTGTGGTTAAGATGGCAAAAGTTATTAATGAGGAAGAACAGACAAGCTAGAAGCTGCTGCTGCACTTTGCTTTTGCCTGAGCCTACTGGGAAAGGGAAGGATAAGATTCCACTCCTTGTTCTCCCTCACCCTTGCTGAGTTAATTGAACTCTGTTTGCAGCAGTTGAATTAAACAAAGAACAAAAGGGCGGGAATGAGAGGGGAAGGAGGAAATTGACACATTTTAAAAACAACTAAATAAGTGGGAGGACAGAATTAGGAAGGCTGGAAGGTATGGAATTGATTAACTTTTATGTTATGTTTTAATTAAGATTTTGTTGTTAATTCTCTGTTAGCATTGTTAAGCACTATGGTCCGATCTAGATGGGCCCTAAAGAGCACAATTAGGGCTCTTTAGTGCGCCGTCAGGGTTCGTGAGCGCGCAGCGTTCGCACGCTCACAAACCCTAGCACGTGATGACCCAAGCGTCATCACTTAAAAGCATTTAGACGGCATGCATGTGTGCACTGAAGCAACTACGCAGCTTCTAGATGGAGCTGCACAGTTGCAGTGGCAGAAAGGGGCCAAACGGCGCCTTTTCCTTTAATTGCACTGCATCTGCGGCACAAAAAAGGAGCTGGATTTCCCTGCTCCTTTTTTGCTGCGCAGCTTCACCGCTGCATCTAGCTGCTGCGGTGAAGCTCCGCAACAAAAAAATGTGGCTACAGACCACCCTTTTTGGGTGGTCTGGAAAGCCCCTGCGAGTACCTTTTGGGTGCATATGTTAAATAAAGAAAACTTTTTGCTATTGGTTAACTGATTATGGAGATCAAAGTAGTGGACTAAATCGATCTTCGGTTTGGCTCAGCAGGGCTTTCCTTGTGTTCGTATTTCCTTTTGCTAAAAAGAACAGCCCTGTAGGGAAAACTTGAGGATATCTCATGAAGGCTGCAGTCTTATACACACTTACCCGAGCGTAAGTCCCATTACATTCAACGGGGCTTATTTCTGAGTTGAACAGAATTGCACTGTACGTTGTTTTGCATTTGGATAAAGTTTCACTTGTTAGACAAAAGCTATTGTAGACAAGAATTTGGCACCATGATTTATTGCTTCCATTCTACCCGTGTATCCAATTTGCACACATGTGCCTTCACAAAATACTCCATTTGGCAGCCATCCCACTCACCCACCTTGAAAATATAACTAAAGACATCTCGAACTAATGGAATATTAACCATCGAATCAACCGTCAATCCATCTGCATTATTGTAATTTTTATATTCTGTCCTGATTTTCTTCTTTTCTCCCCCCACATTGTAAAAGTGATTTAAAAAAAAATGGTAAAGTATCTGCCAAAGTATGTAAAACTGCATGCTAAGAGCAATAATCAGTAATGTTTACAAAGTATCATCTACAAATGTGAAATTTTGCAAAGGGGGAGGAAAACGAGAAATATATACATTTCAACCCTAGTGGGGAATACCAATGGAAAGACAAAGGAAAGTAAATGCAACAAGTGATGAATACAAGCAAATGCCGGTAGCCATGGTGTAGTTGCAAACTTTGAAATGCAGGGCCTCATTATGATCATTATGATAATAAAAATAATACATAATAAAAAATACAAGTATGACATGTATGCACCTCAATGAGAAGTAGTGCACAGTGTGATGTCCTATTTGTTAGGTTTAACTGAGAATTACAGAGAAGGACTAGTGAAAATTTGACTATTGCTGATAGCTAGGATATTTGTTTGTGGGGTTTTTTTTAAAATCTATTTTTAAACATCTTCATAGATTAAAAGGAAATAATATGAGATTTAAAGAGAATCCTAATATGAGTGATGAAAAAGCAAAACTGAGACTTTTGCCCCCGTGTGTGTGTGTGTGTGTGTGTATCTGCATTTAGGAAAATAAAATGAATTCTTTTTAAAAAAAATCACAGAATATATACAAATTTCTGTGTGGGGAAAATACATACAGGACTTGAGCATACTGTATATACTTGACTCTAAGTCAGCCTCATGTGTAAGTCAAGGGCACGTTTTGGGGGCAAAATTAGGGATTTTGATATGACCCATAGATAAGTCAAGGGTAAAATTTAGGGGCATGTAACAAAGGATGCAAAGGATGACACAGAGGAAAACAAAGTCAAAGAATGTACAAAATTCCAGCAAACATTAACTGTGTTCATATTAAAGGCTGGATGGATGAGATAAATAGAGGGAGGTCAGTGCTTCCAGGGAAGATTATGGTCTTTCCTTTCACGAGGGTATGGTTCCTTTTTAAAATAGGTATTAAAGTATAGTACTTCAATTAAGCCATGGATAAGTTGACAAAGGTTTTTTGGGGTCAATTTTTTGACTAAAATTTCTAGACTTATATATGAGTATATACAGTACTTTCCAGTTGTCTAGATTTGATAGGGATAGTCCCAATGAATTCTCCATCGCCCCACTTTCTCAGCTACATTTAAAACATTTCAGTTTCTCGTTCCTCTTCCTACCTCAGTTATATGCATTCAATTATATCACCGATGGATATAAAGGAAGGAAGAATCTTTTCCTTCCAGTAGGCAAAAGCAAACTGCTGCAGCCTTTCCTAGCTTGTGTATTCTCTCTTATTAATAAATTTTGCCATCTTGACTTTTAAAAAGATGTTTTAATAATAAACAAGGATTTTGGGGGGGGGGGGGGATTGTTTGGTTAGATGGTTGGTTTGGTTTGGGTTTTTTTAATCCCTCTTAATAACAGTTGCAAATAGTTACTCCAACATACAAAGCAAAACTCAACAAGACACATTAGTTTGGTGGGAATGTAATAATGCAATCATACACAAATTACAATGGGGCTAGAAGTTACAGTCTGCAGCTGGTTTCAATTTGCTGCTTTGACCTTTAGCTGAAAAATGAATTTTAATAAGCAATTGGCTTCAAGAATATCTTTCACTTCCAGACCAATATTGAAATGGTTTAAGTGGTTTAAATAATTGAGGTGTAGCCTTGTCTAATCTTTGTGGTTTAGTTTTGATCTAGAGTAGGGTGGACAACTGCAGCCTTGCAGATTGTTATTATTATTATTTTTGGAGTGAAATATACTCTCTAATTGTAAGCATCAAAAGTTTAATTTTTGAAAAACCATTGGCTATTCTAACTAGGAATGTTAGAGGTCCAAAGTGCCTGCATGGTCACAGTTGCCTATTCCTGATTTAAAATACACTTGGCTCTTTTCACCAAATATTTTACCAAAGATATGAAAGTTTGTAGAATCTATTCAATGCATTTATTCATTCATTAACAAGCTTTTGGAGGGGAGGTAATATTCTTAGTCATTCATTTGGTGACAAAGCAGAGGAGTGGGGCAGAGAAAGGGCAAAATGCTGCTTGAAAGGAGTGCAGCCCAATGGATGTTGGTGATTTCTGTGTTAGAGCAGTGATTCTGTTCCACATTATAGGGAAACCGGCAACCCCTTTGGAATTTTATCACATTACACCTTGCAGAAGTGCTTTGAGGCTTTTGCTAATACTATTAAATTTTTAATTAAGAGAATGAATCAAGGAGATATAGGAATTTTAAAAAATAAGACCCCTGCCATGGGCCCTTGGATTTAGGATCTCCTGATGAGGACATTTGTGAAGGCCAAGATTCTCAGTTATCTCCATAGAATCCAACAAAACACTTTCCATTCTTATTTTGTCACATCTGATCACAATCTGATCAGGTCTGATGTCATGCCCAGCCTGGAGGATGACTCGGAGGACTCAGAGGATGAGCCAGAGCCTCTGGGACCTGAGCCTGCCATTGGAGAGCCTAAGGCAGGTCCTAACTCTTCTTTAGCAGAGTCTGGAGCCTCTCCAGAGGTTCAGCAGCCAAGTCTGCCTGTGGCCAGGTCTGTGGACACAGAGAAAGATCAGGGAAGGGGACCCACCTTCACGGAGTGTCGAGTTGAAAAGGAGGGCCTTTGAACGTCGCAGAGGCTTTATCAGAAACAAGCTGCTTATCAGACACACCAGAACACCTGCTGCCTACCCATTCAGTCAGCTGGAGCATGTGCATCCAGTGGCCAATGATTATCTGACCCTCTTGAGGAAAGACTCTGTTTCTAGCTCCTGAACCCTAAATTTTATTTATATACCGCTTTTCCAAATTAGATCAAAGAGGTGTACAAGTAAACAAAATTGCAACAATGAAATGTACATACACAATTCGTAAACAATAAAATTAATTTAATATATCAAAAAATACCCATAGTGCAATATCAATAAAGCACGTCCACAATATTACCCATACACAGCATCAGTTTAAATCTCATACAATATAGTAACAATAAAACAATTTGCAATATAACAGAATCCGCCAGTCAGTTACTATACAATTACAAATTAAAACAAAAATAAAATAAACAATCGCAAACCCAAAAACTTCCGCAGAGAAGAAAGGATATTTCGGCGCTAGCGCTGTTATTGGGGGAAAGTCCGGTAGGCCGGGTTAATGGAGTGCCGCTCCCACCAGCACTCCACACCTCTGGTCCTCCCGGCGCCCCGCCCCGAGAGTCCTCCGCTGCACAGCCAGGTGTTTCCATGGCGCAGGTAAGGCACTGGCGCTCTCCCTCTTCTGGGGCCTGGCAGGCCAGCTTTTGAAGGGGACGCAGCTCCCACCGGCGCCCCGCCCTGAGAGTCCTCCGCTGCATGGCCAGGTGTTTCCATGGCGCAGGTAAGGCGCTGGCGCTCTCCCTCTTCTGGGGCCCGGCAGGCCAGCTTTTGAAGGGGACGCCGCTCCCACCGGTGCCCCGCCCCAAGAGTCCTCCGCTGCGCGGCCAGGTGTTTCCATGGCGCAGGTAAGACGCTGGTGCTCTCCCTCTTCTGAGGCCCTGCAGGCCAGCTTTTGAAGGGGATGCTGCTCCCACCGGCGCCCCGCCCTGAGAGTCCTCCGCTGCGCAGCCAGGTGTTTCCATGGCGCAGGTAAGGCACTGGCGCTCTCCCTCTTCTGGGGCCCAGCAGGCCAGCTTTTGAAGGGGACGCCGCTCCCACCAGCGCCCCGCCCTGAGAGTCCTCCACTGTGCGGCCAGGTGTTTCCATGGCGCAGGTAAGGCGCTGGTGCTCTCTCCCTCCCCTCCCTCCCCCTCCCCTGCTCCTTTCCATCCACGCCCTCCTGATCCCTGTTTCTCTCCGTCCTTAGCACTCCCCCCACCTAGATCTCTCCTGGGAGGAAGCAGGGGGCTTCCCTCAGTCCGGAGGGGGGCACGGAGCCAGGGGGCAGTGGCTGCCAGGGCCTGTAAGTTGCTCTCTCCTGGCAAGGTGCCCTTCCCTCTGGGTGCATGCGCTACCCACCCACCCCGCCACAGCCAATAGCTGCCCACTTCATTCCCCTCTCTCCGAGTCGCCCTGAGAAAGAAAGTTCCTTCCCTCTGCTCCCTCTGTCTTCCATACTCTCTCAACCTCTCCTTCCCTTCCTCTTGCCTGTCACACTCTCTCACCCTCTCCTTCCCTCACCCTTCCCTGCCACACTCTCTCAGCCTTTCCTTCCCTCCCCCTTCCCTGCCACACTCTCTCAGCCTCCCCTTCTCTCCCCCTTCCCTGCCACACTCTCTCAGCCTCTCCTTCCCTCCCCCTTCCCTGCCACACTCTCTCGGCCTCTCCTTCCCTCCCTGTTCCATGAGGCAGAGGGAAGGCCCAAACCATGGGGGGACCCTGTGCTCCCTCTCTCTGCCCCACTGCTTCGGAGGAAGCCCTGCTGACCGAGTCCCAAAGCAATGGGGCACAGGGAAGGCTCATACAGTTGGGGGACCCTGTGCTCCCTCCGTTTGCCCCACTGCTTTGGAGGATGCCCTGTTGAGCAACCCCCAAAGCCATGGGGCACAGGGAAGGTGCAAATGGGGGGACCCTGTGCTCGCTCAGTGTGCCCCACTGCTTTGGAGGAAGCCCTGTTGAGCAACCCCCAAAGTCATGGGGCACAGGGAAGGCTTAGACAGTGGGGGGACCCTGTGCTCCCTCCGTCTGCCCCACTGCTTTGGAGGAAGCCCTGCTGTCAGACCTCCAAAGCCATGGGGCACAGGGAAGGCGCAAAGAGTGGGGGGACCCTTGCGCCCTCCGTCTGCCCCACTGCTTTGGAGGAAGCCCTGCTGAGCGACCCCCAAAGCCATGGGGCACAGAAAAGGCGCAGACAGTGGGGGGACCCTTTGCTCCATCTGTCTGCCCCATTGCTTTGAAGGAAGCCCTGCTGAGCGACCCCCAAAGCCATGGGGCACAGGGAAGGCGCAAAGAGTGGGGGGAACCTGTGCTCCCTCCATCTGCCCCACTGCTTTGGAGGAAACCCTGCTGAGCAACCCCCAAAGCCATGGGGCACAGGGAAGGTGCAAATGGGGGGACCCTGTGCTTTCTTTCTCAGGGTGACTGGGAGAGAGGAGAATGAAGTGGGCAGCCATTTGCTGAGGCATGCCAGAAGGGAGGAAGTTACAGGCCCTGGCATCCCCTGCCCCCTGGCTGAGTGCCCCCCCCCCAGACTGAAGGAAGCCCCCTGCCAGATCCCAGGACAAAGCTAGTAAGTGGGGGGAGTGCTAAAGACGGAGATAAGGAGGGATTGGATGGAAAGAACTGAGGAAGGGTGGAGGGCTTGGGTCTTCGACTGAGGAGGTGGACGGAGCATCTGCTTCTCATTGCAGTCCATGTGGCACACCTCATCACGGTCAATGTGGCACACCTAACTGCAGTCCATGGGCTCCCATTTGTCATTGCTGGCCCAGTTGTGCGGCTGGTGCTCCTTGTGGTTGTATGGACTGCGCCGGCCCCAGTGCCACACTCGTTTGGGCTCCTCCTGCCAGTTGCCTCGCTCTCCTAACAAAGGAAGGGAAGAGGGAAAAGACTCAGGATTCTTTCAAACAGGAGGAATTTCTCCCAATTCCGAATGGAGCCAATGCGGATTCATGTAAATTCGCTTGTTTAGCGAATTTACCTGAACCCCTGCTCCGTTCGGAAGGCATTCGGAATTACTTCCCATTACCCGAAAATAACCCCCCCTTGCCCAAAATCGCGTGAGAAGCTTAAATTCGCAATAATGTTAAACCCATGATTGCATTCGGAGTGACTTCCCTTTTGCCCGAATTTGCGTGAGAAGAATTAATTCGCAATAACGTGAAACCCCAGGATTGCGTTTGGATTGCCCTTGGATTATACTTCCAATTTCCCACATCTGAAAGAGCAGTCAGTCTCTTCTGCAAGACACCTAGGAGTTGATTATTTTCTGAAGGCTTGTCCTAAACAGGATTTCATGCAACCTTTGGGGTTCTGCCTGAGCTGAAAAGGGAATTTTTTCCAGTAAGAGGAATCTCTTGTGAGCACACATAAGTAATGTGTAGTTTCCATGCTGTTTTACAGGTTGCTTCTGTGATGCAGCAGGCAGGCAATTGCATTTTTATCATTTTACTGGGTATTTTTTAATCTTATGAAGGATTAATTATAAAATTATACATCAGTGGATGGCTACATACAAATTCAGTTATTTCTTACTGGTAACGACATTTAAAGTATGTATCTACACTGCAGAAATGGAGTAGTTTGACACCACTTTAACAGCCATAACACAATGTTAGGGGATCCTGGATTTGTAGTTTTGTGAGATATTTAGCCCACTCTTTCAAAGAGTGCTCCACCAAACTACAAATCCTAGAATTCTATAGCATTGAGCCATGGAAATTAAAGGTGGTGTCAAAACCCTTTATTTTGGCAGTGTGCCGGCATGCAAGACCCCCCGAAAGCCTGAAATCTCAATAACAGATGGAGCCCTTCTCTTCGTATACACCAGGCGGGAGAGTTGAAAAAGCTTCTTCTGGAGAAGCATGAAAGGAAGAGGAGCCCTCTCCAGTTTTCATTCCAGCAAGCCTACAGAACAAATACTTCAGAAAGGGCCTTCTTTTCTGTGGCTCCCTCAATGTGAAATTCCATCTCTTTGGATATCTGACCATTACTGAGAAATAAAGGAAGGTTCGGAATCAGCTTCTGCCTGGTCTCTTACCTGCCCGATTGAAGTTGCCTTTGTATGGCATCTTGGACTTGTGGCCTTCCTCTCCAAGCATTTGGAGAAGAACAGGGGGAAGCGGCTGGTGGACCTTCAAAAGAGGTTGGAAAGGGAGAAGTTAGTAGCAAGCTTGAGAGCAAACTGGCCAAAAAGGATTCTGGGTACTGACCGATTTACCTGAGGGCAGCATAAGAATGGAAGGTGGTGATTTCCCTAAATTCCACCTCCCCATATCTGCAGGACAGTAAATAAACTCTAGGTTCTAATCTGAACTCCAGAGGAATTAGCAAAGGTACTACATCCAATGCAAGGAAAGCACTGGGGACAGTCTTTGGACTAAAGCCCAGGGCAGATTCACTGCCTGCTAGCATGAATGCTCCTGGGTCTACATTCTCTTAGATATTGGGCTATTGTTTGACTAACAGAAAATTAGATTGGCATTTTGAAATGACAGTAAAGTGGTCCCACCACATTCGCTAGGGTTAAGGGCACAGGACCACCGTGAATGTGGAAAAACTGCAAATCATAAAAACATTCTATTTTTAACTGAGAGAACACCGCTCTAGGACGCTCTAGGTCCTCCTGTGGAATTGTGTGACCAACATCTGCCAGACATTCACCATAGAACTGTGCTGGAGGAGTTGGAAATGCCTAGTGGATTTTTCTGGAATGTCTTACTCCTGTCCTTCAGTGCAACTTTTGATTCAATGAAAGGAAATAGTAATAACTATATCTCCTGTGAAAGAGCTGGCTGACCCGTGTAGGAAATTGGCAGGGAGGCCTATGCAACACTCCTTCTGGCTGGCTCAAAAGTACCTTCTCGCAAGATCAGCCTGCAACGCTCATCCTTCCAAGTAAGAGGCTGCACCCTGGGATCCACCCAAAATGGGATCCACTGGCTGTTCTTCCAAAGGCCAGCCTTCCTCCAAAATCCTAGCTACTGGTGCCTTTAGTAAACTGGGACAGGAGAGACAGTGATGATGGGATCCAGTGCTCCCCTAAATGGGGTGCTTCCAGCTGGTCCTATTTGCATCCTTAAATGAGCTTCCTTTCCCATCTCTGGTCAAAGAGAAAAAGAGGAAGCCCTGTGCAAAGAAGTAGAACAAGTCCATTGAGGGCAAGGATGAGCAGGGGAATGAAGTCTCTCATCAGCATTCAGATAACCAGCTGGATAAAGGGAAGGGTTGGTCTTTCTAGCAGTCTCTTGGTCCTCTCCTTCAGTGCAACTTTTGGTTCAAGTTGACCATAGAGTTGCATTGGAGGACGTAGATATTCCTATAGACAGTTTATTAACACAATCTGTGAATAATCAAATCCGCAAAAGTCAAAGCCGCAAATGTGGAGGGATGACTGTATGTTTTATTTTCAGAAAGAGGCTCTAAATGGGGAATGTATCCAGCTAGCAGTTAAAGGTGTGAAGTGGAAGGCTTTCACAGCTGGGCATCCAAAATTTTGTGGGGTTTTTGGTCTATGTGGCCATGTTCTGGAAGAATGTATTCTTCCAGAACACAGCCACATAGCCCCCAAACCACAAAAACAAAAACAATTAAAAGTGTGTGTGGATGTTTTCCTAAAGGATGTGTTTTTTGCTCACTTATTTGTTTCTTTATTCAGAAAGCCTATATTTTTTCCATTCATCGAAAAACATCCCCTGGACATTTAACACATCTCCCTCGCACATTCTGATTTCCAATCTCACCTCCTCATGCATGGCCAACTTCTTCAAGAACTTGGCTCTCTTAATGTTTAACCGTTCCTTCTTCAATGCTTCCCCCTGTTCTATGTACTCCATGGGCTCACTGGGAGGCATCTGAGGAGGAGAAGGAGGACCAGGAGGCATCTGAGGAGGAGGAGGACCAGGAGGCATCTGAGGAGGAGGAGGAGGACCAGGAGGCATCTGAGGAGGAGAAGGAGGACCAGGAGGCATCTGAGGAGGAGAAGGAGGACCAGGAGGCATCTGAGGAGGAGGAGGAGGACCAGGAGGCATCTGAGGAGGAGGAGGAGGACCAGGAGGCATCTGAGGAGGAGAAGGAGGACCAGGAGGCATCTGAGGAGGAGGAGGAGGACCAGGAGGCATCTGAGGAGGAGGAGGACCAGGAGGCATCTGAGGAGGAGAAGGAGGACCAGGAGGCATCTGAGGAGGAGAAGGAGGACCAGGAGGCATCTGAGGAGGAGGAGGAGGACCAGGAGGCATCTGAGGAGGAGGAGGAGGACCAGGAGGTATCTGAGGAGGAGTAGGAGGACCGGGAGGCATCTGAGGAGGAGGAGGACCAGGAGGTATCTGAGGAGCAGGAGGAACGGAAAGCATCTGAGGAGGAGGAGGACCGGGAGGTATCTGAGGAGCAGGAGGAACGGAAAGCATCTGAGGAGGAGGAGGACCGGGAGGCATCTGAGGAGGAGAAGGACCAGGAGGCATCTGAGGAGGAGGAGGAGGACCAGGAGGTATCTGAGGAGGAGTAGGAGGACCGGGAGGCATCTGAGGAGGAGGAGGACCAGGAGGTATCTGAGGAGGAGAAGGACAGGAAGGCATCTGAGGAGGAGGAGGAGGACCAGGAGGCATCTGAGGAAGCGGACCGGGAGGCATCAGAGGAGGAGGACTGGGAGATATCTGAGAAGGATTGGGAGGCATCTGAGGAGGACTGGGAGGCATCTTAGGATGAGGACCGGGAGGCATCTGAGGAGGTGGACCAGGAGGCTCTGGCCTCTTGGCTCCCTCAGACTCTTCCTTCTCCTTCTTTTCCTGTGGAGAGCAAAAGAGGAAGTAAAGCACTGGAGCTAGTTTTTTTCTTTTTAATTTTAATTTGAAACCTTTTGATTGGATTAAAAAGATATATCAACAAAATTAACCAATAATTATTAAATGTACATATAAACCAATACATCCTACATCCACTAAACTAACATAGACCTTCTTCTGTTTTAATCTCACATATTTTTGGAATATAGGTTTAGCCCACTTAAATCACACTGGTTTAAATTTGCAAGGAGATCTTGCGGCACTTGTGAGAGTAACTGAGCAAATTTTTCGAAGCATAAACTTTTGTCGACTTCGTCTCCTTCCTCAGATGCATGGAGTCAACGGGTGCCCAGGAAGGACCTTAGATCCCTCCAGAGCACCATCTCACTCCATGCATCTGTGGAAGGAGATCAAGACTACAAAAGCGGATGCTACAACTTCTTCTGAGGGCAGAGGACCTGGTCCAGCACCCCTTGGGGGCCATTCCCACTGAGGTTTATATCGGATCATGGGGAAGCATGATCTGGTTTAAACCACTCTAGTTTCCATTGGAATCGATTCGGCAAGGGGTTTTAAGGTTTTCCCCCATTTAATCCGCGTCAAAAAGGAGCTGGGTTTTACTGCTCCTTTATGGGCTGAAATCGATTTATTTGGGAATAAAAGGATTCAGCCCAGTGGGAGCCACTAGCGACCGGGAGATGACGGGGCAGCTGCAATGGCCCCTGCCATCTCCCGGTCTCCGGCCTCTCTTCCTTCCTCCTCCCTCCTCCTCCACCCACATTCTCCCTTCCCCACCCACACCGTTTGATCGCATGATCCAAGGGTGGCAGTGGCCTCAGAGGGACCCCATGGGTTCCTCCCCTTCCACTCCTTCCCTTCCTCTCTCCACTGGCCTACCTGGCTGGGGGCTGGTGGTCCGATAGCGGTGGCAGCAGCAGCGACGGCATCCCTCTCCTCCGGTCCTCCTCCTCCAGGCTGGACCTTTCTCTGCTGCCCAGCCTGCCTCTCCGG
Source organism: Urosaurus nigricauda (assembly GCA_034509955.1). Classification (NCBI taxonomy): domain Eukaryota; kingdom Metazoa; phylum Chordata; class Lepidosauria; order Squamata; family Phrynosomatidae; genus Urosaurus; species Urosaurus nigricauda. The sequence continues at coordinate 20,816,280 of JAOEGL010000012.1, read as the reverse complement.
GAGTTCTCTGCCCCGGTAGGCCTCCGTAGGAGGAGGCCTGGGCAGATGGAGACAGGCAGGCAGGCACTCCTTTCCCTCCTTCTTTTTTGTGGCCAGATTCAACAGATAGTCCAGATGGGCTTGGAGCTGCCTCCCCTGTGGTGTTCCTTCTGGCTCAACTGGCAGCATCTTTGGATGGGAAAATACACAAAAACAAAATAAAATACCACATCTTTTTTTTTAAAAAAAAGACTCCCCTAGATGTGTGTTTATTTTTGTTAGGAATTCACCAGTAGAAAGCTGGTATTTAAATAAACCTGACTTCCCTCGTAAAATTCATTGCACGGCTCTCACTAAAGACAAAAGTCAGTGTCCAGTTGTGGCTAAACCCCTAGTGGCTTCCATCCTAGTGGGACAGTGAACCATATTGGTTTTCATCTTGACTATCCAAAAGCAATGAATTTATTATGGAAAAGAGAGTTCAGTAACATGTTTGGAGTGGATTTAATGCTCCGTGCACAACCACTCACCCAGACAATCTTGTAAATTAAATGGCATCCTCATTGAACTCAATGGGATATAGGACTGCAGGGTGAGGCTCTGAGCTTGGCCAAAAAGACAATGCAGCCAATTGCCTGGCCTACAGGGACCATGAATTGAAATTATTGCTCCAGGCTAGATTAGAAACTTTCTTTGCAGTTTGGAGAACTTGCAAAATGAAATTTTAGATCTTCATGAAGCAAAATTGCACTGCTAGAAAAGAATTGCTATCCTTGCAGCAGAATATGGGAGATTACAAAGTGCTCGGGAGGTATAGATGTTCTGTGCACCAGTTGCCCCCAGAAAAAAAAGTTGATGATCAGATTGCAAAACTACAGTTCGGTTTCCCCCGGCAGGTTCCCATATTAAGCTTACAGTTTTGCATTATCACGGCATCAGTACTGACCGGATGTCTTTTACTTTAAGGGTGAATTCACGTTGGGGAGAAATAACTAACTGCTTTTAGAAGACAACCAGATGTGCTCAAACTAAAACATCATGACAAGTGCATGAGGATTCTTCTGTACCTCGTCAGGGATTTGCAGAAGGTGATCAGAGCTGACGATCTCCCAGTTCCTCTTGCCAGGCTGGCCCTTCCCCAGTAACAAATGCGGGTCATCCTGCAAGCCCTTTTCCCCGTCATACAGGACAGCTTTCACCCGGCAAGTCAGACAAAACCTGTACATTGGACCAAAGAGGAGAAAGATGAGGCAGTGCCCCTTTTCTAAATTATGGCTTTTCTCCTAAGGCCAAGAACCTCTTGGATATAGTATCCCAGACTCACATGGCTGTCTCCCCTGGCTCCTCAGGAACGGTCTGGTTCCGGATTGCCCTCCCTTCTCCATTGCAATTCACTGGTCCTCTGCCTGGAGAACAATTTTTTTTAAAAGTCTAAGAACAGCCTAAGAAATAAATACAATTAAACCTAAGCAAAAGTAAGTGAAACCCATAATATAGGATATAGCACAAAGAACTTTTCATGCATGTAAACTTTCAACAGGTTGCCTAGTGGTCAAGTTAATCTCAATTATTCATTTGTTTGTTTGTTTTGTTGTTTGCAATCCCGCTCTTCTTGGAATTTGCTGTCATCTGCTGCTTTGGGGCAAATCATAGCCTCAGACAGCCCTCCTGTGGTCAATGCAGCCCTGAATCCGCATTAAAATGCAAGCTGTCCTTCCCCAGAGGCTTCTGGAGAACACCATTTGCCATTTTTCTTCCCTCCCCAAATTTCAGAGTGGCCAGAGTTCTGTTTGTGGTTTGCATTCCTCCATGGTCTACAGAAGAGCACCCCCAGGCATTGCGCACCCCTGGTTTTGCAAAGATGGTGTAAATTGTGAAAACGCAGGTACATATTTTGCATAATTTCTGCCAGTTGAAGAATTCCAACTGAGCTGGCACAGAAACACAATTGTGGAAGCTCAAAGCTCAGCCAAGGAACCAACCTGGAAATTCAAATAGGTGTTGGGGAGATTGCTCCACACCTCTGCCTCCTAGACCTCCAAAGCCCAATCCACCAGCAGGCTGAAGGAGCACAGGTCATATACTTACTTTCTCTTCGGTTGTCTTCCTCGCTTGATAGGTGGAATTTTTCAACCCTCTCTGCCAAAAGTGTCGTGTCAGCCTCCCACTTTCGCAACCAAGCTTCCCGGGCGAGGGATTTTTGACTGGAGATGGGAAAGGAAACAACCAGGATGCTTAGTGTCCTGGGATGGGGCACTGAGCAGTCCTAAAACCTGCAGCCTGTGCATGTAGACTTGCCTGCCTCTAAAAATGTCCTAACTAAACCACAACCATTTCCAAAGAGTCACAAATTCCACCCTGGATGTTTGGACGTTGCACCTTTGGTTTCCAAACATACTAGAAGTCACTAAAAAGTTGCTTCTGATTTCTTCTAAAACTCTTTGGGACAACCAAAGACATAATGATCAGCTGACCTTCCATGCTCTCCTTCAACATTTTCTGCCCAAATGTTAATCAGAAAACTTTAAGATATTTCTCACCGCAGTAGTTTTCTACTACTTATTCTCACTTTCAATCACTTCTACTTATTATCATTATTATGATTATTATTAGCTGTTGTGTTCTGACTGTTATCTGATGTAATTAATAGTTTCATGCCAGTTAATCTGGTATGTTTAATCATTGGGTTTTCCTCCCTCTATTTGTTCAATAACAGCAGCAGTTCCTAATACAACCCTGGGTCTTGGATTAAATACCAACCTGACTTGGCTGTTTCCTTCCCCTGAGGAATTTGGACTCGGGATGTTATCCGGCCCATTCCTCGTGCTCTCCGCTCCAGATGCTCCCTCCATCTTCCTGGAGTCTGAGCCTGTAGAAACATAGAAGGGTCAGGAAGATGGCTTGCAGAAGGTGCTACTCCACTGCTTAGCCTCCCAGGTATCATTTGCTCCATGGTACAAGAGAAATACCCGATCTCATGGGATTGTGACATTCTTACAATGTTGTTGGGGTGTGCCTTCAAGTCTTTTCCTATTCATGGTAGCGAAGGTGAACTTATCCTATGTTTTAATGGCAAGATTTTTCATAGGAGGTTTGCGGTAGGCCACCTCCACCATATAACTGTAGATGAAAAAACCCAGCAGCCCATAAGCCTAGGAAAACAAATTAGGGCACATTCCTTGTAGGATTTTTCTTGGAATGCCTCCCAAATGATATGTCTTCTGTGAAAATTTATAACCATTGTGTTTTTAAGGAGCAAAACTATGAATAACTTGGCCATGAAAGAGGTGCTTAAATTTTTGCATGGGGTGGAGAAAGTGGAAGGAGATCCAGTTTTCTCCTTCTGTCTTATTTCTTGATCTTGGGGTCATTTAGTGGAGCTGGGAAATTCAGGACAGACAAAAGCAAAACAAACATCACATTTCACTCCCTTCATGCACACTGTGACAGACTCTGACTTCCATGTTATTGGGAATTGAATTTCCTCCAGTTTTTAGTCCAAGGCGCTGGAGCCCAGTACCAAGAGAGAGTCAGCACCACAGAGAGTTCAGACTAAAAGACAGAGCAGATTCAACAACCCACTAACATGGAAGTCACCATCTACTCCTTTCTATTGGATCTGTCTGCAAGCATTGTCTTCCATTCTCTTCTTTCTCTCCCAGTTAAGATTTGTAAATTATCCTTTACAGATCTTTGAGAACTAAGGAACAGTACCATCCTTTTCTTTTTTAGCATGTGTACTTTTTAAAAAAGTTTTTGTTCATTCTATATTTTGTATTCTAAACCACCTTGCGACCCACTCATGGGAGAAAATTGAGATGAAATTTAAGAAATAATGCAACCATACAGTTCTTTAAACATAACATATGAATGTATGAATAAGAAGGATGTTATCAGGTGAGATCAAGCCATCCACCTTGTTTAAAGTGATGCCTTCACAAAGCAGTAGTAAGTACCATTTAAACAAAGACAGGATTGAAAGCACTTACAATGAGCAGGAAAGAAGCAGAGAAGCCAATAGACTCAAACCAACGAAACCAATAGACTCAAACTCAAACCAACAAAACCAACAGACTCAAACTCAAACCAACAAAACCAACAGACTCAAACTCAAACCAAACAGACTCCACTCTCTCAATGTCTCTCCAACTCTCAACCACCTCTCACCCTCAACTGACCCAACTCCACCTTGGCCAAGATCTCAAGTGTTTCCGTGGAAACGAAAACAAACAATTACCATTGCACTTTGTGACATCTGACCACTTCCCAACCAGATCCAAATAGGTGGGTTACATTGCTTTAAATGGGATGGTTTCAATTGCATTTTAAAATTTTATTCTTTCTACCTGATTCTTTGGGTGAGCCACCTTGGGTCCCACTTGGAATAGAAATGGAATGAAATCAAGTGGAAAAGCTGGCTCCCACTCCACAAGAAAGGCACCATATCAATGAAATTATGATTATGATTGTGATGGGTTGAGTCTCCCTTATCCAAAATGCTTTGGACTAGAATTGTTTTGAATTATCAGAGTTGTTCAGATACATTTGTTAGTTAGCTTGTTTGTTTATTATATGATAGTTTTCTCCCAGGCCAGGAGCCAAGATGACTAATGATTTTGTCCATGTAATAAAGTTTGTTTACATTGAACTATCAGAAAATAAAAGTGTCGTTTTCTAAGTCACCCATATGGACAATTTTGTACTTTGGTATATTTTGGATTTTTTGAATCCCATTTAAAAAGTGCTCAACCTGTTTTACACTAACAACAGAATTAAAACCATTTTAAAACTTAATTTACAACAGGACAGCACTATAAAACCCCTTCTCTTGTTTACAATTTGTTTTCAAAGGCTTACTAGAGTGGAAAGGTAGCTCTCCAACATCCTTTACAAGATGCTGTGAGTCAATTATACAGAATAATCCCAATGCGATCACACTTTGATTTGTGAAAAAAAACGCAAGGGATGAAAAGTTGGGTGGATTTGGGAGTTCAATTTATACCAGCAACTGACATGGAAATGGAGTATCACTAGAAATGCACGAAAGCTACAAAGCAAAAGAAAAATCAAACCAGATTTGCCAAATATCCGATTTCTGACTTGACGTTTGAGGCAATCCATCTGCAAAAGTCTTGTAAAGGTGTCATCATCAGAACTGTAACTTTTTCATAGTGCTGTGGAGTCTGGGAAACATGTATATCTCCTCCAGCTTCTTTTGCCTATCCGTTCCACTGATTTCAATGGGCCTAAATGATCTCCAATGAAAATTGAATATAAACCATTCATGGTATGCCCATTGAAATAAATGAGAGGCTCACCATCCCGAAACACAGTCTCCATTGAGCCATCAAACCTATCCAGTGACCTGTGACCAGCCATGCTCTCTTGGGTATGGAAAATTTGGAAATCAAAATCAGTGCATACCATCTTGAACTCTTTGGAAGAAACATGTGTAATAAGCTTATCTAGTCAATAAAATACAGTCAGACCCCAATAACCACAGATTCTGCATCCATGGATTATGCCATCCATACCGTTACTTCTCTCTCTCTCTCTCTCTCTCTCTATATATATATATATATATATATCCAAAAAGCCAACCTTGATTTTGCCATTATATGTAAGGAATTTTATCACATCACACCTTGCAGAAGTGCTTTGAGGCTTTTGCTAATACTATTAAATTGTTAATTAAGAGAATGAATTAAGAAGATATAAAAAATAAGACCCCTGCCATGGGCCCTTGGATTTAGGACCTCCTGTTTTGGGCCTCTGTGAATCCTTCCATCGTGTCCTTCTGGACATTCTGAGACTGCCCTTGATGCTTTGGCCTTTTATCATCATCCAAGACCTCTGTTTTGCTCTCAAATCCCAATGATCTCTGTAGCTTCCTCTTCATCTCGATCAATGAATGGCTCTAATTGGCCTGAGCCTGCAGGAAAAGAGAGTGAAATGGCTTGCAGAACTTGCTATTCTACTGCATAGCCTTCCAAGTCTCCTTTGCTCCATGACATAAGAGAAATACATTACATATTACCTGAGCTCCTGGAATTGCAATATTCCTTCAAAGTTGTTTTGGTGGGCCTTCAAGTCTTTTCTGGCTCATGGTGGCCCAAAGGTTTAGTCCAAGATGCTGGAGCCTGGTTCCAAGATAGATTCAGCACCATGGACAGTTCAGACGAAAAGACAGAAAAGACATTGTTTCTCAATGGTCAGGACTCTGTAATGTGGCTGCACTGGGGGACCCAATCTACCTTCTGTCAGTCTCATAGATATTGATCTACTCATTTTATTGTGATTCTGTGCTGCCTAGGTGTTGAAGGTAGTGGTTTGATTGGAAGAAAATATTAATATCTTTCACTATTGATTGTAATTAGGGAGGAGGGTGAGGCTTCTACTTTGACCATCAGGTTAGATCAAGCAGTTCATCTTGTTTAAAGTGATACCTTCACAAGGCAGTTGGCCAAGTTTCTCAATTATCTCCATGGGATCCAAACAAATACTTTCCATCCTTATTTTGTCACATCTGATCACAGTCTGATCAGGTCTGATGTCATGCCCAGCCTGGAGGATGACTCGGAGGACTCAGAGGATGAGCCAGAACCTCTGGGACCTGAGCCTGCAATTGGAGAGCCTAAGGCAGGTGCTAACTCTTCTTTAGCAGAGTCTGGGGCCTCTCCAGAGGTTCAGCAGCCAAGTCTGCCTGTGGCCAGGTCTGTGGACACAGAGAAGGGTCAGGGAAGGGTACCTACCTTCACAGAGTGTCGAGTTGAAAAGGACGACCTTTGAACATCGCCGAGGTTTATCAGAAACAAGCTGCTTGTCAGACACACCAGAACACCTGCTGCCTGCCCATTTAGTCAGCTGGAGCATGTGCATCGAGTTGCCAATGATTATCTGACCCTCTTGAGGAAAGACTCTGTTTCTGGCTCCTGAACCCTTGTTTCTTGGACTGCTAACCCATCTTGATTATCTGGAACCCTTGACCTTGGACTGCCTTATCGACTTGACTATCTGATACCCTGGACCTCGGACTTCTTGACAACTCTTTTGGTAATACCTCTTGTGCTACTGCACTTAGACTCAAAGACTTTGTTACTTAGCTCTGGATCTGCCAGTCGGGGGTTTGTTTCTTTGGCAACTGAGATGGCATCAGCCATTTGGCTGCTTTCCTAGACATCCAATTACATTTGTTTTATTGGGATGATTTCAATTTCATTGTCTTTATCAGATTCTTTTTGTAAGCCACCTTGGGTCCCACCCGGCATAGAAATGGAAAAGTAGGTCTTTTGCATCATACACATACAAGATCCCACTCTCTACATTACCGAAATTGGTACTATAGTGGTTTGAGTTCTGGATTATGACTCTGGAGACGAGGGTTGGATTCCTTGGTCTTCCATGAAAGCCACTGGGGTGATCATGGGCAAGTCACACTCTCTCAGGATCAGGGGATGGTAATGGCAAAGTTCCTCTGAACAAATCTTGCCAGGAAAACCCCAAGATAAGGTCGCCTTAGGATCATCATGAGTTAGAAACGACTTGAACTCACACATCAGCGACAACATTTCCCCACTGCTCTATAGTCACTTTAGGAGTACTCCTGAGTTGGATGCCCAGGTTTCAGCAGTGACCAGGAGTGTTTTTGCACAGTTAAAGCTAGTGTGCCAATTGCACCTTTATGGAAACAAAGCGTACAGCACCTGGTATTCATTGACAGTCTCCCATCCAAGTACTAACCAGGACTTACCCTAAGTTGTTTCCAAGGTCAGATAGGATCTTGTGCCTTTAGGGTAAATATGTATCCCCAACGTGGGATCTAGTCCTTACACTGAGGGGCCCACTCAGTCCACCTTGTCCAGTCTTGCTCCTTACCCACACTCCCACTAAAAGTACCCGAAACTGGTACTGTCAGCAAATACTATATCCTGACCTTATTCAAAAAAGTGTGAGAAAATTGACTTCTCTTTAACACACTGGAAGCCTGGAAACTCATGATACACAGGCATAAAAACCCATGAACGACCTTAGGCAAGTCACATGCTCTCAGCCTCAGGGGAAGGTAATGGCCTTGTCAAGAAAACACCCAGACCGCTTTGTCTTAAGGTTGTCATACTTTGGAAATGACTTGAAGGCACACAACAACAATCCTGTGTGCATGCTCACAAATGGGTTGAGAATGGCTCGCTCTATGAACGGTGTCTATAACAAGATTGAGTAAAACATGAAGCAGCAGAAAGGAAGAAAGAGGAATTCTGAGACTGTATTATGTCGCCATACAAGCATGGATGTGCAGCCCTCATTGACCTTCTGCAGAAATCCCAGATAAATTTTCGAGGGTCTAAGGTCTTGGGGCAGGAAACAGGCCCAGTAGGATCTCAATGCATCCATCTGGGGTCCCCTTTAAAAACTTACTTTAAAACAGTACAGCACTATAAAAACCCTTGTTAACAATTAGTTCCTAAAGGCTGGTACCTCATTGAATACTGGATGAAGAAAGCAAGCAAGCAAGAGAACAATTCACAGAAGGTCCATTTTGTAAATATCTTTAATGATGAAGAAAGATTTTGAGACTTATGCTAGGCGTTAGAGGGATAGGTTCATGTAACATCACTCAGGGATGTATGTTGGCAAGCAAATGCTTCAAGTTCAGATGATCAGACAGGCACAGGATTAAACTATGAGATTTTAGAATCTTCCACAGACAATATTCAACTCTTTTTAAAAGATGCTGGCATCGAAGGACTTGCTCTTCATTATCCCCCATGTTTCTCACTCTCGCAAACATGCACAATACATAGCCTAGTTGTGTCCTGTGTTTAAATGTAAAGAAAATGTTTTACACATTGGACAGTCCTCCAGAGAACAGCCACCCTCTATGGAAAATTCAAAGCGACTGCCTTGTTCTTTGGGAAATTCAGTGTGCAAAGGGATCTTGGAGCACCTTTGAGATTAACGAAGAGAGAGCAGCCAGTAGCATGAGCATTCATAGACTTGAGTCAATATATCCTTCTGAAGAAATAGACTTAAATCTACAAAAGGTCATGCTCGTCAGTTAGTCTCAAAGCCTGTACAAGATCTCTTTGCACTCTGTATGGAAAATGGCACCCATGTTTTATATATTCATTTTATTATTTCTTTTTGCATGCATTTTACAACCCACCTCTAAGGTAAGGGAGGTGGTCTGTGTATGAAGTATTTTGCAATCTTTCTGCCATTAAGAAGTTGAAAAGAGCCAGCAGTAATACTCAGATACTCAAACAAATTCTGTCTAGCAAAGAGCTAAAACAGAACGGATGATCATCATAGTGTGCACCTCTCTTTTACGGATCATCAAATAAATACATAAATAAATAAACATCCAAAAATACAGCAAGCAAGCAAGCAACAACAACAAAGCACAAGGTAGTGAGCAGATTTGTGAAAATGTCCATCTCACGTTTATTATACGTCCAGGATTTTCATTTGGAAATGTCTGACCTGAGCAGTTGCAAAAAGCAGAAAACAGTTGGCCCTCCATATTTGTGGTCTTGGAACTTGTGAGTTTGAATATTCGTGAGTTTGGGATAATAATAATAATAATAATAATAATAATAATAAATTTTATTTATATACCGCTTTTCCAAATTTGATCAAAGCCGTGTACAAGTAAACAAAATTGCAACAATGAAATGTACATACACAATTCGTAAACAATAAAATTAATTTAATATATCAAAAAATACCCATAGTGCAATATCAATAAAGCACGTCCACAATATTACCCATACACAGCATCAGTTTAAATCTCATACAATATAGTAAAAATAAAACAATTTGCAATATAACAGAATCCGCCAGTCAGTTACTATACAATTACAAATTAAAACAAAAATAAAATAAACAATCGCAAACCCAAAAAGTTCGGCAGAGAAGAAAGGATATTCCGGTGTTAGCGCTGTTATTGGGGGAAAGTCCGGTAGGCCGGGTTAATGGAGTGCCGCTCCCACCAGCACTCCACACCTCTGGTCCTCCCGGCGCCCCGCCCCGAGAGTCCTCCGCTGCCGGCCAGGTGTTTCCATGGCGCAGGTAAGGCGCTGGCGCTCTCCCTCTTCTGGGGCCCGGCAGGCCAGCTTTTGAAGGGGACGCCGCTCCCACCAGCGCCCCGCCCCAAGAGTCCTCCGCTGCACGGCCAGGTGTTTCCATGGCGCAGGTAAGGCGCTGGCGCTCTCCCTCTTCTGGGGCCCGGCAGGCCAGCTTTTGAAGGGGACGCCGCTCCCACCGGCGCCCCGCCCCAAGAGTCCTCCGCTGCACGGCCAGGTGTTTCCATGGCGCAGGTAAGGCGCTGGCACTCTCCCTCTTCTGGGGCCTGGCAGGCCAGCTTTTGAAGGGGACGCCGCTCCCACCGGCGCCCCGCCCTGAGAGTCCTCCGCTCTGCGGCCAGGTGTTTCCATGGTGCAGGTAAGGCGCTGGCGCTCTCTCCCTCCCCTCCCTCCCCCTCCCCTGCTCCTTTCCATTCCCGCCCTCCTGATCCCTGTTTCTCTCCGTCCTTAGCACTCCCCCCACCTAGATCTCTCCTGGGAGGAAGCAGGGGGCTTCCCTCAGTCCGGAGGGGGGCACGGAGCCAGGGGGCAGTGGCTGCCAGGGCCTGTAAGTTGCTCTCTCCTGGCAAGGTGCCCTTCCCTCTGGGTGCATGCGCTACCCACCCACCCCGCCACAGCCAATAGCTGCCCACTTCATTCCCCTCTCTCCGAGTCGCCCTGAGAAAGAAAGTTCCTTCCCTCTGCTCCCTCTGTCTTCCATACTCTCTCAACCTCTCCTTCCCTTCCTCTTGCCTGTCACACTCTCTCACCCTCTCCTTCCCTCACCCTTCCCTGCCACACTCTCTCAGCCTTTCCTTCCCTCCCCCTTCCCTGCCACACTCTCTCAGCCTTTCCTTCCCTCCCCCTTCCCTGCCACACTCTCTCAGCCTCTCCTTCTCTCCCCCTTTCCTGCCACACTCTCTCAGCCTCTCCTTCCCTCCCCCTTCCCTGCCACACTCTCTCAGCCTCTCCTTCCCTCCCCCTTCCCTGCCACACTCTCTCGGCCTCTCCTTCCCTCCCCCTTCCCTGCCACACTCTCTCAGCCTCTCCTTCCCTCCCCCTTTCCTGCCACACTCTCTCGGCCTCTCCTTCTCTCCCTCTTCCCTGCCACACTCTCTCGGCCTCTCCTTCCCTCCCCCTTCCCTGCCACACTCTCTCGGCCTCTCCTTCCCTCCCCCTTCCCTGCCACACTCTCTCGGCCTCTCCTTCCCTCCCCGTTCCATGAGGCAGAGGGAAGGCCCAAACCATGGGGGGACCCTGTGCTCCCTCTCTCTGCCCCACTGCTTCAGAGGAAGCCCTGCTGACCGACTCCCAAAGCAATGGGGCACAGGAAAGGTTCATACAGTTGGGGGACCCTCTGCTCCCTCCATTTGCCCCACTGCTTTGGAGGATGCCCTGTTGAGCAACCCCCAAAGCCATGGGGCACAGGGAAGGCGCAAAGAGTGGGGGGACCCTGTGCCCCCTCCGTCTGCCCCACTGCTTTGGAGGAAGCCCTGCTGAGCAACCCCCAAAGCCATGGGGCACAGGGAAGGCGCAAAGAGTGGGGGGACCCTGTGCTCCCTCCGTCTGCCCCACTGCTTTGGAGGAAGCAATGTTGAGCAACCCCCAAAGCCATGGGGCACAGGGAAGGCTTAGACAGTGGGGGGACCCTGTGCTCCCTCCATCTGCCCCACTGCTTTGGAGGAAGCCCTGCTGTCAGACCTCCAAAGCCATGGGGCACAGGGAAGGCGCAAAGAGTGGGGGGACCCTTGCGCCCTCCGTCTGCCCCACTGCTTTGGAGGAAGCCCTGCTGAGCGACCCCCAAAGCCATGGGGCACAGAAAAGGCGCAGACAGTGGGGGGACCCTTTGCTCCATCTGTCTGCCCCATTGCTTTGAAGGAAGCCCTGCTGAGCGACCCCCAAAGCCATGGGGCACAGGGAAGGCACAAAGAGTGGGGGGAACCTGTGCTCCCTCCATCTGCCCCACTGCTTTGGAGGAAGCCCTGCTGAGCAACCCCCAAAGCCATGGAGCACAGGGAAGGTGCAAATGGGGGGACCCTGTGCTTTCTTTCTCAGGGTGACTGGGACAGAGGAGAATGAAGTGGGCAGCCATTTGCTGAGGCATGCCAGAAGGGAGGAAGTTACAGGCCCTGGCATCCCCTGCCCTCTGGCTGAGTGCCCGCCCCCCAGACTGAGGGAAGCCCCCTGCCAGATCCCAGGACAAAGCTAGTCGGCGGGGGGAGTGCTAAAGACGGAGATAAGGAGGGATTGGATGGAAAGAACTGAGGGAGGGTGGAGGGCTTGGGCCTTCGACTGAGGAGGTGGACGGAGCATCTGCTTCTCATTGCAGTCCATGTGGCACACCTCATCGTGGTCAATGTGGCACACCTAACTGCAGTCCATGGGCTCCCATTTGTCATTGCTGGCCCAGTTGCGCGGCTGGTGCTCCTTGTGGTTGTATGGACTGCGCCGGCCCCAGTGCCACACTCGTTTGGGCTCCTCCTGCCAGTTGCCTCGCTCTCCTAACAAAGGAAGGGAAGAGGGAAAAGACTCAGGATTCTTTCAAACAGGAGGAATTTCTCCCAATTCCGAATGGAGCCAATGCGGATTCATGTAAATTCGCTTGTTTAGCGAATTTACCTGAACCCCTGCTCCGTTCGGAAGGCATTCGGAATTACTTCCCATTACCCTTGCCCGAAATCGCGTGAGAAGCTTAAATTCGCAATAACGTTAAACCCATGATTGCATTCGGAGTGACTTCCCTTTTGCCCGAATTTGCGTGAGAAGAATTAATTCGCAATAACGTGAAACCCCAGGATTGCGTTTGGATTGCCCTTGGATTATACTTCCAATTTCCCACATCTGAAAGAGCAGTCAGTCTCTTCTGCAAGACACCCAGGAGTTGATTATTTTCTGAAGGCTTGTCCTGAACAGGATTGCATGCAACCTTTGGGGTTCTGCCTGAGCTGAAAAGGGAATTTTTTCCAGTAAGAGGAATCTCTTGTGAGCACACATAAGTAATGTGTAGTTTCCATGCTGTTTTACAGGTTGCTTCTGTGATGCAGCAGGCAGGCATTTGCATTTTTATCATTTTACTAGGTATTTTTTAATATTATGAAGGATTAATTATAAAATTATACATCAGTGGATGGCTACATACAAATTCAGTTATTTCTTACTGGTAATGACATTTAAAGTATGTATCTACACTGCAGAAATGGAGTAGTTTGACACCACTTTAACAGCCATGACACAATGCTAGGGGATCCTGGATTTGTAGTTTTGTGAGATATTTAGCCCACTCTTTCAAAGAGTGCTCCACCAAACTACAAATCCTAGAATTCTATAGCATTGAGCCATGGAAATTAAAAGTGGTGTCAAAACCCTTTATTTTGGCAGTGTGCCGGCATGCAAGACCCCCCGAAAGCCTGAAATCTCAATAACAGATGGAGCCCTTCTCTTCGTATACACCAGGCAGGACAGTTGAAATAGCTTCTTCTGGAGAAGCATGAAAGGAAGAGGAGCCCTCTCCAGTGTTCATTCCAGCAAGCCTACAGAAGAAGGATTTCACAAAGGGCCTTCTTTTCTGTGGCTCCCTCAATGTGAAATTCCATCTCTTTGGATATCTGACCATTACTGAGAAATAAAGGAAGGTGCTGAATCAGCTTCTGCCTGGTCTCTTACCTGCACGATTGAAGTTGCCTTTGTATGGCAGCTTGGACTTGTGGCCTTCCTCTCCAAGCATTTGGAGAAGAACAGGGGGAAGCGGCTGGTGGACCTTCAAAAGAGGTTGGAAAGGGAGAAGTTAGTAGCAAGCTTGAGAGCAAACTGGCCAAAAAGGATTCTGGGTACTGACCGATTTACCTGAGGGCAGCATAAGAATGGAAGGTGGTGATTTCCCTAAATTCCACCTCCCCATATCTGCAGGACAGTAAATTCACTCTAGGTTCTAATCTAAACTCCAGAGGAACTAGCAAAGGTACTACATCCAATGCAAGGAAAGCACTGGGGACAGTCTTTGGACTAAAGCCCAGGGCAGATTCACTACCTGCTGGCATGAATGCTCCTGGGTCCACATTCCCCTGGACATTGGGCTATCGTTGGACTAACAGATAATCAGACCGGCATTTTCAAATGACAGTAAAGTGATCCCACCACATTCGCTAGGGTTAAGGGGCACAGGACCACCGTGAATGTGGAAAAACTGCAAATCATAAAAACACACTATTTTTAACTGAGAGAATACCGCTCTAGGACACTCTAGGTCCTCCTGTGGAATTCTGTGACCAACATCTGCCAGACATTCACCATAGAACTGTGCTGGAGGAGTTGGAAATGCCTAGTGGATTTTTCTCTCTTGGAATGTCTTACTCCTGTCCTTCAGTGCAACTTTTGATTCAATGAAAGGAAATAGTAATAACAATATCTCTTGTGAAAGAGCTAGCTGACCCGTGTAGGAAATTGGCAGGGAGGCCTATGCAACACTCTTTCTGGCTGGCTCAAAAGTACCTTCTCGCAAGATCAGCCTGCAACGCTCACCCTTCCAAGTAAGAGGCTGCACCCTGGGATCCACCCAAAATGGGATCCACTGGCTGTTCTTCCAAAGGCCAGCCTTCCTCCAAAATCCTAGCTACTGGTGCCTTTAGTAAACTGGGACAGGAGAGACAGTGATGATGGGATCCAGTGCTCCCCTAAATGGGGTGCTTCCAGCTGGTCCTATTTGCATCCTTAAATGAGCTTCCTTTCCCATCTCTGGTCAAAGAGAAAAAGAGGAAGCCCTGTGCAAAGAAGTAGAACAAGTCCATTGAGGGCAAGGATGAGCAGGGGAATGAAGCCTCTCATCAGCATTCAGATAACCAGCTGGATAAAGGGAAGGGTTGGTCTTTCTAGCAGTCTCTTGGTCCTCTCCTTCAGTGCAACTTTTGGTTCAAGTTGACCATAGAGTTGCATTGGAGGACGTAGATATTCCTATAGACAGTTTATTAACACAATCTGTGAATAATCAAATCCGCAAAAGTCAAAGCCGCAAATGTGGAGGGATGACTTTATGTTTTATTTTCAGAAAGAGGCTCTAAATGGGGAATGTATCCAGCTAGCAGTTAAAGGTGTGAAGTGGAAGGCTTTCACAGCTGGGCATCCAAAATTTTGTGGGGTTTTTGGTCTATGTGGCCATGTTCTGGAAGAATGTATTCTTCCAGAACACAGCCACATAGCCCCCAAACCCACAAAAACAAAAACAATTAAAAGTGTGTGTGGATGTTTTCCTAAAGGATGTGTTTTTTGCTCACTTATTTGTTTCTTTATTCAGAAAGCCTATATTTTTTCCATTCATCGAAAAACATCCCCTGGACATTTAACACATCTCCCTCGCACATTCTGATTTCCAATCTCACCTCCTCATGCATGGCCAACTTCTTCAAGAACTTGGCTCTCTTAATGTTTAACCGTTCCTTCTTCAATGCTTCCCCCTGTTCTATGTACTCCATGGGCTCACTGGGAGGCATCTGAGGAGGAGAAGGAGGACCAGGAGGCATCTGAGGTGGAGGAGGAGGACCAGGAGGCATCTGAGGAGGAGAAGGAGGACCAGGAGGCATCTGAGGAGGAGAAGGAGGACCAGGAGGCATCTGAGGAGGAGAAGGAGGACCAGGAGGCATCTGAGGAGGAGGAGGAGGACCAGGAGGCATCTGAGGAGGAGGAGGAGGACCAGGAGGCATTTGAGGAGGAGGAGGACCAGGAGGTATCTGAGGAGGAGTAGGAGGACCGGGAGGCATCTGAGGAGGAGGAGGACCAGGAGGTATCTGAGGAGCAGGAGGAACGGAAAGCATCTGAGGAGGAGGAGGACCGGGAGGCATCTGAGGAGGAGGAGGACCGGGAGGCATCTGAGGAGGAGAAGGACCAGGAGGCATCTGAGGAGGAGTAGGAGGACCGGAAGGCATCTGAGGAGGAGGAGGACCAGGAGGTATCTGAGGAGCAGGAGGAACGGAAAGCATCTGAGGAGGAGGAGGACCGGGACGCATCTGAGGAGGAGGAGCACCAGGAGGTATCTGAGGAGGAGAAGGACAGGAAGGCATCTGAGGAGGAGGAGGAGGACCAGGAGGCATCTGAGGAAGCGGACCGGGAGGCACCAGAGGAGGAGGACTGGGAGATATCTGAGAAGGATTGGGAGGCATCTGAGGAGGACTGGGAGGCATCTTAGGATGAGGACCGGGAGGCATCTGAGGAGGTGGACCAGGAGGCTCTGGCCTCTTGGCTCCCTCAGACTCTTCCTTCTCCTTCTTTTCCTGTGGAGAGCAAAAGAGGAAGTAAAGCACTGGAGCTAGTTTTTTCTTTTTAATTTTAATTTGAAACCTTTTGATTGGATTAAAAAATATATCAACAAAACTAACCAATAATTATTAAATGTACATATAAACCAATACATCCTACATCCACTAAACTAACATAGACCTTCTTCTGTTTTAATCTCACATATTTTTTGAATATAGGTTTAGCCCACTTAAATCACTCTGGTTTAAATTTGCAAGGAGATCTTGCGGCACTTGTGAGAGTAACTGAGCAAATTTTTCGAAGCATAAACTTTTGTCGACTTCGTCTCCTTCCTCAGATGCATGGAGTCAACGGGTGCCCAGGAAGGACCTTAGATCCCTCCAGAGCACCATCTCACTCCATGCATCTGTGGAAGGAGATCAAGACTACAAAAGCGGATGCTACAACTTCTTCTGAGGGCAGAGGACCTGGTCCAGCACCCCTTGGGGGCCATTCCCACTGAGGTTTATATCGGATCATGGGGAAGCATGATCTGGTTTAAACCACTCTAGTTTCCATTGGAATCGATTCGGCAAGGGGTTTTAAGGTTTTCCCCCATTTAATCCGCGTCAAAAAGGAGCTGGGTTTTACTGCTCCTTTATGGGCTGAAATCGATTTATTTATTATCAGCCCAGTGGGAGCCACTAGCGACCGGGAGATGACGGGGATGGTGCAATGGCCCCTGCCATCTCCCGGTCTCCGGCCTCTCTTCCTTCCTCCTCCCTCCTCCACCCACCCACATTCTCCCTTCCCCACTGACACCGTTTGATCGCATGATCCAAGGGTGACAGTGGCCTCAGAGGGACCCCATGGGTTCCTCCCCTGCCACTCCTTCCCTTCCTCTCTCCACTGGCCTACCTGGCTGGGGGCTGGTGGTCCGATAGCGGTGGCAGCAGCAGCGACGGCATCCCTCTCCTCCGGTCCTCCTCCTCCAGGCTGGACCTTTCTCTGCTGCCCAGCCTGCCTCTCCGGGAGTTCTCTGCCCCGGTAGGCCTCCGTAGGAGGAGGCCTGGGCAGATGGAGACAGGCAGGCAGGTACTCCTTTCCCTCCTTCTTTTTTGTGGCCAGATTCAACAGATAGTCCAGATGGGCTTGGAGCTGTCTCCCCTGTGGTGTTCCTTCTGGCTCAACTGGCAGCATCTTTGGATGGGAAAATACACAAAAACAAAATAAAATACCACATCTTTTTTTTTTTAAAAAAAAAAGACTCCCCTAGATGTGTGTTTATTTTTGTTAGGAATTCACCAGTAGAAAACTGGTATTTAAATAAACCTGACTTCCCTCGTAAAATTCATTGCACGGCTCTCACTAAAGACAAAATTCAGTGTCGAGTTGTGGCTAAACCCCTAGTGGCTTCCATCCTAGTGGGACAGTGAACCATATTGGTTTTCATCTTGACTATCCAAAAGCAATGAATTTATTATGGAAAAGAGAGTTCAGTAACATGTTTGGAGTGGATTTAATGCTCCGTGCACAACCACTCACCCAGACAATCTTGTAAATTAAATGGCATCCTCATTGAACTCAATGGGATATAGGACTGCAGGGTGAGGCTCTGAGCTTGGCCAAAAAGACAATGCAGCCAATTGCCTGGCCTACAGGGACCATGAATTGAAATTATTGCTCCAGGCTAGATTAGAAACTTTCTTTGCAGTTTGGAGAACTTGCAAAATGAAATTTTAGATCTTCATGAAGCAAAATTGCACTGCTAGAAAAGAATTGCTATCCTTGCAGCAGAATATGGGAGATTACAAAGTGCTCGGGAGGTATAGATGTTCTGTGCACCAGTTGCCCCCAGAAAAAAAAGTTGATGATCAGATTGCAAAACTACAGTTCGGTTTCCCCCGGCAGGTTCCCATATTAAGCTTACAGTTTTGCATTATCACGGCATCAGTACTGACCGGATGTCTTTTACTTTAAGGGTGAATTCACGTTGGGGAGAAATAACTAACTGCTTTTAGAAGACAACCAGATGTGCTCAAACTAAAACATCATGACAAGTGCATGAGGATTCTTCTGTACCTCGTCAGGGATTTGCAGAAGGTGATCAGAGCTGACGATCTCCCAGTTCCTCTTGCCAGGCTGGCCCTTCCCCAGTAACAAATGCGGGTCATCCTGCAAGCCCTTTTCCCCGTCATACAGGACAGCTTTCACCCGGCAAGTCAGACAAAACCTGTACATTGGACCAAAGAGGAGAAAGATGAGGCAGTGCCCCTTTTCTAAATTATGGCTTTTCTCCTAAGGCCAAGAACCTCTTGGATATAGTATCCCAGACTCACATGGCTGTCTCCCCTGGCTCCTCAGGAACGGTCTGGTTCCGGATTGCCCTCCCTTCTCCATTGCAATTCACTGGTCCTCTGCCTGGAGAACAATTTTTTTTAAAAGTCTAAGAACAGCCTAAGAAATAAATACAATTAAACCTAAGCAAAAGTAAGTGAAACCCATAATATAGGATATAGCACAAAGAACTTTTCATGCATGTAAACTTTCAACAGGTTGCCTAGTGGTCAAGTTAATCTCAATTATTCATTTGTTTGTTTGTTTTGTTGTTTGCAATCCCGCTCTTCTTGGAATTTGCTGTCATCTGCTGCTTTGGGGCAAATCATAGCCTCAGACAGCCCTCCTGTGGTCAATGCAGCCCTGAATCCGCATTAAAATGCAAGCTGTCCTTCCCCAGAGGCTTCTGGAGAACACCATTTGCCATTTTTCTTCCCTCCCCAAATTTCAGAGTGGCCAGAGTTCTGTTTGTGGTTTGCATTCCTCCATGGTCTACAGAAGAGCACCCCCAGGCATTGCGCACCCCTGGTTTTGCAAAGATGGTGTAAATTGTGAAAACGCAGGTACATATTTTGCATAATTTCTGCCAGTTGAAGAATTCCAACTGAGCTGGCACAGAAACACAATTGTGGAAGCTCAAAGCTCAGCCAAGGAACCAACCTGGAAATTCAAATAGGTGTTGGGGAGATTGCTCCACACCTCTGCCTCCTAGACCTCCAAAGCCCAATCCACCAGCAGGCTGAAGGAGCACAGGTCATATACTTACTTTCTCTTCGCTTGTCTTCCTCGCTTGATAGGTGGAATTTTTCAACCCTCTCTGCCAAAAGTGTCGTGTCAGCCTCCCACTTTCGCAACCAAGCTTCCCGGGCGAGGGATTTTTGACTGGAGATGGGAAAGGAAACAACCAGGATGCTTAGTGTCCTGGGATGGGGCACTGAGCAGTCCTAAAACCTGCAGCCTGTGCATGTAGACTTGCCTGCCTCTAAAAATGTCCTAACTAAACCACAACCATTTCCAAAGAGTCACAAATTCCACCCTGGATCTTTGGATGTTGCACCTTTGGTTTCCAAACATACTAGAAGTCACTAAAAAGTTGCTTCTGATTTCTTCTAAAACTCTTTGGGACAACCAAAGACATAATGATCAGCTGACCTTCCATGCTCTCCTTCAACATTTCCTGCCCAAATGTTAATCAGAAAACTTTAAGATATTTCTCACCGCAGTAGTTTTCTACTACTTATTCTCACTTTCAATCACTTCTACTTATTATCATTATTATGATTATTATTAGCTGTTGTGTTCTGACTGTTATCTGATGTAATTAATAGTTTCATGCCAGTTCATCTGGTATGTTTAATCATTGGGTTTTCCTCCCTCTATTTGTTCAATAACAGCAGCAGTTCCTAATACAACCAGATTCTGCCCTGGACCTTGGATTAAATACCAACCTGACTTGGCTGTTTCCTTCCCCTGAGGAATTTGGACTCGGGATGTTATCCGACCCATTCCTCGTGCTCTCCGCTCCGGATGCTCCCTCCATCTTCCTGGAGTCTGAGCCTGTAAAAACTTAGAAGAGTCAGGAAGATGGCTTGCAGAAGGTGCTACTCCACTGCTTAGCCTCCCAGGTATCATTTGCTCCATGGTATAAGAGAAATACCCGATCTCATGGGATTGTGACATTCTTACAATGTTGTTGGGGTGTGCCTTCAAGTCTTTTCCTATTCATGGTGGCCCAAGATGAACCTATCCTATGTTTTCTTGGCAAGATTTGTTCATAGGAGGTTTGCAATAGGCCACCTCCACCATATAACTGTGAATGAAAAAACCCACCAGCCCATATGCCTAGGAAAACAAATTAGGGCACCTTCCTGGTAGGATTTTTCTTGGACTGCCTCCCAAATAATATGTCTTCTCTGAAAATTTACAACCATTGTGTTTTTAAGGAGCAAAACTATGAATAAGTTGGCCATGAAAGAGGAGCTGAAATTTCTCCATGGGGTGGAGAAAGTGGAAGGAGATCCAGTTTTCTCCTTCTCTCTTATTGCTTGATCTTGGGGTCATTTAGTGGAGCTGGGAAATTCAAGACAGACAAAAGCAAAACAAACATCACATTTCACTCACTTCATGCACACTGTGACAGACTCTGACTTCCATGTTATTGGGAATTCAATTTGCTCCAGTTTTTAGTCCAAGGCGCTGGAGCCCAGTACCAAGATAGAGTCAGCACCACAGAGAGTTCAGACTAAAAGACAGAGCAGATTCAACAACCCACTAACATGGAAGTCACCATCTACTGCTTTCTATGGGATCTGTCTGCAAGCATTGTCTTCCATTCTCTTCTTTCTCTCTCAGTTAACATTTGTAGATTACCCTTTACAGATCTTTGAGAACTAAGGAACAGTACCATCCTTTTCTTTTTTAGCATGTGTACTTTTTAAAAAAGTTTTTGTTCGTTCTATATTTTGTATTCTAAACCACCTTGCGACCCACTCATGGGAGAAAATTGAGATGAAATTTAAGAAATAATGCAACCATACAGTTCTTTAAACATAACAAATGAATGTATGAATAAGAAGGATGTTATCAGGTGAGATCAAGCCATCCACCTTGTTTAAAGTGATGCCTTCACAAAGCAGTAGTAAGTACCATTTAAACAAAGACAGGATTGAAAGCACTTACAATGAGCAGGAAAGAAGCAGAGAAGCCAATAGACTCAAACCAACGAAACCAATAGACTCAAACTCAAACCAACAAAACCAACAGACTCAAACTCAAACCAACAAAACCAACAGACTCAAACTCAAACCAAACAGACTCCACTCTCTCAATGTCTCTCCAACTCTCAACCACCTCTCACCCTCAACTGACCCAACTCCACCTTGGCCAAGATCTCAAGTGTTTCCGTGGAAACGAAAACAAACAATTACCATTGCACTTTGTGACATCTGACCACTTCCCAACCAGATCCAAATAGGTGGGTTACATTGCTTTAAATGGGATGGTTTCAATTGCATTTTAAAATTTTATTCTTTCTACCTGATTCTTTGGGTGAGCCACCTTGGGTCCCACTTGGAATAGAAATGGAATGAAATCAAGTGGAAAAGCTGGCTCCCACTCCACAAGAAAGGCACCATATCAATGAAATTATGATTATGATTGTGATGGGTTGAGTCTCCCTTATCCAAAATGCTTCGGACTAAAATTGTTTTGAATTATCAGAGTTGTTCAGATACATTTGTTAGTTAGCTTGTTTGTTTATTATATGATAGTTTTCTCCCAGGCCAGGAGCCAAGATGACTAATGATTTTGTCCATGTAATAAAGTTTGTTTACATTGAACTATCAGAAAATAAAAGTGTCGTTTTCTAAGTCACCCATATGGACAATTTTGTACTTTGGTATATTTTGGATTTTTTGAATCCCATTTAAAAAGTGCTCAACCTGTTTTACACTAACAACAGAATTAAAACCATTTTAAAACTTAATTTACAACAGGACAGCACTATAAAACCCCTTCTCTTGTTTACAATTTGTTTTCAAAGGCTTACTAGAGTGGAAAGGTAGCTCTCCAACATCCTTTACAAGATGCTGTGAGTCAATTATACAGAATAATCCCAATGCGATCACACTTTGATTTGTGAAAAAAAACGCAAGGGATGAAAAGTTGGGTGGATTTGGGAGTTCAATTTATACCAGCAACTGACATGGAAATGGAGTATCACTAGAAATGCACGAAAGCTACAAAGCAAAAGAAAAATCAAACCAGATTTGCCAAATATCCGATTTCTGACTTGACGTTTGAGGCAATCCATCTGCAAAAGTCTTGTAAAGGTGTCATCATCAGAACTGTAACTTTTTCATAGTGCTGTGGAGTCTGGGAAACATGTATATCTCCTCCAGCTTCTTTTGCCTATCCGTTCCACTGATTTCAATGGGCCTAAATGATCTCCAATGAAAATTGAATATAAACCATTCATGGTATGCCCATTGAAATAAATGAGAGGCTCACCATCCCGAAACACAGTCTCCATTGAGCCATCAAACCTATCCAGTGACCTGTGACCAGCCATGCTCTCTTGGGTATGGAAAATTTGGAAATCAAAATCAGTGCATACCATCTTGAACTCTTTGGAAGAAACATGTGTAATAAGCTTATCTAGTCAATAAAATACAGTCAGACCCCAATAACCACAGATTCTGCATCCATGGATTATGCCATCCATACCGTTACTTCTCTCTCTCTCTCTCTCTCTCTCTCTATATATATATATATATATATCCAAAAAGCCAACCTTGATTTTGCCATTATATGTAAGGAATTTTATCACATCACACCTTGCAGAAGTGCTTTGAGGCTTTTGCTAATACTATTAAATTGTTAATTAAGAGAATGAATTAAGAAGATATAAAAAATAAGACCCCTGCCATGGGCCCTTGGATTTAGGACCTCCTGTTTTGGGCCTCTGTGAATCCTTCCATCGTGTCCTTCTGGACATTCTGAGACTGCCCTTGATGCTTTGGCCTTTTATCATCATCCAAGACCTCTGTTTTGCTCTCAAATCCCAATGATCTCTGTAGCTTCCTCTTCATCTCGATCAATGAATGGCTCTAATTGGCCTGAGCCTGCAGGAAAAGAGAGTGAAATGGCTTGCAGAACTTGCTATTCTACTGCATAGCCTTCCAAGTCTCCTTTGCTCCATGACATAAGAGAAATACATTACATATTACCTGAGCTCCTGGAATTGCAATATTCCTTCAAAGTTGTTTTGGTGGGCCTTCAAGTCTTTTCTGGCTCATGGTGGCCCAAAGGTTTAGTCCAAGATGCTGGAGCCTGGTTCCAAGATAGATTCAGCACCATGGACAGTTCAGACGAAAAGACAGAAAAGACATTGTTTCTCAATGGTCAGGACTCTGTAATGTGGCTGCACTGGGGGACCCAATCTACCTTCTGTCAGTCTCATAGATATTGATCTACTCATTTTATTGTGATTCTGTGCTGCCTAGGTGTTGAAGGTAGTGGTTTGATTGGAAGAAAATATTAATATCTTTCACTATTGATTGTAATTAGGGAGGAGGGTGAGGCTTCTACTTTGACCATCAGGTTAGATCAAGCAGTTCATCTTGTTTAAAGTGATACCTTCACAAGGCAGTTGGCCAAGTTTCTCAATTATCTCCATGGGATCCAAACAAATACTTTCCATCCTTATTTTGTCACATCTGATCACAGTCTGATCAGGTCTGATGTCATGCCCAGCCTGGAGGATGACTCGGAGGACTCAGAGGATGAGCCAGAACCTCTGGGACCTGAGCCTGCAATTGGAGAGCCTAAGGCAGGTGCTAACTCTTCTTTAGCAGAGTCTGGGGCCTCTCCAGAGGTTCAGCCAAGTCTGCCTGTGGCCAGGTCTGTGGACACAGAGAAGGGTCAGGGAAGGGTACCTACCTTCACAGAGTGTCGAGTTGAAAAGGACGACCTTTGAACATCGCCGAGGTTTATCAGAAACAAGCTGCTTGTCAGACACACCAGAACACCTGCTGCCTGCCCATTTAGTCAGCTGGAGCATGTGCATCGAGTTGCCAATGATTATCTGACCCTCTTGAGGAAAGACTCTGTTTCTGGCTCCTGAACCCTTGTTTCTTGGACTGCTAACCCATCTTGATTATCTGGAACCCTTGACCTTGGACTGCCTTATCGACTTGACTATCTGATACCCTGGACCTCGGACTTCTTGACAACTCTTTTGGTAATACCTCTTGTGCTACTGCACTTAGACTCAAAGACTTTGTTACTTAGCTCTGGATCTGCCAGTCGGGGGTTTGTTTCTTTGGCAACTGAGATGGCATCAGCCATTTGGCTGCTTTCCTAGACATCCAATTACATTTGTTTTATTGGGATGATTTCAATTTCATTGTCTTTATCAGATTCTTTTTGTAAGCCACCTTGGGTCCCACCCGGCATAGAAATGGAAAAGTAGGTCTTTTGCATCATACACATACAAGATCCCACTCTCTACATTACCGAAATTGGTACTATAGTGGTTTGAGTTCTGGATTATGACTCTGGAGACGAGGGTTGGATTCCTTGGTCTTCCATGAAAGCCACTGGGGTGATCATGGGCAAGTCACACTCTCTCAGGATCAGGGGATGGTAATGGCAAAGTTCCTCTGAACAAATCTTGCCAGGAAAACCCCAAGATAAGGTCGCCTTAGGATCATCATGAGTTAGAAACGACTTGAACTCACACATCAGCGACAACATTTCCCCACTGCTCTATAGTCACTTTAGGAGTACTCCTGAGTTGGATGCCCAGGTTTCAGCAGTGACCAGGAGTGTTTTTGCACAGTTAAAGCTAGTGTGCCAATTGCACCTTTATGGAAACAAAGCGTACAGCACCTGGTATTCATTGACAGTCTCCCATCCAAGTACTAACCAGGACTTACCCTAAGTTGTTTCCAAGGTCAGATAGGATCTTGTGCCTTTAGGGTAAATATGTATCCCCAACGTGGGATCTAGTCCTTACACTGAGGGGCCCACTCAGTCCACCTTGTCCAGTCTTGCTCCTTACCCACACTCCCACTAAAAGTACCCGAAACTGGTACTGTCAGCAAATACTATATCCTGACCTTATTCAAAAAAGTGTGAGAAAATTGACTTCTCTTTAACACACTGGAAGCCTGGAAACTCATGATACACAGGCATAAAAACCCATGAACGACCTTAGGCAAGTCACATGCTCTCAGCCTCAGGGGAAGGTAATGGCCTTGTCAAGAAAACACCCAGACCGCTTTGTCTTAAGGTTGTCATACTTTGGAAATGACTTGAAGGCACACAACAACAATCCTGTGTGCATGCTCACAAATGGGTTGAGAATGGCTCGCTCTATGAACGGTGTCTATAACAAGATTGAGTAAAACATGAAGCAGCAGAAAGGAAGAAAGAGGAATTCTGAGACTGTATTATGTCGCCATACAAGCATGGATGTGCAGCCCTCATTGACCTTCTGCAGAAATCCCAGATAAATTTTCGAGGGTCTAAGGTCTTGGGGCAGGAAACAGGCCCAGTAGGATCTCAATGCATCCATCTGGGGTCCCCTTTAAAAACTTACTTTAAAACAGTACAGCACTATAAAAACCCTTGTTAACAATTAGTTCCTAAAGGCTGGTACCTCATTGAATACTGGATGAAGAAAGCAAGCAAGCAAGAGAACAATTCACAGAAGGTCCATTTTGTAAATATCTTTAATGATGAAGAAAGATTTTGAGACTTATGCTAGGCGTTAGAGGGATAGGTTCATGTAACATCACTCAGGGATGTATGTTGGCAAGCAAATGCTTCAAGTTCAGATGATCAGACAGGCACAGGATTAAACTATGAGATTTTAGAATCTTCCACAGACAATATTCAACTCTTTTTAAAAGATGCTGGCATCGAAGGACTTGCTCTTCATTATCCCCCATGTTTCTCACTCTCGCAAACATGCACAATACATAGCCTAGTTGTGTCCTGTGTTTAAATGTAAAGAAAATGTTTTACACATTGGACAGTCCTCCAGAGAACAGCCACCCTCTATGGAAAATTCAAAGCGACTGCCTTGTTCTTTGGGAAATTCAGTGTGCAAAGGGATCTTGGAGCACCTTTGAGATTAACGAAGAGAGAGCAGCCAGTAGCATGAGCATTCATAGACTTGAGTCAATATATCCTTCTGAAGAAATAGACTTAAATCTACAAAAGGTCATGCTCGTCAGTTAGTCTCAAAGCCTGTACAAGATCTCTTTGCACTCTGTATGGAAAATGGCACCCATGTTTTATATATTCATTTTATTATTTCTTTTTGCATGCATTTTACAACCCACCTCTAAGGTAAGGGAGGTGGTCTGTGTATGAAGTATTTTGCAATCTTTCTGCCATTAAGAAGTTGAAAAGAGCCAGCAGTAATACTCAGATACTCAAACAAATTCTGTCTAGCAAAGAGCTAAAACAGAACGGATGATCATCATAGTGTGCACCTCTCTTTTACGGATCATCAAATAAATACATAAATAAATAAACATCCAAAAATACAGCAAGCAAGCAAGCAACAACAACAAAGCACAAGGTAGTGAGCAGATTTGTGAAAATGTCCATCTCACGTTTATTATACGTCCAGGATTTTCATTTGGAAATGTCTGACCTGAGCAGTTGCAAAAAGCAGAAAACAGTTGGCCCTCCATATTTGTGGTCTTGGAACTTGTGAGTTTGAATATTCGTGAGTTTGGGATAATAATAATAATAATAATAATAATAATAATAAATTTTATTTATATACCGCTTTTCCAAATTTGATCAAAGCCGTGTACAAGTAAACAAAATTGCAACAATGAAATGTACATACACAATTCGTAAACAATAAAATTAATTTAATATATCAAAAAATACCCATAGTGCAATATCAATAAAGCACGTCCACAATATTACCCATACACAGCATCAGTTTAAATCTCATACAATATAGTAAAAATAAAACAATTTGCAATATAACAGAATCCGCCAGTCAGTTACTATACAATTACAAATTAAAACAAAAATAAAATAAACAATCGCAAACCCAAAAAGTTCGGCAGAGAAGAAAGGATATTCCGGTGTTAGCGCTGTTATTGGGGGAAAGTCCGGTAGGCCGGGTTAATGGAGTGCCGCTCCCACCAGCACTCCACACCTCTGGTCCTCCCGGCGCCCCGCCCCGAGAGTCCTCCGCTGCCGGCCAGGTGTTTCCATGGCGCAGGTAAGGCGCTGGCGCTCTCCCTCTTCTGGGGCCCGGCAGGCCAGCTTTTGAAGGGGACGCCGCTCCCACCAGCGCCCCGCCCCAAGAGTCCTCCGCTGCACGGCCAGGTGTTTCCATGGCGCAGGTAAGGCGCTGGCGCTCTCCCTCTTCTGGGGCCCGGCAGGCCAGCTTTTGAAGGGGACGCCGCTCCCACCAGCGCCCCGCCCCAAGAGTCCTCCGCTGCACGGCCAGGTGTTTCCATGGCGCAGGTAAGGCACTGGCGCTCTCCCTCTTCTGGGGCCCAGCAGGCCAGCTTTTGAAGGGGACGCCGCTCCCACCGGCGCCCCGCCCTGAGAGTCCTCCACTGTGCGGCCAGGTGTTTCCATGGTGCAGGTAAGGCGCTGGCGCTCTCTCCCTCCCCTCCCTCCCCCTCCCCTGCTCCTTTCCATTCCCGCCCTCCTGATCCCTGTTTCTCTCCGTCCTTAGCACTCCCCCCACCTAGATCTCTCCTGGGAGGAAGCAGGGGGCTTCCCTCAGTCCGGAGGGGGGCACGGAGCCAGGGGGCAGTGGCTGCCAGGGCCTGTAAGTTGCTCTCTCCTGGCAAGGTGCCCTTCCCTCTGGGTGCATGCGCTACCCACCCACCCCGCCACAGCCAATAGCTGCCCACTTCATTCCCCTCTCTCCGAGTCGCCCTGAGAAAGAAAGTTCCTTCCCTCTGCTCCCTCTGTCTTCCATACTCTCTCAACCTCTCCTTCCCTTCCTCTTGCCTGTCACACTCTCTCACCCTCTCCTTCCCTCACCCTTCCCTGCCACACTCTCTCAGCCTTTCCTTCCCTCCCCCTTCCCTGCCACACTCTCTCAGCCTTTCCTTCCCTCCCCCTTCCCTGCCACACTCTCTCAGCCTCTCCTTCTCTCCCCCTTTCCTGCCACACTCTCTCAGCCTCTCCTTCCCTCCCCCTTCCCTGCCACACTCTCTCAGCCTCTCCTTCCCTCCCCCTTCCCTGCCACACTCTCTCGGCCTCTCCTTCCCTCCCCCTTCCCTGCCACACTCTCTCAGCCTCTCCTTCCCTCCCCCTTTCCTGCCACACTCTCTCGGCCTCTCCTTCTCTCCCTCTTCCCTGCCACACTCTCTCGGCCTCTCCTTCCCTCCCCCTTCCCTGCCACACTCTCTCGGCCTCTCCTTCCCTCCCCCTTCCCTGCCACACTCTCTCGGCCTCTCCTTCCCTCCCCGTTCCATGAGGCAGAGGGAAGGCCCAAACCATGGGGGGACCCTGTGCTCCCTCTCTCTGCCCCACTGCTTCAGAGGAAGCCCTGCTGACCGACTCCCAAAGCAATGGGGCACAGGGAAGGTTCATACAGTTGGGGGACCCTCTGCTCCCTCCATTTGCCCCACTGCTTTGGAGGATGCCCTGTTGAGCAACCCCCAAAGCCATGGGGCACAGGGAAGGCGCAAAGAGTGGGGGGACCCTGTGCCCCCTCCGTCTGCCCCACTGCTTTGGAGGAAGCCCTGCTGAGCAACCCCCAAAGCCATGGGGCACAGGGAAGGCGCAAAGAGTGGGGGGACCCTGTGCTCCCTCCGTCTGCCCCACTGCTTTGGAGGAAGCAATGTTGAGCAACCCCCAAAGCCATGGGGCACAGGGAAGGCTTAGACAGTGGGGGGACCCTGTGCTCCCTCCATCTGCCCCACTGCTTTGGAGGAAGCCCTGCTGTCAGACCTCCAAAGCCATGGGGCACAGGGAAGGCGCAAAGAGTGGGGGGACCCTTGCGCCCTCCGTCAGCCCCACTGCTTTGGAGGAAGCCCTGCTGAGCGACCCCCAAAGCCATGGGGCACAGAAAAGGCGCAGACAGTGGGGGGACCCTTTGCTCCATCTGTCTGCCCCATTGCTTTGAAGGAAGCCCTGCTGAGCGACCCCCAAAGCCATGGGGCACAGGGAAGGCGCAAAGAGTGGGGGGAACCTGTGCTCCCTCCATCTGCCCCACTGCTTTGGAGGAAACCCTGCTGAGCAACCCCCAAAGCCATGGGGCACAGGGAAGGTGCAAATGGGGGGACCCTGTGCTTTCTTTCTCAGGGTGACTGGGACAGAGGAGAATGAAGTGGGCAGCCATTTGCTGAGGCATGCCAGAAGGGAGGAAGTTACAGGCCCTGGCATCCCCTGCCCCCTGGCTGAGTGCCCGCCCCCCAGACTGAGGGAAGCCCCCTGCCAGATCCCAGGACAAAGCTAGTCGGCGGGGGGAGTGCTAAAGACGGAGATAAGGAGGGATTGGATGGAAAGAACTGAGGGAGGGTGGAGGGCTTGGGCCTTCGACTGAGGAGGTGGACGGAGCATCTGCTTCTCATTGCAGTCCATGTGGCACACCTCATCGTGGTCAATGTGGCACACCTAACTGCAGTCCATGGGCTCCCATTTGTCATTGCTGGCCCAGTTGCGCGGCTGGTGCTCCTTGTGGTTGTATGGACTGCGCCGGCCCCAGTGCCACACTCGTTTGGGCTCCTCCTGCCAGTTGCCTCGCTCTCCTAACAAAGGAAGGGAAGAGGGAAAAGACTCAGGATTCTTTCAAACAGGAGGAATTTCTCCCAATTCCGAATGGAGCCAATGCGGATTCATGTAAATTCGCTTGTTTAGCGAATTTACCTGAACCCCTGCTCCATTCGGAAGGCATTCGGAATTACTTCCCATTACCCTTGCCCGAAATCGCGTGAGAAGCTTAAATTCGCAATAACGTTAAACCCATGATTGCATTCGGAGTGACTTCCCTTTTGCCCGAATTTGCGTGAGAAGAATTAATTCGCAATAACGTGAAACCCCAGGATTGCGTTTGGATTGCCCTTGGATTATACTTCCAATTTCCCACATCTGAAAGAGCAGTCAGTCTCTTCTGCAAGACACCCAGGAGTTGATTATTTTCTGAAGGCTTGTCCTGAACAGGATTGCATGCAACCTTTGGGGTTCTGCCTGAGCTGAAAAGGGAATTTTTTCCAGTAAGAGGAATCTCTTGTGAGCACACATAAGTAATGTGTAGTTTCCATGCTGTTTTACAGGTTGCTTCTGTGATGCAGCAGGCAGGCATTTGCATTTTTATCATTTTACTAGGTATTTTTTAATATTATGAAGGATTAATTATAAAATTATACATCAGTGGATGGCTACATACAAATTCAGTTATTTCTTACTGGTAATGACATTTAAAGTATGTATCTACACTGCAGAAATGGAGTAGTTTGACACCACTTTAACAGCCATGACACAATGCTAGGGGATCCTGGATTTGTAGTTTTGTGAGATATTTAGCCCACTCTTTCAAAGAGTGCTCCACCAAACTACAAATCCTAGAATTCTATAGCATTGAGCCATGGAAATTAAAAGTGGTGTCAAAACCCTTTATTTTGGCAGTGTGGCAGCATGCAAGACCCCCCGAAAGCCTGAAATCTCAATAACAGATGGAGCCCTTCTCTTCGTATACACCAGGCAGGACAGTTGAAATAGCTTCTTCTGGAGAAGCATGAAAGGAAGAGGAGCCCTCTCCAGTGTTCATTCCAGCAAGCCTACAGAAGAAGGATTTCACAAAGGGCCTTCTTTTCTGTGGCTCCCTCAATGTGAAATTCCCTCTCCTTGGATATGTGACCATTACTGAGAAATAAAGGAAGGTTCTGAATCAGCTTCTGCCTGGTCTCTTACCTGCACGATTGAAGTTGCCTTTGTATGGCAGCTTGGACTTGCGGCCTTCCTCTCCAAGCATTTGGAGAAGAACAGGGGGAAGCGGCTGGTGGACCTTCAAAAGAGGTTGGAAAGGGATAAGTTAGTAGCAAGCTTGAGGACAAACTGGCCAAAAAGGCTTCTGGGTACTGACCGAGCTACCTGAGGGCAGCATAAGAATGGAAGGTAGTGATTTCCCTAAATTCCACCTCCCCATATCTGCAGGACAGTAAATTCACTCTAGGTTCTAATCTGAATTCCAGAGGAACTAGCAAAGGTCCTACACCCAATGCAAGGAAAGCACTGGGGACAGTATTTGGACTAAAGCCCAGGGCAGATTCACTGCCTGCTAGCATGAATGCTCCTGGGTCTACATTCCCCTGGACATTGGCCTATCGTTGGACTAACAGATAATCAGACCGGCATTTTCAAATGACAGTAAAGTGGTCCCACCACATTCGCTAGGGTTAAGGGTACAGGACCACCGTGAATATGGAAAAACTGCAAATCATAAAAACATTCTATTTTTAACTGAGAGAACACTGCTCTACGACGCTCTAGGTCCTCCTGTGGAATTCTGTGACCAACATCTGCCAGACATTCACCATAGAACTGTGCTGGAGGAGTTGGAAATGCCTAGTGGATTTTTCTGTCTTACTCCTGTCCTTCAGTGCAACTTTTGATTCAATGAAAGGAAATAGTAATAACTATATCTCCTGTGAAAGAGCTGGCTGACCCGTGTAGGAAATTGGCAGGGAGGCCTATGCAACACTCTTTCTGGCTGGCTCAAAAGTACCTTCTCGCAAGATCAGCCTGCAACGCTCATCCTTCCAAGTAAGAGGCTGCACCCTGGGATCCACCCAAAATGGGATCCACTGGCTGTTCTTCCAAAGGCCAGCCTTCCTCCAAAATCCTAGCTACTGGTGCCTTTAGTAAACTGGGACAGGAGAGACAGTGATGATGGGATCCAGTGCTCCCCTAAATGGGGTGCTTCCAGCTGGTCCTATTTGCATCCTTAAATGAGCTTCCTTTCCCATCTCTGATCAAAGAGAAAAAGAGGAAGCCCTGTGCAAAGAAGTAGAACAAGTCCATTGAGGGCAAGGATGAGCAGGGGAATGAAGTCTCTCATCAGCATTCAGATAACCAGCTGGATAAAGGGAAGGGTTGGTCTTTCTAGCAGTCTCTTGGTCCTCTCCTTCAGTGCAACTTTTGGTTCAAGTTGACCATAGAGTTGCATTGGAGGACGTAGATATTCCTATAGACAGTTTATTAACACAATCTGTGAATAATCAAATCCGCAAAAGTCAAAGCCGCAAATGTGGAGGGATGACTGTATGTTTTATTTTCAGAAAGAGGCTCTAAATGGGGAATGTATCCAGCTAGCAGTTAAAGGTGTGAAGTGGAAGGCTTTCACAGCTGGGCATCCAAAATTTTGTGGGGTTTTTGGTCTATGTGGCCATGTTCTGGAAGAATGTATTCTTCCAGAACACAGCCACATAGCCCCCAAACCACAAAAACAAAAACAATTAAAAGTGTGTGTGGATGTTTTCCTAAAGGATGTGTTTTTTGCTCACTTATTTGTTTCTTTATTCAGAAAGCCTATATTTTTTCCATTCATCGAAAAACATCCCCTGGACATTTAACACATCTCCCTCGCACATTCTGATTTCCAATCTCACCTCCTCATGCATGGCCAACTTCTTCAAGAACTTGGCTCTCTTAATGTTTAACCGTTCCTTCTTCAATGCTTCCCCCTGTTCTATGTACTCCATGGGCTCACTGGGAGGCATCTGAGGAGGAGAAGGAGGACCAGGAGGCATCTGAGGAGGAGGAGGACCAGGAGGCATCTGAGGAGGAGGAGGAGGACCAGGAGGCATCTGAGGAGGAGGAGGAGGACCAGGAGGCATCTGAGGAGGAGAAGGAGGACCAGGAGGCATCTGAGGAGGAGGAGGAGGACCAGGAGGCATCTGAGGAGGAGGAGGACCAGGAGGCATCTGAGGAGGAGAAGGAGGACCAGGAGGTATCTGAGGAGGAGTAGGAGGACCAGGAGGCATCTGAGGAGGAGGAGGACCAGGAGGTATCTGAGGAGGAGGAGGACCAGGAGGTATCTGAGGAGGAGGAGGACCAGGAGGTATCTGAGGAGGAGGAGGACCAGGAGGCATCTGAGGAGGAGGAGGACCAGGAGGCATCTGAGGAGGAGGAGGACCAGGAGGTATCTGAGGAGGAGGAGGACCAGGAGGCATCTGAGGAGGAGGAGGACCAGGAGGCATCTGAGGAGGAGGAGGACCAGGAGGTATCTGAGGAGGAGTAGGAGGACCGGGAGGCATCTGAGGAGGAGGAGGACCAGGAGGTATCTGAGGAGCAGGAGGAACGGAAAGCATCTGAGGAGGAGGAGGAGGACCAGGAGGTATCTGAGGAGGAGTAGGAGGACCGGGAGGCATCTGAGGAGGAGGAGGACCAGGAGGTATCTGAGGAGGAGAAGGACAGGAAGGCATCTGAGGAGGAGGAGGAGGACCAGGAGGCATCTGAGGAAGCGGACCGGGAGGCATCAGAGGAGGAGGACTGGGAGATATCTGAGAAGGATTGGGAGGCATCTGAGGAGGACTGGGAGGCATCTTAGGATGAGGACCGGGAGGCATCTGAGGAGGTGGACCAGGAGGCTCTGGCCTCTTGGCTCCCTCAGACTCTTCCTTCTCCTTCTTTTTCTGTGGAGAGCAAAAGAGGAAGTAAAGCACTGGAGCTAGTTTTTTCTTTTAATTTTAATTTGAAACCTTTTGATTGGATTAAAAAATATATCAACAAAACTAACCAATAATTATTAAATGTACATATAAACCAATACATCCTACATCCACTAAACTAACATAGACCTTCTTCTGTTTTAATCTCACATATTTTTTGAATATAGGTTTAGCCCACTGAAATCACTCTGGTTTAAATTTGCAAGGAGATCTTGCGGCACTTGTGAGAGTAACTGAGCAAATTTTTCGAAGCATAAACTTTTGTCGACTTCGTCTCCTTCCTCAGATGCATGGAGTCAACGGGTGCCCAGGAAGGACCTTAGATCCCTCCAGAGCACCATCTCACTCCATGCATCTGTGGAAGGAGATCAAGACTACAAAAGCGGATGCTACAACTTCTTCTGAGGGCAGAGGACCTGGTCCAGCACCCCTTGGGGGCCATTCCCACTGAGGTTTATATCGGATCATGGGGAAGCATGATCTGGTTTAAACCACTCTAGTTTCCATTGGAATCGATTCGGCAAGGGGGTTTAGGGTTTTCCCCCATTTAATCCGCGTCAAAAAGGAGTTGGGTTTTACTGCTCCTTTATGGGCTGAAATCGATTTATTTGGGAATAAAAGGATTCAGCCCAGTGGGAGCCACTAGCGACCGGGAGATGACGGGGCAGCTGCAATGGCCCCTGCCATCTCCTGGTCTCCGGCCTCTCTTCCTTCCTCCTCCCTCCTCCACCCACCCACATTCTCCCTTCCCCACTGACACCGTTTGATCGCATGATCCAAGGGTGACAGTGGCTTCAGAGGGACCCCATGGGTTCCTCCCCTTCCACTCCTTCCCTTCCTCTCTCCACTGGCCTACCTGGCTGGGGGCTGGTGGTCCGATAGCGGTGGCAGCAGCAGCGACGGCATCCCTCTCCTCCGGTCCTCCTCCTCCAGGCTGGACCTTTCTCTGCTGCCCAGCCTGCCTCTCCGGGAGTTCTCTGCCCCGGTAGGCCTCCGTAGGAGGAGGCCTGGGCAGATGGAGACAGGCAGGCAGGCACTCCTTTCCCTCCTTCTTTTTTGTGGCCAGATTCATAAGATAGTCCAGATGGGCTTGGAGCTGTCTCCCCTGTGGTGTTCCTTCTGGCTCAACTGGCAGCATCTTTGGATGGGAAAATACACAAAAACAAAATAAAATATCACATCTTTTTTTTTTTTTTAAAAGACTCCCCTAGATGTGTGTTTATTTTTGTTAGGAATTCACCAGTAGAAAGCTGGTATTTAAATAAACCTGACTTCCCTCGTAAAATTCATTGCACGGCTCTCACTAAAGACAAAAGTCAGTGTCCAGTTGTGGCTAAACCCCTAGTGGCT
The DNA here is from genome assembly GCA_034509955.1 of Urosaurus nigricauda. NCBI lineage: Eukaryota > Metazoa > Chordata > Lepidosauria > Squamata > Phrynosomatidae > Urosaurus > Urosaurus nigricauda. Next base: position 20,781,158 of record JAOEGL010000012.1, on the reverse strand, counting down.
TCCATCCTAGTGGGACAGTGAACCATATTGGTTTTCATCTTGACTATCCAAAAGCAATGAATTTATTATGGAAAAGAGAGTTCAGTAACATGTTTGGAGTGGATTTAATGCTCCGTGCACAACCACTCACCCAGACAATCTTGTAAATTCAATGGCATCCTCATTGAACTCAATGGGATATAGGACTGCAGGGTGAGGCTCTGAGCTTGGCCAAAAAGACAATGCAGCCAATTGTCTGGCCTACAGGGACCATGAATTGAAATTATTGCTCCAGGCTAGATTAGAAACTTTCTTTGCAGTTTGGAGAACTTGCAAAATGAAATTTTAGATCTTCATGAAGCAAAATTGCACTGCTAGAAAAGAATTGCTATCCTTGCAGCAGAATATGGGAGATTACAAAGTGCTCGGGAGGTATAGATGTTCTGTGCACCAGTTGCCCCCAGAAAAAAAAGTTGATGATCAGATTGCAAAACTACAGTTCGGTTTCCCCCGGCAGGTTCCCATATTAAGCTTACAGTTTTGCATTATCACGGCATCAGTACTGACCGGATGTCTTTTACTTTAAGGGTGAATTCACGTTGGGGAGAAATAACTAACTGCTTTTAGAAGACAACCAGATGTGCTCAAACTAAAACATCATGACAAGTGCATGAGGATTCTTCTGTACCTCGTCAGGGATTTGCAGAAGGTGATCAGAGCTGACGATCTCCCAGTTCCTCTTGCCAGGCTGGCCCTTCCCCAGTAACAAATGAGGGTCATCCTGCAAGCCCTTTTCCCCGTCATACAGGACAGCTTTCACCCGGCAAGTCAGACAAAACCTGTACATTGGACCAAAGAGGAGAAAGATGAGGCAGTGCCCCTTTTCTAAATTATGGCTTTTCTCCTTAGGCCAAGAACCTCTTGGATATAGTATCCCAGACTCACATGGCTGTCTCCCCTGGCTCCTCAGGAACGGTCTGGTTCCGGATTGCCCTCCCTACTGCATTGCAATTCACCGGTCCTCTGCCTGGAGAACAATTTTTTTTTAAAGTCTAAGAACAGCCTAAGAAATAAATACAATTAAACCTAAGCAAAAGTAAGTGAAACCCATAATATAGGATATAGCACAAAGAACTTTTCATGCATGTAAACTTTCAACAGGTTGCCTAGTGGTCAAGTTAATCTCAATTATTCATTTGTTTGTTTGTTTTGTTGTTTGCAATCCCGCTCTTCTTGGAATTTGCTGTCATCTGCTGCTTTGGGGCAAATCATAGCCTCAGACAGCCCTCCTGTGGTCAATGCAGCCCTGAATCCGCATTAAAATGCAAGCTGTCCTTCCCCAGAGGCTTCTGGAGAACACCATTTGCCATTTTTCTTCCCTCCCCAAATTTCAGAGTGGCCAGAGTTCTGTTTGTGGTTTGCATTCCTCCATGGTCTACAGAAGAGCACCCCCAGGCATTGCGCACCCCTGGTTTTGCAAAGATGGTGTAAATTGTCAAAACGCAGGTACATATTTTGCATAATTTCTGCCAGTTGAAGAATTCCAACTGAGCTGGCACAGAAACACAATTGTGGAAGCTCAAAGCTCAGCCAAGGAACCAACCTGGAAATTCAAATAGGTGTTGGGGAGATTGCTCCACACCTCTGCCTCCTAGACCTCCAAAGCCCAATCCACCAGCAGGCTGAAGGAGCACAGGTCATATACTTACTTTCTCTTCGCTTGTCTTCCTCGCTTGATAGGTGGAATTTTTCAACCCTCTCTGCCAAAAGTGTCGTGTCAGCCTCCCACTTTCGCAACCAAGCTTCCCGGACGAGGGATTTTTGACTGGAGATGGGAAAGGAAACAACCAGGATGCTTAGTGTCCTGGGATGGGGCACTGAGCAGTCCTAAAACCTGCAGCCTGTGCATGTAGACTTGCCTGCCTCTAAAAATGTCCTAACTAAACCACAACCATTTCCAAAGAGTCACAAATTCCACCCTGGATCTTTGGACGTTGCACCTTTGGTTTCCAAACATACTAGAAGTCACTAAAAAGTTGCTTCTGATTTCTTCTAAAACTCTTTGGGACAACCAAAGACATAATGATCAGCTGACCTTCCATGCTCTCCTTTAAAATTTTCTGACCAAATGTTAAACAGAAAACTTAAAGATATTTCTCACCACAGTAGTTTTCTACTACTTATTCTCACTTTCAATCACTTCTACATCTAATTATTATTATTATTATTACTATTATTAGCTGTTGTGTTCTGACTGTTATCTGATGTAATTAATAGTTTCATGCCAGTTCATCTGGTATGTTTAATCATATTGGGTTTTCCTCCACTATTTGTTCAATAACAGCAGCAGTTCCTAATACAACCAGATTCTGCCCTGGGCCTTGGAGTAAATACCAACCTGACTTGGCTGTTTCCTTCCCCTGAGGAATTTGGACTCGGGATGTTATCCGGCCCATTCCTCGTGCTCTCCGCTCCGGATGCTCCCTCCATCTTCCTGGAGTCTGAGCCTGTAGAAACATAGAAGGGTCAGGAAGATGGCTTGCAGAAGGTGCTACTCCACTGCTTAGCCTCCCAGGTATCATTTGCTCCATGGTATAAGAGAAATACCCGATCTCATGGGATTGTGACATTCTTACAATGTTGTTGGGATGTGCCTTCAAGTCTTTTCCTATTCATGGTAGCCCAAGGTGAACCTATCCTATGTTTTCTTGGCAAGATTTGTTCATAGGAGGTTTGCAATAGGCCACCTCCACCATATAACTGTGAATGAAAAAACCCACCAGCCCATAAGCCTAGGAAAACAAATTAGGGCACATTCCTGGTAGGATTTTTCTTGGACTGCCTCCCAAATAATATGTCTTCTGCGAAAATTTACAACCATTGTGTTTTTAAGGAGCAAAACTATGAATAACTTGGCCATGAAAGAGGAGCTGAAATTTCTCCATGGGGTGGAGAAAGTGGAAGGAGATCCAGTTTTCTCCTTCTCTCTTATTTCTTGATCTTGGGGTCATTTAGTGGAGCTGGGAAATTCAGGACAGACAAAAGCAAACCAGACATCACATTTCACTCACTCAATGCACACTGTGACAGACTCTGACTTCCATGTTATTGGGAATTCAATTTGCTCCAGTTTTTAGTCCAAGGTGCTGGAGCCCAGTACTAAGAGAGAGTCAGCACCACAGAGAGTTCAGACTAAAAGACAGAGCAGATTCAACAACCCACTAACATGGAAGTCACCATCTACTGCTTTCTATGGGATCTGTCTGCAAGCATTGTCTTCCATTCTCTTCTTTCTCTCTCAGTTAACATTTGTAGATTACCCTTTACAGATCTTTGAGAACTAAGGAACAGTACCATCCTTTTCTTTTTTAGCATGTGTACTTTTTAAAAAAGTTTTTGTTCGTTCTATATTTTGTATTCTAAACCACCTTGCGACCCACTCATGGGAGAAAATTGAGATGAAATTTAAGAAATAATGCAACCATACAGTTCTTTAAACATAACAAATGAATGTATGAATAAGAAGGATGTTATCAGGTGAGATCAAGCCATCCACCTTGTTTAAAGTGATGCCTTCACAAAGCAGTAGTAAGTACCATTTAAACAAAGACAGGATTGAAAGCACTTACAATGAGCAGGAAAGAAGCAGAGAAGCCAATAGACTCAAACCAACGAAACCAATAGACTCAAACTCAAACCAACAAAACCAACAGACTCAAACTCAAACCAACAAAACCAACAGACTCAAACTCAAACCAAACAGACTCCACTCTCTCAATGTCTCTCCAACTCTCAACCACCTCTCACCCTCAACTGACCCAACTCCACCTTGGCCAAGATCTCAAGTGTTTCCGTGGAAACGAAAACAAACAATTACCATTGTACTTTGTGACATCTGACCACTTCCCAACCAGATCCAAATTGCTTTAAATGGGATGGTTTCAACTGCATTTTAAAATTTCATTCTTTCTACCTGATTCTTTGGGTGAGCCACCTTGGGTCCCACTTGGAATAGAAATGGAATGAAATCAAGTGGAAAAGCTGGCTCCCACTCCACAAGAAAGGCACCATATCAATGAAATTATGATTATGATTGTGATGGATTGAGTCTCCCTTATCCAAAATGCTTCAGACTAGAATTGTTTTCAATTTTCAGAGTTGTTCAGATACCTTTTGTGAAAAAAAAAGCAAGGGATGAAAACTTGGGTGGGCGTGGGAGCTAAATTTATACCAGCAACTGACATGGAAATGGAGCATCACTAGAAATGCACAAAAGCTACAAAACAAAAGAAAAATCAAACCAGATTCTGTCAGGGATGCTTTGATTGGGAGTTCCTGCATGGCAGGGGGTTGGACTGGATGGCCCTTGTAGTCTCTTCCAACTCTATGATTCTATGATTCTATGATTCAGATTTGCCAAATATCCAGTTTTGCATTCCATCTGCAATAGGCTTGCAAAGGTGTCATCATCAGAACTGTAACTTTTTCATAGAGCTGTGGAGTCTGGGAAACATGTATATCTCTTCCAGCTCCTTTTGCCTATACGTTCCACTGATTTCAATGGGCCTAAATGATCTACAATGAAAATTGAATATAAACCATTCATGGTATGCCCATTGAAACAAATGAGATGCTCACCATCCTGAAACACAGTCTCCATTGAGCCATCAAATCTTTCCAGTGACCTGTGAACAGTCATGCTCTCTTGGGTGAGGAAGATGAGGAAATCAAAATCAGTGCCTACCACCTTGAACTCTTTGGAAGAAACGTGTGTAATAAGCTTATCTAGTCAATAAAATACAGTCAGCCCCCAATATCCACAGATTCTGCATCCATGGATTATGCCATCCATAGTGCTCCTTCTCTTCTCTTCTCTTCTCTTCTCTTCTCTTCTCTCTCTCTCTCTCTATATATATATGTATGTATGTATATACCCAAAAAGCCAACCTTGATTTTGCCATTTTATGTAAGGGACACCATATTACAACCGCATTGTTTGTAATGGGGCTTGAGCATCCATGAATGTTGGTTACTACATGGGGTCCTGAAACCAAACCTCAGCAGATACCGAGGTCAAACTGTAAATAATAAACAGATCCCGAGTTCAGTTAATACACAGAAAAGAATCTACAATGTCATCTCCTTCTATCTCTTTTAAAGGCTGACTGTTGCATTGCTGTATCATTATATACAACCGTGATGATTCCATTCCCTTGTGTATGTTATGGAATAAATAACTGATTGGAGAAAGGAAGCAAGTGAGAGAGCAATTCATGAAAGATCAATTTTTTAAATATCTTAAAAATGATGATGACAGAAGTCTTTGGCCCTATACAGATAGGCACTTTCTGCCAGCCTATGGGTGGAGTTAGGGTGCAGCGTCCACAAGCTGGATGCTCTAAACCCACCCCTGGGCACCATTCTGGCATGCACTGGTCCACATCATCATGAGACCCCTCCGGTGCTGAGTCCTCGTGGTGCAGAACCAAAGGGGCGTCATAAAGCCGCACCGCTGCAGCTGTTGTAGCTCTGTTGTGCTCTCCAGAGGCCGGATTGGGGCTGTGGTGTGAGGTTCCTGCAGCCCCGATCCGGCCAGTAAAGGGGTGGCTGCAGACCACCCCTTGGGCCAATCTCTAGAGCCCCTTTCAGACTTTCACTTAGCAATGCAGTGAGAAGGAGAAGCCATGTAACACCCCCCAGGAATGCCCATAAGACTACATGATAAAGGGTTCTAGGAGTCCAAGCAGACCACAAGTTGAACATGGGTCAACAGTGCGATGCAGCAGCTAAAAAGGCCAATGCAATTTTAGGCTGCATCAATAGAAGTATAGTGTCTAGATCAAGGGAAGTAATAGTGCCACTCTATTCTGCTTTGGTGAGGCCCCGTCTGGAATACTGTGTTCAGTTCTGGGCACCACAATTCAAAAAGGATGTGGAGAAACTGGAGCGTGTCCAAAGGACGGCGACCTTTATGGTGAAGGGTCTGGAAACCATGCCCTATGAGGGGCGCTTTATGGAACTGGGGATGTTTAGCCTGGAGAAGAGAAGGTTAAGAGGTGATATGATCGCCCTGTTCAAATATTTGAAGGGATGTCACATTGATGAGGGAGCAAGCTTGTTTTCTGCTGCTCCAGATAATAGAACACAGAATAATGAATGCAAACTGCAGGAGAAGAGATTCCAGCTCAACGTCTGGAGGAACTCCCTGACAGTAAGGGCTGTTTGACAGTGGAACACACTCCTTCCTCGGAGAGTCTACTGGACTTTCCCTCCTTGGAGGTCTTTAAGCAGAGGCTGGACATTTTCCCGTCACTAGGATTCAATTCAAATTACTGTTTAGTTATGTTAGACAGGGGGGATTTGTTTACTACGTTTATGTTACATTGCCATTTAAATTAAAGTTAAATGCCTACCTAAGCAAAATGAAATTGAAAAGTGCTAACCATGATGATACTCCGTGCCCCTGCCAGTCCCTGCTTTGAGCCAGGGAGAAAAAGGAATATCTGCATTAATTTTTGAAAGCCTCATATCTCATCCACCCCTCTCTTTTGTTTTTCTCCCTCCCTCCGTTACAATCTTCTTAACCTTCCTTTTTCTATCTTATTTATTCTGATATGGATCCCAGTTCCTGAATTAAACTCCTTTGTGGTATCTAGTGTAGAACACAAGGGGATCTCCTAGATGCAGAGAAAACTACCCCATTCCAAGCTGCACTTATGGTTTGTTCAGGTAACATTGTTTAAATGTTGAAATTAACTAAACTATCATAGAAGAAGACTAAGACTTGGAAGGGGAGCAATGAGGAAGGTAGGTAAGATCATCGAGTTTAAAGACACCTCTCGGACTATAAAAATAATGATCACAAATGACTTACATAGCTTTAAACATATCCAGGGTAGCCATGTTGACCAGCATCTGAAATCCACAAAACCAGGATACGTTTAGTGGCCAACCTAAAAGGAATGAATGAATAAATAAATAAATAAATAAATATACATATGGCAAGCTTTCGAAGCCCTATTGGCTTCTCCGTCAAGCAAAAATGTTAAAAATCATACAGGAGAAAAAAACATATATATATATATATATAGTGATGCTAGTCCCAAGTTTGCAATGACAACATAGAAATAATTCAAGATTTCTCATACTTTGCCTCATCCATTAATCAGAATGGAGACAGGGAAGAAATCAGAAGATGACTAGGACTCATAAGAGCAGCTGTGAAAGAACTAGACACAATCCTGAAGTGCAAAGATATATCACTGCACAAATAAGTTAGGGCTGTCTGTGCCATTGTATTTTCCCATCACTTTAAATGGTTGTGAGAACTGGACGGGGAAGAAAGCTGTCAGGAAGAAAATCAACTCATTGGAGATGTGGTGCTGGAGAAGAGCTGTGTGTACTGCTAAAAGGACAAATAAAAGGTCTCTGGCGCAAATCAAACCTGAACCCTCCTCAGAAGCCAAGATGACTAAACTGAGACTGTCGTACTTTGGACACATCATGAGAAGACATGGCTCATTTGAAATGATAATAATGTTTGGTAAGGTAGATTCTACTTGAATCCCCCCCTTACATGATACAGCAACATGGGGCAACAATGGGCAGCAGCCTTGCCCCACAGTCCCTGCAAGCTGGCCCATGCCACCACTGAAATGCTAGTTGCTCTGAAGTCAGAACAAGGCACCCAGCTTTATTCTGACCTCGAGACTGAGATTATCGTACTGCCCATTTCGTCCTTCTCTCCAGACCAGGGAGTTTATCACATGAGAGGAATTTCTCTCAATTGCGAATGGAGCCAATTCGCAATTACATGAATTCGCTAGTTCACCGAATTTACGTGAAATCTGATTGCGTTCGGAATGCGTTCAGAATGACTTCCCATTTCCTGAAAATGACCCCCATTGCCCAAAATTGTGTGAGATACTCTAATACGCAATTATGTGAAACCCCATGATTGCATTTGGAAGACTTCCCATTGCCCGAAATTGCATGAGATACACTCATTCGCAATAATGTGAAACCCCATGATTGCATTCGGATTGCCATTACATTAAACCCCCAAATTCCGTCGTATGATAAACTCCCTAGGCACGGGCTAAAACCTTTAAAGTATGGATTGTGATAGAGTTCTATCACATGCTTCCATGCCTAGGTCATAGGCATCCTGTTTCTGATCATGGCATCCCATACCAATCCAGACTTCTCCAGCACTTTTTGAAAGAATACAAAAGATATGAGAGAAGTCCGGATCGGGTACGGGATGCCATAATCGAGTAAGGAATGTCTCCAACCTGGACATGGAGGTGTGTGATAAAATCCATGCTGTGCTGGCCAAGTGCCGTAATAATAAATATAAATATAAATAAAGATAAAGATAAAATCCATGCTTAAAAGGTTTCAGCCCATGCCTCGATTGGGAGGGAAGGGTGAAAAAGGTCATTGTGATAATCTCCTGACTCATGACCACAAAGTGACTCAGTAAGGACTCTCGCAGGGAACACTTAGAAAGGCAGCCACTTATCGCTATATTTTTATTGCATTCTTCCCCCTGGAAAATCCAAAACAAAGGGTAAGTCTTTTCAAAGAGGGACAAGAGATGGAAACTCCTAATCAGGTTGGGTTATTGTGGTCAGCCCAGGTCCGATTTGGGCTTTTGGTGCTGCATAGTGAAACAGCATGCAGACATCCTGGGGGCAAACTGGGGTATATAAGTCATGTAGACAAGCCTTGGGTTTGTGGGTTACAAATGCACCCAGCAGAAGCATTGTCTGCCCTACATTTTACCAGCTTGTCTGGAAGAATATCATTGTCACAAGTCTTATGGAAATCAAGATGTACTACATCCCCAACTCTCCTCTGATCTACCAAGCTTGTATTTCATTTAGGAAAGAGACATGTTTAGTCTGGCGTGGCTTGTTTTTGAGATATCCATGTCTCTTAGCAATCACAGTCCTTTCTAAGTGCTCACATACTTACTGTTTAATCATCTGTGATACTGACAGCAAGTTGACTGGGATTTCTTCTTTTATTACTATTATCACATAGAGTTGTTATCATGCTATATTCAACTGATGGGTTATCTGGCTTTTTAATACTTTTCTCTCATGGCCATCCTCCGTTCTGTATTATTAATGATTATTGGTCATCATTTCAACATTTTGTAACCTTCTGGAAAACTCTGCACCCGGAAACAGGTATATGACAGCTTAAAATAATATTGAACACACCTTAAAACAATGTGTAAATAAGATAAACTTGTTTTTTTTCCCCCAAACAGGAACATCAGTTGTGCAACTACACTTAAATGTGATACAAATCCAGGTGTGGCATTCCATAATGTGCGAAGTGGCCTCTAAGATGTCTGGTTTTTTGCACCAATAAAGCAAGCATCCATATTGTGTAATGACTACTCTTCACCAAGCGGCCTTAAAATCTTGTGTTTGCCAGAAAAAATGTATTCATTACTTCCTTTGAAGCACTAGACAGGTTAATCTATGTTCCCGAGAAGGCCGTGTGGTAGCATTTCAGAAGCTGATGAGATCCTGGAACTCAAGCGGAACACGGGTAATAAAATCATTCCATTTTGCTCAGGAATGCAGAGAAAGTGTGTTCTGGGAGTGGGAGACAGGAGTTTCAAGAAAAATAATGGGATCAGTTTGTCACTCGTCCCCGCCAATCGGGGATGTAATATTTTTTCCCATTAGTTTGCATAGACTTCTTTTAAAAGAAAATAAAGATTGCATGCGGGAGAAAAAATCCAAGGACTGATTGGTCCTTTGGGGGTCACAACCCCCCCCCCCCCAGCCTTCAAACAGTGCTGCCAGGAAAGAAAAGTGGGGGAGGCATTTTTCAGAAAAGGCTAGTGGGTTATTTTGTTTTGGTCTTTCATCATGTATTTGTTACTGCCGCTGCCAAGCTGTTTGTTTTTTCATTCCTATTTGTGGTCACCTTATCACAACAGCTGGCAACATGGCTTTCGGATATGGGTTGGAACTGGGTGGGGTGCCGGAGTGCCTCCAGATATTTTGGACTACATTCCCCACCGTTGATGTACAATCGGCCCTGTGGGTTGGGATTTCTGGGCACTGAAGTGTAAAACAGCTTGAGGACCAAGAGTTTCCCACTGTGGTGGGCAAGCCCATTGGCAAATGAACTGATCTGGTTCGAGGGCCAGCTTTGCCATGCCTTTGGGTGAAGAAATCTGCTTCAGGAGGTATTAAAGGGACAGGTAATGGCAGGAATCTGAGAGGGCACAATAACATGTTGTTTTCAAATTGTATTAGCTCTAGCAGAGTAAAGGGATATTATTTGGGTTCCATTTTAAACAGTAAAAGGCTGGTATTGCGTAGTCTTGGAAATGCCAGGAGATGGCAAGTGGACTGAACAGGCAAAATTCTAAATGAAAGAAAAGTAGCAGTGACTTTTAAGAGGCATACTTGAGGAGGACAGTTCAGTTGCCTTGTTACTTGGTTAGCCTTGTTTCTCAGATCCCCCCCCCCCCTCAGTTTAGCAAGGGTAAAAAATCCTTATTCGCCATCTGAGCCCACTTTTCTTTCTCTTTCATTCTGGACTCTTTCAAACGGGAGGAATTTCTCCCAATTCCGAATGGAGCCAATGCGGATTCATGTAAATTCGCTTGTTTAGCGAATTTACCTGAACCCCTGCTCCGTTCGGAAGGCATTCGGAATCACTTCCCATTACCCGAAAATAACCCCCCCTTGCCCGAAATCACGTGAGAAGCTTAAATTCGCAATAATGGTAAACCCACGATTGCATTCGGAGTGACTTCCCTTTTGCCCGAATTTGCGTGAGAATTAATTCGCAATAACGTGAAACCCCAGGATTGCATTTGGATTGCCCTTGGATTATACTTCCAATTTCCCACGTCTGAAAGAGTCCTCTCTCTCTCTCTCTCTCTCTCTCTCTCTCTTCCTCCATTTTTTTTTGCTTCTGTTTCTGTTCTTTTAGCTCTCACCTCTGATCTTTCCATCCATGCCTGAACAGACAAAATTCTAATTTTAATAACCTTCTAATTTCTAACTTCTAATGCTAATTCTGTACAATTCTAATTCTCATCCTAATACATATATTTATTTATAAACCATTCTAATAAATAGGCCCTGAAACCAGGTCCGTTTATTTGCTGATGGCCTTGCCCATTGCAGTTAACCTTGATTTGGGAAAACCCTGGCCCTCAAACTATTTTACACTTCAATGCCCAGAAATCCCAACCCACCAAGCAGCGGCACATTTATTAAACAGCAAAATCTCTTTCTCTTTCTTGAGCAGCTTAGCAGGACGCAGAGGGAAAAAACACGCAAGGATGCTGAGGGGCTCTCCAGAGAAATGAATTCCTCAACCCTATTTTCAGCTTCATCTTTAGGGATGTGTAGGTACAGATGAGTCTCAGTTTATACCAGGGTTGCATTCCTGGACTTGGGGTGTAAACAGAGTGATGCAGCCATAAAGTTACAATTTTACTTAACCCACAACTAATTAGAGTTAGGGTTAGAGCAAAAGACATCAGAACTTACCTTTTCCAAGCTAAAGAATTGTAGAGATGTTCTCCAGAAGGACCAGAAGATGCAACTACTGATCTCAAAGGGGCTTGGGCTACAATGAGCTGGCTTGACATTAGAAGACAGTTCCTTTTCAGAGGAGCACACAGATGGAAAACAACTGGCATGGCCTTCTTCTGCTGTGTCTTCTCCATCAGTGTTCCCAAGTGGATAAAAGGTACATCAACAGAGGGAAAGGCAACCCATCTTCTGCTGTGTCTTCTGCCACAGATTCAGAGGGCACAGCATCTGTGGCCTATCCAGCAGGCTTGCCATATCAAGAAAGCAGACTCCAGATGCTTACTCCCTATGCCACAAATTCACATGATATTCTTGCGAACAAGATAGTAAAATGTGGGCTAGACAATGTAACTGTTAGGTGGATTTGTAATTAGCTGACTGGTCGAATCAAAAGAGTGCTCAGCAATGGTTTCTCTTCATCTTGGAGAGAAGTGACAAGTGGGGTGTCACTTCTCTCCAAGGGTCCCACAGGGTTCTGTCCTGGGCCCAGTGCTATTCAACCTCTTTATCAATGACTGGGAGGAAAGATTAGGGGGCATGTTTATCAAATTTGCAGATGACACCAAATTAGGAGGAGTAGAGTGAAGGATCAAAATTCAAAATGACCTTAATAGATTAGAAAGCTGGGCCAAAAATAAAATGAGTTTCAACAGGGAGAAATGTAAGGCACTGTACTTAAAAAGAATAAATAAATAAATAAATAAATACATAGATATAGGATCTGACTTAACAAGACTACTTGTGAAAGGGATTTAGGAGTCCTAGCTGACCACAAGTTGAACATGGCTCAACAGTGTGATGCAGCAGCTAAAAAACCTAGGCTGTATCAATAAAAGTATAGTGACTAGATTGAAAAAAGTAATAGTACCACTTTATTCTATTTTAGTCAGGCCTCACCTGGAATACTGTGTTTAGTTCTGGGCACAATTCAAAAAGGATATTGAGAAGCTTTCCCTTCATTGGCTCCCCTTCCCCTTCTGCATCCAGTACAAGCTTTTGTTGTTGACTTTCAAAGCCCTTCATGGACTGGCCCCTCCTTCCTTGTCTGACCTTCTTTCTCCTCACACTCCTTCTCGTACCCTCCGTTCTGGTAGTCAAAGTCTCTTGTCCCAGCCAAGGATTTCCACTGCCCCGTCCCGGATTCGTCCCTTCTCACTTGCTGCCCTGCACTCCTGGAACCTTCTTCCCCCACATATATGCCTCATCACTTCTCTAACCAGGTTCAAAATTAAGTTAAAGACTATATTGTTTAGGGAAGCATTCCCAGGATTATGCCATCTGCCCCAGGATACCTCCTTCTAACTATGTATTAAGAAGCCGAGCCCTCCCTCCAGTCCCTCTGCCTTGGTCCAGGCCCCAGAGGGAGAGAAGAACCACTGGACCTCATCCCCCTTCCCATCACCTTTCCCTCTTCCTTTTGTGTTGTCTCTTTTAGACTGTAAGCCTGAGGGCAGGGATCCATCTAATTTAAGATTGTATGTACAGCACTGTGTAAATTTACAGTGCTATATAAAATAATAATAATAATAATAATAATAATAATAAGCTGGAGCATGTCCAGAGGAGGGCAACCAAAATGATGAAGAGTCTGGTAATCACGCCTTATGAGGAGAGACTTAGAGAGATGGGTATGTTTAGCCTGGGGAAGAGATGGTTAAGAGATGATATGATAGCCCTGTTGAAGTATTTGAATGGGTGACATATTGAGGATGGAGCAAGCTTGTTTTCTGCTGCACCTTCCTTCACCTCCTCCCTTTGGCTGAGAGTGTGTGACTTCTAGGGAGACAGCAGGACACTGGAGGCATTCAGCCAGGCCAGGGCAAGCTGGCAAGAGGAGGAGGAGAAGGGGAGGGACCTGGAGCACCTCTGCTGCCCTGCTTCCCTGCAAGTCACACTCTCTCAGCCGAAGGGGGGAGGAGAAGGCAGGCCCAGGCACACTCTGGCCAGGCTCCAGGGCTCTCTCCTGGCTGCCTTCCTCCTCCCTTTGGCTGAGAGAGTGTGACTTGCAGGGAAGCAGGGCAGCAAAGGGGCCCCATGTCCCTCTCCTCCTCCTCCTCCTCCTCCTGTTTCCAGCTTGCCCTGGCCCAGCATCAGGAGGACCTGGAGCACCACAGCTGCCCTTCCTCCCTGCAAGTCACACTCTCTCAGCCAAAGGGAGGAGGAAGGCAGCGGGGAAGGAGGGAGGGAGGGAAGGAGCCAGGAAGAGACCCCCAGAGCCTGGCCAGAGCACGCCTGGCCCTCCTGCTTCCTCTTCAAAAAGAAGGCTGGAAAAGTAGGACATGTCCTGGCAAAGGAGGACGTGCCTGGTCAACTTGGAAAAGGGGGGCCTCTGCTCAAGAATGGAGGACATATGGGAATCCCTCCTGGACAGAGGGCTGAAACCTCAAGACAACTCAATATAATGCTCTGACAGAACACAGACTACAACTCCCATGAGCCTTTGCTACCATTTCCCAAGATGCCTTAATTTGCAACAGAAAGCCGACCAGTATGTTCACATGTGATGAATTCTTTCGCATTGACTCTGCATTTTCTTTTTGTGTAGATGCTCTCTTGTCTTGTGTGTGATGAGCTTGTGCATAATCATGTGCATTTCCGAACTGACCTCACTTTCTCCCTCTTTCGGAATGGTCCTGTACTCCCCCATGTGATAAGCTCCGACTGTATGATGTACCTGCGCAATTGCGCAATTCACAGCCAGCAAGGGAAAAAAATGTTTAAAGCGCGGCTAAAAGCAGCGTTCCTTGCCGCCCATGTAGCTGCTCCGCCTGTGTTTGTAGCGTTTTGACAGCTTCCCATGTAGTTGCTGAGCCACAGAAAAAACCTCAGTCTAGCTGCCCTGTACTTTTTAAATGCACACCTGGGGCTTGCAGTCTAGCTGCTAAGCATTAAGGAAAGTGCAACTTCATGTCACACTTTCCTGCCAATCTAAAAAGCCCGTATGATTCCCGTACTCACTACTCTTCTCCGCCAAACTTTTCAGCTGCTTAAGGAATCCCTTTGGAAACTAAAATGCAACACACTGCTCTTGCTCATTCTCTCTGTCCATGTATATCTCTGTGTGGTCTCTGTATACAAGAAAACTACTCTTTCTAGTTATGGGGCAGTTACATGGTTTTGACAGGGGAGGAGCAGGATCCCTTCATAAATATTATGGTATTTTCCATCATGTCATCGTGTTTCCTAATCATGAACACTACAATTCTGCTCCGCTCGTCTTTTCACTTGCAATTACAGGAATGCCTGTATTTTTTGCATATCTCATCAATCATTTTTTTGCTGGTGCTTCATAACTGCCAAGTGACCTTCTTGGGAGGTGAAATGCAATTTAGAATGACTTTAGCTTGTTCAATTGCCTCGTGACAAAAGAATGGGAAGCAGGGGGAAAGAATCCCTTTATTTTCCCCGCTGTGCAAGGCAGCAAGTAAATATTATAATAGGTTCACCAAACGAAAACGCCAGGTTTTTCAAAGGGCTGGAACGAACAAGAAAGTCATGTGTGCATACAATTAGTAAAATAACTTGAGATTCGCCTAATATATTATGTAGGGAAATGGATTCCGGGAGTGGTTTAAATGGAGATGCATAAAAAGAGCACAAAAGCCAAGCCACAGAGCTGGGATTCAGATTCTATTATTCTGTCAAAGGGTCTGGTCTCTATTAACAATACAGTTTTTTTAAAGTGCTTTTGTTGGTATTTTGTGTCAGCAGAATGATTATGCTCCGTCTTGGTGAGAAACCTTCTTGCATTTCTGAGGCTTGCAGTGGTTGGTCCTTTTTGCTGACTTGCACTGCAGCACCTCATCTTGTGGAGGATGCTGCTGTATCTCTGGAGTTTATCATACGACGGAATTTGGGGGTATAATGCAACGGCAATCCAAACGCAATCATGGGGTTTCATGTAGTTGCGTATTAGAGTATCTCCCGCAATTTCGGGCAATGGGAAGTCATTCTAAACACAATCATGGAGTTTCACGTAATTGCGTATTGGAGTATCTCACACAATTTCGGGCAATGGGGGGTCATTTTCGGGAAATGGGAAGTCATTCTGAATGCATTCCAGATGCAATCAGATTTCACGTAAATTTGCTAAACTAGCACATTCACGTAATTGCAAATTGGCTCCATTCGCAATGGAGAGAAATTCTTCCCATGTGATAAACTCCTCTGTGTCTGGCAGAGAGTATATGGTGAATATAGCACAGTAACATCATAGCAGCAGTTCAACATTTGGATTAGGTTGTTGTATGTAACTAGTATTACCATAAATCTCTTCCACAAAGCTGGGACAAAAGTATACAGGACTGAATTAGGTGGGTCTCATCAACAGCCCCCACTTCCCTAAAATAACAAAAAAAACCACCCCACCAAATACACACATTTTGACATTTAACACTGTTTCATTGCTTACATATTTCAGTTGTTCTGGTCATTGATGTTGCTTGTTTATCTATTCCCATCAATTAACATTCCGGGATGTGTCGTTTGTTGTGGCACCAGAGCTCTCTGACAAAGGCTCCATAATTCACAAAACTACAAATCCCAGAATTCCACAGCATTGAGCCATGGCATTTAAAGCAGCACCAGACTGCATGGTTTCTGTATTGCAAACTAAGCCTACGTCTAATACATGGGATCCTAAATGATCCTGGCTGGTGGAAGCTGGACTCTGGATTGCCAAAACCCAGGCTAGTTTGGTAACCATTGTTTGCCAAATTTATGAGTGTATTTCAGGTTGAAGAATAATCCCCCTCCCCCTATATTGACTTTGACACTTTAGAGAAGGAGCCAAACCATCTGGTACAACATTGCTTTAAAGGACAGCTACTAAAACACCACATCTTGGGAATTAACTCATGTCTCACTCATGTCTGTGGATTGAAATGCAGGATGGATATCAGGAGCACCTCGAAAGGAACAAACATCAGCTTCCCGACGTCAGCTGTAGCGCATGAGTGCTCTCTGGTGGGCTATTACTGTGATGTTAAAATTCTGCTCAAAGAGTAACATTTCTCAAAGTTACAAACAGTCGCCAACCATTAACCTCAGGTAAGGAAACCTCAGTCAAATGACAAAGGCGCATTGGGAAATAGACTAATCAGTACAAAGGGGGTTCTTAAAGTTTATCCGAATCCAGACTAGCTAGGTGTTTCAGATATAGCGCAGAAGAAACAAACAGAGAGGACACTGGGAATAGTATGTTCCCACCTGCTCCTCTAACGCTGATTTGAGGCAAACCATTGTCTGTAATTTCATCTTGATCAAACTCTGGTTTTCAGATAGCAACGTACAATTTGCCTCAAACCATCATCAGAGAGGGGGAGAAAGAAGAGGGAATAGGGGAAAGAAGGAGTGCATGACTCCAAAATTCATCTGTGGTCATTCACATAATGGCATTAGCATAGTTTCTGATCGGTTTCTGAACTCAAAAGTGTAGCAGTGCACACTAATAATAATAATAATAATAATAATAATAATAAATATTTATTTATATCCCGCCCCTCTGGGTGAGCAATCGGGGCAAGGTACAACCTATAAAATACAGATACAATTAAAATATAGCAACCGAATCCCTCCTCCCACCCATTAAGATAGAATTAAACTGAGATAAGATTAAAAACAGTAGATAAAACCATAGAACATTAATGTGGCTCTCATTAAAATGATAGGCGGCCTCGAAGTGACTAATGTCTCTGAGGGTGAGTCTAGATGGACAACAGCGGAATAGATTTAATCATTGTTGGGGAAGGCCTGCCGGAAGAGATGCGTCTTGACGGATCTCTTGAAACTGTCCAAAGTTGTAATAAGGGGCATTTCGTCCGGCATATACTGATACTGTCATATCAGTAAGAGTTAAACAGGAGCTCTGCTAACAGCCAAGGCCAACAGGCATTTTGTGAAGGATTTCAGCAGAGGCGTTTTTAGGAGGAGGGCCAGATTCCTGTTTCAGTACCTACTTAAAGATTACTGAATATGGAATGTAAGGGAGCTACTGTAGTCACACGCAACCGCTGTGGTATCTTTGTGTTCTTGCCAGAAGGTGTGAGTAGCTACACCGTCATTAAGTGCAAGTTGTCTGTTGTCCTGTTGGAAAAGAAGGAACAGCAATTTAAGGTGCATGTAGCTGTTCTTCAGCCCATCAAGGTGCATGAAGATTTCTTGGGTAGAATGGAGCAGACTGTCATGAAGGAGGAATATGCAGGGGATGCCTCTGAGGAGGAGGTCAGTTCCCAAACACAAGCGGTTGACATTTGGAGGAATGTGGCACATAGAAGCAGAAGGACTAGGGATAATTCTGTGAATTGGGAGCTAGAGAATCAATTGGACACTCTCATATAAGAGACGGTCAGGAACATCAACAAGAGCAACAGTGTCAATCCTCAGAAGGTGCAGATGACCCTAGGAGATTCAGCACATGGAATGGCCCCTGCCCAACCTCAGAGATGTGTGGCAGTGGTAAGGGACTCCCTGCTGAGGGGACAGGAGCAATAGTTTGTAGGCCTGAGGCTCTGGGTAGAAAAACTTTATGCACAGGTTGTCATTTCATCTTTCCTCCCAGTTAAAGGACACCAGCCAGGAAGGGAGAGAAGAATATTAAAGGTGAACAACTGGCTCCGCAGATGATGATGCTGGGAATGATTTGGCTTCTTCGACCATGGTCTGCAGTTTCAAGAAGATAAATATCTGGCAAGGGATGGGTTGCACCTCACAGCAGCTGGCAAAAACATTTTTGCTAAAGTCTGAAAATACTGACCAGGAGGGTTTTAAGAACTTCTTGACAACTGGAAAATGTTCCGTTTATACCCATAAATACTGCTTAACTGCTGTTGTAGTTAACTTTATTTATATCCTCCCTTTTCCCCAAGACTGGGACACAAGGTGGCATACACATTACAGTTCAGAAAATTACAATTAAACATCCATAAATCTACATTAAAGCTGAATCAAACTAAGAACCACATTGGAAACATACACTCTTAAAAGACTTTTCAAACAATAAACAATACACTTTTTGAATCAATACAGTACTTACAACCCTTTTAAAGAAAGAAAAAAACTGGCTCTGCACCATCAAAAATGCTGAAACCTAAAGCAGAACAAACAGCATTCTGTTGCTCTCCATGACTTTTATTTTTGGAGGAATGGTCTCATGTTAAGGAAGTTGTAATGGAAACATGTATTATTTGTTTGGTGCAATAAAAGTAGGTTTTATTTTCTCAGTTCAGTACATGAACAGTAAATTAGATTAGGGGAACCTCTGGGTAGAGATTTCTTCTATATTCAATAGCATCACATGTTGCAGGTGCAGACTTCTCTGTTCTACTCTACTCCTCCTTGCCTTTCTCTGTTATTGACTGCAGGATGTGCTCTTTGAGTCCCCAGAGATAATGATAATTCAACCCCACTTTGGAACAATTAGGTTCATACCTTGTTCCCTCCCTTGAAGGCTGGTTAAGACTTAGGAGGGAGTAGATGAATACCTGAATGGATCCAAAAAGAAATGAGACCAAACATCTCAATTTATGCTCAGATTTTTGAAACACCCAAGTGAACGGCAAAGATGTTGTCCACATTAAATACCCTCACTATGAGGTCTCCTGCTAGCCTCAGCCGGTGGGTGACACATCTTCAACAATCCTAGGGAAAGAATCAGAATGGGAAAGCAGGATGAACAGGATTGAACAGCAATTGTTATGAAGAGGCAGAACTGATTTTTGTGAATGGGAAGCAAGCAAGGTCTTTAGAATGTTAAGGTTCCCAGACATCATCCACTGGTGTAGACCCAATAACCATATCTGGTAGTTCCAAGAGATGGAAGGAACAACCTAGGAAAGACTGTTCAGATACCGACGTTTGATCTTTGGTGGCTATAGTGATCAGGTATATACCTCTCCTTTTACTTACATCAGTGAATAGCTGCCATTCAAGGGATGGCCTGGCTTCTATGGGCAAATGGGAGAAAAAACAACATTCCACATTTCCTTTATTAAAATAATCCTACAGCTGTACAGGACAGCAATATGTTTATAGTACTTTTTTCCTAAACAGGTAAAAAATGATATAGGATGAAAAGACCAGGGATAAAAGCCCAGCTTTTGGTTTGGATAGGGGAAAACATTCTTGACCACTTCCCTCAGTGTCCAGGGAGCTTGTCTGACCAGGGAAAGACAACAAAGGGGAATGTTTAAAAATTGGACTATTCTCATCCAAAGACAACTATCTTCTCTTTCTTTCTCAGCCTCTCTTACAGAAAGACAAACACACACAGCAAACTCAGTAGGCCTTTTGCTGCTGCCACTGCCACCACTGATAAAAATCATGCTTACAAAGGAAGGTAAGAATTGCCAAGCTAGAACAGTCCAAAGGCCTATCTCAGGCATGTGAAACATATGGCATCCAGATACTATTGGGCTACAAGTCCTGTGAGACTTAGCAAGTATACTCAATAGTGAGCAAACATGAAGCAACAGGACATCAAAACCAGGAGGGCCACACAATCACCATCCCTGGCCTATATTATCCAGCATTCTGTATCCCACAGTGGCCAACAGATCCAGGGGAAGTCCATAAGTATAAGAAGGCAATACTATCCTTCAGCTCAGGTCCTCCAGTTACTGTTACTGAAACGTACTATGCCTCTAATAGTGAAGATAATACAGTGGGGCCCTCAGTACCTGCTGGTTTCGTATCTGTGGATCTGCGCAACCACAGATTGAAATGAAGCAACTTTAAAAAAAATGCCAGTGAAAGACTCCAGGCAGGCTGAGAAGCCATCCAAGGGTAGTAGCAGAGGCTGCAGGACCAGCACCCAGGCACCTTCCTTTAAACAGCATTAGTGCACCTGGCATGCTCCCAGCAGGAAGAATGCGCTACTGGCACTGGGGCTTGCCACCACTGAAGGAAATCAATCCCACCACAAATCCTCCAACAGATTTTAAAGCCCTTGCTCTCTCTCCCTTCCCATCACAAAGTGTCCACCAAATTTTAAACTTTAGGAAGGTGAGAGAGGAAGGGGTATAAAATCTAGAGAAAGCTCACCAGAAATTGCTTCATCTGACTGCTTCCTGACTCCAAACCTTAAGAAGAGTTGGCAAGGAAGGAAATGTTTGAATAATTCGGAGATGACAGCAGCAGCAGAGCTGTATTTCAATGACCAGACATTAGAATTCGTTTTTGAAGGGTTGAAGAAATCTGAGAAAGGATATGCCAAGTGTGTCAAATGTTGGGGTGAATATGCAGAACAGAATGTAGGTTTCTTGGCTCCCTTCTTTGTTGTAAGTAAAAGGAGAGGTATATACTTGATCACTATAGCCACCGAAGATCAAACGTCGGTATCTGAACAGTCTTTCCTAGGTTGGCTCCCTTCTTTGTCAGGCTGAGAACATTTCAGTACCCTCTCATAAAATACAACAAGGCACCTATCTAACCCCAAAATGTCACAGACACAGGTAAAGGAATAGGAACCCCTTGTTAGGAGAAGGCAGATAGGTGGGGAGCCATTTAGAAGAGCTTTGGGAAAATATCCAGATGACTTTGCCAGTGATTGGCAAGGAATAAATGAGAGTGGGCTTGGTCAAGGCAATGGCAATCGATCTCCAGGAGTGACAAACTCACCTGGACTCTTGTGGTCCTGGCCCTTCTTCTGGACTCCCTCTTGTTAAGGCAGCTGCATACTCCTGCAGCTGGCTCCAGCACTCAGGCATCTGTTGGCTAATGGTGGACAGCCGCTGCAGGCTGGCAAGGAGACAAAGAAAGAGATTCTAGCTCCCTGGGCTCCTGACAGAACCCACTTGGCCATGCCTCATTCACTCACCACCAGATGGCTAGGCAGCAAAAAGTTATTCTAGATGGGGCTTCCTGGTACTGTAAATAATGCTCAGCATTTATAGGGCACTTTCAAGTTTTCCAACCAAGCTTCCCATACAGTATTTCAGTAATTTGTACAGCAGCCACAGAAGCAGTCAGAAGAAATATGCAAAGAGAGTTGATTTCCATCCTTTACCACTGATCTCAGCCTGGGGACTAATTGGAAAGTTTTCAGCTGAACAGCTATCACCTGGCTCATTTCTTGACTGAGGCATGCTTCTTGCTATGTTTTGCACACAAAACAGGAGTGGGGACGCTGGGGGACCGTAAGTCCTCTTAGTATTACTTTCCACAACCAGTGGTCAAGGATAATGGGAGCTACAGCCGAACAACACCCAAAGGCCCCATGTTCCTCATCCCTGATAGGAAAGATCCCAGGATATCCCTGGCATCTCCCATGAGAAGGATCCTAGACAGCAAGGCTAGGAAAGCCCTTTGTCTGAGACCCTGGAGCTGGGATGGGGAACCTGAAGCTCTTATACAGCCTTCAGCATCAGGAAGTTCACTTACTTTTGCTCTCCAGAACAATTCTTTCAGAATTTAACTTGTTGTGTGGGTGAGGAACCAGAGGGATGATGTGACACAGTGAAAGAAGGCAAGTAAGCTAAGGACCCTGTGAACCCAACGAGACCAACCACCTTCTGCTCTGGCTCCACTCACCAGAAGCCTCAATCCCAACTCTCTTTTCCTATGGTCAACAGCCCTTGACAGGTCCAAGGATTTCAGCAATGTTGTCTCACTACAATCACTTCAGCCTAATGATTATTAGGAACTGTTCTTTGAACTTTTCATATTTCTTGAGGAATTCACTAAATTTAATTAACTGACTGTCCATAATGGTTTTTTGTTGTTTTTTCCCATGTGTGTAATATCTACCTTGTCCCTTGTGTGCCTGTCTACCATTGATCAGTAGTCTATATAAATAAAGGCAGCTTCGTATTGGTAGGAAGAGTCACAGCTAATAGCCAGAGCACATGTCTTGCATGTGGAAGGTCCTAGGTTCAGTGTGTGCCAATTTGTGAGTCAGAGTTGAGGAAAAGCTCAACATCCTGGAGAAGCCCTGGAGAAGTACAGTGGTTAAATGCCTGCAGCCACTCACTCACAAACTACAAAGTTGTGAGTTCAATACCAGCCAGGGGCTCAGGGTCAACTCAGGCTTGCATCCTTCCAAGGTCGCTAAAACGAGTACCCAGATTGTCGGGGGCAATTAGCTTACACTTTGTAAATTGCTTAGAAAGTGCTTAAGTGCACTGATAAGCGGTATATAATGTACTTGCTATTGCTATTACTCTTAATCAGACTACAGTGTATGGCTAGAGGGGTCAGAAATTGATATTTGATATCATATACAAATGTGCAGGAACAAACTCTTGAAAGGAAGCTTTTCACTTTAAAAAGAAGAGAAGAAGATAATATTATGTGAGGAGATGATGTGAAACAGCTGGAGGAACATATTGGAGTAGAAACAAAAAGTATAACATTGAAAGACTTACTTTCCTCGCCTTGACTTTAGCACTTCACACATCATACTCTTTGTCCTGGCCACTTTTCCCCTCAAATTAAGTGGAATTAAGTATTTTTTTCTTCTTTGTGCAGCAAGTTGCTGTTTTCACTTCACATCATCCATCTTAACACTGTGGGGGGTGGGATGGGGAATTTGTGGACAAGCTCTATACATATGATGTTTTAAATCTGATTTTCTTGTACCATGTTTTGAGAATGCAAGTGGAATAAATATATAAATAATATTTAGCACCATCCTTTAAAAAACCATGCAGGTCACCCCTTAATACAATAAGCAAGCTTGTATGGTGACCAGCTGTATGTTCATACTCATGTTGTATTGCCATCTGGTGACACAATGAAACAATTGCACTTCCCAAGAACACATGAGGATAAATGCAATATGTATTGTACTTAAACCCTGTAACTGGGGGTGGATTAAGAGTTCAGATGAAGAGATCACTATTCTTTCCCTAAACCTAGAGCAGGAACTCTACCAAATCCTGTTAAAGGGGCAATTTATTTATAATTATTAGGTTCATTTGTATCTGGCCTTTATTGCAGGCAGAGTCCAATGAGTTCAAGGCACTGTACAAGGGTCTCCTCTCCCCCCTGTATCATCATAACAAAGTTGTAAAGCAGGTCAGATTAAGAGTGAGCACAAACGCCCCAAAATAACCCAAACATGAGCATGCTTTTTTATTCTGCTCTTCTATTAACTGAAATTAACACAGTTCTGATATCTGCTGCCCTATAAATATGCTGTACTGACAGACTTTGAAACTAATTGGCTTAAATGGTAATATGATGATACAATGTGCTATCATTGTTTTTATAAGTTGGACTAGTAAGTGAAAGGCTTGTTGGTTAAATATAGACACGTTTTTGATATATTTTATTTATGTATTTCATCTATTTGGAAAAAAATGTTGTTTGTTGTTGTGTGCCTTCAAGCAATTTCTGACTTATGGCAACCTAAAGCAAACCTATTCTGGGGTTTTCTTGGACAGATTCATTCACAGGAAGTTTGGAATTGTTTTCCCCTAATGCTGAGAGCATGTGACATCCCAGATTATAATGTCTTCATTAACCAGCTAAATGTGGGTAAAATATTATGAAAGGCAGTTGATATAAGTATGATTCTATGTATTTGGTCTGTCTATATATGAATGACTTGCTTACTTTTATGAGGCACTTTGAGAAAATACTGGAAACCAATATACAAATAAACATGATGATGCTATCGAGGGAAAGCACCCCTCTATTAAGGCAAAGAGTGGTGATCTGTCCAGGAAATATTTCACTCCTTCCCCACACTACAATCAGACAAGAAAAACAGCTTGCCAGCTATAATTTTTTTTTCTCCAATTCAACAAACTTACTTGTCATTTAGGAAAATATCACAGCGCTGGTCCCATGGCAGATCTGCTAAGATGTCAGGTGGATGTTCAACTTTCAGTGCAAATGTCTCCTCCATCAATGGGTAGAATATGAAGTTAAAGAAGAAGATGGGTTCCGTTTCTCCCTTAACATGCCCAGACTGTGCATCCCCTAGAAACAGATAGAGATGTTGCTGCAAGGAAGAGACATTTTGCTGTCATTAAGTCAAAAGGATTCCTGCATAGGAGAGGTCAGATTTAAGATAGTGGGGTGTATCTTGTATCTTTTCAATAGTTTTTTCCTACAATTGAGTGATCCATCAGAGCCAGCTGCAGAAGACAGAAATTTAATATTAAAGAATGCTTAACCAAATAATTTGTTCTGAATATCAGAAATGATCACATCTCACAGCGCTTCGCACAAAAAACCACTCTGAACTATCCCAAGCATTGGTTTTGGTTTGAAATTTCATCAGTATAATTCAGCTAATTTGGGGTCTCTTTGTTGCTTTTATCAGTCTTTTTTTTTCCAGTGCTTTTGTCAAACGGATCAAAAGTCTTGGCAAATCTGCTATAAATTATTGAAAGATCCATCAGGACAAACAAGTTTATGTTCTATTCTCACTAGAAGCCAAGATGACTAAATTAAGGCTGTCATTACATCATTAGAAGACATGATTCACTAGAAGAGACAGTAATCCTAGGAAAGTTAGAGGATAGTAAAGAGAAAGACTGCATATTAGATGGACTCAATGAAGGAAGCTGCAACCAACCTCGGAGGATCAGGCCTTGGCCATCACTATCCACTGAAAAGACTGGCTGCCACGGAGAAGCTACTTTAGATGTGGGTGGTGGGATAAAATGGCAAATGTTTTCTTGTGTAGTGATGTCCATCAAGCTGACCATGCCATCCCAGGAGAAAATGAGCACCTGGAATAAAGAAACTGCATTGTACATCATTTAATACCAAAATAAAAATAAAAAGTTCTTCTAGAACCTTTTCCAGCTTATTTTCTTTTCCTGGAAGTTTAGAATTTATGTTTCCTATACAGCCAGAATTATGAAGAGGATAATCTGATGCAAACAGGAGAAGAAACACAGGACTGAGACCTACCAGTTGGCCTCAGCCTCTGTTTAAAGACCTTCAAAGGAGGAGACTCTACCACCTTCCAAGGAAGTGTTTTCCATTGTTGAACAGCTCTTACTGTCAGGAAATTCTTCCTAATTTTTAGGGGTAATCTCTTTTCCTGGAGCTTGCATCCATTGTTCTGGGTCCTGTTCTCTGGAGCAGCAGAAAACAACTTTGCTCCATCCTCAATATGACACCCCTTCAAATACTTAAACAAGGTTAACATATCACCTCTTAACCATACCTTGTATTTGCATGCTGATATAATCATCTCTTTTACACATCCTCCCCACACAACCCGCCTTCACATGGCTTGGTTCAGGAAACACCAAAGACTTTGCTGGAGGTAAACTAAATACACTCACTACATCAGGCAAGTTTGGAACGGTGGCCACAGCACTGATCATCTGACTCGGAACCTGAGGCCTACAAAAGAAACCCGACATTTATGTTACTGCTTGTTCACTTTTTTGGGCAGTAGAGTAAAGAAAAAGTATTGATAAATCAGAGAGGCAAATTTACACTTCTGGAAATGGATTCATGATTTTGATGGAAAATGAGGAGAAGGAATTATGGGAATGTAGTGATCAAAAAAGGGAGAGAATTAAAAAGGCTCTGCAGTTCACAAAACTTTATTTTGCAGATTCACTTTACTGATCATGAGGCGATGGTGGTTGCTGCTGTTGTTAAGGGGAACATATGAGGAATGCCAAAAATTCCCACTAAATACTTTAAAACCATGAGAAATGTTTTTAATGACTGTGAAATCAGATTTGTATTTGCGGCTCTAGTCTCTGGGCCCCAGAATTCTCTTCCTGAAGCTACAGTTTTTCTTCATCAATTCTCCAGACTTGTGTTCCATTTTCCCAACAGTATCCCTTGAATGTCAACTTTCCTTCTCTTGTTCTTCTACCCCAGGGGTGGGAATCGTGTGGTACTCCACATGTTGTTGAACTACAACTCCCAGCATTACAATTGATCATGTTGATAGAGCTGCAAGGAGTTGCAGGCCAACAACATTAAAGGGGCACATGATTCCTATCCTTGCTCTACTGCAAGAATGAGGAATCTCTTTCAGCCTAAAGGCTGGATTAAACTTCAGATAATTTGAGGTTTGCATTCTAGTAGGGGAAGGGGACAAAAAAAATGCCAGCCTATTTAAAGTTAAAGCTCTTACTGCCAGCAGCTAAACTTTAGGAGAAACACTTACATTTTACAAAATGGAAACACATCCACACACAAACACAAAAACGCAATCACACATAAGAGCTAGGAAACCAACAAACAATAGTGTCATGTGGAAGGGGAAAGCCTAAAAGGCCAAATTACATTTCCGGGATGGCCAAGTTTTGATTTGAGGCCTGAGGTTTCCCAGCACTGCTTTACTCAGTATATAATAAAGAAGACCTATAGATAGCAAGACTAATCAGCCACCAAGAAAAGTACAATCTTGGGTTTATAACCCCAGCCAATTTTTACAAAGACTATTAACAATTACATTCCCCTTTTCTGCTGGCTGGTACCTTGGGGAAACAAGGTATGCAACACTTTTTTTCCTGGCCAGCCTACGGTAAAGATCCCACCCTCCTTATGGGAACCCACCCTGGCACAAAAAACCTCTGGGTCTGTATGGAGTCTAAGGCTTGTCTCACCTGTATCCCAACAGTTTGCTATTTAATTCTTTGCCCCCTGATGTGATCAGGTGTAGAGACCCATCCGTACACAATAACAGAAGCTGCACTTTGGTACTGCTAGGGTTCGTACTAGGGCAAGGTAAGTTCTTGTTGGACGTTAGAGAAAGAGGCATGAACTGGATGCTTCGTATAACATACTCTTCTGGAAGCACAGTCACAGACAATGGGAATCCTAGGAAAAAAGGAAACATTAGAGAGAGAGAACAGGAGTAGCAGCAGCCTCCCTTTGGGTAAAATGCTAAGGATGCCCTCAAGTGTTCTGGTTGATGGACTTGGCTGCCTATAGTAAAAGCACAATAGTTACCTATTTGCTTAAATACAACTGAAAAGTGATTATTTATCATTTATTCATTTAAAGCACTTTTTACCTTACTTTTCAATGAAAAGGCTCCCAGAGTAGCAATAAAAAGAATGCTTGGGCGGTATGGTTGTTTTAACATATTAGGCAATGGCCTCTTGCCAATCTCATGAAAGCCGATAAGGAGAAAGCTCACCAATAGATATATCCCAGACAGTAACAGTTCTGTCTTCACAGGCAAAAGCCAGGTAAGAAGAGCAAGGTGTGATAGCCGAACATGCAATTGGAGCAGCACATGGCCAAACGATGTCTGGCTTTGGATCAGAATCTAGAGAGAATGGAAGACCAAATGAATGAAGGAAAGAATAGTGCCCCAGTTCCTAAGAGTTTCTGGAATGAAGAATGATTGCTAAATCAAACTGTGTGGGTAACAAGGAATGCCATGTCTGATCTGTAGCTTATAAGGCACCCTGGCATATGTTTCTTAATTCTGAGATACCATCTTAGAATCTTCTGCTTGGCTCCTCTCCCACTGCCTTTTAATTATTTGAAGCTCTCTCTCAGCATGATGAGCCCTGATAAGAACCCTGTGTCCTGGAACTAAATTAGGTACCCCTATTTGGTATATATTTAAAATGCAAAGCTTTCTCAAACCTACATTAATCAATCTACTATGATCTTGATGTAATCAAAGGACAACTGTAAACAAGTTTTTGTGCTCCACACATAATGTAAATTATTTACCTAGACTCCATGGTAGAAAAAAAGAAGTTGTGCCTTTACTTCTGAAAAATCAGAACTATGGAGCTGCATCTCTGGTCTCTTTACCAGAACATTTGTTAAGTACCTGGGCTTCTGAACCCTAGTATATCTTCTCCATTTATATTCCAAAACTTACATTGTAGGAGGCAATCAGCTCAAGACTATGAACTATTGCCAGTCTAAAAAGAATGGAGAATGTGTGGCTTTCCAAACAATGTTGGATTGGAACTTCCACCAGCCTAGTCCAGCATAGGCAAAGGGAGTGGGAGCTGCGGTCCATAGAATCATAGAATTGGAAGAGACCACAAGGTCCAACCCCCCTGCCATGCAGGAACTCCCAATCAAGGCATCCCCGACAGATGACCATCCAGCCTCTGCTTAAAGACCTCCAAGGAAGGAGACTCCACTACTCTCCAAGGGAGTGTGTTCTACTGTCGAAGAGCCCTTACTGTCAGGAAGTTCCTCCTAATGCCTAGGTGGAATCTCTTTTCCTGCAGTTTGCATCCATTGTTCCACGTTCTAGTCACTGGAGCCAACAACAACTTAAAGGACCACAAGTTCCATATCCCTGGTCTACAGTAACAGGAGAACCTGGAAGTTTCTCTGGAGTCGATTACAAGGAGTTTTGATTCATAATCATGATGATAATACACCAACATTGTATTACCTGCTTTCTCCTTTGGTGGGCGAGTGAGAAGATAAAAGCAGAGATTGTGACTACTGCTCCAGTGAACACTCAGTGCAACAGGCACATCTGGAAAAGAGGAAGAATAAAATAAACTAAGGAAATAAACTAAGGAAAAACAAAGAAAGGAAAATTATAACTGAAATTGCTTATGAAGGAAGATCTGTTAAGGAACAAAAGGACATTAAGAATCTATTTAAAGAATATTTTGAAGGAATATATGAGAAAACTGAGGATAATAGATCAATTAGAGAGAGAATTCAAAATTATTTAATGGATCAGGACTCTTTGATCTTGAAAGATGAGGAAAAAGATAGCATAAATCATGATATAACAGACGAAGAGATCATAAAAGCAATACAGAATATGAGAATTAATAAGACTGATGGATTTCCTCTAATATATTGAAGAAATCTTGGTTCCGCATCTAAGAAATACGATAAATGATATCCATATTAATGGTATCCTTTAACCCTGGAAAGAGGCTTTACTTGTACTAATCCCTAAAAAATGAAAACATTAAAAATGATATTAAGAACTATAGACCAATTTCTCTCACTAATACTGATCATAAAATTTATACAAAAATTATTGCTGAGAGACTGAAAAGACCTTTATCTGCCCATATTCAGGATGATCAGTGTGGATTTTTGCCTAAATATCAGATCAAGGACAGTATAAGAATTGTTTTGAACATCATAGAATACTTTTAGCGTAACAATGAAAAAAAAATTAGCGATGTTGTTGATTGATGAGGAAAAAGCCTTTGATAGGCTGAGTTGACCTTTTTTGATAAAAACACTGAAGAAGATGAATATAGGTGAAAAATTAAATAGTTGGATACAAGCCATTTATCAAGAACAAAAGGCTCAAGTTCTTATCAATGGTGAAAGAACAGAATGTATTTGGATTCAGCATGGCACAAGGCAGGGGTGTCCTTTGTCACCTTTATTGTTTATAATAGCTTTCAAGGTCTTGATTAATAAGATAAGACTAAGTCCAGAAATTAGTGGCGTGCGAATTAAAAATCAGACATATAAAGCTAGAGCTTTCGCCGATGATCTTATTTGTCCTCTAGAAAACCCACTGCTGGAAATAGAAACTTTAATCAGAATATTACATGAGTTTGGGGGGAGGAGATTCTGGTTTGATCATTAATCAAGATAAAACAAATATAATAACCAAAAATCTAACAGCTAAAGAAGATCAAGAAATAAGTGTGAAATTTGGATATAAAGAGGTTTAAAAAGCTAAATATTTAGATATATATCTAACTAATAGAAATATTGATTTATATCAAAATAACTACGATAGGTTGTGGAAGGACATCCAAAAGGACTTAATTTCTTGGTCTAAATTGCAGCTTTCTTTTTCTGGTAGAGTGGCAACCATTAAAACTAATACTTTGCCATGATTAATACATCTGTTTATAAACCTTCCAATCTTAGCAAAGGACAAATGCTTTGTTGTTGGCAGAAAGAGTTGTTAAAATTTTTGTGGGAAGGGAAACGTGCCGAGGTACGGTGGAAAGTTCTTGCAGATGAGTACAACAAAGGGGGCTATGCCCTCCCAAATTTTAAATTGTATTACTATGCCATATCAGATTCACTGTAATTTGTGTTACTTATTTTTGTGCTGGCCAAGTGCCGTAATAAATATGTACACGTATTACTATGCCGCCTGCTTATGTTGGTGGAAGATTGGTTCAGTCTTAACAATGAAAAGTTACTCACTGTGAAATGTTCAGTGTTAAAATTTGGCCTTCACAGTTATTTGTGGTACAATAAATCTAAGCTGGACAATGGTTTCGAACATCACTTTATTAGAAGAGCTCTGTATTGGTCCTGGTTGAAAATTTAAAAAATATTCTGTAGAGAGATCCCCCTATGGGTATCGCCCCAAGAGGCGCACTTTGGAAGAACTAAAGGTATGCCAACAAACTGGATTACATATAAAGACCTTGTGGCATGAGACTAATTGTGCTTTGGTCAAACCTAGAGAACAACTCAGCTTGAATATAGACTGGTATCTTTATTTTCAATTAGTTGAGAGATTCAAAGTTGATACTAATCAGATTGGTATTACTAATAAACGAAATGATCTAGATATGGTTATAGATGATAAGAGAACTAAACATCTCTCAAAATACTATAAAGTTATGAAAAATAGAGATTTAGAAGAGGAAATGATTAAGCATCCTATGATATTGCAGGCTAAGGATATAGGAAAACCTATTAACTTAGATGATTGGGAATATTTCTGAAAGAAACTAAAAAAATTACCGTGTGTCAGAGGTATAAGGAAAACTACATGAAGGGGCTTTCTAGATTGGCAGGAAAGGGAGACATGAAGTTGCCTTTTCCCAAATGCTTAGCAGCTACACTGCAAGCCCCAGGTGTGTAATAAAAGGGCATAGGGCAGCTACACTGACGGGGTGCGGGGACGACTTATCTGAAGTCTTTTCTGTTGCTCAGCAACTACATTGGAAGCTGTCAGGATGCTAGAAACACAGGCGGAGCAGCTGCACAGGTGGCAATGAACGGGGCTTTTGGCCGCACTGAACCTTTAATTTTTATTTTTTTATTTTTTTGGTTGCCGGCTGAAAAACTGCACAGTTGCACCACTACATCATACAGGCAATTATATTGCCAGCTGCGAACTGCGCAGTTGCGCAGGTATATCACACAAGAACTGTGCAGTTATGAAGATCTGTCAAATTACCATTGTGGTTTTGCTTCCCTTTTTTAAGTGTGCAGTTGCATCGGTGCACCATGAATGAACCCCTTTATTTTTATACTAATAGTTATTATTATTATTATTATTATTATTATTAATATTAATACCCCACCCCTTTGAGATCAATTGAGGTTGCTTATACATTAAAATGCTATTACATCAATAAAACAAACTGCATCCCTCCCCCCTTTAAAAGATATTAAATCTGTTACAATTTAAGTTTATGA
The DNA here is from genome assembly GCA_034509955.1 of Urosaurus nigricauda. Classification (NCBI taxonomy): domain Eukaryota; kingdom Metazoa; phylum Chordata; class Lepidosauria; order Squamata; family Phrynosomatidae; genus Urosaurus; species Urosaurus nigricauda. Next base: position 20,749,317 of record JAOEGL010000012.1, on the reverse strand, counting down.
ATAAACTTCTTTATTTTATGAATGAATTGACATTTTATGCACAGTTGCATAACAGTGACAGCATCCCAGAGTCCCTAATGCGCATGTCTAGGGTTTGGATTAGGGCCGGAGCTAGGGTTAGGGAGCTTTAAAAAACTGCAATAATATATAGTTGCACTCCAGCATTTAGACGCAGCTGCACAGTTACACCCTTTTTAAAAAGAAGCTGGGAAAAGCAGGTCCTTTTTAAAGCTGCTTTTTCCCCACTAAAATGCAAAAGAAGTGCGTTCATGGCAAACTTTCAGTGTGGGTCATCTAAATGCTACACTTTCATGCAGGCATGAACACACCCCTTTTTGCCAGTCTAGATCAGCCCGAAGATGTTTTATAGATGGTACCTGACCCCTGTTAAAATAAATAAAATCTATAATTCTGGTGACATGAAATGTTGGAAATGCCTGAAAAAGGAAGGGAATTTTTACCACCTCTGGTGGAAGTGTGAGAAGGCAAAGGAATATTGAGGTTCTATTTGTTCAATAATGTCTGATATACTAAAGATTAAAATTCCATTAAATTCGCTGATATTTCTTCTTAATATGACTAATCAACTTGAGAAGGAGATATCTAAAAAAGTCTCCCGGCTGATTCTATATATGGTGACCCTGGCAAGAATTCTTTATGCTCAATATTGGAAATGTGAATCAATTCCTAGAAAGGAGGAATGGATTAGCAAATTAAAGGAAGTTAGAAGACTTGATATCCTGACTGCTACCATTAGAGATGTTGCTGTAGATAAAGTTAAAGAAGATTGGATCTGCATGGACCACTATTGTAATTTATACTTTGATTTATAGCTATGTTTACATTTAAGCAATATCTGAGGTTTAGTGTTAAGGACATAGGAATGAGAACATTGTTGTAATTTGTTAATAAGATACTCTAAGTTATCTTGGAAGTGTCTGGCTAGTGGGATCATCTTTGTTTATATCTTTAAATGCATGTTATGTATGGTTGTAATGTGTATTGTATGTTGTGTTTTGTGTACTGTGTTGTAAATAAGTTGCAAGTATGTTTTTTGTCTGATTTTTTATTAATAAAATTAAAAGAAGGAGGAGGAGGAGGAGGAGGAGGAGGAGGAGGAGGGACAATGAAAGACAGAGCAGCAAGAAAGATAGGACACTTCCATATTCCATGTGCCCCATTACCCCAGGAGCAAAATGGAAAACCCAAAGCTCAAATACAAGAGGAAACACAGAACATTTAGATCCCTGGCACTTAGTTCTGAGCCTTAACTATAATCTTGGCCCAAAAAAACCAAAACAAACAAAAAAAAACCTTCTGAAATACAGTTAGCTACACTGTTGAAAACTAGAAATTACCTGGCTCAGCTTTGATTTCAGTACCAAGAGGCAAGATGCGACCAGGCAAGTGAAAATGAAACATAGCATTGCTGCAAACAGGAAGAGACCAGAATTCAGTAAAACCAAATGCGATATTTAAAAAAAAAATTACACAAAGAAAGCAATACTGGTAAAGCTTTACAAACAAGAACCTTATTTAATTCATTGAAAGCACCGAAAGCATCCACAAGTGTCCTATCTCCAACATCTTTCCACCAAAAATTAAAACAAAATAAATACCAAGCCTTCAAATAAAACATCACAAACACACTATCAAATTGCTCTACCACTACAAATTAACTGGTCTAACCAGCCCATGGAATCTATTGGCACTTTATCTACTTACCGGTATTTACTTGATTTTTGCCCTGCTTAAAGCAGCTAGTAAGTCAGTTTGGTACGTCAAAATTTTTTGTAGAACTACTGTTGGAATTAAGGTCTAAATCAGCATCACATCAGTAGCATAAAGAACCTAGAGGTTTTACTCCCCCACTCAGCAGTCTACAAATATACAAAATGGAAATATGTATGTCATAGAATTATACAATTGGGAGAGTCCACAAGGGTCATCCAGTCCAGCCCCCTGACATGCAGATGTGTGTGTGTGTGTGTGTGTGTGTATGTTGTATGCCTTCCAGTCATATCCAATTTATGACAACCCTAACATTGGGTTTTCTTGGCAAGCTTTGTTCAGCGGAGGTTTGCCATTGCCTTCCCCTCAAGCTGAGAGCGTGACCTGCCAAAGGTCACCCAGTGGATTTCGTGGCTAAGTGGGGATCAAACTATGGTCTCCAGAGTTGTAGTCCAACACTCAAACTACTATGCTATGCTGGCCCCTTGCCATTTTGGAAGACACAATTAAAAAGAAAAAGTCCTGACAGATTACCATTCAGCCTGTGTTTAAAAACCTCCAAAGAAGGTTTTTAACACATTCTGAAGCAGTATATTCCACTTTCCAACATCAAGATGTTCTTCCTAATGTTTAGACAAAATCTCTTTTCCCTGTAGTTTGAATCCATTGCTCCATGTCTTAGTCTCTGGAGCAGCAGAAAATAAGCTTGTTCCATCCTCAATACGACATTCCTTCAAATTTTGGTAGTGGACCCAGTATTTTGCCTCTCACCTGGGGTTCTCCTCTTTGGGCTCTAGATCATCCTCTGTCTCCAGATACTGCTGGAAGGTACTGTTAAAAATTGCCTTCTGTCGCTCCCACTGGCAGTCTTTGATCATATGGTTGTATCCCAAGCCAATAACACTGCTATCATCACTCTTCATTAAGGCTTCAAAAGGATTCTTAAAGATGCTTCCTGTGGCATATGCAAGACATTACTAGAAAACAGTTTCAACTCTGAATCGCACACCTTACATTCTTTCCCTTTGTCTCATAACATCCGTATCATTTGGATTTAGTTTTCGAAGGAAAAAGGAGAAGAGATGAACTAACTCAATAAGGAATGAAGGCTGCAACTCCTTCACTACCAACCTAGGAATATATCTTATTAATGGAATGGGGTTTACTTCCTCCAAAGCACGCATTCATAGAAATGCACCAAGAGGCATATTGCAGTCAGAAAAGCATGGCAGAGGGCAGCCAGTTAATCCATTCGCAAAGCCCTCCAGACTGGAAAATATCTCATCAGGGTCAACATTGGAAAAATTTTTATTTCCCTGCCCTACCTCATGCGGATAAAGAGTTCCCCAAGTCCCTTTCCATTTCAACTTCCCTAGTCTTTCAAGCTTGAGTCATGAGCCTGCAAACAGGGATGTCCATAAAAAAGAAAAAAGACCAAAAGTTACTTAATTCCCCAATACAGTAAAATACTTGGCCTGAGGTCATTTAACTGCTGCTTGGTTGAACAGATATTCTTTTAGTCTGTAAGTCCCGTTTGACTGTGTTCACTTCTCGAAATCTTACCTGTCCCCTTCTTCATTTCTTTCTCTCCCCTTGCCCAACTTCTTTTCCACGGCTTTATCTTTTTCAGCTTCTTCTCCCCTTCTGATCATTGCTCAGCGACATTTCCCCCTTTGACTTTCTCCACATTCGGTTCTCTCTGTTCAGGTGTCTTTTATAATGTTTACAGTGATATTTTGCTTAGCCACTAAGTGATACCATCCCATTTGGTTTCTTATTGACTCTGCAGTACCTACCTCATGACCTAAAATTCCTTATTTTCACATGCTAACCGGGGATTATTAGAGTTGCAACTGCAAGCCTGAGAGTTCCGAGGGTCAGGAAGGCTGCAATAACTGTCTTTTTATGAAAACCTCAAGTCTGTTTCTTACAAGAGATCCCAAAGCCAACTACAAGTAATGCCTAGCTTTTGTATTTTCCAAGAGAGAGAATAATTTTGAGGCTCCTTTGTCCTAGTAGCAAATATAGGGCAATGTGAAACTGTATTGTATCCAGCACAATTTAACCTACTGTATATACTCATGTATAAGTTTAGAAATTTTAGTTAAGAAATTGACCCCTCAAAAACCTAAGTCGACTTATCCACGAGTTAATGTAGGTACTATACTTTAGCTCATATATATGTCTGTCTGTATATGTGTACATATGTGTGTGTGTGTATACACACACACACATATAGGAACCATTCCCTGGTGAAAGGCAAGAGTGTAATCTGTCCTAGAAGCATCAGCCTTTAGTGTGAGCACACTAAATTACTGGAAATGTATAAGGTTTTTTGGCATTGTCTTCCTTTGCTTCATCCTTCAGAGCCTTTGTTCGTGCCCCTAAGTATACCCTTGACTTATCCATAGGTCATATCAAAATCCATAATGTTGGCCCCATAACCTGACCTCAACTTATACATGAAGTCAGCTTATAGTCTAGTACATACAGTAATCAAGTCTCCTAACACTGCCTGCACCTTCTCTTCAGACTCTTTAGACTAAACTTTGCATCTGTCCCACCTTCTTCCCCATATCCTTGATGTCACTTAACATTCAGCTGGAAGAAAAGTTTTGAGGAAGCCAACGTCTTGTTCATGTATTTTGTGGTATTTTGTAAGTGATTATTCTAATGTTTGTGGTTTGTATTTCTATTTTATTTTTAATTTTTATACTTTTTACAAAAGCTGATGTGGAAAAGTTGGGAAAAGAGAAGGGGGCAAAGAGAATCTAACCTGCAAATGGCTTCTGTGGCCTGAGCTTCATGAGCAGAATAGGGGGAACCAGCCTAGATTCAATTTTGTTTAGGAGTTGTTGAAAATCCTGCAATGAAGCAAATGAGTAATCCTAATCAACTGTTAAACTACCCACAAAACTTAGCTAGTTCTGGCTAAGTTGACAAGACAAATTGCATGTATGTTCTTCAGACTGAGATTGCCAATGGGGGTAGGAAGATACAGTGGTCCCCCGGGATCCGAATCCCTCGGGATCCGAAATCCCCGGAACCCAAAACCGCCGGGGGCGAAAAAAAGCCCCCGGCCAACGAAAAAAACCCCGGGTTGCGAAAAAAATTGCAACCCGGAAGCTTTAAAACAGCACGCTTCCGGCGCGCTGTGCATTGACGAAAGCGGTCCCCCGGGTTACGAACGACTTCCGGGTTACAAACGACTTCCGGGTTACGAAGGTAATCCCAGAACGGATTACTTTCGTAACCCGGGGGACCACTGTACTGGCATTTCCTTAGTCCTATGATAAAACAGACTTGACTCAATAAACAGTAACTGCATTTTATATTTCCCAAATGCATCTCCAGCTCCAGATCACATAACACATACATGATATAAAGCAGAGGTAGACAACTGGTAGCCATCGAGATACTGGATTCCGCCATCATTCATGGTTGACTATGCTGGGTACTAGTGCTGTTGACAATGACAGTCTAACAACATTTGGAGGACCATAATGTGCTTACACTCATATAAAATTTCATTCATCTAAATCGAAACTAGGAGTCACCAACTCCTGGTCCCATAACCAGGCCAAGGTGGACTGAGTTCCCCATATATGTTTGCCCACTGTCAAACAAAAAGGCAGGGAGGGTGTGGAGATGTGTCATCTACTAATAAGATTTGAGCAACAGAACATGTATGGAAAGGGAAACTGTGGCCTTGGCACACTCCCCACTCCCAAAATTCCTTCTCAAAAGTGTCCTCTGGGGTAAATGGTTGCTGGCTCAGGTTTCAGTGTTTTCAGTAACCCAGAGAAGATAAAATTTAAGACTGCTTACCATCTCTTCAGTAATTTGAGCTTGGATATCCACACTCTTCTGCTACAGAAACACACAAAACAGCAGTTTCAATATAAAGCAATCTATACTATCTTAATTCCAGGTAAGAGTATGCTCCCATAGAATAATTCAACTCAATAATCCCTTATTTCCTTTCTGCTTGAAACAAAAAGAAAATGAAAAGGAAGAAGGTATTGTTTCCAGAACCTGGAAAGCTACTGTTAAGAAGAATTAATATAATGGCAGACATGCTAAACCAATCCATACGTGGGTCCCACAGCATCATCCTACCCCTCTTCAACAGCAGATGGTGTCAGCATATCAATATATTCATTCTTCTTAAAAGTAACTTTCAGTTAATCGTTGAAAAAGGAATGTCACCTTACTTCTGAACTGTTTGTATTAGCATTACCCAAGTTGAGTCCATATATTAATTCTCAGCTATACTGATTCATCACAGAGAGAAGGATGACTCTAGCCAGTCTTACATTACTTCACTGAATGTAAAATTATTTCTCAGGAGTTGGGAAAAGACTATCCGGACAATATGGAAGTAAAACAAGTGCTCCTGAAGAACTCCTGCAGCAAATGTTGAGAGCATGCAGGCATTAGAAATGGCAGGTCAGTTCTTGACCATTGCCTACTCTAGTGGTTCTCAACCGTCCTGATGCCGCAACCCTTTAATACAGTTCCTAATGTTGTGGTGACTCCCAACCGTAAAATTGTGGGTGTCTCGGTTCCTAAGACAAATGGAAATATGTGTTTTCCGATGGTTTTAGGCGACCCCTGTGAAAGGGTAATTTGATCCCCAGAGGGGTCGCAACCCACAGGTTGAGAACTGCTGGCCTAGTCTTAAGCCATATGAGATGACTAGTAATGGTTTATAGGTTGCTTTCATGGATCTGAATCTAGCTTTTGTGAAGTTTCCCTGGTCTGGTCAGAGGCAAGAAGTGATGATACAAAGCAGCCCAAGGCTGTTTTTGTAGCCCCTAACTCACCTGGGTTGCCCTTTTTTGGCAGACAGGTGAACTCCCTCTCCAGGGATCTTGTAAATGCAGTGATTTTCCTTTTCACCAGGCTTCAAGTCCCCCTGCACTGTTTAACAGAAGGAAATAACTATGTCTTTTTTCAAAGCCAGAAATGGATTTCTGGTCACTCCCAATTTTGAGATCTTTTCTCCTTTTTGTGCATTTTTGGGTAGTCCTTGCAATAGTCCTTATGCCTTCCAGGCAAATAAAACTGGCACTTGTGTGCCTTCAAGTCATTTTGACTTATAGGTGCTAACCATGACTGGCTCAAACTGGATCACAGAACAGCTGTGCTGTATTTAGGAGACCATCCACATCTTGCTACCATATGGCTTATAAACATGGGCAAGATACCAACCTGCAGTCCCAGCCTGTTCCCACTCCCATTACCTACCTCAGCAGCACAGCAACAGGAGTGTGTTCACACTCCCACCATCGTGCTGAGGAGCATCCATCACCGTGTGCCTCTTTATCTGCTACTTCTGCAGCCCCTGTGAAGGCCCTCAATGTGGCCTGTTAATGTGGTCTGGCTTCTTCCACATGGCCAGGCCCTCTCTTCCAATATCATAGGCTGTAAATGGGGCCCTCACTGTGATGCAGCAGTGGCAGCAGGCAAAGGAGCATGCAATCATGCAGTCTGATGGTTAGGAAACTCTGCCACAAACAGACAATTTCTTTAAAAGTACATTAAGGTCTGTTTGGGCTGGAACCAACCAGCCTGGGGCTTTTGGCCTGCACTGTCTGCACAGGATGATGCCAGGCCTAGGAGAACATGGGCCTTATGAATTGTGCATACAGCCCCCTAGACTCCAGTGCACCTGCAACAGCTAATCCATGTTACACCAAACACCACAGTATTGATTTGAGCACTTGCTTCTACTTTTCCATACTGTTTAAGCCTAATTTCCTTTTTATTGCCAACAATTGGAGCCTTTATTTAAAACAACACCCACGGATGTTAAACAGAAGATTTTTAAAAACCTAATACTTTAAAAAAAAGTACCAAGAGCAGATAGACTGCTGCCTTCACTAAGAAATTAAGCTAAGTCCATATGTTGCAGTTTAATGGAAAATAGCTTTGCATTCCGGTTGTGAAAGCCTTAAATGACATCTCAAAAGGTAAATAAGAATTTAGCCTTTATAATAACTATTAACCTTAGAGGAACGGTGTTTTCCCACTTTTGCTCCAGTCTTCTCTGGCACGGGTGAATGGACGGCTTCCACTTCCTTGAGCTTCTCATTCTCACCTCCAGGACCCGGAGACTGAACTGGAGATGTAACTGCCACTGCTTGAATTTGTTCCATCTCCTTCAGCCAGGAATCCTTAGGCAATCGATAAATCTCCAGCCAAACCTCTGAGCTGCCTGGATTGTGAAATCAGAATAAAGCACATGAAGCAACAGGGAAGGGGAAGAAAGGTCTCTCAGTTCAGGCAATGGGGCTTGTTGTTTCCCCCCCCCCCCCCCCCCGATAGTCTTAAATGTCACCACAAGTAGAATTACAGATACAGATACAGCCACATAATGGGACTCCACAGGGTGCTGGACTAGGCATGCTTTCTTACTGCAGGGTAAGAAACATGTGGCTCTTTGGGTATTACTGGGCTGAAACTCCCACTGTATCTCATCATTTGCTATGCTAGTTAGGACTGATGGAAGCTGCTGACCGACAACATCTGAAAGCTAAATATTGCCCACATCTCTTATTGGATACTTCTAGGATGCCAGGGGATTTCTTTCTTTTTTTAATAATAATTCCGATCATGAGAGTAGCAAGCAAGTCAGCTAGTAAAAGATTTTCTTTCTTTCTTTCCTTCCAGTTTTGTTTATTGCCATCACTGTGATGTACATCAGTGAAGTCCTAACAGAATTAAAACTCTTTAAACTGAACAAATTAGGTTCAGTGGTACTGACTGATATAAGAAGAACCGAGCTGGATCAAACATGCTGGTCCATCATCAGGGCAGATTGGGGCTGCCCTAATCTGCCCTTTTCAGGCCATCTGTTTCGGGCCTCAGTGAGGGAGCTGCTGAAGTCACATGCAACAGCTGTAGTATGTTCATGTTCTTGCTAGAGAATGTGGGTAGCTACACCTGCAGCAAATGCAAGCTGGTTGCCCTATTGTAAAACAATGTCCAGCAACTTGAGGCCCATGAATCTACCATGTATAGTCAAGTCTAAGTCAAGGGAGCTGGGGATGTTTAGCCTGGAGAAGAGAAGATTAAGAGGTGATATGATAGCCATGTTTAAATATTTGAAGGGATGTCATATTGAGGAGGGATAAAGCTTGTTTTCTGCTGCTCCAAAGACTAGGACCCGGAACAATGGATGCAAGCTCCAGGAGAAGAGATTCCACTTCAACATTAGGAGAAACTTCCTGACAGTAAGGGCTGTTCAACAGTGGAATGCACTCCCTCAGAGGGTGGTGGAGTCTCCTTCTTTGGAGGCCTTTAAGCAGAGGCTGGATGGCCATCTGTCGGAAATGATTTGATGGAGAGTTCCTGCATGGCAGGGGGTTGGACTGGATGGCCCTTGTGGTCTCTTCCAACTCTATGATTCTATGATTCTTCTGTAAGTTGAGGACTAAAATTATGGCTTTTGATATGACCCATAGATAAGCCAAGGGTAAAACCTATGGGCATCTAACAATGGATGTCAAGGATGAAGCAAAGGAAAACAATGCCAAATACATATGTTTTTGCTCACTCTAAGGGTGGATGAGTGAAGAGGGAAGTACAGTACAGTACAGAAGTACAGTAAACGGGGAGACAAACAAACGCAAGCAGGGCTAAGAAAATGTGCATATGTCAAAAAGGATATAAAGGCAACAGTTATGGTACTATATTAACACTTATCAAAAAAAGGAACCATCTCCTTCTCTGAGTGGCGAAAAGTAAGAGTTTACTTTGTCCAGAGAGAACCTAAAAGAAACACCAACCCCATTTACTTTTTGGGCATGCCTTTAAGCAAAAGTGCCGAAGAGCTACCAATGCTGGGATTTTCCCACGCAGGCATTAAAAAAGGACAGATGTGGCAGAATGGCAGAGAGAGTAGAGAGGGCTAGTGCTTCTTTTATCATGATAGCCATGTTTAAATATTTGAAGGCATGTCATATTGAGAGTGGAGCAATAAATAAGGAAATAAGCTTGTTTTCTACTGCTCCAGAGACAAGGGTGTGGAGCAATGGATTCACACTACAGGAAAAGAGATTCCATCTAAACATGAAGTGTAATGGAGTTTACTTCTTTGTAGGTCTTTTAGAGGCTGGATGGCCATCTGTTGGGAATGTTCTGATTGTGTATTCCTGCATGGCAGGGGGGTTGGACTGGATGGCCCTTGGGGTCTCTTCCAGCTCTGGGATTCTATGACCATTAGACTCTGATTCCCTGAAATTACTGGCCATTGTAGTTGGAAGATTCTGACTTATTGTCTAAAAGGGTAACTTTCCCAAGCTTTGGTAAACACTTCCTGGCATTCTGTTGGTCAGTCCCAGTAAATCCCATGGACTGAACATGTCTGCATTAGTCATGATTAATAATAGGATTCTAAACCACTGTTACTCACTTTGCAGCAGAAACGCAGCATAATCAGCCCGTTGAGAGAGCTGTAAGGACACACAGGTATTTCGCTTGCTGATATCTTCCTGTTCAAAAACAAAACAGATGATGAAACTAAGATATATTTAAGAGTAGTCTGGGCTTGCTGAACTGGGACAGCAAGTCAGGGAATCTGATTATGTATGTTTTAGGCAGCTCCTTAAGGTGTCTCTGAACACACCTAGCCCAAGAGGTTTTGATTTGCAAGCACAAAGGACAGGGAAAGCTGGAGGCAAAGGGCTGGGGACATTTCATAATTTATAAAAGGGTAGAAACAGGATGGAAGATGCTAATAGAAAATGCATGGCCTTATAGTTGATTCTAGGATCTGAAGTGGCAACTCATTTTAACATTTGGACTTGAGTAAGCCACTCTGATAATCAGAAGCAGACAAGGACTGCAGCGGTTGTTATTTTCCCTTCTGACTGAATTAAATAGGGCTTGTAAGTTCAGTATGCATAAAGCTAGGTCCTTAGGCTGCAGTTTTAGAAAGAAGCTTCACTGAAATCAATGGCCCAATTTCCAAGCAAGGCAGAGTTGTGTAACTTGACGGCTAGGGATGACAAGAACTGCAGTCCAACAAGATGAAGTCCACATGTTCACTACCTTTACCATAAGGGATTATTAGTTTTATGCTGAATGTCAAATGATGTGAGGGAACTGGTGTGCGTATGTGTAATTTATAATCATGCATATGGATAAATAGGAACATCTCTTATTTCATATTATATCTACATGAGTTGATACAATGGATCTGGGAAAATGAGGTTTTCAAAAGGCTAAGACTTGGATAACTGATCACTGAGGCACAGTGACGGACTCACCACTTCATTTATGGCTTTTATATGAATGAGGTTCTCCTTCATAAAATAAAAAAGGCGGGCAGTACCTGGAACGATAAAAAAGACTGATTGCAAAAAGATGCTTCTTTTCCTAAAATTTATGTTCATTGGCAAAATGTCACATATCATCTTTCTCACTCCACTAAATGACAAATTGTAAAAGCTTATCAACATTCCAGCTGTGATTTCTGAGAAGTACTGACTTGGAAAGAAGGAAGCCTTACCATTTTTTCCAATACTAGTGTAAGAAGTCAGCACGGTTGGACTTGCCAAGGGTCCAAAAACTCACAATATTCCAATGCTGATCCTGTCAAGCTCAACTGTCACCTCCCTATCTGTATTTCTCGCAGATCCTGCATTCTTGCCATCCCTAGGACCAGCAAACCTCAATAGTATGCTTGCTTGCTGCCAGCATTTATTCACCTGCCTTTCTCCTCATGCTTAACCTCAGTTTGGTGCTCATTATGACCATGGAGCATCAGCTTTGTGGCAAGCAAGCAGCCATCTTGTTCTATTTTGCACAAGGCAATACCAAAAAAGGGATCTAATGAAGCAGTGCTAATGAGGAAGGCTGGCACCAGACACAGGCAGCATCACATGGTGGTGCTATCTATTAGCAAGGAATGGTGCTCACTAACACACCTCTGGGGTGTTCACCAGGAATCCAGTAAGCAATGGAGAAATAACAGCAAAAGGAATGACAAGATTACATGAATCATAGCCTCTCTGCTTCTTCAGAAAGTTTCTGCCCACAGTGTCTATGAGCCCCTGAGAATATTTGCCTGCAGAAACTTAAGAGACTGAGGCTGCCAGTTTAGCATTACTTTAACTGCCATGGTTCAATGCTTCTGGGATTCTGGAAATTGTAGTTTGTATGGCACCAGAGTTCTCTCACAGAGAAGGCTAAACGTCTTGCAAAAGTACAGTACCCCAGGTGTCAAACTGGATTATTTCTGCAGTGCAGATGGCACCTCAGACGCCACCCTGTTTGAGGAAGAGAACCAAAGAGGGAAAATTTGAAGTTAAAAAGTTTTAAGGTGTTTCCAAACTGTTCTCCAATTTTGCTCTGTAAACTACGTTGAAACTTTTTTAACTGAAGGAAAATATATATAAGTAAGTACTGTAATAGATAATAACCACATGACGAGGGAAACTGAGGGAAGATCCTGGGGGATTGGAAAATGAGTTGTAAATCTCCATCACTTTCTAAAACCTCATGCATAGCTCATTGGACAGCAACAGGTCACAGTCAGTCTTATAGTAGAATTTGGCCTTTTTGGGGGACCAATTTCCAGGATTCTTCAGTCTGCAGAGCCAGTAGCTATGGAAGATTCTGGGAACTGTACAGGGGGGAAATCCAAGTTGTGGTCTGAACAACTAGCAGTATGGTGGTATCTCTCCTCACTGCACCCAGCCTCAACAAACTTGAGGGATGTTGAAAATCCACTCTCTGACACTGAAAGATTGGTAGCATGTGGCCGCTTTCTTGAAGAATCCAAGTCAGATCTCCCAGCACAACACTGGCTAAATACTGAAGTCTAACTAATGAGGCTTAAATAGACACAGGCCGATAGAGTTCCCTTAAATGATTAAAAACTACAGGAGCAAGCTATTATTATACTGAGCAAGACATCTGGCAATGTTGATCCAGGTAGGCTCCATCCTGAGTGTGCTGCTACTTGGCAACTGCCCCAACCAAAGTCTTTGATCCTAGAATAAAGGACACCCATCTCACAGGGTTGTTGGGAGGACTAGCAAGCACTTTACCATGCTTTCTGAATGATTCAAGTAGGAAACAGCTAGCACCTACCCAGCTCATCAACTGCCCCTAAGAGGAAGGAGCCACCGCCAAGGGCTGAGACCTGCATGGTGCAAATTTCAAGCTTGGCAGATTCCCAAGCACAAAGCCTCTCACGTGTGGATGCACTGAAGACAGAAAGTCCAGTAGAAAGCCCAGCAAAGATATATCCCCCGGAGAGTGCCAGGCAGTTTGCCCTTCCTGTGACCTGGGAAAATTTTAAAAAGAAAGAAAGCACAAAGTTTGCCTCAGCAGTTTCAACATATTTATTTAATTTCATGTACATGCTGCCTTTTCCCCAGAGTGAGACTGAGACCAAAACATCTAATAGCTGAGAACGTTCATTCTGGTAGAAGGTAGAAAGCTACCAACTGTCATGGTTGATGGAGTGGAAACACCATCCCTCCCACTGCAGTTATTGCAGCAGAGAGAGAGTTTGCAGGTCATAAGGGTAGACCTAAGACATTTGCTTTTGACCTCTTCTTTCCCAATCCATTTTCCTTTTCTGTTTTGCCTGTTAGACTATTGGCTTGAGGACAAAGAGTTTCTTATTACTGATCTTTTAAAGCTGCTGTTGTAGCCTTTTTTGATGAACAGGAAAGTAAAAAAAAAATGCATTAAATAAATAAAATAAATATTTAATATTGGACTGGGAATTTCAGTTGTTCGATGCACTTCACGCTATTCTTTAGTGGTAATCCTTGCTATAGTGAAGATTTTCTTTATTATTATTACTTTATTGTTTCTTATTATTTCTTTATTCTTTATTTATTACAAAGATTTTCTTTGGGCTTTTACTTATACTTTTTATTTTATGGATTTTATTTTTATTTTGATCTATACCTGTTAGTCTCTAGTGTACCAATACGATATCCTGATTTTATAAGGATGTTGAGATTTTGATGTCTGGAAACCATGCCCTATAAGGAATGCCTTAGGGAGCTGAGGATGTTTCGCTGGAAGAAGAGAAGGTTAAGAGGTGATATGATAAACCTGTTTAAATATTTGAAGGCATTCCATATTGAGGAGGGAGCAAGCTTGTTTTCTGCTCCTCCAGAGAACAGGACCTCAACATTATGAGGAACTTCCTGACAGTAAGAGCTGTTTCACAGTGAAACACACTCCCTCGGAGTCTTCTTCCTTTGAGGTCTTTAAGCAGAGGCTGGATAACCATCTGTCAGGAATGCTTTGATCAAGAGTTCCTGCATGGCAGAAGAAGGAGGTTGGACTGGATGGCCCTTGTGCTCTCTTCCAACTCTATGATTCTACGATTCTATGAATGTTACTCTCTTCTGCTCAATTTCTGTTAAATTTACATGTAGTGACAATAATAGTATCAACTGGAACAATTGGTTTCACTGGAAAAACAATGTGCATTAGTACAATCTGAAAGACTGTTATGTTCCTATTTGCTCAGGCTTTGGACAAATCTAATGGACAAGATCTGAAGGGAAGGGTTTCCTCTCAGGGGAGTCAATAAGGGAGTGCGGGGTGCACCAGGTGATGCCCAAAGTGGGGGTGACACTACTTTTCCCCAAACATCTGCCTTTCGGCTGTGGCATTCATCCACATCTATTTAAAACCCTGAAACTTAGCAGAAGAGATGGTGCAAGTGGAACAAGGCTCAATGGGAGGAGAAAGGAGAAGACCCAGCTTTTTTAAAAATATATATATTCTTTTTAAATTTTTCTTTAAAAGCTTCACGTCTTACCAAATTTTCACTTCAACTACATGAAACTGTGTACGTGTAAATACATTTAGGCTGTGCATATGATACTGTAATTTAAAGGTAAATTTTTAATTTTGGCAAGGATCTGGGAGAGAGCATTCTCAGTGACTGCTCCCAAAACACACTGCAGAAATAATTCAGTTCCAGGCCGCTTTAATCGTCCTGGCTCAGTGATAGAGAATTTGGGGAACTGTAGTTTTGTGGGACATTTAGTCTTCTCTTTCAGAGAGCTCTGGTGCCACAATAAACTAGTTCCCAGAATTCCCTAACTGAGCCGGGGCAGTTAAAACAGTCTCAAACAGGATTATTTCTGCAGTGTGTTTTGGACCTCAGTTGGCAGCAGGCTCAGACCTTTTTTCTCGGGCAGCCCTTTGGTTGAAAATCTACATAAGAGAAAATGTTTGTGGTGAAGTTGTGTATTTTTGTAAATCGTGATCATCAATTTTATACTGGTTTAAGCTTGTTTTAAATTGTGCTGCTATTTACTTCTGTTTAAACTTTTGTATAAATAATGGAGTTTATTACATGGGAGGAATTTCTCTCAATTGCGAATGGAGCCAATTTGCAATTATGTGAATTCTCTAGTTTAGTGAACTTACGTGAACTTACGTGAAATCTGATTGTGTTCAGAATGACTTCCCATCTCCCGAAAATGACCCCCCCATTGCCCGAAATTGCGTGACTCTAATACGCAATTACGTGAAACCCCCATGATTGCGTTTGGAATGACTTCCCATTGCCCAAAATTGTGTGAGATACTTTAATACGTATTAATGTGAAAACCCATGATTGCGTTCGGATTGCCATTGCATTATACCCCCAAATTCCGTCGTATGATAAACTCCATGGTCTTAATTCTATCTTGTTATTAATTCTATCTTATTAACTGCCTTAGGTCCTGCATAAGGAGAAAGGCAGGATATATATCAAATAAATACATAAATGAGCAAAGAATTTATTATTAGAAGATACTCCTATGCCCTGTTTTTTGGGCACACTTCCAGTAACATCCAACTTATTTCTTACTGGATTTAATGGGAGTTACTCCAAGGAAAGGACTCTCCCATCCCTGAAGAAACAAGAGTCTGAGCCTCTTTTTCCCTGGAGAATATCTGAATACTGTACCTGCAACTCGTCTGACGGTTGGTACAGTGTGGGAGCAAGACTTTGCTGCTTTGGTCTCCTGCAGTGTTTGTTCCCCTTCTATAATTTCCCAGGCCCGGTCAAACACAAGCGTCACTATTTTGTTGATCATCCGAAGATGCTGAGGCAAAGAATCAAGGAACTCATCAGGATCTTTAAGAAAGACATCTTCCTCTTCATCCTTTTTAATCCAATCCTTTTCAGTGGGTGAAGGAATCTCCGGGGGCTGTTTCCGGAGGTAGAAGGGCATTCTTGTATCACCTTTCTTGGTTCTCAATAACCTCGACACAGGGATTTTGGAATTCTAAATGGAGAGAAAAGGCTGAAAGAAAATACAGTGTGATCACTAATCATGTTTTAGCGTTACCTGGCCATCTTTAAAGAAGACTTACCTATTTGTTTGCAGAGTGATCTTGTAGCACCTTGGAGGCTAACTAAAGAAAGAAGTTGGCAGCATGAGCTTTTTTAGACTTAAATCTACTTCCTCAGATGCATTTGGACTTTTCTTCAGATGCATTTGGATTTGCAAATGCATCTGAGGAAGAAGACTGTAGTCTACAAAAGCTCATGCTGCCAATGGAGTTTATCAGACGGGAGGAATTTCTCTTTATTTCAAATGGAGCCAAATTGGAGCCAATTCGAATTCACGTGAATTTGCTAGTTTAGTGAATTTATGTGAATTCCAATTGCGTTTTGGAATGTATTCAGAATGACTTCCCATTGCCCGAAAATGACCCCCCATTAACTGAAATTGCGTGAGATGCTTTAATACGAAATAACATAAAACCCACGATCGCATTCGGAATGATTTCCCTTTTTCCCGAAATTGCGTGAGATACTTTAATACGTAATAACGTGAAACCCCATGATTGCGTTCGGATTGCCATTGGATTATACTTCCAATTTCCGTCGTCTGGTAAACTCCAATGTCTTTCTTGCTTTCAGTGAGGCCCCATCCAGACTAGCCCATTTGCCCTGGTTTGATCCAGATGAGATCGATCGTGGCAAACCGATTCTATCCAGAGAGGAGTTCATACTATCTTTTGCCCCCATTGAGGCTTCCCGGTGCATATTACCCCAACGAAGTTCATACATGCAAAAGTACCGATTAAAGATGGAGCCTCTTGGTTGTCAATCAAATGATGTCATGGTGACGTCTGATGCGGCCATTGGCCCGCGCGAGATGCTTGTGTTTTTTTTTTAATATTTTTAAATATTTGACAGCTTATGCGCATGGAGCATTTGGCTGGGAGCGGTGCGGATTGAGGCGATCCTTTCCTCTCCTCCTCCTCCTCCTCCTCCCAGTACTTTTTAAATTATTATTTACTATATGTTTCAATATTTTTTTTTATTTTTAAATTTAATATATATTTTATAAAATAAAATATTTTATTAAATATTTTATTATATTATATTTATAATATAATATAATATTTATATATTATATTATATTATATTTATATATTATATTATATTATATTGTATTATTTTATTTTATTAAATAAAATATTTTATTAAATATTTTATTATATTATATTTATAATATAATATAATATTTATATATTATATTATATTATATTTATATATTATATTATAATATATTTATATATTATATTATATTATATTTCATTGTATTATTTTATTTTATAGTTATTTCATTTATTATTTATTTCATTGTATTTTATTGTATTTCAGTGTATTTTATTGCATTTCATTTCTTAGTAATTTATTGGATTTTTTTTTGTATTTTTTTGGTATTTTTTAAAATATATTTTTTTCTTTTTTTCCCCCATTGACAGCTGTAATTCGCTTTGGCTGTTCCGTTTTTATGAATGGGGCAGAGGGGGAACCCCTGTCCATATATGGACTGGGGTTCCCTTTAAAAGGGCCCCATTCATTCCCTTCCAGTTTAAAGAATGAATGGGGCCCTGAAAGGGAACCCCTGTCCATATATGGACAGGGGTTTCCCCTCTGCCCCATTCATAAAAACGGAACAGCCAAAGCGAATTACAGCTGTCAATGGGGGAAAAAAAAGAAAAAAATATATTTTAAAAAATACCAAAAAAATACAAAAAAACCCAGTAAATTACTAAGAAATGAAATGCAATAAAATACACTGAAATACAATAAAATACAATGAAATAAATAATAAATGAAATAACTATAAAATAAAATAAAATAATACAATATAATATAATATAATATATAAATATATTATAATATAATATAATAATAAAAAATACATTAAAAATATTAAAAAAAATCAGGAGTGCCCAATTTTGCCAGGAGAGGAGGCATGTCCCCCCCCCCTGGCTTTTTCCCCTCCCCTGAACTTGACCTGAGTCACTGTATTTTATTTTAGTATTTTTTTAAATGTTTTTTTAATTTCTTATATATTTTTTAAATTTTTTTTTTTAGTTTGACAGCTTATGCGCATACTACGAGGCTCCGTTCCCATCGAATTTTATGAATGGGGAAAAAGGGAAACTCCTGTCCATATATGGATTGGGGCTCCCTTTCAATTTTTAAAGGGCCCCATGAAAGGGAACCACAATCCATATATGGACAGGAGTTTCCCTTTTTCCCCATTCATAAACTTCGATGGGAACAGAGCCTCGTAGAATGCGCATAAGCTGTCAAACTGAAAAAAATAATAAAAAAAAAATAAGAAATTAAAAAATATTTAAAAAATACTAAAATATAATACAATTGAATGCAATTAAATTACTAATAAATAAAATACAATAAAATACAATAAATAAATAAAAAATAAAATAACTCTAAAATAAATAAAATAATAAAATAAATAATTACTTAAAAATACAGTTAAAAAAATATTTTAAAAATGCTGGAGTGCCCGATTTTGCCTGGAGAGGAGGGATGTTCCTCCCCCTGGCCTTTTCCCCTCCCCTGAACTTGACCCGATCGTGATCGGAGCCAAGTTCACATTCCCCGCAAACCGGGTTTTCCCAAAAGAAACGGTAAAAAACCCGCTTTGGGAAAACCTGGGTTATGGGGGATTTACCCCGCTACGGGTGTGCAAAATCCGGATTCAGTAGTGTTAAATCCAGTTTCAGTGTGAACTTCTTGATTTTAAACCGGTTTGCTAACCGGTTTATAACGTAGTCTGAATGGGCCCTGAGTCTCCAAGGTGCTCCGAGATCTCTCTCCAACTGTCTTGTTGTTGAAAGATCTGGAGCACCTTGGAGACTCGCTGAAGAAAAGACGTGGGCAGCATGAGCTTTTGAAGTGTTGAGTCTACCTTCTCAGATGCATTTGGATTTGCAAATGCATCTGAGGAAGTAGACTTCTGTCCACAAAAGCTCATGCTGCCAACCTCTTTCTCGTAGCACCCTGGAGACTAACTGAAAGAAAGAAGTTGGCAGCATGAGCTTTCATAGACTTCAGTCTACTACGAGGGGGTATCCAAAGCATGGGTGAAATTGGACAGCGAAGAAAGCTACAGGGAGAGGATCAACTCATTTAAAATGTGATGCTGGTGGAGAGTTCTGCAGATGCCTTGGACTGTCAAAAAGACAAATGAATTGATCCAAGAGCAAATCGAGGCTGAATTCTTGCTAGAAGATGACTAAACTGGAGCTGTTGTACTTTGGATGTCTTACGAGATTTCACGTAAATTCGCTAAACTACCGAATTGTAATTACGCTAAACTACGTAATTGCGAAATGGCTCCATTTGCAATTGAGAGAAATTCCTCCCGTGTGATAAACTCCAGTATCTAGAAAGACCTTGTAGCACTTTTTGAGACTGACTGGAAGAAAGAAGTTGGCAGCAGGAGCTTTCCTAGAGATGAATCTACTTCCTCAGATGCATTTGGGTGAGTAGGAGCCAGAGGCAGACCTATATATGCCATATGTTATTATTATTATTATTATTAATATTAATTGGAGAGATCTTGTGGCACCTTTTGAGACTCACGGAAAGAAAGAAGTTGGCAGCAGGAGCTTTCCTAGAGATGAATCTACTTCCTCAGATGCTTTTGGGGGAGTGGGAGACAGGGACAGACCTATATTTGCCATATATTATTATAATTAATTAATTAATTAATTGGAGAGATCTTGGGGCTCCTTTTTGAGACTCCCTGAAAGAAAGAAATTGGCAGCAGGAGCTTTCTTAGACTTGAGTCTACTTCCTCAGGTGCATTTGGGGTTTTTCTTCAGAAGCATTTTGGACTTGCAAAAATGCACCTGAGGAAGTAGACTCAGGTCTAGGAAAGCTCCTGCTGACTCACTACTCAGTGTCAAAGGTGCTGCAAGATAATATTAATATTAATAATAATAATATGGCATATATAGGTTTGTCCCTGGCTATCACTCCCCCAAATGCATCTGAGGAAGTGGATTCAAGTCTAGGAAAGCTTCTGCTGCCAATTTCTTCCTTCCAGTGAGTCTCAAAGGGGCTAAAAGATCTCTGCAATTAATATTAATATTAATAATAATAATAATATATGGCAAATATAGGTCTGTCCCTGGCTCCCTCTCCACCAAATGCATCTGAGGAAGTAGAAATAATAATAAAAAGGGACACACAGAAGAGAAAAACACCCTAAACCCTCACACACACCTCCTTCCGGAAGTTGCCCCGTTGCTGTGGCAACAGGGCAGGAAGTAGGGCAGAGAAGTCACGCCCCCAAACAGACTAATGGCCAAAAGGGTGAAGCCACGCCCATACGAGCCGCCAAGGATCAGAAAAGGAGGCGTGGCAGTCATTGGCCACGCCCCTTAAGGCCTCGGTCCAATGGGATGAATAGGGGGCGTAGCAAGAGTTAGTCACGCCCCCAACCAAGTGGCTGCACTAGAATTCTGTCCAAGGGGCTCAGCAGGGGCGTGGCTAATATTAGTCACGCCCCATGGAGGCGTCTGTCCAATGGCCTGACTCGGGTGGGCGTGGCAGCCCTTGGACACGCCCCCCGCGAGCCCTCGGCCCAATGGGCCGAGGGCTCGCGGGGGGGCGTGCCCAAGGGCTGCCACGCCCACCCGGGTCAGGCCAGCAGGCACAGTTCCAACTCGCTCAGTTTCCGGCTGACTCTCGTCAAGGAAGGATGGAAGGGTTCGTGCGCTTCACCAACCAGACTCAGGGCCGGGAGCGGATCTTTCGGTGAGGGCTGGTCTGAGGCTGAGAGAGTGTGACCTGCCTTAAGAGGAAACCTCTCCCTGGGTCTTTTTTCTTAATTTTCTTCAATGGAGGCTGCCTTTGCCTCCAAAAGAGGCTGAGAGAGTGTGACCTGCCTTAAGAGGAAACCTCTCCCTGGGTCTTTTTAGTTATTTTCTTTAATGGAGGTTGCCTTTGCCTCCAAATGAGGCTGAGAGTGTGTGACCTGCCTTAAGAGGAAACCTCTCCCTGGGTCTTTTTTCTTAATTTTCTTCAATGGAGGCTGCCTTTGCCTCCAAAAGAGGCTGAGAGAGTGTGACCTGCCTTAAGAGGAAACCTCTCCCTGGGTCTTTTTTCTTAATTTTCTTCAATGGAGGCTGCCTTTGCCTCCAAATGAGGCTGAGAGTGTGTGACCTGCCTTAAGAGGAACCCTATCCCTGGGTCTTTTTCTTAATTTTCTTAAATGGAGGCTGCCTTTGCCTCCAGATGAGGCTGAGAGAGTGTGACTTGCCAAGGGTCACCCAACCGGTTTAGGTAGCCGAGCCAGGATTCGAACCCTGACCTCCAGAGTCCAACGCCTGTGGATGATGTCCGCCCCACAAATCTTGACGTTTCGCAACTTCTTGCTAGAAAGTGCCAAGTGGATCGGAGTTCCCCAACTTCTCTGCAGGGAGATGCTCAGTAACGCTCTGTAAAGCATTGCGCCATGGCAGTTAAAGTGGTGTCAGACTGGATTGTTTCTGCAGTGCGGATGCAGCCCGCGTTGCGGTCGTCTAATAATTTCCAGAAATCAAACCACTATTCAGTGGTGATAAATTTCAGAAAACGTACTGCATCCTCTTAATCCAGATCATCCCATGAAGACAGTAAAATTTCAGGAGGGAGGAACGTATAATATTGATATTATTTTGTTGGGATTATATGGTTTACTCAAATACAGTGTAAATTTTGGTAAAAAGGTTATAAAGGGAAAAGGGGGGGTTTAGCCAAAGCAAATCAGGATGACTTGCCAGATTATTTCATTCCAGCTTCCTTCAATTTGAACTTTCCTGACTTATCTGGGTAGACAGATATAAAAGACAGACCGAGAAACGCAGCACCAACAGTCATGATTTACAGTATAATTATATACTTGAATTATATAGTATTTGAAATACTACTTATGGAACTTGGGAAGAGGCAAAACTAATATAGGATGAAGGTATCTGCATGCCTTAAACCAGGAATGAAGTGCGCATGGCCCTCCTGATGCTGCTGGACTGCAGTTCCCATCCTTTCTCATCCTCACTGTGCAGGGTATGGATGATGGGAGTTGCAATCCTAGGTCTTTCCTCATCCCTGTCTAAAGCAATCATAGTAGTCTTGGTCCTTGGCTGTTCGTGCTCCCTTTGTTGGATGTTGTTTCTTGCGTGTCATGGCTTCAGCGCACTGCATGATGCTTGTAAATTTACCCCTGTTTTCAAATCGTGTTCAACGGCTTCTCCGTCAGTTGTGCCAGAAATGCAGGAATCCTAATATTTCCCATTACCAGAGGAAGAAGATTGTGTGTACACAGAGAGCGAGAGAAGTCGCCTCTTTTTCATGCAGGAAGTCCTGGAATCAATGCCCAAATATTTTTTGGGGGAAATTTGCTGTTGTATGCCTTCCAGTTGTTTCCAACTTAGGGCAACCCTACCCATCCTGATGTAAAAAAGATGCGCATTAATGCTTCTTTGCGACCCCTTTAATGGCGGCTTTTGTGTGGCGTCGTGTGAAACTGTTTCACATATTTACACCATTTTTCCGGGATATTCATGGGGTAAACTCTTCATCTCCTTCGTGTGATAAACTCCCCCCAAAAATACAGGCAGCTGTCATTGATCCGTATCCCCAAATTAGCTCCAGTAGTTTTCATGTCAATTAAAGAGCAGGTATTTTGTAAAACCAAAGAGCCTGAATTCTCCATTCAGGACCGAGCCTACTCCAAAATACTTGGCCTTACAACGGGAATTGGTGGCAGCAAGCTATTGTTGGAATATGCCTTTCCCTGTTTGCTACTGTGGGCTTTGCAGGTAAGCTGAGTGGTGGCAGGGCATCTTAAGGGCCTGGTTATCCACAAAGATTCGTGTTCTGATCCTGTGAGCCCTGGTTCCACAACACTACTCCAAGCGGGCTTCTGGAGGAGAGTACCGTATTTACACCAAACATAGAGAAGCACCAGACTACTGCAAGAAGAACAGAGACTTTGGACCTTATCAGACAGGAGGAATTTCTCTTTATTGCGAATGGAGCCAATTCAAATTCACGTGAATTTGCTAGTTTAGCGAATTCACGTGAATTCCAGTTGCGTTCGGAATGCATTCTGAATGACTTCCCATTACCCGAAAATGACCCCCCATTGCCAGAAATTGTGTGAGATGCTTTAATTCACAATAACATGAAACCCCATGATTGCGTTCGGATTGCCATTGGATTATACTTCCAATTTCCGACGTCTGATAAGATCCTCTCTTTCCTGTGCCAGCCAGAGGAGAAGGCTCAAGCTACCCAGCAGGGGAAGTGCCTGAACCTGAGTAACTTGGGAAAGTTACTTTTGGAGCCCTACAGCTCCCCAGATATCCCCGCCAACATGACAGGTGACTATATAAGCTGGGGGATTCCTGAGAGTTGTGATCCACAGAATTAACTTTTCTGATCTCTCAAAGAAGCCCACTTTTTTCTTCTTGTGTTGTGCACAAATGTGAGCTGGAGTGAGAGCCATTTGTGGAAATTTGAGATAACAGAGGTGGTATGAAAAGAGTTTTATTATCCAGGGATAAAATCTGCTGGTTCCTGGGAAGATGTGCCAGAGCCGTGGAGTATTTCAGAGCTCCCTCTCCACAGACAGAAATCTAGCATCGGGGGGCTTCCTCATTAGATAGATAACACCACCTCCATCCCTTTTTCTGATGGTGGGAGCAGATCTGGAGTATATTGGGCCCAAACCTCTTTCATTCCCTTGACAGTCCTCTACCAGGGTTAACAAAGTTCTGCTGCCCTTGGGAAGGGAAATGAAAGAACTGCCAAGGCTGAAGATAAGAGGCCAGAAGCAATTTATGGGGGAGAGAAGGTATCGCCACATCCCTTCTTTTTTGGGGTTTTTGCAAACCTAGCAGAACTCTGGACTAGGCAGCATCTGCAACAATAGATCTCACCCATCCAGAAAGGTAGGATTCCTCCGTTGAAAAAGAAAAAAGAAGATAAAAGGAAGGCACCAAATTCCAGGTGCTTTGGAAGAGTTGAGTACTCTTTAATTAGAAACCCATAGTGTTGAAAACTAACGTACATTAGGAAAGGGTTACTCTTTCTCTGGATCAACCTGCTATAATATTTGCTTACCTGTGCGTTGTGTTGCCTGAATTGCCACCTAACAATTGAGCAAGAAACTTATGCAAGGCAATATTGTTTAAAAAAAAATTGCCTACCATGTTTTTGTTAAGGCATGTGTTTTCTCTCTCGTCTCATTTGGAGAAGACGCAGTTCTTTTCTTTGCTCCCATTGCGAACAGCCTGCCTTGCCTGCGATATGAATAGTGTTGCTTATGTTTTTCCTCCCTTTTGCAGAGCTACTCAGTATTCATGCATGCTGCTTAGCTATATGTTAGAACATAAGCCTGGCCAAGAGCGGGTGGTCACGAAGCTCAAACGCCTGGAATCGAACATGAGCTCAGGCCGAAAATGTAAGTATTTTACTTCGAACAGAGGTACAAAAGAAAAAGGCCTCTTATTGCTAGGAGTGGGGGAGTGTGTAAGAGATCTGAGCCTAGTTGCAAAAGGTACACACCCAAAATGTGCCTCTAACAATCACCCGTAGCAGTTGTTTGTTGTAATAATAATGGTACATATGTGTTCATTTCTATAGGCACCACTGGGTTAGTCTGTTGTGGCAAAAACAGAGTCTTGGGGCACCTAGATTAACAATAGACCCTCCAAATGTCCAGGTTTGTTAGGAACAGTACCAGTTAATCCTCTGCCATCCCATCCATCCCACTCTTTCAGCTGTTTTATAAAGGTCCTAGTTTCTGTCTCCCCCCTCCCACTTTCTTACTTTGTCCTCAGATAGTGCTGCAAACTGTGTTCAAAGTGCAAAAGTAGTTGACATCCACTTGGGAGAAAAGTCACATATAAATCAAAGAATTAACTTAAGGGGAGAGCGAAAGCAGATCCTTGCCTCTCTCAGAAGGCTTCGGCGAAATCAAACTGTGATGCTGCTTGGCTATATATGTCCCAGGTTTCATCTGTGAAATGTTGGTGGAAACATAATGTGCTAATTATAGCATGAGCTTTGATTGAAGCATCTGGTGAAGTAAGGTGTAGTCTACAAAAGTTTGTCTATAGCAATAAAAGTAGGTGTGTGTATCTGTCTGCCTCCTTTCCTACCTGGCCCAGCTCCAAGATCATGAAATTGTGTGAAATTTGGCATGAACAGTAAGCGGATGCTGGGGGTGCCAATTTCAGTCTTGTTGCATTTTGAATTGATTCATTGATTGAAATCTGTCTGTAACCTGCAGTGCCACATTGAGTCACTGGGCCTCTAGGGAGTTAAGAGGTCTGCTCAAGAAAAAGAAGGTGTCTTCTCAAAAGAAGGAAGCCTTGAGGTTTGATCCAAATGTTTGCAGCTGGTTTTGAGAGGGGCGGTTGAGGACCAAACTGCAAAAAAATGTCATTTTTGGTCATTCTACTTCTGAACCGGTACAAGTCTGACTGCTGTGTAAGCCGGCTGCCTGAAAGACCTTGTTGCCTAAGGATGATTAAATTATATTTTTAATAATTAATTTGGTTGCTTTTGTTTTTGAAGTGTTGAATGGTTTTGTTTGTGAACTGCCTTGGGTCACTCTCTGGGGAAAAGGCAGCATAGAAATAAAATAAATAGCTTGCCTGTTTAATATTTCCAACCACTCCCATAGGTCTCTTGGCCGCCATGAACTCATCGTCATAACTGTGTGCTCTTTTGTAGTGTTCCGGCTTGGCAACATGGTCCATGCCATTGTGGCAGCCAGGCAGGCCACCCAGCTGCCCGACGTAATCCCCCGCTTTTGCCTGATCGCCTCCAACTTGAACCGTGCCCTCTACTTTGTCTGCGACACCGTCCTGTGGGTGAAAAGCGTGGGGCTCTTCTCGGATATTGACAAGAAGAAGTGGCGCAACTGGGCCACCAGGTGTTACTACTATTCCCTGGTGGTGAACCTGGCTGAGGATGTGTACCAGCTCTGCTGGTGCATGGAGCACATGGCACAAATGCAGAAGCCTGAGGAGGACTCCTCTCCTTGCGACCATGATGCTGATGATGGGCTGCTGCCATTTCTCCTGTTTCTCTACCTCACTCTAAGGAAGCATCCTCCCTTACTGCTTGACACAGTGAAGAACCTTTGCGATCTCTCCAGTCCATTGGACAGGCTGGGCATCTACAGGGCCAACCCTGGCATCATTGGGCTCTGTGGGCTTATCTCCTCCCTAGTAGGAATCCTCACAGTCGCCAGACCCCATCTTAAATTGAAGCATTGACTTTGGCTCTTCTCTGAGGGCTTCCATTCTGCAGAAGAGCCATGTGCATATTGTGCTTACTGAGCTTTCTTCCTCAAGCGTATTCTTCCCATTGGGTTCAGTTGCTCAGAGGCAATAGCTGTGATGACAGGGCATTGGACATCAGTGGTCATTGGTGGTGGTCACTGATGGCTTGTAATCGGTTGAACAAAAACCCCTTTGAATTCTGCAACAAAAGAAAGCAAACTGTACAAATCTATGACTGGTTTCAAGATCAGTTTCTGACTATAGGAATATGTGACGTGCCACTACATAGGAAAGCATTATACCTGATGTGCCTTTAGCTGGATGCACTTTGTTATTGTTGTTTTTCAGGTTACTCTGAAAATGGGAGTACTTCTCAGACTCTGCAAGGGTTGGCCTCTGACACGGTTTTGCAAGGGGTATGTGTGTGGGTTTTTTAAAACTTGCAACACCAGATTTGACTCGAGGCAATAGTGGAACAAAAGAGAGACGGTTCCCTTAGGAGAGATGAAGCTTTATAGAAAGTGCTTTGTCTCTAGCCATCTTTTACCCTGTTGTTGCTTCCAGTCAAAAATATCCTTTGGGTTATTTAAAAAAAAAATGCAGAACTTGTTTTGCCCTGGGTAAAAGAAGATTGCCATATGGGCCACGGGCAAAGTGCATTTAGTAACATTTAGATTTTCTGTCTCAAACAGGCCCTTGCCAGGGAGATAAGTGTTCCAAGTTACAGTTCAACATCCAAAGGCCTGCGGGTTTTTATTACCCTGTAGTGAGAAAGATTCATAGTCTGGATTTTTCCCTTTTGTCTTATTCCTTGTTTTCTACAAGAATGGACCAATATGTGCCAGGAGAGAGTAATGTGGCTTACAGAGTTTAATGACCTGTGTTTGACATTGCTTAGAAAAGTTACTTTTTGGACTGCAACTCTTAGAGTTCCTCCAGCCGGCTACTGGCCATTACTGCAATTTACAGTTGCATGAAAGGTACTTTAAAAGAATTAATTAAGTTACAAGTACAAGTACAGCATATGCAATCCAAGTTGGAACTGCAGAAAGGAGAAAGAAGCTCCTGAATTAAATTGCCCATGCAATTTATTAAAAATAAGTCCAGTTCCACTCCTTGTTTTACATAACTCCTGAAGACATTTGCTGCAGCACTGCAAAACAATAAAGCATTGTTAATTTATTTCTCTCAACTAGAAAGAAAAATTCAAAAAAGAAAACCACTAAACATATTTGACAGTGGCCAGAAAAAAAGAAAAGCCAAATCTCCTAATAACTTACCTGAAACAAAGTAAATGTTTCTTACTATCCATAAAAAACACCCAACCTAATATTAATACCATTAAAACATGTACAAGTAGTGATGTTGTCCTCATTGCTTTAAAAAGAAAATCCATGGACTTCAATGTACTAAACAGATTGTTTATCCAAGAACCGAGAGATTGGAAATAATACATTCAAAATAACAATAACATTTGTGTTTTGTTTCATTTTTTAAAGCTAGGATGTGAGAACCAGCATGGCGTAGTGGTGTGAGTATTGGGCTACAACTCTGGAGACCAGGGTTCGATTCCCTGCTCTGGCACGAAACCCACTGGGTGACCTTGGGCCAGTCACACTCTCTCAGCTTCAGGGGAAGGCAATGGCAAACCTCTGAACGAATCTTGCCAAAAAAAACCCAACCATGATAGGTTCACCTTAGGGTCGCCATAAGTCGGAAATGAGTTGAAGGCGAACCACAAGAATAAGCATGTGCAGACAAAATAAGGAAATGGATGCAGCTTAGCCTTCTTAATTTTTTTATAAAACACCTTATAATATAAAGGGGTTAAAAAACTGTGACCCTCCAAAGGTTGAATTTCATCTCCTCCTGATCGGTGTGGCTGTCTGGGACCGATGGAAGCAGGAGCATGGTCTCATGTACCTATGACTCTAGAGACCAGGGTTCGATGCCCAACTTGGCCATGAAACCCACTGGGGACCTTGGTCAAGTCGCATGCTCTCAGCTTTAGGAGAAGGTAATGGCAAGCCTCCTCTGAAGAAATCATGCCAAGAAAAATCTCATGATAGTGTCACCATAAGTTGGAAATGACTTGAAGGCACATAACACATACATTTTGGTCTGTACCTGTAGGTAATCTTTCCCAGTCGGCTGCCTTCCAGATGTATTGCACTACAGCTCTTATCCTCCTCAACCAGAATAGCCAAAGCCAGAAGGCTGGTATAGGTAACAGCTCTAAACTTGTTTCGCAGAATTAAAGTGTCACTGCTTCCAGTTATATTTCTTACATTTAAGAGTTCTATTTTTAACACTAAAATGTTGTCAGGATACTATTGAAAGCTCCATTTTGGGTAATGTTACTGCTAAGGATACGAAATCAACTTCAGATCATTTCTGGGTGGGAGAAAGGAAGACTTGTATATGTGCCTTTTAATCTTTTTATATGTATATATATTTTAAAAAACCTCTAAGAGTTTGAATGATTGGAATAAAAGCTGTTGTCTTTTTCCTCTTTGAAGAAAAAAAAATTAAAAATAGTTATAAACTTTTCAATTGCGTTTTGGGTCTGTATTTGGTTTATTCAGCCTAGGAGGAAGATTGTTAATGGAGAAATGGGCGCTTGCTCTATTTTATGAATGTGGGGAGAGCATGAATGGAGCTTTGTGATCAATGTTTCCAGTTCAGACTCTGAAGCTTTATCCTGCTGCGATTAGAGATTGAACAAGAATATCATTCTGTAAAACAGGGATGGGCATGATGTAGAGAATACAAGCTGGTAGATATCTAGATGAACTGCAATAGATTGGTAAGATACTGACTTTGGAATAACTTTTTCCACTGAAATTAAGCTGCCAAAGTGAAGGAGTGTGAGCTCACTTCACTTTTGGTACTGAAAAGATAGCCTTAGATGTAAGAATCACATGTTTTCATGTACAAATTAATGTCTTAGATGTAAGAATCACAGAGACGACTTCTTCGTGGTCTCTGTGCCTCACACAATAGGGTTTGCGCCTGCGCAGAAGCTCCATTCGGAATGCTGAAAAGCTGAGCAGATTGGCGGGAGCCCCGCCCCTCCCATTCCCTGAGCATGCCCAATCCCGCCAATCTAGCTCCTCCTTCAGTTCTCTTTCGTCCGCCGCAAGAGTAACATCTCCTTCGGAGTGCTCTTCATCGCGACGAAAGCTGAGTAGCTAGACTCTGTCTATTTCTTTTTATTTTACTTTATTTTACTTTATTTTTGTTCCTTTTCGTTTTCTCCCATTTTTTCCTTGAGCTGCCCCTTTTTTGTCGGAACTCGAGGGTTTTGGCCCGGACGGGCCCCTCGCGATCGGACCGGCCTCTTATGGCCGCCCCGTTCAAGAAATGTTCCGACTGTGGCGGTAAAATCCCGGTTGTGGATGGACACTCGAAGTGCATTTTCTGCTTAGGCAGTTCCCACATTCCGGAGAAATGCAAGCATTGCAAGGCTTTTAATCCCGCCACACTCCGCCAACGAGCAGACCGGCTCAAGGCCCACTTGTGAGAGAAGGCCCTCTCAGTCTCCCACTCCTCGGACCCGTCCACGGACCCCTTAGGACGTCTTCCAATCTCTAAGTTCCCGAGGATCCCGAAAATCAAAAAACCGACCTCGACGTCGACCTCGACCCCGACGGAACCCTCCTCGACACCGGCCTCGGCCACGACTACTATGCCTCATCCTGAAGGGCAACACAGGGAGCACAAGAAGCGGCCTCCTCCCGTCGAGCTGGAGAAGCCGAAAGCAAAAAAGCATAAGCATAAAGAGGTCCTCACTTCGGTTGCCTCGGCGGCTGCCCAGGCAGACCTGGCCATGTCTTTTCTTAGACAGCCTTCGGCCATTGACCTCTCAGTCCCGGCCCCGGTCACTGTACTAGACTCGGCGCCGGAGACTCTGGAACCCGCATTTCAGCCTGCATCCACCCAGGTCCTCGCCCCTACGGGGACGGTCTCGACCTCAGCCTCTACTGTTTCGCCGATTTCGGCTCCGACCTCTGTACCACCGAAGGAAATCCTAGCCTCTTCGGAGCGTATTTACAGGCTGCGGTTCCCATCTCCTCCACCCCGGAAGTCTCCGGAGCCATTTGAGGAGCACTACTTCGACTCGCCCCACTCGTCGGCCTCCTTTTTGGCGCGACATCGGGCTGAATCATATTGGAGAGAGCGCCATCCGTCCTACCGCTCCTACTCTCCTTCGTACCGGGATCGGTACCATGTTCGTGACCTCCACGTCGGAGACTTCTCACGATCTCGATCTCGATCTCGCTCTCCCTCTCGGTCCCGGACCGAATACAGAGCCATATCTCCTCCACCGGCCTCGACAGCTACGGTGTCGAAACCTCCGGAATCGAGCGCCATTATGACCGTCTCAGCCTCAGCTACCGCTACTACTTCGACGTCGATAGTCTCCGCTCCGATCAGCTACGCGGACGCCTCGACGTCGACCTTCCGTACGGCGCCGACACAGCCCTATGTGGATCCGCAGTTGCCACTCTCCCAGTCTACGGAGGAGTCTACGGGAGAGACGGACAACCGTCCGGACTCCCCACAGCCTGCCATCTCCTCTCCCAATGAGGAAGTTGAGGACCAAACACCGGGCTCGCCTGTCGAAGACCTCCATCTCTTTACTGGAATTGTCGACAGGATGGCTAGGGCAGTAGGCCTCCAGACGGCGCAGACGGCCCAGCCCCCTAGGGAGCCCATCGATGGCCTCGTGGTACGACCCCAGCAACCAGCGGTCATTCCATTCTTGCCTTCTTTCTCGGACATTATGGTGGCCTCTTGGACCAAGCCGGCCTCGACGCCACCCGCTTCTAAGAAGCTTGACTCGTTGTACAGGGTGCAGTCAGATACGGCGCCATTCTTGTTCACGCACCCAGCTCCCAACTCTCTGGTAGTGGAATCTACTTGTAAGTCTACAGGCAAGTCACATTCTGCCCCCGTGGACAAAGACGGCAGAAGGATGGACATCTTTGGCCGACGTTTCTACTCATCCGCGGTGTTGGCAGCAAAGGTCGCCAATATGCAAGGTTGCATGGCCGGCTATCAGAAGTTTTTGTGGGACCGTGTGGCTGCTTTCATTCCTTATCTGCCTCAGGCTCAACAAGAGGCAGCTCAGGAATTCTATGCTGAGGCACTCTCCCTCATTGCTCAGGAAGTGCACTCAGCTAGACATATAGTGGATTGTTCTGCGAAAGTGATGGCCGGTGCAGTGGCACTCCGCCGTTTCGCCTGGTTGAGGTCTACTTCTCTCTCCGCGGAAGCTAAGTCCAAGATTGAAGATCTTCCTTTCGATGGTGAAGGTCTATTTGCTGCTAAGACTGACGAATCCCTGGACACCATGGCTAAGGCTCGTCTGAACGGGAAGAGACTTGGGCTGACACCTAGCAAGCCCTCATCCAGTCGTGTCTGGCGCCAAAGGCCTTACGACCCTGGTTTCACCCGCTCTCGTTCGGCTCCGTCCTCCACTTATAGGACCCAGCCTTACAACAGGAGGCCTTACAGACAGCCTCAACAGCAGCAGCAACAGCAGCAACAGCAAAGGCAAGGCCAGCAGCGTCAGCAGCAACAGCCTTCTAGAAAGCCATCCTCCAAGTCGCACTTTTGACGGGCTCTTGGAGGCGACACCCCATTTTTATTTGCCAGTCTCCCTTTCCTCAGTCCCCAGACTTCGCCATTTCTACGAGAACTGGTCCAAGATCACCACGGATTCCTGGGTGCTTACCATCATCCGCCTGGGCTACGCCATAGAGTTCTCAAATATTCCACCAAATGGCATTTTCTGTTCCACTCCCTCCTCTCCTCCTCTTCTGGAGGAGATTTCCTCCCTTCTCGACAAAGGAGCCATACAACGTGTTCCACCGTGCTACAAACACCAGGGCTTCTACTCCAGGTACTTCACAGTTCCGAAGAGAGGAGGAGGTCTCCGCCCCATCTTGGACCTGAGAGGTGTCAACTCATACATCACGATTCGCAAGTTCAAGATGGTGACTCTCCAATCCATCTTGCCGTTCCTGCACCAAGGGGACTGGTTTGCATCCATAGACCTAAAGGATGCTTACTTTCACATCAGCATCAGGCCTCAACATTGGAAGTATCTCCGTTTCGCCATAGATGGAGATCTCTATCAATATACCGTTCTTCCTTTCGGCCTCTCCACCGCTCCTCGAGTGTTCACAAAGTGCATGGCGGTGGTCATCTCTCACCTTCGTCTTCAAGGAGTAAAGATTTTCCCTTACCTCGACGACTGGCTTCTGGTGTCGTCCTCCAAGACACAACTGTACAAAGATGTCCAGTACACTCTGGATCTGCTAGCAGACTTGGGACTCAAAGTCAACCTGCCGAAATCTATTCTCCACCCGGTGAGGGTGATAGACTATATAGGCACGTCCCTGGACTCTGTGATGGGTCGAGCTTACCTTCCCACCAGACGGGCGGAGGCCCTCTGGGAACAGCTGCGGTCTGTCCTTTACTCTCACCGTCCGTCGGCAAAGGACATTCAGAGACTGCTAGGCCACCTGGCCTCAACTACAGCGGTGACCTATCTGGCTCGTCTCAGGCTCAGGCCTCTCCAAGCTTGGTTCCTGACTTCCTTCGATCACCTGAGGGACAATCCGTCCAAGAGACTCTCGTTGCCACCTCATGTCAGAGACTCTCTCAGGTGGTGGATGTCTCCCTCCAACATCCTCAAGGGGATGCCCTTCCAAACGCCAGAACCGTCCAAGATGGTCACTACAGACGCGTCCATGTCAGGATGGGGCGCACATCTCAACGGCTTGTGTGTGCAGGGACAGTGGTCTGCTCAGGAGGCAGAACTGCACATAAATGCCTTGGAACTGTTGGCAGTCATCAAAGCCTTCAGGGCATTCGAAAATCATCTCCTCCACAGAGTTGTGCAGGTAGTGTCAGACAACACAACCACTGTCTGGTACATCAACAAGCAAGGAGGAACTCACTCTCCAGTCCTCTTGCGTCTCTCCCAGCAGCTGTGGACGTGGTGCCACCACCGATCCATTCATCCAGTGGCCATTCACTTGGCAGGAAAGGACAATGTGCTGGCAGACTCCCTCAGCAGGGACAAGGTGCTGCAGCATGAATGGACTCTGTCGAGCCCAGCCTTCAACCTCCTGACATCTCGTTGGGGAATTCCCTCAGTGGACCTGTTTGCCACTCCAGAGAACGCCCAATGCCAGGCATTCTACACCAGAGCGGGCAAAGGACGAGGATCCATGGGGGACGCCTTCCTTTGCAGTTGGGGTCGAGATCTCCTGTATGCGTTTCCCCCCTTTCCTCTGATCTCCAGGACGGTGGCCAAGATGGCCAGGGACCGGTCCAACGCTATACTGTTGACTCCGTTCTGGCCCAGACAACCCTGGTTCACTCCTCTTCTTCATTTGGCCAGGGGCCAATACTTCCACCTGCCGAAGTGGCCGGACCTGTTGTCTCACTCCAATGGAGCGGTCCTGCACCCGGACTTGGTCAATCTACGGATGACGGCGTGGAGGATCCAGCCATAGAGTCTCCTGACTTGCTCAGGGTCCTGTCTGCCTCGAGAAAGGACTCCACCAAGAGATCCTATGCATATAAGTGGAAGCGTTTCTGTGCCTTCGCGGAGGCTAGGTCTGAACCTTCCTCACCTGTGAGCCTTAGTACTGCTTTGCATTTTCTGCTGCACCTCAGGGATCAAGGCCTGGCCTTCTCTTCCCTCAAGGTCTACTTGTCGGCTATTGTAGCCAACCAGCCACCCGGCTCACGATCAGCTCGCCTCTTCACGTCACCCACGTTAAAGAGGTTCTTCAAGGGACTACATCACCTTTATCCACCTTTGCCACCCCTGGCTCCGGCCTGGTCTCTCTCTCTGGTGCTTACACAGCTTACGAGACCTCCATTTGAGCCCTCTTTTCTTTTCTTATTGCCTTCCACTTTTCCCAGTATCATTGTCTCATAAGT
The DNA here is from genome assembly GCA_034509955.1 of Urosaurus nigricauda. Classification (NCBI taxonomy): domain Eukaryota; kingdom Metazoa; phylum Chordata; class Lepidosauria; order Squamata; family Phrynosomatidae; genus Urosaurus; species Urosaurus nigricauda. The sequence continues at coordinate 20,715,018 of JAOEGL010000012.1, read as the reverse complement.
CTCATAAGACATCCAAAGTACAACAGCTCCAGTTTTGTCATCTTCTAGCAAGAATTCAGCCTCAATTTGCTCTTGGATCAATTCATTTGTCTTTTTGACAGTCCAAGGCATCTGCAGAACTCTCCACCAGCATCACATTTTAAATGAGTTGATCCTCTCCCTGTAGCTTTCTTCGCTGTCCAATTTCACCAATGCTCTGCTTCCTTGAGACTGCTGACACTCAAAGTGTCCTTTCTTGTGGCCATAACTTCAGCCAGACGTGCTTCTGAACTGACGGCCCTGCGCTCAGATGAGCCTTACCTGACCTTTCATAGGGATAAGGTGGTCCTTAGACCGGACATTTCCTTCCTCCCTAAAGTGGTTTCTCAGTTTCACCTCTCCCAGGAGATTGTGCTTCCTAACTTTTATCCAGATCCTTCTTCGCCTCTGGAAAAGACTATGCACACCCTGGATGTTCGCCGTGCTTTGGCCTTTTATGTTCAGCGTTCTCAAGAGTTCAGATTATCCAATAAGTTGTTTATTTGTTATGGTGGTGCCAGGAAAGGCAACCCAGTTTCATCGCAACGGTTTGCAAAGTGGATTGCTCAAACCATTTCTTTGGCTTACGAACTGGCTAAACGCCCTCTCCCGGTTGGTGTTCGTGCCCATTCCACCAGGGCTACAGCTTCATCTGCTGCCTTCCTCAGAGGTGTTCCACTGCCAGAGGTTTGCAAGGCGGCCACGTGGTCTCAACCATCCACGTTTGTGAAGCATTACCGGCTGGACTGCAGGTCCCGGAGAGATGCCAGTTTTGGTCGTGCTGTTCTTTCATCGATTTTGCAGTGACCTTCCCACCTCCATAGGTAAGCTTTTCAGTCACCCTATTGTGTGAGGCACAGAGACCTCACACAAATCCCGCCCTACCTCCCCTCGGTCAGGTCCCTGCCTTTTTGCGGCGGACTTGAACTGAAGGAGGAGCTAGATTGGCGGGATTGGGCATGCTCAGGGAATGGGAGGGGCGGGGCTCCCGCCAATCTGCTCAGCTTTTCAGCATTCCGAATGGAGCTTCTGCGCAGGCGCAAACCCTATTGTGTGAGGGCACAGATGACCACTCGAAGAAACACAGTTACAGGTAAGCAACCTGTACATCTTGTGCTTTCATTCTACGTTTATGTCGTTTGCACCAGGTGGATTGAATGCTGCATCCACACTGGAGAAATAACCCGGTTTGCCACTGCTTTGAGCTCCGCTCTGGGCTCCCCAACAAACTCCAACTCTCAGAATCCCATAGCCTTGAGCCAGGGCGGTTAAAGCGGTGCCAAACCAGGTTATTTCTCCAGTGTGGATGCAGCCCTAGGGATTTGTCAAAGCAGCTGGGACAAGCCTGAAGTGGAGTCCCAATGGCAAACTGATTGAGAGAGAGAGAAATTTAATGGAAGAAAGTGTATCAAAAGAACAATGGAGCTAGACTAAATTTGAATATCGGTATACCTCAGTTAATGAAGCTTTGATATCAAAGGCAGAAATAATATAGATAGGGATGCAGACACCCTGTAGACACCCCAAAAAGATCAGTTCAACATGTTTTAGTAGACTGTTTAGTCAAAATTAACAATGTTCTCATGTAAAATGAAACAAGAAGGTTAGGTAAGCCTTGCACAAGTAAAACCAGTTTGAACCTTCTAGAGACAATTTGAGAGCTTTTCCCAAAATGTATCCAGGCAATGATTTTAATTTACCAGCCTCTGCTTTTTTATGATTTCCATTTTTGGGGCCAGAGTTACAGATCTATGGTGGTAAAAATCAAAGATATAGCCATATTAGTCTATAGAATCAGCATGTAGAGCAATCTTGTAGCACCTTTGAGAGTAACTGAAAGAAAGAAATTGCATCCGTGGAAGCAGACTTAAATCCATGAAAGTTCATGCTGTTCTTTCCCACTTTACGTTTTATTACATTTTGCTGCGGCTGCAACCTAACACCGAATATGTTTCTGGAACACTTCTGCACCATCCTTCCAATGCTGATACTACTAGAAAAAAGTCTAGCCAGACAGAGGACAAGGAAGAAAAGTGAGTGCTGCGTGGGCATAAAAAGGCTACGAAAAAGATCTTTGCTGTCAAAGGCTTTGTTAACACATTTGCCTGCAATGAGATGAGAAAGAAAGCTGCTGTGGAAAGCACATCTGGGAGTTATTAGGAGATGTATTTCCACGAAGGTGTTCCAGACTGCCCCAAGACGTTTTGCTGCCTGGGGCAAAGCACAAGATGGTACTCATCTCAATTCCTGGTACAGGAACAAGTGGACTGGCAGTTGAATCTTACCCCAACAATAGCAAAGGGATAGGATCCTTCACCACAATCCGAGTAGTTTGGGGTATGTAGGACACTCAGGGGCAGGTTTGTCTGGGACTTCCACTGCTTACATTTTGTAAACCGCTGAGGGAGTGCTTACATGTGCTGATAAGTGGTATAGAAATGTATTTGCTTTTACTTCTCTCTGCAGTTTATCAGACGGGAGGAATATTTCTCTATTTCGAATGGAGCCAATTCAAATTCATGTGAATTTGCTAGTTTAGCGAATTCACGTGAATTCCCATTGTTTTCAGAATGCATTCAGGTTGACTTCCCATTACCCGAAAATGACCCCCTCATTGCCCGAAATTGTGTGAGATGCTTTAATTTGCAATAAGGTAAAACCCATGATTGCGTTCGGAATGACTTCCCTTTTGCCCGAAATTGTGTGAGATGCTTTAATTTGTAATAATGTGAAACCCCATGATTCCGTTCGGATTGCCATTAGATTATAGTTCCTAGTTCTGTCGTCTGATAAACTCCTCTGACATTTGCCCAATCAAAGAATCAGGAGGTATGCATTACATTAATCTGTAAACGCAAACAGTCACATTGAATCCACACTTCAGTCTGGGACAAGGAGCAATTGTGCTGTGCCTTTTCTTTCTTTTTCTTTTTTTCCCCTTCCAAATACTAAATCTAGGCTATGCCAACCTTGCGTATTGTGCCAAGTATTCAGGCCACTGGTCTGGAGTGGCTGCTACCCTTTGTCCCAGTGCGGCTGCTGCCCTTTGTCTGGAGAGAGCAGCGACTCATTCCCAAGAGTTTCCACTCGGTTACAGCTTCTTTGCTTTTTCGCCTACATTTGTGGCAATCCCAGATTAAGATGAGAAGCACAGCAAAAGAAGAAAACAGGCTGTACGGACGCTGAGCCTCTAATGAGATAAGGACAGAAGACAAAAGTTTGGGCTCAGCGGCCTTCTGAAGATGTCACTATTTTGCTTTGTTTTCAAGGAACACCTTTCATTCAAATGTTATTTACTTTACTGCATGAAACCCACTTGGGCTAAATTACACTTTCTCAGCCTAAGGGGAAGGCAATGGCAAACCTCCTCTAAGCAGTTCTTGCCAAGAAAACCCCATGATAGGTTTGCCATAGGGTCGCCATAAGTTGGAAATTGCACATGACGACAACAACAAGAAGGGTCTGGAGGTTATCACATGGGACGAATCCCTTGCAGAAACTAAATTTAAACTAAAAAAAACCCCCACATTTTCAGACAACATTCATGGTTGGGGGAAAAAAAATTCCAGGATGTTTTTCAGATGACAACGCATAGTCGTCAAAACCTGTTTCATTATGGGATTTTACCAATTTGCCCTCTGCGTGATAATCTCCTTTGTAAGGTGACCCTTGCAAATGAATGACCTGTAAGATCTCCAATCATCAGTTGTACTGCTCAAGTCTTGCAAACTCAGGGCTGTGGCGTCTTTGGTTGAATTAATCTATCTGTAATGCAGTCTTTCTCTTTTCTTATTGCCTTCCACTTTTCCCAGTATCATTGTCTCATAAGTCTCATAAGACATCCAAAGTACAACAGCTCCAGTTTTGTCATCTTCTAGCAAGAATTCAGCCTCAATTTGCTCTTGGATCAATTAATTTGTCTTTTTGACAGTCCAAGGCATCTGCAGAACTCTCCACCAGCATCACATTTTAAATGAGTTGATCCTCTCCCTGTAGCTTTCTTCGCTGTCCAATTTCACCAATGCTCCAATGGAATTTATCACACGGGAGGAATTTCTCTCAATTTCGAATGGAGCCAATTCGAATTCACGTAAATTTGCTAGTTTAGTGAATTTACGTGAATTCTAATTGTGTTCAGAATGCGTTCAGAATGACTTCCCATTTCCCGAAAATGACCCCCCATTGCCCAAAATTGTGTGAGATACTCTAATATGCAATAACGTGAAACCCCATGATTGAATTCGGATTGACTTCCCAGTGCCTGAAATTGCGTGGAGATACACTTGTACGCAATAACATGAAACCCCATGATTGCGTTCAGATTGCCATTGCATTATACCCCCAAATTCTGTCATATGATAAACTCCAATGTTCAGCAGAATGGTTCTCCTTCTCCCCATGAAGCTGGTGGCCAGTAAAGTGAAAGGAGAGTTAGGATCATGGTGAGAATGTCACAATTGTGACTAAGCTGCAATTGTGAATCCAAAACAGTTACAGATGAGTAAATCTACAGAATACTGGCCAATAATTTTATCCAGGGTAATTTATTTTATTTTATTTTATTTGAAAAATTTTATTAGTTAAAATTAAATGTTACAAATCATACCAATTGTACAAACCAAACAGGTCGTACAATCTAACTAAAAATAAAAATACAATCTTTTAAATAAAAAAATCCAAAAATGGCTCATTCTGCCATTATAAGTGACAAGTGTTCTCAAATTAAGACTGTGACACCATTGTCCATTGTTAAAAACAGATAATGTGTTTGTGTTTTAGCACAGAAAGAAAACAAAGACAAGGCAACACTCAGACTCATCCCTTCTTTTTCTAAAGTTATAGGGGGAGTGGATTTTTATATAAAGTCTACCTCCTCGTTTCTATATACCCTATCAGCCTGCAGCAATTGGTCTTTTATGTTTTTGCTGTATGTCTTCAAGTTGTGCACCATTTATGGCAACTCTATTGCAAACATATTGTTATCAAAAGTGGTTTTAATAAAATTTGGGGGAGCATGTGGCATGTACTATGACCCCTGACTTGACCCCCTAGAGGACCCGCTATTAAGCCAAAAGTGAGGAAGTCACGTAGGCAGCCTGCTTTGGAGCGGCAAAGTCCTTAGGAAAGACAGCATTGGGAAATTCCCCATAGGAAGTTTGGGAGTCGCCAAACAGGAACCGCCACTGTTTACCCAGGTAAGGCAATAGACTTTGGACTCACACTTGATGGGCTAGTAATCCGCTTAACTACTTGGCCATACAAGTTGGATGCCCCTCAGAATTGTGTCCAGACCTAATGCATTGTGCAACACATTACTTACCCCCAGCTTGACGAAACCTAGGCAATCAACATCTTTGTCTAAGCCAAACTTCATAGCATCTGGGCACGTTTCACCCTATAAAGGACCCTGAGTTCTGGACCCCAGTTTGAGCCCTGATCCTAGCTCCCTCGGCCGTCTTCCCCAAGTTCCAGTGGCCATGTCCCATCGCTCATCCATTGGGCTCCCCGGAGAAGACTTCTAAGGTAATATTCCCTGGTGGTGCCTCTCCTCCTAAACCATTCCCTCTTGGTTAACAAGGTGTGTGTGTGTGTGTTCCCTTCTGTTGTGTGATGCTTAATAAATGCTATATTATTATTTAGACCAAATTGGTATCAGCGCCTCTTTCTCTTGGGATTCGTTGGCGACCTCTGGTATATATATATATATATATATATATATGGGATCTGGTTCCAGCATTAGGCTTTGTTAGGACCTCCTCTCTGCAGCATTTTTTAAATTAATTTTTATTATTAAAATCAATACAATCAAACAATCACACATCAATATACGCAATACAAAAAGGATGAAACAAAGAAATTAAAGAAGTAAAAGAAATAAGAACATTCAATCCTTATATGCATCCAAATCAAATATATTCTTACATATCAACCTATATTTACACTTCTACATTCATACCTCTACACTCCTATCTACTTGTTTTCCCCTCGTTCTTATATATAGTTTCAAATTCTTACTACCTTACTAAACTAGTTTCTGCTATTTCTACTGTTTCCCCATCCTTTTCTTCCATCTCTCTTTCCTTTCATTCTTTCCTTTCTCTCCTTCCTTTCATTCATTCTGACTAAAATGACTTCCTTTCTACCAATATTTGTCTTATTAGCATTATGCTGAGTTTCTTAAATTAGTTCACTTATCTCTTTGGATACACCTTATATGAGGCTATCTATATATCTAAAAACACTAATTCACCTTCTCTTCTTCCAAAAATTTGATTACTCTTCTCCATCCATTAGTAAACCTCTTTTCTGTTTTGCCTCTTAATAATTGGGTCAATTTGTCCGTCATCATCCCATCATACAGTTTCAATATCCATTCTTCCCTATTAGGGGTCTCTTTATCTTTCCATTTCTGTGCAAAACATACTCAAGCAAGAGAAATCATATAAATTTTTTTTTTTCATATTTGGTTTCAATTTCATCATCTAATATCCCTGAAAGGAAAGTCTCAGGTTTGAACTGTAAATTTATATTCAGAACATTATCAATTATATTTTTAATCATTGACCAGTAGTTTTCAGTACATTTGCTGGACCACCAACAGTGGTAGAAAGTGCAACATTTGAGCTAATTGAAATTCCCCTAAGTGAGAGACTTCCTAACAATATCATGGAGTTTTCTTGCCAACATTTCTTCAGGAGGTTTGTCTTTTCCTAACCATGAGGCTGAGAGAGTGTGACTTGCCTAAAGTCACTCAGTCGATGGCTGAGCAAAGAAATGAAATTAATAGTCCAATGCTCCAACAGTAAAGCATGTTGGCTCCCCTGGTCTTTTAGGAGGCACCATTAATACAATTTGAGCTCCAGATATGCATGTAATATAATAAAAACGTTTTTGCTTATGAAAAGATAGGAGACAAAAAGATTCATGGGAAAATAAATCAGCATCAGTAGTTAAAGTTTTACGCTTTATAACAGTTAATGTCAACAATTAGAAATTTTAGGGGCTTTTGCAGATCTGGAGGGAATGGTCTCTCAATTGAGGCAGTTGAATCTCACTTATTTTTGGGTTTGTCATTCTGGGTTATTTCCAGAAAAGGATTTCAACATGAACACAAAAAGAGCTACCGGTATGCTGGATTACACCAAATCCCTGTGTTCTGCTTATGTAGCAGATATTTTGTGGCCTAGTGTACATTCCTCCTTCTCTTAGACATAGAATATTATGGGAAGAGGCATACCCTTCAACTGTCCTGATTTGTCAGGGACCATGCCACGTAACCTTCTATCATCCCACTTTTTCAGTTGCTTTTAAGTCTCTCTCCTCTTCCCACTTTCCATCTTTGTACTCAGCTTACTCCAGTTGCTGCAGACTGAGTTCAAAGTGCAAAAATAGTTCTTCACACTCAATTATAGGGTTTACCATACGACGGAATTTGGGGGTATAATGCAATGGCAATCCGAATGCAATCATGGGGTTTCACGTTATTTGCGAATGAGTGTATCTCACGCAGTTTCGGGCAATGGGGGGTCATTTTCGGGAAATGGGAAGTCATTCTGAAAGCATTCCGAATGCAATTAGAATTCACGTATATTCGCTAAACTAGCGAATTCACATAATTGTGAATTGGCTCCATTCTCAATTGAGAGAAATTCCTCCCATGTAATAAACTCCTATCTCAGCAGCAGGAGAAGAGTGGAATCTTGCCCTTCCCAGTAGGTTCAGCAAACGGCAAAAACAAACTGCTGCATCCTGTCCTAGCTTGTCCGTTCTTCCTCAGTAATAATGTTTGTCATGTTAGAACCATCAGAGACCTCAAAGGCCATCCAGTCCAACCCTCTGCCATGCAGGAATACACAATCAAAGTACCCCAACAGATGGCTATCCAGCCTCTGTTTAAAAACTGCCAAAGAAGGAGACTCCACCATGCTCCAAGAGAGCATCTTCCACTGTCGAACAGCCCTTGCATCCATTGCCTCGTGTCCTATTCTCTGGAGCAACAGAAAACAAGTTTGCTCCATCCCCAATGGGACACCGCTTCAAATACTTAAGCAGGGCTATCATATCACCTCTCAACCTTCTCTTCTCCAGGCTAAACATACCAAACTTCCTAAGTCACTCCTTGTAGAGCAGGGTTTCCAGACCTTTGTGCACATGTCGATGAGCCACATGTGTCCTGTTAGGTGAAAAACAGAAGAAATGATGGAATGTTTGGAGGAGAGCACATTCAGACATTTTAATCTTGAATTCAAATGCTTTCCCCATCATTTCTACCTTTTTTCCTTCCCCCCCCCACCAAAAATATATCCACTGAAGCAGGAAAGACAGAATAACTGCAGAACCATCTTCGATTCACATCACTCAGATTTTTGTTTTCGAAAGAAGCACTCTTGGTCTCTCGGTCATTTCAAGTCTGCAGTTGGCCACTGTTTTAGTCATCTGCCCAACTTTTATAAGAACCAAGGGAGCTCTTTTACCCAGTTACCACAAAAACTTGGCAGACTTTTGACCCATTCAGCCAGAAGGTGGGACTTAGGAAAGTTACCATCTTGGGTAAGACTGGTCTCTGTCAGAATCGAAGTGGTGACTGCCACATGCTATCGGTTTTCTGCTTCATGGAACTTTGCTAAAGATAGCTGGACTTCTGCAGCCTGTAAGTACTTTTCCAATACTGTTATTGTAAAATGATACCTACATATAATTACTTTACATAATATAGATTAGGAGTCCATGCATAATCCTAGACAGTATGAACAGCCACATTTAACAGAGTTACTTGCATTTTAATCTCTTGCGTACTTACCCATGGCAAGGCTGTCGTGTCCATTGGTACAGAACTGTAGCAGAAGGTAAAGAAGTTAACATAGATGCATGCAGCTAGTACAGCTTCCTACATTCTTAATCCCTAGAATGTGTAACAGCCCTTCAATAAGCAATTCATCTTAATTTTATATTTATAGTACGAGACAGTGTGGTGTAGTGGCTTTAGGATGGTGGACAGATGTTTGAAAGATCCAGATTTCGATTTGCATGGAGCTGTGGAAGTCACTATGGACTTTATCAGACGTCAGAAATTGGAAGCATAATCTAATGGCAATCTGAACACAATCATGGGGTTTCACATTATTGTGAATTAAAGTATCTCACGCAATTTCGGGCAAAAGGGAAGTCATTCCAAATGCAATCATGGGTTTTACGTTATTGCAAATTAAAGCATCTCATGCAATTTTGGGCAATGGGGGGTCATTTTCGGGCAATGGGAAGTCATTCTGAACCCATTCCGAACCCATAAACTAGTGAATTCCCGTGAATTAGAATTGGCTCCAATTGGCTCCATTTGCAATAAAGAGAAAATCCTCCCATCTGATAAATTCCTAAGTAACATTTGGACACAACTGTCTTAGACCTACCTCACAAAGCTGATGTGAAAATAAAGTGGGAAGGAGGAGCACCATGTATTTTACTATGGTGGAAAAAAGGGAGGAATATAAACATAGCTGGTACATAAAGGTATTATTGGTGGCAACTGGGAAAGCTGGAATATGTGTACCCTAATATTGTTTTCAAGAAAAAAAAATTATTGGTACTCAAAGCTATGTTGCAGTTGGCCAACCTGCAGATTTTTTAAAGAAGAAAGTCCTGCTTTTTAATTCCAAGATTGCTAGGGCTAACTTTGGTGACTTTGACTGTTTGCTCATCAGTAATTAATTTTTTAAAGGAAAAACCCTCATGGTTAAGCATGCATGTTTTTAAGCCATATGTGATGTATTGCAAACAAGAAAGATGCAAAGACTGCAGTCCTATACACGCTTACCTGGATGTATTTCATGTTCAACTCAGTATTCAATACTTCTGAGCAGATATTTAGATTTGTACTGTTAGGCAAAGATAGGCTTTCAGGGTCCTTACATCTAAGGAAGCAGACTCAGATCTATGAAAGCTCATGCTACCAATGTCTCTCTTTCAGTTACATAGCTTCAAAGGTGCTTGTATACTGATGGTGTAAACATGTACCTTTCTTGTAAGATGAAGTGAAACAATCACATTCCCTATGATATTTGAGTAAAAGCTGCACATTTATTATTGCATGTATGCAGTAATTATTTGGGTGGTTCCTAAAAATGACCCTATGCTTTTAATTAGTCTTAGTGTCTAAAGTAATTTTTCCCTTGTTCAAGAGTTGAGCTTCCAGTGGGTCCCTCTACTAGGGACCTTATCAGATGTTGGAAATTGGAAGAATAATCTAATGGCAAATCCGAACGCAATCATGGGGTTTCACGTTATTGCGAATTAAAGCATCTCGCTCAATTTCGGGCAATGGGGGGTCATTTTCGGGTAATGGGAAGTCATTCTGAACACATTCCAAATGCAATAGGAATTCACGTGAATTCGCTGAACTAGCAAATTCACATGAATTCGAATTGACTCCAATTGGCTCCATCCGCAATAAAGAGAAATTCCTCCCCTCTGATAAGGTCCTAGGAGAGGGAGGCATATACTAGACATGCATAGACTCTAGAGGCTTCAAAAGAAACCACAGTGGGCGAAACTTTTGTCTTTGCAGATCATTCCACTTTTTGTACCTTGGTTTCTTTTCTGATGTGTAATGATGGCAAACAAACGCAAGCAAGTAATGCAGAATGGAACCTCCAAGGTAAGTGTGCAGATATAAAAGTTAATCAAACCTATGACCACTTTACCAGCACAAGGTAGTGCGAGCAGCACCAGATAGTAAGCAGCACAAGGGGGGCTTCACGTACAACTGAAACCGCATACGAGTTTGTGTAATAGGCTGACTATATCTTTTAGTTTAGTCCACCTCACAAGCTTGTTGTAAGAATATAAACTAGGGAAGAGCACTCTATGGAGTTTATGAGACAACAGAAATTGAAAGTATAACCTAATGGCAATCCGAACGTAATCATGGGATTTCACGTTATTGCGAATTAAAGTATCTCATGCAATTTCGGGCAAAAGGGAAGTCATTCCAAATACAATCATAGGGTTTACATTATTGCGTATTAAAGCATCTCACGCAATTTTGAGCAATAGGAAGTCATTTTCGGGTAATGAGAAGTCATTCTGAACGCATTCCAAACGCAATTGGAATTCACGTAAATTCACTAAACTAGTGAATTCATGTGAATTCCAATTGGCTCCATTCGAAATAAAGAGAAATTCCTCCTGTCTGATAAACTCCTGTGTTGCCACCTGGAGCTCCTTGGATGAAAAGCAGAAAATAAGTAACTAAGTAAGTGGCCCAATGCTGTTTGCAAATTATTATGTTTACCATTGCCAAAGGTAATAAATGATCTAAGTGCCCTTCCTTCCTTCCTTCCTTCCTTCCTTCCTTCCTTCCTTCCTAAACAGGAAAATAATGCATTGCAGAGGATCTTGCATCTTCCGGTGGTGAATTCCACTTGCAACAGCCTTCGGAAGACATATGCCGCAACCAAAGAAGCTCACCCGCTGGTGGCATCTCTGTGCACAGCCTATGAACGAGGACTCCAAAGTGCCAGCTCCCTGGCTGCATGGAGCATGAAGCCTGTGGTACAGAAACTGGAACCCCAGTGTAAGTGATGACTGGGGACAAAACTGTATGCGAAAATGGCAGCCATGCATGTTTAATTCCATCTTGACATTAGCACCCAGCATCCTTCTGAAAGCAGACTGTGGGGGCCCCGTACAGTCCACTGCTAAGACTTGATCTGTGCCTTCTTTCCAAAGGAAAAAAAAATCAAGGTATTTTCCTGTCCCGGTGGTCAGAACGAACTGGGCAAACCATCTGTTTTTAAGTTTACAGGATTTTTCATAGTGTTCAGAAGCAATACTGTGTTGGGCCATTATAAGAAATTAATATGTGACTCTACCTTGCCACTGTTTGAAGAAGCACTCCTTGGACCTTATCAGACGGGAGGAATTTCTCTTTATTCCAAATAGAGCCAATTCGAATTCATGTGAATTTGCTAGTTTTATGAATTCACATGAATTCCCATTGCTTTCGGAATGCATTCAGAATGACTTCCCATTAACCAAAAATGACTTCTCTCTTTGTCAGGGAGGCATTGAATCTTCATCTTGGTTTTACTTTCAGTTTAAAGCAGATATGTGTGGAGCTGGATCTGTTTTAAGCATAGGCTTCGGCACTTTGGATAACTCCTTTAAGCCAAGAGTAGATTCACTGCTCCCACCAACATGGAAGCCACTGGCTACCATTGTGTTGCAGACATGGTTTTTGTGCTCTTCCTCTTGGCGTATGAGAATTGAATGCTGGCTTAGGGATGTTGTCTGATTCACCAGGACTCCTCCTGTGTTTCTAGGCAGGCTAAGAGTTTATTTTGCCTCATCCCCCCTTGCATCCCCCCTGCATATTAAATTCAGATTTTTTTTTCTCTACCCTTTATACAGGGCAGACACAGATATTGCGTCCTCTACATTATATCTGGTTTGACCCTAAGGTTTTGTATAGGGCTCTGATGGTCTGGAATTGAGACTTGGTGGAGTCAAAACTAGAGAGGGTTAGTGTTAATGGCAAATGGTTGTGTAGAAGAGGAGATTTCAGCAGATGTTGCTTATTACAAGCAACCCCTGCTGAAATTCCCTCTTCTACACCGTCAGCAAAAGCACAGGAGCCATCTCAATATGATAACCCTAAAGGAGAACCTGGTCCAATGGGACCCTTCGCCTCCTTCCCACAGCATCTCTCACCACCTGAAAGCTGGCTCCAAAAGGAATCCCGGGTACAGTTTTTTGGAGTGCACAAAGAGCTGTAACAGGGAAGGTGATCACTCTTCCCTCTTGTATCTACCAATGGATATACCCTGTTGGATTCTGGTCTCTGTAATAAGGAATAGTGTGTGGGAAGGGTTGTGCTTTCATCTTTAAGATGCACATAATCTCCCTCTTTTGTAGTCTGCACAAGTGCCAGATTTGGGAGCTGAGTACAGAAAGATGCCCTCAAAAGTGCATTAAGGCATTTCAGTGAAACATCTGTTGACTTACACTTAGTAAATCAGTCAGTCCACACCCTGGTCCTCCTCTTTCTTTTAATGCCATGCTAATTTATATGTCTTTTTAAAATATATATATCAGTTGCAGTTGCAAATGTCCTGGCTTGCCAAGGTCTGGATCACTTGGAGCAGAAGATTCCTGCCCTTCATAAGCCGCTGGAGGAAGTAAGTTAAGGCCGTACAAAACGGTGTTACTGTACTAAACCAAGAGCCTAAGGAATGAATAATCAAAGCCCATCTAGCTTGCCTTTTATCAAAATCTGGTGGATAGTGGCTTTCCAGCATCTCTGGCAAAGAAAGGTCCTTCTCACCATCTCTTTGCTATCTGACCATCTAGCAGAGCCAATGTGGCACAGTGGTTTGAATATCGGACTATGACTCTGGAGACCAGAGTTCAGCTCTCAGCTCAGCCATGGAAAAAAACACTAAGTGACCTTGGGCAATAAGTCACACTCTCTCAGCCTCAGGGGAAGGCAATGGCACACCTCCTCTGAACAAATCGTGCCAAGAAACCTCCGTGATAGACACACCTTAAGGTTGCCGTAAGTCGGAAATGTGTTGAAGGACCACCACCATCACCACAACAGTGGAGCTGCCAGCACCTTCACCTGAGTCTTTGTATATCCTTCCCCATAAGAGTGGACAACTGTTGGAGGCTAGTAGGCTGTATTAGTTCCCCGAGAAGATCTTGGAGGACTGCAACCTCCACTCCCTAAAACCAAATTGCTCCTAAATTCCCCTCAAGGGAGAATTGAGGGCATTTTCATGATTTAACCTCCCACCCAGGCATTTTAGGTGCAGACGAGAACTTTCTTACAACAGGGAATTACAGTAAGTGTGTGTAGTGCCATTTTAGCTACCTTGTGTTAGTATGTATCAGGATTGGGAAAGCAGCAGCCATTCAGATGCTGATGAATTACTACTCTCATCATACCTTGCTGTTGGCTAGGCTGACAAGGACTGCTGGGAACTGGAGTCTAACTACAGATGGCCACAAGTTCCCCAGTCCTGGTTTATCTCATGATGTTGGTGGACTTCTTTATTTGAAGCCATTACTCCATCTATTGGTTACGTGGATACCATAGATCTTATTATGTTAATGTAATGAGCTCTAGAACAAACCAAGCCTGAAGTTTCCCCAGAAACCAAAATGATGAAACAGGGACTGTTATACTTTGGCCATTTCTCGAGAAGACACGACTTGCTAGAAAATATTATAAGGCTTTGTAAGGTGGAGGGCAGTAGGAAAAGAGGGAGACTGCATTTCAGATGGATAATGGATAAAGCAGCTATGGCCCTGAGTCTGCAAGACCATTGATGACAGGTGACTTGGAGGCCTGTCATTCATAGGGTCACTATAAATCATAGGACTTTATCATATGGGGGGAATCAGGGGTTTATAAAGACATTTTCCCTGGGACATTTGCATGATCATGGGAAAGATTTTCCCATGACGCCATGATTAAAGAAGACTTATCCCGGGAAGAAATCCCATGAATGATTTGTTGCTGGAACGTTCCTGGTTCTTCCTAAGATAAGTCACCTCTAAGCACAATATGTGGGAAACTCTTACCCACGATTGTGGAAAAGGCCCAGGAAAAATGCCTTTTAAACCCTTGATTTCCCCCATGTGATAAAGTCTAGTCAGCTTGACAGCTGCTAACAGCAAATATTGTACTGTATTCTGAATCAAGAAGAGTACCATCTGGTGGACACTTAAATTATTCCAGCCCAATAATACGTTTCCAGCGATGCTGGGCTCTGAAGAAAGCTAAACATTGCCATCTGATGGAAATACAAATAACTGGTCAGAAATTGCTGAAGTGTTAAGAGACAAGAGTCAGCATGGTGTAGTGGCTTGAGTATTGGATTATGACTATGGAAACCAGGATATGGGAGTGGCAGCCTCAAACATCCAGGAGGCCAGAGGTTCCTCATCCCTGCAATAAACATTGATCTGGGTTGTGGCCTCATTAATGCTCCAGAAAGGCTGGAACAGCCAAAGTACCTAAGCTCTTGGTTGCTATCAGGAAATGTCTGATGCAGCAACCTTTATAACCTGTTCTTACCTAGTATAGCAATCGTGAAGACAGCTTCTGTTCTGCTTAGTAATACAGCTTTTCTGCTAGATGTTCTCCCATTGAACCAAAAGACCAGAATAGCTCATGAAGTTTGTCTCTATTGTCTCCCCTTCCTCTAGGTAACTTCTGATCTAAAGGAGTCCATCTTAACTCAGATTCAAAAGTCTATGCACATTATTGTGGGCATCTTGAACAAAGCCATGGGGCTGGCTGCCGAAAACGATGAGCGGCCCAAAAACAGCGCGAAGGCCACAGTGGAGTATGCCAGGAGCAGCCGAGTGAGTCAGGTGGCTGAAGCTGGAGCAGAAGCAGTGACTGGCAAGCTGGAAAAACTGATGAACTTCTTCCTTCCAAAAGAAGAAACCCGGGCAGGTCAATATCACTACATGGGTTATCTGTGAAGATGGCTGCAGGTCTTGGTAGACCAACAACCAGAGGTCCTCCATGTATGAAGCTTCCTAAAATGGGACTAGAAAGTGTAGAATCAGTTTCAGTTCTCAGAGGACTCTTTCAGACGTGGGAAATCGGAAGTATAATCCAAGGGCAATCCAAACGCAATCCTGGGGTTTCACGTTATTGCGAATTAATTCTTCTCACGCAAATTCGGGCAAAAGAGAAGTCACTCCGAATGCAATCATGGGTTTCACGTTATTGCGAATTTAAGCTTCTCACGTGATTTCGGGAAAGGGGGGTTATTTTCGGGTAATGGGAAGTGATTCTGAATGCCTTCCGAACAGAGCAGGGGTTCAGGTAAATTCGCTAAACAAGCGAATTTACATGAATCCGCATTGGCTCCATTCGGAATTGGGAGAAATTCCTCCCGTTTGAAAGAGTCCTAAGAAATGCTATTTCCAAGGATCCACTGCCTTCCATAGGTTTGGTTTCCTCCAAATAACATAGGAGCCTTATCAGCGTTTTGTAACATTTGCCTTTATTTTAAAATGTGCAAGTCAAACACAGAGGTTCAGATGGTTGCACCCCAGGAGAGATATGCCATACATCCCTGCTGTCCCATCATATATTTGAGGTACAGTCTAGAAACCACCATAATCATAGAATCATAGAATCATAGAAATTTTGAGTTGGAAGAGACCACAAGGGCCATCCAGTCCAACCCCCTGCCGTGCAGGAACTCCCAATCAAAGCATACCCGACAGATGGCCATCCAGCCTCTGCTTAAAAACCTCCAAGGAAGGAGACTCCACCACCCTCCGAGGGAGTGTGTTCCACTGTCGAACAGCCCTTACTGTCAGGAAGTTCCTCCTAATGTTGAGGTGGAATCTTTTTTCCTGCAGTTTGCATCCATTGCTCCGAGTCCTGTTCTCTGGAGCAGCAGAAAACAAGCTTGCTCCCTCCTCAATGTGACATCCCTTCAAGTATTTAAACAGGGCGATCATATCACCTCTTAACCTTCTCTTCTCCAGGCTAAACATCCCCAGCTCCCTAAGGCGTTCTTCATAGGGCAAGCTTTCCAGACCCTTCACCATTTTAGTCGCCCTCCTTTGGACCCGCTCCAGTTTCTCCACATCCTTTTTGAATTGTGGTGCCCAGAACTGGACACAGTATTCCAGGTGGGGCCTGACCAAAGCAGAATAGAGTGGCACTATCACTTCCCTTGATCAAGACACTATACTTCTATTGATGCAACCTAAAATTGCATTGGCCTTTTTAGCTGCTGCATCGCACTGTTGACTCATGTTCAACTTGTGGTCTACTTGGACTCCTAGATCCCTTTCACATGTTGTCTCATTCAGCCAGGTGTCCCCCATCCTATATTTGTGCATTTCATTTTTCCGCCCTACGTGTAGGACCTTACATTTCTCTGTGTTAAATTTCATTTTGTTAGCTTTGGCCCAGCTTTCTAGTCTATTCAGGTCATTTTGAATTTTGATCCTGTCCTTTGGGGTATTAGCTACTCCTCCCAATTTGGTGTCATCTGCAAATTTGATAACTAGGCTCTCAATACTGTCATCCAAGTCATTAATCCTTACAGGGAGCAATAACATCCCCTTTCCTTAATCGGTCAGTCCCAATCTACCACCATCAAGGTATTTTCTTTACTCAAAGAGACCGATTTAAAGCACACCACAGCTGGGAGGCATCTACACTCCCCCGACACACACACCAGTCTTCGGAAATGTGATTGGGATCTTTCATCGAAAAATGCTCAGCATTATCAGTCAATCACCTTACCCGCCTTCCCACGCTACACAAAATTCTACATTTCCCACAGTTCCCAGGAGAGAGGAAATGACTATTAATTAAACCAGTTTGTCTGTACTCTGCAGTGTAGATCAGCAATTTTGAGTCTGACCTCTGATCTAGTCTGGGCTAGAAATGGCCCCAGGTTATACCCTATTCATAGTTGCCTCCCCACATTCAGAATATTTTGCTCCGTTAAAGAGAGGTCTTTTCCACAAGAAGTCATCTACTTCCTAGCTACTCTTCTGTCATCATAATCACCTTCCTTTTTTTCTTTCTGTTTTCTTTCTTCACTCTTCAGTTTGCATTATTGTTCTTCTGCATCCTGTTTAGCTGATCAGTTTCATTTAGCTGAAGCTCAACCTGATTTCTGATTCCAGAAACTGAATAGTTCAGGATTTCCAGCATGTTAGTCGAGCATCTTAGGTAGTATAGTAGTAGTAGTAGTAGTAGTAGTAGATCCTCTAAGTATGCCACAAACTCACACATGCAGCTGCGTTGCTTTCCAACCAATTCTTTCTTAAAACCTGGCTTGATATTTACAACTTGACAACATTTCTGAGAAGTGCAGGCCCTGAGTGGGCTACTTGGAAAATGAAGGAGAGGAGATTATCTTAAGTGCATGCATTTTTATATTAATTTAACCAATTACTTTATTGTTGCCTATCCATAGGCAGAGATTCTGTGATGTCATAGGAGTTTATCACACTGGGGCTAATTTCGGCACTAAAGAGAGATTAAAGCACATTTAAAGTATTATGCAAATGAAGGGAAAATGGCGAGTAATTGCTCAAATGATTATCACACGCAGTTGCACAAATAGGCATTATCCGAATGAAGTGAAAATGGCAAGTAATTGCGCGAATGATTATCACACGCAGTTGTGCAAATAAGCATTATCCAAATGAAGTGAAAATGGCGAGTAATTGGGCAAATGATTATCACACGCAGTTGCGCAAATAAAGTGATATCAGAAATGCATTGTCACTGAAATTCCCGGAAGTAAAACGATGTGCATTAATGCATCTTTCTGACCACTTCAAAGGCAGGTTTTGTGTGATGTTACGTGAAATCGTTTCTGGGATATTCATGGGATAAACCCCTGATCTCCTTTGTGTGGTAAACTCCATAGAAAAATGTGAGAACATTCTAACTTGTTTGTATAAGGAAGAAAAGGGGACTGCTCTTAGGATCATTGAATCTTAGAGTTGGAAGTCATCATACGGGCCATCAAATCCAACCCCCCACCATGAAAGTATACAGAACTAAAGACTCCTGAAAGAAGCCCGTGCAATCTATATTGAAAGACTTCCAAAGACAAAGAGCCCATTTCACTGTCAAACATCTTTTACAGTCAAGAAGTTCATCTTAATGTTTTGGTAGGATCTCTTTTCTTGTAACTTAAATCCATTGGATTGTGTTCTGGTCACTGGAGCAACAGAAAACAGGCTGGCTTCATCTTGTACATGACACCCTTCAGACATTGAAAGATGGTTACTATTATGTCACTTCTTATTGCTCTTGTATGTTAATTCCATGTATATGCTTCTCATACTTTCTCCCTCTAGCTTGTGGGCCTCCAGGGACATCTGTGTCAAAGGAGACATCTCCAGCCACCACCTTTGAGAAGGTGACAGCCTTAGCTACTTCTGTTTCCCAGCACACCTTCAAACAGACAGTCCAAACAATCCAGGTTGTGAAAGACAAAGGCCAGGAACTGGCTACATGGATCCCAGGTCTAGTAAGTGCCCCAACGAGGGTTAACTCAATGGTGTACTGTTGTCATGTGCCTTCAAGATGTTTCTTGCTTACGGTGACCCTAATGCAACCCTATCATGGGGTTTGCTGGAGCTGACTTGCCCAAAGTCACCCAGTGAATTTCCATGGCCAAGAGGGGAATTGAAACCTTGTCTCCAGAGTCATAGTTCAACACTCAAACCACTACACTACATTGGTTCTCACCCCAGTGGCATAGCTCATCATATTCGTATTCAGTGCTAAATTGCACATTGCTGTTCTTTTATTGTAGAATCATAGGGTTGGAAGAGACCACAAAGGCCATCCAGTCCAACCCCCTGCCATTCAGAAACTCACCACCAAAGCACCCCTGACAGATGGCCATCCAGCTCCAAAGAAGGAGACTCCCAGGGAGTGTGTTCCACTGTTGAACAGCTCTTATTGCCAGCAAGTTCCTCCTAATATTTAGCTCCACTGAGTTCTTCTTGACGGCTTCTCTGGGCTCAATTGCATCACCATATTTGAAAGCCCATAAAGCCTATCTCTGTGATGCCAAAAGCCTGGAACCAAAAATGCATGTCCTTCAGGACTAACCCCATATCTAGGAGTCCCAGTCCAGATCAGTGTGCTCTACTAAAAGTGCACCACATATCATATATGTAATGTCATTGGGTAGCTTAGGCTTTAGTCAACTTTGGCCAGAATTCAGGTAGGAACATCTGCACACAAAGTGTCCCTGATGTGCTTTTTCGGCTGCTGCAAGGGTTGGTATTCCCTTTCTCCCTGTGCAGCACCCAGAAACTTTCTACCAACGTACTGTCTCCAAAACCTCCTCACTCACATATCCCATGCTTCAAGGTGAGCAGGTAGACCTGAGGAAGTGTTTGGCAAGCCCAGCGCATGCACACCCAGCCAGATGCACAAAGAATGCAAAAGTGCTGAGATCCCCAGAGGACCCCTGGAAATCTCAGCACGGATGTCATCATTGTTTGCTTGGCTATGGTAGGGTAGCCACATCTCTGATCCTCCCGGCTTACTATGAAGCATGGAATGACTGTGTGAGATGCTCTGGGACTTTGCAGTAAGTTGGGGGATGTTGATATATACAATGTAGTGTAAGTCAAGGCAAAAATGCTAGTGTGCAAGTGGCCTTTGTGTGGATATTTAAGCCACACTGAGTGGATGTTGAATTGAGACCATTGTCTTTGGTTTGAAAACAGGCTTCTCATTTCTCTTAATGAACTGAACTTTATCTCCGGGTGATCACTTCCCAATTGAAGATGAAGGAGCTGGTTTATTTTTAACCATCTCTCCATTGATTCATGGCCTTCATGAACATCCTTCCCAAAGCCATGAACTCTCCCTGGGGAAACCAGTTTTAAATCACTGGAGGAAGACCCCCACTAACACCATCACCTCCCTTCCAGCATGCTATTGCTTCTGTGCCTGGGAACCATAGCTGGAATCTCAGCGCCACTTCCCCTCCCAAGACCCCTTCTTCAACATACATCTCCAAGCCTCCAGTTCACACCAAGGATGGTGTCTTGGGACCTTATCAGATGTTGGAAATTGGAAGTATAATGTAATGGCAATCCGAACGTAGTCATGGGGTTTCATGTTATTGCCATCTGCTGAGAGTACTTTGTGTATTCTTGCATAGCAGGGGGTTGAACTGGATGGCTCTTATGGTCTTTTCCAAGATTTATGATCCCACAATTCTCTAACTGCCAATGATGAGGGATAATGGAAAATGTGGACCAAACAACTTCTGGATGGCCCCAAGATGCCCACCTGTGGTCTACATTGACTGACACTGGCTTTCCTTGGTTTCAGAAAAGAAGGCTTTCACATCATAACTTAGGTTGATAAATCTGAAACTTTGCATCTTTTGCATTCAAAGTACAGTCACTCTTCCTTTCTCGCAGACTTGAGGACCATGGTCTTGAATATTCACAGAGGGGCAACTTCCATTGCCTTCAATGGGATGCGCCATTCAAGCCTGTAGGGCTCAAATATTGGAAAGTCTTACCAATATTCTTGGAAAGTCTTACCAATAGGGGTCTGGAAGAGCCCTATAGGGATCTAGAACAGACAATATTCAAGTCAGGGGGTCTGGAACAGATCTCCCACGAAAACAGAGAGAGAGGGCAACTAAGATGGTGAAGGGTCTGGAAACCCTGCCCTATGAGGACCGCCTAAGGGAACTGGGGATGTTTAGCCTGGAGAAGAGAAGGTTAAGAGGTGATATGATAACCCTGTTCAAATATTTGAAGGGATGTCATATTGAGGAGGGAGCAAGCTTGTTTTCTGCTGCTGCAGAGACTAGAACACGGAACAATGGATGCAAGTTGCAGGAAAAGAGATTCCAGCTCAACATTAGGAGGAACTTCCTGACAGTAAGGGCTGTTCGAAAGTGGAACACACTTCCTCGGAGTGTAGTGGAGTCTCCTTCCTTGGAGGTCTTTAAGCAGAGGCTGGATGGCCATCTGTCAATGGGGATTCTTTGATTGGGAGATCCTGCATGGCAGGGGGTTGAACTGGATGGCCCTTGTGGTCTCTTCCAACTCTGTGATTCTATGATTCTATGATTCTATGACTGTACTTATTCATCCACGGAGGGCCAACCTTTCTTTAAAGTGACGAAATGATACTTTCCCGCCATAGTTCAGACTAGAAACACAAACCATCTTTTTCTGTGCAGGATCCTTTGGCCAGACAGAGCAGAGCCACAATCCAGTGGGTGCTCTCTGGCGGCTGGAACACAGCAACCGGCTGGCTAAGGAAAAGTCAGAGGAAGTTACAAAAGAAAGAGGAAGAAGCAAAGAAGGAAGATGACCAAACAAGAGAGGTATTAATCTTAACTATTAATTAATATTAAAGGTATTAATTAGAGGAGAAAGCATAGCTTAGTGTTAGAGCACATGCTTTGAATGCAAAAGGTCCCACATTCAATCCTTGGCATCTCCATATGTGACAGAGAAAGATGCTTGTCTGAAATCTTGGAGACTTGATGTAGACTGAAGTAGGAAACCTGATGTCCCCCATGTGATCCACACAGGAGTACTCACAACCATAGCTAATAAGAAGAGAGGCTGGAAGATGTAGTCCAAAGCATTGGGAAGGCACCAGCTGTATTTATCCTGAAAGACCACAGTGGCACCATAGACCAGTGGCATCACCAAGAGGTTGCGGAGGGTGCGGACCGCACCAGGTGACACCCTAAAGAGGAATGACACCACTGCTCCTCAAACGCCTACATTTTGGCAGAAACAGACTGCCACATTCATCTGCTTCCCTTTAACATGCTTTAAGATATAGTGGGAGTGGGAGGGGGGGAAGCTCAGTGGGAGGAGAAAGCAGTGGCTGCAGAATTTTTTAAAATTAAAATTTCAAAATTTCAATTTTTTTTAAAAAAAGAAATTTCTGAAATCTTTATTCTTTTAAAATTTCCTTTAACAACATGCATGGCAGGGGGTTGGACTGGATGGCCCTTGTGGTCTCTTCCAACTCTATGATTCTATGATTCTATCACATTTTAACCAGATCTTCGCTGTGCATATGAAAATACATTTAGGTTGTGCTTATGATATTGTAACTTGAAGGTATAATTTTAATTTTGCTAGTGGTTTATGTTCTAACTATTAGCATTACATTCAGTGGTATGTGGGGATTACAATGTACGAGTAACATTAATACAAAAAAGCATTGCTAAGGATTCTGCATGGTGTGAAATGGCAGGAAGTCAAGGGTGGGGGGGTGACACCAAAAGTTACTGCACCGGGTGACACCAATCCTAGTGACGCCACTGCCTCAGACACCAAATTCACACACACCTATCCAAAAGAAATGAAATCAGCTACAGCAACAACAAAAGTTAGAGTTGTTTTCACTTTGGCTAGATTCAAACTGCACACGCTATTCCTTTCTGCTGCAACTGGTGCGACTTATTCCTGAATCCTGGAATAGCCCTGCCCTCCCGGGATCCTGTTGTTCATCTTCATAACTGCATGTTCACACATGCATGCACCACATGCTAGATCCAGACAGCAATGGTCTCTGTATTTAATACAATAGAATAGTAGGGCTGCAAAAATGTTCTAGCTCTCAAGTGTGCAAAGCAGTCCAAATGCATGCACTCATCTGTCTTGGAGAAGCAGAATGAGCTATTGGGGATATTAGGTACAGTAGAAAATAGAATTATGTTTACCTGTTGAACAGCGGCTGCTTAGTAACTGGAGGAAAGTTGGGTGTTGGCATTTTGCCTTTCTCTTTTGTACCCCAGAAGGTGTAACTGGGAGAGGCAAACCAGTACATAGGCAATTCATTATCTTGTCTACTCAAACAACCTGGAGGAGGAAAGTAGCTGGAAATCTCTCCTCAAAGGCTGCATTATTAAAAGGATCAGCAAAAACCTCTTGATTGTTATCAATTACCTCCAAAATGCCACGAGTGCTATGATGATCTCAGTGCAGTAATATGAGGTTTCTGGAGAGATCTGAATCAGTACGTTTCAAACCAAAAAAAAATTCTACTTCCTGGAATTAATAAGACTATGATTTAGTATTCTTGAAAGAAAAATGAAAACATTTAGCAGACAAAACAAAATAAAAGTATATATCAGATACATCTCAGTTTCTTTTAAGATTCTATGGAAGAAAATGAGTCAATTGCATTTATTCTATGTTAAATGTTAATGACGGGCGATCAACGTGTAGTCCTCTGGATTGCTTTGGACTATAATTCCCATCACACACACACCCCACTATTAGCCATGTTAATTTCAATTCAAGAACATGTGGAAGACCACACATTCCCCACCCCTTTGCTATCGTCAAACAATTTTGAGGCTTTACATCTACGATTGCTTGATCAGAGGGGCGGGCTATAAATAAAAAATATTATTATTATTATTATTAAAATTATATTTTATTGGAATACTTATGAATATGAAGCAGAACATGACCATGCAGCCCGAAAACCCTAAAAACAACAACAACTATGGATTCTGGCTGTGAAAGCCTTTGACTTCACATTGTCCTGATACAGTTTTTCCTATCTCTGGGCCATCTTTCCCCCATCTATTTTTTTCATAGAATCATAGGGTTGGAAGAGACCACAAGGGCCATCCAGTCCAACCCCCTGCCATGCAGGAACTCTCCATCAAAGCATCCCCGACAGAGATGCTTTGTGAGAGAAGAGCCTCAGCTCAAACAAGGGTCAACTGTTACATATAAGGACAGGGCTGTTAACACAGATTCTCAATACTTGGAAGCCTTACTCGACCAGCAACGTATTCGTTTTGATTTTTCTGCTTCTAGACAGCCAAGAGTGCCGAGCTCCAGGGTACGATGGGAAGGCTGGCTCAGAACCTGCATACAGCCTATCTCTCCACTGTTTTGCTGGTAAAGAATGCTCCGTTCATCGCCTGGAACACAGCCGGCCAGCTTCTCCATGTCTCCACGCGCGAGGCTGTGTCTGGGGCAGGTGAAAAAGTGGGCATCTTGCAAGGGATTGCAGACAAGCTGCTGGGAACCATCATCCACTATGTACCTGTAAGTTACATCTCCTTCTTTTCACACTGGGGGGAAATGGGGAAATAAGGAGGTGGGCATAACTGGGTAACTGACTGAGTAGTGGACTGGCTCTTTTTAAACTTTTTATCTTTCCAGTAACTGACGTCTGTCTGTGCGTGCATATGTGGGCGCTTGTGCTCGTACATGTGTGTTTGCGATTATATATAACATGTGCGTATTTTTCTGTCCCGTAACTACTGTATATATTCATGTACAAGTCTAGAAATTTTAGTCAAAAAATTGACTCAAAATATCTGAGTCAACTTATCCACAGCTCAATGTAAGTACTGTACTTTAACTCATACACACACACACACACACATACACACACTGTATATAAGGAACTATCCACTTTCTCTGAAAAGAGTGATAAAAGGTGAGAGCTTAGTCCCTCTTGGGAGCACCCAAAAGAAGCATGGACCCCTCTACTCTCTTATCCATCCAGCCTTTAGGATGAGCACAAACAATTCTATAATAATTGTTATAAATAAACTATTATTATTATTATTATTAACAATTATGCCCACCAGAATTTTCTAAGTTCTTTGGCATCATTTTCCTTTGCATCATCCTTTACATCCTTTGTTACATGCCCCTAAGTTTTACCCTCAAGTTAGCCACGGGTCGTATCAAAATCCATCATTTTGGCCACCCAACCCACCCTTGACTTACACATGAGGTCGACTTATAGTCGAGTATATACGGTAGCTATAGTTCCAGGACTCCTCAAGAGTTTGTTTAGCAACACTGACACATGTTATTGCTATAAGCAAAGCTTTATTGGTGGTAGATGATGCAGCAAATGATGTACAGCAGAGACTCATTCTGACCCTTTTGCTGCTGGACCAATGTGCAAATGGAATAGGGCCTTTACACCCCTAATTCTGCCCAGACTTTTCCCAGCTGGTGATCCAATCCTCTCTCCATTACTGGGGATATGGGTCCTTAGGCTGGGGTCCACCCGTTCTCTTACAGTCAGGATCCCAATGGTTATGTAGTGCAGAAGCAAAGAAAATCAAAATGTGCAAATGTGACCCACCTCTGCTCACATTAAGGCTGAGAACTGTGCAAGAAGGTTGTTCTCTTCCAGTCCATTCTCAGCCTCCATATCTTTTTCCAGCCTCACACTGCCAAGCTAGTGCAACAAGTACCAAACAAGGTCACTAATACAAAATCACCCTTTCTTTGCACTGCACAGCTGTTAATGTTTGGCCATGTTGCTAACAAATACTCCATCCGCCTGATGGGAGAGGCCAACTCCTTATTCATATATATCTGTGTGTGTGTCACTGTGTAGGTACAGGCACAAAAAATGTACAGTACTTGTATAACAAGATGATAGAGCGCATGTATGCACACATTCTCTCTCCATATCTATACAAATATGCCATGCACACAAATTCCCTTTCCCATAGCACTCTCTTTCTCCTTTCCACCTTAAAACTACCATGTGAGGATCTGAGGTGTCACACATTGTAAAGGCAAAGCTTGGGGTGATGATGACTTTGGTTTATTAAGTGATTTCAGTCTATTGGTTGAAGGGGACTTTGCATATTCTACCATAATTCCTTGGGCAGTCCTCTGGGACTGCCACAGAAACTGATTTCCAATGGTTGCACTGCATGGATTTGTTGAAAAATTCTAGGGGTCAGTTTTGCCGGTCTTAAAGTTACTGCTTCTCTCTGTATCCCATCTAACCCCCTATTCCCACATTGGTTTTAGCTTCCAAACGTCTTGGTGGAAGAAGAGGACACTGCAGCCACAGATCAGGTTGAGCCAAGCCAGGAAGAAGAAGATGCTTGGCTTGTTGCCACTCTTCGGCTACAAGAGAGGAGGCGATCCAGTCGAGGTCACTACCCCATTCCTTTCCTCAACCTCGATGATCCCCCTGAGCAAGCCCCATCCCAACGCCATCGGAGCCCAGCGTTTGAGGCGGAGTATACTGGATCCCGCAAATCTGCTTTCTCCCCATACAAGGAGAGGGCTGGCAGACGGAGATGGAGCGAAGGGCTGTTCCGGCCCCCATCTGAAGTTACATACACCAGGGCTCAGTACACAGGCCTCTATAGCACTACCCCAAAGAAAGATTGAGCCAATGATGGCATAAATCAATTACTTTATCTAATGCTTTTTAACAGTTTTGGGTCAAAGGGGACATTAAGGGAAATGAGAATTCCCTGAAATGAGCCCATTCTTCCTCCCACAACAGGACTTTCTCAGCAATACATGCATTAGCAACCAGCCACACAAACCAACCCTGTATTTATTGTTGTTGCTGTTGTTTTTACTGTGCCTTCAAGTCTTTTCTGACTTATGACACCCAAAGGTGAACCTGTCATGGGTTTTTCCGAGGCTTAGAGAGTGCAGTTTGCCCAAGGTTACGCAGTGGGTTTCCACATCCGAACAGAACCATTGTCCCACACTCAAACCATTACACCACACTGGCTCTTTTATGTGTATTTAACTCTACCAATCATGAAATGGTATACGACAGAGATGAAGACAATCACATATCATGATAAACAGATTTCTTTAACTGCTTGGAAGTACTGTATATACTCATGTATAAGTCTAGAAATTTAAGTCAAAACATTGACCCAAAAAAACTTTAGTTGACTTATCCATGGGTCAATGTAGATATTGGAGTTTATCATACGATGGAATTTGGGGGGTATAATGCAATGGCAATCCAAACGCAATCATGGGGTTATTTCGTATGAGTGTATCTCACACAATTTCGGGGAATGGGAAGTCATTCCGAATGCAATCATGGGGTTTCACGTAATTGCGTATTATAGTATCTCACACAATTTTGGGCAATGGGAGGTCATTTCGGTAAATGGGAAGTCAATGGAGTTTATCACACGGGAGGAATTTCTCCCTACAGTATTTCGAATGGAGCCAATTCGAATTCATGTAAATTTGCTAGTTTAATGAATTTACATGAAATCTGATTGCATTCGGAATGTGCTCAGAATGACTTTCCATTGGCCGAAAATGACCCCTCATTTCCCAAAATTGCATGAGATACTATAATACGCAATTATGTGAAACCCCATGATTGCATTCGGAATACTTCCTATTGCCTGAAATTGCGTGAGATACACTCATACGCAATAATGGGCAACCCCATGATTGCATTTGGATTGCCATTGCATTATACCCCCAAATTCCGTTGTATGATAAACTCCATTCTGAACGCATTCCAAATGCAATTAGAATTCACGTAAATTTGCTAAACTAGCGAATTTACGTGAGTTCAAATTGGCTCCATTCTAAATAGGGAGAAATACCTCCTGTGTGATAAACTCCATTGTACTTTAACTCTTATTTAAAAACAGGAACTATTCCCTGGTGAAAGTCAAGAGTGTTATCTGTCCTGGAAACACTGACCTCCCTTATTCTCTTATCCATCCAGCCTTTAGTTATGTCTGCTGGAAGTCTGTAAATTCTTTGGCGTTGTTTTCCTTTGCTTAGTCCTTTTGATCCTTTGTTACATGCCTCTAAGTTTTTCCCTTGACATGTCCACAGGTCATATCAAAATCCATTATTTTGGCCCCAAAACCTGTCCTCAACCTATACATGAGGTCAACTTATAGTCAAGTATAAATGGTAATGCCTCTTCTAAAAGTATGCTAAACAAATCATTTTAGTTGGACCCCTTTATAAACTTTATAAACTCTGTTATGTAACAGTAGGGAATCTATGGCCATATTAGGTATAGACCTTGGAAAAGTTACATTTTTGGACTAGAGTGTCAGAATCCTCCCCAGTTCCCATAAAGGGGAGAGAAAAGAGGAGTAAATTTATCTTTTCTTTTAGGACGTTATCAGACATCGGAAATTGGAAGTATAATCTAATGGCAATCCAAACACAATCATGGGTTTTACGTTATTGCGGATTAAAGCATCTCACACAATTTCAGGCAAGGGGGGGTCATTTTCGGGTAATGGGAAATCATTCTGAACGCATTCCGAATGCAATTGGAATTCACGTGAATTCGCTAAACTAGCGAACTTGCGTGAATTCAAATTGGCTCCATTCGCAATAAACAGAAATTCCTCCTGTCTGATAAAGTCCTTAGTAATTTGGGGATTTGCTTCAGGGTAGCACCAGGGTGAGATTTAGAGGTAAGAGAGAATCTCTTGGATGTGAGAGGTTTGCCCACAGATTTCCACAGCTGGGATGAGGACCTTCTGTCGGCTGACCCTTGGGCTAGGAGTTCCTTTCTGCTATATTAAACACATTCAGTGCACCTGTTTTTCTTCACTGGTGGACGAAATATAGGCTGCCCCATCTACTCTTACCTGTTTGTTTTTCAGTTGGAGGTTTCATACTCTCCAACATTTCAGCTTGAAGGCACAGACATACTCCATATGTAAAAGCTGGGCTGCCACCTTTCTAGTTAAGGCTTTAAAGAAATGGAAAAACAATAATATCTGCAGAAGTGAACAGAAAGCATCTGCAACCATGCCATCAAACCCAGGTATCTGCATGTGCTTTTAGTCTCGGAAATATAAAAACTGGATGTGAATGGCTATTTTTTTTTTTTTTTATGGTTAGACCTATTGCATATGTATGATGAGCAGTTTCCATCAATACAATAAAAATATATTATATTTACACTTTAACCTAAGAATGGGGAACCTTTGTTTGTCCAGATGCTTTGGATGTCAGCCCCCACTAACCCCAGCCAACTTGGCTAGAATGAGGGATTGTCACATCCAACAACATTTTGGAGGGCGCAAGTTTCTCCACCCTTTCTTTGCCCCTTTTTACACCTTTTACTGTGCCTACAGTCAGAGTAGCCAAAGGACATTCCTCATTCCCCCACGAAAACTCAATTATAATAAGGGTGATAGTACATTATAGTACATTTTTACTCCTATATACAATATAGGAAATATTGAAAGGGCAACAGCAGAGTGAATCATACGAATGAAGTTTAAACCAGTACTATTTATGGGGCTGGGTGCCAGTTCTCTCTGATTTTCGTCATCAGAATTTTTCCTGAACCCTCATTCTGTAATAAGGGTACACATTAAAGAATTTGCCAGCTCCTGGCAAATTGTGGGTAGGGTGAATCAGCGTCCCATGTTGGTCAATGAACTCCTTGAGCTTAGTATGGCTACCACACTGCTAAGAACCTGAGCACATTTGCCTTGACTAGCCCTGAACAGAAGGAAAATAATAGCATTGTTTTTGACGGTTAGACAAGATCTGATGAATGGACCAGTTATGGCTTGGCACATTGGTTAAGAAAACTGCAGGCAATTTGCTACCATGGGAGCTATGATGGTCCAAGAAACCGATGTGGTGAAAAAGAAAGGTTCTAGTTTAAGAAAACATGGCCAGATTACTTCTCCGCGTCTAGACTAGAGCAGGATTGGGCAGCTGTGGCCTTAAATGTGTTTTTAGACTGCAAATCCTACACCATTGGCTAGGGCCGATGGAAGTTTTAAGTCAAAAACATTGGTAAGTGGATAGCCCTGACCTACGGGGAGACAAGAAGTCTGTGCATGCAAGGAACAGGACTAGGAGGCTGCAGTTTTGTATCAGACAGAAATGTAAAGAGTAGCCTGGAGAACTGGATTTTTGACTTTGCAAACTAACAGCATTTGGGGTGCTAGATGTCTCCCTGAAAAGCAGATGTGGGAACAGTGAGTCTTGGCCAGCTGGAACATTTAAGCGGTGTGCTTCCAGCTATGCTCAAGTGTATTTCTGTAAATAAATCATTATTGCAAAATGCCACTCGGCCTCCACTGATGGCAGCCTTGCAAAGGGAATCAGGTCTGAGTAAGCACAACTTCCTCCCCCAGTTTCTGACCCCACAATGGGAAGGCAGGAATTATAATATAGGACGCAAAATAAAGTGGAGGAAGGGAAGAGTTAACAACAACAAATAAGTATATTGCACACATACAGCGCCGGATCTTTACAAGTTAAAGCTGAATCCGTCAGCTAGTGGCCACATCACAGCTCTGGGTACCATTATTATACAACTGAGTACATATCAACTTGTAACCCATACCTAATACAAAGGAATGTACAAGGAACAGAGAAAGGAGTGAATCAAGAATATGGGAAGGGGCCATATGACAGTTTACCTGGGCAGATTAACTGTCCATCTAGCTCCAGATTGTATACTCTGACCAGCAGGGCTTCAGGGTAACAGGAAGACATTTTTCCGATGGGTTGGGTACCTGATCCATTTTTAACTTGAAATGACCAGGTTCAAATTTTGGAGCTTCCCTTTAAAGTATGGGTTTTTACAAGTGAACTATGGGGGCCCAAAACTGAGATGGTAGCTCCAAGGTCTAGGGAGCTTAGTAAACCATAAAGTAAATATGAGACCACACTGTGGTGCGGTGGCCAAAAAAGCCAATGGGATTCTGAGCTGCATCAACAGGACTGGAGTGTAAAGATCGAGGAATGTAGTAGTGCCATTCTGTTCTGGCCAGACTCATCTGGAATACTGTCTTCAGTTCCGAGCACAGTTCAAGAAAGATATTGACAAGCGGTAACACGTCCAGAGAAGCGCACCCAAGATGATCAAAGGTCTGCAAACCAAGTAATTCTGGAAACCAAGTACTTTAAAAGTAGTTTGTATAAGGAACTAGTTGGAAGGACTTAATCTTACAAGAAATGACTTAGAGAACTAGATATGTTTAACTTAAAGACTGAGCGGTGACGTGATAACCATCTTTAAGTATCTGAAGAAAAGATGGAGGGAGCTTGCTTCCTTTTACTCCAGAGTAAAAGTAATGGATTCAAAATACAGGACGAGGATTCACATAAACATTAGGAAGAAATTATTTACTCTAAGAGCTTCTTGTGAGTGATCTGGATCACCTTGGAGGGCATTTGACTCTTCTACTTTAGAGGTCTTTAAACAGAAATCTCTCCAAACCAACTGAACTATAGAAGAGACAACACTACTATAGGCCTGTGACTCCAACACTTATCCCCTTTTCTTCCTCCTGTATGACTTTTTAAACATCTTCTGCCTGATAAAGAACCCAGAAGAGCTTTGATATTGTGCATTATGAGTTTTGTGCACTTTGGTTGGCCAATAAAGGTATCATCCTTTTGTGGATTTCGGATTTTGTTTTATTTTGCTATACGGCCAGTATGGCTACCCTTGAATACGTTGTTATTGTGTGCCTTCAAGTAGTTTCTGACTTATGGTGACCCTAAGGCAAACTAACCAGAGAGGCTTTCTTGGCAATATTTGTTCAGAGATGGGTTTGCCTTTGCCTTCCACTGAGGCTGTGAGAGTGTGACTTGCCCAAGGTCACCCAAGAGGGTTCCACAGCCAAATGAAGATTAGAAACCTGGTT
The DNA here is from genome assembly GCA_034509955.1 of Urosaurus nigricauda. Classification (NCBI taxonomy): domain Eukaryota; kingdom Metazoa; phylum Chordata; class Lepidosauria; order Squamata; family Phrynosomatidae; genus Urosaurus; species Urosaurus nigricauda. Next base: position 20,683,060 of record JAOEGL010000012.1, on the reverse strand, counting down.
CCATAGTCCAACAATCAGCCACTATACCATGCCGGCTCTTTTTAGAGCTGTTACAAATATTTATTTCTCTAACCCAGGGCTTCCTAACTATGTAGTCACTGGCTGGAAAGAACAGTTTATCCAGGGAGAAGGGGAAAGCTACAAAAACAGCCACCTTAGCAAAGCGGCAGCCACAGATGAAAACAAGCGTGTAAAACAAGAGCATTCCTGCCTAAAATCACAATGGCAAAAATAGACTGTGAATCTCTGAAAGGTCAGCGGAAACCTGGGGTTGTGCAGGCCGAAGAAGACTGGCAGAGTATCCGGGTTCATATGTCTGAGAAACCATTGAGGTTTGGGGTTACCAGTCTTCTTCATTTTAGGGTTAGATCCAGACAGGTAACATGTGTTTCTTATGGTGAGCAGGTATGCATAATTATTCTTCCAAAAGAGGAAATGAATCAATAGAAAAAGAAGACAAAATCCTCCATAAAAGTTGCATGTGACAACTTATATGTAAAGATGGAAGCTTACAAAGATTCCGTACTATCAATCTATATGCCTCTTTTCCTCATCCTAACTGAAGATGTCAGGGACTGAATTTGAAATTTTCTTTATGCAAAGTGTATGCTCTGTCACTGAACTCCATCTAATTCAGATTTTTTTTTTTTTTTTTTACATTCACTTTGGGAAGCTCTCTGTGGTTTGTGCCACAAATACGCAAGAAGGAAGCTGTCTGGACCCCTGTGCAAGACAAACATCTCTCAAGGGTCTAGAGATACTTGGTAGTCTTCTACTGCAGATCTTGCAAGCTGGAAATCTTTAGCATGCTCGATCCTTTATAGTTTAACTTTCCTCAGCATAACCCCCCATAAATACTTATTCACAAGCTGGGAGTGAAGTCCCCCTGGAGAGAGCAAGTTGGGGAAGACTGTTCTAATCTATGGATACTCCCCGATCCAATTTAAAATAAATGTCTGCTTCTCTAGCCAAGATCCTGCTCGAATGCCAGCAGTGCAAATCTTTGCCAGCATAGTTCTGTGGGACTTCTGTTGGCACATGCGAATTGAGTTCACTGGAGGTCATGGAGGGTGATGGCTGTTCTTTTTTGCTGACCATGAAACTGGAACTCAGTGGTGCCCAAGAGCCCCTGCCCACCAAATGACTGTGGGGTGCAGAGAGATTATGCAAAGAGAGAACTGGATTATTTCCTCCTGCAACAATAAAAAAGTACATGCAGTGGCAGCAACTGATAGGAACCTCCAGCCTCTGTAAGTTTGGATCATTTGACAGCTGATCTACTTCCCCTCCCAACTCCCTTTCCCCTCCTCCTGTGAATAAAAGTCAGAACTGAACATTTCTGAATGAGTATGGTATGTCTTGAATTTATTCCTTGGGAATGGAAAGTAAAGTGCCAGCACAGAGTTTACTCTTTAATCCAACAACAATGATTTTATTTATATACTTTGCACTTACATCTGTAAGGACTCAGCACAGCAAGAGCCGCATCACAAGTAAAGAAACATGAGCATGTGTGCACCCACCCACCATCAGAAAATGAGCTGGATTTCTGGAATGATTGTTTCCTGCTGTGATTCAGCCCAAGGACATGTTTCAATGATGAGACTTAGTGGGAGCTACCAAAGAAAATATCTGTTCCCTTCCTCCTTCTGCCCAGTTTTCCATTTCTCTCACATTTAGTCAGCAATGGGTTATCATTGCATATGCTAAGTTCTCACTGGACTGTTTTGAGGTTTCTTCTCACTTATACTCCTCCCTGCAAAAAGAGATGATTTATACTTTTGCAAACCTCAAGGTTTTTCTAACCATGTTAACGCAGGCATACTTCACTTAACAAAGCCTCCGATAGAAAGCTCTTTTTAACAGTCTTTTTATGTCTGCCCAGCCCTGCTTTTTCCTCATCAGCTGTATAGTTGGAAGGGTTTTAGTAGCATCAGCTAAAAACTGATATAAGAGGACTAGAAAAACACAGATTTTCAGCATCAGGTTGCAGCAGCATGCCTGTAGCAAACAAAGCAATGACGCTTAAGGTAGAAAAAAGTGGAATTTTATTCTACCTAATCATATTGTAACTGTGCCTGTTTACAAAAAACAAGGTAAACAGCAGCTGCCTCCAGAATCCCTGACTCTGCAAGCATGACCTGCAAAAGGAAGAGAATAGAATTACTGGTTCCTTCAGAATGTTATATTTTTCTTTATTTTTTAAAAGAGCACAGATTTATCAGTTTAGCTACCAAATGGAAATCATAAGAAGATGGAGACTGAGGAAAGAGAAAAAAAATACCACTGGAGGCATTTTGGAAGAAGCTTTCAAATGGTTTCTAGGAGGCTGAAAATGTTTTTTGGTTACTTGTGCAAGCCTTACTTGTTTCATTTGGTTATTTCATTTCACATGTGTATGTTCTTAGTTTTTTTGGACAAAAAGTTTGCTGAAACTGCTCTTCTCTTTTTGTGGTGCAGGAAGCTACCCCCGTTCTCTCCATATTATTTCTACCTTTGGTACCGAAGCTTCTGTTTAATGCCCAGAAACGCATCTACTTTGTAAACTGTTATACTCCTCTCTTGTGCCTGAATGGTGGTGTTTTGGCTGTTTGAACCATGATGTTAATTTCTGAATTCTAGTATTGACAGGAGGGAGGATGAACATTGTTCTATATGCTTTGTCCACATCTTTTCCTATCATTGTTATCACTTAACATTTTTATACCTTTTTTCCCCCTTGAGATTCTCACCTTCTATTCTGTATGCACAACAACCTTGTGAAGGAGGTTAAATGAAAGAATACAGTAGACTGCCTCCATCCTCTAGTGGTGCAATTGGTTCTTCCGTGCTAATTGCACAACTTTCCATTCATCTCTGTTGAAATTTTAACAATTTCATTCTTAAATTTATGTCTGCTGCATCACTTTTCCGAGGGAATAAATTCAACCATCAGCTTTAGTGCTTTTCTTTCTGTGTCAGGTTAATTCCTGGTCTGGGTTCCAAAATCTATTTTGAAAGCTGCTTTTGTGTCACCGTGTTAAACAGAAACCTGTTTCTTTGCCTATACATGCTTGTTAGAAAGAATTGCGCACAACACATACAGAGCACCTTTCTCACCTCACGAAAATATATCGCTTGGTGCCAAAACTGCACAGATGGGCATGTCTGACCTAGGACATTTTGCTGCTTAATGCAAAGAACAAAACATCCTCCTTCCCAGTTTCACATACAGATGCTAACTGGGAAAGCAACTGTACTTTATTAAAACACTAGCAAGAGGACAGAGCTTTCTATAGTTTGAGGGGAGGGAGAGCAGAAAGAAAAGGGGGGGGGATACTCAGGAATGAATTGCTACCAATGCTGTACCCTCAGAATCTGCCACAAGAGCCAGTTGTTTCTCTCCGTCTTGTGGTTGGACCATCCCTGGAAATGAGAGAGCAGGAGATCCCCTACAAGTCAACTTCTGTTGAGAAGCCAATTCTTTCTTATGCTTTTCATCAACCGTCAGTGGCCTGGAGCATAATTTTCCAGCTGGAGACAAGCTACAGCTTCTACCAGGGCCAGATTATTTAAGATCTACTGCACCCACACAAGGCCCTGGAAGGAAGCCATGCCTCCATTTGCCTGGGCGTGTGCTGTACATCAGTGCACAACAGCAACTGCCATGCTGTCAGTGAACAGATCAGGAGGGAGGGAAAGACTTGGGAAGAGGACACCAAGTTCCCGGAGCCTACTCACACGGCTACAGCACGGGCAATGACTAGCCAAGTCTCAGGCAAAGGAGACAGAACCGGAAGCTGGAGGAGAATTTGGCAATGAATCTTGTGCCTCAGCAGAAAGATACAGTTGATGACAAGCCTTACCCAACCTGCTAATACTAAGGAGGGAGGTGGATTCCAGCACCTATATCGGGACGCACAGCCTGGCACAGTCAGCTTTCAGTGTGCTTAAGGGAGGCAGGGTATAGGATTTGACATAATGCATTATAAATAACAGTGATACCTGTGACATTTTACTTCTTGTCTCCCTTTTCTTTGCTAATGAAGGCTTTAGGTACCTGGGCAGGTCATGCGCTTACTTAGCCTGTGCATGAATCCAGCACTAACTGCAGGTATTGCCCACCCCTGAGCTAAAGGAACTCAGGTAGCATTGCTGGGGGTTGGATCTGGCCTCTTGATAGCTCCTGCCATCACAATAATGTATACTAGGTCAGGTAGACCACAGATGACTTAGTATAAAGTAACTTCCCATGATGTTGCGAACTCCACGCTAACAATTACATTTGCAAAACCTTTCATCAAATGGCATTATTATATACATATGGGATGGAATGAGGGTGTTCAGCCTGTTTGGAACAGATATCCAACCCAATGCAAAAACCAATGTGTTAAAGTGTCTAGGCTGCTGTACTACATGGGAGACCCAAATGAGACCCTTGGTTTAGCCAGAGAAATTCCCAGGATGCTAAATGACCCCTGAATCCTATCATGTCAAGGTTCTGGTGTGGGGAAGCAGGAATAACTGCATCCTTTTGCCAGGGAATTCTGACATACCAAGCAGTCATCTGAAGTAATGCCTCTTGGACTGGGCTGGCCTCCTGTTTCTGTTTATGGGGTTACTAGGATAAGGAGGCACCTCACTTTACACAGAGGGAAACCACACTCCACTCTGTGTGAGAAGGAGGCCAAATGCCATTGCATTCTCAGATTCCTTGCTCAGTTCACATTGAGTCGGTCCTTTTCCGGGCAAACACAGCAGAGACGCTCTTGACGATGCTGCGGATCCCATTGCCTTTCTTGAGAGCCAGCTTGGCTTCACAGATGCGTTCCGCCAGGCCATGAAAGACCATGACAGCCCCATGATAGGCCTCTGCGGCCGATACTTCATAGAACTCACAGTCCATGGAGAGGGCAAGGAGGCGGCCTTCCTCGCTGGAAACTGCTCGCCGATGGTGGAGGTCTCTCTTGTTACCCACAATGACAATGGGCACTTTCTCCTGGCTTGGGCCTTCCTTAGCTGCCTTGATGACTTGAACCTTGGGCTGGACACTGTTGAAGCTGGCTCGGTCACAGATGCTATAGACCAGGACAAAGCCATCAGCCCACTGGATGCGCTTATCCTCAGAGGAGCTCTCCTCCACCCGCTCCTGAGAAGGGAAACAAGTGAAGCTCTAACTTTTAGTTGACAAATTAGCAAGAAACAAAAGAACATTTTAATCCACTAAACAGGTGTTGCAGCCATTTAGTTAGTTGGATGGAATGTTTAAACATTTTAAAAATGTTTCTTTGCAATCAAATGGCAGGCAGCAAAATCAGTCTTAAAAGGAATGGTTGATCCTGTGGGAGAAAGAGAGGCTTCTCCCAGGATGACACTTAACTCTTCCTGGAAAACATGTAGGCAGAGACAGCTGGTGGATTCCCTGCCATGTGGGTGAATCCACTCTCGATTTTACCATGACATTTCCTGCAGCCGCTTGAAGGTGAATGTGAGCTCTGCCATTGTGTGTGTGTGTGTTGTGGCTTATGGTGACCCTAAGTCAAACATATCATGGGGTTTTCTTAGCAAGATTTGTTCAGAAGAGGCTGAGAGAGTGTGACTCGCCTAAGGTCACCCAGTGGGTTTAACGGTTGCAGTGAGCTTTGAACCCTGGTCTCCAGAGTCCAACACTCAAACCCCTATGCCACTGGCAGCACTCCTTAGCAGTAAAATCCTGAGTGGATTCAAATGGGTCTAAAAGTGGGGTCAGAAATCTGCAGTCCTATTGATGTTAGCCTACAGAAGTTTTCTTTTTACCTTTGTAACTCCCTTTACATCTCAAGCAGCTGTTGCCCCCCCCCCAACTCAACATAATATATGAATAAAAGCATCTTACTTGTTTAGTGTGCATATTTTAGTGTTTAGTGTGCACATGTGCATTCACACATTCATGCGCATGCATATTTTAACATTTTATAAGAAAATAGCTCTCCTCCTCCTTCCTCGGGCAGAGGCTCCAGGAAAACCTGGCAAGGCCAACCAAAATGGTGCCCTGAGCTAGGATGTGCTATTGCTCTCTGAATACCAATGATTTATGGAAAAGTAAAAGAAAAGTAGCTGCTAGTAAACCCCAAAAAAACTGGGTTGATTTATCCGCAGGACCACCTAAGTACTGTAACTTCATACTTATCGAAAGAAAGGTCTTCTCTGAGCAAAGTAGTGAAAGGTGAGAGCTTATTCTGTCCAGGAGAACCTAAAAGAGGCTTCAACCACATCTACTCTCTCTTTGCCATGGCATTGCTTCTGGCCTTTTTCAATGTCTGAGTGGGAAAATGGTAGTGGCAGTGGCTCTTTAAGGCTTCCCTCAAAGGCAAGACGGCAGAGCTTCTTTTATGTTCTCCCAGGATGGACCAAGCTCTCACCTTTCACCATTCGACTCAGAAAAGGGGACTCCAGCAGTGTTATTCCAGACATTAGGAATCAGGCTTTGAAGGCTCTGAATAAGACATTTGTGTATAGTTTTTTGTGGAGCTTTCGGACAACGTGGCCATGTTCTAGAAGAGTTCCTTTCTGACGTTTCGCCAGCATCTGTGGCTGGCATCTTCAGAGAATGATAACCTGGGAAAGGATTGGAGATACATATCCTGTGTGACCCTGGGAAGGAAGGAGTAATTTCCTTTTCCAGGTTATCATTCTCTGAAGATGCCAGCCACAGATGCTGGCGAAATGTCAGAAAGGAACTCTTCTAGAACATGGCCACATTGCCCGAAAGCTCCACAAAAAACTATGGATGCTGGCCATGAAAGCCTTCGACTCCACATTTGTGTATGCTTCTCAGCTTCCTTTGGGTTAAAATCTGCAAGGTTATCACAATGAGGTAAAACGCTGCGATTATGGCTGATGTAGTTTCCATTTTCTTTGCTTTCCTTTTACGTCCTTTTTGACATGTGCACATTTTCTTACCTCCCTCCTGTGCCTGGTTGCCTCCTCCACACAACGCACAGCCACCATTTACTGTAGTTCCCTCCTCATCCATCCGGCCTTTAGTGTGAGCATAAACAGTTATGCCCTCCAGGATTCTGTAGGTTCTTTGTCATCATTTTCCTTTGCTTCATCCTTTGCAACCTTTCTTATGTGTCCCTACATTTTACCCTTGATTTATTTACAGACTATATAAAAATCCATAATTCTGGCCCCAAGACTTGCATTCAGCTTATAAATGAGATCGACCTATACATGAATATATACAGTAATTAAATTTCTTAATTATAGTGAGGCTGAAATTTTCCTGAAAGAGGGTCATACAGACAAATACAGTGTTGTTAGAGTTAGTGTTGGACTGGGACAGGGGTTCTAGTTTCTAGTCCTCACTGAGCCATGAAATTCACTGGGTGATCTTAGGCCAATTCTGCTCTTTTAGCCTGGCCTACATCATGGGTTGTTACGAGGACAAAGTGAATAGGAAAGCCATTTACACCAGTTTAATCTCACTGTAGAAAAGGCATGATACACAATCACAAAATAAATAACAAATAAATATTAAGAGACAGATGATATATAGATTTTGAAGACTCCACTAGGTATTCAGTGGAAAACTGGAAAACACGAGCAATGGGATTTGGCATGGAGCTTTGGAAGCTTTTCCATTATTCAAACCTTCTGGGACTGAGACAAATTAAATCTCCCTCCTCCCTCTATCACATTTTTTTAAATACCTGTTTTACTTTACTTTTTTAACTGTAAAAAATGGAAAAGACATTAGGTGGAAGGGGGATTATTTCATCAGGAACATTTTTTCTTTTCATCTAAAGACAAAGTATAAATACTGGAAATTAGATAATTAAATGTGATAGTGTGGGAAAGCTTTCTCACCTGTGAGCAAGGAAAGTCCCAGATGTGGAAGAGGATCTCTCTGCCTTCCATTGCCAAAGTGTGGGTGTAGATAGACTCTGGGTGGGAAAAAGCAGAAAGCCGTAGCTGCCAGAAAGCCACTCCCAAGGGATTTATCTACTGCTCCCCTTTATCTCACTCCCTTTCCAGCCTGGCACTCCTCTCCAGATATTCAGACACAAGCAGACCCACAAAGCAGGAAACATAAAATGAATATTTGATACAGACCACCAAGACACCTGGGCTCATGCCCAGATCATAGGGGAAAAAAATACTTTTTAGGATTACAACTCTCAGAACACACCCTTTAGGAATCCTGAGAGTTGTAGCTCACAGACATAGCTTTGTGCCTTGTTTGCACAAATGTTTTAGCAATAGGATTAAACTACTTCTGGTGGTGACATAACCTAAACTCTTCATATATATATATATATATACAGCAGAGTCTTCGGTTATCCAACGTTCCGGATTATCCAATCTCGCGGCTGCTGTGATTTCTTTAAATTTTCTGTGATTTCTTTAAATTTTCAGAGGACTGAACTGTTTATACTGTACATCACAATGTTGATCAGTGATTCCTTTACATTTACTTTTACTGTTACTGCAACAACACTTCAATACATTTGCAATTCATAGTGATTTCAAGGCTTTTTTTGGATCTTCTGGATTATCCAACATTTTCGGTTATCCAACTATCAGCCAGTCCAGTTTATGTTGGATAATCGAGACTCTACTGTGTATAATGGGAGTTGCACACATATGTATCTGAAGCTTGGCTTGGGGAAGACAAGCACGCTGCAACAAAATGTTGCAATTTATTCTATCTCCCAACAGGAATATTTCTGTCCGGGATTCCAGCCTACCCTTCAATTTAAGAGCCAGTCCCAGTTTTCCAATTAGGGTTGCCAGATCTCAGAGCCTAGCCATGATTTTCAGGGGCTAGATCTTCTTCTCCATTTCTCAGGGAAGGGAAGCAGAATCTCAGGATGAGAGCACACTGGACAAAAAGGGTTGCCTCTACAGGGGTTTATCACACTAGAAGGCAAACAGGATTTAAACAGGAATTAATGAGGAATTAAACAGGAAATGCCCTATGTTAAACATAAGGCATGTTAAATGCCCTATGTTAAACATAAGGCATTTCCTGTTTAATTCCTGTTTAAATCCTGTTTGCCCTCTAGTGTGATAAACCGTTTTCATCACTTCTTAGACTTATGGTTTCATTTATTTGAATGGTGTCTTCTGTGCAGCTATGGTTGCTTCTTAATGACATTACCAGGACCTGCTTGCCTACTATGAAATTGCAAGGGCACATCTGAAGGCCTTAAGTTTTATGCCTGAAATTTCAGGTCCTGGGACACTTCTAACCTGGCAACTCTATTTCATAGGGGTCCCCCCACCCCAATGCTGGCCCACCATTGTGTGGGTCTGAGCAACTCTCTTGGCATTATCTTCTGCACTGATTTTTTAAAAAGAGGGTTGTTCTGCTTTTCTTTACATCTATAATTCTCACGATTCCCCTGAGAATTACACATAGCAATACCTCGCTCATACGTCTTGGTGGTCCAGTGTAAACTCCAATTCTGTTACCATCTGCATTCAATATTAGAGCAAGGTGATATACAAATGATACAATGCTTGTCCACTTAGAACTTGGAACCATTGATTTTGGCACAACATGTTTCCAAGTAAATGTGCTGCGGACTGCTGACAGCCTTGGTCTTTTGCTATAGCTGTGATAGTGGTTTCCCCCAGTAAATGCATAAAGTGAACACAACAGCGGTCCTTGAACAAAAAGGAAAAATGGAAAGAGAAACATCGAAACTGGATTATATCAGCAGTGTGTTGAACTGTGGTTTTCCTGACACACTACACACATTATAACAGTAGCCTCATAATCCCCCAGCCTCACATTTTCACACACAGACTGATAATATAGGTCTGTCCACTCCATCAAATGCACCTGAGCAAGTAGGCTCAAGTCTATGAAAGTCCATGCTACCTACTTCTATCTTTCACGTAGTCTTAAAGGTGTTGCAAGATCCCTTTGCATACTGATTTTCCAGACTAACACAGCTTTGTCTTTGAATTCAAATATTTAAAGATAGCTATCAGGTCACTTGTCGGTCTCTTCTTCTCCAAACTAAACATTTTCAGCTAAACTGGAGCATTTTTAAAGCAGCTGGGAAAGTGGGGCAACAGAGGATTAATCAGGCTAGCCGTTGCCAGAAGGGGACCTTTGGAGCATACGGTATCTAGAAATTCAGTTTAGTAGTCCAAGGAATGGGATAGATAGTTATCAAAAGAATGTGAACACAGCAAATATAGAAATTCTAATTATGTACTATTCTCATTGTTGCACTCTCTGCATTGTTAGCAATTTGGGGCCTGAAGGAGACATTCATTTGGGGTAGAACTATTATAGGTTTTTAAAAAATATGTTTCTCTAATTTTGTCTTCCTGTTACCGGACCCCTGCAGTAGTACTACTGCTTATTTTTTATGCTACTTGATAGGTAACTGTCGTAGCTGTAGAAAAGACCACATTAAACAGCTCCAAGGCCATCTGCAGTCCAAAGCACATTTACTTGGAAACATCCTGCACTAAAATCAATGAGTCCAAGAAGACAAGAGTAGGATCAGTTATATATCATCTTCCTCTAATGGTGAATTCAGATGGTGAATTCAGTGGCACTGTGCCCTCAAGGTATCACACAAACTGTCAGAGCTTATGGATCTTATCAGATGGGAGGAATTTCTCTTTATTACGAATGAAGCCAATTGGAGCCAATTCAAATTCACGTGAATTCGCTAGTTTAGTGAATTCATGTGAATTCCAGTTGCATTCGGAATGCGTTCAAAATGGCTTCCCATTGTCCGAAAATGACTCCCCATTGCCTGAAATTGTGTGAGATTCTTCAATTCGCAATAACGCAAAACCCATGATTGCGTTTGGAATGACTTCCCTTTTGCCCGAAATTGCGTGAGATACTTTAATTCGCAATAACGTGAAACCCCATGATTGCGTTCGGATTGCCAATGGATTATATCTCCAATTTCCAATGTCTGATAAGGTCCTTAGTATGTTAGCTAGCAGTAAGTGAGACCAATGAAAAAGAAAAAAAGTTAAAGTCTCTGTGAAGTCCAGTATTGTCAGGAATTACTTCCATCACTTTTCAAATCCTTAGCCAGCCCCAAATCTTCTGCTCTCTCAGATTTTGTATCACCCCCCTGCTGCCACCTCAGTGTCTGCAACCACCCCTCAGAAAATACATGATTCCAGTCTTTTCCATGTTGAAGCTTTCCAGAATGGGTTACATCTCCTATCATTTTCAGCTTGCATGGACAATCATCATGCTAGCAGCATGGTGATGGGAGCTGCAGTCCAACAAGCTGAAAGGTGAGGTTTGAAAGGCTGTGCTACATTTTCCATCTTCCATCAGCATCTTCTTCGAAACCCACCTTTTCTGTGAACCTTTCAACCTAAATCATTTGTCTTCCAGTGGAGTGAATCCTGTAACAACACGTCCTCATGTGATTTGTTTGTTATTATTTTTGTGTCTCTTCATTTCCATCTTTCCTCCCCACCTCTTCTGTATGTTTCCATTGCCAAAACGTAATTTGTAAGCCCCTTGGGGCAGGGAGCTGACTTTTCTTTTTAACTGCCTTACTCTGTAAAGCATAACACCCAGTGAATTGAAGATGCTGAATAAAATAAAATGGAAGTAGCACTCTCCAGGGATTCATACCAATCCCAAGAACTGCTTTTCATAATATTAACATCATGATGTTCGGCAAGCTCATCAATGGGGAAACCACACTGTGCATATACAGTTTTGCACACTGGTAGCCCTTAAATGGATTTGAGATTTGCTTCCTCACCACGAAAATCTGCCACCAGGAAAGTTTGTTGTGCCCAGATGGAAACAACCCAGTGGAATTAACCAGTGAGCAAAACAGATCACAACATGCAGCAGCTCTTGTGCAAGGTCACGTTATGCACAGCCTCCTTCCAGCAGCTTCACAATGAGAGAAGAAAAATCAGAGTCGCATCCTAGTTGGTTGTTGTGCAAAGTAACCCGGCCTGCACATTTGATGGCCCTGGGTAAGCTTACTTGGCTTTGATGTGAGAGCTATAACCATGGAGAGGAGCAGCACCAACAATGTTGGGCGGCTTGGAACCTCTCTCTAACTTACTGACAATAGTATTTGAATGTCCCATGGTGTCCTGGACATTACATGGAAGCACTTTGGAAAGTTAAAATAAGAATCCCCCCCCCCCCCGCCATGAAATTTCACATTGTCTACCCCTTTTCTTTGGATGTCTGAAATGCATTTCAGTTTTAAGTTACGGCAATGTTAGAAATCAGGGGAGTAACACTGCACTAACGTAAAACTGAAATGCAAAGTAAAGGGGCAGACAAAGTGACCAAGGGAATGAGAACATAGAAAATAGAAGAGTTTTAAGGGAGCGGCATTTTTAGTGTGTCACTCTCTGCAATGCTACATATTCGCTGTACTTAAAAGAAAATTTCATTAGGAGGGAATACTCATTTGGAGGGGCAAAGCTTGTACCCCCTACAAGCCATCCAAAATGGTGGGTCTAGGAGTGAAGAGCTGGTTTTGGGGAAGGGGTGCTGGAGTTGAGACAGTTGCCTGAGGGGCCATATAGTGATATCAGGCTTATCTCGAATCTTGTACTTGGAAGCGCCTGGCATTGAACCTTCGTATATGCAAGGTGTGAATATCCACCTGAATGTTTCACATTTCACAGCAGAGGGAATCAATTGAGCCCTTTGCCCCAAATCAATTCTTGCAATGGGGACTTTTCTGCTTCACCGGCCCACCCGGTTTCCAAAAGGTGGACAGCAAGAGAACAGCAAGTATAAATCTATATCACGTGAAGGTAAAAATAACACTCACCCATATCACCGTATTCCCCAATGAACCTCCTGGTTAGGAAGCGCACTGTTAAAGCTGTGAAAAAGAGTGGGAGTTGTAAGTGTTATATAGGACAAATCTGGAGTGCAGAGGACTTGGCTATTTTCTGTTCTCAGCATGAGAGATGTGATGAACAACAACAACAACAAGCCCTGCAGGAAAAATCATAATTTCTAAATATGAACATTCTCAAAATTCATTTTTGCAAACATTGGACATTTTTTTCTTAAGAGACAGCTCTTTTACATTTAAAAAAACCAAGAACATAATCTTGCAGCTCCATAATTACATCTCCATCCATGAACATGTGCTCACATCCCAATGAAGCATACTTGCCAAGAGTTTTAGGTTGCAATCCTATGCATGTTTACTAAGTCCTATTTGGTTCAATGTGGCTTACTCAATGGTACACATGAACGCAAGACTCCAGCCTTTCTTGTTATGTGCTGTCAAATTAGCTTTGGTGAATGTGGATGAGAGATCTCCAAACAGACACTGTTTCCATATTTTCCAATGGTAATAACCCTGCTCAGGTCTTGCAAGTTCAGGGCCATTCCTTCCACTGAGTTAGTACTCTATCAACCCTTTTCCTACTGCCATCACGTTTACCAGGCATTATCATCCTAAATCTAGCCTTACTTGGGAGTAAATTCAATTGCAATATGTGCAATGTTATTCCACGGGGTGCATAAACTAGAGCTATTAATTTGCTCATAATGCCGCAGCTATTATCCGAATTCTGTATTGATACTGCATCCAGTCTTTGCAGGGAAACTATCTAAATGATTATAATGGGATTATAATGTATGAATACAATAACCGTGCATTAGGTCAGTTCTATGGAATTAAGGTTGCAATCCTTTTTCTGCATAGTTGCAAACCTCATTAAACTTACTGAGCTTTACTTTACAAGCTGTTAGTTCTACTAGAAATGTATGCTGCTTTGTGTTTGCAAAGCCAATCTCTGTCTTTCTTTCTTTTTAAAGTCATCTGAGTGTAATTTGAATGGCATAGATAGCTCCACAATTTCTTTCCTCTGTATTGTATCATTTAAGAAATGAAATGATTATGTTAGCGATTGCTTTAATGTCATATAATTTGTCTTACTCAGAGATATCAGAGTTTCATTCCTACATATCTGGTTTTTTTCTCCCTAGGAGCTGAATAAGTGTGACTTTTGGTGACACATGCCCAATTTAAGTTTACACACAAATCAAGTTTAAAATCTCTGGCTTTTTTTACAACACCAATGAATGGATGAAAGGAAATAATCTCTTTGTGTTATATGTTATTTTATTGTTTATGTGTAGAAGCTATATGTTTAGGTCTGCAAGTCTTGTTTGTTATGTTTATTATGTTGTGATTTCTTGTTTTGTATGATTAAATGAGAAATAAAGATAGATGATAGATAGATAGATAGATAGATAGATAGATATCTGGCTTTTTGTCAATGAGAGAATATTTTTTGCAGCTCAAGAGAAAAAGCAGGAGATTTTAAACTAGATCTGGGTGTAAACTTAAATTGGGCATGTGTCATCCAAAAGAGTCATGTATTCAGTTCCTGCCCCAAAATAGATACAGTTGGCCCTCTTTATCTGCAGATTTTTTTATCCACGGATCTGAGCATACCCGGCTTGAAAATATTCCCAAAAAGTATAAATTCCAAATAGCAAACCTTGATTTTCCATTTCATGCATGGGACACTATTTTGTTGTGCCATTATATTTAAGGGGACTTGAGCATCCACGGATGTTGTTATCCACGGAGGGTCCTGGAACCAAACCCCAGCGGATCACAAGGGTCCACTATATGTAAGAATGAAACTCTCTGACAGCAAGACACGTTTTCTAGTTTGGGCTCACCTTACCTGACTTTACTCCCAATGGCAAAGACTTACCGGATTTCCCCACATGGTCTGCCCCAAGGACCACCACGTTGGCTTCCATCTTCAGCGGCGGAGGAGCGGGTGCCTCGACCGCAGTCTGGTGGTCTGGGGTGAAGCTGGCACTTCTGCGCAGAGGGATTCGGAGCACCATTGGGAAACCTGTCTTGGTCCAGTCTCTCAGCCTCTGGATGTCTCTTTGCTAGTTCTCTTTGCTCAGTCAGAGCCAGAATGAGTCAATGACACGCTCCTTTCCACTCGAAACTGTAGGAGTAATTTGCATGGATCATACCATTCCTAATGAAATGGAAGGGGTTTCACTCCCAGGAGCTACTAACTGGATACGTTATTGAAAGGCATATTAAAAAATCAAGCTGGCTAATTTTATTCACAATGAAATGATCGTAAAAAAGAAAAGAAATCTCATCGTCAAACTCTATGCACCAAACAAGTGGGAGAATCTAGATGGATCTATTGCACTCCATAGACAGATGTTCTCCAACACTTTCCACATATCATAGGAACTTGGCATTGATTTGTTACATGCAAAGAGTTACTTGTATTTAGTTTCTTTGCAGAAGCTAAGCTTTTTCCAACCGCAACTGTAACTGTTACTTGTCTTTAGTTCCTTTCTTTGCAGAAGCTAAGCTGTTTCAACGGCAAGTGTAAATGTTACTTGTGTTTAGTTTCTTTCTTTCCAGAAGCTAAGCTAGTTCAACAGTAACTGTAACTGTTGCTTATGTTTAGTTTCTTTCTTTCTTTCCAGAAGCTAAGTTATTTCAACTACATTTGTAAGTGTTACTTGTTACAATGGCTAAGCTATTTCAACTACAATTGTAACTGTTACTTTACAGTATTTCCTTTCTTTGCCGAAGCTAAGCTGCTTCAGCTGCAACTTCAACTGTAACTTGTGTTGAGTTTCTTTCTTTGTGGCAGCTAAGCTATTTCAACAGCAACTGTAACTGTTATTTATGTTTAGTTTCTTTCTTTCAGAAGGTAAGTTATTTTAAGTGTAACTATCACTTGTGTTCAGTTACTTTCTTTGCAGAAGCTAAGCTATTTTGACCGTAACTGTCACTTGTGTTTAGTTTTTTTCTTTGCAGAAGGTGAGCTATTTTAAGTGTAACTATCACTTGTGTTTAGTTACTTTCTTTGCAGAAGATGAGCTATTTTAACTGTAACTGTTACTTGTGCTTAGTTTCTTTCTTTGCAGAAGATGAGCTATTCTAACTGTAACTGTTACTTGTGCTTAGTTTCTTTCTTTGCAGAAGATGAGCTATTTTAACTGTAACTGTTACTTGTGCTTAGTTTCTTTCTTTGCAGAAGATGAGCTATTTTAACTGTAACTGTTACTTGTGCTTAGTTTCTTTCTTTGCAGAAGATGAGCTATTCTAACTGTAACTGTTACTTGTGCTTAGTTTCTTTCTTTGCAGAAGATGAGCTATTTTAACTGTAACTGTTACTTGTGCTTAGTTTCTTTCTTTGCAGAAGATGAGCTATTTTAACTGTAACTGTTACTTGTGCTTAGTTTCTTTCTTTGCAGAAGATGAGCTATTTTAACTGTAACTGTTACTTGTGCTTAGTTTCTTTCTTTGCAGAAGATGAGCTATTTTAACTGTAACTGTTACTTGTGCTTAGTTTCTTTCTTTGCAGAAGATGAGCTATTTTAACTGTAACTGTTACTTGTGCTTAGTTTCTTTCTTTGCAGAAGATGAGCTATTCTAACTGTAACTGTTACTTGTGCTTAGTTTCTTTCTTTGCAGAAGATGAGCTATTTTAACTGTAACTGTTACTTGTGCTTAGTTTCTTTCTTTGCAGAAGGTGAGCTGTTTCAATGGCAACTTTTGCTTATGGTTAGTTCCTTTCTTTGCAGAAGCTAAGTTTAAACTGCGTGACTGTAACTTGTGTTTAGTTCCTTTCTTTGACGAAACTAAGCTATTACAACAGCAACGGTAACTGTTGCTTGCGTTTAGTTCCTTTCTTTGGAGAAGCTAAGAAGCTATTTCACTGCAACTGTAACATCATGAGAATAACTTCACCCTTTTGGGAGAGTTAGCTGTAACCATTTTAGGAGTTTATCAGACAGGAGGAATTTCTCTTTATTTCGAATTGAGCCAATTGGAGCCAATTCGAATTCACGTGAATTCGCTAGTTTAGCGAATTTATGTGAATTCCAGTTGCGTTTGAAATGCATTCAGAATGACTTCCCATTACCCGAAAATGACCCCCCCCCATTGCCCGAAATTGCATGAGATGCTTTAATACGAAATAACATAAAACCCACGATTGCATTCGGAATGAATTCCCTTTTGCCCGAAATTGAGTGAGATACTTTAATTCGCAATAACGTGAAACCCCATGATTGCGTTCGGATTGCCATTGGATTATACTTCCAATTTCCGTCGTCTGATAAGGTCCTTAGAAATGCTGATACTTACAGAGTGTGCATAGTGTTACTGTGTAGTTGTGTTTTGTATCATAGGCCAGTGGCTTGCAGCATTCTGAGAATTCAAAGATATAAACAGACAGGAATTGTTTAAGTCATTTTTGAGAAAGAGGAGAAAGTTACCATTAAAAAAACCACCAAGAAGTATAATGGCTAAAAGTGAAAGCACTGGTAACTGTAACTAATTGTATTTAAAAGTAACAACCCAAAGTTTGTATAGTACTCTCTCCTGACTAATTTTCTGTTGTCCCACTTTTCAAGATATTCTTATTATAGCTGAAGTCCGAAACACACTGCAGAAATAATCCAGTTTGAGACCGCTTTAACTGCCCTGGCTCAGTGCTAGGGAATCCTGGGAATTGTAGTTTTGTGAGACATATATCCTTCTCTGGAGTTTATCATACGATAGAATTTGGGAGTATAATGCAATGGCAATCCGAACACAATCATGGGGTTTCACGTTATTGTGAATGAGTGTATCTCACGCAATTTTGGGCAAAAGGGAAGTCATTCCGAACGCAATCATAGGTTTTACGTAATTGCGTATTAGAGTATTTCACGCAATTTAGGGCAATGGGGGGGTCATTTTCGGGAAATGGGAAGTCATTCTGAACGCATTCCAAACGCAATTAGTTTAGTTTAACTAGTTTAGCGAATTTACGTGAATTTGAATTGGCTCCATTCGAAATTGGGAGAAATTCCTCCCGTGGGATAAACTCCTCTGTCACAATAAACTACAATTCCCAAGATTCCCTAGCACTGAGCCAGGGCAGTTAAAGCGGTCTCAGGCTGGGTTATTTCCCCAGTGTGTTTTGGATCTCCTCCTCCTGCTGCTTTCCTCCCTTCAGTTGCTGCCAGACTGCAGAAACAAAGCAGTTCAATACCATTTTAACTCAGGGCTGTGAAATTCTGGGATTTGTAGTTGGGTGGGGGCACTACTAGAGCTCTCTGACAGGGAAGGCTGAATATCCAAAAAAAAAAAAAAAAACCACCCACAAACACACTACAATACCCAGAATTCCATGGCATTAAACCATCATGGCAGGCTTTGAGCCAGATATCACACTAGAGGGCAAACAGGATTTAAACAGGAATTAAACAGGAATTAAACAGGGAATGCCTTATGTTTAACATAGGGCATTTAAGATGCCTTATGTTTAACATAGGGCATTTCCTGTTTAATTCCTGTTTAAATCCTGTTTGCCCTCTAGTGTGATAAACCTCTAGAGTCCTCTCTCTGGGCCCCACAATAGACTCCAAAACTTCTAGAATTCCATAGCCTGGAGTCAGAAAAAGAGAACTAAAGCGGGTTATCCCTCCAGTGTGGACGCAGTCAGCCTAGAGTTCCTCCTCAGCCTGGAGCCAGGGCACTTGACTGCATCCACACTGGAGAAATAACCCGGTTTGGCACCGCTTGAAGTTCCCTGGCTGAAGGCTATGGGATTCTGGGAGTTGGAGTATGTTGTGGGGTCCGGAGGACCCCACAACATACTCCAACTCCCAGAATCCCATAGCCTTCAGCCAGGGAACTTCAAGCGGTGCCAAACCGGGTTATTTCTCCAGTGTGGATGCAACCAAGGGGTGCCAAAGCGGTTTATCCCTGCAGTGGGGATGCTGCCAGCTCCAGAGAGGCTTTCCCAATCCCTTGGTGCTGCTCTTTCAAGGCAGCTCTCCCTCACAAAAGGAGCAGCCATCTTCCCTCCTTCCTTCCTTCCTTCTCCTCCTCCTTTTTGGGCAGCAGCAAAAGGGGGAGGGAAAGGCGGAGTTGGGTCCCCCCTCGACGCCATTTTCCAGCCCCACAGAAAAGCCAGAGGGCTGCCTCTGCTTCACAGGAGGAGGTGAGCTTTAATTCCCACCCAAACCCCCAGCAGCAGCAGCCCCATGGTTGGTTGGGGAAGAAGGGTGCCTCTGAGCATATGCAGAGGGCAGCCAGGTAGCCACTTCCCTTCCCTTGCAGCCTGGCTCTCTAGTCCCCTAGCTTGCATTCCCCCACTGGAAAGAGGTCTAGACCCACTTTAACTCTCTTTCTCTGGCTCAAGGCTATGGGATTCTGGGAAGCTGGAGTCTGCTGTGGGGACCAGAGCTCAAGGCTATGGAATTCTGGGGTGGTTGGAGTCTCCTGGGCCCCACAGCTTACTCCAGCTCCCAGAATTCCATAGCCTTGAGCCAGAAAAGTGAGTTCAGTTCATCATTCTCCAATGATTCCCTATGGGCCATTATTCCCCAATGATTCCCTATGGGCAGGTATTCTGCAATGATTCTCTATGGGCCAGTATTCTCTAATGATTCCCTATGGACAAGTATTCTGCAATGATTCCCTATGGGCAAGTATTCCCCAATGATTCCCTATGGGCAGGTATTTTGCAATGATTCTCTATGACGAAGTATTCTGCAATGATTCTCTATGAGGAAGTATTCCCCAATGATTCTCTATGGGCAGGTATTCTCTAATGATTCTGTAATGGAGAAGTATTCTCCTATGATTTCCTAAGGGCACGTATTCGGCAATGATTCCCTATGGGCACATATTCTCTAATGATTTTCTATGGGCAGTTATTCTGCAATGATTCCCTATGGGCCAGTATTCTCTAATGGTTCCCTATGGGCAGGTATTCTGCAATGATTCCCTATGGGCAAGTATTCTTTGATTCCCTATGGGCAGTTATTCTGCAATGATTCCCTATGGGCAAGTATTCTATGATTCCCTATGGGCAGTTATTCTGCAATGATTCCCTATGGGCAAGTATTCCCCAATGATTCTCTATGGGCAAGTATTTTGCAATGATCCTCTATAGGAAGTATTCTGCAATGATTCTCTATGAAGTGTTCCCTAATGATTCTCTATGAAGAAGCATTCTCCTATGATTTCCTAAGGGCACGTATTCAGCAGTGATTCCCTATGGGCACATATTCTCTAATGATTCCCTATGGGCAAGTATTCTGCAATGATTCCTTGTGGGCAAGTATTATATCATAATTATATATCATAATGAAGTCAACGAGAGTGACACTATTTCTGCTTATGCGTCCAAATATTCATACTACAGTTGACCCTCCATATCCACAGATTCAAGCATCCACGGCTTGGAAATATATATATATATATATATATATAGTATATATTCCGAATAGCAAGCCTTGATTTTGCCGTTTTATATAAGGGGCACCATGTTGCGATGCCATTGTATTTAATGGGACTTGGAACATTCACAGATTTTGCTATCCACAGGGATTCCTGGAACCAAACCCCAGCAGATAACAAGGGCCCAATGTACTTGTCTTCTTCCACCCACTGCCATAGGAGTTTATCAGACAGGAGGAATTTCTCTTTAATTCGAATGGAGCCAATTGGAGCCAATTCGAATTCACATGAATTCGCTAGTTTAGCAAATTTATGTGAATTCCAATTGCATTCGGAATGAGTTCAGAGTGACTTCCCATTATCCTAAAATGATTCCCCCCCCCCATTGCCTGAAATTGTGTGAGATGCTTTAATTCACAATAAGGCAAAACTCATGATTGCATTCGGAATGACTTCCCTTTTGCCCGAAATTGCATGAGATACTGTTTTCCCAGTTCTCATCTATTTGCAAGCATCCTTGTTGCAAAGACCAAATCCCATAAACAAAAATGTAATGTTTGGGTTCATGCATAAGTAAGTCAAGTGCTGTAGATACAAGATGCCATCTCTGATGTTTTCCCAGTTCCGTGGTGCAGAGACCAAATCCCATAAACAAAAATGTAATGTTTGGGTTCATGCATAACAGTAAGCCAAGATGTCATTTGTTGGATTCTGGCTTGTTTTTGGTTTTGAACCTATCCTTCAAACAAACCATGCTTTATTAGCCATCCACACATCATGCTGTGCTTTGTTGTTGACTTACAAACTAACATGTTTAAAGCATGATTTGCTGTTAACATCGGAAGTTGCAAAAACAACTTGTCCCTGGCATGTTTTCCCAGTTATTTTTCTCGGTATAGGATGTGACAAATGGAGATGGGAAACAGATCAGAATTTATGATTTATTTTGATCATTTGAATGATAATTTCTAGATAAAGTAATAAACTGTGTTCATATGACTTAATGCTAACATGCAAATATGGCCAGTCTGTCTTTGACTGTTTTGCTCTTTGATGCAAGTTGGCTCTCCTCTGTGTGTTTATGGATAGGGAGATTATATTACTTACTCTATCATGGCCTTTCCTTTTTCTTTGACAGGCAAAGAAATGGCAATCCTGCTTGGTTTATGACTGTCCTGATGCTTCAAGCTTTTTTTCTTTTTAAACCATGGGCCAGAAAGCCAAGTCCCAGCCCTCTGTGGAGGAGACGCCTGTCAAGGTGGCCGTGCGCATTCGGCCTTTGCTCCCCAAGGAGCGACTGCATGGGCACCAGACTTGTTTAAGAGGGGACCCAGAGACCAATGAAGTGACTCTGGGACGCAACCGCCATTTCCATTTCGACACTGTCTTCACTGAATCGTCGGACCAGGACTCTGTGTATGCGGCTTGTGTGCAACCGCTAGTAGAGGCCTTCTTTGAAGGCTTCAATGTGACCGTGTTTGCCTATGGACAGACAGGCTCAGGCAAGACCTACACCATTGGGGAAGCAAGTGTCTGTGAGTACCTTCTGCCTCTTGTATTTGCTGTATATACTCATGTGTAAGTCTAGAAATTTTAGTACAAAAAATTGACCTGATAAACCTAGATCGATTTATCCATGGGTCAATGTAAATAATAATAATAATAATAATAATAATAATAATAATATACTGTATTATTAAAAAGGGAACCATTCCTGGTGAAAAGCAGGAGTGCAGACTGGAAGCACTGGCTTCCCTCTACTCTCTCTTCCATCCAGCCTTTAGTGCGACTCAAAATAGTTATGCCTGCCATAATTTTGTAGTTCTTTGGTACAGTGGTCCCCCGGGTTGCGAAAGTAATCCGTTCCGGGATCCCTTTCGTAACCCAGAAGTATTCGCTACCCGGGGGACCACTTTTTTTGCTGCACAGCACTCTGGAGCATGCTGTTTTAAAGGGCCCGGGTTGCTTTTTTTTCCCGCAACCCGAGGATTTTTTCGGAGACCCGCCTCCTTCGGATCCCGGGGATTACGGATCCCGGGGGATTCGTAACCCGGGGGTCCACTGTATTGTTTTCCTTTGCTTCATCCCTTGTTGCTTTCCCCTATGTTTTACCCTCTATTTAGGGCCATATCAAAATCCATAATTTTGGTCTCAAAACCTACCCTCAACTTATACATGAGGTCAACTTATAGCTGAGTTTATAAGGCGTATGATGATCTGAATTCTCACTTCTTCAAAGAACATCACTCTGTGTGTAGTCTTCGTAACTTTAATAGAAAATTAGGATAGTTAAATCCAGACATTGGGTTGGGTTCAAAGAGACAAAATGTTTCTTCGTTGAAGTTCTTGAAATGCTTCTTGTGGAAAGATCAAACCAATATTTGAGGGGCGTTCTTCCTTCACAAAACAAACGTGTTTACCCTACATTTTTAGAAAATGTTAACATTTTAAATTGTGAATGATATATTATTAACACAGTTGATAGGCATATTGGTTTGACAGAGTAATAAGAAAATAACCAAGTTCCATGCTCTGAAAATCTGTAAACAGTAAAAGGACCTCTGTGCCTCCAAACATATGTGGCATGTCTTTCACTGGTATGGGTCATTTAATTATGGATTGAGGTTGGAACATAAAGAAGCGGAAGGAAAAAATCTCAGACGCTGTGAAGCCATTTCAAATGTCTTGGGAAAATCTACTGTTCCTTAGGCTTCCTAAAAGCTTGTGGTAATAGATTATCTTGTCCCAGGCAACTGGAGAAAAGAGGGGTAGACTTTGGGAGGTCAGTCCTTTCCTTTCTCTCAGGTCCTTGTGTTACTAACCTGGGTCCAAAACATCCTGCGGAAATAATCCAGTTTGAGATCACTTTCACTACCTTGGCTTAGTGCTAGGGTATCCTGGAAATTGTAGTTTATTGTGGCACCAAAGGGCTCTGACAGAGCAGGCTAAATGTCTCTCAGAAGTACAGTTCCCCAAATTCCCAAATAGTGAGTCAAGGCAGTTAAATCCATCTCAAACTGGATTATTTCTGAAGTGTGTTTTGGACCATGGAGGGATATGGAGAACGGAATTAGTAAAATGCTTTCTCCGCTACTTACATTTGTTGACTTTCTTTTGCAAGATTTCTATACAGTCTTGGATCAGGAGGGAATCATTTTTCAGTTCTTTTCTTGAGATAGCTGAGGGCTTCACAATAGTGTTTGCTCAACCATGTTGGGATGTGATTTGTTTTGGTTTATCCAGTAGATCCAGGAGTGATGGAAGGGTCCCCTAAATCTATGGAACATGTTTTAACCTTTCAGTTTCAAATTTGTGTAGAAACTTCAATAAAGTTGACTTTTTGGTCAATTCCGTTAAATACAAGCAGTCTTCCTATACCATAGTTTCTTTCAAGTGTTAAAACTGAGTCTTCCTGAACCTTGTAATTGGTGGTTTCCTTTCTTCCTTTCAGCGTCCATCAGTGAGGATGAACAGGGCATAATCCCACGAGCCATGGCTGAAGCCTTCAAACTCATTGATGAAAATGACTTGCTCGACTATACGGTCCGCGTCTCTTATCTGGAAGTTTACAAGGAAGAGTTCCGAGACCTGCTGCAGGTGGAGACAGCCAGCAAAGACATACAGATTCGGGAAGATGACAAAGGCAATATTGGTAAAAGAAAAGCATCTAGCCTTTCTCTCATTTCCAGAATTTTGCAAACTTTAGGTGATTTAAGGTGCTTTTACGTTTAGCATCTCACCACTTTGGCTCTTCCCTGCCATTTCTGAATAGTGACAAAGGGTGAGACTGAGCAAACAGCAGACTTTGGTTCTTCTGGTGTTCTCACTGAAGACGATGTCTACACAGCAAAAGGAAAATTTAGCAAGCTTCTCTGTGGATGTGCTTAGATGTAAGGTCTCCTATCAATGGGTCCTGTGAAATCGGCAGAAACGAACAAGGCAACAGAAAGCTGCATGTGCCATCTGAACCTAGACCCTCGCTTGCTGCTCTCCTAACAAATCAGAAATAAGTAAACAATTTCAGATTTTAGCTTCAGAGTCTGGAAAGGAACAAATTGGGAGTGTGGGTTCAGATGTACCAGGAAGCTTCTGTTTCCTAGTTGGTTTTTTCATTAGTTTATCCACTCCTACTGGCTGGAGAAGTCAAGCATAGGTAACTGGGTACTATGCATGAAACCAGTGCTTGTGAAAAGTGAGCCAGAATTGGCTTATTATCCAAAGATAACCCAGTTGCAGGTGGCCACCCTAATAAGTAGGTGTTAAGTATTAAGTTTCAAGGTGTGTGCACCTTTCATGAAACTAGATTTGATTTGGCTTAGCAAATGATTTGTCTGATTAATTCTGAAATGTGAAAGCAGCCTGAGAATTGGCTTGGAATGGTCCACAGCTAAGATGTGCTTTGGATACATCCCAAATCAAACCTGAGAGCTGGAAAATCCAGCAAATGACTTTTGTGCAGAGATTGTACAAAGGCTCAGTGTGACCTTCCACTGATAATTGGATGCTAATGTTTTTCTTCCTATATGTTTAATATTCTTCCTATATGTTTAATAGTTCTTTCCATCTCTACACCAGAAGGAAAAACAATTAAAATATCTGTATGAAAGGCCCAGGAGCAGAGTCCTGAAAAAGATATAAAGTTGACCCTATATATATATGGAAGGTGCAATTTGAAACTTTAAAAAAGGGGAAAATAGAATATCTAATGTGAGGTTCTAGTATTTGTAGTTAAGCTACTTGGCTGAGAAACTAGGAAGATATTCTTGCCATTAGAGATGGGGTTTCACCACAGTTCATCATTCATTTGCAGATTTCTTACTTTACTGCATCTTTTCAACAAACTCATGAGTTAGATTCTTGTTGTTCCCAAATTGTGTGTGTGTGTGCATGCCTTCAAGTCACCTGGCAACTTATGGTGACCTCATGAATTTCATGAGGGTTTCTTAGGCAAGGAAGACTCAGAGGTGGTTTTACCAGTTCCTTCTTCTGAAATATAGCCTCCAGCAACTGTATTTGTTGGCAGTCTCCCATCCAGGTGTTGACAAGGGCTGACCTTGCTTAGTTTCCAAGACCATACAGGATCTGGTACCATTAAGGATGTGAATCTTATTTGCTTAAGACTAAATGTGTGGCAAAGATAGAACTGGATGCTATGCCTCCTAGATCTTGCGCTGCTCCCTGATCATTTTACGAAACTGTTTTGAGTGCAAGCTGTTCCTTAGCAATCTTTGTGCTTCTGTTACAGTGCTGCACGGGGTGAAGGAAACTGAAGTGGAGGGCTTGGATGAAGTTCTGAGCCTTCTGGAAATGGGGAATATGGCCAAGCATACAGGGCCCACCCACATCAACAAAAAGTCAAGTCGCTCACACTCCATCTTCACTGTGACAATGGAGCAGCGGCGTAGTGTCGGGCGCCTCACTCACTCCGCCCTTCAAGAAAAGGTCTTAGTTCCAGCTTCTGGCCAGGTTCTTGCCTCCAAATTTCACTTTGTTGACCTAGCAGGCTCTGAACGAGTGGTGAAGACAGGGAACACTGGGGAGAGACTCAAGGAAAGCATCCAGATCAATAGTGGACTGCTGTCATTGGGTAACGTAATCAGCGCATTGGGTGACCCTCGCAGGAAAGGCAGTCACATTCCTTACCGGGATTCTAAAATTACCAGGTTAGTCTTTTTTATTGCTCACAAATAATAAATAACAACTATTATTATTATCCTGCTTTTCACTGAATATAGGGACTCAAAAGCTTGAACTAAGACACATTTTCCCACTCGAGCAATTCTGTTCATGTTTTCATTGTCTTGTTTCGCCAGTTAGAGTTGTTAGTCTCACTAACACTGATTTCTTGATCCCTTTCTATACTCCTGATTTACTGCATAATTGTTGATTCTGAAGGTTGTTTTTCAGGCAGACTGTTGATCAAAGTCAAGGAGCATTCATGTGATTTGGGTGACACTAAATTGCCTGTGGGCTATTTGAGTTTGTCCTTTTTGCCCACCCAGTGAAAGTAAAAACTTGTGTTGCTATATGGGAAGGACTTTCATAAAAATCATAGGTTTGGAAGGGACTGCAAGGGCTAATTAGTCCAATTTCCTTTTATATTTTATTTCACTAAAGAATGGACATCACATTTTTGTCATCATCACTTGTGCTTGTTATTCAGGAACAATAGGTTTTTAAAATAGAAATCAGCATGGCAGTGTGTTTATTGGTTAGTCTATTCCTTTGAGCACTACGCATCCCCACGTAGGGATAGCTAAACCTAGAAAGCCAGTCTTGTTCCCTGCCTTGATCAGGATAAGACTTGTTAGCTGGAGTGCTCCCTGCACCTTGATGTTTTCCAGGTGATTATAAAAAGATTCACCTTTGCTTCTCTAGTAAATTTCAAGATGAAGAGGTTCATAGCCAGTCGGAGAGAGCTGAAGGCATGGATGCTTCTTTCTACCATGGCCACTGGGGCTCCTTTATGCCTTTCCTCCACTGGTGATACTGTCCAAGATACTGAGAAAGATTTGGATGGAAAGGTGACAACAGTATGGACCAAGAGAGCTTATTTTTCCAAAATGGGGCACTTGATGTTGGGTTCCATGTCCCTACTGGTCCGCCAAGACATGTTGATGCAGGGCCAGGTTCACCATTGTAACTAGCTTAAGCTTCACACCTGGAGATTGAGCAGAGCTTGTTAACCAACCGCAACTACTTAGCAAAGGTGGTGAATACCATTCCAACCCTTCTCAATTGCTGTTGTGGGTCATTTCCAGTTAGGGCAGTGATGTCCAAACTCTGGCCCTCCAGGTGTTTTGGACTTCAGCTCCCAGAAGCCTCAGCCACCTTGGCTAATGGTCTGGGATTCTGGGAGCTGAAGTCCAAAGCACCTGGAGGGCCAGAGTTTGGACATCACTGAGTTAGGGTAGAGTCATTTCCCACCCCTAGGATATGCTAGGGGTTTCTTTTACTTTCTTGCTTCCACTTCTATATCTAGACTCTGTGCTGGCTGTAGGATAACTAGTGGAAGGGGCTGTGTATTCTTACAATACTTGGAGAGAGGGGGAAAAAACCCTAAGGATCATGTAACCTCTGCCTGGCCTGGGTTGGCGATGAGACTTTAGCCATTATTGCATGCCCCCCTCTCCCACAGATGAGAATGCTTCTAAAGTATACAACGTATCATTTCGTTATCTTTACTATTTATCCCTGCTATTGAAGTTATGTAACATTCTTTTTTCATTTCTGTATTTCTTAGGATCTTGAAAGATTCTCTAGGTGGGAATGCCAAGACTGTAATGATTGCCTGCATCAGTCCTTCTTCCTGTGATTTTGACGAGAGCTTGAACACACTGAATTATGCCAACCGTGCTCAGAATATTAAGAACAGGGCAGTGGTGAACTGCCGTAAGGAGACGGAGCAAGTGGAGGAGCTTCAGCTGCGGATAAAGAGCCTGCAGAAGGCACTAGAGCAACGGCACCGTTCTGAGACGCGGATCATCAACCGATCTGATGGTGCAGTCAAGCAGAACTGGCAAGATAGTGCTGCTCGCTTGCATGCTGAATGCAGTCGCTACAGGACTTGTACTGATGCTGCGTACCAGCTCTTGATGGAATTGCAAGGGGAAGGCAACTTGACTGTGGATCAGATCCTACGGGTGAAGGAGTGGTTGTGTGCTGTGGAGAGCGAGAGGAGTGAGCTGAGCTCAGCTTCTGGCTTAGATAGTGGCATTGAAAGCACTTCAACAGAAGACCATAAGCACAAAGTGCCAAGTTCCAAGCTGACCAAGCCTCAGGTACTAGAAAAGGGTAGTTTCCTTGCAGGAGATGGGAATTCTGCTTAGAACAAGGTCTTTGTCAGGAAACATCTGTCAAGGAGATTTTTATTCAGAGGTTATCCACTGATCATATGATCAGGGCTTCTTTATGCAGTCAGTTATAGAAGAATGAGAACCAATCTTTTGAAATACTTGAGTCAATTTTGTTAAAACAGACAGCGGGGACCATAACTTACGGGCGGTGCATATGAGCTGCGTGCAAAAGATCTCAGGTTCAGTCCATCTGCAGCTTGTATCTGCGGCTGTAGTAACATTCAATCCCTGGCATATCCTTCGCAGTGCATTTCAAGAACACTAATTATGTGTAGTTTCTCTATTTGCCATAATGGGTTTATCCTTGGGTTATAGAAACATAAAGCAAATGAGGGCCCTACTTTTTGAGGACAGAGGAGCAGCTTGCTTAAACTGTAGAAAGTTGAGCCCTTGGATACATTGGATTTAGGAGGAACTTTCTGGCAGTAAGAGCTGTTTAACAGTGGAACACACTTCCTTGGAGTACGATGGAGTCTCCTTCTTTGGAGGTTTTTAAACAGAGGTTGGATGGCCATCTGTCAGGGGTGCTTTGGTTGTGTGTTCCTGCATAGCAGGGAGTTGGGCTGGATGGCCCTTGTGTTCTCTTCCAAGTCTATGAGTCTATGATTTTATTTGATGATTCCTTTAAAGCAGAGCAGCAGTTATACATGAGAAAGAGATGTATTTCTTGGTTACAGTCTATCTGTTAAGCTTGATATTTGTGCATGTATTTATTTAATACATAGGTGATGGGGAGGGCTAGGCTAGCCTTCAGAACTAAATATTGTAGAAAAGTGTTTGCAGCTTGTACACATTTTTAGACCTTCTCCAGAGCAGATGGGTTCTAAAGATAGACACTTCTTTCCCCAGTGTGATTTCAGGGGTTGTTTCCACAGAGGCTGTCATCATAACTGGCTTTTACCAATAGAGCAGAGGATAGCTGGGCTCTGCTGATCATGGACTGCAAGTAGTTATGCAAAGTGTCATGGTTAGGGTCAAAAGGATGTACAGTTCCCCTTTGTTCTTATGTGGAGGAAGGCAGAAATTGCATTTGGACAGACATAC
Organism: Urosaurus nigricauda; assembly: GCA_034509955.1. Taxonomy (NCBI): domain Eukaryota; kingdom Metazoa; phylum Chordata; class Lepidosauria; order Squamata; family Phrynosomatidae; genus Urosaurus; species Urosaurus nigricauda. Next base: position 20,653,962 of record JAOEGL010000012.1, on the reverse strand, counting down.
AAGAAGCTCATCCTCTCCCTTCTTTTTAGCAGGAGCAGGGAGATCACATAAAAGTGCCTGAGTCGGTACGAGAAGAGCAAGTGCTGAGGTTGGAGAGGCAAGTGGAGCGTTTAGAGGAAGAGAATCGGGATTTCTTGGCTGCCCTTGAGGATGCTATGGAGCAGTACAAACAGCAGGTACCACCTATGCATCTTGACGGACTGTCTCTCATTGTCACACTGTCTACTAGTCTTCAGACAAAGGAACTGTCAATACTTGCAGTTAGATTCTATTACCTCCCCTTGGTTTTAATTTAGGTGCCTTATTTGGCTGTTGCCATTTTCTGAATTTGACTCCATGGTTCATAATTTGTCATGAGCAACATAACTTACCTTGTCCAACATATTAGGATTTTGTATTGGCTTGCCACAACTGTGGAATTGATGTTCTTGCCCAACACAGTACTGGGGTGGGTACCAGAAAAAATAATCAATATGCTTACGAGAGGACCGGGCTTCTATAATCACATCCATGTTGATTTTCTCCCCAGAGTGCTAAGTTACAGGAACAAGAAGACATCATTTGTGAACTACGTAAGTGCCTGCAGATGGAGATGCCACAGGCGGGCGTGCCTGAATTGTTGCAGAATGTTTTCCTGGTGCAGCTTGGCCAAAGGCCTCATACAGCCCCTGTGGATCCTGCTCAGTCCCACCCGTGCTTTAGGCTTGCACATAATAACCACAGCAAGGTTTGTCAGTTATCCTGTGTCTCTTTTTGAGAGTTGTCTTTTTTTGAGATTGCCCTTCTTATTCCCCCCACACCACCCCTGGTCTTTTCGAGAGCTTAAGTAAGCTGGAGATGGCAGGGAGCTGGGTTTCCTGTATCTCTTTTTTTAAAAATTGCTTCTGTTTTATGTGGTAATTATATTTACTGTATAGTTATATATTATATATTGTTGTAATATTATAAGTTTTTATTTTTGAACCCAGAATTGGGTTCTACCAACTCCCCAAAATTGTTTCACTCCACAGCCCTCCATAAAAGCAAACGGATTATGATAACCATACTTCCAGGTATGGGTTGCCAGGAAAAGATAGTGATAAAAACTTAAGTTTGTCTACCTAAGTAATGTTGATTAGCTAGGCTTGGAAGAAACCTAAAATCTTCAGAAAAGTCAAAGCTAAGGATTACACTTCTCTTTCAAGATTCAGCCAAACCTTTGGTTCACATGTGGTCTTTGACATTTAAATTTCCTTTTTTTCCCCTTCAACTAGCTCTGCGATGCCACAGTTCACAAAGGGAAGGACTTGTTGGACTACTATCAAAGTTGCACTCGAGGCTTGGTGTCCAGCTTGGAGACCAACAATACGACAGAAACGCTGAAGCTAGACAAACCTTCAGAGCAGCTGATAGAAACATCTGTTGAGGAGGAGGAAAAGTGTGAGAAGCAGTCCATTCACTGCTGCAGGTGAATTAAGAGGCTGGGATAAGAATGAAAGATCCATTTCCTTTTAGGCATCATGTTCCAGGCCCAGTCTCCTGGGGAAGGCTTTATGCTAAGATTCTGTTGGAAAAAGAGTTCCTTATGATATTTATTAACGGTCTGATTTAGTATATGGCCACTTCATATATGATCCATGTCTTTGTAATTCCATGGGGATGGTCCCCCTGCCCCATATCCTTGACCCCAGGTCACTTATGATAAAGGCATCTTACATTTCTTCCATCTAACATCTTCCTTGTAATAGTGGCTGGGACTGGAATGTCTATAAGCAAGAGAACTTGTTTGCTTTCTGGTAGTCTGGGGAAAAAGTGGGAGTAAATATTATCAGCAAACTGTACTTGACAGTATGGAGGAATGTGGCTGGACAGACAAATAGATGTGGTGAGACTAGAAGTAGAAACTCACCTCTGACATAGAGGACATAGTGGTATACAAGAAAACTTCTATGCTATTCATTGTATGTTGTTTCATCTCATATTAAGTGATGAGCTTAATGGAATGAAAAGAAAATTCACTTTAGCCTTACTTTGGGCTAAATTCACAGGAACTATGCCTCCGTCCTTCATCACCACATTCATTACACAAGCGGTCTGGATATAATGTTCAAGGGTCCCAAGAACTTTTGTGTTGTTCATCTTTAGTCAATTCCCACAAGCACTAAATGAGCTGCATCACCTTATTTTCTAACTGATTGATATCTGGTCTTTTAAAGTGAACATTTTGGTCCATTCTAGAAATGGGGTCTACAGCTGGAGCAAGGAGGATGTCTCTAACAGAAAGAGTAGAAAATGGAGCAAAAGCAATCTGGCACTTATCCATCAGGAGCCTCTAGAACTACCAAGAGGTAGGTCAAGACTCCTCTGCTTCTCACCAGAGGCTTGAGGAAAACATGTTCCCATAAAGATTTTCTGAGAGCCTTATGTCCCTTTCATAATTCCAGGACATTAATAATACAAACCCAAGCAACACTTTACTGTTGATCAGAGAGGGATAAAGGTGACATTTGTGAGAGACATAATGACTTAATGTAGTTTTTAAAAAATGCACACACACACACACACTCTGCCAAAATGGAAAGCCCCCATTGTATCTCTGCCCAGCATATTGCTCCTGAACCGTCTTTTTTGCAGTTGGGTGATGTATCATTGCATACACCTAAAAAGAGGTTTCTTTCCTCCAAGTACATATAGACATGCAGATATACAAGGGGGTATCAAAAAGCATCACCTTTCTAAAGTATCACCTTTTAAAAAAATGGACAGAAAGTTTGTTTTGATTTGTAGTTGTTAACTTATCTCTATATAGTCACTATCTAGATTTATACATTTTTTTCCCCAGCATATCTTGACCCTCCGAATACCTGATATTGTAGAAGTCTGCAGATTGCTCCTGATGAGGATTTTACACTTTAGTCACTTCTGGCAGAGCCAGTCACAAAAATAAAGGATGCAATGAGATGATTTTCTGAGCAACGTGCTCTCAGGGACCAATGATGACACTGACAAAATTTCATCAATATGCCATAATCACTTTCAGGTGATAATTATTACTTTACGATACCCCCTTGTAAGGTGCAATCTGCAGACTTCTACAAAATCAGGTATTCGGAGGGTCAAGATACTCTGGGGAAAATGTATAAATCTAGATAGTGACTACATAGAGCTAAGCTAACAACTATAAATCAAAACAAACTTTCTGTCAATTTTTTAAAAAGGTGATCATTAAAACTTTTGCACATACATGTACACACCTCCTCTCTTGGTGGATGGCTTGGCATAGTGAAAGTGAGAAAGCCTAATACTTCACTATCTGCTTCTAGAATGACTGAGGAACCAAATGGTACTTCATTGTCACGGCATTTCATTGTCCCTTCCTCAGTTATTTTGGCTTAAAAACAAATAAAAAAACAAGTGAAATGGTTTACAATAAACATTCGGTACAGAACATTGTATATAATAATCCAATCTTCCCTCTCTCCGTCCCTTAAAACAACAATTAAACACATTCAATTTAAAATAATCTATTAAAACAATCCATTTAGTTGTCAGACTGGGTGATCGGGCTATAAGAAACGCAAATGTGAGTGGGTTCAGTTTATGGCCAGTTTTTTTTTTCTATTCAGGAAAGGCCTACTGGAAAAGATCCATCTTGACAGCCTTTTTGAAGCTGTCTAAGTTGGTAATATGATGGATCTCCTCCGACAGGCTGTTCCATAATCTGAGAGCGGTGGAAGAGAAGGTCCTCTGGGAAGCTGAAGTTAGTCTGGTCTTTATGGGCTGCAGTAAATTTCTCCCAGAGGACCTAAGTGCATGGGGTGGATTATATGGAAGAAGGTTATCCCTTAAATGAGTTGGACTCAAGCCATGTAGGATTTTAAACATTTTGTACTGTATCCAGAAACCAATAAGCAGCCAGTGAAATGATTTTAAAACAGATGTTAAATGGTCACTCCTGGTTTTTCTGGTGACCAACTTGGCTGCCATATTCTGTACTAACTGAAGTTTCCAGACTAAGCACAAGGGTAGCCCCATGTAGAGAGCCATGGATTTTTCTCCATTCTCTTACTATTTCAGTGTATACGGTTGTGCCATAATTGCATCCAAAATCTTCAGTGGCCCCAATTTTGTTTACAGTGAAATTCACTGATTTTTAGCCCCCATGTGTTAGAAAACCTGGACCAGGTTTATCTGAAGGACCTTCTTTCTCGTGAACCTGCCTGGCTTGCTTGGCTACAGAAGTGTTCAGAGAGGCTGGACAGTGGACAGCCTTGTTCCAGCCCTGAAAGTGTGTCATAATGACCCTCTTTGCTGCTCCATCTGTTCACTTTTCGTGAAAAAGCAAAGAGGAGACATAATGAACTTGCTAGAAGAATAGGAGCTAGTAGTTAAGGGATGTAGCTATATGGTTCTGGACGGCCAAACATCTGCAAAAATCTTGATTTCTTGAGTTGGGGTGGAATTGAATTGGGAGAGGTTTCTCCCACTCATGGAGACAGCAAGTTTTCTTTAGCCCTGTCTCCAGACACATATGGTTGGAGTAACCCTTTGCAAGACTTTTTGCTATCAAGGAGTATTCATGGCAAGTCCAGGGCTAAATTTTTTGCAATTAGTATCCAGAGTCCTGTCTCTTAGATATGTATCATCTGATGCTTTTTTTATCATTTATATGTCAATTGTTTTGTTTTATGCTTCTAATTATCCTCTTTTTTGTATTATTATTATTATTATTATTTAGTTACTGTTTTATTTGGCTGGTTCTGCCACTTTGACCTCTTGGTCTTCGTTGGAAACATCTGACATTCTTTGAAGCTCTATTAGCATACATCATCATACTTACTGTAACCCCTTGTGAATGTTTGTATTAAAAGGAGAAGTGTGTATTTTATTAATGGGGAGGTCTTAAAGAGCTGTGCTAGTTCTGAAGAGCAATTTATTAGCTTATAGATTGTGTCTTGTGCTTGAAGTCCAGGATACTGCTCTGTGGTTTTGGTAAAGACAGCAAAGATGGAGCATTGCATTATGGCAATATTCCTTGATCCAGTGCTCTCAGGATGTATTGGGTTGTAAATCCCATCAGCTCCTACCAGCATGGCTGCTGGAAGTCCAATACATCTGGCAGATACCAGTTCGAAGAAGGCCATGTCATACATTTAGAGGGGGCACAGTTTTATTTTAAGATGGGAGAAGACTTGGTGGTTGAACCCATGCTGGGTTATACACTGAGCTGCCTCAGTGCCTTCTGTTCCATCCGTGGCAGAGAACAGTGGCTTGCTTGGGACACTTTTAAATTTCCTTTTTGTATCCTAGAAGACTGCAGGAGACCAGAGCTGGGCAGTCTTGGAGAAGGCAAGGATTCAGAGTGGAGGCTACTTCAGGCTCATCAGAAGATCCGTGAGCTGGCTATCAACATCCGCATGAAGGAGGACCTGATTGTGGAGCTTGTCAAGACAGGTATGGAGCAGCATAACTGACAGAAGGGAGCTGTAGGGTTATAGCTCTAGAGCAGTGGTAGGCTGCTCATGAGTTACTTTCATCCCATCAAGGCAGTTCTTAGGGATTTCTAAGGGCTCCCTGAAATTGAATGTCAGCAATTAGGGAAAAGCCATTTAAAACAAGCATTTTGCTTAATTTTAATATCTTGTAGCAGTTTGCTGTCAGTGTTGGACTGTGGCTTGTGGTGTATCCCAGGGCACAGAATTGTTCCTAAACCTACTACCAATCCCAGATGTAGAAAGATCTGTGGAGTTCCACATTTCCCATCAGCATTTGTTTCTGTCAGTCTTCCTCTTCCGGTTTAAGATATTGTTGATGGAAGAAAGGTGGTGTGACTCTCATGGAATATTTCTGTACTGTTTTGTTTTGTTTTTAATCACAAGAAGAAAAATAATTCAGTATCTGCTTATTCCATAAAGCCTTCCGTGGTGATGTAGGTGTCTGTGTTTTTCAGGCAAGCATGCTCAGACCATGAATAAGCAATATTGCCAGAAGATCCATGATTTGGAGCAGGAGGCTGAACAGGTGCGAGTAGAGCTGAATGATGGTCAGAGGCAGCTTCAGGAGCTGGAGGGGAGGGATACCCGGGATCCTGCAGAGAAGCGGAAGCTCCAGGAGTATCGTAGCAAAGTGGCAGCTGCTCAGAGCAAAGTGAAGGTGAGCCCAGAAAGTGACTTCCACATCTCATCAGGAGACATCTTGGTTCTTGAAGGGTGAGTGGAAAGGTCCGGGACGCAGACTGATGACTTCAGTCTTTTGTCCCGAAATAGATTCTGCAAGAGAAGAAGCAAGCAACTGAGAAGCTGGTATCTCTCTCTACTCAAAATGAGAAGCGGCTGCAAGAACTGGAGAGAAACGTGCAGCTGATGCGACAGCACCAGGGGCAACTCCAGAGGAGGCTGCGGGAAGAGGTGGAGCAGAAGCGGCGGCTGGAAACCGAGATGCACAAAGGGCAGCATCGTGTCAAGGTAGAGGCACTTGGGCTTCAAAGTCAGAGCATCCCTCTGGGCTGTTGAGACATGACCCTGGAAGAGTTGATGTATCTCTTCCAGTTTGTTTAGAATTACTACAAGAACAGCTATCAACCTTGTTGCTTTCTTTTCCCCAGAATCACATTTCATAATCTTTCTCTTTTAGGTTGTATTTGCAGTGTAGAAATAATCCAGACTGATGCCACTTTAACTGCCATGGCTCCATGCTACGGGATTCTGGCAATTGTAGTTTGTTGTGGCACCAGAGCCCTCTGGCAGAGAAAGCTAAATGTCTCACAAAACTACAAATCCCAGAGTTCCATAACATTGAGCCAAGGTAGTTAAAGTGGTGTGAGACTGGATTATTTCTGCAATGTGGATGTAGCCTTGGTCTTCAATTCTTCTGTACTCAGGGATTGCCGTATATTTAATTCTTGTTCCTCCCCCTCTATGCCTTGCCTTTTTTCCCCAAAACTGAGACTCACAGTCATTCTGTGTTTGTTGGTCTTCATGGTGTTGATCTTCCTCCTAATCTGTCTCATCTCCTTCATAAGGCTCAGTGTTTCACCTAAACTCAGAATGATTCTTTATAGCCACCTGGCACCTGAAAGGATATACATCTAGTCAGGCTATTGGTCTTCTCTCCTCTCCTTCCTTTTTCCAGCGTATTTAAGAAACAAAAGAAACCCCTTTTGTTGATGGGATTCAATTAATGATCTACAGGTCAGAAGGCATTAAAGAGATGTTTGAGTTTCTGCAGCAAGATTTGAGCCGTGCAACAGACAACTATTTTGTCGTAGGTCCCAGGCTGTGATATTTTCTGCATTTTGCCCAATACTTCCAGAGCAAAATGAGCCCTGGTATAACCTGGACATGTGAGGGTTCTTAAAATTTACATAAATAGAATAGCTTCTTTTAAGTGGTCAGAAGCGCCTGTTATCTTTTCTACCCAAGCCCCTGGTGGCTTCGCTTTTGGCCTGATGACTAAAGCCCTGCATTTTTCTTGCCTATAAAGTTCCTTGTGTGCTTGAACCAGCTCAAGAAACAGTTCATGCCATCAGATGGTGGCCTTCTTTCTTTAAAACAGAAGATGGTATGAGTGTGATGAAGCTTAGTGGGAAGACAAAGGTACGTGTTCTCATGAAGCATGATATCCAAACTCTTTTAAATAAGCAGAATTTTATCCATGTAATACTTCTCTGCTCCTCCAGGAGTTGGAGCTAAAGCATGAGCAGCATCAGAAGATTCTTCGCATCAAGACTGAGGAGATAGCAGCGTTCCAGAGGAAGCGTAGGAGTGGGAGCAATGACTCCATGATCAGTCTGGAGCAACAGCAGGTAAACGGCAGTGCATTATTTGCCTTCCAGCTTCAAATATCCCAAATAACATTCAAAACATAAGGAGAAAGGAGTCCTGGTGGCGCAGTGGCTAAATGCGAGTCCTGCAGCCACAAGTTTGTGAGTTTGATCCCAGGGGCTTCATGGCCCACTCAGCCTTGCATCCTTCCATAGGTCGCTAAAAGGAGTACCCAGCTTGTTAGGGGAAATTAGCTTACACATTGTAAACTGCTTAGGGAGTGCTTAGTTCACTTATAAGCAGTATAGAAATATAGTTGCTATTGCTATTGCTAAAGGAACATGAAAATTCATCTGAGTATTCATTCTCATTCAGTGATGGAAGCTATGCAGACCCACCCAAGGGTTGCCTCTTTGCTGAAGTAGGCTGGGTGGTTCTATAGTTGTTGTTGTAAACTAGCCAAACTTGATCAAGTGTTTCTGACTTCCCAAGATTCAGCAGTTCCAAGTCCTGGGCATGATCTAGTTTTAACCTTGTATGGTTTTTGTGGGTGGGTGGGTGGGAGGAGGAATTAATATATTTGTATATTAATCCAGCGTGGTGTAGTGGTTTGAGCACTGGGCAACTCTGGAGATCATGGTTTGATTCCCTGGTCAGCCATGGAAACCCACTGGGTGACCTTGAGTGAGTCCGACTCTCAACCCCAGAAAACCCCGATAGGGTCGCATTAGGGTCACTTTAAGCCAGAAACAACTTGAAGGTACAAATCAACAAATAGTATAAAGCATACCCGACAGATGGCCAAGCATACCCGACAGATGCGGATGGTGTTCTCATGGCAATGAGCACTGTTCAGCCGTCAAATGCCGCTTTTTATTTACTTAATGTTTGTGTCACAGTACAAATATTTTGTACCTTCACAATGCCAATTAAATCCATTTAGAATCATAGAGTTGGAAGAAACCACAAGGGCCATCCAGTCCAACCCCCTGCCATGCAGGAACTCCCAATCAAAGCATCCCCGACAGATGGCCATCCAGCCTCTGCTTAAAGACCTCCAAGGAAGGAGACTCCACCACCCTCTGAGGGAGTGTGTTCCACTGTTGAACAGCCCTTACTGTCAGGAAGTCCCTCCTAATGTTGAGGTGGAATCTCTTTTCCTGCAGTTTGCATCCATTGTTCCGCGTTCTAGTCTCTGGAGCAGCAGAAAACAAGCTTGCTCCCTCCTCAATATGACATCCTTTCAAATATTTAAACAGGGCTATCATATCATCTCTTAACCTTCTCTTCTCCAGGCTAAACATCCCCAGTTCCCTAAGGCATTCCTCATAGGACATGGTTTCCAGACCCTTCACCTTTTTAGTCACCCTCCTTTGGACACGCTCCAGTTTCTCCACATCCTTTTTGAATTGTGGTGCCCAGAACTGGACACAGTATTCCAGGTGGGGCCTGACCAAGGCAGAGTAGAGTGGCACTATTACTTCCCTTGATCTTCCTGAAGTAAGTGAGGGACTTGGTACCCACTGAAGATTACTGAACACACAGTCCCTTACATACAGTAGTCCTGCCTCTGAAGCCATTCCCAAACAGTCTTTATCCACCAAACCAAAGGAACATTCACAATAGGTCCAATGGTCTTATATGTCCTTCTGATTCCTGAGGCCAACTTTGCCACGGATGTTGTTTGAGTGGCTGACACAGGAGACAAATATTCACCCATAAACTTGATTCAAACTCTCTAATCTGCCTTTTCACCAGAAAATTGAGGAGCAGAAGAAGTGGTTGGACCTTGAGATGGATAAAATCCTTGAGCAGCGCCGTGCCTTGGATGAACTGGAAGATGAGCTGACCAAACGGGAAGCCATAGTCGCAAAAAAGGAAGCTCTCCTTCAGGAGAAGAATGGCCTTGAAAATAAGAGATTGCGTTCTAGTCAGGTGGGCTTTTGTATAAGTTTATGTGCTAATTATTAATAATATTCTCACTTTCATATAGCAAGGAGGGAATATATATCACAGAAATTGATCAGTTCATGTAGGACAGGACTTGGCAAAATGCAGCACTCCAGATGTTCCTGGACTGCAGCTCCCATCGGACCTTGGCAATGGTGAGGAATATTATGAATTGCAGTCCAATAATATTTGGAGGGCCACCTTGTTGTAGGAGGTGTTAGTATAAGGCATGTTTGAGGAGAAATGTTTAATATGGTGATTCACTGTAAGCAAGCAAACATGCTAGTAGATACTAACTGATTACTTAAAACATGCCAGGATTTCTTGTCCAGTTTGCACAGTGCAGGGCTGGGCAACTAGTAGATCCGGGAACTAGTTTTGACACATACACCCCACCTATGATGTCCAACATATTTGCCAAAAAAGATCCCCCCCCCCTGCAAACCTGGAAATTATCCAATTTTGACCACCCTTCCTGCTAGAAAAGCAGTCGGTGCTTTGTTCTAGCAAATGTTTCCCATTTCTGGAAGCTTCCAGGAGTGTGTCTTTGTTATTTACAACAAACATTGCTTTTCTAGAAATGGTGGAAATTTTGTGGGTGGAGGAGTCTTAGGGTCTTGCATTCTGCAAGTTCAAGTTCCCAAGTTCAGCATGGCATCTGAACCCATGGTTCCTCTGTTAATAGGCCAAAGTGGTTTGTCTTTTTCTTAGGCCCTAAATGATGACATACTGCGAGTGTCAAGCCGGTTGGAGTACCTGGAAAAAGAGCTTAGCCAAAAGAATGGGCAGCTTTGCCGCAGCAGTGCCCATGATCAGCAGCAGATCCGGCAAGAAATCAACAACTTGAGACAAGAAAAGGATCAGTTGCTGAAGCAAAGGCTGGAGATAGACAACAAGCTCCGCCAGGGCACCTTGCTTTCTCCAGAGGTTAGTAGGCAGCTTTTCTTCTTTTGGACATAGCTGATAGACTAGAAGCTAGTATTCCGGTGCTCTTTTTGTATTGTTCTTATAGTGTGTTTGGAAAACTGCAGAAGAAAATGATTCCTGGTATCAAATCATGATTTGCAATAAGGTATAGCACTTTTGAAGGTGTTTTACAATGAGAGCTGAGCCCATAGCGAATTTGAACTTGGGCTGTACCAGTCAGAAAGCTAATGAAGGACTGCACAATTGAATGCCAAACTGCACCAAAAACCAAGACTACAAAATTTTACTTCACAGGGAGAAATATTCTAGTTCAGCCCACCTGTTAGTTTTCTATGTCCAGGGACTCTTTTTCACAGGATAGTATTGATTTGTATATTCTGCCACATGAACTGGGAAGTATTTGTAAGCTGCTTTGATAGCCTAAATGACTGAAAAGTGGGGTATAAATAAAAAGTATTGTTGTTGTTGTTGTTGTTGTTGTTGTTGCAGTCCAGGAACAGTTTTACCGTGTGATGATCTGGCAAGGCTATATCCAGACTTGAAATCCTAAGCATGCAGACATGGAGATTAGTCTCACAAAAAACGGATGGGCTTTAGACATGTGGGAAAATGAGATAGCTGTATTATTATTATTATTAACCTTTATTTATATAGCGCTGTAGGTTTACACAGTGCTGTACATATAAACTTATAATTAGACGGTTCCCTGCCTCAGGCTTACAATCTAAAAGACACGACACAAAAGGAGAAGGGAAAGGTGATGGGGAAGGGTATCAGGTCCGGTGGTTCTTCTCTCCCTCTGTATGGGTTCTGTAGCCATTGTTTCAGTGACCCCTTATTGTAAGAGAGCCTGCAAGGAAAATTTGTTCTGATGCCTCCTTCGTCTTTAGTTTTAAAAAACCCCTTGCTTTAAGAACACATAATCAAAAGAGTTTTTAGAGCAAGGGAGCATTTAGGCAGGAAAATCCATTCTGTTACTTCAGAACTCCACTCCAACTTTCCTACCTTATTCTGCTGTATGCATGGACCTACATAAAAGCATTGAAGTCCTAAACATCCACACAATTTGTTTCAGAAATCCTGGAATTGCATCCAAAATAATAATAATAATAATAATAATAATAATAATAATATATATTTATTTATATATCCCGCCTCTGCTTATGGATCGAGGTGGGAGAACAGCAATAAAAGTCAATAATACGATATCAATATAAAATTCTAAAACCAACGATCTATCAAATTAATCAACAGCCAAAACCACAGTTACCACTTTCAGTATAGCATTTAAATCATGCAAGGGAGGAATTATTCTCTCAATCTATTAAAGTGGATCGGATGAATGAGCCCGCCAGAAGAGATCCGCCTTAAGAGCCTTCTTAAAGGCATCTAGGGTGTTGATGAGATGGATCTCTTCCGGGAGGTCATTCCAGAGTCTAGGTGCAGCAGCAGTGAACGTTTTGTCAAACATTGATCTTAGCCTGGTATTAGGACATTCTAATAAAAGCTTCCCAGATGTCCTGACAGTGCAGGGCAGATTGTGTAGGGAGAAGCGTTCCCTCAAGTAACTCAGGCCTAAGCCATGTAAGGCTTTAAAGGTAACAACCAACACTTTGTATTTTGTCTGGAAGCTGATTGGCACCCAGTGCAGTGATCTTAATACTGGAGTAATATGTTTGGATCTTGAATAAATATGATAGCCCTGTTTAAATATTTGAAGGGATGTCATATTGAGGAGGGAGCAAGCTTGTTTTCTGCTGCTGCAGAGACTAGAACAATGGATATAAATTGCAGGAAAAGAGATTCCACCTCAACATTAGGAGGAACTTCCTGACAGTAAGGGCTGTTCGACGGTGGAACACACTCCCTCGGAGCGTAGTGGAGTCTCCTTCCTTGGAGGTCTTTAAGCAGGGGCTGGATGGCCATCTGTCAGGGATGCTTTGATTTGGAGGTCCTGCATGGCAGGGGGTTGGACTAGATGGCCCTTGTGGTCTCTTCCAACTCAATGATTCTATGATTCTATGATTCTATGAAGTAGCAGTCAACAATCTGGCTACTGCATTTTGGATCAATTGAAGCTTCTGGACTTGATACAAAGGTAGCCGCATGTAGAGCGTGTTACAGAAGTCTAACCGAGAGGTTATCAGTGCATGTACGATTGTTTCAAGGTCCCTTTGGGTCAGGTAGGGGCACAGCTGGTGGATCAACCAAAGTTGATACCAAGCGCTCCTGGCCATTGCCTCCACCTGCAATGTTAGCTGTAGAGACGAGTCCAGGAGCACTCCCAAACTGGGAACTTTGTCCCTTAGGGGAAATATGACCCCGTCCAGGACTGATTGATCAATCTCCTTCCCTGGACCATTGAGACCTATTGCAAGTACCTCCATTTTCTCTGGAGTCAGCTTGAGCTTGTTTCCCCTCATCCAGCCCATTACTGACCCAAGGCAGGCATTCATAGGAGAGATACCATCCTTGGTCACTGCACCAGACAGAGACATAGAGAAATAGATTTGGGTGTCATCAGCATGTTGATAACACCACACTCCATGCCTCCGGATGACCTCTCCCAGCGGCTTCATATAAATGTTAAAAAGCATGGGAGACAGGATGGCACCCTGAGGGATGCCAGATGTCAGCTGTTTTACAAGAGCATCACCATCTGGAATCTGCTTGAGAGGTAGGAATGGAACCACTGAAGTACAGTGCCTCCGATGCCCAGTTCTCTCAGGCGTTCCAGAAGGATACTGTGGCCAACGGTATCGAATGCTGCTGAGATGTCCAAGAGCACCAGCAGGGTCACACTTCCCCTGTCGGTGCCCAGATGGAGGTAATTGACCAAGGCGACCAGGGCAGTCTCTGCTCCATATCCTGCCCTGAGGCCGGTTTGAATGGGTCCAGATAATCAGCTTCATCCAAGACAGCTTGGAGTTGAAAGGCAGCTGCCCTCTTTATCACCTTGCCCAAGAAATGTAACAGAGAGACCGGCCTGTAGTTATTTCTTAATAGGGAAATCCAGGGAGGGTTTTTTTCAAGAGTGGCTTAACCACTGCTTGCTTAAAGTTGTTAGGAAACTCTCCTCCCTAAGGGACGTATTAATTGTAATCCGTAACAATTTAGTTACCACGTCCCCTCCCTGGGCAGTCAACCAGTTTACTACATTTGTATTCCCTTTTTGCCGTATATGCTGATCTTACCTTCTACTTTGTGACTGCTATAAGTCTTTCAAAAAGAGACAACACTGGGAGCGGAGCAAAAGCTGTTTGTTCCTGGGATCTAAATGGAAGTTTATTGGCTTACTCAAACTGCTTTACAGTGTTTTTCAAATATAAGTTTACAAAACGTAAAACAAAGCTGCAGAGGTGTCTAGAAAATAGGTTCCTGAAGGGGGAGAGACGTTTTTATCTGCCTCCGGAAAGAAAATAAAAATGCAACAATCTAAACCGAGGAAGAATATTCCAGAGCTGTGACTGAAAAATCACAAAAGGAGCGTTGGTGAAATAATTAAGATTAGAGGCCAAGCCATCATGGAAACACATACCTTTCTTTCAAGTGGGAAAGCAAGGCTACTGTTAAAGGGAGAGAGCTATTCGTGACTGGCCTCCGTATTCCAAATGGGAGCCATACTCAACTATTTTAGGGTTATAAGGATGAATAATAGGTTGGGAATCCCTTCACCAAGCAGAAATACTCATTAAAACCTACACAGCTAAGCAGTATTCTTTCTTCATCTCGATGCAGGAAGAACGGATTCTTTTCCAGTTGGACGAAGCCATTGAGGCTCTAGATGCTGCCATCGAGTACAAAAATGAGTCGATCACCTGCAGGCAACGCGTCCTACGGTCCTCTGCCAGCCTTCTTTCCCAGTGCGAGATGAACCTCATGGCAAAACTGAGCTATCTCTCCTCCTCTGAGACAAGGGCACTGCTCTGCAAGTATTTTGATAAGGTGGGTTACAAACCTCCTCTGGAGGATGGGGGCATTTTAACTGTTTTTATGCCCAGGAGAGGGTTTTTAACGGGAGAATGAAGCCATTTTCTGGGCCTAAATTGCCCCAGGGAGAGAAAACCATGGTGAAAATGCCTCTCACACTCCCTTAAGAACATCAAAAAAATTGACCCTTGGGAGGCAGTAGGTGCTGTCTGTTTAAACTGTTTCAGTTCTAGTATGAGATGATGATGTGTTAGCAGCGGAGAGATCATGCCGAATGTCTTTTCCTTTGGTTTTGGCCAGGTGGTGACTCTTCGGGAGGATCAGCACCGACAACACATCGCCTTTTCAGAATTGGAAATGCAGCTGGAGGAACAGCTACAAATGGTGTTTTGGCTGGAAGTAGCACTGGAGCGTCAGCGCTTAGAGATGGACCGCCAGCTCACCCTTCAGCAGAAAGAGCACGAGCAGAACATTCAGCTTCTGCTCCAACAAAGTCGTGGTAAGAAAGGGCATTCAGGCATACCGTTCCAACTATTGGGCTTCTGTTAAAAGTTTCATGCAGACAGACTTTCCCAGCTTTGAATGATGTGTTTTGTTTTCTCTTCTCACAGAGCACATGGAGGAAGGACAGGCAAACAGCAGGCTCCAGTATCAAGGAAGGATCAAGGCAATGGAAAAGGAATTGGCCCAATACAAGTGGGTAAACCAAGAGCTGACCCAGAAACTGAGCATGGCCCAGTCTCAGGGACAAGGCAGATGTGATGGTAAGTCTCCAGCTATTCTGCCTTCGTCATCTTTGCTGCTGAAAATGGGCTCATACATTCTATATAGCAGTTTACATGGTTTAATCTGTGTTTGGAAGACAAAGTAGGATAGCTGTGGCCATAATGATATAGCAATACCCAGGAAAAATAGACTTATTAACTGTGGGCAGACACTGGTGAATGACACAGAAAAGGAGGGTAGAGCAAATGATGAGGTTTGGTAGTTACCACTTCTTAAAATTAATTACAACTGAGAAAAGAGCATAAAGCAAAGGCCTTGTAGAAATTGAGGAAATATGAAAAGAGCTTTGAAATCTTATCTTGTAAAGTACCTTCTGGTTAGAGAGTCATTGGTCCTCCAGCTGTTTTGTGGAACCTGCTGCAGTCATAACCTAGATTTTTCACTCTGCTCTGTATTTTATAAAATATATATTTCTATTTATTTATTTGTTTTGTAAGCATCGGGGGCTAAAGTTAAACTGATTTTAAGGTTTCCTTACTTAAATTGCACTTTCAGGTGTGCTGCTTTCCTGATCTCAAGTTATCATTTAAGCAGTAAAACTGAAAACTTATACGGTGCAATTGGCTGCTTGAACATTTGAAGAAAACACGAAAGCAGTTTCATCTGTTAATGAACATAATAAAAATATGTTTATAGTCTATATGAACACACCCCATTCATTTATTTCACATTTATGTTCTTTGTTACACTGTTCATTTAGATGTTGGTATTTTCCTGTTAAATAGTATTGACTGTGTATGTTTCTTCACTGGGTGTAAGCTATTCATACAGTCTATAATCATCATCTTTGTTATATTGTTTTTATGGCTGATACTCTCCCCTTCTGTTTGTGCTTGAACATGTGCACCGTACTAATGTATACCATTCATCCCATACAGGTACAGAAAAAATTGCACTTGCAGCTGGGGACAGACATGATTCACTTCGGATAGCCAATGACATAAATATCAATAGTGTTTTGGAGCCATGTTTGCAGATGGGGGCCTCTGAGAAAAGTCATAAACCTGGGGAGGAACTCAGAGACTTGGTCCATGCACCGCTACCACCCATCTGGAGGCGTTCCTCACTGTCTAGTGTCAACTCCTTAGTACCAGAAGACCTTCAACAGAAAGCATCGGACTACCTGCCCAGAGCAGGGCAGGCAAAGGAGGTGTCCCTACCACAAAGTCTAGTTCCACTTCTGAAATCCCACAAGGAGCTTCACAGGCCAGGGCTATCTTATCGTGACATTATTGATTTCAGGAAAAATCCACTCTAAATACCAACAGCTGCTCTTGCTCAGAATTTGGGAGAGAAAAATGTACAAAATGTGTTAATACAGACAAGCCCATCTACATGTAGTCACCCATGATTACTTAACTTAAGGTGCTAATGTCTCCTGGAAGGTAAGAAGCCTTTTCTATGAGCTGCTGTGATGGTTTTCCTTCTCCCCAGTATCTGCCTCTTTTTGCTAGAGAAGAAAGCAAGAGTTTCAAGAACTTTTTATGTACAGCGGGAGTCTATTTTCAGTTCTGATACCACTCATAGAAAAGATGCTTACCTCTGGCAGTAGACCCGCCTGACTTTGGAGTCTTTGTTGTATAAATATTTTCAATTCCATTTATATTGTTAATTTCTAATAAAGCAGAATAGCTTTTCTAAGTGAGCGTATTGTATATTCCCTTACACCGTGTCCAACACACTACAGTTTTTATCCTCTTTCTTCTGGTTTTCGTAAATATCCATTGGGAGCAGAACAGCATATGCTGATGATAATTAAAAGTAATACACAATAGAGTTTTGCAATAATGGCTTACAGCCCTTGAATGGATTTTGAAAACATAGTTGCAATGAAATAGATGAAAAATACGTGCAGAGAAGATGTGACGTTACTTCCTAGTTAGCACATAAAACAAGAGTCCCTAGAACGTGGCCAGAGCAAACAGAATAATCCCTTCAGTACCATTAAAAACAAACTACTTACTAAAGTGTATTAATTTATTTTACAAAAGCCATTTAAAAGTGGTATTTTTATTTGTTTCCCATAGTTGACATACAACCATGGAGAGGATCATGGGGTGGCCCCACTCTCTTTCAGAACTCTATAGTGTTGAGAGCAGCTTTTTGGCACGGCAGATAGGTCTCTTTTTCCTTGTTTTGGAAGGCAGAACTTTCTAATTGTGCACAAACCAGCTGTGAGTTCATGAGCAAGAGATGATCTGTGGTGGCTAGCAACAACAGCCTGATTTTAGACTTGATAGTTGTCTAAGACAGCTTTTCCAATTTGTTCAGAATGTTCTCAGCATCTTGTTCCACAGTTCAAGTGAGCAATCTTTTCCGGGAGTATGTCCTGGTGATAAAATGTTGTCTGGTGCTTGCACTGTGGAATGGAGATAAGTCTTCATTTGCACCTCCCAACACATCAGAGTCATCTCCTGTCAAGGGGACGATGTATGAAAAGTTATCAGTCAGAGTACAGAACAGAAAGGCAGGCAGAAAGCAGCTGGTTGGCTTAGCAAAAGAGAAAATTGGGTATCTGGGAAAGTAAGGAAGCAAATGGTTTAAACCTATGCAGCAACAGCTATTGCATCTAGTGTCTGGAAGCTGCTTGTGTGTTTTAACAGAGCAGTGTGGCTTAAGGGGAAGGACTACAACTGAGAAGAGATGGCTAGAAGTACAGCCATTGAATAGAGAGAGTAAACAGATAGTTTGTGTTGGCATTTAGCAGGGGAATTGGAGCAGTTGGCCTAGTGCTGAATTTCCATCTATGCTGGAGGAAGTGGCATGGGCAGTGAGAAAGCCGCTCCAGTGATCTGCAAAACCTATGCCATGATGGTTTTCCTGTCTGAGGACACTGAAAGCAACACTTGTATCCACAGAAAGTACAAACTAGTTTTCTTGCTGGAAGAGAAGTACAATGGACTATTCAAGGTTCAACGTATTGGGGTAGATGAAGAATTAACAGAGCAAAGCAAGATTCTCCTGGCAAGAGAGGCAGGGTATCACTGGAGAGGGGAGGAAGATGACCAAATGCAGGGCTCCAACCAGTCTGTAAAGCACACAATTTCTAGGTTCACTGTGTGCCTTTAGAAAGCTTTTATAAGAACGTAATACTCATATACAGGGAGTAAGTCTGTCTTATTTTGAACGGTTTCACTTCGGCATTTCTAATAGTGGGATTTTGTGCTCCCATGAGACAAGAGGCATTGCAACTGGTAGGGTCGCCCACGTCAGGCAGGCTTTTGCTAAGCAGCCAGACTGAATGTGCTGATGGGAAGAAGTTGTGTAAGGATGGTATTGGCAGAAGATCTCTCATGGACAATGACAGTGGTACTTCACCTAATTCTTGGTAGTACTGGTAAAAACACTTTTGAATGCCTTGCTGTGAAAACCCTATGATCACACAGTTTAATATGCAAGAGATAGTGTGTGCTCCCTTCCAGCTCTATGGTTTATGACAATGAGAACGGTTAGAGTAATCAGTGCAACGAAACAAAAGTCAAGAAGAGATTTCTTCCAGAATATTCAAAAAAACTTAAGGGAAAATTAAGCCAGTGGACACAGTGGTGGCATGACTCATTTTAAAAAAGACAATAAAGTGGCTGTAAGAAAAGAGAACTATAATACAGCGAAATTGATTCAATA
This sequence comes from Urosaurus nigricauda, assembly GCA_034509955.1. NCBI lineage: Eukaryota > Metazoa > Chordata > Lepidosauria > Squamata > Phrynosomatidae > Urosaurus > Urosaurus nigricauda. Next base: position 20,635,003 of record JAOEGL010000012.1, on the reverse strand, counting down.
AAGGAAGCCAAGACTCTGAGTATGCAAGACTTGTAGTTGCCTTATGAATAAGAGACCCATGAGTCCTAGTCATCGACAGCCCAGTGCAAGTCTTGCATACTTTTTGCTATTTGTCATAAACTTGGCAAAAATAAATAACAGTAATTGTTTTTACCAGTGGGGCATTTCCTCAGAGAAGTGGTGTGACCTTGATAAAGAAGTGGAGACTGAGTTAGTGCCCGAAGACCACTGACAGAGATTGCGCTCTTTCCTGAAGACTTGGGTGGAGTCAAGGCTGTGAAAAGTAAAAACAGGAGATTGAAAAAAAGAAATTAAGACATACTGCAACACTATTTAATGAGCACTGGTGGTTAAACAGGCTTTTTAAATCTATGTTAGCTTTGGGCATGACCAAGTGGATTACTAGCAAACTTGTAGCTCTGCAGATGAAGAAATACAATGCTTATCACCTAACCACTATTTATAGATGATGGACATGGAAATCTAACATAAGCAAAATAGTAAATGCTGTTACTAAGACTGTTTCTCCTAAGAAGGAAATTCTATAGAAGTGCCATATGTATATCTAATGTTTTCTCATGCAACTGGTTAAGACAGAGAAATAAGGCTGTCCAAAAACTAAGAGCAATCCTATACATATTTATTCAGAAATAAAACCCTTGAACTGAGCTCTAAAACAATAGAGCTCAAAAATATTTGGCCCATTCCCAGCCTTGAACAGAAAAACAATACTAACTGTTGATCCTAGACTGCTAGGGGAAAGACTTGGATTACAAAACCATTGGGACAAATCTGTCTTCTACTGTTACCCTATCATCATATACCATGTATGTTAATGATGCTCAGTAAATAATGAAAAGCTGAGTCTCCCTTATCCAAAATGTTTGGGATCAGAAGTATTTGGGATTTTGGAGTTGTTATTTTTTAGAATACTCCCATTTGCATATACATACATAAGTATCTTGGAGATGGGACCCAAGTCTAAGTACAAAATTCATTTATATTTCATGTACATCTTACACCCAAAGCCTAAAGGCAATTTTATAGAATATTTTAAATTTTAATTTGTGCATAAAACAAAGTCTGTGTACACTGAACCATCAGAAAGCAAAGGTATCACTATCTCAGCCACCCATATTTTTGGAACATTTTGGTTTTCAGAATTCCAGATAAGGGAGACTCAACCTATAATAGGAATAAGTAAATCGAAGTGGCATAGAATGAAATCCAGGCAGCATGCCACACGGTACAGTATACTATTGAAACTGAGCACTGATAAGTCAGTAGGGCTGGACAGTGGGGTAAATTTAGAGACAATACTTTTATTTCTCCTCAGTGCTATATTCCACTCCTCACCAAATATTACTTAAATTTCAAACCAAAAGTACCTGAGAAGACCTCTTCTTCCAGGATTGCCCTATTTGAGGACTCTGCCCCATTTCCCATGCTCAGCAGATCATCGGCGTAGACAGCTGCCCCTGGATTCTCTCTCTTTGGGCAGGACCTTTTTGCTTCCTGGTCCTTTTCCTCTTCTAAAAACATATTCTCAAAAGCTCTTTTCCTGGACTTTAGTTGAGATGTCTCTCTGCAAATGTTCTCCTCCTCACCGGGCTCTGTGTCACTGCAAGGGGACTCATCTTGAAGCCTACAAACACCTTCAAATTCAAATTCCCCCAGGTGCAATGCTTTCTTGCGACTTAAGAGCTCAGACGTTCTCATTCCTGCTGTATTATGTGCTGCCGTTTCCAAAGCGGCATCTGTGTGTCTCTCACTTTTCCTGCAGCCCACAGTTGCCTTTTTTCTTCGTGGCCAGTCTTTAATTGCTTCTGGAGTAACTTTTCCTTTATGTTTTGGAGAAGGTGTTGACGGGATGCCAACACTGCCTTGCAATGGGGAGCAAGTAGAGGAGGTGCAGCGCGTGGGAGTGTATGACTGGCATATGTAGGTCTGCCCACCACCCAACTTTCCTGGTGTACTGTGGGCAGAGCGAACACAGGGTGGGGAGATGGAGGCAGGTTCTAGTTTCCCTGAGTGCCTACCACAGCAAGTCGCAGAAAAATCCGGAACAGCAAGATCACTTGCTTCCTCTGCTTTGGGTTTCTCAGGCTCAACATGGGATGGCAGTTCCAGTGTTGACATGGAGGAAACTCTCTTGATTCGTAACTTTGGCAAGCCAGAAGCTTTCATCTCAAGCTCAACCTCATAGGTTGGTGGGCTAGTTATCGCAGGCACTTTATGAGTAGTCTTAGGGGCACTGGATGCTATCACCTTCTCAGAATTCCCTAGCCGTGCTTCAGCCTCTCGTTGTCTTCTATCCGGGGTGCAACGCAGTGCATAAGCACACGAACCAGACTTTGAGGCTGTCAGCAAAGAAGGCTGATTATGGGTGAAAGAATTTGGGAAGGGTGGTTGCTGCAAGCCTGTGGCCTTTTCTGCTAGAAATGCTCTACCATGTGAAGCCACTGGACCTTGATCTGCCTGAAGGCTACGTGCACAGGCTTTGTTCAATAGGGAGGAAATATTGAGGTGTTCCACTATGGCATCTGGGATAAGCTCATGGGTTTTAGTGGAGAACTCAGCAGACAGATGTCTATCTAAATCCTTCCTCTTATTTGGTGTCATAATTCTGTTTGTTTGTTTATGTTTCTCTCTCGAGAATGTGCTCTCTCTATGGTCCGGTCTACAAAATAGGTTGCTTTCATCAGAAAGACTGATGCTGCCCCTACCCTTATCCCCCTCATTCTCTCCATATAGATGTAAGTGTTCTTCAGACCTGCTGGAAGCAGATTCGAGGGCTTTCAGTGGAGAGATATCTGTGACATTTTGGGGTCTCAAAGGAGATTCCTTGGGTGTATGAGACAGCTCTCGAGTCCTGGCAGTTGGGACTGTGCATGTAACCACAGCATTTAAAGTCTGGTTAGGAGGAGGAGACTCTGCCTCAGGCAGCGATGGAGACTGAACAGGTACGGAAAAGGCCTCAGTAAGCTTGGCACTCTTTGGGCTTGGAGACAGTTCTGAAAGTGCACCTCCTAATTCTGTGGGCGCTACCTCCAACACCACAGAGTCCAACATGTGTGGCTTCGGATACATAACTCTTTCTGGCTCCAGAGATTGTTTCTGAGGAGATGCTGGAGAGGCTATTTTCTGGGCAACTCGCAAGGAACGCCTTGGAGACTGCAGTTGTGAAAATGACCTTTCCCTGGAATTTAATGGAATTTGAGGAACTGTTACAGAGAAAGTGCCTGCTGAATCACAACTGCTTGTAGGTGAAGCAAAAACGTCATCAAGAACCCCTTGTCTTTCTTGTTTTCCTAATGTTTGCATCTGTGGCACCTTGGACGGAGAAGGAAACATTTCCATTGGCAGTGCTGGATCATCTTCTTTCTTTTCAAAAGATTCAGGCAAGGACTTGCTCTTCTGTTTAGATGGGGAGAAAAGATTTCCCAAACTTTTAGCTGCTGTGTACTTTGGGGCAGGGCTTTTCTGAGTGGTCTGCTTTTGCTTCTCTTGAAGTCGAGGTGATCTTCTCAGGCCCTTGTTTGAGGGACTTACAAACCTCTGGGAAGACTGAACAGGAGTTTTTCTTGGTGTCTGTGGAAAGTAAGTGAAAACAGGTCACCACTTTGGTAACAGTGGTTCTCAACCTCTCATCCGCCAGGTGCTCTTAAACTCCCAGAAATTACAGAGTAGACAATGGCCAGTGATTCTGGAAGTCAAAGTACAAACATCTGGAGGACCAAAGGTTCAGAACCACTGGACCAGAAAATCAGGATAAATTTTGGTCTGATATTGGAGGTTATTCCCAGTTAGGAAACTAGCCAACTAAAATATCATGCATTTTAAGCTATACACTAGAAATGAGAGATTAAAATACAGGCAGGTGAATATGTAACACACTGAAATATCAAGATGACAACTTTACCTGATAAGCCGCAGACTCATCAAAGGCCAGGAGTTTTCTTTTTGTCCTGTGTGAATCTATCCCTCCCAAATTGAACTCCCCCAGAACTGCTCCAAAGAGAAGACTTTTGGGGGAATGGACAGCTTTTTTTACAGGAGGTGACGCCAAGCCTATTTAAAAAAAGGTATCCATTCAGACAGGAATGGTCAGGCAGTTCTCAAGGTGCTTAACATCTTCACTGGTTATGCATGCTTTCTGTTTCAAGTCCAAATATAGGGTGGTTTGGAGTACAGTTGAATTAATAATAAAAACTAATCACCAAATGACAGATCTAACATGTTGACAGAGACCCAAGGCAGGAAACTGGATCTTTACTAAACAGTGGCAGGGCAGTATATTTTTTTTGGGGAGGGGGGGAGAGGAAAGTGACAAACAGGGAGTGCTTAATCCTCTCTTCAAATGCAGCAAACTATTCAGAAGCCTAGGATATTGGGGAAGGGACAAGAACGGTCATGTAAGGGAAACTTCTCCCTGCTTGAACCTTCTTCTAATCAGACTGCTTTACCGCTGGGTCGAATGGCCTACATAACCATTAAAAGAGACTGCTAAGAGACATCTGAGTGGTAGCTAACAGGTTCGTGTGTCCCTTTGCATCCCAGTCCTCACATCAAATCCTCGATTCTTAGATAACTGTACCACTCTGAACACATCAAATCCCATCTGTTTTCAGAAGCTAAGTAGGGTTGGACTTGATCTGTAGCTGAAGTGCCACTAAGGAATATCAGGGACCACAAGTGGAGCTATTTGAAACCCTTGAGAGCTGCTGGAGGTCAGCATTGACAACACTGAGTTAATTGAACCAATGATCTGAAAGCACTGTAAGTTTCTAACATTCTTATATTGAATGCCAGTATATGAAAGAAGGGATGCAATACACTAATCGTAGCTCATTTTGTGACGTTTTGACTTGCTTACTAAGTCAAAACGGAGGCAGCTGAGTCAGAAATGACCCAGTATTGTACCTGCAAACATTAAGGCAGTCCAGACTAGAAACTATTTATTTTTGCCTAGAAAATATTTCCTGATGGAGAAAATATGAGGGAGAGGGAATAGCTAGCACAGTGGTTCTCGGCCTTTGGTCCTTTAGCTGTTCTGGACTTGAACTTACCAAGAGCCCCAGGAGAATCAAAGGCCAAAATCTAGCATATCTGGATTAATAATGACTGTGTCTGGTTAAAACAACGCAAGTGCCTTCAATCCTTGAAACTAAAAAGCAAACAAAAGCAAACACTTTGATACCTATTACGTTTTCTTGATCATCTGAAGCTCCGAGATGTACGGAATCCATTTGTTGTATGGTCCTCTTACTAGGTTGTAAAGAGTGGAAGGAGCCAGAGAAGGTTCTATCCAGCGATAGCTTCTTGATCCGTGGGCTTCTTCTTAATGTACCTTTGAGAAAGTCAGAATTGGGGGTGGGGGGGGGGGAGATCAAAGCTGGCTCATACACATAATATGAATTTGTATCAATACAAAAGAAAGCGAGTTTTAGAGTCTTGATTCACTGAACAAAACAGTAAGGACAGAGACTGAATGATGGGAATAGCTGCAGCTCTCTACCCGCTATGATTTTTTTTCCTGAAAACCATTCCCCGCAAGAGAGGATGGACCTCACTGGGGGGTGGGGGAAGAGGTTTATTATACCAAGTTTACACAAGAGTATGGTGACAATCCACAACCTTGATGAAGACTGAAAAACTACTGGAAATCAAGGAAGGAAGTGTTGAGTTTTGAACTCCACTTTTGCTGGCCTTCTATTACTGTATATCAAAACCTAATTTTGACATCCATGATTTTTTTCTTTATATTATTCCATTCTTCCTCCAATGAGCAGAGCAAATTACATAAAAACGTGTGTGTTCAAAATAGCTCAGTGCACACAGTCTTAGCCTTCTCCTCCTTACTTAAAGTAGGCTTAACTACAAAGGGAAATGGGGCTACAGCCCATCTTACAAAACTGCAGTAATCATGTAATTATAATAACTTATCTTTCTGCCAAATAAGAGAAGTTGCTTGATTAATGAAGTTTTCTTTGCATATAAAAAAGGCTACTAGTGGAGTCATAATGGCTACACACTAGCTCTAGTGCAGTATGGCCTAGGACCAGGGAGACTTGGACTGAAATGCCCAGAAGCATAAAGCTCACTGGTGAACTTGAAACAGTCACTTTATCTTGGTCCACCTGCATTGCAAAGATATTGAGAAGATAAAATGGGCATGGAAATGGGGAGAACCATGTAAACTGTCCAGAGGTCTTTGCAGGAAACATTAGGGGAGGAAATGTAGTCGTGATGCTCCCCAATCAAAGAGAATTTCAATTATACTCAAAATGACCTAGTCATGCAAACTTGCCAGATAAAACTGCATTAGTTCAATACGTACAGGTTATGCTTTTTTCAGGAGATTCTTCTACAATTCTAACATCAGATCCAGGATCAGAACACCTGTGAAGAAGAGTGCTTTAAACTCAGCAGAATGGTAACAGTATCATGTTACAGAAAGATATGCAAGTTTATTTTCAGCCAAACTAGTATCTGTAAGCATATCTATAAAGGGTACTTTTACTTACCGGCCTTTAATCTGCTTGTGTAGCAGCCTCCTGGAGATCTGTTTGTGTACTGGGGTTTCTGCCACCATTTTGGTCAGCAGCTTTTGATTATCTGGAAGAGAACAAAGCTTATGATTTGTACAGCAGTAGGCCTGCTCTGGATGAACTAAGATGTACTTGACCATGGCGGAGTGGTTAAATGCCACTACTGCAGCCACAAGGTTGTGAGTTCGATCCCAGGGCTCCAAGGTTGACTCAGCCTTCCATCCTTTCGTACGTTGGTAAAATGGGTACCTCAGCTTGTTGGGGGCAATCAGCTTACAGACTGGAAACTGCTTAGAGAATGCTGAGTTTACTGATAAGTGGTATAGAAATTTATATGTTATTGCTTTTGCTGTTGACCATGTGGTGTTTGGCCCATGTTTAACAAGCAAGTGCTCCTTCAGAATTAATTTTGCACTTTAAACTGCGTTTGCTCTCCTTTGTTGCAAAATACATCTCAACACTGAGAAGAGATCAAGCTTTCCTATCACATGGTTGTCAAAAATAATTTGATTGCTCTAAGGTGAAAGCAGGGTATCCTCTTTCCTAATTTCATACCAAGACAGAAGGAAGGGGACGGGTCATGCTCTCCTCTAAACTGTAAACCCATTTCTTTGGGGCTGCTTTGTTTCCTTTCTACGCTAATTTACATACTTGTTTCTACCATAGCTCTACACTCACTCATTTCCATCTTCTGTTCTTTCCCTCTCATTTCTCACCCATCCTAGTTTTAGAAAAAACAACTCAAGATGTGTATGGCAGGGAATCTTCCACATCCCTTATGAGATTTTTAGGCCAAGATCTCAGTCAGAAATCTAGTGAAGAATTTATTTGGATAGGAAGTTGCAAACAACCATAGGATATGAAGCATCTTGCCAGAGGCTCATGATGATTTCCAGCCCTTTATACATATCACACATCCACATTCCCACCCCGTAGCCCTCATTTATAACCATTAATTCCCCTCAGAATTTGAAACTGTAGAACTGATATATTACATGAAGAGGTTTTTTTGTGGAACAAATTTAGGTTATTCAGCTTCACCTGGAAAGCAGTGAATGCAGCTGTTTGGAAGTAAAGAACAATCCATATAGATGGAAGAATTACGCGAAAGATTAGTCCTAGCAGCAATACTCATTTAAACAATCAGATATTCCATTAAGACTTCTCTCACCTCTAGGGTTCTCATTAGAATGGCTGTGTTTGCGTTTTAGGCCTTCCAAAGCAGATACTGACTGACTTCGAGAAATTTTGGTAAGAGATCTTTTGCTTGGAGAAAGGATTTTTTCATTGAAGAGGTTTCTTCGAACCTTTGTTACTTCTGAAAGCCACAGAAAAACGAAGAAAAGATTTGTTTTTGAACTAAAAGAAGGCAACACTTACAAACTGAGGAAAGAAAGATCTTGATTTAAAAGTCAATTGTTTCTAAGAACAATTCTACTAAAAAGAACCACTATATTTTATTTACATCCAACTAGTGTTAAAATAGTCTAACATTTTTCTTAAAAACAACAACAACAACAAACAGGCAACATGGAGAACTAAAAGTAAGACATAAATTTTAGAAGCAGAACCTGCAATATTTCCATTGAATTCTACATTTTGTAGAATGTAACGGGAATGTCATCATTAAAAATGAAAGCATGTTCTGATTCTATTCATAGATATTAGGTGTATGTGAGGGTATGTGTGTTATATGAGGGTCTAAATATCCTAAAGGGACCAGATCCCATCTGATCTTGGAAGCTAAACAGGGTCATCTCTGATTAGTACTTGGATGGGAGACTGTCAACAAATACCAGCTGCTGTAGGCTATATTTCCAAGGAAGGCAATAGGAAAGTATCTGTGGGTCACTTAAAAAACCCTATGAAATTCATGGGATCGCCATAGGTCGATAGGTGACTTGAAGGAACATACACACACACAGAGGGATATTTGAGAGGAACCCAAGTTTTATATAATTCCTAGTACTGGATTACATCCAACCCCCTAAGGTTTGGATTAAAAAAACAACAACAATTGGATAAGTCCAATGGTCTCCACCTCTTCCAATTAGTTTTACCATTTCTCCTGGGGTCCACTAATTAAGCTTGATGAAATGAAAAGTACAGCAATCTGATCCTGAGAAAAGACTCAATGGGGCTTTCTAGATTGGCAGGAAAGTGTGACATGAAGTTGCCTTTTCCTTAATGCTTTAGATGGAGCTGCACTGTTCCGCAGTTTTTAAAAAAGAAGCTGAGAAAACCAACACCTTTTTAAAGGCGCTTCTTCTCCCCTAAAATGCAAAAAAAGCGTTTTCATGGCACACTTTCCCTTTTTTTCATCTAAAGGCTAGAGTTTCATGCAGCCATGAACACACTTCTTTTTGCCAATCTAGAATAGGCCAATGTTATGACTACCCTTGGTATCTTCCTAGTTCTAGAAAGTTACCGCTACTTAACTCTCTGCTTAGGAGAAGAGGCCCACCTTGTACTCCCATTTTCTGTGGCGCTGGTGCTGACTTCACATCAAGGGAGGCATGAGAGTTGTCCTGAATAATTAGAATACAGTATTAGAAATATTTCAACGTCACATCCATTTATACACTTCAATTGAAACGCTCACTCTGGGAACTGGAAGCCATTGACAGTAAATCAAATAAGCACATCTTTGTTCCATGGAAATGTGTTTAACGCTACAATTTCAAAAAGAGGTATATTTATGCAGCAGGTGGGCTCACAAGCATAGGAATTTTAAGGCTGATGAACACATTTTCCTGCAAGGATTCACCTACTTTAGTTTTTGAAGGAAGTCATACAACCTATTTGTCCCCTCCCCCCCCCCCCAAAAAAAAATAAATTTTAAAAAAATTACTTTTCTGGTACGGTTCTTTGGTACTTGAGGAATCTCTATTTGGCGAAAGTTCTGTGATATTTCCGTCACACTACGGTGTCTGGCTAGTGTATTCTTTCTAGAAGGACAAAAAACAAAAACAAAAGACCTCTCTTAAGCAAACCATAATTACATTTCATCCATGATTTTAAGAAAGCTGGGCTTAAGTGTGAAACAAGCTTGATTATTTTCATCAATTTACAGCTGTGGATAAGTACTGGATACGCACACCCTTGAGTTTATTTATTGGCTGTGTTGCTCACTACCTGGATATCCAATAGGATGGAAGGCGGTATATACATCTTTGAATTTAAATAAATAAATCTGTACCACTCTAATCCAACTGTGACATTATTAAATTCTTTGAATAAATTAATCTACACCATTGTCTAATTTTAGTTCAGTGTTGTTTGCTTCCTTCCCTGAAATACATTAACCTTTTCTTGGCAGATCTGGTGCGCAGTTCTTCCAGCTGCTCTGCCTCAGTACTCAATGAAGCTGTTCTGGAAACTGGAACAGATGATGTGGAAGTGTGAAGGGATGGGTTTTGGCTCTCCTGACTCATCGAGTCATCACTGAAGAAGTCTGCCGGAAGAACAGAGGCCAGCTTTGGAGGAATCTGTGTTCCCAGGCTATAATACAAATTCCCAAGGATCTTTGGCACAGTTTCCATATACCTAGACAAAACAAGAGTGTGCATTAGACGTTTTACTACCAAGAACTCTAACCACTTTGCGATTTCATTACTAGATTACAATTAAACTAATGTTATGCTCACTATTTATCTAGAGCTGAGCAGATAGGCTAGGATAGCACAGCCCGAGCCCAAACTATTCTGGCCCGGGTGCTCTTTCTGGTCAGTGTGGGGATGGGCAGGTGTTTACATGCTTGTCCCTGAAACACCCTGGTACCCACTACCAGTGTGCGCACCTTACTTATCACACTGTAGCGCCTACTTGAGAAGCCCTATCGCCACATCTGATGAGGAAACAGGGCACCTGGCTCCACCAATGGGTCCAGTCACCCAATTTCCACATCAGACATGGAGACAGGGGGCTTCTCAGTAGGAGCTAAGGCACAGCAAGTTAAGGAGCATAGGGGGCTGTTTAAAGTTTCCAGACAACTCTGTTGCAAACCAGGAGTCAAATTGATCCAGGGTAAAAGCTGGTTACCCTGGGCTTGGGGCAGATTCACCAGATCTGCATCTGGTCTGTCAGGATCTGCCCCAACCCTGCCCCCAGGGTTTTGACATGTGTTATCCATACAGGGCAATGGAAGACCAGGGGAAATACAGACCTTTTGGCCCATGCAGACAATCCCCAAAGTGATGATGGTTGTGTATTTATTCTGGAAATCATACAAGACTTACATAAATTTAACACCAAAATCATGTTAATTTATTACTTAGTGCCTTTGCATACTACCACCCCAACTCTCCAGTCTCTAGTAAATCTAACAGAGCTGTGCTTGCCGACTGGGGGATTTTGCCTAAGCCAAAAGCTTTTGCACAACTAAGTATTCAGGCAAACAGCTGTGATGCAAACTGTGCTTTCAGTAAACCAACAATACACATGATTACTCAAAAATAAATCCAAGTGAACCTACTAAAAATGCCTATGTAGAACTGAAAATGTTCTAAAAGATCTGAGTGTGATGATTTTTGATAAGTGTGAGATTTTTAAGATGCCAAATAATACAAGATATTACTATTACTATAATAACAAACAACAGTTACAATTTGCTGCCTGGACAGTATTTTACAACTTTTGAAAATGTACAAAAAGATGCCAAATTAGTTTGTGTCAAGTTGGAGCAAAATCAAAATTTAATCGGAAGCATTTCCAGCTATAAAGAGACCAACATATATCAAACACTGTTCAATTTCCTCGTTATAACAAACATTGTAATCCTTCTGCCCACGTTTCTTTGAAAACACAACAACATGCTACTGCCTGAAAGCACTTACATGTCTACAACTTCTTCCAAAAACCTGGTGAGGTATCCTGGGTCTTTAGTCAAGCACAGAATCCTCAACATGTCTGTCATCTGCAAGAAAGATTAATGGATTAAATTAGAGAAAATTAGTTAAAAGGTCAGTGGCTCATAGCTCAACCTTCTCAAATCTGTTTTTCCCAGATGTGTTGGACTGCAATTCCCATCATTTCTAGCTACCCCCATCCTAAGTAGGAATGATTTCAGCTAATCCTTCCATGTCAGTATAAACTGTTCAGTAGTTTAACAGACTATCTTAGGCCTGAAACACACGGGTCAAAAGACGCAGATTCTGGCGTTTGGGGCATATTGTTCAGGTGATGCACACCCTGAACACAGCCAGAAGCCGCACCAATGCCACACTATCCAGAAAGAACTGGGCCAAGAAGGAATGGATAGGATCTTCACCTTCTGGTAGCCAGGTTCAGGACTGTGGTTACTGCGGCCCCAGCACAATCAACACTAGTGCAGCCACACACTACTCTTTCAGGTCCTTCTGTTTCAAGCCTCAGAGAGTGATGGGCCTCTCCTGCAGTTGAGTTTTTCAGCAGTGGTTGGATCACTGTCTTTCAAGGATAGTTTAGATACATCAGCAGGGGCTTGGACTATAATACCTATGCATTCCCCTTCATCTCTATGATGAACCCATCTGGAAAGCAATTGATTAGGGACAACAGTTGTGGTTGCTGCTAGGAAGCAAAGCATCATTTTTCAGATTTAAAATTTCATTTACTGTTTCTGGAACCCAAGGCTAATTGCTCTACCTCTTCAACAAGCTGCTCCATTCCATCTGTGTCATTTTGTAAAGAAGGGCACTGGAGGCATGTTTCCAGGCGCAAGTACACCTGAAGCTGGCACCTGTTAAAAAGGAAAGAGGGAAGTAGAGTTAATGTAATACCATTTCCTCAGAATAGCAGCAGCTGCATGGAGGGAGCTAGAACACCAGAAGAATGGATTCTGAGAAACATTCCCTTCCACCACCACCACCTTTACTTTGCTACTTTGGCACCCATTACCATATGGGGAAGTGAATCCAAAACTACTGCTTTGCATCATTAAGAAATAATATTCTGGATTTAACATGATGGCAAGTTCATCTTCCTATTGTTCCTGAATAAAATTAAAAATGGTAACACTTAAGCAACATATTTCATATTCATCAGAGCAAACTATTCCTCATACTCTTTGACTTTCACTTCCTTATCAGGTTCACTGCCAAGTTGTTGACGGAGTGCTTTGCTGGTCTTCAACAGACTGCTTTGGATTGTATCCATAAAGGCGGCCTGCAGAAACAAAATCACAGAAAATGTAACATGCTGCTGTCTAAACAAAGGTAACAATTCCAAAAATAATCTGCTTGCAAGGTACAGCAAAATATGAGATGACAAGCAGTGTCAACAAGATACTAAAAAACCAACACAATTAAGACTCAACGTCTTTCTTTCTCTTTCTGAAAAACTCACAAACAAGCAAAAGTTTTATCAGAGGAACATACTGTGTGTTCAGTAATAAATCCCTCACCAGCAGAGAGGAGTATTTACAGAAAGTAAATATTAGGTATTCATATTTAGTTTCCCAGAGCCTGATTTTGCCTTCCATTGAGATTTAGGAGGAAACTATGTTCAGACCCTTTGTGTCTGTAGACACAGCTTCCAAAAAAAAAAGGAAAACTTAATGTACACCTTCTTATCCTCTACAAGTGACTTGAGCTGATGAGCACTGAAAAGTTTAAAGTCAAAATATAACCAGTGGAAACAAGTTTCTTTCAGAAGGGAATGAAAAACAGGGACAGAGTGGAGGTGGAATGGTGTGTGGAGTCAAAGGCTTTCATGGCCGGCATCCATAGTTTTTTGTGGAGCTTTCAGGCTATGACGGATTCCCAGCAGACAATGAGCACCAGTTAGCAGACATTAATCTTTGTTTGCATATCCTCCCACCCTGAGGACTGCCATTAGCAACAGAACAATACATTTGCAAATGACTCCTTCCTTCCCAGGGTCATATAGGATATATATCTCCAATCCTTTTTCCAGGCTATCATTCTCTGAAGATGCCAGCCACAGCGAAACGTCCAAAAGGAACTCTTCTAGAACATGGCCACATAGCCCAAAAGCTCCACAAAAAACTGTGGAATGGTGTATTCTTCAAAACAGCAAGAATGGCTGCAACATTTTGTTACAAGCTCCTTCTCCTGTAACAGCAAGCTCAGTATATAAATCTACTTTGTGAATTGCCCACATGGCAAAACACTGCAATTATGATGTGTGTGGGACAATACTGATAACCTGAGCGGGCATGCCATGCTGAAAAGATTTTGCAGTGAATAAAATGATACGGTTTAGATTGACTGAGCTCACAGATAACACAGATTCTCATTACAGATGCAGCACAATATAATACACACTGATAATATTGCTATTGTGCGTCAAGTGCAGTTGTAAGTGAGAACTATCTCCTATTTTGGTTCCTGCAAGGAGAAGTTCCATATTCTAACAATTTTGGGAAAGGAGTGAAGAGTGAAGAGACGCAGAGGAGCAATGAAGTAACTAAAAAAAAAATAAATCATAATAAAAATAAATAAATATTACATTTAAATTAAATTAAACTAAAATTTGTTTAAGAATTTGCCTCTTGAAATGTGTGTTTTTAAAAAAAAAACAATGGAAATGGTTAGTGTTGCAAACACGCATCTCTATCTACCCTACCTTATTTGATTTTTGAAATATATTAACAGCTGCCACCATGTCCTGGGCATGTGTAAACAGGTTTTCTCCATCAATCACAGCCTTCTCATAGTTTGTTGTTATATAGGAAAGCATCTCTTCCTCAGTTGTAAACTCTGTAAAAGCAGGACATACAGATTAACTGCAAAAGCATGTATTTGGCATGAAGACGTCATGAAATCCTGCTCCCTCCCCTTCCCTCCCCTGTGGTATCAAACTGGATTATTTCTGAATTGTGGATGCAACCAGTATCTCACATAACAGAGCAGTATCTTCTGCTTCTTAAATCAGTGTTGCACATTCTTCTCTTTAGATAGCCTTTCAAAATTCATTAATTTCCCTGTAAAATCTTTCCCCTTCATGCTCCAAGTATTTGATAGGCGGAGGCACCACGTACCTATCTTGCGCTTCACTATTTTACCCCTTCCTTCTACATTATCATCCAATCGTCTTGACAACAGCCTTTGGGAAACCCTTTCACTGACTGAGGGCTCTCCATCTGGATGGAACTTTTGAGCCTTTACGTTCAGCCTAGCAACGTTCAGCATCTGAAGGGAACGAGGCATGGTTTTCATTTTCTGCCTAACAGGGGTCCGAGGAGCTTTGCCTGCATAAATAAAAAAAACATAACAGTTTGGAATCAAAAGTTTTCACCTCATTTCCATGACCATGGCAACACAGCCAGATGCTTCTCCACCCCTTCCACCAATGGCCACAATGGCAAATCTTGGAGTGGATGGGCTTTGATCCTTGCACGGGGAGAAAGAAAACAACAACAACAGACATATCCAGGCATACAACTTATGTTTACATGTGTTGCTAAAGGTTGATGGCTGACATTATAACATTACATACAAATATGCTGATACTTCTACTAACTGAAGTGCTGGCTCCCAACTCCAACATTTTTTCAAAATAAAAAATAAAATTACCGAAATCTCTTCATTGCAGCTTCCTACATGTCGACCACTTTCCATTTTTATCTATCTGTCTGTAAAGTGCCAATCCAGCACAGGTGTTAGCAAGAGTTAAACCAATTACAGAAAGCCACCAGTCAACAGACCAATGGCATAACGTGAGCAAATGGGAGACAGATATATTTCAAAGACAGCAGAGTTTTAAAGTACAGGAGATGACTGGTATGCAACTTGGATGAGAAAAAAAAAATCACAGTGTGCCTACATCTCTTTCTGCGATCTTGCTGATGTGAGGTAGCAGACTGTTCTGAGGCTTTCCTCTGGTAAAATTCTGACAACCACTGTGTCAACTCCACTTCCGGTTTAGGAGCCTCCCCTTCCTCTGTAGCAGAATCTACCTGTAGCAACCTGTATGAGAAAGACGCCTATCAGAATAATAATCGAACAAAATAGAAGAGAATTTTGTTGTTTCCCCACGGTAGGTAAGAGCTTGCAACATCTAGCATGTCTAGCTGCTAGCAAAAATTTCTCCCCCATGGCTTTTAAGGCTAGGGATGTACAAGTAATATCCTCAGCCCTGTCTTTGACTATTCCAGTTTGTTGTATTACAACAACATGGAAGTGAAATGGATTTAACTGGCATTGTGAAGGTGCAAGATATTTGTACTGTGACACAAACATTAAGTAAATAAAAAGTGGCACTTGATGGCTGAACAGTGTTTATTGCCATGAGAACATCATCCCCATTATAAAGCATTGTGGTACCAACATCATATTGAGAGGATGCTCTTGCTCAGCAGGGCATAGGAAACTGGCCAGAATCGAGGGCAAGTGGATGGAGTCTAGAGGATAGGTGCATTCTGGAGGAAAACCTGTTTCAGATTGTGAGGGACCTAGGACCAAGGTGGAGGATCACCTTCCAGCAGGACAAATTACTCTAGACCAACAGCCAAAGCAGCACTGGAATGGTTCACAAACAAGAATCCAATTTTTTAAAAATGGCCTAGTTAAAGCCCAGACCTCATACTTGAAACTGCTTGTTTGCCAACAGTTGTCATCTGAATTGACAGACCTGAAACAAAGTTGCCAAGAATGGCCATAAATTGCAATGTGCAGATACACCAGGCCAATACAAACTTGCATAAGAGGATTTGCAGGTGTAATTGCTGCAAAGGATATTCAACTAAGTATTGACTCAGCCAGCAAATATTTATGCAATCTTCAAGTGCCTTTTCGTTTTGGCTGCTTATGTTTGTGCCAAATTACAAATATTTTGTATCTTCACAGTGTTGAGTATCGGGTATACATCAAGTGGCAACAAGATCAATTAAATCAATTGCAATTCAGTTTTCTGACACAACAAAATATGGAAAAGTCAAAGGGGTGGTGGTCAATGCTTCTGCAAGGGAACGTAACAAGGTCATTGTCAAGAACTGTTCCATGTACTTTGATCCCTTTGCTTTGTCTGGTTTCCTTCACTCAACTTTAAGGGATGACGAACATATAGTTCTCCAGACATTGTCAGAATCCATCAGCTCCAGCCAGCATAGCCAGCGATGCGGAATGATACGAATTGCTGTGCAACAACATCTGAAATATCATAGATTCCCTTTCCCTACTTTAAGAAATGCTTAAGATTTTTCAACCCTCTGTGCAAGTTTACATCAACTTAAATTGGAAAGACTATTTAGAGAAAATGCTATTAGAATCTTATCTTATTCAACTATATTGTTATTAAGCTCCAGCATTCTGAATCCTAAATTGGCCCTTCTCGATATCAGACTTAATTTGAGCTTCTGGAAAAAGGGAATTACCTGAATGACTCCATCAAGTGTGAACTTGCTCCAGAGAGATTTGATAAAGAGTACCAGCCTTCCATCACTGCAGGACTCCAGGGTGATGTGCGGGATAGCTCCTGCTGGACCCACTCAGGAAATAAAGTTTCTTCTAGACATTTTACAACCAAAACAAAAAAACAGAAAGAAATAGTAAGTAATTACCACCAGATGTAGTTTGGGAAGCTGACTCAAACTTACGGATATCTGCTAAAAAGTAAATCCTATTGAATTCAGTAAATATTACATAGAGAGGAACTTTCAGATCATACGACAGTACCTATAGTAAAATTACTCATTCAGGCAACCAACGGTTCAAATCAAGGCACTAGAAACATTCCATTAAGTTTAATTCTCATAACTGCTTTTGTTCTGCAGTAAAAGGGCATTAGTACATTAGTTAACCCAGGGGTTTCTTGAAAGCTTATTAGGGATTTTCAAATTAGAGATAAGAAATGGCAGAAAAACTTTACAGACCACTCTCTGTCTCATCATGTCCAGTCCTCTCTCGCAATTTGCAGCAGAGTTTCAGGTATATTTAAAGTCACACTCTCAAATCAAGCAGGGCAACAAAGAAATCCAGTAGACCGGGATACTGCCCATGCAAACACTAAACCTTAAAACTCCATCTAAACCTATATGGATGAATTGCAAGATGGATTTCCTGAACAAATATGAGATGCACAGTTTTAAACCAACGATCAAACAAACTTACCAGAACTTTCTGTATATTTTTTTTCCAAGCCATCACAACCTTGATCAAGCACATTGCATATGATTTCTGGGAGGCTGAAGCTATCATCTTTGGTGATGTTCCCCTCCCCAGTTGTCTGAAGGAGGAATCTCTCCACCTCAGAAGCTTGATCAACACAGAGAAGAGACAGTACTGCTGTAGAGTTAGAGATGGGGGAGAAAATCCCAGTGCAAGGAGAACAGGCTCCAAATGGAGAAACTTCAGCAACCTTGCAAAGAAAAGAGAGTGAGAGCACATGCAGTCAAGATAGGGAAACCAATCCCACCTCAATGAAGCAGCATTATTTGTTTAGGGAGAGTAAGGCACTCAGAGACAAAATGGGAGTGTCTAGGCACATGTTTACTACAAAGACAGGCCAAATGAGCTCATGGGACATATTTCCTATACATACATAAGACAACAGCCTATATATTCCTTAAGTATAAATGCCCACTAAATTCATTGTCAGTAGTAATAACAATAATATAAAAGCAGTAACAGTATGAGTAATAACAGTACTATGACAATAGTCAACAAAACTATCAATTTCTGTATAAAGACAAGTCGGGTACTACTGGGTCTTTGACAACTGCCTTGCAGAGACTGCTTAGTTCAGTATGAAACTGTATATAAATGAAGCTGCTATTTATCTCTGTTTTTTGTTTTGGTTGTAAAATGTCTAGAAGAAACTAGACAGGCTCATATGCTTTCCACTGCCTCCAGAGTAGCTGTTAGGAGAAGTCCAGAAGTGTTCCTTTCAATTTTTGCTTAATCACTGCTTAATCAATGTGGTTAAGTTACGTCAGCTCATCTTAAGCAAACCATAATTAACATGGATCAGTTCATTGCTCTGGACAATCTGACAAGCAATAGTTAAGTGGAAACAAAAGTGCAAGCCATCACATTAAACAATATTTAGTATGATTTTCAAACCACAAGCAACGTTGCTTAGAACAGAGGTGGGGAACCTGCAGCCATCTAGATGTTGTTGGGACTATAATTCCCATCAGCCATGACCAATGTCCATGCTGATGGGAAGTGGAGATGAAGCACATCTTGATTACTGAATGATGCTAAAGCATCCAAGGAAGATTTTTATGCCTGTAACTGAGCAAGTCTGGTTAGTCTGGAAGATCCCATGGAAAACATCTCCATGTACTACTGAGCTCTTGATGAGGATGGGCCATAAATGAAAGAAATGAATAGCTACAAGAAGCTTGTTAATTCTTGGTAACCCCCATGATAGGGTCGCCGTAGGGTCATGATAAGTCAGAAATGACTCGAAAACACAATAACAACAAAATAAGACTATTGGTTTAGAGCAGAAAGGGATACTTACCAAACATAATCCCTGGACCAGAGTGTATTTTAAAAATTGGTGAAACAAAGACGGCTCCTTAAAGGATAGTCCTGACGAACTCCGTAGAATCCAGCTCTCTGTATGGAAGCTTCCTACATGCATTGCATTCCAGCCGATCACAGTGTATTTAAGAGAAATATTGACTGGACCTTTGAAGCACCTCTGGCTCATTGTTAGAGGCTCCAAAGTCACAACACAGCTTTGCACTTCTTCTGTTCCTATTCAAAGTAAAACATCCGAGTTTAAGAGAAGCTTTTTTAAAAGAACAAACAAGTCAACTAGAAGACAATCACAGATCAGTTAACCGGGAACTCTTGTGACCATGAATAGATCAAGAGCTTTGTACTTTGTTTGCCTGGCTGGAAAGGAAAGTAATAGATAGACTTATCTTTCTGGGCAGGAATGCCTTCCTTTAAAAATGTACTTAGGACAAGTATTAATGTGACGCTTGTACTATCCCAGATTCCTCTTTAAAAAATGGTATGACATTTGCTACCTCCAATTATTCTTAAAAGGAGGATGTTGCTAGCAGTAATATATTTCAGACAAAAGATTAGTAGTCTCACATTTAGGTTGAGAAATCTAGGTTTTGGCTATTCTGGACGCAAGACCACAAACTGGAGGGTCCCTGAACAGTGTCTACTAATGGGCCCCCAATAAGCATATCTGACTACGATAGCAACATTTTAAAGTATCTTCTTGTTTGCCTTCAAATAGTTTCCGACTTATGGTGATCCTGAGGCAATCCTATCACAGGGTTCTTTACTTTTCTTTGGGACTAAGAGAGTGACTTGTGCAAGGTCTCCCAATGGGTTTCCATTGCTGAGCAAGGATTCAAACCCTGGTCTCCAGAGCTGTAGTCCAACGCTGAAACCACTGCACTAGACTGGCTTGCCCAAAGAGTCTAGCTACTCTTTAAAATTCCCAACATTTCCCTAAAGCATTGCTTAGATGGGTTTTCATGATTAAATTGATTCTGAGATTTATCTTTTAAATGCTGTTTGGAGTGTAGGGCAAGAAAAATAAAGAGGGGAACCCAATAGAAAAACAGGCAGTGAGCCCTGTAAACTGCTAAGGATACCAGGTCTGGGTGCCAATCTTGTTTGAACTGTCTCTATTTGTGCCTAACCAATTCTCATTATTCACTTCAGAGGCATTACTCCATGTGCCATAACAAATCAAAGGAGTATATGCATGTGACTTTAACTTTAACAATCTTTTTTAAAAATTTCTCCTGTATGATTTTTAACACTTTTGCCTGATGAAGAAAGCTAGTGGATCTTCAAAAGCTTGCAACATGCATTTTGTGCAGGTTGGTTGGCCTACAAAAGGTTTTGAGTTCTGTGTATTTTGGACACCTTCCAGTTTGAAGGTGCAAACATTTTAACAAAATAAAAGCTGCATTTTACAGCCGCTAGACTGCACACAGGAGAAGGATTCCTTACTGGATTTAACCACACATTTCTTTTCGTTACCATCAGCCTTGAGGAACAGCACTCCTTCCAGTGGAGAAAAAGATGCTTGCAGAGCAGAAGGGAGGGAAAACCAGCAGTTCAAAGTGGAATCAAAAGGCAAAATTGTGCTCCATGGTGTGAAAGGTGGCTCAGAAGTCCTAGGCTCCACAGGTATAGCCGATATAGTTCCTGTTCTGTGGTGACTTAAACACTGAACAAAAGTCTCAGATGGCAAAATGGTGCCTCCCAAAAGGTGCATGAAGTCAAGCAACACCTTATAGCCCATATGATCTGAGGATTCAAGAAGCTGAAACAAAAATAACAAGAGAACCCAGGTCAGTGAGGATGTATACCATAAACAGCACAATGTATTATGACTGCACTATGAGGGAACCTATAATAAAAAATATATTGCAAACAATGGAAATAATATACTCTAAAAATTAAATAATTATGTTACCGTAATTTTTCTTATTAACTTTTGCACATGGTAAAACAATTTTCACTGTTTAAAATAAACTGTACAATAGGCAACAAACAGAAAAATTCAAAATGACTGGGTGTACATTGATCTTTGGTGAGTCTTTAAGCAAAGAACTAGGGTTTACAATACAAAAATGTTCAGGTACAGAATCACTTGTCTGATCATTCATATGACCAAGTATTACCTAAAAGCAGGGGCAGGGGGCATATTATTGATCACACTCAGTTTGTTGAAATCTGGCTTGCTGTGATGTGCAAACTCACCTTTTGCTTATAAAGTCAAGATTTGTAAACCAGTTCCAAAGTACAATCTAAACCCAGGATCTGTCTGACATGTTTCCTCAAATGACCCCCCTGGAACCCCAACAAAAGGGGCTAGAGAAAACAGTCCAGAAGTAAACCATGAATAGTCAAGGCAAGCCAATATCTATTTGGTTGTCTGTCATGCAATTCAACATTTGAGCAAAAAATCATGGTTAACAGACACCATGGTTTATCAAGATTTCCAAATTAACCTATTAACTTGGTTCATTTTTTTCATCTTTTTTTTCTCTGTGTGGCTCCTTTTTCCACAGAAACGACTTCCATCTCTTACATATATTCACAGAGAGAAGAAAAACGTTTATTGACTATTAGTGCTATTATATAAAGTGGGGAAGAAATAAAGCTTACAAACAGATACTCGACTTCTAGGAAATAAAACAGAATTAACACTTAAGAGGCTGCTCATATAAGAGAAGCAAGAAGCAAAGACATCCCCAGAAAGAAGGGAAGGGCTGTAACTCCTGAAACAACTATTTGACTAACCAAGGATAACTGTTAGGCAATGTGCAATAAACTTAGAATTATCTCTACTTATTAACTTTCTGTGTTCCTCATGTGTTGATTTTGGTAGGAGATGCTGCTAGCAAAGTGTATGTCAGTCTGGATGGGGGTGTACAATATGATCTAGGCAGTGGTCCCCAAACTATGCTCTTTAAGGGCTTTTGGACTTCAGATCCCAGAATCCCAGAATATTGGTCAACACGGCTGAGGCTTCTGGGAGCTGAAGCCCAATGCCTCTTAAAAGGCACCGTTTGGGGACCATTGATCTAGACCATGTTACACTCTCCCTGAAGCGACAGGTCTGCAGTTTGGAAATACTCCAGGATCCAATGTTCCTCCTGAATGGTCAGGTAGCCACAGCGCTAAGGGCTGCCTTTTAACAGGAGTGCTAAAATCCAGTATTATAGCCATTTGCAGGCTGGACTAGACACAAGTATAACAAACTACATTTGACTGCCCTAGAAGACTACTTAAAATATGGGCCACTAGAATGGATTACTGTAAAAGTATTCCATGAGGGCTTAAACCCTGGGACTGGATGGGAAGACAAAGCTAGTGCAGAAAGCAAAGCTATGTTACAACCTGAAACTTATTCCATATATATTACATTATGTTCTGATCCAAGCTCATGGAATGCTGCCTACCACTCTGTTGTTAAACCAGGGTCTATATAAACTTTTGGACCGGATTATCTCAAACAACACTTTCCAAGCAACCTACTATGAACTTCAATGAAAGCCATTATTCAGGGAGAACCATTCTTTCCAAGCCACACCTTAAGGAATACCATTTGCCACAAAACAGAGACAGGTCTGCAGCAGAACCTGTCTTGCAAAACTATCTCCCATCTGTGGTATGTCAGGCTATAAAACTGGTGTGTTTTAGACATCTACTGAAAAGCTTGTTACTTTAGCATTCCCCCAGCAGTGTCCTTAACTTCACTGAATACTGTACTGTGATTTTAAAGTCAAACTATTACATTGTGTAACGACTATGTCATTGTGACTCACTGATTTATACAAATGAGAACTGATACAGTTCTCATTTGTAAGTGAGAAAATCAGAGTAGTATAGTAGGCTAGATAGCACCACAGTGAGTAAAACACAGTCCTAGAGCCTGGTGCAATTCCAAAGTGTCATGACTATCAGACAATCCAAATTCCCCAAACCACTTTTTTCTGGCAAAAAAAAAGTAAATTATCTTCCTTGGAAGTTGTCAGGAGCAGCCATTTACTCTTTAAATAGGTTGCAAGCACACCCTGCGCCATTTATAATTTTTAAAAACCCAGTTTCTCAATGGATTTGCTGGGATAGTGAGATTTTTGGCAGTCATGAACCGGGGTCCCCTGGACAGATACTTGGCCCCAGAACTGCTGAATTTGGCCACCTTTGCTACAACAGGTAGCGTTGGCTTCAAATGAAGAATGTCAAATAATAAATGAGTTATGAGGCTCACAAAATAAATTATCATGGAAATCTCTCTCTCTCCCTCAGCATAACATACCTCATAGAATTATTGTTGTGAGGGTAAACTAAAAAGGTCAACTTAGGTGTTTATTAGAGGAAAGGAGGAATACAAATTTAAGTAACAATAGAGCATTTAGGACAGTAGCCTAACCATCTAACCTTCATCGATTCAGTGGTA
Organism: Urosaurus nigricauda; assembly: GCA_034509955.1. Classification (NCBI taxonomy): domain Eukaryota; kingdom Metazoa; phylum Chordata; class Lepidosauria; order Squamata; family Phrynosomatidae; genus Urosaurus; species Urosaurus nigricauda. The sequence goes on along the minus strand of JAOEGL010000012.1, from coordinate 20,611,616 downwards.
TCCACCCAAAAGAGAGTGATTTTCTGGTTAGCCATCATTTCTTGCATCCCCTTGGGGATGAGTTTTTCTGTCATATCATGGGAGGGAGGCAGTTCATCAGACAAATGAACATAACTTCCAAAACCAAACTGCAACAGCTCCCTCTGGGAATGAGGGCAGGGAGAGAAGAGGAAAATGACATTCACAAAATCCTCAGAAGTGGAGCTTGCTGGAGGCTTGTCCAGGGTTACAGTTAACTTGCTCTTATGGCTCCTCAGAACCGGCTTAGCTGGAGACGCTATTTCAGGTCGGTCCCACTGGTAGTCAAGCAACGTTTCTTTCAATATATTCTGAGTAAGAGTGGCTCGTGGCACTGGACCAGGCAAGTGCGGACTGAAGACCTGGCTTCCAAACCTGGCCTCCAACTCTTCTTCAAAGTCCTCCCAACTACGGGATCCAAGCTCATGGAAACGGCCCACTCGTGAAGTTCTGCCCTGGGCACCTAAGGAATCAAAGAACTTGACGCCCCACCGAACCCGAGCCAAGCCAAACTTGCAGCCCAAGTAGTTCAGGATCCTCAAGATGCCGAGATGAAGATGTTTCTTCTCCACAGAGCTGGCAGTGTCCAACAGGAAAACCACATTGTAGGAGCAGGTCATGATGCTGCAGCAACTGCGCCACACTTCAACCGCTTAAATTTAAGAGTTCCCAGATGTGGTGGCAGATAAAGACACCGCTCCGCACTCGGTGACTGTCAGGAGCTTAAGGAAGGACCCAAGGGCGTCCTAAACGTACCTAAAATGGGGAGGAAATCAACATGAGAACTTGCATACCAATAAGCATAGGACCAAGTTTACAAGACAAGCAGGGCTTTTTAAAATGTTAATTTACCGTATATTCTCGACTGTAAGTCAACTTCATGTATAAGTCGAGGGCAGGTTTTGAGGTCAAAATTAAGAGATTTTGATATGACCCGTGGATAAGTCAAGGGTAAAATTTAGGGGCATGTAACAAAGCATGTAAGGGATGATGCAAAGGAAAACAAAGTCAAAGAACATACAAAATTCCAACATACATTAAGTGTTTGTATTCATACTAAAGGCTGTATGGATGAGATAACAGAGCAAAGTCAGTTCTTCCAGGGCAGATTATGGTCTTTCCTTTCCTTTTAAAAATAAGTATTAAAGTATAGTACTTATATTGACCCATGGATAAGTCGACACTGGTTTTTGTGATCAATTTTTTTATTAAAATTTCCACGCTACACCATTTCTCTTAGGAAAGCGATTTACTTTTCCTACTACAGGTTGAGTCTCCCTTATACAAAATGCTTGGGACCGGAAGCCTTTTGGGTTTTGCAATTTTTTCGATTTCGGAATATTTGCACTTTAGGACCTTGTATATTTCTTTCATAGCTGCCTTTCCAAGTGCTAGTCTTTTTTCCGATTTCTTTACACTACAGTCTCAATCTCAGTTCTGGTCAATATTTGATCTGAGGTATGGGAACTCTGGTACTAATGGTACAAACTGGTTCTTCCATATCCAGCATTCTGAAACATTTCAAAATCATTTACATGGATGGCTGAGATAGGTCCAAAACACAGTGCAGAAATAATTCAGTTTGAGACCATTTTAACTGATCTGGCTCAGTGCTCCTGGGAACAGTAGTTTATTGTGACGCCATAGCTCTTTAACAGAGAAGACGAAACAAAACTACAGTTCCTTCTACCTTTATACCTCTCTTGCTATTCCTTCTGTCTTTCTAACACTATCTTAACCCCAATCATTCTTCTATTTTCTTCCCTTCTTCCCCTCTCCAATAAAGATGAGGCTTTCTCTGAGGCTGAGAGAGTGTGACTTGCCTCAGGTCAGCCTAAGGCAAAACTATTCCAAAGTTTTCTTGGCAAGATTTCTCCAGAGGGGGTTTGCCATGGCCTTCCTCTGAGGCCGAGACAGTGTGACTTCCTTAAGGTGAGCCTAACATAAGGTTTTCTTGGCAAGTTTTCTTCAGAGACGGCTTGCACTTGCTTTCCTCTGAAGCTGAGAGAGTGTGACTAAAGCGACCCTAAGGTATTCTTGGTAAGATTTCTTCAGATGGGGCTTGAGGCTGAGAGAGTGTGACTTGCCCCACAGGTCACCTTAAGGCAAATTCAACACAGGTTTTCTTGCCGAAATTTCTTCAGAAGGGCTTTTCCCTTCCTTTTCTCTGAGGCTGAGAGAGTGTGGCTTGCCTCAGGCCACCCTAAGGCAAACCTACCATACTTTTATTGACTACCATAAGTTTGCCTTATGGGAGTGTGTTCGACTGTCGAACAGACCTTACTGTCAGGAAGTTCCTCCTAATGTTGAGGTGAAATCTCTTTTCCTGCAGTTTGCATCCATTGTTCCGCGTTCTAGTCTCTGCAGCAGCAGAAAACAAGCTTGCTCCCTCCTCAATATGACATCCCTTCAGATATTTAAACAGGGCTATCATATCACCTCTCAACCTTCTCTTCTCCAGGCTAAACATCCCCAGCTCCCTAAGGCGGTCCTCATAAGGTTTCATGGTTTCTAGACCCCTCATCATCTTAGTTGCCCTCCTTTGGACCTGCTCCAGTTTCTCCACATCTTTTTTGAAATGTGGTGCCCAGAACTGGACACAGTATTCCAGGTGGGGCCTGACCAAAGCAGAATAGAGTGGCACTATAACTTCCCTTGATCTAGAAACTATACTTCTATTGATGCAGCCTAAAATTGCATTGGCTTTTTTAGCTGCCGCATCACTCTGTTGACTCATGTTCAGCTTATGGTCTACTTGGACTCCTAGATCCCTTTCACATGTGGTCTCATTCAGCCAGGTGTCCCCCATCCTATATCTGTGCATTTCATTTTTCCTCCCTAAGTGCAGAACCTTACATTTCTCATTTTGTCAGGTTTGGCCCAGCTTCCTAGTCTATTCAGGTCATTTTATACTTTGATGCAGTCTAGAATCGCATTGGCCTTTTTAGCTGCAGCATCGCACTCTTGGCTCGTTTTCAACTTGTGGTCTACTTGGACTCCAAGACCCCTTTCACACACAGACCTATTCCTTCCCTTGATCTAGGCACAATTACTTCTATTGAGGCAGCCTAGAATCGCATTGGCCTTTTTAGCTGCAGCGTGACACTCTTGGCTCATGTTCAAGTTGCGGTCTACTTGGACTCCTAGATCCTTTCCAAGGCTCCCAAGGGCTGGGCCAGGACTAGAACCCTGCACCCCAATCCCTCCAGAACCCTGCACCCCAATCCCTCCAGCCTTCCTCTGAGGGGCTGAGAGAGTGTGACTAGAGAGGTTTCTCCAAAGCTTAGCCTTCCTTTCCTCTGAGGCTGAGAGAGTGTGACTCCCCCTTTGTCCAGCCTGGGCCAGGATTCGAACCCAGGACTTCCATCCCTTCAATGAGGAAACCCCTCATAAACACCCATTATTATTATTATTATTATTATTATTATTACCCATCCTCCACAGACGCCATTAGCCTTCTTAATCTTCTTCAATGCTGGCGCGCTCAGACTAGCCTCGCTCTCCCATTGGCCAGGGCCTTTTTGACTGTCCCCCCCCCTCTCGCTCTCGCGAGATCTTTGTGAAATCCCGCCGGTGGAGATGACGTCACGCCCCCCTCTCTCTCTCTCTCTGGGCGTTCCAACGCAGGCCCCCGCTTTGCGCATGCGCCGTTGGTGAATCTTCTTCCTTCATGGAGCCCAGCACTGGGGCCGCTCTAGGCCTCCTCCCTTGGCATCTCTATGGTTGGAATAAGCTCAAACTCAGAGAAAATGGAGAGTTTTTAAATGTCTAAATGGCCATTTATCTATTATTATTATTATTATTATTATTATATTTTTTATTATTACTAGGCTTCATTATTATTATTATTATTATTATGTCTAATTGTTATTATCTTTAATTGTTTATTTACCTCTAATTATCAATATCTCTAATTTTTAATTTATTATTATTTACTTATTTATTTACTATTTGCTATTGACTTGTTTACTCTTTATTATTTACTCTTTATTATTTAATATTTACTTACTATTTATTTACTATTTAATATTTACTATAGTATCTACTATTTATTCTTTACTATATACTTATTTACTATTTATTTACTTTTTACTATTTTATTTACTATTTATTATTTTCTATTTACTTATTTACTATTTATTTACTATTTAATATTTAATATGTTATCTACTATTTATTTTTTACTTAATTACTATTTATTTACTATTTAATATTTACTGTATTTTATATATTATTTACTATATATTATTTGCTATTTACTATTTATTTACTATTGAATATTTACTATATTTTGTGTATTATTTACTATATATTATTTGCTATTTACTATTTACCATGTTTGCGTTCAGAATGACCCCCCCATTGCCCAAAATTGCGTGAGATGCTTTAATACACAATAACGTAAAACCCATGATTGCGTTCGGAATGACTTCCCATTGCCCAAAATTGTGTGAGATACACTCATTCGCAATTACGCAAAACTTGCGCTCGGATTGCCATTGCATTATACCCCCAAATTCCGTCGTATGATAAACTCCATATGCCTATTACTTGCAGCCTGATTATGCAAAATCAGCACCCCTATATATAATCATATATATATATATATATATAAATCATATATATATATATTCTGCCATATGATAAACTCCTATGTTCCAAGTGACAGGAATTCTGGGGTTTGTAGTTTTTAGGCAGTTAAACTGGAACATAGTTTTATTATGTCGTTTTAATTGATGTTAGTTTAATTCAGTTTTAAGGGGCGGGTGGTTGAGTATGGGTCGTGTATATTTTATCTTATATTTTTTAATTGATGTAACCCGATTGGATACAGAGTAGCGGGCTATAAATAAAACATTATTATTATTATTATTATTATTATTAACATAGAGCTATAACAGTGTATTGTGATACGAATTTCGAACCTCTTTGCCTGCCACCCAGGGATCCGTTTCCTGCTTTGCCTTCATTGGTCAAAAGGTCTGGAAGGAGAAGGACATGATTAGTCAATGGACAGAGTTAATTTTAATTTAAAATTTAAAGAGTGCAGTGAGGGTTTTGGTCGCATGATCTGCAGAAATAGTGCAATTTGACACTGCTTCATCTGCCATGGCTCCATCTTGGGATTTGTAGTTTTATGTGGCACCAGAGCTCTCTGACGGCGAAGGCTTAAATGTCTCTCAAAATTGCAAATCCCAGGATTCCCTTGAATTGGGCCGTGTGTTATTTCTACAGGGCAGATATAGCCTTTGGCCGTTTCCGGTGATGTAGCAACTACTGAGAAAGATCAAGGAAGAAAGCACAAAGGCTTACGTTTATGCTGAACATAACGAAGACAAAAATAATGACAAGGACTTATACAAATCAAACTCAACAATGCAGAAATAGAACTAGTAAATCTCATACCTGAGTTCAAACATTGATTGTTTAAACTGAGTCCCAGTTTTGAGGAAATTGTAGGTTAAAATAAATAAGGAAGGAAGGAAGGAAGGAAGGGTAGGATATAAATAAACAAATAAGTAATAAATAAGTAATTATAAATATGCAATAAGTAATTAAGTAATAAGTAAGTAAATATGTAACTATTGCTAGGAATGGGGACTCCAGCCAGGAAATCAGAAGAAGATTAAGAATCGGAATGGCGGCTATGAAAGAACTAGAAAAGATCCTAAATTGCAAAGATATACAATTGAGCACAAAAGTCGAAATCACACAAGCCATTGTGTTCCCTATTACCATGTATGGATGGGAGAGCTGGACAGTTAAGAAAGAAGATAGGAAGAAAATCCATTCATTTGAGATCTGGTGCTGGAGAAGAGTGCTGAGGATCTCATGGACAAACAAATGGGTCCTAGAGCAGATCAAACCGGAAACCTCCCTGGAAGCCAAGATGACCAAACTGAGGCTGTCGTACTTCGGAGACATCATGAGAAGAAAAGACTCATTGGAAAAGTCAATAATGCTGGGAAAGGTAGAAGAACGTTGGAAGAGAGGAAGGCCACATGCCAGATGGATGGACACTATTAAGAAGGTGAAGGCTGTGAATTTGCTGGAACTAAGTACAGCAATGGAGGGACAAGGAGTCTTGGAGATGTCTCATCCATAGGGTTGCCATGGGTCAAAATCGATTCAAGAGAGGTTGACAACAAACAGCAGTATAAACAACTACTGAGTGTTAGGATTGGGAATATGAGAGCTATTAGCAGTGATGTAGTCACGTCTTTTACTCCAGGTTTCAAGTTGAGTCTCAGGTCCTTGCAAAATGCTTTCAAGTCAAGTCGAGGAGCCAACTCTTAACAGAAAAAAGGAGATTGGGTGCATTTCTCGAAGGGAACAGCAAATACGTTAGGCAATACGCTTGAAGTGGGGCTTGACTTGAGGTCTGCTTGGCAGCCTGTCCCCATTGCGCATTGGAGGAGCCTTCTAAAGCTTCTAATAATTAATAATAATAATAATAATAATAATAATAATAAAAAATTTTATTTGTATTCCATCTCGAGGTGGGTAACAGCAAGTGGGGAGCAATTCACAATAAAATCAAAACAACCGATGGGGGCAGTGAGACAGATGGACTGTTCAAAAGTTAGAAACAAGAGAAGACAATGAAAACAGCAATGGCAAACCACCCTCTGAAAAAAATTGTTTCAATAAAATATGGGATCACTGTAGGTCAAAGTCGACTTGAAGGCTCATAACCAAAAGTTTCAAAAGCTTTAGAAGGATCCAGTGTGAAGTCGAAGGCTTTCATGGCCGGCATCCATAGTTTTTTTGTGGGTTTTTGGGGGCTATGTGGCCATGTTCTAGAAGAGTTTATTCCTGATGTTTCACCAGCATCTGCAGCTAGCCTGAAAAACCCACAAAAAGATTTAGAAGGATCCTTCTGCTTCAAGCCCATTGCCTAAAGCATCTTGTTTCTTACCACTAGATGACACTGTTTGCCCACATTATGGAAACATAAAAATTCCAAAAGAGGTACTGCTCCTTCAGCAAAAACAACAGTGTCCTGTGGCACCTTAAAAGCAAACTGATTTAACAGAAAAGTCTCTGGAATGCAGCTGAAATTATTTCCCAAGTAAGGCTACATCATGCATAGCATACTTATTCAGAATATTGAGCTTTGCAGGACTTTGGATCAAACTAGTCATCCGGCAGGAGTTCAGTAATGTTTTAGTTTTGCATTTTGTAAAACTATGTGAGAGGTTAAAGAGGAGGGGAAACACAATGTATATTTTAAGTATAAAGGTAAGCAGTGTAGTAGCTGGAAAGTTACATTATTAAATTCACACTGTAGAGTGTTAAATTCCAAGTTTCCAATTTGCAGTGAAGTTTCTTGGGAAGCCGTGGAGCAGTTGCTATTTCTTTGCCTGTTATGTCACAAGGGAGTTTATCACATGGGAGGAATTTTGCCCAATTTCGAATGGAGCCAATTTGAAATCTGATTGCATTTGGAATGCGTTCAGAATGACTTCCCATTTCCCAAAAATGACCCCTCGTTGCCTGAAATTGCGTGAGATACTCTAATATGCAATTACGCAAAACCCCATGATTGCGTTCAGAATGACTTCCCATTGCCTGAAATTGCGTGAGATACACTCATTCGCAATAATGGGCAACCCCATGATTGCATTTGGATTGCCATTGCATTATACCCCCAAATTCTGTCGTATGATAAACTCCAAGGATCAAATAGGGGCAGGAGGATCGTGTGTGCTATGCTAAGCTTGTTGAGAGTATGCTGGATTTTTTTAAAATATCATCAATAAATATTCTGACAGTCATTTGGGAAATTATAAATGCTGAGCCGTTTCCTTAAGACGATGTCCATCAGATGTTGCTGGGACTTACAACTACCGTCATTTCCATCCAAGGGCTGTGCTAACCGGAGATGATGGGAACTACAGCCAAACACATCCAGAGGGTATTAGCTTGAGGAAGACTGCCTTAGAATATAAAAGACATAAATGAGCCTTTCACCCTGATAAAATGCCCTCTTTTTTGCGGTTAACCATCATGTGCATAGTTATTAGGCCAATATGGGAAAACAACTATTTTCACAGGAATTGATGGAATAATCTTAAGTTTGTAACTGCCTCCATATCTAAGGGAGGAGATTCCAGACTTTGATTATATTTCACAGCTTTTACTTAGCATATTTTTCCTTCCAACACGTTCAGTGATAAAAGTGCCTTTCTTAGCTGAAATGTGGTGGATAGGAACCAGAGACTGCTCCTTTTCACTGTTTGTTGTCAACATAAAAACCCAAGGTTGTCTAATGAAGCTGAATGGTGGGAGATTCAAGATGGATGAATTAATTTTTCATGCGGCTCAGTTTTGAGGGCAGAATGCTGACTAGAACCCAAAATGAATGGTTTTAAGGGCTTGTTGCGTGGCTTCAAGTTGTTTCAAACTGAGGAGTTTATCATACGACGGAATTTGGGGGTATAATGCAATGGCAATCCGAACGCAATCATGGGGTTGCCTGTTATTGCGAAGGAGTGTATCTCACGCAATTTTGGGCAATGGGAAGTCATTCCAAACGCAATCATACGGTTTCACGTAATTGCGCATTAGAGTATCTCACGCAATTTCAGGCAATGGGGGGGTCATTTTCGGGAAATGGGAAGTCATTCTAAACGCATTCTGAATGCAATCAGATTTCACATAAATTCGCTAAACTAGCGAATTCACGTACTTGCAAATTGGCTCCATTCGCAATTGAGAGAAAGTCTTCCCATGTGATAAACTCCTTAGGATGGAAACCTATCCCAGAGGTTTCTTGGCAGGTTTATTCAGGGGGGGCTTGCCCTTATTTTGCTCTGAGGCTCAGAGAGAGTGACTTGCCCAAAGTTACTCTGTGGGATTCAGAACCTGGTCTCCAGAGGCTAATATTCAAGCCAGTAAGCCATGCTGGCTTTTGGGGTGAGGGCTACTTAAATGAAAGACAATTGTCAACTGGCTGCTCTGTACGTTACATTTACAGTTACATCAAGGGTTCACACAAGATTATACCTGTCCAGGTGCCCTGAGTCAAATGCATAGGAAAGTACAGTCAGAATCTGCCTTATCAACAGTGGCAGGGGAACAGAAAACAACAAAAGATGCCCAGTGGCGTTTTCTAACTGACTTTTGAAGGAAAGAAAGAATCCATAAAATCTACCAGTTGACACTGTCAGGTTAACAGCTGATAATTCCAGAGCCTCAAGGCTGGAGTCCGACGTAACTGGGTTGTTCTGCTTGAGGCAAGAAACTAAAGCTTTTTAATTCTTGTATTGTTCCTTCCAGTCCTCTTCCTTTGCTCCGGAGTCAGCAGTAACATTTGCTGCCAGTTGCAGACACTATCAAGGAATTTGAAATGAATGTGCATTTAAGCCAGCCACTTTGTGGGAAAATCTGACATAGAAAAACTGTATCAGGCAATGACACGCATTGCACCACGTGGAACATTTAATAGTGATCTGTCACTAAAATGCTCCCAAATAGTATTATCCGAAGGTATTTTGCTGCCTGTGGCAAAGGAAAACGTACTCTCCTGTTTCATGTACAGAAAGAGTAGATGGGCTTACATTAGTGTTGGACCATGTCTTCCATCACACTTCAGTACAACAGCTTCACTTAGGAAGTAGAGGGTAAGCAACAAAGGACCTTATCAGACGTCGGAAATTGGAAGTATAATCTAATGGCAATCCAAACGCAATCGTGGGGTTTCACGTTACTGCGAATTAAAGCATCTCACACAATTTTGGGCAAAAGGGAAGTCATTCCGAACCCAAACATGGGTTTTACGTTATTGCGAATTAAAGCATCTCACGCAATTTCGGACAATGAGGGGTCATTTTTGGGTAATAGGAAGTCATTCTGAACGCATTCTGAATGCAATAGGAATTCATGAGAATTCGCTAAACTAGCAAATTAACGTGAATTTGAATTGGCTCCATTCGCAATAAACAGACATTCCTCCCATCTGATAAAGTCCAAAGTGCATACAAGGTAAGGCCAGCCCTGAGAGAAGCATGAAAATCATGTTGATCTATTCATGGCTGGTCTGCGATATGGCTAACAAGCATCTTGATATAGGGCTAAACAGTCAGGCAAAAAGAGGTGCTTTCAGGCTGGCTTGAAGGTGTGGTGTTTAGATGACACATGCCTTGAGGCCAGCAAGAAAGTGCTCTTATGCAGAGAAAAGCCGTTTCAAAAAGAAGCATGGCTTGAAGCCATGACATGATCACTCCAGCTGCCTTGGGAGCCACCTGAGGCAGCTCCATCACTGTACTTAATGAAGGACCAGTCCTGCTCTATTTCTGGGTTGTCTTATAGGTAAACCCTTTTATAACAGAGATACAACTGTGTAGTCTGGGATATCAGTATCCAAGGGGAACCTTTGAGACTAACTATGTAGAAGACGATGCATCTGAGGAAGTAGACCAAGTCCACTAAAGCTTATGTGTTTTAAATGTTTTAAATCTTATCCTTAGTTTAATTTATTTTTAAGAGGTGGGAGAAGAGACCGAATTGTTATTTTAACTGCATGTATTTTTAAATGTTGTACTCCGTCCCGATTGCTCACCCAGAGGGGCGGAATATAAAATTATTATTATTATTATTATTATTGTTATTGTTATTTCCATGAAAACGTCTACAGAGTACCAAAGGCGCTACAACATCCCTTTGCACCCTTTCATAACAGTTGCAGCTCTGTTCACACAGACTGAGCAGCCAAGCCTATTGAACTCACTTCTCAGCAATGCAGAATATTGGTTTGCATCTTTTATAATGTTATAATTAATCTGGTATACCTTCTTTTTTTCCCATTTTTTATTGTTATGTTGGCATTTTTCCTTGCTTTTTAAAAAAATTCCTTATTCTGTTGACTGACCTTTCACAGTCCCTCTGGACTACTTCATTATATCTTCCCAGTGCAAATATGAATTGTGGTTTGGATCCAGAGGATGCCAGTCCTACTTAAGTTCAGGGATGGAGAAGAGTTGGCCCTCTGATGCTTGGACTCCGGAGCATATCCGTCTTGAATCAGCATGACCAATGGCACAGACGTACTGGAGCTGAAGTTAAAAATATTGGGGAGTAGGGGGAACAAAGCTTCCCTTTCCTTGCTACAGTTCAACTTCAGTCAGTGTGGCTTCATTATTGCATTCATTTTAATGCTACTGAAGCATGGCTGACTTCTTCTGGATCCATGCTGTGCCTGCAAGTCCAGGAAAACTCCTAGTGAGCTCTTGACCAGCAGAATCAAGTCCGGTACCAGTCATAGGAAATGTAAGACGTTTGCCTTATACTGGGTAAAACCATTAGACAATCTAACCCAGGACTGGGCACTTGTGGCCCCTTGGAGATTTTTGGAGTGCATCGCACCTGTGCCAGAAACATCTGGATGGTCACAGATGAGCCTCCATTGATGTAGCTAGTAGTGTCGACAGAAATGGACAATGGCTTTCAAAGATACCAGGCAGATGTTATTCCCAGTCTTACCTGCAGATGCTGGGAATTGAATCTGGAACCTTCTGCATGCATAGCATTGAGCTACAGATCCTTCACCGGGAGTAAAATATGACTCTAAGGACACAGCTAAATGGAAGGTGGTACCAAGTGAATGAGGAATCTATAAGGCTACTTGGTCTGCTTGAAGTTAAGATGGGCTGGCAGCCTCTTGGGAATTTACGACACTGTAAACCAATTTACAATTGTGCTGTTTAGACCTCTGGCATTGTGCAAAAATCGTATTTCCTGGAGGAGAGCATTGTCGCTGTGCCATCAGGACCATTACACAAGTAGCATGAGCATCATGGACTTTGAGCAATGGTTGCAATGGGCAACAATATGGCTTTTTGTGAAACAGGCTGTCTTTGCACAGTGCCAGCACAGGGAGAGGGGTTTAGCGCACCTCCATAGAGCCACAGGGACTGATAATCCAGAATGGAGGGCAACGGAAAAGCATGAGGTCCCTATGTCTTGCTGGAAAAATGTCCCCACTTTTTGCTGTGTCTCCAGAAGTGGGAGTCTCCCCTTGTGCAAAGGGCCATCTTGTGTAATGCCCTCTTGCACATCATTGCTGTTCTCTATCCTGGTTGTGTATTGTGTCAGCAAAACATTGCCATCAGCATCACAGTCCATGATGCAAGATCTCATTCTTGAGGATGTTGGTGGTGATCTATTTTCTCCCCTGTGCTGGAACAAAATGGAAAAGAAAACCTATGTTTCGTTTATATGTTTTGCCAAAGGCTGCTGGCTGTGCAAGAATGCGATAGTACAAGCTCAACATGCTCCAAAAGCCTTTCTTTTGGCTTTACCCAAAGGCAATGTAAATGGCAACATTTGTGCTCTCTGAACTGATGCACCATTATATTGAAAAAAAACCAAAGAACAACTTTCCCTGCTTCTGAAGTTTCACTTTACAGCCAAGGGCCCTCCTTCACATCCCTTATCTGTACAAAATGGAAACAACTGGCTTGAGCTGTCCCTCGGTTTCAAAGGTTCCTTTGTTCCCCTGATTTTTTACACCATGGGAAAAATTCAGAATGTTGTCATAAATTATAAGCATTGCTTTAGCAAAAAATTACAAACACCTTCTAAGAGACCTTCTGAGGATCTCACACAAAGATGCCCTGTAGGAGAAGGCAAAAATCCCCTCGCCCCACTTTTATATGTGATCTTCCTTCTTCTGTCTCTGCCCCTATTCTCCCTTGCAGCCCTTCTTAGTACACAGATATTTTGTTCCTTCTCTGTCTTGCTCAAAACTCATCCTTTTCCTCAAAATTCTGGCTTAACCAGATTACAACTGCTAACCGTATTTAACTGCATTGCATAGAATCATGCAATTACAAAGTGTAAGAGGAGCAAAAGGACTTCTAGTCCAAGCCTAGGTGGAACAGAAAAGTGACCTACTACAGATGTACTTTATTCAAAGACATGGTTGTGTTTGTCTGAAAAGTCAGAGTGCAAAGGGATCTTGTAGCCCCCTGAAGCTCCTTTCAACCCTCTGCTGAGCTGACTGAATGCAAACTACAATACTTTCACGCTTTGGACCCAGTTTGCAGCAACAGGAATAAGCTGAGGAAAAGGGGGGAAAGGGATCATAGAATCATAGAGTTGGAAGAGACCCCAAGGGCCATCCAGTCCAACCCCCTGCCATGCAGGAAATCCCAACCAAAGCATCCCCGACAGATGGCCATCCAGCCTCTGCTTAAAGACCTCCAAAGAAGGAGACTCCACCACCCTCCGAGGGAGTGTGTTCCACTGTCGAACAGCCCTTACTGTCAGGAAGTTCTTCCTAATGTTGAAGTGGAATCTCTTTTCCTGCAGTTTGCATCCATTGTTCTGGGTCCTTTACTCTGGAGCAGCAGAAAACAAGCTTGCTCCCTCCTCAATATGACATCCCTTCAGATATTTAAACAGGGCTATCATATCACCTCTTAATCTCCTCTAGATCAGGAAGTGTTTAGATCTGTGCCCCTTTCATAACACACAGTGATAGAGCTTTGATACCACTTTAACTGACATGGCTCCATTGTATAGCATCCTGGTATGTGTAGGTTGGTCAGGGATTTAAAATTCTCTGGCACTGGCAGGAGTTTGGGATGCTTCACAAAACTACAAACTCTGGCAGGCACAGGCCTGATTAATCTTCTGTCCCTCCAGTTTTTCAGCTGCTTTAAAATGTCCCAGGTTATCTCTTCCCTTTTCATTCCCACTACCACCACCTACATCCTGGGCTTACTTCAGTTGCTGCAGACTGCATTCAAACCGCAAAAGTAGCTTGCATTCAATCCCTGGACAGCAGATTGAGCAAGACGTACACAGGTCATCCGGTTGCCATCTTCTTCACTATTTCTGAATTTGCATCTATGCCGATAAATTAGCTGATGCAAACAGTATATGGTAAGCCCTCCATATCTTGATTTTGTCATTTTATATAAGGGACACCATTTTACTATCCATTGTATTTAACGGGACTGAAGCATCCACAAACTTTGGTATCCATAGGGAGTCCTGGAGCCCAACCACAGTGGATACCAAGGCCCCACTGTACCATCTTCCATTTTGAAGTTGTGTATATGTTTACACTTCCACCTTAAGGTTTCCATATCTCAGGGCTCAACCCTTCTTCGCCAGTTCTCCAGAAGGGAGGGAAAGATCCCAAAGCAATTGTATTTCGCTTGAAAGATGTGTGTTTCTATGTTTTCTGCGTTGTTTAGACTTGGAATTTTTTGTTGCGCAGCTGTAGCTAATGTTTAAGGTACCATGCTTAAGCATCAAGCATTAAGATCAACAGGACTTGTTCCTGTAATAGCAACAGGGGTCACCCACAGGTCTCAGATTTTTGGCCCTGAAACTTCAGGGCTTAGGATAATCCCGACCTGGCATCTCCTCTGTGTTTTCTTACGTCTCTGCAAATACATAGGTGAACAACATTCACGGAGGCTGAAAATGCATAGAAAGAGCCTGGAATGTCCCTGGGAAGGCTAGGGTCCTACTATATTCTCCCTGAGGGTAATGTTTCTGAATGGAAAGCAGACTGGCTAGTTTGCAGTGTCCAAGCCTATAAACTGGCAGGAGAGCGTGGGAAAGTTGGGAGAAAACCAGAGCATTGGACAGAAGGACCGAGGAGATACGCTAGAGAAGATATTTCCAAGCAGGACAAATCCTGCTACGTGCCATTTGCCCTCTTTGCTGTTCTCCGTGCAATCACTCTTGTATACTGAAGCAAAATATTTGCAACTCTTAGTTGACATAGTTTCTACAAGCTGGGAGCGGGTAGGTGGCAAGGCCATCCTGCAGCAAAGAATAGGATGCCTTTTTCATCCCTTATTATAAAAGAAAATACTAACTAGGTGGTAGTTTCTTCAACAATGGCTATGGGACAATATGCAATAGCACACGTGAAATAGGAGGTTAGCTTGTGGCAGCATATCCTCCAGCATTTCACAGATGGCAACCCCAATTTAAGTCGCAACACCAGAGTGTGGTCAAGATTACAAAGGTTATCAATGAGAAGGTAGAGATAAACTAGGCTGCAACAGTTTGCTTTTGCCCAAATCTACTGGGAACAGGAAAGCTTCTACCCCTTCCTCTGACTCTCCCCCTTCCCAGCTGAGTTCAAAATTATTTTGCATTTTGAACTCAGGAGTTTATCACGTGGGGGAAATCTCATGGAAAAGGGGGGTTTAAAAGCTGGGGAAAAAACCTCACAAAAGCAGGTTGATTTTCATACGCGCCGTTGTTAAACTGGTGTTAACCCAAATGGAAAGTAGACAAAAAGCCACTCTTTTTTACTTTCGGGATTTTCCAACAGTAAAAAGGAGTGGCTTTTGTACACTTTCTGTCTACTTTTTGTTTGGGTTAATACCAGTTTAACAATGTCATGTGAAAATCAACCTTTTGTGTGTGTGTTTTCTGATTTAAACCCCTGTTTCTGCACAGGATTTCCCCTGTGTGATAAACTCTTCAGTTTGCTGTAAGTTGAGGACAAAAGGGGTGGAGGAGGGAGGAATTGGGGAATTTTAAAAAACAATGGGATGGCAGAGGATTAACTGAGCCTGTCCCTGGAGTTTATCATATGACGGAATTTGGGGGGTATAATGCAATGGCAATCCGAACGCAATCATGGGGTTTCACGTTATTGCGAATGAGTGTATCTCACACAATTTCGGGCAATGGGAAGTCATTCTGAACACGTTCCAAATGCAATCAGATTTCACGTAAATTCGCTAAACTAGCAAATTCACGTAATTGCGAATTGGCTCCATTCGCAATTGAGAGAAATTCCTCCCATGTGATAAACTCCCCTGTGAAATCAGGACATTTGGAAGGTATGTCCTTAGCACACAGCTTTTTCTTCTAAAACCTTGCTGCTCCTTCCCAGCATCTGTCCCATGAGTTTGTAAAGGAATTGCACTGGCTGCTAACATTCATCTACAATCAGCCTTTCATATCCATGGATAAAATATTCAAGTACTGTATCCATGGCTTAGATATAGTTTAAAAATATATAAATTCCAGAAAAGCAAACTTTGATTTTGCCATTCGATATGAGAGACCATTTTACTATGCCATTGTATATAACGGGATTTGTACATCCACAGATTGTGGCATCCATGAGGGGTCCTAGAACCAAACTTCAGCAGATACCACTTCAAAGAGTCCCTATCCCTCCCCATCTCTTCTCCCTTTGTTTCTTGGTTTGCAGAAAGTGAACTTTTGGATGGGGAATAGACATCAGTTTTTCTCCAGTTCATCACCTAGTATATTATTTAGGTCACTTTTTATCGGCTTTTCAATCCTGCCAGATTCCCCAAATGGAGTACAACTGAAAGATTTTGAGTATGCAAATAAATGATATAGACATCGGGGAGAAGTATGCATAGAAGATGGAATTAAACTTCACCATGCCTCTCCCCACTGCCCTCTTTTTACTGGATTTGGATTGGAATTTGAATATGTTTTTCAAATCATTCCAAGAAGTCCTTTTATCAGAAATGAACAACAACAGATGATCAATAGAAACGCCAAGAGAACTAAACTGAACTGCCTTTGAAGTCTTTAAGAATGTAACCCCCTTCCCTCTTTCTGTCATGTATGTACAGGTAAAAATACACACACACGCTTGACAAAACTGATGGAACACCAGCCTTTATTCCCTCAGAAGAATAACAGTACAATCCTTTGTGGTTTGACTTACGAGGGGGTATCCAAAAGTTTTAATGGTCACCTTTTTAAAAAATGGACAGAAAGTTTGTTTTGATTTGTAGTTGTTAACTTGTCTCTATGTAGTCACTATCTAGATTTATACATTTTTCCCAGCGTATCTTGACCCTCCGAATACCTGATATAGTAGAAGTCTGCAGATTGCGCCTGATGAAGATTTTACACTTTAGTCACTTCTGGCAGAGCCAGTCACAAAAATAAAGGACGCAATGAGTTGATTTTCTCAGCAACATGCACTTAGGGGCCAATGAGGACACTGACAAAATTTCAATAATACACCATAATAACTTATGGGTGATAATTATTACTTTACGATACCCCCTTGTAAGGTGCAATCTGCAGACTTCTACAATATCGGGTATTCGGAGGGTCAAGATGGGAAAAATATATAAATCTAGATAGTGACTACATAGAGATAAGTTAACAACTACAAATCAAAACAAATTTTCTGTCAATTTTTTTAAAAGGTGATCATTAAAACGTTTGGATACCCCCTCATATATGTCTCTTCTGCTGAGTTCCTCTCAGAAATATTTGCACAGGATTAGAGTCAAAACTAGTGGCCTTCTAGTGGTTACAGGACTACAGCTACTATCACCCCTCACTACAGGCTATGGTGGCTAGAGTTGATGGAAGCTGCCATTCAATGAGACATACTTTTCCTTTCCCTGCCCTAACTTTGTAAACTACATGATCTCTATCTCTGAAATGCAGGCACTCTGCATACCTATGATTTTAAGGGGGAAAAGTCCAAATGTGGAATGGAGGCAGACATAAGAAGCCATTCATTCTCATCTCCCCCAACTCTCACTCACACCAGAGCTTTGTGGCATATGAAAGTGTGTGTCTGTGTGCCTTGCAGTTATTTCCAACCTATGGTGACCCTAACGCAGCCCTAACAAGGGGCTTTCTGGGCAAGATTTGTTCAGAGGAGGGTTCCCATTGCCTTCCCCAGAGGCTGAGACTTGTATAAATAAATAAATAATACAACTTTTATTTCTACCCCGCTTTTTGTGAGAACCATCAAAGGGGCTACAATCAATCAAAGCGGCTTGTGTGACTTGCCAAAGATCACTCAGAGGGTTATCGACACAGTTTTGTGATATTTTGTGGACTCGCACTCACTTATCCTCCACTCGCAGGAACATGGCAGAGGTACAAAGATCGGAAAGAGTATGAAAGAAATGAAGGACAGTCTGTGAGATTTCTATGCAAATGCATACAAGATAAGCACACTGGATACATGGAAGTGTCTTTTTCTGAGCTGGAAGACACTGTGGTTAATAGCAAGCAATAGCATATCTGTAGCAATAGCTGATTCCTGAGCAGCACAGAATTTGCCTGTTACAGAGATCTTCCCATGACCCATCAACCTCCAGCAAAAGCAGTGTAAACTATACAATATTCAAGAGAAATGTACGACATCACAAAACGAAAGCTAAAAATGCTAATGTAAATGAATGCTTCTTAGTCATGCTGAAAATGAAGAACATTTTGGAATTCCTCCTGGACGGAAAGGTTGAAATGTAGGACGTGTCCTGGAAAAGGAAAAGGTCTGGTCACCCTGGCCTCCAGGCTTGCTTTCATCAGAAAGCTGCAAAGCAGAACTCGGAACCTCTCTGGCCTCTGATGATGAGCATGGAACCAGTGCATCGTTTGTGATGCTGCCTGCACAGAATGCATGGGGTTCCTTGCAGGAGACGTCCACTCCCAAGCATGTGCTCCACCTCTTTCCTTGTTGCTGCTGGTGTGAAAGAAAGTGCACAGATCAATGAAAAGGCACTTGTTGCTGTGGTGTGGCTGTGATGACTGACAGCCCCACAGTCACACCCACCTCTCCCAAGATTACATAAAATGAATGAACATTCCCCCCCCCTCCCCACACACACACCCAACAGTTAGAACTTCCCAGCTCTCAAGCAACTTCGATTTCCCACCATTTCCCCCTGAACTAGCAGGCAAGTGGTAGACCAATGGTGAGGACTACCCTGATGGCGCGGAACACCGACATGCGCTGGCGCCTGCCACTGGTTTGCCTCCTCTGGGAGGTGGCCATGATTGTCCTCTTTGGCATCTTTGTGCGCTTCAACCCTGAAGCTGATGCAGCTGGGTGGGAGAAGGAGAAGCATCACAAGAACATCACCAGCGATGTGGAGAATGAGTTCTATTTCAGATACCCATGTAAGTAATAAAAAGATACTCGGCACAGGCCAATCGTTTTATAGTTTTGTGTGGAGCTTTCGGGCTATGTGGCCATGTTCTGGAAGAGTTCCTTTCTGACGTTTCGCCAGCATCTGTGGCTGGCACCTTCAGAGAATGATAGCCTGGAAAAGGCTTGGAGATATATAACCTGTGTGACCCTGGAAAGGAAGGAATAATTTGCAAATGTATTGTTCTGTTTACAAATGTATTGTCAATCGTTTTATTTGTTCACTGCATTTAGAGCCCACCTGATGTCCAAGCAACTCAGGATGGTGTGTATGTGTGTATGATGGGCAAGCAAGGAGTAGGGAGGTCCTTCTCTGGGTATTGTTGGACTGCAACTATTATGCTCCCTACTCAGCTTAGCCAATGGTGAAGGATGATGGGAGCTATAATACCAGTAACAGCCATGCCTGCTGTCTGTGTAGCTTAGATCATTGCACTAGGTGGAAAGAAACACCCAAGAAGAGCAAGAAAGGGAATAAAGTGGGTATCAAGAGCCAAGGCAGATGAGATAGGGAGCCATGGAATGGTTTCATCCTACAGATGAGTCTCTTCCCTGCACTTTGGTGTTGTGTTCCTTCAAGTTGTTTTTGAATTCGGGCTATCCCAAGGTGAACCTATCTCTTGTTAAGTTTATTCAGAGAGGGGCTGTCATTGCCATTCTCTGAGGCTGAGAGAATGTGACTTGCTCATGATCAACCGAATGGGTTTGCAGTCAGGTAGAATTTTCACTATTGAAATCATAGCTAAGGCTTCTTAAAAATTTGTATTCAGCTGTATCCTGCTCCACACATTTCACATACCCTCCAGTAGTCCAGATTTGGCAGGGATTCTCCCAGTGAGCTCCAGTATAGTGTAGTGGTTTGAGCGCTGGACTAGGACTCTGCAGGCCTCGAATCCCGGCTCAGCCATGTAAACCCTTGGCAAGTCACACTCTCTGAGCCTCAGAGGAAAGCAACGGCAACCCCCCTCTGGAAAAATTTGCTAAGAAAAGGCCATGGCAGGGTTGCCTTAGGGTTGCCAGATGTTGGAAACGACTTGGAGGCACACAGCAACAACAAAATCCCAGTTAATCCTCTGTCCGCACACTTTTTCAGCTGTTTCGGAAAAATTCCAGTTTTCTTTTCTCCTCTCTCTTTTCCATCTTTGTCCTCTGCTTACTGCAAACTGTTCCTGTGAACTGAATTCAAAGGGCAAATAGAGTTTGCTTTGCATTCAGTTAACTCTTCAGGTGGGAAAGTATAAGAAGGAGCAGAATCTTGCCCTTCCTGGTAGGCTCAGGCAAAAGCAAACCGAGGCAGATCCAAAAATCTTCTTCTTCTTAACCTTTTATTTAGGATTTGTTACACAATAGTACAAAAAACTCCCCACTCCTCCCCCCTTCAGCTCGTGTTTACACAGTAAATAGTCTATGCAAGGACAAAACGTTAGCTTTTAAGCTGCAACGACCCACTATACTCTAACAATGTTGGGCATTTCACATTTTTCCAAGATCTAGAGAGCCAGTGTGTGTGTGGTGGTTTCAGTGTTAGACTATGACTCTGGAGACCAGGGTTCGAAACTCAGATCCGCCATGTAAACCCATTGGGAGACCTTTGGCAAGTCACACTCTCTATGGAGTTTATCAGACGGGAGGAATTTCTCTTTATTTCGAATGGAGCCAATTGGAGCCAATTTGAATTCACGTGAATTCACTAGTTTAGCGAATTTACGTGAATTCCAATTGTGTTTGGAATGCATTCAGAATGACTTCCCATTGCGCGAAATTGCACGAGATGCTTTAAAACAAAATAACGTAAAAGCCATGATTGCATTCAGAATGACTTCCCTTTTGCCCGAAATTGCGTGAGATACTTTAATATGCAATAACGTGAAACCCCATGATTGCGTTCGGATTGCCATTGGATTATACTTCCAATTTCCGTCGTCTGATAAACTCCTCAGCATTGGTGATGGCAATGGCAACTCCCTTCTGAAGAAACCTGCCAAGAAACCCCCGTGATAGTGTACCTTAGGATCCCCAGAAACAATTTGAAGGCACACAACAACAAAAGGTATTTCAGCCTTAGCCGCACCAACCAAATCTGGCCTTCAAATCTGCATCATCACGATCAAAAATGGAAAGAATTACTAGAACAATGTTTCATTAAAAGTAACATTTTCTTCATTATTTGAGTTTATAATTTTATCTCAAGATGTAAGTACTTTGGAGAAGAAATCTGTGTATGTTCTAGGGTGGCAATTTTTGTTGCAAACTCTCCGGTGTTTGATTGATATCGAAGGATTGATCTTTGAAGTTTAAATACTGTAGGATACTATCTCTGGGCAGGTTATTGCTATTTTCTTTTGCAAATATTGATTTAGATGGAGATGTAGTAGGTCTGTCTAAAAAGCTGTACTGGAAAGCAGGAAAGTTATTTTGGGGACTAGAACTACAAGTTTCTCCCACGCAGCATGGCCTCTGATTATTCTTATTGGTGGATGATGGGACTTGGAATCTAAAAGTTTTCCAAGTTCTGATTGTAACTGGGAAAAGCTATCCCTTGTTCCACCCCAGCTTTTGTGTGGACTGCATTGCTGTTAAGCTGCAAGGGAAGTGTATGGGAAAGGATGATATCATCCTGCTGATCAAAGCATCGCTGGTGCTTTGACCCTGTAAGCCCTGGCTCCAGTATGCCCCTGGCGCTTCCTGTTTTTGTCTGTTTTTCCACCGTTCATTTTTCCCCCCATTTTGCCCATCGCAATACAAACTATCCTGATATAGCTACTTACAATTGCTCAAAGAGGACAAAGGCCTCGGGCTCCTGAAATATGTAGACTCAGCAGTGATCGAGGCATTGCTTAGCAATAATACCACCAACGCATTGGTTGATATGAAAGTACGGTATGGAGTTGAGGTTTCAGAACTTTACAGAATCATAGACTTGGAAGAGACCGCAAGGGCCACCCAGTCCGTCCCTCGCCATGCTACACAATAAAGAGTTGGACACATTTGTCTTGGAAAAGGTACTGTTCTGGACTGCAACTTCCAGAATGCCCTAGTCGACATGGAACTCTGGCTGTGAAACTTGGGATTGCAGTTCCCAATGTAACCCTTTTGAGTCCTGATCCACCGACTAGCTGGTCCCCATATAGATACCAGCAATTTGAACAAATCAAGCCACCTTGCATCAAATCTCATCAATTAGCCATTGAACCATCCAGGGTTGTCCATTGTGTTTGGTTCTCACTGGTCAAGGTCCGGCACAGAAGGTTTCTTCTCAGTCCTCCATTGAGTATCTCATTGGAGATACTCATGGCTCATCATGGGGTTTCCTGCCCAGGAAGGATGTGCCTTGCCACAAAGCTAAGGGCCTCTCTAACTATTGGTATACTTGAAGGTATAGCAAAGAAACATTACTTTTTTGTAACACAGTTTCAGATATTTCTTCTTGTAGACTGGATCTGCTTCATCAGATGCAATCCAGTCTTCAAAAGCTTACGCTTTAAACTTCTTTTCCTCAGTTAGTTCTCAGAGGTATTACAAGATCCCTTTGCATGTTGATCCAGACTAACAGGGCTAAGTCTTTGAATTCTAGATATTCTGTAGGGAGGGAAGGGAACCCTAGCTTTTCCCGGCGTAGGAGTTTATCACACGAAGGGAACTGGAAGTATAATCCAATGGCAATCTGAGAGGAGCTTCATATAAACTTCAGGACCATTCTGTGTGATGGAAGAGGGCACCCCCTTGCTAGTATTAGAGACTCGCAGTCGGTGTGGGGCATCATGTCTTTTGCCTTGGGCATGAAAATGTTTTGTTGAACCCTAAGACAATTTAAATCTGGTTTCTTTTCATGTCCTCTTATGTATTTTGCTATATAGCCAAGAATTGGCCTGACATAGGGGCTGGCAGACTGGGGCACAAAGTAGAAATGGTGCCTCTGCACTCTTCCCTTTTCCATCACCGCCGCAGGAGATCCTGCATTTTAATCTCTCTTGAGTGTGATGCCCAGATTCCAGTGAATGAGCACTTATATGCACACCTTTCTGTAGTTTGTGTTGATTGAAATGATGGGTTGTCCTTCATCCCTGCTGAGCCAACTACTAATGGTTCCCATTGCACTAGAAAGCCAATTCCCTGCCTTGCCCTTTCTCAATGGGCACCCTTCCTTTCATAGGACTCTTTCAGACATGGGAAATTGGAAGTGTAATCCAAGGGCAATCCAAACGCAATCCTGGGGTTTCACGTTATTGCGAATTAGAGCTTCTCACGCAATTTCAGGCAAAAGGGAAGTCACTCCGAATGCAATCATGGGTTTCATGTTATTGCGAATTAAAGCTTCTCACGCAATTTCGGGCAAGGGGGGGGGTATTTTTGGGTAATAGGAAGTCATTCCGAATGCCTTCTGAATGCAATGGGGATTCACGTGAATTGGCTAAACTAGCGAATTCACGTGAATTTGCATTGGCTCCATTCGAAGTTGGGAGAAATTCCTCCTGTGTGAAAGAGTCCTATTATGCCAAGGGGAAGGCGGTGGTGGCAGTTGCAGCGATTATAATAGCCCTTACTTTCTCCAGAGAGAGAAACTGATGCACACGGGCTATGACAGTGACTTGTGCCTTCACGATCCTCATTCTTTCTTCTTCTGTGACAGGTGGGACAGTCACTGCTTAATGGCCCAGGTCTATTGGTAGCCCAGGAAGTGTGTCCCTACTCTTCAGATCAGCCTAGCCTTTGCAAAAGTGTACCTACAGAGGACCCCAAATGATTTTCCTGTCTGTTTGTATCTTGCCCTCTGTAGGAAGATCTCCTCCACTCACATTTCACCTGCCCCAATAAGAATTCTGACCCACAAATGAAATCTTCCCAAAGTCCCCATATTTCTAACATTACTCAACTTTAAATGTCGGTTGAGCATTTAGAAATTCAATTTCCGCATCCAAAGAAAAGGGACAAGCAGACAGCCAGCAAAGGTTTGAGTGCTGGATTAGGATACAGGGAGACTAGGGTTCAAATCCCCACTCAGCCATGGCAACCCAGTGGGCGATTTTGGGCAAATCACATTCTCTCAGCCTCAGAGGAAGGCAAAGGCAAACCAAATCTGAACAAATCTTGCCTAGAAAGCCCTGTGATAGGTTCGCTTTAGTGTTGCCATCAGTCAGGAGTGACTAGGGACTTTACTGCACACACCTTTGCCCCCGATCTAGGCACGGGCTGGAGACGAGTGTGGCTGGGTGAAAATGCATTTTATGTCCTCAAGGCACCCCCATGCCATCCCCCCATCACTAAGCCATCCCTGATCATGGCTCAGGCGTGTAAAATTTGAAAGTTTTCGGGCTAAGCAAAATCTTGCAGCTGAGCCCTGATCGGGGAAGGCTTAGGTCTGGGCGATGGCATGGGGACACCTTGGCATGCAATAAAATGTGTTTTCACTTGATCACGCATGTCCCCTGCCCGTGCCCAGATCCGGGGGGGCGGGTGCAATAGTGCATGCGATAAGGTCCTTGGAGTCACAAAACATCATCACAAGTGACCAAGGGAATGTGAATACTATAAACATTAGAGTTCTCAGTGTGAACTATTTGCAGTGTACCACTCTTTCTATTGCTAGAAATTTGGGGACTGAAGGAAAATTTCAGGGGGGTGGGATTTTCTTATTTGGAAGGACAATGCCCTCATTTTGTTCCTGACTCGTAGCCACATTCCTGGCTGGATTTGCCCCCGATCCTGAAGTTCTCATGTGGTTCTCATAACAACTCCGTACAGTGAAGGATGGTATCCTGTGGCCAGGGTGAAAGTAAGATTCCTGGTAGGAGGGAAAGATCTTATCGTTTCTCTCCGGCATCATTTTGATGCCTGAAACAGCCACCAGCTATGTGATGGCTCTCAACTTTAATTCAAGCAAAAAGGGTGATTATTCTCTTAAAGAGGCTGCCTTGAGTTCTCAAATACTTGGCACTCCTGGGTTATACAAATTAGTGCAGCTATTTGCAGTATTGTTGTATGGTAGCACAAAATACTGGTTTCGCCAAATTGGTAACATCGCAGTTGTCAGCTGGGCCAACTCCCCAGACAAAAGAAACAAAGAGAATGACTAATTTCTTGAGAGAGGGTGGAAGTGACTTTTCTGCAGGTAAGAAGGAAGCAAAAGAGTTTCGTACACAGACCAAAGAAAGAGGTAGAGAAGTGAAAACAAATGGCAGGTGCCATCTCGTCTCTTCTCCCTCAGTGATCGTTTTATACAAGTGTTGAAGCCTCTTGGGAGTTTATCACACGAAGGGAATTGGAAGTATAATCCAATGGCAATCTGAATGCAATCATGGGGTTTCGAGTGATTGCGTGAAAGCTGATCACACACATTTTCGGGCAAAGGGAAGTCCTTCCGAATGCGATCGTGGGGTTTCGCGTGATTGCGTGAGAAACTATCACATGCAATTTCGGGCACTGGGAGGCAATTTCGGGCAGTTCCGAACGCAATGCCTTGTCAATACGCAATCACGTAAATTTGCTGAACTAGCAAATTTACTCAATTCCGAACTGGCCTCACTTCCACTTCTTTCGAAATTGAGAGAAATTCCTCCCATGTGATAAACTCCTTTGTTTGCATCATAATAGAAGTGTCATGGACAGGATCGGAAGTGTTTAAGAGGAGATCCAGCCTTGCACAGATTTACTTTATTTCAACTGGGTAGTTTGCCATGTTGTGCTCAGTGTGCCTTGCCTCCCTTCACTGTGGGAATCCAGGGAGGACAAACTGTGGTTTTCAGTTGCCCAGCCTCCCCCAAGATTTCCCAGTCATGCAGGACTTTTACGGCCCCGCTGACGCTTTTGTTATGAGTCCCAGATCATTGCTGCGCTTGGGAAAAACACACATTCTCTAAACAAATTGCCTCACTTCATTAAACATGAATTTGAGATGAGAATCAGTTGGTTCCATCAGTCCCTGGAAAGCTTTGCTGCCTGACTCTCATGGTAATAGTTACACAACACCTGGATTAAGCCAGACACTGTTTAATCATTAAATGCCTTCGGATGATGGCAATGGCATTTGGGCATCGTTCTGCCTCTTTCTCCTTTATAGTTTACTGTAAGCGGCAATTTGATTTAGAGACAAATACGTTGTACCCTCCAACTGTCCGGATTTGGCAGGGGCCATCCAGATTAACTCTCTGTCAACCCAATTTTTCGGCTGGTTTTAAAATGTTTCACTTTCTCTCTCCTCTTTGCTCTCAGCATATTCCAATTGTTGCAAGCTGCAAGGGACATCCCAGTTTATTTTCTGTCACAATATTTCAGCAGCTTTTTAAAAATGTCCCAGTACGGCTTCCACTTTCCTCCTTTGTCCTCAGTTTATTTCCATTGCTGCAGACTGAGTTCCAAGTGTCAAAGTAGTTTGCATTCAGTTGATTTAGGATGCATTTGCACTGCAGAAATAATCCAGTGTGACACCACTTTAACTGCCATGGCTCAATGCTATGGAATTCCTGGAATTGTAGTTCACAGAATTTCATAGTATTGAGCCATGGCAGTTAAAGTGGTGCCAAACCAGATTATTTCTGCAGTATAGCTGGGAGAGGAAAGTGAAGGGTGCAGAAACTTCTCCTAGCTAGTCTGTGTCATCTTGACCACACTCTTGTATTTGGCCACATTTGTCCCAGTTTTCATCTGTGAAATGTTGAAAGGCATAACATGTTGTTTTAATAGTATAGAAATGTTCCACACGACTGACTTGATTTCAGATATTCAATGTCCACAGTCTTTTTTGGGAGAAATTGGAAAAGTGATGTGGCCATGCTAGAAGCAATGTGTGATTCTGGAAGTTGTTGTTCCAAACAGAAGCTTATCACACTAGAGGGCAAACAGGATTTAAACAGGAATTAAACAGGAATTAAACAGGAAATGCCCTATGTTAAACATAAGGCAACAGGAAATGCCCTATGTTAAACATAAGGCATTTCCTGTTTAATTCCTGTTTAAATCCTGTTTGCCCTAGAGTTGGAAGAGACCACAAGGGCCAACCAGTCCAACTCCCTGCCATGCAGGAACTCTCCATCAAAGCATCCCCGACAGATGGCCATCCATCCTCTGCTTAAAGACCTCTAAGGAAGGACACTCCACTACACTCCGAGGAAGGAGTGTGTTCCACTGTCGAACAGCCCTTACTGTCAGGAAGTTCCTCCTAATGTTGAGGTGCAATCTCTTTTCCTGGAGTTTGCATCCATTGTTCTGGGTCCTTTTCTCTGGAGCAGCAGAAAACAAGCTTGCTCCCTCCTCAATATGACATCCCTTCAAATTAGATTTTCTCACCTCTGCTTTTTAGTTAAGATTCTGTAATTTACTTGCCATTATCCACCCGGTGAATGATTTGTTTTACAGCCACACAAACAAAAACCCCCCAAAATTACCATCTTGGTTATCCCAGCCCCTCCCCAAGATGCTTATATGGCACCTTTTTTGCAATGTTTTTATTTATTAGCTGTATTTACATTGCACATTTACCTCCTGTGGAGAGGTTAGACCTGGCTTTCTTCTCCATAATGTCATCCTCACAGAGGGTATGCACAGCTCTCTTTTCCATAATGTTATGCTCACAACAATCCTGTGAGGGAGTTTTCAAAGAAATAGCCATGTTAGTCTGTCACAGCATAAAAAGAAACAAAGTGATGGTGCTGGGGAGAAGAATCTAGCAGTGTCTTTAACTGATCTGTGTTAGCATGAGCTTTCATGGATAGCCATCTACTCCTTTAGATATCCTGATAGAGCATCTTCTTGAAGTTCTGCTAGATGCTTCCTTGCAACACATACTTTCCCCCATTTTTATCCTTTGGGGCAGGTGAAGTTTAGAGAGAATGAATGGCCCAAGAACCCCCAGCCATTTTCACAGCCAGAGTCAGCACTTGGGCATGGATTTTGCAAATCCCAGTCCAGTACTTTAACCATGCTGGCACTAAATATCAAGCTAAATTTAATCCCAAGCTTTATAGTCTTCTGGTTTTAAAATATGTTTTTAGAACTGTACATGCCAGTTGTCCTGCGGTTCTTTTTAAATGTGTTTTAGATTGACTTAGTAGTTTATCACATGGGACGGATCTCGTGCAGAAACTGGATTTAAACTGAAACCCCTCTGCAAAGGTGGGTAGTTTTTTCAGACAACGTTTGGGGTTAACCCGAACAGAAAGTAGAGAAAACCCACAAAAGCAAGTTGTACAGTGGGCCCTTGTTATCCGCTAGGGTTTGATTCCAGGCCCCTCTGTGGATAACAAAATCCGTGGATGCTCAAGTCTCATTAAATATAATGGCACAACAAAATGGTGTCCCATATA
Organism: Urosaurus nigricauda; assembly: GCA_034509955.1. Classification (NCBI taxonomy): domain Eukaryota; kingdom Metazoa; phylum Chordata; class Lepidosauria; order Squamata; family Phrynosomatidae; genus Urosaurus; species Urosaurus nigricauda. The sequence goes on along the minus strand of JAOEGL010000012.1, from coordinate 20,583,374 downwards.
TAAAATGGAAAATCAAGGTTTGCTATTTGGAATTTATACTTTTTGGGAATGTTTTCAAGCTGTGTATGCTCAAATCCGTGGATAAAAAATCCATGGATAAGGAGGGCCAACTGTATTTCAGATGACGTTAGCATTAATGAGAATTAACGCAACATTAACCCGAATGGAAACTAGACAAAACCCACTTCTTTTTTACTTTTGGAAAATCCCAAAAGTAAAAAGGGACAGGTTTTGTCTACTTTCTGTTCAGGTTAATGTCACATTAACCCCATTGTGTGTGAAAAACTGCCTGCTGTTTCTGCTCGGGATTTTTGCAATTTGCCCCCATGTGATAACAACAACAACAACAACAACCCTGAGCTGACAACTAAGAGTGGACAGGAGGCATCTACTGTGAAAGGAGGCCTTTGGAGACTTTCATAACATTTGCCATCTTGGCCACATGGATTTTGCTTGACCACATGTGTCCTTGTTTTCACATGAAAAGATGAAAATGGAGAAAAGTTTTGACTATGGTTTATTTGTGTGGGTCCTGTTTGGCCTCTGTAGGAAACAAAATGTTGGGAAACTATGCTTAGATACTCAAGGCAGACTTGAATAAATTGATGTTTACTAATCCTCAATGGACCTTATCAGACGTGGAAAATGGAGGTATAATCTAATGGCAATTCGAATGCAATCATGGGGTTTCACGTTATTGTGAATTAAAGTATCTCACACAATTTTGGGCAAAAGGGAAGTCATTCCGAATGCAATCATGGGTTTTACCTTATTGCGAATTACAGCATCTCATGCAATTTCGGGCAATGGGGGTCATTTTCGGGTAATGGGAAGTCATTCTGAATGCATTCCGAACGCAATAGGAATTCATGTGAATTCACTAAACCAACAAATTCACGTGAATTCGAATTGGCTCCTATTGGCTCCATTCGTAATAAAGAGAAATTCCTCCCATCTGATAAGGTCCAATGTTTGCTGTTGTTGTTGTTGTTGTTGTTGTTGTTGTCTCAAGTCATTTCCTCCTTATGTCAACCCTAAGACAAACCTATCACAGGGTTTTCTTAGCAAGTTTCTTCAGAGGGGGTTTGCCATTGCCTTCTTCTGAAGCTGAGAGAGTGCGTTTTGCTAAAGCAGGTTAATTTCTTGGCATGCAGTAGCATAAGATGGAAGGTGGGCATGATGGGCATAGATGTTTGAACCAATCTGAATGGAACTCTTTTCTTTACTACAGCTTTCCAGGATGTTCACGTGATGATCTTTGTGGGCTTTGGCTTCCTGATGACATTCCTTCAGCGGTACGGCTTTGGAGCTGTAGGGTTCAACTTCCTCCTTGCCGCCTTTGGGATTCAGTGGGCACTCCTCATGCAGGGCTGGTTCCACACTTTTGAGCATGGGAAGATACTTATTGGAGTAGAAAGGTAAGATGACATGCTTGGGAACTTTTGAAAAGTTGAAAACTTGAAACGGCTTCAAAGAGACTGGGACATTAAAATGCCTGTTTGGAGGTGACACCAAATATATGATCTTTTATGGAACGAGACTATATATGCAAGTTTTGGCATTTCATCTTAAAGAGACAAAATGAAAGTCAAGAATATTACCAAGTGACATTGAAACGTTGAGTAACCGGGAAGAACAATATGCTAACAGCTCCTCTGGGGATTGTGTTTCATCCATGAAAGTGTACATACATGCTGTTACATGAGCGAGTGCTTGCCCCATCCAAAGTCAATATATTAATATTCAAAGGGATCTTGTAGTGCATATGAGACTGAGTGGAAGACAGTGTAGCATAAGTTTTTATTGGTCAACTTCCTCTGATGAATTCAGTTTATGATGTTCATTATGCTTTAGAAGAGTAGCTAATCAGGAAGATATCTGGGATATATTTCTAGTTGCAGGAAGAATGCATATGCACTTTCACAGTGCTTTCTGGAGTACATTTGGTCCTCCTTATCCAAGGATTTTTTTTTTATCCATGGATTTGAGTATACACGGCTTGAAAATATTCCTAAAAAGTATAAATTCCAAATAGTAAACCTTGATTTTTTTTCCATTTTATATCTGGGACACCATTTTGTTGTGCCATTATATTTAATGGGACTTGAGAACCCCCAGATTTTGTTATCCGTGGAGAGTCCTGGAACCAAACCCCAGCAGATAACAAGGGCCCACTGTAGTTCACTCCTGAAAGAACTATGAATTTTCTGAACATTGTGATTGTCACTTCATGATTTTTTTTTTAATCCACATATGATACAATGAACAATGATTGAAAAGCTGATCTGGGTGAGCTACTTCTCCATGTAAAGTTTGTTTTTCTTTTATAAACAGCATTTACTAAACTTACAATTTCAATTAAAATTACAATATAAAGGTGAACTGTAAAAACAAACAAGTAAAAACACACCATTATGATAGCAAAAAGCAAAACAATACTGGTTTCAGGTTGATCTAATGGTGCAAATTTCTACTTGAACCTTTGTCCACAAATCTTTGGCCAATCCCAGCACATGAGCAAAAAGTACCAATACTTCCACATTCCCACCAACAAGACAAGGTTTGGGTTTTCATTTACGGACTGAGATGCTTTACACACTAGAGATAAATCAAAAACAGAATCCTGCCCCAGGGAAGCTTAAGGTCTAAATGGTGACATCAGAGAGACCTTGGAGATATGAGAAGAAAAAGGAGAAAGTGTGGTAGCTTTATTTTCATATAAAATAAAATGGTGGTGGCTGGGGTGGGATGTGATCATTGTTTTTACTCTGTATCTTTTTATTTTGCTGTACCCCGCTCCAAGTATTTTATTAGAGGAACGGGCTATAAATAAACATTATTATTATTATTATTATTATCATCATCATCATCATCATCATCTCTGGAAATTGAGGTTCTGGCAGTATTTAAGGATTACAGCACAATGGAGAATCTATTTCACGAAGGGCTCCTGTTTCGGGAAGTTCTTATGAGGCAGAGAGGTGTTTCCACTGATTATTTGGGATGGGAAGAAAGTCAGTTCCAGATACAATCCTTACCATCTTGGACAATCCCCCACAAAACATATAAAACACAGTACAACTCAGTGCATACCTATCCTGCAGTAAGTATCAGTACAGCAATGCTGCTTGTAATGCATAGCTTAGTTACATTCAAGATATTTAAGTAAGGGCTCTTTTATCTCTCATGATGTTCCCTGTCGGGTATTATTATTTCCCATCATGAAGCAGAGATTAGAGTGATGAAGCTACAAGACCAAGTGCAGAACTCTACATAAAGGGTTCTACATATCCTCCAAGATTTCACAAGCGAAAACCAGGGCATATAGGGTCAAGCAACATTGGAGTGTGGTCAAAATGGCAAACCAGTATTAATGAGGAAGAACACACACAAGCTAGGAGAGTTTGCATCTGGGAAGGGCAAGATTTCTCCCCTTCTCTCCTCTCCATCACTGAGTGTGAAGGGAGTGCAAACTTCTTTTGGACTTTGAAATGAGCTTGCACCAGTACAAGTAAACTGAGGATGGACCTTATCAGATGTTGGAAATTGGAAGTATAATCTAATGGTAATCCAAACGCAATCATGGGGTTTCGCTTTATTGCGAATTAAAGTATCTCACGCAATTTCGGGCAAAAGGGAAGTCATTCCAAACGCAATCATGGGTTTTATGTTATTGCGAATTAAAGCATCTCACACAATTTCGGGCAATGGGGAGTCATTTTCGGGTAATGGGAAGTCATTCTGAACGCATTCCGAACATAATTGGAATTAACATAAATTTGCTAAACTAGCGAATTCACGTGAATTCAAATTGGCTCCATTCGCAATAAAGAGAAATTCCTCCCGTCTGATAAGGTCCGATGAAGAGGGAAAGTGAGAGGAGGAGAGAGAAACCCTGAGATTTTAAAAGCAATTGGGATGACAAAGGTTTATTTGGGGCTGTCCTTGTCAAATCAGGACAGCTGGAGAGCATATAATTTTTGCCTTGCTTTGACTTCTTCTCTTTCTCTTTCTTCTCAGCCTGATTAATGCTGATTTCTGTGTGGGTTCAGTTTGCATTGCCTTTGGTGCCATCTTGGGCAAAGTCAGCCCAGTGCAGCTGCTCATCATGACATTGTTTCAAGTGACTCTTTTCTCTGTGAATGAATACATCCTGCTGGATCTTCTCCATGTAAGACTGTTCAACTTGGTTGCAAAAATCTTCTCCATTCTGTCCTTTCTGGAGTAATCAGTTGAGCTTCCCATATGTTTGTTTTTAAATGCTTTAATATCTCTCTTGTCCTTGGAGTAATGTCAGGGGCTCAGAACATTAATGTATCACATTTGCACCCTCTCCAATACTATATTGAAGGTGAGGCTGAGAGGTGGTGATGCACCTGCCCTTCCCAAACCTAAAGCAGTTTGGATGTGTTGGATCATAGTTCCCATGATCCCCAACTGGCATGACTGTTGTAATTCAAACCATCTGTTGGGCACCAGGTTGGGAGCATTGGCTTAAAGGCATACAGAAGAACATAAAGAAGAGCTGTCATGGGTGTGACCGCAGGCTTGTCCATGTCAGCATTCTGTCCCCGCTAAGACCAAACAGATGCCCATAGACTGGGTATGAATGCCATTGTATCCTCCTGCTCATATCTTCCAGCAAAAGGCATACCATTTATTGTTGTCATTGTTGGCATCCAATTTGTTTCTGATTTGTGGTGACCCTATCACAGAACTTTCATGGCAAAATTTGTTCAGAGAGGGTTTGGCATTGCCTTCCTCTGAGGCTGAAGCCTCAGAGGTAGATTTGTCTAAGCTCACCAAGTGGTTATCCATGACAATGCAGGCATTTAAACCCTGGTTTCCAGAGTCCCAATCCAATAGTCAAACTCCACCATATTCTCTCCAATACTGAAAGTTATGTAGAGACATTAAGACTAATAGCCGCTAGTAGCCTTATAAAGTTGGTCCTCTATATGCATGGATTCCTTATCCATGGATTTAACCATGCATGGTTTGAAAAATATTTAAAAGTGTATATACATTCCAAAAAGCAAATCTTGATTTTGCCATTTTATATAAGGGACCCCATTTTATTATGCCATTGTATTGACTGAGATTTGAGCATCCATGGATTTTGGTATCCACAGGGGGTCCTGGAACGAAACCCCAGCGGATACCCAGGGCCAACTGTAATCCATGCATTTGTCTAATCCAGTGATTCCCATACTTTAGCCCTCCAGATGTTTTGGACTTCATCTCCCAGAATTCCTGATTGTTGGCCAAACTGGATAAGGCAAGTTTAGGAATTACTGATCTAGAAGGAAGGGGGAGATTTGGAGATTCCACATCTAACCCCCCCACCCCACCCCACGCACCTACCCACCCATGATTGAATTGAATGGACTTTGAACTCAGTTTGCAGTAGTTCAAGTAAGCTGGGGACAAAGAGGGAGGAGAGACAGAAACTGGGACATTTTAACTGAAGCAGGAAAAGTGGGAGGACAGAGGAGGAATTGGGACTGTCCTTGCCAAATCAGGACAGTGGTAAAGTTTGCATCTGAAGCACTTACGTTAAAGCTGTCTCTGCTAATATTTGCAGATGACACTTAGTCATGAAATATGATAGTGGAAAAGAATCAGAATTTGTTTAGAGGAAGGTCCCTTGCCCAGAGCCAATTTATCTCCCAGGGTTAATCCCGGCCTGTGCAGAATGTGGTTGCACAAGCAGGGGTGCACTTTGGCCAAGTATGCACAAAGTATATGAATAAAGATCCAGTGAAAAAGAGAGTCTGCAGACTGTCAGATAGGACCAATCTGATAAGGAAACGAGGTAGGAATGTGCTCAGGGCCTTAAATAGGATAGCCAAGCTTAAAATAGGTTTTGCCAGGAGTGAGATCTAACATTACCTTTTGAGCCCATCCATTTTGCAAGTGAGCACATCCTCAGCATATGGAATTATAATTTATGAACTCTAGACAGCATGTCACCTTAAAAATCTTATTTATATAAAGGAACAGGACATGCCAGGAGATGCCAGAACCACCTGAGAGCTTTTCTATAGAAAGCTTATGCTTTACCACAGAGCTATGGCCTCTGCTCATACTTTGCTTGTAAAAGTCCAGAGAAAAGCAGGAGGACATTGTTTCTTTGGGGGGAAAAAGATGCTAGAGTGACCCACTTCAGTGGCTCCAGAACCACTGCTCCTTGTGGGTTGTATTGCTGGCAACATACATGCCATTGAAATATTATTTCCTGTGCAGAAAATGCTGTTTCATTTGTAGAAAATACTGTCTTCTGTGCAAAGAAACCACATGCGAATTTTGTTCAGAATAAATTTTCACGTGCCAATAGACTTTGAAAACTGTGCGGTTTTCAAAAGCTTTCTCACAGTGGAAAGAAAATTGCTAAAATTACTTGTTGCTTCCCTCAAGAAGAAACCTAGCAAAGAATTATGTCCCTGAACGGAGAGAGAACCTTTTCGGGAGATTGATCCCCCCATTTCTTTTTCCACTGCTGCAGGTTAGAGATGCTGGTGGATCCATGACCATCCATACCTTTGGGGCATACTTTGGGCTAACGGTAACCACCATTTTGTATCGACCCAATCTGGAACAGACCAAAGAGAAGCAGAGTTCTAACTACCACTCGGACCTCTTTTCTATGATCGGTGAGCTTTCGCCTCTGTAAATGTTTTCCCTGACAAGTTCCTTTAGATTCTGTGGTACTGGCCAGGCCGGGAAAAAGAGGATTATTGCCACTGTGAAGCATGCCTCTTTTCTCTTTAACTTACTTGCTTCCATAAACCGTACTGGCACTTCCCATTAACAAACATTGCTTTCTCTTTCTTTGGCATCTCCATTTTCAATGTGATCTTCCCGTGGGCCTCTTTGGTGCACATCTGGGGGGTTGCTATCAGGTCTAGAATGGAAACTAGATACATTTTGTTGAACTGATGTAGAGCAGAGATTAAATTTTCCAAAAATCATTGTGTCTGAGAATGGGAGCAATTTTTTCCAACTGTATAAGAAAATAAAGATCACCTTGGAGAATTTTCTGCACTATGCAGGTATACCTGAGTTAACACAGCAGATATGTTCTTGAGCGTTACTTTTTTAACAGGAAATTTGACACCAGTGGCAGAAATAACATGGAAAGAATAATGATAGGTTCCAGCATTACAAAAAAAGGAGGGCAGTTCAATGCATTTCAGTAAAAGTCTTTTTCAAAACTAACAATATGCATGCCTGAAGTGAAATAACCAGCTCAAGTAAGCCTTTCACAAGTAAACAAAAATACAGTAGAGTCTCGATTATCCGACATAAACTGGACCGGCTGATAGTTGGATAACCAAAAATGTTGGGTAATCCGGAAGGTCCAAGAAAAGCCTTGAAATCACTATGAATTGCAAATGTATTGATGTTTTATTGCAATAACAGTAAAAGCAAATGTAAAGGAATCACCGATCAACATTGTGATGTACAGTATAAACAGTCCAGTCCTCTGAAAATTTAAAGAAATCACAGAAAATTCAAAGAAATCACAGCAGCCGCGACGTTGGATAATACAGAATGTTGGATAACCAAAGGTTGGATAATCGAGACTCTACTTATTTTCAACCTTCTGCAGACCACTTGGAAGCTTCTTCCAAAATGCATCCAGGGATAATTTAACCAAATGTATAGATCCATGCTTTTTTTTAGAAAACATGCTGGGAGTAGCTGCTGAAGCATGCTTATCTGGCTTCTCTTTTCCTTTCTGTTCTTCTGTTCATGTGACCTAGGTAAGGGATTCTGGTGGCAGTTGATTTTTATTTTACCTGCAATAACATAGAATCATACAATCATAGAATCATAGAATCATAGAGTTGGACGAGACCCCAAGGGCCATCCAGTCCAACCCCTGGCATGCAGGAACTCCCTATCAAAGCATGCCCAACAGATGACCATCCAGCCTCTGCTTAAAAACATCCAAGGAAGGCAACTCCACCACTTTCCGAGGGAGTGTGTTCCACTGTCGAACATGTGCTAGACTAAGATCCCATTCTATCCCAGCTTAAGCCTTATTGCATTGTTTACTGCGGATATGCTGCTGCAATCTGACACCAAAAGTATGTCTATCTCCAGCCCTCTTTCAGCAACCTCCTAATGTCTTTGGTGCTTAGAAAGTCCAGAGAGACAGAGGACAAGGACAAAAAGGGGGCTGAGTGAACATATGCTATGTGAAAGGGAGCTTATTTGTTAAGTGAGGTATGCTTGCATATAGGAGGTCACAATTCCTCGCTTTAGGGAGCTGGGGATGTTTAGCCTGGAGAAGAGAAGGTTAAGAGGTGATATGGTAGCCCTGTTTAAATATTTGAAGGGATGTCATATTGAGGAGGGAGCAAGCTTGTTTTCTGCTGCTGCAGAGACTAGAACGCGGAACAATGGATGCAAACTGCAGGAAAAGATATTCCACCTCAACATTAGGAGGAACTTCCTGACAGTAAGGGCTGTTCGACAGTGGAACACACTCCCTCGGAGTGTAGTGGAGTCTCCTTCCTTAGGGGTCTTTAAGCAGAGGCTGGATGGCCATCTGTCAGGGATGCTTTGACTTGGAGTTCCTGCATGGCAGGGGGTTGGACTGGATGGCCCTTGTGGTCTCTTCCAACTCTATGATTCTATGATTCTATGATTCCCAGATACTCCAGAATGATGCCGGGTCTGGAGCATGGGATGCAAAATGGTGGCCCAACTTATAGCGGGAACTTCCAACTCCCAACATAATTTTAGGGGGAAAGAATAGAGGCTGTGTTCCCACCACTGTGATTTCCTTTCCTAGGAGAAACCGTCTTTTCCCACCTCCATGTGTGTTGGTCCATAGAAAAAGTGAAGAACTTAGGAGTGGCCATTTGATGCAGCAAATCTGATCTCTCCTTGTCTTCTAGGCACCTTGTTTCTATGGATGTATTGGCCTAGCTTTAACTCAGCCGTTTCAAACCATGGGGATGCCCAGCACCGAGCGGCCATCAACACTTATTGCTCCCTAGCAGCCTGTGTCCTCACCACAGTGGCCTTCTCCAGTTTGTTACAAAAGAAGGGCAAGTTGAATATGGTGAGCCAAGGCTAGTGATCTTCATGTTTTACACAACTGTCATGGGGTTAGTGCCATGCATATGCTTCTGTCTATGTACTGGGTAGAGTTTTATGGGACCGTAGCAATCATTGGAAGGTGTAGATAAATGCTTATGTTTGGCAAGGATGTATTTTGAAGGGTTGGCCCTACCACTAGCAAGAATAAAGCAACCTTCTTAAGTGTCAAATGCAGGAGGATGGCAGAGGCAGTGACATCTCCTTCCGATGAACCTCATGGACTTTTCTTTCCAATGTGTGAGTACCATGCAACCCATTCAGAGCCTCCTAAACAAGTCTGTTGCCGTCAGGTGTGATGAAAGATACTATCCCATTGCCAGTCCAAAGTAAGATTCAAACTATGAGTCTAATAAGCTGTACATGGAATGGAAGGGGCACTATACCGTTCTGCTTTTTGCCTCCGGTAGCAAAATGTGTCTTTGGCCCTGAGGGGCAGAGAAGCACACAGTTTAGAAATTCAGGTTTCTAGAGTTGCCAAGTATACTGGTTCTTTAACAATTGTCCAATGACCTCCAGCAATCCATTGGTGCTTCTCTTGCAGTGGAACAGAAAAATTAAGGAGTTCAATACCAGCACTTTTCTTGTTCACAAAAGGAACAATGGAATCATTTGTTGGAGCAGCATTTGCTCATACTGCATAAGCTTTGGGGGTTGAAGGACATCTCTGGAACATGCTGACTTTGTTTGGTAGTTTAGGCTCAGACAACGATTGGCTACAGCTCAACTTTGTGTCCTACTTCAGACAGTGTGACAATACAGTAGCTACAAATTAGCAAGCGTCAGTACTGGACGGAAAGTTTCAGGACATTTCCAAGGTCCAAACACAAGCTCCCCACCACCACCAGCAAGACCTGATACCAATGCGTAGGCCAAACAAGGGTCTCTATTGACTAACTAGGCATTCAGAAGGATCTGCAACCCAAAACATTGTTTCAGCACTGTTCTTAAAAATGAAGGTTTTTCACCCTTTGCCTTCAGAGCTCTCCCAAGAGCAATTCTGAAAGGCCAATCGTCTTGATTGTGGATTTGCTTTACTTCTGAGAAGCTTCTTACTTCACACACACTACATATACTCATGTATAAGTCTAGAAATTTTAGTCAAAAAATTGACCCCAAAAACTTAGCTCGCCTTATCCATGTGTCAATGTAAGTACCATACTTTCACTCTTATATATGTAAAAAAAAGGAGCTATCTTCTTTCTCTGAATAGAATGGTAAAAGGCAAGAGCTTAATCCATCCCGGGAGCACCAAAAAGAAGCATGGATCCCCTCTACTCTCTCATCCATCCACTTTTAGGATAAGCCCTGCCAGAATGTTTTAAGTTCTTTGGGATCATTTTCCTTTCTGTCATCCTTTACATCCTTTGTTACATGCCCCTAACATTTACCTCCGACTTATCCATGGGTCATATCAAAATCCATAATTTTGGCCCCAAAAACCTACCCTTTAAGTCATGAGGTCGACTTATAGTCAAGTATATATGGTAAACCTTTACTTATGAAAAGACCTCATTTATCAAGTGAGCCCTTCTGCAGCTAGTGGCTAACGGAAACTAAACCTTTAGCTGCTTTTTCTCCTCAGAGTATTTTCCACCAGGCTTTGGCGAGTAAATCTCAGAGTTCTAGTAATATATACACCACTAAATAGATTTCGTAAACCTACCGTGAACCCACCTCTGCTCCACCACTAAGCTACATCTGCTGCTTAATTCAGAATCCAGAGAAAGTGTGAGAATCATGTAGCTCTCCAGATGTTACTGAACTCCTTCTCAGCATCTCTAGCCATCACAGAGGAATGCAGGGGGTTGTACACCCGAAACATCTGGATAGTTACATGATTCCCACCTCAGCCTAGAAAACATATTCGGTGTAGCTGTGTTGGCCATATAGCAAAATGCAACAGCATCCAAAATGCACAAAAAGTGATACCTTTTTTCGGCCATCCAAAATGAAACAACATGTATTTTGTGCATTTGGGCTGACTGAATAAAGGCATCACTGCCCTGTGGATTTTGGATGTTAGTATACCTCAACCTAGGACCTTATCAGACAGGAGGAATTTCTCTTTATTGCGAATGGAGCCAATTGGAGCCAATTCGAATTCACGTGAATTCACTAGTTTAGCAAATTTACGTAAATTCCAATTGTGTTCAGAATGCATTCAGAATGACTTCCCATTACCCGAAAATGACTGCCCATTGCCCGAAATTGCGTGAGATGCTTTAATTCGCAATAACGTAAAACCCATGATTGCATTTGGAATGACTTCCCTTTTGCCCGAAATTGCATGAGATACTTTAATTCGCAATAACGTGAAACCCCATGATTGCGTTCGGATTGCCATTAGATTATACTTCCAATTTCCAACGTCTGATAAGGTCCCTAGTGTTACAGAGTTAGTTAATATGCCACACATTCCTCCCTTTGATGGAAGCCTCTGTCTGAAGGGCAGTAGACTAGAAGGAAAATGGCTTACCTTGTTTCTTCCCAAGGCACTTCCCAAATCTCCCAAGGCTTTTGGTATCAATGCTTTGTGTACTACTTGATGAGTATGGTATCAAAGAAGCTGTAGGGCTGAAAATGGGTTAATACTGTATATGGAGATTTTTATACTGCTGCTGCTTATTTCAATATGTAGTTTAATTGTAGCTTATTTGTTCATTTATTTGAACACTCCCAGAAGCATTGACAAGGAGAGGGTCTCTTTTTCTGGAACTGCTCCAGTGCCCCAACCACTTCCATTCAGGTAGTGCAAGGGATGCTTAAGGTTATTCAGATCTGAAAGAAGGGTGATGTTTGCACAGGTCCACATCCAGAATGCCACTCTGGCTGGTGGTGTAGCTGTGGGGACCGCTGCGGAGATGATGCTCACTCCATATGGCTCTCTCATTGTTGGCTTCATCTGCGGCATTGTGACCACTGCAGGATTTGTTTATCTTACGGTAAGGCAACATGCACCCCGTGTAAAGTTACTTTTTACTACTACTTTTTACACTCCCCAGAATCCTACTCACTCCTGAAAATTGGAGGGGTGTTTAAACTATGGGGAATCTTTAGATTAAGGGGCTGTACAGACCAGCCATTAAGGCCAGCCTGGGGGCAGAGTCGGGCATGGCATCCATACGGCCCATGCCCACACTCCGCCTCCAGGCTGGCATGGTTCCACATGCTGCACCACACACTGCGCAGCATCACAGAGCTCCTCTGGCACTGTGTCTACATGACACAGCACCAAAGTAGCATGGAAAAGCCACGTGCCAGCAGCAATGTGCACTTTCCGTAGCGCAGAAAGGAACCACTTTTCCATGCTCCTTTTTGCACCATGGAAAAGCAAGATAGGAGCTGCGGCGTGCAGTTGTTGTGGCCCCGACCCGGTGCAGAGAGCGGAGACTGCAGGCCACCCCTTTGGGGCACTCTGCACAGCCCCTAAGTTACACTGCCCCTGCATATCTTTTTGCACCCCCTAATACATTTCTTAAAAATGAAACTAGAAGTTAACCATAGAATCATAGAACTGGAAGAGACCTCAAGGACTATCAAGTCCAACCCCTGCCATGCAGGGATACGGATGCAGTTAACTTTCAGCCACTTCTTGTAGGGGGTGGTACATCCTGCAGTGTATGGGAAATTGCCCCCCAGACCCTCCAAAATTGCCCATCCTTGTACTAAGGGCATTTCTGAACTTTCTATAGCAGCCTCCCCTATTCAGCCTGCTCCAATTTGTGATAGATTACAATTTCCATAGTCACCAACCAAAAGCAACACTGGGGATGGTGGAATTTGTAGTCTATCACATTTGGTGGGTTCTAGGTTGGGTGAAAGTTGGCTACCAACACTGACCCTCTGAGATGAAAAATACAGAACAGGCAACACTTTAACTGTAGCATTTACAGGCTTCTTTTTAGAAATGCTTCAAATTGGGCTTTTGAACTGAGCCCATTATTCACAAGCTTGCGTCTGATAAACTGCTCCTGACAGCTCTGGAATATCTCCCAGGATCCTCCACAATGGACCTCTGTTATGTGGCAGATGCTCAGAGATTCCCTGGCAAGATGAGCCCAAGTAGAAAGTGTTCTCTAGAAGTGTGGGTTTTCCGAAGCCAAAGCTTTTAAATTAAGGGGGGAATTACTTTTTTTGGTCTATAATCTTCCTATAATCCCTTGGGATGGAGAATCTCTTTCAATACAAGGATCTAATTCAATTTCGGAGAAGTTCTCAGAAAAGGAGAATCTCAATGATAGACAGGTGAAGCCAAAGCTGACAAGGTGGGATCAACACCATAGTTTAGCCTAAAACTCTTACTGCCGGTATTTAGGATTAGGGGTGGCTATTTCATCATTTTTGAATGGGAAACAACCTGTTCCAGATATGGGATACTATCAAATGATGCCGTCACGGGGAAAAGGATGTCTTTATCAGGGGAAGCCCAGAGAGACTTGTTGGGACCTATGGGGAGAATGCAATGTTTCAGCTCTCACTTGTAATATCTACTAACAGCCCCTTGATCTTCTTTTCTTCATGCCAGCCTTTCTTAGAGTCCAAGTTGCGTATTCAGGATACATGTGGTGTCCACAACCTACATGGAATGCCAGGAGTAATTGGAGGCATTGTGGGGGCTGTCACGGCCGCTGCTGCAACAGAAGGAGTGTATGGAAAAGAAGGGTGAGGTGATCTGGAGCTTATCTGAAAGCCTGGATTAAGTCGGGAAAAGAGGAATGATGGAGATAGACTAGTGAACCTCCTTGGCTACAAATTGACTGTGATGGGGCTAAGCTATAGTTTTGTTTTGCAATCTATTATAAGGGTGGCTGTCTTTTACGCAAATTTGAGGGTATTACAGTGGGACCATGTTATCCGCTGGAGTTTGGTTCCAGGACCTCCCATGGATAACAAAATCTGTGGATGCTCAAGTCCCATTACTGGCAGAGCGAAATGGTGTCCCTGGTATAAAATGGAAAAAATCAAGGCTTGCTATTTGGAATTTATCCTTTTTGGGGGAATATTTTCAAGCCATGGATGCTTGAATGCATGGATAAAAAAATGCATGGATAAGGATGCATGTGTATGTCAACCAGTGGCTACTGTTAGAGGTGCCAGCATGGTGTAGTGATTTCAGCATTGGACTCTGATTCTGGAGGCCAGGGTTCAAATCCCAGCTTGGCCACGAAAACCACTGGGTGACCTTGGACAAGTCGCAATTTCTCAGGCTCAGAGGATGGCAATGGCAAACCTGCTCTGAAAAAACTTGCCAAGAAAACCCCATGATAAGTTCACCTTAGGGTCTCCATAGGTTGGCAATGACTTGAAGCCACACAACAACAAGCTCCTATTAGAGATGGACAAAGCAAACGATTCCATTTTCTCCTACAGCCAACTTTTTAAAATGAAAAAGTACAAGTTTCTTTCTGCCAATTTATAGTCACGTTTTCATTTTTGGTTTAAAATACGCACAAAATTCTCAATAATCAGTTTCAACCAAATTCACGGGACATATATAAAATAATAATTTTTTAGGATCATGTTGTGCCTCATTGGCGTGGAGTTGTCAAACCTGAGGAGCCTGTCATAAAAAAGGAGGTGCCACAACCATGGTCAAACACACTGGATTTCAAAGATGGACTTATAACAATGCAATGCCCAAAGCCCTGTTCCTGGATGAGTGAATGCATCCGTTTCTTTTTCTCCTACATTTGGATTTTTCTAAACGTGCATTCTGTCATATTTAGGGGGAGGGGACTGCACATTTTGGAAAGATTTAATTAAAAATGGAAAAACTTACTCAGAACTGAGCTTTCTTAGTGGTTGCTCCCAGTTTGTGGAATTCTCTCCCATGGGAGGCTAGATTGGTCTCCTGCCAACTTTTTTACTGCCAGCAAGCAAGGGCATATATATATATTTAACTGTTTTAATTTAATAATTTTAATATAGATGTCTAATGCTTTTTCAACTTTTGTTTCAAATATGTTTCAGGTGTACATAGATGAAGAGGCTTGGCAACTCTAATCTAAGCCTAACTGATTTCCAGATCCAAAGATACAGCTGTGTTAGGCTGAAGAATCAGTACATATAGAGGTCTTGCAGCACCTTTCATAGACTTCATAGACACCTTTCATAGACTTCAGCGTAATTCCTCAGATGTATTTGGTCGAATGCATCTGAGGAAGTAGACATAAGTCTATGAAAGCTCATGCTGCCAAGTTCTTTCTTTAGATAGACTCAAAGGTGCTGAAAGATCTCTCTACATACTGATTTCCAAATCAGTTAGGTATATTCCAAAACCTGAAAGAGCTTTGCTTATACTTTTTCATTATGCAATACAAGACAGAGGAGTTTATCAGACGACAGAAATTGGAAGTATAATCCAATGGCAATCCAAACACAATCATGGGGTTTCACGTGATTGTGTATTAAATTATCTCACACAATTTTGGGCAAAAGGGAAGTCATTCCGAATGCAATCAAGGGTTTTACGTTATTTCATATTAAAGCATCTCATGCAATTTCGGGCAATGGGCAGTCATTTTCGGGTAATGGGAAGTCATTCTGAACACATTCCACATGCAATATGAATTCTCGTGAATTTGCTAAACTAGCAAATTCACGTGAATTTGAATTGGCTCCAATTGGCTCAATTCGAAATAAAGAGAAATTCCTCCCGTCTGATAAACTCCAGACTCACTTTCTCTCCTTCCCTTTTGCTTCCCTTCTGCTCCAGGCTCATCCATGCTTTTGACTTCACGGAAGACTACATGAACAGGACTCCCAGTATCCAAGGCGGGTTCCAGGCAGCTGGCATTGCTGTGTCCTTGGGCATGGCTTTGGCAGGAGGAGCCATTGTAGGTGAGTGAAGAATTGTGGTTCAACGGCAGATTGCATCTGGAGAAGGGCAACTAAACTAGTGAAAGGTCTGGGAACCAGAGGTTATGGACCTTATCAGATGTCGGAAATTGGAATTATAATCTAATGGCAATCCGAACGCAATCATGGGGTTTCACGTTAGTGCGTATCAAAGTATCTCATGCAATTTCGGGCAAAAGGGAAGTCATTCCGAACGCAATCATGGGTTTTATGTTATTGCGAATTAAAGCATTTCATGCAATTTCGGGCAATGGGGGGAGTCATTTTTGGGAAATGGGAAGTCATTCTGAATGCATTCCGAACGCAGTAAGAATTCACATAAATTCACTAAACTAGCGAATTCACATGAATTCTAATTGGCTCCATTCGCAATAAACAGAGATGCCTCCTGTTTGATAACGTCCTTAGGGAACTGGTTATGTTTAACCTGGGAATGAGAAGGTTGAGATGAGACATGACAGCCCGGTTTCAAATTTTGAAAGGATGTCCTACTGAAGATGGTGCAAGCTTGTTTTCTGTAGCACCAGATAATAGGAGCAGGAGCAATGGATTCAAACTACAGAACAAGAGATTCCACCTCAACATTAAGAAGAACTTCCTGACAGTAAGAGCTATTTGACAGTGGGATATGCTGCCTTGGAGTGTGATGGAGTCTCCTTCTTCAGAGGTCTTTAAATAAAGGCTGGATGGTCATCTGTCGGGAGGTTTGTTGATTGTGTACTCCTGCATGGCAGAATGGGGATGAACACAATGGCCCTTGAGGTCTCTTTCACCAGTTCAATAAATTGGCTAAATATATATACAAATGTAAACAATAAATGGATATATAATAAGGTTATTGGATCTTTTATCATCAGTGGTAGACATGTGAAAGGAATGGATAAATGGATAGAGAGAGAGAGATGTTGTGTACCTTCAAATCTTTTCTGACTTAGAATCATAGAATCCTAGAGTTGGAAGAGACCCCAAAAAGGGCCATCCAGTCCAACCCCATTCTGCCATGCAGGAACTCCCAGTCAAAGCATCCCCGACAGATGACCATCCAGCCTCTGCTTCAGTGAGACTCCACTACAACCCTAAGGCGAACCAACCACAGGGTTTTCTTGGCAAGTTTCTTCAGAGAGGGTTTACCATTACCTTCCTCTGAGGCTGAGAAAGTGTGACCTGCCCAGGGTCACCCAGACAAAAAAAATTAGGGAAGATGATCAACGAGAGTTTGAAGACAGGAATAGCTCTTAGACCTGAATTGTTTCATTTGAATATGTTCATTTCTTTTGAACATGTTGGGTATTGGAGTGAAATTTGAAAGAGGGACTAGTGTACTGATCTGTTCTATGGTTACTAATCTGTTATACGGATACAGTGGCAAGGTTAGATGATGGAAGCAGAAGAAAATGCTGAATATTTTGAAGAATGGGTAGAGAAATGGGTCTCCTAGTCCAATCCCAACACCACACTGGCTTTTCTGAAACCTCTTACTTATGATGATTATCTGCTGCCATCTTGTGGCATGTTGGGGAGTCTGAGGCACTGTCCCCCCCAATCCAAACTGCTGCCGTACTGCAGAATTAATGCAGTTTGACATTGCTTTAACTGTCATGGCTCCACCAGACCAGAGATGGAAACCCTGCTCAGCCATGGAAACCCACTGGGCATGTCATAGTCTATCAGCCCCAGAAAATGGCAGAGACAAACCTACTCGAAATAAACCATGCCAGGGAAGCATCTTAGGGCAGACCTGCACAACATATGGCCTGGGGGATTTTGGGTGACCCAAAAGGATCTGGAATGACTTCAAGACTCCTCCACTGCTTGGCCTTCTCCTGAGGAGAAGTCTGGATGGAGGATGAGGATGGGTGAACACTTGCAATGCTCCACCGCCGCTCGGCTTTCTCTTTAGGCTAGGCAGAGGAGGAGGAGGATGGAATTAATATTAATAATATTAATTAAAGCCTATCTGTAGCCCAAAGAAGTTAAGCTGTTTTATTTCTGGCCCCTTCCTGCTGCCACGTTGTGCAGGTCTTCCTTCGGGTCACCGTAAGTCGGAAATGGTTTGAAGACACACCAGAGGCTCATTCCCACTTACATTTAAACCGGGTCGCAATTCACCCTCGCTTCGTGTCGGTGAATCGATTCCAAAAGGTCCGTCATTCCCACTATGAAAGCGGATCTTTTCATTATTCCCTTGTAATTGCTTCTTTTTTGGCATGATTGTCATTCCCACTAGTTGGCACCACTTCAAAATGCATGCCAATAATCTGCTCATCATCAATGACTTAAGCGGCAGCGCTGGCAGCCTGGCTTGGGAACTATATATTTTTAAAAATTGATAGAAGATTCGATTCATTGGTTTTGCAACTACTTTCTTCCCTGATTGCAAGTAGTTGCAAAACCAATGAATCGAATCTTCTATCAATGTATAGCTCACACTACAAGCACAAAAGCAGAGCTGGGGGGCAGGAATGGTGGATCTACCAGAATGATGCGATTCAGATCCGTCGTTCCCACTTCCTGAACATACTTTGGATTCAATTCTTTTCAAAAGAACCACCAAAGAACTATTGTCAGGAAAGAGTGTAGTTTTTTTTGCATTTGCCTCACTTCATTGTGACTAAAACTGATCACAGCAGGATCGGAACCAGTTTCAAATGGGAACAGCAGTCATATAACCTGATCAGCAATTTGCTTTAAATCATAGTGGGAACGTGGCCCAGAACAAGAAACACAGGCCACATCAGTGTAGGCTGAAGGGCCATCCAGACTAAGCCATTGGAGTTTATCACACGGGAGGAATTTCTCTCAATTGCAAATGGAGCCAATTCGCAATTACATGAATTCGCTAGTTTAGCGAATTTACGTGAAATCTAATTGTGTTCAGAATGCATTCAGAATAACTTCCCATTTCCCGAAAATGATCCCCCATTGCCCAAAATTGTGTGAGATGCTTTAATACGCAATTACGTGAAACCCCATGATTGCGTTCGGAATGACTTCCCATTGCCCGAAATTGCGTGAGATACACTCATTTGCAATAATGTGAAACCCCATAATTGCATTCGGATTGCCATTGCATTATACCCCCAAATTCCGTCGTATGATAAGCTCCATTCTTGCATCAGAAAAATGCTGTGACATGTCTAAGTTTTACACACTCTCAGATTGCCTCTGCTGTATCTTCTCCTCTGTTTTGAATGAAAGGCAAGTGAAAGCCGCTCCGAATGCCTGAGTGCAGATGGGGCGGGATATAAATAATAATAATAATTATTATTATTATTATTATTATTATTATTATTTAAAGGTTCCACTTTCACTTTAGAAAAGAACCCAGTTTTGTGGAACTCAGGATGCTGCAATTTGTTGTCATTGGTGATATTTTAAACAAACCTTGATTACAAAAGGAGGAAAGTGAAAGCGTCACAGAAGCAATAAACTCAATTTTTCTTTTCCTTTAGGTGGCATTTTGAAATTGCCCTTCTTTGGAGACCCCACAGACGAAAACTGCTTCGAGGATAATGTTTACTGGGAGGTATGTACTTTAGACCATTAGGTAGGGATACTCCTGGAATCTTGTCTTTGTGGATTCTGATACATTGGACAGGACTCGCACCTCTTACTGTGTGGATTACAACTAACTGGAAGATGGTCAAGGGTCAATTGAACTGACAGCAGGTCACCTAAAGCTGTATTGAAATGAAGACCTGGAGTGCATCTGCACTATAGAAATAATACAGTGCAATTTGACACCACTTTAACTGCCATGGCTCCATGCTACAGAATAATGGGATTTGTAGTTTTGTGAGGAACCGGCATTCTTTGGCAAAGCAGGCAGCTTTGAATGAATTTTGCACAAAATTCATGCATCCATGGCTGTTTTGTACAGTTAACAGCTTTTGCTGCCCAGAAAATAGAATTTTAAGCACAGGGAAAAAAAAGGATTCTCTGTGCAGAAAATGATATTTCTACCCAGAAGAAAAAAGTTGCTTGCTAGGAAAACCACCCAACATATAACACCCAACCCTGTAAAACTGTAAAACCCAGGATTCCATAAAAAGGAATTGCAGTACTTAAAGTGGCATTAAATACTATTATTTCTACAGTGTGAATAGACCCTCTCTCAGCCTGGAGTTCTTGGAAATTAGAGCAGTTTTCAGCTTATTCTGATTTTGTGCCAGCCCTATGGCTCTGTTCCTGGGCTGAAGGATGTTTGGATCTGCTGCAGGTTAGCTCCTCTGTCATTTCACTCCTATTCCATCCTTTTTGAGGCTCTTCTGCTAGCAAGTCTTTGAGTCAACAGAGTAGTTATCCTGGCAGACCTCTAAGATCAGCTGGCAGAAGAGGATTCTGCCAACAGAAGAACTGGATATTGTTGCTGCAAGAAGTGATATGGCTAATTCTAGGCCCATTTTTCAGAAGAGTAACTATGGACCTTATCAGATGGCAATCTGAATGCAATCATGGGGTTTCACGTTATTGCGAATTAAAGTATCTCACACAATTTCGGGCAATGGGGGGGTCATTTTCAGGTAATGGGAAGTCATTCTGAACGCATTCTGAATGCAATTGGAATTCACGTAAATTCAATAAATGAATAAATTAGCAAATTCATGTGAATTCGAGTTGGCTCCAATTGGCTTCATTCGCAATAAAGAGAAATTCCTCCCATCTGATAAGGTCCTATGAAAGAATATGTATCCAGTTCATGAAAAAGAAAAATAACCTTTACCTTTAGATCAAGTGGGGGAGTATTTTTCTCAAACCTTAACCCAAAATAGCTCCCACTTCTATGATTCCCTTCTACAGACTTGTTTCAAAACCAAAAGAACTGAGATTTGCTTAGACCAAAACATTCTGCTTTGGCCAAAAGTATGGACAAAGACAGCCCATAGAGTAGGTTTCCTAATTAAAAGAGATCTCTATGCATTTCACATTAAAAAAACAAATGAAAAGGAAATAAAAACAAGCAATTCATGAATGAAATGAAATGAAACAAGCAATCCAACCAGAAGGCTGGTTAGATTTGTGGATGTGCTCAGAAAAGTAGAAATAGCTACTCTGCCAGTAGGTGGTACTGTTGTCTGTCGTATCAAGACCTCATTGCATAATATTTTTTTCCTAGGAGTTTATCAGACGGGAGGAATTTCTCTTTATTTAAAATGGAGCCAATTGGAGCCAATTCGAATTCATGTGAATTCGCTAGTTTAGTGGATTTACTTGAATTCCGATTGCGTTCGGAATGTGTTTAGAATGACTTCCCATTACCCGAAAATGACTGTCCATTGCCCGAAATTGCGTGAGATGCTTTAATACGAAATAACGTAAAACCCATGATTGCGTTTGGAATGACTTCCCTTTTGCCCGAAATTATGTGAGATACTTTAATATGCAATAACATGAAACCCCATGATTGCATTAGGATTGCCATTAGATTATACTTCCAATTTCCATCGTCTGATAAACTCCGTAGTTTGCCACAGAGGAAAACTAGGAAAATCCTGTCAACAGAGAGAATGAGATTAATTGTCCCAGGCAGCAGATTCTTGGGCTCAATAACAGCAGCCAGTTGCATCTTTTTCTTCCTCCTGAACTCCTCTCCCTACCATTTCTTTCTTTTGGATGACCAAGATGTATATGCCATGCATCTCGTCCTATACTTTCTAGCCTACCATCTTCAAGTGTGATGGTCGACAACTATTCCATTCCTAAGACTGATGCAAGATTCAACTGACAGTTCATACTGAGAAATGATGTACAGGTGCCAGTTAGTCTTTTGTCTCAGGAAGCAAAATGACTTGAACTGTCATGAACTATCTTTGTGGATTCCCCTGCCTCCAAGGGGCATTGAAGATGATGATAAAGATGATGAGTGAGTGATGCGGGGAAAGGAAGGAAGGAAGGAAGGAAGGAAGGGCCTTGTTGTGACCTAACAATTGTTTTGCTTTGTTTGTGAAGGTACCTGGGGATGAGGAGAGCAACCTGTACTGTATGCACGATTCAAATGCAAAGCCTGTTACTGACAACTGATCCACTTGACCAAATACCCCAAAGGTAAAGATGGGTCTTCCAGAACAGGGTTGGTACATTCAGGTTCATTTGTGTATGTGCTTATATCTGTTTTTAACCTACGCACTGCCAAAGAAGAGGGATAGGTGACAGACAGCATCATCATACCCCAAGACTGGGAAAAATTACTTTTTTAGATTATAATTTTCAGAATTTGCAGTCAGTATGGCCATTAGCCAGACTAAATTTGTGAAAATTATGGTCTGAAAGTGTAACTTTTCCTGCCTGTGGTCATATCATATCCCAGTAACCCATTAACCTGACTATAGTAGGCCATTAAAAGCCAGTATCTGACACAGTTTTTCTGAGCAATGCTGCATACATGAACTCAATGAAAGAGAGGAACAAGAGAAGGGATTTCTCCATGGAGCAACCACCAAGAATTCTTTTCTTTTGCTTTTCATTTCTTTTTAAAGGCATGGAAGGATCCACCACCTTTTGTTCTCTCTCTCTTTAACCTGGATTAAATAATCTGGAATATCAACTGCCTAACTGATCATGATCACTAAAATTGATTCAAGTGGGTTGAAAATGTGCAGATGGTGTTTCCCATTCAAAGAATGGGAAAATGCCCTTCTCTAGCATTTTCTTAACAACCTTAGCAGTTGTGATTATAAAATGTTGGCTAAATTGGCTGAAGAAGGAGACGTCCAGACAACATTTTATACTGAGGTTGTATTACAAGACCTGACATAAGACTCAGTTCTAGTTTTTACAGGGTGGAGATGAGAAATCTGTATCTCTCCGGATAGTTTTAGATTTCATTGGCCATCATTTCTGACCATAAACCATGCCGGCTGGGACTGCTGGACTCCAATAATGTCTACTGTAAAAATCCTCAAAGTGGGCATGCCAAGACAAGGCATGAGACCATTCCAGCTTGAGATATGTAAGGATACAGCTATGACGTTTATGCAGCCGTTCTGCATAATGAGAAGAAAAATTCAGCCTTGTTGAAGGAGGAAAGAAGAGATGGATGGTCTCCAGAGTTGAGTTGTAGTATAATGGCTGAGAGAGTAATCTATAATTTGCTGTGAATTCATCAGATGCCTATAGGTCAGCTGTATCTCTGTCTATCTCTGCCTCAGTACCTTGTTATTCGATAGTGGTCCAGCCTACAGGGAGAGTTACAGTAGGATGGGGAATCTTACAGTCGGCCCTCCTTATCCACAGATTTTTTTATCCACTGATTCAAGCATACATGGCTTGAAAAATATTTTTAAAAAGTATAAATTCCAAATGGCAAACCTTAATCATAGAATCATAGAATCATAGAATCATAGAGTTGGAAGAGACCACAAGGGCCATCCAGTCCAACCCCCTGCCATGCAGGAACTCCCAGTCAAAGCATCCCCGACAGATGGCTATCCAGCCTCTGCTTAAAGACCTCCAAGGATGGAGACTCTACCACACTCCGAGGGAGTGTGTTCCACCGTCGAACAGCCCTTACTGTCAGGAAGTTCCTCCTAATGTTGAGGTGGAATCTCTTTTCCTGCAGCTTGCATCCATTGCTCCGCGTTCTGGTCTCTGGAGCAGCAGAAAACAAGCCTGCTCCCTCCTCAATATGACATCCCTTCAAATATTTGAACAGGGCTATCATATCACCTCTTAACCTTCTCTTCTCCAGGCTAAACATCCCCAGCTCTCTAAGTCGTTCCTCATAGGGCATGGTTTCCAGACCCTTCACCATCTTAGTTGCCCTCCTTTGGACCCGCTCCAGTTTCTCCACATCCTTTTTGAATTGTGGTGCCCAGAACTGGACACAGTATTCCAGGTGGGGCCTCACCAAAGCAGAATAGAGTGGCACTATTACTTCCTTTGATCTAGACACTATACTTCTATTGATGCAACCTAAAATAGCATTGGCCTTTTTAGCTGCTGCATCACACTGCTGACTCATGTTCAACTTATGGTCTACTTGGACTCCTAGATCCCTTTCACACATAGTTTCATTCAGCCAGATGTCCCCCATCCTATATCTGTGCATTTCATTTTTCCGCCCTAAGTGCAGAACCTTACATTTCTCCGCATTGAATTTCATTTTGTTAGCGTTGGCCCAGCTTTCTAGTCTATTCAGGTCATTCTGAATTTCAATCCTGTCTTCTGGAGTATTGGCTACTCCTCCTAATTTGGTGTCATCTGCAAATTTGATAAGTATGCCCCCAATTCTGTCATCCAAGTCATTAATAAAGATATTGAATAGCACTGGGCCCAGGACAGAACCCTGTGGGACCCCACTGGTCACTTCTTTCCAGGATGAAAGGGAGCCATTGTTGAGCACCCTTTGAGTTCGGTCAGTCAACCAGTTACAAATCCATGTAATGGTTACCTTGTCTAGCCCACATTTTACGAGCTTGTTTGCAAGAATGTCATGGGGAACCTTGTCAAAGGCCTTACTGAAATCAAGATATACTATATCCACAGCATTCCCTTCATCTACCAAACTGGTAATTTTATCAAAAAAAGAGATCAGATTTGTCTGGCAAGACTTGTTTCTCTGAAACCCATGTTGGCTTTTTGTGATTATGGCATTGGCCTCTAAATGTTCACAGACTCTCTGCTTAATGATCTGCTCTAGAATCTTTCCTGGAATTGATGTCAGACTAACTGGACGATAATTGTTGGGATCCTCTTTTTTCCCCTTTTTGAAGATGGGCACAACGTTTGCCCTCCTCCAGTCTGCTGGGACTTCTCCTGTTCTCCAGGAGTTCTCAAAGATTATTGCCAATGGTTCCGATATTACATTCGCCAGTTCTTTTAATACTCTAGGATGTAGTTCATCTGGTCCTGGAGATTTATATTCATTTAGGTTAACCAGGTATTCCTGTACTATCTCTTTACTTATTCTGTGCTGAGATTCCCCTATTCTGTCTTCTGCTCCATTATCCTTAGGTTGACCACCCTTTGCCTTTTCTGAGAAGACTGAAGCAAAGAAGGTGTTGAGTAATTCTGCCTTTTCTTTGTCATCTTTGAGCATTTTGCCATCTTCTGCACGCAGTGGCCCTACTGTTTCCTTCTTCTTCCTTTTGCTTCGGACATACCCAAAAAAGACCTTGATTTTCCATTTTCTATAAGGGACATCATTTTGCTCTGCCATAATATTTAATGGGACTTGAACATCCATGGATTTTGTTGTCCACGGAGGGTCCTGGAACCAAACTTTCTTGGATAACAAGGTCCCATTGTATTTGAGTGTGAGAATGGATTATTCCTTTCCCTCAATGACCCCACTCTGCAGACCAGATAACAACATAGAGCCACCCTACACAAGATGGCAAGGTTATGGGAAGGTCTTTTGTAGGTTCATTTTAGTGTAGGGAGCTGAAGGTGCATGCTTGCTAGAGCAAAAGTGATGTTAGGTATTAGTAATAAAATTAATCAAGATAAACAAGATCATAAAAACACACACAGAGACCTACACCTTATTTGCTCATTCTTGTGTGACACTCACCAGGAAATCGATCAATTCTTTTATTTCATTATTTTAATTATTTTATTTCATGTATATGCTACGCTTCTTCTAGTGAGCTTGGAGAAGCTTAAACAGAATCCAAAGATGGCTTTCCAGCCAAGAAGCTTCTAGGGCCAACCCTGTTAGTATAAACACAGTGTGGGACTCTTGGAGCATATAAAATGGAGGCATTTTTATCTTGTCTCAGCTTACTGACAGAGTTTTCTCTCATTTTCTTTTATTTCAGGGCCCTGCAGAAAACTGAAGATATCAACATCCTCTTTTGGGTGGTATTTGGTCTTTTTTTTACATGTTAAGCTTTCCCCAGGAAGAGAATTGTAGTTTTCTGGGAAACAGATCAGATCCCCTCATTCATCTGGGTGCAAAGATGTTCTCCTGAGTGAAAAGATGTTCTCCTTCACAAGACACAATGTGTTTTCCGCAAATCAATTCGGGAGTTCTATATCTTTCCCACTTGTGAGGGAGCTGGAAAATTCCTGAGCCAGAGACAATCCAAAGAAAGAAACCTTACAACTTAAGTGCAGGAGATCTATGCATGACAACGAAGGAGCAAGTGCCAACTCTGTCCAATGAAATACCAAAAAGCCAGGCCCTGGAATGCCAGTATGCAGTTAGTGTCCTAGAAAGAACTGTGATGTGCAATTGGAAAATATTTTAAATCTCTCCCTTTGAAATAAATGGATTTGAAAAATACTTAAGATTGCTTAGCCAGTGTCCCCAGCTCTTTTTTTAAAATGTTTTATGCAAAGGTACTTTTTTATTCTTTTGATATGTCCATTTCTTCTTGTCATACCGTTCCTGTCCTTACAGTTATCTCCCTCCGCTGTTGCTTAAAAGCCCTTCAAATGTTTGGTTTTGTGTTGCAGGGGCTGATGTAGGCCAGGAGTGGGCATTTTCCCCTCTGGTCCCAACTGGCATGCCACATCGTTGCATTTCTATGTAGAGTGAAAGGGCCGTTTGTGTAGTTTTAAATAAATCGTTGTTGTTTTGGAGAACTTGGCTTTTCTTTACTCTTGTGTTCAACTTCCTCCTCCTTAATCCCCCCATGTTTGAACTCCTCCTTTGCAGACAAAATGGGGCAGTGTTGGGAGTTTCATGCCAGCCTTCCATTTCCACATGTTACATTTGACAGCATTCACCATTCGCCACACTGCCTTCATTGGATCAAGGGCTGCCGTCCAAAATATTTGGAGGGCACCAGTTTGGGGAAGGCTACTCCACGGTTACTGAATGAATTGGATGTACAGAACAGTTTCGCCTTCCTTCTCTCTGCCCTTTCGATACAGTTCCATATTTTGGTCTGCAAATTCCATCAGCGAAAGGTGCACAACAGTAATGTAAGGTATGCAAGGCAGCAGCAGGACAGATACAACATCATGTGATAATTACCAACCAAAGATGCTTTGTTAAGATTCTGTTTTTATAGCCTTGTGATAAAATTCTCAGTTGGCAGAAACTGGATACAGAGATGTTTTTTCTGCTTTTCTCACAATACTGGAATCCATGGTCATCTTGTGCCGAAGTTCCTGGACAGGTAAAAGAAAGACATTCACTGGTGCATAAATTACCATAGGGAATTCACTACCCCAAGATCTCGTGATGATTTTTGGCTTAAATAACTTGCATACAATCTACATTCACAAAGGAAAAAACATTGTCAATGGTTAGTAGTTCTCATTTAGGACTGATCACACCTCCAGATTTCAGCATTACAGTTCCTCTTGGTACCTTTGCTATGGAGCAGCAACAAGAGGTGGCTTCTGTTGTCCTGGCCTACTTGTGGGATTCAAACAAGAAGGAAGCTGAACTAGCTGGTCTTTCGTTCGGATCTTTTGGGGCTCTTCTGTTTGCAAATGGCATGTGGAACCTCTGGTCTCTTGTGATCCATGTGGATCCCCTATGTGGACTGCAAACTCCTTCAGTAGTCCTTGACCCATGACGAGAATGATTTTAAAGCCTAGGAACCTGTTTATATGGAATTTTGGTTCTCATTTGTAGCCGAGAAATCTGTTGCAACTAAATGACAGGCATATAGTTTGCATTCTTGGAAGTTATTATACTGGGATTGGCACTTAGGTGGGTATCACACTACACTGTTACAGTACTATTGTTTTACTTTAACGGCTACAGCTGCTTCCTGTGGAATTCTGGGGTTTGTAGTTTAGTGAGGCCTAAGTGACTTCTGGCTGAGAAATCTACATTGCCCTCCCTAAACTGCAAATCTCAGGATTCCATAGGAGGTGGCCACAGCTGTTAAAGTGGAATAAAACAGTATAGTGTCATATTGTCCTTCGACTTGTACTAGGACTTAGAATAAATATCTGTACTTTGTATGACCACTTTGGTAAGAATTGCCTTTGGATGCATCCTGTGCTCTTAGCCCAGTCCAGTGCTGCAGTGCGGCATTGAACTCCATCCTAATTTAGAATTCAAACACGTGGCTAAAATAGTGTTGTGGATGAAATCCTGTTAAGACATCATGCTTTTGTAAACAGATTTATGGAGTTTATCATGCGGGAGGAATTTCTCCCAATTTCAAATTGAGCCAATTCGAATTCACGTAAATTCGCTAGTTTAGCAAATTTACATGAATTCCGATTGCTTTCGGAATGTGTTCAGAATGACTTCCCATTTCCCGAAAATGACCCCTCGTTGCCCGAAATTGCATGAGATGCATTAATTCACAATAACGTAAAACCCATGATTGCATTCAGAATGACTTCCCTTTTGCCCGAAATTGTGAGATACACTCATACGCAATTGCGTGAAACCCCATGATTGCGTTCGGATTGCCATTGCATTATACCCCCAAATTCCGTCATATGATAAACTCCTACGTATGCAGGAATTAGAATTGTGCAGTTGCACAACTTCCTTCTCCAGTAGAGGGCTGCTGTTACATTACTACTTAGCAATGCTGGCAAAATAACTGGTGCCTGATGCATAATGGGACCAACGCATGTTACATTAATCTTGATGTGCATCTCATCGGCTCTGATGTACACCAAAAGTGGGTTAGGCATTCTTGCTGCTATTGCGTTACATATCTTTGCAATTCACTAGCTGGGTTTCTCCTTCCTTAGAGGTCTTTAAGCAGAGTCTGGATGGCCATCTGTCGGGGATGCTTTGATTTGGAGTTCCTGCATGGCAGGGGGTTGGACTGGATGGCCCTTGTGGTCTCTTCCAACTCTGTGATTCTATGATTCTATGATTCTATTCAATCATATGTAAAAGGTCATATTGGATTCTGGCAATTCTTCATGCCTTCTCTGCTTATGCTATGTGGTCTGTATGGAAAATATTAATTTTGCTTTTTATCCAGCTACCACATGGCCAGTAGTAGACGGTATTAGCAGCAGAAGACTGGTAGTAGACCAGCAGTAGTAGACTGGTATTTTATGAATTCTTTGGTTCCTATTCCAAGGATTAGTGTTACCATTTTGGTGTCTTTGTCCCTACCATTCTTTCGTGAATGTTGTAAATAAACAGATTTTCACAAATTGTTACAAGTATTTGCCGTGTTTTATCCCCAAGGAAAGTGAACTTTTAACTACTCCTTACCTAACTGGTAACTGGAAGAAAGAATAATGTCTAGATAGACATTAGGTTTCTTGTTAGTTCTTTTTCCTGAGTCATCACACACAAAAATAAGAAAATACTGGAAGATATAGTGACAGAACAGATAGGAGGCAAAACTCTCATTAATGGCAGACATGAGAGATCAGGAGCAGAATAGGAAAAATATTCCTGAACATTGTGAAAACATTTGACCCTTTAAATGAGTGAGGAATTATGCTAAGACTTAACCTTAATATGTAAATAAAAAAGAGTCTGAGGTATCCTTTGCATTTCTATGTGAAGCATCAGTATGCCAAAATCCATGCCTAGCCGTAGTAGTCTGGGGCAACAAACAAACAACATTGGAGAGAAGCAAGCATGAGAAACCATTGGATTTTTAGAATGTGCAAAAGAAAATACAATGTGAGAAAGGAGAGGAAAGGCTGTGTTGCAAAGGCATATGTTGTATCATTTTAAAAATTCAAATATTTTCCCATGCCTTGGAGTTTAGAATTATGCAAGATGTCGTTTTTTAAAATTACACTTCCACTCCCCCATGAAACGGCACATTTGGGGTCGGTTTGCACATTTTCAAAAAAAGACAATCTGGATATAGGAAGGTGGGGGAAGAGTCCAGATTGAGAAGGTGGCTTCCTTTTCTGTGTCGCCTGGTACTTCTCACACCTGAGGAGAGAGCTGGACGTGAGCTATTCATGTCCCCTTGGGATATGAAACACCCTCATTCTCCACGATGCATAAAGGGACATACAAAAACCTCCCGCTTTACAACACGCTCCTGGAATTTGCCAGCAGCTGCTGGTAGCAGCATCTTAATTAACTGTCGGCAAAGATGGAAGCAAAGAGGCCTTTTTCTAATTGGACAGTTTATTATTGAGGGGATGGAATAGGGAGGGAAGAGGAGGAATATGACAAACACTGAAGCACTAAAGTGATATGCTTCCAGGACATGGCTTTGGAAGACAATCTGGTCTTCTGTGACAAACTAAGATCAGGTTGAGTCAATTTGAGATTATTTGTATTTAACGTGGGTGTGTGAGGTGTGCCGTACCTGCAAAAAAAAAAGGCCTGGCCAGCATTCTAACGTTGTGCCCGATCTTATTTCACTTCCATGCAACTGGAAATACAAAGGCAGACATATTGAGCAAAAACAAAATCCAAAATCAATACAGTGGTCCCCTGGGATCCGAATCCCCCGGGAAACGAAATCCCCGGGACCCGAAACCGCCGGGGGCGAAAAAAAAGCCCCCGGGATCCGGAAAAAAAAATGGGTTGCGAAAAAAATTCGCAACCCGGAAGCTTTAAAACAGCGCGCTTCCGGCGCGCTGTGCATTGATGAAAGCGGTCCCCTGGGTAACGAATGACTTCCGGGATATGAAGGTAATCCCGGAACGGATTACCTTCGTAACCCGGGGGACCACTGAATTATATATTCGTGTATTTGCTTTATATGCCACCTTGCCACCCTCCACGTGTCCCGATTTGGAGGGATGGTTTCAATCAGTCTTCTCTCATCCCACTTTTTCAGCTGCTTTTAAAATGTCCCAGTTGCACTCTCGTCCTCTTGCTTTCCCTCTTTGTCCTATGCTTAGTTCAATTGCTGCAAGCTGAGGTCTAAGTGCAAAAGTAGTTTGCTTTCTGTTAACTCAGAGGAAGAAAGAGAGGAGGAGAGGAAGAATCTTGTCCTTCTCTGTAGGCTCAGGCAAAAGCAAACTGCTCCAGCCTTAACCGCCCTCCCCCCTTTTTTTCTTTTTACCATCAGTGATTTTTTTGGCCACTTGTGTCCTGGTTTTCATCTCTGAAATGTTGGAAGGTATGGGCCTTTGTACCACTATGGGAGACCCATGGTAACTTAACAATAATTTAAAATAGTTTAGCTGAAATGTTATATTACAACAAAATAAAATAAATTACTATTCAGAGCAGATAGTTGCAAGCAGTTCAAGATATATTTGAAATGCAATTGGAAATGTGCAAGATAGCACCCAACTGTTCTACTGTATGGTTCAAATTCAGTCAAAGGCCTTCCTATTTAAAAGTTCTTAGGCTGTTGGCAGAAAGAGAACAGAAAAAGGGCCAATTGGACCTCCTTTGGGAGGGACTTTCTCAAACTGAGAGCGATCCCTGAGGAGGCTGCCTCTTTGGTCCTCACCAAATGTGCCTGTGATGGTGGTGAGACTTAGAATCATAGAATCATAGAGTTGGAAGAGACCACAAGGGCCATCCAGTCCAACCCCCTGCCATGCGGGAACTCTCCATCAAAGCATCCCCGACAGATGGCCATCCGGCCTCTGCTTAAAGACCTCCAAGGAAGGTGACTCCACCACTCTCCGAGGGAGTGCGTTTCACTGTCGAACAGCCCTTACTGTCAGGAAGTTCCTTCTAATGTTGAGGTGGAATCTCTTTTCCTGCAATTTGTATCCATTGTTCTGCGTCCTAGTCTCTGGAGCAGCAGAAAACAAGCTTGCTCCCTCCTCAATATGACATCCCTTCAAATATTTAAACAGGGCTATCATATCACCTCTTAACCTTCTCTTCTCCAGGCTAAACACCCCCAAGTTCCCTAAGGCGTTCCTTATAGGGCATGGCTTCCAGGCCCTTCACCATCTTAGTTGCCCTCCTTTGGACATGCTCCAGTTTCTCCACATCCTTTTTGAATTGTGGTGCCCAGAACTGGACACAGTATTCCAGGTGGGGCCTGACTAAAGCAGAATAGAGTGGCATTATTATTGAGGGCCTCAATGATACTAAAACTTGGGCCAGCTCATAGGAATACATTTATTAGCCATTTAAAAAAAAAAAGCAAAAATAAATAATAAATAAATACTGTGCCAGCTTCTTCATTCGGCAAAACAAGAGAGGAGACAGACCAACCAACCAACCAAGCAGAAGCAGTTATGATGAAGTGGCGTGTTGTGATGAAGGCGAGTCAGTCACGCAGGCAGGATAAGCACCCTGTCACCCAGTAACAGACGTCTTCACCAAGGTGAAACGGAATGCATTTTTCTAAAAAAAAAAAAACCAGCAATATTTTTTTTCTAAAATTGTTTCTATGCCTTTAAGTGTGTGCACGTTTCCTCTGACGGCCTTCTTTCTTCTCTTATGGCAATGCACGAGTGGCCACCCTCCAAGGACAAGTTTCCATAGAATGATGTATAAATTGACTGTTACAATACTGGTGGTTTTAATCTGCGGTGTGCATGATGCTCTCTATTGTAGTCGCATCCACAACAGCCTAATGCAGAGAGCCAGTGTTACTTAAGGAAGACCCAGGGGAAGGGGGGGGGTCTAAGAAAAAGACAAATCGCCATTATGCCAGGGCTGAGTTGTGGCTGATAGTCCCTCTTTCCAGCTTCCAACTATCACTGCACAAGGACTCTGTCCTTGACGTTCTCAGCTGTGAAGCTGGCTGTCAACTGGACAAAGGCAGCTATAGGTCTAAGGCCCTACACGTTTTCGGAAGGAATAAAAAAGAATCAGCTGTTTGCTTGCAGAGCAATTTTAGAAGGCATTTTACCATTTGCTGTTTAATGATCTTGGAAAGGAGAGCAAGCAATGGCAGAGGGAGCTACCTCTGTCTTTCGCGACTCTTAACTAATCCTAGCTGTACCAACAAGCCATTTCGAGACCAGTTCCTCCTTTCTAGACCAGTTCCTGCTGGAGAGAAGGAGAAGGAGAGCAGTTTCTGGGTGGCCATTTTTAAGTGGGTGAGAGCTGAAATTTTGAAAACTCTTGGGTGAGTGTTTTGTTGCTGGGGGTGGAGCTTCTGTGAGTCACACCTGTGAGTCACTAGGGGGTGGAGCTAGCAGCCTCGGGGCCTTTCTGGACCTTTCCAGAAAGTTCCAGTGGGGGTGGAGCTTCTGTGAGTCACTAGGGGTGGAGCTAGCAGTCTAGCTCTATATAAACCCTCCCAGAGGTTATGATTCTATGAACCTTTTGCATCTAGCCGATTCCACGCCTTCCAACTGTCTCAGTTTGGCAGGCAAAAGTGCAAACATATCAGGTTGGGGGAACAATCATAACTGCAAAGCTCTTCAAAAATGCAACGGTGCTTCTTCTGTCCTGGCCTCTGCCTTCCTTATGCCAGCACCCATAGGCCTGCCTCCCTGCCCTAACCTCTTTCCAGCATGCCTTTTGGTCTGCATTGATTTTTAGCCTTTTCACTTCTTCATCTGCTTTTAAAATGTCCCAGTGCAATTGCATTAAATCTACGGTAATTTATTAGATTTTTTAAAAAGAAAGAAAGGAAAAAAGAATTGAAAAAGAAAAGAAAAGAAAAACAGCCTACTTGGAAATAACTAGGGGAAGGGGGGAGAAGGAGAGAGGAGCAGAATCATGCCCACATGCTCCATATGACTACCTGCATATTGGAACTACTTTGGGAAGAACTTATCACACTCATTCAGTAGTGAAAAAAAGGAGCACCATTGAGAGTCATTGATGCGGTTTGCCCATTAATGAAAAAGAGCACTCCGGCAGGCAATGGACTACAGACCAACTACTTGTTTCAATGTGCCTTGTGAATGGAAGGGCATTGCATATGCCATTACTCAGCACTCCAATATGCAGTACCTTGGAAACCTTTTGGCCGAAGCACTGCCTGGCTGAAAAGTCAGACTTTTGGGGTCACATCTGCATACCCTTTAACTGTCCTTATTTAGGAGGGACAGTCCTGATTCATATTCTCTCATTCCATTTTTTCAGCTGCTTTTAAAAAATATATCCCAGTTTCTTTCTCCTCCTTCCACTTTCCCCCTTTGTCCTGAGTTTGCTTCCATTGCAGAAAACTGAGTTCAAGGTGCAAAAGTAGTTTGCATTGTTTTTTGTTTAGCTTTCGGGCTATGTGGCCATGTTCTAGAAGAGTTCCTTTCTGACGTTTCGCCAGCATCTGTGGCTGGCATCTTCAGAGAAAGATAGCCTGGAAAAGGATTGGATATATATATATCCTGTGTGACCCTGGGAAGGAAGGAGTTTGCAAGTCAGAATATTCCCCTTCCCAGTGGGCTCAGGTGAAAGCAAACTGCTGCAGCTTCCTCTGACTTGGCTCTTCTTCCTCATTAACAGTTTTTGCTGCCTTGGCCACTCTCTAATGTTGCTTGGCCATACACATATCTGTGAAATGCTGTGAAATTTGAACCACCCCCCCAAAGTTACAAGATTGTAAAATCAGTTTACAGTCTTGTAACTACTGAACAGGACGCCAGCAAAGATCTCCTCTCTGGTAGCCAAGGTCCTTTTGCACTGGCTGTTGTTGTCTCTTCTTCAGGTTTCCTTGACAGTCTTCCATTACCCCACATCCTCAGCAAATGCTTTCGAGGGAAAGCAAGGATCCCTCCCTCTCAAGGGTTATAGAGAGCAAAAGTCTATCCTGTTTCAGAGGGCAAAGTGCGTACAGGGAGGGGGCCCACGAGAAGCTTGTGGGGAAAGTAGCCATTGAAACCTCAGGCCTAGTCTTTGCAGGGGATTAGGAGGTACAAATTGAATGCAACGAGGATGAAGCCATTGACCCAAGCTGTCCTGAGACAGGTTCCCATGGGGTGGCGGGGAAGGGGGGAGCGGGCAAGGTTGAAACAAGCTCTGTTCAAGTGGGCTCTCAGGGCCAGCCTAGCAGTTAATCCCCTGAGAGCTGGAGGCCAAGAAGTAGAAATGAGGTTAAAAAAATTATCGTGTAAAGATGGCGGCTTACCCCAGGGGATGATGTTAGTTAGTAATAGGGAAAGAGGCGGGACGGAGAACAGCGGTCCTTAATCCTACGGTTCATCGGCAGGCAGGTGGGCTTAGATCATGGCTCACTCCTTGAAAGGGGCTGCAGCAGAGCTTCTTACAGAAAGGCGGCCCTTCAGTCGGTTCAATAGGTTTCCCTTTAATGCCAAGAACGACACTGTCGGGGTGAATTTTTAAAATCTTCACAGGCACGATGAGAGGAATGGGCTGCTGGCCTGTTCGCACATGCATGCACACTGCTAACCTTTACGACTCAGACCAGCATGTGTGAACCGCTTCCCTTTCAAAGCAAAGCAGAATGGAGCTGGTATCTGTGGCCCTTCATCTGTGATGCTCATTTACAAAGATGCGGAACAAGACTGGATGCAACAACCTTTAAATGACATGTGCCGGCATGTGTAACATTGGCTTTATTTGCGCGTGTTAGATTTTATTCTGCTGTTCCTAACAAGTGACCAATGAGACAATATAATAATGACATATCAAAATAGTTAAACAAAACCATAAGAATAGCAATTGAAAATGATGGATTAGATTAAAACACAATCTTAACAGGCCTGAATGCTTAGCATCAGATGCAGAGTATTTAAACAGGGCTATCATATCACCTCCTAACCTTCTCTTCTCTAGGCTAAATATCCACAGCTCCTTAAGTCGTTCCTCATAGGGCATAGTTTCCAGACCCTTCACCATCTTAGTTGCCCTCCTTTGGACCCGCTCCAGTTTCTCCACATCTTTTTTGAATTGTGATGCCCAGAACTGGACACAGTATTCCAGGTGGGGCCTGACCAAAGCAGAATAGAGTGGCACTATAACTTCCCTTGATCTAGACACTATACTTCTATTGAAGCAGCCTAAAATTGCATTGGCCCTTTTAGCTTCCGCATCGCACTGTTGACTCATGTTGAACTTATGGTCTCCTTGGACTACTAGATTCCTTTCACATCTGACTGTACCCACAAGACCAGAAGCTCCGTTTCTGCATCAGAGACAGGGATAGGGCCTGTGAGGGGGAGTGGGACCATCTGATGTAATGGCTTGCTGTTGAGTTTCCATGAAACTCTGTAGCAAACGGGGGCAATTTGACCCTTGTTAAGGCCCTTTTACCTGGTTTTTCAGGATCCTGCCCAATCCTGGCCTTGGCTTTTTGATCTGTATTTCCTAAACAGGACAATGTGAAATGGGAGGCGGACACACAGTCCTTTGGGTCTAGGCAGATAGCCCATAGGTTAGTGTGAATATTTTTCATGTCACTTAGGGACAATGAGATTTGAAGTATAACATAGCCATGGGCACCTGATTGGAAAAAAGCGAGTTCTTCACGTAAAATCTTTCCTACTGGATATGGTATGAAAAATGTTCATAGTGCAATATTTCTGTATAAAAGTATTTACATCTATGTATATGTATATACACACTGTACGTCTTTCACTACTCTTGGCTAGTTTTATTGTGTATATGAGAGCAAGTGCCCTGGTATGACTGTACACCTCCATTTCTCTCTGTGTGTGTGCGCACATGTTCACACTTGGTGGCATTTTATGTACGTGTTCATTTTGACATTTTAATTCCGTCATATAGGGGCAAAACCCATTTCAAGGCAGGTTACAAAAATAACACAAGAACCACACACACAGTGAGACTTTCAGCCAGTGCAAACAGGGCCTATGTTTCATTGTAGTGGGTAGAGACTGGGCTATATTTTCGTACGTCTACGTTAGATTTCCCAAATGTATACCATTCGCAAACATTGGAACAATTTTTTTAGACAATTCGAGGACCGTTCTGTTTTCTGTATACTAACAGGCAAACTTTTCATTCAGACAGGATTTTAGCTGTTGGCCAGATGTTCAGCTTGGATTTATTATCAACCGAACATTTTTTTTCTCAGTCATGTGCTTTTTAAAAAGGCGGTGTTAATTTAATTTGTCTTTCCATGATTTATCTTATTTTGTGTTTTGTGTGATTTAATATGATGGTGAGTATTCCAGAATCTCATTTTTAGGAGATAAGCAGGATACAAATGCAATCAATTGATAGATTGATCAATCAATCATTCTCCATATTATTGTGGTTTTGGTTTTGGTTTTTACTCTGGGTGCAGGTCAGTGATATTTCTGGTGTTCTTGTTCAGTAGCCATCGTGTCTGGTCCTCTTTCTGTCTCATGGTGGTCTTAACTCTATTTCCGCTTGTTGATCTATTGATATGTGCACAGAGGTTTCCCTCTTGGCCTTTCCGAAAGAGCTCTGGATAAGAATGTGATCAGATTAAGGTGGCCAGTCACTTAGAGTTCTTGAAATGGACATATGGTTTCTAATCACTACCTAGCACTGAACATCGCAAAAAATCTAAGTAACTGGGCAGGGGTCAGGCCCTCTGGAGTACCGGAAAGGGTTGGGGTCCTTCTCTCTTCTTTCTGTCCCTTGTAATTGGGTCAATTTACTAGCCAAATTGTTTGCTTGAGTGGACAGTGGGGGCTTGTCTGTTCTACCCACCTTATTCATGTGCTAATGTGGCGAGAAGGAGCATGGTCTCCCCACACAATGAGATGGCACTGGCCTCTGGAGGCTTTGTAGTTTATCACATGGGAGGAATTTCTCTCAATTGCGAATGGAGCCAGTTCGCAATTACGTGAATTTGCTAGTTTAGCGAATTTACGTGAAATCTGATTGCGTTCAGAATGCATTCAAAATGACTTCCCATTTCCTGAAAATGACCCCCGGTTGCCCGAAATTGTGTGAAATACTTTAATATGCAATTACATGAAACCCCATGATTGCGTTCGGAATGACTTCCCATTGCCCAAAATTGCGTGAGATACCCTCATTCACAATAAGGTGAAACCCCATGATTGCCTTCGGATTGCCATTGCATTATACCCCCAAATTCTGTTGTATGATAAACTCCATTGTGAAGATGTTCTGCTGTGAAATCTAACACAGAGGTTATTATTATTATTATTATTATTATTATTATTATTTGACTGGGACTCAAGTCGGACTCAAATAGTTTCAATGACCTTTAGAAGGCTCCTCCAATGTGTAGCAGGAACAGTCTGCTGAGTGGACTTCTGTTTTCCAAAATGAAATTGTGATAAATTGCCTATGATAATTTAATTTTTTAAACCTAACTTTGTGCACGTCTTCTTGATGTTATAGTTATTGAAACACCATCGCCACCTCATTTTTTTGTCCCTTTCAAGTTCTCTTTGACTCGAGACTTGATTCGAAAGCATCTTACAAGGACTTGAGACTCTGCCTGAGACTTGAAGGTAGAGGCTTGAGGCCTGACTTGAAACTTGGAGTATATGACTTGAATGTGTTGTTACCGTTGTGTGCTTTCAAGCTGTTCTTGACTTATGGCGACCCTAAGACAACCCCATCATCTGGGTTTTTTTTTTTTGCAATATTTGCCTTCTCCTGAGGCTGAGAGTGTGTGACTTGCCCAAGGTCACCCAGTGGGTTTTCATGGCCAGGTTATTAACAGTGATGTACTGAAGACTTGAATGCATGACTGTTAATGACTGTTGCTATTTTGACTGCATTTTGATGTTGCTTGGTCACATATGTCCCAGTTTTTAACCCGTGAAATTTTGAAGGGTAAGCTCAAACCTCTCCCTTCCTAGATGCCTAGTGATGCAGGGAAAAGGTCTAGCTTTTTCTGCAAAATTTTTTATATATTGGAATAATATGCTAGTTCCCTTGCACTAGCAGGGCTAAAAAAAGGATTTATACACAAGGTGAGCAGATGTCCTAACTTCAAAGGAGGACAAGGCACCCTAAAATGTAGGCCATTCAAGAAAAGTGTAGGGCATTATTAAATAAAATCTGAAAACACTCATAGAAATATAAATTCATGCTTCTTAGTCATGCTCAAAATGAAGGACATTTTGGGATTCCTCTTGGTTGAAATGGAAGACATGTCCTGGGAAAGGGAGATGTCTAGTCACCCAGGTTCCCTTCATAAAAACTTTTGTGCTGGTATTTTGCTTTGTGTCCCATTTGTTCATTTATTCGTTCATTCAGTTTCTATGCCACCACTCAGAATTCCTCAAACATGAGCACAAAGAGGGGGCCTGTTTTTCAAACTGCTCCGTGGCCCCAACAGTGGAGTTTATCACACAGGAGGAATTTCTCTCAATTTCAAAAGAAATGAAAGTGGGCCCAGTTCGGAAATGAGTGAATACGTGAATTTGCATGATTGCATATTGATGCTGCATTGGAAGGACTTCCCATTGCCCGAAAATGCATGTGGTAGTTTCTTACGCAATAACGTGAAACCCCATGATTGCGTTCGGACTGCCATTGGATTAAGCTTCCATTTTCTGTCGTCTGATAAACTCCAGTGTTAATGTGGCCTTGACCCTATGACACAAGGCACTTCTCAATCTTATTTGGCTCAGGAAATCCAATAGAAATTACCTTCTGCTTGTAAAAACTATAGCTTCTGGCCTTTGGCAAATGTAAACGTCTTGCAGGCAACCAGGTTGCATTCCACACTTTTGGATTGTTTCTTGCCACTTCTCCTAAGTGTTTGTAGACAGGCAGGCATGCTAGTTTTTTTAAAAAAATGTGAAGTCTACTAACGTTTGTGCATTTCTTTTCACCCCGATTTAGCATCTATATCTTCTTCTTCTTTGGCAGTGACACAATCTTTCCTCCGATTGCTAATTAAGGCAAGATGAAAAGAATGGACATTTATAATTTGTGGTCGCTAGGGCTTGGGCCATAGGCAAGGTTACGGTGCAATATTCACACAGCGACCCACAATCTGGGACGTGAGATGCTGACGGGAATAAATACGAATCTGCATATGGGTCCGGCAGACTGTATTGTCTTCCTCCCTATACCCTTCCTCCCAGACATAACATACGCGGGCACGCACACAGTAAAGTTGTTTGAAAGTCCACTGGCAGTTTTAGTGGCAACGAATAACAGATTAGGCATGATCTGATCGGCTTGGTATCTAAGCTGTATTCTCCCCGCTGACAAGTATTTGAAAGAGGGGAGGGACCACTTTCAGCCCGAACGATGAATCGTTCGCAGACAAGAATGGGCCTTTTCTCCCATGCTGTTCGCTGGCCGGTTGCTAGGGGAGGCAGCAGGAGACGCACTCCGGCAAAATGGGGCCCAGTCTGGCCGGCCTCGGGTTAATGGGATAAGGCGATTCAGGCCAAACGTCTTGTTTCGTAGGGTTCCCCCCCGCCTTCATTGGCATTTGATTGGCAGATAATATCTTGCCTTGAATTCCAACACAAGGATGAGCATGCCAGCTTCCTATTGCCTTGTTGTCAGTGCCTTTCCTGAATTATGAGCGGCGGGAGAGAAAACACCAGACTTTGGTGGGGAAGGAAGGCTAGGTCACTTCCCTCACATTACCTAATGGCCATAGAAAGGGAAAGCATGGAAGCTGTCCTGAATAATAATTTGCTAGAACCTCATGAGATACTTTCAGGCTTCGGTCGGTAAAGCCCATTCCCCAAGGAGCAAGTGTTTCCCATTCATACAAACGTAGTTTCCATTCTAGGAATGCCTCAATGAGGAAGTCCAGGGTAAAACAAAAGTATAAGTATTGTTACATGTTAAAAATAAATATGCAAAGGGATCTTGCAGCACCTTCGAGACTAACTGAAAAACGGAAGTTGGTAGCGTGAGGTTTCGTAGACTTGGGCCAACATCTTATAAATACATTTACAAATGCAACTGAGGAAGCAGGTTCAAATCTATGAAAGCTCATGCTACCAACTTCTATTTTTCAGAAATCATGCAGGGGTAGGTGTGTTGGTCATTTAACAAATGCAAGCAAAAATCCATCAGTGATACTTTTATTGGCCAACTGAAATGCACAATATATTTGTTGCAAGCTTTTGAAGCTCCATGGGCTTCTTCTTCATCAGGCAAGATGTTACAAACCAAACAGGAGGAGAGGAAATGATTGGAGATATTCGTCAGATGCCTGCATTTTTCAGTTAGTCTCAAAGGTGCTGCAAGATCCTTTTGCATAATGATTTTCCAGACTAACACGGCTATGACTTTGAATGTTAAAAGAAAGGTATACTCAGTATTTGGAATAATGAGCAAGAGGATCTATGTGGCTCTTATATCTGAAATCCTGTGTGCTCAGGAATGGATGAGTGTGTCTGTTTTATTTTCCATGACATGAACATTTTGTAGCAACACAAATTTGTCTTCTCCTTTTTTTTTGCGTCTGATCGCATTTTTTTAAAAAAGTCAACCCAAAATTTTGCAGGCATTTTCAAGGGCATTAAAATTAGTATGAATTTTGTCTGCATTTCCCCCCCCCCCCTTTATGTGTATTTTGCAAAAACTTTTCACTTTGTTCACATGTTTCCCCCTTAATGCAAAGAATACATGTTTTGATTGAAGAACGCTGCTAAACTGAAAATGCAAAACCCTGGCGAAATTGTTTTGCTGTTTATCTATTCATTCAGAAAGTGTGAATTAGACTGGTTTAGATGCAAAATTGTTTACCATGCAGAAATGTTCTTTAAAGAGAAATGTTTTTTAAAAAATATTTTACAGAGATGTTAACCATAGATAATTAAATATTATCTCTTTCTTTGCCAGGAGACAGAATCATTCCATGACTTGTTTGGGACAAGCAAAAGTAAATACTTTATCAGCCAACACTCAGCATATCA
The DNA here is from genome assembly GCA_034509955.1 of Urosaurus nigricauda. NCBI lineage: Eukaryota > Metazoa > Chordata > Lepidosauria > Squamata > Phrynosomatidae > Urosaurus > Urosaurus nigricauda. Next base: position 20,541,908 of record JAOEGL010000012.1, on the reverse strand, counting down.
AATATCAGTTTATGGAATTCCTTCCTTATACAGCGAAAGTATACCTAAAAGATAAATGTCAGAAGTATTGGAGGAATCACAAGTTTTGCTGAAATGAAAAACAAACCCAAACCCAAAAAACGTTAGTTGGAAAAACTAGAAAAGAAAGAAAAAATTATAACTAGGCCAACCAGGACTCAGGATCTTAATTCATATCTTAGAATTTACAAACAACTTGTTGCTATTACATCCCAATTAATAATTATTGCAATAAATTAATTCTATAAATTTCACGGAAACACTTAAAAGTTAATAAAACAATTCCAAACGATAATGCAAAAATTAATCTAAAAGGAAATGTCTTTGTTTCAGCAGCAGCGTTTCCAATCTCTGGATTTACCTTCTAGCAATCTTTGCGACTGCTTCAAAGTGCTTAGTGGGCTTGTTTTCATACCTCCGTATAGGAGAAATTGTGTGTATGTGTGTGAGAATGATAAAAATCACTGGCGGGCCTGCAAGAACGTTGGCTGTCTCTTTGCAGATAACTGCGTGGAGGCTGGGTTTTACTTTATTTTATTTTTTTAAATGAAAGATTTACAGTTGGAAGCTGCTTTGGAGCATTGGCAGGAGATATCTGGCCTGGCTCTTCCGAAAACAGGAAAAGGGTTATAACTTTGCCTGCAGAAGGTCTCAGCTTCAATCCGTGCTATCTCAATTTTAAAAAATAAAGTTGCATAACGGGACGGACCTCTCCGTGTGACCTTGGATAGCCACAACCAGAAAAGATAATACTAGGCTAACCGGTTGCCTGGTCCGGCCAAGTATAAGGGATCTTACAGTTTCCCTGGTTCACTGTGGACTTTGAACTTCTCAGATACCTTGCCCGCACAGAAATTCATAACTGATTGACATTTTGCATCCGTCGTGTTTTGTGCGTGCGCTCGAGACAGAGATATTAGCAGTAGCAGACGAAGGCACGTTGTGTTTGAAGCAAATGGCAAAACGATTCCTTTTATCTCATCCCATGTATAAAATCCATCTGGAAAGGCAGCTGAATCGTTCATCAGCACCAGCAGCTGAACAGCATCTTCGAGCAGACCCGAAAGCAGCTGGCTAACAGAAGGAAATACTTAGGGCACATCTCTGTTCTCTGACACCCCTTTCTGCCCTTTCAGGATCTGTCCCTTTAAATAGCCATTTCGCTATGCCTTGAGTATTGTGAATCCGGCATTAGATGCGAGATTACATCAAAAATGTTTCTTATAGGCTCTCATTTGTAATGCATGGATTTAGCGAGCAAATGAATGGGGCCAATGACACTTTTCCTTCCACCGTATTTCAGACAGGATCAAACCATGCCACTTAAATTCTGCTTAAACTTTAGGGGGGAACATATCGACAGTAAGAGCGTCTTTGACTGCCTCGGAAGATGGTAGTCTCTCCCTCATCGTTTTTAAACAGCGCTTGTATAGCAATCTCTCAATAGTGCTTTAGGTGTGCATTTCTCCATAGTATGGGATTGGACTGGATGGTCCCGGAGGGCCTTCCAAGTTCTATGGTTCTATGGGGTGAAGCAAACCGGCAGCCTAGAACGCCCCAGTTGGACCCCCATCCAAAGCAGGCCACCAAGGAGTACTTTTTCAGCGCTACTTTTTCTGGTGGCCCCAGGCTACCTTAGGTAGCCTCAGTCTGGCTTCTGGCCACCATAGGGGCATGTTTCATGTGCGCATCCTGCCCCTGAAGCATCTGGAAGTCAGACGTTTCGGCCCATCTCTTTCAGATCTATGGTTTGTTTCATGGTTCGAGTCTCATGAACAGATAGGAGTTTGTTTTTTGGCAACAGAAGGTAATCTCAAAAATGATGAAGGATCTCTTCTTGTGGTGGACACAGGTATACATCAGTTAACAAAGTAGATGTGCTCCCTAGGAATGGCTTCTTTAACAGAAGCTTTGGTGCTAGAAACAAAAAGAACATAGAAAGTATAGGGATAGACTCCTATGCCATTAAATGAAGAACAGTTCGACATGTTATCTGCAAACTATCCCAAACTAACAGTAAGCATGCGTGAAATTAAACAAGTGGGTCAAGTAAACCTTGCACAAGTAAACTAAAACATTGTCAGCATTCTAGAGACCCCCTTGGATGCTCCTTCCAAAATTGATAAGTTTTTATTTCACCAGCCTCTACTTCTATTATTTATTTTACAATTCTCATGCTTTCCATTTTGGTGGCCAAACTTCTAGATTTGTGCTCTTTTTTAAAAAAAATATGCTAGGAGGATCTGGTAAAGTAGAGTTACTATTCTCCCCCTTTTGCATTTAATGCATCCTCAGTAAAGGATTTTAGAGGGACTGCTATTTATCTTGTCTGTTTTAGGCAGGACATATGCTTTTAGCTACAGTGGGATTGACCACAACAGAATCCCGATTTTCCGCCACCTTATGTTTTATTTGTATTGTTTACTGCAAACAGGCTTCTGCATCCTGACTCTAAAAATCTGTGTTTCTCCAGCATTCCTTCACCATTCTCCAAAGGTCAATGCTGCTAAAAACATTCCAGCTAGACATAGGATGATGAAAATGGGAGCAGGCATAAAAGGACTTTCTATAAAAGGAGCTTCTCTATCAGAACTTTGTTAACTGAGGGATGCATATATTCTTATTTCAAACTGAATGCAAAATGCATTCGACAGTAGGAACTATCAGAAATGTATATACATAGGGAGTGGTCTCTCTCAACTCTACCTCCAAATTCTTTTTTTAAAAACTGTCTTCCTCGGGTTTGAATCCGAATTCTTTGTACGTATTTTGGGGACTTGGGGGAAATTGTTCCTGAGAATAGTCTATGGTTCTATGATTATCCCCATAAATCCATTCTAGTTTTCAAGTGTACCTAATCTAGGAACTAAATGAATAAACTGGCTCCTGTTCACTAAATAATATTAATGGTGTACAAAAAAACAAAAAACAAAAAACTTACATATATTTTTGTAAAATCAAGATGCCCAGAGCATGCACATGGAAGTCGGAATATTGCCAAGCAATTCCCTTACACATGAGTTACCTCTTTTTCTCGGGGCGCATGCTTTTCTTTTCTTTTCTTTTTTTCCCACCCATTGGTTTCCAGAATTCCAAGGCATCTCCCAGAACCTCCGACTCTCATTCATTTGCATTTTTGCCAGCCTCTGTGAATGCCAGGGCTTGTTTATGAAGTTACAATCTTCAAATTAGGTTGCCGAAGGCATCCTTGGCTAGCCTTGTGTTATTTCTTCTTCTTCTTTTTTCAAGGGCCCATAACTAAGCCTCGAGCAGACGTCTTTATTCAGCCGTAATTGACGTTTAACAGACACGTCTGTAACTTCGTCTGTGGGGTTTGATTTTTTTAAAGAAGTTTCCCCCATGCCTTTATGTCCCCCTCCTCTCTTTCTTCCAACAGTCAAACGTGCAAGAAACCAATACAGAGGCCCTTCTCTGTCACTGTTCTTCGGGGGCCATGACAATAGCGGCCCTGGGACAAAGCGGCCTCCCCTCTTGGCACAGTGGCTGCTTGTATGTCTATTTACCTCCTAGAGTGTCTTAGGTTAATCCATTGGAAAGTGGCTTCCACTTTTGCATACTGATTCGACATGGCTTCAGTCTAGACCTGGGCGGGTTGTCTGGAGGCCGGGCGCTGGGAAGAGTCCAGGAGAAAAGGGCATCTACGTTGTTTGTTTAGGTCGGAGTGAAAGGCAACGTCTGGCTCCATCCCTGCCCCAGAGGAATCACCGTTCCGACTACATTCTCCTTCGTCTTCTTTTAAAAAAGCCCAGTCATCACCTTTGGTCAAGTTGTTTATTTATTTATTTATTTATTATAATATTTCCATATACAAATATCTCCTACTTTCTATTACACTCTATTACATTTTGACAAGATATTTTATATACACCCCTCACTGCTCCCCTTCCCCGGAGCCATCTTCATCCTTATATTCCATCCAAAATTTCAATTCTTCTTCTGGAGGTAGTCTTCCGTCTTCTTTTCTCAGTACTTCCTTAACAAATTCTTTCCATATATCCTCAAATTCATTTCTTTTCAATAGTCCTTTTTTTTAACTTTCAATTCACATGTCAATTTATCATTAATAGCTAATTTCCATACCTCTTTATACCAATCCTCCACTTCTATATCTATTTTCGCTTTCCAGTTTCTCGCTATTATCAATCTTGCAGCTGTAAGCAGACTTGGTGACAAATCTTTTTTCTTTTCTTTTTTCCATTTCTCAGAATTATATAATGATAACAAAACTATACTCGGTCTTCTATCTATTTTTATACTCATAACATTTTCTATTTCTAGTAGGACTTTTTCCCAGAAATGTTGTACATATTTACATTGCCACCACATATGCATGTATGATCCTATTTCTTGGCATCCTCTCCAACAATTTTTTGAATTATTCTTAACCTTTGGTCACGTCATAACAGAGTTTGGCCAGACAAAAACAAGGGATCCCAGTCGGAGAGTCGGCCACTGTGGAGGAAAATCCCACAGAGGAACGGATGAGTTTCCAATGGAAGAAGATGGTGAAAAAACATCGCTATACACCATTTGATTCCAGAATCCCTTACGTGCATTCACTCTTTATCTTTTCTTTCATAAAGCCCACCTTCCATCCCCTGCAAAAGGCCCTTAAGGGGAAGGTATTTGGATGGAGACCTCATACTAGACTTGATCTTTTGAAGGACAACAGTCAATGAAAAAGGCTAATGCAGAGGTGTTGGGGAAAGATATTTTTCGAACGATGTAGCAGAGAATGAATACATGCCGTATTAAATAAGTGCTGCTGTTTCGGATGGGGCTTAAAATTAATCCAGCCTTAAGCTCTACACCTGTTTACTTCCCTGCCTAGTCTTGCTAGGCTGAAAGACATTTTGTTAGAATGAGAAAATTTGTTTTAAAGGACACTTTTCAAGAGAAACAATAAGCATGTAACATGTATCTGATTTTTTTAAAACACAAAAGATTATGGGAAGTCAATGGCAAAGGTTTTAAACAGAAGAAAGAGTTTTGAACTGCAGCTACTTTATTTAGTGAGATTTAATTTTCCAGATGTATATTTAAAAAATCATTAGATGTGGCCTTAAGATCAGAATAAAGGTAGCCTTAAAATAAAGGTTCCTTCTGCCTTAAAATGAAACAGGGCATTTTGAAACGACGATGGGTTGGTTACAACTGGTAAAAATCTATGCACTTTATAGAAAATTTGCTCCTCCAGATGTTTTTTTTTTTTTTAAATACTGCATCTCTCACTTTTGTCTATGGACTTTATCAGACATTGGAAATTGGAAGTATAACCTAATGGCAATCCGAACGCAAGCATGGAGCTTCACATTATTGCGAATTAAAGTATCTCATGCAATTTCAGGCAATGGGGGGTCTTTTTTGGGTAATGGGAAGTGATTCTGAATGCATTCCAAACGCAATTGGAATTCATGTAAATTCGCTAAACTAGCAAATTCACGTGAATTCAAATTGGCTCCAATTGGCTCCATTCGCAATAAAGAGAAATTCCTCCTGTCTGATAATCTATGCTGAGTGCAGATTATGGCAGTTGTAGATCAACAATATCTGGCATCCTATTAGGGAAGTATGTAAGTTGCACTACTCATGTGGAGTGAATTATTTACTATAGCACAATGAACGTATTCTGCAGATCGTGGCAGAAGTAAATCGGCACATATAGCAACATTGCATGCTGTGCTTGCACACTGTGCATTGGATGTTGTGGTTGTGCATTGCAATAGTGTATTGTACATTGCACAACAATGCCAGTTATTCACTTGTGTTGAGCAACACTGCTATTCTTCATGGGGGTTGTGTAGGGCTGGCGTAGAGTACCTCTGCACATGGGTATGTATGCTATGCTGTGGGGATGTTGGCTGGCAGCCGAAATCTGAAAAGCCACACAGTCCCCATCCCTGTAGTAGAATTTTCTATGTGACAGCATTTGGTGTCATCAACCCTTCTGTGTATTTACTAGCTTAGAGATAACTTTATTTCTGATTCTTCTTACTCTCATAATTATATTCAGACATTCATAAAGTAAAATTAATGTGCAAGAACGCTTGGGAATGCAGCATCAGGGTTCCATCCTCTACACATTGATAATTTCTAGTCCACAAAGACTGGATGCATACATGCTTTATGCATGTTATAGAGAGATGGGCAGACGTCAGACTTATAGCAGTCAGGGTGGAATTTGATATCTACTCCATCTCTGAAGAATGGTGAGCCATGTAGTGTACATGTGCAAGTATAAATCAACATGGAATAGAAATCATACGGTACAGAGGGCCAGCTAATACCCCAGAGGATAAAATCAGATGTCAGAATGACCGTAACAGATTAGAAAGCTTAGTCAAATCTAACAAAATGATTTTCAAACTTAAGATACTACATTTAGGCAGGAAAAATGAAACGCACAGCTATAGGATGGGTGACACCTAGTTTGACAATAGTACACGTGAAAAGGCTTCCAAGAGTCTTAATAGATCACAAGCTGAACATGAGTAAATAGTTTGAGGTGGCAGCTAAAAAAGCCAGGGGTGATGCGAGGCTACATCAATAGAAGTATAGCATCTAGATGGAGGGAAGTAATAGTACTGCTTTATGCTACTTTGGTCAGACCTTACCTGGAATAATGGATCCAGTTCTGGGCAGTTCAAGAAGGATATTTCCAAGCTGGATCATGCCCAGAGGAGGGCAACCAAAATGGTAAAAGGTATGGGAGCTGGGTATGTTTAGCATCGAGAAGAGGAGGTTAAGGGGTGACACAAAAGTCATGTTTAAATATTTTGAAGAAATGTTATATAGAGGAAGAAGCAAGCCTGTCTTCTGCTGCTCCAGAGACTATGTTCAAACTATGGAAAAAGATATTCCAGCTTAACCTTAGAAAGAACTTCCTGACAGCAAAACCTGTTCCACAATGGAAGACATTGCCTTGGAGAGTGGTGGGATCTCCTTCTTTGGAGGTTTTTAAACAGGGGCTGGATGGCCATCTGTCAGGTATGCTTTGATTTGTATTCCCACATGGCAGGTAGTTGGACTGGATGGCCTTTGTGGTCTTTTGCATGAGTCTTTACTAAATATGAGGAATTCTAACATAAAACTTTAAAACTGGTCAACAGATTTGCACCAAGACTAGATCTGCACCAAGACTTGGAGGAAGCCAGTTAGTATGAAACTCTCTTCCATGAATCAGGTTCCTTGAATCTCTCACTGTTGGGGAGAATTTCTGTGATAAAAATGAATGTTTTACATAGAATGATGTTTCTGTTTCAGACAATTCCTCCAACTTTGTATGGCAAGGGAAACAACACAAGTTAAACATAAAGAATTACAAGATGTAAAGGAAAGAGGAGGATAGGGTTTACTTGATTTGAAATCACATTTTGCACCCTGTTGTTTGATTTGGATGAAAGAAAGGATGCGGTTGAGAAATAAAGCACTATTAGAATTGGAAAGCCATGATCTGATGTTTGGATGACATGGATATTTATAGTATGGTAAAATTAAAGCTAATGTAGATTTTTAAAATTATTTTTTTGAGAAATGACTTTGTTCAGAATATGAAATAGATAGAAACCCAGGCTGCATGGGGAATAAAAATGCCTTTATGGGTTTCAGAACAAGAAGCTTTTTATGAAGAAAAAATAGGTAAAGAATGATGATATCAAGACCTTTTGGAGACTGTCATGTGGAAGATAAAATTAATTCAAAGGAACAGTTAATAACAGAGGGATACCACTTTCAATGGTTTTATTATAGTTACTGGAAAGATTTGAAATGAATGAAAAGATCTGTGATTTTGAACCAAGTAAGTCAGGATTTGAAATGCAGTTGTGCACAGATGATGAATACGTGATCACTGAAATGCATCCATTTCTCTCGAAATTTGAAATAGAAGAAGAACAAGTTAAAGAGTGTGCAATTCAAAGAGCTAGGAATTTTGGTTATACAGTTGGACCAGTGGGAAAATATATGGTCAAAGGGGCTGAAATTTACATTATGTTACCACCAAAAAAAGAATGTGTATAAAATGATGTAGTGTCTAGAATGTATAAAGCGTTATCTACTGTATGTTAGGGTCTGTACAATAATTGCATTTTTATGTTCTATGTTATCAACGTTTGATCTAAACCCTTAGATGATGGGGCAGCAAGGAAATGCTATAAAATATAAGCATATTTGACCCAAAGCCAAGAAGGACAGGTTATTAATCTTGAAAAAGAAGGATAGGATACTCTGGTTTTCATTCTCTCTGTGTGTGCATGTGTGTGTGAGAGAGAGAAAGAGATGGAGCGCACATTCAAAATTTCTGCTTGCACCCCCAAAACACCACCATCCCATCCCATCGTCCCCCCCCTTTCCCATTTTCTCCCTCCTCCCTGTTCAATTTCCTTCAGAAGGAGAATAATCTGTGGTATTTTTCCTCTTTCTAGAAACTAATGGACTCCTTAAATAGCAAAAATTACACCCTGTAATTAAGATCTTGCTTTTTAAATGATTAATCATTCGAACCCCTTTGAGCAACATCCCACTTATTTCTTTGCTCGCATTGAAATGCAGATTCGGAGGAGAGGGGAGGGAGAGGAGGGCTGGAGGAGCAATTAATTCTTTCCCAGCTGCCTTTCTGTTCGGCGATCCCTCCAGATGTCCAGTTATCGCAAGGCGTTAAGGGTGTGAGGACTCAGCAAAAGCTGTGCCAACTCAGCCTGTGCTAACAAAGGTGTCATCCACCCATGGGCTTGTCTTCCTGTCTTATTATGAGAGCCAACAGCCCCGTCTTTGAAGCAAAGAAAAGCGAGAGGAAGGATGTGCCGCTTGCTTTGCTACATCTAACAGAGCAAACATTTTCTCTCTCTTTTTTCCTGATTCTAGATGGTAGGACCTGAACTGATGGGTTCAAATGACAAGAAAAGCAATCTCAGGCCTCATTCCCACTGCCTTTTAAACCGGATCATGTTTCGGTTCGAAACGGTTCAAACGATCCTGGTTCCCACTTAATCCGAATCCCCGAAGAGATTCCGAGAGGGAGGGCATGTTCTAGACCCATTTAACTCGCATCTTTTTGACACTGATTTTTTTCGCATCTTTTTCGATAAACCGATTTCATGAATCGATTCATTTGTGAGTGGAAACCACAAGTGGGTTATTTTGGTGCCAGAAAATGACGGAAAATATGATTGGGGCAAGTGTAGTGTAAACCACAATCCGATGGCAAATTGATCCATTGATTCGGATCACACACTGATTTATCTGTAAGTGGTAATGACCCCTCAACTAACATTGAGGAGACCTTCCTTATAATACAAGCGGTTTGACAGTGATGCAGGCTACAGGGACTCTTTTGTTAGGGGTTTTTCATCAATTGTATCCTACTGGAGATGCAGCCACAGTGGATTTCTCATTCTGGCTGATCCTGCCTTAGACAAGGTGGCCTTCAAGGTTCCTTCTAGCTCTGTGATGGTAATGCCACCACTATTTGGCATTCTCTTTTGAATAACCTTCATCCCCGAAAATAAGACATCCCCATAAAATAAGACCTAGTAGAGGTTTTGCTGGATGGCTAAATATAAGGCCTCCCCTGAAAGTAAGACCTAGCAAAGTTTTTGAATAAAAATATATATACAGTATATAATACATTTTTATTTGGGAGCAAAAATTAATATAAGACACTGTCTTATTTTTGGGGAAACACAGTAGTATTCAGCAAGTTATCATGACAATCCATTGTTATTACTCCTCAGTACAGAGGAGCCCCTTTGAATTCAGAGCCAGGTTTTATTTAAAGATCTTCCAGCCTTTCACAGGTGAAAGCCAGGATACTTGTGGCCAAGCAACTTCAGAATGCGGTTAAAAGGGAGAAAAGTTATTGATGAGGAAGAACAGACAAGCTAGGAGAAGCTGCAGCAGGTTGATTTTGTCTGAGCCTACTGGGAAGAGGAAGATTCGGATATCCCCTTTCTCTTCCCCTACTGAATTAATCGAGTTCAATTTTTGCATTTTGGATTTAGTTTGCAGTAACTGAAGCAAACTAAGAACAAAAGGGGAAATTGAGAGGAGGGGAGAAAAATGGAGTCATTTTAAAAACATCTGAAAAGAAGACAAATTGGGTCTTTCCCTGCCAACTTGGGACAGTTGAAGGCTTTCTCCTTTCTGCTAGTTGCTGGGATTCTTGCAATGAAGGCTAACTATCCTTGCAATGAAGGCTATCATTGCATTCCCATAAGACATTTTCTATGTATTAAGAACCAGTGCGATATAGAGATTCAAGGCCAAAGAAAACTAAATGCCCTTTCGCACTGTACAGTTATAGCACTATATTCCACTTTAATTTTTCAGAATTTCTGTCTTGTTCGGAGGAAACACCCCATTCCAATCTCCTATAAGACACGAATTTTCTTACAAGAAATTCAACAGCTTTTCCATACCGCCTTTGCAAAAAGCTGTTTTATCTTCATTTGGAGATTAAAATCCCACTACCAAAGTCTTAACCCCCTGCATAGTGATCTACACCCCCAACAAACCTACCACGTCCATCAGTCGGTATCAATTCTGGAAATATTTAAGGGTTTACATACAATACAACTCAAACACGAATCAAGGAACACAAGAGACACTGCAGACTGGGTCAGCCGGAAAAATCAGCAGTGCCAGAACACATTATAAACCACCCTGGGCATAAAATGCTATTTGAAAACACTGAAATTCTGGACCATGCCAAAAACTTTCAGGTAATAATCCACAGGGAAGCCATTGAAATACACAAACACCTGGACAACTTCAACAGGAAAGAGGAAACACTTAAAGTAAACCGGTCCCGAAAAACACCAAAATCAAGACCCGGCAAGTACATATGACAACCACTCAAGGTCAGAGGTTTTCCCAGCAGACAATGGATCACAAATTAAATAGACACTCCAAGGCCTTGGCATTCAACAGCTAACAAAAACACAGATTGACATGTAAATCACTTCCTCTCAACCAAGAGGAAGAGGATGCCCAACTCTCTTCCATGCCAGCATTCTCTGAAGATGCCAGCCACAGATGCTGGTGAAACGTCAAGAATACACTCTTCCAGAACATGGCCACGTTGCCTGAAAAACCCACAAAAATCTGTGGATGCTGGCTGTGAAATCCTTCAACTTCACATATTTAAAATGTGTTGGTGCAACTTCAGCGGAAGTAATTAGTTTGTTTCTTTCCTTCCTTTTTATTCCTTGGACTGAAAAAGCACTGTTCAGGAAGCCTGAGGAGTCAAAGGTACAACCACAGCAGTCATAAAGGCAGAATTCAAAGATATAGCCATGGTAGTCTGTCAAATCAGTTTGTAGAGAGATCTTGTAGCACGTTTGAGACTAACTGAAAGAAAGTTTATATGAGAATTCTCAAACACCAATGGCATATATAGGTCTGTCCCTGGTTTCCACTCCACTATATGCACCTGAGGAAGTAGACTTAAGTTTACAAAAGCTCATGCTGCCAACTTCCTTCTTTCAGTTAGTCTCAAACGTGCTACAAGATCTCTCTACATACAGTAGTCATATTGGGATTTCTGTCCAGGAGGAAAAGGAAGAGTCACAAGAATGGCTTCCTTGGGTTTCCTATTTGTGGAGTGTGGCACAGCTAATGCAGCAAGGAGCTGGCAACAAGGAGGGAAGGGAACGGAGCAGGAGGAAGAAAAAGAGGGACATTGAAAATGTTGAGCTAAGTAACTTTAAAACATAGCCTATCCTTTCCGCCTTCCTCAGTTCTAGCCAAATGAAAAATGCTGCTGCAAAAGAGAGCAAAAGTGTGTGTATGTGTTATAGGTAGTACTGATTTACTAGGTCAGTTGCTCCAAACAGTGGTACAGGGTGTGCACTTGCCGTGGCTGAGATGGTGAAAGCCGTATAAGAGGGGCAAATGTTACTCTGGAAGCTTAACATGACATATCAGGCAATTGTTTTAAAGACAGGAAGATAGGTAAGAGAGGGTGAGTAAGTGACAGTTTCTGCTTCTCTGCCCAAAGTGTCTGTGTGCTGTGTACATGGCACTGCACCGTCTGCTACGCTGTGCATGTGTGAATGACTTGTTTTAAAGTTGGCCCTCCTTGTCCACTGATTTTTTTATCCACAGATTTGAGCATACAAGGCTTGAAAATATTCCGAAAAAGTATAAATTCCAAATAGCAAACCTTGATTTTTTCATTTTATATATGGGACACTATTTTGTTGTGCCATTATATTTAATGGGACTTGAGCATCCACGGATGTTGTTATCCACGGAGGGTCCTGGAACCAAACCCCAGCGGATAACAAGGGCCCACTGGAGTAGGTTGTCCAGGCATGTCCACTCAAAGTTAGGATAATCAGAGTTACAAGGGTCCCCCAGACAGCCTATTCCTCTATTTATTAATGCATACATTACAAACAGTCATCAGAAGGTGGCAGCTTTTCCTTAGTATTAGACAGTGCACCACAAGAGTATCTATTCTTACGCTTCCTTATTTGCCACCCTCTGGTTTAAAAACTGCCTTCGTTTTTCATTGGGGGGGGGCAGATAAAACCAATGAGTGGACAAAATGTGAGAAAATAAACTGCACTAAATAAATAAAAGGAAACAAAAACAATAAAAGAATGGTTCGTAAGGAAGTGCGCTTGTTGCTATGTGGACATTTTCTCCCACCTCCTGGAGTGTGAGGTGTTTGTTTGAATTGTCATTTTCCTTCAGCAGTGTCTGTTTCTGAATGTACACACTGCATTCTCATGAGGAGGAAATAGCCACTGTTTGGGTCACAGCGCATGTTTTTTTGCAAGTATTAAATGTGCGATCAGAAATTTTGCAGCCGAAATACTGAAAAGATCCATGCTTTACAGTGCTGTTCATGCTGTACTATGTTCAGTATTATATAGTGGAGGTAGAGTGGCCGTGCAATCTGCTTCATAGAGGACAGACATCTTATTGAGAGACTTTTGGAAGACTTCATTCAAAGTGCCATCCAGTCCATTTTAAAGGAATAAGTAGGCAGAAAGAAATCAGTCAAGAAATCAGAAGAAAAGGCACCAATGAATGAATTAAGATCCACAAACATAAAGACGTCATTAAATGCCAAAGTCAGAATCACCAAGGCCATAGTATTTCTGATGTTTTATATGGTGTGAGAGTCAGCATAGTGTATTGGTTTGAATGTTGGACTATGACTCTGGAGATCAGGGTATGATTCCCTGCTTGGCCATAGAAACCCACTGGGTGATTCTGGGTAAGTCACACACACTTGGCCCCAAAAAAACTCTATGTAGGTTCATCTTAGGGTTGCCATAAGTCAGGAATGACTCAAAGGCACTGAACAATAATGATTTGTGGTGGTGGTGGTGAAAACTGGACAGTGAAGAAAGCTGATAGCTGGGAACTCAACTGATTTGAAATGTTCTCCTGGAGAGGCATTCTATGGATACCATGGACTGATAAAAAGACAAACAAATAGACCAAATCAAGCCCAAACTCTCACTAGAAGCCAAAATGACTTGAGTGAAGCTGTTGTATTTTGGGCAGTCATGAGATAATGTAACCCATTGGAAAGCATGATAATCCTTAGTGGAAATAAAAGGTAGTAGGAAAAGAGGAAGACCACATTACAGATACATCAACTCAAGTAAGGAAGCCACAGCTCTGAATTTGCAAGACCAGGACAGAGTAGTTGATGGCCAGGGACCTTGGAGGTCTCTCATTTAAGGGATAATCACAAGTTCAAATTGACGGTGACAAATAATGACGACAAAGGTAGAGCAGAAGGGCTCGGAGTTTCCCATCATTTGCTTAGCATCTTTACAGCATTCTAGGTTGGCACACCAGTCAGTTCTTTTCATTATTGGGAGGTGGGTTGTATTTCCATTTAAATTATAATCATTGTTTCTAAATTTTCATCGATACTTATCAATCGATGAAACAACTGTCCTCCTTTGGGGGCTACAGTCACGATTCATCCTCTGCCATCCCGCTTTTTCAGCTGCTGTTAAAACTTCCCACTTTCTCTCTCCTCCTCCTCCCACTTTTATCCATTTGCCCTCAGCTTACGTCCTCAATTTACTGCAAACTGAGTTCAAAGTGCAAAAGTAGTTTCCGTTCAATTAACTCAGAGCAGGAGGAAAGGACAGAATGTTGCGCTTCCCAATAGGCTAAATCAAAAGCAAAGGGCTGCTACTTCTCCTATTTTTATCTGTTCTTCCTCATTAATAATTTTTGCCATTTTGACCACACTCTGATGTTGCTTGGCCACATGTGTCCCAATTTTCATCTGTGAAATGTTGGGGGATATGCCTCCATCGACGGCTCCCATTTTATCCTGATATAGTAACCCTGTAAAGAAGGTTAGACAGAGAAACTGTGGCAGACCCAACATGACCCAACACATATTTTAATTTCAAAATGTAATGAACAACATTACAATGCTTTGTTTGTCTTTCTGATACACTGTATTTGTTGTGAGTATCTAGGAATTTTTTATTAAATTGAAAAGAGGCACAACAAGTTATATATATATATATATATACACATACACACACACACCAAAATGAAATTGGCTGTGTGTCTGTGATTTTCTTTTTTAAGCTAGAATCGCCACTCAATTATTTTCAGGAGAGCTATACAGTATTCAGAAAAGTTGCAAAATATTTGTCCAGTATCATTAGTTCAGTATCTAATGCAAGACCAGTATCTAAAGTAAGGTTATATCTGACGTCTGAAAACAACCTGATACCTGACGATCAATGGAATTTTATATGTGAAAATTTCCATGCAGTAAAATTTAATATGAAAACGTTTTTGCTTGCAGAGAGAATTTACTAGATAACAGACATGCAATGGCACTCAATGCATTGAACGTCTGTCTGGTCTTGTATTTATATGTAAACATTTCACTTTAAGAACATGGATGTGAATGTCGGTTGTGAATGGCAACAGTGATGATCTGGCCAAATCATCAAACATTTGCAAACATTCACTCTGGCCAGAATCATATTTGGGACTTATAAATGTTTATAATAATAAATGTTTATTTATATTCTGCCCCTCTGGATGAGCAATCGTAAGGGAACTAACATCTCTGAGTAGTAAGAAATTAAGGATTGCAGTTATGTTACTATGTAAAGGAGCCAGCAAAGGGACCAATGGATATTGGGATCATTGTGCATCAGTCCTATTTTACATTGGTTCCACTGTGCATTGGGACACTGGCTAGGGAGTGCCAATGAGCATCAGTAAAGCTTAATGTGCATCTAGACTCTTGCCAGTGTCACATCACAGGGTTTCTTAGTGTCTGTGCTATGTAGCAAAGTGTATGTAAATTTACATTAACATATATTAGCATAGAATCGTAGAGTTGGAAGAGACCACAAGGGCCATCCAGTCCAACCCCTTTCTGCCATGCAGGAACTCCCAATCGAAGCATCCCCGACAGAAGGCCATCCAGCCTCTGTTTAAAGGTCTCCAAGGAAGGCGACTCCACCACCCGACTTTGTACAAAATTTTTCCTTAACTTGACTGCATCATTGCTCTAGGACATTACCTCCCAAACTGTCCTGATTTGGCAGGAACAGCCCCAGGAAATTTCCCTGCTTTCTCAAATATCCCACTTTCTCTCTCTCTCTGCCTTCATCCTCAGCCTATTTCAATTGCTGTAAACTGAGTTCAGAATGCAAAAGTAGTTTGCGTTCAATCATTTCAGGAGAGTGGGAGAGGAGAAGAGAGAGCAGAAACTTGCCTTTCCCAATAGGCTCAGGCAAAAGCAAACTGCTGCAGCATCTCCTAACTTGTGTGTTCTTACCTCATCGAACACTTTTGCTTCTTGTTGCACCCCCTTTTGGCTAAATTCTTATGTGATTTGGTGACATCCACCCCAATTTTCATCTGCGGGGCATGCAAGGGTACGTTTTGCTTCACATCTCTCGAGCTCATTATCTGCTTATTAATTTTTAATAATGTGAGTAACCAAATAATCAATTTAATAAAAATTAATTAATTAATTAATTAATTGAAATAAATTGAATAAAATTGAACAAGATTTAATTTGATTAAAATTTCAATTAAAATTTGTTTATTTGTTATTGAGCGGTGAAAACAAATTTTTCACAGAGAACAAATCTGACCAACTGTGCCTGACTTCAGCCCCCAGAACTCATAAGGTTGCTGACCATAAGCTGAGATTGACACCCTCTTTGAGAACATATTCTCTGATTCTGTCTTCCTTGTCCCCACAAGGACAAGGGCGGGTGAGCCTTTTTGTTTTGCTGAACGAACAAGAAGATTTGGGAGAGGTGCGCTCCGTAATTCAGCTATTGAATCGATTAGCCAAACCTTGCCACGCAGCTCAATGGTGCAGAAAAGAGACAAGGCAGCGTGGATCAGACAGGGAGGAATTGCTCTTGCATCCTCACCAGGCTGCCCCTGACCTATTGCCGGCTCACTCCATCAGGCCCGGGGACAGCCCCGCAGAGACCTTTAATCCACAGGGATCAGTAAATTAAGCTGCTAAAGCATGAAGGGCCTGAGCTGTGTTTAATCACCCTCTTTTGTGTAGGGCAATGGCTAAATGACCGTACAAAGGGAAAAACCCACACAGGGGTCAAAAAGGGATGCAGGAGGCGATTAACCCTCCGAACTGCTCAGTCGCTAGGGCAAAGGGCCTGGCCAGAACCCAAGATACCGTCAGGGAAGATGGCAAGTGGTTACCGATAGGCGAAATAGGAAAATAAAACTAATGGCAAAGCATAACAGCAGGAATGAGACAACGATCATGATGACAATGGACGTTATCACAAGGGAGGAATTTCTCTCAGTTTCGAAAGAAATGAAAGTGGGGCCAGTTCGGAATTGAGTGAATTCTCTAATTTAGAGGATTTACGTGATTGCGGATTGATGCTGCATTGCGTTCGGAACTGCCCAAAATTGCCTCCCAGTGCCCAAAATTTCGTGTGATTGTTTCTCACGCAATAACGTGAAAGCCCACAATTGCCTTCGGAAGGACTTTCCATTGCCCGAAAATGCGTGTGATCAGCTTTCACGCAATAACACGAAACCCAGTGATTGCGTTCAGATTGCCATTGGATTATACTTCCAATTCCCATCGTGTGATAAACTTCGATGACAGCGACGACATTCTCTCCAACATTTCAGAGCTGAAACTTAGGGCACATGTGCCCTAGCCACATCAGTGTGGTCTAAATGCCAAACGTTATTAATGAGGAAGGACAGACAAGCTAACAGAGGTTGCAGCAGTTTGCTTTTGCCTAACCTGAATGAGAAGGACAAGATTTTGCCCCCCCCCCTTTTCCCTCCCTTCAGAGATAACTGAGAGCAAACTACTTTTGCATTTTGAACTCTCCATTTGCAGCCATTGAAGTCAGGTGAGGATACTGGGGAATATGGAAGGAGGAGAGAGAAACTGGGACATTTTATAAGCAGCTGAAAAAGTGGGATGTCAGATAATGTCAAATCAAAAAATGATACTGTCAAATCAAAACATTTGGGGCGTAACGGAAAGTCAGATCCATACACGCAGAGAGACACATATTTTCTGGACAGGTAAAAATAGCCTCTTTCATTTTTCCAATAGGAAGCATGCAGAATATCTTGGGCCCTGGGTTCGACATGCATGCATTAACTAGATACTGTGGGGACATCTTATGGAGGAAAGTCTCATTAGTCTTTCAATGTGTTCTGGACAACTGTAAATCCCAAATGCATTGAAAGCCTGTAGGATTTCCCCTGCAGACTCCCACTTCTCTTAGCTCTTTATTTCTTATCAAACTGTACCCTGCCATTCCAAAAACAAATGTGGAAATGCACACTAGGGAGCTTTCAGAAAATCAGGACCCTACAAAATGTACACGAACATTGTAAAAATGAAAACAAGCAGCATTTTTAAAGGGAGCCATTTTAAAAGAAGTGGATCACATAAATTCAACCTAGATAATCAGAAATTCGAAATAAAGATTTCTGATACCTAGGATCAAGCATTGATCAGAACAGAGACTGCAGTCAACAAATCAGAAGATTAGGAATGGGAAGGGCAGCTATGAAAGAACTAGACGAAACCCCAAAGTGTAAAGATATACACCTGAACACTAAAGTTAGAATGGTTCAAGCCATCGTATTCCCTATTATCATGTACGGCTGTGAGAGTTGGACAACGGAGAAAGCAGATAGGAAGAAAAGTAATTCATTTGAGATGTGGTGCTGGAGATGGCTTCTGAAGATACCATGGGCAGCTAAAAATACAAAGCAATGAGTCCTAGAATGGTTCCTTGAAGCCAAGATGACTAAACTGAGGCTGTCATACTTTGGTCACATAACAAGAAGGCTAAACTCATTAGGAAAGGCAATGATGCTGGAGAAGGTGGAGGATGTAGAAAGAGGAAGACCACAAGCCGTATGGAAAGATGTCTCAGTCACAGGGTCGCCATGGGTTGAGATTGACTCGAAAGCAGCTAACAACAACAAAAGATCACAGCAGAGGATCAGGAATCATGGGGTGGATTATTTCTTCCTCTGGATCAAATTTCTTCCACGAGCCTTAACAGGGGTTCATTTCGTATGGCAAGCTATCTCTGTTCCATCTCTCTATCAAGTTTACCATCCCCTCCAGACAACCAGATCAGTATAGCAGCATCCCATGGCCAATGAACATGCTCAGTAATGATTCAGAAACTCCCCACCTCTTATGATTTGTTTGGACCTTATCAGACGTCAGAAATTGGAAGTATAATCCAATGGCAATCCGAACGCAATCATGGGGTTTCACGTTATTGCGAATTAAAGTATCTCAAGCAATTTTGGGCAAAAGGGAAGGCATTCCGAACGCAATCATGGGTTTTACTTTATTGCGAATTAAAGCATCTCACACAATTTCGGGCAATGGACGGTCATTTTCGGGTAATGGGAAGTCATTCCGAATGCATTCCTAATGCAATTGGAATTCACGTGAATTCGCTAAACAAGCAAATTCACGTGAATTCGAATTGGCTCCATTCGCAATAAAGAGAAATTCCTCCCGTCTGATAAGGTCCATAGTTTTAATTCCCCATGTAAATCCCAAAGCCCCCATCCTCGAGGCAGCTGATATCTCTCTCTTATGGATGGACAGCATCATTTTGGCTGCATAAAGACCCACGCTGGGCGACTGAATTTCATACTACTATCGAGAATGCCTGGGATCCATAGCGTAGGTGATAGTGGTGGCAGTGGCAGCAACTGCATCTGGAGCCATCTCAGTCCTCTGAGTGTTTAAAGGATGCTCTTCCCCCACATATTCTCCCCCCCCTCCTCCCTTCGCCTCCCCAAAAGCATCTGCCTTTAATTACTCACTCTCTTTCTTTTTTCTCTCCGTACATCTCCAATGTGCTTTGCACCTTCTTCACATGAATGCTGATTAATTGCAGGGTTAGGCTCCGAGGCAGGCTGGACCACATTATTTCTGATGTTTGCTCTTTTCACTGGGAGAATAAATGCCATGAATCCACAGTAATCAGCGGCTTTTAGCTTGTCACTCTTATGACACTCTTTACTTAGACCAGGAAATGGCAAATGTGCTGGAAATAAGAACTTTATTATCAGTGTTGCTTTTTTGCCTCTCCCTCCCTTTCCCCAAAATAGGAGGGTATGAGAAAGAATAGGGCTGGTATCTTTCAAATGCTTGGGGTGAGGGGAGAGAGAAAGGGGCTGTATGGACAACTCTGATACGCATTTTATAGTCTCATCCCAAAACTAAAAAAAAGTCCACAGACTGTACATCCTATAAGGCTCTCCTTCTGTTTTAAGTGGGGAAAACACAGATGTCCTTGTTTACTTCCTTTTTTGCAAGAGGCACAGAAGAGCTAAAAGGATCGTTCAAAAGCAAAATAATTTTCTTAAAAGAAAAGACTATTGATTAAAACAGCTCTGCCATGATTGAAACCTAAAAGCTTTTTAAATAATATATATATAAAAATCTAAATAGCCAGCACAGAAAACACAAGCCAATTGTAGGTCTGCTTCAGTCTAACAACCAACCATGATTTTGGTTATCCCTTCAGGAACCCTAGGCTTGTATGCTTCCTCATCCTTTTCTTGAACAATGATGCTCAGTTTCCTATCACACTCAATCCCAGGGAAGTTGCTAACTAGTTAAAACAAGCCATGATCAAACTGGTGGTTTGACAACCCGTTTTCCCAACCAACTGTCATGTATGGCTAACTGCAGTTCAGAAACACAAACCTCAGCAAAGTCAGAAAGCTTTATTCAGCAAACTAAGTTGATCCCAGCATACTCATGTTGTCGGGACTGAAGCGTTTTTCGGATACAAGGCATATTAAACGCATTTAGCAATTCAAACATTTCCATGTGCCCAGACTCCATTTATTGTGACACCAAAATATTCCTCTTACTAGGACTGGCCCCTCTTTCTTTCTCCATACCAAGAATTCCCATGGAATAGACCTTGATGCCCACAACTTGTATTTCCGCCCTTCCACATCCGCTCATAGAGAGTGATGATGGTACGTGGCAGAACTAGACTTCTGTTTTTGTGAATGTTGGCATAGATATAGAGACAGACATAGACACAGATATAGAGATATGGATGGATGAACCATCTCCATCCTTCCTAACTGTAAATTATTTTGATCACTGAAATGCTTGTAATTTGACATAATTTGGGTCCATTCTTCCTGGGACATTCCCCTAAAGGTCCTGACAGCTGTTCCACAATCTGTCATAATGTTTGGTGAGTCCATTCATAGCACATTTTTCACCAACTGGTATGATTTCATATTCTATTGGCATGTACCAAATGGTACAGCAGTTAGGCTGGCCACTTGAGCATCATTGAATAAAAGGAAATGCATAGCAAAAAAGAGGACAAAAGAGGACACAGCTTTGCATAATATTCACATATACTGATGTGCACAGTTGAACATTTAGAATAACTGTCATTGAAGCATAAATATAATACATCAAGTTACAGTGTGAGGTCTTTTTGAGAAAGGGCAGGGGATATTAAAATTGTCTGTCTGTCTGTCATCTACTACTAAGATTAGGAATGGCAAGGGCAGTTGTGAAAGAACTAGACAAAATCCTAAAATGTACAGATATGCGGCTGAACACGAAAGTTGGAATTGCCCAACCCATTGCCTTCCCCATTACCATGCAAGGATGCGAGAGCAGGACAGTGAAGAAAGGAGACAGGAAGAAAATTAATTCATTTGAGATGTGGTGTTGGAGAAGAGTGCTGCGGATATTGTGGTTGCCCAAAAAGAGAACCAATTGGGTTCTAGGACAAATCAAGCCTGAACTCTCTCTGGAAGCCAAGATGACTAAATTGAGGCTGTTGTATTTTGGCCACATCATAAGAAGGCATGAATCATTAGAAAAAAATGATGATTCTGGGGGAGTTAGACAACAGCAGAAAGGGAGGAAGACTGCATGCCAGATGGTTAGACTCAGTCAGGGATGTCATGGGCCTGAGCCTAAAGGACCTGAACAGAAAGGTAGAAGATAGGGGAGCTTGGAGATGTCTCATTCACAGGGTCACCATTAGATGTGGTCAACTTGAAGGCAGATGACAACAACAATTCTTTGTGGGTTCTTTCAAGGTGTCAGTTCTCACCTGGCTTCCTGTGGTTCTTAATCCTGAAATTGGAATGGGCAGCTCTTCAGACAGAGAGGACATAACCTTCTGATAATGGACTGTCCATTGTCAAGTTAGGATACATAGGGGATTATTGCACTGTTTTCTTTCCCAATCTGGGCAGGACCTGAGACCAGGCTGGAACCATGTGTTATCGCACAGCTCCTTGCCCTGATCAGAAGTATCCTGTACCTGATTGGGACCTCTCCCATTACTTTGCTAAGAACAGAAAAGTCCCATTTTTAACAAAGTACAGGAGAAGTCCTAATCTGGTACAGGTTGCCTCCAATCTGGACAAAGAGCTGTGCAATAACATATTGGAGTTTATCAGAAGGGAGGAATTTCTCTTTATTGGGGTACATGTTGTACCCCGCCCCGATCGCTCGTTCAGAGGGGCGGGTAAGAAATTATTATTATTATTATTATTATTATTATTAATTATTATTATTATTATTGAGCCAATTGGCGCCAATTCAAATTCATGTGAATTCGCTAGTTTAGTGAATTTACGTGAATTCTAATTGCATTCGGAATGCGTTCAGAATGACTTCCCATTTCCTGAAAATGACCCCCCATTGCCCAAAAAGTGTAACTGTTTTAACTTTTTAAATGGTTTAATTGGTTTTTAAACTTTATATTTATACTTTTTAAACATTCTTTTGCATTGTTTTTTTAAAAAAACCTATACCGTTTAAAATTTGTTGTTAGCCACCTTGCATCCTTATTTTGGGAGAAAGGTGGGCAATAAGTAAATCCAATCAATCAATCAATCAATCAGTAGAAAGAAGATAGACGTAACAGTAAAAAAGGTGCATGGGTGCATTGAGGCAAGTGCTCTGGCCCTTGCAAGAAATTGATAGATGTCTTTTACAGGCAAGATTTGGCCTCATCAGATCGCATAGGTGCCCTTTTGTTGATCCTTTTCCTATCCTGTTAGTGAGCCAATTGCCATCTCATTAGCTCAGTGAGTGGGGAGGTTTTGCCTTATAGTTTCAAACATCTGGCGCACAAGCCTTGGGCTGGGTTTCCAATTGTCCAAAGCTCTGGCCTCTTGCAGCCAGGAAGGTTAGTTACTAAGAAATGCCATCGTTCCTCCCTCCGCAACATGCACCAGCCCACAGATACACACAGAGAAAGTTCCTTCCTGACATCTTCCTAATTCAGATCGTTCAAAAGTGACTTTTGTGCACTACAATTCCTAAATGCAGGCAGGGTCTTTGCCTATAGTGGTTAGAGGTTTCTAGGGAGTTTATCAGATGGGAGGAATTTCTCTTTATTTCGAATGGAGCCAATTCGAATTCATGTGAATTCTCTAGTTTAGCGAATTTACGTGAATTCCAATTGCATTCGGAATGCATTCAGAATGACTTCCCTTTTGCCCGAAATTGTGTGAGATACTTTAATACGCAATAATGTGACACCCCATGATTGTATTCGGATTGCCATTGGATTACACTTCCAATTTCCGTCCAAAGTCCAAAAAGACCTTTTTCAAGTTTTAACACTAATTTCACATGAGTACCACAGCTTCATGGAGGTATGAAGCTATCAATATAGCTGTCCCTTACCACATTAGCACACACACACACAAGGAATCTGTTAAGAAATGTGCATAATTTTAGTAAGTTGTTATTTTAAAAATGAATTGGACCACATTGTCAGCCATCTGGACGAGCCAAATTCAATAAGTGCAATTGTTCCAAATATCAACAAGATCAAGTTATATCTGCCTGGCATGTTGCTGTTACGTAGCTCTTACATAACACACTAAGAAAAGAGTTGGACATAGTAATTCAACAACACCAACATACTGTGCAAGGGAGAATCAGTGAGTATGTTATGGCGACCATGTTGGTGCGAAGCAACTGTACTGGAACAGTCTGTGAACAAGGCAGACAGTTTTTCTTTTACATTCTTGTGTCTGTAATAAGAAAGCTAGTAGAGTTTTCAATATTGGATTAGGACCCAGGGAGTTCAAATCCCTGGGTAACATTGGCTAAGTGATATTCTTTTGGCCTTAGAGCAGTGATCCACAAACTTTTGTCCCCCAGATGTTTTGGACTTTAACTTCCAGAATTCTTGGCAGTTGCCCAAACTGGCTAAGGCCTTTAGGAGCTGAAGTTCAAAACACCTGGAGGACACAAAGTTGGGATCTCTGCGTTAGAGGAAAGCAATGGAAAAACTCCTCTGTGAATAACTTTTGCTAAGAAAAATCTGTGATTAGGTCACTGTAAACTGGAGCCCACTTAGAGCCATAACAAAATAATTTGTTTAATGAAGAGAAGACTGAAGGGTGAAATGATTACACTCTTTTAAGTATTTCAAGGGCTATCACAGAGAAGATGGAGAAGGGCTATATTCTGCTGCTCCAGAGGGTAGGACCAAGTCTAATGGTTTTAATTTACTAGAGAGTAGATTTTGATTGAACATTAAAAGGATCACCTGGATAGTTAGAGAAGTTTGGCAATGGAACCAATTGCTTTTGCTGGACATCTTCCTCTAAGCCTGGGCTTGGACTTGATGCCCCATAAGGCCCCTTCCAACTCTTTGAATGATTCTATAACAGACAGCCAAAAAGCTCTGCTCTGTCACTTCACCGTGGCATGGGAGTAACTGTTACCTTGAAGGTTATGCCAGTGGAGTACAAGCTCTGGCAAGTTCTACCAGCCTGATAAGATGTTAACTCTGGAGTTTTTTGTGGAGCTTTCGGGCTATGTGGCCATGTTCTAGAAGAGTTCCTTTCTGACGTTTCACCAGCATCTGTGGCTGGCATCTTCAGAGAATGTTAACTCTGGCTTTGGTGGCAGACAGCATGCCTACCATCAGAGGACTAGATCAGACCATCTAAGTAAAGACATCCTCATCTCCAGAAAGCTGGTCAACAGATGGCCTGGCCTCAACAATAGTGGACACAATGATGTGCTGAGTCAAGTATCTTACTGTAAATCAAGTCTGAACTCTTCACTAGAAGCCAAGATGACTAACGTGAGGCTGTCATACTTTGGACCCATCGTGAGATTGTTGGGAAAAAATTGTATTTTGTAAAGTTTGTAAAGTGGAAGGCAATGGGGAAAGACTGCAGAGGGATTGATTCAATCAGTGAAACCGCTGGTCTGTATTTGTAGGATCTGAGCAGGACACCTGATGCCTGGGGATCTTGGAGGTCTCTCATTCATGGGGCCACCATAAAGTGAAGTTGTCTTGGCTTTCTCTCTTTTTAAATTAGTTACTCTTTTCCCTCTACATGTCACTCAGAAACGATGTGCTTGGGGGGCAGTCATGTTGGACAACAAAATACAGCAAAATGATCACTGACACTGAGACACTGAGTTACTCACAGGTGGTCCTGGGAATAATGAGATGTATGGATTTCATATCCCTAAGCATGGCCAGCAAAGCAGCCTCGTGGTTTTCAGGCCTGTTGGTCGTACCTTCCAAAGGGCATCCTTTGTCTCTCCTCATCTCCCCCCAGACAGCCACCTACCTTCTTCTCTCCCTTCCATGGTATGAGACAGTTCAGACTTTTGTCTCTGGACGTAGGCACAATGGGACTGCCATGGCCCAACTCCCCTGTGGCAAGGGCTGAGACACCAATGGCATTTTCTTTGCTTTCCCCCCTCTACCCATATGCCCCTCCTGAGGCTCTCTCTGCCCCATCAAATTCTCTGGCATTCCTTTGAAAGACAATGAAAGCGACTGGCAAGGACTTCACCACCAGATGCTTTCGTTTCCCACGCCTGCCTTTGCATTATGTGGTCGTCCCCCCCATCCCACCTCAGGGCTCCCATCCCCTCCACCCCTATCTCATTCCTCCAACCCACCCCACCCGGCTCTCTCCACCAACATTGCACTAATATCATCCTAATCCCAGACCCTGGGAACATGCATTGTTCGCTTGGCAAATAGAGAAATCCCCACTCAAGCATTGCAAATGAGGGCAGGAGGGGATCGGCGGGGAGGGGGCACACATGCCGTCAGAGGCTGCAGCATCTCCCTGTCTGGCTGGCTATCTGTCTGTCTCTTGTGCTCCTTCTTTGGCTTGTCAGATTAATTCAGTAGTTTCCTAGATAATAGGGAAGGGGAGGGGGAGGACTGCCATTGCAGCTGGCAGGGGTGAATTGGGGCAAGTGGAGATGTGGCTGGCAGCTACCCATCTTGTTCATCAAATCATAAGCCGGGAAAAAAACCAGGCCTCAACTTGCCTGGGAGGTACAGAAAATGAGAGCTTGTGGCATCCAACAATTCTCAAAGAAGCTCACTGGGGCTTGGAGACAGGGAAGTGGGTCATAAACGGAAGGCCTACTCTTTTCTAGTGCCATGTAGTATTGGGCAAGAGCCCCTATCATCCCCAGGACTCTAGCCAGCATGACCAACTGAAAGTGGTGGGTGGCCTATTGGAAGAAGCCTGTCAAATAGCATGACGTTCGTGGAGAATCAACACATCGTAGAGGGATTCTGCTCACCGTCTCCCCTTTTGACTGTCATGCATTGATGGAGCCAATAGTAGTGGGTAACTCTGGTGTTAATGGCGTGGTGAATCTGCTCCAGATTTTAGTTTGAACTTTAAAGGAGATCTTTTGCAAACCTATTTTGTGAAGAGAGTTGAGCGACTCTGAGCTCTCCTTTAAAATTCAAAGTAAAGAATACTAGCCTCAAAGCCAGCAGATGACAACTGGCAACTTCTACTGTAGGCTATGCATTCATCAACTGCATATGCATTTTGCAGTGTGCCAGATCACACAGACAGTGTCCTTACAGGCGTCTATGAGTGCATCCACATTGCAGAAATAAAGAAGTTTGACACCGCTTTAACTGCCATGATTCAATGCTATGGAATTTAGGGATTTGTAGTTTGGTGAGATATTTATCTTTCCATGTCAGAGAGCTCTGGTGCAGCTCCCAGAATGCCATAGCATTGAGCCTTGGAAGTTAAAGTGGTGTCAAACTACTTTGTTTCTGCAGTGTGTCAACAGCCTAAGTGTAAATATCTGATAGGGGTTATAATGATGATGAGAAGATTGTGGAAAGCTGGAGTGGCTCAGACTAGGAGATCTGTGGGTGACCCAGAACATACACAGAGTGCAGGGGTGTATACCAGATGTGTGCATAGAGGTTAGGTTTTGAAACCATATTTATACCTTAAAACTAGCCCCAAGCAATGAGCTATCTGGTCAAGTAACAAAAACTGAATATCTTTTTCCCAGTGTTCCTGAAAGGGAATCAGTCTCTCAAAAACAGGCTATCTCTCAATCTGAGATATACAAATATGAGGACCCCAAAATACGTGCAGTGTATGCAGGTATGTTTAACAAAGGGCCCATGGTGTTTTGCATTCATATGTACATATGTTCCTATGGACCCTCCTCTCATGGGTACCAAAATCCACTGATGCCCAAGTCCTATTGTCCCCAACGGCAGGACGTGCCCAAGGCTACACCACCATAAGGGACAGCTCCCATTGTCCTCAGTGATGGCACATGCATGTGGCCGTGCCACCATTAGGGACAATGGGACTACCTCAGTGGCAGCGTGTGCACATGGCCATGCTGCCATTGGGGATAACAGGATTCCAGGTGAAGTTCCATTGTCCTTAATGGTGGCATGGCTGCACATACTGCCACTGGGGGAAACAGCAGCTGTCCCTAATGGTGGCACAAGCACATGCATGTGCCATCATTGGAGGTAATGTAGGCTTGTCATTCATGGATGCTTGAATCCCTGGATGGTACGTCCATGGATACTGATTTCCCACTGTATCTATATTTTGGATTGGATTCAGAATAACGGTCACTGTAGACCTAAAGGTAGCTGCTGTAAAGTTGACTGCCTAGTTTACACTTGCTCTGTCTCCATCTTTCTCTGCCAGCAGTCAATACCTTGGAAACTGTGGAAAACAACAGGCAGAGTGGTTATTTACACACGGCCAGATTAAAGGACTTGTATCGCCAGAGTATTCAGGTTTGCATAAAAATTTGCAGATGCTGATCAAAATGAAACATAAAACCCACCTCATACTAGAGGGGAAGGCTAGGAGGAGAGGACTGCTATCTGTAAGAGCAGATCCGTGGCTATCCTAGCAGAAGGGCAAAGGCAACAGCCCAGAATGAAGAGGGACTGTCTGACTGTGCCAACTAATTTATGCAACTGAGTGTAAAATATACAATCAAATCCCCCCAAGACTAACGCCCCTGGAGCCAGAGGCCTCCTGCTCATTTGCTGATTAAGGTTCGTGGCACAGATGTACCCAGCATCATGAGTGGCTGGCATTGGCTGGCGGTTTGCGGGGGGGGGGGAGCCCCTTCAGCTGTCTGTTTGGTTTACGGAGAACCTGCTGATACGAGATTAAATCTAGAGTCCACAAACAGGCTGCTTTCAGCAGAGCATCCACATTTTCTACACGGACGGATTAAGTGGCAACAATCAGGCGTTATTGTATTCCACCTGAAATCTGAGGCTGGGTACAAACCGCAGACTTGCGGCAGGGACAATGCAAGCCAGGAGGAGGGGAAGCAGTGGTAGCTTTTCTTTCTTTTTCAAACAGAGTCGCCACCGCATTTCGTCAAAAAGGCAGATTTGTACATTCTTGTGAGAAAAATTAGTACCAAGGGCCATCCGTGAGTCCATCTTTTTGTGGGCTTCTCTGCAAGGCGATGCTACCTGACCACTGGCTTTCTCCCTAGGCCCATTCCAGAAAGAGAGCAAAAGAGAAGAGGAATGCTCTTTCATTTCTCTGCTCCTCTTATGGCTCCTATGTTCAAAGTGGGCAAGTGAACAGGTAACAAAATGCCAGCAAAGAGAGGGGGCACATAGACTTTAGCACACACGTGCATACCTTCTAGTTATCCTGATTCAATTATCAGTTTGATTCAATTATTCAATAATCCTGATATCAAGACGTTCTTCCTAATGTTTAGATGGAATTTCTTTTCCAGTAGCTTGAATCCATCGCTCCATGTCCTACTTTCTAAAGCAGCAGAAAACAAGCTTGCTCCACTCTCAATATGACATTCCTTCAAATATTTAAACAGAGCTATCAAGTCACCTCTTAACCTTCTCCTCTCCAGGCTAATAATACCCAGCTCCCTAAAATAGGACATGGTTTCCAGATCTTTCACCATTTTGGTCACCCTCCTCTGGACATGTTCCAGCTTGTTAACATAATCTTTGAATTGCGGTGCCTGGAACTGGATGCAGTATTACAAATGAGGTTTGACCCAAGCAGAAGAGGCAATACTATTATTTATTGCAGTCTCTAAACACTGTACTCCTATTGATGCAGCCTAGGATCACACTGATCAATTATCCTAATATCAAGAAATTCTTCCTGATATTTAGGTGTTTATTCTTTCTAATGTTAACAGGAAAAGAGATTCCATCTAATCATTAGGAAAAACATCCTGATTGTAAGAGCTGTTCACACTTGGAGCAGACTTGGAGATTGGTGGAGTCTCCTTCTTTGGAGATCTTTAAACAGAGTCTGGATGGCCATCGGTCAGGAGAGCTTTGATTGTGTATTCCTGCATAGCAGGAAGGTTGGAATGGATGGCCCTTAAGGCGTCTTCCAACTCTATGTTTCTATGATTCCATTACTTTTTTAGCTGCCACATCACACTCCTGACTTATATTCAGCTTGTGATCTACTATGACTCCCAGATCCCTTTCATATGTGCTGTTGTCAAGGCAGGTGTCACCCATCTCCGCAGTTCCTTTTTACTGCCTAAGTGTAGTACTTTACATTT
This sequence comes from Urosaurus nigricauda, assembly GCA_034509955.1. Taxonomy (NCBI): domain Eukaryota; kingdom Metazoa; phylum Chordata; class Lepidosauria; order Squamata; family Phrynosomatidae; genus Urosaurus; species Urosaurus nigricauda. The sequence continues at coordinate 20,512,504 of JAOEGL010000012.1, read as the reverse complement.
CTCCCTTTTGAAATTGGTTTTGTTAGTTTTGGCCTAGTTTTCTAATCTGTTAAGGTCATGTTTGTATTAATTTGATTTGTGCTGTATTCTCTTACAGAATAACCCGCCCTGATTCTTGGTGATTGGGCGGATTATAAACAAATCATTATTAATAGTATTAGTATTTCTGATCTGAGGTAGTAGCAACTCCTCCTAGTTTGGTGCCATCTGCAAATTTGATAAAGATGCCCTTTATTCCATCATCCAAGTCGTTTGTGTTGAGCAGCACTGGGCCCAGGGCAGAACCCTGTGGCACCCACGGGTCACTTCTCTCTAGGATGAGAGAATCTTTTAGTTCCCGTCAGTAAACCAGTTACAAATCCACCTAACAGTTGCATTATCTAGCCCACATTTTATTAGCTTTTTTGGGGTAAAAATATCATGGGAGACCTTGTCAAAGGCCTTACTGAAATCAAGATACACTACATTCCCAACATTCCCTTCATCTACCAAGATCGTAACTTATTTATTTGTTGTTGCAAATAAAACTCACCCTATCGCAATATAATGGGGCAGTGTTAATGACTGTGGAGTTTATCAAAGGGAGGAATTTCTCTCAATTGCGAATGGAGCCAATTTGCAATTACATGAATTTGTTAGTTTAGTGAATTTACGCGAAATCTGATTGCGTTCGGAATGCGTTCAGAATGACTTCCCATTTTCCAAAAATGACCCCCCCCCATTGACCAAAATTGCGTGAGATACTTTAATATGCAATAATATGGAACCCCATGATTGCATTCGGAATGACTTCCCATTGCCTGAAATTGCGTGAGATACAATCATTCGCAATAACAGGCAACCCCATGATTGCATTCGGATTGCCATTGCATTAAACCCCCAAATTCCATCGTATGATAAACTCCTATCTTACACACACTTTTTTTCCATCACAAGAAGACTGAGAGAGAACAATACTCCCAAGGTTGCCCTATGAACCTCAGGCCAGTTAGGAATCTAAACCCAAGGAGTTTATCATACGACAGAATTTGGGGGTATAATGCAATGGCAATCCGAACACAATCATGGGGTTTCACGTTATTGCGAATGAGTGTATCTCATGCAATTTTGGGCAAAAGGGAAGTCATTCCAAACGCAATCATGGGTTTTACGTTATTTCATATTAAAGCATCTCACACAATTTTGGGCAATAGGGGGTCCTTTTCGGGAAATGGGAAGTCATTTTGGACGCATTCCGGACGCAACTGGAATTCACGTAAATTCGCTAAACTAGCGAATTTACGTGAAGTCAAATTGGCCCCATTCGAAATTGGGGAGAAATTCCTCCCGTGTGATAAACTCATAAATCTCCCCTGGCCTTAATCTTTGACATTTTAATCCAGTGCTTGAAAACATTATATATATAGATATAGATATAGATATAGATATATAGATATATATATTTGGATTACAACTCCCAGAAAGCTGGTGAGGGATTCTGGGAATTATAGTCCCCAAAGTGATTTTTTTCCCCCCAAGCTCTCTTGTGATCCTTACACCACACAATTGGTCTGTTGTGTCTTGCATCCACAGCGAGACAGGCACACGTGTTCTTTGCATGCGGTAGGATACACATGACATTTCTCAAACAATAAATACTGCAAGAAATAAACACTGAACAACCCTGAAGAGGGCCCAGAGGGCTAGTAGCAACAGATATTGCTCAGCAAAAGGAGTCAGGCCATTGCAAAGAAGAAGGAATGTGTATTGAAAAGGTGTTTGCATGCGTACGTATGTGCGCTTCCGCATGTGCTTTTGTGTTAAAAAGGAATCCTCTTTTCTGCTGGCCGGTTCTTTTGCTCCTCACAATATGGAACATGACAGGGTATTTTTTCAGTGCTATTTTTGTACATTCTACCACCGCCTGTATTTAAAGCAGCTTTTAAATCTGCCAAATGGAGCCGCATTTTAAAATGGTTGTCAGATCCGCTCTCTTTCCTCCCACGTACAGTGTATTTCTGACATGGTTTGGAGGAGCAAAACGGGAGAAACTGGTAAGATGTCCACATTTATCTCGCTTGAGAAGTCGGTAAGGGTATTTATGGTGACACAAGGGAGGATGGGAGCAAGGGACTGTTTATTCCATCGCTTACACTGAAATGTCAATGGGTTGGCTTTTGGTCTGCCTTACAAAATCAAAGAGTAAATCAGATCAGAGTGCCTTCATATTGATGAAATGGGCTCTTTCTTCCATCATCACTGGAGGAGGAAAGCTAACCAGTACTGATGCATTCAGTAGTTGAAGTTAAGCAAAGGTAGATCCACCTGAGAAGGGAAGGAGTAGAGGGATTTTTGGGTCAACCTTGCCAAATTTGTGACAAGCATAGTGATGATCAACAAACGCGGTGGATATTGCAGACTTCCTAGTTTATCAGACGATGGAAATTGGAAGTATAATCTAACGGCAATCCGAACGCAATCATGGGGTTTCATGTTATTGCGTATGAGTCTATCTGACACAATTTCGGGCAATGGGAAGTCATTCCGAATGCAATCATGGGTTTCACGTAATTGCGTATTAAAGCATCTCATGCAATTTCAGGCAATGGGGAGTCATTTTCAAGTAATGGGAAGTCATTCTGAACGCATTCCGAATGCAATTGGAATTCACGTAAATTCACTAAACTAGTGAATTCACGTGAATTCGAATTGGCTCCAATTGGCTCCATTCGAAACAAAGAGAAATTCCTCCCATCTGATAAACTCCATTGCCAGCAGGATGCCTGTAGTGCATGGATCGTATTTTGACTATCCATTGAGTCTAGGAACATACCTGCCAACTGTCCCAATAAATTATAGGTCATCCAATTTTTTCCCAGCTACTTTTAAAATATCCCAGTTTCTTTCTCCTCCTCCCACTTTACTCTTTTGTCCTTCATTTGCTGCAAATCACGTTCAAAGTGCAATGTAGTTTGTACCCCATTAATTCAGTAGCGGGGAGAAGAGAGGAGAGGAGAGGGAAATCTTATCCTTTCCATTAGGGTTAGGCAAAAGCAAACTGCTGCAGACTCTCCTTTGAATGGTGTGTTTTTAAACTTTCTGTAAGCCACTTTAAGTCCAAAACTGGGGAAAAGATGGGATAGAAATCATCATCATCATCATCATCATGAACAACAACAACAATAATTTGTAGATGAGGTTGCTCAGGTTAATATTGTCACATCATTTACCAATTAATTATTAGCCTTTCAATTAATTTTATTCAATATTATTCATTAGATTTGAATTTACCATTATGAAAATAAGGCAGGATTTTAAAGTTGCCACCTTTCACACAAAGAATAAAGAATGATTTTCTCATGGCACAACCCGACTGATGGAAAAGTCCCAGTTTTTATTCCTTTTTTCCCCCTGATTTTATACTGGGTTTAAAATAAACTGACTTGGAGAGGTGGTATAAAAAGGATCTGATCATATCAGGAGCTGCCAGAAAATATTCTGGGATAAATAAAACATGCATGGATCTCTAAAATTATATATATATATATATATATATATATATATAAAGAACAGGATCAAAATCTGGAACTTATCATGTCTTTTTAATGTCTGGATGCACCATTTCTGTTTCCTAATTTGCTGGAAAGTATGATGACAGTATTTCATTCCTCAAAAAGGTTTTAGGATTTTCTTGTTTTGTAATAAGCCCGACGCATTTGGGTCTTGATAATGTTGCATGGCCTTCTTCAAGGGCTATACAAATTTCAGAAGAAATTTCTGGCATTGGCTAAAAATCTTCCCCCATATCACTGGACTGTTAAAGCTTTTTTAAAAATTGTGTAACAGTCCAGTTATATGGAAAGGGATTTGTAGCTAAGTCTAAGAAATTGTTGCTGTTGAAAAATTGGATATAGAATAGAATAGAATAAAGTTTATTACAGTCAATGACCAGCCTACGAAATATAAAAGAGTACAATATGTAATATAAAATACAACAGTAAAAAAGGACGATGCAATATAGAACAGTACAAGATCAACAAGTACAGTAGAAGATAGGTTTAGGGACCATTTTGCGACGGCAGGCCATTGCCGCAACACAAAAGCTTGCCACTTTGGCAGTAATCCCTGGCTGCTGGTCAGCCAAAAGGAAATCAATATAAAATATATCAGGTTTAACTGGCATTTTCTGTAAAATTGGCGCTACGAAACAACGCCGCAGATCCCGGTAAAAAAACTGGATATGTAGCCCATGAAGAAGTCAGTAATATAAAGGCCAAAACATTGTTGGGCTCATCAGAAAATGAGATAATCCTAAAAGGAGATAATCATACAGTTTATTACAGAATAAAATACAACCGTCAATAAGCACACAAAGCCTTGGTTCTTCATTTGCTCATGGGTCCTAAGTGTATTCCAACACCAGTTTGTGATTTATTATAGATGTGCCATTAATGCTAGCAATGTTGGTGAATTTGATGAAGAAAATAATTCTCTTGTTGTGCTTCCACTCTTACCGAATTTCTTTTCCTGACACTATTTCTGTTGGCCTCTCAAAAGATATTTAACTGTTTGTTGGGGGTATCTGTTAATTCTGAGGTGGCAGACACTGGTAACAACAATAATAATAATAATAATAATAATAATAATAATAAGAAGAAGAAGAAGAAGAAGAAGAAGAAGTTTTATTTATAGCCCGCTTCTCTGTATCCAATCGGAGTGGGTTACATCAATTTGGTAGATCACTGAGTATTTTGCAGTTCCTTGGCAAGAATTTTCCATTCCCAAAAGTTTAACAAAAGTGACCGCCAAAAGACCCCCCTCCCCATAAACACACATACACACACTCCCCGGCTCTTAAAAAGAAAATCTGGAGTAAATCTTTGTGTGTGAAAGGATTGTGAATTCAGTTCTGGCAATGTACATTGTGCAATACAGAGTGAGTCTTCCTTTTCGGATTTTGGATTATTATTTCGTATGTCAGAATAACTGTGTTTGGATACACAATGAGATCCATTATATGTTTGGATACATGATGAGATATTTTCGAGATGAGACTCAGTTCTAAACGCAACATTCATTTATGTTTCCTGAAGGTGATTTGGTAGAATATTATTCATTATTTTGTGGATGTTACAAAGTTTGTGTATATGTGAACCACCAGAGAGCATAAGTGGCACTGTCTGAGCCACCAATGGAAAAAAAAAAGTTTTGTTTTTTGGAGTATTTTGGATTTTAGAATTCTGTATAAGGGAGACTCAACCTGTATAAGTTCTGTACATTCTTGTTTTCAATTGTTTGATATTGTTTTACAGTTGTTGTGTGCTGTTTTAATGCCAGGAGCTGTAGGTGATATTTCGGCGGAAGGAATTGGCAAAACCTCCTCTGCATATTCGTCTCCTAAGAAAACCTATGAAATTAAGGGGGTTGCTAAAAATTGAAGGTGACCTGAAGGTACCTACACAGAGAGATTGCCTGTTTCTCACTCTGAGATCTCTAGATAAAGGTTGGGCAATGAACAAATAAAAATATTTTCAAATTGTGTTCTGTTGTGTTCAGACAAGCACCCTTCCTGAGCCAAAATTTTACATCCAGCTCTAAGAGAGATGAGTTCTAGTAAAAACAGCAATAACTAGGTAGATTCAGGACTTCTGACATCTGCCCAACTCTGCTTTCATAGGAGTTTATCATACGACGGAATTTGGGGGTATAATGCAATGGCAATCCGAACGCAATCATGGAGTTTCACATTATTATGAATGAGTTTATCTCACGCAATTTCAGGCAAAAGGGAAGTCATTCCGAAGGCAATCATGGGGTTTCACGTAATTGCGTATTAGAGTATCTCACCCAATTTTGGGTAATGGGGAGTCATTTTTGGGAAACGGGAAGTCATTCCGTACACATTCTGAATGCAATCAGATGTTAGGTAAATTCGCTAAACTAGCGAACTCATGTAATTGCGAATTGGCTCCATTCACAATTGAGAGAAATTCCTCCCATGTGATAAACTCCATAGATATCTTCCCAAATTTCTGCCTTTGCAGATATCTAGCATTTGATGATATAGGGTCACTAAATGACTAAGGATGGATGAACAGTTGATTTTGCTTTCTTCTGTGTTCCTTTTCTTACTGAAAATCCCAGGTTCATTTGGTAATATACTTCAAGAAATTTGCAAAGTTGTTTTTTTTTTAGTTCTAGTATGGAAAAAAAATGAACCAAAGGGGGAAAAAAATTCACTGCCTGTAATCAGCCAAATTCAAAATATACACATTGCCAGAATGAAGAAGATAATTTCCTACGTGCAATTCCTAATGATGAAGACCTTGTTAGAAAAGAAAAGAAAACATAGGGAATCTAGCATCCTTACATGGACACACAAACATAGCTGAATAAGCTAAACACTTTGCCTGGATTGGAGAATCGATGAGATTTGATTTCTCACACATTCAGTTGTGTATTATTTCCCTTGGATGTAGGGAGGAATTTGAAGGGTTTGGAAAGCGATGATTGAAAAATGAAATACAAGCGCTCTCACCAATACCTATAAATTGCGGACAACAGTATAGCTGGTGTGTCTGTCAACTTATGATGACCCCATGAATATCAGAGGGTTTTCTTGGATCAGGAACATGCAAAGGTGGTTTTGCCAGTTCCTTCTTCTGTAAGATGACTTTGTGTCTGTGTGTGCGCATGCTCACGCACATATACAAAAAACAGAGGAGAACGTTTCCCCTCTCCTTTGTCTTTAATTCCGTATTAAAAACTGTATGCGGCGGTGCTGAGATGGGAGATTAAAAGAGGCCTTTCTGTTCCGAACTCTCCCAGCCGCATGCGAAGGATGCAACACTTTGCTGCATTGAAGCCTGCAGGAACTGGTATCCTGGAGCAGGTGCTGGAAACGTTTCAAGCTGTCCAAGCGAGAGAGTGGGTCGGGGAGGAGAGGAAGCCTTTTCTGCCAGCGGTGTTGTGGGGTGGCTCGCAGCCAGAGAGGACAATGGGGCCTTTCTCATTTCGCTGGCACCCTTGTCTTTATCACCCCCCAAACATCCTGCCATAACAGGGGAACAGAGAGCCTCCTCTTTCTCCAGCTCCTGCTTGCCAAGCCCCCATGGTCTCGCTCAAGGGAAGGTTGCTTTCTTTTGCTGCCCCACAGACAAAGAGGCCTTACAAAAATGTTTAGCAAGCAATGACTACCTCCCTCATCTCCGAGGCCCAGTTTTACTTAGGAAGCAGAGGGATTTGAACTGGTTTCACACATCGCTGATTGATTTTATACACACCCAGGAAAAAGAAAGTCCTCCTAAGTGACTTACAGAATGAAAACCCAATGCAAGCAATTAAACTGCGGTACAAAACCCAGCTGGACAAGAGAACAAGCCTCTCTCCCTGTCAGTTTGGCTTTTGTTTCAACCCCAGGTTTGTGCTATCTAGTTTTCCAAGAGATTTGCAACTTTGGGTGAGTTCGTATCGAAATAATGAGGCAAGTGAAATTCTGCCCGGTTGACATTTGATCCAGGACTATGTGACGATTGGGCCCCTGGATCTTCATTTCTGCTTCCTCTCCTTACATTGGAAGAAATCAGCCCAGAGACGTAGGTGTTATTCAGACTTTTTTTGTTTTTTAGCACAACTATGTGAATAATCTCACTCACGCATTCCAGTTTTGTTCTTTACATTATTTTTTTCCCCTATGGGAACTGTATCTGTGAGTTCTGTTGCTCACACGGGTCAGCACTGCGAATCAAAATGGAGTCAATGATGCGGATATATTTAAGACACATTCATGGCATACAGAGTTTAAACTTGGTTTATCCTGGGTCTATTCCCGTCTGTTATCCACACAGTCAACAATGCAAATATTTTAGAAAAAAACTTGAGATTGATTATCCTGCTTTAAGTGGGGTTTTTTGCAGTCCCCCCCCCCACACACACACAACAAAAAACTCTTTAATTGTGTTTTCAAAATGCATGTGAACAACAACACTTCAACTACAGATTGTTTTCACCATCTAAACAAGCCTTCCCTGGCTCTGATGGTTTCAGCCATGCCAATTGCTCTTTGGATGAAACAGGGTTTCTTGATAGAGTCAAATCCAGAAATGATAAGAATTGTCCGACAATAGCCTCTTTCTCCTCCAATTGTCTATGTGATAGCCTACCATTTTATAGATTAGTCCTATGCTTTGGTTTAAAAAAAAAACAAACTGGGGGGATATGAGCCGTTGTTTTCAAATGTTTTATAAAAATTGATACCCACACATTCCTCCAGTATTGTGTGTTTGTGTGTGAGTGTCACTTGCAAACAGACGTGTTGTGCTCTGAAATGCATTATGTTTTTTTGTTCTCTGTCCACATTTTTCTCTACGGGGCTGCACACATTTGGCAACAGATTGTTTTAACGTTTTAAATCTCTCTACCTAGTCTCTTGTCTTCTTTTCCCTGTCCCTGTTCGCAGCAACAACAACAGTTTTAACCGGAAACAGGGGAGAAAAAGTGGAAGAAAAGGTAAACGGCTTATTTCTGAACCAAACTCATTTTTATTTTAGATGAATGTGAGAAGGAGAGCAGAGGGATTGGGGTTGGGGAGAGAGGTGTTGAAAAACAAAACTACAGTCAGCAGAAACATCAGCAGGTGCCATCATGTTTACCTGGAACAGGTGTCAGATTCTAGAGGATAGCACCCACCTATCCACCCCTTTAATAAAAGCAAAAAGGTATCATCTTCTTCCATGCCCATGGTATAGCTGAAAATCTGTCTCCCACATTGCCCAAAATTGCATGAGATGCTTTAATTCGCAATAACGTAAAACCCATGATTGCGTTCGGAATGACTACCTTTTTGCCTGAAATTGAGTGAGATACTTTAATACGCAATAATGAGAAACCCCATGATTGCGTTTGGATTGTCATTAGATTATACTTCCAATTTCTGTCATCTGATAAACTCCATTGAAAGAAGTGGCAAGTCAATCCAGGAGGTGACAACAATACCTGCCTTGCATGCCAAGTGAAATTGGCAAGGATGCTTGTCTTGTACAAAGCACTTGCTTGGCTGGATACAGATACACAGGTAATGGAGAAAGGCTAGACAGGGCTGTACATTCAGCAGACAATTGGACGGAGCTGGTGCCATGTTTCAGATGGACTCTATTTAAATTTCCCACAGTGCTTATAAGTGGCATACATCAGGGGCATTATTGAAAATGCCAATGGAATAGATGCCCACTTGTGCCGTCTAGGAAGACACAGGCCATGGTCCCAGGACAGATGCCAATGCAAGTGTGCCTTTTTGGGACCCCAGGAGCTTATCAAGGGCACTGGGTGGTGCTGAAAATAAGCCTTCTCCATCAGAATGTGCAATGATAACTGACAGCATACAGTGAGTATGTACTCTGTTTGATCGTCCATACTATTATTTTATAGTGTTGGTTGATTTATAAATCGCCATCCTATGAGATGGTGGTGGTGGTGGGAATAAGCCACTGATCTGAAAAGTATCCAGAGCATACCAAGATAACATGGGATGAAAGGGAAACAACTTCTTTGGTTAGCCATTGAGTAGTTGTGCCAACCTCTTCTGTTCAAACTGTAGAGAGATCTTGTAGCACCTTTGAGACTAAGGAGTTTATCATACGATGGAATTTGGGGATATAATGCAATGACAATCTGAACGCAATCATGGGGTTACACATAATTGCGTATTAGAGTATCTCACGCAATTTTGGGCAATGGGGGTCATTTTCGGGCAATGGGAAGCCATTCTGAACGCAATTAGATTTCACGTACATTCACTAAACTAGCGAATTTACATGAATTCGAATTGGCTCCATTCGAAATTGAGAGAAATTCCTCCCATGTGATAAACTCTTCTCTGAAATAAAGAAGTTGGCAGCATGAGCTTTCCTAGACGTCAGTCTACTTCCCCAGATGCATGTTATCTGAGTTTCTGGTAATAAACAGGATATTCTGGTAAGGTAAAAATAAGTCTAACATCCAGGAAAACAGACAGTAAGTAGAATAATCTATCCTTTTAACTTTTATATATTTGTATGCAATTTTATACCCCTTTCAGGTTATTTTAACTGTTTTAAATTTTTATTGTAATGTGTGGTTTTTTTTTTTAATGTTTTTATCTGTGATCCGCCTTGGGTCATTTTGGGAGAAAGGAGGCATACAAATGAAATAAATAAAATAAATAAATACATAAAATAAAAATGTCCCTGCTTTGCAATACATTTATCAACCATTCCTTTGTTCCTTTTTTAACCAGATCTACCAGCCTCTAATTTCCGGTGCCCATCTTACAACCCAGTCCTGATCTCCTTCAGCCTCCCAACATCTCTTGGGAGAGGTCTGTCTGGTTTTGATATCTCTTCCCTTGTCGTCTTCCATGGCAAACCCAAGATAAAGGATCCATCCAATTTTTCGCACTGTGTCTCTTGTGTCAATAACTCCCCTTCACATTCTCTAAGGCAGCTGTACCATCTTCTTTGCTGGTCTCCTGTTTCGTTTTTGCTCAGCGTGCAGGTTTTCTCCTCTCCGGTCCTTCCCATTTTCTGGTGCATCTGATATTTTTTCATCCTGCAAAATCTGCAGTCCTCTTTGTTATGATTTTTAACACTTTATGTGCTTCATTTCTGTATCAAAGGCTAGCATCCGCTAGAAAATTACACAGAATTCAGTCCCCAACTATTTTTCAGTGGAATGGAGCCACATGTATAGTAGGATCATCGAATCAATGGGATTTAAGATGTTTCCACAAAAGGGTTTTGTTGGGGGTTTTTTGCCCCATTTTGAAAACAAATTTTGGTGAGTGGCCCAGAGAACACATTTGCAATCCTTCCAAATGTTCCCACCACTTTCCCCAACATTTGCATACCAGAAACAAATTTTATTGCTGCAATAATATATTTTCATTGGTAATACTGAAAGTCAGCCATCTAAGGTGCTTAGAGTGCATTTACACCATAGAAATAATGCACTTTGATATGACTTTAAGTACTATAGTTCTATCCTATGGAATACTGGAATTTGTACTGGAATGACTTCTCATTTCCTGAAAATGACCCCCCATTGCCCGAAATTGCGTGAGATACTCTAATACGCATTTACGTGAAACCTCATGATTGCGTTCGGAATAATTTCCCATTGCCCGAAATTGCGTGAGATACAATCATTCGCAATAACGTGAAACCCCATGATTGAGTTCGGATTGCCATTGCATTATACCCCCAAATTCCGTCGTATGATAAACTCCAGTGACTTATAGAGTAGCAAAACAAAATATTTTTCTTTATTTATTTGCCCCTTTATTTGTTACTCCTTTCTTCTACTATTGAACGTCAAACTTTAGATCAGGGTGGGCAATTCTGGTCCTCCTGATGTTTCTGTTCTGCAACTTCCATTATCTTTTACTCTCTGTTCTGACTTGGGCTAATGGGAGTTTTATTCTGCTATCCGAAGGACCACATTTTTCCCATCAATGTTTTAAACTTGCAGGCTCCTCTCCCTGTTGCTTTTTGTCTCCATAGACACAGGTGACAATGGTACAAAAAACCATGTTGTATTCCTAAAGCTCATACTCAGTTGAGTTACACACTTCGATTCTGTTTTATTCATTTCACCTTGGGATAAGGGACTTTTTACAACTTTTTACAACTTTTTGACACTGCTTTTCGGACTTCACCAGCCTTTAGGAAAGTAATAGGAGAAGATGGATCATAATCTCACAGCTGGACGACTTATGGTATTTGCAAGTATTTACAGTTTCCAGTTGTTTAAATATAGCAACAACTAAAATATCCTTCCTTCCTTCCTTCCTTCCTTCCTTCCTTCCTTCCTTGTTGCTGTAATTATAATTATTTATTTTTAAACAGTTTTGAAATTGTTTTCTACCGCCATTTCATATTGGTGCACCCTGTACACATACAGTGTAAGGCTGCATACGCACTGTAGAAACAATCCGGTTTGAGACCACTTTAACTGCCCTGAGTCAATGCTATGGGATCTTGAAACTGTAGTTTTGTGAATCTTTTCTGACAGAGAGCTCTGGTGCAGCAGCAAACTACAATTTTCAGAATTCTATAGCATTGAGCCAGGACAGTTAAGGGGTGTCAAACTGGATTATTTCTGCAGTGTGAATGAAGCCTAAGGCATTTTTTTCATATATATATAGCCACACACGATTTGCAGGGTTTTTTTGAGGGGGGGGGGTCCTTGAACTCTGCGGGAAAGGCTTTACAATTTTTACCAGAGTTTCTGCTGAAATCCACAGAAATGTGCATTATTGCACCTGCGGCTGTCCTCCTTTTTGTGCTCATTTTCAGCAGAGGGAAGGTGAATAAAGGCCAATAGATTTGAATGTGTGCAGAAAAGTGAAGACAACTAACCGTCTATGTGAATGTTTGAAAAATGTACACCAGTTTGCACAATACACTTACATGTGGACTAACCCTTAAGTTTTCATCTATGAAATATTGGAGGGTGTAATGTGAATATGTCTAAATGCCCTATAAAGGTACCAGATCTTATCTGATCTTGGAAGCCAAGCAAGGTCAGCTGTGGTTAGTATTTGGATGGGAGGCCACCAATGAATACATGGGCTGTAGGCTGTATTTCAGCAAAAGGAACTGGCAAAAACACCTATGGAATTGATCAGACGGGAGAAATGTCTCTTTATTTCAAATGGAGCCAATTTGAATTCATGTGAATTCGCTAATTTAGTGAATTTATGTGAATTCCAATTGCATTTGCAATGTGTTTAGAATGACTTCTCATTCCTCCAAAATGACCCCCCATTGCCCGAAATTGTGTGAGATGCTTTAATATGAAATAACGTAAAAGCCATGATTGCGTTCGGAATGACTTCCCTTTTGTCCGAAATTGTGTGAGTTAATACACAATAATGTGAAACCCCATGATTGCGTTCAGATTGCCATTAGATTATACTCCCAATTTCTGTTGTCTGATAAATTCTTAGGAGGAGGTGCCTAAGAAATTTATAGGGTCTCCATAAATCGAAAGGCACATACATACATTTTTATATATGTACACAATACATAAGAATGTATGTATTGAAGGCACATACAAACAGACATTTTAGTACTGTGGGCCCTTGTTATCTCCTGTGGTTTGGTTCCAGGACACCCCCCCCCCCCGGATGCCAAAATCCATGAATGCTGGAGTCCCATTAAATACAATGGATATTAAAATATTGCCCCTTATATGAAATGGCAAAAGAAAGATTTGCTTTTGGGAATTTTTACTTTTTTGGAATATTTTCGAACCATGGATGCTTGAATCCGTAGATTAAAAAAATTTGACCACAACAGGGAGCATTGAAAAGCTGTACCATAGGATGAACTGTCACCACAATCTTCTGCATATTTACTCAGAAATAACCTGAGCCTGTTACAATTTCATAGCTAAAAAGTAACCTGATCTAAATTGGAGAGAGGATAGGTTTAAGAATAATGTACTCCGAGCTCCTTGGAAATAAGATGGAATATTTGCTGTTGCTAAGTCCTTCAAATCATTTGTGACTTATGATGGTAAACCTAAGGCGAACCTATCACAAGGTTTTCTTGGCAAGAAGTGTTCAGAGGGGGTTTGCCCTTGGCTGAATATCACAAAATATGATAATAAAAATGAATGGACCCTGATGAGTTCAATGGCACTTCTTCCTAAGTAAGTATGCCAGGGATTTCTACTGCCCTTGCCAATTTTTGCACTAAATAAATTGCAGATAATTGGAAGGAGAGGATCTCTTGCCATCCCTGGAAAAATAATAATGGATTCTCCCAAACATGCCTCGCTTTGCTTAATTTTCCTCTGCAAAAATCTCATGTCCAGGATCTACTGACTATATCTTCCTCACTCCAGAGGACAATAATCTCTGTTGATAGCTTTCTGTGAATTGTGTTCACATTCTTATGTCCCTTGTTTTCCCAGTATGAAGCATATATATTATGATGGCCCTTTCCATATAGCAAATTATTTTGTGAGCCTGTCTCTTGACAAGTATCGCCGTTTTTTCTCAAAGGCTAGGAACAATGTATATTCTATAGAACTACTTCATGGTAGAGTTGATGGTGACCCTTATGCTGAAAGAAGACGCTCATGTAAGAACTTGGAAGTAGAGTCTATGGAGTTTATCACATGACGGGAATTGGGAGTATAATCCAATGGCAATCTGAACACAACCATGGGGTTTCGTATTATTACGTGAAAGCCGATCACACGCATTTTCGGACAATCGGAAGTCCTTCCAATGCAATTGTGGGGTTTCACGTTATTGTGTAAGAAATTATCACATGCAGTTTTGGGCAATGGGAGGCAATTTTGGGCAGTTCCAAACACGATGCAGCAATAATAATAATAATAATAATAATAATAATAATAATAATTTATTTATACCCCACTCTTCAGCTAAGGCTATCAGAGCGGCTTACAATTTGTTAATTAGATGTTTCCCTGCCCTAATGTTTAAAATCTAAAAAGGCAGGACACAAAAGGAAAAGGGAGAGGTGGTGGGGAAGGGGAAAAGTCCAGCAGATCTTCTCTCCCTCGGAGGCCTGGACCAAGGCAGATGGACTGGATGGAGGGCTCTCCTTCTTCTCAGCCAAGGCCTGATGGAACTGGCTTGCCTTTCTCTCCCTGAAGATAGTGGATGGCAGGCCTGCTGCACACAGTCACATAAATTCACTGAACTAGCGAATTCACTCAATTCTGAACTGGCCCCATTTTCCTTTCTTTCAAAATTGAGAGAAATTCCTCCAGTGTGAAACATATTTTACTGCACTGTCGTCTTTACAAGCAGATTCGACAAACTGAAACCTATCCATTATTTAAGTAAGATGAAAGGGAGATCAGACCTTTTGAATGTAAAATTCTTGCTGGAAGAGAAATGCCCAGACATTACTCTTGCAGTTGCCAAATTTCTGTCGGAGGCAGCTAGGATCAGAACCCATTACGTATAAAGAGACAGAGTTAGAATTAGAGTTTGAGTTAGCTAGAGTTGTATTTAGCAACTTCCTCTCCACTTGTTTTATAGCTGGGGATTTTATTGTGGGGAATTTTGAGAGCTTGTATACCTTGGCTGAATGCCTAAATTTTGGGTCTATGGACCATAATAAATTATGATTGACTGAGTGAATAATCTCTGTTGCTGTGAAAGAACACCCACCGACACACAAACGTACAATCCCACTTCTTCACCTTCCGGGCCTAGAGGACTTGTGGCCTGTTTAACATTAGGATTTGGGAAGAGTTAGGGAACACAGATCCCCACGGTTTGTCGAGAGCATGGCAAGCCATTCCCACTGAGTCCTTCCCCTATTCCCCCAAAGCCATTTTGCACCAAAGCCATTTTGCACCAAGGAGATTGTTCCATCTATTTGTTTATCTCTTGCATTAAAGGGGCGGCTAAGCAAAAGGGATGCAAACTGTGCGCATTATTGAGTCTCTGGCTTGAAAAACCAGGCACATTAAAATGCCGAGGCAGCTCCCAACAAAGTCTCCCTCTGTTCTGTGAAAGATGGCAAGGAATGACTAGGGCTGTGACAGGCAGGCAACTTGAGCAAACAAAGAACTCCCTGTGTCAAGTCTCTCGCACTCCTCACAACCGCCCTCCTCCTTGCAGCCTCCAACAACAACAACAACAACAACAACAACAATATGTGCGTTGCATATACCAGCTGGCATAGTCACATCCGCACTCACTGGCAGGTCGCAGCATAAGCGAGCCGCTAATATGGCATGGGATTGTGTGCACCCAAAGGACTAAGGAAGGAAAATGGAGGCAAACCATTGCAACACTACATATCGAAAAAGGGGGGGGGGGAACCCAGAACCATATTTGCACACTTGTATACAGCATGTTTATTTGCATGCCTAAGATCTCTGCCCATCTGAATTTGCACACCCTATTTATTTCTTTGTTACCTCCTACACAAAAACATTTCGCAACATTTATTATCAATATCAGCATTTATAAAGGATGCGAGGGAAGCAATGCACAAGCACTTGCATGTTTTGCCAATCCAGAAAGATGTGAATAGCCACATTTAGTCGCAGGGCTGCTAATTTCCATCAGAGCCCTTATTCTTCCCATGTAAAAGGTAGCATATGACACATAACAGAACACCCTTAAAATCGCAGTAGCAAAGGCAAGGGTAACAATATTTTTTTTTAACAATGTAAACACAGGAGATTATTAAGTCAATCAGATTAAAATGCTAGAAAAGTAGTGACTTGAGTTGGCATTATTGGGAAGGGTGGGGTGGGGGAGCTATTTACTTTCAAGAAAGGCAGCTCAACCATCCATGAAAAGCAAAAGTGGGCAAAGTGCAGAACCTCGTATACAGCCTCAAGGACCCCCAGGGTCAAGTTTGTTTGTTTGTTTGTTAAAGAGCATGGAGTTTATCACATGGAATTTCTCTCAATTGCGAATGGAGCCAATTCCAATTATGTGAATTCACTAGTTTAGCGAATTTACGTAAAATCTGATTGCATTCGGAATGCGTTCCGAATGACTTCCCATTTCATGAAAATGACCCCCCCCATTGCCCAAAATTACGAGATACTCTAATACGTAATTATGTGAAACCCTATGATTGCGTTCGGAATGACTTCCTTTTTGCCCGAAATTGTGTGAGATACACTCATGATTGCGTTCGGATTGCCATTGCATTATATCCCCAAATTCCGTTGTATGATAAACTCCCATGTTTTAAACAGGAAATGAACCAGAAGTGACTTCCATACCCTCCACCATTTCATCGAGGAAAACTGGGACCTATGTGACCCTTTCCATAGGGTTGCCAGAAGTCAGGGCCTGCCCTACATTTCCAGGTTTCATGAGTTATGTCTGGATGAGAGATGAGGGTGAAAATTCTCCAGTTTTGCTTGGTGAGAGGAAAGGACTGTGTGCAAATCTCCAGCTCACCTTGTAGAGTAGCAGCTTGCAACAATTTGCAATGCTTCGTTGTTTCATTGCTGCAATAAACACTCCAGGGTGGTCAATGCATTTACTCAGCTTCCTCTTTCCCTTTCAATTGTTGTGATGCCAGGGTTTACCCTCTACTCTGCTCTGCATCCACCTTCTGGCTAGAGGAAAGTTGTGTGTGCATTCAAGTCATTTCTGATTTATGACAACTTTAAGGCGAACCTATTACAAGGTTTTACTAGAGTAAATGCCCCAGAAGGGGAAAAAGAATACAGTTGGCCCTCCTTATCTACACATTTTTTATCCACAGATTTGAGCATACACGGCTTGAAAATATTCCCCAAAAGTATAAATTCCAAATAGCAAACCTTGATTTTCCATTTCATATATGGGGCACCATTTTGTTGTGCCATTATATATTTAATGGGACTTGAGCAAACACAGATTTTGTTATCCACGGAGGGTCCTGGAACCAAACCCCAGTGGATAACAAGGGCCCACTGTACTAACCATAGCTCTTTAGCTTCCACGATCAGATGGGATCTGGTGCCTTTAGGATATTTAGATCTACAGTTAGAAATCATTAATTTAAATAGAAATACAATCTGTATTACCATAATTTGGGGGGGGGGGGATCTGGTCCAGTAGCCCTATATATCAGTCTGTTGTCCGGGTGCCAACCATTCATGGCTAGGCTAGATAGGATAATATCCACCCTATTTGGAGGCCCTTGAGTTGCAGAAGGTTCTTCCAAGGAAAGTTGCTAAACATTTCAAAAGACACCCTTTCTTCCCTTTTAGAACCTGGCTGCCTTGGCAAGGCCCGGTATTCACCACTAGATGGTAGTGCGGCAAAGCACTTATTTTTAAAAAATAAGTAAGACAAAACAAGCAATATCTCACCTTGGTCCTGTTTGCATGCCATTTTGTATAAAATAGATTCTTCAGATCCGAACCCCTAAGGCATAAAAGAGAGAGAGAGGAAAAGGCGGTTTGCGGAGGGATCATGTCTCTAATACAGAGCGCATGCCTTGCTTGCAGAGGATCCCAAGTTCAGTCTTCAACATCTTCAAATGGGGAAGACAAAGCGTCCTTTCAGAAATGCCAGGATACAGCAGCCAGTCCATGTGGTCAGTACTGAACTAGATAGACCAATGGCCTGACTCACTTCCTACACCCTAAAAGTTGTGCCAAATTTACCAGGCCTAACCTAAGGGTCAGTATCTAGGACTACTATGTTGTTGATGCAACCTGGAGTTCTACATTGCGTATTCAAACCTCATGTTCTGCATACTGTTCCTTGTTCTCCTGGCCCATCTTCTAC
Source organism: Urosaurus nigricauda (assembly GCA_034509955.1). Lineage (NCBI taxonomy): Eukaryota > Metazoa > Chordata > Lepidosauria > Squamata > Phrynosomatidae > Urosaurus > Urosaurus nigricauda. Next base: position 20,494,254 of record JAOEGL010000012.1, on the reverse strand, counting down.
TGAGTCCTGCAAGGACTATGTCTTCATGGCTGTTGTCAGACCAAAAACAAAAGCAAGCGCTTGGAAAGATAGAATCCTGGAACTGTAGAGTTGGAAGGGATTATCTCCTCCAACCCCCTGTCATGCAGGAACGTGCAGCTAAATCACTCCTGGAAAAAATAATCATGCATCCCCTGTTTAAAGACTTCCAAAGGAAGATAGTCCACCACCTTCTGAGTCAGTCCATTCCATTGTCAGGTAGTTCTTTACAGTTGGGAAGTTACTTACTGATGAGCCCATAAAGCTGAATTGCACCATTGCACAATGTTTCTCTTGCTATGCTGTTGGGATCGTTGAACAAGCAGAGCCAGTGGTATGGCCATTGTGCAGTGATCCCAATGCACAGCATGGCCCAGCATACAACATGTCCTGTCCCGTTGTGCAATGTGAGTTCCAATTGCATGGTACCCAAATGTATATTGTCACAGTTCACTAGCACCGTTAGGTATTGTGCCAGCAACACAGCTCCATCATCATAAAGTTATGTATCATAGCCTCTGGTGCAGGATCTTGGCCAACATTTTTCAGTTTATATTTAATACTGTCACTCCTTTGAACTCATGGAGGATACGTTCCAGTCTACCCCACAAGTTCAAAATCTCACTCATATTCAAGCCCATAGGCTTGAATGGGGCGTGTGCATGAGGGGTGCAGGCATGCACCCCATTGAGATTAATAGAGGTCTCCCCTCCATAGATTTCCAAGTCCACCCATTTCAAGTCCGCAGACTTGGAGGGGTGACTGTAGTTCCAAATACTACAGTATTTGCCTACCCCTGATCTACATGCTTTCAGATATATTTTTGCAAAAGTACTTAGGTATCTATTGTTGTTTTGTTGTTGTGTCCTTCAAGTCGTTTCTGATTTATGGTGATTCTCAGGTGACCCTTGTTTTGTTGATAAGATTTGTTCAGAGGAGGTTTGCTATTGCCTTCCCTGAGGTTGAGAGCATGTGACTTGCTCAAAGTCACCCAATGGGTTTCATGGCTGAACTGGGAATTGAGCACTGGTCTCCAGAGTCATGATCCAACACTCCAACTACCCATTTTTAAAAAATAAAATTCAATATGTTCTCAAAGAAGTAGCAATGTTAGCCTCATTCATCATATAAAGGAGGAAGGAAAGGGGCGGAAAAAGGAACATGGCAAAATCTTTAAGACTAACTGTTTTTTGTTGGTTTTTTTTTTTTTTTGTTATTTTACTATGAGTTTTTGTGGACATAAACCCACTTCTTCAGATGGAATTCTTCCCCTCCCTTCCTCCACAGGTTCTGTTTCTCAAAATTAACTTTAAGTTGTTTTTGTTGCAGTGTACCCTCAAGTCATTGCCGACTTATGGCGACCCCAAGATAAACCCATCATGGGATATTCTTAGTAATAATTATTCAGAGGAGGTTTACCATTGCCTTCCCCTGAGGCTGAGAGAGAGTGACTTGCCCGATATATTGCAGGAGCTGGTGTGGTTGGGGTGCAGCCCTCCAAGGTTTCCTGAGGAGTTAATGCAGCCCTTTGACTTTCACAATTGCCAACCCCTGATCTACCTGCTTTCAGATATATTTTTGCAAGCATATGGACTAGAAACCTGAAGAAAATAAGTCAGAAGGAAGAAGCTTAATTGCACATCCAAATCCTACATTCACTGTTTTCTCCCCGCTGTCTATTCCTCCAGAATGCGCACTCAGCCAACGTTCCAGAATTTCACAATTTCATGGCACGCGACAGACGATTTGATTTCAAACCTCACCACTTCCAGTGTCATCTATACAGTGTTTGAAATGTGGCAGCCCACGTTGACAAAGAACAGGTTTATTCACTTTTCCTTGCTAATAAATACCGGCGGAGCTGACACTGTATAATCAGTGGTTACCTGGCCATTTCTATGCTGCTTATTCTAATTATAGTTTCTATTCCTGTTTCTTTTGTTGTTTGTGTCTCTCTCGCACACACACACATACCCCAGCCACAATCTATTTTTGCAACCTGTTAATGTAAACACCACTTTCAGCCCAATGTGATTCTTCCACTCCTCTGACCGCAGATACGGTGAAGGAGAGAGGTTCCATCTGTGAGCGGTGCAATTGAGCAAAAAATACAAGTCTGGCGGCTAGAGGATGTTATGAGGAGGGAAAAAGGAGAGTATGGAATGAAGGTGACATACCATCCAACACCTAACAGGAAAAAAGAAACAGAGACATATGGAGTTTATCAGACGGGAGGAATTTCTCTTTACTGTGAATGGAGCCAATTTGAATTCACGTGAATTCCTATTGCGTTCGGAATGCGTTCAGAATGACTTCCCATTTCCCGAAAATGACTCCTCGTTGCCCAAAATTGCGTGAGATGCTTTAATTCGCAATAACGTGAAACCCCATGATTGCGTTCGGATTGCCATTAGATTATACTTCCAATTTCCGACGTCTGATAAGTCCGTATGTGGCCATGCAACATTAAAGTGTGATCGAGTTGGCAAAAGTTATTAATGTGGAAAGACGGACTGCAGCGGTTTGCTTTTATCTCAGCCTACTGGGAAAGGTGGAACAAGCCAGCCATTGCTGGGCTACGACTCTGGAGACCAGCTCAGAGATGAAACCGTTGGACATGTCACACTCTCTCAGCCTCAGGGGAAGGCAAGATTTCTTCCTCTTCTGAAGAAATCTTGTCAAAAAACCTCCATGATAGGTTTACCATGAGTCGGGAATGACTTGAAAGCACACCACAACAACAATAATCTGGAAAAGGCAAGTTTGTACCCTCCTCTCCTCTCCTCTTTCCCTGCTGATTTAGTTGAGTACATTTGCACCTTGAACTCAGTTTGCAGCAAATGTATTCCACCAGGACAAAGAGGGAAAGTGGGAGAAGGAGAAAGAAATGGGGACATTTTAACAGTAGTGAAAAAGTGGGGTGGCAGAGGATTAATTGGGGCTGCCCTTGCCAAAATGGGACAGTTGGATGGTAACAAAAACATCATGACAACAAAGATACTACAACCTCAAAGGCTTGCTGTGAGGAAGGCAGTGGAGGAGAATCATCATGGATCAGGATGAGAGCTGTAGGTGATATATAAATCTGATAAACATCAAAAATGTAAAACAAATTTTAGGTATGCTTAATCTTTTATGTTGGAAGCTCATGCATACTTGTCCAGATGAGAGTCAAGAAGCATACATGTCAACACTAAAACAGAATACAAAATACTCTATTCTCAACTTTTTCATCTTTATGAGACTGGCTCAGTTTTTTTCAACCCAAAGGCTTTTTTTTTTTACTAAAGGAAACAAAAATTCTTTATTTGAAAATTTGAAAAAGTCCCTCCTTTCTTTTATCCCTTAAATGTCTAGAAAGAACACAACCCTGTCCACCCTGCAACCCTCTTTCTACTGTTCTAAGAGATGTGTTTTTCTGCACAAAGGAACTGTTAGAAGAGTTGATCAAATTCTGGGGGGCTTTGCTGTTGTTGTTTAAAGCAAATTAGATGTTTTAAGCAAGCAAGCAAAATATTATCAATCAGAGCATTAAAAGATCCTAGCATCTTTTCGGGATGTTTGCCTCACACTCTCTTTCACTCGCTTTTCTTCCTCCCTTTTCCATTTAAATTTCAGCGACAATACTCGCATTTTGATTGACGTTAAAATTATTTATTGTCACATTGAGGGTGTTCAGTAAATGGAGCATGCTTAGCAGCTGAGCTACGCTCTCTCTCCAGCTTGAGCAAAACTCTTTTGTTTGTTTCAAGGAAAGCATTCCTGGCCACCCTTTGATCACCAACATGGTGCAAAAACAAAGGCATGCGTTTGCAGATTGCTAGACGTTAGCGTTCATTTGAGGTCACCGTTTATCAAATTTGAGAAAGCCGATTCTCTTACAAGGCACTCAATAATAAATACGATTTCATGGCGTTTAGACATACTATATTTGAATGTGTAGTTTTTGGAAGTACAGTATGGCAAATGCCTAGAATGACAAACTAATGCACTTTGAAGGGAGGGCATATAATTCTATAGAGAGCCGGCATAATATACTGGGCCTTCAGAGGACCAGAGTTAAAATCCTTGCTTGGACAAGGTGACTTTGGATAAGGAGGCAATGGCAAACCCTCTGAATAAACCTTACCAAAAAAGACCCTGTAATATATTTGCCTTGGACTGCAGTGCTTTGGAAAGGACTTGAAATCACACCACCACCACAACAAAAACAACAGCAGTATGTAGAGAGATCTTGTCGCATCTTTGAGACTAACTGAAAGAAAGAAATTGGCAGCATGAGCTTCCATAGACTTCAGTCTACTTAGCAAATGCATCTGAGGAAGTCGACTGAAGTTTACGAAAGCTCATGCTGCCAATTTCTTTCTTGCAGTTAGTCTCAAAGGTGCGACAAAATCTCTCTATGTACTGATTCTATACACTGACACAGCTATATCTTTGAATTATTCTGTATGTGAAAAAGAAAGTCCACACTTCAGTACCTGACAGGATGGGTGACGGTGGAAGGCTTGGGATTTCCATAACCCCACTAAGAGACCTTAGAGGACTGCGCCCCACAACACATCCACTCCCGCAAAAACCAATTGCCACTAAGCTCCTTCTATGGGACATGGGGGCATTGGTTTTGGACCTTCCTGGATCATTTTAGGCCCAGAAAAGGCCTTTTTTTTTTAAGGCCTGCAGCCACTCACTCACAAACCACAAGGGAGTTTATCACATGGGAGGAATTTCTCTCAATTTCAAAAGAAATGGAAGTGAGGCCAGTTCAGAATTGAGTAAATTCGCTAGTTCAGCAAATTTACTTGATTGTGTATTGACGCTGCATTGTGTTCAGAACTGCCCGAAATTGCCTCCCAGTGCCCGAAATTGCGTGTGATAGTTTCTCACGCAATCACGCGAAATCCCACGATTGCATTCGGAAGGACTTTACTTTGCCCGAAAATGGAATAACACGAAACCCTATGATTGCGTTCAGATTGCCATTGGATTATACTTCCAATTCCCTTCGTGTGATAAACTCCAAGGTTTGGGGGTTCAATACCAGCCAGGGGCTCAGGGTCAACTCAGCCGGGCATCCTTCCGAGATCACTAAAATGAGTTCCCAGCTTGTTGGGGGCAATTAACGTACACATTGTAGGGAATGCTTAAGCGCAATGATAAGCAGTACGGAAATGTACTTGCTATGGCTATTGCTATTTTTTCCTTTAAACAAAAAAGACGTTTCGATTTGCGTTTCAAACCCTGCTTTACATACCTCCTAGCATGCAGTCTTTAAAAAGGCACAAAGGCGAAGCTATCCTACGCGTAAGCAACTAAGACATAATGAGGAACCTAGTACAGTGTATTTTTTCCTAATCACTGTCCAAACAAGCTTAAGGCACAAATCATTCATCACTTCATGGAAGAGAGCGCTCATTGACCTGGAGGCAATTGGCTGCTCCGTTGTTGTTGTTGTTGTTGTTGCTGTTGTTGTTGTTGTTGTTTCTCATCGGCAGAGGTAGAGGTACTGGCTGACCTTAATGAATACAACCTAATGAATGCAAGCGAATGGGGTGCCCCAGGGTTCTCCCCTGGGCCTGGTGTTGTTCAACATCTTTCTGATTTACTTGTTTGATGGAATAGAGGGAACGCTTATAAAATTTGCAGATTATGAGAGGCAGCTAATAGTCCAGAGGATAGGATCAGGATTGAAAAGAGCCTTAACAGATCAGAGATCTGGGATAAAGCTATTGAATTAAACAGGGGTAAATTTAGGCAGGAAAAATTAAAGGCACAGTTATAGGATGGATGCCACCCAGCTGGGTAAAAGTACATGTGAAAAGGATGCAGGAGTCTTAGTAGATTCCAAGCTAAAAATAAGCAAACAATGTGATACAGCAGCCAAAAAGCCAGCGCAAGTCTAGGCTGCATCGACAGGAGCATAGTGTCCAGATGGAGGGATGCAATGGTACCTCTTTCTTCTGCTTTGTAAGGCCTCCCCTAGAATATTGTGTCCATTTCTGGGCAGTACACTTCAAGAAGGATATTGAGAAGTAAGAAAATGTTCCAAAGAGGGTGATCAGGATGGTCTGGAAACCAAATCCTAGACAGATAAACTGTGCATGTTTAGCTTGGAGAAGAAAGAGTGAGAGGTAATGTGAAGAACTGTCATGCAGAAGATGGAACAAACTATTCTGGAGACTAGAAAATGATCCGGCGATTCAAATCACCTAAAATTCACCTAAACTTTAGGAAGAACTTATTAACTATAAGAAGTTTTTCACACTAGCGAGATCCCACAAGCAAAAGGGATTTACAGTGGTCCCCCGGGTTACGAAGGTAATCCGTTCCGGATTACGTTTCGTAACCCGGAAGCTTTCGTTTCCCGGGGGACCGCTATTTTAAATGGACCGCACAGCCATTTAAAGGGGCCGTGCGGCTTTTTTCCTTTCGTATCCCGGGGGATCTTTCGGATCCCGGGGGATACAATGCCGGTCCGCCGCCTTTCGGATCCCGGGTTTTTCGTAACCCGGGGGATTCGTAAGGCGGGGGACCACTGTAATCACATTATAACGTGAAGGAAGCCCGGAAATGCCCAAAGTTTTTGACACGACGTCACAGCTAACGTGACATAATGCGAAGTAAATCCGCAGTTAAAGCAGAGGAAACCAGCAGCTTTTTAAATTTGGAACAAATTGAATTTTAAAAGCTGCTGGTTTCCTCCACTTTAACTGCAGATTAACTTTGCGTTGTTGCACTTTTGCATTATTTCACTATGAAAACCTGGACAGAATTTACAAGTCTTCCTTAAATTAGAATGTAGCTTAACTCCCATTTAACTCCTGTTTGCCCATGGAAACGTGTGAGTGTGATAAACTCCTATCAGACCTTATCAGATGATAGAAATTGGAAGTATAATCTAATGTCAATCCAAACACAATTATGGGGTTTCACGTTATTGCAAATTAAAGTATCTCATGCAATTTTGGGCAAAAGGGAAGTCATTCCGAACACAATCATGGGTTTAACGTTATTGCGAATTAAAGCATCTCATACAGTGTCAGGCAATGGGGATCATTTTCAGGTAATGGGAAGTTATTCTGAACATATTCTGAATGCAATTGGAATTCACGTAAATTCGCTAAACTAGCGAATTCACATGAATTCGAATTGGCTCTGATTGGCTCCATTCACAATAAAGAGAAATTCCTCCCACCTGATAAACTCCAAATAAGAGATATTTGACAGTAGAATAGACTGTCTTGGCAGGTGGGGGCTTCTTCTTTAAACAGAAGTTTTATGGTCTGTTTTTCAGGAATGCTTTAGTCATGTATTCCTGCTTGGAAGAGACTTAGACTAGATTGCCTTTGTGATCCTCTCCAACTCCATAATTTCATTCTGGTAAAACTTACTGACTTGTAGTCAATAGGATGTTCTTTTTTTATTTCTCTTTGTGTGTGGAGATAGATAGATAGATAGATAGATAGATAGACAAACAGACAGATACTAATTACATATTTATTTCACCTTTATTTCAATGAGCTCAAAATATACTTGGCTCTCCCCTCCTTTATCTTCCCAGCAACTCTGTGAGATAGGTTAGGCTTCCAGTGAGTTTCATGGCTTGCTATGGACTAGACTCTGGACTGAGGAGTTTATCATACGACAGAATTTGGGGGTATAATGCAATGGCAATCCGAACGCAATCATAGGGTTTCATGTTATTGCGTATGAGTGTATCTCACGCAATTTCAGGCAATAGGGAAGTCATTCCAAACACAATCATGGGTTTTACTTTATTTCATATTAAAGCATCTCACGCAATTTTGGGCAATGGGAAGTCATTTTCAGGAAATGGGAAGTCATTCTGAATGCATTCCGAACGCAATTGGATTTCACGTAAATTTGCTAAACTAGTGAATTTACATGAATTCGAATTGGCTCAATTCGAAATTGGGAGACATTCCTCCCGTGTGATAAACTCCTGAGTCCAACTTTGCTTTTGTGCATGGATACAGGCACTGATTCTGTATTGCAGAGCTACTTTTGCAACTTCCATTATAGTTCTCTGTATAAATTTAACTGTCCACTCTGCTCCCCTGCCTCTTGTATGAGCCTATCTGGGCTCTAAGAATTTGGGAATACAGGAACGGACCTTCTCAGTGGATGCTCACAGGATTTTGAACTCCCTCCATAAGAAAACTAGGATGGCTCCTTCCTCCTTGTAGTCATTTCATCTGCTAGTCACCTTGTGTAGGAATCTTGTTGGATCAAGCTTTGACTGAGGAACAGCTGGATCTGGGATCATTTGGGATTCTTGGGATCTATGCTGAAATAATAACAAAATACAGCAGGTGGAAGGAGAAGGCCAGAGAATATCCTCCAATATTTCATAGATGAAAACCAGGATGCATGTGGCCAAGCAACATCAGAGTGTGGTCAAGATGGTACAATTTATTAAGGAGAATGAATACACAAGCTAACAGCTCTTTCATACGAGGCTAAATTGGAAGTATAATTTAAGGTCAATTCGAATGCAATCATGGGTTTTATGTTATTGCAAATTAACTCTTCGCACGCAAATTCGGGCAAGAGGGAAGCCAATTCGAGTGCAATCATGGGTTTTACTTTATTGCGAATTAAAGCTTTGCATGCAAATTCGGGCAGGAGGGGGTTATTTTCGGGTAATGGGAAGTAATTCCGAATGGAGCAGGGGTTCTTCCGAATGGAGCAGGGGTTCATGTAAATTCGCTAAACTAGCAAATTTACATGAATCCACATTGGCTCCATTCGGAGTTGGGAGAAATTCCTCCCGTTTGAAAGAGTCCTAAGAGAGGCTGCAAGGGCTTGGTTTTACCTGAACTTATTGGGTTCCACCCTCTCCTTTCTTCTCGCCACTCCACTGAATTGAGAGCAAAACTAATTTTGCAGTTTGAATTGAGTTTTGCAGCAATGGAAGTAAGCTGAGGACAAAGGAGAAAAACTGATGGCAGGAAAGAGAAACTGGGACACATGAAAAGCAGCTGGAAAAGTGGGAAGAAAGAGGATTAATTAGGACTGCCCCTGTCAAACTAGGGAGTTTATCACACTAGAGGCCAATTTCGAAGTTAAAATGACATTCAAGTGGTGTTAAAGCAAACTTGAACCTTCGCGAATGTCAAGCAAATTTAAAGTGAATTTATAGTGGAAATAACATTGGGACGGTACAGACCACCCAAAAAGGGCGGACTGGCACCACCTTTTTTTGTGGTGCAACTGCACTGCATTAGCTAGATGCTGCTGCACAGTTGCGCCACAAAAAAGGACCGGGTAAACCACGCTCCTTTTTTGTGGCACAGTTGCAGCGCAACAAGGGGGAAAGGTGCCATTACGTGCCTTTGCACCGCCGCAACTGCGCAGCTCTGTTTGGAAGCTGCACAGTTGTGGCGGCACCATTATGTACACCGTGTAAAGGGTGTTACGTAATGGTGCTGGTGCCATTACATGTTAGGCTTCAGGAGTGTGTAAATGATGCATGTTTCCAAACCCTAATGGTGCCGCAACGGCGCCTCTTCGTGCCCATCTGTATCGGGCCGTTATTTCACAATTAACATTCATGCATGATTTCTCAATTAAAACAATTTTGAATTTACACTTTCTGTAGAGATCCGAACTTGAAAAGATGTGGATTAATCTTCCGTTAAATCTAGTTTAACTGCGGGTTTTTAGCGACGTCCTGTGAAATAGCGTAACTTAATTCTCCTTTAAATCTAGTTTAACTGCAGGTTTTTCGCGACATCATGTGAAACAGTGTCGTGCAATTTCCTGATTTCTCTGGAATATTTTTGGATTAACCCCTTGATCTTTCTCATGTGATAAAGCTCATGAACTATTGAAGGGTATAACATGCTGGAAAATGCTGCACCAAGGGATTCATAACACTCTTAGTCTTAAAGCTACTAAAAGGTGCAGGCTTTCTAGATCTGGGCATCGGTTGCCAATCTGATTTGGACCCTGTATTGATATATTTCCCATAACCATTTCCCAGATTATCTGAACAGCTCCAATTTATTTGTTGGGGGAAAGAACCTCAAGCATCTCATAATAGAGAGAGGGAGTGTTAGGTTTAGTTAATAATTTGTGCAGGCCTTTGAAGATGTTATGGAAGCACTAAATGCAAATATATATATATATATATATATGTTTAAATAGCAAATGGGGATGCTCTGTCCTTCTTTCTTTGAAGGGAGGTGGGACATGTTGGTGTGAAACCCCCTCCAAGAAAGGGCTGGGAAAGTGGGTGGTAAATATTCCTTAGCTGATGTCAAATCTTTCTGTTTCTGAAAGTCAAATAATTACAGGCTGGGCTGATCTCCTGTCAGGAGAATCGATCTACTCGGAGAAGGCCCGATATGCTTTGAAACAGAAATAAATACATAAATAAATCAAGGAATTAGCACTGATTAAGGCAGTTGCTTCGTTTGCCTCTGCGTTCCCCTTTGGGCCCTGGCTCCCTGAGCCAATTGCATATTTTAAAAAGTTTGCCTTTCTTTCTTTCTTTCTTTCTTTCTTTTTTTCCTCTTGCGCTTCTGAAAGAACTCCAACCTGTACACGAAAGTGGTTTTGTGGGTGCCTAATGAACTGCAAGGGCCAGGGCAGTTTACAACTTTGCTAATTGGTTTTAAATGGTCACCCTCCTCCCCTTCGCATCCCCAGTTCATAACATCTTTATGGACTGTCCACAATGAAAGCAACCCCTCCGGGGTCACCTCTCCCGAGGGTTACAAGGGGACCACATTGCGACTGGTCAAGGGCTCCATTGTGGGATGAACAAACCGCTTGGCCTCCGTCCCTTGTTCTCCGCTGCCCTTCTTTTCTCCAGTTCACATGGTCAGTTCATGAAAGGGCTCCCATTGCCTTGCAATGGGAGGGCAGCAAGGAATCATTTGGCCTTATTCTAGTTTAGACAGCGCTGTTCCATCCGGATTGCTCCTTCTCATTTTTCTTTGGATCTAAAACCAGAGCAATTGCACCTGACAAAGAATAATAATAATAAATATTTTATTTATATTTCCCGCCCCTCCCTTTGGATCAGTTACATCTGATAAAACGAATACAAATACAAATACAGAGGTACCATCAATAAAATCATAATATTATTAATAATTCCAATAAAATCAGCAGGGAACCATTTATTTCAATTGATTGTATGTACAGCGCTGTGTAAATTTACAGCTCTAAATAAATAAAGCCGAATCTCATCATCATCATCATCATCATCATCATCATCATCATCCAGTGATCAGATAACAGTCAAAACAGACATAATGGCTTCACTTCTGTTAAATGTTGATTAAAAAAATCTTCTGGGATCATTCTTCAGGTCCTTTCTGTTTTTTTACATCAATGTATCTTTATTTTAGCAATACTACCAAAGTCTGTATGTTAAGAAAGACAGAGAGTTTTACTGAACATATCCATGGGCAAAGTTCAGGATGATGCCAGGACCTGAGGTTTATGGGCCAATATGGAGACTTAGGGAGAACCTCTAGTGATGCCAATATGAATTATGTATTTATTACCATGTGGCGTAATGGCTTTAGTGCTGGATTATGACTTTGAAGACCAAGGTTTGAATCCTCACTGAGCCATGAAGACTAGGCAAGTCACACTCTCTCAGCCTCAGAGGATAGCAATGGTAAACCCGCTCGGAAGAAACCTTTCAAGAAAACCCCATGATAGGGTCACCTTAGAGACCCCACAATTCAGAAGCAACTTTGAAGGCACACAACAACGATGAGAATTTATTGCCAACAGCAGTAGCTCACAGCCTGTCATACAAACACACACAATATTTTCTTGTTTGGAAACCTGGACAGAAGTTTTAACTAAAGTCTGGGCTGTTTCCAGATCCAGGGTTTTATTCACTCTCACCTGCCTCCAAAAGCTTATGAGAGGGCTGTATTATTCCCCCAGAATTGGTTGTATCTCATTGATGAGGCATTGCAAAACTATTGACTCTGGCTCCAGCCACACTGCAGAAATAATCCAGTCTGACACCACTTTAAGTGCAAAGGTTCCCTGTTTGTTGTGGCACCAGATCAAAGCTCGCCATGGCTCCATTCTCCATGCTATGGAATTCTGGGCATGCTAATAATCCAGTTTGATGCCACCTTAAGTGCTATGGTCCCATGCTATGGAATTATTCTGGGCATGGTAATAATCCAGTTTGACGCACCTTTAACCGCCGTGGCTCCAGGCTATGGAATTCTGGGCATGGTAATAATCTGGTTTGACACCACTTTAAGTGCTATGGTTCCATGCGATGGAATTATTCTGGGCATAGTAGTTTGCTTTGCTCTGGTGTCACAACCAAACTGCCACGACCAATATCCCATTGCATGGAGCCATGGCAGTTAAAGTGGTGTCCAAACTGGACTATTTTTGCAGTGTGGGTGCAGCCTCTGAGTGGTACGTTTCATAACCAAGTGGCACCACAATACTTGGCATTACCATGGGGATGGTACACAACAATATATTGCTGCTGGGGGAAAAAATCCTGCTCCCTTGCCCCAAGAAAACTGACTGCAGCTTAGAGGATAGAAGAAAGATGGTGCCGAAGAAGGGCTTGACAGAGACATCCTCATCATCATTCTTGCAAATAAAAACCAAATCCCATTGCTTTGGCCTTGCAACTCCCCGGTTCCACTACAGCACTATTTGCACAACCCTTCTTCACACGGAGTGCCGCAACAGCCAGATGTCAAACACCTCTCCCGCTTGTGACATTTCATTCCCAGGGAAGTCATTGGCCCAAGAAGGATGAAGAAGGCGACAACGACAATGTTGCCCAGCGATGACAAATCTGGAGCCATCAAGTCTTTCTCAATGACCTGAATGTACTGGAGTGCAGCAGTTGCTAAGCAACTACAAGGTACGCTCTTCTTCGGCAAAATAGCCTTGTAGCCGAAGCCAACAAAGTCTTGGTAGCAACGCTTGGATGCTATTCACTGTGGGCTTTGTGGAACAAAATTAGCATGCCCGGGCGGGCATTTCCTCCACGGGAGACTCAAAGGAAACACTTCCTGGCACATTGTTCCGGCTGCCAACTTCCTCGGACTCTGTGCCCAAATGGCAGCGTCTCATCAGAGGAAAGGATCTGCCATCCATCAAGGTCTTGTCCCGGGCTGTCAAGGGAGGGATTGCAATGGGACAAAACTCTCCATTGAGCTGCTTGGAGGAAAGAAGGGAGAGGGATTGATAGGAAGGAGAAAGGAACAACCGTGGGACTTGAATAAGCCTACGTCGTCCTGGAATAGGTGAACTCACGGAGAGCATCAGAATGGTTCTCTTGTTGAGGTTCTCAACCAGATATTTGGGGTGCCAACTCCTGGAAATCCCAGCCAGCATGGCCAAATGGGCATGGATTCTGAAAAATTAAAAATATCCAAAGCTATAGCACTCCTGGTTTATTGGCGAAACAATAACATTTTATGATTTATTGGAAGATGATGATGATTCAACAGAAAGCAAAAAATTCATCCAGTTAAGCACAATGCAAGCATCTTCTGTATAGGAAATGGGAAATGTTTTGTTTTGTTTTGCTTCAGGCTCAGTTCCTGCCTTCTCTTTTCCAAATCCCCTCGAAAGAAACTTGCCAAGAAAACCATGTGATAGATTCACCTTACGCTTGCCTTAAGTCAGAAATGCCTCGAAGGCACACAGCAACAAATTCTTTCAGTACACAACCCGTTGTGCAGGCTGCGGATCCCGCCAGTTCTCGATGATCAGGGTAAATGTATTGTAATAGTCATTACTTGTATTCTGTCAAGAGTACCTTTAGCATCTGAAAGTCTGAGAACATTATGTTATGTACGAGATTTTCTCCCCCCTTTCTCCCCTGCTTCCACAATTCAAAATTCAGCTCATGCCATGAACTTGTGACACGTTTTTTTCCCTTTTCTTTTAGCTTCTCCTATTTCAATATAAGAATAATGCAATTGATCTGCTTGACTTGTGCATGAGTGACCCTTTAAAGCACTTTGGTCTAGATGCCAGCCTAGATTTCCCTTTGCCTCCACATATCCAGTACTATAGCATTGCTCACTATAAATATCCCGGATGGGTTCAGAGTATTTCCTTCTCTCGCTTTGATCGCTCTTACTATTTCTTTATCACAAAATTATGTAGGAGGAGGAAGATAATGATGATGGTCATGATGGAGGAGGAGAAGAGAAAGTACATATATTTTCTCATTGCACAAGCACTTGGGCGGCCAAAAAGAGAAATAAATAGTTTTAGAACAACGCTTGAGCACAAAAACCCATTGGGTGACACTGGGCAAGGCACACTATCTCAGGTTCAGAGGACAGCAATGGCAAACGTATCAAGAAAAACTGGTGATAGGGTTGCGATAAGTACAAAATGACTTGGAGGTACACAACAACAACAAAAACAAGAGCATATCATGCCCAAACTCTCTCCAGAATCCAGAGTCACCAAATGGCGGCTATGAGGGGGTATCCAAGAATTTTAATGATCACCTTTTTAAAAAAATTGACAGAAAGTTTGTTTTGATTTGTAGTTGTTAACTTATCTCTATGTAGTCACTATCTAGATTGATACATTTTTCTCCAGCGTATCTTGACCCTCTGAATACCTGATATTGTAAAAGTCTGCAGATTGTGTCTAACAAGGATTTTACACTTTAGTCACTTCTGGCAGAGCCAGCCACAAAAATAAAGGACGCAATGAGTTGATTTTCTCAGAAATGTGCATTTAGGGATCAATGATGACACTGGCAAAATTTCATCAATATGCCATAATAACTTCCGGGTGATAATTATTACTTTACAATAACCCCTCATAAGGCGCAACCTGCAGACTTCTACAATGTCAGGTATTCAAAAGTCAGGATACGCTGGGGAAAATGTATAAATCTAGATAGTGACTACATAAGAGATAAGTTAACAACTACAAATCAAAACAAACTTTCTGTCCATTTTTTTAAAAGTTGAACATTAAAACTTTTTGATACCCCCCTCGTATCATATTTTGGAACCAAACACCACAGGAGGGTTTCACTAGCACTAGTCCAAAATGAAGATACTGAAAGAACCTTTATGCATCAAAGTATATTCATATGCGTTAATACCAACATCTAATGATAGACATTTAGCCGTCACCATATTTAGTTTACAGCAGAACGGTGGAAGATTTAGAATATATTGGACTTTTCATTAGCAATTTCATTTGTAGCTATATGTACATTGATTTAATATTTCACGGTCTATCATTACATGTCAGTACTAACACAAATGAATATATTTTGATGCATAAAGGTTTTTCCAGTATCTTCATTAGTTTTTAGTACATGCACTTTGGGATACATAGTGTAGGGACTCTTTCCTGATTGTTTTGGCTGTTATATATTGGACATATCATGACATGGCTTATTAGAAAAGATGCTAATGCTTGGTAAAGTGGAAAGCAGTAGGAAAAAGAGAAAGACTGCATTACAGGCAGACTCAATGGAGAAAGCAACAGTCCTGAGTTTGCATGAAAAAACCAAGAGAGTAGCTGAGTCTTGCAGATCTCTCATTCCTAGAGTTTCCAAAAGTCAAAGCTGACCTTGGAGTTTATCACACGGGAGGAATTTCTCCCAATTTCAAATGGAGCCCATTCGAATTCACGTAAATTCACTAAACTAGCGAATTTATGTGAATTCTAATTGCGTTCGGATTGGGTTCAGAATGACTTCCCATTTCCCGAAAATGACCCCCCATTGCTCAAAATTGTGTAAGATACTCTAATATGCAATAACGTAAAACCCATGATTGCGTTCGGAATGACTTCTCATTGCCCGAAATTGCGCGAGATACACTCATACGCAATGACGTGAAACCCCATGATTGCCTTCGGATTGCCATTGCATTATACCCCCAAATTCCGTCGTATGATAAACTCCCTATGGCTATTCCAACAATGTGTGTGCATGCATGTGTCTGTCTCCATCTCTGTCTCTGGTTAAAACTCTCCCTAATGAGGCATCCTTCCAGTCCTTAATTGTTACCAAGACAATGACCCCAAGCCAACCATCTTTAATTAATTTTCAACAAATCTCGTGAAATGAGTTTCTCCGGCAAATTGCTCACCGGAGCTCTCCGGCACGTCGTAGCCGTCTTTAGAAAGCCCATCCCTCTCTAGCGTAATGTCTTCTGGATTTAGGAGGTGTGGATGGGAATGAAAGGTGGGTCCACAAGAGGACATCTTCCATCTCTCCTGTCTCCTCTGTAGCAGAACAAAGTTCCAGAAAGCACTACTCTAGGAGTAAATGGGCTACAAGATCCCTTTGCAGACCCTTTTTCCAGACTACCATGGCTATGTCTTTGAAAGCTGTCAGTCACAAATGATGAAGGACGATTTTTTTAATTGCTTAACCTCTTATTATTTTTAAAATATACATGATACACATGAACAACAGAAACATACAAGATACCAAACATTTGTTTTCTGAGACGTCCGTTAAACATCCGACCTACTGCATATAAAAAAACATTTAACATAAAAGCGATATTACACAAGAAAATATTAATCTATTAAAAAATAAAACTTCCCAGTCTCTACCATGTGGACAATTCTTCTTCTATTATCAACGTTTACTTCTGTTTCTTATTCTGTAATAGTCTGTTTGATCTAAAGGTAAAGGTCGGCCTATATTGAAATATTCTTTATCTCTTATTACATTCTCCATGATTTCCGTCTTTTCTTTTGCACAGAAATCTACTAAAAAGATGAAGGATGGTATTGAGAACATACCTAGAAGGACATTGGTCAAATGTATGGGGAAATGCATGGACCACCAACTAGATAGCCAATGAACACTAAAGCTTGGAAAAATTACTTCTTTGGACAACGGTGCCCATAATAATCCCACAGGCACGGTTCAGGCTGGCTGAAGGATTTTGTTCCTCAAAAGTAACTTTTTTGAGCTATTTTCAGCAATCGCTATTAACCATGATTGCTGAAAAGCTCTACCATTTGCTTAGATGCATAAAGTGTTTATGGCCATGCACTGCAATAAATAGAAGAGCAAATGCTGAAACCTGAGCTAGAGCCCAGAATAAATGTAGAGAGCCCAATACTATCATCATCATCCAACCTTTATTAGGCATATAGCACAACAGCAATAGCAATATTACAATAACAACAAGGTTGAAACAGATTAACAACATCAGATATAACAAAAACATAAAACTGGAATCGTTTGGATTAGTTTAGTTTGGACCATATTTTTGTTGCCTCCGTCAGAAAGTTGGCCATTAATCTAAAACTGCGGATGACGGTCTTCCAATAGATAGATGTTCATTTCCAATAGTCGTCTTAACAGTTTTACTCTCGGAGTTTTATACAGAGGACAAAGAAATGCAATATGATAGAGACTATCAGGGGCTTGTTCACAGCGGCATACGCGATTCAGAAAAGGGGTCTTCAGGTATCTACCTCGGGTGACATTTGAAGGGTGTATATTCAGCCTTGCAAATAAAAAAACTTTCCTCGAGGCCTGTAATGATAGAGATTGAAAATAATCTGGGATCCGGCCGTAGGAAGGGGGGGATACCAAGCACCCAGTACTATCTAAAATCCCCCGTTGCTCTAATAGCAATGAAAGGAAGGTGATAGTAAGAGAGGATGCGTGATTTTCCGGCATGACCTCCAGAACGCACTGCAGAAATAATCCAGTTTGAGTCCACTTTAACTGCCCTGGCTGGAACCACTCATAAAAGCCATTCAGGAAAATATTCCAAAGTCCCTATGAAAGGTAATATCAAATTTCTTCCCTTTCATTTCCTCATGCAAGTTGGGTTCAGAGTATTCCCTTCCTGTATCTCACAAAATTGCTAAGAGTATGGCTCTGAAGACCAGGTTTTGAAGCCCTGATCAGCCATGGAAGCCCACTGGGTGACCTTGGGCAAGTCACACTGTCTCAGCCTCAGAGGAAGGCAATGGCAAACTCCCTCCAAACGGATCGTGCCAAGAGAACCCCGTGACAGGGTCACCCTAAGTCGGAAATGACTTTAAGGCACGCAACAAAGAAGGTAACAAGCTACAATATGATGTGATTGAATTTTTGATAACCTGACACAAGACTACAAAAAGATCCTCTGTTCTGAACACCCATTTTCAAAAGCTTTCCAGAAATTTGCAAAATTGCAAGAATCAGAGTTGACTCTTTCCTCCCCAAAACCCCTTTATTTTTTAAAAAAGTTGTCTTTCTCTTGTGTTACTTTCCTTGGAACCAGGGTGGTGTAGTGGTTTAAGCGTTGAACTATGACTCTGGAGACCTGGGTTCAAATTCCAGCTTGTCCGTGCAAGCCCATTAGGTGGTTTGGACAAGCCACACTTTCTCAGCCTCAGAGGTAGGCAACGGCAAACCCTCTCTGAAGAAGACTTGAAGGCACACGACAACAATTTCCTAGAGCCTTTAACCAAAGATTGTTCAAAATACACAACCCGAAGGGGCAGAGTGCCAAATTCCCCTCTGCCGGGGAGCTTTGCTTGCCTTTGCTTGGCCCTTTGAGCCTTCTGGGAGGAAATGACAACCTGCCGTTTTTCCCTCTTGGCTTCTTCGGCTGCATCCGGACTGCAGAAATAATCCAGTATGGCACCACTTTAACTGCCATGGCTCAATGCTATGGAATGGTGGGATCTGTAGTTTGTTGCAGCATCCATGTTGCATCCATGTTGTGTATTCTTCATATTTCACTGATGGTCCTTCTATCCCCAGTTCCCACCTACCCACCCTGGTCCAAGGTTTCAGATTCAGGGTCAGTTTCCATCCTCTTTTGGACCTCTAAGCAGAACAACATGTGGTTAAGGATTGTACTTTGTCTGTCGGTGAAGGAAGGTGGCATCTTGTCTGAAGGTGAAGGAAGGTGGCATCTTTAGGTGGCATCTTCTAAAGGTGGCATCTTGTCTGTAGGGGAAGGAAGGTGGCATCTTGTCTGAAGGTGAAGGAAGGTGGCATCTTGTCTGAAAGTGAAGGAAGGTGGCATCTTTCGGTGGCATCTTCTAAAGGTGGCATCTTGTCTGTAGGAGAAGGAAGGTGGCATCTTCTGAAGGTGGCATCTTGTCTGTATGTGAAGGAAGGTGGCATCTTTAGGTGGCATCTTCTAAAGGTGGCATCTTGTCTGTAGGTGAAGGAAGGTGGCATCTTTCGGTGGCATCTTCTAAAGGTGGCATCTTGTCTGTAGGAGAAGGAAGGTGGCATCTTCTGAAGGTGGCATGTTGTCTGTAGGAGAAGTAAGGTGGCATCTTGTCTGTATGTGAAGGAAGGTGGCATCTTTAGGTGGCATCTTCTAAAGGTGGCATCTTGTCTGTAAGTGGCATTTTGATTTCATTTCAAACAGATTTGCTTCTTTTAAACCAGTTTGCAAAACAGTTCATATATATAATAATAATAATAATAATAATAATAATAATAATGTATAATAAAATATAATAATGATAGTAGTAATAATATAAGATAATAATAATAATAATAATAATAATACATCATAATAACAGTTATATAGCTATCTCTTCACACAACTCCATGTCCTGAACATATATATATATATATCCAAAGCAATCCAATGCAATGCCATCCAAAGCATTTTCTCTGCCAAAGAGTGAAGAGTTGTAGTTTTATCAGACTATTGAGCCTTCTCTGGTGTCACAAAAAGCTACAAATCCCAGGGTTCTGTAGCATGGAGCCGTGTCAAACTGGATTTATTTCTGCAGTGCAGATGCAGTGTAAGGGAAGATTGGTAAAAACCCTAATAATAATAAAACCCCTGTAAAGTTTAGATATTTTCCCTGACCATAGGACCAATGCAAACTTAAGCAGAACATCTCTCTACGAAGACATTCAGGACCATGGATAGCCCCCCATCCAGTCTTCTTTGAATTTCTGGGTGGGAGATTTGGTTTCAGTGAGTGCAAATATGACATTCATTTCATAGGATCAGAAAATCCTAGAGTTGGAAGAGACCCCCCTCCCAGAGATCATCCAGTCCAACCCCATTCTGCCATGCAGAAACTCACAATCAAAGCACCCCTGACAGATCCAGCCTCTGTTTCAAAACCTCCAAAGAAGGAGACTCCAAGAGGGAGTGTGTTGCATGCCTGGGATGGAGAGAAAACTGACCAGGAAGGTTCCTCCATTTGGTCCTTCTCCAGATCATCTCGGATCTATCTATGAATCTAACCTGCGTGTTCATTTTCTCCGCAGTTCAATTCATTTTCCGACTTAATCTGGCCATCTGTCGGGGATGCTTGGATTGGGAGTTCCTGCATGGCAGGGGTTGGACTGGATGGCCCTTGGGGTCTCTTCCAACTCTATGTTTCTATGATTCTATGATTCTAATGCTGGAGGAGATGTCCTGGCATTGTGCATTTAAGGAAGAAGATGTGTTCATGGACATTGCTGTGCTTCATCAAAGAATATTTGGCATCAGGAGCAGAAATCACATGGAAAGAAGAGGGATGGGTCCCTCTTTTGTTGTTGTTGTTATGTGCCTTCTATGAAGACACTACGCTGGGGTTTTCTTGGCAAGCTTCTTGGCAAAAGGGGGGGGGGGTCTTGCTGTCCTCTGAGGCTGAGAGAGTGTGACTTGCCCAAGCTCAACCAGTGGGTTTCAGGGATTTGAACCCTGGTCTCCAGACTCATAGGAGTTTATCACATGGGAGGAATTTCTCTCAATTGCGAGTGGAGCCAATTCGCAATTACGTGAATTCGCTAGTTTAGCGAATTTACGTGAAATCTGATTGCGTTTGGAATGCATTCAGAATGACTTCCCATTTCCTGAAAATGACCCCCCATTGCCCGAAATTGCGTGAGATACTCTAATACTCAATTACGTGAATTGCGTTTGGAATGACTTCCCATTGCCCAAAATTGCATGAGATACACTCATTCATAATAACGTGAAACCTCATGATTGTGTTCGGATTGCCATTGCATTATGCTTCCACACTGCAGAAGTAATCCGGTTTGACACCCTTTTGACTGCTATGGCTCGACGCTATGCAATTCTGGGAACTGGAGTTTGTTGCAGCATCAGTGCAAACACAGCCTTAGAGATAGAAGCGCATTCAGTGTTGAATTTAGGGTCGCCTTTGGGCCTTCCTAAGACAGAAATGATTTGAAGGTACACAACAACAACAACAACTGTCCAGAGAGGAGGCCTTTGGGTGCTTTCAGCCATGGAAACCCACTGGGTGACCCTGGACAAGTCACACTCTCTCAGCCTCAGAGGATGGCAATGGCAAATACCAAGAAAACCCCCACAATAGGGTCAACCTTTTAAGTCAGAAATGGTTTAAATGTACGTAACAACAACAAATATCTAGCCAATCCAATAACACATCCATGTTATTAACCATGGGTATGGTTAGGATGGAGCTACATCACTTAAAGTGCTGTCAAATTGCATTATTTTTTTAATAATAATAATAATAATAATAATAATAATTTTTATTTATAGCCCGCCCCTCTGAACAAACAATCAAAGCTAAAAACAGTACAAAGTTAAAAACAATCCCATCCCAACTCCTACCCCTTAAAATAAGATTAAATTAGCTATGAATTAAAACACAGTACCAAAATTTTACAGTATTGATGCACACTCAGAGACAGAGGCTGCGTCTGCACTCCAGAAATAATCCAGTTTTACCCCACTTTAGCTGCCATGGCTCCCTGCTATGGAATCTTGGGATTTATAGTTTTGCAGGGCATTTAGGCTTCTATGTCAGAGTGCTCTGGTGCCACAACAAAACTGCAGATCCCAGGATCTGTATGGAGCCATGGCAGTGGTGTCAAGCTGCGTTGTTTCTGCAGTGCAGATTAGTCTTTAGAGACAGTGGCCTAAATCCCATTGTTAGTCTTGGCTAGAGTAGACCCACTGAATCAATAGGATTAAGCTGTGTATTGATAACACCATTCGATGATTGATTGAATGGCTTTAATCTAATTGGGCCTAATGATTCCCAATTGGCGGAGAGGTCAGGCAAGGCTATCTGTGCAACTTGTACAGAGAAAATATACCTAGAGCAGATTCAGACAGAAGAAAGGGGAATCAAGATGTGAGATTTGGAACTTTATTTTAATATTGTTTTATAAATTTTATCTTTGATTATATGTACTATTTGGTTTTACGGTTTGTATTTTAACTACATAACTTGCTTAAGTTTGTATAGTTGATATTGTATGGCTTTCAGATTATATGCCATTAGATGCCTGTAAAGTGCCATGCAAATTTATGGCACTATATAAATAAATGATGATGATGATGATGATGATGATGATGATGATGATGATGAACATCAACAATCTAATATATGCAGACGACACCATGCAACTAGCACAAAATATCACAGACTTGCAACAATCGCTAAAGAAAGTCAAAGAAGAAAGTGCAAAGGCAGGCCTAATGCTACATTGAAAGAAAACAAAAATAATGACCACGGAGGATTTACGTAAATTCAACCTAGAGAACAAGGAAATTGAAATATCGTATATACTCAGCTATAAATTGACCTCAAGGGCAGGTTTTGGAGCAAAAATTATGGGGTTTGATACGATCCATGTATAAGTCAAGGGTAAAATTTAGGGCCACGTAACAAAGGACGTAAAGAACGAAGCAAAGGAAAACAATGCCAAAGAACTTACAGAATTACAGGAGGCATCACCGTTTGTGCTCATATTAAAAGATGGACTGATGAGAGAATAAAGGGAAGTCGGTGCTTCCAGGACAGATTATTCTCTTAATTTTGTATAGCTGATATTGCATGACTTTGTATGACTTTTTTATATATGAGTTAAAGCACAATACTTATGTTGACCCATGGATAAGTTGAATCAGGTTTTTGGGGTCACTTTTTTGATTAAAATTTCTAGACTTATACATAGGAAACCATGCCCTATGAAGAATGTCTTAGGCAACTGGGGATGTTTAGCCTGGAGAAGAGAAGGTTAAGAGGTGATATGACAGCCCTGTTCAAATACTTGAAGGGATGCCATATTGAGGAGGGAGCAAGCTTGTTTTCTGCTGCTCCAGAGACTAGGACCCGGAACAATGGATGCAAACTGCAGGAAAAGAGATTCCAGCTCAACATTAGGAGGAACTTCCTGACAGTAAGGGCTGTTCGACAGTGGAACACACTCCTTCCATGGAGAGTGGTGGAGTCTCCTTCCTTGGCGGTCTTTAAGCAAAGGCTGGATGGCCATCTGTCGGGGATGCTTTGATGGAGAGTTCCTGCATGGCAGAATGGGGTTGGACTGGATGGCCCTTGTGGTCTTTTCCAACTCTATGATTCTATGAGTATAAAGATCAAACACTGGATCAAGCATTGAAACTGCAGTTGGGAAATCAGAAGAATGGGAAGGCCAGGAATGAAGGACCTAGACAAAATCCTAAATTATAAAGATATACAGGTGAGCATCAAAGTTAGCATCATCCAAGCCGCTGCATTCCTCATCACTATGTATGGATGTGAGAGCTGAACAGTGAAAATTAATTCATTTGAGAGATGATGCTGAAGGAGAGTGTGCCGAGGATGCCATGGACACCTAAAAAGACAAACAAATGGGTCCTTAAACAGATCAAGCCTAAACTCTTTCTGGAAGCCAAGAAGACTAAATTGAGGCTGTCATACTTCAGGTTCAGCCACATGACAATGGGGCAACTCCTTCACTTTGGCCTTCTTGCAGCTACGCATCAGGCCCAGCTTGCACTTGCTTCCTTGGTGGTCCTGGTGCAGGGTGACTAGACATCCTCCTTTTCCAGGACATGTCCTCCATTTCAACCTTCTGTCCAAAATGTCCTCCGTTTTGAGCCTGACTGAGGAGCACAGTGCAAATGTTGAAAGGATTTTTCCCCCCTTTAATTTCAGCACAATGGACAAATGCAAACGCAAGAAAACATTTCAAAGTCGATTCGGTCAAGGTGAAGTGCAATTGTTGCTGGCAATGTACAATTTTAAGCATTTACCTTGCTCCGAGTATGTTGCAAGCCAACAAGGCATTTGAACAAAGATAAGTCCATCAGAAAAATACAGTTGAGTACGTAATACAATACAGCTATATGTAACAAACCACTTGAAACGAATTTATATTTATATTAGTGTTTAAGCTTTTATTTGGTGACGGCCTACATTTTTCTTGAACGTTCTGCATTTTGAGGTGCCTCGTCCTCCACTGCAGTTATGATCTCTGGTCACTCTGTGCTGGTGTGATGATGGCTGCATCCACACTGCGGAAATAACCCAGTTTGACACCGCTTTAACTGCTGTGGCTGATTGCTATGGAATTTGGGGAATTGTAGTTTGTCGTGGCATCGGAGCCCTCTGACAGGGAAGGCTAAATTCCTTACAACACTACAATTCACAGATTTCCATAGCACATGAACCATAGCAGTTAAAGTGGTGTCAAACCGGAGTATTTCTGCAGTGTGAATGCAGACGTTGGAGGTCTCTCTTCCATTCTGTTTGAAGGCAGGGAAGAGATTCTTGGGAAATCTTTCTTCTTCAAATTGAAGGACTGACATGCAACATGCACCAAAAGCCCATTTAAAACAACACAGACCTTTAAAGCAGATTTGTGAGAACATAACCTGCAAAATGCATGTCATATTTTTCCTGCCATGGATTGGATTTCCAGAAATAGCATCTGAGTAATTATGCCTTGAGGCTTCGTCTCGGATCCCAGCAAGTCAACTAATTATCCCAAAGCCGCTTTCCCCACAAGGGCCCATCACTTCTGATTTTATATGGCAGAAATCTCCCATCATCTCTCCTCCTCTTCCCCTCCTTCCAACCAAGGGTGCATCTACACTACACAAATAATGCAGCCTGACACCACCGTAACTGTCCTGGCTCCATCCTGGGATTTGTAGCTTGGAGAGACACCAACAGAGAAAGGCACCAACAGTAAAAAGGCAGTCTGTGTTTTTGCATGTAGAAACATCCTTGCAAGAAGGTATGTTGCATAGATGATGGAATGAGTTTTAGTTTTCTGCAGCTCCAGACAGTGGAGTTTATCACATGGGAGGAATTTCTCTCAATCGCGAATGGAGCCAATTTGCAATTAAGTGAATTTGCTAGTTTAGCGAATTTACATTAAATCTGATTGTGTTCGGAATGCATTCAGAATGACTTCCCATTGCCTGAAAATAACCCCCCATTGCCCGAAATTGCATGAGATACTCTAATACGCAATTACGTGAAACCCCATGATTGCGTTCGGAATGACTTCCCATTGCCTGAAATTGCGTGAGATACACTCATTCGCAATAATGGGAAACCCCATGATGGCATTCGGATTGCCATTGCATTATACCCCCAAATTCCGTCATATGATAAACTCCACTGAAACATGAACTAAGGGATCCAAGTGAGATTCCACTGGGAAGAACTGTTCAGCAGCAGAATAGACTGCCTTGGAGAATGGTTTTTAAACAGATTTTCAGGATGCTTTAGTCGTGTATTCCTATATGGCGGGTGTTGGACTAAACTACCTTTGTGACCCCCTTCCAACTCTGAGATTCTATGATTCCATGGAAACGCATAATGGTTTGCCTACTAGTTTATGCTCCCCAAAAGTAAAAAACAGTTCTGGGTGGCTCATTTCTCATGCAGACCAACAACAGGAATTAGGCCTGTGTGTGTTCACACATACACCGTGAAATCTGCATTTAGGAGGTGGTAAGTGTGAACGGGCACTCATACATACACATGGTATCTCCATATTCCTCAGCCAACAGGTACTCCTTCGATAGTGCATTTTGTGTGCATTTTTACTCCCTCTGTTCTCATATAATTAACTCCTTTTTTTTCAATAAGGAAGATCCAACAGTTCACTAGGATTATATCAATGTCACTCTTTTTCCAGTGTAACTGAACACTTTAAGTTGCCTTTCACAGTTACCTACTCCAGTGGGTAAAATACACTAGGATTGTAATTTAAGGGATACTGCTACTCCTTTTCCAGTGCAATTGAACCTTTTAAGTTACCTTTAAGAGTTATCTATTCCAATAGGTAAGGTACAGCAGTTCACTAGGATCGTAAAGTCACTCTTTTCCCAGTGTAAATGAACCCTTAAAGTTACCTGGAGAGGAAGCATCACTAAATGATGGAGGAGGAACCAATTCGGTCCAGTGCGACATGCAGATCGATACCATTCGGCAGGATCTGGCTTGGAGGAAGCTGCTTTTTACCTTTTGCCAACCAAATTCCCAGCTGAGGGGTTCACTCCGGGATTTATTGTGAACTTTGAAGTCAGCACCGTCGAGGACTCGCTTAAAGTTCGCACTAGAACCCAGAGTCAGATTCACCGCTCGCCTGACTTGGAAGCGGATGGCACTTCCCACCGTTTTCCAGGCACTGCACAAAGCCCATCCTTTTATTTTAAAAAGAACTCAGAAAAACAAATCAATTTGACAGGCACACATCGGCGCACGCATATACACACAGAGAGAGAGAGAGAGAGGCACAGGCAGACGTTAACGCAGGTTAATTAATTATCATTAAGAGCTTGTGCAAATAGCCTGACACTTAAAAGAGAACAATGGCAGCACCAGGCAAGGATGACAGTCCCACTCCACACCACTCCATTTGTCTGCGTGCGGGAAATCCTCATCTAAGAAAGAAAGGCATGGGAGCGGGGTTTTGTTTGCACATGGCGCTTGTTCTCTGAAATAGCTACCCTTTCCTTTCACACTACAGTGGACCCTCCATATTCGCTGGGGTTAGGAGCACAGGACTCCAGTAGTAGTAGTAGTGGTAACAATAATAATAATAACAACTATTATTTGTACCCCGCCTGTCGCAGTGGATTGAGGTGGCTTACATAGATAAAACATATAACTGAGGACTCTTTCACACGGGAGGAATTTCTCTTTATTGCCAATAGAGCCAATTCGAATTCATGTGAATTCCCATTGAGTTCGGAATGCGTTCAGAATGACTTCCCATTACCCAAAAATGACCTCCCCTTGCCCGAAATTGTGTGAGATGGTTTAATTCGCAATAATGTAAAACCCATGATTGCGTTTGGAATGACTTATGACTTCCCTTTTGCCCGAAATTGCGTGAGATACTTTAATTCGCAATAACGTGAAACCTCATGATTGCGTTCGGATTGCCATTAGATTATACCTCCAATTTCCGACATCTGAAAAGGTCCATAATATTTATAAAATAACAGAATAGCATAAAATTAACCCCTCTATCCCCTTATCCCAAACAATCCATAGATTTAACTATTACAATAACTAACAACATGAAAATCATTCAAATCCATAAAATCATTTAAACATATATAGCAGGGCCTCATGGGGTATGATAAGGGCAGTCCACTGTGTCAGATTCCAAAATATAGGTGAGGTCAAGGAAGGCCCATTGGAAGAGATCTGTCCTGACAGCTTTTTGTTGAAGCTGTCGAGATTCGTAATACGATGGATCTCTTCCAACAGGCCATTCCATAAGTTAGGAGCGGTCGAGGAGAAGGTCCTTTGGGTCACCATAGCCAATCTGGTTTTGGTGGACTGTAATAGGTTCTTCCCAGGGGACCTAAGCATATGAAGATTATAAGGAAGCAGTTGTTCCCTTAAGTAGGCTGGACCCAAGCCATGTAGGGCTTTCAAGGTGATTACCAACATCTTGTACTGAGCCCAGAAACTAATAGGAAACTATGTATATATGTAAATACATTTAGGTTGTGCACATGATTTTGCAATTTGAAGGAATAATTTTAATTTTGCTAGTTATTTATGTCACAACTATTAGCGTTCCATTCCGTGCTATATGGAAAGCCAGTACTGCAGGTGAACAACGCCATACAAAGCCATACAAAGTCATTGACTTTATTGGACTCTCTGTAAGATTCAGTACAACAGTTACAACCCTTCTGGTGAAATATGACTATGTGTGTATTGGAGCAAACTGCACAAAGGGAGGCTCCATTGTACAGGGGGACCGCAATGGTGTCTATGGCACAACAGGGCCCATGGTGCTATAGTGGTTCCACTTGCGCAGCACTCCTCTCCTGAAAAGACAAATGTTGTACAAGGATGCAGTTCATGAGAATACATCTGTTTGCGATGCCATAACTATTTAACTGGATGCCGGCCATAATTTTAGGGATTTTGTTTGGTTTGGTTTTTCTTTTTTTAAGAAAGGCCGCCCTTTCATGATTTAAGTGGTTTTAAACTGCATTATTTCTGCAGTGCAGATGCAGATGCATCCCAAGTGTCAGACTCACTAGGAAACCAGGGTTCAAATCCCACCTCATTGGGTGATCTTGGGCAAGTCACATTATTTCAGCCTTAGAGGAACGCAGTAGTAAACTCCCTCTGAATAAATCTTGCCAAAAAAGCTCTACTATAATATTATCATTATTTAGGATCGCCATACATTCTCCTTTTTTCCTAGACATGTCCACATTGGTCCAGACACCAAACATGTGGTTTGAGTGTTGGAGTACAACTCTACAGACCAGGGTTCAATTCCCAGTTCAGCTATCAAACCCACTGGGGGACCTTGGGCAAGTCACACTCTCTCAGCCTCAAGGAAAGGCAATGGCCAACCTTCTCTGAAGAAATTGTGCCAAGAAAACCCCATGGTAGGTTCATCCATCCATCAGTTGAGCACCTTGAGACATGTCCTCAGCTTCTTCTGCGAGTTTTATTGAGTGCTCTCCAACTTTTGCCTCCCAGAGGGGATATTTGCCAACACAAGTACAGTCAAACAGTTCATGAAGCAAACTGAGAAATCCTGTCTTTTTTTATTTATTTTTGTCATCCAAGAAAAGTCCATAGTGACCATGCTACAGGTGACTATTCTTTCTGTGTCCATAGGAGTGGTTCATTCCATTCCTCTCGTCCAACAAGGGGAAGGAGCAGAAAAATTGAAATATCATGGAACAAACCTCAGGCATCTTCATGCTGGATTGGCTCGGCTTTCTCTCTGTCGGGGCCCAAAATGAGCCCTCTCCCCAAACCCAGTCGGAAAAAGGATCAAATGCAATCTCTCTCAGAAGGTGCCCGGTAGGAGAAGAGGCATCAAAATGGGGCAAGATGCCAATCGCTTGGCAGGGCAGAGAACCCTGCTGACTCCTCTCACTATCGGCTCTAAGCAGACAGCGTCAGCTCAGCAGCAGGTTGGAGCGGAAGGCAAGCGAACAAATAAAAAGAAACACACACGCATAACATGTGCACAACCGCACGGTTAGCAGACTCTTCCTTGAAAAACTGCACACAAAATGATAAAGCCTGTGAAATGAAAATCCAACTTCCTTCCTTCCTTCCTCCCTCTCTGTATCATGGCCAGGTCAAGAGAAGCAAATGGCACCCTTTCGCACCCAAAATGCATAACGCCTAAAGTCAGCCAACATATTTTGGCACAAAATCCCACGGGCACCTGCCCTTTCCCATCCCTGGTGGTGAAAGAAACCTGAGTAAGTAGCAATTTTCTGCCTTTTTGTGGCAGCTAAACTCTGCTCTCCTAGGCAGCTGCCTCGCTCTTCTCAATGGTAGGGCCGGCCCAGCTCTTTGTCTTCATCACAAAAGTATTGCTTGCAGTGTGCACCACCGGGCTTCAACGTGCCCATTGTAACTGGCAGTAGTCCTCCCAAGATCCTAAACAGATGCCTTGCGGCTCTTTTGGACTGGAGATGCCAGCGACTGAAATTGGCACCTTCTGAATGCAATGTATGCGCTCTGGCCCTGAGCTGGAGCCTACCCATGGCGAGGAAAGAATCCTGCATTTGGATGTAATGCGTCTATTGAATACCACCTACTTTTAGATCAATGTCTGCCTTTTCTTTCCTTGGAGAATTTCTCCCAGTAAAACCACGACCTGACTGACTGGCCGATCTTGGAAATTACTGACTACCAGTCTTTATTCCCCTGGCAGCCAGTTCCTGGTGGTAAATATGTTAAAGCATACAAAGAAAATGAATAGCTTCTTTTAAAAAAAAGAATATCAGAAAACTCAGCTTGGTATGCATAATTCATAGATTGTGAATTGCTCTTTTTTGTTTAATTCTCTTTCTCGACAAAGACAATTAGAGGATTATTAAACCATTCTTCCCTTACCGGGAATGTAGTACCTCACTTTAAGTGAACTCAGAAAGAATAAAATTAATTTATCTGAATCAGGCCATAGGATCTGTAACCTATGTGACGTTGAGGCCAAATTCACTTCCATCCTGGTTGCTTAGCTTTGAAATATAATGGCATTTTATTAACAAAAGGAAGATGTCTATTTTTAGAGACAAACAGCTCTGTCCTAATGCATGTTTATTCAGAATCTATAACTGGAGTTAGAAGAAGTCACTCCATTTAGGATGATTGTGGCCATAATAAAAGGGAGTCACTGCAGTGCTGAGGAGGGATCTGTTATGCCAGAGCTTGAAAATTCTGCTTCTTGGACTACAGCCCCCAGAATCCTCCAGTGAGCATGGCCATCGGATTGGGGGATTCTGGGAGTTGTAGCTTTGGTGTTGTTCACTGCTGCCAAGTTGACTTTGACTTATGGTGGCCCCATGAACGAGAGACCTCCAAGTCCCTTGCCTTCCTTGTTTGAATCTATCCATCTGGAATGTGGCCTTCCTTTTCTCCTACTACCTTCTACCTTTATCACACGACGGGAATTGGAAGTATAATCCAATGGCAATCTGAATGCAATCATGGGGTTTTGCGTGATTGCGTGAAAGCTGATCACACACATTTGCGGGCAAAGGGAAGTCCTTCCGAACGCAATCGTGGGGTTTCGCATGATTGCGTGAGAAACTATCACATGCAATTTCAGGCACTGGGAAGCAATTTCGGGCAGTTCCGAACACAATGCAGAGTCAATACGCAATCACGTAAATTCGCTGAACTAGCAAATTCACTCAATTCCGAACTGGCCCCACTTTCATTTCTTTCGAAATTGAGGGAAATTCCTCCCGTGTGGTAACGTCCCTAGCATTATTGTCATTTCCAGCGAATTGTGCCTTCTTGTGATTTGGCCAAAGTATGACAGCCTCAACAACGTTCATGCTCAGTTGTATTTAGGATCTTCTTTAGTTCTTCCTTGCATTGGATGCTGAATAGAGTTGAGCCAGGCAGAGTTCATTCACCAAAGTTCATAGCAGGACGGTGAGGAGAAATACAACCTTCCCTTAGCATAGCATGAATATCCACATGCAGAGATACACTATACCACCTTTGCACAACCCCTATGCAGAATAGCAGCATTGTATGGCGCATGTCAATGTCTGGGTGCCACTGCTCAATGCACAACCACAACAACGCACAATGTGCCCCTTCAATGCGCAAGCCACACTGTGCAGCCTTAATATGCAACGCTCAAGGCCACAAGCCACAACTCTAAGGTGCGACCACAACATACAGCATTGCTTTATGCACAGTTCTGCTTCCATCACTGTCAGCAGAATACATCTGTGGCACCATGGTGAATCCTTCACCCTGCAGGCAGAACATGACTTACATGCATATGTCACTAACAAGATGCCAGCCATGGGCTGCCAACAGTGTCGTAGTGGAGCCAGGACTCACAGAGTCAAAGACCCATGACTTAATTGATGGGATGGTGAAAGCATTCATCGCACTCCCTCAGAATTCCCTGTACATTCTACATTGAGCTGCAATCCTTGCAAGACGAAGTCCTGTTCCAGCTGCCAGGAACCTTGGAGTCCTGCTGGATGATCATTTGTCCCTGCGCCCATTTATCAGGGTGACAGCAAAAGCATGCAGTTTCCACCTTTTCAGCATCAAAAGATGTCCACTATAGTACACCAGTGTGCTATAGTAGTTTGAGCATTGAACTATAACTGTGGACCTTATCAGACGGGAGGAATTTCTCTTTATTTTGAATGGAGCCAATTCAAATTCACGTGAATTCGCTAGTTTAGCAAATTTACATGAATTCCAATTGTGTTCGAAATGCGTTCAGAGTGACTTCCCATTACCTGAAAATGACTCCCCCCATTGCCCAAAATTGCGTGAGATGCTTTAATTCGCAATAACGTAAAACCCATGATTGTGTTCGGAATGACTTCCCTTTTGCCCGAAATTGCGTGAGATACTTTGATTCGCAATAACGTGAAACCCCATGATTGCGTTCGGAGTGCCATTAGATTATACTTCCAATTTCCAACGTCTGATAAGGTCCTATGAAACCAAGGTTCAAATGCCCACTTGGCCATAAAAACCCACTGGGTGACCTTGGGCAAGAACAAATCTTACCAAGAAAATCCGTCATTTTGGTGTCTCCATAAGTCAGAAATGACTTGAAGGCACACGACAACAACAGCAACAAAGATCCATACGTTTTTAAATGCGGAGACTGTCCTTCTGGTTGTCCAGGGCTTGGTTATATCATGCCTGGATTATTGCAATAGCTTACTGGTGGGTTTCCTTCTTGTTCTCTTCTTATTCTCTCTTTTATTCGGAATAGAGTCATCCAGGTTGTCTTAAATCTTCCTTCACTTTAATTCAGAATAGTGACATCCAGGTTATCTTAAATCTTCCTTCACATTTTTGTTGCTCCTGTAAATCCCTTCACTGGTTACTAGTTTGGGCCAGGGCCCATTTTAAATACTTGGTCTTTGTATTTAGGGTTCTGCATTCTGGTCTCCCACAATACCTGGCATGATATGCACCATCTAGGAATCTAAGATCTACAAACAAAGAATTGTTGTCTATTTCACCATCTATGAGTCTTTCAAGATCTGGCTCCACATCTGAGGAACGGTCTTCCTTTGGACCTTCAGATGGGGGAAGATCTCGTTCATTTTCATAAGAGGCTGAAGACTTTCCTCTTTGATTCATTGGATTAGGTTGCTGAGTTGTGGCTGAGACTGCGCAGTTGGGTAGTGTTTGGGGATTTATGAGGGGCTATCATGAAGTTTTAATGATCACTTTTTTTAAAAAATTGACAAAAAGTTTGTTTTGATTTGTAGTTGTTAACTTATCTCTGTGTAGTCATTATCTAGATTTATACATTTTTCCCAGTGTATCTTGACCCTCCGAATACCTGATATTGTAGAAGTCTGCAGATTGCGCCTTATGAAGGGGTATCGTAAAGTAATAATTATCACCCGGAAATTATTACGGCATATTTATGAATTTTGTCAGTGTCATCCTTGGTCCCTAAGTGCACGTTGCTGAGAAAATCAGCTCATTGCATCTTTTATTTTTGTGACTGGATCTTCCAAAAGTGACTAAAGTGTAAAATCCTCATCAGGTGCAATCTGAAGACTTTTACAATATCAGGTATTTGGAGGGTCAAGAAACACTGGGGGAAAGGTGTAAATCTGGATGGTGACTACATAGAGAAAAGTTAACAACTACAAATTCAAAACTAACTTTCTGTTAATTTTTTTAAAAGGTGATAACTAAAACTTTATGATACCCCCTTGTATGTACAGTGAGCCCTCCTTATCCACGGATTTTTTTAATCCACAGATTCAACCATCCGCGGCTTGAATATACTTTACAAATATACAAATTCCCTTAGGCAAACTTTGATTTGCCCTTTTATTTAAGGGACACCATTTTACTATGCCATTATATTTAATGGTACTTAATCATCCACAGTTTTTGGTTTCCACAGGGGTCCCAGAACCAAACCACAGCAGATACCAAGGGTCCATGGTATATTTATTGTGTTATGTTTTATTGTCTTTCTCTTTGTTTGTATATATTTGATGTTCCACCTTTTGAGTAGATGTTATTATATTATTAAGTCCCTAGCTGATGGGGTTTCCCCAGCAGCAATACATTACCTATCTCTAAATTATTTTAACTTTATATCCAATCCTTTTCCAGGCTATCATTCTCTAAAGATGCCAGCCACAGATGCTGGCGAAACGACAGAAAGAAACTCTTCTGGAACATGGCCACATAACCCAAAAGCTCTACAAAAAACTATTTTAACTTTACTTGTCAGTTAAGTGGGAAGTTAAGACCTTCTCACTTGGATAAAATGCTGGTGCATTTTCAAAAATCAAGGTAACCAACGTCACAGATAACTGCACTTATAAACTGTAGATGATGATGATGATGATGATGATATTTTTTTATTTCTTACCTGCCCCTCTGTCAAAACAATCGGGGCAGGTTTTTGTTATATGTGATTTTCTTGCTGTTTTAATTGGTTTTTAATATGCATTTGATTTAATATTTTTAAGGGGGAGAGGGGAATAGGGATTGGATGTAATGTATTTTAATATTGTTAGTCGCCCCGACTGGTCTCAGAAGGGCGGGACACAAATAAAATAAATCTATTTATTTACTTATTTATTTACTTATTTATCTATCTATTTATTTATCAGCTTTACAAAAGATCTGCTCCAGGTGGAAATGAAAACTGAGGAACGGGTACGTTAATAGGGATCCAGAGGGCTGCCTGCATTTGGGGGTGTCAGGATGAGCACCTGCCCAAAAATTAATCGTTACATCACAGAATTGAAGTAATGCCAACATTTCGAGGCAGGATGTTTGACCATCCAGATGGAGAAAAGAATCTACATATATATCTAATGTGTTATTATGCTTCCCTCTGTCCAAGGTCCTATTTCGTGCCAGTACGATGTGACTCTCTTCCCATTAGTTTCCTTGCCTGGTGCCTTCATTCCAGCAAAAGGGGGTTTGGCTGTGCCCAATAATGGCTAGTTTCTGCCCAGAGCCATAGCAGAAGAAGAAGAGAGAAAGCTGACGGCTTTAAATAATGTGTAGCGAAAGCAGCCGTGTGTAATGGAGTGCTTGAGCTCACTAGACAAATCAACCTAAATATGTTTTACATGGTCAGTGCCATTTTTTAAAAACTTTTTAAAGAAGTAATGATAGGTTAGTGCCGTAATGGATATTGGGCAAATTGTCCGTGGGAACAGAATCTGAAAACGGCACATGAGCACGGAGAGAAATCTTCATAGCGGTTGGCTTGGTGTAAATAAAGCATCATTGTCTGGAAGGGAAACTATCGCTGTTGTGTTAAACGGAGGGGACCATTAAGAATAATGCACTCGCCAGTTACTCTTGGAAAGGAAGCAACCGTTGTATTTATGTAGTCCAGCTTCTTGCCGTCGATGCTTGGTGATTACATTCGGTACATTTTCCACCGTTTATCTTTCCCCCTCTTTCTCCGTTTATGGGTCACAGAAGTGACGAAAAAGTTCTCTTAAAAATTCTGCCTTGCAAATTTGGATGCTTCGTATTCTAATCTGCACACCGTCTTTCAGTAGGTTGGGATTTGCCAAATATTCCCCAAACGTCCACTGTCGTGCGCCATTTGATATTTGGATTTGATATTTGATCAGTGACAGCGTTTGAAAAGTTGATAGACATGGTATTTCATGCTGAGCAATGCACGACGGTTGGCATACAATAGTATATAGTATTTGATAGTGATCGATAAATGGCACGCGGTGGCATTTGCATCTGAGAAGGTGGCAGCTGATACGATTTCATATTCCATGCCTGGCGCAATAATCAAAATATAATAAGACTCACTTTTAAACATTTTCTGTTGTAACCCTCGGCCAAAGCCATCGCTTTGTAATTTTTTGCACAATGCTAAGTCAAACATCTCACACCAGCACCCATATTTTTAGAATATTGTTCCCATGTAGTATAGTTGTTTGAGCGTCGGACTGCATCTCTGGAGACCAGGGTTCAAATCCCCGCTCTGCCATGGAAACCCACTGGGTGACTTTGAGCAAGTCACACTCTCTCAGCCTCAGCGGAAGACAAAGGCAACCCTTCTCTGAAAATCTTGCCAAGAAAACCCTTACGACAGGGTCACCATAAATCAGAAATGACATGAAGGCACACTGCAACAAAAACAATGATTTAAAAAGTGTGGTTAAAGCTTAATTCTAGCCAAGTTATTGCATGCATATTGCCATAAATTATCACTTGGGAAATAGTTTTCATATAGGGTTCGTGAGCACTGTAGCTATGAATATATAACCGTCTCGATGGGGAGAACTTAGAAGGTGAATTAATATTTATTCTTAAACAAATTCCTACCTATCTAATCAAAAGCAGGCCAAGACAAATACAGCAGAGTCTCGATTATCCGACATAAACTGGACCGGCTGATAGTTGGATAACCAAAATGTTGGATAATCCGGAAGGTCCAAGAAAAGCCTTGAAATCACTATGAATTGCAAATGTATTGAAGTTTTATTGCAATAACAGTAAAAGTAAATGTAAAGAAGTCACTGATCAACACTGTGATGTACAGTATAAACAGTTCAGTCCTCTGAAAATTCAAAGAAATCACAGAAAATTTAAAGAAATCACAGAAAATTGAAAGAAATCACCGCAGCCGCGACGTTGGATAATCCGGAATGTTGGATAACCGAAGGTTGGATAATCAAGACTCTGCTGTAGTCCTAGTCACCTGTATTTACCCCAGAGCTTAGAAAAGTTACATTTTGAGGCTATAATTCCACTAACCAACTAGTGAGAGCTCTGATTCACTCTCTCCAGCAATGGACATACGCTGCCTAGTGAAGGAATCACATTTCTCCATTGTTGCATTACTATTATTTGAATGGAGCAATCGATGATGATGATGATTATGATGATGATTATGATGATGATGATAATTATTTTTACCCCGCCCCTCTGCGCAGAGCAACCAGGGTGTCTTACAACGTTAAAATATACATCCCAATCCCACCCACCCCGCCCCCACAATCATTATTCTCCTTAATAATTTATAAATGGTTGGTGTTGTTATTGTGTGCCTGCGAGTTGTCTCCAACGTATGGCAACCCTAAAGCGGTTTTTGCAGGGTTTTTCCTGGCAAGATTTGCTCAGAGGGGGTTTGCCTTTGGTCTTCCCCTGAGGCTGAGAGTGTGCGACTTGTCCAAGGTCAGGGAATCATAGAACTGAAAGAGACCCAAAGGGTCATCCAGTCCTGCCATGCAGGAATACACGATCAAATCACTTGGAGGGTTTCCACAGCTGAGTAGGAATTCGAACTCTGGTCTCCTGAGTCATACTCTGTTACTCAAACCACATTGTTTCACCCGAATCTGACATTTGTTCAGATCTTGTGCTCTTACTGGAAGATGTAGTTTGATCTCAGTGAGTTTTGGTTTAATTCGGAAGACAGCTTGCAAATAAAATTAAAACCCAGAGAACATCAAAACAGCATTTAAAGGTGTGCAGTTGGATAAGTTTCATCATGTTGTGCTCCCCCTGCTGGCTACGTCTCAGCTGTGCGCATTCCTGACCAAAATCACCGATCAATAACATTAATTCGGAGTATTTTTCGGGATAGAAGGACATTAATCTATCTAATCAATAGCCTACAACCCGCAAGTCTTCCAAAAAATGTTATAGAATTAAATTGGACTGGAGACTCTTTCAGAGAAAACAAGGGCTGCATTCATGGCCCATTAAAAACCGTGAGATTCCTACCAGTGACGTAAATATATGTTTCATTTATAGTCCCCATTTTCCCAATCTTGGAACTTATTGTAGCCTATGGACCTTATCAGATGTTGGAAATTGGGAGTATAATCCACTGGCAATCCGAACACAATCATGGGATTTCACGTTATTGTGAATTAAAGCATCTCACACAATTTCAGGCAAAAGGGAAGTCATTCCGAACGCAATCATGGGTTTTATGTTATTGCGAATTAAAGCATCTCACGCAATTTCGGGCAATGAGGGGTCATTTTCGGGTAATGGGAAGTCATCCTGAACGCATTCCGAATGCAATTGGAATTCACGTAAATTTGCTAAACTAACGAATTCACATGAATTCGAATTGGCTCCAATTGGCTCCATTTGAAATAAAGAGAAATTCCTCCCGTGTGATAAGGTCCTATGAGAGGTTTGGAGGCAGCCTCCCATCCTGGCATTGACTAAGTTTGGGCTTTTTAGGGACAAAGAGCATTGCTGCATTATGTGTCCTCCGATGATTCATTGGAGCAGAGCACCAAGAATATTCAACATGACCCTTTCGTTTCTTTTAGCGTTTCGCAAACAATGGAGTCTGACGGGGAAACTATTAATGATTTCTGGAGAATATCATTTTAATTTTTAATCTCGTCATGTGGAAACATCCGGAGTTGAGTGGATTAAAGAGTGGATTTTCAAGTAAAGCTAAGTTCTAAGATTCAGGGAGAGATCTTGTATTCAGGGAAGCACAAGGTGTACATTGGTAAATTTCACACAGGACCAGTGTATTTGTACATATTGCTTATCTGTTAAAATGTGAAGAAATTGCCTACATATTCCATTTACCTATATGTCCCAAACATATCCGCACAAGACAGCGGCCTGCTTCTCTCCCATCTTCTAGCATTCTCATATTGCTAGATCTTTTATAGTTGCTTTTGGATTCTGGAGTGTTTGAAAAAGCAAAGACAGCAGCAATGGATTTAAGCATGCCTGGAATATGTCCAAAGTAAACAGGTATGGAATATTGAGCATCTTTCAATTGGATGAATTCTGTTTTCTAAAACAATCTTTCAATGTCCATGCTTTTAAAAAAATACATATGTCTTTAATTGACTTATTTTTTGTATTTTAAATAAATGAGATTGTGAAATGCTGCCAGATTCGGAGTGTATAAAAATCTTGTGCCGCTACACATTTGTACAGTATTTTGTTTGTGAGAGATTATCTGAGTGTGCAGGAGCTATAACAGCAATGAGCGATTTGTGTTTTTGCGAATGGACTGCAACTCATTTGCTATGTTAGCCGGGGTTTATGGGGATCGCAATCCAATAATATCTGGAAAGAATGCTTCCCAGTCTGGGATACAGCACAGACCGTATGTATAAACAGCTACATACCATTCATTGCTCTTGATCCTATTCCAGCACTAGACATGAATTACAACATCTCAGCCAGCATCAGATGCATCCGTCAAGTTTAGTAGGTTTCATGCAGATCCAGCATCTCTTGTGATGGGGCAGGACTATGTTTGTGTGTTTGTGCATATGTGTGTGTACACATATAGCTTCCCTCTTGTGCAAAATGACGTTGCTTATTTCCTATGGATTTAAACAGGGATACCATGAACTGAAATACCAGGCATTTAAACAAGCTAATCATTTGCAGGGCTGAAGCATTGTTTCTTGGTTATCCTAGGAGTTTATCACATGGGAGGAATTTCTCCCAATTTCGAATGGAGCCAATTCGAATTCACATAAATTCGCTAGTTTAGCGAATTTACATGAATTCTAATTGCGTTCGGAATGCGTTCAGAATGACTTCCCATTGCCTGAAATTGTGTGAGATACTTTAATACACAATTACGTGAAACCCCATGATTGCATTCAGAATGCCTTCCCATTGCCCGAAATTGCGTGAGATACATACATAATACATAATAATAATATTAATATTAATACATAATAATGTGAAACCCCATGATTGTGTTCGGATTGCCATTGCATTATACCCCCAAATTCCGTCATATGATAAACTCCCTAGAAATATCTATAGGATTATAAACCCAGATGGAGGCACGATAAAATTAACAATTGCTATTTATGTCGATGAAAGATCATAATAAGGAAGAATAAAAAGAGTCCTGTACTTTTGATAGTTGTGTAGAAGAGGGAACTTTGTCAAGTAAGCAACTCTTATCGAGATTCACTCTTCAGCAGCTGCCTAAATATCCTAAAGCCGTGATTCCCAAAGTTTGGTCCTCCCGGTGTTTTGGACTTCAACTCCCAGATGCCAGCTTGGAATGCTGTCAGGAATGCTGGGAACTGAAGTCCAAACATCTGGTGAAGCAATGTTTGTGAATCATTGCCCTAAAAGCACCAGCATCTCTTCTGATCTCGGGAAAAAAAAAAACAGGATCAAGCCTGTAGAGAGATCTTGTAGCACCTTTGAGTTTAACTGAAAGGAAGAAGTTGGCAGCATGAGCTTTCATAGACTTCAGTCTACTTCCTCGGATGCTTTTTAGGAAGTAGACTGAAGTCTACCAGGAAAGCTCATGCTGCCAATGTCTTTCTACAAGATTTCTTTATATACTGATTCTACAGACTATATCTTTGAATTCAAGCCAGGTTAGTATTTGGATGGGAGAATGCCAAGGAATACCAGGTGCTGATGGTGACTACAATGGTGAAGGGTCTGGAAACCATGCCCTATGAGGAATGCCTTAGGGAGCTGGGGATGTTTAGCCTGGAGAAGAGAAGGTTAAGAGGTGATATGAGAGCCCTGTTTAAATACTTGAAGGGATGTCATATTGAGGAGGGAGCAGGCTTGTTTTCTGCTGCTCCAGAGAATAAGACCCGGAACAATGGATGCAAACTGCAGGAAAAGAGATTCCACCTCAACATTAGGAGGAACTTCCTGACAGTAAGGGCGCTTCGACAGTGGAACACACTCCTTCCATGGAGAGTGGTGGAGTCTCCTTCCTTGGCGGTTTTTAAGCAAAGGCTGGATGGCCATCTGTCAGGGATGCTTTGATGGAGAGTTCCTTCATGGCAGAATGGGGTTGGACTGGATGGCCCTTGTGGTCTCTTCCAATTCTAGGATTCTTTCTATGATTCTATATCTCTGAGTCTTCCTTGCCTAAGGAAACCCGACTGAATTCATGGGATCATTGTAAGTCGACCGGGAACTTGAAGGCGTGCATACGGTCAAAACACAAATGGGGGTGATGGGGCAGAACTGAGTGGCATGAGTGGACTCCCCCTTCTTTGACCCAGGCAATGGGCCCGAACAGTTTCCTACCCAGCCCTGGCAGTGCCAAGTCCAGACAGCCCTTGGGCTTGCTCTCCTTGCCTTCGAAGGCGCAAGTTGCTTTGACCGCCAGCCACTACTTCATCCTTGTGAATTGTTCACCTCCTGAACAGGACTCTGTTCATACACCCCACCCCACCCCAACACCTCCTTTTCCTTTTCTTCTGCCAGCTCTGAAAGGACTCAATAGCTGGGAAGGCCATTCTAATGACAAGGAACCACAGCTTATTTAGAAGATGAAAAGGAGACGGTGGTCTCATAGCAGCGCCTTGCAGCCCTCAAAGAAGGTGCTCTAATGATGGGGGGGCTGAGAGGCAAGGGAAGGCCTAAAACAAACTCCAAAAGGAGAGCAAATAAAGCAGCCAGGGGCTTAAGAGATATTAAATTACCCTGATTAGGAATTGAGGCAAGGCTCAAGGCTTGCTGGAAAGAGGGAAAAGGGAGGGCACCAAGGGATGCCATTCATCTCTGGGGAGCAGGGTCAGGAGGTGACAGGAGTTCACAGGGCCTCCTTCCATTCTTATGGTAAGAGACTGGGGTTGAAGGAGCCCAGACCTCAGGAAAGAGGGGGGGGGGGAAAGCCTTGGCAATCATCTTGGGCACTCTGTTTGCAAGGCAAGAGAGCCACTCTCGGCTAATTGCCAAGGGCCTCCTCCCAGCCCTTCAAGGAGGGCAGTTCGAACAAGGCCTGGAAGATCATCAGGCCCAAGGGAGAGGTCGAGGAAGGTACGGGTTTTATTTGGGACGGCCCAATGGATGGATTTTCCCAGGGCTCCGTTGGCTAACCCAACGGGGCTCTTGGGCCGAGGCTCCAAGACAGCCTCGTCCGAATCATGATTTATAGTTTATTTATGTTCCTTTTCATCCTGGGGAGAAGTGACCAGTGGGCTGCCACGGGGTTCTGCCCTGGGCCCAGCACTATTCAACATCTTTATCAATGACTTGGATGACAATTGGGGTCATAGTTATCAAATTTGCAGACAACACCAAACTAGGAGGAGTAGCTAATACCCCAGAGGACAGGATCAAAATTCAAAATGACCTGAATAGACTAGAAAGCTGGGCCAGTGCTAACAAAATGAAATTCAATGCGGAGAAATGTAAGGTTCTGCACTTAGGGAGGAAAAATGAAATGCACAGATATAGGATGGGTGACACCTGGCTGAATGAAACTACGTGTGAAAGGGATCTAGGAGTCCAAGTAGACCACAAGTTGAACATGAGTCAACAGTGTGATGCAGCAGGTAACAGCTTCATTGATATACTGCTTCATATCACACTGAGCAATCTCTAAGTGATTTACAACTGCTCCCAACAAGCTGGGTATGCATTTTAGTGACCTTGGAAGGATGCTAGGCTGAGTCGACCCTGAGTCCCTGGCTGGGATTGAACTCACAACCTTGTGGTTTTGTGAGTGAGTGGCTGCAGTATTGGCATTCAACCACTGTGCCACAAGGGCTCCTAGCAGTTTGAAAGCTTGCAAATGGAAATAGATAGATAGGTACCACTTTGACTGGAAGGTAACAGTGTTTGGTGCAGTCATGCTAGCCACATGACCACTGGATTTGTCTTTGGGCAATGCTGGCTCTTCGGCTTAGAAAGAGAGATGAGCACAGTCCTCTACAGTCGGTTACAACTAGACATTCATATCAGGGGACTACCTTTACCTTTACCTTTACTTTTACTCACAATATAAAATCACATTAAAACATACAAAAGTGCAAAGCATCACTAAAACCCACCTGCTCCATAAAAACCATCCTGATATGAATTATGTTTAATTTCTGAGCAGAACATATAGCTCCGATACAGTTCACATTTCAACACCCCATATAAAGGCCATCCCACGATTACACATTAAAAGCCTGCTTGAATAAAATTGTTTTTTCTTGCCAACAAAAGTTGGCCCTCCACATTTGCAGCTTTGACTTTTGCAGATTTGGTCCATTTGCGATTTTGATTAATATGTTCTCTCTAGGAATCTCTTAAATCCTCCAGTGCAACTCTGCCAGAATTTGACAATAGAGAAGTTCCTAGAGAAAACATTTCTCTAGGCATTTTTAGGTCCTCCAGCATGATTCTATGATCAACCTCTGGCTGATGTTGATCATAGAGTTGCACTGAAGGACCTGGAGATTCGTAGGTCTTGGGTAAAAAGAATAGCATTTTTCATTTGCAGTTTTTTGACATCCACGGGGCTCCTTCACACCTATCCTCAGCAAATGTGGAAGGACCACTGTATTCTTTGCCTGAGAAAACTGTATGATCTTCATGGGGTTTCATCCACCATAAGCTGATGGATGATCTGAAAGTGTTCATATATATATACATGCACACATGCAAACATCTTTTCCCATGAAAACCTTTCAACTTTGTTTCCAATGCGCTCTGTCCCTCTGGAAGTTTGCAGTGGCACCTTCTATGGACCTTATCAGACGTTGGAAATTGGAAGTATAATCCAATGGCAATCTGAACGCAATTGTGGGGCTTCACGTTATTGCGAATTAAAGTATCTCACGCAATTTTGGGCAAAAGGGAAGTCAATCCGAACCCAATCACGGGTTTTACATTATTGTGAATTAAAGCATCTCAAGCAATTTCAGGCAATGGGGAATCATTTTCGAGTAATGGGAAGTCATTCTGAACGCATTCCGAATAGGAATTCACGTGAATTCGAATTGGCTCCAATTGGCTCCGTTCGGAATAAAGAGAAATTCCTCTCATTTGATAAGGTCCTATGTGTTTATATGTGTGCGTGTGTGCATAGTTAAGTTCCTCTGCGTCAACCAGGCCCTTGGAAAAGCAAACTAGAGGCACGGCTGTTTTCCCTACAGTCGCGCAACAATCCTCCACCTTGGCCACTGGTGGGCAGCTTCTCCTTCAGGAACGTTTGGCAAAAAGCTGCTCGACTACAAAGCAGACATAATTACACACTTTTCTCTTCCCCCCCCCCCTTCCCTTTTTTCTTTCCCAGGGTGTTTATTTATTCTAGTCGCTGGCGAGGTTAGAACAAGACGTTGTCTGGCTCTTTGTAGACAAGGGAGAGCCCTATTCATCCGCCGGTGACAAGCAGAAAATCAGGAAAGAAAGCCCCAATGAAAACAAGTCATCAACTCGAGACCACGTGAGCCCCTCACACACCTGCAAGCAGAGCCTGGCCGCAACAACAAGACCCTCTTTATAGTAGGATCTCGGTGCTCATTTGAAGGCCCCGTAGCCGGTCTTTCATTTGCCGGGCCAGATGCACCAGGACCACGATTTTTCGAAACTCGCTGAATTCCTTAAATTACCCTTGACAGCGCTTGGCCCTCCTGAAACATCCCCAACGCTCCCATTCGACACAAAGGGATCACTAGTGGTGGGCAAACCATCTCGGAGGGAAGAGTGTCTGATCTTATTGCTCTGCCCTTTACAGATCAAGGACCCCAG
Organism: Urosaurus nigricauda; assembly: GCA_034509955.1. Lineage (NCBI taxonomy): Eukaryota > Metazoa > Chordata > Lepidosauria > Squamata > Phrynosomatidae > Urosaurus > Urosaurus nigricauda. The sequence continues at coordinate 20,450,070 of JAOEGL010000012.1, read as the reverse complement.
CCTTGCCTTTAAACCCGAGCCCTCTTTAAATCTGATTTCTGCTCCGGACCCTTTGGGTACCATCGACCCAAACGGCCCAAAAGGAGCCGGGAACCTCATGGAAGTGGGATCCGTTGCAGCATGGCGGGGAGGCAAACTCAGGCTTTCTCATTTCTTCTCTTGTCTGATTTCCTAACATGGATGAAAAAGCCAGTGGAGCTTTGAAAGTCTGCATGGTGTATTTTGTGCGTTTCGGTTAGCCGAGAAAGATATCACTCATTTGTGGGTTTTGGTTACATTTTGCTGACTGGCCAACACAGCTACCCCGGAATATATTTCTAGCATTTGAGGTTGTTCAGCTTAAGGGAGGGAAAGGAAAATCCCTATGTTGGGAGAAAGGTGGGATATAATAATAATGTAAGGGGAAATGTAACCAACGTGTATGAATGCATCTGAGGGAGTAGACTGAAGTCTACGGAAGCTCATGCTGCCAATTTCTTTCCGTTAGTCTCAAAGGTGCTCCAAGATCTCTCGACATACAAATGCGTATGAAATTTTGGCTGTGGTGGGGGAAATTGCCTACCAAGAACCTTTTCTCTCTTTCTCATAATACAATAACCCCCTGTTTTCCCCCTAAGCTGAGTAGTGGGAGATGTATTACACAAAATAAAAAGAGGAGCCACTTCTTCGAAAGCTATGGAACAAACGGTGAAAATGGCAACCGCAACGGCGGCGACCGACTTGGACAGCTTCAAAAGAGACTTGGATAAGGATAGCGGTGGCTACTAGTTGTGATGACTGACAATTCTCCCTATGTCTGCCCCTATGTATCAGCCTTGAGTCCTAATTTTTGGAGAAATCATCATCATCATCATCATCATCATCATCATCATCCTCCTCTCTTTATGCTTATTGACTTTCCACAGTCGTCCGGCTAACTGATGTCGGAATAGCACCATGGACTAGATAGACATTTGGTCAGATCCAACATGGATCATTTGAGGTCCTTAATTATTTGGGAGTCAGCTGTATTGAATCCAATAGAATTTTTGGGAAAGACAACACGCATAGGTTCCTGTGGCATAGTTTTTATTTGGGTCCTGACAGTGACAGTAAAAGGGGAAACCTTTCAGGAGAGCTTTGCTGGAGGAATTTGGTTGGGAAAGGTAGGCAGGCTGTTTACTATGTTTGCTAGACGGTTATAAAGGACCACAATGGCACCCAGGAGAACAAAAGGGCTAACACAGATACTTGGATACATTAGGGCCACTTTTTAAAGGTTACACCTGCAGGTAGGACTTGTGCATGTGTCGTGCGCCTTCAGGTTGTTTTCGACTTTCGGAGACCCTAAGGCAACTCTATCGTGATGTTTTCTTGGTAAGACTTGTTGAGAGGAGGTTTGTCAACGCCATCCCCTGAGGCTGAGAGAGTGTGACTTGCCTAAGGTCACCCAATGGCCTTGTTTCCCTTATTTCAGTCACCCAAACTCTGCTCTTTCCCCCAACATCAAGCCTTAAAAGTGTGCAAGTTGGAGAGGGCTTCTGAAATCATCAGAATTGCCACCCCACATTTCTATCAGACGTCGGAAATGGGACGTATAATCCGATGGCAATCCGAACGCAATCATGGGGTTTCACGTTATTGCGTATTAAAGTATCTCACACAATTTCGGACAAAAGGGAAGTCATTCCGAACGCAATCATGGGTTTTATGTTATTGCGAATTAAAGCATCTCACGCAATTTCAGGCAATGGGGGTCATTTTTGGGTAATGGGAAATCATTCTGAACGCATTCCGAACGCCATAGGAATTCAC